>CM063744.1:3010332-5702370 GCA_032441825.1 Chaetogeoica ovagalla
TCGAAAATATAGTAATCTAATATTAACAACAGTATTGAAATACGTCTAATGAAATACTTTACAACGATAGCTTATAATTTTATATTAATATAGGGAATAATTAAAAAAAAAATAAATAAATAATACCTAAAATAGCTATTTTTATTTTTCCTCCCCCCCCTTCTCCCGATAAAAATTATTATAATATAATTTAAGGAAAATTATAAAAAAAAAAAAAAATCGATTTCATAACACATTTCAATTTACGTTCAATTGGAACGCAATGAACGCGAAATATATATATATATTTTTTTTAAATAGATTTCGAATAATAATATTCAGATATACGCGGCTATCATCGAAATATTTCAACAGATTCGAGATTAGGCAAAACGTTATAATATATCGTACGCGGTTACTGTAAATAACAACTACTGAGAAGTCATTTGAAAAAAAATTTTCCCCCTCCACCGATAGAATCGCCTAATTCTGTAGTAATTTACTAATTTTACACATTATACGTACGTTATTTATTTATTTTTTCGTCTCTTAAACCGTTCCTCGTGTCGACCGCTCGAATCAGTAGGGCAGAAATTCGCGCTGAATTCCATACGCGTAAATTGCATTGTACACTTTTTCGTTTTAAACCGATAAGTTTTTTTTTTTTTTTTTACAAAAAAAATTTTAAACCAAACTCGTAAACCGTTTCGTGCGGTAAATCGAATTCGTCGGATAGCACAATTTTACGACGTCACGTTGTACCGCGTATGCGAACACATTTTTTTTGTAAAATTTTTTTTTTTTTTTTTTTTTTTTGTTGTCTCCGTATACGTGTAACTTTTTGTATTTGAAGAGTAACGAAAAACCTGTCGGAACCACAAATAAAAACGAAATGAACCGTTTTCATAAATTACCGAGGCAGTTATAACCAGCTCGTTGTAGGAAAAAAAAAAAAAAACCACACCACGCCCATTTATCTTTATTTCGACCCGTGGAAGTTAGGTGCCACACGCGTGCAACAGTTACGGCGTTCTGTATACAAAAAAAAAATCGAATACAATTTGTACGTTCGACTGTGTCGCCGTAGAAATCGGCTTTATTTCAATACGTTATTAATACAGAGTGTTATTGTACTGCACTTACCGTTATTGGCGGATAAGCGCTTTCCGGGAGATTTCTCTCTCTCTCTCTCTCTCTATCTCGGAAAAATCCGTTGCCGAGAAAACGTAAAAAACGGCCGAACAACTACGGCGCGTATAAAACGCGAATATTAAATGCGACTTTTGAATTGGATACCGATTGGGAACACGTGACTGCGTACGATTCGAATAACTGTTCGGAAATAAAAAAAACATATGATACATATGGTTTTTTCATTTTCTTAAACGTCATAATGCGTCACAAAAAAAAAAAAAGAAAAAAACCGTATTTTTTTTTCTTTTTATTTTCCCATAAAACTCGCTGGGGGACGTGATAAAAGAAAAAAAAATTCTACGATCAGATTCCTAAACGTTTTTATTCGATGCGGTTTTATTCGAAAACCGCATAATAAATAACACGCGGTCTAAACGGCTCGAATTGTCTACCAAAAAAAAATAATTTTTTAAAAATCAAAACATAAACGAGTTTTACAATAATTTAATAACGAGTAACGATCGTATAGAGAAAAAAAATATCATTTAACGTTCTTCGTACATTGAATGTACTCATTTTTTTTTTTTTCGGAATACACACCGAGTGTGTTTTTATTAAAAGATTAGTAGGGGTTATTATCGCATTCTAATATATTTATCTGATTATTTTTATATTTTATTAGATTTTTTTTTTATTATTATTAAAGTATTTAACGAAAAACAAGGATAATTTTTTTCTCCAATGTAATTTAATGTATAAAAAAAAAAATTACACGTCGAATTATACACACATTCATATAACTCTATTACGAAAAAAAAATAATGTATCGAATTATTTGTTATTCAAAAGAACAACGCGTAAAATGTTTATTAAAACGGAATAATGTAATGTATTTAACTTAACGGTTGTCCTACATAAACGAAAAAACAATACGTTTGCAGAATCAAAAATTTTTACAGATCCGAAACTGGACTTTTTTTTTAACTAATTATTGTTTTCTAAGAATATTTTTAATTCGTTTGCCACCTGGCACCGAAATGATTTCACCGCATATGCGACTACGTTCACAGTTTTTTTTTTTTGCCCACTTCAACCCGTGTACGCACGTAAAAAGCAAACAAAAAAATAGATTTTTTTTTCACGATTCATACTACAACAATATTACGTATTGGCCGACACTATTGGTAAAATCTCGCATTCGGAAAAAATTTCTTTCGTTTAGGAGGCAGCCATCACAATAGAATTCGATACAATCGTTTGAGAATTTAGCACGTATAAAATAATGATTCACGATCCGTTAATACAAATGTGTGCGTGCAAAATTCTCTCTCGAAAACATATGTAACGTGCTAGTTTAAAAAGACATATAATTTTTTTTTTATCGTTTATATTTTTATTCATTTGAGATTCTTAGGGGAACGAGGAATTTATTGGTTTTACAACGATGAGTGTGTGTGTGTGTGTTTTTTTTAAATCTTTCATTTCTGTATTCAGAGATTGTACCGGAAAGAGTGTTCCTGCACTCTATACACGCTTAATCATTGTCCAGTGTAACGAATTCTATCTAGTTAGTACTTTAAAGAAATAACTTTTCGATTTTCTCCAAAGCGTCCGAGAGAAAAAAAACTAACGAAAAATAACATAAAAATGCGATTTTTTTTTTTAAAAATATTTCTGCGTTATTCCGAAAACGATTACCATAGAGTCTAGAAATTTTCGCAAAAAAAAAATAATAATAATTATTTGTTTTAATATCGGGCTATTTATAGTAATTATATTAAACGTTGGGCTATTTAAATTGGAAAAGTGATCATTTTTGGTGTTAGAGCTACACGACGCCTACAACTACATTCAGAAATTCTTGAAAATCCTAAATAAGAATTTTTTTTTTTTTTTTTATTACGATTTTAAATTTTTGACAAAACGTTTTAACGAAAAATGACGATCGAATCGACGCACTCGTCACCCGTTTTCCGATAGTAAATTTTAACTCGAGCCAGACTTTGCCGAAGTGGTTTTTCGATTTTCTATCGGATTGTTACTGTAAGTACTTGTTTTATAAACGCTAACATAAACATGACACGTATTTTGTGTTGTCGACGACGTCACGCGTATATCGCGACTATCTGAAAACTGGCTAAAAACAAAAAAAAAAAAAAAAACGACAGAAACGGAAAAACATAAAACTTGCGCGTAACGTACACATTGCAATATACATTTATTACATTCGAATAAAACCAATAACGCATACGACGGGCGGGCTTAAGGCGAGAAGAGGCGAAAAGTGAAGAAAATCTGTAAATTATTTAGTAGACATTACTTGTTTATTTTCAATATTAAAAAAAAAAAAAAACAAAAATCTTATGATAATTATTATAATATAAATATTTATTTTAATCTCCTCGACGGCAAATCCGTTTTGTCCCTGTATAAACGAACTCACTTCGTTACGTCGTCGAACACTTTTCAAAAAAAATAAAAAATAATAATTAATTAATTAATTAAATAACCGAAGAGGACGGAGTACGTATATTTCGTATTTTTTCGTGAAGAAACGTTTAATCGAATCGACATAAACCGTCACGTGTCCCGTTGACATTAAAACGTTGCCTCTGTCAACGGCGGATTCAACGGTAGTTTAGTCGACAATTAATGCCGACGGGATTCGTACACTCGTATTGAAAATCACGGGGCAAAATAATTATTTTATTTTCATTGTGAATTCCACAAATACTCGTTGTACAAATGAAATGTGTTTTTTTAAATTTATTGTTTCATCCTTACACCTGCTGTCGTCAACGTTGGACTATAACGATTATATAGTGTATATATGTAACTGGATAAAAAGAATTGTGGGAGGGAGTCTAAAAACATGTCATTATGAGAGTTGAGTGGCACATTTCACAAATGTTTGAAAAGGAGTTATTTATGATTATTAACCCTCCAGCCGGGACTGATTGTGCGGCGATGAATTAGGATTCAGGATTTCGATTCTCCCGAGTCCTAGATTGGGATCCCTGGCGTCGGTTCGTCGACCGATAATTTTTTACTCTCGAACGAACTGCAGCGTACACGACCAGACGTTCGAAATTGTTTCGAACGATTTCGATTTTATAAAACGTAAAAAAGTGTTTCGTTTTTTCGCTCCGCGCACGGTACTCAGACGAAAATAATCCCCCATCTCGTCCCGTATAAATATCGCAGTAAATTTTCGCGGTGTTCGTATGTCGGTAAAAAAAAAAAAAAAAAAAAGTCAAACGGTATAACCCCCTCCCCCCCCCCAGGTGTTTTGAACGCCGTTTCGACTGAACGCGCAGTGGTTGGTAATATACCGCGGTTTATCGCGGTGTCCTACAACACCGACCAGAGTAAACACACATACACACCATTGTATATATCCGGCGTAAATACAACAATACAACAGTACAATACGCGCGACAAACGGTGTATGTTTTTGTTTTTTTTTTTTTTTTGTAATTGCACAAGTGTTCGGGAAACATATGCGTCTCGTCCGAGACGCGAGTGGAACGAAATCTGTAATTAAAAATATAAATATACCGTTTCACGTACTTACAACGCTCGCACCATTTCGCCAATATCGTCGCTCTGTACGCAACAAACCACCGGCGCCTATACGTTTGACATCTTCGCGGTCATTCTGGTGTTAGCTTATGAATCGAATTATCAATTGGCTTAATCCCAATGTCCCGCCGACAATTAAACACGATTTAGAAATGTCGAAATTAAGTCTACGAAATCGAGTGATTCTCGGCGTTGGAAATAAATTTCTGATCACATCATTGGCGATGGTCCGTCGTCAATAATTGTACGCGTATCCGGTATATATTCTGTTCCGTGGGAAAATTATATATATATAAAAGAAAAAAAATTGTTTAATGTAAACGTTGTTATAAAAAAAAAAGAAAATGACGTAACTGGTTAGTCAAATAAAAAAAAAAAAAACACACGTACACGCGAACAAAAAAATCATTAATTAATATCACACATTTAAAGTTACCTATTTAATCTCCAATATTAAATTTATTTAATTATAATACATACAGATTCGTATAGCCTCGTACACAAACGAACGCGTTTGTTCTTTTAATTCTTCAAATACGCTGCGATTTCGATATCGAAACGAAATAAACGCATTACGTTAATTACGTTAATTGTAAGGAGACAATTATTATTCAATTGATTAACGTACGTTTCGAATTTCACGTCATTCGATATTAATTAATTTTAATAATAATAATAATGCATAGAGATATCTACACAAAGATATTTTTGTTGCGAAAAATTTCGAATTCTCGAATAACGTTATCAAATTGAATCCGCCTTATTCTGAAAGTTCATTAATTGTAAATACATGTTTTAATTTAATTTTGAAAATTAGGTTAAAACAGATGAAACGAAATACGAAAAAAAAAAAATTATATTATTATTATCTGAAAATCGAAATATGACTAGTGGAAAAATAAAAAGACTGTTCGACTGCCGAATGCGTGCCGAGGGTTTAATTCAGTTATTTTCCCCAATGGATGTGCCGTGAAATTCGAAAAGTGTGCCGCGGCGATGACTTGGACGACTTTTATTAAAAAAAAAAAAAACCAAAATATTTGGAAAGTAGATGATGTTTGTCCAAAGTGTGCCGTGACTTATAATATGACATATAATAATAATAATAATAATAACGTGTGGCGATGGAAGAAAAAAGTTTGGGAACCACTGGTTTAGGTGGTCTAATGAACATTATTTTGCGTTCAACAATATAATCACGGCATATCGAACTCGACGATATTGATATTGATGGTCTTCCGCCATTAATTCTACTACGGATTCCCAATGACGACTGTCTGATAAATGCTGATTAATAATAATATTTCGTTGTCGGAAAAATCATACGTTAAACCATTTAGACAATGCGATACTTTTCCCTTATGTACCGATAATATTGTATTTTTAAAAAATCAATTCGCACGCGTTGTAATTTTTTGCCAATCGATATTTAATGTATCTATACATTTTCATTAATATTTAGAGAAAATGTTTGCTATTTAAAAATTCCAAGTCTATATAAATAAGTGTATAATATTCACTTAAATAACGTGGAACGTGCCTGAATAAATGAACTCTGAATGTAAAATAGGTTTTATATATATAGACTAGTGTCTGTTACAGAAAACGCGTGAGCGCCAAAATTTTACAGGACATGGCGTCTCAATTAATTTTTTATTTAATCAACACGAATACATTATTGATAAAACAAGTAAATACTGTAAAAGAACGGAAGGGAGGGAGTGTAATATATCATCCACATTTGTCGCGTAGTTACGCCGCTGGTATACGTACGTGCGTACGTATTTAATCGAGCGGAGAGAGAAATTTTTTTTTAATAATAATAATAATAATAATAATCTCGACCCGTCGAAGAAATCCTGGAAAACGTTCCATCGACTCCATTTGGCTGATCTAAGATCTAAGCACGCCCAGTGCACACCACTTATATGGGATGGCCACTTTCGATTTTGACGACATTCTTTATATTATGTCTTCTTTATAGTACGTTACGTCAACACCGATGTCGTCGTCTGCAAATGCTTTCCAGGAACTTGTTTGATTAGGTTTGCAAAGACGAGTGCTGTTACTACTACTACTAACGATGGATTATACTTTAGTTTCGAATTCTCTACGTACCCGGATTTGTAATACTTCATAATTCGATTGTTTTTCTACTAACTTTTGCGCTACATTATCGTTATTCTCACCGACAATATATTATTTTTCCGTATAAACATTATATTTCATACGTGTACAAAACGCGCGTTTATTCGTTTATTATTATTATTATTCTACAAGAGGGAGAGGGGACCGCGTATAAGAGTCGTAGCATACGTGTGTGTTGTGTACGGTATTATATGGGTTAGGTATAAACGTCGCGTAAACGACGAAACGCGAGAACCGGGAAAAAAAAAAAAATATGTGAAATTTTCCACAAAATTATTATAATACCACATACTCGCCTATACTATGCGCGCGCGCGTGTGTGGATTCATTAGGAGTCTCTTGTCATTTTCGTCAATTGTTAAAAAAATATTTTTAAACGTCGGTACAATAATAATAATATACGCGCACGTTCACGCAATGATAATGATAATAATTGTATATGGTCTCATTGTCGCGTCGGTACTCCCTTTGTTTGTGTCACTATATAAGCGATGGGGGGGGGGCGGGGAGGGAGAGGAAAGAAAAAAAAAAGACTACTCCGCCGGTCGTTATATTATATATTACACGTCGAGCTGCCGAATACTGTTCGTGTAAACGTGTACGTGTAAAAATTTACGCGCGCGCGCGCGCGTGTGCATACAGACTATATAAACGGTTTATATATTTTTATACATTTTGTTTGCGTTGCCTCGTTTCATAGGATTAATATTTGACAAATAAAAAAAAAAAAGTGAGAACGAATTTTTTTTTTTTATATATAAACGTTAATCAAATAATCGCGTTTATGTATAACGCAATATAAAATAATAATAATAATAATAATACGCGTTTCTCGTCCGTGACAAATAACGTCGGACACACGATGTCGCGGGGTATACGCGGGGCGGCGTTTAAACGCTAATTTTTATACAGTAGCGCCGCCGTCAAACACACGCGTTTACACAGCCATTGCGCGTGTAATATCGTTGACGCGACACCACGACGTGGCCCCGCGGTTGAACAGCTGCTGCTGCTGCTGCTGCTGCTGTTGCTGCGGCGACGGCGTTAGAGTACTACTGGTTTTGCACGGAATTTTATAGATATTGCAGTAATATTAATACCGATGGAATTGATATTGGTGTTTTAATTCGTTTCGGTATACAAAACAATGCTCACTCGGAAAATGAGAGAATTTGGACGAAGGAAAAGGAAAAACTCTACCAACGTAATTACGAATACGCATTTCATATATTATAGGAGACGGGATTTTAAAAGTTATCGTTGAACAACCCCTGATGAAAATCGTCAATCCGCCGGCAATATCAGAGCGATCGAATTTCGTAATTATTTTCCCCGACGAAAACAACGAATTAATTTATAATAAAAATTTTTTTTTTTTGCTAATTTTGTGAGAAGTTTTTGACTTTAGCGCGTCCGAATATTAGTAAACCTTTTTTCGGTGACCTCAACTCATCGTACCGTCGTGCCCAGTTGGTACAGAATTAATAAACTCAAGAATATTTTGAATTTTATGAGACAAATACAAACAAATTGTATTAACACGAAATTATATTGTTCTTATTGTTTATCATTTTTTTTTTTTTTACTATTATAATATTGTTTGTTGTACATTATATTATAATGTGTTATGTGTAAAAAAAAAAAAAAAAGAAAGCCCATCAGATGAAATCCCTCGTAATTACGCATCTCCTCATAATTCTCGGATCATAAATCCTTTCGATGTCGCATGCGACAATTTTCTCGGTATTTTTTCACACACACACACAATTTTCTATTTTTAAAATTTCTACCATGATCGTCCTAATAATAATCTAGCAATACTTTACGTGGAATCAGACTTAACCAACGTGCAAAATAATGATGAAATAATTCAAGAATTCAGTGAACAGAAACCACGACGTAAAATATAAAATAATTGTAATATTTTATTATATTACAATGTTAGCTAAATTGATTGTTGTTATAATATCGGCCGATTGTGTCAATTTCTTAATTGATTTTTTTAATGGGAAGTAGAATAATGGTTACGGCATTTTATTATTATTATAATAATAATAATCTTTACTCAGAGCGGTAAAATCCTAAATAAATATTTTTAAATAAATATTTAATTATGTGTAAATTAAATGACGTCTTTTATATATATTTATAATTTTTTTTTCTGATAAATTTGTGTCCGTATAAATTATAAAACTATCAGTTATCAGTGTCTGAAAAACATAATGTACATATTTTTCCCGTGAATACATTCAACATAATATTATTGTAATAGTGTTAAATTTTTTTTCGTTTACGATAACGTTAAAATCGAATATTATTAGTCGTTAAAAAATCGTTACATCGAATGGAATATATTTCACTTTACGCACCCAATCAACACGTCAAGTTGTTCAACGAAACACGGTCTATTTAAACTTGTAAAACACGGAAGTTGTAGATACATCTGTACCGTGAGATGCACACACACGATATTCCAATGAAGCGTTTTTGACATCGCGACTTTCAGACGTAAAAGTTTTTTTTTCTTTTGTAGTTTTTTCAACATATTTTCTTTTTTTTTCTACACGCGGTTTGCAAATAAATCGACTTATTGAGATCGTTATTAACGCGCAAAATGGATATCAATTTTTTCTTTTTTTCTTACTATAATCTTTTGAATTTATATTAATTCTCGAAGCGTAAAACTCGTTTTATATAAGTTATTTTATAATGAAACATAGCGACAACAAGACTGATTAATCTGCGTACTATAAACTTTATGGCGAAAACACAAAAAAAAAATTAGTCGATGACGCTTACTTACACTGTTAAATACTTTTTTAATAAACTCATATATTACGGAATTAAAATAAATATGATAAATAGTCCTTATAAAAAAAAAATGTTATCGCGTGTGATTTTCCGATCTTCAAAAAATTATTACTTAATTTATTTATAACGAAATAATACGGTTTCTTTTGCTAATATTCTCCTCGTAGGTATAAATTTTTTTGCGTACACTCCTACGGTTTTATGATATTCTCCGTAAGAGAAGAGGAGAGGATCTCTAAATCGGCAAAGAATTTAACGAAATCTCATTACTATTATACGACAACCGTATAATAACGATAAAACAACAAAAATTATTTAAAGCTCAATCTAATAATATTTTAAGCTCTCGTGGAAATAAAAATCGACCGACGCTCGCGATTATTAATTATATGTACGGTGGTTACACGGTGGAAATTTCGTATGTGCGCAAATATGTATACATAAGTTAATTTACAATGATTTCACGGGTTTACAAAAATCGTTTATTTGTCATTCGTCATTAATAATTTATTTATTAAATACGATTCGATTCGAAGTAAATTTCTGATATAGTTGACATGCAGATGTTTTGACGAAAACCGCGTTGTGCGGTGTTCAATGTAATAATATAATATAGTTTCCATACCGACAAAACGTTACCCGTGTGAGAACAATTTTTTATTATTATTATTATTATTATTCGACATTTTTCTGGTTACAATTTCGACGAGATTTCCACGCTAAAATCGTTTGGACCACCTTGAAACGTTATTTTAACAATATAAGCGTACTTATCTATTACACGTACAACACCGCACATATACATTATTATTATACTAATGAGGCCTAATATAAATAATCTTAATGAAACAAATATATTTTCCGCGTCACGTCAGTTACAACCGGTAATGCATAACGAACAGCGTGAATGTACGTCGTTGTTATATTAAGAATACCTATTCAAAAAAAAAAAAAACTGACATAGAAACTTACTATTTGAATATTCATTTTTCATTATATGTATAACCCATACGAGCCGGCAAACAAATACTAAACAATTAAGTATTGAAACGTCTAAGCATATTATATACGAAATGTATATATATATATATATATTAGTATAAGTATACACGCGAAGAAATATTTTTATGAAATTTAAAAACCATTTTTTTTCCTCGTACATTTACGAGAAACGAAACCGTTAAGTATACGTCTACTCGCTGAAAATAGATCATTAACAATAATTCTTTTTTGGCTTTTTTTCCTAAGAAATATTCAAAATATAAATTTCGAATGTTGGTGAAACTAGATCAGTTTATAATTCGCTATTAGATATTTGAATTCGTGTACATAATTATTATGTTTACCGAATATAATTATTATTCAAGACACATGTTTTTGGGTACAATTATTATTTTATACAAGCAGATAGTATTTCAAATATTTATTTATTTTTTTTTTTAATTACAATAATATTTTGTATTATAAGATAAACACGTACATTACATTCTGTAAAGTGTTTAAAAACGCGTATATTTTAAATTTTATATTATATCGTCGTCTCGAAAGAAATTTGAAATGTGTATTCTTTCGCTTCGGCAAACCTTATTTTCATAAGTTTTTTTTAGTTTTAAGAATAAATACGAATATTATTTGTCAATCCAACCGGAATCAGAAAGCAGAGATAACTTCGCTGGCACGTTAAATCGGTGGCGCAGGAACTATTTTCCACTTGGGCGCAAACATTTGAGACTTATATACATTTCAATACGTATTGCATAATAACTCTCACCAATATGTTTAATTATAATGTAAAAGTGTAAAATGTCGGAGGAAAATGTGAAACCAGTTAAACACACAAAAATATACGTGAAAATGAAAATAGTTCGTATTTTATTTTCGCCTTTATGAGCTTATGTAAGACATAATATATAAAAAAATTCACTATACTTTATGACACTGACACGTGATGTACAATAATAATGACTAATCTTGATGGTACATACGTCTTCGGAACACAGCATGATATTGTTAATGAAGCATAAATCAATTTGATCCTCTAAAGGAATAAATTGTTTTTTTTTTTAAATAACATTATTTCTCGTGTTGAACGATATATTTTTGTTTTTCAACAGCATGAAAATAAATTAAATATTATGTGAAAACATCATAAAAACGCAAAAATCTTTTTCAAAAACAATTTCATAGCCTTAATATAAAACAAAAAAAAAAAATTGGCGTACGAATATTTCAATAAAAATACTAATTACTAGAAATTGAAAAAAAAACTATTAAGTATACAAATGAATAATAAATTGATAAATATATAAATACAATATGAACGATAAATTATTATTATTATTATTATTTATACAAGAAAAATTTTATAGAGTAAGTAAAAAAAAAACATTCGAATTTATTTTATTAAAATTATTGTAGTAAGTAATTACATTATTGTTATAATTATATTTCTATAATTACAAATATAATATTTATTTGTGTTAAATAATATTGTTAAACGATTTTACCCCCAGTCCCATAATTATATCTAAATGGGGGGGGGGGAGAATTGCCTCCTCTGACACTGTTTTCGATATTCCCACGCGAACATTTCTCCAGCTCGACGGGATTAATATTTCTATAGAGACATATTTTTTTTTTTTTATTTTTTTCAACGGCGCGTTCGCGCGTCAACGACGTTATCATATTATTATCAATGCGCGCGGTGTATAACTCGGAAGAAAAACACGCAGCGCGGCCGACTCGTTAGTCGTTATCGTCTACGACGGTGTCGTGATAAGACAATTTCGGCAAGGGAAGAATTAATAATCGGATAAAGGTGTGCGTGTGTTTACGGTGCTTAACGTTAATAATCGTCGGCCGTTATATTAATTTTGTGATTTGTTGAACAACTACGGGGACGTTCGCGATGGTGTCCACCACCGACAGCGACGAGGATCGCAAGGAACGCGATGAATTTGCCGAAAGACTGAAGAAAAAAGACAAGGAAAGGACGCGTAACATAGCCATCCCCCGGTCCGGTAAGTTTAAGTTTGTACGCGAAATTCGTAACTGGTCGGCGGAATTACAACAAAAATGTGTGTGTGTGTGTCGTTTAGAT
Source organism: Chaetogeoica ovagalla (assembly GCA_032441825.1). NCBI lineage: Eukaryota > Metazoa > Arthropoda > Insecta > Hemiptera > Aphididae > Chaetogeoica > Chaetogeoica ovagalla. Next base: position 3,023,087 of record CM063744.1, read on the forward strand.
AAGAAAGCCTACGAGGAGGCGGCGAAAAATTGGAAAATGCTCGTGAAAAAGAAACGATCATCCCACGACTGCGTATCGAATCGCGTCGTAAATACCTTGAGAAGAGAAAAGACGATAAAGTTGTCGAACTCGAAGCCAACATCTTGGACGATGAATATTTGTTCGATGCGGAAGAGTGAGTAGTTTTTATTCAATGAATACGTACGATGACTGTGGTTCGGTTTTAAATATAAATGCCACTTTTTTTTCTTCTTCCTTTCTCTTTCCGATTAACGATAGAAAGACAACTGTTTATAATATAAAAATGTGTTTCATTTTATACGCATCATTTTTGCCTTCCCATTTTTTTTTTTTTTTTTATTATTATTATTAAATTATCAAATGATAGCAATAATTTTGTACATTTTCACAGTGTTTTTCGATAAATTCAACAGAGTTATAACTTCGGTGGATGTTGAAAGTTTCTTTTTCAGTATATTTAAAGAATATTTTAAATCTCCGAACCGTCTTTGATTTACTGATGGTAGTTTGCCCACAACATATTGTTTATATATTATATAAATTTTTTTTTGACAATACTCCTTTTACGTAATACATTTTTTTAACATCCAATAATTTATCGGTAAAAATATAATAAATCTTTCTTTTTTTTTTAATTACATTTTTCATTTTTTTTCACATTTTATGTGCTATTTTATCATTTATATATATTGGCTCAAAATCTAAACCATCTAACCTAACGTAATAAAAAAAAAAAAAAAACATTATCATTGTTATTTATTTAGTTTAACTCAACGTGAACTTATTGAACGTGAACACAAAAAGAAGTTGTTAAACCTTGCAAAAGAACATGAAAAAGCTAGAGAACTCGAGAACATTCAACGTTATCATATGCCTCAAGATATCAAAGATGATCAGATGCAATACGAGGTGGAAACGGACAAAACTCAAACCACCGAGCAACAAAAATGGGAAGAGGAACAGATGTCTTCGGCCGTTTATAAATTCGGTGCTAAACGTCAAGAAAAAGAGGAATACGAATTATTGTTGGATAATCAAATAGAATTTCTTCAAATTGCAAATTTACCTGGCACTGATGACGATGTACTTTGTCTATTTTTTTTATTATTTATTTCCCAAATAATTAACTGATGTTTTATACTTTAATAATTTTCTTTTTCTAGGAAGAATCAAAAATAACTGAAAAACAGCGTAAAAAACTAAGTATAGAAGAAACACAAAAGAGTTTGCCTATATATAAATTCAAAACCGATTTAATACAAGCTATCAAAGAACATCAAGTAATAATTATATTTTAATTGTTCCTATTATTGTGATTTTGTTGAATTCTCAGATAAATTTTGCTTAATTTTTCGCAGATTCTCATCATTGAAGGTGAAACTGGTTCGGGTAAAACAACACAGATTCCACAATATTTATATGAAGCTGGTTTTACTGAAAACGATAAAAAAATTGGATGTACTCAGCCCAGAAGAGTTGCTGCTATGTCGGTTGCAGCTCGCGTTGCTGAAGAGATGTCCGTCAAACTTGGAAATGAAGTAAATAAAAGAACAATAATATCGTAAAAATTAATGTAAAATTAAATTCTTCATGTGTAACGTTTTTTTTTTTTTTTAGGTCGGTTACAGTATACGTTTTGAAGATTGTACATCGGAGCGTACTATTATTAAGTACATGACTGATGGAACGTTGCATAGAGAATTTTTATCAGAGCCTGATTTGCAATCGTATAGTGTGATGATTGTTGACGAAGCTCACGAACGTACCCTACACACAGATATTTTATTTGGTTTGGTAAAAGATGTAATAAGATTCAGAAAAGATTTAAAATTATTAATTTCCAGTGCCACATTAGACGCTCAAAAGTTTTCTGAATTCTTTGATGATGCTCCTATTTTCAGGATACCAGGTAAATGTTTGAATATAATATTTATATAATTACTTTCAACACTCGTTTTGTATTCGCCTTGTAGGAAGACGTTTTCCTGTTGATATATACTACACAAAAGCGCCGGAAGCCGATTACATTGATGCCTGTATTGTATGCATACTACAAATCCATGTGACACAACCACTTGGAGATATTTTGGTCTTTTTAACTGGCCAAGAAGAAATCGAAACTTGTTATGAACTTCTGCAGGAACGTGTTCGTAGACTTGGCGTTCAAATCAACGAATTAATTATATTACCAGTTTATAGTAATTTACCAACGGACATGCAAGCGAAAATTTTTGAACCTACGCCTCCGAAAGCTAGAAAAGTATAAATTATTTACATTCAAATATTTTAATAAAATTATTTAATTATTTAATTATTGTATTAAAGGTTGTCTTGGCCACCAATATAGCTGAAACGTCTTTGACAATTGACAATATTATTTACGTTATCGATCCAGGCTTTTGTAAACAAAATAACTTTAATTCACGTACAGGCATGGAATCGTTAGTTGTGGTGCCGATTTCAAAAGTACGTTATTAACAAAACTGTATTTTGTATTTTGTATTTTTGGTTTTTTGTTTTTAATTCAGTATGTTTAGGCAAGTGCTAATCAAAGAGCTGGGCGAGCTGGTCGAGTAGCTGCCGGTAAATGTTTTCGTCTGTATACAGCGTGGGCGTATAAAAGCGAACTAGAAGATAATACAGTCCCAGAAATACAAAGGATTAATCTAGGCAATGCTGTGCTAATGTTGAAAGCCCTTGGTATTAACGACCTGATACATTTTGATTTCTTAGATCCTCCACCACATGAGACACTGGTAAATAAACTCGACTGTTAATCAAATAAAAAAAATGTGTGTATTTTATTTAACAAACTATTGTTTAAAGGTACTTGCGTTGGAACAATTGTACGCGTTGGGTGCACTAAATCACAGGGGAGAGTTAACCAAATTGGGACGACGTATGGCTGAATTTCCATTAGATCCAATGATGGCTAAAATGCTCTTGGCTTCTGAGAAGTGAGTATTTTTAATAAATGAAATATTATTTATTAAATAATAATATTGTGTGCGTGTGTGTTAATGATAATTTTCGTTCATTTTAGGTACAAATGTTCAGAAGAAATGGCTACTATAGCTGCAATGTTAAGTGTGAACAGTGCCATATTCTACAGGCCCAAAGATAAACTAATTTTAGCAGATACTGCTCGTAAAAATTTCTTTACGCGCGGTGGTGATCACTTGGTTTTATTAAACATTTATGACCAATGGGCCAACACAAATTTTAGTACGAATTGGTGTTATGAAAATTACATTCAACATAGGTCGATGCGTAGAGCTCGAGACGTCAGAGATCAGCTGATCGGGTTAATGCAGCGAGTTGAAATGGATCTCGTTTCAAATCCAACCGAAACAATTAATATCCGAAAAGTACGAAATCAGTTAAACAATGTCTCTAAGAAATTAAAATGTTTAATTATTATCTAAACCTTATAAATGTTTTCTTTATTTTATTTTGTTTATTTTTTTTAAGGCTATTACGGCTGGTTATTTTTATCATGTTTCAAGATTGTCAAAAGGCCATTATCGCACTGTTAAACATAATCAAACAGTTATGATACATCCAAATAGTAGCTTATTTGAAGAACTACCCAGATGGGTTCTTTACCACGAGTTGGTGTTTACTACTAAAGAATTCATGAGGCAAGTGACAGAAATCGAAAGCAAATGGCTGCTTGAAGTGGCTCCTCATTATTACAAAGACCGAGAACTAGAAGATTCCACTAATAAAAAATTACCTAAGACTATGGGAAAAACCAATTCTGAACTGAAAAATAATTAATCGCTAGATAAAAATAGTATGTTACATGATATCTATTAAATTGTACATTCTAAAACATAAATTAAGAGTCAAATTTAATGCGTCATAGCAATTATTATTATTATTATTAAATTGCATTGATATTTAAAAAATTGTTGTTAATAACTTAATTTTGTACATATTTAGTATTTAGTGTTTAATATACGATTAATGATTTAAGTTCATGAAATATGTGTAAAACATTATTAGTTATTATAATTTGTACAGTCATTGCAATTTATTAATTCAAGACATATTTTTTAAATATAAACTTTTTCTTTTAGAGAAGAACATTTAAAATAAACAACTGTTTAATGTATTCAATTATTTCAGTTTCAATTCCATAATTACATCCATATGTATGACCATTATACATTGAAAAGGTTGTTTTTTTTATAAACAACAAGATATTTTTCTTTTTCAAAAATAAAATATTTAAAAGCAGTTTTATATTGTTTTTATTTTTCTGTTTTAAGATTTTTTTTTAATAAATGTAACAGTTAATAAATCCATGCAAAAAAAATGAGAGGACGTTATATAAATCAAATCGCACGATAAGTAGGTACTTACAATCTATAATGCCTTTTCCTACACTATACAAATTAAACTGCGTTGTTCTTTCAAAATAATTGTAAGTACTGATTATGTTTAAAACTGTTTCATTGAATATTAGTTCGTTCAAAGTCAAGAATAATTATGTTACGCCTAATTAAATGTAATATTGTTTTCTTACACACAAGGATGTATGGGTTTAATTGTACACTCTATTGAGTAAATACTTTGTAATGAAGAAACAAATCATTATATAATATCTTGGTTTTTAAACTAGTTTTTGAGACCATTAATTCATTTCTAATTATTACTGTCGTTTTATAATATTCTTATGACGTCTGCTTAATAAAATATGTTGTCTATTTACTACAGAAGTAGATGGAATCAGAGTTTATTAATGAATTTATAATGATTATTGACACGTCATCAATAACAATACAGTCAATCAATATTAAGTATTTAAACATTAGGTACTTACAATAAAATTTAAAAAAAAAACACTTCTAAGTAATGATTAGAATAAAACAAAAAAAAATTTCTCTCATAACAGTACAACCGCTGAGTAACAAATGTAGCATTTTATTTTGTATTTATAATTACTTATATAAAAAGAAATTTAAATTTACACAATTTTTAAAATAATATGTACAGATGATTGAAGTTTGAGTTTTAGTTAAAACATTATTGTTGATTGACAAAAATTAATTTTCTGTATTAAAAAAAAGAATAATTTTTTATTGAGACCCCCTTCCTCCTCTGCTTTTATTTTTAAAAAATTTGGATTATTACAAAGTGGCGCCCAACACGAGTTCAGTTTTCTTTTATTTTATTTTCAAAACATTTTATCAAAGTTAGCTGAGAATTGATTAGGAAGTAAAAAAAGCAAATAATAAAATAGAAAAAAGAAAAGTAATCCATAAATGGAAAAATAATACGAATATAAAATTTGAAATTTTGAAAAATCACTTGAGACGGTTTTTATTTGAATACAAAAAAAGTTATCGATTCGTAGTTTCGTTCCGTGGGTGGAAAATTATAAAATTTGATAATCTTAAACAAATATGTTATTGTTATATAGCCCAGAGTGATAAATTGCTTGGATATAATAAAAGTTATTAACTTTTAATTTCGTTCCGTGGGTGAAAAGTTATAAAATTTGGTAATCCTAAAAAAAAAAAATTTACAAAAATGCAATCATTATATAGCTCAATGAGGCAAAATATCTAAATTTAATAGAATTTATCGATTTCTAATTTCGTTCCGAGGGTGGAAAATTATGAAATTTGGTAATCTCAAACGAATACAATTAATATATTCAAGAAATTATTATAATACAGCCGATTAAAACGTATTATTTAAATTTATTATAAGTTTTTAAATTGGAATTTCAAAAATTGGAAATTCGTAACTTATAACAATCTCTTTTTTAAAATACGTGACTCCCCAACAGTGCATTGGGAAACTACGGAAAAAAAAAAAGAAAAAGAAAATTTAATCACTCATTCAAAATCAATAATTGGTATTAGTTAATATTTTAACGTATTACATTGTTTTTATTTTGTTATTAAAAATGTAAACGTTTCGTATTGTCGTATAGACAGATGGCCGTATAATATTATATATTGTTATTACTCGCGCGAGACGTTTATTGGAAATAATAAAAACCGTATAAATCAATACGTTTTTAAAATATCGATTTAGTTTCGAGTTGGTAAATAGGCATTTGATGTTGAAAAAATGAAATGTAATTTTTGCGCCTCTGGGAATGATATAGAAATTTATTCGTACGAATACGTAAATAAACACATGTGTTCACGTTTGGTTTCTCGATAATTATTGTATTTTCGACGATGTCTTTTTATGGAAAATATACGCCTGTCGAATATACGGCGGACTCCCCCTTTAACAGAACGAACACAAAATCTAAATCGAATTAATTACACGCGTAAAATAACAAACAATAATCTAAATAATACGATGTACAATAACTTAGCAATAGAACGTAATTCGTACACGAAATAATTAACAAAACGCAGTGATATTTTGTCTGTTGGAGACGATAAATCTACACGCAGCAGTAATATCAGCGCGTAGGTCCCCATCTGATGACCGGCGGCGGTGACATCGACGCGGTAACGTCTCGTGATAACGGTGACATCGACGCGGTAACGTCTCGTGATAACGGTGACATCGACGCGGTAACGTCTCGTGATAACGGTGACATCGACGCGGTAACGTCTCGTGATAACGGTGATGACGTTTACACAGATAAGAAGATAATAGTAATCATTGTTTTATCTACACCGCGTTATAATTGGTTATTAAAAGCGACTTTACGTCAACGGTGTTCGGCTGTGTGTTTCAATAGTTTTGCGACACACACGGTGTTCGCGTAAGAATCGAACGATTGCGTATTACACGCGCGCGCCGCGTTGTGTCGTCACCGCCGCTTTCTACGCGCTTTTAAGTTTTCGATAACCAAATCGCGCCCGTCTCAGAACGGGATTCGTGTAAACGGTACCGTATGAAAACGACGAATTTCCTACAGACTTTGGCCCCGTGGCCGATCATCGAAACGTTTTCGTTCGAATAGGAGGAGAGAATACGTGTATAGCGGACGTCAAATCCGAGGTAAGTGTCCGACGGTGTGTGTGTGTGTGTGTGTGTGGCGGACGTTTCCGTGCAACGCGCCCGAAATCGATTCGTCGCGTATCGTTTGTGCGTGAGGAATCGGGAATGATAAGACGTTTCCGGGGGGGGGTTTTTTTTTTTTTTTTGTCCACTCGTTTATAACAAGTAAACGGTGCCGTGTCATAGACCGTCGTCGTCGATTATCTCTGGATTCGCCTTTGCCCGCGATGAATGCTTGTTGTTGGTAAATGTTTGCGAAAATGCAATCTCTTCTCCCCCTCGCCCATACGCGGATCACGTAACGTGCGTTTTCTAATTGAAAATTAAAAAAGCGGAGGAACGTAAAATCAAATCGCGTTCGTTGCTGTATGTTATTATTGTCAAGCGTTCAATCGATTATAATAAACCGAACTTTTCTAGATGATTTTTTTTACGATTGCGAATCTTCGGTGTAATAACGTAATAAACAAGTCGTTCAAACATCTCTTTTAGTGTTAAACATCTATGCGTGCAAAATGTCAATCATTGCTCAAATTCCTGCGAGTTTAAAATAAAATCAATTCTCAAAATTAATAAGCCGCTTCAAGCGATCGTTGGCATCCAACAATGACCGGAAAATCTGTAATTTCCTTCAATCAGCGATGTCATTTCTCACAGTATATATAGTCTTATTTTAAAACGTCTATTATATTCCACTGCTACGAACAACAACGATTCGTCAGTGAAACACTATGATTAACTGTAACGTAATATTAATTTTTTGTTTTAGATTCGGTTTACTGAGTTACAATTCAGTGCGCTGACGACCGATAGAAGCTCTGATATTACTCTTTGTTCAGTTTTCCCATAACGATTATTTTTAACCAAAAGTCTGTCGGAAGTTTTATTTATTTTCCTCTTATTTACGTAAAACCGACGCAATTATATTAGTTTTTCTTTTTTTTTGCAATAATCGCGAATGCAAATTTATTTTAAATGTTCTGTCGGATGTATTTAAAAAAAGTACACATTCGGTTTATATTTTTAATACTTATACCATTATTATTTTTTTACAACATTGATTATCTCAATATTAGTTTGTTGTTAAATACGTCTCAGAAACATTTAATATCTTGTTACTTTCAAGATAACAATTTCAATTCATTACTGGAATTAAATCCAGACGAAGTTACCAAACACAGTATTTTTTCAGAGACATCGTGTAATCACAAAAACGGAATTAATTTAAATCTGAGACAAGGCTGCGCCATAGAATCAGCAGCCAATTTAAATCCCAGGTCAAAAGTGTTCGTTTTATTTGTCGCTTCTAGTTTCATAAACAAATCCGATGTCATCAATAGGTTAACTGCATACAAAAATGTCCATTTAAGGCACATACATTTTGTAAATTATGCTTATAAGACTCCATTGCAAGAATTTGTGACTTCGAACAAAATATTTACTAGTCAATGGTCAGTTTCTCACACGAGTGATTTGCTGCGATTTCTAACATTGTGGAAATTCGGCGGACCTACTTGGACCTAGATGTCATTCTAATGAAGTTACTAATTTTTCTTATTATTTGTATTAATTTAATTACTTATTATATTGTTTAGATCTATAGAGGGCATTAATAATTTCGCGAGTGCTGAATCGAACTCATCGATTGCTTCGCTCATATTAAACTTTGATGTTGATGATAATATTGGAGAAACTATTGCAAACACCACGATTTATGAGTTCGCTAATAACTTTCATGGTGACGATTGGGGATATAATGGTCCTGGTGTTATTACCAGAGCGCTTCAGAAAATTTGCAATACAAATGTGGTAAGTGCTTGTGAAACAATATTATAACTTATCTTCGATCAATATGTTATCCGTGACAATTTTTTTATTTTCTCCGTCCGTGTTTCGCCTCGAATTTCTGCAATAATACAATTGTCCGACTACGCTGTACACGCTTCTTAAAATTATATACATCAGAAAAATTCCGACAACATAAAAAACTGAAAATTAATTTTGAATAATCCGATTTGTAAAAGAATAATTCTAATATCAACCTGGGAAGGGCTGGTTTGTGAAAAACGTGAAATAATAGAATTGATTTGTACGAGATAAACGAGCCCGCATTGGTTCCCTAAGCTTCTTCTTTTATATTTAAATTATCAACCAATTTTTTTTTCCTTTTAGATAGCCGATATGAATTATGAAACGTGTAAAGGGTTTATGGTATATGAACCGAAGACATTTTGTCCAATAAATTGGATGGATTGGAAAAAGTATTTTAACGAAAACACTAGTGACGAGGTTATGGATACGATTAAAGACAGTATGGGAATTCATGTTTGGAATTTGCACAGTAAACATATGGACATTATAGTCGGATCAAAACAACCCTACGGTTTAATCGCTACAAAATATTGTCCAAATGTTTTTTCTTTAGCGAAATACGTATTTTAACTGTGGAAAATGTCACAGTTATTACACTTTTAGTGTATAAGTTATCAGTTACTTCCCAGAGGTAATTTGGGCATCCTAACACACTCAATTCTGCGTATGAACAAACTATGTAAAACACAAGGGACGAATATGCCGTCAATTTTTCCATAAATCACATAAACTCGACATACGAACATTTGAAACATGACAGGCTACTTCAATTGTATATTATTACGGATGAGGGCTCTTTTTCTCTCGGTAAATACCGGTTTCCGAATAGATTAAAATTAGATTACACCATTACCCGGTGTTGGCATAAGTCTATTACACATCCCTGTTGATACCGATTCTTTATTACTTAGTCCGTAGCGGCACCAATTGATTTCAATATTCTAACTACTCTAATACTTATTACTTTTATGATATTATATTTTATTTTCTTAATGCGTGTACTAAGTATTATTAAGATAGCAGCTTATTAATTTTTTTGAATCTCTTATTGTGATAATTATACGTTGCTTTAATTGGGAAGAAGGTCATTTGTAACATTGAATTAATTATTATAGTACATTATTATTATTATTATTATTTTTTTTTTTTTTTTTTACTGTAAATTCTCAATAATTGATATGCAATTAATGTAATTAGTATATTGTTGTGTTCATTATACTGTTACATTCAGATCAGTAAAACAAGAAGTGTTCAAAATCTAAATGTATAATTTTTTTTTTTTTTCATAATTATAAAATTTGGATTTGGAAACGGCAAACACCAGGTCTATACATAAAACTCAAATTGAATGAAGAATTAATAATGTTCATATATTCGTATATAAGTTATAGTATATAATGAATAATTTCAATGCTATGTTTCAGAGTTAAAATCGTTTGTTAATAATTATGTATAGGACGTTCCTAGACCCCCCTCCCTGATTGAAATGTAACCCAACTATTTTTAAAGATCTAGATTTTTTTTTTTTTTTATTATAGTAGGATAATTATCATTTTTTTTTTTTTTTTTTTTTACATTTATCGTAGAAATTTGGTTGCGCAACTGAATTAAGTTGGTTTTAATCTTTATCATTGGATTAATATTTTAATTTTTAGTCTGTAATCACGTCGATGTAAATTATATTGAAGTAATAATATGGTGTACTGTATGACTCAAAGAAAAAAAAAACTATAAATACATTTTATATGTTGTATAATAAGTTTTCTTTGTTATTTTGTACAATAACCACAGCGTATTGAAATAAGAGAACTCTAAAACAATATTTTGCAGAATTGTGCGAATCCTTTGGAGAAGCTTTGACGAAACATGAAGACCTATTCGTCCTTCTTTTTTTCACAGTTATTTTAACGGTAATCGATACGAAAACACAAACACATCTCGTCTATAGTTTTTGAGAAAACCGAAACTGCGTACATATATATATATATATTTTTTTTTTTTACTATTTCAAACCGAAAAAAACCGAAATCGACCACTATAAGAAACGAACAAAAAACAAAAACGCGTATTTTAATAACAATGACAATTATCGCATCGGTGTCTTTTCTTGATTGTTGCAGTAGAGGTATAGATTTAGGATAGTTTTTTTTTTTTTTTTATAAAAAATCGGTGTCGGTCTGGCTCATGATCTGGGTGGAGTTCTCATTTCATGGGTAATGTATAAATAATCGTTGAAGAAATAATTTTTTTACACTCGTCGGTACTGAGGAGTTTGTATGCGTATAATTTTTACCAATAAGAAAAATTGTTTTTTTCGTAAATTACTTGTAAACGTATTGAGAAAGGACAAAAAAAACCGCTTGGAGCGTATTTATCCGAACTTTAAATGCTTAAAATTACATAAAAAAAGAAAAAACGACGTTTTTAATCTGTACAGCCATTGATTTAACTCGGTAATATACTTGTAAGAAAAATAAAATTTTTTTTTTTTTAAACGTTAAAATATATTTTTATATCAGAAACAAAATATGATCGTTTAATTGTCGATTCGTAAGTGCGATTGAAATGAATTCTTTATTAATCAAGTGAATTAAGTTTTCTTCCACAATGTATACGTACAGAGAGAGAGAGAGATACAAAGACGTATTCGATTAAAATCTTCTGCTTGGAAAATACACGCGTCGTTCTCTGATGCGCAAACTCGCGTGGCAAAGTGAGTTATTAAAACACATTCCGCCGCTACGCAAATTAAACCGAATTGAAGTTAATAATTTCGTTCGAATACTTCGTGTATAAACAATCGTTTTTAACAATATATTTTTTTTATATTATTATTAAATTACTATTTTATTAATGTCGGATTCCCCGTTTCGTTAATTCCATATTGTTTGCGACGACGGTACCGCCGACATTGGTTATAACACCGCGTTTCAAAAAACGGCGTTTTTTCCCACCCCCCCCCTTTAAAAAATTATTCCGGGAGAGAACAAAGATCACCTATTTTCCCCTACGACGAAATTGAATAATAATAAAAAAAAAAAAGAAACGTTTTTCGTTTCTATTCGTTTTACCAGTGTAAAATTGTTATCGGTACGTGCGAATAATTTTTGTCCCGTCGTGTCTCGTCGAGGGGGGAAAAAAAAAAAAAAGATTCGCGGTTTTTTTTTTTTTTTTTTTAACAAACGTGTAGCGCGATCTGTGAGACGAATTTCGCTTCGTGAACGCGCGACGAAAAAAGACGTCGTTGTAATCTATGAAAACGTTATCGCGGCGGCGGCGGGTGGGGTCGCTGAGACGGCGTTCTACGGGAATTTGAAATTTCCGTCGGCTTTTTGTTTTCTTTTTCGTATTTTCTTTTGTTTCGTCGGAACGAATGGACCGGCACGTTTTACCGCCGCCGCCGATCTGCGAGTGACGCGCGGCCCCCGGCGAAAACTGGTCCGGAGACGCAGCAGCCATGGTTTCCGATTGCGCGCACACTACAACGGCGGACGACGCGCCCGACGAGTTCGTAACGAACGACGACGACGAGTCGGACGACGAGTTTCTCGGCAGCGTAGAACTGACGGAAAACGTGTTCGAGAACGAAGGTGAAACAATCGTAGTTCGGCCCGGTGAATTTATCGTTCGTTTTATTTTTTTGAACAGCGTGTTTGTTTTCTCGTTTCCCGCCCCATCCCGCCCCCCGTAGAACCGCTCGACGCGCGGAACGAGGACGAGACACAACGGGCCGTTGTTAACGAGCCGCCCATACACATACCGATTTTCAAATGGAATAAGACGACACCGTTTTGTCCGAACGTTTTTCCGTTCGACGGCGCAAACGTAATGAGAAGAAATAACCCGTCACGATCACGGGTCGTCGGCGCGCGTGGGTATATTTATTTCGTTTATTTTTATAGGCCGGCGTTCAAGGAGATGAGTTCGAGTTCGATAAGAGTTCCACCGCGCTGTCCTTCTTCGAGGCGTTGGTGACGCCGAATTTGATTGGGAAAATCGCGTTCGAGACGAACAGGTATGTGGTGTGTGTGTGTGTGTGTGGTATCGTCGTTTTCACCACGATTTGTTGTTATTTTTACTCGGTTCCGTTTTCTTTTTCTTTCTTTTTTTTTGTTGACCGTTTTCGCACAGGTATTATAAACGAACCGTTGAAAATAATAAACGGCCCGAGGAATGGCGGTGGCGAAAATGGTCCGATACGCATACGGACGAAATGTATACGTTCATCGCTGTGGCTCTGCTCATGGCGCGCAACGGGCGGCCGAGAATCGCGGAAAACTGGTCGTCCGATCCGTTGCTGTCGTGTCCCGTTTATTCTGCCATAATGTCCAAAGACAGGTACGTGCAAATACTCAATACGATGCATTTCTGTGACAATGGCATTCGAACGCGCGGCGATCGGTTGTCCAAAATCAAAATGGTGCTCAAGGAAATCAGAAAAAACTTCAGGGACGCAATGAGACCGTTCGAAAACATTGTCGTCGACGAGACTCTCTGCCTGTGTAAAGGTCCGTTGAATTTCAGACAATACCTCGAGTCCAAACGGCATCGATTCGGTATGAAATTGTTCGTGATCTGCGATGTAAAGACCGGTTACATTTTAGATTTTGTCGTGTACGTCGGGACCGGCACCAAACTCAACCTGTACAGTCCGAACATCGGCATATGTGGCGGAGTGGTTAAAACGTTGATGAAACCGTACCTGAACAAAGGTCACACGTTATTCACTGAACACAAATTCACCTCGCCGATCTTGGCCAAATATCTTTTAAGACACAAAACAAACACCATCGGGACGGTGCGCAAGAATCGCAGAGGGATGCCTAATTTAAAAAGAAAACTGAAATCCGGCGAATTCGAAAGTTCTCATGCCAAACAAATATTGGCGTTGAAATGGATGGATCGTAGTGACGAGGTGTACGTGCTCAGCACTTGTGCCGAAGCTCGTTTAATCGATGTCGAACAATGTGATAGAAACGTCTCCGAACCCGTACAAAAGCCTGAATGTATTGTACGATTCAATAATTGTATGTATTCGGCTGACAAATCCGAAGTGTTGATTCGTTCGTTCGACACCTTAAATAGTACGTTAAAATGGTATAAAAAACTATTTTTCCATCTCATCGATTTGTCGGTTCTAAACGCCCATTCGCTTTATAAGACTACGACTGGCAAGCATACAATACCGCTGGCCGACTTTCAGTTAGAACTCGTCAGAGAAATACTACAGAAATACTCGAAAATACAAACGCTGATGTTGTTAAATCAAGTAAAACAGACGATGGAATTGCCGTCGAGAATCAAAGCACCGCATTATCCGTCCGAATGCCCGCCCACGCCTAGTGGGATACGGGGACGAAAGCGATGCGTAGTGTGTACCGCTAAAAGTAAAAATCAAACGTCGTACTACCAGTGTAAGGAGTGCGATAACATAGGTTTGTGTGTAGTCCCGTGTTTTGGTATTTATCACACTAAAATCAATTATACGCCGAAATAGAAAATTTTTTATTTTTAATATTTTTATATACACACACACATTCATTTATTTCATTTTCATAAAATAATATTGAAAACCGTTATTATTTATTTTTTAGTATTATGGACGCAGAATCGTATTTTAAGTTTATAAAAAAAAATTTTTTTTTTTTTACAAAAATTGCGATATAATATATCACTAATTTGTGAAATATATATTTATTTATTTTTTTTTTTTTTAACTATTATTTTTGTTCCCTTATAAATAGAGGTAGGACGTGACAATTTTTCCATTTCGCATTGATAATAATTAAGAAAATAAGTTTTTATTGTGAAAAAAAATGTTCCTCTTCGTCATACATTGAAACGTAAAAATTGAATTGAAAAATATTATAAAAATAAGTTTTTATTATAAAATTGGTATTGTTATTATTATTTTGAAAATATCATGTCCTCCTACTCGTTATAATAGGCATTTCTTTTCTCCTCTCGCAATTATCCGTACAACTTAAAAAAAAAAAAAAATACAAATCACATAACCCATTTATTACTCTACATATTTAACATAACAGCTACGTTAATTAAAATAAATCAACGTTTATTTGAATTCGTATCGGTTCAACAACAACACGATTTTAAACACGTTTATACACATAACACGAATTTAATGACCAATTAAATTAACAACGTGATTATTATAAAAATAATAATTGAATTACTTTTCTTCGGGTACACGTATAGTGAATTGTGTTGTTACGTAGACTTTAATGCCATCATTTGTTGGACAAAGTGTCTACAATTTTATTGGCTAACTGCGGTAACAGTTGAATGTGTTTTACGAAACATTTCGATGCGCAAGTTTCCGCTTCTTTCATGTATTTATTCATCTGAAAACAATAGGTTGACGGCGGCACAGTTAATAATTGTAATATAATTCGATTTGTTTAATAATACGTTTTGGTCCTGTATGTTTCAACATTCGATTATTTATTTATTTATTTTTTTTTTTTAAATGAAAAATTAAATAATCGCATAATATTCAGGCTAATTAGTTATAAAATTTCATATCTGCTTAGGACAAGAGTGTAAATTTGATTATGATCTATGGTTAGAACAGCGTTAATTAATCCGTTATCTGTGGCTAATAATTTTCTAATTTCTTAAACATTATAATATGTATGTCTGGAATCGACTTTTTCATCTATCTTTATAAAATAGTATATTTTTATTCCATCCATCCTATACAAAATAATACCGTTTGATCATAATATATTGTTGGAAATTATCGCACTGTTACTAGATGTCATGTGAATATTGGACTGCATTAAAATATATATATATTTTAGTACATTGAATGCCACTGACTTGAGAAAAGTTGTCAAATATCGAACGAATAAGTATTTTTATTTTATTTAGACCATTATATATTATGTACTGCTGACAAAACAGGCGATTACAATAATTAAATCTATACAAAAAATAAAATAAAATAGAAATCATAACCGATTACAGATTGAAATGTGTATAGTTCAATAGTAAAGACCGAAGGTACCTTTCGCATATTTTTTTTTTTATGATGCCACAGATGACGGATTGATGATCTTTAAAACTATGTATAAATGTAACGGTAATATTTAAAGTAAAAAAAAAAATTGAAACACACAAACAATTATTATACAATTCTTAATATTTTTATTGACCTCATTTTCATTGGAATGATCTCTGATACTGGGCATTTTATCAGACGCTGCATCACTACAATCTTGTAAACAGCGCTGTACTCTATGCTAAAATGAAGAAAATAATAAAATAATTTATACTACAACTATAATAAATATTAAAGATTACATTGAATATATGCTTTATGATTACATAAAACATAAGTGTTTTAAAAACTGAAAAGACCTGTAATTGGTCATATTGTATACTAAATAAGACAACAACTTTGTTTTGAAAACAAAAATATTTAATTGGATTTAGCACGTATCAACACAAGTACAAAAATCACACATACATACCTGCCATTTGTTAAATTCGTTTTGAACATAGTTGCGAGCTGACATGATTTCTCTTGAACAATTTTCAGTACAAACTTCCATCGATTCAATGTTATTTGAAGTATCTTTACAGCAATTAATAGCACACTGATGCATCTGAATCTACCGATAAAAAAAACTATACGTAATTGTGGGTATGCGTTTTTCAAATTTGTATTCACGTTTTACAGATTATCATTTTCCAAACGCACAATTAACAGAAATGTTTAAAAAAAAAGTTATAAATCTAAATACAGAAATTATTTTATAAATATTATACTTTATTATTAAATGAATATATTTAAACATAAAAAAAAAAATTATAGTTTAATTAAATATATTAAATATTCTATGGTTAAACTGAAATCAAAATAATCTTATGTGTTTTACGTATAAAAATTAATACACATTAAATAAAAAAAAAATAAGAAAATATTTGTAAACAATCTGTAAGGTCGATATCGATTTAGTAATAAAAACAGTATTTAACGTATGTAATAATTTAATGTGTTTAAGTAATAATAAATATTTTTTTTTGATCACACGATTGAATACAAACATACTTTTTAAACCTTTAAATAATTTATATTTGTTTAGGATTTAAAAAAAAAGAAGAAATTATAAAAATAAAAATAATATTACAAATAATTTACTTGTAATGTTCTTAAACATTTTCTATCTATGTCGTTTAAAACGTCGTATACCGCACTTTTCATACGTCTTTGTTCTTCTTCCATTATGATATCTCTAAATAAAAAACCAAATATCATTTTCATCGAACATTTTAAGCGTATACTTGCTAAGAATTTTGTTTTCATTACAAGTTATATTTTAAGTACACAATTAACAACTATTATTTTAAATAAACTTTACAGTGTTATACTTGTACTTATTAAAAATATGAAAGTATGTATTAGGTTGAAAGTCGATATATGTGTACACTGTCTGTTTGGAACTCATAATTTTGTCTCCGTGACCGTATGTCTTACTCAATCGGCATACATTTTACAGAGTCCTCCGCCGAGTTTAAACCGTTACCGTCTGGGCACGATGTAATACCAAGACAACACAATGGTCGAGCAAAGAAAACCGAATAAATGAATAAAAACATTTATATTGCGTTTCGGTGAATCGTTTTATTTTTTAAAATAAACACCATGCCTAGAGCGTTGTCGGTCGTCCGGTAATATACGGTAAAATTAATTTTTCAAACAACTTCTAAAGACGAACGTTAGAGCGAGTTACACAACATAATAACCGACTGTGTTTTTATACCAATAAATCATAAATAATTTCCTCAGTATTTATTTCTCTCCGTCGACGCGTATGGAAAAAAACGTTTCGTCCGCCGGTACTCGGAAATGTCGATTGCTACAAAACGAAAGTATACGTATGAGACTTACTTATTGGACGGAGCAAACGACGACGAATTATCACGCCGTCCACACTAGTCCGCGAGTCCAAATTGAATTTATTAGTCGATAATTGCAGATCGCACACACGGGTTCGTGCGATCGGTTTTTGATCAGAGGTGCCGCCGGCTAGCAAACGATAAGAACACACACACACTCGTTCGGCAAGCGATAAGGACCCGAGAGAAATGTTAAGAGAGGTGCGATAATCGACGGAGATAAACGCGCACGCGCGGCAATACGATTTTTGAAAATTTGATTTTTTTTTCGGTCTCGCACTTAACACGCCGACACGTTTTTTTTTTTCGACATTTCTCATTTCGGTCTTTCGCGTTAAATTGTTATCCGTACCAGCCGTTTTCTATTTATTACGCATTTCCGTAACAAAAACGGATTCGCGAACACATTACAACAATACGTGCGTGCCGCAGCACCGAATATTCAAACGACATCATCGTTAGTTAATCGTATTGTTTTTTTAGAAATTTAACACATCGAATCGGGTTAAACTATATATATATATATACGTATACTCACGTTTTATTACAGTACGAGATGACCACCATTGAAAACGAACGACCGTTAAACAAATCGGCTGACGAGGTTCTTTGGAACTGTAATTCTATTCGGTAAACGATTAAACGCACTTAACCGTAATTTGTTGTATATCACATCAACTCTCGTGTCCGGTGTACGATTTACGAATACACGGTTATTGTCGGTTTACATATTATACGAGTGAAATATTTCTTTACGATTTTGTTTTTTTTGATTTTCGACGCAACACGTTTTATTGTGTGAATTCACGCGCGTACACACACCGTTTTGTAATTATTAAAATAAAGTTTTCTAATTCGCATTTAACAGGTCCCCCCTAGTAACTATGCGATCTTCGCAGCCAACGGTTTGTTTAAAACAGATTAAATGCATATAAACAATATACACTGTCATCCGATTTGTCCGACGTCGACCCCCGGGTCTCTTTTCGCAAACGAAGCGGTTACGTTAGCACGACGATTCTACGACGTCGATTATTATAAGATTAACGGAAGAAATATCATCACGGTATTGTCAATGGGATTTTTCACATACAGTTACGTAGTTTAAATTGATTCGTAAAAATATAAAACAATATTGATGTTACGAAAAGATGGCGGCTCCGATCAGAGACTCTCGGATCGATAAAAATAAAATATGTATGCATATCGCGCGGAGCCGTACACACGGTCTCGCGCTCACGCCGTCGTGTCTTTTTGTCTATTAACGTAAAATGTGTAACGGGCACAGTGAAATTGTATCGTCACGAAACGATAAAAAAATAGAAATTTTAATTAAACGCGAGTTATAATTTTAAAAATTACAGAGTAAACGGATTTTTTTTTCTACTTTCTCGAGACTTTCGAAATAGATTATATTATTATATTATTATTATATTAGGTATTTGAAATGTTATATTCGGTGTTATATTTTGAAAATTAAAGAACTTAAAAAAAAAAAGAACATACAGGTCAATCGTGTTTTAATCGTTATTTGAAAAACGCCTATATTTCGAAATGTTCAATGCTCATTCGATGAAATCGAATCTGCGATTTAATATCTTTTATGTTTAAATAAAAAAAGAAATGCTGACCATATTCTAGTGCGGAGTTGAACGCACACTTTAGTAGGCAAGTGTCCTTCACTGCCTATCAGACACGATTGTCTTCTGCACGAATTACGCGAAACCAATTAATTGAATACGATCGTAGTGTTAATTGATCCGTTTGATTCTAATTTTAAATATTCGAACGGGTACTTTTCAAAAAACTTTAATAAAAACACAAAATTTGTTTTCGTTAATACGACGTACATAATATGTGTCGCGTGAAAAACTCGCGATAACTCGTACAACAGTGTTGTAAGTCACGCGCCTGTTACACGAATCCGTCACTTCGCCTTAAGGGATATCTAAGCGCGAGGTAGGTAATACTTATAAAAAATGACTACGACATATGCGTTAATATTTTTTATTAAACGAATAATAATATTGATTTATCAATTTATATATTATACGTTGAAATACTGGAATAAATATACAATAATATATTTTGTGTATTTTGTTTTTTTTTTTGACAATCAATCCATTTCCCAAGGGCGTTTTATAGCCAAGACGTAATTGACACAACCGTATATATCGTTTTGTTTGGTATAATATAGACGAAATTTGTACGTTCCGTAAAAATAAGTTTTAGGCACATTGATTTTTTCAATTAACGCTACATCCAAACCAGACGCAATATGAATTCCCTGGAATATGAATTCACATACAAATATAATTTTTGTTCGTTTCAATTGAGTGCATTAGGTAATAGGAAAAAAATAATAATAATAATACGCGTGAGCATTAAGTCGAAAATCAATTTGTCCGTTCCATGTTTTTTCCACATTTTTTTCAATGTTATTATTATTACTCACCGCCGGCAAAGGACAACTGGCGTTGAAATATCCTAGACTGTCCATGATTTGTGTCCACATATTTCCCAAGAAATTCTTGAATACCGTACAAGCTTTGGGCGCTTTGTATATGAAAGCGTTATCTTTCCAACCTCCAATCGAATCCTTTACAGACATATTGATTTCCATCTGTAAAAATGTATACAGAACACGGTATATTATCGTGTTCATAAATAGAGATTGAGTGAAGAGTTCGATTCTCGAAACACGCATTTCGGCCGCGGTTTAAAACGATGAAATATGTGATTTATAAAAAAAAAAAAAATTATCGATTATTACACCTACGCGCAGTATTCACTTATTATTGCGTCGTCTATTTCTCCGGTATTTTAACGTTTCGTGAAATCATTTCAAAAACATTTCGTAATTTTTTACAATAAACATAACTTACATTGAGTGAATCGTCGAAAGGTATTGCACTGGTCACGTTTCCTTTTATAGCCGTTGAATTTTGTGACGTCTTGCTTAAAAAAAAATTGAATTGTATTTTGTTGTTTGACGGCGGAACGCACGACACTATTCCTTTGAATTGTATTCGGTACGCGCCCTATGATAAATTGTTAAATAATTATTATTATTAATAATATTTATACTTTATATTGATTGTTCGTGGTGCGTTGCATGCCGCTTTGTAATATTCCATAATATATAATAACACGTGGGAGATATTATTTATGATTTATATTATTATAATAACGCGTAATACTCGTACGATTCGAAATGTTTATGAGTATAAAACGATAATTAGTAAGTGCTCTAATCGCATAATTAACGTCTTTTCACGATTTTCCGATTAAATTCACATTTTATAAATCAACCTTCGTCTATTGAGGACATTAAGACGAATAATGCATTTTGGTAAATATTTCTGAATAATTTTTTAATATGATAACTGATTTACAAATTACATTTTTATCCGTGTACGAATTATATTTTTTGCATTTTAAAATGAAAAAAAAATCTTTTTTTTTATACATATATCGCAATTATTCAATTCGTTTTACACGCGAATAATAAATAAATTGGCAATAAAAAGAAAATAACAAATTTTTTTTTTTTTTTAGTATAAAAATAACAGGCGTATACTTCTTGAGGTTTTCAGAAGAAAATAAAACTTACTACGGGCAAGTTCGGAAAAAATTTGTAATCACATTTAATCACGTTAACGAAAAACATAGAAACTATAAAATAATGTTTGGATAGATAATTCATGATTTTTTTCTTATTGTTTTTTTTTTGCCAAAAAATTAAGCAGAAAACGTTGATAAAAATTATCGGAGTTAAATGGAAAACTCTCGTGCAAACTGAACAACACTATTTGATTTTAGTTTCGCGTATAATATTTTATTTGACCTCGAATACGCGTAATTCAATTATTCAGATTCACCGGAAAATTTCGTGCGATTATCGTCTACATGCCTATCGTGTTTTGCATCTATACGAATTGTCGCAGTTATATAACGACACAGATACTCGTACACACGTATTATAATAAATAAATAAATAATAATTAATCTCTCATTTGTTACCCACTACTACTCATTTGTGCACGAATATCGTACAGTAACGCGCAAAATAGACCTACTCTAGTGGACAATATAATGGAAATAAATGGCATTATAATTCGATACGAACACTGGTAAATATACGTACCAACACAATGTACTCGTGTATATAATATGTACGTAGTGTCGTAGAGAAGACATATTACACAATAGCCATAACTTTGTTTTTATAATATTTTATATACCTATTTCTATTCATTTATATTATATTTCACAAGTCTTACTCGTTTGCCGCACAACACGCTGTAATATTAGAAAATAACATTGCATCGAATTTTTTTTTTCGTACATAAATTTTAAAATTTATTTTTAAATACCTAAAGTATATATATATATATTTACACGGTTCGAAATTTTATTAATTAAAATTAACAGAAAAAGGAAAACAATTATTGTGTTTATGGAATTCTCATAGGAATATATAGTACATAACATTGATGTTTTTTTTTTTTATATCCATATTATTATATTACTTATAGAGGTACAACTCGTACGTCACGTCATAACATATACGTGTACCTAGTGTTTTTGTAAACTTCATCCATATTATAGTAAATGAATAACCGGCAAGTATCACGAAAAGTTTTCACCGTTCATACGCATTTTTCTAAAAGTCAAATCTTTAATTGATAATGATTTCAAACGGCCGAACCGAACCGAATTTACAATTCTGTATACGATCCCGAACTGAACTTCAAGAAAAGTTTAAAAGATTCGAATTTTAAATTTGTTTTCTAAAATATTTAAAACACCAAAAGTATTCAACAGAGATTCAAAAGTGAATTAAAATAATTAATAATAAATAATTCCTATTATAAATAATAATATAGGTATATATAATTATTACAATATTTATATGTAATTAGTTTTTATATACAACACAATACTATCTCTTACCTTAAATTAATTAATATCCGAACATTGCGTGACATCAATATGAGTGATAACTATGGTAATATGTTGTAACGTTCACGAGTAGAAATTATTATTATTTTGAAAAGTCATAACATAACCAAATATTTGCGCATTTGTCACTCTGTATATTCTTAAATGATTATTAGTTCATTGCCAAATAATAATACGCTAAAAATTATGAAGTTTAGGCAATTATATATATATATAATATATACAGATCATGTAACATTAAGCATTATATAATTATATTTGGATATTCGTGTTTAATTTGTTTTTCGACCAACCAACTTTCGATCACATATTATACGCTGTGGCGGAAATCGGGGGCTTAGGGACACTTAGTTCCTTCAAAAATTAATTATAACAAACTTAGCCCCCCTAAAAATAGAGGACTATACACAATAAGTAAAATTATTAAATTTTTAATAAATTATTTCTATTATACCTTATTTTGTAAGAAAAAACTATTAAACAAATTTGTATTCATACATAAAATAATAATAATAATAATATATAAATGTTTTCATAAAATAAGCGATAAACAATATTATTTATGTGAATTGTATGGGTTAATCAATTAATTTTGAATTTTAATTAATTCAATAACGGCCTCTGTTTGATACCTTTAATATAAAAAAACAAAAATTAGTCGTTACTGATTCCTCATTAACAACACTAGAATCTGAAAATGGACAATTAAATATTGGTATAGAAATTGATATAATTGCACAAAAAAGTATTGAAAAGTATTGTAGATAAATACAATATCATATCTGACTTAGGAACTTTAATAACAGGCCCTGTACGATCAATTTTAACAGTAAGTACAAATATAGGTAAACAGAGTTTATGTTATTACGTTATATTTAAATTATAAATGTGTGTGTGTGGCTACTAGTTGGTAGGTTGAAGCGTCTAAAAATGTTTGTTTACGCTAATGGATAAAAATTATGAGCCCCCACGGATGTGACCGAATATCCGCCTATGATTATACTTATTAGTTTCTGCTCAATAAAATTAGGTAAGCAGAGTAGTTGTAAATTCTATATTGTAATATAGATGACTACGTTTATTTCAAATATATATATATATTTTTTTTTATTCTGTTTATGCGTATCTATTCTATTATTTGGTAGAATAAAAATTATTAAATAATCATCGGCAATAACAAGTGTTTTGTGACTAGTGTAGTGTTATGTTATAACATAAAACACTGGTGTGTGTCTGTGTCCAGTCGCAGTCGGGTTTGTGTCTTACGAGTAAAGAAATCATATAACGTTTACCAGTATTTTATCGGTCTATGACGTCTATGGCGTGAAATCTGTTTTATTATTATTTTACAAAGCCATTTTTGCGCGTTTCTAATATATTCAATTCGATTTGAAACAGTATAGTATAAATAAAAAAAAAAAACGTATACTTGTTGTGAATAATATTTTTTTAAATATTTTACATTTGAAGGACCGGTTGAGAAAGATCGCAACCACAGTAAAATATTGAGTAGGGGTTTCACGGAACTTTTAATAATAAAAATATTTTCGTTCTACTATAAATCGATTAGTTTTTTTTTCATATAAAATTAAATAAATTCGTTAATATTAAATTTGCGCATGTTCGACGAAATGAAATTTCAACAGTTTAAATGACACGAACAAGATTTTTTTTTTACTGAAGACGGAAACCCTTTCCCGTCGTTGATTTAAACAAATATACCGTTAAAACAATATAATTATATAGTTTAAGTATATAAAAAAAATTACTTGTTCCAAAATATTGGCAGAATATTAAAACTGAAAGTAACGTATGTTTCCAAATGTTTTGTTGGACAATTGTGCTCATTATTAATAACGTCAACGTAAATAACGTTATTAACAATTCCTCCAAATAATTGTCGTATTTTTTTTTTGCAAATGTTTATCCGTTTTTACATTTAAAAGTGTTTTGTTCTTATTATATACATTTTTCAATTTGATAAATTCTAATAAATATCGCGTATATAATAATTTATGCGTTTGATCGCTAACGTGTTTCTATCATTATTTTTGAGTAATAAATACATAACTATAGTTAATCGGCGGTTTCGATGAAAGAAATGTATTTAAAATCACTCGGTTACGATTGAGCAAAACTGCCATTGGACTCTGTGTGGGCCCACACATTCTATCGTAAGAGTGAACGGGTGGTCAAGCGAAAACTCTGCGCACGTACCACTCGTCGTACGCGGTATTGCCATAAAAAATTTAAAAAAAATGTATAATTTAAAAAATTCATATTTGCTCGAGTCAAGAAAAGCTTTTAACAATATAATAATAATATATTACGTTGGAACAATGTTTAAATTCTTTTTTGCGCAAGCCTGCAATTGATTGGCGGTTGAAAATAATTCATAATAACATTTTCATTTGTCACGTGTCGTCTACTTCAAAATACTCCGGCAAAAAGTCAATTGATATTTTTTCGTCGTCGGAACCGTACGTCCGAACCATGCGTTCCAGTAGCCTTTGGATTCGTACGCCTTCCTTGGAGAACTCGGGATATTCGGGTAAACCTTCTGGATTTTTTTTAAGTGCCGTATACGCCTGTATGGAGTACGTGGTAACGCGTTGTCATCATAATAAAGTCAAGGCTGGACATTAACGGGGAGACAAAAGTCGAAATTAACTCTTTTGTTCAAATTAACTTTTAATTTGAAAAGTCACTTTTTTTTAAATAACTCTACGTGTTAACTTTACGTCAAGTTTTTATAAAAAGTATCCAAACATAAATTCTATCCGAAAAACAACGTAAATGATGTTTGCAGAATATATTATTTGTTTTATATAATATGCCGTTTAAAATTTTTTTTTATGTTTCACATAAATATGTTGCCAGATTTGTCATTTTTTTTTTAATAATTAGAAAACGTGTTTTTTCAAAATCAACTTTGAACATATAATGTTGACAAAAAAAATATACATTATATATATATTAGTAATCTTTTAACTTAATTATTTTAAATTAACTCAATGAGGAAAGAAATCTGTTAAAACTTTCCCAGCCCTGATTATAATAATAATAATAATTATTAATTTAAAACGGGAACCTAAGTAGAAATACCACCACCAGTTAGCGTGTTATATTACCAAAAATTCAACTGGATTTTTCGGCCTAACTTTTGCCACTTTAATCAACAGTCTCGTCAACGTTGGCGTGACGTAGCTCATCAGGTATTCTTCCGTGAGCATACAATCGATGCCATCGAAATCCGATATCTTTTCAAACTCTTCCAGTAACGTCATCTATTTAAATTCATGATTCAGAAGTGTTATATAGGACACCACTACGTAACAGGTACTTATAGTTATATTTCAACGCGTTGCGATTGTATAAATGTACAACAATTTGGTATATTATAGGTGGTACATAATATTATAACAACACACAAAATGTAAATGAAAATATTCAAAAATGTTGTTGTCTTACTTTTTCCAATAATCGTTCCGGTTTGTTTCTTGTACGTTCTACGTTCATTTCGTTACCGATCGAATACGTTTTGTTCAATTTGGCCATGCCTTCCCACAATTCTATGGTATTAAAATCATACACGAACTTATTATTATTATTATTGGCGGCAACAAGTTACTCGATTTGTGTTGCAAAACAATATTAATATTACCGCGTTGTTGATTAATTTCTTTATCGATTATGTTTAAATAATGTTCGAAAATCGTATCTAATTCTGGCGATTCAACTCTGTTGATTTCAAAGTCTAACTGCGCGTATGGTGAATCGACCGTCTTTATTGGCACGTAAAAACAGTTGAGAATTTTCAAAAAATTATTTTGGTTTTCTTCATTCCAAACTATTCGTTCACTAAAATGAATTCGTTTGGATTTTGTTAAAAAAAAAAACCACCCACTTGGAAAACGTGTCAGATTTATTTTAATTCGTACAAAACGAAAGAGATTAATAATGCTTTTAAATTTATTTATAAATAATTCGATTTATTTTATATATATATATAATAGCTAATTTTCATACTCACCGTTTTCCTCTGGACTTTTTCATTTCATCGCCGGCAGTCGTTTTTTTCAATATGGGTTTAACTGTTAACTGCGGTCTCTGTGCCAAATTAATTTCAGTGTTCGACGGAAAAATAGCGGTAACATCGGAAAATACGAGGTGTTTTTCATTCGTCGCTTCTAGCGTATTATTTACGATGTTGTTATCGTCGGAGTCTGGATTAGGCTTGTTATTATTACTTCTGTACTGCATTTTCTGCTTTAAGCAGACAATCAAATCTTTAAAAGAATAAAGACCAACAGTGAAATACGATTACCCATAGAATAGTAAACGACGAACAAATAAATTAATCCAGCGAATATATATATATAGTAATAAATAATTTACCGGGTAATTCATTAACATCTGTCCGTTGCGAATTTGTATCGTCGAATTCGAACAATGATTTAGCTTGATTTACCGTCTTCGGGTATCCGTCCAGAACGTATCCGCGTTCAGATGAAAGTGTATACGACATTTTTTCCTTCAATAAACTATTGTCGGGAAACAAGATAACCCGAAGTTATTCGCCCGAACACGATTCGCAATAGAATGATAACAAGAAATTCAGTAGAAATTTTCGTTAAAAAAAAACCACTTACGGAATCAGATAGGTATCTGCTAACACTCCGTTGTTGTCGTCCATAGACGCATAAAGTTGTTGGAGGTCATTGTCTAATTTGTACATTATTTCGGTAAAATGCGCGTTTTCGTCCATTTCTTCGGTTTGACCATCAGTGTCGTCTAATAAATCCGCGTACACGACTTTGTAACGCAATTCAATTATCTCTTTTCTCTTTATAGAAAAACGCGATGCGAGTAAGTGTTGTTGCCTTTTACCACAAAAATGTGTTCGATTCATAAAAAAAAAAAAAAATAATATAAAACTCACTACTTTATCGATGTGATTTTGTACTATTTCGTTAGGTTCCAAATACACCAAACTATAATACCGTGCGAGTTTGTGTGCGAGTTTGGTCTTACCAGAAGCCGGTGGACCGAGTACGACTATTTTCATTGTGCTCTGATGGAGGGGGGAGGAAATAAATAAAATAACGATTAAACTCTTGTTAAACAAAATCCGTCTCACCTTGACGTTACGTTCAATTTTGTACGTCTCCGTTAAAGATTTCATTTTGAAAATAATCGACGGTCTACCGTCGTACCACTTAAAATTGGGCCACACTCGGTTAATGTTCGGTTTGATTATGACGTCCATCGATATCATTTGCTTATGCGTACTCTAAATACCGAACGTTTCAATGAGTTTTACATTATACAATACCGACGATGTTAAACGGACGCGTTTTCTTTTCATTACCCTGAGTTTATATTTGTTCGTAAATATGTCCAGTGATACGTGATTCGGATCGCTTATGTCGCACGTTTTACCGAGAACCTAACGGGGAACGTGCTTTCAATATGTCGTTACGAAACCGAGCGTTTTACATACCTCTACCCGTATGCACTTACCGTCATGATCTGTTTCAATGTGTATATTGGTGTTTCGACGGCGAAAACGCCGTGTTCTTTCAGCTTATGACTCTCCGTTATTATTTTATGAACGAGTCTGTAATAAATAAAATGAAATGTTTCTAATATAACACATTATAAATAATTATTATTGATTTTAGTAAAGCCGGGGGGGGGGGGTGGGGATTAACACGACGCGAATCCGACGCGCGTGACACGTGCGCTGCGTTTCCTCGCGAATTAACACGAGGCGGCGGCGAATGCTCGTCGGTTTTTGTGGACGCGCGTCAAACGGCGGGATTCAGTCGTTTGTGTTTTCGCACTGCGCTCGTATAGACCGACGGGGCGCTCTGTTTCGCGCATCAGATCGTGTAAAACCCGGTTTAATAGCTATTAGACTCGGAGAAATTACGGATGACAAATCGGGAAGAATGGGTGGAAGGAGGCATCGGTGGTAATGGCAAAAACTCTCGGAGGAGGAGTTCTTGCCAAGAAGAAGAAAAAGAATAATTATTAGACGTGTCCGCGAACCTTGCCAAGTTTTCAACGTGTATTACAGGCAGGTAGTTTTTACTTTTCGGTATTGTAAATACAACGTTGTGTACATTTGTACAAGCCGAGTCGAATGCAAATTTAAACAGATCTTGTTCGAAACCGTATGTAACACCGGCCCAAACGACTATTGTCGTCACGATTTCGTTCAGCTACAAAACAAAAACACGTATAATACGTATTATGAATACATTGGAATTAGGCACGTATTATTATAATTATTATTCTTTTTTTTTATTATTATTATTATTATTTATGCTTCACAGGCCGTTCGGGCCATTTACAGCTTCTATACCAAAGTTCTCCATAATGATATCGATTTCCTGAATTTTTAATTCTTCTCGTTCCATCTTACATAATATTTTCAAGTCGTTTCATACTCGGTCCATTCAACGTCCTTCCTACCGATCGTTTTCTTCTTTTTGTTTGACTTATTAGTGAGTACTCGTTTTATTATCAACTTATTCTCCGCGCGCCATACGTGTCCGCCGTTCATTTGAACTTTTTCGATATCTTAGAAAATCTTGCAAGTTGGTTATTATTAAATCGTACAGTCTGTTTAAGTTCACAACATTTCTTTTTCCGCTCGTATAAATCAGCGTTTAGCATAGGTCCGTATATTTTTCTAAGAATTTTCGACGGTCATCAGCTTATTTTCGTCGTGGACCACGTTTTACATATCCGTACATAATCCGTTTGGCGTCAATAGGCAATGTATCGATTTTTCCTGGTGACTCTTTGAAAGGAGTGAACATTTTACTATCCTTGGTTTGCTGTGCACTTATTCTAAGCTTTATCTCGTTATGTATATTGTTTTTATAATTTTATTTATTATTATTATTATTATTATTATTATTATTATTATTATTATTATTATTATTATTATTGAATTATTCGATTCAAATAGTATACTTTACTTCTTTGGTTTCGTTTACAGCTAACACTTCGAGTTCGAATTCGTAATAATTCATACATTCTGGTTTCGGAGTTCTATTGTTCGCATCGTTTTCATTCGCCACATGCTTTTGCGACGAATAATTTGTTAATTAATTATTCATTTACATAATGAGTTCAATTGTTAATGACTCACTCCTTTACTACCGACACCAGCCCAAGTCATCGCGGTTGATATTACCACAATCAATCTTTTGTTGTCCAACAAAACGATTTTGTCTTTACCGTTAACAACTTCTCTTTTAAACGATCGGAATATTTCCCTCCCTCTCGTCAATGCCGCAGTATCTCTAGATACGTCGATCACAATGACACCGCATGTTTTTAACAATCCCAAAACCTCATGACTATTGACTGTGTTCACGTCATAACCGTACTCTTTCTGATTTCAACAAAGTTTATCGGTTTAAATTTAATAAGACTCAATGTCGGTCGTTATAACGAGTTACAGAAAAAATTCATTTTACGCGTTAAACGATTTTTAAAAATAATATTGACGTTTACTCCCTTAATTAGTTATCACGTTTTAAGTTAACGTGTTTACTTAACTCCGAGTTAGTATTTTTTACAACGGTACTTTTTAAAATTAATTTCAGCTGTGTAATGAAATGAACGAATTAAGCGTCAAGTGTTGTCGAAGTTTTGATGTAGTATCCTTGGTATTAAAATAAAATATAACGATTTATATTTCATTTTCTACACTTTAAAGTTACATATCTTTCAAAACATAGGCGTATATTTTTGTATTAGGAGTCATAAAAAAGAAGAAAAAAATATTGATATACTATAGTTTAAAGAGAAATTTATTTAAGGTTTTCCACGCTATATTTCATTTTATTGTTATATATATACAATATTTTAACTTTTAATAAAGTAATTTTTTTTCTCCTTAAAGTAAATTATTAATTTCGAAATTAGTTAAATAATTTTTAATAATTTATGGCATATTCAAAATAAATGTTTGCTTAATTTTTACTTGACTTATACTCGATTTATATTAAACTCGGTCGTATACGCTATCCCATACCCGTTTATACAATATATTTTAGTAATTACTTTAATGTTTGTCGATGAATTTTCCGTCGCTTCAATGTATATAGCGTACGGGACTTCTGTTTGTACACTAACGTTTAATTTGTCTAATTTTTCGAGCGGTATATTGTCTAGAATATTTTTAAACGTGTAATATTGATTAATTAGTGTTTCCATCCGTTTCCCCGTTTCCGTATTGAACAATCTATATAAAGAAGAAAAAAACGGTAAATATTTCCCGTTAATTCTTTCTATTAAAATTTTAAATTTAAAAAAAAACTCTGGTCGTTCACCGAAGACACTCCGTATCTGTTAATCTGTCGAGAATTTCAACAACGATATTTTCGTCGCCGATTGAATTACCAACTTTTGACGCTTTAGTGGTATTTTTTAACTTGGCGGACGGTGATGCGCTTTTAGTTCGTTTTTTTCGTGATATTTTTGCACTATCGTTTAAGTTGTTCGAAGAAACGTGCGTTCTAGAAGGCATCTGTTTAAGATGTACCGACTTTGACGACAAGTACTAAAAATTATTTGTTTTTTTATTATTATATTATATTTGTCAACGTTTTGGTACGTTATACATTTTTTTTTTTTTTTTTTGTAATATTTAATTCGATAATACGCGTAAATTAACATTAAAATTGATTAATAGGTATGTCGGATAGATTATTGTTACTACTCGAAAATCGTACACGTAAGTGCAAAAATAATGGTTTTTTTTTTTTAATGCTTACCTTGATTATGTATTTCACATTAAACGAGTTCCCCGGACTAATGAAAATACGATTAAACTGATAAGCCCATTTATATTTTTCCACCCGATTGATGTATTTATTAACATTTTTTTCGGTTTGTTGGAGAATTAATCTCATTGGATCTCCACCAGATGTACTGGACACATTGTAAACACTCATTGTTTAAAGGTAAAACAAATGTCTCGAAAATGTACCGAGCAATAATAGCTAAAGCAAAACAACTGATATAACATTGGATAACGTATATTAATGTGTTTTGCAACGTTTAAATAACGAGTTGTTATGGTTTTGTAATGATTGGGAAAATCTAACAGAAATCCATCAAGGATGTTAAAAATAAATTTTAAAGCTCGAGCTCAACTGGACAATTTGTATCCTATACGATATTCAATAAGTCACATAATATATTTCTGTTGTTTTTTTTATGTTATAAGAGCGAAGATACGACGAAATAGGTACCTATGGATTGAACGAATATTCCGTCGAAAGAACCGTTGAGTTATCATCACAGAATACAACGCATCCCGCGGTAATTTTTTTTTTTTTGGTTACGATTTTGTCTCTCTCTCTCTTCTTTCTCAATTTCATTTTTTGTTTTTCGATTAATAATAATATTGTCTTGCACGTGTCCATCGCTTAATTTTGTTGCTGCTCTGTCGAGTACAAACTATGAAAAAGTCTTTTGTTCTTTTTCGACGTTCCGTTTCTCAAAAATCTTCGTATTAAATTAAAAATATTTATTATCACTATATTAATATCATAAATAATAATAATAATAATAACAATAATAATAATAGATAGAAATTGTCACGAATTTTACGGGATATGGGATTGAAAAGACATCAAGAACTAAAAAATTTGATCTCTGACTGAGAGGAATCGAGCAAGAAGCTTCAGCCGAATAATAATAGTTTTTGAAAAATTAAAAATGCTTAAATTACATATATATTATTAAGATTAAATTGTAGTTTGTTAAATACGTATGTAAACCAATAATGTACGTAGTGTTAAAAATTTTTGTGTTATTATTTGAAATGAGTTTATTTTTATGTTTAAATATAATAAATAATTTATATTCATAATGATATATTATGTAACCTGCAACGTTTGAAAAACTAATTTCTATAGTAAAATAATCTTGTTTTTCTTTTCAAACGTTCAAGTCCTCAGTTTCGAAAATTTAGAAAGTAATTCGTTACACTCCGCTATAAGGACATATTATTATTGTATTTTTGTTTTCCATTTTCGTGATATTTTTTTTTTTTTTTATGAATATTTAAAGTTTTTTGAATTTCAAATGTTTTGTCGACAAAACGTACTTTTTATTTACAGGTAAATATTATTAAATGCCACGCATATTTCTCTTAAACGCGTGCATATAAATTATTTATTTATTTATTTTTTGTGTAAATTTTGTATTGCAAATAGAACGCTTAATTTCGTATTATATAATATTATAGACGTCGCGCGGTATAAGAGTTTTTTTTCAATTAAGAGGACTCCTTATAAATAAAATCTACTCTCGTTTTCTGATTTCCAACATTGTTAAAGCAATATTGCCGCGTTGTACAAGCAATTCGATTGTCGAAGTACAGTATTTATTGTTGACACGGTTAAAGTACAAAAAACGGTTTAGAAATATGTCGTCACTTTAATAATACTCATTATTACTACGTGGGTATTTACTATATAATACAATATTTCGTTATATTTTTATTTCTTATTGGTATTTTACAATAATAAGAATAAATACAGTATTTTCGACGAATAAAATAATAATAATAATAATATTATTATTATTATTATTATTATTATTATTATTATATAAATTGTGATAAAATATAAACTGATATAATCAGATGGGACCAGTTTGCGTGCGTGAATTTGCCGTCGTAAAACGCTCGCGTGTTGTAATTATTTTGTAGAATCGGTGGAGGTAAAAAAAAAAAATAATAATAATAATAATGATAAAAACGAAAAATTCTTATCCGACGATCACGACCGTCTTATCACAGATTAATCCTGTCCGTTTCAATATCACTCGTTCGTCATGGTTAAACGCAATTAGTCTTCTCAGTTTCCTCTGTTCGCAGCGAACCGTTTTCTCGTAATTCACCACACACCACACACAAACGTCCGACAATAAATGAATGTATGCAGTGCGATATCGACTGTTTGTTCATGGAACGGTTTGAGGATGTGAGTAACGCGTTACGGGGACCTCGTCCGTCTATATGATATAATGTGACCGTTTTTTATTTGTCGAAATTATTACCCGTTTAATAATAATAATAATAATAATAATAATAATAATAATAATAGTAATAATCCATAATTTATCGATGTCCAACGTCGCAATTCTATATTGAGTATAATGTGGTGCCGTTCACCAATAACGTAATGCTCGAATCGCAGTGTGGTTTTGCGTTCGTTTATAAATGTTAAGTGTTAAGACTTTTGCAACATTTAAAAAACAAAAACCTATTATTTTCCGAACGAATTTCAATAATCTAACGCGGTCGTGTACGTGTGTGGGAGTGTTTTTTTTTTTCAAAAACAAAGTTTGCTATCAATTTTTAAAATTTCAATTTCAATAATGCCAGTATTTGTAGGTCCTGATTACTATGTCCTGTGAAACGTGTACTCAATATCCTAAATAGATAATTACAAATATTAATTTTAACTTCTATAGTAACGTCATAGATATACAACACTAAACGTTTTCAAATAATCTTAGAATTATATAGTTTTGTATAACGCTACGTATATGTGATTTATTTTGCAATTTGAATCCAAAATATAAATGAACAAGGTGTCTGAAAACTGTGATCAAAAAAAAAAAAAAAACTATCTATCGTAATTTAGAAAATTAGAAGCGACCACGTGTAAACACAAGTAATAACACACTTTACCATTGCAATATAATATTATGTTTGTTCCGTAACTAATGTATTTATTGTGAATACAAATTAAAGTTCAATACAGAAACATTACAGACTCTTCTGGTTTTCGAATAAAATGTTTTGTAATTTTATATTTCAGATAAAAGTAATAAATGACCGCCTGCTGCTAGCGTATCGTCGTGTATTCATTTCGAATAAAAACACCAAATTTTGTATTGAAACGTCGTCTTAAAGTAATATGACCACTAAGGAAGAAATTGAAGAAGCTGCACAACTTAGATTCTTAGCGTTGCAATCTATGGTGAAACGAATGAGACACACAAATCCCGACAACAGAGTTGACAGAACCAATAATGTTAATAATTATGATGACGATCCAGATATAAATTTGTTGAGAGCAGCCGCACTCAAGACCATTGCCAATAAAAAGAAAGTTGGTTCGTTAAGCAATAAAGACGACAAGTACGAGAACCGTCTACTAAGAAATGAAAAAAAAAGAAGCATAAGTGACCAAGAGCGCATTACGAAAAATAACAAATATTTGAAACCAAATAAATCCAATAAAGCCGATAATGGAAAATCGATTTGCAGCAAACATGGAAATGCGAAAAACGCTCGTCGCGAAAAAAGAAAATGTCGCAAACAATCACACGATACGTCTGTTAGTAAGTCTTCATACAAGCCCGATGCTGAAATTACGAAAATTGTAAGGAACGGTTGTATTCAGCTTTCAAATTTAGATTCAGAAAAGGTCGATGAAACAATGATATTACATATAACATTTAGTTCATCGGACGATTCGTCCAGTGATTCAAAGAGTGAAATTGTTGAAAAACACGTATGTTGATTACTGAATAAATTAATAACGTAGGTACTTGAGTTCCTATTATAATTTTTTTTAATATTTTTTTTTGTCAGAAAAAGAAGAAGAAGAAGAAGAAATCGAGTTCGAAAAAATTACCAATGCAAAAGGCAAATGTTTTAAATGACTCGGATGAGATTCTTTCGAATGCTGCATCAATGAATGGGTATGAATTGGAACTAAATATATTTAAAAACAAAAAAAATAATAATTTTGATAATAATAAAATAGTTTGGTGTGTTCGACAATATTATGGACGTTTAGTTAGTAGTAATAATTTGACAATTTTCAATAGTTTTTTTTTTAACTTTTAAAAATAAAAAATTCATGACACCGGATAAAAGCTATGTGAAACTATATTTATATTTAAGTATTTGTCATAATATAAAATCACATTTTTCTTGATGTATATTATTTTTTTAACATATTTTAATCTGTATGAATTTAACTATTATTTAATTCACAAATCCTTTACACGAGGATACAGCTATATCCATTGTATACAATCAGCGTAATAAGAGAATTTATCATGTAATTTTTTTATAAAAAGAAGAAATTTGTTATTCAGTTCAGCGTTTTTTTTTTTTATACTTTTTCTACTAATGGATTTTTTTTTTTAACATACTCGTTTTATTTTAATTATTTTTAATCATACTTACCTCGGGTAACGTAACGTGTACCATTACGTTCTCAAATCAAATGAATTTTACCGTTTATTATATTTTTATATTATCGTTTTCTAAAATGAATATAAAATAAATACTATCTACCTAAAATCTTGCACAATGTGACCAATAATAAAATTATAACTCTTTAGGATAAATACTATGTACGTTTTTTTTTTTTTAATGCCGTTTTTGTATACTCATACAAAGATAAACGGGACTAGAAACAGATGATAAGGTGAAAAGTAATTTTTTATTTCAAGAATTTACAGTGAGTAAATTATCAAATTTTGTTTTTGGACCGTCTAGAGAAAAGTAGAAGAAAAAGAAGTCTTAAAAAAGTTGTAAAAATAAACAAAAATACTTTATTTGATAATAATTATTTATCACTGTTACTACGATTTCCAATTACGTTATTTCTTCTTAAAGAACCGCAGCCTACATCGTACACAATATTTAATCTACATAAAAAAAAAAAAAAATACCACTAACACGATTTCCATTTTATTACACAAACGTTTAAAAATTACAATTATTTTTCTTATTATATCGTCTTTATTTTCGGAAATACTTATAATTTGCAGTTGTGTGCTCGTGTTCCAGACGACCACAGATTTCAATCCGTGAAAAAGCTTTAAAATTTTGTAATTTTTTTTCTTAATTATTACTCAATAATGTAGTAAATGGCGGGTGGTTTTATATTATTAAAAAAGAAAATTGTTTTCGATTTTTATTATTATTTTTCATTGCATCGTTTTTGAGCAATCGACTTTTAAAATTGACAAATACATTTTTACCTTTGATTTGCTCTTATTATTATTATTATTATTATTCGAATCGTACGGAAATGAATAATATTTACAGATTAGAATTAGACGCATGCGTCGCTATGACAATAGTGTAATAATTTATTAATAATAAAAATTGATGTGTGTGTTTTCCAAAAAGAAAAAACAATCATTTTAATATATTTTATAAAATCAATCCTTTTTTTTTTAGATATCGTGCAAACAATTGTATGAGAAAATTAACCGTGTTGATGAGAACTTGTGAATCGGAAATCGGTAAACGTAACGAGCAAATGAAAATATTATTGGAAGCGTACGATAAATATCAAACTCACAACCAAACGTTATGTAATATACTTCAGGCGATGAAATCCACTCGTGATGAACTGTCGAAATGTAGCGAATGTCGATGAATGATGTGCCAAGTGACTCGTGGTGTGTCTCGACCAATATGTTTACACTTAACGAGAAACGATTGTCATACATTTGACGAATACATACATATTATTATTATTTTTTTATACTTAAATGAAAATGGTTGTTTTTACCCAATTAAAAACACTGGTACATACACGGTAACGTATTGGTAATTTGTGTTTAAAATAGCTACGGAGTTTAGTGTAAGTTCGTAGTTGTCGCCAAGTATAATCAGTAATAAACAGTATGCATTGAGTGTATCAAATGAATTAGTTTTAATTCAGATTCTGTTAACATTATTTTAAATATTTCAAAAATTGTTTTCCCATAACCTATTTAATCCAAAGGCTTCCATAATATTCAAAACATGTTTTCACCCATGTCGTCTCGTATAAATATGTATTTGCTTGCCATATATTTTAATAAAATAAAATAGATTTGTATTTAATTCATATAGAAATGTGTAATATGTAATAATAATAATTGCGACCGGTTATTTTTGTTCGTAAAACGTTAGTATATTACTTGTATATTATATCTGTAAAATTGTCATTGTTATTATTTGATTTTTTTTTTCAAATTGTGTGTTTAAAGAGAAAAGAAATTTATGTAACTCGTAACAAAACATTTTTACTATAAAATGTTATATGTAATAAAATTACGTAAATATCACAATTGTTAACATTGTAAAAATTATTATTATATAATTAGTGTGTATCAGACAACAAAGTACGTTTAGATGATGTAAAACGTATGTGTATATTTATATGACCGTGTAAATGAATTTCCAAAAAAAGAAAATCATATATCTTTGTTTTAATTATTATACGATTTGTGCTCATGTTTTAATATTAAATATTCTCTATATTTTATTGAAATCTGTTAAATAAATCATATTTTACTATATTATTTCAATAACAGTTACCGTTTTCTCGTCAAAACGAAAACGTTTTTTTACAACACACACGTCCAATTGTAACCGGTGAAAAAGTCTATTTTTATAATGGATACACGAAATTTTTTAAATTTCAAATATTTGGTAGTAAAATCTATTGATACCAAGACGCGATTTATTATTATTTTTAAATAACTGTTTTATCCCAAAGTTTTCTAACATTTTATAATTCTGAAAATAGTAAATTAGTTTTGTGTGTTCAATCCTTTTTTAACATTTAGAATGGTTTGCTAATCATCTTTACTGACTTGCAGGCAAAACGAATCGATAAATTCGTAAAATAATTACTTAATAAAAAAAAAACTTATATTACAACATCCTTCCTTAACCCATCAAAAAATAAAATAAAAAAATCTGGTCTGCGAGGACACACCGAGTCACAAATATAAAATATACTCGTATAGAATACAATAATGTAAAGTATAAAATGAATATTTACCAAATAAAATAATTTTTTTTACACTGTAACTTGTATGGTTTTGTATGTAAAAGATATCATTTAATCAAGTTTATTGAACTAAATGTGATTGACTCCGATGGTATGTTTTTTTAAAAATATAATAAAGAATAAAATTGATGATTTACAAACGGTTTGAAAAAAAAAAATGTTTTTATTATGTATAATGAAAAAGGGAAAATTTGGTAACTCATTCCACAAAAGTTTACGTCTAGTGGGAATTGTTGTTTTGAAATTACGACAGTCGTGTATTTTTTATATAATAAAATATGATTTTGAAAATTAAAAAACAAACACTTATTTGGTTTCCAACACCGTTGTAGCGTTGTTTTACGTTTCTATCTTTAAATATCTACACACACAGATATGTTTTACAGAAATTCTTCGATACACCGTTGCCTCAAAATAAATATTTAATAAATTTGATTGATAACAGCCATTTATATTCGTCGGGGAAGACACCAGCAAACGTTTATCGAGACGACTGGCCAACGACGTACAAAACACAATATTCAATTACCAAAAAAAAAAAACATTTTTACAAGCAATACACAAAAAAAAATTTTTAATTATATTAGTAGAGTGTAAAAACAATTGTGTAAAGCATACAATAATACACAAAAAGTCGAAAGGAGGAAAGGCGTGTTAAAATAAATAATAACGCACAAATAATTACTATAAAGGATATCAATTATATTTTTGATTACCATAATAAATTACATAAAAGATTTTAACTTACTGGATTACGGTTTAACTTAATAGAGCAATATATCAAATGATGACTAAATGAATATAAAAAGTAAAATAAATGCATTACTAAATTTTGTATATATGTATATATTATGTAATAATAAATGTATAAAATAATATAAAATTATTGTTGAATTAATATTATTATTATTATTATTAATCGGTTTCATTATCGGATATTAAATGCATTTGCTATAATAACGTTAAAAATTACATTAATGTATGTATGTAGTAGTAGTATACATTATGAGTATATCGATATATGTATGTTTAATTATAAAAGAGAAAAAAATATTTTTAATAAATAAAATTTGATTTCGTTGTTATTTATTTCTTTTTGTTATTATTATTACATGTTTAATTATTTAAAACTAACCAGTTTATATATAAAATCATGTTAATGTTGCTTTATGACTTCATTTATACAAATTAAGATTTATGATAGATTAAATAAGATCCCCCAGGACTAGAACATTTAACAATTACAATATATATATATATATTTAGTTTTAAATAATTAGCAGACACCAAAAAAAAAAAAAAGAAAGCGATACGTCGCTATGGATTATTATTTTATGTAAAAAAGTATTGTCAGTTAACAAATTAGAAAAAAATAAATATACGGCAAACTGAGTAAATAGCTTTTTTTTTTTTTTTGTATACACACACACACACAATACAGAAGCTTTTTCCAACAATATTGTTTTGACTGAATACAAATGCACAACATATAAATATAAAACTGCTTCACACAATAGTAATTATTATTATATTATAAACGTATAAAGCTTAAAAAAAATAATATTACACAAATTTTATTTCACAGTGGTGTTTACATATTTATCATTTGATTTCGTTTTGGAATAAAAATTACAATTGAAAATAATATAATTTTGATCTCAGTGTAACCGATTATTTTAATAATGAATAATATATATCTCATTCATCACATTGATAATAGTACTAAATATATATTTATATATATATATAAATATAAAACATACTCAAAATATTATTGTTTATTTAAAATATTAATTTCATGACTTATTATTAAATTGACAGTTGAAAAATATAGCGATTACTAAAGTTGAATACAAATGTTTAAAAAATGTTTATTACTGGGGTAAATATATTGTTTTGTTTTTTCCCTTACCTAGAACAAGACCTATATATTTTATTTTTTTTTTTTACACAGCTTTAGTACACAATTTTTTTTTTTTTTGTTTATATAAATATAATTTAAGTCTTTTAATAACATTATTTAATAGGGATAAAATTATTTTATGGTAATCTTGTTCTTGGTGGACTTCAATGTGTTACGTTTCTCTCGTTGCACTGTAAGTATCGTTCCGATGTATAAAACATAAAAAAAATAAATAAAATATAAGTGAAGGATGTAAAATTATTTTTACAATCATTATTAAAATTAGGTGCAATGTGAGACAACAACACTTATTGTGTAACACCATTATTCGCTGCGTATCAAATTCATAAATAAAATAATATATACGTAACGCGCGTTATCGCAATATAATAAATATTGAATGACGAATTAATAGTTGAAAAGTGTATCAGTTAATGGAAATAATAATTTTGTAGCGCATTTCGTATTTTAACCGTGGCCGAAATCCACATCTACGTATTGCAAGAATAAAAAATATTATAAACGAATTTTCAATAAAAATAAAATTATATTTATCGAAGCGACAGTCGTTTTTAAACAGTATCACAACGGTAAAATTTCGTTAAAATTAAATAAATACGGTTTGGCTTACATTTTTCATTTCAATAACCATGCAAGACCAAGTGATCACCAAGTTTTTCAACAACCAACGCGGCCTGTTGCGGTTGCACCGGGTCTTCGTATAACGATACAACAATAGCTGTAAAATGAAAACGAAATTATATTGTAAAAAAAAAAAAAAAAAAAAACTTTAATCGTTTTCTAATGAAAAAAAAAAGACTCACTTTGTTGAGTCTTCACACAATGAGCTCCGACTTTTCCTTGTTTGGCCCTTATGACTTTGTCTGTTCCAGATAAATAGATATAGCGAACGTTTGCCAATGTAATGCCCGAAGACGTCAACGTATCTTGATTGTCGAAACCCAAAGCTATTTTACTCAGCTCTTCTTTCGATACCTAATAGATTTCACAGAAAGACTATTATACAATGGAAAGCACATCGGTTTTTCGGCGCGTATCAAATGACAAAAAGCCATGGCGGTCGTAGGGGAGCAGTACGCAATAGAGGAACGCACGAACCGCCGAATACGTTTTTCTTTTCAAGTGGTGGTTCTGTGTACAGTGTATACGGGGATTTCATAATCGAAATACGTAATTTAA
This sequence comes from Chaetogeoica ovagalla, assembly GCA_032441825.1. Taxonomy (NCBI): domain Eukaryota; kingdom Metazoa; phylum Arthropoda; class Insecta; order Hemiptera; family Aphididae; genus Chaetogeoica; species Chaetogeoica ovagalla. Next base: position 3,064,808 of record CM063744.1, read on the forward strand.
CTATAAAAGACTGGTACCAGGCGAGTGGAGAAATGGATAAAAAACAATTTATGTAGCGAATGGAAACTAGAGACATTACGATAATAAAGAAACATACGGTAGCCGCGGAAATTACGACGTATTCGAACGTACGACCGATGTCGATACGCGCAGGTGACCCGTGTAAACTATTCGGGTCAATTTTTTTTTTTTTCTATTTTGCGTCCGAGTCTCGATTATTGTGAAAAAAAAACCATTGAAATTTACACACACACACAGATAACTACGAACATCGCATACGCGTAGCCTCAATAATTATCTATAATTGATAATGTCCGTAGAAACGTAATTAAAAAAAAAAAAAAAAAAAATTCACCGTCCGGCAATATTAAAAACGTGAAGACGGCGTGCGATGAAACGGGAATTGACCGTGGCGGGTAGGTGAGTGGTGGCCAAATTCGTCGTGACCCGCGGCGGACAACGCGCGCGCGTATCGGCCGAACGACGACGACGACGACGACGGCACACCGCCGGATGGAAAAACGTTTATTTTTTTTTTTTTTTTAACGGCGACCGAGAGGGGCCGCCCCCCCGCGTCTAAAAAATCTCTTGTGGTACTCACGTCGAACCCTTCGGACTTGGCCCACACGTTACCGTCGTGTCCGGCGATGGCGGCTTTGGTGACGCATCTGGAGGCCAACAAATGTTTGTCGACGTAATCTTGCCAGGACGACATGGTCGATGGTTGTTTTAATGTCTTTTTTTCTCGAGAAATCGGGCGCGCGCGATACGCGTTTAAAAAAAAAAAATTTTTTTTGGAAAAGACCACGACGAGACGGCAACGAGTAAAAACGAAACGGTAAGAGTTTTTTCGACGACGTGCGATGGAGACTGACGGGAAGAGAAAAAAAAAAACCAGACGGCGGCTGTATCACCGGGTGACGATGGCGAACGAGAGTGCGAGAGTCGTACGAGGAGTGCGTGTGTGTGTGTGTGTGTGTGTGTACGTGTGCGTACGGGCGAGTCGTAGACACCCGGCGCAGTGGTGTACGTCGGGAAGAGAAAAAAAAATAGAAAAGAAGAAAAAATTGTTTAAACAGAAGTGACGTGACGCACGGCCGCGGTGCAAACGTTACGCCGCACCGTTCGCGCGTTTGCCTCCGTGACGATCGCCGCGCAAACATCGTTGGAGGCATTGTCGAGCCGCCGCCGTCTGACGATCGACGACGACGAGTTTTACTCACGCGGCGGCGTAAGACGGGCGACGGTTTTTTTTGTTACAAGAATTCCGAAAAAAAAAAAACCAGTGGGTTACGAAAAATACGTATTGGGTACCACCTACAAAAGAAAAAACGTGTGTATTCGTTGTAACGTAGTGCGGTTTAATGTATGGGGTTGGGGGGAGTCAAATACAATATTTGTCGCCTTCAAAATTTACACTAAAAATTCCCTAAATTTAATGGCACGTACAAGAATATTACTACGTGAGCCGCCGGTCTCCTCTAAAAAAATATTTTTTATTAGTGTTTTTTTTTTTTTTTGCTTTTACGACTGTGAGGGGGCAAAGGGATTGGTGTACACCTTCGGGGAAATAAAATAAAACGTAATTCTCAGGGGAGTGTTTAGAGTTTTTTTTTTTTTTGGGGGAGGCTGAAGCACTGAGTAATATCGTCGTTGAGTAATTTCTAAGTTCTGATCCAACGGTAAACCTTAAAATTAGAAGAAAAAAAGTGACCAAAATTCGTTGAACGTAAAATACAACAAACAGTATTTTATTTAAAATTATGTAATATTCGATCATTGCATTGCGCGCGCGTCCCCATTTTCCGGTAACAAATTTTGCCGGGGATGGGTACTTTATGTAATTTTCGATTTTCTCAATAGTTTTTTAAAACGCGACCTCACAAAAAAAAAAAAAAAAAAAATTCGAAAAACTGTATTGAAAACGCGATTTTGTTATGAAATATTTTTCCTGTAAAATTTACAAAAAATAAATAAAAATGGTTTTAAAATCTTGAAATTTACTACACCGAACATGTAATCTTGCATTGTGTATTTGTAAAAAAAAAAAGAAAATGGTTAACGATTTTTTTTTAATTCTTAACCGTTTATAGTAATTGTTGAGTTACTTCAACCATATTATAAAAAAAAAAAATCTTGAAAATCTTAAGGATTTTTTTTTTTTATATTATTACTGTTTGAAATTTTCCGACAAAATGCGTAATATTTCGATGTAAAACGAGACAATTGAAAAATAATTAAACATTTTTAACAATACCTGGGTTTATTGAAAGAAATTACACATTAAAACGACGTTAAACCGAAGTTCCACTCGCGCAGAATCGTCATGATTAATTCACGTTGCTTTTATAAATGTGTATAGTGCATCTACTGCAGTATAATAACAAAACTCTAAAAATCGTTATCCGAACAATATTTTTGCATTATATCAATTTTTGTAAAAAGAAAAAAATCAACACGTACCGTTGGAATTCACGAAATCGATATAATTACAAAAAAAAAAAAACCATTTTCTTTCGTATTTACAATAATTACGATAAAGTCTTAGCGATATTATATTATATATAAATTGCTGGTAATTTATGAACGTATCTAATTTAAAACCAATAATAATTAATATTATTAATAGGTACGCGTACTGTTGGAAAACGCAAATTATAAATTGCTGTAACGTAATCAGATAGGTATTTTTTTTTTTTGTTTTATAAGTACTATTATAATATTATGTAGAAAAACGGTTTCTCATAATTTTTTTTCTTTTTGTTTCCAATCCAACAAAGTATTACTACGTCAATGTGATTCCTACAAAGTATATTAACGAGTTATATTTAACGACATACCAATTGGATATGTAAACCACGGATAAATAAATAAGAGAAAAAAACCACTCAAATTCGATTACGTTCTTTTTTTTGGAATTTGTAACTATTGTGTTGATATTGTCTTCGTCGTATTGGATTTTTCATATACGTACTAAAGCGATTTGTTTTTGCTCTTTTCCACAGATGTAAACTCGTCCCAAATTCAATTTTCCAAACAAGCGCAGATTTTTAATAAGCGTTTCGTTAATTTTAATAACTGCCGCAAGACGACAAAAACCGTATATTTGTGTCACATTAAAATTCATTCGGTTACAAAATTCTCGTCCTTAAATTTCGTCCGGACATGTTTTTTGTTTTCATATTTGTAAATATTACCGGAGACGTTTTTACGTATATGCTATTCATATGTGTTTTGTAAAACGTTTTATATGTATTTATATAAACACTAGAAAAAAAAATTACAGTCATATTTTGTAACGCGCGTACACTTTTTTTTTCAATAAAAAATTTAACTTGATAGAAATATTGCGAAGTAACGTAAAAATAATTCGATTTAATATCACGCGAATATCGTGAAATTAGATTAAAATAAAATCTCATTATTTACCGAAAGTGATCGATTAATAACATCGATTAATTACGAATCAACGTGTACAAATGATTATTTTATTATATTTATTATATGTACTCTTATAATAATGTTTATCGTTTTTCGTGAAACGGGTCAATACTCACCTGCAGCTTTATGGAATTACACCAACGGAGTGTGATTCATCACGTTTCGTCAGCTTTTCGTGGGCTTTCGGATTAAATATCTTATATACGCGCGCAGGTGCTTTTCGTTAAATTACCAACAATATCGAACGAATTATTTGTACGTTTTATGACGAATTTATTAACAGTTAATAATAAAAAAAGGTTAGAACAGTCAAAAGTTTTGAAAGATTAGTTGCCGGGAGAAAAATCGGCGCTAAATTCAGAATGAAAACTGTCTTTGACAACGTTTGACTTATCAGGAACAACAACAAAAAAAAAAAAAAAATTATTCTTACGAATCATAATCGATAATTATTGAATTGAATTAATTTGTTCGATAGGAATATTATACGTCAAGGCTGTGTTCGAGTTTATAGCTAATGATGACGATTGCTTAATGACATTTCAGACTTATAGTGTAAAAACTAAAAAATATATTCGTTACGATGGGCGAATATTAGGCCATCGAAGATTTCGTGGATACGTTTCGCCGTTGACGAAGTGCGAGTCGTTAATATAGAGATTTAAGGATTAATATAGCGAATTTATCGAAAATTACGAATTCGTATAAACACGACGCGATAAATTAAGGGACGTCGTTGCCCTTATTTTTAATTCGGTACCAATTTCGATAATGGTGATATCTACGTAATGTTGTTGAAAAAGAAGAAATTAATATCAAATTTAGGAAAAACTGTATTTGATAGAATTAAAAGTCTCCGATATCCGCCTAATGAAAATATAATTAATTTTTTGTTCACAACTTTATATACTTGCACAAAAGATTTAAATATAATTGTAAGTGTTACGTACTTTTTTTTTTTTTTTTTTTACTATATTTGTTATCTTCAAGCTTTTTACGCATTATACTAGTTGGTATTTCACGAGTGATCAATTATTTATTATTTTCTAGTTTATGTTAATTGCGATCGATGATCTTATGGGGGGGGGGAATTAAAAACGGGACAATGTAACACACACGAGTGTTATTTTTATATGTGAACCGATGAAAATTCGATATGCTTGAAATGACAACTCTGGACGAAATCAATTTCGAATCTGAGATGATCTAATTTAATTCAAATCTAAGATTACCTATATATAAGTAGAGTTTAAAACTGCAGACGCGGTACAATGATATATTGCACGAGGTTGTGTGGCCGCAGGAAGAGAACCGGCCAAAAGAAATATATTGTACACATGATGGAAACAGAAAACCGGAACACGAGGAATGCGTCTATATAATATATTACACGAGGGGAAATGTTCGGTGAAATTTTACTATATATATATATATATTTTTTTTTTTTTTTGTCTATAAACGGACATTAATTTTTTTTCTCGTATACAGTCGAACAAATATTGCAACGTGAAAAACGATTTATAATCGTTGAAATAAATAAAATCCGTTTCTTCGCGTATATAAATTCGTGAAAACTTAATGTGTAATAATAGTTATGACATATTTAATATTTTATAGCAAGAGCCTGCGCATATATATATATATATTTTTTTTTTTACAATTTCCACTACAATTATAGGTACGCCCGTATATTGATATGATATGTATATATTATGTAATTACAGGAAATGGAAAATATTTTCACCAATAATTTTTTCAAACGCGAAACACTTTTTTCTTCTCGTTTTATCGTCAATTCGTCGAGTTTCGTCTGTTGGTGTATATTTTAAAACAAGAATTCGTCAGGAAATTTGAAATTTTTCATTCTATTTAAATTAATTATACGATTGGTACCGTGTTATCCTACATCTGCACAGAATCGGAATGAATATCGATATAATAATAATAATAATAATAATAATAATATATAAAATATCTTAACGAATCTAGTGAGATTGGACGTGCGAGTGTATACTTAGACGATGAATAATGCAATCGCCGTTAGTATTCGATTACTCTGCAACACTGTAATATGTACATATATTTTATGAATTCGAGCTATAATAATAATTATTATTATTATTATAAAAAAAATATCGACAATTTTCATTTTTATATCTTAATGTTTAAAACATGTTTAAATATATCGAACACTGCGGTGGCAACAGTATGACGACGACGTCCTTGAATGATTCCACAGCGCTCGCGGTGAAATTATTTTTAATTTTTCCGCGTATTATTATTACGCGATGGTTTATTTTGCGCGCGCGACAATTTTTTTTTATTACTATTTTTTTTTCAACTGTGTATATTATCATATTGTGTGAATATATAATCGTCGTATGTAAGAGAATTGCACAATTAAAGACGAAAGGAAATTCGTTGTATAGATAAACGAAAACCTATTTCTCCTCATATTAATACATAATTTACGCGTTAAAAAACGAGAAGAGACAAAACAAAAAAAACAAAAAAAAAAATGATAATTTATTATTGTTGTACGGTGGAAATATAAAATTCGCTTGTAGATAATTCTTTTATTTTTTTTTTCATTTTTAATTGTCGAAAAATCGAGTGATTTTTTGCGAAATACCCATTGAAATACATGTCTTGGTTTGTAAATTCTGTATGAAAATGTGAACATGAAAAATTGAACTTTTGTAAAATATACTTTCACAGTACGTCAAATTGTATGGATTTATGTTATAAAATATACGATTATTATTAATACGTTTCAGAATGTTTGCGAATTCCAACAGCACATAAAATTTACATTAATTACACGCATTAAGATAATATATGTCCAATATATCCTGCAGGGTTGGGCTCAAGACAAAAACAGGCGATTTGTCGCTCCATGTATACTAGTTAAAAAATATATATATATTTCAAGTACCAACAACTAATTAATCTTTTACATTTTATAGTGCACATTAAAATAAAATACAATATTATATTATGTTTAAAAAATATTCTTGAATTTTATTTGATATTGTGTTATTATAGGCACTCGAAGCATGTTTTCGTTCGTAATTGAAATTTTTAAAACGATAAATATTATCTATTCGTTTAATTGTTCTGTAAACATTATTATTATTATTATTATTATTATTATTATTATTATTATTATTATTATTATTATTATTATTATTATTATTATTATTATTATTATTATTATTATTATTATTATTATTATTATTAAATTATAAATTCCTTTCAACCGATTTCGAAATCGTTTTGTTTTCCCCTTCATATTATCTCATTAAGTAACTCTACAAAATTTTCAAATCTTTAAAAAGTTTTTCGCACAGTAAAAACTGAGCGCGTTGAGCGTTTTTCGAAAATAACTTTGGGTGGCCAATAATTTTGTTCCGCGCACTGCAGATTTGACGTGGGCTGTCCAGTAAACTAATCCGCGTTTTTGGCATACCACGTTTTAATATAATATTAAAAAATATTCGCGCGGACAATTTTATAAATTAAAAGTAAAAAAATAATAACATAATTATTATTTGTTATTTGGACGTACAAAAAAAAAAAAAAAATGAATGAAAATAAAATATAATCGAATATAATATTATACTTTTTTTTCCTTAACAATATTAAAAAAGAAAAACGTCGGTTGTTTATATATATATAAAAAAAAACACGTTAAAAAAATAACTCGTATTACATTATATAAAATTTTATAAAAATATAGAAACGTCTCTGTCCGAAACGTAAAACGTTACAGTAATTTCATAGTTATTATCGCTTTCAATATTAGTAATAATACTTTTAAAAGTTCAATAAACTCTTGTATTCTATACATAATATTTATTGATCACGTTCCAAAACGATTTCGTACCCGGAGATTCGTGATTTGTACTTAATTTCATTTTTACACACAAAATATTGTGTTTATCGGGTATAGACTACATACTATATACTCGTATATATATACAATGATGTCATCGAAGTGAAAGCATTAAAACAATTTTTTTTTCTCGACTAATACATACACTTCGTAGAAATCCGTTGGAATGCTTGACGACTTTTATGCCATTAACTGAGACGTATTTTAATCGGTTTTGAAAATAGTTATTTTATCGTTTTTATTATTATTTTTTATGTATATATATATATATATATATTATAGTACTTGTAAGCAATGGTATAATTATATTATTATATTAGTGACCTCTAATTTCTCAATACACGTGCATTATGTTATTAAGCGTATAATGTAATATAGTATATACACACACAAAAGCATTAAAGAAAACCATTTGGAATTTAAGACATTAACTGTTCAATGTTAAAACAGTCATAATATTCCTACATATCATATATAAATATATTATATACGTTGCACGTAAATATTTTTCATTATTATCGGAACGGATGTCGCGTATAAAATAATAATATTCGAGTAAAAAAAAAAAAAAAAAATCGCGTATTATTCATTCCCAGTCAGTATGATAAAACAACGAAAAAAAAATTTATTTATTAATATTTTAAGACCCCTCTTTTAACAATTGGCGATCTATTAACTTTTGAAATCTGCGATGATAATAATAATAATAAAATAATATTTATGATGTAATATTGTGGGTTTTATACAAAATATAAAATTTTCATTAGATTAGACAAACAATATTTTGTCATCGTTTTTGCGGACTTTTTATCTATATTATTTATTGCATTGTTCCTTATGTGAATTCATTAAATCTTATAATGTACTAAATAACGACCACATAATTTTCACTTATATGTCACCCACCGTACGTCGTCTATATTTTTTTTTCACATGTTAGACATATTAACTCGTGCACATATAAATTAAATCATATTTGAATTCTCGATAATATTCGCAAAAAATTCACGTATTTCACACGGAACGTACCATTACTATATATATATATATATATATATATATAAAAAATATACCAAAATCATATACAATTAATTTTTACCGCAATGACCATAAACACACATTATAATATTACGCGTGGTAAAAAAAAAAAACACGTTTTACTCGAACCATAGTAATAAAATAGTCAATTTAAATTTTGAAATTATACTATATTTTCGAGATTTTTCTCACATCCAGGAAATTTTAACAGAATGTGCTCAAAAGAAAAAAAATATTGCTCACACCTTTATATTCTATATTAAATTCATTAGAGCTAACTTCTTTTTTATCAAACATTAGTTAAATATAACATTAATTTCTTATATATATATATGTTGTAACTGTAATTTCCTTGAATCGAAGTCTTCGGCCCCGAATAATAATAAACGTGTACGTTGGCCTGCACACTTTGATGAAATCTTCCCGTCCATAAATTTCTATTTATGTGTGGGGGAAAACGCATTATTTACAATATCGACTGATTTATGAAAAATCCGTATTATATATGAAATAGGCTCTGCACATAACATTGTATTATTCATTCGTCAGATGTGCCCATCGCGTTAAATAAGTTTAGTTTTTTCATGGCATAAAATTCGGCTCGTTTAAAATTGTATAACGCAATAATGTGTATATGTGTTCTTTTTTTATAATCGAATATTTGGTGTATTACATGTATTTTTTTTTATAACACATCCATTTTTATTTCTATTACATATTAAGCCATAATAACTCCTTGTACACGTGTGTACATTATTGAATTATTCATTACGATAACCACAAGCGTATGACGTAGATATAATGACAATAAAAACGTAACTACTGCAGAATACTACTATAAAGTATAATATTATCATTCAAGAGCTCGGAATGGACTCGAACGCATTTCCTCGGCTCTTTTCACTGTAATTTATTATTAATAATATGTTTTGTTGCAAATCAGTTTGATTACATTTAAACGTTTCCTTTTGTAAGCAACCCCGTTAAAAAATCTCAATTCGTAATACGACTACAATATTAGAATCAATTTGAAATTAAAAAAAAAAAAAAAAAAATTGGAAAGTGCTTAAGCCCGATGACGATCATTCGAAAACGGATTCATGAAAAATTTCTTTTTTCTTTAAGAGTTAAAATGTATTTTTTTTTATATTTAAATTTCAAAATTTAATTCACGCCGAAATTCATTAAATATCGATGATATATATTATCGTAATTAAATTTGTGTATTTTTAAGAGATTATAAAAATGTAGAAGCTTCGAGAAATATATTTAAAAATATTATATTCATTATGAATAAACCGCAATATAATAAATATTTAATTATTATAAAAATGGCTCTTTAAGTAAGTCACTCAAAACGATCTTTACAGAATAATTGTAAAAAAAAAAAACATTTTCACATACTACAATATTTTTTTAAACAGAGCCACACTTATGTCATTTATCATATTATGCACCAGAATTGGCAGGAATTTTAAGTAACTTCTTTTAACTGTTGATTAAATCTAGTTTGTAGTTGTAGTATAATACTGCCAAGGAAAAAAAATACAGAAATTGGTATTCATTTTTTTTTTTTATTTAAACTAATCTAACTTTTTTGTATGTTATACTCATTTTGTCTTCCTGTATATGTGCGTGATATTTTTATTTCAATATTTAATTTTGGAGCAAGTAGAGTAACTTTATTAAGTATTAATGAATCAATTATAAGAGCACTAAACAAATTTTTCAAACGTATAAAATAAACTATATAAATATGTTGATACAGCTAACTGGTGAGGGGGCATGGCCCACTGTAAAGGATTAACATATAGGTTATATGTTTATTAGCAGTGGACAAATGTTTTAAACGTATAAAAGATAAGTTTTTCTATTGACGAATAATCAGAAATAACTAATAAGTGCTTTATGTTATATTCTGGTTGAAATGGAGATTATACTTAAATAATAATTACACATAACACCACAACAATTTCTATGGAACAACTTCAAAAGCACTCTTATAGTATATATATATATACATTGAAATTCTTATCATACAGGCGAATCTTATAATCTCTTGTGTTCTTTTAAATATTTCCAAGTGACGTATTATCTATCTGTTACCAATTTTACACTGTTCAAAGGAAATATTAATTTCTATTGAAACAACTAGAAACTTTAGCTGCATACAAACATAAATATAATTAGTCGATTTTTGTTTGTTTGTAAATATCATAATATGGATATGCCAAAAATGAAATTTTTTGTCTTTGTCAATGATACACACAGTAAAAATGATAGCTTATCCATCAATATTAGTCGGCTGCAATCGATCAGTGTTTAATATAATATTAAATATGTATATCAATTAACTGTATTCGTCTTCAAGTCATGGCTTTAACTATATGATTGAATAATTTTGTATAAAACTTACAAAAAATATTCTCAAAAGTTAGGTAAAATTACAGTATGTTTATAATATACTTTTTATTATTAATATTTCTTTTTTGTACACTTGAAATTTATTTAACAAGTAATAAATGACAATTGTACTAGGCAAAAAATAAAAATGAAAAAATTTTTTTTATAATTATTATAACTATTCATATTTTCCTTATTTCAAATTATAATATTAATTCACATAATAATAATAAAAAAAAAAAATTCTAATCATATAAATAATTAGATATAAAAACATTTTATTCTTATGAGTTAAACATTTACACATGAAAAAGTCAACATAAAAATAGTAAATAATAATAAAATGTAAAATGATGAAAAAAAAAATAAAAAATTGTTAAGAAAAGAAAAAAAATCATTTTAGTAATATTATATATTCAACAGTTTGCAAATCTGAGCCGTAGCATGGAGATCAGAGTCAAAACACTTTTGACACTTGGAGCCAATACTCCATGTAGGGCGCGTCGAAGGTAAAATCATTATCTTCTTTTCCATTTTACGCGTTTTGTACTTTTTGTTCAATGTATCCATCATGTATTTTATATCAACGATGGCACTTGGAAGGTCTTTAATGTACTGCAACAAACAAGCACGAAAATTGTATAAAAGACTTTTTATTCGTTTTAACAAAACTTCCAATTTTATACTGAAGCGTTCATTACATTGTACTACTGTCAGAGATTTATATAAAATACGATAAATACAAAGATTGTACCACTAAAAATATAGGCAGATCTCTGCTGTAATACGAAAAATTTCATGGGGAAGGAGGAAGAGGAATGGGTTGAAAAAAATTGAATATATAAATTAATAAAATACTTACACGTTTCTTTTCAGGGTCTTGGAGTGCTATCCAGAGCCAAGTGGCGATTGAACAGTACAATTTGTTAGAACAGATTTTACCACAACATGTCTTCATTATCTTAATTAGGTTTTTGACCATATCGGCATTTACTGTTCTCTAAAACAATTGAATTCAAGAGAATATTATAAGTTTAAAAATACAAATTATACAAAGCCATGGAGAATCACTGTAAGAACAATAATTAATAACAGATAAGTTAGGCCATTGAAGACTCACCATCCAGATATGCCACGAAGTCTCATGGTATTTTAATAAGTTTGTTAGCACACGGATTACTGGTTCTCTTGCTTCAATGCTTGGTTGAGACTGATTGGAATACTGCAAGAAATGAAACATGTTGTCCACTATAACACCTTCTGAAGTCTTCAGACATAACTCTTTTGATAATGTTGTACATGTATCTAAAAATAAAACATTCATTTAAAACAAATTATTTTGTAATACTAATCAAATGAATCATCTTAATTTTGTCTTTGTCAAAAAAAACATTTAAAATTAATTAATTTTTAAAATAATTTATCTATTTGTAAAATAATTTAACTCTACCTAAATTCCAGAATACTGTAGCCAGTTCTTGAAAAGAATATTCGTTTCTCTTTTGTTTGTTCAACACATCAACGACATCATTGTGTCGTCTACCTAATGTGAGAGCTCCTTTTGTTGGTATTTGAACTGTTTGGCGTCTGCATTGATATCTTTTCCGTATACAATAACCTCTCCATACAGACTAAATAACATAAAAAAAAAAAATTATAATTAAATATTAAACTTAATTAAATACACACAGATGTTTAAATACGTTTTGTGTGCAATATTTAAAATTAAAAACTCACTTGTATCAATACAGCAGCACGCACTTGTTTATACATATATAGTTCAAATTTAAGTTGGGGTAATCTTTTCCTAATCAGAAAACCTCTGATGGCAGCTTGTATTTTTGATGCAGCGACATTCTGCTTCTGTAAACGTTCACGGTTCAACATCACATTTCTAGTCCAATTTTTTAATCGGACAGCAGCTCGCATTTCCACATTCAACTCAAAGAGAAAAGCATGGCTGGCTATCAACCGTTTACACTGTATATGTTTAAATATTATAGTAGATAGCTTTTGCACAAATTCGAAATAAAATATAATAATGCATGTTATACTTGTTTCAACAAAAATGAATTAAATGAAAATGCAAAGATTTCAATGTAATATGTGAATGGTATTTTAAAAACAAGCGGAAGTGAACAGAATATGTGAGCAAGAACGTGTCATGCGAACTGCCTGCCTCATTTAATTACACCAAGCTGAATACAGAAAAAAAAAGAAAAAAGAATTAAATATCAACAACTTACTTGCAAAGCATCAATGACGTGTCTTTGGTGAGCTTCCAAACTATTTTTTAATTGAGGCCAACGCTTACGCGCCAAATAACCTCTGATTTGTGCTTGCAATATGATTGTAGATTTTTTTAAACATTCATAATGTCGTTTCTGTGCCAGCATAGTAATGTGTGCTCTATAATGTTGTTGCAATATAACTACACAATTTTTTAATAACAAATATTCCCTTTCTGCCAATTTCATTGCAACAACAGCTCTATATCTCGCTTGCATATTAATTACCGATTGTCTTAATTGCAAATATCTTAAACGATCCTTACTAGGTGGTAAACATTGGCGTAAAAACTTCTTTATTTTGTTGCTAGACGCAATCAAACGATTCCGATTGGCTTGTAGTGAACATTTGGTTTCTGGCCAATTTTTGCGTGCCAAATATCCTCTGATATACGCTTGTAGTCTTATAGTCATCTTTCTAGTGTCTTCATAAATTTTCTTTTGTCCTCTCATCGCTATTTTGGCTTTGAACCTTCTTTGGACCATAATAATATTTTCACGTAACAATCGATATTTCTTTGCTTGTCTAGTACATTTAAATCTGTTTTGAACAGTGATTACGGCTTTCCTTAATTTGAGAAATCGTAAACGGTCATCAGTGATTGGAAGATTCTTTCTCAGCACTCTTTTAATCACATTGCTACAATTGATCAAATGTTGTCGGTTGGCCAACAACTCATTCCGTATGGACGGCCAATGTTTTCTCATTATATATCCTCTGACCGCACTCTGTAGTTTAATGGTAATTGTTTTTAACTTTAGGTATTGTTCTCTCTGCTGTTGCATGGTCTGTGTGGCACGGAATTTTCTTTGAATAACAATGACAGATTTCTTAAGTTCCAGAAATTTATTTCGATCTTCTGTTATGGGCAAATTCTTTCTTAAACATCTTTTAACAATATTACTGCAGTTTATTAAATGTAATCTTTTCTTTCGTAATTGACTTCTTAATAATGGCCAATGTTTTCTCATTATATATCCTCTGGCTACGCTCTGTAGTCCAAGTGTAATAGTTTTCAACTGTAGGTACTGTTCTCTTTGCTGTTTCATGTCTTGCATAGCTCGGAATCTCCTTTGCAAAACGATTGTAGATTTTTTAAGCTCAAGGAATTTTACCCGATCTTCTGTTATAGGTAAATTCTTTCTTAAACATCTTCCAATGATATTGCTACAATTTATTAAATGCAATCTTTTCTTTTGTAATTCACTGCGTAATAATGGCCAACGTTTTCTGAATATATAACCTCTGGCCAAACTTTGCAATTCAAGAGTAACTTTTTTAAGATGTATATATTGTTCTCGTTGTTGTCTCATGTCTCGCATAGCTCGGAATCTCCTTTGCAAAACAATTGCAGATTTCTTAAGCTCCAGGAATTTAACACGGTCTTCCTTAATTGGAAGATTTTTTCTTAATATTCTCTTAATGATGTTACTGTAGTTGATTAAATGCATTCTATTTGCCTGTAACTTATCACGCAACGCAGGCCATCGTTTTCGCAAAATATAACCTCTAGTAATAGCCTGCAACCGAAGTGTACATAGTTTCAGCTTGGTGTAGTGTTCTTTTTGATATATCATAGCTTGTTTAGCTCTGAATCTCTGTTGTAAAATTATTGCATTCTTTTTTAACAACATATATTCTTCTCTTTGCATCTTCATCAGATTATTTGCCCTAACTCTTCTTTGAATAGTTAAAATTACGGAGAGTAATTTTTTATAATACAGTTCATCTTTAGTAGGTGGCAAATTTGTTCTTAAAGCACGTTTTATTATGTTGATGGAATTAATTCGTCTTTTTTTATCAGTCAAAAGAGAATTTTTTATGAAGGGCCATTTATTTCTTATTGCATAACCTCTGTACACTTTTTGAATTAATAAGGCTGATTGTTTGATTTTAATGTATTGCTGTTGATGTTTTTTCATTATAAGTTTGGATCTAAATTTTCTTTGAACAAACACAATTGTTCTTCTCAAGATAATAAATTGTTTCCGTTCTTCAGTTAAGAGTTTCAACTTGTTTTGTAGATAACGTTTGATTATAGTTGAGGCCAAATGTAACTTTTCGCGATTATCAATTAATTCAATATGTATGCGTGGCCATTGTTTTCTGAACAAATAGCCCCGAACATATGCTTGGATTTTAACAGCAGCCAAATAACGTTTTAAGTTTAATTTGGCACGAATCCTTTTCATTAAGACCAGATTTAGGCTGTTATCTCGCCACCATTGTTGAATTTTCGAGGCTGCATTGTTATATCGCGGAGTTAAATATTTATAAATTATCTGCCAAAATAAAGATAACATTTTTTCTCTATGGCCATTCACAATATCACGTGTACTTATATTGCCCTCGATGGTGATATGTTCAGATATTCTAGTTAAAGCTAAATTGACATTGTGGATTTTTTGCAATTTGGATATAGCAGGAAGTCTGAGTTTTTGTGATAGCAAATCTCCTTTAAACAAAATCTCTACAACTCTGGTGATTCTAGTGCCGTCCCTTAGGTCATTTAATGATTTCACGGCATAATTTACTTCGTCTAAATGTGTTTGTTTATGGGTCAAGTTGTAATCAATACTGCGAAGACGACGAGTTATGTCTCCGTGTGCAGTTACCAAGTCGGCGCAAAATCCAATCAGGAAGTCATGGCTGCTCTGTAATTCAAAATACACAATTTTTATATATATTTTTTTATTGAAACTTTGTTTCAAATAACATTTAAAAAACATTCAGTTTTAAATGACATATTTAAATACAAAATAATAAATAAATAACATAAAAATTATAAAAATTTAAATAAGCAAATCCGGAGTTGTGGAAAAAGGATAAGGCGGCGATGATGGATTTATAATTAAAATAATTTTATTTTATAATTAATAAATTACTCACTTTGTAAGGTGAATCAGTTTTAAATAAACATGGATTATGTCTAATCAGTTTTTGTTCTTTAGCCTTGTCCAAAAAATATATAAGCATAAGTATTTTTCTCAAAATAAATTTTTTCATGGCTATCTGTAACATGAAATTGTTTTAAGTCGATTAAAAAGAGTCAAAAAAATAATTACATTCATATTGTCTCTTACATTATACGAAGGAAGATTGACTTGAAGTACATTAGTTTTGGTAAATTTTTGTTTGATGAAATCATTATTAAACAAATGTTTACGCACAAACCAACTGATACCATCAAAATCATTACATCCTAACTTAACATGTATAATTTGACCATATATAGCTTCAAAGCCAATTCGAAGCCACAGTGGATTATAACATTTTAAAAGATCGGTAATTTTTTTCTTTAAATCTGAAATATACATTATTTTTTAATACCATTCAAGAAATAATTTTACCTACAAAAAACTACTCACTTAGGTCCAAATGTATTTGACGGTCGTCTCGAACGGTAATAAGATCCTTTTCAATTGATACGCCTAATTTTGAGAGAACTGTCGCCACACTTGTAGATGCAATAAGATTTGATGTTGCTTTTCGTAAAGCACTCCACTGTTGTGGTGATTGTCTGTATATCTGTGCTACGAATAGATCTTTCTGGGTGACGAATTGCATAGGCTTATTTTTATGATTATTCTTAGATGCCTCTACCCAGGCTGCAGCTGCTTGTTCCAAGTCACCTGATTGATCTTCGTCAGCTAATTTATCAGTAGGCATAAGTAGTGCATTTAACCATCGAATCATATCAGACTCTTGGCGATCTAGCCACTCTCTTTCATAGTATTGAGACCTGAAATATAGTTATAAATCAAAATCTATAAAAATTAATTAAACAATTTATTTTCCTTACATTTTTAAAAATGGATCTTCCGCATTGGTGTGATATATAAGTTCTGGATTAGCTAAACACTTAAGATATTGATCACATTTATCCAGCATTGGAGTTTTTGTATATTTTGTTCGTGGACTAATAATATCTTAAAAAAATAATTGAAATACAATAAGCAAATCTTTTACAATAATAAAACACATTAGGATACTTTTCAATAAGAAGCATTTCAATGTAAAAATTTGTAACTGATAAATTATAATACATTATATAATATTCACTTACTGAACTGTTTCGATCTATTTTTAAAAACCGCTGTCGCTTTCGGGCTACATTTATAATATGTAGATTTTTTAATAACAAATGATGGTCTTTTTGGTTTTGAACCGCTCGAAACAAGCACTATAAAAAGAAAAATAATTAATAAATCTAACATTTAAGTATCACAATTAAATTTTTCATATCATTACTTTTATGTGTGGTAATCAACTCATGATTTTGTTTAAAATCAATAGATTGTTCAACTTCTGTAAATGATGTCGACGATTTTGAGTTTTTGGTATCAGTGACAAAAGTTGTATTAACTTTGGTTAATTCATTTTCTGGCAGTTCTTTAAACTTATTGCAAAGATTCACAGATACTCGAGTAGGCTTCTTTTCTTCTAGAGTACAAATTTTAGCTGCAGTTGATGCATCTATTGGTTTAAAAGGTGATGTATCGAATAAAACAGGAGCTAAGTTTTCATCAGACGTATCAAAACTTTTATATTTTTTTGTATTACTGAATGGAGAAAGTATGTTTTGTATGTTTTCATTATTTCTCAATGGTGTTAAATAAAAATCCTTAAATGGTGATTTATTTTTAACCATTTTCATTAATGAGTCGTCTAGTGAGTCATCAGTCATAATGTTACTATTTTGATTTTGAATGTTGAAATGAAAATTGAACATTTGATCTTGAAGTTTTTTATCCGGACGTTTAGAACTGTAGTCGGGAATGCTAACGATTGTGTCATGATTAAACATATTTGCTTCGTAATTAGGAAGATTTTCTTTTTCTCCGACCAAATATGTTTGTCGTCTAATAGGAAATTCAAATGTTTCTGGATCAATAGACCCAGCTGGTTTCTCAGTATTCATTGCCAAAATAATTCTTTCGGACTTACAGTTAACAACTTTAGTTTTATCCACAATAATTTTTTTCTGTTTAGAGTTAAATTGTTTTTTTAATGAACTCGAGATTTTTGGTTTTGAATAAGTTATGCCCTGAAATAAATTTATTATACATTTAATTTTTAAAATATTTGGAGCGAGTAAAATAATAATAAAAATAATAACCTTCAATGTTTTTCTTAACGGTTCAATACAATTTCCCAAAATAATAAAATCATACTTTCTATTGGCATCTTTTTGTTCAATTTTAATCAATTTACGTATATTTCCATAAACAGAAGGCTGCCAAGTAATTGACAATTCGCGCTGTGAATTTGGTTCTAAGGTGAATTCATAAACATCAAAAGAAATACCATCACTCGAAGGAGGTAAAACGAACTGTAAAAATTAAAAATATAAAAAATAATTATAATAATGTGAGCAATAAGAAAGTTAAAATATATTTATATTTATATGCATGTTAAGAAACGCTATACAAATATGAACTTACCCGTGCTTGTTTGTCACTTGGGTTTACAACTGTTAAAAATCTGACAGCAGTTTCCTTAATTTTAACGTTAGTAAATTCTACTTGAATGTGCTTCTGGAATGGTGCTAATATCAGAATATAACTTACTGTACAAGCATCATTTTGTTTTGATTTGATTTTCACTGGAGGAGAATAATCAATCTAGAAGCATTTATAAAAAATACGAAAACATTTTATTCTGGACAGATATTATGTAAATAGGTAAAATGAAATTTAGAAGTTTTTAAATAGAAAACGACTCAAATACATTTCACTCCTAATTGGCGTATGTAATAAACGAATTCAATCGTGTACTTTTATTAATCATTGACAAATAAAATGTGTACAGGTTCCTGTATTCAAACTCATATTACTAAAAATCTAATATAGTAAATATACGTAATAACACGTGAAATGGGTTGTCGGCTACTTATATTTTAATATTTTTATGAAGTCACTTGACTCATAAGCTTCCAAATAAAACCGTTTATTATGGCGTACCAAAGATAAAATACTAAAAATTAAAAAAAAAATCCCCTAAAATATTTTACCTATAACTTTTTAATTATTGTACTAATGAAGTTTTTTGATATATATCCAAAAAAAAATATTGGTAGAAATTAAATATTAATTTTTTAAATGATCAGCAAATAATTGTCGACACATGAATGGTTTTTTGGGGCATAAGTTGTACCTTTTCTAACTTTAGTACGAGACTGCAAGTGACTAAGTGCGCTTTGTAGATAAAATTTAAAGGCTACATGTCAACCAGCGACCATAGGAATTTTTTTCTTTAAATTATTATTTACAATTCATTATACAAATATATCTAAAATACAAAATGAACCAGTACAGTCATTTTCATCCACACAAAACAATAATAAAGAACTATGTATAAGGTGTTATGTTATCACTTACAAACTTCATAATTTTATAATTTAAATCGCCGACGGGCTTGTAGCTGTTAACAAGGACGCTACATAACAGGCAAATGAAACCATGCCCAAGAAAACGCGTTCTGTTAAGGTGCGTTTACATTATAATCCTAACGTGAACGAATACCATTGAATACATTTGTATGCGAATTTGTTGATGATTCGGCCGTTTACTGTGTTCGGGACTATTCGAGCTTGTTCCCCAGAATTCGCTTTGAAAACCAATATGGTTTGAAATATTCAGTTGTGGGTGGGCACACTACTATCCAGCGAACATGCGAATCGAAAATGACAGCCTATTATCATTCGAACTAAATGAGTATTTTCTTTGGTCGTACCGCCATCCAAGTGCGAATAAATCGTTCGGCACTCATTCGCTCACGTTTGGCAAACTGTTTACAGTCCATTGCGTTCGGTACAACTCATTTGCGTTCAGACTATAATGTAAACGCACCTTCAGAAGATCTACCTCAAAAATATAGAAAATGTTCAAAAATTGAAACGTTTACGATAAAACTGTTTCACAGGGAAAGAACCATTAAGGCCACAGTTGTACTTAAGACACCACATTTTTACATAAAATAAATTACAATATTATCTATACAATAACAGAGTTATTTGTTTAATATCTTTATTTCTTAAGAAGTTGTGGAATTTAAAAGAAGAAAAAAAATGGTAAAAATTGTATTTTTAAAATGCTTATAACTTTTTAAGGATTAAATATTTAAATAATGTCTACGGTATTGTATGGGTAATATTTTAATTTATTTTGCGTAAAACTTTGATGCCTAAAATGTGACTGTAGTCTTTAGAGTTTTCTCTACATCAACGATTCTCACACAAAATATTGAGAGATTAATTTGTGAAAAGCATAACATAACGTACAAAAGAGCGGATTAAATATCGTCTACATCAGGGGCGGCCAACTTTAATAGACTCGCGATCGACCTCCGAGTTTTTCTCGGAGGTCGCGATCGACTAAAAAAAAAAGGTTGTCAATAAACAAAAAATATATTATATGTACACGTGTCATGCGCTTATTTTATTACTTCTTATTTCCAATATAAATTCACAGTTTCACGTATTTTAATATATTTGATTACAAATTATTACTATTTACTACTATAACAGATTGGTTCGATTTATCAACGCGGTAAAGGCTGTTAATAAGAGGTAATACGGGCTATCCAACAGATTACGTGATACGCACACGTACCTGTGTATAATCTCGTTTTCCATAGTTATTTATTGCCTTTTTTTTAAATCTAATTTGTATATTCGTATACACAAATTTACAAAAAAAAAATATTTCATTTGTCCAGGAAAAGAAGTCAAAAATTCTAGAAAATGCGAAAGGGTGTCGCGATCGACTCGAATTCATCTGGCGATCGACCGGTTGGGGACCTCTGGTCTACATTCATATTCAAAAGAACGTTACACTCCTATTAATTTCATAAAAATAACTGATTTACGTAGTAAAGAACTCTGAAGGCTACAGTCATATATTCGACAATACATTTTCACATAGAATAGTCATTTGTTAAATACATTTTTAATTCATAAAAGTTTTGTTATTTCATTGAATAAACGATTGAATGAGCGTGTATAGTCGGTTAATCCGGATAAACATTTGACGTGATAAAAACGCACAACACGTTCGCTAATCGTCATTGGAACGTTCCATTGGTTTGAATTAAAAAATAAAAATCGTACACGCGCAATAACGGCATACGGTCGCGGATGCGTATCGATCGGTCGGTGCGTCGAATGACCGACGTGACGAAGGGTGTCCGACACACACACACGATAAAAAAAAAGGCATATTATTATACAAATGCGTAAATTGCGCAGAGATACTCACGACGAATTTGGACATGGTGACGGCGGACAGATGCACAGAATGGTGTCGGCGAAAACGAATAACGCGCCGCGTAGAAACGCGCGATTTACGAGTCGACGGTCACGCGACGTTCAAACGACATTGTCGGGACGTCAAACGGAGAAATAACAGCAAACGTTACGTACGCGCGTTGAACGGACCGAAAAAATAATCGAGAGGAGAAAAAAAAAAATAATAAAAACGCTTCGCGCAGCACACGGACGGGGGAGACGTGTATAAAACACTACGGGCGGACGAGACCGTACGATGAAAAAAAACCGTTAAATTATTGCATTGTACGACCGCGTACCGCCACCGATAACATTTTGGACGGCACACGCCGCCGCGCACGCACCGCGACGCGTACGATACGCTGTCGTACAGTGTGACCGTTGCGCGGGGAAACGCGACGGACCGGTCGTGAGATAACGTAAATTCGACGATATGCGTTAACCCCGATAACGCGCACGCAGCGGCGGTAAGACGATAAGGCCGTGTCCACTCGGTTTTCTTTTTGTGTTGATATGCGCTTTGATCGAGTTCCGTACGCAAACGCCAGCGGTCATTCCGTCCGGGTGTCAACAATCCCAGTAATTGTGTTCTGTTTCGCGCCGTTTACGATGGTCGTGACGTTTTACGCCGTCGAAAACTGTACGCGGTCTCGTTACGAACACGGTTTGTGAAGAGGAAGTGATTATCACCCCACCGTCCGTACACCGGTGTCGATTATGTTTCAAAAAGAATTTCGCGTTAAATGCAGCGCTCCTCTGAAGGGTGCCGAACAGTAAATGTCTTCTTCTTGGGATATGACGAGAAACTAAATTTATTATTATTATTATTATAATTTTTTTTTTTCTTTTCTTAGGAAGAAACTGAAGTGTACCGTCGGCAAATGTTTTAATTTGCCCGACGATACTTTGGACGAATTTTTAAACCACAAACAATTGACGCAATTAAAAGTAATAACTTGTACCAACGATGTAGTGAAGATATATTGCGCTCAAGACGTAGCAATTGTGTTCGACTTCAAAGGCAAGTTTTATCCGACGCTGTTTATGCTTTGGAAATTTCCGTACATCGTACCCAAATTGAAATTGGACATCGACGTGACGTCCAGAATAAAAACCGTCACGGAACTGACGATAAAAGATTTGAATTCCGTAAATAACGATCACGTACTGAATCCGTTGGTCGTCGATCAGTGCGTGAGCATATGCTCCGATACGTGTCAAAAAATAATCGCCGTCGGATATTTGATCATCGACGGCAACACAATACAAAAACACCAGTCGAACAAAGACAAATGTTTTAGAATATTGCATTATCACAAAGACGAACTGTTTAAATCGCACATATTACAAATTATTCCCGAAGTCGTTTCAAATATTGAACGTGCGTTCATAAACGCTCCGGAATCCAATGACGACGCAACGGGTCAGTCGGAAAACACTCAGACTGTTGTGGAGAAAATGGATCAATTACTGACGTTGTGTTCGTTAAAAGCGTTAAAACACTCAGTTAAAAAAGAAATGTTGCCAATTTTAGCCAGTACGTTTTATAAGAAGTATGTCATGTCGTTTTGTCCAGAGGGAATTGAATTGGACATTAAGAAAACCAGTTTCAAAAAGCTGTCTACATTTTTACAATTGTTAGACGAAGAAGGTATTATCAAATTCAGTGTCGGCAGTAACGGTATCGCTGAAATTATCCGCGTCAATTATACCAGTAGCAAGTTTCAAGACGCTCATCTCGACGATAAAGTCGAATCGAACGAAAACACTGATGAAGCCTCACTTCCAGTAAAAGAGATTTATGTAGTGACACCAGGATTACATCCTATATTTTCAGAATTTCTGTGTCGGTTTGTTGATCTCAGTAAAACACTTGTACACTAATTATCATACTGATTTTTGTGTCTTGACGATTTTTTTTTTCTACAGCAAAGGAGATGAATTAACCGTACCGAATATTCGAAGATACATTACAGAATATATTAAAAAATATCAACTTCAAGATAGCATTAATCCTTCGTATGTTATTACATAATTTCTTATTACTATGGTCGAAAATGTGATATTTTAAATGTATAATACATTTAAAGAAACACAGTTAAATTTTAATATTACTACAATAAGGGTCGATTATTTTATTGATCGGAATAAATAATTTTATATAGTCAAATAATTTTTTTCTTTTTTTAGATTTTATCACATTTCAAAACAAATATAATTTAATTAGCGTTCCTAAATTAATGTTAATGTAATATATATATATATGTTCATAAATTGATGTTTTTTTTTTCATTTTTTAGTGTGGTGAATACTAATGATGTATTGAAAAAGATATTATCTCAGAGAAAGGACAACTCGTCTATAACATTTAAAGATTTAATTGAAGAAATAACAAAATTGATGCATCGAACCGAAATTTCAGTTCTTAATACGGATACAAAAAAGAATTTGAAAAAGAAAATCAATAACATTGAAATGACAGTAAATAATCGAAGTGGAAATAAAAAAGTTAGTTTTTTAATATAAATATATAATTTGTCGTACGTGTTTTACATATTATCGTATTTCAGGTAACTCTTGTCAATAACTTGGAACTGTACGGCATCGATCCAATAAAATTCAGTAAAGAATGTCAACACGGTGTAGCGGCTAGCACAACAATAAATGATATACCGAGCGCACAAAATAGACAAGTTCAAATTCAAGGTTCTCAAGTACTTTTTGTGTATAAATTATTAACAGGCAAGTGAAAATCGTTTGAAATAATTGTATGTATTTATTTCATAATAATATTTATGTAAAACATCATGTTACATTTTATGTCACAAAACAGATGATTTGATCAAATAATGGTTTGAGTACACAGTTTATTTAATTATTTGTCAGAATTAATAGTTACTTTATTTCTAGTCATATTTGTTTTTATTTCATATCATTATTTTCACAATAATTTTTATAATATGTATGTATAACTTACAACAATAAACTTTCTCACACATTATTTAGTCTGTATTAAATTTAATTCAATCTATATAATATGATGTATGTATCTTGTTCGTTACATTCTAAAGTATTTAATACTATTCTGTTTTTTTTATTTATGGTAACTTTGCATTTTATTCCTTAAATTTCAATTGCTTTTATTCTCATATTATGAGTAAAAAATAATTTTAATTAATTACTTATCAATCAGTTGTATGGAATCAAATTATTTTAAATGTTAAAGAAGAGAAAAATAAAAAAAATTATTTTTGTCATTTTATCTACTCTTATATTTTATTATGTTAATTATATACATATATAAAAAAAGCATCTTGTATGATAACCTAAATAATAATTCATTAAGAGACTGTGACACCACAATATTTGTTTTCTTTATTTTTTTAAGTAAAAGAGGCACAACTGTCATTTTAAAATTCTTTGATTACGACTCTTAGATCAACTCATATGTTTTATATTAGAAAACATTTTCTATACTGTAATATAATGCATATATTATGTATTGTGTATCACATTCAATCCTAAATTGATTATATTTTTAATTATTAAATATTAACTCTAACAAATGGATTCGGTTAAGAATAGAAAATGCTCTTTATAAAATGTATAATTGATTGACAAACTCAAATAGAGATTAAAACTTATCGAAATGCAGGAAAACAGTGAGCTTATGTTACATACAAGATAAACAGAGTAATGTGACTCATTAAATTATTCAATATTTTTTAAGCGCATAGTCAATTTTAAAAATATGATTGAAATTTTCAAATAATTAATACTTTTATTTAATAAATATTTATTTTCAGAACAATACAAAATTCCTGTCAAATTCATAAGAGGACATGAAACTTATATTAAGAAACAGAAGAAATAGTGTTTTAATTAATTGGTCATAATGTAATTCATTTCTTTAGAAATATATTCAAAACTAAAATCAGATTTTATCCTATTCGTATATGAAAAATTCTTTTATACTTTTTTGAATGTATTCTAATTATTTGTTTGAAAATTTATTACATAATTATTGATGTATTTTAAAATAATTTTTTAAAAACAATATTATAGTAGTTGTATTACCAGGAAACTGTTATTATTTAATAACTCTATAGTTTTTTTTTAATTTTGTTAAAAGTTTATTAAAATAGAGAATAGACTAAATATTTTGATTAGATTGAATTATTATAAAAATGTATAGTTACAATTAAATTCGATAAATTGATATTAAACGTCCAAAATTAAAGTGTAGAGTAATTAAAAAATGTTATTAATACAGTTATTGTATAATTCAATTCTTTAGAAAATAACTTACAATAACCTAAGTAACTAAATAATTTATGATAAATTGTGATTTTTTAATAGAAATTGATTATTATAATCATTTATAATTATAATGTTTATTGAAATTTATCTATACGATTACATTTTGTAGTAAAATTAATAATTGTTTTAATAATCATTTATAATGAATGATCATTTGACAAAAGACTTTGAATTCAGATTTTTTTACTTAAATAAAACCCATCAAACTAGTGTACAACATAATCTTTTGTTTGAAACTATTTAAAAATTACATTTTATGTAATATAATAATAATGATAATAATAATAATACTTGTTTTAATGTATAATAATAATTATTAAAAGAATAGAAATTATCGTTAAAACGTTCATAACTTCCATAAATATATACTGAATTATTATAAATTGCAGAAATATAATATTAATATCATCTGTTTGAATGTAAAATTACAATATGTATCATACAAACTATCTAAATCGAAAAAAAATACAATATATTTTTTTCACTATTGAAAAGACAAGATCAGTAGAGCGTTAATTTTTACCAGTAATAAACCATATATGTATTTTTTTAAATTTTTATATATTTTTTATATTAAAAGAAAGATTAAATTATCAATGATAACGTAAATCAATAGTGAACATTCAGACTATTAACTAACTTACTGTAACCATGAAGTTCAAAACAAATTGAATACATATGTGAATTGAGATGTACAAAGTGGGTGTTTTTGAAAATAATTTTTGTATATAAATACACAATAAGGATCAATGAGATTGTAAAAAGATATTTAATGAATTAAATCGTCACTTCGAATAGACAATTGATTTTTTTTAGAGTCTATATTAGAATTATATTTATTTATTTATTATATAATGTACGGACATTACAATATGTACTACATTTTAATAATATTTTATGATAGAATTAAAAACAATATACTGTTAATAAATTATTATTTTAATTAAACCCGTGGCTGATTATCTAAATTGAGCGTCAAACATTATTTTTCTATAGTTTCATATCTTATTTTTGTACACAACACACGGTTAAAATGATTAAGTTAAAAGTTATGTATACTTATGTTAAAAATTATAATTTTTATATATGAATTTGTATGTATTGTTACAGATTGAAAATGGATTGTGATTGAATTTATAAAAATATATATAACGGTCGTACACTGGTGATACTTTCACACACTTAAGGCCTTCATATATGCTATTAAGATAATTAAAAATAAAAACTGAACAACTGAACAAAATATATAAATTTCAAAAAAATAATTTTACGGAATAATTCTATTTATAATCAGTTTGTTCAAATAAAAAAATTGGAAATTCAAAAGTAAGATTATTAAATCATGTGTTTAAGTTTTAATTTATGATATATTTTAAGACAGTATAACTAAAGATATATTCTAAATTATTATTTTTAGTGACAACTTGCAGATAACAAGAAATTTTAAAATTAATTTTTTCACCAAATTAAAAAACACTAATTATTTTATAATTAAAATTTTTATCTTATTACCTGATTAGTAATTAATTAAATTTTATATCATATCGATTAAAAATGTCATATAGGTCATAAAAAATATTCATATGAAACTTTCTTGAGAGAGGAATTTGTGAATTTTTTAAAATTTTTATTATTCTAAAATTGACGTATATTAAGTAATTGGCGTTCTTATAGTTCTTCGATTTCATTCCAAAAAAATTATTCGCCTTTGATTAAAACAAAATATACTATATATTACTAACTTGAATTTTTCATTAAAAAAAAAAAATCTTCTATCCAAAAATAGGTTCTTTTTTGACTTAACTTCTTAAATACTACAATAATAACAAATTATGGTATTAATTTAATTCGATTAAATAACAATATAATTATTATATTTAATATTTATATTATTGAAATATAGTAAAAAAAAAAACATATTCCTAATGTATTTGAAATATTTTTTTTAAGTATTTTTATAGACCGTGTATCCAAAATACTTTTAAAAAGTACATTTTACACATGTCTGACATCTACATATATATATATATATATATATATATATATATATATATATATATATATTATATATAATTTAAATATAATATAATAACTTAAACTATATTTACCAATATTTGTCCTTACTGTTAAAATTGGTCGCACAGGGCCTGTTATTAAAGTTTCTAAGTCAGAAATGACATTGTTTTCATCTATAGTATTTTCAATATTTTTTTATGCAGTTATGTTAATTTCTGTACCAATATTTAATTGTTCATTTGCAGATTCTGGTGTTTGTTGTTGATGAGGAATCAGTTACAACTAATTTTTGTGTTTTAATATTAAATATATCAAACACACATTTTTTTAACCATTATTGAATTAATCGATTAATGCACACAATACACATAAATATTATTGTTTAGTATTTACTTTATGGAACACATTTATATATTATTATTTTGTGTATGAATACAAATGTTTGTTTTTTCTTATAAAACAAAATATAATAGCAATGATTTATTCAAACATTTTTAAAATTTAATAATTTTATTTATGAAGTATAGTCCTCTATTTTTAGGGAGCCAAGTTTACTATGATTAATTTTTGAGGGGACCAAGTCTCCCTAAAGCCCCCTCCTCGCGATTTCCGCCAATGGTTTCTTGGCGAAATACAATTATTTGGTTGAACATGCGATTTTTTTTTCAAAGCAATATAAATATTAAATATAAACGATCTCCAATAAACGATTACCTAATAAATAATATATGTATAGGTATTCTCAATAGGAGATATTGAGTCGCTGTCATTTCATTGTAAACGAATCGAGAATATATGGTATTCAAGTGTACAAATCGTGAAATATACTCTTTTGTAAATTATTAAAATAACGAAATCGATTACAATTAATTTATTGTTTTTTTTTTTTTTTTATACGGTAAATTTATGTCGTAAAATAAAATTCCACGCCGTTTACCGCAGACAACGAGTGTGCGTGTCACTGAATATTAAATAATGTGTAAATATATTCGGGTATATTATTTGTGATATCGGCATAACTTCTCCTTTGGCCGCTTGTCGTCCCGCACTCGGTCTACGACGAATACCATTCCGAATATCCTCCTTTCGCAATAATTCGGTAAAAACAGTTAATTTATTTTATTTCATTATTATTTGTCGTATTAAAAGGTCGGTAAAATACCCCGAAGCGCGTTGTGCCATTATCATAATTTATCGTCTTCAAACATACGATTAACTGTATGTGTGTTAGAGAAGATTGCGGTCGTTCGGATTCGGACTAGATCACGACGAGTCGTCGCCGTGAACTGTTTACGTAACGAACGACGTTGGCGGACAACAAATGAAAACCGTACAAAAAAAAAAAAAAAAACCGCCGTCCAAACTTGTACAGAAATTCGAGTACACGAACGAATATTCTGAACAAAACGGTTGGGTTTGGCCGTACCAATAAGAACGATACAATATATGAGTGCGGACGGTGGGCAGTTTAGACTGCAATATTATAAATTTCGAAAAATTCAAAAAATCGGCGTTGGTCATTTTACATTAAAGTTCGGTGTGAATCTAGGCCAGATGTATGGAGTCCAAATGTTCATTGTTGTCATCTATATAAACCCACGAAGTTGGCCCTCCCCCGTATCGTCCGAATCGAACCGAACTGTGTTATAGAAGAACTTCCATTTGTATTCGTTCAATCCCGAAATTTCTAAGTCGACCGATCCTGATTTAATATAAATTCTTACGATAAATCTGTAGGTAGCTAAATAAATGTGTTAATTTCCTATTGTCGTTTTTCGTGAAAATAAAATATACACTTTGTCGAACACTTGGAATGGTAAAAAAAAAAAAAAAATCGAGCGACAAACCGCGAGCAGTTGTCGTCCGTCGTTTAATTGAATTACTCGAATACAGATTTTAAAGTTATTGTAAATTTAAAAACAACACGATAAATCGTTTTCAAAATTAAAAAAAAAATACGTCAAGACTCTCGAAGATCGCTATAAGTTTTGGGCAAACGCGATGTACTGTCCAGGAAAAATAAAATACACTGTGTGTGGAAAAATTTGAAACGTTTATATATATATAAAATATCGCGATTATATATCGCGCGATTTTCAAGATTTAGTTGAAGCTACAACGTGTATACGCGTCGTCAATAATATTGTGTGCTGAAGTTTAAAAATTAAAATTTACCACCGTCTTTTATTAAATATCCGAAAAAATAAATATAATTTCTATAAATAACCGGAAATTGAAAGAAACACATTTTTTTCCCTCCCTAATACAATATAGAATTACGTGTGTAACACGAATATTCGTTTAATTAATATATTACGAGACTTACGAAGAAACACTGCAACGGACTACTGTGCGGATAATCGATTTCGACGGAATCGCGTTTTTCCTAATTTTTCGGTAGTTTTAGAGCTTTTTTTTTTGCGCTTTTGAGAAAATCGAACGCACACCAACAAATTGACAACAGTTCACGACCACCGTTTAAAGATCTCCTTCCGGCAGAATTTTTGGGTACAGACATAAAAAAAAAAAAAACGCATTGACACCATTTTCTCGGTAGTCCGTATAGAAACTAAATCGTTAATACAAAATTAATTAAAATTAATAATAATAATAATAAAAAAAAAAAACGATACGAGACTAGGCATTATGCGCGTACTCTGCGGTCAGGTATACACCGCGCTTGTATTATTTATTATGTACACGAGTGTACACACCCGACCGTCAGACAGACACACACACACCTGTTCGTCCGGCGGCGGCGGCGGCGCGTGCACACGATATAATATTTATACTAAAAATTATCGTTTTCTCGCCGTTGACCGTCGTCTTTTCTTTCTTTATAACAATAAAAACGCGTTCAATTAATAATTATATTAATAAAATCGATAATAATGTTTTGTGTTAATTAAATACACGCTGGTGGTAGTGTGTATTTCGTGCGCGCGATAGGCTTTCACAACCGCAGCCGTCGCCGCCGCCTTTCCCGTCAAAGCGACGCGCGCGCATCAGACACGCGCACGCGCGTCGCGGACGACGTTCGCGTTTTTTTTTTTTTTTTTTTTGTTCAGTTTTCTCCCGCTGCCTCGGTCACGGTGTGTTTCTCTTTTCAGTCGTCGAGTCTCGCGCGTCCGCCGTACATACGTGTACAAAACGCGCGTATTTCTCTTTAAAAAAAAAAATAAAAAAAAAAAACCCACCGAGTGGCCGCTACAATAAACGCGTATTGAAATAATAACCAGCGACGGTATTTTTAACGCGCGACGTTATTGCACACGCACGAAACGGTCGTACGTAAAAATAAAAAATAATATCACATCGCGAATTCGCCGCCGCCGCCGCCGTCGGTGACGTCACAGACGCGGTTGCGAACGCGTACCTATAATAATAATAATAAAAAAATTACACTCGCGTAGGTATATCACCCCACAACCTGTACCACCGCAGAGTGTTTGCGCCCGACGGTCTGCACACCTTAGGATTTCCGTAGTGTTGCTGCGTGTACTCCGCCGACGGAATACTCGTTTTATACATTCCACGTCACGGATCGTTCGTCGTCGTCCAGGTAGGTACGTGTCTATGTTAAATCTCCGTTCGCCTGTCGTTGTCGGGTTCATAAATATTTATATATAAAGAAAACTGTACGCGTCATCGCCGCCGAACTTATATGGGAATTATTTTTCAAACTTTTTTTCCGTTCTTCCGTGAACGCGTATCCGTTTACACCACGTCCTGGTGCGCGCACGTACGTGTAAATTACGGAGTAAACGTAGTTGTTATAAATGTACGCGCATATAGGACGCCAGTGGCGGTATCCGAGCCGTCAATGAACGCGCTTACGCCCAGACACCATCACACGGAGATTGCAACGAGAAATGCGATAGGAGGTACCCATTGCGTTCCTTTCACCGCACTAATATATGAATATATATATATATGTAGTGTGTGGTATACACACATATGGTGTCGCCGACAAATCCATTAATAATAATAATAAAAATCACGACGGGAATCGCTTGCGGCGAAAATCCGTTGAAATCGCGGTCGAAAATATTTTTACCCGAAGTCGTGCGAGGAACCACCACCGCGCGAATATCGCTCGCGGGAGACTTCAACAGCCGTCCTGTCCGTTCGCCCGTTCGGATACGAACGAGAGAAAACGTTTACGCCGTTATCGATAACCAACGAGCGATAAGGCTCAAAGGCCGGTTTAGAAAAGGTTCGTCGTATATTTTTTTCTTTTTCTCTCTCTCTCTCTCTCTCTCTCTCTCTCTCTCTCTAATTCGATTTCTCGGCGACAGTTCAGACATTGTCATCCGGTTCGCATACGCGCGCGCGCGCATAAAAAAAAAAAAAGGAGACGAATATTTTTTTTTTTGACGAAAAAACGCGTTCGATACGATATAATTTTTAATTTCGTATGACGTACGCGCGCGCGTGTGTGAGAAAGCGTAAGAATAGAAGACGAGAGAGAGAGAGAACTAGACTCGGGTCGTGTTACGAGAAGATTCGGAAACGGTAAGAACGGTTATGGAAATGAATGTGTTGGAGGACGAAGTGGTTGAGTGCGATGGTCTAAAATCCGTAAAATGTAATGTATAAAATCGAGTAGAGACGAAGACCGTCCGGTTGATTGTACATTATGCGAAACGTGACGCGTTGAATTAGCAGCGTATGACGACAATAGGTGAATCACGGATCGCCTAAAAAATACCTGGCACAGTCCATTGTGCAATAATTATCGTTAATTAATAATATAAAAGTGCGTAATATAATTAATAATAATACGCGACGCGACGAGCGTGGTTGAAGTATTTTGCCACGATGTACGCGGGCGCGCGCGCGCGCGCGCATACCTTATTCTCGATAATATTTTATACACTTCGTATAAATTTATGCGCGTGCCTTATATCGCGCGTATAATGAAAAAAAAAAAAACGACGACGTTCTGGAATGTCAAAACGATCCGCAGTGCGTTAGGTGTGGCATTTTGATGACCTTCGGTATCCATTATTATTATTATTATTATTATTATTTTGTTATTCACTCATTCCGTGGCATATAATAATATGTCACTCCATACGCGCGCGCGCGCACACACACCCGTTGTATACCTCTCTATACGTCGTTATTATCCGTATATATCTACCCATATGCGCGCACAACAATAATAATAATAATAATAATAATAATAATAATAATATGCGTTGCGTACTCGGTGTTTTTCTGGCCTCGGCGAATAAACGCGCAGGTGTAAAAAAATAATAAACGAGAAACGGAGAGACATACGGTTAAAATATTATTATGCGCGCAGCGTCCGGGAAAAATAAATTTTTTTTTGGGAATGGGTGAGATTAAAGATAAGTCACAAACGTGTGCATGATAGCCAGATGCGTATTTTTGAAATTTGTAATTGGGAACGGGGCGCGAAGAGAATTTCAAACGGACATTTCTACGGAGAAATGAACGATAGAAATCGAAATTTTATTTAATATCCAATCGGCTTTCGAAATTATCCTATCGGTTTTCAATGATTCGTAATAATATTACAATGTATAGTTCCAATCCCCCGGTATCGACGTCGATCTCGCGTTCGTGAAATATATTAGAAATTATTATTTATTAATGTAATATACAGCAAACGGGAGGGGTACATATATTTTTTTTTATATAAAATGATATATGTATACGCGAATATGCACTTTTAAACCGACGAATATTGTATGCGAAATAAAGACAAATATAAGAATTGTTGTATCTAACATTTGTTTTGTTTACTCGACGGTTGTGACAAAAAGTCACTATTTGCAGGTACCGATCAAAAAGACAGAGAGAACATACAACAGGAAATAAAAATAAACAAATTACGTAGAGAAAATGATGGATATTACGGTAAAAATACATGGTGTGTAATCAGTCAGTCAGTTACTAAAGGCTGTGTTTTGTCGCTTTTGACCACTACTATCTTTTTAGAGCAGCGGCTTCCTTCAAGTGGCTCTAATTGTTGAGGTTCAGCGTATATAAAGTGTCTTGAAAGAATCACTGACTGTCATACACACTGTCTAGTGTGTAATAGACAATATAATCTCTTATATGTTTATCTTTTTTTTTTTTTTTACATAATACTCATTGGTTTAAGTGTACATTTTTTATTTATTTACTAGCATTGATTTTATTAGTTTTTATTTCAATATATCCTTTTCCTTTTTTTCATTTAATTAATTTTGTTGTTTTCACTACCTTATATCCAATGATGTAGTGTTGAAGATGTCAAATAAAAAACGCCACGAAATAACAATATTATATTATTCGTGGCGATCCTCTATGCACCGGTGTTTGAAATTATAATTTTTCCCTTATTTTGTGTTTACAGTTCGATTACCCGTTTTTGACTATTTCCACCGTGTTCAAGAGGCGGAAAATCGATTTGAACGAACATAACGATTTGGTTTTTGAAATTATTATTACCGGTCGTTTCCGATTTCTGTTTTTAATTATTAGTTCAGATACACCGTGTTTTTATAACTAAAACTGTAGTAGACCAAATTAACGTTTTTACGATTTTCTAATAATATTAGTTTATCTTTATAATGTTATACACAGAAATTTAACAATTTCGGTATGTTTCAAATGATTTTTATTATACGCGCGTCTATTATTATCATAAGAATACGACGATATACTACTAATCGAGGGACGGAGTCGTTGAACGCTTTTTCCACAATTGTTGTTCTCACAATGTGTTTTAAAATGTAATATTTTATTTTCCGATTTCGATTTTTTGCTCCGACGGAGGCGTTTTATTAAAATCCATTGACCGCCGGTCCTATCCACGGGCGAAAAACGTTTAAAATTAAGAAAACTCAATTATAGTCATACCGAAGTTAGGAAATTCGAAAAACCGCTACCGTGTAGAGATAATATTCTGTAGATTTTTTTTTTTTTTTTTTTTGCCGGACCGGCCTGCAGAATCTGGCGATTTTCGTTAGGTCCAGAAGTCTCTTCCGAACATTGTTTTTACCGTTTTAAAACCACCTATGTTTTAAAATGCTCATCCTGTGTACGCGGTAGCCGAAACACAATTTTTTTATTTTAATTTTTGCGTTTCGCGTTATAACTTTAAAAAATTAAAAATAGCCATAATATTGTTTTGTTTTTCTAATACCTTCCTCGTCCTTCACTAAATAATTGATCTAGTTACGGGCCTGTCTCTCGTATATGTATATAATATGTAAAAGCGTGATATATACCACACGTGCTATAATAATATTGTAAAAGTGTAATGACATTTTGTCCAACTCCCCCGTCCTGGAGGAAAACAAATAATTACTTTTGTAATTTCAACTGTTTGTCGACAAAAACAGGTTATATAATAATATTTCAGTGTTCTATTTGTACATAGTTATACGAATTATTACAATGTGTACTGCTACTACTACTATAAGTAGAAGCACATACCATTGCGCGCAAAGGTACCATTTTAGAGAAATTTCGTAATACGACAATTAATTCATTCGGCGATGATTTAATGTGATTTATACGATCAAAAAAAAAAAAAAAAAAAAAAAAAAAAAGTGGACATTAAGAGCCGGTGCACAACCGATATTTTATCATACGATCTATATCATATATTAATTTAATATCATCCAAATATTTTGATGTTGACTTGAAACTTTTTCGTAATCTGGGTATACCAAAATAAAAATTTCTTTCCAAGCAGCTCTATTTAAATACCTATCAGAATAATTATTTAAACTTTTATCCCAAAGTAAAGGCCTTGATTGGAGGACTTTGCTGATAACAATCTCGATATCAATATTTAAATCCTCTTCCACAAATTCAATTGATTTTGACGGCGAGTTGGCTCCACTAAAACGGTCACATTCGTCCTCCGAAGACATGACGGATACTAAAAACTTTCCGTTTTAAAACGGTAAATTATCGTTCGTGTGTTCCAATCAGTTTATTTTTGTACATTTTGATTGAAATATTTTGGTCGTACGATATTGTTATAGTACAGAAGTTGAAAACGTCTTCGACAGTTTTCGAGGCGTCGTACGATTACCTTATCGTACGACATTTTATCGTGATCGTATGGACAGCTCAATTTATATCCGTGTTATTTATAATATCGTACGATAATATTTTCGTGCGACAAATATAAATCGTACGATAAAATATCGGTCGTGTGTACCGGCTCTAATATTGTATTTTTAATAATATAAAAGGACGGATACAATATGAAAA
The DNA here is from genome assembly GCA_032441825.1 of Chaetogeoica ovagalla. NCBI lineage: Eukaryota > Metazoa > Arthropoda > Insecta > Hemiptera > Aphididae > Chaetogeoica > Chaetogeoica ovagalla. Next base: position 3,100,741 of record CM063744.1, read on the forward strand.
TTATTATAAATTCATCTGATACAAATGTGTATATACGCGTATAATAATAATATTTTTTAAAGTCTCCTTTCGAATTCGTTTCGTCTTTTTTTCTCTAGTCTTACCGAATACTATAACCATTAACTGTGTATAATATGTAGTCTTATATATATATATATATATATATATATATATATATATATATATGTACGTAATCGTTAATTTTTATGAAGACGTTTCCGTATAAATAAAATATTGTAAAACTCATTATGTAAATTCACTTTTAAAGTGTGCGCCGTTTACGTTTATTTTTATTTATGAATGGGGAAAAATTATTATTATTATTACTATCTTCCATTAACGCCGCGTTATGTTTATTGCAACATAGGCGCGCATATATACTCTTAGTGTACACTACAAGTATATATTTGAATTTACATTTTTTTCTTCTTCTTCTTCTTCTTCATTTCTTTTAATAATCACTTATAATACACTACGTCTCGAGCACGAGCTACATAGGTTTCCAGTTCAATATGTATTTTTTCAAAGAACGTGAATTATTTTTAACGATAAATCCCTCGGCTGTACATAATATGTAAATAATAATTGATTAATGGGGAGTGATGAGAACAGGGGGGTAGTTTAAACGGACCGTTTAATGTTTATGCAGAACACAGTGAGAATGAGACCGATTTCATTAAAATTATTATGTAAAAAGTACTCTGTGATTTTTACGCGCGCGTGTGTGTATGATCGTTAAAAAATAAAAATGAAAGTTAATTTTCGAATATAAAATAATTTATAATAATTACAACCGTATACAGTCGCTAATGTATGCGTTTACGTTGAAAAGAAAGAAAAAAAAACTAATCCGTGAACCGAAAAGTTGCAGGTTTTTACGAGCGGGGAGGAGAAACAATTTCGAGACAAATACAAACATTTTTATTATACGATTTCTCTTTTTATAATCAACTGTTTAGTCCGGCATAGCCGTCATCCCATTATAAGCCTCTTCGATTTTTATTCGTTCGAAACTTTCAATTCGTCCTATGCATATAATATTAATTTCGTCGAACGACCTGCGGCTACAATATGCGTACACATTTATGTGACATGTGCGATGTCACGATATGGGATTACACAGTTATTGTAAATATTGCGTTAATGCAAATGCCGTTCTACAAAAAAAAAAAATTATAATAATAATAATAATATGTAGAACGTAATGAACAGATAATGACCTCTGATTTAATATGTGCACAGGACCGCGCACGCAGGAATTTGTTTGGCAACCGCTCGAGCGATTTCGACGAACGTTCGTATCCGTGCTTATAGGTATAGGTAGGTATACACACAACGGCATAATATAATTATGTGTTTTATGGGAAGTATTCCAATATAATGTAACTACAGTGAGTTTCAGTGTCGTAATTGACGTTAATGTTTTATCGTGGGTGGTATGAAGGAGAGAATATAAAAATAAAACTTCAAGACAAACCCGCGGGGAGATTTGCTGCACCCCCCCCCCTCACTCGTTTTACAAACGTTTGATAACTCGTCGCTATGACCGGGATTTATAAGTTGTTCGCGTGGTTTTTTATTTTTTGAACAGTCCAGTAAGCAGTAGCTAGACGAGTTGCATTAGTTTGAATTATAATCAATAGATCTGTAATTGAAAATATTTTTGAAAATCGAATTCTTATTTTAAATGGTGAATTTCTACAAAATACATAAGAGCATAGTTTTGCGCCGAGAAAATAAACGCGTAAACGAATAAATAATAATAATAATGATACATCATATTGGAATAGGGATTTGTCCCCCGTAATTACGCTCCTGGCGAGTTTTCAAAACTAAGGATCGCTCCTCATATTACATCGCGGAATTTCGTCGATATTATTCAAATATCCGGGCGAGAAATTCTCGTGCGATTCAAATGAAAAAGAAAAAAACATTTTTTTTTTCTTTACGTATTTGCGATATTACGTGCAAGAAAGGACAATGATATAAACAGGTGTGTTGGGGGGGGGGGGAGACGCAATGCGGATTTAATTTTTCGCGTTCTTACAAAACATACGGATTTTCTTCTTATTTTTTTAATAGTTTCCTATTAATAGGAATATACGTACACACAGTATTGATTCGTTTACAAATAGTGTGCACGTACGCGAGAAAATATTTAAAAAAATACACACACACACACGTTTGAATCACAACGTTATACGTATAATAAGAACCTAATAGATACGATCGCATTTCTTCGCGCAACCGCCGCCGCCGCCGCTATCTGCATTAAACGACGAATCGCGCACGTACATTTTTCATAATAATATTCATAACAGAACGTTACAACTGCCGTTATTTTTCAGCAATATATTTTTTAATAATATTCGAATATTATTATTATTATCATCGAACTCCGGTATATCACGATTGGAATATCGACTGTGTAGTCCGTATGAAAAGAAAAAAAAAATTGTATAAACGCGTATCTAAAACGTGTGTGGTTATCGCTCGCGATATTTCTCGTGCGGATCTCACGATGAATCATGCAGTGCGTTAATACACAAAAAAAAAAAAAAAATCACCATTCAAAGATAAATACAACGCAAATCGGTAAACGAGAAATAATATAATATTAGTAAATAGAATAAATAGTAGAATACGATAGTTATTGTACATAATATTATATACCTACGGTTACGTTTGTGTTCTCACTTCACTTACACTGCCTCGCCGCATTCGTGAACAATACTTTCGTATGTCTACGCGATTGTGTATTTCGAAACAAAAATATTAAACAAATATTATTCGTGAACACGTTTCAAAGTCATTCTTAGTTTTTTTCTTTTTTTATTATCGACAATTCTACGCGAGTTTCTCGAATACATTGCGCGCGGTTAGCTCTATATTATCTGAATTTTGTGTGTGTGTGTGTGTGTGTGTTTTTTTTTTAAATCGTCAAAGTACGTTTTGTACTATGTATCGAACGATTATTATTGAAATTGTACAAACCGAATGTTTCAACTGAACCACATAATATAATATTATAATTACGATATAATCGCGGAATTCCGATGTGTAAAATCGATATCATCACGAGCTATTTCAAATTAATTATAAATATATAATTGTTATATATTATATATATATATATATATATATATATATATGTAACAAAAAATAAAATTTTCGCTCGTTTTCGACGAGAAAAATATGCATCTATTTTCGCGGAAAAGTATACAGGTATATAGGTAAAATACGTATATTCGATATTATTTTTACTCGAAATATGCCCTAGTCGAATCGTAATATAAATTATTAAAATTCGTTCAAAAATATTCCCGTTGCATATATATTTATGCGTGTTAATGTTTATGACGAATTTTCACTGCAATGTACGTAAATTATATACGCTTGAAGTTACGAGTTACCATTTTAAGTTATATTAGCACCTGGTTTTTATCATTTTCAACGACAATTTTCCGTCTTCAAAGACTGTTTGGAAATCAGAGCGTCGTAATTTACCGATTTTGAGGCCGGTGGATTTTGACATTCAAAAGGCCGCCATTTCCATTTCAACTCGACAATTTTTTTCCCATATTTCAAGAATCGATTTCATTGTTTGTACCATAAATTCGTAACAATTGTTTCAGAATTTTTTTGATCCGCTCACTGATCGAAAATTCATTACCTATAATATAGTTTTATTGATTCGAACGAGACCATTTGTCGATTATCCTTGTTGGTATTAAAACTCAGTAAAATTAATGTTTTAATATTGAAAAATAGTCGTTTTTCTTTTGCGTGCGTAAAGGAAAACCAACTTTTATTAATAAAATTATTATTATAATAATAAAACTGTTTGTGCAACGGTTCGTTTTAGCACATTTCTACAACAATCGGCTTGTTTTTAATATCGCAATACTATCTACTTGATCGATACGTTGTTCTAAACAACGATTAGACAAAGTACAAACTGCTTTCCTATGATTTGAAACGTCCGTGTCCGGTGTACGACGTTGTGAAATATGTCTCCCCCAATCATCGAAACACCATAATATCTTTACATAATCGACGACCAAAGTTTACAAATAAATCAAATAACCGTTTCTTATTATCGCGCTTTCAATATTTATTTTTTTCAAACCGTTTTAATGAATCAGGTTGAAATTCATTTGTCCGTTACGATTACAAAACATAGCGATTTTCCGTAGGAGAAAAAAAAGGAAAAGAAAATTATTGTACGCTCGCATTTTATTTATTACATTTAACATACCTAAGATTTTCATATTATATTTTTCATAACGATATGATATAGACCGGGGCGCACCTATGCAACGGCATGACACAACGACGATGACCAACTGGTTATTTACCTACACACATATATGTACAATGACTCGCGGAGTATTTGCCCGCTACAGGTCCTCGAGTTTGAATCGTGTCAAGCACAGCTACATTCCAAACGGTCGACGGTACAACACTGCACGCCGCCAATCCGCATGCAATCTCCACCATTCTCTCTCTCTCTCTCTCTCTCTCTCTCTCGGTTCACGATCCGCGATGTCATAAAAATATGAAATTTAAAATGAATTTCCAAAAAACAAAAAAGCGTTATATATAAACATTAATTATTATTATACTCGGGCGTATATAATATATTTCTGATCGAATATTTCGAAAAATTCTCCTTGAAAACGTTAATAACAAAACTGTTGCAACACTGTATAATATAATATAACGTCGTCGCCCGTTCCTCTACCGGCTGTTGTTGTTGTTGTACTTCAGTCTTCGATTGTTATGTACTGCGATTAAAGAAAGTGAAAGAATCTCGGATAATTGTTTCATTATTGTTGATGTTGTTAAATGTATAATTGTTATAACAATGTAACAGAAATCGTCGTTACGAACAATATAAACGAGGCCGACTGGGATAACGCGAAAGTGTAGTTTCGCCAAGAGTCCGCGGCGGCGACGGCGATTATTAACTGTTCGAAAATTACAAAAACAAAAAAAAATTATATATACGCCGCTGCGGAATCCAAAATTGATTTCAATATAAATATATGTCGGATATACGATTTTGTCTTTTCCTATTTTTTAATTGACATTTTTTACTAACCTATACTGTTTCGATTCGGGTAAATTTTAAATTTGAACTATTTCGACAAAATTTCGAAAAGTCAAAAATCTGTCCGCTTTCGAAGCATGAGGGGGGAGGGGGAAGGATTTTAAGTTTTAAATTATTTCGATTAAACGCGTAAATTATTTAATTCCTTTTTTTGTTATTCAAATAGAAAAAAAAACGTTATATTTTTTAATTATTAAAAGACGGACTGCACAATCATTAAAATATTATTATTATTTTTTTTTTGTACCAATTAATGGAAAGTCGTTAAAATACGTGCGCGCTAATTATTATTTTTTCGTTCTTATACATAAATGTTTATTATAGCGTTTTAATACAAACAGGACAATTTTATTTTTTATATCGACTTAGTTTAAATAATTAATTCAAAATTAATAATATTTACATGCCTTATATTAAACAAAAATTGTCAAACGATTTTTTTTCTTTTAACGTATATAAAACAAAAAAATTACATTCGTAATTATATACGTCTTTTTTATGAGAAAAAATTAGTTTCTCAATAAGAGTAATCTAATCGTATATAACTCGTTTTTTTTTTTTTTTTGATGAATTGAGTCGTATATTGTAAACCAGATGTTACCACTTTCATACAGTTACATATTTTGTCTCGTCGTATATATTTACATATAATTATTATAATGTACCTATTGAAATGAAAAAAAAAATCTTAATCTATTAATATATTCTGAATAGAACTAAAAACCGGAATATCTAGGCCGAACAAAGTAGTTTTGGTTTTTCGTCTTTGATTTGATTTATTGCAGTAAAAATATAATATTATACTGCGTATTAAAAATGTTTTGGAAATTTTTTAACTCTTTTATAATTACGTTTTAGACGGAAATTTAAAAAAAAATATTTTATCGTATTGCTGCAAAGCTATTTGACTAAAACATATTAAACACATATGGATACACGATATAACATATAATAATAATATATATATATATATATATATATATTTTTTTTTTTTTTAGAATTTTAAATGCGTATACGTAAATAAGAATAAATCGAAAACTACTTTTTGAACATTTTCGTTCGAGCACGCATATAATATTTTATTCGTGTTTAATCGAAAAATCTTTGTTTTACAGGGTTATAGATGTTGCCTCAGTTTATTATTTTAAGAAATGCCTGGATTGAAAGACATGTCGATGCAACGACCGGGAAATATTAATAAAAGGTATGCGAGTTTAGATGTTTCAAATGCGATATTTATACTATAAACGAATGTAAATTATTATTATTATTATTATTATATTTCCAGAGAGTTTAACGAAAAACCAATAATGCCGTACCATCGAAACAGTGTCAATTCAAATGGATATTCTACAGGTGATAAAAAAAAATTCTTTGTACATTTACGTTAAACTCGAGTTATTATGTCAAAAACTATTAAAAAAAAAAAAAAAATGTTTTCCATTTCGAATTTTTCAATCAAGACGGTGGCCAACAAAGCGTCGCTGGCGAGGAGAGAAACGGCGGCGACGATAACAGTTCGGCTCCGACCTATGTCATCGAACATTTAGCCACGTTTACCGTGTCCAAAAGCACCGGCATAGTTTATCCGGCCGACGGAATGAGAAGACTCTTGCAATTGGAAAAGTCCAACGGTATTTGGTCGCAAAAAATGCAACTGCGACTCGATCAGTCGTGGGTGTTGATAATGGATTATGAGACGGGAGTAAGTAGAATATAAAAAAGGAAAAAAAAACGCTCGTCTATATTGAACGAATATTTTTGCTTTTTTTTTTTATCGGTTTCGATTGTTATTGGGGAGAGAGAGAAAATTTTCGAAATTTATATGTAAATTTGTGGTTTTATTACAGGTAGTAATGGAACGATTTCCGATTTCACTGATCAAAGAACCGACAGCCTTTACGAGTAATGACCCGATGGAAATCTATAACAATATTTTAGTGTTCGTGGTCGATCAAGTGGATTCACGATCGGAGATGCACATATTTCAAGTAAAACTAATTGATTTTTCCTTATATATCGTTTACAATAGGTATTATGATTTTCGGTGTATGATGATAATCGGGAAGCGTATTTCCGTTGTATACATGAATTTAGCACTACCACGATGTTAATTGCAGTATAGAACGGAGGAAATAATAATAATAATAATACAATATAAAATTAATAATAATAAAGTGGTTAGGTTGTGAACTTTGAATTCCATCGCACGTCAAAAAAATAAAAAAAAAAATATATATATATATATATATATTTAATTGCAATGCGATTTTGCATTCGTTGTTTTGTTTTTATAATATTTTGCAAAACGATTCACAACGAAACATGCTTTAATCACGTACGAATATTATGAAATATTTAAAAAAAAATTAACATAAAACAACGACAATAAGTATAAGGTATAAGCTTGAGAAATTTCTTAAACATAACATAATATTTACGATTCATATTGCGAAAGCCCGAAATTAGTATTAAAATGTACGAGTCATTTTATCTTTATTTTTTTTTTATTTAAAATTACTATAATTATTACATTATTTATATAAAACTACTTTTAATCCACATAAATTCGGAGTTTTTTGATACAATTAGATGGACAGTTCATTAAACTCATCGATAAATTGTTATGAAAGCGCAGAAGTATTTTTAAATTATTTGAATATTTCAAAGTTTTTATTTTATTGGTATTTGAAACAATTTACACCATAAGTACTTTTAACTATTATAAAGTATTTGTAACCGAAAATAGTCTCATACTTATACTCGAATATATTTATAACAACATAATATAATATAATAATTTGTTCGTACAAAAATTTTAATAATAATTTAATTAATGCTCAGTGTCTATGTGATATTATTTTTGATAGTTGACTGACGACGTAAATTTTGAAAATTTAATGTAAATCTCATGGTATTAAATAATTATTCACATTTTAACCAAGTATTTGGCTATAATATTATGTATTATGAATAATTTTACTACTAATTGCAGTAAGTACTTTTAAGTACTTATATATTTTTTACACGACTGCGCGTAACAGTGTACTAAAATACGAGTCTGCAAAATATTCTTGCGATAAATCCCGATGCATATGACTTATCATTATTATTTTTCTACTAAAATTTCAATAAAAATAAATAGGAGCAAAATAAAATATTTTCGATATATTTGATTCTTTAGCCTTCGACAAAAAATAATACGGTTTAAAAATAATAATACGGTAATAAAACGGTTTTATCGCAGTTAATTAAAAAAAATAAATAAATACGTTTTGATTTTTATTCATTTAACATTCTTTCTAATTAATTCGTTATTTATTTTTATTCGATTATTAAAATATAATATCGTTTTGGTTCATTTATTTCATCGTGTTATAGTGCCAAAGCGTACCGGCTCAAGAATTTGTCGAAGACCTGAAATTGCTCAGATCGGGCAAGGGAATCAATAGAAAATCCAGGCACGTACCACCTCCTCCGCCGACCCCACCACCAAATCCACCTTCAAACGGCGTTAGTGTACGAGAACAAGTGTCTGTTTTCAACGCTGTCGCTCATCGTTAGTATTATTATTCTTACATAATTTTACGAACACGTAGATTTTATTATTTAGGCAAATGATTGTGTATATGTGTACGGTTTTTGTATATTAGACTCTGATAACACCACCACACGAGTTGATGACGAAACAAGTTCGACGTCCAGTGAGAAATACGAGAGAGACGTTATAGTATTGAATCACTGTTTCGACGATATCGAGAAATTCATTGCTAGGTTACAACACGCCGCCGCTGCGTCTCGGGAATTGGAACGTCGGAGAAGGTAATTTTTGAAAAAAGATTGAAAACTATATGCGTGTAAAAGAAATTGAAGACATATTCCAAATAATACGTTTTCTTATATGCATTATTATGTAGGAACCGTAAATCTAAGAAGAAGGACATTGGCGACGGAATGCTCACGATGCGAGCTAAACCACCTCCGGAAATCGAATTTATCGATATATTTCAAAAATTCAAACTCTCTTTTAACCTTTTGGTAAACGCGACAAAACATGGTTTATATGAATTCATATTATTATATGTTACAACAATTATTATTTTCAGGCAAAATTGAAAGCTCACATCCATGATCCGAATGCTCCAGAACTCGTGCATTTCTTGTTTACTCCATTGGCGTTGATCGTTGATGCGTCTCATGACACACAATACAAACCGAATATTCCGTCCAGAGTTGCGTCGCCTTTACTCACAAGGGACGCAATCAATCTATTGATGAACTGCGTAACTAGCAAAGAAACAGAATTGTGGCATTCTCTCGGTGAAGCTTGGCTCATTCCAAGGTACGGTTTCAATAATATATATATTTTTTCTATATATTTGTTTTCTATATTATTCGTATTAGTCGTTGTTGTATGTTTTATTTTTTTTAACAAAGCAGTAAAAACAAAGTGGAGTTTACAAAATTAAAAGTAAAAATCAAAAGGATTTGTAAAAATAAATAATCAAAAAGATAGAAACAAAAAAAAAAAAAAATTATAAGTTAATACTCGTGATAATAAATAAAAAAAATATATAAAATATACAAATATACACATGTATATCAAGATGTATATTTAAATATAAAAAAGGAAAAAAGCCAATGAGTATTAAATAAAATAAAAGAAGAATGTTGTTATATAAGATATTTATTACTACCGGTTTCGACAAAAAGTCATCATCAGGTGACTGATTTTTTAATTTACCTAATGATGATTTTTTGTCGAAACCGGTAGTAATAAATATCTTATACAACAACATTCTCCTTTTATTTTATTTAATACTCATTGGCTTTTTTCTTTTCTTATATTTAAATATACATTTTGATATACATGTGTATAATTGTATATTTTATATATATGTTTTATTTATTATTTTTTTTGTTTGCTTCGTCGTGGTACATTCTTAAAACTTTGTTATTTTCAATTAATTTACAAAAGAGAGCAATGGAAAGGCTATGTGGCACCTTACCATCCAATTTTCATGGACGGTTGGTCACCAGAATACCCTATTCCAGTTTCCGACGACCATTTAACCAACGTGCCGACTGTCGGAGTAACTGAATCAAAGAAATCAAAAGACGAAATTAAAAATTCAAATCCCGAGGTACGAATTTGTAAAACAAAATCTCTTTTTTTTTTCTAACTATATTTATTCCGTTTTAGAGAGAACTACGGGACACCATGTATCATCATCGGGATCGCGAACACGTCGGAGTGGCTGATGACAGCAGTGATTATTTTGAATATGAACACGAACAGTCGACCACGATAGGAATTAGACCACATTACACATTTAACACCGGCGGAAATTATTCTGGACATCATCAAGAACAGTTTGGGACGGATGACAGGTGAGTTTGATTTGTCAATTATTGGCAATTTTTGGTAAAAATATTATGTAAATAATTACGGGGGATTGTTAATTTTGTATTAATAGAAGTAATTTATATAATTACAAATATCGAAAAAAAAAATCGATTTTAAAATTATGTTTTATTTTTGTGTTCAGCGCGACAAAAGTGCAATATAGCTTTTCATTCAAATGAAAATTAAATACATATGGTGATGTTAACATTTAAACATTTTTTTTTTTATTTTATTGCCAAAATCACAATTTTTTAAAAGACTTACTTGTGAATACAGAGATTAAAATCAAAAGAAAAAGAGAAATAAAATCGATTTTTCACAAAAAAAATTTTTTTGGCAAATCAAAACATATTCGTTTTTTTTTATATATAAAAACAAATTTGGTTCCAGGAATATTTCTCGAAAATGATCATAATACATACTATATGCTTTCCCGAGCATTGCGTATAGTTTCGTATTGTGCATAATTTTAGGTTCTGAGACGAGCCTAAAAGCGAAATACCTTTGTCCGTTGTCGTATATTAATGTGTAATAACGTGTTCGATGTTATTGCGCAGAGAGGAACACAGTTTGGAAGGCGAGTCTGAACCCGATTTCAACACACTGTCTCTTCACAGTCCACCGAGAATGGATAAAGAACGCGACATGGCGGCACGCAGTGATATATCTGCAGATTCGATTGAACGGAACAACGCCAGTGGCCCGGGTAGTGAGCGGTTCGAAAGAGCTCAGGCTAGATGGTTGGAAGACATGCGAGCACGCGGTGTGAAAATAGTCCAAGTCACTTATCCGAGAACGGCAAATAACGACAAGGAATTGTCCGTTGTTCGCGGTGAATTGTTAGAAGTAAGATCGTAGAATTAAAATTCAGTATTTAATTAACATTTTAAAATAATCGTTTGTGTGTAAACCACACCGAGCTGACCACAAGGGTCGGTAGAGGCGAGCTAAGTACTGTCGAAGGGCGGCATTTTCCAAAAAAAAAAAAAATTATTGTATAACGTACAATAAATACTTTAGCCTTAGAATGAATTCTAGAGAAAAAAATACATTTTGAAATATCTGGAATAAAAATGAATATTATTTAAGTAATTTATCCTTTTGTCGATTCGAAATAATTGTTTGATCGGAAAATTGATATTAACTGGAAAACGTATCTAATATAATAGCATCTTAAAAGAGTTTCAAGAACGAGAATAGCATGGTGAAAAAGTGTTTTTTTTTTCAAAATAAAACTGAAACGATATTAATGATTGCAGTGTAATAATTTTGTTTAGATATTGGACGATAGCAGAAAATGGTGGAAAGCTCGAAATAATCGCGCACAGGTGGCTCACGTACCACATACCATTGTAACGCCGTTTAATCCGATGTTGGACTCAAACGATGTATTTACGAATCCAGTGTACGCCAAAGGATACGACAAGAGATCAACTTCGCAGTCTCAAAATTATTTACTTCAAGTAAGTCACCACTCATCTGTAGTAGATACATTTTTAATTAAAAAAAGAATGGCACCACAACCAAAAAACTTTATATTATAATGTATTCGTATGATTTCAGTAGGTTTATTAAACCCGACACTCCATATTTTTTCTTCGATCAATGAATCATTCGCCGTAACCTGTCTTTCATTCATTCCATAAAATGTCCATTAATTTATTTAACTGCCCAGTCGAACAGTCAGATATTATAATATAAATATACCGACTTATTATTATTATTACTTTTATCGAATGTCGATTAAATGTGCCCTACTGCCATGGGCGAAAATCGGGAGGGGGGAGGCTTAGGGTGACTTAGTCACTTCAAAAATTAATTATAAAAGTAAACTTAGCCTCCCTAAAAATAGAGGACTATACTTAATAAGTAAAATTATTAAATTTAAAAAATGTTTAAACAAATTATTACTATTGTATCTTATTTTATAAGAAAAAAATTAAACATTTGTATCCATATACAAAATAATAATATATAAATATGTTTTATAAAGTAAGTAAATACTAAACAATAATATTTATGTGTATTGTGTGCATTAATCAATTAATTCAATAATGGCTAAAAAAATGTGTGTTTGACATCTTTAATATTAAAACACAAAAATTAGTTGTTACTGATTTCTCATCAACAACTAACACTAGAATCAGCAAATGGACAATTAAATATTGGTATAGAAATTAATATAACCGCACAAAAAATTATTGAAAATACTGTAGATGAAAACAATGTCATTTCTGACTTAGGAGTTTTATAACAGACCCTGTGCGACCAAATTTAACAGTAAAGACAAATGTAAGTAAACAGAGTTTAAGTTGTATATATATATAAATTGCAGTCAAATCTATGAAAAATAAACGAGTAAACGTGTAAACGAGTGTAGAACGGGGGAAACGTAAATCCATAAGTTCATTTCATTGAAACATGCGAAATAATATTAATGATAATAAATTTAGCTAACGCGCATACGATTGATCGCTCAGTCAGCGTCAAACTAAACACTTGCGTATACCGACACAGCGCGCCCGTCGATCGCAATAAAACCGGAGAAGAAAATAGTTAAAAAATAGCGATACAACACAATAAAGAAAAAGTCACATAGATAAACACGTATAAATAGCGGTCCGCAACCGACGAACCCGTTCAGTCGTGCCACAGAAGGCAAAGGCGAACAACGTGTGGGAACATATGAGTAGCCACTAGTTAGTACTAGTAGGTTGAAGCATCTAAAAATGTCGGTTTACGCTAATGGATAATACAAAAATGTTAAGCCTCCCCCACAGATGTGACCAAATATCCGCTTATGCGTACTGCGTGTAACGGATATATAATATATCACTCGTCATATCCGTGATTAACCTCGTCATTTCTTACTTGGGCCAGGCAAAATACAGTTGCACGAGACTCTTAATTTGGTTCGGATCTCACAAACCCTTAATCAAAACAATAATTTTCATTACTATATTTTTTGTCTTATTATTTATCATTAAAAAAAAAAAAACGTGTACCTATCGATGTCTCATGATTCGGATGATGTGTTGATTTTTAATTAAACACACACGTTGCAAGTCCATGTTAGGAAGTTAATTCGTAATACATACGTCGTATCAATTTACGTTGCGTTTTTTTAGATTTGATATTTTTACTGTGATTGATAGGGTCGGGGACGCGGCATCCACTTATTCATACAGTCTCCGTTATATACAGTTAATATTATATTATTTAATTGTTATTTATAATTTGTTGTCAGGATTCCATTAAAAGTGAATTTGTCGATCAAAGCATAAGCTCCGATCCGTCTAGAAGTAATTCTGTACAACCGCCAGTTCCAGCGCCGGCCGATTGGGTGAGAAAAGAACGGATTGGAAAAAAAGGAGAATTCCGTTATTTTTAACACAGAGAAAAGAAAATCCGACTTAATTCATAATAAACATTTATTATCAAATAAGCTATTACATTAATAATAATTTTCATTTTTAAGGGTCCTATTTTACTTTTGCTAATTACTATTTTGTTATTGAATTTGTTTTGTGAATAAAATTTATTATTATAAGAATTTATATTAAGGTGTAGCGTTAATTTTTACAAAAGTCAAACTTTAAACATGTCATGTAAAACATCACGTAATATTTTTTTCCCTTCTATTTTCGGGTTTATGAACTCAAAGAATATTTTTTAAATTGCACGCGCCAGTGTTTTAAATTTAGTACAAAAAAAAAAAAAACAGATTTTTGTGACCACACGGATCAACTAATAATAATAAATCAACTATGGTTTTTGTATGCAAATTAGCAAATATTAATTAAAATCTAAAAAGTATTATGTGTGTACATATAATTTTATTATTTAAAAATATTTTATGTAAATAGCTTATATATTTGTTATTATTATTTTAATATCCAGTGTAATTATTAATATCGTAAGAACAATAAAATTTAAAATTATTATTAAATAATTTCCAGTGCACTTCGTCGATAAAATTCCGTTAATAATAAATATGGCTGATTAAACTGAAATTATGTTCGTAGTCAATTAAAATAGATTTATAATCGTCGAGTTATTTTTCATAACAAGACGGTACTTATTTAAAAACGATTAAAATTTTTTTTTATTTTATTAGATTTTCACATATATTTGCGAACCTATACAGTAGTTGTTAGGTTCTTATTCGTATATTATTTTTTAATGTAAATAATAGTTTACGGTTACTTAAAAAAAACTTACGTACAGTACATTTTTCCATTGAATCCAAATTACGAAGTTAAGGCGATTAATTCAACTGGACTTCGTTTTAAAAACTTAGTAAAACAATTAATTTATACATACATATATATATATATATATATATACATTGTTTTTTACTTTAGAAAATATTAATTTTAGTCACCATCGATAGACAAATACTAATAAATAGATAATAATATATTAGTAAATTATAACAATATTAAATACTTAACATAGTAATTATATTTATATATATTTTTTGACTTGGTTTGTACAACAAATTTATACTTAGATTTTCTGTACTATGATGACATCTAATTACACATCATTTTATTTGCTAAGTATATATATATTCTAATATTGTATTCGTATATAATACTATAATATTAACATCAAATTCGGTAGTTTATGTTATCGTTATTTTAGAACAGATGAAAATTGTTTTATTCTTGTCATTTTAAAAATAAGTACGTAATATATTTATATAGGAATATTGCATATTTGAGGGGATAATATTATGTGGTTATAAGTTATAACAAAGACATTATGTATAATTAGAGAAATAAGCATTTTTTTTTTTTAAATTGGATATGAAAAAGTATTATTTTTCATTATATAAAACACGCGAAAGAAAAATAATTTAACGTGATTTTTTTGTTTTTAAATGCCAAAGAAATATGAATACTATTATTATTCATAAATATTATATTAATAAATAACACTGTACGGTTATTATTATATTCTTTTCCGTTTTTCTTCATTACGTTAGGAATTAAAGAAAAATACTGAACTGATTGGTTTCATTTATGCGATTTGTTATATTGGTTTAATTTACGTATTTATTTAGTAATACTTTTAAAATATTTTTTCATGATTCAAATAAGCATATTTTTTTCTGAAATTGTATTAATACGTTTATAGATATTATTCTTTTTTATAGAAATACTCTTATAAGAAATGTCGAGCATACATGAATATTAATTATAATTATAATAATATTACATTATTGTAGAATAAAGCTATTTTACATCATACTTTCATGTGTATATAGATAACGCTCATAATTATAATATTATCAAGCGTGTGGTTCCGTCGGTTTTTTTCTTCGTAAACATAACGATTTATAATATCATTTTAAAATTATACTATTACGAATTAGAACGCATCGATATAAACAATTTTTTTTTTTAAAGAAATTAACCAGAAACAACACGGATTAATACATAATATTGTTGTCATTGAAGTATTGTGATCATTTAACGTGTTTAAATTTGTATACCAGTTTATTCTCGTTAAATAACTTGCGACATAAGTTTAGTGAAATTCTATTTTACCTGATAAATAATAAAAAAAAAAACTATACGATATCGTTAAATAACTAACAGAGTATTGTAATAGATAAAAAGCGACGAATAGTAGCGCAAGGATTTTCGAATTCGAGAAGTAATTAAAAGCTTTATTCTTAAAGTAAAATGAGTTATTCTGTGTTGGGAGGGGGCAGATAAAAAAACAATTTTGTAGCATCTTGTCCATTATATACTTTCCCATCAAAAACTTGAAATTATTTTAGACTTTTTTTGTTTTTACACACGCTGACATTTTTTTTTCTATACAACGTAAAATTTTTCAGACAAAGCTAAACCGTTTATATTATTATTATTATTATTATTATTATTACTATTATTAAATCATTTGGTCTCAATAGTTTATCTTAGCAAAAGTTTGCAGAAATTTCGGGGCGACACTGCGGCGAATTTATAATATTTTAAATAAGTTGATGATACAATATACAATATACATATATTATGAAGGAGTACAAATATAAATTTACTTTGTTTCCAAATTATTATTATTTTGTGAATAATATATATATATATATATATTATTGCACACAAAATGAATATTTTCACAATTTAATTTACTTACAATATAGGCATGTATTATATTAAACTGTTAAACGTGTATATTATTATTTATAAATAGTTATTATATTTCACAAGTACATATTAATAGTAGTTATGATAATAGCAATAATAATTGGTTAAATATAATATATGCGAAGGGGTGTATTTATTAAAAAAAAAAAATACAGTAAGGCAACGAATTCGTTTCGTCCAAATGATTTATTCGGATTTTTAAGAGCTGGAAGAGAAAAATTCAATTTCCCATTTATTGACAAACGCGTTTTAAAAATATTTTGAGTTTTTTTGAAAGAAAATAGTAGAAGTATCGAAGGTTGCGTGATTTAATTTTTTCTATTGCAATTTACAACATATATTCAATATTTTTTTTTATTAATTATTATTATAATCGGTAAGGAAAATCGTATATATTTTATTTACTACTACCACATTTACGAGGATTGTACTCAATAAGAATCCGTCAATGGGTGAAAAAACAAGAAGCTACCACACTGCATGCACGCAGTCGCTTTACGAATATTTGCAATTATAATAATGGACTAAATATTGTAGAAGTTCATGACCAAAACTATTACTTTCCTAAACTGACTTATATTTTTTGGTTTTAAATTTTATCGTAAGATATTAATAACGATGTAGGGGTCGATTTAGCGAAATGTTTTACTAGAGACTGATGACCATTCCTTTTAATATTATTCACAACAAATAAATATAAATCAAATTACTAATGGTTTAAATAATATATATATATATATATATATATATATATATACAATTTTTGAAATATGCAAAATAAAACAAAAAAAGCAAATATATAATTATATATTTCGCTATTTAATTTGAAATTAATACACCAATGACGTACTGTGAATATATTATAGTATACAATAATCCATATATATGGATATATCCAAATCTACAGTGCACTTATAGACAAACTTTTATTCATAATAGTATAAAGATAATATAAATTTAATGTATAATATTTGGAAAATTTCCATTCGTACAATAGAAAGAATCAACTGCAATTTAGGATTTTTATGGACCTCACTTATGATCCTTCATAGTGGAAAGGTAGGTGAATAGTATATTTCTGTAGTACATTTGCATAATCCCTGAGGGTCTTCGTCTTCAAGACCATGTGCAAATACTCCTAACATCTTTTGTTTAGAAGCATATATAGCCTATAATGAGAAAATATAAATTGTAATATATTTATATGGAGTCTATTTATTTCAATGGTATTAAATTAAATTTTAAATGATTGTATGTAATTGATTCTATATGTTTTATTTATCACTAGATTTTTATAAAAATGGGATATTTTATAATAAATTTATTCCTTAAAAGTCGTCCTAGAGGAGAAACCAAAGCTATACTCACAACATTGTCACTTCCATTATTACTGCCTCTACCGTCTACCCATTTAATACTAATAAAATATTATGTACATTTTTTATATTACACCTTTGTTGGGATAAATATTTACTTATTCGATGAATCGTCTTTACGTAAAAATGTTATAACCATTCTAAGTAAAATATTCTTATAATCGCTTTTTATTTTTATTATATATTCGTTAAACCCTGAATCAAATTTATCTGGCGTATGATATCTATCTCTAACGCCCTGTTGGACTATCAGAGTTTCAAAATAATAATTATAACATATTGTGTTACAAAATAATATAATTAAAATAATAATCTAATATTATGGCATTAAGGACTAAAATAAAATAAAACTGAGAAGCAGGAAGGCTGCATAAATATGAGTTAGACAAAATGAAAAAGCATTTGCGTGACTATAGGCCATCTTGGTGATTTACATCTTGGTCAATTAACATCCAAATTAAACCTTGTTTATATTTAAAAAATAGAATTAATGTTCATTCTATTTTTAATTGTTATTCTAATATTATCTTATTCTATACCGGACAGCATTACTTATTTAGTTAATTTGTTTTTCATATTGTGTAAATATTTTCCTTAGAACGATCACTGTCTTCGTGAATAATAAACCGATACTAAAGAAAATTGTTTTTATTTTTTTCTTTTATTGTAATTTGTAATATGATTGTAACCCAGGACGGATTAGCCTGTAAGATTTTACATTCGTATTTGATTTTGTTTTTAATAATTATTAAAAACAAAATCTATTATAAAATAGATTTGTTTACCCGATAGGGATAATTTTAATTTCATAATTTTTTCCTATGTATTTATATTCAAACATGTAGTTCTTTGATATTTTAGCTGAACAACAGCTGAAGGTTTCCTGACAAGAAATCAATAATAATAATAATAATAATAATAATAATAATAATAATAATAATAATAATAATAATAATAATAATAATAATAATAATAATAATAATAATAATAATAATAATAATAATAATAATAATAATAATAATAAAAATAATATTAATAATTATAAACAATTTTGTAATAAATATTTATTAGAGTCATAAAATGAAACTTAACTAACATCAAAATCTTGCATGAATATGTTATCGAAGAATATAATTTTGACATCTCTTGCATACACATGTTCACTAATTGTATAACAATTTTCATGTTTTATCAGATCACCCAAGTAGGAAAATCATATCGGTCTTCAATTAACACAAGTGGTAAGTCGCCTTTATTGGAACTAATGGTAGATAGGCATTCTGAAAAATAGAAATTAAAGTAGACTAAATGACGAATAACATTGTATTTTCTATGAGAGAAATTTAAGAATGATATATTATTAAAATTGTATCTACATTTTGAATAACATTTTCTTTTATAAATCATCTTCGATATTAATATAAGGATGTAGAGTTTACGCATTAATTCAAATAACTCAACAAATATTATAAACAAACAATGTTTTCACAGAAATAAATAAATTGTGAAAAATATATAAAAATAATAAACTATATTATATAAATAAAATATTATTGATATATAAATATATAAATATATATATATATATATATATATATATATATATATATATATATATATATATATATTAAACGTCATGTGGAGATTATGTTTTTGATTATAATTTTATAAATAATAATATTAATGATATGTGTCGCCACGTTTTATTTCGTTTCTCGAAAATTTCTCTTTGTTTTGTAAATTAATCCTTTTAATATCTTCACGAATCATCATTATAAACGACATATTTCAAAACCAATCCCATAGTAACGAGAAGTAGTCCGTTCGCATCTTTTTTCTCATTATTAATGTCTTAAATTTTAAATTCTCAATAACTAGTTATCTAGTTACTTTATATAAGTGAAAAATATTTATAATAAACTATTAGTAATTACTTGAGAAACTCCGTACTCCTATTGCTGTACAGCTATTTGGAACACTCTTTATAACATTATCTCCTTTTTTCAAACCACAAATAACAGAAAGGTCATACGGTAAATCAATAGGCGAGGAATTGTCGCATACTACAAATACTAAGAAAAATTTATTAAAATAAAAAATAATTTTCATATCTTTATAAAATATATCCATAACCATGCATTAATTATGCAATTTGGACTTAAAATATAGTTATAAATTATTATGTGTATTGACATCATTCAAAAACGTTCTTATTTAATAACAAGTAATATATGTTTACACCAACAAATATTGTAAAGCGAATGGCAACGTTATAATTGTTGCTGTTATTTCCTTATATAGCAAATGGTTTATTGAGATAGATTATTATATTAATTAAACACAATTTTTTATCCCATAATTTTAACTTTATTAAATTGTAGTTATGTAAACTAAAGGGACCTAAATTATCTAATCTTTTAAACGGTTGTTATTTTGCGAAAATAGGTTAATTTAGTAAAATTTATTAACATATTAAGTAAATACACACACACACACACACACACACACATATATATATATATTAGGGTGGTCCTTATTTTTTGAACTTGATTTTTTTTAGTCCGTACCCACTAAATTTGTTTATTTATATGAGAAAGTAATTTTGGTAGAATTTGAAAGATATTACTCAACCCCTTCTGGTGCCGAATTGGGGTTGAAATATTGCAAAAGAGGGTAATTTTACTATTTTTTTAATTTTATTCAAAAATTTTAGCATTTACCATAAAAATGTGTAGAACCTTAATTGTAGAACCTTGTATTGTCTATAAAAAATGTTTTACAAAGTTTTCCGTAAAATTATTTTTTTCCAAAATAAATTTAAAATTAAAAAAAATTTCTAAAAAAAAAAGTAAATAATTTTTTTTTATTTTAACCATTTTTAGTGTTTTAGTCTAATTTGTGTAACACTAAACTAAATTATAATATTTAAAATAATTTCCACGATGAATAATGAAATTTATTCTCTAATAATAGTGCTTAATGCTTAAATGCTTACATAATATATTTATAATTTATTTCTATTTATTATGAACTAGCTGTCCTGCCCGGCGTTGCCCGTGCCAAAGATTTGTATTTTTTATTACAGCTGAATTACCCGGCTTCGCCCGTGTACAGTTTTGAACGAACTTGCATCATTTATTAAACTTTAAAATTTTAATTCAATACACATGCTCTTCTTCTCCCTCGCCTCTAACCCAGCCAGTAGCGTATTTTCAAATTTTTTCTCGGGGGTCTAGTAATTTACATTACCTATAACTATTATATAAAAAATATATATTTTTAATTCCGCCTAAAATAGCTGACCCGACAGACTTCGTCCTGTCAAAAAGATTTGTAATGTGGCAGTTTTTGTGCCTACGTATTTTAAAAATATTCTCCTGAACAGAACCGTCAACCTGGTGATAGGGCGTTGTGAATAAAAAACATATATAATGATTTAAAAGTAAGTAATCGCTTTATTGTTAATCATGTGAATCATAATTATTATTATTATCATTGTAGTGCTTTGTGGTATACGATGTTTTTTGTTTGATTACCTGGCGCATAGATAAACAAATCTGATGGTTTTCCAACACGGGAACAGGCAACATACAATTGACCATGTGAGAAACATGGGTTTTCTAGATTAATACCACAAACACTTAATGATTGCCCCTGGGACTTGTTTATAGTCATAGCAAAAGCAAGACGCACTGGAAACTGTAGTCGTTTAAACTCAAATGGCACATCAGTCTGAATCATTGGGATGCGCGGTATGAGAACATCTTCTCCTTTATACTTTCCTTTGAGTATAGTTGCTTCTATCACATTGTTTAGTAATTTTTTTATCGCAAAACCTTTGCCATTGCAGAGTTCTTCGAAACGTTGCAGGTTGGAGTTTCATTGCTTTGCATATTTAATGGCAATTTTAGTGCTGAATGGGCTGTTCGACCACCTTCAAGCAAAGTTGCTGCGATTCCCGACGAAGCGTGTGCAAGTGCAATTTTATTTTGTGAGCGAATTGTTGCTAATATTAATGAAATCAAAAAAGTTTTTCCTGTACCACCAGGTGCATCTAAGAAGTAAATCCCTCCAGTTTCATCATTTGTTACTTTCATAAGAGTTTCAAATACATACTTCTGTTGTTCATTTAACAGTGGAAGATTTGTTTGAATTAATTCTTTCAAAGCGTTGAGATCATACAGTCTTTCTCGATGCAACTCTTGGTTAAAAGCGTCATGCATTGGACGATTGGGCGCGGTCAGGCCTAATTGAATTAATAGTTTGTTTGACATTATCAAGCACATGTCCTCAATTGAAATCAATGCTTCATTGTAAATTTCTTCACTGATTTGTATATTTGGATTTCCCATTCTATTCTGTATTTGATACAAAATATCATCACACATATAATCTTTGTACTTGATCCACAAATCAATTGGGTTTGATGGGAAGCATGTAGATATGATTATAGAAAACAATGTTCGTATTTGATGAGCGTGTGATGATATTACAGCATCATTGAGAGTTTGATCCCAATGAGCGTCATTTTCAAGCAATTGCAAACGTTGACAGGCTTCTCTGTAGGATCCACACAATTCACCATCAACAGTTCGTAATTGTTGGAATGATGTTGGGCCACGTACATTGACTAATAGCAGTCGTAAGTAAAAACATTCATCATTGCTTGGATGTACTGAATAAATCCGGCCAATCGCATCGGTGGAATATACATCTGTATATCCTGGAACTGGTTTTCCTTGTTTCCGTCGTATAAATCTCCTTGAGGATTGATTCCAGGTATAATATTTTGGCATTTCAGAATATAGCAATGTTTGTGCGAAATCATCGTTTTGGCATGTCTCATCAAAACTGGTTAATGTAGTAGATGGTGGCTGAGCAGCTCTTTGTACTGCGTTCTGTGCTGTAAAATACACTCTTTGTCCATTTTCTAAATGCACAGCTAAGTGAACAACAGAAGGGTGTCTCTCATGAATAGGAAAAGAAAATATTCGCCAAACTGCTTCATTACTACTGACATAGCGGCCCATTTGGTATTGGGTAACTTCATCATTGGAATTCTCTGCACCAATTCCAATCACAGCCATATCACTCCCTTTGGTTACATATTTGCAAATGTATTTAATAGATTTCACTGAATGGCAAGATTTAACGTTGATGTGTGCTTTGAATGTCTTTGATAAAATGGGTGAATATGGAACAATCCAACGATTATCTATTTCAATATCTTGTTGATTTAATTTGACAATTGTTGATTTTCCATTGTCTGCTGTCGATCTGCGACGATACAATGGATAACCGTCATTACCAGTAATTGTTTCCGATATTAATGTCCGTGGATATCGTTTTGAACATTTACCATCCATCATACACGGTGAATATTGATTAAGAGTTCCACAGGGACCATGTATCATGTTTTTGATAACTACCTCATGCAATCCAGGATCTACTTGTACATTAGGGATTTCAGCTGATATCACTGCATCAACTTCATTTGGCCTTATCTTTTCAACCAACCAAATCAAAATGTGTGCATGTGGCAATCCTTGTTTCTGCCACTCCACAGAATACATCCAGCAGCGTGTCTCACCAAACACATTATGTTTTACGATGAAATCCATTAAAGATTTCAACTTTTGTCTAAAGACTCTGGCTGTAATATCATGACGATCAATGGGTGATTGCCCAGAGAATAACTCCTGCTTGATTTCTATCCATTGCGGATTGCATGTAAATGTGATGAACAAATCTGCTGTACCATAATGACGAACATACGACATGGCATCTTGAGCATATTCGTGCATATGCCGAGGGCTTCCGATGTATGTTGCTGGAAGAATAGTCATCCGACCGACATTCTGTGCATTTCCATCAGTATTAATCGCATCTCGAAGGTGAATATACTCTTCAGATCGGAGTTTGGTTTGATTCAACCTGATGAATGTTAATCTCTCCGTTTCAATTTTAACATACATGTCAACACCATATTTGTGATATAATCGCCGACATTTCAATATGTGATTATCTTCATTTTCCCGAATCATTAGGCGGTATGAATAATAGTTCATTGAACTGACTTTTTTGTTGGTTTCAGAACCTGTAAATAGATTTTGTTTTAATAACATTCAAATATAAAATTAAAATACATAATATAATGACTGAGATATTATCGCCATAGCTAAACTAATATTTTAGTTACCTGTAATGGGATTTATCATTTTTATTGAGAAATCGTAGCCATCTTCACCTTGCCAAAATATAATGGGATATTGCAGTGCATCATATGAGCGGTGTGTTTCCTTTATACGTTGTAATTGATCATTCCGACGATGTAAAACAATATCACGGATTCCAAGTTTTCTCCAACTACAACGATAGCAACTTCATCAATAGTTGGTGCATTAAAACGTCTTGTATGTTGACCTGCAGGTGTTTTATCAGCTCTGATTACAATTTTGTGATTATCGGATGGCATCAGATCCAGGGCAGTTTTAAACAATATAATCAATTGATTGTGTTGATGAAATAAAGTTTGTAATTGTTCTACAATAGACCTCTTTACTAAATTGTTATGTGCACAACGCAGATCAATTTCTTGTGGTGAATTGCCCATAAAATAAATTTGCAGGAATTTGTTGTCGCTATCTGACACTGGTAACAGTGAACCTGCTCTGTGATATATTTGCCCTTGTATCTGTAAAAAAAAATATTATGGTGTGGTATAAATTAATGGATTGTCGGTGATCAAACTTAAATAATATTTGATCTTAAAAAGTATATATTTAGTTTTAACTAATATCTATCAAATATAAAATATAATAAAAGTGTCACTGAAACTGAAACACCATATAATATGATAATAATAATATAAGTGATAATAACTTATAATATAAGTGATATATTTCGTAATGATTAAGAAATTGAAGATTAGTGACACATCTTAACTTTGGTCACAGAAAATTTTGTTCGCTAAAATAATTATGAGTAACTGCTATAATACATACCTTGAAAGTTGGCATAAAATTTTCCCGAACTACATTTGTTGCCCCAAATGAAGTCATTTGAAAGCAATTGTTATATTGTTGGATATTTGTCAAAAAGTGTATAGAATCTGTTCCTATTCCTTAAACCAATGAGTACAATGGTTCTGGTGGTGGATCCAATGGTATCAATGTCACTTTACCATTTGCGCAACACAATCCATTGGCTTCGTTTTTGTATTTTAATGCCTTACAGTGTGAGCAAACCGAGTTCATAGAACCAATAACAACACATTGGTAGTTACTGTAGTCAATTGACACATCGTAACTGAAAGCAGCTCGATTCAAACTTGCGCGATTATTAGTTGAATGTCGCGCTCGCGCTTCACGCGTTTGTGATATCCGAATTCTTTCACGTTCATTTCCGTCGTCACGTTCTTGTGCAGTACGATTAGATCGGTAATTAGCTTGGTTTGTAGCATTTCTGGTTCTTCTACCTAAATTGCTTCGTCTTATAGGAGGCATATCAAATATAAATTATTTTTTCACTAATCACGAACTAAACAAACACTAACTAACTAAACACTCTGCACAAAACACGATATACGAATTTGTTTCGTGTAACAGTTGACAAAAGCAAACTCAGTAGATTAGGTAACAGACAACTTTTTTTTTTTTAAGCCGTACGAATTGTTTTATTTATTTAAAAATAATAAAACACTGTTGGTAACGCGATTTTTGTAACCATAGCAATAAAGCTCAAATTGACTACGTTTTAGTTACAAATCATTTGTATGGGAAAAAGAAAAGGGCTATTTTTAGGGTTTTTCCAGCAATAATTCTAATTTTTCTCGCCGTAAAAACCATCCTTGAACTTCAACGAACATTTGAAAAAAAGATTTGGCCAAATTGGTCCAGGCGTTGTTGAGTTATGCGCTTATCAACACATTTTGCGATTCATTTTTATATTATAGATTATATGGATTAGACATAGTTCCACGGTTGTAATTTGGATATTTTCTTCGATAATCTTCAACTGTCTGAAAAATTTAGATAAATTATAATAATAAATTAAGTAATTATTGAAAAAATGTATTTACTTGTAACAAAAATTGTTTTTGCTCTTCATTTTTGGTGATTTTACTATTAAATTTTTCCATCAGCTTAATATGGCGTTCTGCAGTATCGTTTACAACTTTTAATGAACCAATTATTTCTCTTCCTTTTATAAATTCTTCATTTTCTTCCCAGTATTTTGGATTCAGCGATAAAAAATTTGTTTCAATATTAAATCGATTAAACATATTTATTGACTTTGATGAGATTAAGTCAACAGGAAAATCTTTATTTATGAAATAAGGTATGTCTTCGGTTTTCAATGAATATTTCTTTTTAATTTCTCCTACATCTTCATGTTCTTCACAGTCGTTCATTAGCAGTTTCATTGCCATTCTTTTTCTTTGCTCTGTTGTGAGACGGGTATCAAAAATTGAAAAAGTTACACATTCTTCGCTAAGATACCACAAGTGAGTAACAAATTTTTTTAGTGCAGTTTCAGCTATGCTTCTATCATCATTTTTATAATTATATAATTTTTTTATGAAAATTATGTCATTTACAGGAGCTTCTATTGAGTTCGTAGCAGTGAACCAAGCTTGAGCATAGCATTTAATAATAAAACAACTAATTCTTTTAAGTGACATTTCTTCTGTGGAAGTCAACTTAAATTGATTTTTAAATAATAAAATTTTTAACGAATAAATACCCTTAGCCATCCATCGTGCCAAATGATAAGCTCCAGGTTGTCGGAACTTAATATTTCCCGGAAATTTTCCTCCAAGATATATTACAATGAGCTGTAAAAACTCTTTATAGTCTTCACGGGGAAAATCGTCTTGAAGTTTTTTTTCCGCAAAAAATAATATCTCATCTCGAACGTCATCTAATATATCAAAACTCATAGAATCGTCTGTCCATACTGAATATTCGTTTTGATTAATATTTTTCCAATTATCAACAAATCTTTTAAAAAGCGATATATTTGGACCAGATGATGGTGCAAATTGTGCTTCACTAAATACTGCCTGTAATATTATTTCGAAAATATGATGCCGACAAGCTAAAAATAGTACGTTTCTTCCTAATTTTTGCTCTAATAGAACGCAAGCACCATTTAACCGTCCAGAATTGGAAGCTGTAGTATCAAACACAAATCCTTGTATTTTTTCCAATAATCCCCAATTTTCTAATTCATCATATACTGCCGAACATATTTCATTACCTGTGCCGCTTGAAAGATGTGGAACACCTAAAAGCTGTTCGATTTTTTCAGCCGTAATAACTACTGGAAGTCTATCACACTTTGCTTTTCCAACTAAAGTAGGCAGAATCTTAGAATCCCAATGTACAATTCCAAACTTTAAATTTAGATCCATAAATTTAGATTTTATGTTACCTGTAGTATTTCTTCGAAATATTTGTCGAGCGTTTCTTATAGACGTCCGGTTTATTGTGAAATCGTTTGGATCTAATTCTACGGCTTCGATACATGATGTTAATAAGTGAACAGCGTCTCTATCACTAATTTTACATTTATCAAGACATGCTGAAAGACGAGGAGTCAATATTTCTCTTGTAGCTCGTTTTCTAGTTGAAGTACTTGAAGTCGGAATAATTAAATCAATTTCGGTTTGTTCAATTGTATCTTTAGTCTCTGATGCGTCAGAATTGGTTTCATTCAATATATTTGCTAAAATAAAAATAATTAAAGATTGTAAAAAATATATTAAGTTTTAAAATTTGGATAATGTAATTATGATATTATAAAAAAATTACTAGTTTTTAAATATTCAGTATTTTGATGTTTATCTTTTCTTTTGTATTCTATGTCTTCCCGTTTAACTTTTCGTTGTTCCTTTTCAGCTAATTTTCTATCTTTACCAAGCATACATCCAACACGTCCTTTTTGTCTTTGTAATAATAGGAATTCTTTGTCTTCATCAATTTTAATCATATGCATTGCCTCTGAATGCGCGATGTCAAATAAGTCATCTAATTTCTCTTCAAATTTTCTTTCTCTCTCTCGATATATATTACCAATTTTAGTTTTATTTTTTTCTAAAGTTCTTAATTCTTCATACAATTTTTTCAACTTTTTTGCACAATTATCACGATCTTGATTTGGAATCCGTGCCTTCTTCCAATATATTAAACATTCATCAATAGTTAACAAGGCACTTGAGTTCAAATTTAAATTAACGTTGCGCATATTATAAAATAAAACACTTAAACAGTTCCGTTTTGAAGGCAATTTACTACCTGTAATTTGGTTATTCATGTTACCGACAAGAAAAATTTTATTTCGCGACATTTTAAAAATTTAAGCACTATGCCCGTTACACGACCGAAACTCAATGAATAGTAATACGTTCACACAAATATTAAACTATCTAATTTTATACATTTACTTACAATATTATAGTCTTTAAACACATATAATTTATCGTTGTATACTATTATCACATCATGGGCGGTGAGTGTAACAATTCCATCAATTTGTGTAGTTGGGTTTCCCTAATCTATTTTTATATTTCTTAAAATTTTCTAATAAAACTTCAATTATTTCCTAGAACTCTGATATTATAGTTTATATGATGTGCATTGTGATTTTTTACCTATATACTTTGTATATAAAATATTTTGTCGTATCTGCAGTAGTGTGCCAGTTATATTCAATTAACTCGAAAAATTAATTCTGTCATACAATTTTTTTTTTTTAACTTATAATTTCATCAAATATTGATTTTACGAGACATTTTTCTGGAAACTTTTTATAGACGATACGAGTATCTACAATTAAGGTTCTCTACATTTTTATGGTAAGTGCTTTTTTTATGGTAACATTTTAACAAAATTTGAAAAATTGTAAAACTACCCTCTTTTGCAAATTTCAACCCCAAGTCGGCACCAGAAGGGATTGAGTAAAATCTTCCAAATTTTCCCAAAGTTACTTTCTTATATGAATAAACAAATGTAGGGAGTACGGAGTAAAATATTTTGAATAAAATATGTATGTATATATAAATAAGGACCACCCTAATATATATATATAACTTGTCACTTTTGTTCTTTTACAGCTGATGAAGACTTGTAAACGTGATAAACGTTTTTAACGAATTCAGTTGTTAATTACATTTTCGTAAAAACGAAAACGTGTATGATTTAAAATAACAGTGTTTACCTGTATTGTCGTAAAACAACTTTAATGCTATAAGAAATACGTTCACGCTAATATTTCTTTTGAATCCGAAATCCATTTTTTTATAATAAAAAAAAACAAAATCAACAAGTTATAGTTAAAAATAATGTCATACGCAATTACACAATAAACTGTAATAGTGTTAATTTAATTATATTTCTGAATTTATGCATTTTCTAAACTAATCAATATAAATATTAATGACGTGGAATTATTTAGTTAAATTTACATAAGTACGTATAAATAACGTAATATATTATCGTTTGACGCCTGTTAAACCATATGTGAGTTGAGAGTTCACTGTGCATGTGATATTATTATATATTAAATAAATATTTGTTTTGAATATAAGCATTTAAATGATTTTTATTTGTTCATAATTAGCGCATAAATTTTACGTAATTTGACAGTTAATTTTTCGCATTTGTAATGTAATTCGTGTGAGATAATTAACGTAAATCAAACATTACATTTGTTATTACAAAAATAATAATAGGTTCATAATTTTAAGTGACAACTAGTACCAAAATCATTAGTAATATTTTTATAATTATTACTATTATTATTATTATTATTATTATTATTATTATTATTATTATTATTATTATTATTATAATTATTATTATAATTATTATTATTATTATCAGGGTTAAGATGTTTATGACTTTTGCATATTTTTTCTTTTAGTCTTGCGCATTGAAGACAAAGTTATAAATTGGTTTTGTGCGACATAGAATCAGATACATTCAATTTTATTTTGTATATTTAGGGATTTTTATGAATAAATGCATATTTTGAAAAAAATTGTAAATAAATGCATGTTTGTCAAAAAAATGTAAATAAATGCATATTTGGCCAAAAAATAACTTAAATACAATATAATCCTCAATAGAAACCCATAAGTAGGCAGAGTCGGTTTCACATTTAATGAAAATAAGAAAATATGATACCCGTAATATATAATTAACTTATCCTTATTACTTACTTATCTTAATTTTAACTCTTCGTTTATTAATCAATATTTATGTTTACGACCGATGATTGCGATAGTGTGTCGGTAGGAGTTTTTGGCTTACAAAAATGTATTATCCGACAACCGACACAAGTTTATATTTGAAACCCTTAAAAAAACCATTATCGTTCAAGTCAATTCAGAGAGTACGTTAGAATTGTATCAAAAGTAACTACAAAAGAAAGCAGTGGCAATAAATCTACGAATTTGTATGTATACCTATTTGTGTCTTTTGAGCAAAAACAAACTTAAATATTAATTTACTAAAAGTAACTATGTTTTTAATTTCAAAATATCATATTTTTATATATTTGTATTTAGGTTTAAAGTTATAAAAAAAATTGTAAATTAATTTAAAATACATTTTAGATTAAAAATAAAATTTTAAAATGACATGTTTAATTTTTTTTAAGGGCATATTTTGATATTTATTATGCATATTTGCATGCATTTTTTAGTATTTTTAAAGTCATAAGCATCTTAACCCTAATTAATATGATTATTATTATTATTTTATAGCGTAGTATTATAACAGCTGCTATTGTATTTACCGTAGGGGTGTATTACTGTATCGTTTGTCCTATATTAATTAGGCTTTAACATAAAATACATAATAAATAGTGTTATAATATTAGGCAAATTAATTATTTATGTCAATTATTGGAACGCAGACAAATACATTGTGTTTAGGTTGTAGGCGTCATATTTACGAAAAGTTTTACTAGAGGCTGCTTAACTAGTTAATGCTTTTAATAAGAAATTAACATATATACAATTACAATTCCTTTACATAATAAATATATACAATTTTTGAAATATGTAAAATAAAAGAAAAATAGCAAATTTATTATTATATATTTCGCTATATATTTTGAAATTAATACACCAATAACGTATTGTGAATATAATAAAATATATAATAAGCCATATATATATTAAATCGACAGTGCACTTATAGACAAACTTTTATTTATAATAGTATAAAGATAATATAAATCTAATGTATAATATTTGGAAAATTTCCATACATACAATTAAAAGAATCAACTGTCATTTTAGGATTTATATGGACCTCACTTATGATCCTTAATAGTGGAAAGTTAGGTGAATCGTATTTTGGTGTAGTGCATTTGCATAATCCTTCAGGGTCTTCATCTTCAAGGTCTTGTGCATATACTCCTAACATATTTTGTTTAGCAGCAAATATAGCCTATAATGAGAAAATATAAATTGTAATATATTTATATGGAGTCTATTTATTTCAATGGTATTAAATTAAATTTTGAATGATTGTTTGAAATTGTTTCTATATGTTTTATTAATCATTATATTTATATAAAACTTGCATATTTTATAATAAATTTATTCCTTAAAAGTTAATTATTTATTAATTCAGCTATTAAATTACAATATTTTTAAATGTAAACTTTTTGTTATTATATAAATTAAGATTATCATATTTAGTTATAAAGGGTCATCAATTATTTTAATAAAATATTCAATGATAAATTATGTTTTTAATACATATAGAAAGTAATTAAATTGTATATATTTGTAAAATAATATAAATTATGCTATATTATTAAATAATAGCCAATTTTACTGTATCGAAAATGTTCTGAATTGATTGAAAGCAGTATCTGCGGTGTACACTCATTTTTACTGAACATACCTGAAATTTAATATAAATTTATTTAGTAAAAGAATATGAAAATTTAAGTCGTAAAATATTATTGGTTGTATACTTTTAATCTACAACATACGTAAAGAACAATAAGATTTATAAATCACAGTATGGATAAAAATAAATATGTATTTTATATTACATATTAGGAAACTTGTGCATGAGGTGCTACGAATATAATTTTTATTAATTTTAAAAAATTATTCAGGTATATGATATATGTGGCTGTATACGTATTACTAGAATATTCAGTAGAAGTACATGAAAAAATAACCAAGAATGCTATTTAAATACTATTATTATAATTCATATTTTTAAGTCGTGATTATTATATATGTAAATGTACCTCATTTTACCCTAATAAATTTTAATATTACTTATAGTAGTAATATGTAATATTAACTTTACTAACTAACACAATTGGTTATGTTAATACAATTAAGTTTTCTTACATTACTACCAATAAATATCATAAAAATTAATGGTAATATTGGTATTAATGACTTTCCTAAATAGATATGCAATTGTGAATATTATAATCATGTATAACTTACCCTACCGTAAGACATATCTTCGTAATATTTATCTACGATTTTGAATACACTATTAACTACAAAACTTATACCGAGTATCATTCGACCAGTGCTTATACCACCACTTGACGTTTGACTGACTAATGATGACTAATAAAAAAATCAAACAATCCTTATTAATATCATTCTATTGATTGAAATTAATTTAAGCTTATAAATATATTTATTATTTTTACAATTTATTCGTTAATAACATATTATCTTTTAAAAATTTCAAGACTATTTATCAGATATGAAAGAAATAATGATTCTTGTAAAAAATATTTATTTATTCTAATTAATTAGAAAGGAGTAAATAAAAAAAAATTATTTAGAGCTATAAATTAGGTGGAAACATATTTGAAACGTTTTTCTATTTTCATCTTAAGTAATAAACACCAGTTTTCAGTTATACATATTGTATAATGTATATTGTTATATTTTACACAAATGAACTATTTACATAAATGTTTTAGAATTTTATTCCAAATTAATACATAGGAAATCAAAACATAATACTAACTTAATAGTCTTAATTACATTTTTTATATTAATTTAACTAAATGTTATGTAATATTTTATGTTTGCGTCCAGGATACAATAAAATGAACTCTAACGTAAAATCAGCTTTCAATATGTCATTATTTTACACGAATCATTTTAAACAGATCAAAGGCGCGTAGAATCTAGTGTTGGTATAATTATTTTAAATAGACAATGATTTTTAAGAAAAATTTTTCAGGAAATTGTGTGCAGCATTTATTTATGCAAAATGAAGTAATATCCTAGAACAAAGAAACTACTATGCCTATACATATTAACATATTATATTATATTTCTTCATTGTTATTCTCTTACAATATCTGAAATTGAAGTCATATAGTGCATTTCAGATGCATGCTTATGAAAATCACATTGAACAGGCATAGTCGCATTAATTAAAAACAAATCAAATTTATCTTGAATTTCTATACAAAAAAAAAAAATTTTAGTCATTGAATGTAAAAAAAATATATATATAAAATTCTAATATTCTTTCTTACACATTAACACCTGTATCCCACATCCCGGAGTCGTTCTAGAGGGGAAACCAAAGCTATACTTACAACATTGTCACTTCAAATATTTCTGCCTCTACCCATTTAATACTAATAAAATATTATGTACATTTTTTATATTACATCTTAGTTGGTATAAATTACATAACACATTTCGATGGATAAAGGTTTTCCTTATTTGTATTAGTTCATCTTCTTTTTTTTTGGTAGTAGTTACTGCAAAGGAATAATTAGTGGCTTACTGAAATAAGATTGTTCAAGAACATTAATGAGGACACAATGTTTCACAGAATCAAACGCTTTTTAAAAGTCAGTATAAATTACATATACTTGAGTCCCAACATTAAATTATTGGTATGCAATGTTCGTAAAAACTAAATTTCAATTCGTGGTTTAGCGGCCATGAAGAAAACCATGTTGTTCTTTAATGACAATTTTATTGACTTGAGCTGTAATCTGTTTAATACTATGGACTCAAATATTTTTGACAAATGTTATTGAATAAAAATTGATATATTATTTGAAATATCTGAGCGACTGCCCGACTTAGGGATAGCTTAGGGATACCTCGTCTTTTAACGAACGTTTATATAGTATCCTTAGAGGGTATGCAATTATTTGTCTATGCTAAATGAGAAATTCGCCACTTAGGTCATCAGGGCTAACAGTGCAAACACCACACAATGCTGATAGTGTTTTGAAAACATTTTCGACATTAATGGATATATTATTTGGTAGGTCGAATGTAGAAATAATTAAATCACTGCTCTCAATCACAACCTATTCATTTGAATAAACGGAATATATAAAGATATAGATAATTATTAAAGTAGGTAGGAGGCCAGAACATTAAAACACCTAATATCTTTTTTTCAGGGACTCAATTTACCAGTCCTCTAAATGTACACAAATAATTGTGGACTCAACACCTAGCTTGATATTTATACATTAATTATTATAAATATTTACTTACTCGGTGAATCGTCTTTACGCATAAATGGTATGACCATTCCAAGTAAAATATCCTTATAATCGCTTTTTATTTTTATTATGTATTCGTTAAATCCTGAATCAAATTTAGCTGTCGTTTGATGTCTATCCCAAACGCCCTGTTGGAATATCAGAGTTTCAAAATAATTATATTACATATTGTGTTACAAAATAGTGTAATTAAAACAATGATCTAATATCACGGGATTAAGGGCTAAAATGAAATTAAACCGAGAAGCAAGAGGCTGCATAAATATGAGTTAGATAAAATGAAAATCATTAGCATGCCTATAGGCAATGTTGGTGATGTATCGACCTATTAACATTCAACTTAAACCGTGTTTATATTTAAAAAATAAAAGTGGTGTTTATTCTATTTTTAATTGTTATTCTAATACTATCTTATTCTATACCGGACAGCATTACTTATTTACTTAATTTGTTTTTCATATTGTGCATTATGTAAATATTTTCCTGATAAGAACGATCACTGTCTTCGTGAATAATATACCGATACTAAAGAAAACTGTTTTCCTTTTCTTTCTTTTAGTGCAATTTGTAATATGATGGTAACTCCGGTCGGATTAGCCAGTAAGAATTTACATTCTTATTTTATTTTGTTTTTAATAATTATAAAAAACAAAATCTATTATACAATTGATTTGTTACCTGATAGGGTTCATTTTAATTTCATACTTTTTTCCTATGTGTTTATACCCAAACATGTTATATTTAGATATTGAAGCGAAACAACCAATTACATATTAAAAAAATAAAATCTATAATGGGTTTTCCGACAAAAAATCACTTATAATAATAATAATAATAATAATAATAATAATAATAATAATAATAATAATAATAATAATAATAATAATAATAATAATAATAATAATAATAATAATAATAATAATAATAATAATAATAATAATAATAATAATGATAATGATAATAATAATAATATTAATAATTATAAAAGTAATTGTAATAAATATTTATTATAGCCATAATATGAAACTTAACTAACATCAAAATCTTGCATGTACATTTTATCGAAGAATATAATATTGACATATGCTTTCACATCTTCACTTATTGTATAATAATTTTTTTGTTCTATCAGGTCACCCCACTCAGCGAATTCATATCTGTCTTCAATTAACACAAGTGGTAAGTCGCCTTTAATGGAACTAATGGTAGATAGGTGTTCTGTAAAATAGAAATTAATGTTGACTAAATGACTAATAACATTGTATTTTTTATATGGAAAATTTAAGAATGATATATTATTAAAATTGTATGTACATTTTAAATAACATTTTTTTTTATAAATCATCTCCCATATTAATATAAGTAAGTACAGATTACGCATTAAATCAAATAGATCAACAAATATTATTAATAAAACAAGGTTTCCACAGGAATAAATGAATTGTGAAAAGATATATAAAAGTAATAATATATATATAATATAAAAAAAAAAGATTAATATTTATATTGTTCGTAATATGTATAATGTTTTTGAATATAATTGTATAAATAATAATATTAATGACGTGTGTCACAGCTATTTATTTTGTTTCGCGAAAATTTCTTTTTATTTTGTAAATTAATTGTTTCAATTTTGTACTATTCTCATAGCTTCTTTGTATACTCGTTCTAAAAAATCGGCATTTCGTTTTGTTTTTCGCTTCGCTTTATATTGAACTCCGCGATTATTGAAAAAATTAATTTTTTTTAATATTTATAAATAATTCCCTTCATTTATATATATTTTTTGTTGCCTTCGTTGGACAGTGTTTTTATTTTTCATTCTTTGCTTCGTCGTGCGAGAGAAAACGTATTTGAAGGTAATTTTAGGAATTAGTGTATTTTTAATAATAATTGTAAGGAACACTGGTTGAATCATTTTAAACGACCGATTTCAAAACCAATTCCATTGTAACGAGAAATAGTCCGTTCGCATCTTTTTTCTAATTATTAATATCTTAAATATTAAATTCTCAATAACTAGTTATCTAGTTACTTTATATAATTGAAAAATATTTATAATAAACTATTTATATTACCTGATGAACTCTGTACCGCTATTGCTGTACACATATTTGGGACACTCTTTATAACATTTCCTCCTTCTTTCAATCCACAAATAACAGAAAGGTCATACGGTAAATCAATAGGCGAGGAGTTGTCGCATACTACAAACACTATGAAAAATGTATTAAGACAAAAAATAATTTTCGTATCTTTATAATATCTATCGATAATAACCATGAATTAATTATACAATTTGGACTTAAAATATAGTTATAAATTATTATGTGCATTGACATCATTCAAAAACGTTCTTATTTAATAACAAGTAATATATGTTTACACCAACAAATATTGTAAAGCGAATGGCAACGTTATAATTGTTGCTGTTATTTCCTTTTATAGCAAATGGTTTATTGAGATAGATTATTATATTAGCTAAACACAATTTTTTATCCCATAATTTTAACTTTATTAAATTGTAGTTATGTGAACTAAAGGGACCTAAATAATCTAATTTTAAAAAGGTTGTTATTTTGCGAAAATAGGTTAATTTAGTAAAATATATTAACATATTAAGTAAATACACACACACACACATATATATATATGTATATATAACTTGTCACTTTTGTTCTTTTACAGCTGATGAAGACTTGTAAACGTGATAAACGTTTTTAACGAATTCAGTTGTTAATTACATTTTCGTAAAAACGAAAACGTGTATAATTTAAAATAACAGTGTTTACCTGTATTGTCGTAAAACATCTTTAATGCTATAAGAAATACGTTCACGCTAATATTTCTTTTGAATCCGAAATCCATTTTTTTATAATAAAAAAAAACAAAATTAACAAGTTATAGTTAAAAATAATGTCATACGCAATTATACAATAAACATTAATAGTGTTAATTTAATTATATTTCTGTATTTATGTATTTTCTAAACTAATCAATATAAATAATAATGACGTGGATTAATTTAGTTAAATTTACATAAGTACGTATAAATAACGTAATATATTATCGTTTGACACCTGTTAAACCATATGTGAGTTGAGAGTTCACTGTGCATGTGATATTATTATATATTAAATAAATATTAGTTTTGAATATAAGCATTTAAATGATATTTATTTGTTCATAATTAGCGCATAAATTTTACGTAATTTGACAGTTAATTTTTCGCATTTGTAATGTAATTCGTGTGAGATAATTAACGTAAATCAAACATTACATTTGTTATTACAAAAATAATGATAGGTTCATAATTTGAAGTGACAACTAGTACCAAAATCATTAGTAATATTTTTATAATTATTACTATTATTATTATTATTATTATTATTATTACTATTATTATTATTATTATAATTATTATTATAATTATTATTATTATTATTATTATTATTATTATTATTATTATTATTATTATTATTATTATTATTATCAGGGTTAAGATGTTTATGACTTTTGCATATTTTTTCTTTTAGTCTTGCGCATTGAAGACAAAGTTATAAATTGGTTTTGTGCGACATAGAATCAGATACATTCAATTTTATTTTGCATATTTAGGGATTTTTATGAATAAATGCATATTTTGAAAAAAATTGTAAATAAATGCATGTTTGTCAAAAAAAAGTAAATAAATGCATATTTGGCCAAAAAATAACTTAAATACAATATAATCCTCAATAGAAACCCATAAGTAGGCAGAGTCGGTTTCACATTTAATGAAAATAAGAAAATATGATACCCGTAATATATAATTAACTTATCTTTATTACTTATTTATCTTAATTTTAACTCTTCGTTTATTAATCAATATTTATGTTTACGACCGATGATTGCGATAGTGTGTCGGTAGGAGTTTTTGGCTTACAAAAATGTATTATCCGACAACCGACACAAGTTTATATTTGAAACCCTTAAAAAAACCATTATCGTTCAAGTCAATTCAGAGAGTACGTTAGAATTGTATCAAAAGTAACTACAAAAGAAAGCAGTGGCAATAAATCTACGAATTTGTATGTATACCTATTTGTGTCTTTTGAGTAAAAACAAACATAAATATTAATTTACTAAAAGTAACTATGTTTTTAATTTCAAAATATCATATTTTTATATATTTGTATTTAGGTTTAAAGTTATAAAAAAAATTGTAAATTAATTTAAAATACATTTTAGATTAAAAATAAAATTTTAAAATGACATGTTTAATTTTTTTTAAGGGCATATTTTGATATTTATTATGCATATTTGCATGCATTTTTTAGTATTTTTAAAGTCATAAGCATCTTAACCCTAATTATTATTATTATTATTATTTTATAGCGTAGTATTATAACAGCTGCTATTGTATTTACCGTAGGGGTGTATTACTGTATCGTTTGTCCTATATTAATTAGGCTTTAACATAAAATACATAATAAATTGTGTTATAATATTAGGCAAATCAATTATTTATGTCAATTATTGGAACGCAGACAAATATATTGTGTTTAGGTTGTAGGCGTCATATTTACGAAAAGTTTTACTAGAGACTGCTTAACTAGTTAATGCTTTTAATAAGAAATTAACATATATACAATTACAATTCCTTTACATAATAAATATACACAATTTTTGAAATATGTAAAATAAAAGAAAAATAGCAAATTTATTATTATATATTTCGCTATATATTTTGAAATTAATACACCAATAACGTATTGTGAATATAATATAATATATAATAAGCCATATATATATATTAAAACGACAGTGCACTTATAGACAAACTTTTATTTATAATAGTATAAAGATAATATAAATCTAATGTATAATATTTGGAAAATTTCCATTCATACAATTAAAAGAATCAACTGTTATTTCAGGATTTTTATGGACCTCACTTATGATCCTTAATAGTGGAAAGTTAGGTGAATCGTATTTTGGTGTAGTGCATTTGCATAATCCTTCAGGGTCTTCATCTTCAAGGTCTTGTGCATATACTCCTAACATATTTTGTTTAGAAGCAAATATAGCCTATAATGAGAAAATATAAATTGTAATATATTTATATGGAGTCTATTTATTTCAATGGTATTAAATTAAATTTTGAATGATTGTTTGAAATTGTTTCTATATGTTTTATTTATCATTATATTTATATAAAACTTGCATATTTTATAATAAATTTATTCCTTAAAAGTTAATTATTTATTAATTCAGTTATTAAATTACAATATTTTTAAATGTACACTTTTTGTTTTTATATAAATTAAGATTATTATATTTAGTTATAAAGGGTCATCAATTTTTTTAATAAAATATTCAATGATAAATTATGTTTTTAATACATATAGAAAGTAATTAAATTGTATATATTTGTAAAATAATATAAATTATGCTATATTATTAAATAATAGCCAATTTTACTGTATCGAAAATGTTCTGAATTGATTGAAAGCAGTATCTGCGGTGTACACTCATTTTTACTGAACATACCTGAAATTTAATATAAATTTATTTATTAAAAGAATATAAAAATTTAAGTCGTAAAATATTATTGGTTGTATACATAATTACTTTTAATCTACAACATACGTAAAGAACAATAAGATTTATAAGTCACAGTATGGATAAAAATAAATATGTATTTTATATTACATATTAGGAAACTTGTGCATGAGGTGCTACGAATATAATTTTTATTAATTTTAAAAAATTATTCAGGTATATGATATATGTGGCTGTATACGTATTACTAGAATATTCAGTAGAAGTATATGAAAAAATAACCAAGAATGCTATTTTAATACTATTATTATAATTCATATTTTTAAGTCGTGATTATTATATATGTAAATGTACCTCATTTTACCCTAATAAATTTTAATATTACTTATAGTAGTAATATGTAATATTAACTTTACTAACTAACACAATTGGTTATGTTAATACAATTAAGTTTTCTTACATTACTACCAATAAATATCATAAAAATTAATGGTAATATTGGTATTAATGACTTTCCTAAATAGATATGCAATTGTGAATATTATAATCATGTATAACTTACCCTACCGTAAGACATATCTTCGTAATATGGATCTACGACTTTCACTACACTATTAACCTCAAAACTTATACCGAGTATCATTCGACCAGTACTTATACCACAACTTGACGTTTGACTGACTAGTGATGACTAATAAAAAAATCAAACAATCCTTATTAATATCATTCTATTGATTGAAATTAATTTAAGCTTATAAATATATTTATTATTTTTACAATTTATTCGTTAATAACATATTATCTTTTAAAAATTTCAAGACTATTTATCAGATATGAAAGAAATAATGATTCTTGTAAAAAATATTTATTTATTCTAATTAATTAGAAAGGAGTAAATAAAAAAAAATTATTTAGAGCTATAAATTAGGTGGAAACATATTTGAAACGTTTTTCTATTTTCATCTTAAGTAATAAACACCAGTTTTCAGTTATACATATTGTATAATGTATATTGTTATATTTTACACAAATGAACTATTTACATAAATGTTTTAGAATTTTATTCCAAATTAATACATAGGAAATCAAAACATAATACTAACTTAATAGTCTTAATTACATTTTTTATATTAATTTAACTAAATGTTATGTAATATTTTATGTTTGCGTCCAGGATACAATAAAATGAACTCTAACGTAAAATCAGCTTTCAATATGTCATTATTTTACACGAATCATTTTAAACAGATCAAAGGCGCGTAGAATCTAGTGTTGGTATAATTATTTTAAATAGACAATGATTTTTAAGAAAAATTTTTCAGGAAATTGTGTGCAGCATTTATTTATGCAAAATGAAGTAATATCCTAGAACAAAGAAACTACTATGCCTATACATATTAACATATTATATTATATTTCTTCATTGTTATTCTCTTACAATATCTGAAATTGAAGTCATATAGTGCATTTCAGATGCATGCTTATGAAAATCACATTGAACAGGCATAGTCGCATTAATTAAAAACAAATCAAATTTATCTTGAATTTCTATACAAAAAAAAAAAATTTTAGTCATTGAATGTAAAAAAAATATATATATAAAATTCTAATATTCTTTCTTACACATTAACACCTGTATCCCACATCCCGGAGTCGTTCTAGAGGGGAAACCAAAGCTATACTTACAACATTGTCACTTCAAATATTTCTGCCTCTACCCATTTAATACTAATAAAATATTATGTACATTTTTTATATTACATCTTAGTTGGTATAAATTACATAACACATTTCGATGGATAAAGGTTTTCCTTATTTGTATTAGTTCATCTTCTTTTTTTTTGGTAGTAGTTACTGCAAAGGAATAATTAGTGGCTTACTGAAATAAGATTGTTCAAGAACATTAATGAGGACACAATGTTTCACAGAATCAAACGCTTTTTAAAAGTCAGTATAAATTACATATACTTGAGTCCCAACATTAAATTATTGGTATGCAATGTTCGTAAAAACTAAATTTCAAATCGTGGTTTAGCGGCCATGAAGAAAACCATGTTGTTCTTTAATGACAATTTTATTGACTTGAGCTGTACTCTGTTTAATACTATGGACTCAAATATTTTTGACAAATGTTCTTGAATAAAAATTGATATATTATTTGAAATATCTGAGCGACTGCCCGACTCAGGGATTGGTGCGATTGAAATAAATATTAGCATATATAGGAATACCTCGTCGTTTAACGAACGTTTATATAGTATCCTTAGAGGGTATGCAATTATTTGTCTATGCTAAATGAGAAATTCGCCACTTAGGTCATCAGGGCTAACAGGGCAAACACCACACAATGCTGATAGTGTTTTGAAAACATTTTCGACATTAATGGTTATATTATTTGGTAGGTCGAATGTAGAAATAATTAAATCACTGCTCTCAATCACAACCTATTCATTTGAATAAACGGAATATATAAAGATATAGATAATTATTAAAGTAGGTAGGAGGCCAGAACATTAAAACACCTAATATCTTTTTTTCAGGGACTCAATTTACCAGTCCTCTAAATGTACACAAATAATTGTGGACTCAACACCTAGCTTGATATTTATACATTAATTATTATAAATATTTACTTACTCGGTGAATCGTCTTTACGCATAAATGGTATGACCATTCCAAGTAAAATATCCTTATAATCGCTTTTTATTTTTATTATGTATTCGTTAAATCCTGAATCAAATTTAGCTGTCGTTTGATGTCTATCCCAAACGCCCTGTTGGAATATCAGAGTTTCAAAATAATTATATTACATATTGTGTTACAAAATAGTGTAATTAAAACAATGATCTAATATCATGGGATTAAGGGCTAAAATGAAATAAAACCGAGAAGCAAGAGGCTGCATAAATATGAGTTAGATAAAATGAAAATCATTAGCATGCCTATAGGCTATCTTGGTGATGACAAAAAATCACTTATAATAATAATAATAATAATAATTATAATAATAATAATAATAATAATGATAATAATAATGATATTAATAATTATAAAAGTAATTGTAATAAATATTTATTATAGCCATAATATGAAACTTAACTAACATCAAAATCTTGCATGTACATTTTATCGAAGAATATAATATTGACATATGCTTTCACATCTTCACTTATTGTATAATAATTTTTTTGTTCTATCAGGTCACCCCACTCAGCGAATTCATATCTGTCTTCAATTAACACAAGTGGTAAGTCGCCTTTAATGGAACTAATGGTAGATAGGTGTTCTGTAAAATAGAAATTAATGTTGACTAAATGACTAATAACATTGTATTTTTTATGTGGAAAATTTAAGAATGATATATTATTAAAATTGTATGTACATTTTAAATAACATTTTTTTTTATAAATCATCTTCCATATTAATATAAGTAAATACAGATTACGCATTAAATCAAATAGATCAACAAATATTATTAATAAAACAAGGTTTCCACAGGAATAAATGAATTGTGAAAAGATATATAAAAGTAATAATATATATATAATATAAAAAAAAATGATTAATATATATATTGTTCGTAGTATGTATAATGTTTTTGAATATAATTGTATAAATAATAATATTAATGACGTGTGTCACAGCTATTTATTTTGTTTCGCGAAAATTTCTCTTTATTTTGTAAATTAATTGTTTCAATTTTGTACTATTCTCATAGCTTCTTTGTATACTCGTTCTAAATAATCGGCATTTCGTTTTGTTTTTCGCTTCGCTTTATATTGAACTCCGCGATTATTGAAAAAATTAATTTTTTTTAATATTTATAAATAATTCCCTTCATTTATATATATTTTTTGTTGCCTTCGTTGGACAGTGTTTTTATTTTTCATTCTTTGCTTCGTCGTGCGAGAGAAAACGTATTTGAAGGTAATTTTAGGAATTAGTGTATTTTTAATAATAATTGTAAGCAACACTGGTTGAATCATTTTAAACGACCGATTTCAAAACCAATTCCATTGTAACGAGAAATAGTCCGTTCGCATCTTTTTTCTAATTATTAATATCTTAAATATTAAATTCTCAATAACTAGTTATCTAGTTACTTTATATAATTGAAAAATATTTATAATAAACTATTTATATTACCTGATGAACTCTGTACCGCTATTGCTGTACACATATTTGGGACACTCTTTATAACATTTCCTCCTTTCAATCCACAAATAACAGAAAGGTCATACGATAAATCAATAGGCGAGGAGTTGTCGCATACTACAAACACTATGAAAAATGTATTAAGACAAAAAAT
This sequence comes from Chaetogeoica ovagalla, assembly GCA_032441825.1. Classification (NCBI taxonomy): domain Eukaryota; kingdom Metazoa; phylum Arthropoda; class Insecta; order Hemiptera; family Aphididae; genus Chaetogeoica; species Chaetogeoica ovagalla. Next base: position 3,145,193 of record CM063744.1, read on the forward strand.
AATTTTCGTATCTTTATAATATCTATCGATAATAACCATGAATTAATTATACAATTTGGACTTAAAATATAGTTATAAATTATTATGTGCATTGACTATTCAGCTCGAATGCATCTCATATCCCTCCACTACACTTTCCCGCAATCATTCCAAAACGTTCTTATTTAATAACAAGTACGAATAATATATGTTTATACAAACAAATATTGTAAAGCGAATGACAACGTTATATTTGTTGATGTTATTTCCTTATATAGCATATGATTTATTGAGATAGATGATTATATTAATTAAACACAATTTTCTATCTTATAATTTTAATTTTATTAAATTGTAGTTATATAAACTAAAGGGACCTAAATTATCAAATCTTTTAAAAGGTTGTTATTTTGTGAATATAGGTTAGTTTAATAAAATTTATTAACATATTAAGTAAATACATATATTTATATTAAAGTTTTATATATTTAAGTTATATATATATATATATATATATATAACTTGTCACTCTTACTTATTTTACAGCTGATGATGACTTGTAAACGTGATAAATGTTTTTAACGAATTCAGTTGTTAATTACATTTTCGTAAAAACGACAACGTGTATAATTTCAAATAACAATGCTTACCTGTATTGTCGTAAAACAACTTTAATGCTATAAGAAACACGTTCACGCTAATATATCTTTTTAATCCAAAATCCATTTTTTTATAGTAAAAATAAATCAAAATCAACAAATTATAGTTGAAAATTATTTCATACGCAATTACACAATAAACTTTAAAATGTTAATTCAATTATATTCCTGTATTTATATATTTCCTGAAGTAATCAATTTGAATAATAATGACGTGGATTAAATTAGTTAAATTTATATATGTACATAAAAATAACCAATAATACTCTTGTTTGAACACCTGCTAAAGTGTATGTGAGTTGACAGTTAACTGTGTATGTGATATTATTTTATATTAAATAAATATTAGTTTTGAATAGAAGCATTTAAATGATTTTTATTTGTACGTAATTCACGCATAAATTTTACGTGATTTTATAGTTAATTTTTTCGCATCTGTAATGTAATTCGTGTGAGATAATTAACGTAAATCAAACACTATATTTGCGATTACAAACATAATAATAGGTTCATAATTTTATATTACAACTAGTACCAAAAACATTAGTAATATTTTTATAATTATTATTATTATTAGTATTATTATTACTATTACTATTATTATTAAATAACATAGTATTATAACAGCTGCTATTATATTTACCGTAGGGGCGTATTACTGTATCGTTTGTCCTATATTAATCGGGTTTAAACATGAAATATATATTAAATTGTGTTATAATATTAGGAAAATTAATTATTTATGCCAATTATTGGAACGCAGATAAATAAATTGCTTAAGAATTGTAAAACATAAATAAAATTTCAATTCATGACCAACACCATTACTTTCCTACATACACATATTTTTTGCTCTTAGTTTTTTCTTCCGCAAGATATCAATTACGTTGAATGTGTCAATGTTACGAAAAGTTTTACTAAAAACTGATAACCAGCCCTTTTAATATTATCCATAACAAATTAACATAAATACAATTACTACTAATTTAAATAATAAATATATAAAATGTTTGAAATAGTCATTTTTTTCTTCTTTTTTTTATCACGTTAGGAATTAAAGGAATGTGCTAAACTTAATTGTATAAATGTATGCGATTTGTTACTTTTGGTTTTATTTACGAATTTATTTAATAAACTTTTAAAACCTTTTTTCATGGTTCAAATAGGCATTTTTTTCTGCAATTGTATTAAAGCGGTTATTATTCTTTTTTATTGATATACTTGTAGTTAGTGTGTAAAGGGAAAGTAAAATACGAGTACACTAAACTAATACAATTTAAACTGTATATTTATATTACATAAATAAACGTAACAAATGAAACTCAAGACGACGCGATAAGGTACAGACTCGGTACTGTTGGACTCGGTCCGATTGTGGCGCTTTATATAGGCCGTAGAATATTCTCGGGGCGGCGACAGGCGGCGCGTACGAATATTCTAGAACGTTCCACCCGACACGCGACAATAGCTACCTGCCGCGCGGCGCGATTGCTCTAGAATATTCTCGGCACTCGCCACATCACCCCCCTGGGAAGTGTGTTGCTCTGCTTGAAAAAAAAATTGGTAAACCGGACACGACGTCCTGATCGAGTTGTTACCGTAGGTCTGTTCGTGGAAGTCGCATCATCAATGGACGAGTTGGAAAATTCTTCCTCGGCTGGTATTTTTGAAAAACGTTGAGTTGAATTGGACGGGTTTGTGATGAAGTAAGCCGGTTTAAGGCGGTCAATAGACACCGTCGTCTTCTTGTCTTTAACCAAAATATCAAAAGTCTTGTCACTACGAGTAAGAACAAGATGAGGTCCAGTGTAAGGTGGTTGGAGAGAGATTCGAACCAAATCGGTGCGTAGCATGACATGAGTGCATGTTGCTAGATCTTGATGAACAAAAATGCGACTTTTTGAGTGACGTGATGCTGGAACGGGACGAAGTTTGGAAATGACGGTTCGGAGATTCACCACAAAGTCTGAAGGTTCAGGAGAGATTGGGTGTGGAGATAAAAACTCACTAGGGACTCGCAATGTCTCTCCGTACACTAGTTCTGCGACTGATGATTTGAGATCAGCTTTCCAGGCAGTGCGTAGACCAAGGAGCACTAATGGTAGAGCGTTTGACCAGGAAGAATCTTCATGGCACATAATGGCAGCTTTAAGAGAGCGATGCCAGCGTTCAACAAGACCGTTTGACTGTGGGTGATAACTAGTTGTTCTAGACAAGGGAATACCGAATAGTTTAGCTAGTGACTGGAAAAGTTGAGATTCAAATTGTCGTCCTCTGTCCGTAGTAATTTGAAATGGAACGCCAAAGCGCGCAATCCAGGAGAAAACGAGTGCTTTAGCAACAGTTTCAGCAGTTATGTCTTGCAAAGGTGTAGCTTCCGGCCATCTGGTGTACCGATCTATTGCGGTTAAACAGTATCTGAATTCATTCGAGTAGGGAAGAGGACCGATTAAGTCGATGTGAACATGTGCGAAACGGACTGGTGGAACAGTAAAATTACCAAGTGGTGCAGAAATGTGTTTAGAGACCTTGCTTCGCTGACATTGAAGACAGGAACGAGACCAATTCCGACAGTCTTTGTTCATTAATGGCCAAACAAAACGTTGGGAAACTAATCGTCTTGAAGTATTTGCTCCAGGATGACTGAGGCCGTGAATATTATCAAAGACTTGACGTCTGAAGTTAGGCGTCAAGTACGGGCGAGGATGATCACTGCTTGTATCACAATAAAGAGATTCATCGTATCCAGGAATAGGGACTTTAACAAGGCGGAGAGCTGAACCGTGATCTAGAAGGTTTCGGAGTTCCGGGTCAGTTTCTTGACTACGTGCCAGAGCTGAAAAGTTAATTGGAGTTGAAACTGATTCAATGCGTGACAGTGAGTCAGCGACTATGTTGTTCTTTCCAGAAACGTGCCTTACGTCCGTTGTAAACTGGGAAATAAAATCTAAATGGCGAAATTGACGCGGTGAACATTTGTCATTTTTCTGAGCAAAAGCAAAAGTAAGAGGCTTATGATCCGTAAATATAGTAAAATGGCGGGCTTCAAGCATGGGTCGGAAATACTTGATAGCTTCATAGATGGCATAAAGTTCTCGGTCATAAGTACTCCATTTCTGTTGGGAAGGATTTAACTTCTTCGAAAAGAAGGCTAACGGCTCCCAAGATTGCTGAGATTGCTGTTGGAGAGACGCGCCAATTGCATACTGGCTAGCATCGACGAAAAGTGCTAAGGATGCTGAAGTATTTGGATGCGTCAGAGTGTAGCATTGGAAAGTGCTGTCTTGCAATCGTCGAAAGCTGATATTAATTGCGGTGTCCACTGAACAGGAGTTGAGCCTTTCACCTTTGGCCTGCTAAGATGGCATTAAGCGGTGATTGAATATCAGCGGCATGTGGCACGTGTCGTCGGTAGAAATTGAGCATTCCTAAAAACTGACGAAGTTGTCGGACTGTAGAAGGCTGAGGAAAGGTCTGAATAGCTTTGACTTTATCTGAAGTAGGACGACAGCCAGAAGAAGTGACTACGTATCCGAGAAAAATGACTTCGGAGACCCCTAGCACACATTTGTTCGGATTAATGACAATTCCGTAGTCAGAGAAACGCTGAAAAACTGTCCTCAGGTGTTCTTTGTGGTCGTTTTCATTACGAGAAAACACCAAGATGTCATCTAAGTAACCGAAACAAAATGGAAGATCGCGTAGAACATTGTCAATAAAGCGTTGCCAGGTTTGGGCTGCGTTTCGAAGGCCAAAAGTCATGAAGTTGAACTCAAATAAACCAAATGGGGTTGTGATAGCGGTCTTTGGAATATCATCAGGAGCGACTGGAATCTGGGTAAACGCTTTTGCACAGTCAATGACGCTGAAAATGGTACAACCATAAAGAGCGTACGAAAAATCGAGAAGATGACGTACTGGGTACCGGTCAGGAATAGTTCGCGCGTTGAGTGCTCTATAGTCACCACAAGGGCGCCAACCATTGTCCTTTTTAGGCACAAGATGGAGAGGAGATGCCCAGGAACTCTCTGACCGACGTGCAATATCTCGAACCATCGCCTCAAACTCAGATCGGGCGATTTTTAGACGATCTGGGGCGAGTCGGCGAGCACGGCAGTGGACTGGTTGGCCAGGGTGGTCCTGATATGATGCAGCGTAGCATGGCGAACATCTCGAATAACTCCCGGTGGACGAATGATGTCCGGGAATTTAGTAAGGACATCATGGTATCGTGAGTTACCACAAATGACCTTAACATGAGGAACGGAAGAATTGACAAAGGTACCTCGAGTAGTCAGTGTCGTGATGTTGTCGATGAGACGTTTGTGTCGAATGTCAACCAGGAGATTGTAGTAAGACAAGAAGTCTACTCCGATAATTGGGTGTGTAACATCGGCAACCACAAAACGCCATGAAAAATCTCTTCGGAGGCCTAGGTCGAGACGGAGCTGGGTCCAACCATAGGTGGGAATAATAGATCCGTTTGCAGCGTATAGCTCATAAGTAGTGCGTTGTCGAGGTCCTTGCAAAGAAGTGCGTGGACAACACATAAATCGGAACCGGTATCTATTAAAAATTGAAGCTTACTTTTACGATCGGAGACTTGGAGGCGGCTGGGTAGTTGCGGACAGACGCTAGCCGCCATTAGGCGCTGCCCTGTGCGTTTTCCGAAATAAAGGAGCACGGGGATGTGCATCTTTTGGCATGTTCCTTGTATCGGCGGTGATACCAACAAACAGATTCGGTGGACGCATTTCGACGACGAGCACTGGGTGAACGGGTACGCGTGTTGGAACGCTTCATATTCAGAGACGAACGACCAGTTGCTGTAAGGGCTGCTATCTGCTGTGCGAGGTTATCAATACGAGCTGTGAGACTGGCCACCTCATTAGACGGTGAAGTAAGAGCCACGTGAGCCTGCGGTGTTACCTCGTTTACCGTATCGGCGAGTTTTGCTACGTCATCAAGAGGAGTGTTTCTTTGGGTAGCAATAACAGCTTGAATATGGGGAGGTAAACGATTTGACCACAAGGTACGCAAGAAATCCTGTGGAATTGAGGAACCACCAAGATTTGCGAGATGACGCAAAAATTGGGATGGCTTCCTGTCACCGATTTCTTCGTGTGTTAAAAGCTGGCGGACACGTTGCTCTTGTGAAGAAGTTAAGCGTTCGATTAATTCAGTTTTCAGTTTATCAAACTTACCGGTTTCCGGCGGATTGGAAACTATGTCTTTAACTTCTTTAATAACAGGACCGTCGAGTTGTGAAATAGCGTAATAATATTTGGTGGAGTCCTGAGTAATGTTAGCTAAAGCGAATTGAGCTTCGAGCTGTGCAAACCATACCGCGGGATCTTCAGGCCAAAATGGTGGAATTTTGATTCCGACGCGAGAGATGTGCGGAACGTCTTGAAGAAGTGCGTTTTCCATTGTCGAGGTCACCACTGTAGTTAGTGTGTAAAGGGAAAGTAAAATACGAGTACACTAAACTAATACAATTTAAACTGTATATTTATATTACATAAATAAACGTAACAAATGAAACTCAAGACGACGCGATAAGGTACAGACTCGGTACTGTTGGACTCGGTCCGATTGTGGCGCTTTATATAGGCCGTAGAATATTCTCGGGGCGGCGACAGGCGGCGCGTACGAATATTCTAGAACGTTCCACCCGACACGCGACAATAGCTACCTGCCGCGCGGCGCGATTGCTCTAGAATATTCTCGGCACTCGCCACATACTCTTATAAGAAATGTCAAATATACATAAAAGTAAATTATTATTATATTAATATTACATCACTGTGTAATAAAGCTGTTTTGCACCAACCTTTCAAGTGTACATAAATATGCATAATAATATAATATGCATAATCTTAATAGTATCAAGCGTGTATTTCTGTTTGTTTTTTTTCTTTATAAAACATAACGATTTATAATATATTTTTAAAATTATACTATTACGAAAATCCTACACAATAATTGTTTATATTTTGTAAAGGAAATATATTACAATATTAACGAAATAAAAACGATACGAAAATTATCACTTTACAAAATTTAAACTTTATTTTATATAGTGAAACATAATATTAATACCTAATATTCAATACACGACATATTTCTCCATTTTTTTAGTGTTAGCCGGGAGCCCCATTTTAACGATTAATTATCTCATATGGACAATTTTATAAGCTAAAGCTTGCTGTAGCTTTTTCAATTCGAAAAAACATTCCGGAACTCAAAAAATCAATCATCAGAAAAATTTAAAAAAAAAATTTTTTTTTTCGTAAAAACCTTCTCCTGTCAATTACAAACAATTAAAAAAAAACTGGGCCAAATCGGCCCAGCCGTTCTCAATTGATGAATTGTTATACATTTTTGGCTCCATTTTTATATATAGATATTGATGAGTTGGTAAAATAAAAAAAAAATCGAGTAATTCGTTAACGGGCGTTTTATTGATCAGGCTTCAAAAAAAAAAAAAAAAAAAAAAATTATTGAAACGAAATTATTTTTGGCGTATTATTATTATTATTATTTAATGACGCGATTGCTTACGCGGACCATATAGCCAACCTGGTGTTTATACTTATACGATATAATATATAATAAATAATAATGTTTTTGGCACGATTTTATTTGAACATGCGCGGTGCGTGTAATAAAGGAACATAAAAATATATTAATTGTACAAAATACGATATCCCATTGAGCGAAATAATACGTTTGAAGAACGTCTTGTTATGTTATAGAATTATAAACAGTGGCGTACGCAGGACTTCTTCAAGATATACGTGAATTGATGACCCTTTTTATTATTATTATTATTTGTTTATCATTCTAAAAAAAGATTTTCTCCTCTTATTATGTTATAACAGTATAATCAATAAAAAATAATTGTAATGGGTTTTTAAAAGTTCCATTTTTTATTAGTCATCGTTTCTTAATTTGAAAACATACTTTAAACAATTTAAGGGGGAGGGGATGTCATATCATCTTGACACCTCTCTGGGTACGCCACTAGTTATATATAATATACACGACGTGGATGACAAAAATTATTTTAGAGGAGGGAAAAACTCGCAGCCATTTAACTGTATCTCAATCGAAAAAGAGAGAGAGGAAAAATAAAACATAGATGTAATTATTGTGGAAAACACGTCTTGGAAAAATTGGAAAAAAAAAATGTTTAAGCGTCCGAAATAATGTTTAAATTCATCACGCTGAATAGTTAAATAGATTCAATTATGAAAAATTAAATATAAACCTCGTTTAAACTCATTAGAAAAATATCGAATGACCGCAGGCCGCATACGTAATAAGACTAGTTGGGAATAATGAAAATAAACGATATACGCGAATGGGTATGACTTTTTTATTTATTAAGGGAAAGAGGACAGTTATAAATAGTAGTAATAGTCATTATATTATATATAAAAAAACAATAATAATAGTAACGAAAAAAATAATATTTTTAAATTCCTAAAAATAATAATTAATCGTTATATGTAATATATTGTAGAGATTCTTAGTTTTGTCATTGTTATTATTATTATTATTATTATTACGCGTAAGGAAGATATTTCCAAAACGTTCTGAAAAAAACTAATATATAGGTACAAACGTATATAATATAATATTAGGATATCCATTTATAAAACAATTAATCATGCTCCTTAGTATTTAATAATAATAATAATAATAATAATAATGATAATAATAATAATAATAAAAATATGAGGGGAAAGAAATAGCTATGCGTATCATACGTTTAAGCGTTCTAAAAAATAATTATATATATATATATATATAAATTTAAAATTAAAGAAATTGAATTCTAAAAAATTAAAATTAAATACATTTAAAACCTTTCTTAAAAATTGTAAATCCGTGTGAATCAAACATTTTTTTTTCGTTGCGTACAAAACGGTTGATAATATTACAATGATGTACAGCAGCAACCCGACCGAGAGAAACGTCTTTCCAACAGTCTTCTATCTCTGTATACTACATATTAATTTTAGAAAACACGATTTTCTTCTTCCTTTTTTTTATTAAAATTATTATTATCGTAATAATAATACAGGGCGGGTGTATAAAAAATAAAAAAAACCAGGTACGAAGATATTATTTAAATATTTTACACAATATTTAAAAATACATCTAATTAATACAATAATATTACGCATCCGCGTATGTATACATATATAGTTTTTTTCTTTTTCTGTTTATTGACTAGTTTATTAAATTAAATATACACGTTGAAAAATATTTTATTTTATTTTATAAGCATAATAATAGATATCAGCAGTAGAATTTGTTATATTATTATTGCGACACACGATAGAAAAAAAAAACTAAATCTATACACGTTTATAAAAAAACGGCAATTGTGCACATTTATATATATTTATATATATATTTTTTTTTTTTATTATAAACAAATATCGAAGAGGCGATTATGCCAAACGATTGTTTATGAAAAATCCGTACACGTTTTCGACGCGTTAGGTATATTTCATTATTACCACATGACTGGAATTAGAAGGTGTACAAATCAGAAAATATTATATGGCACTATTCATAGATAACAAATAATAATAATAATACCGTATCGTAATTACTTACTGATATTTCTCTCTCTCTCTCTCTTTATTTCCATCGAATAAAACAGTATTAATAAAAAAAAGACCTTAAACACACAAATTAAAAATTATAATATTAAAAGAAAAAAAAATATATTAATAATAATAATAATAAAAATAACATTTTCGAATTAGGATAGAATATTATTAGAAATAATATCTATCTTCTTCAAGGTAATTAAAATACAGAATTTTTTTTTCCATCAATAAATTTACTTGTTTTATTTGGTAAAATCGTGAAAAAACAACAAACTTTTAGTTTTTTCGTAACAGATTTCATTCGAGCGTACAGATTAAAAAATTATTATATACAATTTTCGACGACAGTGTAAACGCGTTTCTTTTGTTAAAAAGAAACAGTTTTTTACTCTCTCGCACACATTTAAAATTTAATTTCAAAATAACTTTAAAAACGTCGCAATGAAATTTACTAGAGATTGATTTTCTCCTCTTTTTTATGTTCGACTACAGATACAATAATTTTCGTAATGGATTATTGTTAATTTTACAATACTTTTTTTCGAAGTACAAAAAAAAATTGTTTATAAATCAATCAATCTTAAACAAAAATAATCGTCACACATTTAAATTCATTTTCAAAATACTGATCTATATATATATATATATATATATATATATATATATATATATATATATAAATAGTATAAAATACTGAAATATGAATTATTATTAGTGAATAGTGTCTTACTGAGTGACAATAATTACTGTTCATAAATAAATAAATAAATAAATAATAATAATACTAAAATTATTAATCGATCTGTTGTACTTAAAAAATTATGTACCACAATACGAAAAACAATTATTTACCTATATAATAATATACCTAACAATTAAAGAATTTTCAGAGAAAAAAAAATAATATGAAATACAAGTTTTACACAGTTTTTATATTATTTTCATTGATCTTTTTCTTTCTTTCCTTATATTTAAAATCGCATTGTTAGATATATTCGTATTTGGCATAAAAAAAAAATCGATTATAAAACACGTTTATACACACACATATTTATTTAAATAAAATTATTTTGGTAATTTATTTAATATTGTACAAATATTAAAAATTATCTAAAAAGATGTGGCACTAACATTTGTCGTCTTCATTTATCCAATAGTACGTAGTAGACAATATATTAAAATATAATTAAATATTTAAAAACAATGATTTTTTATAGAAAATTTTTTTTCTCTCAGAACTATCTCATATAGCTTTTTTTAAATATTATTTAATAAAGAAATCACGACAATATCTTGAGGTTTCTTTTTTTTTAATAAGTTTAGACTTTTCAATCCAAATGCTTAACGACAAGATCCGTGCATTTTCTAACGTTGTCCGTTTGTTGAATTAAATGGAGACGACAAATTCGAACGCGCGTCTAACATCCAATTAAAGGTTCTACAATAATTTAATATAAATGTAGGATAAAAATTTTCATTTATATAAGTTATACTAATGTTTGTTTACACTTAAATTCGTATTTTATAATATTGAATAAATTATTTAAATCATTATCGTCATCATTATTTACTATTTATTTTTAAACAACGAGTCTCGTTTTATGAATTGATTTTATTCAATGCTCAAAAACACTCAATGATAATTAAATATAAAATTAAAAAAATTTTAAATTTTAATTCTGTTTTTGTCAATCATCAGCAAGTACAAAAAAATGTATTATTTTTATCCTATAAAATGTTTTTAGTTATAAATATTTTACAATAAAAATCATTTTTTTTCTTTTTTTTCGTATATTATTTCAAATATATATATATATATATATATATATATATATATATATATATATATATATATATATATATATATATATCTAATAGGTACATTAATATTGGCTTGTATTAGGTTAGAATTTCAATTCAATTTTTACAATCAATTTATAGAAAATAATTTTTGGTATAAATTTTATTATTGCAATTTATTATACAAATTTTAACTTTATTGGAAAACAAATAATACAAATCGACATTGATCTCGAGAAGTTTTATCAATTTTTTCTTTTTATTAATTAGAAAATAAAATATCACGTTTGTTAAATGATAATAAAGTTTTTTTAATGACAGTAGTTAAGTATATTTATAGAGGTAGATAAAATACATTAAAATTTAAGTGGATTTTTTTTTTTTAATAAAGTGTGGGCTTAAATGTCAATTAATTAAACATACACAGTAAATATTGATAAATATTTAAATACACACTGATATTTATTACATTTACACAAAAAAAATTATTAGTAACCTCAAAAATACAATGCAAACGACAATATTTGTAAAATAGTATATTTGGCGGGGAGTAGACGATTAAACCAACACTTGATAAATATTGAAAATTTAATACATACAAAAAAAAAAAATTTAATAAAATGTTCAACATTTAAATACAATATAAGTACACTTGAATCGACGAATTAAAAAAAAAAACAAAATTTTTTTGAAGGCTAAAGTAAAATTTCTCTTCAACGATGATATCGAAATAAAAATCAAAATAATTTAAACATAGCGACACTGGAATAGAAAGAAATGGCAGTCTCAATACTGATATTTTGATATTATCAATTAATATATTAATATTTTAAGTTAATTATTTTTTTACAAAGGCTGTGCATACTGAATTTTATAAATATTAATTCAAGAAAATGTTTTATTTCACATAAAAAAAAACTATTTTTCAATGATTAATATACCGAAAAAATGATGTATGAAATAAAAAACCAATATGTCAAGCTTTTAAAAGTATTATTTTTTTATACATTTTACAACAAATAGTTTAAAATAAAAATTGCTATTATAATTTGTATGCATAAATATATAGTATTTCTATTACTAGAATGACAAAAAAGAAACAAATAATGTACTGACATTGTTCTATAATATTTTGTACGATGAAAATAATAAATCGAATAATTTCATAAATTATATCCTGGACAAACTACGGGAAAATCGTTAATGAAATAGTAGGAAAATCCTATCTCAATAAGTATGTGATTAAATTGAATTTGTTTACTAGTGTTATATTTTATTATAATCTTTATACATCAATTATAATAAAATAAATAAATATATTCATTTTTAAAATTTCTTTTTGCCAAATCGATCATAAATATTAAATTTATATATATATAGTTTATAATCCATTAGAAATATATATATTAATTAAAATTCCAAAATAACCATTTAAGGGATAGTGATTAGTATTATGTTAATTTAAACTATTATGTATAATCACCTATTAATAACAAATAAGTAATATTTAAACATTTACGATATCAGGGTTTTAAATCTTTGTGGTGTGTTTGGAACAATAAATAATTGTAGAATAAAAATTTTAATAATAATAATATTGACGTAAAAAATAAAAAAAAAACTAATCCATTTCTGGAAAATATAATTAATTTGTGTTTTAGTTTATCCGCAAAAATACATGCGATTTTTATCATCAACACTCAAAATTTGATATGTTTATATTTTATTTGACTGTGTAACTGAAACAAAAGTATTTTGGATATTTGGTTATTTTGGCTTTTCTTTTTCAATTTTTAGTTATTGTAATTATTTGGGTTATTTAAATTTCAGACTCAACTTATTTCATAGACAGTGTAGAAATCTTCATAATGACAACAATAAAAATGTATTTTTGGTTACAAAATTTTTATATACGAATAAAAACAGTAATAGCCCACACTTTATTAGAGAAAATTTAATTAAAGAAACGTAAAGGCCACAGAGACAGTGCGCTAGTTGAGCAATATCTTAACTGAATGAAAAAAACTATGGACATTTCTTATATGTCTAAATTACGTGAGAAAAAGTATAAAAGTCTAGTATTATTTCATCAATAAGTTTATAAATATAAAAAAATAGTCGTTTATATAATTTGGAAAATCTTAATGGGAACATGAAAAAATACTAAAAAAAATGTATAATCAAGAAAAATGTTGTTGATGATTAGTTAGTTTTTGCCAATATATTCTAATTATTAATTATTTTGAAAGTCATTTTAAATTCTCCACTTTTAATCATTAAAATACTGCAAATTACTTTTTTTCTATTATTCAAACTTAGAAAAATCAATAGATAGTAATTCAAGACAGACAGACATATGTGTTTACGTAATTCTTTTAACAAATAAATCTCTCTGAAATTTAAGAAGATACTAAGATGCGGTATTAATGTACTAACGTGGTAATCGAATATCTAATTAATTAAACTACTTAATAACTACTTCTAAACTATGAATGATTCCTTTAAAATTACGACTGTGAAATTAATACTCCATTTTGTTTATTTGGTGAGAGAGCATTCCCATTTGGTAATGTAAGTGAATTATGACTGCCATTAGCGATATTATTTATACTGCTGATTGAATTTGATGGTAACACGTTAAAACAGCTTCCTCCAGACATGAGTTCCAATGCGCGGTACAATAATAAATAATTTTCCTGTATTAAAGAAAAGAAATTATTAATGAAATAAAAAAAAACACTACAAATCAATACTTATAATTACTGAAAAGAGAAAAAAAAGTTATATAAAAAATAAAAATATATAATATTAATCAAACCGAAAAATTAATTTTGCTTACTATATCCTTCCAAATTCCAGGTCTTTGATTATGATAAAGTTTCGCGTATAGCGTAATGTCAGCTAAATTTTCATGTTGTAACTGCTTACTAATAGTTGTCAAACAACAAAATATTGCTGCTTCTGTTCCACCGAATCTACGATAAACATATTTATTAGAATATTTATTGTTAAATATATTTTTTTAATTTCAATTTGATTAATTACGTTTTTTTTCTTCTGAAATACAATCGTATAATAAAAATAAATATTACTATTTTGAAAAACGTATACTTCTAAAAACTATATATGAACGAATAAATAATACAAGAATGAAAAAAAAAATACTCACTTATCGACTACGATAACAGGACCATTTTGATATTCCAAATGCCACATTTGTACAATTTCTAATAATTTGATCAGTGAAGATAATTCCCTAACAGAATATTTACTGTGTATTAATCTGACTGGTAGCATAAAATCGTCTTGTACAGACTGTATTACAAGATCTCTCGTTTCATAATCGTCTCCTATTTTGTCTTCTTGGACACTTTTAACTTTGAAATTATCACTGTCCAACGTTGTACTGGAGTCTACAGGCCAAAACGTAACGAGCGAATCCTACATAATATTTTCGAAATGTATATTAATATTGTTATTTTCGATTTATATAATCCACAATAAATAAAATATACAAACCGTATCTTCATTCATATCGGTTAATATAACTACTGTTTGCGCATTGTGATCCCAGAGCATCTGCCAAAAATCTAAAATTGTATTCTCAAGAGGATGCTGTGTAACAATAAATTCCCCTAACCGTTTAAATCCTGAAATTCACAAATATACAAGTATTACGTGTAATTATTATACACTAATCACTGTATAATTATTGAACTTGCCGTAGAATGTTTAAAAATTGGTTTAATATACCTAACGTTAATCAATATAAACATTTTTTTAACGTTGTTTAATTTCTACTAAATTTTTTAATTTAACCCAATAATATCGTATAATGCTACTATAGTATTATAGCTCCTTTACAAGGTGTTAATAATAGTTACCGAAATTTTTCTGTAAAATAGCATACCACAATTAGCATAGTAATTGTAAATTTTATTTTATACAATTATAAACATTTATGCATTATAAATGAAAACAGTTTTTACTAGCATTTATTTAGTTCACCGTCCCCTCTCCCCAGTCAGCTATATCATTTGTGGTATGTATAATCGCAAAAATAAATAAATCCGAAAGAAAAATCGTTGCAACGTGGATGATGCGATACATAACCTTTAAAGTTTTCGTTTAGTATTCAATTATTAGCTTGAAATATTCACCAATAATCCACGATGCAT
Source organism: Chaetogeoica ovagalla (assembly GCA_032441825.1). NCBI lineage: Eukaryota > Metazoa > Arthropoda > Insecta > Hemiptera > Aphididae > Chaetogeoica > Chaetogeoica ovagalla. The sequence continues at coordinate 3,160,439 of CM063744.1, forward strand.
TTATGTAATCACTTCCTTCGATTCCCGGTTTCGGTGTCAAATGAACTCGAGAATTTTCGACGGGTACAAATTCTTGAGATCTGTTTTTACTTCGATTATATGGTTTATTTGCAGAAAGTAACAAATATTCTTGAGGAACAAACGAAGTTATCATCTGAAGAAAAAAATATATTTATACATTTAATACGTTTTTATTTTAAATTAAATTTATGATATACCTTGTAATGTTTTTCGAAATCTGATGCGAAAGACGTTCCTTTTGCATCCGCTATATCTGTTTGAAGGTAACTCGCCAAGGTTTTTTTGTTAATACTAGCGTACATGCAATTTATTGATTCTAGTAAAGCATCGTGGATAAATATATATTGTTCTTCTGTTTGGACTAAAAAATTTCTCTGCTGTCTAATGTGCTTTAAGAAATCAAATATATTCACCTCCTTTTCACTTCTGATTTGCTTTAGCATTGTATCCAATACAATATATGTACCAGTTCGACCAACGCCAGCACTACAAAATAATCAGTTATTCAATATTAAAAATACATAAAATAGTAATCAAACAACAAACCTGCAATGAACAACAATAGGCCCAGCATCACTCGGATTAGCTCCGGCTGATTTATTTACAAAACTTAAAATCGGCAAAGGATGATCAGGCGTACCGTGGTCAGGCCAATTGGTATAGTGATACTGATATATGGTTCTACCCAATGGCATATTTTTTTTCTTTTTAGCCTAAAAAAAATCTTTTTTCAGACATCTTTTTTTTTAAGTGTGTAAATAGAACATATAACAATTACTCGTGTGTGATGCACTTGGAATGTACGAACAGTATACATAGCCATAAGTTCTTCTTTTAGTAATTTAACTTGTATGAAACCATAAGTTTCTATACCTTCATTTGGCCAGTATAAATCACATTTTCTCTACATAAATAAAAACAAATATTAGTATAAAGAAATATAATTTATTTATACAACTAATTTTACAAATATTTTTAGTTTTATATATTATATTGAAGAATATTTAAAGAGCAGGAAATTTGTATATATTTTCTTTAGTAAAATGAACAATGAATAAATATGTCATCCGAAACTTTTTTTTTAAATATTTATTAAATTATTTAAACACGTTAAATTGAAAAACAATATTTTTAACTAGACAGAATTAATTAAAAGTAATTGTCTCAGCATACGAATGTTAGACAATTATTGAATAACACCTACACAATCATATTAATGGAAGTATTATTATAAATACTAAATACAAGATAACGTATAATATCCTTAGAAAGACCATAGATATTATAAGTATAAAAATACAATTATTTCATTATTGCAGTTTTCATGTTGGCGTATTATTCAACTGGACACGTATAAATCAGCTAATAAAATAATAATAATAATTAATAAATAAAATATTTTAACAGTAGATTGAAAAATGCACAATGAACAAAAAAAAAAAACATATTTCTACATTAAGAAAACACTAAATTAATAATAATAATAATATTATTATTATTGTTATTATGATAATATATTGTAATCGTTGTAACATTTTTATGGTAATACATTTTTTGAAGTAATATTAATTTTTACCAATTATATAGAAAACAATTTTAAATAATCTCTCTAATTTCTTTAAAGTTAAATAAAAATATTTACGTATTAAACTATAATTCTAAGTGTATAACAAAAATATTGTATTTTAATTAGTGGTCGGTGCTTTTGATGTTTTGGTTAAATGATTCGGACTAACGTTTTATCAGACGTGTTCACACTAAGACTGTCATAATAAGCACATCTTTAAAGATATCTACTGAACCATTACGGTCATAAAATAGTTATACGCAAAATACAAAAAGACACCAAATCAAATGTTCTGAATAGTAGTGACATTAAATTTAATAATTATTTAAAAATATTTTTAATAAATATATTTATCAATCGTGTAGTTTTAATTATATGTGGGAATCATAATTACCCGACCACGCTCCACTAAATTCGTTATCATTATAATAACATGAACATGTTGTTCCCAAATCATCTGCCAAAAATCAATAATCGTCGACGGCAATGGTCCTTGAGTGCCGATATAAGCGTTGGCTTTTTCAAAACCATCGATATAATTTGCATTGATGTAATCAGAGTGATTTCCTGGTATATTGTTCACATGGAGTTTAACTCTACTGTGATCATCTGTAAAAATACAATAGAAGCATTTGTATAATAAAACACAGCATTTTATACACAATAGAAGCAATTGTTAACGTCACAGCAAACCATTAAAATGATAATTTAAAAAAAAAATTCCGCGGTCCACCTTATAAAATAAATATTTAGAAAAAAAAATTACATTTATAAAATGATTAAAAAAAATGTTCCATTTTATTTTATTTATACAAATATTAGAAGATGCATATAAGTATAGGTAAAATTAGAAGCGCTTATTTATTGGTAATTAAATTTTTAAAGGTGATTTTTTTTCTTTCAATATTTATATACATTTTTATCACATACCAATAATTATTGTATACAATGTTTTAAAGATTAAAATAGAAATAGAATTGCTAATAATGTTTGACATTTTTCTGCGGACCGCCGAAATTTTCTCGCAAACCGATTGACAGCAACCGGTGTGTTATAATAGGATTATAATCAGTCTAATAGGCTTACAAGGAACTATATTGAGGTATCGATTTTTTGTTTTATTTTCCGGCAATTGTGACGATTCGGTGGAAAATTCAAAATTCATCGATTCTTCTTGAATGATTTCGTATTCTTTGCTAAAACCGATGTCTCCGTCCACGTGCAAACTGGCTACGTGCCTCGCGAAACCGTCCACTGTGACGACATGAGATTCTTCCTTATGTTTCCACCAATCAGAATTCGGTAATGTTGGCACGGTGTGAGACATAAAAGGCGGGTCCTCCAGATAATAATAAGCAGCATGAAAATAAACCCTACACACAGGATTCCATCTATAGTACAAAACATTTATTGTATGCGATACACAAAAAGAAAAATTCACACATATTGGATGTGATGGCGATTAATTCCGGTATAATATATATATATATATATAAATAATGTAACCGGAATATATATTTTTGTAATAACGAAACGATATCATTTCGATAACGGAACTTACTGCCAAAATAGTACGACGGCCACGACGAAGAGTAATCCGAACAGACAACATAAGCCGATCAAAAGCGATTTTGTGCTTTCAATTAAATAATGGTGATTGTTCAGGTTATTGATATTTTCACAGTCCTTGTGCAAGTACACCGAACGAGGCTCGGACGCTTGACCTTGTATCAGATTCGTGCCTAGGTAACTATTTGTCGCTCCGTTTACTTTTAACTCGTATATTGCGTTGTCGGTTAAATTGCTGACGATATACTGATTGTACTGCTAAATGATGAATTGAACAAGCTTTAAAAAAAACAATAAATAAAATACATTTACAATATTAATTTCACGTACACTCAAATTGAAATTGTCTTTCGGCAATAGAACTTTGAATTTCATAATATCGTTATGTTCTTTCGCAATGGATATAAAATACTCGTCCACGGATTTATAGAAATGTTCCGGCGCAGCCCATTGTAGGAAAATAGACGTCCCACTTGTTCCTGGTATACATGTAGCATTCATGATTGTCGGTGGACCTGGACCGTCCACATCGGTGTATTGATTTATCGTGTCTGAATTTTCACTGATTTTATTCTTTTCGCCTTTTGCAACAAGGAAAATTTGGTATTCAGTAAATGGCACTAAAAACATAAAAAAAAAAAACATATAAAACCTCAATAAGCGTTTAATAGAACGTAAATTAAATCATGTAAAAAAAAAAAAAAATTAAAATAACGATATTGTCACAATGAAACGTATAACCAACCACCTCTATCGTACATATAAAACTATGAATTTTAAACCAGATAAAATATGCAATTAAACAAGGATTATAACCAAAAGCATTATAACTTTGGGAATAATATGAAACACATTGTAATGAATTGACTAATATCACATCTTGCATTATTTTTGTAAAAACAAAAAGTTGTAAAAATTAGTACCCTAGTTTTATTTTTAAAAGAATACTTACGTTTTTGAAACAATTACGCAGAAAGATATAAACACTAATGAATAATATCAGTTGATTGGGTGTATATTATTATTTACTTGTCAAATATTTTAACGATTTTGAAAGTTATTGCACACTAGTGTGTGCACCGTACAAAAACAGTAAATGTACGTATCAATTATTTTATATTTATATAATAATATTACACATTTAATTTGATTATACTTGTACTAAAAAACTAGGTATTTATTAAAATAATGAAGTAGGTATGTGCGTAGCACCGCTTTTAACATATTTCAACTATCGATCGATCCTATTCACAAACAAACTTATTGCAAATCTAAAAAAAAACCATTTTAAAATGATCGTAGAATGTTTTTTCGAATGTAGGTAGTAAAAATATTATTGAAAACATTTAAATGATATCGTATTTTTTATATTTTAATATTTCTAATTAAACACTGTTATAATTATAAAATCGGAAGTTACATTAATTTTAATTAAATAAAATTTGTTTTATAAAAATTATCATTAGTTTGTTAAAAATCGTACGGTGTTATTTACTAGACGTAAAAGAGTTTTTTAATGTATATTCATTTGAATATTTTTTCACGACTGTTTACACACTATAGCAATTTCTAATCATTGTTATTTTATATTACAAGATATTCGTCACCAGCAGCGAACGGACTACAGTTGTACATTAATAGCGTTCGCTGATGATGGAACCAATGTTAGTCATAGTGTATCGAGTTTAAAACGATGTCAAACGTCTCAATTGAAAATAATGGCAAACAAACAAATTAATATAAGAACAAACGAATACACAGTCGAATATGACAACGGTTGTGACTGAAAATATAGAACTGTCTTCTGGGTACAGGAAATTAGTATAAATACAAGAAACACGCACAGACAACAAATTTGAAGACTATTAGGTTGTTACTATATTTTATTATGTACAATAAAAAATTATTATAAAACAATTGTGTACTCACTGAGATCTAAAATTGTATAAATGTGTGTATTTGCTAACTGTTTAGCGTATGTGACGTTATTATGTGTGTGTGTATAATAAAGACTGTAATTGGTTACTGCGTCTTCGCCTTCTTTCGGTGCAAGCCACGTAATCGTGATCGATCGACTCGTCACATTGGCCACACTTAAATTTTGTGGCTTGCTTATAGTGTTACCTGTAAAGTAAATGAAAAATTGAAGAATGAAAATAATGATAGATTAAATCTAACAGGTATACTGAAATATGATTTAAATTTCAAATTATACATTATTTACCAATCGAATCTCGACAATACAATCAAAACTAAGGGATTTGTAATAGAAAACTTATTCCTTCTCTCTAATACTACAGGGAGAACGTTCAAAATGTGCTTTGAACAGGGAGAAAGAAGAAGAAGAAAGATCTACTGCTAAGACAAGTGTATTTGGAAGGATAAAAATCTTTTCGGATGTGACGTGAAACGTACGAAAAAAAAAAAGAAAACGAGCTGTCACAGATCGTACGGGCATAATATAAACGATACGTTTATAATTATAATTATTATTATTATTATTATTATTATTATTGACGTTTACCCGGTCGTTCGGTAGTGACGTTGGATTGGGCCGACGCGCGTCCGATGACGCATACGTACTGGCGATCGGGACACGAGAACAAGACGAAACTCAGACACCATGTTGCTATCCACATCTCCCAGACGATACGTGCGCGCACGATTACTACGACTCGTGAGCACGTCGTTCGTAACGAGACAAAGTATTCCACCGAAGGTGTGGTGTACTGAGCGATCAGCCCGTGCGAACGGATTGCGACGACGGTTGCGGTGTTGTTGTGACGACGGTGATGACTGTTGAGGCGGCCGAAGAAAACGTACGTTCATCGCGTCCGCCGATCAACGAACGACTGGAAACGCGCGAACGAACGCATGTCGTCGTCGTCGACGTTGTTGTTGTTGTTGTTGTTGTTGTGACTCGTGAGGCATACGACACGGGCCGGGCAGCGCATAAATGACGACGACGCAACGATATCGCAATAAATTAAAAATATACCAAACGAAACGAAACGCGAGGCGGCGGCGGCGGCAGCGAAACGAGTCCCGACGGAACGCAGCACGAGCGCGTATGTAATCGCTGCAGTTAGGCACTCGCGAGATACGGACGGGGTAAAGCACTAACTATGAGCGCGCGGAGTCGCCGCCGTCGTCGTCGTCGTCGTCGTTGTAGTGTTTGGTGTTTACGCGATGATAGCTTATCAGTTTGTTATCAACCGCCGTCGACGACGACCGACGTGCCTCTCAAAACGCCGCGGCGGCCGGCAGCTGGCCCCGGGCGTGTGGCGTGCGGGTCGTGTGTGTGTGTGTAAACGTTTTATGTCCGGGCTGGTGGAGAGGTGAAGTTGCCGGTCACCACGGGGCGGCGAGCGACCAGTGTGACCCGCCGAACGCGAACGATTCGGAGAGCAGAGCCGCGGCGACGACTTGCGCAAAAACATCATAGCGTCCGTATTCCGCGGCGGCGTTACGCGGATCCGCCGCACGCAAGTGTGGGAGAGAGGAGACGCCGAGTTTACAAAAAAAAACAAACACTTCTCGCGCTCGCCAGTATGAAAATTTTTATTTTTCCGGACGGGGACAACTGCCGGGGGGGGGGGGGGGTCCCAATACCGAGTGGATAAAATTGTAATTTTTTTGTATATTCCGTGAACACTAAATCGAGCATTAATTGTTAACTCCTTTAACTTCACGTACTTATAAAACATTGGACTCGATTGGATTTTTTAAAATTAAAAGCTTAATTTTGCCATCTAAAATGTCGGTTTCTCTTCGATTCAATCAACGAGCACACATCATATTATTATGTCATTTAACCAATGGTTACATATAAAATCAAAATAAATTGCCACCACGGCAGTGTTGACTGGACAAAAACATCTTTTCTTACGCGTTGTGGTAAAAAAAAAAAATCGTCGAGATAAAAAATATCGTCCGAAGACTAATAAAATACAGCTAAGCCTAAGCAATTATTGAACGTAAAATCAACGGGAAAATAAAATGAAATAAATTACTGACGAATTCGTCGGGACCGAAAATTCATAGGAGGTTTTTGTGCTCATTGCATTCAATTACCAAATTCCAATACTAAACGTTTACGTCCAAGATGTACACGTACACGTTAACAAGCGAATTAAAAAAAGAAAAAAGAAAAGTATATTGAAATTAAAATTGCGTGTAATCCGATCGCGTATTCTGGTTTCCACGTATTATATATTAAAATAAGAGACGTAGGAAAAATAAGTAAATTATGAAAAGAACAACGAATACATACTAAAGCATAACGTTTGTTTGTTTTTTGTCACTGAAGTCAGTGTTATTCGTATAATTGAATACGCACTATTGAATTCCATCACTATATGCATGATTATTCATACAACAATTATTTGTTATTTGCACCGAATCAAACTGAAAAATCTAACACGGCGTTTGTTTAATTACGTAAGTACATTATTATAACGTGTATAATATTGTTTTAAGTTTATTTTTCAAAAATAATAACAAATTGCTGTTGTACGTATTAAACGCTGTTTTCATAAATTTGCTCGTATAACGCGTTGTTTTATTATTATTATTATTATTTTTAAGATAACGTAAATTTGTAATAATATTTTTTTTAACTATGGTTATTTACTATATACTCTGATTTTTATCAATTTTAAGTCGACATGCCATTATTTTATACGTATGACTATAATTAGCTAGTATAATTAAACTTTAACGAGTTTAATTATTACATATTCAAAATTTCAAAATCACTTATAGAAAAATTGTATTCATATACAATAATAATTGAATTTATTTGACAACATTTAATTTTTCAAAACAATAACTGTTCAATTATTTTTAATAAATTCGTAAATCAATAAAATTACATACGAAATCTATTTATTTGAATTCGATAAATATTCAAAATTTCAAAATCACTTATAGAAAAATTGTATTCATATACAATAATAATTGAATTTATTTGACAACATTTAATTTTTCAAAACAATAACTGTTCAATTATTTTTAATAAATTCGTAAATCAATAAAATTACATTTTCAAACGTTTTAACGTGAAACAGTCAATTTAAAGAGGAAAAAAATTTAATTAACTTCGACTAAATGAAAATAATAAGAAGCAACTTATCCCCTCGCCTCTGTGGGTATATAATACGGCATACGAAATCTATTTATTTGAATTCGATAAATATTTATTTCAAAAAAAAAAAAAAGGAGAAGTAAAAAAGGAAATAATAAAACGAGTGTGTTAAAAATAAATAAATTTTAGAAAAAAATCTTCTAAAAACATACACACGTATTATTAGTGATTTTATGGCCGAGAAACGTGAAAGGTTGCCAAATAAGACAAGTGAAAAACACTATAAGTACTTACGTCTTGGTTTTATAATAATAATATGTCACCTATTTGAGTAGTTTTCTCACGTGGCTATAACGAGCTGCTCAAGACGATTTGATACGAGTGTCACGGAAAACTCGTACCTATGCGCAAATAAAGTCACATTCAGCCTATTGTAAGAATATTATAATTAAACGAGAATTGAAAATGTCTCCTAACTCCGTACTAAAATACTCGATTTCGTCGTCGTCGTTGAAAGCGGGCAAATTTTCCGAAACGTTATTTGTGTTGTAATAAATAGATAGTTTGGTATTTTTCGGCTTGACTTCATCGATACATTTTCAAATACGAACATACGTGAAAATCGTTTTAAAATTATGGTAAGGTTTAAGACAATAAAATATGCCCCGAAAAACAGAAGCGAATTGTATACGTTTTGTATTGCCGTATAATCGATTCGAAAACAAAAAAATAGTCAATTTATACGGCACGGATAAATTTATAATTTTTTTTTTTTTTTTTATTTATACGGTCAAAATGAAAAAATAAGAATTTAATATTTTAACGGAAATAAAAAAAATTCGAGTGAAACGGATATTTAATATTACACAAACGTGATTTCGTTTATATTGACAGCGTAGTGACGATCGAAAGGGGAATGCCATTTTGAATAGGATTTTCGTGTGAACACGCAGAAAATCGAAAATAAAATCAAATACACAATAGTGCGATAAGCCGTCACTTATATAATAATTGAAATTAAAGGCCTTGACCCACGGTGTGTGTGTTTGCATAAACACGTTAAAACATTTTATTAAAATATTAAAAGAAAAAAATGTATACAAATAATAATATTAATAATAATAATAATAATTACTACCACCGCGCGTGGTATTAAATATTATTATGATCGTTTCATTAAAAAATAATAATAATAAACAACGAGAACGAGTGGAAAATTGAAAAAAAAAAGGATTAACTTCGTTCTTCGTAAATATTTTGAACGTACATTTTTTTTTTTTTTAATAATAATAATTTCGTCTCTAAAGTAATAGAAATGTGAAATAAATAAAAAAAAAAAAAACTCAAACGATTTTCATCATTAAAACGATATTATTAACACGCGTATAGGATCGAGCAAATATGTAGCGGGGCGCGTACTCGAAAAACAAAAAAACGTAAATCTGCTCTACGAGTAATTTGAGAAATATAATTTTCCCGTACGTGACTCGATACACGCATTTATATTACACACGTCTCCGTCTGTATATGTGACTCTGCGCGCACAAACATTTATTAATATGCGCGCGGTCTGAGGTCATTTTGCAGGTGCGCTGCGTTCACACACACGCACACACACACGAGAAGAAATTTAAAAATAACAAAAAAAAAATAATATATATATATTAAAACATAACGCGTACGTGGAAGAAGAAGAAGAAGAAGAAGAATAAAACGGTTTCCGAGACTTTGGCACGGGACGGACACGAAAGTAAAAGCGGTTACGGGATCGCAAAAGAAATACACAAGGTTACAATGGCGCCGTTATAACACCGAACTGAAATGAATTATAAAAACCGGTTCTGCGTGTGTCCGTGTCGCGCGTATGTTATTCGTCCGGTGCGCGGGAATTCGGATTGTGAATCCGAACTTTTCGAACAACGCCGGAGAGCGTTCATCGATTGCATCACATATTCTGCGTGTTGGACATGTGCAAACGAAAGACGAGACACAAAATGCCAAGGCCCAAAACAGTGTTTTAACGTATGAGCCGTCATACATACGTACGGTCGTCTACGGTGTACGGAGCGTATGAGCAAATCAGTTCTCAATATTATGTATTTCGCTAACAAGATGGATTTATTACATTAGGTAACAGCGATTTAAAGAGAGAGAAAAAAAAATTATGTATGCATTTATAATAACCGACATAGGCGTAACTATAGGCCAGATTAAACCCCTGGGGGGGGGGTCCAAAATTATAATACAAAAAATGTAATCACAAATAATCGTGTTGATAATAAATTAAAAACTTTTTTTTTTTTGTGTTAATGTATAAATAATAAAATGTAAAATATATTAATTTATAAAATTTATAATTTATAAAATAGAATCCAAACGACGCTTTGAAGTCGCTAAACGATTTATTATTACTCCGGATTGTACATTGCCAAAACTAAACTCAGAGACGGATTTACACAATTGTCGCCCCTAGGCAAATTTTTTTTTTGGCCGCCCCATTAAACTTATCAACGAGAAAACATATTTTTAAATACTTATTTAACATAACTACTAAAAAAATAAATCATAAAGACTGATACTAAACAATAATTAATGGCGGTTATGTTAATAAACTAGAGTTAAAACTAGGTTAAAAAACCTAGAGTATTCTCAATAAAATATTGGCCTAAAATTGCCGCCTCTAAAAATTTGCCGCCCTAGGCAAATGCCTACTTTGCCTGACGCTAAATCCGCCACTGACTAAACTATTATATTGCTGAAATAAATAAATAGTGTTTAACTGTAAAATATAATCAGACAATAACTAAAATTACCTATAACCAATTCTTCATTTTAGAAATACTCAAGGCCCCCCCCTCCCCGTTGGTTGCGCTACAGCTATAGGCCTTTTCATTTTTGAGTAGGGGCGGAGGCTCCATCCATTATCAATACAAATACGAGACTCCCGTCCCCTTCGTCACATCGCTCATAATTATTAATAATTAATAAGTTCTATTGGAATTGACGGAAATGAAATAAATTTCAATTGGAGTTTAAAAGCTCGCGCGGTGTTTTTCAACAAATTTATTCGGAATATTTTCGGTGACAATGTGTTATTTTTGATAATAATCTCTTTCGCCGCTACCACGATTAATGACAATTCGCGAATCGTGTTATTTAGACCTGTGATATCATTGTAACGATCATTCGCAAGAGATACGTTACCACGTTGCTAACGGGAAAACAGAACCGCGAGCGTAAACGTATAAACGATTGGGAAAAATTATTATATCTACGACACATTTCAGTCGTTTCCACACCCGTCACTGCGTTCAATTGTCCAGTTGTTATTACTGTTCGTAACCGTTTTTAGTTACTGACATTTTTCATATTAATGAACTCTCATTGATATCCAATAAGGTCCATAGAAAAATGTTTTAAAATAAATCAAAATTTTTTTTTTTTAAATCAAATTTATAAAAATTCATGTTAAACAACGCGCGACTAGACTGTATCATCTCATGGATTCCGATTTAATTGTATTTTGTAAACTACCGCGTGTCTAAAAAAAAAAAAAATCTGATTTTTTTTCCAACGCGATATCAGTCATTCGGTGAATATTAAATTGCAAATTGCGTACTCTAATTCAGTGTAAAGTGAGTACGGATAACTCGAGTAGTCGATGAGTATATAATAAATATAATTTAAAATTTTATTTCGTTAATTACGCACACGGAGCTGAAATTCAATGCGAACAAATTAATTTTATTCAATATATATATAAATTATTAAATTTCAGTAGAACAAAGTTGTTATTTTCAAATTTCCTTTTCAACACTCATCGAAAAATAATCGTAACTACGCCATTGAATAATATGTTATATATTATGTTAACATGTATTATAATTAAAATGTATACATTATCATTTTAAAATTTTACATCAATTAAAAAAAAAAAAAAAACCTGCCAACGGTAGTTATACAGCTCCTTTAGCCCCCCTGTCGACGCCTTTGATCCATACGTTTTCTATAAAAGGTTAGTTTTGAATTTTAAGACAATATAATATGGTAGGCGATTTATTCATAGATACGCGTAGCATTATTTTTTTCGAAAAGTGTACTTATATGTAATTGAGTCGGTTCGAAATACGCTATTCTTTCAGTAAAACGAGAATGAATTAACAGTAATTTTTGGATTATTAATTTCAAAGAGATCGTATTGAATACAAGAAAATTTGGTATTGAAAACATCGGATAAAGTAAAACTCTAAGATTTCCAATCGAAATTTCGAATTGTTTGAATTTCAGTGACGGAAAACCTTTTCACACTAAAATATAATTGCGGCAGAGTCGATTTGAAAAAATCGATTAAATCCATTGATTTTGTTCGATTATAAAACACGTTATATTACTACAAATGCGTTTGAATTTAGAAAAATTGAAAATCAATCGAATCACAACCGGTACAGAAATCTGTGAAACGAGTGTTTTATTATGTCGTCGTATGTTCTGTAATTTTAATATAATAATTTATCGTAACAAATTTTATAACAAGACGTATAATTTGTTCGGCAATTAATTCGGCTCGGGGGACCGATTTGACTGGTGACCGCGGCAATTCCGACGTACATTCCTCTCGTTCAAATATCATGCACATACCAGATGACATAAGTTCTTATTTAATAGCAGTAAAAAAAAAAAAAATGTAATCGTAGAAAAATTCTTTTTCGTATAAAAATTAATTTTACAATACGTACAGTTATGACAATAAACATCTGTCACATACGAACGGTTAGTTCATTTCATAAATATAATTATATTATACGATAATTTCGATGTGTTTTTCATTATATTTTTAATTAGTCTTCGAAACTCGTTTTAAGTTATTTATTTATTTTACTGTAATTCGAATCGCAATTATAACATACGGGCCCATGATAAACTTTAATATTAGACAGCATCTGTTTATTAATACTCGCACAATCTGTCAGTTTGAGCCAGACAGTTCGTGTTTGAACCGCATACTTTTCGTGATAAAAAAAAAAAATAAAAAATAATTGTATCCCTAGGGAACAATGTATTTAATATTCCATTTGTGCGTATTCCGGTTGAAAAAAAATTAAATTGACGTCGAAAATAATTGTTTTTCTTTTTTTTTTTTTTTTTTGCAGTTGCGGCGCAAATCAAAAACTCGAACTCCGTTCGGCTCTGTACATTACATATTATGTTTAGCAAAGAATTTAAACTATTTCGGACGTTATTGTTGTTGAAATTAATCAACATAATTATTATTATTTTTTTTTGCTTATTACAGTACACGTTTTGAAGGGAATTTCACTGAGTGATATATGAACGCCACTCAGTGTCGTAAGAAATAAAAGTGGGAAATTATAATATACTCGTTGTCTGTATCTATCTCTGTATAACGGCTATAACGATAAAGTGATGATGGCACGGTCGAATAATTTTGATTACTGCGGCAATAGACTCGGCGGCGGGTATTTATAATAGTCGTAACGCGCGACGTGTGATTTAATGGCTAGCGAATATAATAAACGTTACAGTGAGTGACAAATAATACGACCTGTCGAACGAGCGAACGCACTATTTATAATTAATTAATATAATAACTAACTGATAGATTAGCAGTTTGTTAAAAAAAAAAAAAAACTTTTAAATTTTCTTTTTTTATTTCAATATGTATTTATAAATTTTTTTATTTACACGAAAAATATTCGAAATTTCGGATATTGAATAATAGAAGAAAAAAATCGTCTTACTATCTAAAAATTATTTGCGTACATAAAGTAAAATTGTGTTTTTTTTTTTTTTACATATCTAAACAAATCAGCGTATTTTGTATTTAAATGTGCACACACTTGGTACAGTTTATATTAGTAATCGCAGGGACGTACCTGGAAGGGGGGGGGGCAGGGATTCACGATCCAAACCCAATTGAAATTTCAACATTTTAAAATGTTTTCGTACAATGAACATTTCGTACATTTTCAATGTACAATGAACATTTATTTATATTTTTGTGAAAACCGTATTAAATTAATAATTTGTATGCACAAAATGTTTTTCTTTAATAAAAATATCTAACGTTTATGGACCCCTTTTCATTGAAAATATTTTGTTTGCGTCACATGAGTTATTATCGTATTTAATATTTACATTTAACTTATATTGTCAATCATCATTACGCGTACGCGTATATAGGTACTCCAAAATCTATAGATTATATAAATATATCAAGAAAAAAAAAGTATAAACATTATAATATCACACAATGACGGGCGCTGACTATGAACATTTTTATTAAAATAAATTGTTAATTATGATCAAAAACCATTCAAATTGAAATTCTTTTTTTTTATCGTAAAAAATTATGTTAATTTTTTACACGCGTTAATTCCATTTCTCGTACGAGAATTAATAATAATTGTTCAAAATTGATTCTGTTCAAAACTGATCTTCTTGCGGACGATTCAGTGAGTGTCCTCCACTGTACAAATATCCTGGCCGTTTTCAATGTATTATATTAATTGCATTGTGTCAGGAGATAACTCGAACTGTAATATTTAACCACAAAATAAAAAAACACGTTCGCAGGCCACAATTTATGTATTCGACACATAGATTAATAAGACAAATTGGTTTGTACGTACAAAAAAAAAAAAAAATCGAATAATAAATATATATTTTTTTTTTACGGATTATAGTGTATAATAGACGTATAAAAATTCGCGAAGAGTTTCCACTCGAAGAACCGCAGTGTCGGTTTAATAACACGTAGCCAAGGGATTTGGCACCACCATTCATTATAATGCGGTCAATTTTCTCCCATATATTTCAGAATAATACTTGCAAAAAAAAAAAAAAACTCATTGATAAATTACACGTAACGAATTATTATAATAATATTCTAGAGAACACGCGATAAAATCGTATAAAAAATTATATATGCAAAGCACTGCTGATTGATCTATTGAAATTATGAATCGATAATAATAATAATAATAATAATAATAATAATAATAATAAAAATAATTAGCCGTGGTACACCCAAATGTCTATACTACACGGACTGTAGTTGACCTTCGAGTTTAATATAATATATTACATTAATTTATTGTAATTATATACACGCGCACGTCAATACGCGTTATCGTATTCTATATATATATATATATATATATATATATATAATTTGAAGAATAAAAAAAAATATGCGTTTAATTTCGGTATATTATAAATATATTCGATTCGAATGACTATTATGAAAAATATTTAAAATTCTAGACAATTGTGTAGGAACGGTGTCGTGAAAACATACTGTACGATTTAAATAAATATTTTCGATTAACATTAATAAGGCTGCAATATAAAATAATATAGTGTGTTGCTATAACGTGGCCAGTACAACACACCTGTCGTCGCAGGCAGTGTCAAATTTTTCCATTACGTTTTGAAAACAAAACATGAAACGTATAATTTATATACCGTATATTACGCGTTACACTGTCCAATGATCTATCAAATACAGGTCTAGTGGCTAATTCAATACATACACCTGACGATATACGTACGAACGGGAGAGATCCAAAAGTACCTACTGAAATTTTACGAGTGTATACGAATTATAATATGAATTGTGCTGCAAACATCGAAAAATGATTATAAAATTTATAAATTTTTTTTAAAAAAGTTACAACTGTAGGTTTAATACTCGTATTTTATATATTATGAGAGTGGTAAATTCAACCTGTTTCTATTGGTTAACATCGAAAACGACGACGACTCTCAATAAAATATTCGTAAGGGCTTATATCTTAGCAAATTCAAGTGTGTCCGTACAAAAGTATCAATTTCACATCTAGTAATATATAGAAAACATTCGGGGTTGAGATTTTGAGACGCAAGAAAGAAAATAAATTGACTCTTTTGTTTCTCGCACAAAGTATCACTGAGAATCCGTCAAAATATCTCTCATTAAAATATCGTTTTTTTTTCCTGTATGGCGTACAGGGATTCCTATATTGTTGAATATTGCTACGTAGTTCAGTATTTATGTTAAATGGTGTACTATAATAAATGGTACTCGTTACGATTATTTAAAAGCATCGAATTAACAGCTCGACAATTAACACGGTATGTATGCACCATCCACTATGTGTTTGAATCAGTATTTATGCCAATCGGCGTTTACTCTGTGCAATTTCAACTGTTACGTATTAAAATAATTAAGAAAATTAAAATTATTAAATAATTACACACATTTTTAATTATATATATATAATCATGTAGTTATAGGTATACACCAAATGGCTACAGTTCAATGCCATAAAAAGCATATAGAAAACGACCGATTTATAAATATCGAAACAATACATTATAATTTCATATGCATGCACCTATATTTTTATATTTTAATATATTGTATATATTTGTATATCAAAGTGTTTATGATGAATAATTTTGGGTATTTAATTTATTTATTTAAAAACATTTAAGTAACTACAGTCGTAGTATTAAAGATTCGAGAGTGATTCGTTTGATTATAGATATTTATATGAGTACGACTAGGGGGGTGCTAGGCTTATAAACTTCAGCACACCCGAGTTTACAGTGGGCTTCCTAAAAACAAAACGTTTGAATTTTTAATACCTATAATTTTCGGGATAATTGTAATAAAATATTTAACATAAATTTTAAATTCCTGTCGATTGTTCTTACGTTGGACTTCATGTTTTTAGCATCCACAAATATTTAAGTCTAGTCGCACTTATGGATGTTCAAGATTTCTATCCTGGGTTTAAGAAGAAAATACCCTTACAAAGTAGGGAAGTAATTTGAATAACAGAATATTTCATATATGTATTACGCGGCAAAATCGAACGTTTTTCGTGGTGTAGTTGACGTTTAAAGTATTATTCTTCCAAAACCAAAGACATTTTTTTAACGCGCTCGCCATATTAAATGCGATTTTTTCGACATAAAAATTCAAATCCTATTTTGCATATATTTTAATTACAAACTTCTTCATCAGCGCATTTATAAGAAAGTGAACGTTGCTGGCAGCGACACAAATTATCATCATATTAATTAATAATTGTGCACACATCACTTAGTTTATTATGTAACGGTACGTGACTTAAAACACGCATTAATTTCAAATCTAGTATTACAAAAAAATTTGAGATAGTGTAGCTGACGCGTTAATAATCAGAATGAAAACATCTATGACCGTGAATTATGCGAGATTATTATTTCAAAATTAGAAAAAATAATATTTTTTTACTTATACATTTATTATTCGTACGTGAAAAGTTTAAAAATACAATTAGGTATATAATATTATTAATTGGTCGTCGGAATTTTCTGAATCCAAGTTTTTTTTACAGTTTCTCTACGAGATTTTGTCAAATATTTGGAGCTAATCCATGAACTGTTGTCAACGACATTTTGATTTCCAATATTTATTCTTAGAATTCTTCAAAAACCGATTATCAAAGCGCTATTGCCTAAAAAATATCAGAGAAGTTTTTATCTCGAGTTTATTTCTTTGATTTGTCCACGTGCTGTTCATCAGAGTATAAATACATTTTCCAAAGCCGCATTCCACCCAAGAAAAACAATATTGATTTCCACAACTCTTAATACATAATAGAAAATTCTTAATTATTGTCTGCGAACGTTCTGAAAACCAATAATAATCGTTTATTTTCTAACAAAAAAAAAAAAATGCCATAATTTTGATGACGAAAATCCTAAATTGTACTATAAACATTTATTTCACAAAAATTAACATTTAATATTTGACTGATAATAATAAAAGTTACCTATTCTTTTTTTTTATTCGTTTATTTAATATTAAAAACTTTTTTGTTTGAATAATTCTACTAAACTTTTATGTTGATTATTTATTTCACTTCAATAAAAATTCGTGTTTTTTTAACAACTAAAATCTGAGATATTTCCCTGTTCACTGCTTCGAGACGAATTTATTATAGAATAATAATCCTAGAATCTTGAAAATCACACGGAATAAATGACTCTACACTATATAATATATATATATATATATTCGAAAAAAAATGTCTTCCAAATGTCTGCTATTTATATCGATTATTATTATTATTATTAGACGCAGGGTTATTTAATTTGGAACATAAAAATGGTAATTTTCTAGTTTTAAGGGTTGAACGTTTTATACAACATGAGTCCTACTTTACTTCAACTATACACTAAAAAAAAACCATGACAATCCTAAGCCATCATTTTCTTTTTATTACCACATTATATTTCCCGACAAAGTGTAGTATTTATACCGAAGTTCCACTCAGAATCGCGTTTAATTGAACGACATTAATCATTGCTTATATGTAGTAATAACAAAACTCTAAAACTTTATTCCAAGCAATTCACTTAAGTGCGACATCCATACAAAAAACGCGCGCGGCGGCTCACTATCCTTTATAATATTTTATTTATTTTTTCATATCGTATTGGTTCAATATTATGGTATTGTGCTCGAGACCTAAACGGACGTTTATATTAAAGAATATAATAACGTTAGCGTAGGTACACGTTGAGTATCTGTACCCGATTACCACATGCGCGGTGCTATAGCGTTTATAAATCAAATTATTATTATCACTATTAATATTATTATTATCATTATTAATATTATTATAATTATAATTAATATTATTATGATTATTATTATTAAAAACTAAGACAGATGTTTCGAAACGTAAAGCCTTTACGTGAATTTTAATAATATTGTAATAGCGTATAAATTCAGTATATTACGCCGAAGGACATCATATGATTGCACATAAAGCAATGAGGGACTTACGTATACCCATGTAATAACATACGTTATTATTATCTATAAATACATAAACCATCCCTCTCTTGGTGTTTGTTATATAAACTTCGCCGAAGACCGGAGCGCATAATGTTGTAAATTAATTTCCTCGCAAGCTCTGAGTATGCCGCAGCTGTATCTTCCCAAGAAGTTGAGAAACAAAATACGCGTTTATAATTTATTCCCGGTAAATGTTGTGTTATATCTGGGCCGAATGTAAGAGTTAAATAATTTCTGTTGGTAAATGTATGATGAACGGCCCCCCCGGTAGACTTTTATTTTAATAGAATTATAACATACGCACATGTAAACACGAGCCATACAAACAATACGTATATATTTTTATAATTTTATATTTATTTTTTTAAATTATTTTTACAATAACAAATAATTGTGTTCTGTATAATCAAATATAATAAAACTCGTCACCACTCCTTACAAAAAAAAAAAAATATATATCTTATTCGTATTTCCAACGAAACATAATATCGCAATATATTCCGTGTCTCGATCTCAATTGATGACTGTACAAGCGTTAACTGTAAAACGTGATGTCATTAAATAAAAAAAAAAATAAACGATTATATATAATATATATTATTTTCACCATGTGACATAAACACGACATAAGCCCAATAAATGCGAAACCCGTAATTCACATGCGTCGTATTGTTATTGTTGTAATCGTTTTCAATAATGCGATTTTCATTATTGCGATTATACTCGTACATATAAATTAATAAAAAAAAATATCGGAAAAAAAAAATTTGTCTCCACGTGTTTGCTCTTGCCGTTAAATATTATAGTCGACTAGCGGATTTTATATATGTTTTGTATGTGATCTGTTTTTTTTTCTAGTCGTAAAAGCATATTAAAAACAACGTTTAGCAAACAAAAATTTTTATCCGACAAATTAAGAACGAATCAGAAGCGATTAAGGGGTTATAACACCATCGGAAATATTTAAAACTCGTGAAATAAAATGGCGAACAATAATAATTTTCCGCAAATGAAAAAAAAAAAATAAGAACACGCGTTATAATAATTAAAAAGTCATTTGAGAAAAAAAAATCTCTGTGCCCCACTGACGCGTATAGAACAATAAAATGCCGATAATTATATTATACCCATTGCAATATACGAATATGAATAATATTTATGTATTCGACATGTCACAAATCGTATTAGTTTTTAACAAATTCAATATTATATGTTGGTTACCGTGATGACACACGTTTTTATAAAATGGTTTTCACTTTGTTTTGCTTTTTTTTATAAAAAATTTATTATTTTTACAATGAACGTTCGATATTTATTTTTATACATAAAATCATATAAAATATAACACGTGAATTTCTACAGGAATACAATAATGACTGTCAGCTGCAGTTATACTCATATAAATTTTATAAATAAGACGTGTTGTTTTACGCGTAACGTAATAATTGAATAGTTTTTATGTTTTAAATGAATTTCAATCCGAAAATAATATTTATACGAAATAAATAAAAATCGACATATTGTGCTGGTGCTATAGGACACACACATAGATTCTTGTAAAATGGTACCACAACGAGTCGTTGCAGAATTAAACCAAATCTTCTATTAAGTTGCTCCTTTATATTAACTATATATAATATATAATAAAGATATTTTATAAATTTGCTTAAGAAACAAATTTATATATATATATATATATTTAAACAATTCATGAATTCTCGAATTTTTTCAAATATTTTGAGCTCATAAATTATACCTGAATATTATTACTATTACAGTCATATTAATACATATTAATACATATTGAATATCGTATTATACAATATCATCTCTACGATATAACATGTTCACAATTTTGCAATATTTTCGTTATAATTTATTATTATTCTATGGCACACACACAATATTATATAAAACCGCATTAAAATATGTATAACTGTATAAAAAAAACCTGAAACCCGTGGTATAATTATTACACAAATATCGTTTATATATTATATTATGATATTATAGTCTGTACAGAGTGGGGCGATCAGGAGCGGGACAAATGTGAGGATAACGAAGGAGTATGATATCGTTTCCCTCGTGACCTTTGTTTTTAAAATGTATTTTAAATATTAATTTTTTTTTTTATAATCTGATATAATTATTTTAAATGTTGTATTACTTATTATGACGCGTGTGCTTTAAAAAAAATATATATTTTTTGTATTTATAGAATATATATTATATATATATAAGTGTATTAAAAGAAACAATATTTCTATACAAAAATACGTTTGAATAACGTAAATATTTCAATAGTTTAATATTTATAAATCGCGTTATTCTAACGTCGTATAATAATGGCTCAACTAAAAATGAATTATTGGACAATAAGCGGTAAAAAAAAAAAAATAAATATAAATAAATAATAAATAAAAATATATTTAGCGATTTAATTATACATTAATATAATATTAAATTTTTTGATTTAAATATCGACCTTTGTTTGTTTTCTTTTCAAATTATGCACGTATATTTTTCAATAATCAAAGAGTATGTTAAAAAAGAAAAACCAAATCTCGTAAAAAAAAAAAAAAAATCGCTCGTGTTATTTATTTTACTTTGCATAGAAAAAGCGTCCGTTATTCAACTATAATAAAATTATCATATTTATTATACAGGACGATCTATAAACGCGTATAATAACACTATAATAAAATTCGTTTTCCGGATTTCTAAATCGTCGTCGTCGCGCCGACACCTATATATAATAATAGCAATATCATTCATAAATAATAATAATAATCGATTTTTGTACGTTTGAATTCCTTATTCGATCTCGGATCCGATGCTGCGAACAATATTTCATAATATGTTTACCAGCTATAATTGCATTATACATGAGTAGCAGGCAAAATCGGGAATACTATAGTTTTTTTTTCTCTTTAACATCTCGTATTCTTTCTCATTCATGACACATTGTACATGTGTACAAAATCGGACGTCAAAATCACGTTCGTACATAATATTATAATATAGTTAATACAGTTATATAAATGCGATTGTGCAACGCGTAATGGAAAAAAAAATACGTACATATATACATTTTTCCGGTCTGCACGAGTGTGACTTCAATGAAGTAACTACGACATTGAGGGGATTGAAAGCGGTCTTTCTCCGTCTTACACACACGCACACACGAAATATAGCAAAATAGACGTTTCCTACATCCGAACGTACCGATCGGTACCCCAGTGGTGCGATAATAAATTTGAAAACATATTTGAAGTCGTCGTATAGTTTATTATAGAACGACTTTTCCGCTTTTCTCATTTTTTTTCTTTTTTTTATCTCAAACCCTTTAAAAATTGATTATTGGCCAATTTTAAAATAATCGTTCGATTAATTTTCAAGGATTTATGAGAAAAAATTAAGAATTTGGAAAAGTCGACACTTGTCAAACACGACGAATTCGAATCCGTTTTCAAATTTCTCATCGCATCACTACATCGATCGGTGTACGTTGGACATAGGAAACACGTCTATTTCGCTGTGTTTCGTGTGTATGTGTGTGTGTGTGTGTGTGTGTGTGTGTGTGTGTGTGTAAGACGAGAAGGTATTTTAAGTTTTTAATTATTCTCCGCGTGGTGAAAATAAATACTCATTTTATAGCTATCTATACAGACTTGAAATTTTAAATAGTAAAATTTTTTTCCTAAATATTAATGAAAATGTAGGTATTTTATTAAATATTTTAATATCGATATGACTCGTATTGTATGTTTTGGTTATATTATTTCTTACACGGTTTATATTTTATACGAAATATTACGTAGTGTGCGAATTGACATTAAAAATACAATAATATTAATAAAAGAAGTAGGTACCCTATGTACAATACGTAAAAGATTTGAGAAATAGTTTTGACAATGAAATATAATAATAATAATAACAACAACAACAACAACAATAATAATAATAATAATAATAATAATAAAATGACGCTGAAACAGGACTACTTTTTTTCCCCCGTTTTTAACGACTTTTGAAATAACAGATTTTTCTCGAAAAAAAAAAGAAGAGATTGCCTATTCGAATCCCATTAAAAAGCGCGAGTGCGCAGCGTTCCGCCGGCTCTTAAAGATCCTATTAAAAAAAACATGTTTAGCATTCTTCATCTCGTTGGCACTCTGTTCGTACAAAAGCCACATTGTTGTATATATTATTTCGATTTTTTTTCTTTTTAATGATGTTCGGCCCTCAACTCGTTTCGTTCGCCGCGGGTCACGGTCGCCAGCTCGGTAACTTGCTCGGCTCCATAACGACGACGGCGCGGTTATATTATATATACATATAATATATATATATATAAACGCGCCAACAGAACGTTTTATTGATGTTCATCGAAAACAATTATTACATATTGTGCGTATACGATACACATCGTTTTCGGAAAATCTGAAAGTATAACTGAACCAAATTGATTATTTTTTTATGTGTACAGCGAACGGTTCCACAGCTGATAAACTTTTGAGATATTGAAAAAGAAGAAAAAAATAGATTTTGAAATTTACATATAAATATATATTTGTCCCGTAACAATGTAGTAGGTACACAATACGAATAAAATCAATTATAATTTATTATTATTATTATAGGTATAAGTAAAAAACTTATACGAATTATTATTAATAATAATAATAATAATAAAAGTATTATAAAGTATCGTGCACACCTGCGTGACAAATCATGTGAGCGATATATGTTCATATATGTATGTTACGTGTTTACGAAAAGAAGAAAACATATAATAAAAAAAATCGACGTTACTGCAGGCGATTTGTCCGCGAGCGTCGCGACGTATTTCGACGAATACACGCGAAACTATGTAGGAAATAGGATTACCGTTGCGCACAATAAACAGTTACGAATTATCAAGAATAAAACAATAATAAGAACAATTATTGTTAATAAACCAGTTGTTGAGTTCGATGTTTTAACGTATTTCCCCTATTAATTTATTATAACTTATTCCAAATATTATATATTATTATTATTTTACATTTGAAATAAAAATGATAAATCGTCGCTTTCGATAAAACGATTCGGATAGGTGCTTTGGTATAATATTATTTATTATTGACAATATATTATAATATATTGTGTGTGTGTGTGTGTGTGTAGAGTATTTACAATAATTAACCCGGGTAACATTTTTACCGTTCAACGTCGGTTGATGATAATCGTTACAGTTTAATAGTTTAAACACGGTCTATGAACTGTTAATTGAGAACCGTTGTAGTTCAATTTAAGTGTTTCGGTTCGAATTTCACCACAGTATCGAAAAAAAAATTTATTTTATAGTTTTAATTCGGTGCTTCAGACACAGAACCGTGTTGAAAATATGTGAGCACACCGACAGAAATTAAACGTTTTGGACAAAATGTTTGAGCACTGTGTATTACAGTTCAGAACAGTGGCGATTTTATATGAAGGGCAACAAAAATTGAAAAAAAAAATTTGCCAACGACACGCAGTGTTCCCAAGCGGTCACCCATCCAAGTACTAACTGCGCCCGACGTTGCTTAACTTCAGTGATCGGACGAGAACTGGTGTATTCAACGTGGTATGGTCGTTGGCGACGAGTACGTGGTGTTTTTAAGAATTTAAATGACATAAATATTATATTAAAATTAATAATGTATTTTATAATTAAATAATATATTTTTGTCTTCAACGATTGATTTAAAAATTATTTCTTTAGTTTTTATCGAAATGAAATCATAAAACCATTTCGAAAAAATTGAGACATTAAATTTCTTATCGTCATTTTTAAAAACATGAGTTACAACTCAGTTTCTATAATTTGTATTCATAAATTTTAGGTATTGTGTTTTAATAAAGCGTTCAGTAACAGAAGTCGCAAAATTGGAAAATAACAATAAATACTACATGTACTGTGGACATTTTTATGCAACGCATATATTATGATTTTATTATAATATTCGTGTTTTCAATATTTAAACATAGTTGTATTCATTTGGTTTTATTTAATTTAATAAATATTATTCGATAAATAACCAAAATGTTGGATAATTTAAAAAAGTACACATACTTGTAATTTCCAAAAAAAAAAAAAAAATATATATATATATAATGGTTCCTGTAAAGTAAACAGAATAATGTTGTATTGACAAATTTTATTATTAGGCAAATATTTGGCGAATGACAAATTCTATTTTTTTCGAACTCATCGACTTTCACATTTTTTATATGGGTAACTCGTTAAGTATTCGCCGATGAAAACTAATTATAATTACTTCATTTAAAATTATATATATATATTAAATATAATTATATTTTCACTAATAAAATACACTTCGAAAGATATATGTCCAAACATGACTTGATTCTTTAAAACTGTTTTTCAAATACACTGTATGGTACCTATAAAGTTCGAAATTGCCATAACTTATTGGCCAACAATAAAATGTAAAATGGGAATTCGTTTGAATTTATAATAATATAATATGGTGATTTGTAGAAATTTTAATGGTATAAATCGTGGTGGCAATATTACTCACGCAGTGGAATCAATAACGGTTTTATAAGTTTCAAATACATATATATTTAAAACTAATATTAAATTCGTGTTATTAAAACGTGTTAAAAAAAAAAAAAAAATTGGAAACGATAAACAGAACGGAAGTAATTATGAATATTGTACTAATGAAATATTTTTAATTTCCAATTGTTCGATATTATATTATTATATAATATGAATCTCTTGAATTTGAATAAATTCTTCGAGTTTAGGTTGAAATTTTCATCGATTATATACGGATTTTATGAGTAATTATTAGCTTATTATTATTATTATTGTTTTAACCAGTTCGTTCGTCGATAATAATTCTTAGATTTGTTAATGTATAGTATAGAAAATAATAAACATTACACATTGTTAAAGTTAACGAACAAGTTTGTGAGAGAATAAGTGAGTGATGAATAATGTGAAATATATATAAATAAACTACAATTTATACGAAAACATTTATTTAGTTTGGTTACATATTTTGTATAAATTAATAGAAATTTTATAATTATTTGATTTAACACAAATTACATCACTGGCAAAAATTTAAAAAAAAACATAAATCATTTCATTAGAAAAATCGATATGCTTCGTAAAAAAAAAGTTTTTCGTTGTTTTTTTTTTAAATAAAAATCACTAATTATCTGAAATTAAAACTTAAAAGTAGGGGTAAGGTAAAAATAATAATAATTACTATTGACTATTTTAAACAAACTACTACACCACCCCCTTTATTATAATATAATATTATTTATTACTAATTTTATATTTATTAGTAAACAATTTAAAACGTATTTTCAATAATAATAATAATAATAAGTGTACATAGTTTTTAATCGAATTATCTTACATTTTCGAAATACGGGCGCGTCTTACTATAGAGCGTAGAATTAAATATTCTTATAATTTTTAAATCGGAATTTCGCGTAGAAAACAAAAAGAAATAATTTTTTTTTTAAATAATATTTATTTCTATTACACGTCAACGTACCATTAAAATTAAATATTTTTAATTGCCAGTCGCCAAACACTAAAAATTTCGCTTGTTATTATAATGTAGAATAATAATATAATATTATTAGATTACTAGAATACACAATATTTGTACTATCCAAATATATATATTTATTACAATATTTGTGTATAACTAGTTGGATATTATATTTATATTAATTGTTTAATTAATAAATAAGAAAAAAAATGAATATTAACTAAAGAAAATATGACCGTTAAATAATATTATATAAACAAGACACAAGTAGACATTTATAAATATTCTTAATCATCGCAACACAATATACGTGTTGTATTTTATAATAGTCAGTTAATAATTAATAATAATAATAATAATAATAATAATAATTGTTGCGTGTGACAATAAAATAAATTACTTATATATATATATATATATATATTTATATATGTATAATTTAATCATGGCAAGTACGATGATAAAAATAGAAAAACAAACCTCATTTTAATTAAAAAGCAAAAAAACATATAAACAATAAAATATCAAAAGTGAATAATATAAAATCTTAATATTTTAAGTACACAAATATTACGTTAGTTTAAATGATAGGTATTATAATGTATGGGTGTAATTATAGGTATCAAAATAAAGCACAAATAATTTTTAGTCTTTATATACATTGTGGATATAATATATTTTTTTTAAACATTCAAAACACTAATCATTTCGTTTTGAACTTGGAATGATGCACACTTTTGGCACAAATACTAAAATGAATTGGTCCAATCAGTCTTTCACTACTGATTTCAGCTTTTAAATTTTTGAATTTTTAATAAACGAATGCGAAAAAAATGAGGAGAAAAAGACTCGACTATTTTTTATCTATATCAAGTTTAATATTATTGAGAGTAAAAGTATTAAATTAAATTTTGGTAACAAATTTTTCAAATGTTTTGTCGAAACACGCCGATTTCTTTAAATTAAACTTTTTTTTACGATCAAAGTCAACTTTAAGTAACTTAATATTAATAAATTTAAATTATATATATATATATAAACCGATAGTAACAAAAAGGTATCGAAAATCAAACTTATTCACAGCCATTGTGTTATAAGTTTAGATGTATCTGATTTTTGTAAAATAAAAAAATTGTTCAACATAAAATAGGTAATTTACATAAATATTTTTGAATAACTGTACTCGCGCGAATAAATAATAAAAACTGGCAATGACGATGATGATAATAAAAATTTCTATGAAATATTAATAAATATTTTTGGTTATGACTCGGATTTGGCCGCGTAAGGAACGTAATCGATAGCCATAAGACACGCGAACAGTGTCATCACCATTTTCGGTTTCACTTCGGTTATGTCTTCCGGTAAAGCGTACACTCTGGCTCCGGTTTTCCTTGCCATTGATATTGCGTACTTGGCGTTTGCCAAATTATCCTGAAAACAAATTACAATTAAATTTTTCACAATAATTCACTGGATTCACACACGCGGTTAGAAAGTTACCTCTTTATCGCCACCCTCTTTG
Organism: Chaetogeoica ovagalla; assembly: GCA_032441825.1. Classification (NCBI taxonomy): domain Eukaryota; kingdom Metazoa; phylum Arthropoda; class Insecta; order Hemiptera; family Aphididae; genus Chaetogeoica; species Chaetogeoica ovagalla. The sequence goes on from CM063744.1 coordinate 3,188,630, forward strand.
ATTATGTCGTAATTAATTGTACCCGGTTTTATCGCGTCAATTAAATCAATAACGATTCTGCCGTCCGCTAATGCCTGGTCTTGGAACCCTCTTAGAGTTGACGATTTATTGGCACTTTGCAATTTGTTGTTCACCCAGGTCACGATTTCTTTTTCTATCATCGGACTACCAGTCTTAGCGAGTTGAGTCAAGACCGATAGAGTATACGCTCTCATCAATTGCCAAATTAATGCTAATTGTAATAATAAATCGAGAAATTAGCGTTTAAAAATTATTCATTTTAAAAATACGTATGAATGAGAAAAAAATAACCGTTTGTACGAACGAATATTGTAAACTATTAGTTACTAACCTAACGTGAGGGTTGCGTTTCCGTCGTTTAAATCTTGTCCAGCAATACCGACTAATGAGAACTTCAGTTGACGTCCCAATTCGACAGCATAGTTGCAATTCTCTAATTTTTCCATAAACATCCGGAGTTTTGAAAATTTTCTAAAACGTTTGAAAACATTGAATTGCAGTTATTTATTTATTCGTATGACGAATTGCAATTAATCTCTATCGATATTATACGCATGAGAAAAAGAAAACGTTGTGCATAAGTTTGAATTATTTTATTTCTACCTGTGCACTTTTGACCAATTTACAATTCCTGGTTTGATAATGTCGTACAATTGGAAAATGATCAGACCGTCGGCCAAGTCGGAATACAACCAATTTACATGAGGTGCGACGCCCATGGAATTCATCCAGTTTCTGTAAGCTATTATAATAATACAGAGAAATAAATGAATGACGTGGAAATGTAATATTATGATAAAAATATTAATTACAAACACCAAATCTTTATTTCTGAAGAGGTCAAAATGTAAAACTAACTTTTTTCTTCTCTCGTTTCCTCAATCGATTCTAATCCAATGATTTCTCCTTCCGGTTCGTCTAATCCCGGGTGATTGTTAAACAAGTTTGCCACAAACGCAAGATTCAATTTGTACACACCGTTCACAACATCGTTCGGTGTAACAAAACTACGACAGCCCAATTTAGCTGCTTGCTGTAACATGAGTTCTGCTCTTTTGTTCAAATCCGGTTCCTAAGTACAAAACGTACATACGTTTAAACAACACTGACCAATGATGAACATAAATTCGATATTAATATATATTCGATAAATTATTCATTCTAATTTCGCGATAAATAAAAACGTGAACATTTCTTCGAAAATCAGTACTGACCATCAGTGCACACATATCAACGTCAGAATCATTTGGTGCTATTTGCTTCATGAGATAGGTATATATTTCTGAATCGGTTATGTCGTTTTGGAAGTTGTGGCATTGTCTTTAATTGAAAAATAAAAATACAACATGTTTAAACTGTGATATTAAAAAATCAATAATATGACAACGTACCTCGAAACTCCAGCACGATTTAAATGGAAGTTTACCCAACGCAACAGTATGGCTTCTGGTGACAATTTTATGAGTTCTTCGATTTTCTCACCGTTTTGTAACAGTGTAGCCAATCCGGGGCAGTTTTCAAGAGTGATTTGATTAAACAGACCGATCTAAATAATTTAAACACAAATAAAAATAATTAAATTACATGTTTGGATGTTGTTGAAATAAAATGTTACCCTAATAATTTGCCACAGTAAACCGAGAACTAAATGCGGTTTTCCTTTGGCGAGATCGTGCGCATCAATATTGACGATATTGCAACCGATAGATTGACTGGAAACCAGTGCTAGAGTTAGATTTTCCAATTTTTTATACACAGTTAGATTGCTTTTGTTTGTTTCTTTGTTAATCGCTCTCTCGTCGATTGTGTCGGGACACGAATGATTAATGACTTTGCTGGAAAGGATAAATGTGATTTTCAATTACAATAATTTTAAACTAATAATATTCGAATAACGATTATATTATATTAAAAAAAGTAATCATGTCGGTGTCAGTTTTCATTTATTCATAATTATTATGTCTAAACGAAAAAGTTGTCTTTACCAGAGTAAGATTCCATCTTTGACTTTTTCGTACAGATTTTTCCCTTCCGATGCTATTGGAAGCAAATGCTTTAAGTCGGGATCAGTGCTCAAGTTACTATTAATCCAATCGGAAAATGCGAGCTGTTCTTCTAGTCTCACGGAATGTGTTGTTCCTTCACTGGACGCATCAGACATTCCTCCTAATGTTTCTAAATTCTCTTTTTTGGATACAACTTGTTTAAACGAGCTAGCGACTTCTCCAGCTTTCAAATCTGAACACAGCTGAAAACAAGTACACGATTAGTAAATGTTATAATGTTGGTATACGTTTTGACAAAGACTTTGACAAACCTTTTTGAATTCTGCAAACACGAGTTTCCCTTTTGTTTGAGTTTTTTTATTATCGTAGTCTTCGATCATTTTGCGGACCTTCCACGCAGGCAACTTAAAGCCACATAAATCTAAAGCTTCTTGTAATTCTGAAAGTTCAATAGTTCCATTTCCGTTTTTATCAATCTGTAACGAATAATTAATTTTTTGTTTTAATCGATAAAAAATCGTTTATAATATTATTGTTTACATATTAATGGAACTGTAATAATATTCACAAACGGAATATTTTCGAGATTTAACAGCGTATGTATTTAATAAATTAGTGTTAAATATTAGTATTTACTAGTAAAAAAATTTTGGTTTTATCTAAAATGGGAGGATAAAAACGGCTTTTAGTATTAATAACGAAAATCTATCGATAGCTGATATGGAATTCCGTTATCGAATATTAATATTGTCCGTTGTACAGTGCATTCGACACAAAATGATTTTAATCCATTAAGAAAATGAGACATTCAGTTGGAAAAAATGGATTGAACGTCGAGAAAATAGAGCTTGTGTTAATAAATTATTATAAACGGATATTTTTAACAGTTTAGATATCTCGCATTTTCAGAAACTGCAAATAATCGATTACTTTTACTAATTTCATTGTTGAACGAAAAAATAATAATATAAAAGTAACGCGGAATAATTTCTTTTTTTAACACTCGGCGTAAAAGTGTACGATAACATTTTCTGTGTTCTCGTGTCGAAATTCGTTTCATGCGCTGCTAAACAGCACTCGAATTGTGGGAATACGTGGAGACACTTATTATTAAACATTTTATCGTTTTTTTTTTTCTACGATTCTGACTGAAGAACGGTCATTTTCACTCTTTTATATTCATAATTTTCGAGACAAAAAAAAAAAAACGGGAAAATTTTTTTTACACGTTGTCAAAACGTTATCAGAACGAAAATAATATTAATTTATTGCCGTTTTATATACCACAGAAGAGTTTTATCGCCTACGAACGAAAATAAAATCACCGGTTAAACTTATATAACGAATTAACTTCCGACCTTATTATTAGTGTTATTATACCCCGTATGTTCAATTATTTAATTTCTATATTATTATTTTATAAGCCGACAATATATTTATGTACTTGTCAGTTGAATACTTGAATTTGGATTTTGAAATAGGGATAAAGGAAATTACGATGGACGAGTAAAACCGTCTAAAAAAAAAAAACGAGATTAAAAATGCCGCGCGATCATAATAACAATTATGGAAATATTTAAATATTGACAATTATTGTCAATTTTTTTTTCCCCCCGAATGAAATGATTTATAATATTTTTATACAATTTCGCGTGCTTGTACTAATTCCTCTTCCTCCCCCCCTCCCAATCAATTCGAGCGATGCAAAAAACACGTTCTGTTTTAAAGAAAACTGTACACTAACACTGACCGTCGTTCATTTATCGATAAAGTATGCTTTTTTCTTTTATACTTCACACGGACGTCAGAAGACAGTAAGCACACCAGCTACTGCAATTAGGGACAGACTTCTGCTATCGTATGAACAGACTTGTGTATCATTCCGATAAACAGTATTCCGGAGTATTGTATTTCGAAATGACTTTTTAAAGATCGTTCATAGTTTTAAATAATATCAACATAGAAATAATGGATTTATTATACTTTTGGATGCGAAAAGTAAAATATTATTTTACTGAATGAAACAACAAGCAGTATGCACATTTAAAATAACATCGATCGTTATTTCACCAATAAATAACCTTGCTATAATATTTAGTGTTTATGTATACCCGACCCAATTCAAATAATTATTTATAATTCGCGTCGTGTTTTATAACCGATTAGTGTTATTAATTATTAGTTATTGTGTTAATTTATAAACACGGAATAAAAAAAAAATAAAAATTATTATTATTAAACCCCTCAAACACGTCATAATATTATATTATTTATGATGACCGTTTACATTCGATTAATAATAATAATAATAATAATAATAATAATAATAATAATAATAATAACAATTGCGTTTCGTATTACTGAAAACTAGTATCCCCCGCCCCTGGGTTAAAAAACAGAATCAATTCGTAAAATATATTTACACTCGTCGTACGTCCGTGTCGTGGACAACGACGAGTCTACATCATAGACAACACAATACCTACCGACGCGCTTATCAATAAACGCGTTGATATCATCGCCTAATTTTTTTTTTTTTTTTTTTTTGATTATTGAGAAAACGGCGCGGGAATCATTCGGCGGTTTTCAGCATATATACACGTATGTAATTCAGTATAAAACTGACAAGATCATTAAAAAAGAAGAAAAAAATCGATTTTGAAAACGAACGATAATAATAGGCAATTACGTATGGACGGAGGAGTATACTTATACGAATAATAAAAACAAAAGGTCCGAAAATAAGAGTATCGATTTTCTATGAGCTCGAAAAGTCACAATAAATGAGAAAATAATCCGGACCGTTCCTCCTTCGAACCTAACGCGTCGTTTTCTAATACCGATTACAATCAGTTACTAAAATAATAATTATTTTACCATACACGAACGCGTACAACGCACTGCGTTTATTGGCCGACACAGGCACACGGGCGCCCGATGGCCCACGCATCGTTAACCACGCGCCTCTCTTAACGTTTGCGATAACATAAACACCGCCGATTACCTTGGAAAAATGTTCCTTGAGCTCGTCGTCGGCCGTGGCCACGTTCGCGTTCCCGTTGATCGCTTTGATAAAATTCGAAACTTTCGACATTTTTTTTTTGTGTGTTTAACTTTTTATTTTGCACAGCAAAAAACACACACACACACTTGCGCGCGCGCCGCGCACTTTTCAATTTCCCGTAGCGGACAATAAGACGGAGAGAAATTTTTTTAAAACAACACCGCGCGCGAGGATTAATGGATTTTTCCGTCCAGTTGTACACGACGGCGAGGACACGAATCACATTCGACAACTGCGACGCGGAACACGGTACGATTGCGCGTGTGGCCGCCGCTGCCGTCGCCGCCGACGGCGAGACGTGTGTCGTAGCCGGTAGGGTAAGTGGGAGCGAGTAGGCGAGGCGTGGCGGCCGGTCGTCGTGGCCGTGGGGCGACGGTTCGCGCGGAGTGGCCGCCGTTGTGCTGCTGCTGCTGCTGCTGCTGCTGTTGTGGGCCACGTACGATGACTCACACCCCCCTCACGACGACGACGCCCGTGTGGTTAGGTTTTGTGTGTGTGTGTGTGTGATTCATGGCCAACGACCGCACGACGTCATACCGTTTAATATTTTTATTTTTTCGAAAACCCCACTGGCACGGCCTAAATACGATATCGTCATCGGTTTCTCTCGGTACTTTACAAATACTTTTAAACGCGTCCCCGTGTACTGTACACTTATAATATATTTCCTGGATTTCTCTCCATGCGCGCGCGCGCTGTGTATTACTCATCGTCTCTCCCGCACCACCGATCCCTCTCCCGCCGTCTGGAAAAAGTAACACGAGCTGTGTATTTATTATTATGTTAAAATATTCCATATAATATAAAACGTGCGGACGCGCGTGTGTATAAGTCGGTTTATGTAAAAAAATTCCACGCCGTTTAAACTGAATTTTATATATTTAAAAAAAAGGTATAAAGAATCGAGTTGTGGGTATCGCTCAAGTGAGTCCGATGTTGCAGGGTACCGGACGGTATAGGTTGGTGATTATAGGCAATCATAGTTGGATTCTGGATTATTTTATGTAAGTAAATGTAACGATACAATTTCACTGTCTCGTCTTACTTTGTACCTTAGTGGACAAAAACACAGTGAGAGCACGAGACCATACGTGTAATATATATTTTTTTTTTTTATCGACCAGTGTCCGAGTGTGACAGAGCGAGCAGAAACATCTCATAATAATAATAATAATAATAATAATAATAATAATAATAATAATAATAATAATCAATTTACGTAGTAATTTAAACGCGCATTTATTTCGTCAATTAATTTTATGTTATATAATCGATGGCTAGGACTCGTGTTCCGCTTCGCCTGCGGAAAGTGCCGTCACGTCAACGTCGGATTACTAAGGTGACAGTGTATAATATTAATTATATATCGATTTTTTTTTGGTTTTTTGCTATATACTACGCAACATGCACACACATACATTATTGCATAGACTCGATTTGTTGAAATAAAAACGTTATTATTTGAAAAATAAAAACGATTTCTTGTGGTTTGAAAACATGTTATCACACGTAGCGCGTTTTCGCTGCCTCCGGTCCTATGACCCGAGGGCGTAAAAGCGCGTTTATTAGTATACGTGTACGTATAAAACCACAAGCCGAAATTTTGTCATAAAATATACCGTATTCTTATATAGTACTTATGACGCGAGTCCGTACTAGTTATTGTTGTGTATTTTATGAAGAAATAAGACATATATAAATACATTCATTTAAAAACCGTAAGAGTGGTCCTCGAGTGTGCACTTGAGTGTTTTTATCGCGTCCTCCGTAGGGTCCACTGCGAGGAATTGAACGAGCCGCGAGTCGTGTGGTACTTGTGATACGAATAACAAGAGCGAGTGATTTGTTCGCTTGCATAACGCGCATATGCGTACGGATTAAAAACGTTAAAATAATAAAACGATCATTTTAATATAACGGGTTTTTGAAAAGTAATAAAGCGCGTTTTCATCGTTATTATATTAAGATGAGATACAAACCGCGTATTTTTTGAAACGAAATTCCTGAAAAGCTAATCGGAATTCAAACTTTGCGCGGAAAAAAAATGTTTTTCTTCTTTTTTTTTTAACGTAAATAATAATTAATACCGCGAATTTTATGAATTTGTACGGAACTGATTGAGATAAATTGATTTTTTTTTTCGTTTACGGGCTTGGCCGGGAGTAATGATATTGTGGAGAATCCTTCCCACGACTCCCTACCACACCTTTCGAATAAACATTTTACATATTTCAAACGTGCAAATAATATTAGCCTAATTTATTACAACAACTCCGATGTAATACATTTCACATAACATATTTAACACTCTTTTTTGTGTATTCACACACACACACACACATACACACATATTTTATGCGCATAAATTCGTTATATTATTAGTTTTTTATACTCGTCGGCGACGGCGTTTTTGTTCCCGTCACCGGTTCAGGCGTAAAAGCAGTTTTTAAAACAAAATTTCATATATATATTATTACAGCACAACGATGAAGGCGCATAAGAGAAAACGATTTCTTTCGAGCATTGGATAAACTATGTTTTAAAAAAGAAGATGTGGCCTGAATTATCCCAGGCAGGGAATAAAAATTGATTTTTTTTTCCAATTTCGAAAGTACGGTGATTTGTTCTTTGGATTCGTCCCGAACTGCAGCTTTGCGATAGGTAAACATTTATTTCGAATATCGAGTTGTTCTCAGCAGTAATTTCTCGAGCCATCGGAGAAAGATCGCAAAGTCGATCAGACGAACGGTTCTTATGTATAGGATTGCAGAACATCGATTGTTTACCTCCACCTCCGGCGAAGTTGCAGATTGCTTGCGTGCTGGTCCAAATTCGAATACACACGGCCATTACTCGCAACGTAACGTGTTATATAACTGGCCGTAAAGAGTCGGGTAGGTTTTAGATTTTTATAATTTTCCTTTTTTTGAATTCGCTGTAATTGTCGAGAGAGACGAAATTCCCTCCTCTCCCCCCCCCCAAAGCTTTGACAATAAGACGTGAAAAAAAATTTCAAAGAATATTATCCATATACTACATACGGTTTTATCGTGAAAACGCGTTAATCGCAAAGCGCAGAGGGACGTTGTAATTTTATTTTTTCGCACACAACGCGCTCTTTCCTGAAAGAAATTTATCAATTTACTCCCACACCCCAGGGACAATAATACAATTATTCGAATCACACCGCGCACCCCAATAATTATTATTCTAAGCGACGGCGCGCACGATATTACGCCAGTTACAATATATTATTATTAGGAGTTGCGAAAGACGAGTAATAGCTGGTGTATATTATGCGAAGAAAAAGAAAACGTGCTCGTATATACGGAATATAATATTATATGAATATTGTTGTCGCACGAATGTTTATTATACGTTCGCGCGCACGTTACGCTGCTGCCCCGGTAAATATTCGAGACGTTTCGTTTTATTATTATTATTATTATTATTTATTTATTTATTTATGACCGTTTATTGTTCGTTGAGATTGTTTTGAAAACGAGACATAACACAGTTTACGAAAGAGGAAAAAACAAAACGCGTGTTTGCGAATGATGATTTTTTTTTTTTTTTTTTTTACTGCTCGTCATCACGCGCGCGAGGACGCGTAACGCGCGAATTTTTAATATTACAATAACGTTTCAATATTTATTCATATGTACCATACGCACATACATTAGACGGTTACCGCGTATATGATTAATACTTACGTGACGAATATCCACAACTGTCTCGTTGAAATGCCTCTGTTCTCTGAAAATCACCGACACACACCGAGTAATATAACCACGGAAACGTAAAAAAAAAAAAAAAAAAAATTGACGATATATATATATATATTTTTTTTTTTTCTATAAAAGTCTACTCCGGTCGTTTTTAGTTGGAATTTTCACAAAAATATATATTAAAACTCGACGTTATTAGTCGTGATTTTATTTTCAATAATTTATTACTCGGTTAATGAACGAATTCTGCGATATTATCAAAGCGATAAAAAAAAAAAAAAAAAACGTCCGCTGAAAACGTTTTAACTGAAATAACAATAAATTTTTGTATATTTTACACGTACGCGTGTATGTTTACGTTCGCATTTATAATGAAAAAACAAAAAACAAAACAAAACTTCGAAAACGTATTCTGGTGAGAGAGAGAGAGAGAGGAAAAAAAATTACCACGTATTTTTTATTATTATTATTATTATTATTATTATTATTATTATTATTATTGTTTCGTTGTCCTCGCGGTCGCGTTGCAGGGCGAGACATCCCGTGTGTGCAATGTGAATTACTATACGTCAATTTATATTGAAACGATCGATGGTCGCCGACTGTTTTTTTTGATAATATCGCGGTTGTTCGAATGTCGAAAAGTTATTTAGAAAAAAAAAAATCTAATTACCCGTGTTGTCATAACGAATTCTAAAAATCCGAAGTGGTTATTTTTTTTTCTGACGAAGCACATTCAAATAAAATATTATACGCGGCTAATATTATTGTCCGTCACGTTATAACGCGTTACGTAATACGTAATAAATTGCGATTGTAATAGTTTGTTTTTTTTTTTTGTCAAAAATATATTGTTATTGTTCGAAAATGTCAAAAAAAAAAATAAATAAATATACATATAACAATAACAGGCGTGGAAAACTCTCCGTGTTTTTTTTTTCCGTTATTCAAAACGGACTCTCCTTTTTTTTCTATGACGTGTACACTCTCCCGCACACACGGCCTCAGGAAACGATTTTCGACCGACTCCGGCGGTTCGTTCGTCTTTTTAAACGGCGCGACGTAAAAGTCTCCTCGCGCGCTCTAATTCATATATATACGCGTAACAACAACGTCGTTTTCAAATCGACCACCATCAATTTATCTCATCACAACACTATCGTCTATATTATCATTTCTACCGTTTTTTTTCCCCGTTTCGTTTGTCGATCATACACGAAGGAGGGGTTTGTTTTTTATCGTTACTATTGTGTTTTTACTCTGACTAATATATTTGTATAAAATGTCGAGGAACGGACGGACGGTATATTATTATATCATCGTGCTTTCTGAACTCAAACGCGTGTTACGGATGTATTATGCGCGTTCGTACCATTCATTCGTTTTTTCATTTACTTGTAATAATAATAATAATACGAGAGGTGTGTGTTTGTAACGTTTTCCGTCTGCGCCCGGTTTTTTATTTTATCTCATGGTAACGCGTCGTATTAAATGTGTGTCTCGCAGAGTAACGCGACGGGTTTCGCATTCCTATACGTCGCGTCGGGGTTTTCGACGTCTTTTCTTTCTTTTTTACTCTTAAGATTCGTTTTTTATATGTATATTATATATATTCACACGCACACACACACGCAGTTTATGCCCATTCCATGACGGTCGGACCGTCGACACCGGATTTCCAAATATATAATATATGATTTGCCGGTTTCGTAACAGTGCAAAGCTCGTTTTATAACACCACGCAGCGACCAGCCTTTATAGAACAACAGAGATAACGGCCGATTACTCTTGTTACACACTGTATGGACTGCATCCCCGAATCCGGGGCTAAAAAGAGCGACTTCTGTCGACAAACGAATCGCGTGAGCGGGTTTTTTTTTTTTCGTTAATTTTCTTCGATTAATTTGCGCGTAAAATTTTTAAATAATAGGCGTAAACCTGTTAATCAAAATTTTAATAAGAATTATTTTATTAATTCTATCAATATGTATTCATATAGAGAACATATGCTTTAAAAACAATTAAATTATGGACAATTCTTACGACGTTTATATATTATTATACGGGCATGCATTGAAAATTCGCCAAAAGCCTTTTTCATTCTTTTTTTACACTAATAATTCCGTCACGCCGTTAATTCCGATTTCGAACGCGCGCGAAACACGATAAAAATCCGTTGTTCCCTTTTTTTTTTTCTTAATTGCGAAAATCGCTCCAAACGTTCAACAGTTTGTCGACGCGTTAAAAACAGAGAAACTTTATGTTATTAATAAGACAAAGCGAAAATTGGGAAAATCGAAAACAACGCACCGAAGGCGCGATCAGTGCGATAATTCTCGTCACTTTCTTCTGTCACGCGTTATTATTATTATTTTTTCGTATTTATCTATTTTTATAGATGAAAAAGAAAACTATTATTCCCCCCGGACACATTATATGCCCCGGCCGATTGAATAACGGACGTGTTAATTATACGCCACCACTTGCAGAGTCGCGTTTTCTAAACTCGTATCAATCAGGACGTTTCGTACGACGTGTACACGCGTCTGATGTTTATAATGAATAAATAGAACTTTTTGTTTTTTTATTAATATTTACGTAATAATAGCACAACGCGGTTGAAATTCGCTCCAGGAGTCGGTTTATATACGTTGTTTTTCAAAACGCTCCGGGTCTATATTTACCAAAACGATTATTATTATTATAATTATTCATATGTACAAAAAAACGACAATTTTACGATATTTTTTTTATTATTCATATTATTGTCACACGGCGCGTTCGAGTTTTTTTCCTCGCCTCCCGCCGAATCGTTAATAATAGTTATATTATTATTATTATTATTATAATAGTTGCGTTAAATCCTGTCGCGAGTGTACCGCATTGCATAGACCGTGGGAGGGACGAGAAAAATAAATAATAATAATAATAATATTTCATCGCGTGCGGTGACCTCCTGCAGCATCAGCAGTAGCAATTGTCATAACGCTTATATCGTCGGACCGTCACGTTGTATTATTTATATAATAAACGGGTTTTACTTTCGAAATCTGAAAGTGGTTTGACGTCGACGGATTTGGTACTGTTCATTTTATATATTATTCGTTTCGCGCGAATTAAATCCAATTAATTGTGAGCAAAAATTATACTGGCCACGTTGAAAATTTCCACAAAACATAACGTGCCAAATTCGAAGTTTACTGGAATTGAATTTATTATTTTCCCCAACCACACGATAACCGATAAACCATACGCTGCACATTTCGACATCATTCCTTTGAAACGATTCCGTCGTTTGCAATATGGCAAATCTATACGACGATTTTTATCACCCGTTCTTGGGCGATAAAATTTACGCCATGTATATACATATTTGCAGAGAATCCAATCGCTGTAACGAAGAAAAAAATTACTTTATTACTGTTATATGTTCCGTATAATATGTAAGCTTACAAAAAAAAAAAAATTGATTTTTTTCCACTGGCGATTTGTGTTTCTCTGACGCGCGTTAGTTCACGGACGTGTACGTGCAAAGAAAAAAAATAATAATAATTTTTAGATTATGATGAGCGTAGCGATGATTGATTGTTTTTCCGTGTATATAGATTTTCAACTGGAAAGAATGATCGGATGATCAGCTGGTTATGCGTTATATATATATATATACGTTATCCGGTAGAAAATATGTATCTTGTAGAACGTTTTTCCTATATTCTCTTATAGTAGTGTACCCCTTACGCGTATGTAACGCGTTCAAAAACAACCGGAAAATTGAAAGAAAAACTATTTTCTTGTTAGTTCTTTTTAAACGTGGGGCACAAAAATGTACTGAAATAATACTCGAAATTTACCCGTTTTATGAACGAATAAAATAATACAAATTTTTTTTTTTTAAATGCCTTCTAATTTTATAAAAATACACTATTTAAGGCTATTTATAATAAATATTTTAAATTTTTCGACAAAGTGATTTGTCGGTATGATTGAAAATGATTTCCAATTTTATAGTATTAAAAAAAAAAACCCCTAAACCTTTACCGAAGTAATTCTATATTAAACGACATTCACAATACACATTTTTGATATTGAATACTAATAATGTGTATTGAATATGTTAATATTTTTACACTCATGTTATATTATTTCATTGAAAATCAGAATATCACGTCTCGCAGTTTATAATTTTAAGAATATAAAAATAAATAAATATTAATTATAAACCAAACGTGGTCTTCTTCAAATTACACGAATGGTATACACAGAACCGATAGACGTTGAAATAAATCTATGTATATTCAAGAACTTCGCCATGGCGAACAAAATCCTTGTGGGTGGCTTTCCTAAAGAAAGTAAATATAAATATTTCGAATTCAATGATTATAACTAAAATACAAAAGGATTGGTTAAGAGTATTACTTTAAAATAATTTCTTCAATGACATGCTTTTTACTCACTCGTATATACTTTTCACAAATACTGTTTACATCTCTGAACACTATTACGCAGAAATACAATACGCGTTTGCATTGGTTTCTATTCGTTATATGCGCGTGCTCGAATATATGTTTAAAAAAAAAAAATGATATTATTTACTTATCGTAAAATCAGAACAACATATTAAATAGACGAGTTACATAAAATAAAAAAGCTTAAGAGATTTAAATCGATTTTCAAAAGAATATTATATTAAATGTAAATATTAGTTTTTTTTATATAATATACGAGTATGCATTTATAAACATATATATATATACTGGACAGCGAGGGACACTGAGAATATTGATAACAGAAAATACCGATAATCAATATTATTCACTAATCATATACTCGTATACTTGTATAGTATTATTATATATAAATATTAATATTTTCGAAGAATACGAATTTATTTTATTATTCATCAAAAACCTACGTAACGCATAATAATAATAATAATAATAATAATAACGTTATAATCGCGTTTTATATTATACGCAATTAATCAAATTTTTTTTTTTTGAAAATACACATATCTCAATCATAATATACACGATGCCATTTAAGACATGCGGTTTTTTTTTTTTTGTAAAATAATAACTTATAATATTATTATTTTACTAAGACTTCAATATATTAAAATATTTATTGCTCGATTTACAATAAACGAGAATACTTTAAAATAATTCGAACAATCAATATTAGAGTTCACAGTTTCGTAGAGTTATGTTTTTATCCGTACGTTTTGGACAGCTGAAACACATATATTATATGATATTGTTCTACGATGTACATTTAGATTTATTGAGATTACAACGATTTCCTCTGCGTATTACTCAATTAGTTTCCTTTAAAAAGTAATTTTATACGTATTTCCCGCACGTTTGTATTTAAATTTCTTAAAGTAATTTTTTTAAAAGTCTAATATTTGTCTAATTTGGATTTAAAGTCAATTCGTGTCGTCGTCACATTCCGCCGAAACTATTAATTCTAATGACTAATATTAATGAATATATTATCATAACGACTTCTGTTTAGGGGGAAAAAAATATTTAAAAAAATATTAAAAATAATATTTAAACGACGCGATATAAAATTTAAAAACTGATAATAAAACTTTGTAGTTACGTGAATATGCAACAAAATATTAATATTATCTGCAATTTTTTTCCGGTATATTATTTATAAAGTTTATATATATATAAATATATATACATTCGTAATTTAATAATTTACACGTTTAGTGTATAAATACATAAATACGCGTTAATAAAAGTTAATCAATTATATTTATGTTAAAGAATTAATTTTACTTGTAGTTTTCAAAAAAAAAAAAAAATAATAAATAAAATAAAATGTACTTATATTTTGATTTTTATTCGACATTGAAATGATACATCATTGCGTCAATATATTGGGATTAGTCCATTTCATTAAATCGTAAATTTTACAACCTTTCCGCGTTTCGTCATTTAACTTTTAGATTTTTTTTCTTCTACACTCGTTTCTCGATTTCGACGCTTGAGATTAAAAACCTTTTTCGAGACGAAATATCAATTTCAGAATTTTGTAACCGGTTTTTCAATTCTTTAAATGCATTAAATATATTTGTAGGTTTTTGTCAACAAATCCTACAGTTAATAATATTATAATTCCATTCTTGGAGTTTTTGTTGAAAATAATATACGCGATGAAAGAAAAAGACTGTTCTAAAATAAACAAATACTCACTTGTAGAATGAGATCACCAGATTAAATTGACCGAAATCCGGGACATTTTATTATTATTATTATTATTTGAAATACCTCTTCTCTTCTTTTCTTCACTAATTATATCTGAAATAAATAATAATTTTTTTTTTATAATTAGTAAGGGAGAGATTTATTATATAATATATAATGTACGTGTATGCAAGTAATTCAAAATTTGGAATTTTTATTTATTATGTTATATATGCATGTAAATTCATATAATATTTATATCAGTAAGTTTTCTGGATTTTGTCAAATATTTTCACGTTAAAAAAAAAACGATTTTTTTTCCAATATTTGTTCGTAGAATTCTTCGCAAGGCTGATTATTAAAACTTGTTAATAAGCTTTTGCTGGTATTTATATCGAGTGTATTTAATGAATTTGTCCTTGTATTGTTCATTAGAGAAAATACACGTACCACAGTTGTATTTGAACGGTGCAAAACGAAATTAAATCGACCGTTTTCAATAGCACAGAAACGATATTTTTATTGTCTGCGCGAATGTTTTGAAAACAAGTTAAAATTTATATTTTACTACTGGACGATGACACTCGTCGATTTAGCGATAAAAAATGTGTTCGAAAGAAAATGTGTGACATTATTCGGTTTTGGCGTGACATTATAATACATATTATAACATATTGATTCGTTAACTTTTTTTTTATTTTACTAAACATTTGTGATGCTAATTTTTTATCAATTTAAAAATTAGTATTTTATCAATTGAAATTTGAAAATCGGGACCGCTCAGTCGAAAACCTGTGTAGATTTCAATGTACGCGGAAAACAGTATAGAGTACACAATCGTATTTATTATTTCCATTGTACGTTTAATATTTATTACGGCTGTAATCGCAGAATAACTCGGTACATTTTTGCGGTCTCGACAGTGGAAAGTGAATTTTTAACAAAAACAATCGGATTTTCACGAGTCGAGAATTTGATTTTTTCTTTAAATCAGCAGTGTGAATCCAGTTTATTCGTTTGCTGACCGGTACTAAAACAATGTCTGGACGATTTTTCTTCGATAAATATTATTATTTGCCCTAAAAGACAATATTATAATAATACGTATAATATTTAATAATATTATTGTGTACAAGAATCCGTTTTCGATGAGTCAACAAAGAACTCACCCGGTTTTTTTTTTTTGGCACGCGCTCATTACCATCGCGCGTCTCACTCCGGATATCGAGAACGTCTCTGAATAATTTGCGCGTCAGCTGGTGGTATTGATCATGGCAATAAGCGTGCGCAAATAATATTTGATATGGAATGTGCCATGAAGAAAGTGGGCCGCTTTTCCTTGAATCACACTTAGACCCCCTAAAACAAAAAGAAATTTAATGCAATTGTATACTTTTTAGTGAGATCGTTTTTGGATTTTCACAATTTTTTTTTTTTTTTTTTTAAGCGTCAGGAAAAACTACCGAAAAATCACATAAAAACGGAATTTCTTCAAAACCGGCTATCGTTGTTATGTTTTTCGTAATTTTGAAATTAACGATCGTGGAAAACGGAAATTTTCACCAAATGTGTAATTTTGTACTCTACGAACGAGGCGAATTTTTCAAAATATTTTTGGACTATTTTTGGCAATTGTAGATCTCGAGGTATTTAATTCGTAATAGTGGTGTATTTTAAAGGCTTAAAAATTGCCAGACGTTTGTTATTTCGAATTTAATCAAAACAAAAAAAAAAACTCGAAAATTCACAATTTCTTTTTATAACCATTAAAAAATTCTTCGACAAAGTGTGTATTTATTCCGACAGACGTTGTAATTTATACGTCGACCACTAGTACTATCACCGGATAATAGTAATATCATAGTGTATGACTGCCGGTTGGTTTATTTTATTGTGTAAATTTTTTCATATCTCATGAGTCATCATGAGTCGTGTGTTAGCATATTTTGTAACTTAAACGTCAAACAATAAAAGTCGTATGGAAAAAAAAACACGGCACACCCTAACTGCGCACGCCTATGGTGATAATTTTTTTTTTTTTTTTTTGTAATTTAAGTCATTTCTAAAACCGATTATTTTATAATCGATATAAAAATCACGAGTTTACTATTTATTATTATTATTATTATTATTATTTTACGTACTTCGTTTGTTTTTCTTCACTTATAATACATTTACGATTTGTGTATCAATATTTTAATTTATAAAACCGTAAATTGTTGAGAAAAAATGCAAATAATAAAAATATAAAATACGTCGTATGAACATAATATGCGTATACGATCGTCATTAGTTGTTTAATATGCAAGTGTATCAATTGTAATTAATGAAACAATAACTAAAAATAAAAATAAATAATTCAGGTATTTTTAAGGTTTTTTTTTTATAGTTTTTAGATTGGAAATAAAATTTTTAAAGATTTCTTTTTATAACATCAAAATTCGAGCCATTGTTATTACCAGGGCTCGTGAGTTCGCGCATTTGCGTGTTTCATTTTCCACATGAGAAAACATGTGAAGTAAAGTATAAATCCGTTTCACGAAAATAGTAATAAAAATATAAAATTTAATTGGCGCGTATTTTTGCATTGTTTGTGTGTATTTGTCGTAACATAGTTGATTTTACGAAGTAATTCGCGTATACTATTTAATAGAACGTAGAAACAAAATTGTATTACTGTTCGAAAGTTACGATATGTTTTATTGTAAACTGATTTTTGATCAATATGATTGTATGATACAGAAAAACAGTGTATTCGGTAAATAATCGATTGTGCGTAAAATATTTAAAAAAAGAATAAATATTTTTCGTCTTTAAAAACAGTGTATATAATCAATTGTCTTAAATTGGTAGACGTATGACTCGCGCACAACGTCCTAAAAAAAAGCAAAAAAAAAAATTGCCAGAGTGACGAATGAAGTTATACTGAGAAAATCACGAATATTTTCAATATTTTGTTTTTTTTAACCGTTTATTGGGTGATCGGTTTGCATTCGCGAGAAACGAACGTGATTATATTTGTACAGACGTAAAATATTGTGATAATCGTTTTTCAATCAATTATAATATTATACGGATACTCTAATTATTATTTTTTTTTTTTTCAAAAATTATAACGCAATTATTTATACACACACACACACACAGTATAGTACGCACGTAGAGTTATCTGAAAAATAATTAAAATATATTATCGTTTGGTACGTTCGCCTTTTTAATCATTCGAAAATCTCATACTCCGGCTCGTATTTTCATAATAATAACGTGACTCACGGGCCACTGTTGATACTAGATCGTAATTGATTTTCAAGTAAACACTTCTTAAATCGCAGTATTATACGCATAAAAAAAGAAAACAACACAACCGCACACCGCATAGCTGTATGAATAATAATAATTATAATAATAATAATAATAATAATAATAATAATAATAATAAATAAAAATTACTCGTAATTATACCTATACCAAGACCTAACGTATAAATATTTCAAGTAATAGTCAGTGACGGAGCGTATTATTATTATTAATATTACAAATCACGATTTAAAATTTTTCAAACGTTACTTGTAGTGTTTGATAAACAATCGTCAGCGGTGTTCAGTTCATTATAATTTTACAGTTTTCGAACGAAGTTTAAATGAAAACTGATTTTTTTTTTTTTTTTTTGTCAACCAATATTTCACGTTCCTTTGTTCCGTTTCTTTTCTCGATCGTTTTTCTCAACGAAAAATTAACGACAATTATCAAAAACTAATAAAATTGTCAACACGACCGTTTTAGACATGTAAAATCTGTATTTAAGATTCACGGCGCTTGCGGATTTCCGCCGGTTTTTTTTTAAGTTTGAAAAAATATTTTTTAAAAAACGATTTTTCGAATTTTACGTATACCAATATACGTATAATAATCGTTGATTTCAATATATTATTATGTTTATCGTACAATGAATAAGAAATAATGCGAAAACGATTATAATATGATATTTGAAGTTGCTTTCATGATTGCATTTTATGATGAAAATGTGTTAGTGATAAATATTGATTTATCTTATACAATTCTGTGAACAATTATAAGTACATAAAATATTATTTTTTCTATTATTTTCTCTTATACTAGTTTTGAATTAAATTAAATCGTATGACAATATTTATATACGATTTTGAACATTCGAATTTCTAGCTAAATGAAAAATGTGTTGATTTTACAATTTTATGTTTGATGATAAAAGTGAAAATCTTATAGTTTTTTCACGTAGAGACGTACCTTGAGAAACCTTGCGACTAAATGACAAAATAATTGAAAATAACTGAACAACGGGACAAACGAAAGACATTGTATACACCCTCAAGGTTTACAATGAAAGATTCTAAATATATATGTATATATATATATATAATAAAAAACGGTTGCTCTAAGGAACTATAAGAGATGTGACAGTCACCATTGAATTAATTTAGCAAAATATTCATCTAAATCTTGGTATACGTCAGTTAGTGTTCATTTATTTCAATAGTCATTATAGGTAGTAGAAATTGTCTAAAATATTTCGGGAAAATTACCAAAAAAGTCTTCAACGAACGTTTTTTGGATTAGTCTAAACTCACACGGACCACTCATGGACGTTTTTTTTTCTGTGGTTATAATGTTAAAATTGGTTAAAATCGACCACTTTTAAACCACTTTTTTGCGGTCGTACGTCTTTTTTTTTTGTAGACGTTCAAACCGACGACCATAGAACCACACCACAATTACAAATATTAATAATAAAATTAGTTTTCGTGCTGGCAACGACGAGTGATCAGTAAGTGGTTAGCGTGTCGCACCGTGTATGCTATGTTCGATCACCGACCACCACAATTTTTTGAGTGATACCGTCGACAAGACAGCGACTGCTGTTGGACTGGAGTTAGAAAATGGTCCATCTGTGTACGATTGCGTTTATCATTTTATTTTATATGCTATTAATATATCGACCACGAGCGACCGTTGTTTCGTGGTTGTACCGTGGTCGTAATGTGAGTTTAGGCTTAAACTATTCGAAATTTGACCAGTACTTGGATTCAAATATTATCTCGTTATACTGCGAGCTAACGTCGGCTGTTATTAGATGAGCGAAATAAAACGAACGTTTTATAATAGTCTCTGTACGATGTATTTTTATAGGTGAATATTATATGATCTCTTTTTTTCTTTTTTTTTTCTGTAATTGTATATTAATGTTACAATATCCACATTTGATACAAGA
Source organism: Chaetogeoica ovagalla (assembly GCA_032441825.1). Lineage (NCBI taxonomy): Eukaryota > Metazoa > Arthropoda > Insecta > Hemiptera > Aphididae > Chaetogeoica > Chaetogeoica ovagalla. The sequence goes on from CM063744.1 coordinate 3,208,894, forward strand.
ACACCAATACGCGCTCAATCGTTTTGATTAAAATATAAAAATTCATCAAATTTTATTGCTGAAATTATTATTCGCCGAACAGATGTAACCGAAAATTATTGTTTGTGTTATTAAATGTAATTATATGTCTTCATTGCACGCGTATTGTAATATTATAATATATTTTTATGAATTATAATTAAGATAAGTGTAACTGAATAGCAGTGCATCACTGAATCGTAATGACACGTCTATGCATGATTTTAATATTAATCATATTTTATACATTACCATAATGTGCATTATTAGCCTCTGAGGCTTTAATAAATCCCACATGTTTTTTCCGTTTCGTAATAATGTTATGTTTTTGTTTTTTTTTTCAATCGTATACATTAATATTACAAACGAAGTTAAATAATTATAAAATACAAATAGACATACAACACATGAGAACAAAAATTTAATAACGAAGAATATGGAATTTTATGGGAATAAAAAGACCGAGAAAAAATATGACGTTATGGTATATAAGGGAAAGACGGTAAACAGGATAATACGAAAATCATCACATTTTACCAAATTAGAGGTACTGACAGTCATTTGAGGAAAGATAGTATGAATGAGAGATAAGCAGTACACGTCACACATTTTAAACGGATCAAATTAGAAATAAGACTGTGAGACGATCGGAGCTGTCGGAACCAAGAAATAAGTAGGATTTCAAGAAAGATAATACGATAGATCTTAGCGATGAATGAGAATAGATTTCTACATCTATAGGATTCCGTCAATTTAGAAATGACTTTTTGAGATTAGGGCAAAAGTGTGGTGTGAAAAGGGAACATCAAAATGTTCTAAAAGCTAAAGAATGGAAAATTTCTTTTCGAGGACTTATGTGTTAAAGAAGTAAAATATACGCCTTAATTATTACTCTATAATATATAATGTACTCCAATAGTGTCCGATTCGGTTTCATGCATAAATAATCTATTTATTTTTTTAACCACCAATATCTAATAAAATTTGGATATTTTTAATGAAACGTGATCTTTTAATAGATTAAAATATAAAATTACTACCATTTACCATGCGTGTAAAAAGTTAACATTTTATTTTGTAACCGCGTCAGTTTCCGTCACATTATTGCGAGGTATGCCTTCGCATACATTCCACAAAAACTAAATCAGTTTATTAAAATAGATCGAAAACAATCGTCCGGAATAATTTTTCTACAGTACGTAAAATATTTCATTTTATAAATTTTCTGTCAATATTTATTTTTAATTTCTATCACCAATAGTGTTAGCAATTTCATAACACGCACGTATAATTTCTTTTTTATTTGAACTTTTTTTTTCATAATATATAAATTCCTAAACTTTTACTTATACAGTTTCCCTTATTTTTTTTTTTTTAATTTATTGGCATAGAATCTAAAAATATAAATATTTATAATTATTTATAAATCCATCTATACTTGATTTATCCACGCCAATATATCGATACGTTGTTTTCTTAAATCATTGTTAAGCAAATTAACTAATTTTTTTTGTAATCGTTAAATTAAGTTAACATTTAAAAAAAATGCAATTTAAGTTAAAATGTATGTATAATTTGAACATTAAAAATTAAAATTTTCTAAATGTCATTGAAAAAAATAACGTGAACAATTACAGAAGAACTTCTAATGCCTTATATAGTCTTAAAAATCGCCAACAGTCAATACTATTACGTTTGTGTTATCAAACACTATACAACAATATTATATTTATATTTGTAATTGATATTGAATGACAAATGTTTAAATAAAAATAATAATAATAATTACAGAGTTAAGCGATTTAATTAAAATTAACAAAACTTTTTAACTTAGAACCAATTATTGTACATAATTAATTTAACAAAGAATAGGCGTAAAAACAGAATGTTTTGTAAAACTATCAAATATATATCTAAATAATAATTATAAAAATAAAAAAAATCGATAGTGAATTTAACAATGACATTAAATACTTTAAATAATAATAATAATAATACGTCTGAGCTGTTTCACGACACGCGGATGTAATTGCATTGAAACGGAAACGCATAACTCGTTGATGTTATGTTTATAACTTACATTTAAAACCAACACTTTTATAAACGCTCCAAGTTTCGTGCGACAATTATTAGAGAGGATGTTTTATTGAATTGAGATCGATTAAATTATGTTCTTTTCTCGTTATATTTTATACCTCGTAATATTATAAGTGTTATAGATAAAACGAAATTCCGAATCTATTAGTGTAGGTAATAACAAAATAATAATACGAAATACAAAATTCATTAAAAAGACTTGAATTTTTGAAGAGCAAACGCAACTTTTTAAAATATTTTTAAATTTTACGTAATATTATTTACATAAAAATAATAAGCTATTTCGGCTGATGTGCAAGTGAATAAATATTTTTTTTTTAATCATATTAAATCTCTCATAACACAATTATTATTATTATTTTTATTATTAAAAATCTCGTAGAACGTATTGTCCAACACTTCATAGTCGGTGTACTCTACGCTAAATACTAAACAATTTCAAAACCGTATAGTTTTTTACACATCGATTTTGTTAAATTTTCCTGATTGAATCTATCTATTTTGGGTCTTCAAAAATAAATAAAAATATTTGAGTCAATAATTGGAATTTATTATTTTTCAAAGTAAAAAAGATACAATTTTAATAATATTTTTTCTCCATAATGCGCGTTCAAACTTAAAATAGCGTACAACGAAAACAACCAGTTGTAGTTTTTTACATTTTAATTAAACAAGAAAAAAAACATTAAGAGAATAAATATTTAAACGCGTAAAATATTTAAAGACGTTAGACAAAAAAAGTATTAATATTATAATAATTTTTTTTTGTTCCCATTTTTTCCCCCCATTGACAACTGCTATTATAACGTATAGAAAATTTGTCGATAATTATTGTTTCCAAAAAACGGAAATTTCTTACAAATCTAGAACAGAACAATTTTGTTTTCCTATTTAAATATCCATATAGAAATGATATGTTTTAATAAATTTTCTATGATTCGTTTATAATTGACACTTTAATAATTAACACGTGTATTGTACACATATAATAATATTATCTCTCGCCGTTTTAACTCACGGATTAACGCGCCTATAATAATGTACACACGAAATAATATAAAATTAATCGTATTAGAGACGGGGCCAAGTGAAGAATTATCGTGCGCTCTTATTACGAAACATTAATTTAAACGCAGTCATTACAATATGTATTCCGTTTAGAAACGGCGACGACAACAGCGAATAAAATGTTAATGAACACAAAATACCAGAGTTTATCGGTTTAAAGCGTCGTCGTTTGGTTGTTTTTTTTTATCGTAACGAAATTTTTATTCATTTTTCACTTTTTATTTCGTTCGCGCCGTCGTAAACGTTTACCCGTGGTAAATTCAACGTTAAAACTTATTATTTTTTTTTACACACGCAAACACTAACGCGTTTTTCCAATAATAATAATAATAATAATAATAAGCATACGCGCGGAAAAACAATGTTTCTGTAAAATAATCACGTATTTATTGGGAAACGATTATGTACGTGGATTGATTTTATACAAATCGATATGCGCGATATTTATTCGAAAGCGGCGAAACGATTATTCGTTTAACTTATTATGGTTTCTCTCTCTCTCTCTCTCATAAGGTCGAATCTCGAAATATCGTTCTCGTGTCGTTCGTAATACAATAATCTCTGCAGTGGCCTATTATCATCCGGTTTTCGATATTATTATAATATTTATTTATTTTTTTCTTTTTATCTCAACCTATGCGCAATTACATTGCGTACGGTTTTGTCTTTTGTCGTCGTTGTCATTTATTATATTTATTTTTTATGGTACTGCGCGTGGTCCGTGACCTATTAAAGAAAAAAAAAACCGTATATCCGAATGTTTTCATCTTATTTAAGGACGTTTTCATTCGATACGTCCGACAGCACACAACAGACCAATTCCTAATTTGGACACGTATACCATAATATAATATCTATTACAGCTAATACGTTTTGATAATTCCTTAGAATTCACCAATAAATCCGCGTAAAAATGCGTATACTAGCGGAATTTAAAAAAAAAAAAAATAATAAAAGTTTTTAGAACACACGGGCGTCGAATAAAACGGAGAAATCTGCGGAGTGTTTTTTTTTTTTTGTTATTATTATTTTCGAACGAAGGAAGAACCGAGTGGAAGTAAATTCAACGATAATATCACTATATGAATGTTACGGCCTTCGCATGTAATGACTCTCAATAGGCGCGAAAATTCTGTATAACCCGACCACGTCGTATATGGATGCGACTACTGCGGTATTATCGTAACAGAACAACCGCCGCGCACGTCGTATACGTTTTTACGAACTGTAAACGTTTTTTTTGTTTTTTTTTAAGAAATAATTATAAAAAAATAATGGATCTTCGCGTTACGGGGATATTTCGAGATGAGAAAAAAAAATTATTAATCGCTATTTATACACGTGCCGAAAATTGAGTATTTCCAGGCTCAATCGCCTATACACATTCGATACTCGTTCGTATCGACCAAAGCCATTTTTTTCTTGTCAACTAGAATTTATAATTCGATAAATCGTTTAAAAAAAAAACGTTTCCGACAGAACTCCGTAAATTTACGTTAAATGTTTTATTAAAAACACGAAGTGTTAAAATATATCATTTTTTTTTTTTTTTTTTTTTTAATTGTACGTGTTTTTGACAAACAAAATGAGAACTCTTTAACTATACTGTGTATAATAACTACTATACACGAGTAGTAAATACAAAGTAAGACCTACCGACCGATTTACAAATAAAAATATTGCGAACACGAGAATTTCAGACGACTACTTTTGAAAATTGTGCTCGTCACAAAAATAACACCTATATAACTACAAAGTAATAGTTAACTGTTGATTTTCCCGTCTATAAAAAGACTGTGCAAAAAACATTTTTTTTTTTTTTTTAAACATTTACTCAAAATATTAACCTTGAAAATCGCAATTCTAATTATATTAACACTTATATATCGCACTCTAAATACTTAACATATATTATACCTGTTTATATAATTTATATTTATATGATTATAAATTAACGATAATTACTAACTGGCAGCGTAGTGACTACGGGATGATGTGTGTGTTACATATCACCACCCCCCCATCCCAGAAAATTTTTGTATAACTGTGTTTACTCGTGTTTTATAATTAACAATTACTTAATTTACGTATCTGTATATAATAATTGAATTTTTAAAATAATAAAAAACAATTTTCTAAACGTTAATGAAAATGTAGGTATGTATTAACAAATTTGTTAATATACGACCTTGGCTATATTTTCTTATGGTTTACTTTTAAGCAGGAAAATTACAAAGCGTGTGAACCGACAATATTACTCAGTAGACGTATGGACATTGCCTAAAAAGATTTAAAGAATGATTTTGACAATGACATATTATTATAAATATAATTAATTATTGAAAATTTGTGAGATATCTATAAATGTTTATTTTTTTTTTCTTACTACTCGTCACAAATATTCATACACCACCTCCTACGTTTTGTACATTTTGGACATTCACAGCCATTTTCGTCTCCTAATTAAGGCCATTGCTAATTGGTATACGTGAATATTATTTATTAACTTTTATATGCATAAATATATATAGTAGAGATTAGTAACGTTTCATATGAATTACAGAATATTATTTATTATTATTTTTTATGCACTATGAATTTAAAATAATTAGAAACACATATACGATGTACTCTGTATAAACATGAATAGTCGTGTAATAATTATTATTGGTAACGGACATTATTACATAATTGTCATTTATCTATGTGACTATATATTATTTGCACTGCAAATTTAAGATTATCATAGTAATGATAATTGTTTCCCCTTAACATATTTAGTTACGGAATTTAATAAATTCTTTTTAAGCTGATAAACTCACTTATAACGGACATTAAACGTTAACCATAACAACTAAATTATAAATACAAATATATTATAAATTCTGAATACACGTAATATTTTTACAATGATTTTATAGTTTAGTTAATGTTTTAGTAAAGTTTTTATATTTTTTCTGTGATTACTATATTACGTGTATAAAGAGTGGGGTGGTGACATGCGTTACGTAAATTGTATATTTTAGTCGCTACTTAATTTGAAAATTTTTTTCGCCTCGATTATTCTCAGTATTATTTTAATATAACAGGAAAATTACAAAAAAGAAAACTATAGAATTTTCGTTTTGCACGTGGACAATTTTTATATTTTTTTTTTTTTTAGATTTTATTTTAAGAGCTAATTAGCGTCCTTCGGAATCTTTTTTCCGAACAAAATGATTTATCTTTGCTTACAAATTTCGTAAAATACGCAATAAAAAAAATAAAACTCTAAAGCCTTTAAGTATCTCAGCGACAATTTTAAAAAGAAAAAAATGATAATAATTAGCCTCGGGCTCGATTGTGTAGTGTTAACACAGAGATTTTAAAATTCTATTGTTTTTTTTTATTTAATCAAAGCAAATTGATTTTTCAAACATCATTGTAAAACGATTCTGAAGAACGTGTAATATAGTTCGTACAGTATATACTTTATTATAATAAATGAATAATGAACATGACAAATATTGTGAAAATATTTTTATGTTTGATTTTGAGTCCTTAACAAATACAGAAATTGTCCGTATTACCCGTGTTCAAAACGAATATGTCGAACATTTTACCAGATTTAAAAAAAAAAATTTTTTTTGGCTGTTTAGACTTAGAAAAAACCTATTGAAATTGAAAAACGTGTCGAATAAAGTACTAGTATATTGTAATTTCCCGTTAAGTCAACCGAAGACCCTTTTTATACAAAAAGAAAAAAAGGCAAACGAAAATGGAATTGCGATTACTATGGATATCGGTTCAAGTGATAATTGATTAGACAGATATAATATAGCTAAATTACTTTGGTTCGAAAAAAATTTTATGATCAACGCTATTGTATGTTGAATACGATTTTATATTATATTTGTGTTCACGGACCGAATGAACAAAAGTGAAAAACGATTTTAAGATGTCGTATAAATCGTTGAATGATATAATTTATATAGATTAATTTTTTCGTAAAAAAAAAATAGAAAAAAACAATGAACTTAATATTACTTTATTTGTTTAGCCAAACTGATGCGTTTGAATTTTAAACTCATTTAAATCGATTCGAAAGAATTCGGTTTACTTAATATAAACGAGATGAAAAAAATTATTATTTGCCCGTCAATACAGCCTTGATAGTAATGAGATTCGTTGATGGGCCATGATGAACGCGAATGGAATAAACGGAGGTTTAATCATCGGCACACAAGTAATTTATTTACGAATACGCCATTGATTCTGTTGTTGTGATAAATGCATAACGTTTCTTTTTTTTTTTTTTTAACATTCTTTCTGCAAAACGTATTCGTTATAATATCGTGTTATTCAATAGGTATGCCTACTACAGCGATATTATCTGTTATGTAAGAACTTGCGTTTTGCACGTTTAAATAATCGTAAACTGCAATATAATATTTTAATATGACTTTCTTATTATTTTTTTTTTTTTTTTATAGTTAAAATATTACACATTTGCGCGTAAATAGTGTATATTATATATTGTATGTTATATTCGCTGAAAACACAATAAAATACCCAATACCGAGTGTTGCTGAGCGTGTATGGGGATGATGACAGACTCATCTCATAGACTTATGAAATTGTTAACGGCGAAAAAAATATTATTTTTTTTCGTTCAAAACATGTAATTTAATGGCTACATTTTAGTCGACGCATAAACGAAATAATATTATATTTTATCAATTACGACGGATTTGTCGTTGAAAGAGTTGCCTATATGATATCCTTTTAGGCGTAAAAATTGTTTACCGTATTGCGTATTATATTCGGTATTTATTCCTCGGTCGCCGTGAAGACCGAGCGCGTAGGTAACTAAAACGTCAAAGACGCTGTTTTTTTGTGCGTCGTACTGTTCCACACGCCACTGAATTAATATTATTCGCAATAATTTTTTTTTTTACGAATTCAATGTTTCTTCGACTCCAAAACTCGGACGATTCTAAAAAATCCCCTCTAAATTACAAGAAGCAGTTGGAATTCGCCTCGGGCGGCAATTTGTAGGGTACGGTACACCTCACCGATGGACATTCGAAATTACGTATTATATAAAATAATATCCGAAATAACGTAACGTCTATGAAATCTAAACTTTTAAAATACCGAAAAATATTTAACCGAATATAATGTGATTTTAACGTGATAAAATACTTTTTAATAACGTCAAAAATGGTATATTTTAAAAGCGGAGCTTTGTCATAGATACTGTCCAATATCCGCTTTTACTATAAAGACTCCGCTTATCGTTCAATTCTTCATATTTAATAACGCGAAGTTAGATTTTCGGTTAGGATTGCAATAACAAAACGAAAAAAAAAAAATACTAAATTTTTCAACAGATTTCAATTGTCCGAATGCTTTACTCCTCAAACTAATCACGACATCGATGCGAACATTCAGGCGGTTATCAAGAATAATCGGAAACAAGCGCACAATTTATATTCAGCTATAACAATATAATAATAATTATTATAATAATAATTATTATTTTTATTATAATTATTATAATAAAAATCGATTTTTTAGATTCTGAGCGGAACGAGGAACGTATGTGGTTTTACAATGACTTTTTTTTTCTAAACGCGTACGCGAAAATTCCACCAGAAAGTGTGTTTCGATCTTTACAGCCATAATTTGTTTTTGGTAACAAACTGTATTCAGTCGGTACTATAAAATTATCATTTTACGATATTCACGGTTAAAATATTTATTATAGTATTAGGTTAAGCATCGATTGTAGTTAATCTTTATCTGGACGCAATAAACAATTATAATATTAGAAATAATAATTTCACTCAAAATAAATATAAAGCGCCATGTTCACTACGCGGCATGGACATTAATTTTCGGCTCTTTCTAAAATAAGAAAGTCTCGAGTTGGCCCAGAAAAAATTCTGGAGCTGACACTGATTGGAGAACACCGGAGACCCAAAAAACCTATTACAGTTGAATGGTCTAACACTCTAACTAATATAAGTGAAACGGAACACCGTTCCGCGTGAAACTAGTGATCCAAACGGAGCGCAGCCCGTGGAACGGCTACCAACGCTTTTCGATCGTCGTCGCCCGTGTCGATGATGCTTTCAATGCGGTCGTTGAACCGGCGTACCGGCTCAACAACGATCCGCGGGAAACTAGTGATCCGGACGCAGCGCGGCCCGTGGAACGACTACCAATGCTTTTCGATCGTCGTCGCCCGTGTCGATGATGCTTTCAATGCGGTCGTTGAACCGGCGTACCGGCTGAACAACGATCCGCGGGAAACTAGTGATCCGGACGGAGCGCGGCCCGTGGAACGTCTACCGAAGCTTTTCGATCGTCGCCGCCCGTGTCGATGATGCTTTCAATGCGGTCGTTGAACAGGCGTACCGGCTGAACAACGATCCGCGGGAACCTAAACAGCGGCCGCGGACGCACTACAGACCGACCGTCTGTATCTTCATTCGTATTCTAGCCTTCTAACGAACAAAAAAAAGTGGAAATTTAAACCTCGTAAACGTTGCAGCGGGAATATAATATTAGTGACTACGGGTAAATTTTCGATGACGGCCCCGTGTGCTGCCAACGCAAACACGGTAAACGGCGACTACTCGTATGTTATTCCACGACGTTGCAGCCACCGAACGTGATCGGATCCGGACAGAGGACGGCGCGTTGAACGGTCGTTATTGCGGCACACATCGTCGGGCGGGTATCTTATAGCAATACACCCGTGCGACGACGCGGGACTCTAAGAGTCACTCGAACTTTGCCATCTGCGCGCTAGACCGATCGTACACTGACCTTGTCGCTTCTGCAGAACGTGTGCGGCGCGCAAAAAATATTTTTGTTCGCGACGCCTTTTTACGAATATACGGAGTAGTAAAGCCAGATGACAAACATAGAAAATTTAAGACGACTCGACCTATCTACCGACGTTGAACGCCGAGGTGGGAAAATAATTTTAATGACAACGGGTCAGTTTTCGACGTCGGCCCCTTGTAGAGTCAACACCAACGGGACAAACAGCGAAAAATATACTCGGCAACGATGAATGCCGCAGCCGGTTAACGAGTTTAATAGTAATGACTACGGGTAAATTTTAGATGACGGCCCCGTGTGTGGCCAACCCAAACACGGTATACGGCGACTACCCGTATGACGTTCAGCGATGTCGTAGCCACCGAACGTGTCCGGATCCGGACAAGGCACGGCTCGATGACCGGCTACCTACGCTTATCGAACGTCGTTGCCCGTGTCGCTCATGCTTTAACCGCGGACGTTGAACCGGCGTACCGGCTGAACTCCGTTCCGCGGGAAACTAGTGATTCGGACGAAGCGCGGCCCGTGGCACGGCTACCAACGCTTTTCGATCGTCGTCGCCCGTGTCGATGATGCTTTCAATGCGGTCGTTGAACCAGCGTACCGGCTGAACAACGATCCGCAGGAAACTAGTGATCCGGACAGAGCGCGGCCCGTGGAATGTTTACCGAAGCTTTTCGATCGTCGCCGCCCGTGTCGATGATGCTTTCAATGCGGTCGTTGAACCGGCGTACCGGCTGAACAACGATCTGCGGGAAACTAGTGATTCGGGCGCAGCGCGGCCCGTGGCACGGCTACCAACGCTTTTAGATCGTCGTCGCCCGTGTCGATGATGCTATCAATGCGGTCGTTGAACCGGCGTACCGGCTGAACAACGATCCGCGGGAACCTAAACAGCGGCCGTGGACGCACTACAGACCGACCGTCTGTATCTTCATTCGTATTCTAGCCTTCTAACGAACAAAAAAAAGTGGAAATTTAAACCTCGTAAACGTTGCAGCGCGAATATAATATTAGTGACTACGGGTAAATTTTCGATGACGGCCCCGTGTGCTGCCAACGCAAACACGGTAAACGGCGACTACTCGTATGTTATTCCACGACGTTGCAGCCACCGAACGCGTGCGGATCCGCTCGGAGCGCGGCTTGTGGAACGGCTACCGACGCGTTTCGATAGTCGTCGCCCGTGGCGATGACGCTCTCAATGCGGTCGTTGAACCGGCGTACCGTCTGAACACCGGTCCGCGAGAAACTCGTCCGCGGCCGCGGTCGCTCTACAGACCGACGGTCTGTATATTCACTCGTGTTCTAGCCTTCAAACAAACAAAAAAAATAGGAAATTTAAAACCAAAAAAAAGTGGAAATTTAAACCTCGTAAACGTTGCAGCGGGAATATAATATTAGTGACTACGGGTAAATTTTAGATGACGGCCCCGTCTGCGGACAACGCAAACACGGTAAACGGCGACTACTCGTATGTTATTCCACGTCGTTGCAGCCACCGAACGTGATCGGATCCGGACGGAGGACGGCGCGTTGAACGATCGTTATTGCGGCACACGGCGCCGGGCGGGCAGCTTATAGCAATACACCCGTGCGACGACGCGGGACTCTAAGAGTCACTGGAACTTTGCCATCTGCGCGCTAGACCGATCGTACACCGACCTTGTCGCTTCTGCAGAACGTGTGCGGCGCGCACGAAATATTTTTGTACGCGACGCCTTTTTACGAATATACGGAGTAGTAAAGCCAGATGACAAACATTGAAAAATGAAGAAGACTCGACCTACCGACGTTGAACGCGGCAGTGGGAAAATAATTTCAATGACCGGGGGTCAGTTTTCGACGTCGGCCCGTAGTAGAGGCAACACCAACGGGACAAACGGCGAGAAACATACTCGGCAACGACGAACGCCGCAGCCGCTTTACGAGTATAAAAGTAATGACGACTACGGGTAAACTTTAGATGACGGCCCCGTGTGCGGACAACCCATACACGGTGTACGGCGACTACTCGTATGTCGTTCAGCGACGTCGTAGCCACCGAACGTGTGCGGATCCGCGCGGAGCGCGGCTTGTGGAACGGCTACCGACGCGTTTTGATAGTCGTCGCCCGTGGCGATGACGCTCTCAATGCGGTCGTTGAACCGGCGTACCGTCTGAACACCGGTCCGCGAGAAACTCGTCCGCGGCCGCGGTCGCTCTACAGACCGACGGTCTGTATATTCACTCGTGTTCTAGCCTTCAAACAAACAAAAAAAATAGGAAATTTAAAACCTCGCAAACGTAGCTGCGGGAAAACGAGTATAATATTAGAGGCGATTACGGGTAAATTTTAGATGACGGCCCCGTGTTCGAACAACCCATACACGGTGTACGGCGACTACTCGGTATGTCGTTCAGCGACGTCGTAGCCACCGAACGTGTTGGGATCCGCGCGGAGCGCGGCTTGTGGAACGGCTACCGACGCGTTTCGATCGTCGTCGCCCGTGGCGATGACGCTTTCAATGCGGTCGTTGAACCGGCGTACCGTCTGAACACCGGTCCGCGTGAAACTCGTCCGCGGCCGCTCTACAGACCGACGGTCTGTATATTCACTCTTGTTCTAGCCTTCTAACAAACAAAAAACATTGGAAATTTAAAACCTCGCAAACGTTGCTGCGGGAAAACGAGTATACTATTAGAGGTGACTACGGGTAAAATTTAGATGACGGCCCCGTCTGCGGACAACGCATACACGGTAAACGGCGACTACTCGTATGTTATTCCACGTCGTTGCAGCCACCGAACGTGATCGGATCCGGACGGAGGACGGCGCGTTGAACGGTCGTTATTGCGGCACACGGCACCGGGCGGGCAGCTTATAGCAATACACCCGTGCGACGACGCGGGACTCTAAGAGTCACTGGAACTTTGCCATCTGCGCGCTAGACCGATCGTACACCGACCTTGTCGCTTCTGCAGAACGTGTGCGGCGCGCACGAAATATTTTTGTACGCGACGCCTTTTTACGAATATACGGAGTAGTAAAGCCAGATGACAAACATTGAAAAATGAAGACGACTCGACCTACCGACGTTGAACGCGGCAGTGGGAAAATAATTTCAATGACCGCGGGTCAGTTTTCGACGTCGGCCCGTAGTAGAGGCAACACCAACGGGACAAACGGCGAGAAACATACTCGGCAACGACGAACGCCGCAGCCGCTTTACGAGTATAATAGTAATGACGACTACGGGTAAACTTTAGATGACGGCCCCGTGTGCGGACAACCCATACACGGTGTACGGCGACTACTCGTATGTCGTTCAGCGACGTCGTAGCCACCGAACGTGTGCGGATCCGCGCGGAGCGCGGCTTGTGGAACGGCTACCGACGCGTTTCGATAGTCGTCGCCCGTGTCGATGACGCTCTCAATGCGGTCGTTGAACCGGCGTACCGTCTGAACACCGGTCCGCGAGAAACTCGTCCGCGGCCGCGGTCGCTCTACAGACCGACGGTCTGTATATTCACTCGTGTTCTAGCCTTCAAACAAACAAAAAAAATAGGAAATATAAAACCTCGCAAACGTAGCTGCGGGAAAACGAGTATAATATTAGAGGCGATTACGGGTAAATTTTAGATGACGGCCCCGTGTTCGAACAACCCATACACGGTGTACGGCGACTACTCGTATGTCGTTCAGCGACGTCGTAGCCACCGAACGTGTGCGGATCCGCGCGGAGGACGGCGCGTTGAACGGTCGTTATTGCGGCTTGTGGAACGTTTACCGAAGCTTTTCGATCGTCGTCGCCCGTGGCGATGACGCTTTCAATGCGGTCGTTGAACCGGCGTACCGGCTGAACAACGATCCGCGGGAACCTAAACAGCGGCCGCGGACGCACTACAGACCGACCGTCTGTATCTTCATTCTTATTCTAGCCTTCTAACGAACAAAAAAAAGTGGAAATTTAAACCTCGTAAACGTTGCAGCGGGAATATAATATTAGTGACTACGGGTAAATTTTCGATGACGGCCCCGTGTGCTGCCAACGCAAACACGGTAAACGGCGACTACCCGTATGACGTTCAGCGACGTCGTAGCCACCGAACGTGTCCGGATCCGGACAAGGCGCGGCTCGATGACCGGCTACCGACGCTTATCGATCGTCGTTGCCCGTGTCGCTCATGCTTTCAACGCGGACATTGAACCGGCTTATCGGCTGAACACCGGTCCCCGTGAAAGTCGTCAGCGGCCGCGCTACAGACCAACGGTCTGTATATTCATTCGTGTTCTAGCCTTCTAACGAACAAAAAAAGTGGCGTTTTTATACTTTACTTAATGTACTCATATTTAATTGTTATATACGTTTATATAATATATATATATATATATATATTTAAACTATTTATATAATAATATATATATTATTTATATATAAATATTTTATATGTATAAATATATATACTTAATATATGTTCATTGAACATTAACTGAAATTGGGCATTGCTCTCGTGACTTACTTAACATAACTACCTAACAAATTCGCTCACGTGTAACGTAACACGAAAAAATTATTTTTTATTTTGGACTCAATTGTAAAATAAAATACTAGTATAGAAAAATCAGTTGGAAATTTTGTTTTCCAAATATTAAAAAAAATTTAGATATAGTTAATAATTGTTCGAGGGCGAAAAGTTCAACGTGATGCTCCGTGTTGAGCTAACACCAACGGGACAAACGGCGAGAAATATACTCGGCAATGACGAACACCGCACTTGGTTTACGAGTATAATAGTAATGACTACGGGTAAATTTTAGATGACGGCCCTGAGTGCGGCCAACGCAAACACGGTATTTGGCGACTACCCGTATGACGGTCAGCGACGTCGTAGCCACCTAACGTGTCCGGATCCGGACAAGACGCGGCCCGATAACTGGCTACCGACGCGTTTTGATCATCGTCACCCGTGTCGATGATGCTTTCAATGCGGTCTTTGATCCGGCGTACCGGCTGAACACCGTTCCGCGGGAAACTAGTCAGCGGCCGCGGTCGCACTGCATACCGGGAACGTTTCACTTATATTAGTTAGACACTAACTAATATAAGTGAAACGTTCCCGGAAACATTGCTAAAGCCGCAACATCGGTACAGTTTTGCTCCTATAAATCGTATTCGTTAATACTTAACGAATTGTTTATTAACTATCTGTTTATAATGAAAAGAAGGAAATAAAAATTAATTTTTAATAAACCAAAAAAGTTTATTTCGACAACCGGTGATTGAATGTTGAAAAATTCCTGATTATTATTACCTTATTTCTTTCCTAAGGAGTGTTCCGGGATAGTGTTAACGAAAATTGTTAAGGAGCATATAAAACAAAACAAACACAACAATAGATATATATTACTTACAGTATTCGCTCGGGATTGTGCCCTCGATGTAATAACGTGTCGATGAGAGAATACGATAAAAAAAAAAAACAAAAACGCTTGTTCAACTGGACAAAATGAAGTCGAAGACAAATATAAAACAACTCATAAATGGTTCACGCTCGTAAAGAATAATATTCGTGGAAGAGCGGTCACGCTCTGCTTTGACGCTGGGTGTCGTATACAAAGAGTTAAAAAGATATTATTTTTTTCGAACACGTCCGTCTAGATGTAATTTTGTTCTCACGTTGTGATAATACTCGCTACTCGACTATTCGATAACATTTTCTACGTCTCGATAATATTTTTTGTTTTAAATCTGATCGCTTATGATTTCGCTCGCATCGTATTTGTGTTTCAATTCGTTTACACTGTACGATCGCCCTTTCAAGTGCGATTCATTTTTTTCCCTTTAATAGCTAAAATCTTCAAATGACGAATATACGGATGTTTACAATTACGTCGAAGATATCTATATATCACTTATATTATTATTTTTTAATAAATTGTAATAATTAGAATTCCATTACGGGATTGATATAATTTAAAAAAAAAAAAATCTACGCATTTTGAGTTTATGAAAAGTCGTTAAATATTATACGTAAGCAATTGTATTGATTATATATACGAGCATAAATGACTTGTACGCCTTACGACGATTTTCACGGTTTTATTATTCTATTTACGTTTTATTTTATTTATTTATACGTGGGAATATAATCGGTGTTCCGAGACGAGTAATAAAAGTGCGTGTTTATTTGAATGTAACATGAATTCGTTGTGTATAATGTGAATAATTTTTAAAACCAAAACATTTGGTTTGTATTAGAGAAAATCCTAACAATGATAATAATATGTGTGCGCAATCAAAACACAGTGACCCTGAGCGTGAGACCGTCCGCACGCCTTTATAAACTGTATATTATTATATTTTTATCGTCTAGAGGAGGTTCGAGTATGACAGAGCCTATTAGAAAACACTTTTAATAATCTACTTTATTCCACGTTATTATTATTATTGTTTTGCGTATTAATTAAAACTTGTAGCCTACGTAGGCGAAGAAGAAACCCGTTCAATTATATTTTATCGTTCGATTTTATAATGAATAAGACCGTGACTCGTGTCTCATCAACGCAACGAGACGGGCCGGTCAATATGAGTTTTTTTTTTTTAAACAGATGTCTATCGGCCGTTTACAATCTATCGATACGGCGAAAGTCCACTCGCTGGCACTACACATTGTTGAAAATTTTAAAAACGAGCTAGAGATCAAGAGGTCTTTTTTTTCCTCGATTTCGAAACCGACGAGACGCGTCTGGTTTACGCGTACGCCTAATCTGAGAACGCGTATCTCCCCCGAGTGTTTCGATCATTGATCGCGCGCACTATACAAACACATTGCTATTATACTGTATCATACGGCTTGTATAGCGTTTAACGATTATTCCGTAATCAGAATACAGAATAAATATGGGAGCGATAAACGACTGTGTCTATATATACGTATATATATATGCCCCCGGAGACGACAGATTCGATACGACGCGGCGGCCAGTGAATACACGAAACCGAACGGAAGAGCTCATGGGGGGGGGGGCCCATTCACCGAAAACACGAAAACGGGCGCGCGCGTTATCCAACCAACATCTCGGACCGAACTCGACGTAATTTACGATTCTGTTTACGTGTTTCGAACCGTCGTCGGTCGACCTCGCGCACGGCGCGACGTATAAAAATAATAAAACACCTGAAACGAGCAAGAAGATGGGGCGGCGGCAGGGAGAAATAAAGAACGTTTTTCACGTTCTAATAAAAATCGACGTGACGGCGTTAGGACAGTTGGTGTGTGTGTGTGTGTGTGTGTGTGCAGCACACCCTCGCGTCAATAACCACACTCCAAGGTGACCCGCGTAGAATATAATAGCCGGGAGAATCGTATTTCAAAATGGAGTGCACGAAAACGATATTCATTGTGTGCGCGCATACGTCTCTATACAACAAACGACCCGTCCCCGGCTATTCGATAGCGAGGCCCTGGTTTTTTTTAAAGAGAAACAAGTAAAAATTCTGTATTTTCGAAATGTAATAATAACGAAAACAATTTTTTTTCCCCGAAAAAAAAATACATATATATATACGAATTTTATGGGTACCCACCGCCCCTCGAGCGAAAGAAAAAAAAAAAAGCCTACAATCTGTAACAAATGATGCGCGAATAGTTCATTTTTGTGCGAGTTTTCTCAACGACCCTCTCATACACTCCTCGTCTAGTGCGCGCGCCCGACGTTTTTCGTTTTGAATCGTACAAACGTATTCATAACTATTACGAATTGGCCATCTTTAAATTTTCAAGACAATCGGCAGTGTTTGCGGTAAGAAACGTTGTGTTTCCGGGATATAAATCCGTATGAGGCTAAGAGAAATTATTATATACTTTTTAGTCCGTTTTGAAAAGGTGGTAAGTTTTATTTAAACAATTAACGTGACCGCTGTGTTTTCCTTATATATGAAACAAAAAAAAAAAAACGAACGTGAATAAAAATATATTTTAAAGATAAAAGTGTACACAGATTAAATATAATTAAATCTTTAAATTTTAAATGTTTCAATGGTTTCGTTAGCGATTTCGCAATAGTACACAGTAAAACCTATTTTTGTTATTCGTTGCGACAAACGATAAAATTCGAATTAGAACGGTCATCGTGATGACCTGTCGCGAGAGATCGATTAATTGATTGATTTTAAAATTTCCTGTATTGTACACCAAAAATTCTATCGATTAGCGAAAACAGGAATACGATCTGTTCAGTAGTCGGTAAGAGAAAATTGCGAACGAAATTTGCACAGAACACGCAAACAGGAAAGCGAATTAATTATAAACGTTGTAATAACAATATTTTTGTTCTGCCGGAATCGCATTTATTGTTCTTATAGACTACAATAAATGTGTTAATATTAAATTTTAGCACCGCGTTCACACAACAATCAACAAAATGAAATTTCAAAAAACGTTATATGACGAGAACAAGCAATTTTTTGGCTTTTTGTTAAATCTCTTGCACCTCCCCCCCCCACCAACCGTATTTACGTCACTGGAATATTAAGTAAGTAATATGAGATCTTAGTCCCGCTCTCTCTCTCTCTCTCTCCGTACAAAATTTCTGGCTACACAATTGTAAACGACAACAGTTTTACATATACGTAGCCACGGGTAATTTTTTAATTGGTGAATTAAAATTTAAAAAAAAAAACATTTTTTTTTTTTTTTTGATATTTTGATAGAAATCTTAAAACAAAATATAACGGATCGCTTTTTTAAAAACGACGGTCTTCCGAAAGTGCAGACCTTGGACACCACTGCAGATATCAAACATTTTTCCTCGTTCAAATCGTCAAATACAAATTAACTAAAATAAATTCGTTTTTAAATCAAAAAAAAACAAAAAAAAAATCGTCAAATTCAATTAAATCTTATATTGAAATTAATATATTATAAATAACACTAAACGCTTAAAAACACTTTTTTTTCGATGCGTGCAAAATCGTGCGCAGAACATACTCAGAAAATCCATAATGCTTGACTGTAATTCGTTTTCTACACTCGCTATGGTAAACGTTTTTATTTTTTTTCATCATATTCGAACACGACGCCGAATTCACCGTCACTATACCGCAGTTTGTGATTGTCGTCGAAAACAGTGTTAAATCCGGGCCGTCAATGTTAGGTAAACATTCTATTATATTTGAATGTACTGCGGCTAAAGCGGCGAAGGCGACAAATGGGAATAATACAAGGAGGAGGCGAAAATTTAATAAACAGTTCACCGAGCCGTGGGGGGTTCTGCCCGACCGACCGCATATTATTATACATATGTAAATAAATACCCGAAACTGGGTAAAAATGGGGAAAAGAAAAAAAAGGAAATGTTTTCGTCGTTCTAATTCAGCGTGACAATGTTGTGGGTGTGCGGTGTGTATACAGTACACGCCCTCGTATAAATAACAGCGAATTTCGGACTTGTAAAATCAAATAGTCGCATAATTCAAAACACAGTAATAAATAAGTGGTTTTAACAAGCCCGGATTGAATAGCGGGACGGCCTCGGCCCGCAAAAGCGTCTAAAAAATAAAATGTCCATTTTCAAAACGTAACCACGTTTTTTTCAGCGTTTGATCTTTACAGGAACACGCCTAACGCACAAACCGTATACCGCCGATACGAAAAAAACAATTGAACGTTATATTCGTAATATCAAACGTTTTTTCTTATTTTATATAAATCGTTTAATAAATGCAAAAAAAAAAAATTGATCAAAATAAATTCTTTTTTTTTTTTCGTTGAAAACAATTATTGATATCAATTAAATCGAATCGTACAATATTGTATGAGTTCTACTATAAGCGCATAATAACATTATTTATTCTTCCACGAGTGCAAAATCGTATTTTCAATAGTCGCACAAAAACTATAGTGGTTCGACTCTATTATTCGCATTCGTTATCATGGTAATCGCCACCAGTCGAGTAAGACGCTCTCGCGAGTCACGTTGGAACGGTAAAGAGATTTTTTTTAATCTTCGAAGAAGCGAAAATAATCGTTGCCCGCACTGTACAATTTGTAACCGTTAAAGACAAAGTAAAGTCTTAAAGTTCCGCTTTTTCCTATGTTAGGAAAACTTTCCATTATATATATATATAAGTCAACTTATAAGTATACGGTACAAATAAATTTTGAAGATCGAAAAAACCGAGGGCCTAAGCCTCAATAAGCCCATAAATCACGACGGCACTTCAGTGTACATGGCTATATTATGTACAGGTATATTATGTAGTATCCAAGGCCGTGTCAGACGATATTGCGCCCAGGGAGGTTTGCTTCAAGAGAAAATGCCAAAAAATTGTCACCGCGGGTATATTATTTACTCGACAAAATAAAAATATATTAAAACAGTGTTATTATTATTATTTATTTATTTATTTGGACCAACATTATGTGTAGGTCGATAAGCAGTGGCATATTGTATTCCACTGATTTCAAAAGAGTTTGGCCGAAAAACGGATGAACGGTATATGTTTCAAGTAGTTAAACGGATAGGTACATAACACGATTAGGCATATTCATCTGTATACAAGTAAATAAGTAATAAGCGTATACGTCTTAAAACAATAAATTTAAAAAAAAAAATCATTAATATCGTCGTTTCATACGTGTTATTATTATATTCCGTATTCGCTTCGTCGTTATACGAAAATCGTTATTATTATATAAAACGACGTATCCGCTACGTTTAACGTTCGTATTATAATGCGTGCAATTTTATTTGTTCAGATGTAAAAAAAACGAACGAATAATTAATAAAAAATTAATTGATCTAGGTGTATGTTTTTATATACTTATGTGAGTATACCTACTATGCCCGCGTTGTTCTCAACCGATGTGCCGCCAGTAATCGCGAAGTGCATCAAAATATGTGGCGGGGGGATGGAAGCAATGTCGTCATTTCAAGTTTTTAAAGGTATAAGGCGAAGTTGTGAACGGTCCACATTGTTGAAAAATAAGCAAAAAAAAAAGTCTTTTTCTGTAATAAAAGGCTCTAACGCCGTTCCAATTAATCTTAATGGTGAAATATATTTTTTATGATTGAGATTAAGTGACGTAGCGATGTACTGAATGTTAACATTTTAGAAAACGAAATAGTTCTTACAAAGAAAAATAATAATTCGATAATTTTTGTCTAAAAAAAAAAAATTAAACAACATAACAACTACGAATTATAAAAAAAAAAAAAATTGTAAAAATCCAAGAAGAATGAATAATTTTAAACCAAATAAGTGGGACCGATTATTTAATCGATCCGAATACCGTGCGCCACGACAAATTGAACTCGATTACTCACCGGACCTGGTCACAAACACAATATATGGTAGCTTTACCGTTTATGTTTTTGGATGAAAATAAAATAGAGTTTGAAAAATAATTATTTATCGTACAAGACATTTTTTTTTTTTTAAGTTTTTAGTCGAACTAGTTAATATTTTAATATTATATATCGAGTCATCGGGAGAGGTTTCAATCTCAACCTCTCCCCCATGGACACCCCAATACAAAGCCGTATTTACATTTTTATTCTTTTGAGATCCCAAGGCAATGCGTTATATACGAGCAATTCAAATGGAGTTGTATTGAATATTAACAACGGAGACTCCGTTGGTGGTGATCAGAGGGTGTGGGGCCGCATCCCGATCCAAACACTTACGAGCGGACGTGAAGGGGCTATTTTGTTATTATTATTTTCTAGTTTGATGTAAAGAAACGCGTTTATTTGAATTTGGTGATTTGTTTATTTCGATTCCTCTCTAAAAATCGAGAACTGTGTTTTATTGAAAAATTAAATATATATGAGAAATAAATAAGGAATAGAGGAGAAGCTATGCGTTAAGGTATATGAACTTTAATACTGTACATAAGCTGGTATGACGGTATTATAGGTTCTTCAACCCTAAATAATCAAACAACTCACTATATAAACAGATCGTCGTCGAGACATCAACACAGTTAAATTATTTAAAACCTAGGTAGATGCGACGAGACTGAAAGACGTGAAAGTAAATATTTCTAAAATATTATAGAGAACGCCTGTGGTCGAGGTCAGCGACGGAGAAAGAATTAGTCTTTTCAAAGTGGTAAACAGTAACATAAGCCTATTGATGTGCGTGTTTCGAACGTGAAAATCGTGCGAATACCCGGTTTTACTACACCATTCGTGGAAACTGAAAACGTCGAACAAAAAAAAAAAAAGAATTGGAAAGATACTTGTCGAAAATATTCTAAATAAATACACGTTGAAAAAATGCGCAAGCTTTAAAACTTTAATTAAAATGGATAATTTATTTTATTTCCGTTAATTCTAATAGAATTTCGAAATGAAATTATGAATATATTAATTATTAAATAATTATGAACGATGTTGTGAAGGGGAGGGGGCTTTCATTTTTGTATTGAAAATAGCTAAGGCTCTAACCGCCCCCCTCCTCCCCGAATAAAGAGACCTAGTTACGCTTATCTATTTCAAACTAGTAAGGAAATACGGTACTATTACTAGACCGGCGTCGTGTTTCTTCGACCACTGTGAGACAAAAAAACTTATAAGTCTATTTAAATTCCAACGCGTCCCCCTACGGAGATTTTCAATGCGATACAGATACATAAGGTACAGATACATTGGTTTAATTTTTAGGGAAGAGGGAGCTAGAATAATCAAAAGTAAAGTGACTCCCTTTCATACGCACGATTATTATAACACGTGCTAATAAAAATATAAATATATTATAATGGATTATACCACTAAATAGCGTACGTTTAATAAGAATTACTATTCTGTTTTATTTAATAACATATTTCCGATTTTACTAATAAATATATTATTATATTATGCACAGTATACATACCTCTATATTACCGAACCTATCCCGAAGCTTCCGAGTTCCGAGTGAAGTTTTTTTTATTTTCACGCTCATAGCGGAGAGAAATTTCTCTCGCAAGTAACCGAGCTGATTGATTGTATTGACGCTATTTTAAATAATTTGCGCGAATTACGAAATACCGATTTGTTTGCGTACTCCTATTAACATCTTTTTAATCCACATCAGACACAATATTTTGAATAACAACATTCTTCGCTACTGTTTTCAGAGTTAAGATTTCCGAATTAAGACATCGTTTGATTACACCTATAGGCGCCAGGTTTTGAAAACGTCTTTAGCGGCCGAACTTACTACTTTTTAACTTTAACTTTTGCCTTTCAAAATAATTTAAATATGTTGGTAAAAAATAGAGAGACGTAATAAGGGGACTACTTCTGACCAAATTTCTAACTGTCAATGAACAATGTTCTCGAATCTCAGATATATTATTCGGTAAACATGGTTTGGGAAAATACTTTTTTTTAGGAAGAAACATATTTTATATCAGTAACTCCTTTTGCAGGCTAAGCCCTGACTCAATCTTTTCTTTGGAGGCTGTGGCCCCGGAGCCTCCGTGCAGTTAGCGCCTATGAATACACCCATCAGTGGTTATAAATACACAATATAATAATATAATACATATTAAATAGTTATTATATTTTCATTATTAAAAATTAAAAACAATTAATAAATAATTATTATAACAAATAAGAACATTTCGAATTCGCAGACGAATTTTCCGTCCGTAAGTGACAATAAGTGACAGGCGGTCAAACAGTAATGTCGAGGAGTGACTTCTTTTAAAAGGATAAATTCATTTTAGAATTTCTTTCACTCGTGTCACACCCACGAGACAATAATAATCTCTCCGGCGCCACTCCGAATCGGCTGTCAGACGTGTTTTTTTTTCTCTTGTTTTGTTATCGCTAACGACGAAATACCATCAACAACTGTACGCGCGTCTAGACGACAAAAGTGAATTAGCCAAAAGTGTATATCGTTGTACGTTTTACAAGGATTTTATACGTGTCGTGTATTTTTATGTGTTCGAATTAAAAAAAAAAAAAATTATAGGAACGTAACAAATAATAATCAAAAAGCATTCATTATAATATATACACACACACGACTGCTGCACAGTCTTTCGGTTTATTTACGCGTTACACGCAACTGCGTCGAACGCTATACCTATATATAGGTAGGACGACTTCCCCGCCTTGTCAAAAGAGTGGCGATGACTATAGATTTGGTAAATTATACAAAATATTGTACTTTATCACTTACATAATAATAAAACGTTATATGTAGCTTTATATTCCCATATAAATTCGTTTAGTTTTTTAAACTTCGTCATTAATTTCTTTTGCATTCAAATAAAATTATAAATTTGGGAATGCGTGGTCGTCTCAAAATGAAATACAATTTCGCTCTACCATAAATTTAATGTTTCGACGCTAGCACTGGCTACATTAATTTAACATCGGCAATTATATAAAATTTCGTTTCAACACTATATATGTACGTTGTATGTCTACTGATTATTATTATTTATTATTATTCCTATGTTATTATATAAGTGTAAATAGGGAGAATATTATATTATACGTGTTATAATGATTTTAAAATGATTTTCGTGTACTTCGAGTTAAATTATACGAATCGTGTAAGTACACTCTTGTTTCGTATGTTATTATGTGATCCGAAATATATTTTAATGTCTAATATGGAAAAACAGACTTGAGATATATATAAAGAAAGAAATTCAATATATAAAAATAATTACATATCCAAATGTATTTCTACAACGTTTGTCAATATAATATAATGATCGATAGACGTTTATAATATTATTATAATGCTGTTTTTAGTAGACGTTTTCGATTTATTATATATATATATATATACGTTTTAATAATATAATACATATTATGATATTTTACATTAAAAACAATTTCAAACACTGATTCAAATTTTATATACGCATTGATATATGTAGTGAAATTTAACACGACCACCTCGATATAATACGTATATAGTTGGGGTACACTATACGTTTTTGTTTACATACAAAACGATGCTTACCAAAACTTTGTATTTTTGGGTAGTAAATATATATATATATATAATAATTTACTTATTGAAGATAATATATGCATTTATTGTAATATGTTCATCGTATATACGTATAGGTAAGTTCGTTTATATGAAAATACGTGTTTAAACTTCGAGTTGAAATTAAAAGAGCTTGTTAAATGTATAAAATTGAAACGAATAAGACATTATTATTATTATTATTATTATTATTATTATTATTATTATTATTATTATTATTATTATTATTATTATTATTATTATTATTACTATTACGCATCCGTATCGTTAATGATAAATAATGGTACGTATAGGTATATGAGAGACATACAAGGCTATATTATACAGCCTATTCCATATTATTCTATACATATATATTGTTTGTTTTCATATATATACGAGTATATATGTGCGTGGCTTAGTTATATATAAAATGATAGCCCATTTTTAAATAAATCGTAAACAGATGTTCGACCGAAAACTATATACGATAAGATATTTATTTTTATATTTTCGATTTTTACGGGCATATATAGGCGTATCTGTAAACCGTTCAGCATCAGTAATATATAATTGAATATATATATATACGTTATATACAATACTATTATTTTTTTTTATTATTATTATTATTATTATTATATAGGGAGCTTATGTATACATATACAACCACAATCAACTGGTTTCGTACGGTCGTTAGTTATATTATATATATATGGTAGTCGGATCGACGATAAATTATTCTCTGCAGTATATACTCTGTACATATATATATAAAACATGTTTTCGACGAGTTTATTCCTGATTTATCTTTTATATTATATATATTATTATATTGTTATTTATCTAAGGTTTCATGAGGGTCAGATGGTAATATGCAGTATGCCAGTGTGTATATATATATATATATAAATATAAAGACGCAGGCTCGCACCATCTTGCCACTATATATTAACTGATAAAAAAAAATGTGTTTTCATCTACATAATAATAATAATAATAATAATAATTATTATTATTATTATTATTATTATTATTATTATTATTATTATTTAAACGTATTTAGATGTTATAAAAATAAAAAATAAACTTTAGAAATGTTTACTTTGACCATGTATACTGACAGTAAAATTAATTATACCTAATTACTAATTAAATTATACGTATATACTAATAGTAAGTATATCGATTTAAATATATGCGCGTATAAGCTTGCTATATAAAATGTTCTCTGCAATATTATTATATTGAAATTTAAAACACATTTTTTTCTGAAATTTATACATTTTAATACCAAGCAATATATAATATACGTACAGTCGTATTATAATATAATATAGCTTCTTAAATTTAAATCAAAATCCACATGAAAATTATAATATATATATATTAAAGACGACTGTATAATATTTTAGAAAAAGTAAATAATGAATGCGTATTTAAAAATAATTTAAAAGTCTGCCTACCCGTAACATTATCGATATATATAATACGTAATTTATTATTATTATTATTATTAGAATTTAGTATTTTTAATAATATATATTAACAAAAGTGTTCGAGAAAGATTCGAGATAAATATCATATGTCTGCAGTGGGATAGGGGAAATATTTAATCACCAACACTATTTACGCATTTTCATTAATATTTATAACAAAAAAAAAAAAAAAACCCAACCGAAGCATACGAAATTATAATAACACGAGACGAACTATAAATTATAGCACATTATTAAACATGACTGTAACACACGCATAGAGGCGTGACGGCAACTGCAACAACAACGGAATGAATTAATAAATAATAAATGGGTTTATACGAGTTATTGTAGTGAAACTTCTTATAGTGGACTTCGGATACGTTAAACACAACTGTAACACAACGATTGCGCGACAATGTGAAATTTAAAATACGAAATTTTATAAATTAAATAATTCAAATTTGAATACGAAACAATAGTTTCGGCGTTTCGTGAAAAAAGTGTCCACTGCGTGCGACCCGCATTGAGCATTTCATTTCGTCCGCGCGTAAGCACTCCACCCGCGCACCGGTTTGTTTCATTTTTCCCAGTCCCTAAAATTGTGTATAGTACACGACACACACACACACACTTTGCGCAGTACGGAACATTAAAAAGTGTGTTATTCGAATACACCACCCCCCCCCCCAATTCATCCTTTCAGTATAGCTTTAATTTTGATTAATCAATATTTTTTTTTCGGTACGATGTGTTGTGTTGTACGAAAATTTCGATATTTTAAGGACCGATTATTCCGTTTTTAAGGTCTTTTTCATTCCCGTACCCCGCTCGTCGTATACACACGATCGTGTGCGTTCGTGCAAAACGTCCACCGCCGTAGCACGCGGACCATCGTCGTCGTCACCTAACATTTTATACGTTTTTTAATGTTTTCTGAAAAACATCCGCAATATTTCTTTTCGTTTTCACCACGTAATTTTTATTTCGAATATTTTTATTTTTTTTTTTTTTGTTTTATATACATATATCGATTTTCGAATTGAAAACGCGTCGGACGCAGCGTAGAAAATCAATTACGTTTACTTCTATTGTAAACATTTTCGAACAATACAAATCGAAGAAATTTTTTTTCGAGAATCGAATTTTTTATTATTATTATTATTATTTTTATGTGTATATTTCGACGAAATGAGAGATGGAATAAATGCAAATTCCATAACTCGTGTTTCTAAGGATTTTGTAGAGCGCGTAAATTCGGCGGGCCCGAGCGACACGCGTGTAAACACGATTCGTTTAGCCGTTGTTTAAACGCGTTTCAAACGCGTGTTTATTATACGCTGTACAATAATAATAATAATAATAATATGTGAGTGGGGCGACGAGTGTAAGAGAAAAGAAATAAAATAAGAAATGAAAAAAACTAAAGGCCGAGACGGCGGTGGAGAGAGAGAGAGAGAGAGAGAGAAAGAGAGGGGAGAAAAAAGCTAGTGGTCACAAAACATTGTCCACGACGTAAATATGTATGTCGCGCGACAATTTTAAAACTTCGAGTATCCCCGGGATATAATTTACTTATACACTATAAAGTCGTTTCATAGTTGACGAAATAATGAATTTCCCTCCCAACCTTCCGCTAAAAAAAAAAAATAAAAAAAAAATATTTCATATAAAATGAAAATCGAATCGAATGCGAGTTGCAAATCGCTGGCCGGTTAAATCGTGTTTGCCTTTCGAAAAATACGACGCGTCGCCGCCGCTGCTCCGTGTCTTCTCGCGATAACGAGTCTTGTATAAATACGCGCGCGCAGCAGAGAATATAAAAACGTATAAAGCCGTGAAACCAGGTGCAGTGTTATTGCTGTTACTTCGCGTTATGTACATCGATTTCGTGTGCGTGTGTGTGTGTATAATAATATAAAGCGATTTAAATCGTGTGCGTGTGTGTGTATAATAATATAAAACGATTTAAAATCGTGCGTGTGTGTGTGTGTATAATATATTACACGGACATTATAATAATAATATTATTATTATTGTACAGAATACGAAATGGAATAAAAACGCTCGCGCGGTTAGGTGCAACGGATTTTGACGAAGGTCGAAAAATTTATTATAATATACGTGAGACGACGGTGTGTACTTATTCGACAAAACGGCGCGGTGGGTATAGGGTGGGCGTTATAATATATTATATACCGGCGGCGGTGAGGGACGGGGGGTACCACCTATAAATATTATAAAAACACTTTTTTTTTTTTTTTCTACCGTGTGTCTGCTCCTCTCTTGTTGTCATTGTCGATGCTGCAGGCACAAGAAGAACACAAACACACCTGTCCCACGTAACAGCAGAGGTCCCCCGGTCGGCGGTCCGAACCTTCTCGCGTACCTACGGTCGGCCGGCGGGGTGGGGTACAGCGGTGTAACGATATTATATAAATAATAAAATACCACCGGGCCTCCCGGTCCTAGTGTGTGTGTGTGTGAGATGCTCGTTTCGGCGGCGCCACCGTGGCGGGCCGCCGTCGCCAGTGCTGGCCACCGGACAACGCGGACCGGTCGAACGGCGCGGACGGTGGGAGGCCGGGGACGAGCGCGAAACTGCGCAAGCGTAGTGCACGGCCGCCGCGGAACGAAACGCATCGCTCGGAAACGGAAAAATTGACGTGCGCCGCGCGTGTTGTATAGTGCGCGTGTGTGTGCGCGTATGCGCGTGTGTGTGTGCGTGTGTTGTGTGTAAACATACCTTGGCCCGCCGCCGCCGCCGCCGTGGGACATGCCCGTTTGTTTACTCCGGTTGATAACGTGTATCGCCGCTGCGTTCGCGGGACGCGCGCGACAGGTGACAGTTCTCCGACCGAGAGTCGTTCAAATTTCTTCGGCGTCGCGTCCGTAGGTGGTCTCGCGCGCTCGTCCGGTACACACTCTCGTCGTGTTCGTCCCCGCGTGTCGTTCGGGGTTGTTGTTCTCGTCGTTATTTATTTGTTTTTTTTTTTTTTTATTATTATTTTCATTATTTCTTTCTTCTCCGCGTTCGTGTGTATTTTTTTTTTTTTTTTCCCATTGCCTCGTTCGCTTCGGTGTTGGCTGCTGCTGCTGCGCATTCCTCCTCGAAACGTCGACTCGCGCTGCCGTTCAATTCTCGTCCGTCCCGCGAACGCGTTTCGTGTCGTACTCATTCGATTGTCTCGGCACGCGAGACGATGACACAATAATAACAATAAAAAAAAATATATATATATTATCGTCGTTTGCGTTCAGCACCGTCGCCGTCATGTTCACTTCGGCCATGATGAACTTAAAGCCGTCCACCATGACTATCGATACGCAAAGGACTTGCAAACGGAAGCTACGGTGCATGAAGACGTCGGTCCGCTACAGCGTACGCCGCAATTTAAATCAACAACCGTTGACGCATCAGAGGCCCAGGATCAGTCCGTTTATCACGAAGTTGTCCAGAGCTTTGTTGCTGATCATCGCACTTTTATGGATCATCACGTTGTGGATAACTTTCGTGGAAGCTAGCAACACCAGTAAGTTTTTTCTTTATTTTATACGTCTAATTATTACTTACCGGGGAGAGTGTTTTTTTTTTCCTTTGTCGTCGTACGAAGTCGGCACGCATATCGTGTA
The DNA here is from genome assembly GCA_032441825.1 of Chaetogeoica ovagalla. Classification (NCBI taxonomy): domain Eukaryota; kingdom Metazoa; phylum Arthropoda; class Insecta; order Hemiptera; family Aphididae; genus Chaetogeoica; species Chaetogeoica ovagalla. The sequence continues at coordinate 3,238,991 of CM063744.1, forward strand.
CATACGATCATTGCGTATGTTTATTACGAAACGCGTCTGTGTAAACTGCACAATAATGGTCTGTACGAGTAATGAACACGCATAGCACTCGTTTCAGTCTTTGGCCCGTATGTATCGTGTTTTATGTTGTATTGACGCGCTGCAAATGACTTGCATAGAATTATTATGTTTAACGTTTCATTTTTATTATTGAAATCGTCGATAAAATCCTGTAAGAAAATAATTTCTAATCTTACGACGTACAATTTATCTTTTCCAAAATATCAATTACGATTTTCACTAATTAACTAACGTATCGTACTCGAACGTATTTGAAATAACCTTTGTTCCTTTTTGGTTAAGTACGTAATATTTTTAAATTATTACGTACAATTTAACAAATTTAATTAGAATTTTAGTTTAGACACTTATTAAAGTGTAGGGTGAACTTTTATTTTTTTAATTAATAGTATTTTGTTAATATTCGGAAAGTGGCCATATATTTATTAAAATTAGTAATAGTACTGGCACAAATGTAAATATTATATTTTACTATATATTAGTAGTAATATTAGACGTCTTGAATACTACAATTTAAGACATGCGTATTACGGTTTTACCAGAGATTTTTTTTTTTCTATACTATTATGTTTGGACAGACAAACACATCAAAATTTTTGTGCAACAGTCGTATTAACATAATGTTTTGATTTGATATAAACTCATATTGACTTTATTTCTACTGAAATAAAAAAAAAAAATTATGGTAAATTTTTTTTAGTATGAACTGGAATTGAAATATGTTAAAACAAATTTTTTTTAGCCTTAGTTTTTAACGAATTCTGTAGTATGTTGTCTATAAGTGACATTGGGTTAAAAAGGTAATGAAAAAAATTTCTGGGGAGATAATTTCTTTCTTCTTAATCTTTCAATTTTATTTCAGTTGAGTGAAAAGGAACTCCATTTCTTTTTTTAAATACATTAAAATTAATATTACTATTTATTTTGTTTTCTGGTTCATTCAATTTGTCGTAATCCTCCTACTGTTTAAAATTATTTAATAATTGTTACAGTTTTTCGCTGTCAAAGTGCTTATTCGTTTTTTTTTTTTTTTAAAAAATTCAATTTCAAAACGATACCATTGCCCAATAAATCAAAAATTGTATATTCACGTAACTCTCTAACCATTTAGTAAAATAAATAATATAATATGCAATAAACTCAATATATATAATTAACTAAATTCAGTATTTATAATAAATAAGCTTTGCACAGTGGCGATATCGTAACCAATGAGGTTCATCCGAGGTGCGATTATTGCTAGTTAAAATAATAAATAGAATATTATTGTTTCCTATAGAAGACACTGGATTTGAAATGGTTAATTGAAGGGTACATTGTAGTGTTAGAACAATTCGGATACTCGGATATTTTAAAATCGGATAAAATTAATTCGGATATCCGTAATCCGAATATATTTGAATATTCGTATATATTCAGATAACCGTACTATTCGGATATATTCAGATATTATACTATTCGGATATTATACAACCTATTCATATATTTTTATTAATCCGATATTCATTAATATTAATAATAATATAAAATGTTTTTAAGAATATTTGGAATATAATATATTATGCACATATTATAAGAAGTGTTAACTCCACAAAAATTATCGTAGATATTAACAAAATATATATTATATAATTAATAAAAATATATAATAGGTATATTATAAAACGCAAAACAATAAATAGTTAGATATTATTTAAATAATAAATAACAAAAATAATATAATACAGTAGTATGTTGAAAAATAGGTATTTTAAATTTTAAATATTATTATTTTGCTTTAAGAAAATCACAGTGGAAACATTTTTCTCATTTAATCTATTGCGTTTTGATATAAAAATATTTACAGCAGACAAAAAAAACTCTTTCTGATGATGCTGATGACGCAGGTATGCATAAAATATTTTTGGCAACCTTTGCAATTATTGGATATATTGTTTCGTGTTCTTTCCACCACATGCATGAATCTAGATTATCGTTAATCTAATTTTCATTAATATACTGTTGAAATTCATCATATGCATTTTCAGTTTCGCCAAATAGTATATCCATAGCTGTTGTGTTTTTGGTAATTTGAACTTAATCTTTTTCATATGTTCCCTCATAGCTTTGAATAAGAGATTTGACAGTCTGTTGAATATGTTGTTTAACATTATCGATAGTTTTACGATTTAAATTTTTATATCTAGAATCTAATAAAGATGCAAATACATTTACTTTTGGTTTCTCCATTAATATATTATTGTAATGGAAACCAAATCCAAAACGTCCAGACAAATCGTTTGATATTGTAGATTTAAGTTGTACCGTGAATTCTTTATCACTACCAGGCACATATCCAGGGGGAGTCCATGGGGTCTTGACCCCCCCCCTCTGAAAGTTTTCCGTACTTCCGTATAAAATTACAATCCTTAGAATTTAAATCAAATAAAATACTTTGTTATTAAATACGTGTTATTAAAAAATATTTTGATTCAGATATTTTATGTCCACGCATTATAAAAAACCAAAAACATAAAGAAAATTATGATTGTAACTCACCGGAAGAATACTATAGAGCATCAATATTTTTACCTTCGATAGACAGTCTCATTTTAAATCTGGAAAACCGTTTTAAACGAAACAATGTTGTTTTGTCATCAATTGAAATACTATTGCCAAAATTTACTTTAAACAAAAATGTTTCAAAACTTAAAAATCTAAACATTTTTTACGAAGATCGTATATCCGAAAACGTGGTTGGATCTGAATTTTTATTATAGTGTGAAAAATGGTTAAATGTAGAAAAAAAACTCACTGAAATTATGGATATTATGGGATGCATGTGATGAGAAGTTTTACCCGAACATACCTTTTTTTATTGAAAATTTTGGGAACACTACCAGCTTCTACAACTGTAATTGTAATATATGAATCTGTGATCAATGCAATTTGTCTTATGGAACGTATTTTTTCTTTCATTGAATTAAATTTGTCTTCATATAAGTTATGGATACGGTTTTTAATATATTTTCTTGACGGTATAATATATTGAGGTCCGAGAATGTCTAGATATTATTTAAGTATTAAAATTAAAAAGTGGTTCTAAGACTTACTAAATATATACATTTGCTAGAATTTCGTCCAAGTCCTGACAATAATATGATTTAACAGTTAAAACCACGTTAAAAAACCCCCTTATGATATACTTATGAGAACCCTTGTTATAAAATTTCAATTCTTAGCTATATATATTGAACATTTTATACATTTTTAATTATAAAATAATTTGTTTTCGATTACTTATCTTTTACACACAGACACACAAAAAACACACATTGTAAAATCAATACATCATCGTTTCACTCAGAATCCATAAATTGTTATTTTTTAAAACTGTTATGTAAAGAGGTTTTGTATTATTATACGTACTTATGAGTTTTCGGAATTCTTCTTAATTGACTGTGTAATCAATTCTTGACGAGCTTGGTTTGACGGCCATTTACTGCTAAAGACACAATAGGCGTTCTAAGTTTTTTTTTTGGTGGCTCTGTATTAATTATTTCCATCAGATTCAGAATCTTGATTTCTAAATATATAATATTATGTAAATATTATACCCAAAAATATGTAAAAATATTTAAAATTAAATAAGTGCTAATTTCATAAAAAAAATCATGAAATAACCAAAATTTGATTATTAATATATAACATTGTAATTACAATAGAGTCCATTTCCTATACATATATAACAATGAAAACATATTTAGTACTTACGTTGATTGAGATGATTCAGTATCAACAATGTCTAATCCATTTTCTAAACGATGAAATCGATTGTAATGATTCCAAAGACTTGATGTGGAACTTTTGTTATTTAATATTGCATCGAATTTAAATAGTTGTATTTTGTAAACTAATCGGAATCTGATTAGATTTAAAAACAAACGTTTTGTTTAAAAGACATATGTTATAAAGAAGAAGAGAAAAAAAATATTGAAAAAATAAAAACTAACTTACGGATAATATTAACTACGTGCGCACAATTATTCGAATAAAAACATTATATTTTAAATTATATACATATTCCTAATATATCTATTTATTTAATGTTATTCTTTTTTTTTTAGCTTATCCGTCTATATTATACACAACATCCAAAGATATTCGAATTGCTAATACTTTAAAACTAACCAGAATCAACATTATTGTCAAAGTAAGTTTAATAACTATTTAAATTGTAATTGTTACTATTCTTAATATTGTAATATTAATGTTCAGAATTGAGTATATAAAAACAATTAAATTTATTGTTTTGTGTAAAAAATTATTTCATTTTTACGTTGAAAATTAATAGTTATTTCTTTATTTTTGATTATTATTATTATTATTTTCTAATTACTATTGTTTCGACGAGATTAATTAATAATAATTATATGTTTATTCAGGATCTAATCGAAGGAAGTGCGATCGATTTCTATTATAAAGGGTCTTTAATATGTTGGGCTGATCACGGACAAGAAGCAATTCAATGTGTTAATTATAATGGAACTCACGCTAGCAATAAGGTATAAAAGATTGAATTTATTTCATTGTTTTTTTTTTTTTTTTTGTTCGAATATATTATTTAATTAATTATATATTACATATATTTATTGTGACTTATGTTGTAAAAATCATATTTTACGTTAATCGGTTTTAAAATGAAATATAAGTCTGTCTTTATATTGTAAATTTTTTTTTTTTATTATTATTAACTAATTATTAATATTATATTATTTTTATTAGACGGCTATTTTAAACACTGGTATTGTCACACCAGACGGTTTAGCTTGTGACTGGCTCACAAAAAAGTTATATTGGACTGATGGCGATACAAATAGAATAGAAGTAGCAACGTTAGATGGTAAATTAAGAAAAGTACTTTATTGGGAAGATATTGATCAACTACGTGCCATAGCCTTAGTTCCTATGGAAGGGTATGTTATGGTTTACATTAAAATGTCTTAACTAATTCGTTCATTTAAAATTTAATTTTTTTTTTTTTTTTTAGAATAATGTTTTGGACCGATTGGGGTGAAGTTCCGAAAATCGAACGCGCTGGAATGAATGGAGATTTATCTACTCGCAAAGTTATAGTTAGCGAAAATATATTTTGGCCAAACGGTTTGACTATAGATTTCAATAACAAACAAATCTACTGGGTTGATGGAAAACTCGGTTTTATCGATGTTAGTATAACACTAGTGTAGTATACAACATTTGCAATACTGTATAATAAACATTTGTTATGCTGTGATTGCTTAGATAATGGATTATGATGGAAGAAATAGAAAAACGATTCTTGAAAAAGGAATACCATATCCATTTGGAATTGCTCTATTTCAAGATAAATTGTATTGGACTGATTGGAAAACATGGTTCGTTTATTATCATTGTTTTTATATATATAAAACAATACTATTTGGTTTGAAAATTTAAATCTTCTAATCTTTTATTTAGAAACGTTAGAAGATTATTTGCATGTGTAACCTATACGAATGTATTGTATAAATATATAATCAATTTCTAAAATAAATTAAATTAGTTTACAAATCAATAATTTTTCAATATTAAAAAAAAGTTGCTAAAATTTTAATATGCGATTTTACAAACCATTTACTTTTCTTTAATAGGTCAATCCATGTTGTGGACCGTCGAGGAGGAGCCAGCCGTGAACTTATACACAGTAGTTACGTACCTATGGATATACGTGTATTGAATTCTGCTCGTCAACCAGATAAACCTACTCCTTGCGACAAAGGTAATGGAGGTTGTTCAGATTTGTGTCTGCTTTCTCCGGTTTCTCCTGGATATTCATGTGCATGTCCTACAGGGATTAAACTTGTAGATCATCACAATTGTGCTGATAGTACGTATAACTATAATAATAAGTACCCTATTAACGAATATTAATATTATTTTATATTATGAATTTCATAGGTGTTTATGAAGTCCTGTTCCTTGTGCAAAAAACTGAAATTTGTCAAATATCATTAGATTCTCCAGATCATCCTATTATGGCTGTGCCTCTTACCGATTTGGCCCATGCTATTGCTATTGATTATGACCCTGTTGAAGGGCATATTTATTGGACTGATGATGAAGTATATACAATATAATTTATTATTTTTATATTTACATTATTCAGATAATTATAATATAATTTTTTTTCAAGGTAAAAATGATTCAACGAGCAAAGATGAATGGAAGTGATCAGGAAGTTGTTATTTCCAATGAAATATATCATCCGGATGGAATAGCTATTGATTGGATAGCACGAAACATGTATTGGACTGATACAGGAACAGATAGAATTGAAGTCTCTAGATTAAATGGAAAACACAGACGAGTAATTTATTTTAAATATTTATACATATTATGGAATTATATTTAAAGCTTAATATCTATGGTTTAGGTTATAATTACAAATGATTTATCCGAGCCTCGAGGTATTGCAGTAGCACCTGAATTAGGTTGGCTCTTTTGGTCTGATTGGTATGACAAAAGACCCAAAATTGAACGTTCCAATTTAGATGGAAGTGGTAGAATAATTTTACTTAAAGATGATTTAGGATGGCCGAATGGAATAACATTGGATACCAAATCAAAACATCTTTTTTTTTGTGATGCTAAGACTGATAGAATAGAAGTTAGTATAAACAGCTATGAAGATGGAAATATTAATTTAAGACATTTTTTTATAAAATGTACTACATATATTAAATAAATAATACACAATAATTGTTCTTTATATAATTTAACTTATTATATGTTAAACAAAATAATCTAAAATAGAAATTTAATCACTTAATATTTAACTGTAATTGGATTCATAAAACTTGCTTTTTAAACAATTATATTATTTTTTATTGAATCAATTTTTTTTTTTTTTTTTTGTCAAAGGATAATACAAATTGTAGTATATTATGTTTATATCAATGTAATATTTGGCTTTTAAAAATTGCCAATATCAGAAAACCATCTATATTAAATAAATTTGTTTTATTTAAAAATTGTATTTAATTAATAGGTTGTAAATATGAATGGAGATAAACGTAGAGAACTTGTGAATGATAATTTGCCCCATGTATTCGGTTTGACTCAATTGGGTGATTATCTCTACTGGACTGATTGGCAGCGTCGTACAATTGATAGAGTTAATAAGAATAATGGATATGATCGTAAAATCATTGTTGATCAGTTGCCAAATTTGATGGGTGTAAAAGCCGTGAGTTTAAAGGAACCTCTTAATAGCAACGCATGTGGTGATAATAATGGGAATTGCAGTCAATTTTGTTTTTATCATCCAAGAGGAGACTTCAGTTGTGCTTGTGAAATAGGTGATTATAAATTAAATAATATCAACCTATTACTTTATATAACTCAAAAATATTAATTAGTATACATTAAAGTAAAGAAAACCTAGTATTACTCAATAAATATATTTAATTTTTCTTTCTGTTTAGGTTATGAATTAAAAGAGGACGGAAAAACTTGTGTTTTGTCTGAAACATTCTTAATATTTTCTCGATTTGAACATATTGGTATTTTAAGTATAGAAAACAATCATTATTCTGATTTTGTGCCTATAAATGGATTGAAAGAAGCCAGGTAAATGATTTATATTATTATATTAATACATTTTACGTTTGGTGGACTATTTATACATATTTTATAAATTAGTTTGAAAATGTATACTTAATAAATTTAAGTTTGGATAAGTTAAATCTAGTTCATCAAAGTTGTACTCTTAGAAAAAAGTGAAATATGTTTAAGTAGGTTTTTATAACAATTTTAAGTAAAATTTTAAATGCTGTTCATTTATGAGTATATCATAGACATAAGATTAGTCATAATCATGTCTAACTTATATCTTTATGTAATAGTAGATATCATGAGTTTATTATAAATTGCTGTTATATTTAAAATAACCTGATCTGATTTCTAAACTATAATAAATATAAAATAATACCTATAAATGTACTAATTTTAAACATAAAAAGTTGATAAAATTACTTGAATATTAGGATTCATTAAAATATTTGTAATATAAATATATTAGGGTATTTAAATTTTATCATACGCAGATGACAAAATATTATTTCACAAGGATTTAATAAAATAGTCTTTATTTTTTTCGTTTTTAATCACTAAATGTACACATATACTTATGAAAAATGAGTTGATAAATAAATCAATCTTTTACATTTCTAGCGCTATTGACATTGATGTTAAGCATAAGAGAGTTTATTGGGCCGATGTCAAACTAAGAACAATCAATAGAATTTTCTTGAATGGGTCGATGCCAGAAAGAGTAGTCTCGTTTGGTCTTCAAACTCCGGAAGGTAATTGTTCGAATTTATAGTAATACTTAATCAAATTATAGTGTATTAGAAATGATTTCAGTTGTATTAAAATTATTGAATTTGATCTGCTTTATTAGGACTAGCAGTTGATTGGATTGCGGGCAACTTATATTGGTGCGATTCTGGAACTAAACGAATTGAAGTATCTAAACTAGATGGAACAATGCGTAAAGTTTTATTGTGGAATGATATAAAAAATCCAAAAAATTTATTACTTATTCCTAAAAAAGGGTAAGTAAATATCAATAATTTTGTCTTTTTTATTATTTTAATATTATTCATTATAGATATATGTACTGGAGTGAATATGATGGCATAACTGGTTCGATTCTTAAAGCATCTATGACTGGAGAGGGGAAACATTATTTGGTTAATAAAATTGGCAGAGTCATCAGTATTACCCTAGATTATGATAGCGATTTAATTTATTGGATAACGTTAACACCAAATGGTGGGTTCATTGAAAGTATTGATTTAGCTGGAAGACGTCAGAACAAAATTATATCTGCTCCTTTTGGGTTTCCTTCTTCACTAACGTACTTCAAAGTAAAAAAATTAATTGATAAATATGTAATATATTTGTTTTTGATACAAATATTTACTATCTTATTTAGGGTTGTCTATTTTGGTTGGATTGGGCGAATGGAACATATTTTCAAGTCAATATTCACAATGGTGCAATAGTAAAGCAGAGCAAAATACATTTAGATCATGTAACAGATTTGATTACTTATGATAAATCGACTCAAACGGGAAAAAATCCGTGTGCTGTCAATAATGGAGGATGTCAACAGTTATGTCTTGTCAAAGGGTCTTTTAGCAGCCATGGACCAATATCACATCATTGTTCATGTGAAACACATTTTACATTGTTTAAAAATAATACTTGCTCAGGTAAAAAATAATTTTATGCTTAAAAATGAATAAATATAGTTTATTTTAGATATATAAATTAATCTAAAAAAAAAAAAAAAAAAAAATAGAAATTGTATAATTTTTTCAAAAATCCATAATATTGTAATATTTTTATTTATTTAATATCTTCTGAAGTAACTACTGATTATAGTATTCTGCGTGAATACATGATATTATTTGATTTGTTAATGAAATGTATTCCAACCTAACATGTTTACTTATTAAGATACTGATTGTCTTTTTTAATTATATATTTAGCTCCAAATAGTTTTTTGATTGTGGCCCAGAAAACAACATTTTATAGAGTAGTAATGGATATTGAAGATTCGTCCGATTCCTCGCTACCTATTGTCGGATTGAAAAATGTTAAAGCAGTTGAATATGACCCAATATCGCACATGATTTATTGGGTAAAATAATTTAATACAATTCCATTTTAAATGAAATTAACGATTATTTATATCTAATATAAAATAATCTATTTTCTAGATTGATGGTAGAACACAAATGATTAAGCGTTGTCATGAGAATGGATCAAACTCTAATACGTTTGTTGGAAATAATGGCAATACATTTAATTTGTACGACCTCGCTTTGGATCCATACAACAGATTGTTATTTTGGTCTTGTGCAGCAACAGATACTATAAACATTACTCGTTTAACGAACAGCAGCTTCCAAGGATCAATATTTAAAAGTTATGATGGTGAAAAACCAAGAAATTTAGCACTACATCCTGAGAAGGGGTAATATACTTATTTATATTTGTGCGATAATAATTAATGTGGTTTTTATTTTTATATTTCTTCTTCCAGTTTTATTTATTGGACTGATTTAGGAAGTCAACATCGTGTAATAAGATCTCGTATTGATGGTCATAACAGAGTTATCATTGCTTCTGATTTGTTATCTCTCGAAGCACTTGCTGTTGACAGGGTACAAAATATGGTTTATTTTTCATATACAAGTAAAGTCGATGTTTGTGATATTCATGGTTATCAAAGGTAAGTGCAATTGGTGTTAAATAAAATAATTTTAATATATTAATACTCTTGCGTCTCAAAGTTTAATAAAGCATAATTCTTTTTTTTCTACATGTAAAATATCTTAACTTCAAATGACATGTTTTAAATAGGTTTTAATTTCAATAAACGTTTTCAGCTTTTTTTTTATACATGTGACGCATTTATTTATGTTGTTATTTTAGGAGAACATTGATATCACTTGATGGCGCTCAAATAGCTAATATAGCTATTTTTGGACCGTACTTATATTGGATTGATAAAGAGAAACAAGTAATAGAACGCGTTAATAAAACTACTGGTGGTGTTATTGAAGGAAGTACCGTAATGAATCTGACTCCACAATTAGTGGACATTATTCCGATTTACGTTCTCACCCCTGAAGTAATTAAATTTTGAATTATTAATTTTTCACGCTTAAAATAAATTGTATCGTGTAAAAGTCGCAAGTAAAATTACCCTTAGTATGCGCATTCAATTTTAATTATTATTATTATTTGAAACAATTAATTGGTCTTTATCAAAATGATTATATTTTCTTGCATCTAAATCAAATTGATCAATACATACAGATGTGTGGAGTTCCCACATTTCCATTTAAATGACTCGCCGTCTTAATCAAATGTTTTATCGTGTTATAAGTCTTATTACATCAAACGTATGAGTCATATTTTTGAGTATTTTTAGTAATAAAATAGTTTAGAGATTTCCATATTCCTAACGTTCGGAATGACGTGAGACGCAATAAAATATTCTCTTTGATCTATGGTGTTTTGTGACCGATACGGTTAGATTTCCAGTTCAGTCAAGACTCAAAAACCTAGACGCATATTCCCGTGTACTTGTTATGAGATTATCGTTCGATTCAACGCCACTGGGTCGTGTTCAGCTATTTTGTAATATCACTAGTTGCTGTTGACCTTTGTTTTAAAAACGTCTCATCTGGCTAAAGACGTTTTCAGTCGTTATCCGTTAGTTTTGTTGTTTTGAAAAAATTTTACCGACAATATGACTCGCGTTACTCGCCAAATAAAACAAATTCTGAACACGTTAAAACCTGAAAGTATTGCGTATGTAAATAATATCTCTATCAACGAGTTCCGTTTTTAAAGTATGAAACTCGGTAAAATGCAGAATATTGGGGAAGTAATCGGTGTATCCGAATACTGAATATTTGTATTAATATTTATATTTTATTCTGTTGTTGATCATTTCAGGCATTAGCAATACATCCGTGTAGTGCGATGAACAAGCACGGTCTGTGTTCGCATTTGTGTGTTGTTAATGCGGGCAACGAGAGCATGTCCAACAGTTATGAATGCTCTTGCCCGATGGGCTTGGTAATGAGCGATCATCAGTGCATGAACGTATCGGTGTGTGGGCCTGAACATTTTATATGCAGTTCACTGACCTCGGAGTGCGTGCCATTGGTATGGCGTTGTGACGGCCAAATGGACTGTAAAGACGGTTCGGACGAATTGAACTGTTTGGAGTGCAACAAACATCAGTTCAAATGTTCGGACGGTCATTGTATAGGTAGAATGCGTTTAAGATTGTCTTTTGAACGTGTCTGATTCGTTTGTTGTTGTTTTCAGATAAGAAATGGGTTTGTGACGGTACGAAACAGTGTGTCGACGGTTCGGATGAATCTCGGTGCTGCGAATTGGGCACATTATCCAACGATAAATTCCAGTGCGTTTCCAGTGGCCTTTGTATACCGGTCAAGGAAGTGTGCGACGGCTGGAAACACTGCACTGACGGGTCGGACGAATCGTTTTTAGCGTGCTCGTTGACGCGCAACATGGTACACACCATGGTCGTGACCAACGACAAACCGTACAAGGGAACCATGTTTTTCACAATAATATTCTTCGCCACAATATTCAGTATGCTGTTGGTGATCGTTTATCGTTGTGCCAAAAGGTTTGTTACGAAATGAAATGGCGTGTGATGCACGAAAAAGACTTAATAACGATTTTATTTCCTTTAAAGCGATCCTGATGGCACTGTGAGTATGGCCAGCAACAACAACATGGTGTCTTACACGGCTATACCGGCGCCCAGACAGTATTCGTCGATATCAAATTACACGGCCATGCAAAACGGAACGCACGTCAATTTGATCTCACCGTCTAACTGCAGCCCTCTAAATCCACCGCCGAGTCCTACCACTACGGTAACGATGCAGACCAACGATTACATTCGATCCAATCAGTATCTGTTGTACGATGACAGATACGAACCACCTTGCCCCACGCTGTGTTCACAAAACGATATACCCACCGATATTTATGACGATTTGGATTTCGCCATGCCCATCGAACCGTGTCCTCCGCCGCCCACACCCCGCTCCCATTCTCCATCGTCCAGCACTTATTTCAGCCCAAATGCACCGCCTCCGTCCCCCAATATCAGTCTAAGACATTGTTGAACATAATTCTTTTTTTTTTTACCGAAATTTATTTTATTACTACTATTATTTTGACTGTTCACATTGTTTTTTTATTCATAGTTTTCATGTAAAAATAACATTTAATACACTGGTTCTGTTAAACGAACCAGACATGTTATTACCTCCTACTTGAATTAAGTTGTTTATTAGGTCGCATATATATATAATAATTTATATATGTATATATGAAATATAGACTCAAGAAAGTTATCGGCCTGTTGTATGTACAGAAATATTTTATTAATTAATTTTTTTTATCACGAGCCAGTACTATAAATATATTTCGGAGAAATCAATTTTCGTTACGTTCATAGAAAATTGTTTAAACATTCGATTCTATGTTTTTACATGGCGTTTATCTCATCACCAGCAATCTATTATAATCGCATCGACTTTTGATTTTGAAATATTAAGAATTTACACACATACACATACGGTTTTGTGTAAAATTCGAATAAGACATGAAAGGTACACTGCTGAAAAATATATATTGAACATTTACCTTCTGTCGGAGACGTTTTTAAGTCCAGTAGCATATTTAGATCAAAGTAATTAATAATAATTATAATAACTACTCTGTCTGTGATAATGTCGATCAAATATAAATTCATAATGTGTAATAAAATATATACAGTTTCCACTGAATTAAAAAGAAAAAAACGAATTTTATTTTAGTTTCAATAAAAATTATTATATATATTTTTTTTAACTATCTATAAATACTTTTAAATGATTTGGTAATGGGGACCAGAGAAAGACCATTATCACTCTGGCTCATGATAAAAACCACCACAATGTATACATATATATATATATTTTTTTTTTTTGTGAATTTAATATTGCCATAAGATGAACAAATTATTATAGGATCATTAAAGACTTATAGGATATATTACTTAATTCGTTTAAGAGTTCAGAATTATTTTACTATTTATTTTTGATATCGTACAATTTTTTGTAAAATTTGTAACAAATAAACTCATGAAAATATACGTATTTTTTAATAACAACAATAGATTTTTTTTCTATGTTATTTTATCGAGAGAATTACACTAAGTGAAAATGACATTTCGAAAGAGAGAGAGAGAGAGAGAAAACAATTTTAACAAGGCACTTGTATGTACGACACGTGCGTTAAACGTGACATATAAACGAAAACGAACACTGGATCGCAGCTGCAGTAGTTACATCAGTGATTTTTATGGTTCGAGAGTTCTGCTAACTGAAACAATACAAAACGAGAAAATATGAAAACGGCACAGCGTCGTGTAGGTTTCTCGCGAGAAACGAAATAATATTGTTTTTAAAAAAAGAATCGGACGATTTACCTCGCGTTCATCATCAATGTCTTCGTCGTCTGACCCGTGTGTCGAAGTGCCCGGTGTGGTCGGTCTACTGCTCGACGGCGACGGCGGTTCGGAATAAGGACGGGGATAGTTGTACCGACGTCGCGACTTTTCGGTGATGCACAGCATTTCTGTTTTTTCGTCAAACAAGTCAGGGAACACTTGGCACAACGCTTTCAACCTTGCTTGACGATAATACTGAAAATTCACCGCGATACAGCGGTAGGGCCAAATAAATTTACGAGGAACGTTTAATGTCCGGAAAAATAGGCAATAGTAATAATTGAGCGGCGTGAGAATTCGTTACTATTATTATTATTATTATTAATATTCGAAATGGATCGATTTTCGGCGCAAGTCAATTTCATTTTTTTATGACGGAGTAGCCAAATTTTCAATCAGGCTAAATTGTTTTTTTCACAATATTATATTTTATAAATAATTAAATCGAAAATTATAAACATTTTTTTATAGATATACGAGTAGTAATATGGTTCCTCGGAAATAACTCCTCTAAGATCAGACAGAGACTTGTTAGTACCTTTTTACCGTGGCTCCGGAAAAAAAAATGTGGGACTTTCACGGTATTTTAATAGTAGTTGTGTATATTGGAATAAATAGGCTATTCATAAAATTATAAAAATGCGCGTATTTTGAAATTATAGCCGCATAGGCGGTAGTGGTGGCAATGACGAACATTAGCGTGAAACGAATTTTAGAGTGCGAATAATGTATTTTGGTTTTTCAAACGATATCTGCGTATACTCGAAAATTCTACCGAGAGTGCCTCCCCGATCTTTACAGTCGTAGTTTGTGCTATTTTTTTTTTTTTTTTATATATAATTTTTCGATTTTCTCAAAAGCGTCTTGGGAAAAAAAACTCAAAAACTATCGAAAGATAATTACAAATAAAATCGCGATTTCGACAATAGTATTTTTATTTCTTCGTCATTTTGAAACCACTAACGCGGTTATAGAAACTTGCGAAATATGCGTGACTTTGTGTTATACTATGGAAAAATATTTCTTTCAATTCCGCGCAATTTATAGATTTTGAAATATTCAATTCGTAACAGAGGTAATTTTTGGTTTTAAAACTTAACAATTTAATACACCGCCTACGTCATGTCAATACTATATATTGAACAAAAAATCTTAAAAATCGTTTCTCACAGTTCAGAATTTTTCGACTAAGCGTATTATTATTAAGTATTATTTTTTGTGAAAATTTACTTTCGTTCAAAACTATAATGGTACTACAGAGTCTTGAAACGTTTTTTTTCACCAAATATATAATTCTCTATTGTATATTAATGAAAACGATTTTCGAGCTATTTTAAGTTTATTGTAAGAATCATATTGAAACGATGTTCTGCAGCAAGCAGTGGCGACGAACTTTGTAAAGAACGGATTTTTGTTTTCCTAAAGTGGAAAAACACCTCTAGCCGGCAGAGCGAATACGTTAATTCAAAGATTTACACAGCACTTACGATGCCCAAGTTACGCCAATCCAATAAGTCGCTTAACCGTTCCGTACGGTTTCTCTGAATCACTCGTTGTCTGCGGCTCATTCTCGCAAAATCGTACATATACTGCGCCAGCTGTCTGACCGATTCTTCCACGCTGATGTTCTGACGGTCCACAATGTAAATACCGTAGCTCAGCGGATCGGCAATGTGTTGGCCCATGAAACAACCGAAACCTGAAATTCCGAACAGAAAATAAACGATTCGTGTTTTATACCAAATACATAATTACAACAACGTGCAATCGGTTATTGTCGAAGCACACACGTGTTCTTTTTATAAGCTTATTATCGTGTCTAGGACGTATAAAATTGCTGGAAAGTAACGTGTTCTATTGCATTTAGAGTAACTCTATTATGATTGATTAAAAAAAATTATCATTAACTAATTTTGTAACTTTACAATAGAAACCTTTGTTATTATTATTATTATTATTTTAAATGCGTAAAAGACCAAATGGTTCTCACATTGGAATTATTAGTAAAGAATTGGAAGATCAACCACAGCAAAAAGTAGTTGAAAACTAAACAAATAATATTTTCACCTCGAGATGTCGTTTAAATCGAATATTATTTCAAACACTGCCCGGTTACATATATATTTTAAACAAGTAAGTGACTCAAAGGAGTAACTCGATTCGATTCCATTTTGATCAGTCTGATCAGCATATAAATTCACGAGTTATTTATGTATATATTGAATCATAATGAAGATAAGTATGAGATCTAGTAAATGCAGTAGTAGTGACTTAATCGGTTACTAAAATCGAGTAACTAATAAATATATAATGTTGTATTAAGGTTTAGATTTTCGAGTATAATAAGTTTTTTAGTATTTTTATAAATGAAATATATTGTATTCTGTCAAATGATTTTGATACACTCAAAAAATAAAAATAAATAAATAAATCACGATAATTACTGGTTTGTTTAGGTTAGTTGTTTACTATAGAGAATAACGTTATTTCGATGTATGACATCGTTCAAAATCCAACTTATTATAATTAAAAAAAATAATAATAATAACGTTTAAAACTAAGTGAGAATCGCAGCGTCGGTAAGCAGCATTACCCGACAAGTTTGTAGTTATCGATGGGATGCCCATGACCGTACATTCGGCCGGCGTGTATCCCCAAGGTTCGTAATAACTGGGGAAGACGCCCAAGTGACAACCGCGGACGAATTCGTCGTAGTCCAGTCCGAACAACGGGTTGGTCGACGACAAGAACTCCGGATGGAACACAATCTGCAAAATCAACGGCAGAGTGTTCGATTAATTTAGTTATTTTCTCTTACGTTTCCTAATCCGTTATCAGAGCACCTCGGCCGTTTTATACACTATCGGTCGGTTCGTGCACCGTGCGATTTCGTGATTTGCCTTACTTTGACTTTATCGGACGTGGTGTTGAACAGTTTACATCTCCTGATCGTGTTCAACACGGGATCGCTCCAATCGTTCACCACGTTGTGCGTGGTCACCGGGGGCAGATCGTTTCTCTGCAACGCGTACAGACACCGTTTCAACCTGACGGTGTCGTCTTTGGTCAGCAATTCCTCTTCCACAGGCATTCGACCTCTGCGCGCGACGAAACGGAGAGCGGAGCGGAAAAAAAAAACAATAACATCGTCGACAAAAATAAATATTTTTCTTTTTAAAACCGCTAGTAAGTACCTCAAACATATCTCGTAAATCCTCCGGCCGATTTTCGTCTGTATCTCCAGTATGGTGTCTCGCAGACTCTTCGTAACGGCGTGACCGCGGAGACTCTCCACGTTAAAGTTGTCGGTCCGCGCGGGAAATATCAGGAAAGCCACGACGGTCATGTCCGAATTGGCGCTCTGAAATCAGTAATTATTTGTTATTTTTTCTACCGGAATGCTCTGTCAGTTTACCACTGTCAGTACTCACTTTCAAATAGTGATTTAAACGCGCCAGCGCTTCGATAAATATATCCGCCCCTTTGTTGGAAAATTCGTACCTGCCGGCCGTGAAGAAGTACAGTGTTTTCTCCAGATCGAAATTGTAATGACTATAACACGTGTTTATTAAATAAATCATTTATTTTTATCATTATATTACTTAATCATTATTAAGTAATTATTACTTTACGAACATATAAATGCGTGTGTGTATGGACCTTCTCCCCCTCTATTGAATTTTCAACGTTTCAAAATGTTTTTCATACAATTGATATAATTTAATCGGATCGAGACTTTATTGGAAATTAAATAATATAATAATATTATTACGCTCGTAATTATAATTATATAAATAATAATATATTATAATTTATAGTGTACATATATATATATATATATATATATACACCAGATTTTTTTTCTTCGGTTGAAATGTCTGTGTTTAAACGAATATGGACCTCATCCTCGAAAAAATTCTGGCTGTGCCATTGATGTGTGTGTGTATTAGTAGTCGTGCTAATCCGAACTCGAGAGCGTAAGAAGTTCAAACGAATATAATTTTTAACTTTCAAATCGATATAATACCGAAAACAAAAATAATAAAACCCGTTCAATGAGAATTCTGAGTGCTGTGAAAAGAATATGAATTGACTTAAAATTTTTTTTCTCATTTTACGCTAACAAAATAAATCCATCATGACGCGTACCCGAATCAATTACAATACAAATCGTATATGTTATATAAAAATGTATTTTTTCAATAATTATATTATTATTATTATTATTATTGTTATTATTATTAGCCTTTAGAAATTGTAATAATTCTCGCGAGACCCAGACAATAGCCACATTTATTATACGGTCTTGTTTAAAGTATTCGCTTAAAAATACATTTGTATATATTTATTTATATTCTAAATAATTTATATATATAATAAGTATTATAAATACTTTGTTCAATGAATTTTTATTCTTGTCGCGAAATATTTATTTATTAATTTTTTTTGTGAAATTTACAACAACAACAACAACAAAATAAAAATAATAAGAAGAAAATCAGAATTCCGATTATATAGCTAAAATTTAAATTAGAAACTAAGACAGTATTCCTCGTACTATAATAATAGACTGTAATACGAGTGTGTGATGCGTACCCGTGAAAATGGCCGCGGACAAAATCGTGAATTTTTTCTTTGGACAACGAATGAAGATTTTGAAATTCGTGTAACGCCGAAAATTTAACAACATTTAATCCGTTTGGCGTGATAATGTCCGGCTTTCGATTCAACAAATACTCGGATTCTTTCCCGGTGATATCTGATACCGTTGTGAATACGTGTGCTATGTGCGCTGCCGCTCGTTCCATACAATAACGGTGATAAATTTGTCTTTTGCCGGCCTCTTCGTCGAGATTGAACTGCGAAATAAAACGTACAAATTATCTACACTATAATAATAATAATAATAATAATTTGTTTTTTGGTTTCTTTTTTGTTTGTTTGAACGCGCTAGTTTCTGAAACCGCCGGTCGGATTTGAAAAATTATCTTTGTATTCGACAGCCCAATCCTTAAGAAAGATTATAGGATGTTTAACATTACGCTATGATCCTTAGGAGCCGAGCTAGAAAAGAGTCAGGAACAACGGTAAGCGAAAACGAAGTAATAGCCAACGGGCCGACAATGTCTTGCCAAACGTCAGTTAATGATGAAATAAATTTTAAAAAGTTGGTGAAGTCGGTCATAGATCGACACGGCGACCTTGGCTGAGCCAAAAACGTTATTGTTATCCATTGTTTTTTGTCATAGGCATTTTATAAAATAAACGAATAAAAAAACGTTTAACGCATGGTAAACGCGATAAGCGTGATGAAATGTACAAAA
This sequence comes from Chaetogeoica ovagalla, assembly GCA_032441825.1. Classification (NCBI taxonomy): domain Eukaryota; kingdom Metazoa; phylum Arthropoda; class Insecta; order Hemiptera; family Aphididae; genus Chaetogeoica; species Chaetogeoica ovagalla. The sequence continues at coordinate 3,258,497 of CM063744.1, forward strand.
TATAATTTATTTTGTTATGGAAACATAATAAAATAAAAAATTAAAGTTAAATTAAAATATTTTTTTAATTTTATATCGAATAATTGCGAACACAGAACACGCACTGTATTATTAAAACGCGTGAAAGTTCTAATGATGAATGAACAAAAAAAAAAAAAAGGACAAACGTACTCTTCCTAAATTGTTGTAAAAGTCGGTATTTCCGGCACAGAGATATCGACCTAAAAGCGTGGCGTGAGTTGTAAAAACTGTAGCAATCGGTTCTTTCCTTGTGCGCAGTGCTATCAATCCTATGCCGGCTTGCCATTCGTGGAAATGAGCAACGACTAGCGGCGTGGTGTCAACGTACGATCTTGCAGCTACGCGGAACTGAAAAGAAAAAAAAGAGTTTTTTAATCAATAAATTTCGATCCTTAAACGAATGGAGGTAGGTGAGCTGAAATTTTATTATCGAACCCGGCGTCCAAACTGCAGGGCTTTTCAAAACGGGAAATGGCCCGGAACGGACCGGACTTTACGAAATGAAAACAATTCTTCGGGACGAAACGAAAATATCAATTCAATTAGTATTGTCAAATTTTATTATTATTATTTTTTTTTTTTAATCAAATACCGCAGTTCAGGCAAATTTTAAGATATTTTATTATGCTTGCGGAGCGTGAACAGAAAATATTTAACTGTGCAGAGAGTAGAGGAGCGTCTCTATCAATATAAACTCTGCATAGATATTGGCGTGTGTTTTTCGAAAACTTATAATTTTAATTTATCGAATAAACTGATTGTAATAAAATGTCTACGAAAACAATTGTCTAATTTAAAGATAACACAAGTAGCAATAATAATGAGCCACATTAAATCAAATTCATTCCGAAGTACTGGCTAAAACTTCGAGTCGAATGCTTAGAGTAAACATTTTTCATTACTCCAAATGAATCGAATTCGTTCACGTTAATCTCTAGATTTCTAAAGACTACATTTAATATGAAAATACTCACTTGTTTAATATGTTTAATACTCACTTCAGAGAGGAATTCCGCTATTAAATATCCTAAAATCACAGCATCGTTTGCTTCGATGTCTAAATGCGGAATACCTATGTTACAGGAATCCCATAAATGTTGTTTGTATTCGTCTAATTTCCACGCAGCCGAACCAATGTCGAACAGTATAACTTGTGGACTGCCATCGACTAGCCAACGACCTGTCAACAACTGTTTTTAATTATTTGATTAGGATAAAGTTATGTTAAACTTATGTAACGCGATTTTCGAACACGCGTGACGACGATTGTTGTTCAAATTGTATTGAATAATAATAATAATAATAATAATTATTATTATTATTATTATTATTATTATTAATTGAATTTAAAAATCCTTATAATATCCACCATATAAACCGTCGTTTACTCAACATATACGCTTTACATCGATTATACATTGTGTAGCTAAGTCATTTGTCATACCTTAAAACCTTGATCTCTCATTTTTGTTACTGCGGTGTAATACGGAGTTCCGTATTCGAATTCGAGTTCTTCGACAGCAGTCCGAGCGTAGTTTTCTTTATAGGGACCCAATAAACAATATTGTTCGCCCATTTCCTCGGTCGAAACGAACGCTTTCGATCTGATTACTGTGTAAATACCACCGACTGAAATTATCGAGTAACACGTTTTTATTATTACGTACATTAATAATATACGTATGTACGTATTTGAAAAACATAAATAAATACTATTAAGAATCGAAATTAATATTTTTTGATACATTTTATCGAGAATATTTAAAAAAAAAAAGTTTACGTCCGCCGATAAACATTTTTCCAAAAAATAACAAACTAGTTCGAACGTTTACGCTTATTTAGTTGATTACTCGTGATTATATTATAAGAATAATAAAAAATAAATGTAAAAAATATACAAACAAATAATGTAAAACAAACAGAAAAAAATTTAAATATTTATAATATATATATATGTAAATATTTGGATTGTAATAATTCTTTTCGATTCGTTCATTTTAAAATAATTTATTCGTAAATTATCCGTATTATTATTGAAATGTTTATGATGAAACTAAATTGTGGGTAAACAATTAGTTGACACGTGGTAAAATATTATGGAAATCGACAAGCTAAACAAAAACTGTTAAAACCTATATGAAAAAAAATATATATATACAAGGAATATATAAATATTTATATATTTTTATATTTGTAAAATTAAAACCGATTATAGTATTATAAAAAAACAAAACAAAACAAATATAAACGTTTTTTTATTGAATTTGTTTATTTATTACCGGTTCCGAATAAAATTTATAGATAAAATTCATGATTAAAGACAAACCTTTATTGCAGACTTCCCAAGCCGTTTCGAAAACCCATCGGTTTTCGTCCGCAGCCGTGTGTCCGCGGTCCATAAACGCGGTGAAATCATAATTACTGTCAACGCGGTAAAAACGTTTGCTCGCGTGGTCTTTGGTCATCGTGCCTAGAAGAAGACGAAGTGAAAAAAATAAAACGCGTTTCGGTACAAACGAATTAAACGAGTTGAAAACGTTTGCCCAAACGGCGAAAATCGTTCTCTCTCGTTATTATTACGACAGTTGAAAAAATAAGAACTGTACAACAGAGATATAAAACCTAGTTCAAGGATTTATGTCTTTGGCAAACGCGCTCGTTGTGTATTGGCAAACAACCGACGAAAAACATTGTTACGTTGCCAATGTCATCATAAAGACTTTTCGAATTATTACAGGTTTTTGAAATTTTTGAAGTGTAAATGGAAGAAACGTCAGAACCGCTCGATAAACTATACATAACATATGATCTTAAACGATATAAAAATATTTTTTAATTTTTTTTTTTTTTTTTTTTAGTCCGAAACCGGACGAATGATGCAATGTATAAATATTTAAAAGGCGTATAAATAAAAATATTAAAAAATAGAAATTAATTAGACAATCGGATAGTGGCGAAATACAAAAAGAAAAACGATGACGTTCACTACAAATTGTTTAAAATTATATTATATATATATATATATATTGACAAATTGGATATCAGTAGATATACATAGGTTACATATACGTAAAAAAAAAAATTGATTAATTTAAATCTACAATCTATATATTTTTCTTATTATATACAAATATAGGCGCGCCGCGATAAGTACTGGTGGGGGTATTCAATAATTTTGTGATGTGCGCCTACACAACATTAATAAAACAAAATGTATACGATTGGGTACGTCAATCCGCTGCAAACTAAAAACCATATAGTTCAAAGTTCCCCGTGAACGTGGTAAGAGACGACAGATAAATCCGGTGTATATGTATCAGGTTATTTTTACAACATGCACGTATTTATTTAAAACTCTGCGTCGATATACAGGACGATGTACGCGAAATTTCTTCAACGGATAATATAATATATATACATATTATTAAATCCGCGGTTCAATTTGATTTCGAAGTCAAACCGCGCGAATCAATAATCGTCGTTTTAAACGTTATACAACGGAGTGAATGGACGTTGTGTACGTTTTATGTACGCCATAACCACGAGTATTATTGAATTGTGTTTGATTAATGAGAATCTACGGGTAAATTGGTTTACTGAGAATAATAATAATCATCGATTAAAAAAAATTTAAACTGTAAAGAAAAAAATTTATTGGTATTATTGACATCACGATAGCGTCTTGCCCCACAAATCCGTGTCCGCTCTACACAAAGGTTTAAAAAAAAAAAAAAAAAAAAATACTACGACGTATAAACTGACTGCAGAAAAATAAAACGTTTGTCGAAAAAAGTTTTCCTTCGACTCGTCGGAGAGCTTTAAACACACATTGGCCGCGGTCGATAAATGAATCAATGTGAAATATCTATTTAATATTAATGTCTTTTGAACGTCTTCGTCGTGCCAATGGATATTTTTGGCAAAAAAAAATAAAAAAAAAAAATAGAATTTTGAAATTCGCAATGACGTAAAAAGTGTTTTTTTTTCTTTTTGCTTTTCATATTTTATTATTTCGCCCCTCTCATTGATATAAAGACACGAATTTTCGCGTAGAATGCAATTAAAACAATTTTGAATTCAACAAAAACCATTTTGTACGTTCTATTACTCGTGTGATTTCTATAGTCGCCCAAAAAATAATTCGTGTTTCCATTAATTTTCACCGACAAGATTGGTTCGATTGTATTGTGTATTTAAATATTATTTTGATGTTCTGACATTTCTACGCCAATTTTTCGACGAGGCTGTTGGAAATTTTCGGAATGTCTTATTTACAAACCGCGGCACCAGCCATATAATATTATAATCGCTACCTATACACACATATTATATATATAATATACAATCGCACTTTGGATAGTGTTATAACACCATAGAGAATATATTGTTATTGAATTTTAGATTACAAAAAAAATTTTCTCTTTCGTTCAATTAATAATCGTATACGTGTGTGTGTTTTCGTTATATTATAATGTGTGTTCTTTAATTACTCTCGGAACAGTCAAATCCGCGCGAAATATATTATTACACCGATTTATTGATTATCGGTATAGTACCTGTATATCACTTTGATTTTACAGTTGAAACAATTTGATAAACCATAACTTATATACTTGTATATATGAATATATACGCGCGCGGCCTGCGTGCTGTGTTATTATTTATATAATAATGACACGTTGATTTAATTACGACGTGTTCTCCGTAATCACAAGCCTGGAGAAGTGGAACCGTCGATAAATATTTTTTATTTTCGTAAAGTCCCCGCCGAATGCGTCCTCGCCCGGGACGTTCGTAAAAATATAGTAAAAAACCAAAAAAAAAAAAAAAACGTAAAAAATTATTTGCTATTAAATCTAAAGCGTACGCCGAACGATTGAAAACAACAACGCCGCGACGACTGCGTGTACTATTATTTCATTATTTATACTGCGAGCAACGGACCACAGCTGGTCGTCGATCTGTGGTGGCCGATTTTACTCGTTTCGTATAATTAAAGTACGAGTAAAATGTTTTGTCACGGCCCGGAGGAGTGTAAAGAGAAAAACGACGTCGGGGTATAATATGGGTACGAACAAAAAAAAAAAAAAAAAAAACACGAGTCCAGAGAGTGGCAGACAAACCGATTAATTTGTACTAAAAAAAACAAAAAAAAAAACCTAAGCTATTTGTTATAGCCAACAGCGGCGTGTACACGTATTATATACATTATATATATTATGCAAATATATAGAAAATGTGTTTAAAAAATATAATATTGCGTTTCGGTGTATACTATACTATGTATTAGCTCCTGCGTACACAGATATCGTGTAAATATAACGATCGCAGCCGATATACGAGCGCGATTACGAAGTGACTTCAACACGCAAACGCATATGAAATCCAACAGTGTGCGAATACTTTAAAACAACAATGTTTTACGATATGGGTCTTTTCTTTTTTTTAAGTTTGTAATCTTATATAGGTACTCTGTGTGCGTGTGATTTTTAATATGCGTATTTCGAGTCGACTACAACTGTGTTATGTGGATACCGTTGCCGACTGGTTTAGATTTTATAGTATATACGTGTATATATATATATATTGTAAAAAATTATTTTCATTTTGATATATATATTTGTTTTTGCGTGTACGTTTTAAAAGTGTCACTTCGAGGTAATTTCGACGAATGCACGCGCATAGGAATTCTCTCTTTCGACAACTCCCCTGCGCAGTGGTTAAAATGGCAAAAAAAAAAAAATAAATAGCTTAAAGGACCGTGCTCAGAGCTTTGTTTGCACGCCGTTTTCTACTACGTTCTCTGAAATATACATGCGATATGTTATTTAAGAACACACAGTAGGTAAGGGATTTAAAAAAATCGTATTCTATAAATTTAAAATATATATTTTCATTTCATTCGATACATATATTTTTTTATTCATACGATTTTGTTAGACTTTTTTTTTTTTTTTTGCTTGCGAATTGAGAAAAATCAATTTTCTCATTTTCAATAACGTTTTGTATAGTGAACCTGCATAAGACACATGTAATATGAAAACAAACCAGGACGATTAAAACCAACGATCATATACCAGAATTATTATCATTTCGGAAAAAAAACGGAGAACACGCCAACGAAATGTATACATTTCCTACGTTTGAACGTACTAATTTGCTAGCCGTAACATATATTTATGCACAATTTAATGAGACTTTTTTTTTTAATATTTAAACGCTCGTGTTTATTTATTTTGTTATAGAAATACAAAAACGACAGGTACCTACCTCTATACATATTATATCATTTAACAATCAATTATATATATATATATATATATATATATATATAACTACGGGAATTGTATACATAATGTTTATTGTTTTGTGTGTAAAATATCTAAATTACATTAATAATAATAATAATAATTTCAATACGTTTATCTATAATAAAAATATCAATATTTCAACATTACAATAAATCATAATAATATGTATGTTATTAAAACGTTTTGTAAACCATAAATAATTATTATTTATTAACGTATCGATTTCACGCACAATAATACACGAATACGATCGCCGCACCTATAATCGAAGAAGCTATTGAAATATATTTTCATACGATTGTAATATAACAGCGAACAATATCGATGTTCGCGCAGAGCGAATATTTAATAATCTGGCCTTTTTTAATGATATAAAATAAAACATTTCTGGTATACGAGTGTGTATATATATATATATATACTTATATTGTTATATATATAAAACAATTTTGCTAAAAATTAAAATCAAAAACGTTATTTCGTTTTGATTTTTAACTGATGATAATAATAATCAATGGTAATTCAACTGCGGCGAAATGATACGAAAAGACTGAAAATATATTATATTATGTACGTGTTTGCGTGTGAGGAATTCAATATTACGACGTTATAACCTACCGAGTGTGCCGGATCAAGAGTTCAGACAATTAAAACACGAAAACGGATAATACCCATTGGTATTTTTAATTTATATATTATAAGTGACACGATTATATTATAAAATGATATCCGTACAAAACGTGTGCATTTTACACGATGAGAGTTTATAAGATTTACCCGAAAACGAGCGGTTTAAAACACGACGAAGAAAATAATAACTTGTTCACAGTCGACCCGTAGAAAAATATTTTTAAAAAAAACACGATTTTGGAAAACTTTTAAAAATTCCATATAGCGCAAATTGTTACTGTATTAACATACTTATACTCGCTATGGTTTTATATATTCAAAATCAACACGATAAAATGTAAAATGTAGGTTAAAACTAAAACAATCAAACGAAAGAAAATTTATATATATATATTTATATTTATATATATATAAAATAATCGTTATACTATTTTATATGCGTTTATAAAGTGTTTATAATACACGGCGTGTATATTATATGCGTCTGATTAGGACAGTAAGGACGTACGTGTTTAAAAATAATATTCGCATCGTCATAAAATTATGTTGTATTTTGTTGATTATTATAACCATCAAAATCACAATATTACATAATTTTGATTTTTGACCTCGAGTCCGTAACACGCGCGTGCGTCATTTATTTAATTAATCGCTTATTTTATTTTATCAATCATTTATCACTGTATATTATTTTGTGTTATTCTACCTATAACACAACTAATAAGTTATTACAATTATTAGTTATATATTATTGTTTTATTACTTATAACCAGGGTTGTGAATTTAATGCGTATGCGTGGTTTTTTTTTTTTTGATACTTTTTAGGTGAAAATGAGCTCGGTACAAATTTGCTTCGTGTTACTATTAAATACATATACGAAAATTCATATTGCATATTCGAAGGGTTAAAGCATACAAACGCATATTTTCTTGTTTCCTTTTAATTTTTTTATTTTACATTTCTTTTTTTTTTTTTTTAAAAAAAAAGTTATTCGGACAATTTGCAATTTGTGTTAAATTTTTTTCGAGTAAAATTTCATATTATTATTGTTTCGCACTCGTCAACAATGAATCGGATACAAAACGAATAGCAATTTATAACGCCGATATAAAATAAACGAACTCTACTCACATGTAAAATTGTACTGTTAATTTTCGGATACCGAAACAGATTTAGGACATTTACAAACTTTAAGGAAAATTTCACACATAATTTTTTATGTACATTTATCTATCATAATTTTGTTGTTGAAAATAAAAATTAATATTACGCTAATTCGGGTGCATATTATCCATGTTATAATAACTATAATAGTATATTAGGTCATATGACACAGCAGACGTCCTCGTGATAAAAGCATACAACACATACTGTTAAAACGAAAAAAAAAATATTATTATAATATAACGAAATAGAAAAAAAAAAAGAAAATCTTTTCACACATAGTTAATGGGATATATTGACAACAAAAATTCGTTACGATAAATGTTTCAAATAAAAAAAAAAAAAATGTTTCAAATATTAAACGAAATAAAATACGACTAAAACACAGTTTCAGGTATGATATTCACACGCGGTCCAGTAATTTAATATTCATAATTTTAATCATCATTATTATTATAACGTGTGATGCGTACTACTGTAAGTAATATGTGTAGAAAAAATAAATATATTTTAATTAAACATAATGAAAATGAAATGCTATTCGTTGGTAACCCCGCTAGGTCGTCACTTGAAAACGGCCGGAGCCCGGATTCGGTTGTATTTTGTTTCTTTTTCAATGTCCGTAACAGTCCAATGTAAAAGTTGTAATGAAAGAAAAGTCGGAAAAGCAAGTCAATCGAAACGAAACGTCTCTTCTTTGTTTTCAATCGTCAACATCGAAATATTACAATATAAACCCGTCGAGATTGGTTGTAATTTAAAATCATAAGAACGGAAGAAAATAAAATCATTTGGTTGAGACGAAATTTTCAGACGTATTTCGATTGCGACTTAAATTCTGGAAAATACCGCGTATTTCCAAAGCGATCGCGTCACACGTTTCCAGCATCTCGTTTTTTTTTTTTTTTTTTTTGTTTACAGAAATACAAACGATAGGTTCGCAAAACGATAGAAAAATGTATTGAAATTTCGACGGGCTACAACGTCGCCAGTTATACGACGTATCCGTAAAGCGTTTCGAACGCAAAAAAGCGTTGAAATTGTTTTAGTAAAATTCGCTGAGGTCGATTATGATTTTTAATACCCGCGCGGAGAAATGGAACTGTTGTGTGAAGCTGTCCCACTTCCCGCGGAGTAGATTCGACGTTTCGCCGATGCTGACGGATATATACTTAAAAACGAATCACGTAAATATCATTTCTCGAATGTAAAACGTTTCCGTAGTATTTATTATTATTATTATTTATTATTATTATTATTATTATTATTATTATTATTATTAAAAACAAATCACAGAGACAAAATCGAAAAACCGCTTTGCAACCGAAATATTATCCGCGTCGTGTTTACCGCGTGTGTTGTGTACGTATTATACGCGCGGTCGGTATATAAAACAAAAAAAACGTTTGAACCGAATTTAGTTTTTACAATTTTTACATTATTAAAACGTAATATATACTTATAATCTAGAATTATTATTAGCGTATTACCCAAAACAATAATAGAAAATTATTAAATTCTTTTTTCTCGTTCCCGCGAGACTTTACGCATTTTTTTTTTTTGTGTTTTAATATTAAAAATATTAATTTTTCGTTTTTTTTTTCTTGTTTATACAATGATAATAATATTATAAAAACGATAAATTCAATAGCGAAATGTGAAATTCGCAACGCGTAAATCACAGTATTATAATACGGAGGTTAAAAACGTATAACGACGTAGGGACATCGGTATCGGGCTGAAGGGAACTCGTTTTCCTAGACAAAATCGGCAAACACCTAATGAGCCAAATGATAGTGAATTTATTAATAAGAAATATAAATCGAAAAAATTATTCGCGTACCACAGGTTTTTTGTACCGCCACGCGTCGTACACCGCGGCCCCGCCGATTCGGCAAGCTAACTCAACGTTTGCCGCCCTTTACTCAACCAGTCACGTAAATGCGTGTACAAAATTATTATTCGAAATCGTTATTATTACCTCGCCTGTCCCGTCCATCTATGAGACCCGTGCGCGAGAAACAACTTCGAGGCCATTACATTTTTCCCGCGCGCGTTTCAATTAATATAATCGTAATATTTATGCGATTTTGTTTTTCTTTTTTCGTCATATTCAATATCTACTTTTAAATAATAGTTTATGTTTTTACTATACCCGCAATAGTTATTTCATGAAACCGTCGCAACACATTTGCGTAGGCAATAAATGACGTAGAATCGAAGTAAATACGTGATTTGTTTTATTTCGTACCCCGCGATGTTAGAATGAGAACACGAATCGAAAACCACTCAAACGCCCACTTGACCTCGGGAATAAAGTAAATTTGAAAACATTTTTTTTTTTTTTTCGTAAATTTATTTTTCATAATCCCCGTTGTTCATAAGCGTTGTGCCGCCGACATTTTACTAATAACACTAATGTCGGATTTAGATGCGTTTGCGAGACGAACGCAAGCAACCACAACGGTCGTCGAATCCAAAACGTACTGGAGGAGGAGTGATTGGATTAATGAGAGAGAGAGAGAGAGAGAAACGCTTACCCCGCCGATTATTATCGTGTGATGGTGTCCGACACGGCTGCGTGCGTATTTATACCCGCGACAGTGCACGGTGGAAGAACTGACAATTTCGGCGGCTGACTACACCGTTCGTTCGACGATGCCGTCGTCAGTGACAATCGCGACGTGTTGGCTAGGGGAAGAAAAAAATGGCAAATACGACGTGGTGTATAGCTTTTATAATACTCGTAGCGAATCGAACACGCGTCGCGAACGGCAGCGGCCGACGTAACAAGTCGTCCCAACAACGAGACGGGGAAAAAATATTATAATAACGCGAAACGAAAAAATACCGACGCCCGGGGGAATAATTTTGTGAATGTAATGAAGAAACGCGATTGAAAATCGAAAACGTGGATAGGACGACGAGACGGCTCTCGCCGCGGCGACCGGCGTGAAAAGCGAAAACGACGGACTGTCGACGTCGAACGCGATTATAAATACTACCCGGGCGGCGGGCGGGCGCGCAACGCGTTGTTAATATTCGAGAAACGATAACACGAAGACGACGACGACGAAAACGAGATAAAAGACCGGCGGCGGCGGCGGCCGGGCCGAGTGTGCAGCGCGTTTAATACAAAAATTATCGGTATTACCGTCTATATGAAAGGTGGTGTACCTATAATAACCGAATGATTATTTTAAACGTACACCTATAACAAAAAATTAATTATATCGAAACGAATCCCGTAGAAGAATTACTGTTGTGTAAATGCGTATTTATAATAATAATTATTATTATTATTACCGAAAATATATTCGACGTGTAACACGTTTTTAATACGTCCAGTGGGGGGGGACGGCGCGAGGAGGGGGGGGCAATAGGGGCAGTTGCCCCGGGCCCCGCGGTTGAAAAATGTAAAAAAAAGCCCCGCGGTTATAAATGTAAAAAGGCCTCGCTAATGAATGGGCCCTATTTTTCTTGCGTATTTGCTGTTTTTTAAATGTTTTGTCGAGTTTTAGGAGAAAAATGTACAAATGAATGAATGTATTGGTTATTTGCTCAACAATTTTAAATAAACATTACAAAATAACTATTTAAAAAAGTAAAATTTAGATTAAAATATTGTTATTATGACTAAAATCCATTTTTTTTTTTTTGTTGGGGGGGAGGGGTTGATTTTGACAAAGAACTTTTTTTTATGCCTAAATTTGGAAGCAATTTTCTGGAGGGGGCCCAACATAAATTATTTTGCCCCGAGCCCCGCAATAGTTAGTGCCGTCACTGCCAGTGGGGGAGGGGAGGGTGTAATAATTACGAGGTGATGGCGGGCCGAGGGCACTCGGAATTCGAATTAGGCTCAGGCAGCGTATCTATTTGATTTCACGGGGCGCACTAATTCCAACGTGCGATTAGCCGCGGCGCCGTGCAGGTGTGTTTGTTCACGGGTTAGAGAGAAGCTCGTGTAAAATCACATATACATTTATTACAAAAACATAAAATTCACTTGTACGGAAAAACATGTTATAAAAATCTGGTGAGAAATTTCGCCCCGTTTTCCCTCGCGTTAAAAAGTTTCCACCGGGTCGTCTTCTTCTTCCGGCAATTCTTTATAATTATCATATATTTCTCTATTACACTATTTATCGAAATAATAATAGTCCGGCCGATTGCCGATCGGAAAACCGTAAAATGTTTATTACGTAATAATTCCCGGCACACCGGTCGTAAAACGCTGGGCTAGGGTGTCCATCACAGACGTCCCGGTTTTCATGGATCGTCCCGATTTTCGAACGTTTCTCCCGTCGTCCCGATAATCTTTATCCAATATATGCCGGAATTAAAGCGTTCGTATTACGACATTATGTTACAACAATTAATATAATTTTCATGGCATCTCTTGTTTAGTCGTCATCGTGCGAAACGCGCCACTCGAAAGGGGGCCGTCATAATACAATTCGTATGGTGCAACGAAACAGTGGCGTAATTTGAATCGCGCAGAGTATACGTTTGCGTGTTTTAAATTATATAAATTATTATAAAATTTGGCGGTCCGCTTTTCAAATCGATTTGGCTACTGAATTATTTACCATCTCGGAACATGCGGTGTGTCATTCCGCGACCGACTACCCGCCGATTCGCGAAGAGGTGACTGAGAGGCCCGCGATCGAATAGCAAATTAAAATTGAAATAATTTTAACGGGGGAAAAAAAAACCGATGAAGAATAAACGTTGTAAAAATGTGAAAGATTACAGAAAATCGCAATGATTGTGTTAATCTAAAGTGTACAGATTCCACAGTGTTGTATGAATTAATCTGGCTTATTCAATTCGCTTTATACGTACGACAATGAAATAACGTTTTAATGCTTCCGAGTCCCATAATACACGCACGTGTATTTTTTTCTGAACTGAAGGTTTTCATAGCCATATTTAGGTTCTCAGTTAATCATCAAATGCGTCTTGTCTGTATACAAATACGTGTGTGTGTGTGTGTATGAAATTTAATTAATAACGATTAAATAATAATTGACGAGTCCTGGGCGTTCGGATCTTAAATTAAAAACTACTGTTTTTCATATGAATAAAAAAAATATATTTCGATAAACTTTTAAAAAAATTTCTATTTGATTTTATGATTATTGTGATCTTGGCTATTCGCACACAAGAAATTTATATATAAAAAAAAAAAAGAAAATGCTACGTGTTGTCGAAAATTATGCACACACACAAAAACTCCTCAGTGTCTAAAGAAGAGTCTAAAAAAATTATTTCTTGAACAATACACGCATAGATCATCACGCGAAACGAGTGCTCGATATTATACGGGGACGTTTTTGTGTCATCTGGTTGTTAACCGTTTTTAACGTAAATCGAGCCCGGCGAAAGTGTTACATACGATTTTCCTTCTTTTTTTTTTTCCACGTCTTTATTTTTTATTACGTGCCGAACTTGAATTAAAACTCGACATCGATTTGAATTATTAATGAATTGTATTAATGATGTTACGCGACGAACTTGTAGTGATCATCGCGGGAAATATTCGAGAATCTTCGTGACGGTATAGGCAAAACAAATCACATATCAACGCGATGGTTTTTGAATAAGGAGTAGAACTTTCTAGAAACGCCCGTGATTTATAACGGCGCAAGAACACCGTAATCTCGTCAGGTCATCAATCGTATCACACGTAGCAGTGTGACGTACGTAATATTGTGTAAATATCAATATTAAATAAATTCTCGATTGCTTGCTCATTGTTCTTAGTGTTTCGATCGTATTCCGTAAATAGCCGAAACATTAAAAATTGTTCGAATTGGTATACGTCGGAAAACGAAATTCGACCGGAATTTGTCGAGAAAAAGAAATTCCAATTGAGGTTTAAATAAACTGAGTACAGAGTTTTTCTAGTTTTTCTCGATAGAAAGCAATATTTCCTCCAAACCGCAGTAAAACGCGAGTTAATCGATGCGTATTATCGCATTCGCCCGATCGTTTTAAAAAGTGTCAGAAATTAGTTACACGAAAAATTCATAATATATACGCCGCCATACGAATAACGGTATCGGAATCCAAAAATAGGATTGCTTCGTCGTTTTGTTTTGTTATTATTTTTTTTTTCTACAGTGCCCAATAATTGGATTAATTGGAAAATTTTCAAAATCGTAATGTATTCGTGTAAAATCAATGAAAGGTACACGCATAAAATAATAATATATTCCGTTACGTATATTATATTGTAAATATTTTTTTACGAATTAAAAACGTAAATATTTAACTAATTCAAATCCATCGAGTATTTTCGAGTCGAGTACTTTTTTTTCCATTCGCTGGTTCGATTTGAAAAATCTCGATTCGTGACGTTGTTGTTATACGTTAAAAAAAAAAAAAGAAGTTTTTCAAAGTTTGTTCAACTTAATTATTCGTATTATACTCGTACGGATTTTTGTCCGTTCTAATTGTCTGTACGTGTGTTTTCGTATAACGTTATGTGTAGCGGCACAACTGAGGGGGAGGAGGCGGTTACTCAGACTAGAAATTCAACACTCCCAAAAAAAAAAATAAAAATAAATATCACTCGTTGATTTTAGTAGTTTAATAAAATAAATTATTATCGATAGTTTTCGAATAAAATCATACAAGTATATATTATTAACACGTGTTACTCACCGGCCGTAGTGAAATAATGGAAAAAAACAAACTTATTTTTAGACTCGGACCGCGAGAAGATATTTTAAACACGTTTTCATACGTGCATAATATGGCAGCTAACGATAAAAAAAAAAAACACTTTTAACCGTATATAAAATCTATCGTTTTGCGCGCGTTTATAGTATATATATATATATACTATATAATATATAATATAAAGTTGATTGTAACGAAATGACTTTTGTAAAATCTCGTGCGATATAACACGTATAAATGTAAATAAACTATACGTATTGATGTGATAACTGTGCAAAACGCACGGTGGTGGTAGAATTCAAAGTCGTTTTTACTATACAGTTGTGGTGTATGGTCCTTTCCAAACGCAGACTGTTGACATTACGATTATGTGACATAGATTTTCACTTTTGTAACATACGTTTGTATAAAACCGAATATAATATTTGGTAGGATAGAGCGACGGGGAGAAGAATTAAATACATTTAATATTTGGGAAACGATTTAACCGTTTTGCGCGCGCAAAGCGCGAGGCGAAAATTAAATTTTTTTTCAATACACGAATTCGCTTTAAAATGTTTGTGTGCTATATGAAATATTTCTTGAAAAAATGTTACAGACTATATGAAAATAGGAGACTCCCCCCCGATTTGACACCACCGATGCGATATTGTCGCGAGGAAGAGCGAAAAACGCGCTATGCGTCAAACGTTTCACTAACCATATACGGAACTTTATAACAGTGTTATTTTAGTTAATATTAAGGGGATCGAAAGCGGCGGACGTTTTCTCTCTTCGTTTTATACACACGAAACGTAACGAAATCGACGATTCCCTACTTCCAACGTATCGATCGTTTTAATGGCGCGATAAGAAATGTGAAAACAGATTTGAATTCGTCGCGAATTTTACTATAGAACGACTTTTCCGCTTTTTTCATTTTTTTTTTTTTTTTTATCTCAAAACCTTTAAAAGTTGATTATTCCTTGTTATTTCAAAATTATTCGATTAGTTTTTAAGGATTTATGAGAAAAAAATTAGAAATGTGGAAGAATCGACTCGTCGGGTAGACTTGACGAGGAATTCAATTCTGTTTTGAAATTTCTTATCGCACCACTAGATCGATCGGCGCTTTGGAGCTGTAGGAAACGTCTATTTTGCCATGTTTCGCGTGTGTAAGACGAAGAGAGAAAATATCAATCCCCTTGAGTAAATTCGTTGATACATAATACAAGTTGATGTTGTAACGCGTAGTATTTTCAGACATTGTCTTTATCGAAAATTCAAAAATATTATATTTGTGTCGCGTGAGCAAACGGCAATTATTACCACAAAACTAATGCTGCCACGCGGCAACACACGCACAATAACATTTCATTATGGATTCAACGAGTTTTACGTGAATAATATGATATGCGCCGAAATAAATGTATTGAATATTTTATTGTTGTACAGTCTGAATGACATTTAAGACAACTTAAACACGACACAGAACGCATTGCCAAGAGCAGCACCCGAAGACTATTATATTCTTTTTAAATTATTAATATTGTTTTAAGAAATTTATTTTTGTAGTCGGGAGGTGCAAAAAAAAAAATTGATGATGATCGCTCCCGGTCATTGGTATGGCGAAGAACACGTTCCACGCAACCGCCGTGGATAGAGGGACCACCTGCATATCCCAAAATACGGTTCTGGCGTAAAGCGGCCGGGAGTTAATTATTACGGTTTTCTCCTTGACAAGTATATATTATTATTATTATTATTAATCTTACCGATTTCGCCGCGTAAGTCGCGTATCCCCTCGCAGACGTAATGGATTTCGGTGTGTGTATATATATTTCCCGTAATAAAACTGAAATATTAACGATTAACGAGCCGAAGGGGGAGTGAGTAGAGAGGATAGAAGGAGAAACCAAAAAAAAGAAAAAAGAACCCGACCGAATTTCGAGCGACGATTGAAATACGAAAATCGCGCGCGTAGTTAAAAACAAAAACGCGCGTACGTGTCCCCGAACGTGTAAATATTAAAATATTTCTCGTCGTCGGTGTACGATAAACAACGCGCGCCACTTTTTAAATCGCGGGCAATAACCGGTGGTCCGGGATGTGTGTGTGGTAATAGTGCAGAAGGCGGCCGCCTCCGGTTAGGCCTCCGGTTCGCGCGTGCAGGTGTATCGCGTTACGGGCCGGTCGCGTCACGGACCGATGGGGGCCGTCTCGGTTTTTTATTTTATTAATATTATTATTATTATTATTATTCCTTCACCACGGCTCGTTTTCTCCGTCGCGTAGGCCGCGGACGAGAACCGGTCGCTCCGTCGTCGCGCGCCCGTCGCCAGCACCGCCGCGCCGGTCGGCGCGGGCCGATAACGACGTGCGGCGACGCGGCCGGTGACAAAAACGCGATTGAATTTCGTTAATCGGCGGGTGCGGTGGACGACGGACGACGGACGACCGCGATGCCGACGGACCGAGTGGAAAACGAACGATTTACCACCACACGAGTGTTGTGCGCGATACGAAAATAAATGCGATTACGGTGAGAGTGTGTGCACACGCATACGTCGGACGAGGACTCCTCTCTCGCGACATTTCACGTTTCCGTCAGACGTCACTACGGGCGCGATGACGATGGAGGCGGGAGGGAGGGAAGACGGGTCTGCTCCCTCCATCGGTGACGCGGAGGCGGACACTGCGACTATATTGCGCACGGACGGCGGTGGCGCTTCTTCTGTTGGTTCGGCCGTCGCCGTCGTCATGACGCGCGCGCGTACGGTCTATTTGCGTCCCGAGACGCGCGACGTTCCGAAAGACCGACGCGGCGACACGTATTTACATATTATAATAATATCTTCTTTTCCCTCTCCCTGTACAACAGTAGCGGTTGTGATGGGTTTTAAATTGTCCGACCGAGATTTTCTGCGAAAATGTTTGGAAAACGAGAATTTTTTTTTTTTTTTTTTGCTACAATGACTTTTAAAAGTACACGTGATATTAGCCGAATATTTGGAAAGGGAATTCGACGCGAGTTATAATATTTCATGTAAATAATATTTGAACGTGTTTAAAATGTCCTGCTGCAGTTCAGAACAAACCGTTACGACTGATAAAATAAGTATATTACGATTTTAACATATGTGTAGGTATACAAACATTTTGTCTTCGTATTATCAGCAGCATCGGCATCGTGGGAATTAGTTTACTTATTATTAACGCCACGATAAATCCATTGAGCGAATGTGTAAAATGTGTTGCCTATATGATGCCCCGCAAACACGTCGTGAGTTAACAAAATACAACGATTACTACTGCGAATTTAAAAACAATATTTAAAAAGAAAAACCTTCGAATTCCGCTATTTTTTTTTTTAATATCGCGTTGAATAATTGTATTCGATAAAATCTAATTGTTCCTCTTTTCGATTATATTAAAATTTTAAGCGCATATTTTTAGAATAAACGCATGGTTTTTTTTTTAAGCGTGTTATTTTTTTTTCTTATAGAATCCTTTTCGATACGCACATAAATCCGTTCCGTACTCACACGTGCGCGTTCGTCGTCGATTGGATAGTATTTCTGTACGAACTGGCGTCTGAGGGATCGTTGCTCGGAATAGAAATAAAATATTTGTCGAAAACGTTTGTTTTTTTTCGTTTTAATTCGCGAAAAATTCGAACAAAAACGTAGGCGGGGGGTTTATTATTATTATTATTATTCAAACGTCGCGCGCGGCCATTATATTTCGTTGTCATTACAATCAATCGACCGTACCGTTAGGCCACTTTTGCGCGTCGGCGAATCGCGGTTTGTGTTTCTGGATTCGTCACACGGCGGCGTCGTCGATACGTTTTCCGCGGTGGAACGACGGCAACGACGACGACTCCGACTCTCGTCGATCACCGCGGCGGCTGAAGAATATCGCGACGAGTCGTCGATGCTCGGGTATTCGGGCATGCTCACGTCGTTTAAAACGCGGTGTTCGTCGGCCCAATCGTCGTCGCTCGCGTCCGTCGTCGCAGGCGTTTCGCGCGAACGCCGCCGATTGTCCGCGGCCGTGCCGCCGTCGTCGTCGTTGTCGTCGTCGTCGTTTTTGCCGTCGAACGGACACGGTATGCCCGCGTTCGTGTAATCGCTGCGGTCAGACGACCACGACCGGACGACGAATCGCCGCCGCCCGTCGTCCGTGTACAAACCGCCATCGTTACCACTACTGTCCGGGTCCGAAGTCAACGTGGTGAGGAACGAGTCGTCGACGGTGTTGTTACCGTTGCAATAACCCGATTCGTCGGACCAATACCCGTCGTTGTCGTCATCGTCAACGGTGGCACCGTAAACGTCATCGTCGTCGTCGTTGCTGTTCATCGGGGACGACGTCCGTCGATCGTGTCCATCGCTCGCGAACTCGGCGTAACTGCCGACCGCCGGAAGGTCCCAGTGCTCGTCGTATTCCGGTCTGCACAACGCGTTCCCACTGTCGTCCGAACGCCGCTCGTCGTCACGACAATAATCGTCCGCGGTACTACTTTCGTCCGCCGGCCGCCGCCACAAGTCTTTTCCGCGCGTCGTCGTCGTCGAATCGTCACAACGCGCGCGTCTCGACCGCGTGGCTCGTCCATCGTTATTCCGTCTTTCGCTCCGCCGTTCGCTGGACCGCGATCGTGACGGCCGTTCTCGCGACGAACAACCGCCGTCGTCGCACGGCGCCTCCGACACGTTGTTCGACCGCTCGTTCGTGTTCCGCGTCACCGTACGTCTCCGAAAGGACGTTTTCCGTTCCGAGACGGTGCGATTTCCAATGTCGCTGTCCGCGAAACACCTCTTCGACGACGTCTCCGAAATTCTCGTTTTACACTCGGACGCCGAACGTTTGACGACGTCCCGCAACCCGGACGACCGGCGGTCACATCCGCCATTCGTAGCGCCGGCGAACGGACAATCATTACTATTGTCGTTTTCACTTTTCGCGTTACTCGCCGCGGCCGCGGTACACGTCCGTCGTTCATCGTCCCGCGGGCCCGCCGGTGATCCCGACCGCGGCTGCCGCCCGTCCATCAGCATTCGCCCGCCGCCGTTCGACGAGCCGAGCGACGACAACTTGTTATGAATGATTTGCACGCCGGTCATGTTAAAAACGAAATTCGGATCCGGCATTAGTACGGTGGAATAGATTCTCGGGTTCAGCACCTTATAGCCGGGGAACGTTTTTTTGTGCACGATATTAAACGCGCTCTCGTCGATCTGTTGTTGCGAGAACGGTTGATTCGGCACGTCCCTGCAACGTCGGTACCATGCGTTATACAAAATCAATGGCGACGGCGCGAACGATGGGGAGGGAGGAGAAAGGGTTCTTATTATTCTTTCTCTCCCCGCGGACAATAGTGTCCGACGAAGGGAGCTGAGGATCGGTCTCGGCACCGTTTGCTGCGCTCCTGGCTCCTGTCGCGGGTTCAGCACGGTTGCGCAAAGTGGTGTTGTCGAGTAGTTAAAAATTGTTATCTCTATTCACTCGGCAAGTGTGACTCTCACCGTCTGAACGTATACGAACTTCGCGCCAGGGGCGTATTTACTTCATCCCCTAGGGGGGCGGGCGAATAGAAAAATGGCCCGTCGAATCTGTTGCCAACTTAGAATTATCGAAAAATTATATGAAAATAATAAGTTTTAAATAAAAAAATGTTACATTTTTTATTACATTTTAGTTTTAGTTCGATTAATTTTAGTTGTCAGTAGATATAGGTACGTACACAAGTATCTAGGGGGGGCGATCGCCCCTATCGCCCCCCCCCTTGTATACGCCCCTGCTTCGCGCAATGTCATTCATAACAAATCGGGGAGATACGTTTTTTTTTTAATACAGACACAAAACTCTCTGTGTAGGGATGCGTCCTCGGGACTGGTGCGTCCCGAGCTAGTGTTATAAAATACGTTACTAAAAAATCGAATGGATTTTTGGAGAAAAAAAATTACGCTAAAACATTATTGAAACGCGTATATATATATGAGTATATAATAATTATAATTATAAATATAATTTGAACGCTAGTGTCCCGAGACCGACTGCAGTATGCGCCCAAAAACTTCGCGCCGCCACTGCAGGATGCGAACAGCGGCGTAGATACACGAGGAAGATGCCGTCTCCTCTCAAACCCCCTCAAAAAAAAAAAAAAAATTATTATTTCTATTTAAAATGTTGAAATTGTATTTCGTTGATTGTGAAAACAACATGAAGAATTTTAGCGAGCATAGAGTTCAGAATCTCGAGCATACTACAATGTTAATATGTATGCGCGTGTAAATGCTGCAAGATATTATAAATAATTGATAAAGAAAATATAGATTTTTTTTTCTTTTATGTTTTTATACATGACGCGTAGAAAGAGCACCAAAATTCTATACCCATACGAGGAAATCTGCGATAGTTTCTTAAACTGAAGAGTCCGGTATTATTATATTATCACTTGAAAAATCTAGTCTTCTCTCATAAAAACCGTATACAATAACGATTAATGCGGAGGAAAAAGTTTTTTTTTTTTTAGATATATTTAAACAATAATCGGCGAGTTGATTTTGTTTTGCGATAATTATATACCAGGGGGGAGGGGAGGGAAGAATTCTTTCGTTAAAAATCACTTAATGAAATATCTGATATATGAAATATTTTTATTTCGAAAATTTTTTCGAACCCCCTTGTCTCAAAAAAAAAAAAATAAATAAATAAATCGTATCTAAGCCACTGGATGCGGATAATGTAGGTGGACTTACGAATCGACTTTAACGAACGCCGCCAACCGTTTCGGTCGATTCTTTTTGTACAGTATACTGTGAGGATGCCAACGAAAAACACACGCGATGTTTATTTCTTTAGTCACTTGGTCCGCGTTCATAATACTTTCGCATCTAATCGGGAGAAAAGAGGAAAGACGTATAAAAATATTAAACTCTTATTTATTATATATATATATAACACTTACGTATTTTCATGTGTATCATCGGCATCTTCTTGTTTGCTTCTGAACGATATCGAAAAAAAGAAAAAGAAAATGATTTATCCCACGATCGGTTGAATAATATCTATGCAATAGAAGGGCAGCGCTTATTTTAACGAACGTTTAGAGACACGTTTTGCGGTAATTTTGAGTAGAAAACGCGCGGCACTAATATTTAAAGAACGCGTAATTATAAAATTTTAAGAGATTTTGCATACAATATGTCAATTATTGTAACGTTTATATTAATTATTTCGTTTGAGGATACAATAATAATAATAACGTTAAAATTCACATTTCGTTTCACTTTTTGATTTAATGAAAAAAATTGTTCAAACATGTATTATCTTATTCCGAATTATCCTGTAGTATCTCCCTACGTTTTTTGTATAGGGGAGATGAGAATACGATGCGAAGATAAAGTATGTTGGGATTGTTGGAAGACGGGAGACGGTGGTGAACAAATGGAAGTTGAGTCATAAGAACTTTTGAAAAAAAAAAATTTTAAAAAATAAGCAGTGCAATAAGAGATAATGTATAGTTCACTTCATTCTTATTTCGAAACGATTCAAGTACAGTTCCCACTCGTTATGATCGAAATCGGTCGGCAACATGATCTCCGTCGGATTGTACCACGTTTGAATCGGGAAATCGGATCTCGCGTAGAACGATTGTACGTAATATTTCGACTTTTTAATCGACGAATACGAATACATGTCCGTAGCTACGGCCGCGACACGTTTGTATTCGATTTCCTGCGCGATTTCTTCGTTATCGTAAAAAGTGTTCGTCACTATTTGTATTTGTTTAATCATTTCCATCTGAATGCATCCATCGAATTACAAAAAAATACACCCACACACACACGATAAATATCGAACAGTTTTCGTATATATTCCACTGCGTGGAATGAACATAATATGTTTTACCGTGTTATCTTCGTCAAACGCGTTCAATTCGCTCAGGTCCTCGGGCGGTGGACTCAAAAACAATGAAAACATTCGATCGTTTTGCAACGATATGAACAAGATTTTAATGAGATCTATTTTCAAATCCGAATCCTCGTTGTCTATTCGAGTCAACCATAGGGAACAATTGATTTTATCTGAATAAATATAATCATAGCGATTAATTTCGTAATATTGTAATCGATTATTACTGTACAGAAGTTTTCTCCGTAACAAGTAGAGGTAGGTTAGGTACCTGTTTCGTTTTTCAACCGTATAATAGACGGATAGATCAAAAGTCGATAGAATTCGTATATCTGTGTTATTTTGTCTTCCTCTTGTGTTGGTGATTCTGCAGAGGTAATTTTCCTGATTTTTCTCGGCGAACATTGAATAGGATTTATCATTTTAAATTTTGTTTACAAAAAAAATTTTGTTATTTATTTCGCGTGAAAATTTTGCGCTACTGAAATTTAGTCCGTTACATTCGAGTGATATTATTTTGTTTGTATTTCGTCCGCTGTTTATACCGTCTTTACTTGTTGTTGCTATCATATTTCCATACGACCGTATAGCAACAACGATAATAATATAATATATTCGATTAAATCATTAATTATTATCATATCATATAAAACGCATTTATTATTTACAATATTTGGCTGTTGAATTATATACATCTATATGAATTCATAATACTATTATATACTACTGAAGTATTGTAAGAATATTAAAATAATGCCCTTATTTAATCAATTAGGTAAATTAATTATTTGCCGAATGATTTTTTTTTTTTTGTATGTATATAAATCTAAAATATTATTATATTATTTTAATAATATTATGTAATTAAATTTTTTTTCTCTTTTATACCAATTTCTTTAACTTTATATTCGTATGAAATTATTAAAATATAAATTCTAAACGAATATCAGTAATATTGAAGTATAATCATTATATAAAACGCGCAGAAAAATTATTTATTAATCGTTTTAGCCTAAACCTTATGCTTGCGACGAAAATGATCTATACCATATTATATTATTTGAATATATCGATTTCAATTAATCACTATAATATAAAGATAAAATTATATTTTCTGATTTAATAATATTTTGCCTTTTACTGTCATTTAACGCATGATGTTCTTCACATAAGGTTAATGTGGTGTTTCATTAATGTGTATGGGTGTTGGCTAGACAACGACTGTATTATTGAAATGTATTTTTTTTTCATCTTTCAAAAATTTGAATGCATTGATTTTTTTTTTGCCAATTTAAACTAACATTTTGTTTTATAATAGTGAACACAACACAATAATAAAATATCATTTTTAAATACAATTTTACAGCAGACAAAAATGTTGACAAATGTTTTTAAGGAAAACGAAAACATTATTACAAATTTAACTGACAACGATAAACACGGTCAGATACCGGCCGATTTACATACGAGCACATTGAAGAACACACAAAAAAAAAAGAATATTGTAAAAACGGTTGCGCGGTTGAAAAGCAATAAAATGAAAACGAAACCAAACAACTATAGAGCTTTTAAAGTAAAACGTACCGTGTACACAAATACGCAAAAGAATTTCATCGTTGCATCTAATAACTTAAAAAAAAGCTACGAAAAAATTAAACTAGCCCAGATGGATTTGTCGTCAGATCAAAACGATTTCCAATTCGAAGAGCTTGATATCACGGTAAGTACATTGTTTTCGCTTACTCTTTACAAACTGATTTTTCGTACATAATACATTGTTTTAATCAATGTAGGTGAAGAATATTATCGAAAAAGTGTTTGGAATAAAATTCCCAAATACTCCGTTGAAAAAACAGTGTAAACAGTTCGTTTCTAATCACGTTCCTAAGCCGTTGAGTGTAGACATTAACGACACGTCTGGTTATTATAAATTGGATTTGGTAATAAAGGAAGCTTGTGAAGACGTGTGGAAACGTATATTGGACGTTTCTGTAATTAATGAGAAATATCGTTTTTGGCTTCAAAATGTTATTGAACCGAACGAATTTTGTAAATACGATGTTAGAGAATACTTAACGCAAAACATGTTTCACGAAAAAGACACAATTGAACGATCACAGCACAAATTGAATGAGTTTAATGATTATACACAAATTAAATTAATGAATATAATAAATGAGGTCATTGAAATCCTTAAACACAAACAACGTATTACTGAACATGATAGCAGTGCGATTGAAAATAAAAATATCGATCAGTGTAAAGAATCGGAAGAAACCTTAAAGAAAAATTTTAAAACGATAATTGAAGAACGTAAACGTGCAATAACTATGAAAATAAAGACGTTGGAAATGGAAAATGAGAAGTTGAGAAAAAACGAATTTGATTATTCTAGACAAGCAAAAACTCTGTTGAAAAAACTGGCGTTTAGAAATAAGAACTTAGAAAATATTAAAGAATGTATAGCATCGTTATCGAGAGAAAAAAATGATTTAATTTTTATGGTTGAAAAAACGGAAATAGAAAACGATAGTGTACAAACAATTCAACATAATATTGAAGTAGAGCAAGAGAAAAACAAACATTTGAGAGATTTCATAGCGAAAAAATATGATAAATAATATAAGAAAATAGTAATAGCGTATATATAAATTATAATTGTATTTATATATGTATATAAATTAGTTGAATGGCCAATAAAAATAAATGTTCACATTTTTTTTAGCGGTACTCGCCCTCCCATCAAAATTTGTTGTTAATACCAAAAAAAAAAATATATATATAACTGCAAAATTGAAAATCAATCGTCCAAGTTGAAGCTGTGTCCCCAAGCACTTGATGTTAAGTAGTTAAGTTATCTTTTACGAAAAAAAAATCTAAACATTGTGTTATAATTATTTTATGAAAAAAACATCAAATATATGGTAGAAATTTTTGTGAGGATATCAAAAACGATACATTTGACATTATCACATTATTTACGAGTATTGTTGCAATTTTATGTAAAAAAAAATTAGGGTAACGAGTCGCGAATATCGCTTAGATAAAAATTCAGAACTGTGTTAACAGTATAATTTGAAAGCAATACTAAACCATTGCATTCAATAAAATGATTTTGAGCGAGCTTCGGTGGGTTACACCGACGGAAAATTTAAAGTGGTAAAAATAATTGTCACATAAAATGATATATACTTGGGATGAATAGTATTCTCGATTAATCGTTAAAATCACTTATAGACAATTCGTTAAAAAAAAAAATCATCACTGTCGTATACGAATTTATAACGTTTATACGAGAAAATAGTCAAAACGGTAAACTGGAAAAATCAGAAACGTGTTCAATTTCTAATCTATTCAGACACTGTCTTTGCTTAAATTACAACGTAAGAGGACTAAGCATAATATTAATATACCGTTTAAACGTTTTTTTTCCTCTCTCTCAACACGACGCGACGCTTTACGACTATGCTATTATTTCCACACGCAACAATCTTTACGAGCGCACATATTATTATACAAATCGTAGAATAACAGTATCCAATTAATATCAATAACTTTTTTTATTTTTATCCTATTAAATTAGTTTATTATACAAAATCGAAAATAAAATAATAATAATAATAAATGTTTTTATCGACGACTTTGTTACATTGGCCGTTATCTAATACGGTTGTTGGAAACCCGTAGTATATTCTCTACACAATACAAGATAATTATTATTATAAAGTTTAAAAATTAATGAAATAACGTAATGCAGTTCTTCGGTGATTTATTATAATATAACAGATTGGTACATAATATAATAAACTAAAATACGTGTATTGATTAATTTTAATACACTTAAATTATTAATAATTATATAAAGTAAAATAAATATGTAATTTTAAACAGTTGTTAAAATTACGGGGGAGACGAGGGAAGGGGTACAATTACTTTTATTATTATTATTTTTATTTTTTATCTTAAACACAAGAGAAAAACAAATTATACATTTGGATAAGAAAAAAATATGTACGAATGTCTTACACAGATCTTTATGCACAGGAGTCGTAAATGAAAACATCATTTTCACACTCACTGCACAACATACGAGCTCATTTCAGGTTCCATCTGGACGTTGAATCCATAGTCCTCTAGATTTCGATCACAAAACAGACAGTCTGCATCATTTTTCGCTGGAACTTTCTCCTGTCCAATCGGTTCTGTGTACGCATTATAATGGAACAGTCTGTTTCATATTATCATCACACGACACCGTTTTTTTGCTAATCTATTCCAATAATCATGAATTCATAAAACACGATTTTTAATAAATATATCCCCGAACATTTTTGAAGTTCAATAATATTACTATCCGGTACACTAATGATATTATATTTTATTCGCTAATATAAACACAGAGAAAAAAATTATATTACCTTACGAAAAGTCTCGTTGATTTTGAAACACGACATTGCTCTAATTTACGACCGCATGCAACGTCATACTGACTTCTCTGGACGTAATCAAAACGTAAAATGATCAACTAACAGGTAACTTAAGGTATCGACACAAATAGCTGCGCCATGTCATTGACAGTTATTACTGTGCTGTTTCATATTCACAATCCCGTTCCATAATGCCCCGACTTCCTTTTTCCCTACTGATTTACATTCAAAACTATCGAACTAATATTATAATCGTTTCGAA
The DNA here is from genome assembly GCA_032441825.1 of Chaetogeoica ovagalla. NCBI lineage: Eukaryota > Metazoa > Arthropoda > Insecta > Hemiptera > Aphididae > Chaetogeoica > Chaetogeoica ovagalla. The sequence continues at coordinate 3,285,899 of CM063744.1, forward strand.
AAGTCAAGTACTATTAAAAAAAAAAAAATTCTCTGAAATTCCGTTCCACTTCAAATGTTGAGTTCGTCAACATTACTATATAATATAATATTATTATCGACGGAAATCGTCCAAGACTAAACACTATAAAAATATCGTGTAACACGTGCACGCGATGAAGTCATTACCTGTTTTCGGTACACGCATACGCACAGCTTTCTTCGTCGCGTCCGTCATGAAAGGAGAAAAAAAATTGTTTTCTCGTTCCCCGTATTCGGTAAATATCTCGGGAGGTTTTTTTTTTTTATGATTCCCCCTTAGCTTCTTTTTTCTGTGTTCGTTTATATTTTTACCGTACGGAAAATTTAAAATACCGACAAACGATTACGCGCCGCCCGCGTGCATTACAGACTAATAACTGAATACGGCAAACGATCGATCACTACTGATACGCTGCATAGAGCGTAGGTATTTTATCATTTACGATTTGCGTTTTAGGAATTATTATTGTTGTTAATATTTATTTATTAATTAATTTTTACACGCCACACCGTACAAGCGATATAATAATAATAATTATTACAATAATAATAATTACAATAATAATAATGATAATAAACGCATTGAACGTTTCGAATACGTTTGATCTTTGCCCTTTCCATTTGAAAGGGCTGTCGCTCACTGCACGCGTCGAATTCGAGAAGAAGTCGCGAGCGTTACATTACAGCTTAAGTAGGTATGTGTACCGGTAATAATCGTATTATTATGATATTATGCGTGTGTAGATACAACGAATAGACATTGGACCGTTATAAATAGAATATTTTTTTTAATTATTTTCTTATTATTATTATTATTATTCAATCATACACTTAACAACGAGTCGCACAAAAACGTACGACTTTTATCGGACCTTGCTCGAGTAGAAAAAAAAAACGACAATTTAAATTACATTTGCCTCGATGATTTTCGAGCTTTTTAAATTCAACAACAGCATTGACGTTATACATTTAGGAAGAACATTTCGTTTCCTATATGATGTGGTAGCAACGTAGTCGGAAGGGAAGAAAATTCGCTTTTGACGAATCAAAAAGTAACCGCGACATCAGTCTAAAAACAGATATGAATGACAATGATTCTAAACCTGTACTAGAATTGAAAATAATTGATTCGTATTGTAGAAAATGTATAAATACCACGAGTTATGAAATAATTATACAAGTATACCTTATAAAACTTTCATACCTCTGTATTTAGTAATTTATATTTCTTATACAAATCTATATTAAGTGTTTAATGTACACGAATATGTAATGTCCGTTTTCAAAATGAAAAAACAGCACCGAGGTCATCATTATATCAAGAGCTATAAAAACTTTTTCAACTAGTCAACACTGAAAACGACGGCGTTCTTTTATTTAGAAGAAATAATAAATTCGCATTTTTCAATAGAGTTAAAAAAAAATTGAATACTAATTATCAATTATCCGAGTAATATATTTATTGATAATTATAAGTCAACAGTTTATTTGTGTTTTTCTCCTTGTTTCTGCCTCGGACGACGACACATATTTAATTTAAAATAAAAACATGTTTCAGTTTTTTGTTTGTTATAAACCACGTTTTCAATTTTTAACCACAATGGTATGTTTATATAATTAATAATATTGTCTTTACTTAACATTTGAAATAATGATATTATTATATATTTTACGAAATAGACGATAAATACACTAACACGCGTCGAGCGAGCATCAAGAGAATTAATTTACAGAATATATTTTTATTTATTTTTTTCTAAACATTAATAATGATAATTGTAAAATTCGAATAGCCATTGGGTATTAAGCAATTTACGGAGGAAAATTTAAAACAAAAACGTACAATTTGTCAATTAGTTTACAATTAGTTAAATACCTACGGCTTCAAGTAATTATCGTATTACTCGTGTTATACTAAAACACGGAAAATGAATTGAAATATCTGAATAAAATATAACAGTTCATAATCGCAGTAATGATTTTCATTAGTAATTTCAAACACGTTTATTTGCTATGACTTTTATCAAATAATAAGTCGGCAATTAAAAAGATTATAGTTTGAATCCATAAACATTGTGTGGGCATACTTTTAATTTGTACCGAATTTCACGTCGAAATAATAAAAAAAACTAACTTAAAATATTCATTAAATAACACGTAACGCCTAATCTTAAACAAACAACACTTGCATAACTTTGAACATTATTCGATCATATAGTAATCAGATATTTACTTAAACAACAGTAAGAACATTTTTGAAACACAATATTTTATTACAAAAACAAAAAAAAAAAAAAAAAAAAAAAACTTATACAATATAGTTTTATAACAACTGAGCAGCCGAATTAGCCGCTATATCTAATAATTTCCAAGCAGCTCTTGGATTTACCTCGTTAATATCTCTGCACATGGCCCAGGTATACATCACTCTGATCACGGTGTTCGGATCTCCTTCGATAATCAAACCATTCACGTCCTTTATATACATGATTTGTTGGGCACTGAACGATATTATTAACACGGGACCGTGTTCCATTAATTTTCCAGTGACCACATCCACATTATGAATGTCTAACACGTTGCAGTACGTTTGATGGCCCTTTTGCCGATGCTCGTTAATAGGATGTGATAACACTCTATAAGGAGCTTCGAAACACCAGTCTTTGAGGATTTCTAAGTCTTGACGTGCTAAAGCCTCTAGTATATTTGGTATGATATCGGTTTCGCACTGTCGGATAAAGTTTATCAAACTGAAATCGGGTTCGACGCGGCACAGCTCAGTGACCACGTCTGACATTTCAGCGTTATGAAACAACGACGATAATGTGTCCGTCACAGAACGTGTAGCACGAGCTAATACATGATCACTGTCATCATAGCGTTCTTTTAATTCTGATAATTTTTGCATGAACGAATTTTCCGATTTGAACTTTTTCCAATTTTCCCATAGCCTAAATAAAAAAAAAAAAAAAAAAAATTAAATGAATAATCATATTGTAATAATGGTTTCTCACTCCACGTAATTATTTAAACAATAATTTATTTCACTTGTACGGATATTCTTTATATAGATATTATATTATGTGTACGTCACAGTAAATGATGAAAAAAAACAACAACAAAAAGTATTCATTTACAGGAGATTCACGTTACAAACAATAATTTACTGTACCTATTTCTGTATTCTATTTAATCTATTAAGATAATAATATAAAAGTTATATTTTAATTTTAAAAACGAAAAGTATTATAAAATTTCATGTTAACTAGTTTTTTTTATGTAAAGCGCTATAAACACCGTATTTTTAACTTTCATAATGATCAGTCTGTTTATAAATTGAATTTTGAAATTGTATTGTATTATTGCACTTAAAAGTATCATACAATTTAATCAATGTAATATTTGAATGTCTAACGACTCGACAAACAAATAAACAAATTCCTCTACTTTTTAGTTCTTATGCGCAAATTGAAAGGCGATTTAAGTTACAAAAAATCATAATTAATTTTATACACACAGAACATAACAACTTTCTACTTCATTACATTATTTATTATTATTATTATTTGTTTTTTTTAAGCACAAAAAAACTCGAAAATTGAAAAACAAAACTCAACACTTATTTTGTAATATTTTGTAAAAAAAAAAAAAAAAAAAAAAAATGGAACTCTGACTGACATGAATTATTATATAGTGAAATCTAGGCGAATTCTAGAGATTTCAATACAAAATATAAAGAATACATCTATGAAAGCTAATTCAAATTTTGCGAAACATGTTTTAGAAAATAATCATATTAATATAGATAATGACTATGATAATATAAATATACAATATTTATATACATTTTAATTTGAAATAATCATAATATTACATTTAATATAGGTAATGACTATGATAATATAATATATTATATTATATAATATATTTTATTTTAAAAGATATATTATGTAAAGAAAAATTAAACATAATAAATTAAAATTTTTTTTAAAAAATATTTTATATCAATATATTAATAATATACCATAATTTTTTTTTTATATAAATTAATTTTTTCTATAGACAATAATTTCTATGTTGTTTTTAGTTTAATTTTTTTTTTTTACTAATGTCTTTTTTATTGAAATAATCACAATTTTCTCTATGTAATTTGTTCATTTTTATTTTTTATTCTATTATTGTATTTTTTTCTTTTTACCTAGCACCTGAATGACGATTTCTTTTTATTGAAACTCATAGTCAATAAACAATTTTAACACAAGTCCTATTGTTTTCTTTTTTTTATATAATACTCTGTGACTTAATTGTATATTCGCACACATATAAATAAATAAATATATATATATATACTTTATTAATAATATTAATAAAGTGAACAATGTAGAAAATGGAGACAATATTATTTAAACATACAAAACTTGTTAACAAAAATGTTTGTCGATTAATACAAGAATTTGAATTATCTAAGTTCAAAATAAGACTGATAATATTTGACAGAAAGTATTGTTTAATATCAGCAATAATCATTTATTGTAACGTGTATATAAACAAACACACATTATATTATTGAAATACTTAATAAATATTAAATCCTTACATTGAATCTTTGTGAACTGTAACACCAGTTTCGGTTTCATTAGGAGCAACTGTTCCTTGGTGACCCAAGTCCGAACGTTTTCGTAAGACTTTCGGTGCTTTGTAAACCTAAAATAAGTTTGGAAAAAAAATGAATTAAACAAATATAAAAAAAATCGTATGAGAAAAATCTCACATGAGAATTTAATGACTGTTCACTTTCGATTTGTGCTGAAATGGCTTCGGCCGTACTCGAAAACGACTTCACTGGACTGGACTGACCGAGTTTCGTTCCGCTTTCTAACACCGTTTTACCTATACTTCCACTTAATTGTCCTAAAATTTCGTACACAAAAATTTTAATACGTATTTCTAACGTACATAGAATTCACAAGAAAAAAATACCTGCTTTTTTCGCCAAATCCGATTCACTAGCTTGATTCACTTTGTTCTTCAATGCGGTTACAACGATATCCACAACACTTTTTGCTTGCTGGGTGACTTTGAACGTTTCAGATTCTATTGTATTCAGTTTCCGTCTAAAATATTTACAAATAAAATCGTCTGAAAAATCATATTAAAAACAATATTATACAACATTATTACCTAGCTTTAATTAAGTTATCGGATTCTTCTAATTTCTTTTTCTCGGCACGGAATTGTTCTAAATTTCGTTTCATATCTTTGTTCTTTGCCATCTCGTCTCTTATGTTATTGTACAGTTGCATGAAAAAATTTGGTTTCTGAGGTGGTGATGTTGAATAATACTTCAAACAATACTGTAATATTCATAAAAGGCGTATAATTATTAAAAATTACAAATAACGAGAGAGACACCAGAGGGGAACCACCGTATGAATAACGTTCGTAAATGAAATTATATTAGATCGAATTCTACACGAAAATGTAACGAAATACAGGACCGTTATACGTGGAAATAGCAATGTCACACAACAAAACGTTTTTTTTTTCATGTACAATATTGATACGAATTATTATGGTAAGTCATTTTAGTATACGTTAAAACGAATTTAAATCGATCGATACCTTATAACACCTCGTTGCACCACAATCTTAAGTAATTCCACTCCCTCGGTATTCAATAGAGTATTTTAATATCGAACAGGTGGATACGACAACTTTCAGCCAATCGTATTCGGGGGTTTTTTTTCTACCACAACTCGAGAATTAAAAAAAAAAAAACAAAAAGTCACTATTCCGAAATAATTCGACTCACCAATTGACCACATAAAATATTAATTTTTATTTTATCAACGCTCGTAATTCGAACCGACGATCATCGTGAAACACTAATCGGCCGAAATCGAGTTTCGTACACGGCGCGAGTTTTTGCTTTTTGTCACTTTCGACCGTACCGCCGCGACGGACAAAAAGCACGTTTTCAGACCGCCGTCCATCGGCGGCGCCCAGTTCCGTTAACACACTTACCGCGTTCCTGTAAACTTGACGAGAGTACCGGGGCCAAACGGAATACATTTTTCGTTGTTATTTCCAGTGTGTATTAAACGGGAAACAGTCGGACATTTGGTTTGGAGAAGAGAACGGCGAACGGAGTGGAAAAAAAAAAAAAAACGACGATTCGATCGGTAAAAAATGTTCGGATCGAACCGGGGACCGGACGACAAAAAAAAAAAAAGCGATCGTGTGATAAAAAAAAAAAAAACAATAACGAAAAAAAGGATAAGAAACGAAATGATAAAAAACATGCGCGAGAAAAAAAACATTGATATTTTTTTTTCCCTCCGTCCCACCGTGAAAACGTGACGGACGTGAAAATCATTCCGTTTTACGGACGGGAACGTCGTTATCACTTATTCGATTCGAGCGGACCCCGGGTAACGGGACAGTCGTCCCGGACGACAATCTCGTCGGCGGCGGCATACGGACGACCACACATATTCCCGGGTACGGTTGACGATTCGGCGGAAAACGCGTCACCGAGGAATTGCCGCTGCCCCGGAACACGGTCCGTTCCACCGAGCGTGTCTGGTGGCGGCGGGTGAGGCGAACGACGTCGGCGCGTTCTCGTTATCGGCCACACGGAGCTGTGTCACGACGTCCGTGATAACGCGGTAACGTGTTACGCCGAAAACGCGTTTTCCCCCTGTTCTGTGACGATTAGTGTGTACCCTGGGGGGGTAGTGCCGTGTATTCGAATTTTCGTCCGTGCAATTCGAACTGGACGATATTATGTGGTCCGACACGTTTCTTATCGTGTTCATTTCAGTATGTACGGCTCTGTTGGGTGAAGGTAAGACGAGGGAAGTACGTTCACTACTCACCGGTGACGGTGGTCTACGAGATATACATTTCTATCAATGAAAATTAACACTTGACATAAATTAAAAGTCTTCTACAATTTGCTTCGAATACTTCATTTTTATTTTTGCTAAGAAAATGAACGTTGGATAATAGTGGGCTCCCTCCTAAACAAAGGCCTGTGGCATTTGCACACATGTGCGACACACCACTGACTAGTAAAACTGGTTCCAAGTGCTGAGTGCTTATTATTAATTATTCAGTAATTATACACAGTTATTATAAACGTACAGATTATGTTATTACACTGTTACTAGAAAAAAAAAAACAAAAATTATGTCAAAATCATATTTGTACTTCAGTTATGTAAACTCTGAGAGTTACAGTAAAACAGTTTATTCTTTAAAGTGAAGAGAGTAGGAACAACGAGCGTGTGTTTATGGTGTACAATATTCATCAAATAATTGGTTATATCGTATGCTGCTATAAGTCGATTTAAAAATTGTATAACGATATGAATTATGAATTTTCCGAATAATAATCGAATAATTTTTTTTTTCTTCAGGCTTAACGTGGTTATTGGTGTACCGAACGCAGAAGTATCAAAAGCTCAAAGTGGAAATTGAAAAGTCCAGTAAAAAATGTACGTATTTACACCGACATAATTATATTAATCGTGACTGTACGTTTGTTTAAAATGCAAATCGATTGAAAAAAGGATAATTGCGTGATTTTAGTGGAAAAACGAAAAGAAGCGCACGGCGATTCGGTTGACAAACAACAAAAAAAGAAGATCGAACGTGTCGAGGAAAAACTGAAAATCAACAATCGAGACTTGTCGATGGTAAAAATGAAATCCATGTTTGCCATTGGTTTTGCGTTCACAGCGTTATTAAGCATGTTCAACAGCATGTAAGTTATATTTGGTTATGCGTTTTTTTTAAATTCACCCTGTGAGATACTCGTGTGTTCAAAGGCACAATTATTTTAACTGTAAATTTGTAGATTCGACGGACGCGTTGTAGCGAGATTACCTTTCACACCGATTTCATGGGTACAGGGCCTGTCGCACAGAAATCTGCCCGGCGATAATTATACGGAATGTTCATTTATATTTTTATACATATTGTGTACCATGTCAATACGCCAAGTAAGGCTAAGTAAAATTAATATACCATAATAATAATATTTTTTAATGATTTTTTTCCTTTTTTGTAAAAAAAAAAAACAGAACATACAGAAATTATTGGGATTCGCGCCGTCAAGGATGGCGAATAAACAAAATGGACTGTTCAATCCTCAAAATCAACAATTCAAATAAATCTGTGTGGAATGGGAAACTTAATATTAATGTTATTTTATAGTGCCGAGGGAATTAAATTTATACTTTTATAGTTCCATATTATATTTATGGTGGTACCGGTTAAGTGTATGCGTGTTACATTAAATTATTAAGTACGGTTTTGTATTGCTTATTTAAATATATAATTTGTCATTGTCAGAAATTAAAATAAACAATAATCACAAATATCTAATTGTATTTCAATGTAATATGTGTACAGTAGATTCTTATCGTGTCGAACGTTGCTGTCTTGAATTTTCTATCATCGTTAAATCATCTTGGAAACTGTCGTTACACTCAATAGCGTTTTACATTTTATTTTATTTTTTTTTTTTAATACTTACAGATTAAAATTCAAACGTTTGAAAACACAAAATATTCGGATGAAAATTACGGTAAAAAGCGCATTACAATATTATATTAATAGCAAATGTCTGAAATTTAAAAACTAAAATCATTAATACATATATAAAAATATAGAGAAAATTATAAATACTACAATAAAAGAACAATGTTAAAAAAATTATAAACGACAAAGAAAACGTAAATATTATAATGAATTAATTTGTTAAAATAATAATTAAAAATACATCTATAGTATATTATTTATTAATATTATCTAACATGTATAAATTGATATAAAATATTTTTAAATTCTAATTGTTATGTATTTATTTTATTTTCTCTATGTAATTTTTTAAAAATTTTTGTTTTGTTGTAATTTTTTCTTTTGCTCAATAACTCATGACAACTCTTTGTTCAAACCAATAGTAAATATACACACTTAGTAAAACAATTCTTATACTTTTATTTATTTTATACAATACACATTAGATCAATTGTATATACACACATTGTATTATTCCTATGAATGTAAATTTATTTATTTTCTATTTTTTATTTCTGTTTCTTTCGCATTTCCTTTTTATTCTTTTATTTATTTAAAAATTAAAATATATGTATTTAATTAATGAAAATATTAATTTTCATGTATGAATATTGTAGTTCATAAATATTCAATTTTTTTATTATTTAATTATTCATTATTTTAAATTTTATTATTTTTTTTTTTTTTAACTTTTAATAAATCTCATCGACTTCTTCCTATTTCCTTTGAAATTCGATATAACCAGAGTTTACTGTAATTAAGATATTCTAATTAAATCACATTTAAATATGTCCGTTTTAGTTATAAGTGCTGTTTTTTACTTCTGCGTTTGTTTCAATTTTTCGTTATACTCAACAATAATTTTATTTTTCTATTTGGCTTGTATAATTATATTATCGACGCATTTAAGGAGTTTTACCTTGGCCACTTATAATATGTGAGTGGTAAAATGTTGCACTGTTCACAAATCAACGCAATGTGTATGTGTTTTTATTGGTACAGGTTTTTTAAATTGCACAATAAAACATTTTTAATTTGTACGATTAGTTTTAAAATGTTTTGATTATCGCTTTGTAAAACTATCATTTTTAAATTTTACAATGTTAGTTGACACGCCACTGTTGTATGTCAAGCAATACATTTTATATTAATTTATTACACTTCAATTTTTACACATTGAACAATTTATCAATTTATAAGAAAATATTACTACCATTTGTACTGTGTGCATAGGCGAAAAAGCATTGAACACAAGATAATAGTCAAAACAATATTTAATGAAGTATTTTAAATTATACAAAATGCATATGTTGATATGAAGCAAAACACAGTGTGTTATTGTAAATATAATTCAGAGTTCAAAATTCACTTAAAGCTATTTCATTATATAATTATTACATACAAAATGTTTAAAAAAAAATGTCACTGCAGCTTATAGATTGTATATAAGAATTTAAAAATGATTTTTTTTCAAGTACAAAATAGTTTTACTTTTGTAAATTAAGCAGAATCGATAAACACTAATATTTTATATAATTAATGAACAAAAAAAGTCAAATTACCCATTTATAGGGAGGGGAGTTATTACATAAGTTTCTAATTATAAGACTAGTTGCAGAATAAAATTTAATAACATGAATATAAAAATGTAATAAATTACCAAAAACCTACAGACTGTCCACCAGGAGGATTCCTTACACGAATACTCGACTTCTTAACTGGATCGTCAAATTCGGCTGAAATCGAAATATTTTATTCGATTAAAAAATTCAAAACTATACACTTAAAAAAATATATATATTGCTCGATTTGAAAATATTTAACAAATGTGTTAAAACACATCGGCCCCTTTTTTAAATAATGTACATAATTATTTCACTTACAACTGATTGAAAATGAGGAACTCTGAAGATCTCTCTGTCCTTCCATACGCATCCCTTTGCCTGTATGGATCATTGGACATTTAGAAAAGGTAGACATTTCACTCGTAACGCTTGAAGCCGGAGAAATTTGCAATTTCAATGTTTTGGCGTTAATTTCTTTGAATCCATCATTAACTTGTTCTTTTATTTCAGACACCTTAACATATAAATTAATAAAGCCATTTACATTACTTGTATCCATCGTTATAAAAGAAAAAAATATAATATATAAATACATATTTCTTATTTTATGTAGCTTTATATAAAATATAGCAAAGCGTAACGCTCTTACAATTGTAATTCTTTCGGAGAACTTTAATGATTCTTTCTTTGAACGCAATCTCGACACGCTTTTGCTTTTTGTTAATCGTATAACTTTTATTTGTAATATTATTTAATAATACCGTGAATGAAAACGAGAATTATTCGATTTTTCTTTTAAATTATATTTTATTTAAGGCGGTTTAATTATTCGAAATCTTTATATATTACGAATAGTATGAATAAACTTTTAAAAACAAATATTTATTTACTATAAGAATATTATATTCTTAATGGGGGGCGGGTTTAATTTAAGAAAAATTCAATATTTTATTAACGTTTGCGTACCTTTTCACTCTTATACACGAATTCTGAGTGTGTAGGCGTAGGAATAAATTTCCCGTGGCCTTGAACAACTTTTAACTGTCCTTCGTCCACACAAACACGACCGCCGACCAACACGTACTCAGGAATACCGTGACATTCCAATCCCTGAAATCACAGAAAATACGTGTATGATAAATATACATTCGGATTTAAATTGAAAAACCAGCATATAAAGACAGACATTATCCCTAATCCGATGTTTTTATATGCTAGTTTTTTAATTTATACTCAGTATGTATCACCTCGAAAATGTTATAATCGACTGCTTGGTGATGAGTTTTTGCAGAAATAACGCGCTTTCCTTTTGGGTTCCATACAACGATATCAGCATCTGAACCGACTTCAATACAACCCTGGAAAATATTTTAACGAATTTTTTTTCTTTTTAAAGACTGATTCGATTAACACACCATTACAACTAGAAAAACGTGTTATAACTAAAATCTAGTTATGTAGTAGTCCATTTGTTTACATACATGTTTTATACTAGACCAGTGTTTCTCGACCAGAGTTGGGGATCGCTAACATACGAATTAAATCAAAATAATCTCGAATAATAAAATAATAGAATCAATAAATATTACAATATTACATAATACGAATACTTATATATTATCATTATCAATGAATTTAAATATAATTTTTTTTAATTATATGTATTTTATGTTTCTTATGTATAGTATTTATTATTAATAATCATTTATGCAAGTATATAGAAAAAATATATACGTAGGAGTCGTTAAAACATTGAAATTTAAAAAGGGAGGTCTCGTCGCCACAGTAAAAAGGTTGAGAAACACTGTACTAGACCAATTTCGTTACTATATTAAAAATATATTTTTAATTATCAAATCTTAAATTCTCCGTTCATAAGTTGTTTGTGTCCGTTATATATTGATATGGATTTATAATATAATAATAATAATAAATGATTTAAATTACTCATGTAAAACTCACACAGAACACACAAAATGATAAAAAATTATTGGCACAAATAAATTTTATAATTGACTCACTTTTCTAGGATAAATATTGAAAATTTTCGCAGCATTTGTACTCGTTATTTCGACAAAACGACGTGGGTCAATAATCCCCGATTCTACTCCTTTTTCCCAGATAACAGACATACGATCCTCTACTCCGTTCACTCCGTTGGGTATTTTGCTAAAATCATCTTTGCCCATGGATTTTTGATCAGAGCTGAATGTCGCATTATCACTACCAGTCGTTTGTAATATATCGCTAAAAGGTTTTTAATAATTTTACCACTCAATATAATATGTCAGGATAAACAAAAATTATTATACATTTAAAATATAACATGGACAACAAATTACCTGGCCAACATGTTTAGTAATAATTCAGGAGTGTTAGGGTCTGATCTTAATGGTGGGCTTAAAACATGAGCAGCAGCCTCATGCCAACACGTCAACTTATTTTTATCCCAAAATGTTCCAACAGCGGCTGCTAATGTCTCGCCGAAAATTTTAGTACTTCCATTTTGTTTGATCTGTTCGCTGCGATGTTTTGCTAAAACATCGGCAGCTGACTTACTCATTACATGCACAACATATAATGGGGATCCCACCTAAAAGAAATATATCTTATTAATAAAAACAAATTAATTATAATTTAATAATATGAATTTTATCGAGGAAACTTTTAATAAACCATATTTAAAAAATTATTAAAAAGTTAATAAAGATTTCAAAATGAAAACTTTAAATTGACGTGCAAGTACGTAAGATAATTTCCAATAAATTTTTAAAATTATAATAATACCTGATTTGATAATATACAAGCTCTGTTGACAGCCTCTGCTTCGACTTCTTCAGGACGAGACAATGCATGACCATCAGGTCCATTAATACCAGACTTTAACAATCGTTTTGTATTCTTAACAAAAAATAAATTATTTAAGTTATCGAAAATGTTTAATAATTTATGATTCTTACTTCAAACACAATATCGCCGTTTTCAGCATGTACCATAGGAATCGCACCAAGATCTTTACATGTTTCAAAAGTGTTGTATATATCAGCATCATTTAACATAAAAACATCTTTATACGCCATGAATACTTTGAATGAATTTACGCCATGCGATTTACAGAGTTCTTCCATATCTCTTCTCACCTAAACAAAATTATTAATGGTAAAATAATTATGAATTCATAATTTTCCATTGTATCAATATATATGTATTGTACACACTTTTTTTAAATTTTAAAGTTATAATTATTTACAAAAATTGTAATATATATATATATATATTGTAAATAATGTTATAAAAAAAAAATAATTCTGACTTTTGCTTTAGAAAAGATTTTATAAAATAATCTTTTATATTTTACCTCATCTGACCAATTACGAATGCCCACGTGTAATGCATAATCGCAGCAAACTTTATTTGTTGCACGTGTTCTCCACTTATGATAAGCATCTAATAAAGACTCATCCTTATTCGGCAATACAAAATCCACTGTAAATAAATACAATGGGTATTTGAATAATTTTAATTCGCGTTAATTTAAATACACCATACTGATCATTGTTGTTCCGCCAGCTATTGCAGCTTTAGTTCCTTGATAAAAGTCATCCACAGACACTGCTCCCATAAATTCGAATTCCAAGTGAGTGTGAGTATCTATACCACCTGAAAACCAACATCAAATATAATTTTAGTTTTATAGAGATATCTTTTAATAGATATTTTAAGTTACTAAAGTCAAATTTGAGGATATAATGTCCTTAAAAACAACCAAAGTAATTTGTACTTACTTAGAATATTATAAATAAATGCTACCCCGGTTTTAGTCGTTATTTGGATAGAATTAAAAAATTTTTTTTATATATACCTGTTTGTTTTAGTGCTTTACATATGCTAACTATTAATTAACTAAAAAATGTGTATTTTATTGCAATTAATATTATATCAATAAGTCTCAACATTTCATCAGATTATTGTCGTATATGTGTGAGTGTGTGTGTGTGTCGAACACTACTATATTTTAAATATTTCATAATTGATGGATTAAGAAGTTTTTATAATACTATATTTTTTCTCAAATAATCATTTTATTTCTATTATACTTGAATGAAGTCCATATATTACAAATATAAATAAACATTTATAATAATTATGATAAAAAAAAATGTATTTATTATATAGAAAATTATTATATTTGGAATATATTAAATACATATAAAACAAAAGTATTATACATGTATAATACATAATTCCATAATGCCCAATATTTCTTTAAAATTACATAAAATGAAGTGAAATTACGTTATGGCTTAACACATATATAATACAGGCAAAAATATTTATTTTTTTTTGTTAATTTTGAACTCGTTTTATACCTCAAAATGACTGGAAATCATTTCAAACAAATAATGCACATCTCGATATTGTATTTTAACCAGAAGAGAAGTTGTGCTTGGGCGCTTCAATAGATCAGTATTGACATTAAAATAATTTTATAGTATTAAACATTTGCTGTAATAAGATAATTCGTTATCATTGGTACGTAATGTAAAACATTAAACTTGAAGCTAAAAGCACAATTAATCCCTTATAAATATGATCTTTAAACGTGCAAAGCATATTCCGTTAGTTATTACAATATTTTTCGGATAATAAGACGTATATTTGATATTAAAAAAAAATTTTTTTTTTTGCTTTATATTTAAAAGAAATGTTAAACACATATTAATATATTGTAGAATTAAATTATTAAGATTAGCATCGAGCATTTGTTTTTTAAGACTAATTGAAATCTACCTATGCAAATAAATATTTAATAAAACCTATTTATATATATATTATCTGTACTCGTTATGTCTTTTAAAATAAAAATAGGTATTACGTCGCAATTAAATAATGTTTAATTTATTAAAATTTACAAAATGTAATATTTTATAATTACATTTTTATTCTTAAAATTCTTACGTGTAAACTTTATTTTATTATTTGGATGTGATTAAATAAATTAATAACGAATCGTCAAATTAGATTATAAACTGTTTAATACTACATATATTTACGAATTAAAAGTATTATAATATAACCACACGAACGGAGGCGATGTATTTGTAGGTAGGGTTGCTCATCTGGTTTGTATATTTGTATTTTTCATTTAGAAAATTAATCCTAGACATTTTTGCAAATATCTAATAAAATTATTATATTTATGGCCCAAAAATAATAATTTGTGCAATTTATTATCAGCTAAATCATAAACGAATGCTAATTTTCTAAAACACACTTTTATACCTACCTAAAACTCCAGCAATCCACTAGTGTTTAACTAACGCGTGAGATGTGTCTGCTACTAAGCTTATTACTTTTTAAGATTATTAAATTATTTATACACAACAATCACCATCGACACTCGGATTTACAAGCATTTGCTATTTTTTACCGAATTCTAAGAACAATAATAGCAAACTACAAATTAATTTTACATATTAAAGGAACTCATCACTTAAAAAAACTTTTCTAAGTGATGAGTTCCTTTGATATGTAAAAATACATTAACAAACATTTTCGAAAGATTTTTTTTTCTTAAATTTTAATTTTATTTAAACGGTTTTTTTAATTTCATAACTATTTGTGATTTTGTAATTCGTTGTGACTAAAAATATTGTTCAATATAAAAAACATGTTTTGAAAATCCGAGTCCTGATCATTATATTATATATTATAGTGTATTAGTATTGAACAGTATATTATTATTATTATTATTATTATTATTATTATTATTACTGTACAACACACACAGTTTACACATAAATATAGTGTTATTTACTTTTATAGGCATAAATAAATTTAAATTTAACCCTGTATGTATATTACATCAAGTAAAAAATAATAATCGTGAATTTAAACTCATTTGTCGATGTTTATAAAATTTAGATTTAAAAGTTTGCCACAAAAAAAAAAATGAAAAAAAAAATATATTAAAATTATATATTTATATAAAATTAGCTATTTGCAGCAAGACAATACGAATTGAGTTGCAAAAAAAAAACATTACCTGGCATAACTAACATTGATGTTGCATCGATAGTTCTTGTACCTCCTGGTATAATAAGATTAGAACCAATCATTCTATAATGACAAAAACAAAATTATATTTTAATCTTCTTACGAAAACAACCAATTGACACGATAAGTAAACAAATGTTTATGTAAAACATAATAAAAAAAAAAATATTATAACTTATAATATTTTGTACACTCAGTACAGTATACAGAAATTTGGTTTAAACTCGAAAAAATCGTTTTCCCTTCCTTCCCAGTCCGATACAGATATTATGCCTCCCTATCCAACACAAGTGGATTATTAGTCACGAATACGGTTATTATTTTTTTTTTTTTTGTCAGGCCGTTTGTTTAAAAATCTATAACAGGAGGTCATCGTCGAGTTCATGCTCAATATTATTTTGTATCCCGTCGTCCTGAACGCTGAAAGTCATTTTCGTTATGTGTCTCGGATGTGTACGGCGTTAAAAACATATCGTGATACAACGGGGTACGGTTGATTTCCAGTATTTAGCAATTATGTAGAACGGTTATATAACGCCACGGTACTATTGAAATACAATTGTACGAGATGAAAAAATAAATAAAACAGACCCCGCTCACATTATCTAGAACTAATTATTTGGACACGTAGTTTAAATCACGCGGTTTAAACGTGAAAGCGGACGATTATTTATAAGAGATACTCGATAACGGAATATTATATACTATACAGTAATAATTATAATAATACAACGGCGGTTCCATTGGGACGTGCGCGCGTAACCGAAAAATCAAATATAAACGAATACAAATCTAATAGACACTCGCGTTTTGAAACGCATTAGGTTGTTGGGCAGGGCACTCAGGGCCGGGTACTGTTATTACGTAGGTATGAAACGCGTGAAATTACATTTCAAAAACCGTTTTCAATTGGCAGTTTTCCACCGATTATTTTTAAATGAAAAAAAAAAAGAAAAACGTTTGAATTGTATTCCGTTTTGACAATTGAGTTCAACGCGGCATTTCATCATTGCGTGTATTAAAGTAAAAAAATTTAAGTATAAAATCGACGAGAACAACGCGTGCGGCGGCGGCGTGAAACAATAATGGCGAACGCGATTGGTCGTTGCTATTAAGTACGTATTGTACAACAAATAAAATACATCGTTAAATATTCAAAAATAGTTTTCTCGGAATCTAAAATTACTCGTAATAATTTTAGAACTCGAAGGGATCTCGGGAAGGCGTTGATTTGATGCCGGTTTCGTTTATCGCCACGCACGCACGGGAGAACATATTGTAGTAGAGTTCGATCGTTTCTATTATATTTCCCAACGATCTAATAATATACTCGTATAATACGATGAAAAGATTTCTAAAAAAAAAAAAAAAAACACCAGAGCCGAATTAATGAAATAAGTGGCACCTCGACAACTCGGATTCGACGGGGACATTGATTTTACAAAAAAAAAAAAAAAATCCTTTACGTATATTTAGCGGTGTAAATTAAAAAAAAATATATATTTTTTTTTTTTAGAGAAAGGACGTTAACACTCAACTAAAAAAAAAAAAAAACATAGAAATTTTTACTCGATATTTTTATTATTTTTAATAAATATTTCCACGCGACAAAAATTATGTACGTTACGAAAATAACGTATTAGACAACAATAACATTTAATTATAATATGAAATAATAATAGTTTATGTAGAACATCATTTTTTCTGGCTTGACTCGACGCAAAAGCGTTCGAAACACCGTCGAATGAGAGTAATATGTTTGACGTAATATGTCGTATTCAATGGAATACAATAATTTTAATCCATTCTCAAACCATTTTCGATCCGCAATTGATCTCAGTCGATTTTTAATAAGGCTTTGAAAACGAGCGCTCTGCTTCGCAATATTTCATAGTTTTTAAATGTGCATAATAATAATAATAATAATAATAATATTGTCTCTCGATACAATATTGATACGCATTTGGAATAATAGATCCGAAAAAATCTCTCAGGGAGTTATATAGCATTCTTTTTAGCCCTTTTCGCCCATAATCTGGCTCTGAAAACAACATTGTATTTCCGATCGACTTTCCGCACTTTTACGCCGAAAATTAGGCGATATAAATTTTTTTAAAAAAAAAAAAAAAAATCAATAATTAATGACGTTTAACGGGGGAAACGGGAGTAGATCTCTCTCACTCACTCTTCTTGTCATACGGCGAATTCTGTTTTCAGAATCCTTATCGCATCACTAGATCGACGACGTTGGAAATAAGTAGGATTTTACCGGCGGCCAAATTACCATGTCGCGTGCGTGATGAACAGAAATTAAAAAAATATACAATATAATATTCCGGTTTTTATTTCCTTTTTTCAAACGCGCCAAATATAATATTCGAAACTATATTCGCGCTATCGATTTAGTATTAAATTTTAGGTCACCCGCACAATTCGTTAAAACAGCAACGATTTAAAGCGAAATAACGTTCACACAAATCGTTTTCCGCCTAGTTTTCGTTTCATTTTTTAATTGTCTCGCGTTTTGCGACGAACAGCCTTCTTTCTTTTTACAACACGTCATCGGCGTGTGAATTTTTCAACGAGACACGCGAGATCATTTACACGATTAAAAAAATACGTTAAAAAAAAATTGTCCCAATTAACTTACCAGGATTAAGAAAATATACGTTTTAATAATGACCATATTATAATATACAACATATAAATATACAGTGGTCGAAGTGGATCAAGATAAGTGTGGAAGCAGTGACGTCATTTCAAGTTTTAAAAAGGGGAAGGTGGATTAGAGTTGTAATGAACGGTCCATATTGAAAAATAAGCAACAAAAAAAATATATTTTTTTTAATAAAAGACTCTACACAACCGTCCCTAGTAAATTCGATGGTGAACTATATTTTTTTCTGATTGTAATATTAAGTGTCGTTTAGATCTATTGAATGTCATTATTTTAGAAAACGAAATAGTTCTTGTAAAGAAAAATAATTAATCGAAGATATTTATTTTTTTTTTTCAAAAAATTAAGCAACGCAATAACTACCGCAAATAAAAAAAAATCCTTTTAAATCCAAAAGGGATAAATAATTTTATAACAAAATAAACGAAAGAGAATTTTAAGTTAAAAATTGGAGGGATGGCATCCTCCCCCAACCCCCCTTCCACACTTCGATCATTGTATATATGAATAATGAATCGATACAGATTACCGATCTGATACAGATATTATAAACACTTACTTAATAACGCCGTCTTCAATATAGACATCGCTGTCAAAGATTTTGTCCGCGTTAACGACTCTTCCGTTCTTTATCAAAATACGATTTTGTGAGCTCTAAAAAAAAAAAAAAAAAACCCTCGTACTCGCATAATAATTGTTAGATCAAATTAAACGTTTTAAACGTAAACGAATTCAAATGTTTTTTCGTTTACTCGTACAACGAATTATGAGAGCGAGCCATATTCGTAGATCAGTGCGTTTTAAATTAAATTTGAAAACTAGTCCAGAGAGAAATTCAGTCAGACAGTATTGTAAAATCCGAAGATACGCACGTATAAGTCTAATTATTCAAATTTAAATTTAAAAAAAAAATACGATCCAAGAGAAATTTATAATATGCTAAGTCTGAAACGGAAGTTCTCATACGAAGATTATCGTCGTTTTCGTAAATAATGATAATAATTAGAAAAATCCTCGAAAAAAAAAACATTTAAGTAGGATAGCATGTCGCTTAAGTGAATATAATCAGGTAAAATTTTATAATTCTGTTATTAATACAAATTTGAAAGCAATGCGATAAGTCATTGCACTGGATAAAAACGATTCTGAACGGCGGAGTTTAGAACAAACGTAATTTACGATCAACCTTACAATATGTAAATTTAATATAATATCTTACAATTCTAAAATCTAAGCAGCAAAAAAATGTTTAATTACAATCGCTATTTTCCATCGAAATGATTCACACATTTCGTCGACAAATTTAAAATGACAAAAAATTGACACTTAGGATTTTCAAAAATTTTTAATATAGTAAAAAATTGAAGTATGTAACGCAGAACTATAGGTTGTATAAAATTGTCGGCCTTTATAACCAAAAATTACTCAATTCATCACTTAAAACATCTCGACATTTAATAATTATTACTATGAATAACCCAAAATTGAAAGACATTTTTGTTGAAATTTTTATATATATGTATATATTGCGATATTACATATTCGGTGTAAATTTCAAGACTCCCAGGGACCATTATTATCGAAATTCCGGAAAAATACAATAATGAATTTTGTTGACGGAATCGCGTTCTTACCGTTTTTTTTAACACAATTTTTTGTGGTAGTCTTTTTTGGGTCGCGTTTAAAAACTATTGAGAAAATCGAAAAAAGTACCACTCCCGGCATAAGTACATTTTTTTTTGCTAGTATACGTACATTTTTCATTCGACGAAATTATAATCGAATAGTTGTAAATTGATCTTATGAAGTGATGAGAAATTAAACCGTGCGTACGTACATACATACTAAATACGCGTTCTACTTTAATTTTATTAAGAATTAATTAAGGCCGGAAAGAGTATCGTGCACGGAATTCACGAGGCATTTTTATTATTTCACACGCTGTATTATACGGTGATAATTTATTAACCACACGTCACGGTCCAGAGATTATAATATAATATTATACAATGCGGTTATTAAAAATTTCAAACACCAGACTCATTTATTTCCTAACAACAACATGAATATTACAACACTGATGAACTCGTATAAACGAAAATAGAAAACACGTTTGAATATTAATTAGGCGAAAAATACAAATATTGTCTAATTATTACCTGTAGGTGAATAGGAACTTTTTTCACAGGATTCGCCTGGTTGGCCATATTCTTATCTAAAAAATAACAATAAATAAATAAATTATTTTTATATCATTCTATATTATTAAATCATTATTTCTTTTATTTTCATCAATAATAACCAGTACTTTTGTTTATATCGGTATTATTTTGAAATATAAATCCAAGGCTTGTACCTTGAACAATATTCTAATTATGTACAAGACAATTATAATATCTTAAAAATCTCCGCCACAATATCTTCTTTTTTTTTTCATAAATATTTACAATTTGATATTTTAATAGTAAAAAAAAAAAAATACTAAATAACAATACAACACTGGCTCGAACTGAGATTATCGAAACAAATAAGTGGTTTAAAGTAATATGTGCCATACGCTGTATCGGTATCCTATCCTATCCAACTTCTTTTCAATAATAATAAATTATATACATGTGTATACATTCGTAAAAAATTACAAACTAATACACGAATAATATTAAATATTTGAATTTTCCAGGTTTTTATATACCATGTCTAAAATAAAATAAATAATACTATGTAAATAAAACCTAAAAATTATAAGGTCTTGTTAGTTGAAAAAAAAAAGTCGATTAATTATTATATTACAATAGATAATCTGAAAGTATTTATCAATCAGAAAAGTTTCTAAAAATATATAATATTTTACTAATATTTAAAAAAAATTGTATACTAAGTACTCGAGTATTCGAGTTTTTTTTAAACATGTCGAGTGTTTAATGGCTAATAAAAATTCTTATCGTTTTGTATGTTAATATTTTGCACACATAGGAAATTAATTTATTTCAATTGCTATGAATGATCCTATCGTATTTGTTGTGAACAATTTATTTTTTATAGCTAATGCTATATATATATATAACATGTATTCAATTAACAAAGAATTAGGTACTTAGCTAAACTAATAGGTTAATAGATATAAATTATCTATTTATATTAGGTACAAATCAATAAACTAATAAAATATACGTCTGAAGTGTTCGTACAACATTGCCAAGGCCAGATGAGCTAATGGATATTTTACAATGGTTATGCTGTCAAAAGTAATTAATATTCAAAATTTACTCGTGCAATGTTACATTATTATGTTTGAATATGACTTATAGCCCATACGTACGAACAAGTAACTATTATACAAAAATACATTTAAATACAGCGACCCATTTGAGAAAAATCGTATTATAGTTACAATAACATAATAAATATATACTATTGTTGGTGAAATGCTATTTAAACAATTCACAATAGCATGACGGATGAGAAATAGGCCAATGTTTGAAACGTTAAGGTTCCTTAGAAACTGATAATATTGGAAATTAATTGTATTTATGACATTTGACTTTATAATTGTCAACGTAACATTTCTTGTATTTTAAATAATCCAATTTGATATGAAAACAGCACATTGATTTTAAACTAGTACTGCCTACACTCTAAACATATTTAATATTGTTTACACAAAAACGTGTCGATTAAGTTTATATTTAATAATATTAGTACTTAAAACAAGAATGTATTAAAAATGTGTTTTTTTAAATTTCATCGGATTTCCAAACAATGTAAATAATAACCAAACTTAAATGTACCTCTCTCTGTACATAAGACTTTTATTAATGTGTCTGAAGTAGGTAATTAATACAATTTTTAAGAATAAAAACAATAATTATGTAGAAATATAAGAGAAAACACAGAAGTATCAAATTGATTAATGAACTACATACACCACAATACTCAACGTGTCTGAAATAATTAATATGATTTTAACGAGTGAAAATAATTATCTAAAAAACCATTTGAAAAAATAAGTCAATATGATTTTTCAAACTAGAAAAATGTAAATATGAAATTCATTAATGAACTACATGCGGGTATATTATACAATTATTATTACATTATCGATTTATTTCATTCGAAACATAAAATATTTAATTTTAGTTTTTTTTTTTTTTCATTATTTAATAACTACGTATTTTGTATATACGATAAATAAATAAATACGCATACGAGTATATATTATAAACAGTGTAATTTTTTGTCATTAATTATCTGAGAGCTCTTAAAATATTGTGAAAACATAAAGGAGCGGTGGGACGAAAAAGTTTGAATACCACTGCTACAGCCGATATTATAAGGTCAAAACGGCCGGAAAATAAATAAATTAGTGACAAACCTATCGGTCCACTGACTAGCGCTATTTAATGTTAATTAATAATTATGAACACAATAGGTATATTTGTTTTATTGGAAACACTATACGAACATTATATTACGTATTATTTTCAACGCTGAACGAGTCGGTAATTTTTCATTTTGCAATAACCAATTAATGCGAATGTCACAAAATCGGTCGGAGGAAACTTGGTGGGAAGAAAACGTCATTAGTTAACACAACAGTTAAAAGTCAATTTTCCCATATATATATATTATAAATCGTACAAAAAATAAAAAAAAAAATTACGTATGTTCTCCGATAATACGTTACCGCGTTTACAGTCGAAGGGTATTTTAATGAAGAAAACGTTGACGCTGGCGTATAATTTAACCGAATCGCTGCAATAAAAACGTTTGAAATTCGTCGAGAAAATGTCCAACTATCCGGGACGGTTGTTTCGCGTAGGAAAAAATAATCCCGTTTTTACATCGGCCGTTCGGGAAAAACTTCAAAAAAAAAAAAAAAAAACGGCTCGGACGCGCCAGGGAGGTTTTACCCCCTGGCGACACCTCGTCCGCGATCGGTTCGCAGACACGCCTATCTATCCGAAAGTCGGGCGCGTGAAATTCGCCGAAAATTTACGAGGAGACGAGTCGACCAATCCGTCCCCGCCCGCTTATCCCTTATAAATCTACCCCGCCGTAATACGCGGTTTGTCGGAGAAAAAAACCACTTACTTAGAGAGAATATTATTATGGGATAATTCGTGCGACGGACACTGTCGTGTTATTGCGGCGTACGCGTAGTGGCGGCGGTAGAAAAACGAATGACGACAAAACGTGTGTGTGTGTGTGTGTGTATACACCGCAGAGCCGACGAAACGGAACCGCTAAAACGTCGTAAATATCCGTTTTAAATATAGCGGCGACGGCGGAGTCGCTAAACAAAACGCTAAAAATCGCACACACACAAACAAACGTGACTACGAACGACGGTGTACTGACGGGCGCGAGCGCGCGCGATCAATTCTCGTACTGATTAAAAAAAAAGCGTACGTGATAAGCTGCTGCTGCGAGACGATTGATAACGGGCGTGCTGCGATCAATTTGTTGCCGACGGACGGCGTGTTGTGATGGACGGGGACGGATGGGCCGTTCGGCCGACACTTTAAAAACGGCCAATACGCGGGAATCGATACGTCGTTGTAATATTCCACATCGACCTCGTCTAATGATGAGCGTTTAAAACGAGTTCAATACGTTGAAACAATCGAAATTATTCCTCCGTATAGTATCACTTGGTACGCTTAAATATTTTTGTTTTTTTTTAATAAACGGATTTTAATCGAAATTTCATAGAAACGTTTTTCGTCGTCCGTTCTTAATGAACATTTCTAAAATCATTGATTTCATATATGATGCGCGTACTCCGTCGACAGCTTCCAGGTCAGTAATAATTATCGTCTATTTTTCGTCACTCGCTCCATACGCCCAAGTTCTTCGTTCGCATACCCGTTTTTGGTATTTTTTTTTTTCACACCAAGTGACACATGGTAACATCGATAACAATATTCGTTTTCTTTTCCCCGAACATTTTCAAAACAAAACCGAACGATGTGTTGATGAATATTGTTTTGATCGTATTGTGTGCCAAAAATTTGAAACATTTATTAATCGTGTAACCCGTATTGTGGTGGGGGGGGGGCGCTTTACGCCAAAATATCGAAGAAGAAAAAATGTTTAATATTTCATTTGAATTGTGCAAAAAAAAGTATCTTACCAGTGTTATGTAGCACGGAATAGTACACAACGATATTCACAAAACAAGAAAAAATACAAATTTAAAAGAAAAAACGCTTATGACATGTACGTGTTTAAAACGCATAAATATTTCCATTCAAACATTGATATACCTACTGTGAAATATTATAATGAACAAAGTTTTTTTTTATAGTTTCATTTGAGACAAAATTTATGAATAATTAAAACCATTTAGAACTTGAAATTTTTTTTTGTGCGCTATTTGAAAATTATTTCAAACTACTAATGTCATTGTAAATCTAACTAATTAAATGCCAATTTTATTTGAAATAATACAATTATTTTAAATACAATTATTTTAAAAAAAAAAGACAATTTTTATAAAAACTTAGCACGTTAATAGAAAGAAAGGCAAACCAACGTTTAGTCAACAAGATTGCTTGTATAATACATAAGTAGGCCACAATAAATAATAAAAACAAAAAATATTACAACTTTTTCTATATATTTCCATGAAATTAAATTTTTAAGTAATACAAATTTTTAAAGAATTATAATGTATGTACTGTTCAATTACAATTCTCAACACATTATTAATAGAAAAACAATATTAATAAGAACGAATGTTAATAATTTATATCCATGTGATAAATTAACACATTTTAGTTTTGAAACTGTCAATGTAAATAGAAAGTTTTTCTATATAATAAGTGTATAAAATAACTGAGAATCGAATGTTTTTTCCAACAGTTACATTTAATTTCAACAAAAATATTAAACTAATATTATTCTGTTACACTTTATATTAACAAGAATCAAAAACAATGTAAAAACAAAAAAATAAATACTTGACTAATTTTACTAATTTTAAGTATACAAATTTTAGAATAATTCTTTGTTACTTAATATATTTCCAGTCTTATGGAAAACATTTGATACAATTTGTTTTATTAATTTGTACATTAATGTATATCAAATAAAAATCATTGTTTAATAACTATAAAATATAAGAAATACTTATATACACAAATTGACTTTATAATAAAATAAAATTACTTAAATTTCATTTCTCTCCTATTGAAATTAACAATTTCCCTATTTTTTTTTTTTATAATTTATTTTGATATTAATAATTAAATAAATTGTTACGAATTGTAAGGAACATGTTCAAAGTAGTATATTTCTAATAAATTTTAAAAAAGAATGTAATGTAAAAAAAAATATGTATTTATATACGTCATTTAAAACCGTAATAAATATCGTCAAAATGTAAAAAAAAAAAATGTTGATATTTGAACAAAATGTAGGAAATACTGTATTAACTTCTATTATGTTAAAAATTATAATAAGAGACACGTTCAAAATAATATATCGATCAAATTTTAAAAAAGTACATAACTTGTGATTTGCAAATATTGTAAAAATGTAGCGAGAAAAAAGGCATTTGTAAAACAATCGCTTAAGGCATTTGTAAAACAATCGCTGGTATTTAACGGTCTCGTGCAAAATAAACTTATTGTTACTTTAAATGAGATTATAGTTCAAAATATACAATTGTAATTTTACTGATTCAAAGGCAATAAAATTAAACTTAATACTATTCGATATCACCACGCTGGTACATTAGATTAATTTTAAGTAATTTTTAAATTACATAGCACATTAAATTAAACGTGGAATTATCGTAAAAGCGAGTACGTTTGAGGATTTAAATTTAATGAGATATGTAACATTAGCAGCCTTTCATCAATTCAACAACGATCACTTCTTAGGCATAGGTGCCGCAAACATACGCGAAGGATCTTCTGGGTGGAAACCATAATCGTTTCCTTGAAGCCACTGTTCATATTTTTCGGGCTGCAGACGCCTGACAAACGTGTCCATACTGATTTGTACTGTATCATTCCGGCAATAGCAATGTGAAGCACGTTTGCCGTACTCGACCCAACGAGCGGAAGCGAAGTTTGTGGATTCTGCTATATTAAAGCCATGATTGAAACCGGCGTGGTAGCCGTAAGGGAAAGTAATCATGAATTCACCTTGTTCCTGTGTTATCTGAAACAAACAAACAAATATACAATTTATAGTAAAACAATGGATTATCATCCGTAGCTCTCATCTCACACCTTGATACAACGTAATTGGTATATCATTATTATCTACAATTATCTATCAAGACCATAATATCCAGAGTGGGTGTAAGCTGAGTCGACAGCTCTGTATTATAACGTTTAACGACACGCGACGACCAACATACCGGGAACAATGTGCAATATAAAATAAATTGTTAAAGTACCAGTGTACTGGTTTAATAGATCCGGTGACCGGTATACAAGATAACAATTTTCAAAATTGTTCAAAAACACTCAACGTCTGGGCGGGTGAAAAGGTCTGCAAACAACAAATTGTTGGATACGTCAATGGTTGACGTGTATAATGCTTTCATTATGCGTGACAAACACTTTGAACAAAACTGTAAGAGTCCCGATTTAAAAAAAAAACT
This sequence comes from Chaetogeoica ovagalla, assembly GCA_032441825.1. Lineage (NCBI taxonomy): Eukaryota > Metazoa > Arthropoda > Insecta > Hemiptera > Aphididae > Chaetogeoica > Chaetogeoica ovagalla. The sequence continues at coordinate 3,313,420 of CM063744.1, forward strand.
CATCACAAAGTCGATTATTACATTGAATTTACCAGATAAGAACTATTCTGCTAATTTTTATTAATATAATTGAATTGTTTAAAAACAAACGATACCGGATTTTTAGATTTCTTTGCATTGGTTTTTTACGATGATGTGTTGTTTTTATGTCACACCATACTGATCGGCATTTATATTTTTAATTTAGAAATTATTATAATTACTAAGAAATACACTTATAGAATGTATTGATACACAGAAAACAAGTGACATGTCTATATTGAGATTGTTCCATTTGAATATAATGATTATGGTGAAGGTGGGTCGAGCAGAAATTTCTCCTGATACGAATATAGAATTGAATACCGGTAAGAATTTGTATTTAATACAGACCTACTTAATAAAATAATATGATTTTATAATATATATAATGATATAAGTTTATTATTGTTTTAGATGATGTAAGCAAAACGCCTCCATTACGCCCAAAACAACTTTTTAAAGGCGCCTTAAAGGAAATCCACCATCGTCAAAAAAACAGAATTGACACCTAAAAAGGCGGTATTACAACAATAGTTTTTTTATCGTGTATTACAACAATAATGGAAAAGGCACTTATATATATGAATAGAAAATTAATGTTTATCTATACAATTCGGTCATCAGTGTCACGTTTGATCTGGCTGCAAACAGTTAATCCAGATTTTACAACAGTGCGCCAAAATTTTATTACAAAATCCTTTTGACAACGGAGAACATTTTTACGTTATAATACACAGTAGGTATACAATTTCATATAAATCTCTAACGAGAGCTCGCATATTAAATAAACGTTACATTACTTTGTTGTATGGAATAGAATATTCTTTCAGCGTTTGAGGAGATATAATCGTCATCTTGTGTCGCAGAAATGCAGAACACGCTGTGTAATCGTTTGGGAAAAAACCTGCAGCTAATCTTTCCAAACGGCGTCCATGCTCCGGCGGTATCGCGTACCTAAAATAAAATTATTACCAATAATTATTGAATTATCAAAAAAATATATTATAAAAACGTGTTACCATGTTTTAGGGCTTCCGTGATGAATATAATTAATACTATACAAGTCCATGTCTTCAGTGTGCCAGGCGAATGATGCCTTCCACATACCGAAATAAAGATAAGCTGTGTTTACACCTTCAATGCAAATACCATAATCCTTATTTATAAGATCTAAGATTGTACCCAATTTGCTAATATTCCACATCTTGATTTTAAAAGAAAAAAATTTTTTTTTATTATTATTATCATCAAAACGTTTATACAAATTTAACGTAGATACATTCAGAGAATAAACACTACATACGTTAACACTGCTGTCAGTGATGGATCCAGAAACGTCAGCACCGTATATCGGAGATTTATATAAAATGTTTTTCCAATATTTCCTCTCAAGATCTGCATAATCAAAATGATCGGGCGTCATATATTTGCTGGACTCTGCCATTTTTTTGTATTCCATTACAGTCATGGCCTTCTTTTGAATGTTCAATTGTTGGTAAAGTCCTTGTTTTCCTTGTACAACCTAAAGTCAATACGGACAATTTTAGTATAAACAAATTACATAGATAGCTAAGATTTTAAACTAATCACTTGACAAATCGGAGCAGGAATTTTCATGTTCATTATATCGTCATCGGCGTAACTTCCACTGCGTGGAATCCATTCAGTCGGCGGTATTACCTGAAATTTAATTTAAATTTCAAATTGTCGAGACGTATTAAAAGAAAAGTAATCGCAACGTTTTCAGTATAACGTACTTTTGCGATTCCTGCCCTATGAGCACCTTCAGACTCCATGTAAGAAATATATTTGCTGAAATCTTTGAAATCTTCGATGGATGGTCTGAAGACCTTAATTCTCGGAGTATGTGTGTATGAACACATCTTGGTCTAAAATAATAATAATAATAAGAAAAAAAAAAACCATTATTTGGAACTAATACAATTTTAAAACCGTACTCAATCACAAGTTTTCGGGAATTATCGTACTAAACTGCTTTAAATAAATATTTGAAATTAGTTTTTTTTTTTTTATAGTTTTTGTACAAATGTAAGAATTGTACGAATAACGACGTAAAACTTTTTTTTGATATTAAATGTAAGAACACAATTGCAAAACATCCCAAATAGTGTATAATGAATAAAAATAATATTAGTCGACCGTGCATACGAATAAAAGAAACGTATATATTGTATACTATTTTCTGTCGACCGACGTCAACCACGTTTGGACGGATATCGTCGTATAGAAATATAGTATCGGAAACAGTAGGCGATATTAAACGATTGGAAAATTACGATAATGTTTCAAAGCGTTTCCGCCGTAAGTACGATTCCAATAACATGGAAACGGCGGGGTTACGACAACATCCTACGGAAAATATCGTTATTCGTACAGAACAAATAATAAACGAAACCTTCGGTTACGAAAAGAAAATAAACACACGTGTGGGGGCCAATCGAAACGGGAAAAAAATGTACCTAATACGATCACAAAGTAGCGGCGATGTGTGAGAATAGGATTTTCCCGAGATTCGCGGCCGTTCGTTGTACAGAAAATCGGACGTTTGTCACGAGACGCCCGACGGAAAAAAAAAAAAATACAATTGTGCGGATTGAAACGGCGGAGAGACGAAAAAACGATCACGAGACACAGACGTGGGATTCGCAAAAAAGCGGGTTTAAAAATGTTTAGTAACGTAAAACATAAATGTGCACATAACGCGGGTGGCCGTTTAATACGAAATCGGAAAATGCCTGTTACGTGCGCCCCCCGACGGTCGGTAAATAAAATGGAATGTTATTAGAATAGCGCGCGCGCGCGCGCACGAAACGGCGTCGACGGACGTGAGAACGTGCGCGCGTGTAATAATAATCGTGTACGTACCAACGGACGGAGAGACGACTGTGAAGTGGAAAAAACGCGATGTGAACTACGGATGACCAGCGGCGAGTGTTTGCGACCCGTGTTACGCGTTAAAAAACGGATGAGAGCAAATAAAAAAAAGAAGAGAAAAAACGCGGCTTGTACGAGAATGGTCGCCGTGAAAAACGGACGCGGTGAAAACGACAAAACGAACGGAGCACAAGGCAAAAGTACGACGGCGAACGCGTGCAAAAACGTCAACGGCGGGCGGTGACAGGCGACGGTGATATGAAAGCGAGCGCCATTACCGCAACGCAGCTAGTCGCGTACGCGCACGGAACGCGGAGACCTCCAATCGGACCGTGTGTGTGTAATATCATCGCTCTTTATCCGTGTCGGAAAATACTATACAGAAATAAATGCCCGTTATCTCTCTCTCTCTCTCTCTCTCTCTCTCCCTCGTCATTACACGATAACGTTATCGCTTTTTACAGGCCGAACGGAGTCCTCTGTAGCGCGCGCGCGCACGTAACGCTCCGACGGCGTTCCGTCGTTTCGGACAAACGTCGACGCAGCGAAACGGAGTTTTTTTTTTTAAAGCGACGAAATAAACCGTCGAACAACTGTACGCGCGAAACACTGCCGTTGTCGACGATAAAACCATTTACGTTATCATTATTTATACGTAACAATATCTGTTCCTATTGTTTTTCTTCTTTTTTTTATTCAATATTTTACTTTTTTCTCCGCTTTTTATTTAATTTTCGCTTCGATTTAATTTTGTAGAGATTTCAACTGACGGAACGCTGTCCGTTTCGCAGTTAATAATGCCGTTATTACTGACGTTCAAATCGATTAGTGTGAGTATTTATTTATATATATATATATATACATACGCGTAAAATCGTCGTACGTCGTTGAACGACGATACTGGATCGCACGATTTTACGCGGAGAAAACAAAACCGTAAAAACGAACAGCGTTCTATGTAAAGAAAATCTGCTCGTCTTCTTCGATTCGACACGTTTGTAATAATACGTATATATATTTTTTTTTTCAATGCTTATATCGCTGTCGACGATTCGTTGGACATTTATTCGCCACGTCTCTTAACACTGACACAGTCTTAGTCCACACTCCGTCAGTTGTCGATATTTTAAACGTTTAAAAAAACGTAAGAGTCAATCGGTTTGAACTGTTATTCTGTTGTTTCTTTTTTCGTACTTCTACATAATATAACGAAAGCGAAATGCGTTGCCTGTAATACGTGTGCGATAATCGTTATCGCTTAAATATTAATTACAAACAATTAAACGTTTATCGTACACAACTTTTTTTAACATTTGTGTTCGGAATAGTCTAAGTACGCGTATCCTCTATATTATGGCTAACTATTTGCATTTTCCATAAACATTGTTAAACGTTTAACGATATTTTTTTTTAAAAAAAATTTTAAATGCGCTTGAATTTCGATATTCTTTTTCAGTCGTTGCAAAATCCAATACCTATCAAAAAAAAACCTAGCAACTAACAATATTAATTAATATCATCAGTGAAGAAATATTTCTATATCACTATACCAAATATCACTTAAAATTTCAATACTGATTGTGTGAGTGTTGTTTTAATGTTCTGTTTGTCTGTCAAATACTTTGAAATTTATGTGAATTATTAACCATTAAGTTGTATTAATAATTAATTTCAAAATGCGCCTAATTTACTTCATCAGTAGGCAGTTAAATTTGATTTGATTGATTATGTCCGTAGTTAAAAACGTTCATACGGAATGACGAGTGATTTAATTATAAATTCATTCCAATTGCCACAATGTAAAGTTGTGCGTCTCGTGATTTTGCTATATTTCTTAGGCCGAGACTACAAAAATGTCCTATTAACAAAATAGTATTGTCGAATACATATATAGTTATGTATATTATAATACAGATATATGTATTTGTTGCAGGAACCATTTGAAGAGAAGCATTAGTTATTTGAAACTGTAATGGATGATATAGTTGAAGACAAATTAATATATCAAATTTATTTGTCACACATGAAGATACTATCTTCAAAACTAATATCGGTTAAGAACAAATTTAATATATTTTTGAACATGTTAAAATATGTTCAATTTTATATAGTTAAGCCAGAAGTAATATTTTTCTTGGCATTGTTACTTTGTTTACTATTTTTGTCTGGAAATTTGCTCCTGAGTTTAACTGGATTTTTTAAGAAAATTAGTCGAAGTTTCACATACATTGGTTTTAACAATTTCCAACAATTAATAGTTGATGAAAAAGATGCGCTTAGTAAGAATTGGAAATTTGAGGGTAAAAATGTTGCATTATACTCTATTAAAGGCAGGCGATCTCACATGGAAGACAGATATGTTATTAAAACCAATATTATGAACACGGGCATATCATTATTTGCTATTTTTGATGGGCATGGTGGTGAAGTAAGCAACTGATTTAATTTTATTTTAACGTTACTGTTTGCACTTATAACATTGTTTTCGATTCCACTACAATGTTATATGTGTATTAATTATAATTTGAATTAAAGTTTTTTCAAACCGTTGGAATGCTTAAGTGTATTATTTAATTTCATTTATAATTATCCACATTTTGGTGGCCTATAAATTATAATTAACTTACAATAAAAAAAAAAATTGTTATTATCACTATTATTATTTATTTAATAAAGTAATTTTACTTCATATAATATAATCTGTATATTTTATAGTATTCAAATATCTAAAATATACCTCTTCTAACTCCTTAATCAACAAGTTTATCGATAAATTTAATAATTTCCAGTTTGCTGCAGAATATGCAACTACACATTTGATGAAAAATATCAAGAATAAAATTATCGAAATAAAACAATTGCTTGACGAAAAAAATGCCACAAATATAGAACCTATTGTTGTATCTTCAAATGTATCGGGCAATTTAACTCCTCGATTGAAAACAAAAATAAGTAAAATTGAAACACAGTTTCCAACAAAAATAAAACCAGTTGCTTCCACAGATGATATTAATCTCAATAAACATAAACGAAATTCTTTAAATTTAATAAAAGACACAACTCCTGTAAAAAATATCGAAGATATAATAAATCCTTCGTCGTATTTACTAAAAGATGGAAGTATTAATTTTTCAAAATTATTAATTGACGAAGTTCTAGCTGCAGACAAGCTGATAATCGAAGCAGCAAAGTTAACGTATGATATTGCCGGTAATATTTTATTATAATTGTATTTTAATATATATTATTTTTGAAATATAAAAATATTAATTATTGTTTGTTAAATATTTTGTATTTTAGGTAGCACAGCCCTTATTGCTCTAATAGAAAACAATACATTATTTGTTGCAAACGTAGGAGATTCAAGAGGTGTTATGTGTGATAAGAAAGGGAATGCTATTCCAATTTCATTTGATCATAAACCACAACAAGTAATTAAATTCCATGATTTCTTTTCCTTACTGATGATTGTAGACTGTAGTATTCGTATTAGACGACATATTATGTGAATACTACAATTATCAGTAAGGAAAAGCATTTTCTTTTTCTTCCTTTTTATTGATTGTATGGCTGCTCAACATATTTTCCTGGGCACGCAATTTATTTCACTCAACATTTAAAAAATACAAAGCTAATTTTTCATATATATTTTTTTTTTATATTTAAAATTTTTAAACATATTTATTATTCTTTTAATTGTTTGCGTCAATTTTAAAATACAAAGTGAAACAATTTTTTAAGAACAAATTCAATTTTAAAAAAAAATAAAAGTTTTACTTGTAATTTTTGTAAAATTATGAATTTAAAAATTATTTTTAAAGTAGCATATTTTAATGACTTTTATATTTATTTTTGTTAAAAATATATTATAATATCAATTTTATTTCAATGTTAGATGCGAGAAAAGAAACGTATAGCAGAAGCTGGCGGTTTCATATCATTTAACGGTGTGTGGAGAGTTGCCGGCGTATTGGCTACTTCAAGAGCACTTGGCGATTATCCACTAAAAGAAAAAAAGTTTGTCATCGCTAATCCAGACGTTTTAACATTTGATTTAGCTCATCATGATCCACAGTTTATAATACTGGCGTCTGATGGTTTATGGGATACATATACCAACGAAGAAGCTGTCGATTGTATTAAAAAACATATTAACGATTCATTTTACGGTGCACAGTATATAACGATACAATCATTTAATAAAGGATCATTAGACAATATAACTGTACTAGTCATTAAATTCCCACCGATATGGAGTAAAGAGTCACAAATAGTAAACAACGGTGGAAGTAAATAATAATTATATTTAAGCAATAGATGTGTTTAACATTTTTAGAAATTTGTTTGTATTTTTTTGTTTTAACCTAATATAGATGTTTATCTATTGGTGTATATTTCTTTTTCTTTTGAGCATTGAATATTTAGTAATTTTTGAAGTAATACACTTTTGTTTTTTTATAACTAATTATTCGTGGAAAAAATATTGATTTAATATAATATTAGATATTTAAATAAATAAACATTGTATTTCAATGAAAATTATTTTTCATCGTGTGTTTGAATAGCATTTCGTAAATAATATAGCAAAAATGTCTCGGATTATGAACAAATGGTTTAATTGACTGAAAAACAAAATAATTTTGATTAATTGGTTTGTTTACTGATTCAATTTTACATAAATAAAATGACAGTTTTTATTATAAGAATTCAATTTTAGTTCAAATATTTTTAATGTTAGAGATGAAACTTTATCATGACAATTTGTTACCAACAGTGTATACAAATAATTATTAATTTAAGTTGATTTTATCATTCTAATATTAAATGGACATAAAACATAATCGGTTAATTCATCAATAACTGTCTTACTTATTTCAATGTAACATTAAAATAATTGATGTAAACAATTCAACGAATTTACTCTTAATTTGTTTTTGATGCAATTTCTTTTTGAAAATTTCTCATCGCTATTACCAAAATAATTCAAAATGCTGATAAATCAAATAATAAAAATCTTCAAATTTATGAGTAATTAACGAAAAACAATACTGCACATTATTCATGATGAAGGTTTTATTCCATAAGTTATCAATTTGGAAAGTCATCGGTATACAATATGGTTTATCTTTCACTCGAATAGTACCTAATCGACAAAGGAATAAATATAAAAAAAATTTAATTCAACTGGTTGTAAAGAATTTTAATAAATAATAATAATACATACAATATTAAAAATCATTCGCCATTTATTATTTTATTATTAATAATATTTAATAACTAACAGTGTTTAACATCATAACAGTTAAAAATATATAAATTATTATTAAAAATAGTCAAATTTAACATTTTTATTTCATATGCTATTGGACGGAATATTAACTGTCAGTCAAAATTTGAAAAATAACATAATACACATTTTGTACTTAAATAAAAACAAAAATGGTTTATGACAAAAAAAATGAATACAGAATAACTTTTTCAAAAAAAAAAAAAAAAACAGATATTATTTTAATAAACAAAATAATGAATAAAACTGTTGCGTTTTCATAAATATACAACAATATTGTAATTACAGATTTTTTTTTCCATTATTACAAAGTATGCATAAACAAGACTTACACTGTTAAATGTTACGTTTAAGTTATACCGCTTTACGATAAACAAGTTTTTATTGCGTTATTAAAATTGCAATCAATTGAAACAAGGAAGTGGAAATAGTTTTGTGAATTGCTTTTTTTTTATTTAATGCATTATATAGTAAAACAGGATACAATACATATTATTATAAATAAATACTAAAGATATCATAATAACCCTGGATTCCGTTTTCTTTAGAAAATAAAAATAATGGAGCGATTAATAATGTAATATTGTAACGCATATTTATGTATATGCGTGTGTATATATATATATATATATATATATATATATATAAAGAATGAAAATAAACTTGTGCAACAATTGGAACGATAAAAATTAAATATTGCTAAAAGGTGGGTGCCCTTATTACTTACGAACTACGTACACACTGATATTTACACATAAAATACAATTAATCGTTTTAAAAGAAATAACTATAAACCAACAAGATATGTTATTAAGTATTATTTAAAATGATTTTATACATAGAAAAAGATTATCGATATGTAAAAATATATATATATATATATATATATTGTTAAATAAGTTTCTATTATCTATGCAAAAATAGTACAACATATTATTATATAACAATTGTGATACAAAAATTAATAATTTTTTGTATTATAATATAATACATTTATTCATAATAAATAAAGCATGGGTCCAATACATTATAGTTCAGTATTCATAATACACCAATATAATTGTCATTACTGCAGAAGCGTTCAACGACATTAAATCGGTTGAATTATTATCGTACATCGATTCAAATATTTAAATAATAATTCAAAGAACTCTAGTTTTTAAAACTTCTTCTAAAAATTATTTCAACAAAGTTTATGCAGATTATATTATATTAAATTTTCATATTGTAAAGAATTGTCTGTGTACACTTAAAAATCATAATATGAAATGTTATTCCATAGAATGGACGAAACAATTAAAAAAAAAAAAAAAAATCACGATATACAAAACACAAAGTTACTCAGTGCATATAATTGACATTCTACTGTGCTTAAAACACTATTTCTTAACTCGGACCCGTTATTGGTAAATTTTGTTATTTGTTTTATAAATTGCCGTTTCAAACATTGTTAGAAGAGTATATCATTTTGATACTTTAAACACAAAACCTAATATATAATACCCGCAATTCAAATTCGATTAAAAAAAAAAATTATCACAGAAAAAGCCACAAAAAAAAAAATAATACAATTTATATGATCGGTAAGGTTGAATACTGTGTTTTCTATTAGAACATTTGCTTAGTGCAGTTTTTCTTTTTTTAGACATAATAACATCAATTAGTAATCGAATTAGGTCTTTAGCTTCCATTGCTTCGGATTATTTCATAAAACAACACACACCCGTTAAACAGAAGTTATTTGTCAGAAAATCATCTGTTACTTTTAAATGAATACATTTCAATTATGCATTAATTTTGAAATGAACAAATTCACTGTTGTATTTTTTTAAATTAATTTTTGAACATGCTGTCCTAAACATACATGACTATTTGTCCGGCTAAACTAACTTAAAGGTTTGGTTTTTAACAATAAATAAATATTATATATTTTGTGGTTGACCCTTGTCTGAGATACTATTGCTCTACAAAATATACAATTTATCGATTTGTCTATACATTTTTACATTATCATTTATAACAGATAAATTTATATGTACATTATATAAATTGCAACTATTATAATTTAGAATACAATTAATATACTGACAAGGCGTTTAGGACGGAAAATTTTAATGCTCACTATATATATAAATAATATATTCAATTACAAATGTCTTAAAATTACTTTGATAATTCGTAAAATTAATTTTAAAATTCACGTTTTGCTACTGAAAAGTTAATACTTTTGAAAATAATTCAACTCGAAATTAATAATAATAATAATAATAATAATAATAATAATAATAATAATAATAATAATAATAATAATAATAATAATAATAATAAAATAATAATAATAATATAACACAAATGATAATTGTAAAAAATTGTATTCGAGAACAAATACAATCATTGATATCATCTTACAATTTTATGGTAAAAAAAAAATCCAAAAATTAAAACGTTTAAAATGATTAGCAAGATTACTTAATCCTATCTAATTTGGTTTGTTTGGAATAATTAATACTGTATTCAATGGTTGTTGATCAAATAAATACGCTTATATATTTTATAACAACATGATTTGGTTAGAATTTCCTACACATATTTGGCAATCAGCAAGTAAATTTACATAAACTATTCCGAATTTTAAAATTAATATAATAGGTATAGTAGCATAAAAAAATATGTTCATAATCTATTGATTAAGTTGATGTTATTATTTGTTATTTTATATTGTAATTAAAACATTTCTGAACTGATGTAATAATAGAAATTAGCAAAATGAATATCAAGTGGACGCCACATCCAATTTCAATATCTTCATTTATATAATAAAATAACATAGTGATCAAAACTCAGATTTATGGCATTAAGGTTAATTTATTAAATCAATTCGTTCATAAGTATTTATAATTAATTTTATACTTTGATAATAATATCAAAATAGAGCACTTGATTTTTCTTTATTATTTTCAATTAAACAGACGAATACGGGAAATATATAAAGTGTCTTATTAAGAATAACTACCACTGATTTACTATAGGAAATACAATAACATTGAAATGGAAAACAATTTATTATTGATGAGTTTTACTTAACAAATGGGAATTAAATTCATATACATTACTACATTGTTCTCCACAAATATTGCATTTCCAAGGATTTGTTTCAGAATGACACCCCTTATGTAAAAAGTAAAGTGTTTGATCTGGAAATGTAATACCACAAAATGAACATTGTAATGATTTTTTATATGCCATATACCTCCAATCGCTGTTATTATTTGGTTGAGATAACTCAGGGGTTTGCATATTATTAATTTTTCGTTTGAACTCGTCGCGTAACAATGATTTTAAAGGTGATATATTGATTAATGACGATAGGTTTGTAGCTGATTGAAAACGTCCAGAATCCATTTCTCCATTATGAACGTTATTTGTACTATTTTTTCTTGAAGGCTCAACGCCTTGTTCTTGTTTTATTGGAATAAGTGAAACAGATGGTGTAATTGTACTTACTTCACCTTCCTGTCGACTATTCCCTGACATTATTGGTAAAGAAGATATATTAGAGTTTGAGTCAGTTGATTGAGGAGAATTCGGACATTCATTATCTTGTGACGTATCTTCATTAGTTATACTTTGAACAGATTCAGTTTTATTGTCATTTATCTAAACATATATTCAAATACAAATAATAAAAGCAACACATTTAATAAATTAAATAACAAAACGGATATTTAAATATAGTTTGTAATGAATATAAAAGTATGATTTATGTAGTAAATAATATGAATTTACAACAACAAAAAAAAAAAATTAAATTCTTAAACAAAATTGTATGGTTAAAAAACTTAAGAAATATACAAATAAAATATGTACAGATAAAATAAATTATTTCTTTCAATACTAGTTGGACATTATAAAAAATTATAACATTGCATATAAAAATGTAATGTTAATATACGAGTACTTTTCACACACAAATAAAAAAGAATTATTTTTATTGTTGAAAATGTTTTGTCCAGGACAATTTTAATTATTGTATGATGTTTTGCTTAAGCACTAATATATATAAAATAATATAGATATTTTCTTTTTATTCCTCTAAATGCTCAGATGTGATTTTTAAGTTCTTTATGCTTTCAATCATCCAACTAAACTAAACCACTACATTTGTTATTTTTAATTTAACAGGAGTAATAGACAATCAAACATAATTTGATCATTTTAATACCGTTGTTATGTTGCATAATTTCATCGTACAATTAGAATATAATTTCTGATATAATGAAACATTAAAAAATTATATTTACTTGAGAAGGAAACGGCGAACATTCAGTACCAGTGGGTTCTGTCATTGATATTTCGACATGAGGTGTAAGAAAATGCATTGGCGGTGTTGCATTACTTTCCGAACGATTTCCACTCATTGATTCCCCACTGTCGCTACACGCCCCACTAGTACTAACATTTCCACTATTAAAATCAATAGGTATGTGGTTTGTTGAAGTAGAATTAATCACACTAAGACCAGGATTGTCTAGGTCGATGCCATGTCTGAAAAATGTAATTGAATTAAATTTTCAAAATATACAATAATATTTTCAGTGAATTACCCGTTAAAAAAATGAACTCTCAAACTTTTCATTGAAGTAGCTCTAAAATTGCACATTGGACATGATTTAACCATGTCATGTTGACCAACGTGTTCATTTTGAAAATGTGCTCTCATTGCAATTTGACGTTGAAATCCTCTATTACATATAGGACAATGAAATGGTAATGATTTTGTATGCGTTGTAAAGTGTTCAGCCAAATGGTCTTTTCTAAAGAATCGTTTTTGACAAATTTTACATTCATAAGGTTTAACTCCGGTGTGTCTCATTTTATGTCGTCTCATATTAGCACCATTTGAAAACGTCATATTACATATATCGCAAACAAATAATTTACGATTGGTTTGTAGATCATTTTCATTGTTGCTCTCTGTTCCTTGACATGTTGCTAAATGCGTTGTCAAACTTGTTTCGTTTGCGGTTTCATAGTTATCGCATCTATCACATCGGTGAACAGAAGTCCCACAATCTGAGACTGTGTCATAATTACAATTTAAACTGTTATCTAAATTTGCTTGATCATTTTCTATGTCTCCATTTTCTTCAAAATTATTGTTCGAATTTTCATCGTTGTTTCTAGACGATACATCAAATTCATTTTTCACAGATGAATAAGAAACCACTTCAGACATGATATAATAAAACCTTTTTATTTTAGTGATTCAATTCAATATTGGTGAAATGAATCTACCATAGGTTTAATAAGGTATGCTTTGTTTGATTCTAAAACAAAATTAATTTCAGTTTTATTAGTTCCAAAAAAAAAAAAAAAATGTAATTCACAAAAATCTTTATAACTTTGTTTTTAACTTCTTATAAATTACCAATTATAATATTAAAATAAATAATTGTAAAATATATGTGCAAACAATTTGTATACAATTATCTTTCATTAGTTAGCCTTGAAATTTACATAAAATAACCTAGTCAATCACCAAATAATTTGTTGGATTATTTTCCGTAAAATATTGTATGTCAAAATAATTTAATATATTTAAAAAAATATTGACTCGTATTATAACATATCTAACCATTTATACTAATTGCAAATTCAAATGTCTAAAATATCAGTAAAATGTAAGAACTATAATATCATCAAGTTAACACGTTAATGGATAGTCATCGTTTTACTACTGCTATAGCAATAGGTACTCTTCTTTTTTTATCTACATTGACAGATAAAAATCATACTGTTATAACAGTACTATAGCTTAGTACTTTAATTATATATTATATATATATATATATATATATATATATATTTACTTTTTTAATATTGATTTATTAAATTTTAAATATTTAACGTTATTAAATATTAAATTAAAATCAATACTTTTAATATCCTGAAAGCGATTAGTTTTGAAAAATCATTAGATTTTCATATATACTTATATTCTTTAAGAATTTTTTTTTCAGTACACAATAATATCAATAAAAAATTATTTGAAAAATAATATTATTTAAGATTTTGTTTTAAAAATTATACCATACTTTTTGCCATTATTTTTATATAGTTATTAAATTCATTTAAATATTACTATATAAATAAATAAATAATTAATATATTATTATATTAATATAGTAAATTATACAATAATTTCTAGGTATTAACCATACCTAAAAACTTCATGACGATATTGTCTTTAAACCATTTTAAAATAAACAAGATTGTATATAAAAGGTAAAAATTATTTTTAATTTATGTATCAATTATCTACTATGAATATTAAATTATAAAATTACAATAATGCCTTTATTAATCGAAAATATTATAGAAATAGAAATTAAATGGGTAACAAGATAAATGTATACAATTATTTAGCATTTAAATGCATTTTATAATAACTTATTGAAGAATAAATATTAGAAATATATTATTTTCCATTACGTTTAAAGATATAAAATAAAATAGTTCCGATAATTTAATTATTGTACATTATATGAGTTATAATTTCACACCTATGACCTACGTAGCATACAAGTTTAATAATATATTTTACGCGGTTTTACTGAGATATTGTATATGACTAAACACAGAAAAATATGTAAAAGGTAGCGTATTATATTAAAATCTTAAAATCCAAGGCAATAATAATAATAATAATTATTATAAAACATATAATTTCTTATTATCCTGTTCGTTGATATAGTCGTATAGAAAAAAAAATGATTTAATACAAAAAAATATCGTTTACTTGTGGATCGTACGAACTACTTAACTCATGCGGGAATTATGTAGGTTAATGTAGTAATCAGTGAATAAGAATGCAACATTAAAATAGGTGAACTATAAAAGCCTGAAAACTAGGTCAATTATTCATGAATTAGAACGTACCGTTGAAAGCGCGCAGATTGTCATAACTCCGAACGTATGTATTCAAACAGCAATATTTATTATGTTTTTAACATGAAACGTAAACGTCAGTAACCAAAAGACTTAACAAAAGTACTTAATATAAAAAAAAAAAAATGGAATGATGACATGTATTGTAGTGTGTCTGAATATTGTAAAACTCAAACCGTGCATTTCCACTACGTTTATAATTTAAAGATTAACAGCTTACAAACTTAAATAACTTCCAAAATGTACAAACGGCATTGGTAAAAGGATTCAAAATATAGAAAAAATTTAAAGAAAATTGTGAAAAAATATATTTTTTTTTATATATATACATTTATGTGTGTGTGTGTGTATAAACCTAAAACTAATAATTAGTGATAAATGATAATCACTTTCGTAAGGTACTTTTATTTATCAGGTGTTTTTGCGTTTTGTTGTCCGATGTCCCATTGAGCCGCTAGATAGCATTACACAAATTGATATTATTAAAAATAAATAAAAATTAATATTAATATAAATAAAAAATAGCATTACAGTAATCCAATTTTGGATTAAAAAAACGTTTTGTTTTCTATTTAATTCTCAAAAAAAAAAAAGGAAAAAAAAGCCGTAAAATAATAATATAATAATCAGTAAGTGTTGTTTTGATAATGGCCAGTATCAACTGTAATCACTTATCATCAATGCAAACGCGTTGTTTATCTATACTCGCAATATAAACTAAAACAATTGAAAAAAAGAGACTGTTGTCACGATTTCATTTGTAGTCGTAATTTAATTTTTTAACATTTACTGGTTACCAATATCAAGTATTTATTTTATTTTTTTCGTAAAAATTTTAAACTGTTTTAGAAGAAAAGAATTAAGTTCAACAGATTCATTTGTGGATTATACCAAGTATTAATTTTCTTTTCGAAAATTGTTACATTATTTTCATTATTGGTTTTTATTATTATACGTATTTCGAGTTTCATTTATCGATCGATACTTGATATAATAGTTTGTTGCCCGATTGTTGTTTATTCTCACAAATTATTCGGCTGTGCGAGATTGATCGTTTAATTAAATTATTTTATTTAACAGTACGTTTACATCCGCATTTGGTTTCTTTGCCTAACTAATGGGCAATATAGCAAAACAACATTACATATATCTCGAATTGCGTTAGACAATTAATTGTATTAAACACTATTAACGCTCAAATTCAATTAAAAAATATTTTTAAGAAATTTTAAAGTTTCCTCCAATGAGTTAGTAAAATTATAATACTTGGTTGAATCAGTTGAATACTACCTTTTTGATCCGGCGTTGTTCGTTACTTGCCATCTCACAAAATAATTACTATACTTATCGTATGGAAAATTATACGTAATAGACATTTTAGAGATTGCTCGATATAAAAATTAAAAGTGTGCAAAATTAATTTGATAAATATTTTGATTATTGCATATCACGAAATTCAAACGTGTATCAATATTACGTTGTACTTCATTATATGTACTCTATCCAATTAGTAATAAATAGTTATTTATTATTAATTAAATTATTATTATTATTAGTCGTTTATTATATTTACTTTTTTTTATAATTCCAAGGTATAAAAATGAGTTTTGATACAACTTGGGACGTCGATAAATACAGGACTGAACATGAATATGAAGAGCATTGGTATTTTAGACGTAAATTTTTAATTGAGCATAAAGACAAGTTTCCTGAAGATCGGTTAGTGTGTTTAGCTCAAGTTTTTTTTAACGTGGAGTTTTTAGGATGCAAGTAAGTCGATAAGTTTTTGATTTTTAATTATTTTTATTTGTAATTTATGATGAAAATATATGTATATATTTTTTTTATTTTTTTTTTTTTTATATGGCAAATACCATACATCAGTTAGGTACATATTTTGTTTTTTGTTTTTAGGTATCCTGCAGAGACCATGGAACTTATTGGACGTCTTTCTGAAGGTCTAGCCGACGAGTTAAGAGCAAAACGTAAAGGAAAATTACAAAGGACTTTTGTTGCCGCTTCAGACGCTGCTGAAGATAAAGCCAAACGCTGTAAGTACATTTACGTAAAATCACTATATTAGATACGTATTTAAAAATATTAAACAATTTTATTATTTCATCGTCGTAATAAATCATTGGGTTTTTAAATTTTTTAAATATAAATCATTAATTTGTATTTATCATTTATTTCAGAAACTCTTAAACCATTAAAGTGCAGCGTCAACTACAAATGAAAACAGCCTTCAACAAAATTAATTATACTTTTGTATGTTTGTGAGAATTTTTTTTATTTTACTTAACATATATTGAAGAACCAAAAATATAAATTATTTTCACATATCTTAGACAAGTATTGTTTTTTTTTTAAAAATTATTTTTGATAACCCTAAAATATATAAAAATTGTGGCCAAGTTCACAGACAAATGGCAGATTATCAAAATATTATTATTTTCTAAATATAACATAATCACATCATTGTAAATACATTTTAATACATTTAAGAATCATATTTTTTATAAATTTTTGGTATGTTTGTAGACAAAGAAATGTTGGACATATATTGAAAAGTATGTTGTTCTATACACATATCTTATAATTAATACATTCTATTTATCTAAATTAATTAATTTTAAAAGTTGTTCTCCAAATAAACGTTTTTACTTTAATTTCCAAAATTTACTAAACATTTTTGAAAAAAAAAAA
The DNA here is from genome assembly GCA_032441825.1 of Chaetogeoica ovagalla. Taxonomy (NCBI): domain Eukaryota; kingdom Metazoa; phylum Arthropoda; class Insecta; order Hemiptera; family Aphididae; genus Chaetogeoica; species Chaetogeoica ovagalla. The sequence goes on from CM063744.1 coordinate 3,331,277, forward strand.
CAAAATACTTATTTTAGTCTCATAATTTATGTCTTAGTATTTCATATATAATTTTCATATGAAATGTACTAATTAATGAAACAAATATATAATATCTCAATTTAGTTTAAGAAAGAACATATTGTTAAAAATATTTTTGTATTGCATATTATGCATAAAATTAATTATAACAAGAAATATTTAATAATTAGTAGGTTTTGCGATTATTAAATATTTTAAAATTGAATAATTTACTGTTCCTCTTGTATTAACAATTACTATAATACACTTGAACGATAAATAATTTTATTCGTATTCAGTATTTAACGGTTGATTATATTTCATAATTTTATAATGCGTATTAAATTTTTTTATAACATCAGTTAGCGAATATCATCCAATATAATATGGATGAATTCAATTGAAATAATATATGTATATTACTGGACAAAAATAGGAATTATTTGACAAACTGTTGTACATAAAAGACATTTTGTAATAATAAAATCTAAATTTAAAATTAATATTTCATTATTTTAACAATTTCATAGTTACTGTAAAAATTTAATAAATTTAATTATTTATTTCTATTCGATGAAACTTTCTGCCTAGTAAACAAAATGTTTAAATAACGTTAAATAATTTAAATATTTGTAATTACGTATTTGACATTTTACTTAGTTTCCATTTAAGAATTTTAAAAATGTTTTATTTTCAAATTAAATTTCTATTTCTTTTTTCTATACACATTTAAGGCATTGTTATAAAGCTTTTACTATACCATATAGTATTTATTACAATAAAAATTATTAAAATAAAATATAGTCGACACTGTAGTCGTTCACATAGGTTTTTGAACAAAATGAATTATTATTTATTTTATATCGTCAATAAATAAGTGTCTAATACAGTGTTACATTTTAAAATCAGAATTAATTTTGAAATAAAAGAGACATATGTATTGTTATGGATTTTAAAAACTGACATTTCGTTATCAACTAGCTTACAACGAAATTCATCACTCAATCGATCCCATTCGTTCATATCTTAACTTAAAAAATATTTTTTATTTAATATGTAAAACATTACAAATTATTATTCTAAACTGCTTTATGTATAATTATACGTACAGATAAATTATTCATTGAATACATGTTCAATATAATATACGTTATAATTTACTATAAAACAGTATTATAGCGTTAACTATTACTTACAAAAACTAAAAAACTATGAATAACATATTCTATTAAATACATAAATTTATATTTTTGATTTATACAGTTTATATTTTATATAAAAAAAAATTATAATGTTATATCCATTGAATAAATGTTTTTGTTTTCATATTAAATACCATAGAATTATTGATTTTTTATATTTCTGACTTTTTTTAATATATTCAAAATGTTATGAGTAACTTTTGCATGGAAAAAAAACATTAAAGGATCATCATTAATACTATTGATTGATTGAATATTAAAAATCTAACAAAGCTTCATCGTCTGTCAAAAAAAATAACAGTCGTGTTTTAAAATTTTTTTTATTTATATTGACAATTAATAACTACATAGTATGTTTACATGGAGCAAAATAATAATAACATTGTACAATATAAATCCATCAAATCATTGTGCACTATATTAAATGTTGAATTACTTATTTTCGTGTCCTAATATTGATCGCAAATTACCCAAAATATTTTTTTCAGAAGATTCATGGTCAAATTCTTTACTACCTACAAAAAAAAAAAAATATATATATATATTAATATTAAATCATTGATTTCATCGATTATAAATTACAATTATATTTAAGTATTATACATATATATACATTTCTAAATTAACAACATAGTCTGGGATTTAAAACAAGTTATTTATTTTTCAAATTAACATAAATATGAATAAAATAGAAATAGTTACTTTGAAGTCTGAAATAAATTAATGGGGTTTCGTTTAAATAAACTTAAACAAAAATTATCTCCACAATGCTTTCTTTATTTTTGATAAAATCCCTTCATCAGCTGTTTGGGTTGGTTGTGTTTGTTCAGCTGATTTCCCTAAAAAATAATTAACTCTTTTTGAATAAGAAATGTAATTTTTATATTTGAAAAAATTTAAAAGCAATATGTATAAACTTTAGAAGACTGGTTGTTTGTAATCATAGACAACGAAATTCATTCGTTTTACGATTTTTTTTATTCAATCACAAATATGTTGTTTCAAATGTTCTACATAGATTCGACTGGAAATTAGAAATAAATTTCATAGTAGCAATAACGAATGAGAACTTCAGTAAATTAACATAAGTTATAGTATTGCTAAGGAATCGAAAACAACTTTTAAACATTTTAAATTACAAGTAATATTAAATGATTTTATAACAATATTGGTTTTAGATAATATGTATAAATAAAATTTATTCATTTTTTTCTTTTATGCATAGTACGACATTTTAATGTAAAGTTAACCAGTAGTTACAATTTATAGTATATTCAATAACTATATTAATTAATTAACTCAAAAATTATATAAATTATAATTAAAGAAAATATATTGATTGGGAGCAAATTAATATGTCAATAATATGCGGCAAATAGATTAAAACAAATTAATACCGACGTATTGTACTGTTGAACCGTATAATTAGCAGTTATCAATGATAAATTGTCCAAAATATAAAAATTAAATAAAAATTGGTGATACCGAAAGAGTTTTAGTAATACATGAAAAGGTTTTTGCCAAAAACGAATAAATAAAATATAACAATTTATTAATACTTTGATATTAGAATATTTATTTGTTTTCAAAGAAATAATACAAAAGTTATTTCCAACCATTTTAATCTCCTCCTCCGACAAAAAATAAATAATTGTTTAACAATTAATAATTATGTAACGAAAATACTTTCAGAACAAAATGTTCTATGTAATGTGGTAAGACACAATAATGATAAAACAAAAGTAATCCAATTATCCAATACGAATCAAAAACAATTACAAATTTAATATCTAAAAGTTATCCGAATGCGAAATACATTGCACGTGGAGACTTAACTCATATTACATTAATTAAATTATTCAAATCACTGCGTAAAATTTCAGAATTAAGTATATTATATGCTTTATAATTTGTTCAAAAATAATGATTGATATCAATATATAAATATGCATTTTTGGTAAAAAGAAGAAATAATACTCTTTATATGGCACTTCAATACCATAAAATCATAGAAAACAAAACAAAATTGATTATTAATATTGTGCTTTATGTTTTATATTTTAAAATTATAATGATAATTTATGATTATTTTCTAAATATTTTTATGTTTATTGTAAATACATTTATATGTTAAGAAAATGATAACAAATGCCAGTGTTATACACAGTTATTAAATAAAATAATTAAATCCAACTAGTTTGAACAAAATCCCAGGCTACGAAAATTCATAATAAAATTATATATATATATATATATATATATATATATAATTATTTACCATCTTTTTTATAAGTTAAGTCTTTTATTGCTCCAGGTGTGTTTTCTTCAATCTCTGCATAAGCTTTAATTAATGCTTCCTGTTTACTCGATAATGATTTAGGCACATCTATCTTGATATTTACATAATGATCACCATACTGATTAGAATTCACTTTTTTCATTCCTTGTTTGACTAATCTAATTCTTGTGTGTGAACTAGTTCCTGGTGATATCTATAAAAAAAATATTAATACTAATATAATATTCTGTATTAATATTAACAGAAAAAAATTAATGTAAGAATTCAAAACGTTGAAATTTCAAAATAAATAATTTGATATTTTACAATACATATTATCAAAAAATTGACAAACATTACCTGAACTGTATGATCATCGTAAAGACCTTTGATTCTAATAGAACCTCCTAATAATGCTTGAGCTATAGAAATCTTAGCATCTGTATGAATATCGGAACCATCCCTATGGAAATAATCAGACTTTTCGACTTTGAATGTGACAAAGATTTCATTTTTGTTAACTACAATACGAATAGTCTGTCCATCTTCGATTCCTATTGAAAATATTAAATAAAAATTAAACGTCTTAAAATATCCATAGTAATCATAATTCATAGTTAAATGTACGCATACATAAAGATATTTATTCCCTCTAAAGCTATGTTGCAAAATTAAATAAATAGTAATAGGTTTTTAAAATACTTTAATATTTGAAGTAGGTTAAATTCACTGTTTACATATAATTTTATACTAAAAATGTTTAATTTATACAACAAAAACAGTATAAAGTTGCAAAATAATAAAATATTTAATTGTCTGTGAATTGTAAAAAAGATAAAGTGATATTAATAATGCTAATTAATTTGGGCGGTGTTTAGAGTATAAAGTATAAACAAAAATTTATTTTAATAATAATCTTACAGAATCGGACAAATATATTTGAATGAATAAATATAATATATTAAATACGAATAAAAATATACAATTTATTAATAAATGTAATTTAAAACAAATTGGCATAACATAATAGCGTCAATGTTATAAACATTGTCATTTAAATGATAAATATAATTGGTTTTATGTTCAAGTAAAAATATTAAATTTAATTGAAATGTACCTGCAGGCACTGGTATTTTCACTTGTTTACGTTGGACTGTACTTCCTTTACCGTGGCATTCTATACAAGGATTCTTTATTACAACTCTTGTTCCTTGACACTGTCTGCATGTTGATTTCATTAAAAACGGACCTAAGGCATTTTATGAGTTTAAAATCGTTTTGTAATATTATCAAATAAACTGTCGTCTACCTCTCTTGACCGTTTCCATTCCAGTTCCATTACAATATGTACATGTTATTGGCTTATATCCTAATTCACAACGTGATCCGCGACATTTTGGGCAAACATCAACTATATTTATCTGCACGTCTTTATTTACTCCTCGAGCAGCTTGTTCGAACGTAAGTTTAACAACCATCTAAAAAAAAAATTATATTTTTTTTTTTAGCAATATTTAAATCATTTTAAACAAAGAATAAAAAATTGAATAAATACTTCTTCGGCAGCTCCAAATCCGAATTTTGAATCTGCAAAATCCTCTTCAAATGAACCACTGTTTCCAAAACCAGATTGATTAAATATTTTCCTGAATAATTCTTCAGCGTCTACATTAGAGTGATAACTCCATGCATTTTGGAAATTTTCATTTCCCATTCCTCCAGCAGTTCCACCCATGTTGTTGTTTGTGCTGTCAGCAGATCCCCATGTATCATACATGTTTCGTTTTTTCTCATCTCCTAACACCTATAAATATGAACGTATACGTGGATAATTATTATTATACATATTCTACGATGTAAGGCACGGCTAAGGTTTAATTTTTTTTTTTTGTATTACGTTGATATTATTCATATTAACAAGTATTCGAGTAAACGAGCATTTTAAATATTTTTATTTATACGTATATGGTAATTTATATACATTTTATTTATTTAGATTAAATAATCGTGTTTTTATTACAATAAATTGATTAGTTAATGGATACTACTGACAATGTACATAATGTTTACAAGAGTTTAATTTATACTCAAGAACCCTTCGCCATAACCAACATATAAATAAAATATAGCAACACATTGCGATAACTCTAAAAATATTACAGTAAGAATAGAAAAATAATAATAATTGTATTTTACGCGGAGCTGAAATCAAGTAGGAGGAGTGCTCATATCAAAGTCCATTCTCTATGTATGTGTTGTGTATTAACACACAAATATATAATGATTATACATGTTAATCTATTACTCATAAAACAATAATAGATTTTATAACAATTTTATATACTTTTTTTTTTTTGTACAACCCATTCTAATTCAACTTAAGAACGGCAATCTGAGGTAGAATCGTATGTAAAAATCTGTACTAATAATATATGTATATATATTACGTATGCGAATTTGATCACTAAGTATAACAAAGTATGGAATGGAATGAACGATATTCATAAATTAGTATCGTATATTAAATGTACACCAATACGGCACTTACTTCGTATGCTTCAGAAACTTCTTGAAACTTTTTTTTAGCGCTAGGATCTCCTTTGTTGGTGTCCGGATGAAACTTCTTGGCGAGTTGATAGTAAGCTTTCTTTATATCTTTCTGAGAAGCGTTTTTCGGCACTCCCAGTATATTGTAAAAATCCTTCGTGTTCTTCAAATAACCGGTGGTATGTATACTTTTGCAAACGCTAGGATACAGCGGTCTCGATACTGAAAGAAAAATCGTCGATCAACGCGCGATACCGTATCGTATCGTCGATACCGTATAGACGGAACGGGATTGAACATCGATCAACGATAGATACTTACGGTGGAGTTGGAATAAACGCGCGTTACACGTTTTGGAATAACCGAGCGGTGAAGTAACGCGATAGTTTAGTTTTCGGAACTTGCACAGCAGCGACGGCGTGCCGTGTTTATAAGTGGCCAACAGTTTTATTTTCATACCGTTCATCGTGATCGCTCGACGTTCTAGTTTTCAGCAAAACGATAGAAACGACGCACCAACGAGCGGTGTGGACTGTCGCATGGGAACGGCGAATAAAATTTATGTTACGAACTACGAGCGCAGTAGCGCGTGGACAAAACGAAGCCGGGAAAAGAACTGAAGTTAGGAATGGCCAGTGGTGGTGGTGTTACGGTCAACATCTTCTCGACAATAAACGATAGGGACCGTATCACGCGGTGAACAGATAACGGTTATCACGAGACCGTCCCGTATGATAAAGAATGCGTTCTTTCATTGATATTACCACGGTAATAGAGCACACAGATTATTATTGAAGCTATCAGCGCCGTGACCGAGTACGTCTACTTTTCGAAAATTATGCGCCAAAAAAACTGTTTTTTTTTTTTCTATATAAGTATATATTTACAAAATTATTATGAAAAGTCGTAATCGGTATTAGTAGTAAGCAGCGTTTGAAAATATATTAAAAAAACCTTTTAAATACCGGACAGTCTCGGTCGCTGAAATGTCGTCCGCCGATATTTCGATCACGTCAATTTGTTGCGGCGGAATATAAAGTGTACGTCATTTAACGCGATATGTATTGCTATATATTATGTGTATTGCTACGTTGTATTAAAATGTCTACAGAACTCGTGTACGGTCCGGAGTTACTTCTAGTAATTTTTTTTTTTTTTTAGTTTTTAATTCCATATATATATATATATATACTTTTATACTTTGTACATCTTACATTTCGATAAACATAGTTTTCTTTTTTCCACTCGTACACAACTATAGATTTATCTAGGACTAATCGTAATTGACATTAATTATCAATTTAGAATTGTACGCATAAAAGCGTTCAGTAGAGTAGTAGACAAAGTTCGTGTACGATGTGGCCAGATTTTACTATTCTAAGTATATTGCTTATTATAATGCTGCAACGTCGTTAACTAATCAAATCAATGATAAAAATGACATTCGCCCTCGAAAAATTGATTTCCATTCTCAAAAAGTTCAAAAGTGAATTATATAAAAAAAATTTTCCGACATATATTTTATTTGTTATGATAATATTAAATTTATTATGATATGTAAATACAATTTATTGTAGTAGATAATTAAATTGTAAGCGTCAGTTATTATTTAAATGAATATTACAAAAAACGTATGTGACTAACAGTTATTTTTTTCTAATTTTTGCAAATCTAGTATTGTTGGATTTATTACTATTATTATTGAAAGGGAAAATTCCAAAAATGGTTATTTAATTTTCGACTGTTTGAGTGCCACATTGAGTATAAATATTATACTAAATTTAAATTTAATAATTAACTCAAAAATATCGGAAGCATTGTAATAACGAAATACATAATACAAGGATTTCAATCAATGAGCATCGCGTTTGGTAAAAGTTACTGAGAGAAGTGACCATATTTGTAATTAATTATAAATCTATAATGTATGGTCTAAACGTTCACATTCCTTCTTAATTGAAAGTTTTTAAAATTGTTTTCTCGTAAATGGTACGGACAACGAAAAATATAACGTGTAAAATATAGATGATAGACCCTTATATCTTACTTCTCTGATTATGAAATTTGATTAAAAAACATTTCAAAAATAATAATAATAGTGATATTTGTATATTTATTTCAAATCCAAAACAAACGTAATTAATATAAATACATGAATATTGATTTTGTAAGTAAAATTATGATTAATTAATATAATTCATGTAATCTGTTAAAGATAAAAAAAATTGTAATGAAAAAATATATATATATAAATTGAATAAATTCACATCAAGTAAGTAAATAATAATTACTCACAGATATATTTGAAAATATAAGATATTAAACTAAAATTAAAATTTTTAAACACATTAAAAATAGTGAACATAAAAATAGTTTATTGAAACAAATTTAAATGAATTTAAATCTAATATTAAATTTAGTTTGGACGTTTAAAAAAAGTGAAAGAAAATTATTTTTAATATTAAAAGCAATAAAGACATTTATAAAAAGTGTTCACGTTTTAATTGTATTGAGATTGATGAAGGCTCTTCATTATTGTGTGGTTGACTCAATATAATTATTCTTTTATAGTGTAGATCTTAAAAAAAAAAACATATATTAAAATATTATAAAATAAATTAATAAAAATTAATTCAATACTAACTCAATAGTTGAGACATTACTAAAAAAACGGTTTTCCGTGAAGTAGCATGGGTAGGACATAAGTCAGTAAACATTAAATAAGTTTTTTCAGTTGATTGTTTTAAAATATTGGATATCATTTGTATGACATCAATCGGTTGTCTTTGGCATATTTCAATTGGTTCAACAGGACTTGGAATGAAAAAAATAAAATTATTTTCTAAAATATCAATTGAAATCAATCATAATATTTACTTTTGAATAATTTCTGACACTTCAGCGGAGTTGTGTCTTTCAATAATTGAATTACCATTTAAAAGTTCATCGGGTGATGGAAATACAATATGAGGTTGTTGTGGTATATTAATGCGAGACAAATCGGAACCGACCAACGTTTTATGGGCTACTAGACTATGGTTCACCTTATGTTTCATTTTTTCTTTAAATTCTTCCCATTTGGACGGGTTGCTTTTGGAGAAAGACGATATGTCTTTTAAACTGTCACTCAACTTTTTATTTATCTAAAACCATTCATAAATTCAATTATTTTTCGGTAACATATTTTCGACTTTGTCTCTATTACTTATACAAGTTAAGTCAAAGAATATTAAATATATACCTCATTTATTGTGTTCCTCCACACTATACTATTATTAGTTAAATCTAAAAAAAAATTCAATATTATAATATATTATACATAACTTAAATGTTATAAAATTATTTTCTGTATAATTACATATATATATATATAGTTTTCAAATAGACCAATTTGTAAATATTGTTTTTATGGTAAATATTTTTTAATAACTAACTAATGATTATTTATATGAGCAACTAAAGTATTATATACTATATATTAATGCTTACATTCTTCAGCAAGAGGAAGCAAACTTAAGTGAGGCAATGAATTGTTCATACACTGTTGATAAATACTGTGGAAAATATATAAGCAGCAAATATTTATACAAATATGATTAATAATAGAGAAAAAAAAAGGAATAAAAGGGCAAGCAGTAGAAAATTAAGCAAAGGTTGTTCAAATAAGAATAAAATGTGTAATACAAGTTATTGCATATATATATATATATATCTGGATAAAATTATAGATTACACAAATAAAATACTCTCTTGGCTGTTAACGGGATTGTAAATATGTGAACTTTTATTAATTTATGCACCCTTCTTTTCCTTACATGCTTAATTATATTGGGTCATCCTTCCTAGTTCTATACATCCATCTTAGCATTTCCATGTCAAGATGGACAATATTAGAAAAAAAATTATTTGGAATTAGTCCAATATTATTGGTAAATATATTTAATAATATATTATAAAAAAAATGAAAATAAATAAAAATTCTGAAATAGTACATTTGACCTTTCTTTTTACTGATTTATTATTCACATTCCAACAAAAATACTTAAATATTTGATTTATACTAAATAATATTTTTTACTTTGTTTTTCCCCCATCTTTCTTTTTTAAATGTGTATGTGTAAATTAAATATTATTTGAGCTAAAAAAATAAAAAAAACTAATATTTTATAGACTATTTTGATTTTTTGTGTTTAAAACTTAATTCAATGAGCTGTATTTATAACTTATTGTAATTGAAATTTAATTTCTAGTAATCTGAAACAGAATTTAGTAGATTCTAAATAAAATAAAATAAATTCTAAATAAGATTATAAAATCTGCAACTTTTATAATTTGGTCTCCAAAAAAAAAAAAAAAAAAAAATATATATAACATTTTATTTTTGAATAATTAAATACAAATACATAAAACACAGTCCGAGTAAAAAAAAACTCTCTTATTTCTCTTATACGTAAGTATAAAGAGAAAAATTGTAGTACGTACCAACTGTTTGAAATATTTCTGCTATTTGATTTTTCAGTAATAGCTTTGAAACTACGCATGGTCAATTCGTTATTAAAGATATCATTTTGATCCTAATAAAAACGTTATTCAATAAAAAATAATTTTAACTTAATTTTTTTTAACTACATGTAGTTAGGTTCAGTGTATTAGTATTATATTGTAATTTATAATACATTACTAATTTTTTTATATTAAGCAATCTGATATTTATTGACATAACAAAAGCATAAAATACATAGAATAAAAATATGTATCCGAATAAAAGTTATTAGTTCGATTCGTATTACTTAATAATACGTAGTACTCATCATAAGAAAATAATAAATTCAAAAATAATAACTCATGTTAAAGTCGAGTAAATTACTAATTTTTTTAACAGAGATTTTAATCAATCAATAAATATATTACGAATACGAATGAAAATAGTAGTAAGAAAATAGGTACTATACTTTATTTTGTTCAACTTCCATATTTAATGTTAGACCAGCAAATGGTATGTCAACCTCATTACGATGCATGTTATACCTCAGTGATAAATGGTTCATAGATTCCTGGATATATTTCAATGCTATACTCTCAAGTGGTCTCTAATAAAATACGTTGTAATTTAATAAAAATAATTTAAATATTATGCTAAAATAAATTACATCAGGCAATTCTTCTTCGAGTTTCTTCAATCGTTTTTTAATTGTTTTACTGTTTTGTTCAATTGGTCTCTTTTTAAACTAAATAAAATAATTTTTAATTATTAAATGATAAACAATAACATAAAATACTTAAACATTTAAAATAATAACTTGTCATTGGTTTTATGTTCTGTTAAAGCATAGAATAAAATTGCGTTTTTTTTTTTAATGTTTAGTTATTTGTCCTACTTATGTATGCTTAGTTTAAAATATTTTTATCGAAAACATAAATATTTCATAGACATGTAGGAAAGAAATTAAAGTGATTGATATGAATATGCAAACAATAAGATAAATATGACCTTGTGAGGTACGTGTCTCATCCAAAATTATTTACGAATAACTCAGATTAAATTAAAATATAGTATTATATTATAATACATATGGTAATTAATAGGTATAACTGACAATTATCGGATGCGGAATTCGAAGCGATCAATCGCACAATAATAATAAAATGGAAATAAAACATATCTATTGTGCCTTGATCAAAAGTATAAAAATCGTCCCCACTTGTAGACATCAATTATTATGCGGTGATGCTGGGCCCATTGTGACCGAGTTCTATTTTTATTGCTGAATATATCATTGACCGTCTTATCCGTGAAATGGTCGTTATTGTTGTCGTGCATAATAATATGCAACAAACAATACTTTTATCTTTTATATATGATATAATATTATATTTTAATTTTTACTATCAATTTGATATTTTTTTCTTTTCGTTATATTAAAAGTTTTTTCCTATCCCTAGTGAATTAAGGTAGATTCGAAACCAACAGAAATTCAAGATGATGAAAAAAGAAATAAAACATTTATGCCCCGTCAACTGTGAACGTAATTTTCTGCCACTGAATAAGACGATTTGTGAATACAAATTGAGAAATTATAATAATATATTAATATAGATTCAACTATATAACTTAATGGCTTAATGTATTAAATAATATATTAAAACACAGATTTAAGATTATCAAAATAATTATAATAACAACACCAATAAGTTGGTTATACAAATATTATCAAGTCACGAAGATACGTTAATGCGATCATATAAAAATAACTTACATTTTTTTTTACATTAGTTTTTTTCTTGTTCGGTGATTGACTAGGTAAATTTTGTTGAGAACCATTTGCAGATGATGGCTAAAAATAAATAAATATATATAAATAATTATTTTTTGTATAATTGAAATGTTTTTTTTTTGTTATTGTGTTTCAAAAAAAAAGTTAATTTGTTACAACTCTATTTTATTTATTTATTTTATGCTACTAGCAATAATTATAATATTTTTTTACTTGAATTATTGGCAAATAAGCCAATTAAAATCGTTACAAATTAATATTTAATATATATTTGTATTATATGTTTATAATTTTGTATTTTTAAATTATTACATTGTTGTATAATTATTAAAATATTATTCATTCCTCATTTATTTGTCGTCTTTACGTAATTTATTTTGGTTTAATATTTGTTACCTATATTTTTTTAGTCAATAAATAATAATATCACTATAAAAAAAAATTTGTTGTTCTGATGTAATAGCGGCGGACTATATCATGTGGATAAATCGGAAACACTAACAAGACTTTACATTATAGTTTTACCTGAATGTGTTGTTCATTTGACTGCTGGAATTCTGTATTTGTAGACTGAATAACATTCACTAAATGATCCAATTTATTTTCAGATAATTCCGTCATTAAATTTTGATCAGAAACTGGTAACATTTCAATAGGTTGAATGTTTAACTAAAAGAATGATAATTACAGTAATAATATATAAATATAACAAAAAAAAAAAAAAAATGTTACTGTTCTATTTGTTTACTTGTTCTACATTCGATTTTTCATTAATTTCATTATTATTCAATTGTACTATAGTATTTATATTTTGTGGTATTAGTATATTAGTAATCTATAAAAAAATAAATATATAGATATAAATATAATCGTATTTTAAGTTCATAACACCAATAATGCTTATTATTTTTAACAACATTTATATATATATATATATATATATATATATATATACGAGTATATTTACTTATTTATAATATTTAAATTGGTATATTCAACTCACTCGTACCTCGGTATTGAAAACCTCAGGAGGATTCATTGCAGCAGCATATTCAATTTGTCTTAACTGATTCTATAAGAATAAATGTACAGAATAGACAATTTAGTAAGAACACAACACAACAGAAAATTACCAATTGTTTTTTTTTTATATTCATTTTACAAGTAATACAAAAAAGTTTATTTTAATAATTATATTTTTGGTATAATGATATTAGTGTATCTCATTGATATGTCATAGTGGGTATTTAAATTAATTCTATTAAATATAAATGACAAATTAATTATATGTTTTTTTGTGATACGTAAAAAAGAAGACATAAAATCATTTTAGGTATTTATAAATAATTTAATTATATTAGAATATAAAAATATAAATCCAAAACTATTTCACTTACCAACCAAACATCTTTTTCGATCAAATTTAATTCATGTAAAACTTCTTGATTTTCACGCATTTCAATATGCTCATCTGGCATAAATAATTTAAGCAAAATGTTGTACATTTAATTTTTAACATAATTTAAGTATTATAAATAAAAGTTTAATAATAAACTTTCAATGTAGATTTAATTATAAAACGTTAATAATAATTAAATATTTTACTTTCAATCATTTCTTGAATATTTTGTTGTGGACGATTAGAAGTATCTTGTTTTCTTCTTTTTTTGCTTCTAGGTTCTTCATTTCTAAATTAAATTTTTTTAAATTATAGTGGTATGTAAACTAAATATTATATTATATACTCACAGAAAAATTTTGTTTCTATACAATTTAAAAGCCATTTTGTAAAAATAATCTAAAAATTAAAAAAAAGTTTATTGTAATAACACATCGATTTTATGATCGACAATTTATTTTGCTATTAAAAAAGATATTTCTGTAAATATCATTACCAAGATATATTTTGCACGGTAAATCAAATAAAAGGTCTGTACTAAACATATCTTAATAACTTTTATTGCGTTTTAAAATTAATTTACTATTAAATATTTTAGTAATTATATGGTTAACGAAAAAAAAACAAGTGAATATTTTCTATTTATATTATTCAATTTGAGTAATTTGAACAAATTTATCTAATAATAGCATTTGATTAATTAAAAAAAAGGCATCAATATAATTATTGTATTAGTAAACATTGCAAATACATATTAAACATGTATACATATATACAAATTTACATGTTTTTATAATTTAGTAAATAACTTTAACTAATTTTGCCAGCATTTACTAAAGGCGAACAACAATTATAATCTCGGTAAATAATTTTAATAAACTCAAATTAATACGTGTAATAATAATAATAATAATAATAACTACAGAATACAATGTATGTTTATAAAAAAAAAAACTTACTGCAATAAGCTGTGTTGGAATTTTTATGTATTATGACTAAGCCAAGAAACGCCTGGCTAATCATAATAAATGAATATTTTATGCGACGAAAGTCATTTTGTACATATTGACTAGATGAAAACTCGTCGAAATTATTCAAGAGCAAAATTAATTGATCGCTGAAATAAAAATAAAAATTTTAAAACCTAAAGGTGATATTTATAATTTATTATTATTATTGAAAAAGTTGGCTATTCAGAAGTTAATTTAAAAAAAAAAAACTTAATCAAAAAATTATAATAAATTCAACCGTATACAAATTATGATGCTTGTGACTGAGCGTTGGCCACTGGAAAGCTCCATAAAAAGCATTATTACTGTTCACAGCGAACGGTTAGAAATACTTCGAATTCATATACTAAAGTTATACAATTAATAGTAATATAAAATTGTTTTTTAAATGATTATTGAAACAAATAAGTAGTGAACATATTTAAACGAAATGACAAATTATTAAAAAAAATTCTATTTTCGTTTCTTTTTTTTCTTTTTGTCTCTCCGTTCATCAACGCAACGGAATCATACTATACGATTTATTTATCTATTAAGTGTAAAAAGTTTTGGTTGAATATTTTAGAGTTTCAACACGTATTATAATCTAACAAATTTTAAAGGTTTTTATCCGTGTTCTCGCGTATAGTAAGTATTTTTCTAAAATCATAATTCTGAAGCCGCACGTTACGACGTCCGACGCAATGGCGTTGCGAACGTGAAACATTACCGAAGCAAACAATGTACAAATTATCCACCTGATAAATTTTAGTTTTAAAAATATGTTTTTTTTTCTGTACACAATTCTTTTTTTTTTTTCGTAGAAAAAGTGCTCCAATTTTTACAAGCATTCCTTTACCGGTATGGAATGCTTTTCCCGGCCATTTTCCGGTAGTAAATGTTCCGCAGATACTACTTCGAGGAGACCAAAACAGCAAATTTTATTAAAACTTCCTACACGAGTTCAATGGCATAGATACGATTTTTTTTTTTTTTTTGTAAAGAGGGGAAGATTTCAAAAGAACTTTAAAAAAAAAAAGTAACAATTTTTTTTTCTGTTTTACTGTAATTTCATTGTCCGTAGAATACAATAAATTTGTTAATATCCAATTTTTAAGTAAGCGTATTATAAAATATACGATTTAATAATTTATTAAAATGCGAATGGATAATAACCACGGCTCGGAAGTTCTAGCAATTTTTTTTTTTTGATTAGTCTCGGAACATTCAAAGTAAGACACAAATTTGTTTCACGCCTCCCCCGATGTCGTAGGTATACGGAATTTAATTTTGCTAGTTTTTGTATATTTACGGTTTTTAGTGCTATAATTTTGCTGATTCAGAGTCTTAAGTGCTATTTACAGTCGTGGTTTTACATAATAAACGAAACGAAGAAAATTTTATGGAAAAAAAAAAAAGAAAAGATTTTGCATCAAACAGTAGGTAGGTATACGATTGTGCGAAGAAAAAGAAAAATGTATTTTGATTTTCAAACGCATATTCGGGATTGTTATCGCGGCGTCTTATCGGACAACAACTATCGTCGTCGTTCCCGAATAATTTGGTTATTTTTAAAATCGCCTCGGACGCGTTGTACAGCAATTCTCGGACGTGGGGTACAACATTATCGTCGTTATTACCTACCACCTAACTACGAACACACACCACAATGATTTTGGTGTTCCGCCGTCATTACATAGATGTTTTGTGTGCGCGATTGGATCGCGAACTATTATTACTCTCGTGTTCCTGTATCGATTAAAAAACGGCTAAAGTAAAACAAAGTTTATCAAAACTGGGCTCCGAACCTACGTTAAAGAATTTGGCCCTACCTAATATTCTCTCAATTGATACGAGTGTGTTGTATTGTAAAATTTCCGAAATTAAAGTTAATCCCAACAAAATGTTTAACGTATCGCAACGTGTGAAAAGTGATAAACAGGGCTCGTAAGTTCATGCACTAAAAAAGGCAAAAATAAGCATACAATAATGCACTAAAATCTGGCAAAATATGCATTAAAATATGCGCTTACATTTCAGAAATATGCATTTATATGCACTAAAAATCTAAAACTATACACTTAAAACATGTACAGTAGATAAAAAACAAATAAAAAAATTTTTTACGAGAAATATCCATTCAATATTTATAAAAGTTATACTTTATTTTTTCAATTTTATTCATTTTATAACATTTCAAGTAAAAATTAAAACATTTTATAGTTCAAAACTTTGTAATTTTTATCAATCTTTATAAATATGATTTTGTCTGATTTTTGTACCTAGAATGAAAAAAAAATTTTTAAATAAATTATTTAATTTTGAAATATTTGAGTATAATAGTATTTATAAAACTTATTTTTACCTTAAAGATTACACTGTATTATTAGATCCATGGTAATGCGGGAAACCCGTAGTGTCACATGAATAAAAATAAACCCGAAAAATTACGATTTTGTAAACGTGTTCGGCAAAGTAAATACGAAAGAATTTATTTGTCTAATTTTTTTTATCTACACTGAAAAACGATTTTCAAAATTTATGGAAAATAATATGCACTAATAACTCCAAAAAATCGACTATATGCCAAATATGCCCATACACCCAAAATATGCAAAAATATGCACTATTAAAATTTATACCTCTATTACTATTGTTATGAAACGGATTTGTACTTTACTTAGCATGTTTTCCTATGTAGCAAAAAAAACATGCAACTGCATGAACATACGAGCCTTGGTGATAAACATAGCAAACGCCTCGGCCGATCTCAATATCAAATAAATCGAAAAACAACAGTTATCGCGACAACATAACATTATAGTAGAAAATCGTTATTTGAACAACGATTTGCGCGTGAGGCCCTGCTAACATTCCCGCTAACGTTCCTTTAAACGGATTGGAAAATCCGAGATTTAAACATTTAATTTACGTAAATTTTCCAATTTTTAGTGCTATTTATTGCGGTGTTTTTGAGTGCATATTAAATCGTTAAAAATAAATACTTGTTAGTGTTATAATTCCCGAGCCCTGGTAATAACGAACGCGAGTACAACGAAAATACGACGCGTCTTGCTCTTAATAACAATCGACAACGTTGAACTTAATCGTTTACGACGATTAAAGGAGGGCTAAATTTTGTTAATGTACTACTGACCAATAGTATGAATTTTATTCGTAATTCTCACAGGGATTTATAGCCCCCTCCCCCGCCCCCATGCCCGTTATACAACTCCCCTGACGACGAGTAACAAAACGGGCGTGTATATGCGTATAGTTCTTACCACATGACGGCCACGTCTAATTTCTTGAAATCGTTGTCGGTCCTGAAATATTTCCTGAGACACGTCGAGTCCACGAACGCCTTGTACGGCACGTTCAACATGCCAGTGGGATCTACGCGACGGGTCAACTGGTAGAAATGTTTGTTAAAGAAATCCATGTTCGAGAATAATATTTGTTGAATAAATTGCCAGTGGACGGGGAAACAGCGGTGCGTATTTCGGAATAAACGCAGAACGAGAAAGAAATATATACAAACGAAATGTACGAAAAACGTTTGCGTAATGGCCGTTTGTGTGCGGCCGGCGAAAAGAAGAATAAAATAAATCAAACGCTAAAGAGTAAAACGACTTGGAAAAAAAAGTAGATGTACACGCGGTCAACGATGATTTCGGCGACACGAATTCGAGCGATTCGCCGCGATGTATTTATTATTATTACAAATCGTGTACAAGTATAATAAGTCCGCAATTCGAAATCGACGTAGAAATTGTTTATCAAATCTTAAACGGAGATTATATACGTGTAGAGTATTATATTGATAATTCTTTGGAATATTCCAAACGCCAAGAATTTCGCGACATTTGTGGATTTTATCGAATATTCGACTGGTCCGCGAACTCTTTTCAGCCACGTGTTTTATTTTTGAACCGGGCAAAATCAACAAAACTATAAATCCGAACGCTTTTATTGGCATAGAAAAATGCTCGTCATTTGTCGTCTGCGAACGTTTCAATAATCGTTTATTTCCTATTGCTTGACGACGATGCCTGGCTGCTGCGCCACTCGTCGCTTCGGCGACGAAGAGTTTGTTCAGAAAAACGTATTCATCGCGTTATTCGTCGATAACGCAACAACATTAGGCTTAGGCGGCGGTACCTATCAATATAAAAATTGATTTATTTCTTAATTTTTGTTTTGAATTATTTTATCAAAAGTTTACGACGATAATCGTCGTGTGTTCACCGAGTTCAAAATCCGTAATTTAGCAATTGAAACACCGGCGCTGTGTTTATACTGAAAGTCGGTGTGAATCCGACGCACGCGACCTATTCCGTCCCGTATTCGTATGTCAAAACGAAAACGCATGTTTTGTAATTCCTTTCGATCCCGTTATTGATACGAAACAAAAAAAAAAAAAACGTACTTAATATTTCGAACGACAATAATATAATATTTAATTATTCGATATTCATTATTCGAACCTACCAGTCCGACGTACGCTGATGTGTTAAAAAAAAAAAAAAATCACGCCGATACGTATATATATATATAGATAAAATACGCGTTTAAGCAAAAATAAATAACATCCGATTGGTAAAAGAAAAAAACGAACGTGTACACGAGCGCGTTTATTATTCATATTAAAAGTATTATAAATAAAATATTTGCAAAAAAAAAACGATTATATATTTGACGTTTATATATCATTCGATTCGACACTCCAAAGCAAATCAATGATAATATTATTCGAACGCAGTAAAAAAACGAAAAAAAAAAAAAGTATAAAAACTAAAATATAAGTTATAACAAACAGAGGACGAAAAAAAAAAAATTTCCTATAAAAACATAATGCGCACGCATTCGTCGCGATAATGTCCACAATGTGTCATTTTTCTCGCACCGAGTCTGACAATTTATACAAAATAACGCAATATTCTAATTGTATATAAATATATTATTATTATTATTATTATTATTATTATTATTATTATTATTATTATTATTGTCAATAAACGCGCGGCGTACCATACGGCCAAAAAAACAACGGGACATTTTTTTTCCCGTATACATAATATTATTATAAGCGCGCAGTTATATGCACCCGGTTCGTTTATGTCACAAAAATAATATAAATAAAATCGAAACGATTATTTTTTTTTCCTAAAAATAAACTGTCGAGATATTTGAATATAAATCATTAATACGATGATATCGGATAATAATATTTTTTATTAGTATTATTATTATTATTTGTTTCAAAAATCTAAATACGCCATTTTTACATTCGAAATCTCTGTACACACACACATGCGCAATATATAAAAAATATATTGTGTGATACCTACACACGCTCAAGTAAAAATGCCGGATATAAATTATAGGAAAAATCAAATTTTGTTGCTCCTATAAGATAATTTATATCTTTAGGAAATACAAAGAAGACTTAACTCTTTCGTTTTTTTTTTTTATTAAATATCGTATTTGGCAGATAAGCATTATTTTTAATTTTACTAAAAAAAAAAAAAATTCCATCTTTAATACATTTTACAGGACACGGAGCTAAAAGTAAATATAAACAGAGAACCCGTATTATTGCGTACCAATATTAATCCGTATGTTCATCGTTAAAATATGAATCCGGTCCGTTTTGATAGGACCTCGTATTGTATAGAAGAAAGAAAATGCGTAAAGCAAAAAAGAAAAAAAAACGAATGAAAATAATATTATACAATAATATGTCTGTAAGACACATAAGTATATAATATTAGTTTTATAAGAGCAATAATAATGATTTAGATGCAGACAGTGTGAATAACAATAGATTAATAACAAATTATAAATTAAAAATTAAATTGAAAAAGAACTATTTGAGAATTATATACCGGAATTCGTTAACATCTTTTTTTCTTTCAATCACAACTTTTTGTTTGTTACCAAAGTAACACAAATATTCTTTTCTGTTTTTTTTTTTTGCTCAAAATCTAAAAGATTCACGAGAATCTAATTCGTAGGAATTATTTTCACGAAGATTATATTTTCCGTATACCCTTTACGGGAGCGCCTACGAGCAACTCGTGACGATAATTGTTACACAATTTACAATAATACCTATTGTGAAAATATATTATTATTATTATTATTATTATAGCGTAATTATGGTTCGCACTTAGCACGTCGAAGTTCGAATAAGGAATAACGATATTTACAAATATATATTACACAATTTTATTTCCAATACTCCACAGTCTAATATTTTATTTTGATACCATCATGGGTTTCCCTATGGACATTATACTTTGTAGTTCATACTACTATAAAATCGGTTTTCCCATTTTGTGCGAATAAGTTATATTATTCGATACAATGTTTAGACACTGCTGGTTACCCAGTACACACCTATTTTTCTATAGCGTTTTCGACGTAAATAAATGTGTTTATAAACGTGTTTATCGAACGCACTTCCTTCCAGTTATTTCCCGTCAATTAAATTAATTAGGTCGTAATCATATTTATATACGGTAAAGACAAACAAGCAATTCGTGACAATTGACAATACATGGATATGAATACGACTTACTCATGTATAAATACTATTATTATTATTATAATTTATGACATTCACGAAATGAAATCTAAGAAATTTAAAACATCTTCAAAATATACAGTTGTGCCTGCAGAAGGAAAACATCTATAAGTAATTTTAAACTTGAGAACCGTTAGGAACCCAAAAGAACCGATATTTTCAATTTACATTTTTTTTTACGATTCCGGTTCCGGTACAGGTTCTAAGAAATATGAAATATAGGTTCCGATACCGGTTCCGGTTCTTGAAATATCCTCAAGAACCGGTTCTTTTGGGTTCGGTTCCAGTCCCTGGCTGCAAACCATGCGGAGGCTTACTTTGCACACTGAACAAGTAGAACTTCCCTTTATACTGCAATGATAAAAGGTCTTGAAAAAGTTATTCTTGTTACCGCAGTATACTTACGTGTGTATGACGATTTTGATGCTTAATCGCATGCATCGCTTGTGTTGTTCATAAGACAAGCCCATAACCGACTGTCACTGAAATCCACTGGTTTTATTCGATTTTCGCCGAGAAACAGATTTCCTCTACCGTAGACGAGACAACGATGACAATATTTATTAGATAAGAAACATAGTAAAACATTTTTCTTTTCACACACCTCTTTAGTTTATTTGTAAAAACGAAACAGACACTGTAGAGCGGTTGTAAAATTCAGACTTGGGTAAAATACTTTTCAAATGTATTCCAAATAGGTATTTTTAGGATACTTTTCATTTTTTTTTTTTTTTTTACTACTTTTCAGTAGTATACGAATAATTATATTATTTAATCAAACATAAACAGTCAACAATATGCCATTTGAGGAGTTTAATAATTGTTTTAAATTTTTGTGTTTATAAATAACTACTAATAATGTAGCAAGATTATTGATAAAAATAATTTATGTTGTTCTAAATACATACAATTGTTGTTAGTTGCTACTCATATTTATTTCTGAAATAATTGCTTTATACATTTAAGTAATAATTACTTATATATTATTTTTGCATAAATACGTATGTAAAATATGATTGAGCATTAAAAATTATTCAGAATACTATTTAAGTCCGGTAAAATTTAATATGTACATTTATTTATCAACCAAATTATGTTATTTATTATTATTTTGTTCTGCTGTACATATATTTTATACACTGGTACAATACACACCAATACAGCCCTTTTTTAGTGTATCCCTTTATTTTACTATATATTTTGTGTAACAATGATATAAATTATATTGTAACTTGTAAGTATATATATATAAAATAATGTTAATTATGTTGTATAATTTTTTATATTTATTCGTTTCATATTATTGGTAATTTATAAAATAATTATAATTATTGATCACTGATCGATCAACATAAACATAATCATTAAAATAATTACAGTTATTACAATTTTATTTGTCAAGCACAAAATGAACTGCAAAAAAAAAAGTTATGTGGTAAATAACATAGATTTGTTAATTAAAGATGTTATATAATAATAATAATAATATTTAGTGCATTTTGTAAATAAAATATAATATTACTACTCAATATGGGTGGGTGATTATGTGGGGAGATTAAAAAAATATACATTATTTCATTGGTCATTAAATTTTCGATTGTGGCTGTTAATTCTTTCTTTTTTTATTTTATTACACATTAACATTTTAATTTTTATTATAAATTTATTATATATTGCAATCATATATTATTAAATGGAATTATTATATATATTTATCTAAATACCATAGTTAAAATAAAATGATTCATAATAAAAAGAAACAAAACAATTAAAAAAAAATAATAATAAACAAAATAATTAAAAAATGATATAAATATAATATGATTTTGTAATGATAAAATACAATAATATTGTTTTATATTCTTCCACCATTTACACAAACCTAGTTACTAAACTGCAACTAAAGTTAAGAAATGTACACAGTAAATTACATAACTGTTTGGATAAAATGAACAACAATAAAATTCTTAGATACCATTATACAAATATGAAATAGATGAAATAGTTTTAAAATAATAATAATAATATATAATATAAAATATGATTAAATTTTAGTAACACAGAGTACGTACAAGGTACTTTATTCTATAAATAAAATTTTAATAATAGCTTGTACATACAAATAATTATGTTGTATTAACTAGATTCATTTTTACTAAACAATTGGGAAAAATATATTTGATTAAAATTTACATATTTAAAATTTAGAATTTCAAATCTACCTTACTCTCTATGGTAAAATATTAAGTTATCATTTATTAATTCTATAACTGATTATTATTATTATTATTATTATTATTATTATTATTATTATTACTGTATTTATATATATTTTTTTAACAAACTTGTATGGCTAAAAAGAAAATAATAGCCCAAAATATAATGTAAATGATATTTTACTGTTTTTTTTAAAAAAAAAAAATTAAATGAAAAAAAAAAAGTATTAGCTATTATTGAACATTGGCCAATACTGGTATTTTAATATTTTATTGTACTTACATTATGCGCACAGAAGCATAACGTTAACAAATAAAATGTCTCCACAAACAATATGTTTTTGTATATATTATAGGTAATAATATATTGATACATATATTAAATGCAAATTGATAAAACATTATTCTGAGGCTTAATAATTGTACAAAGCTATATGGTTTAATAGATAATTATTAAATGTCAATAATCCGTTTGAAAACTGACTCCGATTTACTGTATCACTTACAACAGCTGCTTAGGCTCTTATTAGTTCCTTCAGATTCAACAAGACGTCGACCTTGTCCAGCTGTACTTGCCGTTTCATTCTTCGGAACTTTTTCCGCTAAATTATGAAAATAAAATGTCATTTTTAAAATACAATTTTTTTTTTTTTAATTTTCCTAAATCATTTCATACCGATTGCTTTAAATATTTCGGTTACGTTAGCACTCGTTTTCGCTGACGTTTCCATAAACAGTAAACCATTTTCATAGGCATAAGTTTGTGATTCATCAGTCTGAACACTTCTCATTGAATTTAAATCTATCTTATTTCCAGCTAAGGCTATGACAATTCCGGTCGATTGTCTTTGGAGTTCTTTCACCCAATTCTTAGCCCTTTCAAACGTATCCTTTTATGAAAATAAATAAATTCATTAATATTCTCGTAGTCATTTACAATAAATAAATGTATATTATTACTTGATTAGTAATGTCATAGACTACGATCGCTGCTTGAGCACCTCTATAGTACATCGGTGCTAAACTATGGTAACGTTCTTGACCCGCCGTATCCCAAATTTCAAATTTTACAGCAACATCATTTAAATGAATTGTCTGGGTAAGGAATGCAGCTGAAAAAAATGTTAATAAATTGTGAATATTGTAAATTTCGTACGATGTAAATTTCAAAGTATACATACCACCAATGGTACTCTCTTGGTATTCGTGAAATTGGCCTTTCACAAATCTAAGCACTAAACTAGATTTTCCAACTGATGATTCACCTAGAAGAACCAATTTAAATTGACATATTTTGCCCGGAGTTTGACCATTAGGCCTCTGTGGTACAGCTCTGTTAGCCATTGTATGTATTTATTACCTGAAGGAAAGAAAACACATTTTATATTATTATTAAATAATAAGTTTTGTTTAACAATTTCTTCGTACAAATAATAAAAATAGAAATTGTATATGAATAATTTATTTAGGTTTATGAAGACATTATAATATAATTAAACCATTAGTTACCAGACAGTGGTAAACGTAAATAATAAGTATTTGTTTTCGTTGATCAATACACAAAATATATTTATTCTATGCACAACGCGTCTACAAGTAAATAAATAGCAAATAATAACATTAAACATAGAAAATATTTTGTTTTTTGTTAAAATTTAAAAGACAAAACTTATTTTTATATAAGTCCTCTTAAGTATTGAAATCAATTTTTTACTATCACATGACAACTCGTGTTTTATTCTTAAGGCTCTAAGTGAAGTATTATTTTTTAATATTTCTTATACAAATGTACCACAATATCTTATATCAATCAATTTTACTAAAAATTCGCATCATTCTTTATAAACAAACAGTAGGAACTAGAATACGATAAAAAAAAATGTCTAAATTTAAATGTTCGGTAAAAATATATTAAATTTTAATTATGAAAAGAGTTGTTTTTTTTACATGTTTTTAATACGGTCACTATTATTTTTTGTCATTAAATAATAAATTGTTGTAAAGGGTTTTTGTAATGTCAAAAGTAGTTTCTTTTCCAATAATTAAAAGTATGTAAGGAAAAATTAAAAGAAACGCTAAAAAGATACACATCTATTTTTTTTTTTTAAACTCAGCCGCACTTTGAATGTTTTTAATGAATACAAACATCTTTCGTTGATTTTATTTAAATCTAAAATCATTATGCGAAACGGATTTTTACTACTATACTCGACGAACGTGAGAAAAGTGTTTTGCATTAAAAACAAATTACTGCCTTTTAAACAATACACGAAATGCTAAAAAGTCAACAAAAAAAAAAACTGTCATTTAAATATAAAAAAGGCTGGTGCATTTTGTTATCTACCAGTAATAGGAAAAAAATTAATTGTATTCAACCTATACTCAATGTTTTTTTTTCTTTTAACAATGATTATGAATTGCTTTCAGATGATTTAAATAATTCATACACAATATATCAGGGTCATTACTCCAATGAAATGTTTAGTTTTTATAATAAACGTTATACATCTGTGTTTCTAAAAATAATTCTCTTGTAAAAAAAATTAATAGCTTATTCAAATACAATTTATAATATTAATATTATCAGCAAATAGCATATCAAATCGTGTACAGTCATAGTAAGATTAGTGCATTTAGGTATTCATACTGGCTGAAGTTACCAGTACGAATACGAATATAATTGTAATATGAACAAATATATACGCATAACACGTTTTATATATAAATATATACACACACACACATAAATATTAACTATCAACACCAGTTAAACAATAACATCAAGTCAAACTAATAATAATAACAATAATGATTTATTAAACATAACGTTTATCAATATGTTAGTGGTACAAACATTCAAAAGTTACACGGTTAAAACGTATGGGTAACGATCAGCGACCTCTTTCAGGTCATAATCTATATAGGTTTTATATTTAAAACAATATGTGATAAAACGTATGCAGTATTACCTATAAATTTACAATAGTTGTAAAATTACATTCGATTTATATTAATCACGGAATAAGAGATATGGTTTATATCGCAAACCTCATTGTTCATTAAAAGTTTATTTATTTATTTTTTGTACTCGATTACGTGTTATAATAAATCTAAATGTTTTTGAAATTTCCGAATGCAAAAACATTCCATGCCTCAGTCACCATCAAATATATAATTCAACTTAAAACTACTTATGTGAATAAATTTGTACATCCCATCGTAAACAATACCGAACACATTGTTTTTAAATCAGAAAAATCTCGATAAACACCTGTACATTTAAAGAGTCCTTATGTGACTACCACAAATGAACGTTGTGCCCTTTTTTTCTTTATCCATATGGCAAGCGCTTTTGTAGAATTCAATTTGGTACACTTAAAATCAGTAGGTACTCTAATTTGTAAACGTTAAGAAGAAACTAGTGACACGTGTATATATGTATATGTATAAAATGAGCGTTCGAGGATACTTTAATTTTGTACTGATGAAAAACACACAAGGCATCTGATGCTTTGATAATTGTAAGCATTAAAATAAAAAAGAAATGACTCACTCGGTGTGTTTAAACATGTAATTTAGACTGTCGGGCAATTATCAGTAAAAAACGTTTGACACATATGGTACGAACGCGTTTCTAAATCTAACGTTTGTTGTTAGTAATAACTTTTGTAACAAACGGCGGGCGGCGAGAGAAAAACACAGCAGCATAATGAGTTATCGGAGGACCAGGGGATTCATTCAGGAACTACATTAGACCGACTATAGAGACGGACGTTGTTTATAACGCATAAGCGTACATTTCGTACGACCGGTCGAATAGTATGTTTCCTAATGAAATATTATACCCACCTAAACGAATCGATTGAACGCACTTGCTCGCATGTGAATAACATTAAACGACTCTGGCACATTACACAATTGCACGGACCGACCGATAGCATCGACCCGTCGTCGTCGAACCGACCTCAACGAGTCCGACGGTGAGACGAAGTGAACACGACGAGTTCAACGGATTATTATTGCTGGCAATAATAATAATAATAATACAAAAGTGACTGCGGCCGACTCGGTGAAAAACTCTCCGGGTCGTTTGTACGACAGCTCGAATTGATTATTGTTCGACACACACACACACACACACGAATCGACGAGAAACATTCACACTGATAAGACGTATATAAAAAAAAAAAGTGGGCGACCTAGAAAGATAATGAAAAAAAAAAAAAAAAAAGCGGTCCGAATGAATTTATTAACTGACCGACTGAGAGAGAGAGAGAGAGTGAGAGAGAAAATTCTCATGCCTTTCGAGCGATCGAATAATGTGATAATGATAGTTTTTTTTATACCCCAAAAAAAAACCAGAGTTATCTTTCCGCGCGCGCGCGCGCCGGCGTGACAGTAGGCGGTAACTCGGCGGCACAAATAACGTGATCGTGTACGTACGTACGTTTTTTTTTTTTTTTTGTACTTACGTGATTTTGGATTCGTGTCCTCCGCGTGACGAGACGGCCCGTTCTACGCTGTTCGCCACAGGCCGCGCGCGCGCGCGCCCGTTTCTCACCGTCTCGGTATGTGATAATAATATTATACGCGTAGAACGTTCGTATATATTATACAGTATTCAGTACAACGTCCGTCCGATCGCGTTTTCCGGTACAATAGTAGTAGTAGTATTACGACGTATTATTATTATTGTTGCACAATACGGTGGTGGTAAAATATTGTTTTGAGAAAATATCGGATATCGTGGAACGATGTAAAAATTTCGCGGTAATACGTTAATGTACGATTCGAGAGAAATCGACTAGGGTTAAACCGGGGGGTATCATGCGAAATTGCTGCGGCGAATAGCGAAAAGAACCGAGGGAAAAAAATAAAATTGCAAAAACAAATTGAATAAAGTAAAAAAAAAAAAATCGAAAATAATAAAACGACCGCGGGCGGAGAGAAAATTAACGTGTACAAAATAATAATAATAATAATAATACGCGATTTGTGTGTATTTATTATAACACACCCGCCGTGCGAGACTTCCACACACACACACACTCTCTCTCTTTCCGCCGTGTATTTTATTCCTCCTATTATAATATAATCACGTTTTTATTTATTTATTTTTGTTTTTTTGTTTTTATCGCGTGTCCGCGATACGCAAAGAGAAATTAAACGAGAGAATCGGGGAACACCGTCGCGACGCCGTTACAGTGTGCTCTAAACTTTGGGAAAATTCCTCGGTACGTTTCGTGTGTCGATTGATTATCACACAATTAACGGGCGGATAACTGACGGTGGCCGTGCTGCGATGGTCGGTGGCGGTGGTGATGGCGGCGGCCGTGGCGGTGGCGGTGGTGGTGGCAACGGCGGCGGCGGCGGTGACGTACTACGACAACAGATTCGGACCAGTGATGATTGAATATTAAAAACGATATCGCTAGCGCGCCGCCGTATAATAATAATAATCGTACACACGCACAAGCGCCTATTGGTCTATGGCGCGCGCGACACGCACGAACCTATCTTCGCGTTATATATTTATTTTTTACTCGTTTTCGTTATATGATAACGAAAAAATAAGAGGGAAAATAAAAATTCTTTCTACGCGTTCGAAAAAACGACGACGTAGCGCGTCATCGTCGTAATCTCGCGCGATATCCGCCGTCACAGTGTGCTAAACGCGCGCGCGTTTGGCCAAACGACCGACGACGGGCGGCGGTTTCGCTCGCGCCGCCGCGGCGGGCGGGCCGGTGGAGGGGCGGTTGAGGGCCTTGAGAGACAGCCGAACGGAACAAAAATCGTAACGTACCGCTCGTTTTCGTACGCGTTAGGTTTTCACACACGACACATACACCCGCCCCAATGCGCGATTTCCCGCAGAACGTTTCGTTACGAGCGGCCGCGAAACTGGGCGTGAATTCGATCGGCGGCGCCCGTGGAGGCAGTCCACCACCGTGTGCTTCTGCTCGTGATGTTAACGCGTTCAAAACGTCGTCGTCGTCCCCCCAGCGTTTCTCCCCGGTCTGCGCAACACGACGTTCCGTAGGCTTTTCGCCGTTAGACTCCTCTCCTCTTCTTCTTCTTCTTCTTCCGCCCTCTAAACCGTGAAAAAAAACACGCGCATTACGCTCCGTTTGAATCACGCGAACGTGTCTACGGAGGATGGAATAAAATGGAAAAAAATTTATGTAAACGTGAATATTTGCGAAGCCGACGACGGACGAGTCGTTTAAAAAAAAACTCGCGGTTTGTCGTATTTCCCTCTCGTCGTTTGTTCGACGAAAAGCGTCTCTCCCCCCCGGTCACGATTGAGCGAAAAATACATTTCGAAAAAAAAAAAGAATATAACGTATATACG
Source organism: Chaetogeoica ovagalla (assembly GCA_032441825.1). Lineage (NCBI taxonomy): Eukaryota > Metazoa > Arthropoda > Insecta > Hemiptera > Aphididae > Chaetogeoica > Chaetogeoica ovagalla. The sequence goes on from CM063744.1 coordinate 3,361,124, forward strand.
TAGAGAAAGTTATACGCGAATGTCAGAAGAACAAAAAACAATAATAACGGCGAAAAAATCGCGCCCGTGGTGTTGATGCGTAGACTAGAGAATCAGCGATTATTGTTAGCGTTGTTATTATTATCGAAATGTATCGATAATAAAAAATATTTTTGTATTATAAATAATTCTTCTGAATGTGAATTTATATTATACGAAATATATGAATGATATTATACGTTCCGGAGTCTTTAAGCATTAAAATATTATTTATATTCGAATGAATAATAATAATATAATACGTAGTACGGATTATTTCTTCCAAAAACGTGTCTTTATGGCGAAAATCGGATTAGATTTTTTTTTTTTTTTTTCCATTTTCATTTCGGCGACGTGATTTTTCTTCTTGTATCTCGTTTTAAAATCGCTATTCTTTATTTCTATCGTATATAAAATGCATTACGATTACGTTTGGGTTCGTAAATTCCAAGTGGATTTACTTCGGAGATCGTGTTGTATTTTATATTATTATTAGAAACACTGCATAAGTGTTAGAAAAAAAAAAATAATAATAACGTAATACAACGTTACAACAGAATTTATTTCTCTCTTTGACTCGGGGATATTTATACGAATTTATAGTTTTCACTGTTATATAATATTGTTTATCGGTCGCGATTTTCACACGATATTTCTAATACTTCTCTATCGGATAATTTAATGAAAAGATAACTTCTTTTTTCTTTTCCTTGTAGATATGCCGCCGACACAAATCCCGTAGTTTTCGACAACGTTGGCAAGTGACATTATTTATTTACATTGTGCGCCTACACACGCTCTACTCCGTTGACGACGACGGACGCTGTACGGACGACCCGTATAATATTTTTTAATCATTGCGGGAGACCGCCAGACCGGTCGCGGGGTGATAGTGGTACTCCTCACATCTCTTCGTTATTTACACGGTAGGGACCAACGCCGCCGTCTTGTACTCTAACACGAGTACGTTTTTACACCAGCGATGGTACACAACAAACACCGTAATATGGAGTGTATAAATCATGTCCGAAAATAATTATGGGTTCAGCGCGTTTTCCCTAAAACTTTTCCTCCGCCTCAGACCCCCTCGGAAACAGTGAAAACCGGGGATCCCTGAATAAAATAATTATTTTATTTCGTTATTTTCTTGCCTATATTTGTACGTATTTTCATGACGTAAAATTGAATAGAAATAATATATATATATAATTTGTGTAATTAGTAAAAAAAAAAAATACAGGTCCAACGCGTGACGGTTAATAGTGTACCTAAATCGGGTGCCATCTCTGTGTGTTCTATTAGACAGACGGATTCGTATTCGCAGTATTTCTACACTTGTAATCGATTTCTGTATTTTCGTTTTTTAGCATACTACACGCTGCAGCGGAGAATCCTTTTCCGCAGACGTGGAGAAATGCGTCAATGGTCGTCTTATCGTTGCTGCTGCTCGCGAACTATTTCCCGATAGTCTCGTCTTAGGCTATAGGGTCACACGAGCGTTGGAAATACGACGGACGTAATACGCTCTGGTCACACGAACGTCGAACGAGCGTTGATAACTGGCGCATAAATATAAATCATAAAATACAATTTTATAATTTCTATACACCGGTTGTTATAGTTCGTCATTTTTCGTCGTACAAGACGGATGATGTAGAAACCGTTATTTTTGTGTTTACCGCCTTAAAAGTATTACGAAAAAAACAAAAAAAAAACGCGTACAGCGAAAATGGTGGATTCGTCCTATAAACAGTGAAAGACTATTAACTGGTGCGTTTCATAACTTGTATAACTGTTTAAGAGCCGATAACGCGAAATTTGTTAATTTTTTCCGCATGTCACAAATAGCTCATTTGACGAACTTTACAATAAAATTAAATCGAAAATAATACGTCAAGACACAAATATTTAATTAATTATATTAAATATGAAAAATATTAATTATAAATAACGTGTTCAACGTCGACGAGAAAACAGCGGTCGTGTACTGCGTAAACAAAAACTAATGATATACTACGACGTCCGTATGAGCGCTGTTGTACGTCGAACGGACGATAAAATAAACGGACGTCGCGTGTGTGACCAGGGACATTTAAAATAATATTATACTACAACGGACGTTATAACGTCCGTCTTTCCAACGCTCGTGTGACCCTAGCCTTAAACCCGTCGATCAGAATGCGGACGGAGAAGCGAACCGTTGAAAATCCTTTTCATTATTAGAATCGCGCCGTATGCGCGATGTGTCGATTACGCGTGTTTCCTCGTGTTGTTGTCGATCCGTCGATAATTCCGGTGACATAAGAACCTGCATTAACATGATGCGCCGTCTCAACATTTATTTCTATATCTGGGACTGGGTCGTGGACTCCCGCCGGTACACGCGCGGACCACGGTTTGCAGGGAAAAACGCTGTTCTCGAGCAACGGAATTGTTTCCACCGAATCGCGTTTTATCGATGCGATCAAAACGCGTGCAGAATTTATCGAGAATAATTCGAAACTATTGGTTTTCGTACCCGGGCATACTTGTTTAAAAATATTGTACGGGTATAATTTATAGGACGAATCGCGTATTACGTGGGCTTTTGCGCACGTTCTGTTCACCACTTCGAGATATTCTTCATAAAATAATTATAAGGTTTTGGGTCAAGTAAACAAATGTAAAAATTTGCAAAGTTATACGAGTAATTTTTTTTTTTTTTTTAATTTCTACACCGTCCTCCTAATAGAATACGACGGAATTCCAATATTTTTTTTTCTACCTATTTAGAACGGCCGTGTTTTAGAAAAAAAAAAGTAAAAAAAATCCGGAATATACGTTTGATTTTTATTTACGAACTCTGTGAGTTTGGATCGTCTAAAAGAAATCCCCATTTGGATTGCAGAGTTATTTAGTTATTAGTTATAGCCCGGTCGTCGTACTCGAATGTATTGCAACTATGTTGCATTGGTCGCGCGTTTCTATTCGCTAATATTACAAACACGATATAGCGCAATGACGTTTAGAAAATCCTCAAGTGCGCGAAAGCGGTTTGAAGACTCAAAAAAAAAAAAAAAACGAAAGTGAAAACGAAAATTATACGTTACAAGCAAATATGAAAAATGAAACTGAATGGCGTTATACGAGAAATCGTAACGAAATAAATGAGTTATTATATAATATTGTCAAAAGGACGAATTTTTTTGTTTTGTTTTCGAGAGAATTACAGGTGCACGGAGGAGACACGGTCGTTTGTTTTTAGAATATCGAATTTATTTACATCATCGACACTTGTACACAGTAATCGATCGGTCTCGATATTGCGCAATAAACACTAACGGGAAAACGTAAAAAATATATATTAGATATATATTTTATACATCATTATAGTAAATGTAATGCGTTTTATATAAAATTGTTTTTGAAACATTAAATTCGTTCGAATTAATTCCAATTCGCAATAGGCGCCCGTTACGATTCGCAGAGTATTCCGTTGTTGACATTGAAAATTATTTTGAACATATTCGAATAAATAGAGAGAGAGAGAGAAACACCAATATTATTTGAACGATTTTCCAAAAACGTATATTTCAAAATGTTTTTTTCTTCTGATTAAACGTACCTAAAAATATTTGCGAATTAATACTCATCCACTCCTTTGAAAGTTCCTACGTACGTTTCAGAATAAATACGCCGGAGCAAATAAGTACGTGTGTACATATACTCGTACATAATATTATGTATTTCGAGTATATATAGTTTTAAACACATTCCGTACAATTGACGAACACCGACCGGATTTTGTTACCGCCGTCAATTATTATTATTATTATTATTGTACAATGTATAAAGTGTCGTATGTGGCGATTGTGAATTCCGCCCGAGACGAACGGTGTATTATACGTAGTAAATTCCATCAGAAAAGAAATTTAAGGTTAAAACGTATATGCAGTGATGTTCCCATAAAATTTGTTGAGGGTATACTCTGCATCCAGGAGGATTAACCCCCCCCCACCAAAAAAATACATCAACTTTCTATTTTTGCCGAATGACCTGAGTGTTGGGGGGGGGGGTTACACCCCAACCCTCCTAATCTCGTCCCTGCCTTAAGTACCCAAATCCAAAACATGAACATTCAATATTATACATATATTTTTCTTACGATTCACAGGAGTTGATACAAGGATAGAGGTGATTTCGATAGTATGAAAAATAATAAAATAATAAAAAGTAATTATATTTCTTCTTAAATACAATTATTAAAAAAATTAATTAAATAAATTAGTGAAAAAAATTGTCTGGAAATTATTTTCTTCGTTTGTTTCGTTTTGTTTTTTGCCACGTGGAACTGAGATTGCCGATCGATGGTCTTGCAGCCAAATTTTAACATAATGTCGTGGACTTAAGGCGTAATAAGTTGTGATGTGTGTGCCGGCAGTATAGATGTCTACAGTGGGAAAATTAATAAATATAAATTCCAATAATAAAATTAATCATAAAAAATAAAAAATAAACTAAAATTTTTGAAGCCTTTCTTCAGTAATTATGTTTCTTTTTCTGTTGCATATAACTTGAAATTTGAAAATATACGCAGTATACCCATGATTTTTCAAAAAAATCATGAGAGTATACGGCGTATATGGAGTATACCTTATGGGAACACCACTGCGTATATGTATAAGATAAGTGTTATGGGTGCTTGTTAATTCCCGTATAATCTTATTATACGAAATGTACACAATCATCGGACAAAATCTCTTAATCACAATTTCGGTATAAAACCGGTAAGTATACCGCTACAGCAGATCCCTCTTCTAACTATTAATGAAACCGCTTGTGTGGACTCCGTGAGTCATTTCTATTCCGATAATAGTTTTCGTTTCGTTCGTCTTGCTTTTTTTTTTTTATAAATTCGAGCAAATTCAAATAGAAATTCACGTAATAATACAAGAACAGCGTAAATGATCAATATACTTATAGTTAAATATAAAAATTAATAAAAAAAAAAAGACGCAAAACAATGTGACGAAATATAAAAAAATATATATATACATAACGCAATTTCTATTGACGAATACGTAGAAATATATTGGCTAGTTGATTTTGGAAATTTTATTAGTAAATATATATATATTGATGAATTAAGTATATTTATATACCTGGATGATACGGACCTTTTGTTTTGACTCGTTTTAAACGTATTAAATCGATTTTATTATAATCATAATGAATTTAATAATAATAATAATAATAATAATAATAATAATAATAATAATAATAGTACTAGTATACACTTAAAATCGCGTAAAATTTGAAGTAAATTTTTTTTCGAAATTACATTATTATACGATTAATTTTTTTTTTTAATAGAAAAATAATAAATTAAACCACCAATAGCCCCGGCGCTGATGAGTTATTATTTTAATCCTATTATTATATACGTTACAAGTAGATCAGCATTTTCTATTCGTACGTTAAAAAATGATTTCAATATATTAACTGTTATATTGGGGGGTGCTTATATACTGTGTATTGTGTATATATATATATATATATATATACGAGACGTGAGAATGCAAATAGTAACACCGTCAGACACATATTAATCGAATCTCACCGAATTGATATTTATTATTATTATTATTATTATTATTATTATTATTATTATTATTATTATTATTATTATTATTATTATTGTTATGAGCATCATAACATCGTCTTAGAAAAATACGATAATCGCGCGACATTATATTGTTTGTTATTTCAACGATTATTTTGTGATGGAGAAAAACGTTTATAAGACGCCTTATCGAACGTTCGACTCGATATAAGCATAATAAATTACATACGTATTTTTTATACCCGGTAGAGAGGTATACAATTAATATATAATTTTTTTTTTTTTTAACATTTCACATATAATAATCGTAATAAGGAAACTATTGACATTACAATAATACTACGTTGATTTGTTTTTCAGTAACACACGCATATAACAATACTTCATTTGTAAGATGTGGCCTACACTATTTCAAAAAGGGAACGGTAATTTACTTAAAAACAAATTCGCGCAATTCTCAATACTACATACAACATAATATGGCCAAGACCTCGATCGTCGTACAAACACAGTTTTATCACAGAAATAATCTTAAAACTCCTAGTACGTTTAGTTCGTATTTATTATTATTTTTTTTTTTCGTACGACGCGCTTTATTTTAACTATCATTGTTCGATTTAAGTGTTTTACATTAGAAAAGCAAAAAAAAAAAAAAAAAGAAAGAATTTAAATAGAAATTGTTTTAAACAAGTTCAAACTAAAATTTAACTGCGTATATCTCGGTTTATATATATATATATATTTCCGCTTTAAACATTATTGAACAATAACAACTGAATTGAACTGGAGGAAGATAAAAGTTCGTGATTACTTTTTTTCCGGTAATATTTCGCACTGCTTCGATCTTCGACGAGAATAGTTAATTTTCACAAATCCCAATGACCAATAACAAACAAAACAGTCTACGAATTTAATCTAACGCGATCAAAAAATAAAAAATATACCATAAAACCGTATAGGTATTAATATGCATTTCGAGTTAGAGTAATAAAATCGGAATTAAACGTTTGTTAAATAATATTAAATACTAACTCTGACTATTCGTACTTCGTAATAAATACCATAATTACGGAATTCAAGTAAAAATAATAATATTTATATTTATTAAAAGGAAAAATGAATTATTATATATTTGAAAAATGTTTAACATAACTATATACATCAGATTAAAAAAATGACTTGCACAACTTTCCACTGAGAACAATTTATAAGCGTTTGATCACTATCACATATGTATACGAGTATTAAGGAGTATCTACGATAAATAAAATAATAATATAATAATATTTTTTATTTATTATTATGTATTATTATTGTCCTTCTTTAATTTGCCATAATAAACATATAAATATATCGATATTAACTGTTTATATAAAATAAAATAACAAACTATGAAATAAGAAAAAAAATTGTTGTAGTTAATTAATTATATATGCACTATTAAACTAACGTATATAAAATATGAAAAATATAATGTTTAAAATGGTTGTAACTGTTATTGAATTAGAATTATTGTATATCTCACGACTCGCAATGTATACAAATATATCGTTTAAATTAAAACCGATCTGTATATAAAAAAAAACATTAAATTACAAAATTAACCAATAATTTTAAAATTATAATAAACAATTAAACGATATAGTATCATAATTTATATATGCGCGTAGATACGAGTTGTTGATATTCTCGAGTAAAAAAATAGCCAGAAGATTGTCAAACGAAACATAATAAGTGTATAAGTAATATTGGCCGGCCACGCGTAGTAATATGAAAATAATCATATTAATTATTTTTTAATTTGAACAATAGCTATATAGGATATTTATATTTTATAAAGAAGTGATTTTTTTCATTTGTACTCCGATATTTCATTTATATTGAAAATATTTCGAGAATACTGATGGTAAACAATTTTTTTCACGAGCATGTAAAATTCGAGATCATTAAAAAAAAAAAAAACACACACACACATCGCACATATATTTTAATTATTTTAAAAATGTTATATTTATAATTTATTTCTGTATTATAAACGCATATTGCGTGTCCGATAATGGTTAAAAAAAATGTCTTAACAGGACAGCTTTACAATGGAAAATTAAACGTTTAAAAAACGTATTTTTTTAATTATTTAAAGTAGGTACAGTAAAATAAAATTATATTATACGGAGACGTTTAGATCAAGGGTTCCCAACTTTTTTATCACTGAGTACCACTAGACGTTTTTTTTTTATGATCAACACGACAACACCACCTTAAATAATTCTAAAACTAGATTAGGAGACACGTCGTTTATTATTAATATTTTACGATATATAATAAAAGCGAAAAAATTTCAATTTTTTTAGGTAAATCTTAGTATTAAAATTTAATGTGAAATTCGTTGTTGTTTATTTTGTACATCGATATCAGTCTGAATGGAGCATATTTTCATTCTGGTGAATCACTTTGAATATCGATCCTAATCAATTTCAAAATACAGCAGTTCAGAAATCCGTTCCGACACAAATTAGCATGGCGGACAAACGGAATTAAACATTGTAAATTGCTTGCTCGAAAAGTGATGGGCATTCAATTTTTCTTGACGTACAAAACGAAACCAACGTTTTGTCTTTAAATGCGTTTCGTTCAACGAGCTGTCACTAATCATTATTAATGAAAGATTCGCTATGTCACATACGAGTATACACGTAAAAGTTATATCGAGACATTTCTTCGCTAGGTTGGCCAACTCGTAGAGATCGCGGAAGAGGGCCGGATATTTTCAGTTGAATTTCGAATTTTATATCCTAATGATGTACCGGGCGACTGTATTAATATGATATATGATTTTGAATAAATTACGGGACTCTGTTAATTGCTACTAAATTAATTTTTTACGTTGACCAAAACTAAAATTCAGTTATAATATAAAACGAGATGATTTGTTATTTCTAACTGCCCGACGCTGCTGTGGGAGCCCGTACGGTCGTACGGAATCCGCTGATTGAGCGGATTCTTTGAGCTCGGTCACTTCTACAGTCACGTAGGCCCGGCAGTTTACAATATTTATAACATATTTATTATTACAGGGTACAACGCTAATAATAATAATAATAATGTACGTCATGATTTACCAATCGTAAATAATAAAAGACGGTGCGTAAAGATTTCGATTCATCATAATAAAGGTCTCTTGTGACCGTTTGGAAGTTAGTAGAATATCGCTGTAACGTTTATATAAGCGTAAAAGAAATAATTGTTTGTTGGAATGGAAGAGGAAACTACAGAAATAAGAGAGTACTTTGTTGGAGGAATAAAAATGTATTTATTATAAACGTTTTCTATATAAATCTAGTTCTATGATAAATATTGTAATATTGAATGTTGAAAAAAAAATCTCAAAATACGAATTAATCGAATGATTATATTTAAAAAGAAATATATGTTCAGTAGTAGTGTATACTCATTAAAAATATTTGTGTTCGTAGTACACGTTATTGATACGAGATATTTTATTTTTATTTATTTATATATTTACATAGTCGCAACATTTGTATACGCGTATGAAATAATTAGTTCGGCCATTACACAACTGCTAAGTGGCAGCAAAATAAATAATTGAAACGTGACACGCGTGTAGGTATACACATATATAATAACTGTAAAACGCTGTTATTATAATTAATACAATTATTATTCGTCCAAATTATTTAGCAACATTTAATATATGGATTAAAATAGAACACGTGCCAAACAATATCGACGTATTAACTCGATGCAAAGTTATTTATTCTGCAATACGAGCAATCCACATATCGTCGTATATTTTAAATAATATTTACTAGTGTTTTGTAGGTCTTCCACTGGGGGAGGCCTTTACAAAATTTGTCTCATCTGTTATATTTTTATTTTATTTTCTCTCAAAATCCATCGATTGTTTAATATTTTGTAACAGATTAAATAATAATAATAATAATAATAAAAAATTATTTAATAACAAAAAAACAGTTTTTGGGCAAAAATAAAATGAATGTTGCTACAATGTGTATGAAAACGATAATTATGCAAAAAACTGATCTAGTGTTTAGTATGGAATTATTACGAGATGCATAATAATAATAATAATAATAATATAAAAATTCAATGTCGAATTAAAAATTAATATTTCATGTCATATATAGACATTATTATATGCATATTCGACAACTCTCTCTAAACCAATCTGCGTATGCCGCACGTTAGATTTCAATATTGATTTACTTTGTTGTCTCCTAGTATGTACGTATAATAATAATAACGAGCAGTGTGTATTTTTCGATTTCGTTAGTTAAATATATTTACTAGGTATGAGTAATACGAATAAAATTAATCGACTGTTAAAAAAAAAGCCATAGGTATATTTAAATTCTAATTAGGAACAACTAAATAGGTACCAACTGGTAATTAAATAGCGAGAAGAATATTAAAACGTTTGAAAATATTGAATTGGTATTGTTTAGAATTATATACAAAAGTATTTTTATACATTTACGATAGAAAATTCTCACATTTTAATTGACGACGATTTTCTCAAATTCGTATTACTCGAAAAGTTATTTTCGATTTGATCGGTCAAAATAGTAGACAGTCCGCGGATTGTTTTCGCCTTATAATAATACATTACAAACGATATCCATTGTATTTTGTATATTTATACGTGTAAGTAGTTAACAATTTATGTTTTATTGCTGTGTGAAATATAGATCGAGAAATTCGTCCGAGTGTTTTTAAAATTCGAAATAATTCGTAACATAAAATAGAATGAAATGATTCGCCCAAAACCCGCAGTGACTCGTCCGAACCGATTTTTTATTTTTTTATACGTTATAGTTGTAATATATACACAGGTCATTGACTTACCAACACTGCAGATAACGATCGAGTAGTGTATAATGCCTAAAAATAATACAACGATTTATACGAGTGTCGCATTAGTGATTTATTAGTATTTTTAATCGTTTTAAAATAATTATTATATTTTTATATATTATTATTATATTATTATTATTATTATTATTATTATTATTATTATTATTATTATTATTATTATTATTATTATTATTATTATTATAATATTATAATTATTATTATATTGCTTTATGTACTCGAGATGAACAGTTCGCGTTTATCGATGAAATTGATTAGTAAAATCTGTCGTCACTTCTATTATTATTATTATTATTATTATTATTATTATTATTATTATTATTATTATTATTATTATTATTATTATTATTATTATTATTATTATTATTATTATTATTATTATTATTATTATTATTATTATTATTATTATTATTATTATTATTATTATTATTATTATTATTATTATTATTATTATTATTATTATTATTATTATTATTATTATTATTATTATTATTATTATTATTATTATTATTATTATTATTATTATTATTATTATTATTATTATTATTATTATTATTATTATTATTATTATTATTATTATTATTATTATTATTATTATTATTATTATTATTATTATTATTATTATTATTATTATTATTATTATTATTATTATTATTATTATTATTATTATTATTATTATTATTATTATTATTATTATTATTATTATTATTATTATTATTATTATATTATTATTATTATTATTATTATTATTATTATTATTATTATTATTATTATTATTATTATTATTATTATTATTATTATTATTATTATTATTATTATTATTATTATTATTATTATTATTATTATTATTATTATTATTATTATTATTATTATTATTATTATTATTATTATTATTATTATTATTATTATTATTATTATTATTATTATTATTATTATTATTATTATTATTATTATTATTATTATTATTATTATTATTATTATTATTATTATTATTATTATTATTATTATTATTATTATTATTATTATTATTATTATTATTATTATTATTATTATTATTATTATTATTATTATTATTATTATTATTATTATTATTATTATTATTATTATTATTATTATTATTATTATTATTATTATTATTATTATTATTATTATTATTATTATTATTATTATTATTATTATTATTATTATTATTATTATTATTATTATTATTATTATTATTATTATTATTATTATTATTATTATTATTATTATTATTATTATTATTATTATTATTATTATTATTATTATTATTATTATTATTATTATTATTATTATTATTATTATTATTATTATTATTATTATTATTATTATTATTATTATTATTATTATTATTATTATTATTATTATTATTATTATTATTATTATTATTATTATTATTATTATTATTATTATTATTATTATTATTATTATTATTATTATTATTATTATTATTATTATTATTATTATTATTATTATTATTATTATTATTATTATTATTATTATTATTATTATTATTATTATTATTATTATTATTATTATTATATTATTATTATTATTATTATTATTATTATTATTATTATTATTATTATTATTATTATTATTATATTATTATAATTATTATTATATTGCGTTATGTACGCGAGATGTACAGTTCGCGTTTATCGATGAAATTCGATTAGTAAAATTCGTCGTCACTTCTGCCATCTCTGCGAAGTCTGTCGTTTCCGTTAAACTTTTTAGTAAATACCTCGGGTTTCTTGCGTTCCCCGCGGGTAAAATGTTAGTTATTATAATAACGGCGCATCAGTAGTGGCAATCGGTTGAGTAGTAATATTTTCTACACGTGAGAATTATAATTGGGAGGGAAGTGATGTTTTTTTTTTTTTTACCACGTTTTTGTATGTACACTTCATGCGCGCGTGTACGGAGGAAGAACGTCATTTTCGCAGTAAAAAAAAAAAAAAAATCGTATTAGAAATACGGTGGCTGATGGTAGAAAATAATTGGTTAAATTGAAATTAACTGGAAAAAGAAATCTGTAAAACGAACGGTTTATTGCGAAAAGCCACAACGCGTCGAACACCGTTCTTTTGCATTAGAAAATTAACGTAAGGAAAACGAAAAGGAACAATGGGTTTAAATAAATAAATATATATGTATATATATATATATATATATATATATATACATTTTTCGAAAATGTCCACTGCTAATAAACACAAAAATTCTATCGAAAGACGGAACAATCGACCCGATATTATTTTATACTGCACATACATAAATATTCTTATTATAAACGTACTTTTATAATGTAAAAAAAAAAAAATTATAAAAGCAAAAAAATATATTTGAAAATATTACAAATCACGATTTACTTTCGATGAAAGATGAATTACGATAAAAATTTTTTTATTATTTTGTCGAGTTTATTTTCAGAAATATCTGAATTGTATTTATTTTTAGTAAATTTAATGTCTCGTTTTTTTTTTTAAACGTAAATTGACGAAAGTTTCATAACCGAGAGACTATGGCTATGATATCAATCATGTCGGGAGTCGAGAAAATGTTGAAATTTGATCCTACACTAGTATGACATTGATTTATTAAGGAATCATTTTAATCTTTCTAAAAATGAATTTGAAAGCGAAATACGACTTTTAAAAGTCCGTAAACAAAGATTCCGGTTACATACTATCAAATAAAAATTGGTAATTTTTTTTTTTTTTTTTTTGGTTAAGACAAAGAGGTATTGAGACGATTTTTGTACACCACGAGAAAGGTGGATTCTCTGAAGTAATACACACTTACGAGTAGTTTCATGTGTAAAAGCGTATTTCAAAGCTTATGCACATTTTAAAATTAAACTTCATACCACGAGGACTTTTGTTTATTGAGCAAACCTTTGCAAAAAAAAATAAAAAATATCGGCATCGATGATATAATAACGAAGAATTGAAAAAACAAATGGTTCCATATGATCGCCGTATACGTTATACAATTTAATATTATATAATACTCAATGATAACAAATGATTAATTTTTAATACGATAAAACGATTTATATAATATTACGATTCGCTGTAATTTTATCAGAAGGTGTATTTAATTATTTAAATTTTAGAATTGTCAATGTTAAATGAAGGCCGCGCAAAATAGAAACATGCGAATATTGGAATAGACCCATATAAATCAGTTTCCAAGAGTAATATAAATAATAAAATGTATTTCTACATAATTCGAATACGTATAATTAACTGGCGCGGTAAAGTGGCCCAGTCTAACGATGATGTCCAGTTTCACCTATGAACACGTCTGTTTCAAATCAGATTAGTACTTCACGGACTGCTGCCATACGTAAACTATTGTTGTTAACGGTAGAACGTGACAGATTTCAGACGAACGAATTAAACGGATTTTAGAACGACGTGACCGTCATTCGCCAAATGGACAAAAAGAGGCGCATTCAAGAACGGGTGCGTAGCACGAGGGACTTATGGACAAGGTGGATATGATGACTTGTGTCAGGCTTGTAGACGATGTACCGGTTAAATTGAACCGTCTACGCTCTAAAAACAAACGCAGTAATCACAACAATAGAGTATAGAGCACGGAGTTGTGCCTCACAAGTTGGCTTCAGAAGTAAAACGTTTGCCATTTCCCGAAATCGTTTATCGCACAATGTCAACGTTTTTCGTATTGCAGATATCTCAAACCATAACATACTCGAACTACGTTTATTCCGACGACGTATCCTATCCAAATTTGTTATCGTTTTTGGATCGGTTGCTACCGGACTCGTCTCCGTCTCGTTTAATCGCCATCGGACGCGATACATTTTTTATTTTTTTCGTACAATTAATATTATTATTATTATTATTATTATTATTATTATTATTATTATTACATGCATTGCTATGTTAATTCCCTCCGAAACCACACGCAAATGTCACTGTTTTACTCCTACTAATCCTCAATCAGTCTTTTTTCACTCCGAATACTAATCATCATTGTTCTGTTGTTCACTTTTGCTGTACGTTTCACATTATCGTACATGTTATAGTATTTTTTAGGAACACGGAAACCCGCCTATTTAGATAGGTAGGTGGTAGCCACTATAATAGTTACTAACCGTCCGCTCAAAAACATAATAAACACGCTTTCGGCGATTATAAACGAATATTTCGTATTACACGACGTTGACGAATTTAATTGGATAACAGACTTTTTAACTGTCATTGACTTGATTATTACGGATATACAAGTTACTACGCGGTTTATAGACTTCCGCCTAAGATTTTTCGAACAACAATTGGCCGTTTAACGCGTCAAACGCGGTCATAAAAAAATTAGGCAACATTATAATTTACAAATCAAAAAAAAATTTTTTTTAAATCTAAGAGGAATGAATAATTTTAAACAAAATAAATCGTTTGTATTTAGCTTTACGAGTGGCATTTATTTATATTTCTACTTCAACCATAGACCATACAGTATGATACATTAAATTGTATCATATTATTCGTAATAATTAAAGACGATTATAATTTTCACGTGATAATATGCGATTTATCGACGTTAAAACGAACGAAACGTATTGATTTTATAAGACGTATTAGAAATGCAATTGTTTTTTTTTCAACCAAACGTATAAAACGTTTTCATAATATTTATTAGGTACGCTGTTTTTATTGTTATCTAACGAATATATATATATATATATTTTTTTTTTTTTAACTCTGTTCATATGAGTAGGTATAATTATTGAACGTACAAGGTTATGTATGCAGTTTAAATTTTTCTACGTTTAATTTCACTCGGCGCTAATTATACACTGAGAATTGGCGCAAGGAAATATTGAACGCGCGTTCAGATTTTTCAATATGTTTATTACGTGAAAAAAATTGTATTTTTATTAATAATTTTCAAAATCAATACGTAAATTACACTTTGCCTACTGGTTTTAATAATATTAATCATAAATAGGTATATAAATATATTGACATATTACCGTTAATTAAATACAATTTGCAATGGAAAGAAGGGGCATCATTTATCTATTTATAAATCATAAAATTTAAATCAAAATAATTTACAATCATCATCGTTATAATAATAATTATTATTATTATTCATTTATGCCTTTCAAGGCATTTTGGAATTATTTTATATACAATTATTTTCAAAAATCCGTTTATTTGTAACTAATTATAACTGTAATAATCGGTCTTTCTATTCGTATCTTTATTTTGTTATGCTTACCGCCGGCATTTGTCGACAGTAGTGGAAGTGATTCGAAATAAGCGGGAGCATAAAGCAATGTCGTTATTTCAAGTTTTGAGAGGAGGTTTGGCAAAGTTGTAAACGGTTGATACTATTGAAAAATAAGCGAAAAAAAAAGTCTTTTTTCTAACAAAAAGCTTTACTGAACTTGATGATGAATTATATTTTTTATGATTGTGATTAAATGACGTTTAGATCTATTGAATGTTAAATATTTAGAAAACAAAATAGTTCTTATGAAGAAAAACAATGATTCAAAGATGGTTGTTTTACAAAAAAAAAAATTAGGCAACATTATAATTTACAAATCAAAAAAAAATTTTTTTTAAATCTAAGAGGAATGAATAATTTTAAACAAAATAAATGGGGGGGGGGTGGCATTTATTTATATTTCTCCCCCTCACTTCAACCATAGACCATACAGTATGATACATTAAATTGTATCATATTATTCGTAGAATTAAAGATTTTTCAATTTCACAATACGTAAAAATGTAAGGTAATAGTTTAAGTGATTCAATAAATCTTAAATTTTTTTTTTTATAATAATTTTACTATTCATTTTATGTGTATACACGATATGTACACATATACGGGAAAATCTATTTTACAGTGTTCAATAGATTTCTTAAAAAATAATTTTCACGTGATAAATTCTATTATCGATTATTATACACAATCCAATAGCAGTCGGCAGAAAAATATTTTTGTTCAGTCATTATATTGTTAAATAGTTAATTGATTTTAATATCTTTTAAAAACCATTAATAAAATCATTAAGTATTTAATCATTATTTTCATTACCGTTTCAATTAGTCATTTGCATTCCATTTGTTTTCATTTTAATTGAACATTTTTGGAATAATTAAAAATATATTTTAATCGCATATATGTATATATATATATATATAGCAGTAATAGTTCTCAGCCTTTATAAACGTTCGCTCGTTTTCCATTTCAATATATTTTGACGGAACGTGACAAAAAAAAAAAAACAAAAAAAATTTACATATATTAGTTTAAAAATTAAAATTTATTTATATAGGTCAAACCTTGTAATTTGAATAGTCGACTCGACGCGATTTATTTGTTGACCAAACAATGTCGATAAAACTATGGATTTTCGTGCGATTGTTGTGTACCGTATAAACGCTGAAAGAAGATTATTCACGAGGATTTGTAATTATAAAAAACACTGTATTAAGCATTCTGGCCGAGAGTAAAACTGGAACGTAATACGTGTATGGGGACCATTGAAGATGGATGACAATAAGTAAGTCAACGCAAAATAATGAAAGGCCGTATTCGTGTAGCGTTTGTACGAAAACATGCTTTAGATATGCACGTAAACATCGACGAAGATATACCGTATTGTAACGTTTGTACGCAATCCTTTTCAACTAATCGTTATTTGGCGATTCACAAAAGAACTGTGCGCAGTAGCTAATATCCGTATTATTGTGCAATTTGTATGGAACCGTTTGTACAGAGCAAAGATTTTATGGCGCACATGAGAACGCACTGTGGAAATAACAAACCGTATTGTCGCCGCGACGTTTGGATAAAATCATTTGCACACAGCCCCGGAATTAGACAGTGAGCTATCATTTGGAAGAACACACGGATGCGGCACACTGCAATAGACAACATAATATTTTGAAGAATCAATGTCTTGTCTTTTTGTTTTTCTTCGTAATGCATGACCGTTATAGAATATCTGTTTTTCTTGAAGCTGTCTCACCTACGACGTTTCCCGCTATACCCGAACTCGTATATTATACTTACTTAACAATATTTAATAATATTTCAATATTTTTAATAAGTAGGTACGCAATTCCAACACAGTAAATACTAAAATTACGTCTTACTTATTTTTTATTTTTCGATATATCGACTGTCATAGTAAAAATATTACATTGAATTTTTCTAATGCATAAGACCGACTCCGACAGTGGTCTTACTGGTTTCTTCAGTGACAATACCGAATGGGATCATACGGGTTATTATTTAGCTAACCGCGAACCGGGCAGTCATTCAAAACTGATTTAAGCGGCGAAAAAAACTTTACCACTCTTACTGCAGAATTACTACGACGGTGTTCTTAAAAATGTATTGAAAAATAAATATGATGAATAGAGATAAAATGGTACTCTTGTTATGATAAGCAAAACATTTTTATTTCTAGAATCATTAAAAACATTAGAGCTATTTGTTGAAATACCGGTAACAATTTGTATTTGTAGAAGAACTTATTCAAAACTGAATATTGTTAAAACAAAGTTACGAAGTACACTATGGGTCAAGAAAGATTAGATGGATTTTTAAATATGCAGTCTATTGAACCGCATCAAGCGTATAATGTTGATTATGAATAAGTTATAGAAGTTTTTAAAACAAAAGACCCTACCGTCAAACGCAGTAAGAAACTTCAATGAGACACATTACCTATTTTAAAAGTTGTTCAAATCGTGTTTACTTATTTTATCGATCTTTAAAAATAATACTGGTATTATTATTATAATTAAAAAGTACTTATTTTGAAAACTTTTGCAGTATTTCTATGTTAACCTAACTCGTAAACGTTTAAGAACAATATTATATACTATAATGGTTTAATAGAACCGATTTTGTATAAGGATTAATTTCAATGATCGTTGTCTCACATCAAAAACTTAGTTGAGAAAAAAAGAAATACTGCGATGCGCTAGAAATGTCAATAAGAATTAATAATATTTAGAATATGGTCAAATATGTAATTTGAATAGTCGACTCGACGCGATTTATTTGTTGACCAGCAATTGATTAATTTTAATCTTAATCGGCGTTTTTAATTCCTAATAGAAGCGAAACAATTCGGCGTTATCAATTTGTTATTATATTCACTAAGGATAGGGGTCAGCAATTTTTTTTTTTTTGATGTCAGGGGCCAAAAAATATAATGAAAATTTCACGGGCCATACTGCTCGAATACACGCATCACGGTATTTTAATTTTCAAACAAAAATTTATAATCGTATCGAATGTAAGTTCATAATTGTCAACAATAACTCGTATATATAGAAAAAAAAGCAACAAAACCATATACGAAGTAAATTTTTGGATTTTTTCAAAATTTTCGTACTCGAAAAGCATCAACCAATTTGTTGATTTTCGATGTAATTAACTAATTACTTTGTGGTAAATAGATGTCCGTAAATGACCAGTGTATACGGAATACATTTGTTACTTGTTCGCCGGCCACGAAATCGTCTCGTTATTCGACATCTTGTCCAATCGTTCCGATAGATTACAAAATATAAGTTTTTTCCCCCTGTCTATTCTATATTTGAAAGAATCGTGAACAGATTTTCTTTTATAATCGTACGTAGAAAAATAGAATTGTCTTTCTGAACTCTTGAATGTATATATAATTAATATTACGGAACAAGACCATCACTACATTTGTTGAAGTCTATAAAATAATAGCTGTCTCCGTTCACTTCGTTGCTCGTAAACAATATCATCTATTATACGATTCAACATTTATTTTCAATTCGTTAATCAATACTCGGTGTAAGGATGTTCAAAACTTAAAAAAAGAAATAAGAGATTTAAGTTTAACTTTGATTTTTATTTTATTTTCAACACGATAATTACATTTTGCACTTTTCGCCATATAATATCACCGCGATAATATTCTATGTAACTATATAAAAAAATAATAAACGTACACTTATATTTTAGTGTTTTCAAAATTATTACATGCGTTTTAGTCAACAAACGAAAATTGTAATTTAAAATACTCGATACTCGAAAATAAAAGTATTTATACAAAAAAAAAAAAAAAAATCATTCAACTGGTACTGTGTACCAAAAGTATTTGAACACCTGCGATCAATTAACTGTTTTTACTTAAACAGGCAAACAGTAAAACGCTGGTAGCAAACGTTTCTGCAGACAATTGTTCTGCTGTAATTGTGACCGATCTGAAAATAAACAGTGAAAAAATAAAAAAAAACCAAACATAACGGAATAATTGTATTAAAATATCACGTACTTTCAGCGTGTAATTCGAATTCACTTTTTAGCTATCCGAATATAGTATTTAATAAACGTAGTATTTATAAATATTATGTTTTATGTGAACGATTTTTATTCTTTTTTTTGTCGTTCACGTTTCATTAACCGCCGAATATACACATAAAACTATAGTCTACAGTTTACGAGTATATGGCTAAAAATAATAATAATTATTTTTTTTTATATTTTCAAAAATATGGACGAAATAATACCTAATAGTATATTGCAATTTATAAATAAATCGATAAGTAGGCATAAAGTGTATGTTTTTCCGGACGTGTTTGTACTTAGTACAAATATATATAGGATATGTACAATAATCGAATGTATTTTTATTTATCAATTATTTAGGTACATGACTTGAACAGTATGAAGAGGGAAGCTGTTTAAGCTGTTTAACTCTAAGGAGTCAAATTTAAAGCACGGTATTTAATTGATCTCTACACCAAAATCTTTTTAATCGACAGGGGAGGGAGGATTGTCGGGGATGTTTTCACTATTTTTAATGGAAATAAGTGGATCGAAATAATAGGCTAGTTCGTTGTGGAATTTTTTTTTAATATACGATTTTATTGATGGCTTCGATGTTAAGGTTTTTGTAAACGAATTATTAGAAACGTACCAGGGTTATGAAACTGAGAGTAATAGATTAGAATGACTGAATTGTTTGAGTGTGTGGTGGATTAGCAAAGCCCTATATCTAAATCCCGTAAGCTCAGATGGGTCTTAGCATGGATTTGTAAATTGTAGTTCTATTGTTTGGAAGAAAATTTGATTTAAGGTCCTTAGATTAAAGATAGAGCGGAAAAAGCGAAGTCTGCTGTTAATAGTATTTTTCTTTTTGATTTAAGACGTTTGTCTAAGATTATGCCTAAATATCTAATATGAATTACGACTGGGATTACAGTTCCATCAAAATGGAGAGTAAGAGGTGCCTCTTTTTTAAGGCGAATGGTACCAAGAAAGATTTCTTAATTTTGATTTTCCATTTGAATGCCAATTTTTCGATTTTGATTGAAAAGTGGAGAATACTACCATAATATCACATTGTATTCACTTAATAAAGCTATTTCGTCAGTGTATGTGGTGATTGGAATATTTTCGACACATGGTATGTCCGAGGTATGCGTTTAAACTTTTAAACTACAATAGTATATGGGAATCATCACTACCGAGCAGTTATAATTTATTTATTATTTATTTATAATTTAAAACTTTTAATTTCGCAGTTTCTCTCAATTTTATATTTTACATTTTTATCCATGGATTTTATATTATTAAAGAAATCGACGTTATATGTTAAATTTTACACGCTAATATGTATGTCATGCCTAAGTTAAATGTTTACGAATATAATTTATCTGTTACGATGACACTACATTATATGTGTATAACAAATCGATTATGAATTATATGTTATTATTATTATAATCATAAACATATTTTAATAACAATTCGAATATAGGATAGTCGGACATAGCAATCGCGGTGTACGAATAATCAATACTGTTCTGTGTATGGTCATGTATTTCGTTTCGTGTAGTTATAACCAATAGATATAATAGGTCAATCGACCAATGTCAAGTAATATTAGTTTGTCAGAAACGTTTTAAACGAAATGTGGAATGTAAATAATTATCATTATAGTTACAGATTTTACATCACGTTGTGTTTTAAACTTCTTTTTTTTTTCTCAAAATTCGCCGCAAAATATGTTTCAAAATACACGAATTTTTTTACAATCGGAAATCGAAAACAGAAAAATAACTCGTTTGGGTGAATATGTACGAAAAACGAGCATTTTATTCGTAATTTTCCGTTCGATTTCAACTATTTTTTTTTTTTTAACCGAAATCAGCTCCAGGCCTCAAAATCGGCTTTGAAAGGCAATCGTATTGTATTCAAATTAAAAACAATATTACGTCTTATCGAAATAAATACTTTGTCTTCGGTAAACTGCAAATATTTGGATTATAATAAAACAAAAATAAATAATAAATTATTCAGAAATTAGTTTGTACCCAGGTTATAACTATAGTTTAATACATTATGTAGATAATATTTTTTTTTTTACTAACGTAATAACTTGACTCGAGGAATACTTAACTTCTATTGAAATTGTATTAGAACACGTAGAAAAAAAGAATCCGCTTTAAAACTATTAAAAATAAACTAATTAGCCAATAATATCAATCATCGCTTTGATGTGAATCACGTTAATATTATATTTAGTAATACGCTATACGTTCATAAATGTTATGGTTTCGTAAAATGTTACCCGATCTACTGATAAATTTAACATTTACATTTCGCTGTTGATTGTTACAGACAAAATAAATAACAATATTACAAATGACGAAAAATCCTTAACCGCCTGTGTTAAAAATATTCTGTTTAATAATGAAGATTGTAATTTACGTCTACGAACTATAAATGAAAATGAAGTAATGTCATTTTCTTGTCTGCACAAAAACTGTCGTGTCAAGTCAAAATATTCGCAATACGTTTATTCACAACACCTGTATCCACGTATAACGTTAATATTTCGATTTTTTTTTTTTTAATCAACTATATATCGATTTAATATAGTTGAATATCGTCTTGGTCAATAAATCTTAAATAATAATAAATAGTCTTACGCTTTCCGAAAACTAAAAATTATAAATTTACTTCACACAAAACAGAAATCGGAATTTACCGCGAGTAAGTATTACCCTTGCGTTCATTCCACTGAAATACGCAACATAACGATAATGATGCTGGTTTGCCGGTAAACGGCGATGATGGGCGTAGAGATCTCGTCCTCGTCCCGGTAGCATTTCCGATTACAGAGAAAAAATGAACATCTCGTAAAACCAATATAGTTCCGTCGTCGGAAATCCGAAACGGAATATATATAAAATAATAATAATAAGTATATAAAAAAACGCGCGCGTCATCGTACCGGATAATATTACAAATTAATATAATATAAAATTATACCGGGGTATAATATTATATTATAATTACTACGCGCTGTATTTATCGACGATAACACACACACACACGCATTGCGCGTTATAATAATCTGTCGTTTTTACATATTGCGTTTTTATAGGTATTATTATTATTATTATTATTATTATTATTTTAATCTTTGTCGTCGTCGTAATGATGATAATAATAATAAATCGTTTATAATCATATCGGTCTTA
This sequence comes from Chaetogeoica ovagalla, assembly GCA_032441825.1. NCBI lineage: Eukaryota > Metazoa > Arthropoda > Insecta > Hemiptera > Aphididae > Chaetogeoica > Chaetogeoica ovagalla. Next base: position 3,384,206 of record CM063744.1, read on the forward strand.
TTTTTTTTTTTTTTTTTTTAGGACTTTTGTCGCGCGTGCACGCGACGTTTTTTTTTTCTTTTTTAACCACAATAAATCCGACGGAGTCGCGGCGGCGGCAGCGTCGAACGGACCACCGCGACGAGGTTTTCGTTTGTAATCGTAAAAAAAGAAAAAACGACACACGTATACGACGCGCGTGGTGATCACTATTGGACGGCGGTGCGTTTTAATATTATTTTTTTATTTTCGCGATATTTTCTCTTTAATTTTTTTTTTTTTTCAAATTCGCCGCGTTCGTTTTACGAAAATCGTTCGCGTTCACGACGAGAGCCGACCCGGGGTGACGAGTGATTTCGTCTCGAACCTTCCACAAGTCCTCGTACATATATAAATGTAATACGAATAGTTCGCAGACACGACGATGGACAACTTCCAGTGAGTACACTGTTGTTTATTCGCAACAATTATTGGTCTTATCCGTATAGAAATCCGGAAGAGAGAAAAAAAATTACATTGACGCCGACCGTGTATAAATTTATATTCGTATAGGCGGCTGCTCTATACGTGTGAGAAGGAAGGAAAGGCGAATTTTTTTTTTTAAATTTTTCGATCGACCAATTGAAAAGAGCATTCGTTTTTACCCCGTTTATCAGGTCTACATATACGTACACTCATCATAGTTATCGTTTGAATTATCGTAACCCTGTACGTAATACACGTGGGACGCTCGTTTTTGAGTTTTCGTCCGTAGGAATCGAAACGTATAAAAACTGTGGTCGAATGAACGACCCCCTGCATTCATTCGCAGGACACTCGTCCTACACATTATATGGACCATAATGGAAAAAGACGTCCCGCCGAGTACAGAACTTCTAGAGGCCCTGTCAGTCTACGTCTGGTGTTGGTATACTACGAGAAAAACTTATCATTACATCCGGACGAAATTTTTAACGAATAAAGTTTTACAATTAAAGAACTTGCGGCGATATCGATTTAGTAGTATGCGTGTAAAACAGATGTGATTTCTCTGTACGACAACGACAATTAGTAGTAGTAGTAGTAGTAGTAATAATAATAAAAACGACGAATTGAGTGGTTTTTACGCCGTTAAATGTATTCACGCGTGTTTTGATTTTTTAAATTCAACTTTTTTAAATACACGCGTAGGTATAAAAAAAAGTATAGGATGGATATTTTTCCCCCATTAGATTTTCGCTCACGATTATTATTATTATTATTATTATTTGCCGGCACATTTGTAATAATAATTCGTTCGTCATCTATATTGATCTTATTTAGTTATTAATTAAAAATAACGGTCGTACACGAGCGCGCTCTCAAAAATTTGTGTTCTAATTGCGCTTGTATAAATCCAGCTGTGTGACAATGAAAAATAACAATTTGCATCGACTATTCTTTACTTATAAATAAGCTTTTACAACGATATTTCTGTTAGAAATGACGATTTTAAAACATTATATATGTAATAAACATATGAGTACGAAAATAGAAAAATAAATTCTGCGTTCATTCCGTGCCCATCGCAATCGTTAAAAAAAAAAAATAATCTACGGAAAATCAGAGAAAAATAGCCACCAATCAACGTGTTGAACTGTTAAAGGTGTATATAGTAGGGAAAATTTATATACGTTTATGAATTCCATGCGATCTGTTCGACTCGTTCCATACCGCACGCTAATCTAAAACTAAAAATTTTTTCTCTATACGATAATTTTTCGTTTGTTCCACGTCCTATACATGAATATAATGGAAAATTAAAAGTCCACTTGTCCGTATACGTATTTATATTTTCTAAAAATCAATATGAATCACTTAATAAGTAATACCATTGAATAGGCGTACATATAATTAAACAGTATTCAATTGTAATAATATACTACTGACTATACGTAGTGTCAAACATGTTTCTTTTTTTTTACTCCCGCTATATTATTTCTACGTGAACATTTTTTCATTTATAACGATAGAAACAATGTTATGGTATAACAGCCTAGGATTTAGATAATCGCGGATCGTAAATAAGAAAAAAAAATTGTAATTTATTTTAATTATTCGATTAATACACACGTATAAATTAAATTTAACAACTTTTTCTTAAAAATATTTTTTTTTTTAAGCGGGTTAGAAAAAGTTTGACACGCAGGCACACAATACGTAGTATTTAAAAACATAAATAATAATATATTTTATAAAATACTCAAATTTAACTGTTGACGAGAATAAAATCTAATTTTTCCTAAGTAGGTCTGCAATTAATTCCTCGGCGTTTATTGTAAATATTTCGATAAATTGACATGTTTCAATTTCGTGTTGTAAACGTCTGAAGCGAATTTCGAAATTTCGCGCTACAGTGCAAAAACCAGCGTTTTCCAATCGGTGTGCCCAGAAATATCATGATTATTACTAATAATAATAATAATAATAAAAATGTTACGGTTTTCTCATCGGCAATCAGCTGACTCTTATGATTTTGATAAATAGTGTTATAAAAATTATTATAACCGAAGAAGACACGCTTGTCGGTTGTCAACTATTTGACACAGAAGGGGAACTTTCTCACTAGATTTTTATAGCGTTTTAGCTTATTATTAGTGATTTAGTATTTAATACGATAAAATCCTATTATTAATAAAAATAAATATTAGTCAGTGTGAAATGTGTCACGATTAAATATAGGTTGAGATTAGTGTGCCGCAAAGTCACAAATAAGTTGAAAAACGCTGGTGTGTAAACATATCAAAACCAATATAGAAATATATGTTATGTGTACAGTCAAGCTCCAACAAATGATTCTTTTTAAAGGAATTTCACAATCGTTTTGTATGTATTTTATATGCAAAACTAGTTATTTTACACCAATAATTAGTGTAGTATAGTAATGGCCATTTAAATAATTACTACACGATTTATAACAATAATATGCATGTGCCGAATATGAAACACAAAAATATTTAACACCGTGTTTTAAAGTGTAAAAAAAAAATTATTATTATTTATTAATGTCTCGTCTTGCGAATTGAAAAAGAACTTGGCACATTTTGTACGTGTTTTTAGCGAAAATAAATTTGACTTTGAGTAAAATAATAATAATAAACTGTAGAACAGTTTAACTATTACTACTGCTACTGCTGCTGCTGCTACTATGTAACCATCAACGACTTTCACGGACACTTCATTCGGCGCAAACAGTTGTACGTCCAAGTTGACTTTAAAATTGTTTTCGTCGTTTTCGATAAACGACAGATCACCACTCAGCACTGCAGGACTCTGATGTGGCGGATGTAAATAACCGCCGTCATAGAACTCCGGTTGTGCAAGCAGATATTCGAATAAGCCGAGAAGTTGACTGTACATGTACCGTGTTGATAACACATCGAATAAATTTTGCAGTGACATCTATAACGATACATAAAAAAATAAATAATAAACTCCTTTATATATTATACTGCTTTATAAGGCTTTTGATCAATGTGATGATGGTGGTAAAGCAAGCGATACAAATCAAAATAAATCGTAAATCAAAATCATCTCGTAATACAGCTCAGCGGTTCTCAACCGTTTATACTCGACGTCTAAAGTCAAATAAAATAACTTTATATTAATTGTAAAACGATGGAATAGTTTATTAAACGAAACAACGGAATAAAATTATTATTTATTCGGTTTCGTTCGATTTCAATAAAAATTACGTATTTTAGGTATAAAATTAAAAATCTGTAATCTGCTGTTCGCTTTTCATTTTAATACGCGGAGAAATGTATGACGTTTTACTGTTTCTTTTTTATTCGTAAGAAAAAAAGGCGTTGAAATGTCCGTTTTCACATAATATAACACGCGGACACACAAAATCGGAATTAAATTTTCTTTCATTTATCAACGTTTTGATATTTTATATTCTCCCGCTTATACCGATCGAAAAACATTGCTATATTATGCGTAACGGTTTTAAAACAACTTACAAGTACGATAATACGATATAAAAAAATATAATTGTCCATCGACTGTCGGTATGATGTGCTTTGAAACTTTTTGTGTTATTTTTTTTTTTGGATTTGTGATTTTTGATAAAATTATTATTTTCCACTCACCTCCTTTACGGTTTTCGACTGCTGTGAGGAACACTAGGAGACGTTTTCGCAATAATACCGGTGGTACGATCGGTTTGATTTGGAAGTCGGACGAGCGTAGATCTGAAAAATGACCGAGTGAAAAGAATTCGTTCGAACGAAACGAGCAAAAGTCGAGAAACGCTCTGTTTACGCCGTTGCCAAGTCACCACACAGTTTTGTTGAACGTTCGAGAAGAACTTTTTTTTATATCGACACGGATACAACAGTCACTGTGAAGAATCCGTGGCGTGTCCCTTCGCAAATAGGTTCGCAAATAGCAAAACGCTCAATAATATATTATTAATCGTTGTTATAATAATATATTAATCGGTTATTTTCATTTGGCAAAAAAAAAATTTAAAAACGAACTTTTATTAAAATGTACTGGAAAAATTCAATTTTGAAATTTTCAATTGTCGCGCATCACACTCCTTTGGTTACTATTTCGGCATCCAATGTAACAAAACGAAAAAAATAAATAAAATTCCGTTTTTTTTTCTCTGATACACAATTTTTTTTTAGTGTTTCGTATCTATTTTGCATCTATACCCACTGTACGAAGATTTATTTTATAAGAAAGTATTTCAATTTCACGGTAAAAACCGCGAAGCTTGCACTATCACCGCTTGCAAGGTGTCTACTTTGTCTACAAATTAAAAATGTAATTTTTCAGTAATAAAAAACAAAATTTTATAATTCTGAACTAAAAACTACTTGAATTCCATAAATTGTTCGTTATTAAATGTCACAAGTAAATCTAACCTTACGGACGATAATTTGTCACTAAAAATTCATAAATTATATATATAAAAAAATTATGTCTGCTGTTGTCACACAGTTCAAAATCTAATACTTGCTATCCAATCATTGTTACCATACATGTAATGCTTCAGAGCGCATGTATATAAACATTTAGAGGCAAAACGTTTTCAAAACATTTTCTAATTCACAGAAAAAGTTTTAACAATGAAGTTAAAATAAGTAACATTATTTCACTTAATAATAATTATTATTATTTTATTACTATTATTATTATTATTATTATTATTATTATTATTATTATTATTATTGTTGTTGTTGTTGTTATATTTTAGATTACAACATTATGCCGTTTTCCGTCTAATAATACTGAACAAATATTTTATATTTGAATATTTTCTACATAAGTTTTGTTATTTTGTTTGAAAAAATGTATTTAATTTAATCACTAAACATATGAAAAACAATTTATTTTCATTTGATTTCCATTAAATTATTGTTGACTTAAATGAACAGTTGATTTAATTCTTGAGACAATTACATTTTGACTGTCATTATAAGGGAGGCAGAACTAGTATATATAAAAATTATTTTATTATCTCTTTGCAGATTAACATTGAGATATAAGTAATAACGTTGAAATTAAAAAATAAATTTACTTTATTTAAATTTATTTTCAATAATATTTAAAATAAATTCGAATAAAATTGTAATCAGATACTATATTAAAATATGTTTTCAAAATAATTTTTATTAATTATTATATGAGAAATATTGAACACAATTATTCATTTTGTCTTATACGATTGTAATAACAACAATTTTTCTTGAAAGTATCTTGTATCTAAGATTATTACTTTTTTTTTTTTTTTGTATCTTGCCCAATGTTAATGTGTCATTATAAAAAATATATTTTGTGGTATACATTCAAATTTGTACATTCGATTGCATTTACGGATCTTTATGAAATGCCGTAGGTGTGTATAAATATTAGTTCATTGTAAAATAAAACTGTTACGATACCCTATTCCGATCCAACCGATAAAGCTAGTTGGAAGTCAATACAATGTCCCATATGCCACATATTGACAAGTATATTATTACAGACATTAAGCCACAGTCGAGTCGCTTAAAGTCTACTTTCAATAAGAATTATTATTATAGTTGTTGTACTTACAGAGAAAGACACTTGCACATATTGTTGGTAATATCAGTTTTACATACTTATATTTATTACATATATGAAAATGAGTAACTTTGTTGCGTTACAACTCTGAAATTGCTTTTTCAATCGTCATGCGGCTTTTTAAATGAACAGAGTGCGTCTTACAGCAGGGTTAAGTATAATCTGAATCCAAGAAATTACTTAATAATTGAGTAAATAATGAAAACAAAATAACTCAGAACTTCTTCAATGTGGTTTACTTTTTTTTTTTTGCAAAAATTCTTTGCGTTTCAGCCTATTATTATATTTAAGTTATTTTAATTTCTTAAATACTGATGATTATTATCAGTGAATAAACTGTTTGAATTTAAACGTGTACACTCTTTTCTAAAAAATTTTTGCTTTGCCATTTTCAATAACATGGACACACATTGAAGGCCAAAGCTTAATATTAAAATAAAATTAATCTGTTTTACTTCTCACAGGCAATTCTACATTACCCTAAGCAAAACCTAGCAACACTGTTTACTGAGAAATACTATAGCTAAATACTGTCTTAACAATAATAATACATGTAATAGTTATATTTAGTGGTGATAATTATACGTTATAAAAGTGTTCAGATATTTTATATTATAAATAAGAAGTTTTTAAATTAAAGCTTTCTTCGTGCAGGCAAATAAATGAAAATATATTTCACAGTTAAATTATAGAAGGAAATAGTATACTATTCATTCAACCAAAATATTTATGAAGAAATTTATGAATTTTTACTCCGTCTAATCATTCCAAAGTTTTAAAAAATACTGCCTAAACAAAGCTAATAACTAGTATGAATAATAATAATAATAATAATAATAAAAAAAATTAACTTTATTACAAGAGTCTTTGCCTTTCCCATTTTAAAACTTATGATCTGCGCTCACACAGATCTATCCATTTAAAACCAGAAATAATTACAACTGAGAGTACTGTAAAATAAAATACTGAATATTTTCCATATTGTACGAATATAAACTTCATGTTTCATGTTTCAAAAATAAACAAACGTTTACACATTTCATCATACACTAACACAGTCAACATATTATTTTCATTCTAATTATTAAAATTTTTTCACTGACTGATGATTTGAGTTATTTTAGATTTTTTTTTTTTAATTCTAAAAGATACAAATTTGACAATTACGATGAAATTAATTCAATATTAATAATTTTTCTAAATGAATTAAATCTTAAAAGTGTTTAACTCGAAGTTCCTTTATTAAACAAATAAATACAATGTACTATAATTTACACCTCTTTATAAATGCTGAATCAAAAACTCAGTAGTATATTAGGAATTTTTCCGTTGACAGGTAAATGTCTACTTGGTTTTTTTTTAATTAAGTAGTTATAGAACTTTAGATGAGCTTACAATAGTTGTTCGTTATAATAAAATAGATCTGTGTTAATATCTAGTTAGTTGCCATTTATGAAAATTACTTTTTAAAAAAAAATAAATAAAAATACAATTAAAAAGAGAAATTATTGAAATTATAAACTTTCACTTATACAATCATTCATTTCAGAATCAACAAATTCCACATGAGTGAATGGGAAATGTCCAGATTTCCCATTTAACTCTCCTTCCCATTGACCATTGATATTGGTTTTTGTTACTTTGATTATATCTCCAACTTCGAGTTTCAACGCTGTCTTGTCATAGGCGTTTGGTACACGACCTTGTTTAACTCTCGCTAAAGCTGGTAGTTTTTTCTGTAAAACAATTAATTGTATAAATTAGAATTCGATGGAAAGGTATTTAAAATAAAAAATATTTCCTTATTAACGGTTATTAAATATTCTATTAGTGTCTATTATGTTTAATGACACATTGAATTCATAGGATCAATAAAATATAACTATTTATGTAAATATTGTAAATCATTCGAATGTATTGTAATTATAATAATTTACTTTACACAATAGCTGTGCACTTCATATAGAAACCAGAATAGTCGTATTAAATCCAGTTGAAAATATATAAAAATTCTTATACATAATTATTAATTATATATCCTAGTAATTGGTATTAGAGATGGGTTATTAAGAAGAGCTTTAAATTTATAACTAAACCACATAATTTGTAAAATTACATTGTTAAAACACATATTTTAGAGAAATTATAAATTTCAGTTTAATTGAGAATTTTAAATATAACTTTATAATATTTGTAAAGTAAAAAAAAAAAAAGAAACAGAGATAATAAACAATTTTTAAATTAATAAATGAACACTCTAAGAATGTCAAAATTCAGAGTAAAACAACAATATTTAAATAACGATAAATGTGATTTATTTGAAACATAAAAATTATAATAAGCCTTAAACGAAACATCCGAATAAATTGTATCACATCTTATCTTTTAATTAGAAATATAACCAAATTCTAAATGTCTATAGCTCAAAAACTAATTATGTACATACATTTTTTTATTGAACAACAGTTTTTTTTAAACGTTAAAATGGGTTTTGAGAAACAAAAAAAAATCCTACAGCGACTAATCATGATTTAAATCTCAGTTACGATAAAATGTTGAATATTTTAAATAATATTAATGATTTATTTATCTTATTTAATTAATTAACATTCGCACGAGTTAAACGTACAGTAATTTACAATAATTATTATTACATTTATTTCAAAATACTGAGGGACAGACTAAGGATTTTTTTTAGATTATATGATAATGTAGATTAGCACATACTATCCAGCAGTCCCCATGGACAGACCATTGCATATCAAGAACTTATTCTTTACACTAATATTTATATATAAATACTATTTTAATTCATAAAAATATCATACACAAATTACTGTTAATATTGTTCAATTACAAATATTTTATACAACAATAATTTATCTATTTACTTGAAGACTAGAACGCCTTAATGTTGACTCATTATTAGATCCAGGAATATGATTCATATCTTTAATTGGTAATGGCATACTTCCATCGTACTAAAAAATAGTAAAAATAATGAAGATTTAATTTCAAATTAATTTTAGATATAAATAAAAATTCCGTTAAAATCAATATTAATTAAAAAAAAAAAAAAATGATTTATTAGTTATCAGTATTGGATTTTAAGTATACGATAATTATATATAAAATGAAGAATACAAAAGAATTTCCAATTAGAAAAAAAAATTAGTTAATCTCAATTGAATACAAGTTATATTTAGTTATACTAATAAATATAACTTGCATTTAAACGCGTTGTAACCGACACTGAATAAACCAAAAATATAGAGTTAATTTTCAACATATAAATGTCTATTTTGAGCTCTTTAAAATTTAAATTTATCCAAATCATCAGACATTATTTGTTTTATAATACAGTAAATCATATGCAATTTGCGCGATATTACAACTATTTCAATATGAATTATGGAAAATAAAATGAGACACCTATAATTAATAATAATAAACAAAATTATTATGAAATAAAATAATTTTAAATACCTTTTGAACGTAAGGAACGGGAATAGAACCCATTTGACCCATCATATTCTTAGCCGTCCACCACTGTTCTTCATCTTTTACTAGAATCGTTAAAATATCTCCTTTTCTAAATGGAAGGTCATCTTGATCCTATAATATGATATTACAGGATCACATCAAATTTTATGAAAACGATACCACAAAAATAAAACACTTACATTTCCAGCGAAGTCAAATTTGGCAACAACTTTTTCTATTGGCTTTACAGCGGGTTTCAAAAGAGGAGTAGTGTCGAGGTAATGCAATTTATAAAACGCTAATAAACTAGGCAAATCATTAAACACCTGATCGCCAATTCGATATCTTGTTTCATTATTTTCTTGTATTTTATTAATGATATAATGACTGACTTTGCTGTCTTCTCTGTAACACGAGAATACGTCGTTTATTCAATATATGATTTTATTATATTAATAACATACGAATAGTTAAATAGAGTAGAATAAATGTTACCGATTATTGAATTTGTTGTAAATCAGTGAAAATTTGTAATTTTTTTTTTTTTTTAATAAATGTACTTGTTATAAATGATGGATGATTTATAAAATATTATATATTTATAAATATATAATATTTATTAACACAATAAACATAAAAATATTGAGGCACTTAATTTATGTATTACAATAACTAAGAAAAAAGTTCTTTCGCATGAAAATCAAATATGTACACTTATTATTTACTTATGAATTCATCGATTTTACTTTTCACCGCGTAATTCGAACAAAAACGATTATTGAAATATGTCTAAAATATTATAAAACTTACGTACCTCACGCATAGCACATAGTCTCCTTGAATACTGAGACTATCTCTTATTAAAAAAGTTCCACATTCTCGTTCGCCCATTAATAAATCGGAAGCTTCAATACGTGACATTTGTCCGAAATACCAACTGGAATTAAAAAAAAAAAATTAAATAATTATTACGAAAAATAATGAGACGAGTCGATAGAAATGTAATCGAATACCCGTACCTGGCTTTGTTATGAGGATCAAAGCAATGCGCAGCCATATTAAATGATTTCACACGGTTTACAACACAAATTGACTTTGGAACAAAGTAAAAAGTAAAATCATAATAACACTTTTGATCCGTATATTATTATATCATATGTATGCGCACGGCTGTTACATCAAAGGCTGCAAAAAAAAAAAAAAGTTGTAAAAATTATATACGTAAGAGTTATTCGAAAATGTATACAATGATTATTCTAATGACTGGTAATATGTCGATTCCCACGCCCTAATGATATCCAATAAGTTATTAATTATGTACTCGTATAATCGACGAATTTATAATAAACACTATTCGAGTACGTGGACGACTTGTTAAAACGTTGCGTGTTACCAGACAAACGTCTTATTAAACGAGCGCATATCCCGGAATCATACTAAATTGAAAATACGTAATTAGTGAACACGGGTGTTGAACGTGCCTTGTTAGTACAAATAGAAATATGAACAAAACGTAATAGAGAAATTGATTCGTATCGCTGCTGATTTTAGACGTACCCTGTACTTCTGTTAAATATACGAATTATTACTTTTGTTTTTTCAGACGATCGTTGTGGGGAATTCGATTCAGACGAAGAAGAAGTAGTAGTAAACGGTACACGTATTCCAATTATACCAATTGTCGACGGTGTGTAAGAGTTTCATCGGTAACAGAGTGTCGACGATTGGATCCACCGCGTGTGCACGCTGCTAACCGTTGCGCGTAGAATCGGTTACGGTCAACGACGACGACGACGACGTGCGACCATCGCGTAGGCGACGAAGCGAAATCCGCGCAAGACACCGAAAACGACTTATTTCAATTGGATTTTCGACGGGCGCGTCGAGAAAACTGTCAACTCCGTCGCGCGTCGTCCAAACTGCGTTTTCGTCCGCGGCCGTGACGAGCGCAATGGGTGAACGTGACTCGAGCAAATAACAAATTACGTATTTACACGCACGTAAACGGCAATCGTACGGAGAAAACAACAAGCGATTCGGGGAAACGCGGAAAACGAAACAAAAAAAAATTAAAAATAATAAACACCACCACGAATCCGTCGCGCAAAACTTCGCCGCCGCCGCCGCCGTATCAAAACAATATCATCTGTCGGTCGTGTTGTGAAATCGCGCAGATAACAACAATAGAGCGCGCGGCGGTTATCACCGAAGCAGACGCGTCGAACGCGTGCGTGCGCGCAATGAAAACGACAACGTGCGCGACGGGTACGGTGTGAGAAAAAACCGGTGCGGTGCGCGACGTCGAGAGCGCCGCCGTCGCCACTTACCACGGCCGCCGCCGTCGACGACGCGACGGTTTTGCAGTTGCCGCCCGCCGCGTCAAACACGCGTATTTCGTTACACTACAATTCAGTTTATATAAAAATTAATTTCGTTTTTTTAGCTCAATGAGACTAATTATAATTAGTTTACAAATAATTAACTAATTCGATATTGGTACAAATTACATTTTCGTATACGTCTCAAAATCGTTTTACTTGTTCTTAATTATTATTATTATTAATATAATATTAAAAATTATAATAATAATAATAATAAATTATTGCTAATATTGACGTTATTATTATTGCATAAGTAAAATTTTTCAATACGTATACGCATATGTCAGGGGCGTACATACAAGGGGGGGGGGCGATGGGGCGATCGCTCCCTCCTAGATACTTGTGTATGTACCTATATCTACTGACAACTAAAATTAATCGAACTAAAACTAAAATGTCATAAAACATTTTTTTTATTTAAAACTTATTATTTTCATATAATTTTTCGATAATTCTAAGTTGGCAACGGATTCGACGGGCCCTTTTTTCTATTCGCCCCCCCCCCTAAGGGATGAAGTAAATACGCCCCTGGCATATGTAGATATGATTAGTGGCTAAAACTAAAGAAGCAAACGACGTACTAATGACCCACTCCACCGATTTCAGATTTAAAATGACGTTTTTTTCTCCTTGTAGACAATTTTTTTTGTTTCATGTAGAATTAATATAGTGCTCCAATTTTTACAAATATACCAATTATTTTCCGGTAATTATAGGCAAATGTTCCCGCACGAACACTACTTTGAAGAGACCGAAACAACGATTTTCTCATTTTACAAAACATACTTAATAATAATACCTAACATCAAGTTGAAACTTGACGACGAAGCGTCTTAGTTCGCCTCAGGAAATCAATTCTCGTTGCGAATCGAACTATTTTATTATTATCGACATAATCACGATTTACGGACTGAACGACGTTTACAATATACGTGTCGATAAACAGCTGAAGCTACAGGACGAAGAGCGATTATAAGATTAAAATATAAAAAATCGTAATCGCGATTATATTATCCGTTATAATTTCGATTACACTATTTAGCGTCTAGAAAATTTTTGATTTTTGATTTTCCTGCTTGACAAAATATTGTTTTATACTTTTTTTCCCCCTTCGATATGCAATAAATTTTGAGTAGGTACTATAAAAATATACTCGAAAATATGCAACGACCATTGAGTACGTAGAAATATGGGGGGGGAAAAAGAAAAAATTTTCTCTATTTTATAGTTTCAAATTATTACTATTCGTATGAATTAACACACAACCGATCCGAGAGTCCTTTCCGATCAAAAATATATTATCGGTGACCGGGGATTTTTCGTCCGAGCTCGGACGATTTAACGCGGAACCGTGCCGGATCGGACATGTATGACGAGACGTCTGATTTGGTTTTAGTTTTTCGATGTGATCATCGCGTTTCAATACACAGCTGACAAAAGCGCACGTAACATTATTTTATTATTTCCATTTCATCCATTATAATCGCATGGACGGCGAAAAATTGAGCTCGTCAAAACGTACCATAACGATTTTAAGAATTTCAAAATTCCCCTTCGTGTTCTCTTTTTCCCCCCATTAATCGTGCACCCGAACGTACGTTTTCTTTTCCCGTATTTCCAATTTGACTCTTCTTCTTCTCCGTCAAGAGTCGGAGCTACCTATCTATAATGTTAGTTCGTCTCCATTAAATTCACTCGTGTTGTTCAACTCAAAATCCAATTCAACTTTACTCTTGAACGACTAAAATACAAAATGTTTATGTACAGAGTACGTCGGTTCTCTACGATTTCCGAGAATGTACCGAACTATTGAATGTCAGTTAATAGAAAAAATCGGATCGGACCCGGCTCGGATGTGTGTGTGTGAATAGACCTTTAAGATTACGCACTAATGACGAAAATCCAATAAATATAGGTAGGACGCAATATACGCGATCCGCTCACATATTACATAGGCGCAGTCGTAGAATGTATTTACACTGGAAATGTATTCTCAACGACGCGTGACGGTTAATTTTTCAATTAATAAAGAGAAATAAAACGCGCCGCGGTTATTATGCGGTCGACGGTTTTTATTAATTCATCAAGAGCGATGAAAAAAAAAAAAAAATTACACATTATTACATAATATATATTTGTGTGGGACCGAAGCGGCGGACCGGATGCGGCGTCGGTCCCTGCGGCTCCGTCGCTGCCGACCCGCGCAAAAGAGTTTTAGGAAACGTCGACGAAATATTACAAGCGGACGGCCGTCGACCTACACGTGCCCACATGGCGGTGAACTTCCACTATAAAACACTGTACGCTGGCAGTATTATTACTCTCCTCGCTTATCGCACCGTTTTATTATTATTACTATTATTATTATTAATTATTATTATTATTATTATTATTATTATTATTATTATTATTATTATTATTATTATTGATACGAGCGAGTAAAAATAATAATAATTAAAACGTACGTCGACCAAGGGACGCCGCCGTTTAGGGAGGAGGCATAGGGGTCGTACCCTCCCCTCTAGACCAGAGGTTTCCAAACTGTGGGTCGCGCCAGGGACGTAGCCAGGATATTATTTCGTGGGAGGTCAAGTTAAAAAATAATAAGTAATTTTAACCGTTCTTATTATTTAAGCAAAACTCAAATTTGTAACGACGCGCAGAATATGCTATAATGTCCGATGACATTTCGGAGAGGGATGGAGGGGTCCTGATCCCATGGACCCTCTCCTGCCTATGTCCCTGTGGGTCGCGTTATATTTTTAAATAATACGTTTTTTTTTTTTTTTAGACACACGTTACTATAATTCCGTAATTTTCTATTACGTTTCGTCGACGTTCAAATTCAGTTTTAATCATAAATCGATGTAGTAACGAAAAATAGGAAACAATTATTATCACCCTTCGCATTAAAATTATACACCCATTATTATAATATATATATATGAATAATTTTTTTTAAATATATGATTATAAATATATTATTTCTTTGATAAAAATTTAAAAATAAAATCTACTGTTTTTTTTTTGTCGTAAGCAACTGATCCACACGAAACAATAGGGGGAAAAAAATCATAGGTATTATTGTGGATCGCCGATAAAATTCAAATAATTTCTCCAAAATCGGTTGTACCGTAAAAAGTTTGCGAACCTCTGTTCTAGACGTTTTACATTTTAACAACACGCGTTTGTCGCCATTCCGCTTAGTTTGGAGTTAATAATACATTCAACTGTACTGCGTGATAATATCGTTATATACGGTAAAAAAAAAAAGGCAATAGTTCAATATTAACATTAGCGTAACTTGAAAAATTTTAATACCTTAAATAAACGTTTACCCTGAAATAAAATCGAATATTTGCACCACAACGCGCTTCGAACGCAAACAATTCAATTATTATTATTATTATTAGCCGTTCATAGATAATTTTATATTTTTATTTTTTTTTTTTTTATAAACATTTTAATAATAATAATTTTGTCTCGATAGGAACCTAAATCTATATCCGTTGAAAATATTTCGTTTTTGGTTGGTCGCTCCTGTATCATCGTAACGTGAAAATCTTTTATAAGTACATATATATATATATTAAAAAAAACCGTCCCCGTTCCTGGGCAAACCAAAAAGAACCAAAGCCATCACTGACGTTGTGGACAGAAATCTGAACGAATAAAAGTCCATCTCTCTAAAACGACACGATTCCCATATAATATGTGTTATTAATTCGGACTGTGTTCCCGGGCGTAACGTTTTTAAAAAGCCAATGATAAAAATATTTTTATAATATTTTCGTATTGTATATAATTGGACGACGATATTAATGTACATTTATGACATTAGCCGTTGGTTAGAACGTGTTACGTCGAATTTTGTGGGAAAACGAGAGCGTTTTTTGGAAAACAGAGTGGAATATTATTATCATCACAAGCCATATAAAAATATAATATGTTGTTTATCTTTTATCGACAATTAATTCTCTAAAATCATTCGGTGTATATAATATTTTGCTATATCGGATCTCACTATATTTATTCCTTCTAATTCCGAACTCACGTTTAAAAAATGTAATATTTTTTTTTATTTTGAAATAATATATATATATATAATTATTATTATATTCATTATATAATAAGTTTTGTTCTTTGTTTTTTTTATTTTTCTTCTTTTTTGTTCGTAGAATCAAAGAGATTTATAATATAATTTGCCGACGTGTAATGGTTTTTTTAAAAATTATTAAGAAACTAATTAAAAAAAAAAAAACAATAACTCTCAATAATTGTAATATTTTCCCTGGCCGTCGAAATTCATAATTTCGCCTCTTGTCAATGCGTTAGGTTTCACGTTTTCAACATTGTTACTTTTAGATTTTTGAGCCGGTCAGTGGCGTATTTATGAGGGGGAGGAAGAGGAGAAGTTGTCGATCGGATGCCCCCCCCATGACCTCAAGAGGAAAAAAAATTTAATCCGAAATTTCATTTTTGCGAAGAACGAGATTCCGATTAGGTTAGTAGATCAAAATAATTTACAATCATCATCATCATTAATATTATTATTAATTTATATTATTATAATTGTTATTATTATTATTATTATTATTATTATTATTAAAATTCATGTTATGAATTATGAGGAGAAAAATAAGAAGAAAAAAAATATATTTTTTTTTAAATTCGAATAATGCGCGTTTTCTAAACAATTTCTAATCGTCGACAATTGCATTATGGACACGTTACGCTAAACTATTTTCATTTCCGTCCGACGACATAACACTTAAAATTAGAATATCCGAGCGTCAAGGACGATAGTGCTACTTACAAACGCATTTGCAAGTTTGAAATCAAAAAAAGAAGAAGAAGAAATTAATTCGTTCAGTATATTGTTCGATTAATTTTAACCTCGGGTCATACACCGGGTTATATAAATGTTACACGTGTGTTATGCGTGCTATTATTAACGTCAGTCCATTAGATCAGAAAAAAAGAAAACAAATTATTATTATTATTATTAAAAAAATCATCTATAGATACCTATATGTATTGTTACATTATATGTAAATATATATATATATAATTCAAACGAATCGAACATAATAATAAACGGATATAATATTTAATGCGCGAAACCCAACACCAAAAATCAGACACGTTAAAATAACTAGTTGATTTATTTTCATTTGGAATTAATATAGGTGTAGAGGTGGTGGTAATTTTAAAACGGATTTATTCACATTTATTTGTACAATTGCTTGGAAAATATTAAATATTAAACACAAACGACTTTAGATTTCATAAGAAAAATAATATATATTCCTATAATACAAAACACTATCAAATTAATTAAAAAAAAATAAAAGTTAAAAGAAAATAATTATAAATTTGTTCAGTCTTGTCAAAAAAATAGGTATGATTTGCTTTTAAATAGATTTTAAACCGAATTACAATGTTTTAATTTGGCTACCGAACGATGAAAACATTTATTTTATTCGACAATTTAATAGCTATAAATATATTTTACTTGTAAAATATAAACCAAACTAAATATGTTTCAATAATTATTGTTTTAAAATTTTGATTTAGCTATTTTTCCCAAGTTTATACATTAGTAAAATGTATTCATTTTATTATTATTATTATTATTACTATTATGTTAAATTTATGTAAAATGTTAATTATTCTTGATACGAGTACCATTTACTTTACGCATATAATTTATTTTATTGTAATTTGTAAATTTTCGGATCTCCACATGAACTTGTTCAGTTTGGTTTATTTTTTCGAAAAAATAAATAGGTATGCGACTATATACGTATCATTTGAGACGAATAATTTATATTTCAGAATATTGAATATTTAATTGAACGTAAATTGGTAAAATGTTTTTTTTTTTTTTTTGAAAATGGTATTCAAATGATTTATAATTTAAAAGAAAATTGTACGATTAAAATGTACTATGATTTTATTTTCATTAATATATTTAGGTACATATGGTTTTGAAAAATATTTTGTGATTATCGCTACAATAATTCGAGTGTTAAATTATATGTAACAAATTAAATTTATTGCCAAATAAAAATTTTAGCAAACTCCATTTTTGTTTTTCAATTAATTGATATTATTTCATAATCAATGAGAGTATACTACACTATACTAATGTAATTATATTAATATGCATTATGATGTCCAACTGGAAATCAAAACGTGTGGTGCACTAAAAACGATATTTCAATTATTTTCCTATACCATCGTCGATTGATTTACCAAGTGATTTGTCATCGTTGTGTGTGTGAGAACTTTTTCTCTCTACATACTTACTGTAAAACATCTTATAGAGTATTCAGCAGCCAATAATTCAACTTATTCAGTTGATACTATAAAAATGTACAGTTTGTTTTTAGAGTAATTTAATAGACATTTTTTATTGTCATAAACACCCAACAAATAAAAAATTAATTGTTATCATATAAGAAATAACTGACGGTCAATACTTTTTTTCCGTTCATTATTCGAATTTTACTCAGCTGAAAACAGTAGGAACTACAAATAATTCATATTCACATTAATACAGAACAATAATTTTATAAAAAAAAAAACTTTTAATAATATTTGTAATAGTTGCACAAAGCACCATTTTAATAATTATAAATACAAAAAAAAAAAAAATATATATATATAAACATTTTTTTTTCAAGATATTTGGCAGTAATATTATATTGGTACTTTAAACATGTACCACATAACAAAATATATTTAATTAAGATACTATCAGATCTGTATTTCGTATCACTAAAAAAGAAAAAAATTACAATAAATTTAATTTGTTAAAAATGTCACTAACCCTAATAATTATTATTACACATTCATTATTGCAATCTTAGGTTTTTAATTAGATTTCCGTTTTGTATTTGTTTTTCTTTCTTGTGGTCTTCTAGGCGCGTAAATCTTTTTCTATAAACGTCAGGATACAATTTCTGAAACTAAAATTTAATGACAATTAATGAATATTTCAATTGTGATTTATATCCAAATTTATTATAATAATATGCAACACGCTAAAATGTATTAAATGCCATACAGTACAAATAAATAATAGAGTAAAAAAAAAGATAACTTACTAATTTTAAACGTTTAGTTTTTTCTTTACTAGACATTGATGTACTATTTATGATTTGATCGAGTAATTCATTAAGAGCATGTTTTGATTCAGTACTCCTTTGTTTTTCAAACTCCTTGTCTGATATACGTAGACAATAATGCATGTTATCCTATATTTAAAAATTAAAATAAATTTGTACAGATTTTCAAATTGTTAATGAAATAAATAATTTTAAATAAATAATAAAAAAATACAATTCTATTTAATTTTTTATGTGTATAAATTACATCTGTCAATGAAGCAATACGTAAGCCCATTAATAATAAGTGTGTAAACTGATATTAAAATAACATAATTATTGTTAACAGTTTATTTATTATTTTTACAAAAATTTTTAAGTTTCAACAAACATACCTTAAATTTTGTACAAAATATTTTTATTTATTTTATTTGTAAGAATATCTAAACGTATAAATATACTAACTTTATAAATGTCATCATCATTGTTGAACATTTTTAATTTCTCTGATAAAATTGTGTCTGTTTTAATTGGTAAAAATATTAATTTTTGATTGCATATCAAAAATTTTACGACATCAGTTGCTAAACAATCGAACTCAAATTGATTCAAATGTTGTCTTAATATTGCACAACATAATTTATTAGTAATCTGCAAAAAATGTAATAATTAACTCGAATAATATTATGATTTCAATCAAACGTACTCATATATTTTATATTAAAAAGCATTAAACGTTTATAAAAGAAAAATCTAACTGTCATACATTTCTACAGTATTAAAAAAAAACTATAATTTGACACATATACAAATTAAAATTATTAAATTTATGTCTATTAACAATAAATATTTTATTATTTTCTGACTAAGATGCATGTAAAATGTGATTTAAAACAAAGGTATACAAATATGATGAATTGCATGATTTTTAAATAGAGATGACCAATATTAATTTTAAATATATATATATATGTGTGTCAATACCAATTATTAATTTTATGAATAGAAATATTTATTGTTTCAATAAATTATTATTTCTTTTTATATAATTTCAAATATAATATGCTATTAGAATGTAATATAAAATAAAAACACAATTAACTTCATAAGAAATATAAACAACAATTATAACAATAATTACCTCGGTGTTAGTAGAAGATACTTGCGAAACGAACCGCAAAAATACTTGTAGTTTAGCTCTGTTTGATGGTGGAAGACATAGACTAATTAATTGATATAAAATAATTCCCAGATGAACTGATTTTTCATTCAAATCTAAATAAAATATAGTATTATTAGTTTATTTATACATTTGCATAAAATAAATCAAATTTATTAAAAAAAAAAAGATTATATAAAAAATATAAATTTGAATAATAACAAAAAAAAAAAAAAAAACCGAATGAATCTAAATAAAATATTATAAGCGAAATTAATCAAAGCATTGCTAACACATTTAATAGTTCCCCTATGGAATACGATTGTAAATCCGTATTCCAGTTAGTTAATGATGTACTGTATTATGATTGCGAAACTAATTTCAAAGTTATTCAAACAGCATCAAAGTAATATTCAAACTTTTTATTTGAAAAAAAATATTTAATTTTAATTTGTTACCTACTGCTGCAGTTAAAAAAAAAAAAAAATTAAAGTCAAAATTCAACATGATGTAAAAATAATGTGGTATTATTTACTGCAGAGTATACTTCTATAAATACACTATTCTCTGACTAATATTTAATTTATATTTTATAATCAAATAAATATTCCTTTCTAAAACTATAGAAAACGTAGTTTCAAATTTGAAAAATTAATACAATTAAAAATGTTGCTGTTTATTAAAACAGTAATATAAAAAAAATAATCTATAACTGATTTCTAGAATGCATTAAGGTGTATATATCATTGTGAAACTGACAATTCTCTTGTACTACCTCCTACTTGGCTACGGTACTTAAAAAAGTGATGGCCAAAATCAATAGGTAAATGTAATAAGAGTGTATTTTAGATCAATTAAATTAGAAAATACATACTCGTTTATGATATAAAACAAATGTTATATTGACATACCATTAAAAGTTTGATGTTTTAACGATTTTAGTTTATTCATTTGCGTGATATCGATTAATTTGTATAGATTGGTAATTGCTAAATCTAAATCAAATCCATTTATATCAATATTATTATTGTGTTCAGATTGAAAAAGTCCAAAGTTGACGTATCCGGTGGTAGATGGACAAACGAATTTATCGTTATTCGTTATTTTGTTTTTAATACCATATTCATCCGAATAAGAACTCTCATTATCGTTTAAATTTTTCGGAGCAACCGAATTACTGGATACGGTTCGGTTCATTTTTCTTTTTTTTATCTTTTCCATATTTCTCTGGTAATACGACTGCGTTTTTACAGATATTTCCGGTGAACTAGTTGTCCGAGTAAGTTTAGGCCTTGAGTATTTACACGGATGTTTTAACGGTTTATGTTCCATTTTGCTTTGTTCCACTTCACATGATTCTAAAAATGACGTACTGCTACAACTGCTAGTGGAAAGTAATGATACGTGCTGTCCGGAAATATCAAAACACTTATTGACAACAGGTTTTGTGGGATCAGAAGAAAATTCAGTATCCCAATAAACGTTGGACGGTAATCGAGTAGAAATACAATTTGTAACGTTACTCTCTGTAAATTGTAATTTTTTACTACACATGTGGTCATGTCTTTCTATTAACACCAAAATCGAAATGAATATCTCATAAAATCTTATCGGAATCAGTGGCTCTTCTGAATTTAAAAAATAATCCTTTATTACAGAATAGACGTCGTTTTTAAATCCAGGATACGTGCATTCGTTTATTTCTGTATCTAAAAACATAAAAAAAAAAAAGTCCAAATATAAAATAATTAAGTTGATTTAATTTTTTAAATTATCTACTTTACCAGATGTTAAGCTGTCCATTGCAGACTGTACCCATTGGGGAAATAAACCGTCAACATTATAATCATTGTTATAAATATTCATGATAATCCATTCTTTGTTTAAATTTTCTATATTTAAAAAATCATCCATATTGAAACTTTTTAGGATATTGTACAAACTACAAATCAGAGGAAAACAAGAAATGTCAATGATTATTCTTTCGATAAAAATATCACACGTTCGTTTCTTAATTATTCACCCTTTGAAAGCTTAGATTTATCTCACAATATTACAAAACTATTTTGTAATTTAAAATATTTGTAAAAAATGCTACGGCACACATATTTTTAATATATCGTTGTTCAGTATTCGATACTATTCAAAATACTATATATATATATGAAAAATATTTACTTTTCTATAATAAAATTAGCGATTTTATGGTTCTCGTTTAAGTACGAGTTCATCGCAATATTTTCCATCGAATAAGACTTCATTCTATGATTGCTAATCAATTTGTCACTTTTCTTCGGTTGAGGCGATAACGATTGTGGTTTATTCATAAGCAATGAATTCAATGACGATAATACGGATCCTTTGTTTATCGGCCTATTAATATTCTTTGGCAACGCAAATCTGTGAAGATTATTTTGAATTAAATTTCCATCGATAGGATAACATGAAATTCCGAGTTGACCGAGTTAATATTCAAATATAATATACCTACTCGTAAAAGCAAATATAATATTGGAATTTTATTTTAAATCAAGGACGTAAGAGTATAAATTAGTACTCAAAACTTTTTTGAAAACTGTTATTTTAATTGAAGTACAGAAAATACGGACGTAATCTATATAAATATATATGACACGAAGTTTTACTCGATGTTTAGATCACGACAGTTTTTTTTTTTTTTTTTAATGACAACTAGTTTGACTTTATTGATTTTATGTATTTGTACAATAAAATTGACATTATATTACGTACGGTAGAATTAAAAATTATTTTATTTTTTTTTTTTGGTCATACGATTTAACAGTTGAAATGAAAATAATGTTTGTTTTTTTTCACTATGAAAAATATTTTATATTAAAAAAAAAAAAAAAAAAAGGACCGTATAGAAATTAAAAGAATCGATAGA
Source organism: Chaetogeoica ovagalla (assembly GCA_032441825.1). NCBI lineage: Eukaryota > Metazoa > Arthropoda > Insecta > Hemiptera > Aphididae > Chaetogeoica > Chaetogeoica ovagalla. The sequence continues at coordinate 3,407,303 of CM063744.1, forward strand.
GACGTTTACCAAAAACAATGCGCCGAAGAAGCACATATGTATTACAATAATAATATGTGTTCGTACGTAGTAATACTACTCACTCGTACAATTCCGACTTGTCTTTGAATTTCGTTAACGTCGTACTGACGGCTTGAAAGATCCCCGCCTCGTAGAACTTGTTCATTAACGCCACGATCTGTTGGCGCGTCACGTCTTTGTTGAACAAATATCGCAAATTTCCGGAAGACGCCGCGTTATACATCCAGTCGACGGCTTCGAATCCGGTGAAACAGTTGTCCCTGAACCAGATCTGGTAACGGTGCGATTTCAACGGCATGCCACTTCGGAAATGGTCGACTAACGTTTGCCACTTATACGAAAACAAACGATGGTGACACCACCGCGGCGTGAACGAATGCGAAAAAATACGAAAGGCGAGCGCGATATATACTTACGGTCTCCGTGGCCCGGAACTGCGAATACGTCGACGACGGCACTTTTGAATTATCCGGACGGTTCGACATCGTTGAACGGTTTAACGGGGGGGAGGCGGGAGATTCGTCAGGTTCACGACGACGTCCGTCCAAACCGTGTAAAATAAAACGAATAAAAAAAATTTTTTTTAAAACAAAAAACACCTTTTTGTCGTTTCTTTTTTTCAAATAACAGCAAAAAAAAATTCGTTACACTTGTTCGGCGGCGGCCGTTGACAACGATAACGACAACAGCGGCGGCGTCGGCGGAGGCAACGGAGCGCACCGCCCGCGTACCGTTGACGACGAACCGGACTGTGCGCAGTGTGTGTGTGTGTGTTGTGTTGTGTCGCGTTATATCGCGACGATCCGGTTCGAAAATGATTTTGAAAACCGTTCTTAACGTTTACGTTTCCAGACAGATGGCGGTGCCCGTTATATTATTTTTTAACTCGACGTTTCGCCGTTTCGTTGTATTGTAAAAAAAAAAATTATTCATCGTATTATTCATCGTATAATAATTTGTTGTGAAATTTTCGTGTATCGTCATACGCAATAGACACGAGCAGCGGACGACATCCACCGAAAGCGTTTGGTGAGGGGCGGCAGGGACTACTAATTTGATACAAACCTGAGCCGTGGGTTAATGAAAAAAAAACACTCTCGTCTACGAAAACACTACTAAACCATACAATACATTTTTGTATGATTCGGTAATAATTTTTATTTTGTTTCAAAAAAAGATTTTTTTTTTTCTTGAAAAATCCGTCTCGTCAATACTACAGGCAACACTTTTGAATGCGCACACGTTAATCCCATCAAATTTCCATTTTTAGTTTTCAAAATTACGAAGGAAATAAAAACGCCGTAATCGATTTTGACGAAATTGTGCGTTTTATTTTGTGTACATTTTTTATTTTTCCGACGCGTACGAAAATGATCTCTTTTTAAAGTACACGCAACATTTGTTGTCGGAAAAATAGTGATAGGTACGCGTGAAGATCGGAGGAACACACCGTGTTTTGGTAGAATTTTCGGATACAGATATCGAAAAAAAAAACCATAGAATTTTTGACCGTTTTTTTTTTTTTCCTTTACGCACGGAAGGATATGGCAATTGAGAAATGTCCGATTAAACGGATTTTCTACGCAGCCGTGGCGATTCACAAAAAAAAAAAAAATCGCCTAAATCCGTATTATATTTAATATTGTCAAATAAAATATGACAAGCGCACGCTTTCGGTTATATTCAACAGTTCGGTTATATTCCATGGCGGTTATAATATCTCTTGTCAAAGTGAAAACAAAAAAACTACCTATACAAATGAATAAAATAAAATTTCGTTGTCGGTTGTGCGTTTTTCGCACTTCGTATCCGGTCGCATATCCGTTTACGCGGTACAAAACATAACTCCTATAATTTACCATACACAGCCGTGGGTTAATGAAAAAACACTCTCGTCTACGAAAACACTACTAAACCATACAATACATTTTTGTATGATTCGGTAATAATTTTTATTTTGTTTCAAAAAGATTTTTTTCTTGAAATTATTATCGCGTGTACTATTATTACCCGCGAACCGTTTTTTTTAAATATATACGCGATTAACATAAGTTTTTTTTTTTTTTTTTATATCAATGCGAGTTGTGCGGACAATCCATACATTTGCATAATATATATATATATATAGGTATACACGTGTTTTATATATCAAAACGCGATTATGTCGATGATGAATTTATCATGTCAACATCCTTTTTTCTCAACGAATACCCGTGTTCAATAACCCGCGGGCCAAACGATACGTTTTTGCTTCCGCTTCCTTACACCGGACAATCGTTTTGCGTTCAAATGCCATTTTTCGTTAAAAATTACGTTTTGAATGTAACGAAAATCGGTAAAATAGGAGTAGCGCCACTAATCAATAGGTTGACGACGCGTCTAAAAACGTCTGTTTACGCTTATGGATAAAACAAAAACGTTAAGCCAACGGATGCGACCGAATATCCGTTTGTGTTAATAATGCGATAGATTTACATTCAAATAGAGTTTTTTTTTTGTCCAAAAACAAAAAATCGGTCCATATTAACCATTTTCTCCCCTAATATTTACAGGTGTATTTATGATCGATACTTTTGCCGTCTTAATACGCCGCCGGCCGAATGATAAATAATTTAAATTCGATATGAAAATCGCCGTAACCGCGCGCGCATTATCCGCACAAATCCGATGTCTCGCGCATTATGACAAAATTACAAATACAAAATGATTGAACGCACCGTGGTCTTTATTCGACTTGAAACGAAAAAAAAAAAAATACTAATACATTTCTGAACGAATTCGTTGAAGTACTCAGTGCCGTTGGCAAAATTAACACCAAATTATACAAATATCGTATAGTTTAGTACTTTAATACACGAAATTGTTTCATTGAGTCCTGCACGGCTTAGGTTTATATGAAAATAGTAAACCCTCCCCCCGCGCCTCATAACGTTATTTTCAGAATGGATATCCGCTTATGCTTATGCACACACTCGATTCGAACTCTGATTCCACGAGTTGTATTTTATACAATATGCGTTTTGTACAATTTTATTGTAAATCTTCTTAAATAATTTTTACTGAAGGCCACTATACTGGATAATGACGTGTACGATAGTATATGTTTCGAAAATGTAATCATTTCGTGTACGACGAGAAAAATTGTGCGCGTTATTGGAAAATATTACAACAAGTAGTGACCCGTGAGCGTATATTTTATGGGTAGGGCTGAAGGGACTTCAGCGCCCCTCTGCCTACCGAAATTTCAGGAATTTTTTTTCAACTCTGCCCAAGCGGCATATGCCCCATATCAATAAAATGAAAACTGTAAACGTTGAACTAACGCAGTTGACAATTTAACAACTCGAACTTTTAAACGATTGGCTTATTTCTAAATTAGTATCTGTACTCAGCTATTTTACTCAGTGTCTCAGCTCTCTCTTGCCCCCTCCCTACAAAAGTTTTCTTTTATATACGACCCTGAGGCGACCCAGGTTGAAATCCAATCACACCGTGAATTCATTCAGCCACTCCGCGCGTCAGGACGTACGCGCGCGTATTATTACCGCAACACGACCGCGCGATGCCTTCGGGCGTTGTGAACGCAATAACTTAATTAACACGAATTCGTCGATTTCTACTGTTAATAATAATAATACGGTGTACCTATTTTTTTTTTTTTTTTATGGAAAAAACTAAAAAATGTTCGCGTTATACGAACTGAAGGGATCCGAACGGTGTTTACTCGCCATAGCCGGGGTACACCGATTTTTCGGTAACTCAAAAACATAATTAAACTTGAACTTTTAAACGGAGTTAAAGAATATTATAATTCAACGATATTGATCGGATAGCAGCTGGTAATATATAAACTATTTTAGTGGTGTGGGGACGAGTGAGAAGAGAAAAAATACGCTAGCGTAACCGCGAAGCAACAGGTTTTTTTATCGGTCGAGTTTACATAATAATATTATATACGCGCGCGCGTACTTATAGCTACGGTATAATAATAATAATAATATATTACATTACTTTTTATAATATGTAATTTATGATCGAAAATCACGGTTGATCAATGAATGTTGTCCGTATAAATATTATATTAATCATAATATTATAGTTAATGCGTATAATAACCGGTTATTATATCTTTTACTTATAGGTAAACGGGTTACATTTTTATCTATTTTTTTTTCATTTTTTTTTTTTTAATTAACACAAAAATAATACGTTTTATACGTCTGTTTCTTTTTCTTTTTTCACGTGCCGCGTATTTTTTTTCGATTATTATTACTCGTATTACTACGAATTTGAAAAATCATAATCGAACGCGCTCGTTATAAGTATTGTTTTTGACGTTTATACATATAAGTATTAAAAAAAATAAGCGGTTTTACATGAACACTTAAAGAATAATAATCAGTGACGCTATGATGGTGGTGGTGGAAAGGGGGGGTTTGTCCTAGGTAAGAGCAAGGTATGTGTAGTTTTCGACCGTTATTGATTTATTCTTCATCGTATAGGCAGTTTCGAATTAACATATATAGAACGGAGCTTTTGCTCCCGGCGATATTATTTTTTTTTTTTTTGGGAAGGGGGAGGCAAAACGTGTTCGAATGTCGCGTTTTGAAATCTCCTGTAAAAAAAAAATAATAATTTTTAAAAATATTATATTATATAATATTTCATTTATAAAAATAATAATTGTTAGTATATTGAAATATTTAATTTCACCGCCCAAGTGGTATCCAATTTCAAAACGTTTCGAAACAACCTAGAAGTCATTACAACTACGGCATATTGATTCATTCAATATTATTTCGTTACAATACATTTCAATAAAAAATTACATTCCGGTGCTTAGAAATTCATTCGAAACACTTTTAGAAGTACCGAAGTCTCGGAAGTGGTTTCGCAACGTTTTTACAGGATACTTTTAGTCGAAATAAAATATCATTATTACCCGTATGTGATGTTACTGCTGTTAAACGCTTAAGAAATATTATTTACTGGAGAAGGAAAAAAAATGAATTATTTTCATAGTGACAATTATTGCGTTGATTCGTTAAAAATAACGCGACAAAACGTATAATGACAATATTTATACTGAGTTAAGTGATGGATTATTCGAATTCACATTGAATCTTTTAAACGAGGCATCAGATTATCAGAAAATATTCTTAAAAGATTGGGAAAGGAGTAGTCCCTACATTATATTGGAGTAAATTCCTTCGTAGAAAGCTCTCTTTTTTTTATTATCAGAGCTCCTCTTTTTTAATTCTCCCAATTCGAGCTCTGCATGTATATGTGTCTACTTCGCAGTAGTACTGTTTATTGACCAGGTATACTATCTGTATCCAGCAACCTGCAGATTCATAAATAATACTTTTATTTTGTATTCGGATCGCATATTCGAATTAAATGGATAAAAAGGAACGTTAACATTCAGGATAGGTATTAACGAATAATTAAAAATAAAAAAAAAAACCAATAATAATATTCGGAATACTTTAAAAAGTATTTCAAACATTTTTAGTGTTTATTGACAGTCGTAATAGTTTATTTTATTTCTCAAATACTGCGTGTGTTTGTCTGAATTTTACGTTGTTTATTCCGAGTAAGTGTGCAAACAAACAAAAAATCAATATGACTATATTATATTACAGTGTATTGCACGTATTTATGGGGAATGGTAAACTGTAGCAAAATTACTCGTTTATCTAAAATTCGATACGTAAACTACGGTAAAAAAAAAAAGGAAAAAAAATTAACATTATAGAATAATAGCGACGAAACCGATAAGATATATTAAACTGCGGCAATTTATTTTATATACTATACGATATGATGTACAGTGTAATATTTCAGGTAAGATGAATTTATAAATATTTATTTTATAAGTATTTTTAACGCAACATACTATAAATATCGGTGCATTTACCTTTTATCGTGATAATATGATAATATTTATATTTAGTGCTTTTCACGTTGTTGTGGAAGAAGTAGTAGTTTTTTTTTTTTAATAAGTGTCGTTTAACGATTAACTAAAACACGGAATTTACAACAACGTTTTTAGCCAGAATGGCAAACAATTAATAGTGTTGAATAATTATAAATTTAAATATAAATAATAAAGAAAAAGAGATAATACATTTTTAAAATGGCCGCACATTTATTATACATACGTTTTATATAAAAATTTATTTTGATATTTTTTCATTCGGCGATGTTAATACGGTGGCAAAATGAGTTTTTGGATTTCATACAGAAAGACTAGACACATTTTGAAAATCATACAAATAAAGAGATAATGTCTGTATAATAAAAGAAAATCCATGTTTTACCTACAATGAGTATACGTGTACAGTAAACTTATATGTTACTCTACTCCTACACCTCCCCTTTTGTTATAACGTAAAAAAATGATGTCAAACAAATTTCTAAAAAGGTATCGAGCCACTGCAGGGTGTTGTAAATGTCGCTCAAGTAACACCATTACTTTGATAATGATTTTAGAGTATATTGTTATCACCTATACCATTATAAATTCGAAACCATTGCGATAAATCGTTGTATTCGATTGCAAACGTTTCTAAACGGTTCTTTGGTGTAATAAATATTTTGGCGATATAAACCTTTTTTATGAATTAAAATCTCAAAAAACCTATTGTTGTTATAAATAGTCCAAAATCAAAAGAAAGTTTTTGAAAAAAAAATTTTTTTCTCTCCTTAATATAATATAAAGTTACATATTTGATGAATATTTCAAAATCCTATACCCATTAGTTTACGAAAATCGACTTCGACGAAATCGCGTTTTTATGTAATTTTTCAGTAGTTTATTTGAGTTATATTTTTAGGCGCTTTTGAGAAAATCAAAAAATCAACTCTTTAAAGTACAAATAATAAATACAATTTGTTACCGCAAACAAACTGTGACTGTAAGAATCGGAGCATTCCATCTGATAGAATTCTTGAGTACAGACATAAAAAGAAAAAAAAACACATCATTGTAAAATTCATATATTTCTCGCTTCGCTCAGAATCTGAAATCAACATTATGAAAATAAGAAGTAAAAAATAAAAAATTTCCATATTAACTTTGGTTTTATTATGATAAGTTAGTTTTTATAACACAGAAAAGACAAAAGGGAAAGCTTCTAAATGACTGAAAAATTAATTTAGACCATATAATTTGTTTTTTAGATTTGCATAGTGACAGAGAATAGGTTGATTAATAATATTTTACTTCTAGAAATAATTTAACGCAGACATTTTTTTTTTTTTTTTAATATTTAATAATTTACAGTATAGATAATTTCGATCAGTTACGGCATTTTTGGAAGGGGCAATGGGCATGAGGGTAATAATTGAACTCACGAGGATTCTTTTGAGTGGAAGTATCATTTTGCACCCACAAACAATAAACAAAATTATTTAAGTAATTCATTTATTATGTAGTACTATAACATAGGAGACTCCTAAATAGTGTATTTTAGAGCACCAAGTGTGCAATACGAAATATATACGTATAATACATTTCGAATTTCTATAATGTTTTGTTAAAAATACTATTTAATATTAGAATAATTATTGGATAAAACGCCAAGTTTTACGGATACACCGCATTACCATTATTTACATAATTACTTTCAATATACAAAGTATATATAAATAATATCTTTCAACTTTGTTCAACCAACGACCAGTTACGAATGATACGATTAATTTAATTACAGTGTGCAAAGTGTTATAACATTGAACTCGTTTTATCGTTAAAAATTTTTTTTAATTGTTTTCAAATTAACGTAAAAGTTGTGACTTGTATGTCCCTGCGCATTATTGCTTTTTGTGCTTTGTAAATGTCAGAGAACAGGAAGAATACAATAACTAATTTCTTCAAGAATGTTTCTAAAATTGACAATAGTAAGTTATAAATAAAGAGTAATGAATTATCATACAATATTTTTTATTATTATTATTTTAGATTCTGGATAAAGTGAGTAAAATGTATTTGTTTTACAATGATGTGTGTTTTTTTATGCCTGTATCTAAAAATTCTATCATAAAGAATGCTCCAATTGTCGTACCTTGTTCTCGGTACAAATTTACATCTGATATTTTAAAGAGGTGGTTTTTCGATTTTCTCAAAAGCTTCTAAAAAAAAAAAAACTACTCAAAAACTATTGAAAAATTACACAAAACCGATTAAAAAGCGATTTAATCATAATTTCTTCATACTCTTGAAACTAATGGTTATGGAAACTTGAAAGACTCACCAAATATGTAACTTTAGGAATTTTTACACCCTCATTAGTTTCTATCGAGTGTCGCTTATGGTTCTTGATTATGTTTTGCGCTTCAATCTATCCTTTTGATCAGTTTTAGTCGTCGGCCTCGGTTTATCTTTTGCTGCCGAGTTTTCATCAATTAATAGCTCAAAATTTCCCATTGCTTCTTGCGATGGACATTTTGTCCAACGTACATCGGGAATTCCACTGGGTGGCAAAACTATACTTAATATGTTGTCAATTAATTTGTACTTCAAAATGCGGTCATTGACTGTGGTAGATGTTAGCGAAGGAGATGCGTTTACTTCAATTAACCATGGTTTTAAATTATCATCAATTATAATGTCATATCCATAACATTCAAAACAGTGTCTATCATTAGTCATTATGTCATTAACTGATTTTAATGAATGCACAATCATCCAAACAATGTTATCAAAAAGGGCTTCAGTTACTGACTTTCCTCTTGTACTTTCTAAAAATATCCTCAAATTTTGAATACTTAATTTACCACCATGTAGACTGTTATATTCTTCGCCTTGCTTTTGTAATGAAACGTTTGTCAAATGGATCAGTAAATTTTCTATGTCTCTGACATTTGTATTGTATTTCACCGTACAAAAACGGCAAAACCCAGACTTAAACAAGTATGCTTTTAACGGACGAAAAGACGTGACCAAAACATACAAACGTAGATCGAACTTTTTACCATCGATCAGTAATGGATTATCAATATATTTAGATATTACGTATGACTCCTTTATGGCGGATGTATTGAAATTATTATTATTCATACCTTCTCTGAACCATTTTTTCAATTTCGACAATTTATTAATAAGGAATATTCCAGTACCTTGAGATTTTCCAACCGGTTTTATAATCCATGTACTAGGGCCGACTTTGCGATATTCTTCTACAAATAAATTATAATCTGCCGGTAACACAAATGTAACGGGAATGAAATCCAAGTACAAGTATTTTCCGTCCAAACGTTTAGCTAATGGGCTTCCTTCTCGTTCAAGCTCTCGTCGGTAACGTTTGATATTTTTGATCAACATATCTTTACGACTGAGTTCATAATGATTTGGAAAATGATTGATTATTTGATTATCACGCATTCGATAACCACTATCAATACTGAACAGACTACGACACGTTTGTATGCCAGCCCAATAAATGTTCCAATTGTCATCTGGGCCAACATGTAACCAGCCACGTTTCTCGAAATTGTTCAATACAACTGATCTGTCGACGTCTGTGCAATATGTTACTTTCATCTTGGTATTAAACTATTAACGTCGTACGTTTTAAAATGAATTATGATTTAGGATTAAAAGAAAACTAAAGGTTTGGATAAAAAATTACTATAAAAATATTTTGATTAAACTTTTAAATATGTTTCCGTGGTAACGAAGTACGGATAAGGAACATTTTCTCATAAATAGTTACGAGTTTATGTTTACATGGTTTATGATTTTGTGCAAACTATAAACGCAACATGTAAACGATCCGAACCACCGTATTTTACATAATTATAATATTTAATTATTATTGTATTTTAAAATTGTAATTATGTACTTTATATTTACATGACTGTAAATTATTTAATTATTAATAAATATGTAGTTAATAACATAAATGACATAGGCCGAATCCATGGGTTATTGTATAAAATGAAATAATAAATTATAAAACATTATTTTTGGTTGGGTTAGGTTCTTTTTTTTTAAGGTTTGAAAATTCTTCAATTATGTTCTGAAAGTAGATTGCTGAATGAAAATTTGTGTCGCCTTTAAAATTTTGCCGCTTCGATCACCCGCTTGTTTTACTTGTAAGTAAATCTGACGCTGTTTTAGGCATATACCTTTAATTATATTTTGTTTTTTTTTTTTTAATAATAATAATATATACTTTTTTTTTCTTGTTACACGAAAAATATAAAGAATCATTTAAAACTACTCGTATCCAATATATATATATATATATATATATATATACGTATAATATTCCACAAATGAGCAGTTTTGTCAGAATTGTGACGGAATCTCAAATACGAGTTGAACTACGCACAAAATCGGTTGATCCAATGCGCGTCTAACATGCATAACCCATAGCTCTTCTGGCACGTGAGAATATTATGCCGCCGCCTCGCCAACCGCAAAATTTTTCTTAAACTTTTTGAAAACGTTCAACTACTTTTAATTGGGTTTTTAGACAAAGACACGGAGTGCATGAATGATATAATATTCGTACCGTTGCAATTCATTTTTTTCCTACGCGTTATCTTTTTTTTTGTAAAATACAAAATTAATTTTCCCGCGCAAAAAACATTACGGCAATATTAATGACAATTATAACGTTTTTACGTGTGGCCTGAAATTAGGGCCTAAAGCGCGATTCACACTCGTACAACACGACGATGATACGACACGACAAAAATCACGTGCAATTCACATGGGACACAGACACACGCACTCGGTCGATTCCGATTTTCGTTTCGAACGGTCGGAAATTGTTAGTTGACCCCACGACATGTTTCGAAATTTAAAATTCTGACATTTGACCGCGATGGTTATAATATATTTGGACGGTTCGATATATTATACAAAGACTGTATCTCTACGTACTATGTATATAATTATATAAATAATAATAATTAGACTTGTTGCGAAATCAGTGTTCAGAAATGTGTTCGTTTACAAGTGTAATTTATAAATCAATTTGAATATACGAGTACGTAAAAATATGTATAAATCGATTCCGACAAGCACCGCCGCCGCCGACAGACCGACAAAACATTCTTTGCTCGGATATTTTGTCGTATCGTGTCGTGTTTTGTACGAGTAGTGAATCGAATTTGACTCTTCAAACCGCGCAAAATATGCCAGTCCGAGACTGCGCGCGCTTTAGCAATAAGTCCCGCCACTAATTTGCTTTTCTAATCGATTGAATTTTCCATCGAAATCGGTTTTTTTTTTTTTGTTTAACACGTGTTTAAATAATATTATTTTTTTTTTTGTGCACATACGCGCGGCCTTCACCTCTGATACGCGTCGCGATTGTATGATATGTGATACACACACAAATCGATACGCGTTTTATATTGATAGAATATTTGAATTGCGATTAACAAACCGATATGCAAATAAATAAATGTTAATAAATAAATCGAGTTTCGCTCGTTACGTACACGTATTATACGCTTCGTATTAATTATTATTGTTCGAACGGTGCAATATATATATATATTTATATTGTAGTAAAAATAAGGATGGAAAAAAAGGGAAACGGTGCGATAATATTAAGTATCGCCTCGCCTATTAAATTTACTACAACTATTACTAGACAAATTTACTAGACTATTAAAGTCTACTTTAAAAGATTATCTCGGAATTGTGAGTTCGAAAATCTTAGTGCCGCAATATAAATATATTTGTTTGTATTATTAATAATAATAACAATAATAATAATAATAATAATAATAATAATAATAATAATAATAATAATAATAATAATAATAATAATAATATGTTAGTTATATCTTACCTGATATAGCCGTCGGAAATATTCATATTCGGACGATGAAGATATTGAAAATAAGAAAATTTAAATTGATTAAGTTTATTTATTATATATATATATATATATATTTTATATTCGATAATATTTTATTTTACAAAAATTTTAAACAAGTGAATTCTCGATTGCCAAAAAAGGGAGTGACTGGCGAGACTGGCTCGACGGATCGAGAGTGATGTCCGTCGTCGATATTATATTAATTATTTTTTTATCAGAATGTCAATAAGAACGTAATGATAGACACTCTATTACTTACAATTTCGTAAATAATACAACGGAATTTAATAAAGATTGGCTATCATTACAATATATATATATATATAGACAGTCGTAATGACATAATGACGTCGTAAAAACATCTCCCTGGCTCTTATAAGAATTTTTATTCGATTCCGTTATTCGACACTCGGTGTAAGGATGTGTTAAAATTATTTTACAAAAAAAAAAAAAAAAGATTTGAATTAAATTTTGATTTTTATTATATTTTCAACGCAATAATTATATTATTTTTGTGCGTTTCATCACTATTATCGCGTTTAACTCGCATTAAAGTATTTATTCGTTTGTTTTATAAAATGCATATGAAAAAAAAAATATATATATAATAAACTCTTTAGCTTAGCTAACGGTAACGTGTCCGATGTCTGACGAATAAAACTTTACCAACTTCATCCGCATGCTATTGCTTCGTTTTCGCTCAGCGTTCTTTCTGACTCTTTTTTTTCTGTTCTTGTTGTACCAAAAATCGGGCTATAAAATACAAAAATAATTTTTCGAATCCCTACCGGTCGGATTTCCAGAAATTATAAGACTACATTGTATTTTCGATTCAATGATTTTCATATCGATATATTATTTACAGACATATTTTTACACTCTGAAGTATAGTGTAATATTATTTGTATACACGATTGGAATTTACCGAGGTGAAAATCAAATCGTTTTGCGTGAATTTTTTAAAATTTTTTTTTTGAGCTTTTTCAATCTGATTATGAAACATGTAAATTTTTGTTTGAAATTCGCCTACGTTGAATTCGATATAAAAAAACCGAACGGTGGACCTTATCATCATCATCATCATCATCTGTAAAGTACCTGAAACTGCTGAAATACGCAATACAATCGACGAGAACGTCACCATCAATCGCATATACGTTTACATAAACGTGGGAAAATTCGAGAAATTAACACGAATACTTAAAATAAAATCGACGTCGTTTTAATGAGAACGGTTTATAAATCGTGGACATATCTTTAAATATTTCGTTCTAATGAATATGCCGCCGCGTGTAAATCCGTTCCGTATATTGTACCCACAATAAGACTTGAAAAGAACACTTTTGTTTTCTATCCGGAATTGACGGGTAAAAAATTATTCTGCGTAGATACCTCGTATTCGAAAAACAAATGTGTTCGTTAAAAAAATTATATATATTTCCGGCATTTTTTAGTCTATACTGCAGGCAGTTTTGTGTTTCTTAAATACTGTCTTTACTTGAATTTTTCATATCGTTTGAAATATCATGTAAAAATCAAAATACATCTAACCGGAATACAAATACGCGCGGTGCCAATAAAAACGCGAAGAAAAGTTTTTCATTCCGCTAATATAACAATATAGTACCTATTTTACGTATTCGGCGAATATTTTTTATTTTTCTACGACTCCGAAATAACGATTATGACGAAATCGAGTTTTTAATGAAAATTTTCGGTAGTTTTATTCTCACGCTTGAAAATAATATTGAGAAAACGATCGCGGAAAACAATAATTTCTTCCGATAGGATTTTCGTTTACACACAGTGGCGTGGCGATAAGATTTTTTTTTTGTAATAGAAACGAATACAGTTTTTCAGTAACCACCCACAGATTATGAGTGTATACCCACCACTCGTACTTTTTTTTTCTTCTTTTTCTTCACACTACACTCGTCTCAAAAAAAATATCCATTTTTTTTATATATATATATATATCACATTATAAACCGATTCTGAATAATGGTTGAAATATACATTGACGAATTTCATAAAATTGCGAATTATCGTTAATATTTACCCTGTAGCTTAAATCATTATTATTATTTTTTTTGTTTTTTTTTAAGTAGGTATAGCAGTTTTAATTTAAAATCACTCGCAACATACGGTCACTGTATTTATTTTAATGCAACAAACTCCGAATACAAATAACCAGTGATGTTCCCATAAAATTTGTTGAGGGTATACTCTGCATCCAGGAGGATTAACCCCCCCACCAAAAAAATACATCAACTTTCTATTTTTGCCGAATGACCTGAGTGTTCTCTAATCTCGTCCCTGTTATACATATATTTTTCTTACGATTCACAGGAGTTGATACAAGGATAGAGGTGATTTCGATAGTATGAAAAATAATAAAATAATAAGAAGTAATTATATTTCTTCTTAAATACAATTATCAAAAAAATTAATTAAATAAATTAGTGAAAAAAATTGTTTGGAACTTATTTTCTTCGTTTGTTTCGTTTTGTTTTTTGCCACGTGGAACTGAGATTGCCGATCGATGGTCTTGCAGCCAAATTTTAACATAATGTCGTGGACTTAAGGCGTAATAAGTTGTGATGTGTGTGCCGGCAGTATAGAGGTCTACAGTGGGAAAATTAATAAATATAAATTCCAATAATAAAATTAATCATAAAAAATAAACTAAAATTTTTGAGGCCTTTCTTCAGTAATTATGTTTCTTTTTCCGTTGCATATAACTTGAGATTTGAAAATATACGCAGTATACCCATGATTTTCAAAAAATCATGAGAGTATACGCAGTATACCCATGATTTTTCAAAAAAATCATGAGAGTATACGGCGTATATGGAGTATACCCTATGGGAACACCACTGCAAATAACTGATATTCAAATAAACGGAAAATCGAATAAAACGCCTTATTTTATATGTTCATTAATAAACAATGCCTTATAATTCAATCGGTATCGGTGGCGTAGTAAGAAAAATTTTCGGCTGAGTTGTTATACGTTGAAAAAATCGAAATAATAAAACTTCGCGATTTGATATTATTATTATTATAATAATAAGTAGTATTATATAAGTAGTTTTTATATTATTACTGTTTTGACACGCGATTTCGTACGAACTTGAAAATTTATTGAATAAATAAATAAATAATATTTTGTACTGATATCATTTTTTTTTCCAATTCAATTTTTTCACAAACACTGAATATTTCGAAGGATCCAAACCCAAACTACGTTCCTGATTCGCATGTATATAAAACCATGTATTTTACAACGCCTTGTAGTAAAATCCCTTTCGCCGCGTCACTGTGTACAGACATCAAAACAATTACCGTGATTTTGTAAAACCAATTCCTATTCGTTTCGCTATAAAATCGAAATTAATTATTATAAATACGACGACAGGGTCTATTTGTTATTATTTTTTCTGCAATATTTCGCGAATCACAAACTTTTCAGTTTAGACCGTGTAAATTCGCGCGGTCACAAAACGAAATTTGCCTCTAAAATACGTTTATTTCGTTATTTTTTTTTTCGGTCTTCTAATCATTTACGGTTGATTATAATTTTTTTAAAATCATAGAAATCCGTACGGGTAAAGTAAGAAATAATAACCTTATAATAAAAAAAAAAAACAAATATATATATATCGCTTGTATTAATTATTTCATCAAACTGGTCTGTGTACTTTACTCGTATTTGCGTACCATATAAAGGAAAAAAATAAAAATAAAAATAAATTTTGAAATTTCGCGCGTTCGCATGAAACCGACACAATCTCAGGCCATTATACGAGTACAGTCCGCTAATGAACATTCCGTATTGTAAATTAACAAAACGGTATTGTACACCGTAAAAACACGATTGGCGAGTTTTTAATATTATACGTCGTACCGTGTCGATTAATATTAATAAAAATAAATAATAATCGTCGACGTTTTTTTTTTTGCGATTTCGTCGGGACACTCGTCGCGTGCGCGTCGTGTGAACGTCTTTGCCGCGCGCCGGCAAAATGCGGCGGACGATGCGCGCGCATTACGTTGACGACGCGGCGTCATCGTCGTCGGCGGCGGCGGTGGCGTGATCCGAGAAACCGCCGCTGGCCAACCGACAACAAATTCCGACCACCGCCACCGTCGTCGTCCCTCAGCCGCCGCCGCCACTCACCCGCCGTCCGACCGGGAACGAACGGCGGCGGCGGCGGCCCGCGTCACGTCGTAGAGCGTTTTGGGCCCGGCCGACACACACGCGGTATTTACTATACATCGACGACGTCTCGTCGTTATCACCACCACTGGTCGCCGCCGCCGTCGTCGTCGTCGTCGTCGTCAGTTTATTATCACACGGTTGCTGCTGCGTTGTGTCCGAGCCGCCGCTCGACCGATTTGATTAGAGGTTATAAAAAACTCTTTCGTGTTGCGAATCGACAAAAAAGTAAATAAATAAATAGTAATAATAATAATAGGAAAAAAAAAACACTTAACGTCTATTAGGTAATAGGTACACACACACACACACACGTACACCGCACGAGGTACGACGACCGCGACACGTTATTTTGTAAACATTCCGATTACTTCTCGTCAAACAATTTATATAAAACGTGCGCGCGCGTGTGTACCCGTAACGAAAAAACATTTATTATTATTTTTTTTTTCATTCGCATTTCTCGTCCAGCATGTCATCTGCTGCTGTCGCCACTGCTGTTGCTGTTGCTGTGTTAACGTTCCGGTTTTTTTCAACAACGATATTATGATCGCTCGCACCGTTTGTGTTTAATGCAATTCTTCCGACCGTCGGTGCAAACGACGGTATGTAAACGACGTGCGAGGTCGATTATTGATCCGATATTGTCGTAGTACAACACTGTTGTTGAACCATTCACACGAAGACCGGACCAGGACAACACCGTCGTCGCCACAGGTCGGTATAGTTTCTATATTTTGTTTTTGTTTGTTTTTGTTCTTTTTTTTTTTTATGTCATAACAGTAATAATCGCCTCGTGTGATAATGTGCAATACCGCGTCGACGATTTTCCACTCGTCCAGTCGATCGCTTACGTTGGAGACGTCTCTCCGCGTATACCCGACACGATTCCCGGCGTTCAGTGTTTCGTCACTGTTGTACCTAGAGGATTCTAATTGACTTCGCGTACTATATGGCTGTAAACCGTGGTTCTACACAACCGCAACCCTAGGCTATTCGTTTTCAAACAGTGCCACCGTGTAATGGCGTGTATACTTGTGATGCCCGTTTTCGCATTATATCGACAACGAAATTCGTATATCAATAGTTGATATATATATATATATCTGGAGGTAGTGCACGTTTAATACTGTGAAATTTAAAATTCAATTGCGTTATGATGTATCGGTTTATTTATATTTATTTAATATAAATGTTTCACCAACGCTTGTGAACAAAAAGATGAAATTTTCATTGGAAAATATTTCTAGCCCAGCGAGAATATTTTGTTTTCATGTACCTTGTTTGATATTTAAGAAACAACAATATCTGGTGGCTGATTCCGATATGAAAAGTCCTTCATAAATTTTAAAATAACTTTTCTGTAAAAATAAAATGTCTAGGTTTTTCGTTTTAGCTTTTTAGTAAAATCACTTTCCTGTTTGAAAAATTGCCTATACTCACACGTTTATTTACCAATACACCCTTTTGTGACTCAACAGTTATTGAAAAATGTATCAAGCACCCTATATCTTGTATGCATACGATTTAAAATACTAGATAATTCTCCGTATCTCATGTCGGACAAATTAGAAATGATACACGTAATAATTGAAAGTCATTGACAAAGTAAAAAAAATAGTGCGAAATCGATTGGAATGGAGAATACTGGTTGTAACCCAGAAACCTTGTGTGTGTGAAAAAAAAAGTGACAATCCGTATAAAAGTGCTTTTCGCTGCTTTAAAAAAATATTAATTTAATTATTTCTGAACACAAATCATTCAATATGTTATCGACTTATTCAAATGATAATTGACACGAACAATTGTAAAACATCTATTTTAATTAATATTATTAATAAATTATTTTTAGTATTTTTTTTTATATTTTGTTGTTTCATTTATGATGTACCTACATCATGTTTTTTGGTTTGATTTTTATTTTTAAAAATAGAAACACTCTGAACTAAGTAGGTACCTAATGTAATGGTAGAATTGATGTTTTTTTTAATTACATCAAATGTTTTGAACAATGTTCAGTCAGGGTAGTAATAACCGATAATTGAAATCAATATTTTGTCTGTATAGGAAGAAGCTATCGTATTCTTAATTTTTCAAATACAATTTGAATTCTTATAGTATTTCTTCAATAAATATTGGTCTATAATTTAAAACAAGTTTATAGGTAGGTAAATGAGTATTGTTTTTTTCTATCTCTCTTAATGATTTGCATATTCTGAAAATAAATGTCGAACACTACTAATTTCTGTTTTGGAAGAAATTTATAGGCATTTAGTACCTAATAATAATGAAATATTTTCTTTTTAATATCAGAAATACTTCATTTTAGTATAAAATATTTTTATTATTTTTATAGTAAAAAATATGAATATTTCTTTGAAATTATTTTTTAAAAATTCAAATTTTAAATATTTGTAAATTATTGAGTTATTTAATCAATTTGATATTTTATAGTATGACGTATAGAGGGCAACACTGGGTTTGATTTGAACTGAGACAATACGTTGACACAGAAAAACCTTTTACGATTTTTCTTCTAATTGCCCCATATATATTCATATAATATTAACAATATATATTAATGTAATTTTATTAACACTGATAACCTATCGAAGATTTGTAATTATAATTCAGTAATGTCATTGAAAAAAAAAATCAAATTTACATTAAATACTTTATGCCTGAAATTTTATTTCACTGTAGTTATAAAATAATTTAAAAAAAAAATTACTTTTTCATTTTATATAGTATAGTACAGTGGGTGATATTGGATATTATATTCGTCATATCTTGTAGTAGAATTTTGATTTAATTGAAATGATTACGTTGCGTGTTGGCCAACAATGTATATTGTATGTTGTATTGTCAATATTTTGAAAATTTATATGTTTAATTTTAAATTTAATATCACCATTTCTTACAAACAAAATTTAACAAAAATATGAGATTTTTAGTTATTTAAATACAAATAAAAATTATTAATATTGATTACTTATTTTCTTTATTCAAAAGTTTCTTTAATTTCTGTATTATTTCTTATTGTTTTGGAGCCTGATACATACCCGTAATTGAACAAAGTCTGCGCAGTTTATCTATTTGAAGTCTATACTTTTGATAAATCTACATGTGTATCGATATCGAGAACACTTGATAAAATTACCCAATATCGATAACGTTTGTCCAGTACTACATACGTAATTGGTATACTAGAGTGCTAAAAAAAAAAAAATCATCTGTCGAATGAAATAACTTAATATGTATTTTATTAGATTTGTTACATTATATTTGTGTAAATTTTGATTACCAATACTGAAAATATATAAAACTTAAATTTGTTGAAGAAAAAATAAGTCTTGATAATTTAACGTAGTGTATTTCAAAAATGTAAAGCACAATTATTATTAATTATCATATTAGTTAGATATAAGTTTATTAAATTTTTAATTTGTGATAATTACGTAATGGAATAATATTTAAATTTTAAAAATATAAATTACATTCAGTTTATTTCATTTTGATTACAATATGAAATTATATGTGCGCAATACATAAAATCAATGTTCTTATAGGGTGCCATAGTTTTAAAATGATTTGGAACCGACCATTGGCTTTAGGAATAAGTTGTTTGAGGGTTGAATTTAAAAAAAAACTAAATTAAGATTATTAATGTATATTATTATTATCTCCTATATTTTTTTTAGACTTCAGATTTTTTTTGTTTTTATGAAATATGTTTATTTCAATCGTATTTACTTGAAATTTTATAATTAATTTTCATCATTGCAGCTCAGTTTTATATAATATAATTAAACGCAAGTCGAAAAAAATATGGATAATATTATTATTTGTTTATTATTTAAATGTATAATGACAAATGACAGAAAAATATGTACTTGAAATTCACTAGCGTTAATTTAAATAAATGAATATTAATTAATGTGTACTCATTCAAAAATAAATTATTTAAAATAAAATAGTTAATATTCTGACAATAATGTTTACAAACATTATTGTAAAATTATTTTTTAAAATAATACAATATCACAATATTTTGCATTTATCTAAGTCATTATGATTTTAGGAAGCGTAGTTCCTATACCTAAAATGTACAATTTCAATTTTCATGTCATCGAAATTTGGCAACATATTATATTTTAAGTCCTTTAGATTATTTATATATATATATATATATATATATATATATATATATATATATATATATATATATATATATATATATATTATTTTAAACTGTGGTTAAATATATTGAAAACGGTTGTTAGAAATGTGATGAAATAAAAAAAAAAGTTATCTAATTTTTATAGTTAGGTACGTAATACTACTTAATAAATATAATTATCAATTGTAATAATTGACCATCATAATACCAAATTGTAATCTTTAAACATCTTTTGTAATGCATGTTTTTTTTTCTAATAGTTAAAACTGATTAAAACTAGAATATGGTTATTTTAATATTTATTTGACCTCAGAACCAGTTTACATGTTTTTACACAAAACCAATAATCATTTGTATATCTTTTCAATGTCAATCAACATCAGTACCTACTGTTATATATTTTAGTTGAATGACTTTCGGTTTTAATTCAAAATCTTGCTCACCAAGGCGATATAACATTTTTTTTGTACATTTCTGTTTGTACATACAATTTTACTTTTAAAACGTTCATTACAGTCTATAACTACTATATAATAAAATAAGTAAACTAATTTATTAGGGAAATTGATTTTATGTGGGTCTAGCATATGTAATACTAATGATTTTGAACAAAAATCAAATATATAAAATTATCACAATATATGGAATTATAAATATAATTTAATATTAAATTCTAACAGTTAACCTTTGTAGAGATATGTTTCAATTGTATTATAATCCTAATGCTTATTGCTTATTAAATATATTTTATAGCGTGTCGTTTTTTTTTCTTATCGAATATGAAAACAAATCGTGATTATTTTAAAATTTACCAAATAGTCAATAAACTGATGTTTAATTAACAATACTATTATCCATAGAAGAATTCGAATATTATTTTAGTTTATTAAACGTGTGTTTAGTTTGTTATAAAAAATACAAGCGGCATGCTTTTATTAGTGTAAGGTGAATTATACGAGTACTAAATTAATTTTAAATTTAAAACAATATATAATGTGTTTATTCCAATTTTTAAAATAATTTTTTAGTTATTAGAATTTTTGAAATAGTTTAAATTTCTTTTTCTTTTAATAGGTATGTTTAATAAAATGTTTGAACTACCTAATTATTTTGAATTTTGAGCAAAGAGAAATAAATGTGTTTGGTTTATAATTACTTGGTTTTTCAATTAATATTTTTTTTCTTAGTATGGGAGTAGTATATGTAATCATAATGTACGTTAAATATATAATTTTTAGATTTTTTAAGTAATTTTCAAGAGTATCAAAGACTTTATCTTATTTCTTTAAGTGAATATAACGTATGCACGTGTTTTTATTCATTTATTTTCACAAAATTTTACATAGCTCTTTGCTCAGAATTATGTATTAAAAATATTAATTTAGTATTGATTTGATTTTAAATTTAAAAAATAATTGTGCAGCACTGATTTGCGCTGAGGTGAGTTAAGGGAGATGAGTGTCCATATATTCTGTTGAAACGTTTTTCTTTTATTAATGTTGTAAGTCATAAAAATCTAATATTTATATTATCTATAAACATAAAATATGTGTTTAAATAATTTTTTTATTTCAGTTTGTACAAGTTCTTAAATGATAAAATGTATTTAAATAATTATAGCTAAATAGACGTAGGATGCGATTATTTAAAATAAATTATAACTGAATAGTTGAGGTCAATTTAATAAATAAGATATTCTAATACAATAAATAATTGTTATTCTTATATTAAGTAAATAGACAATTTATTTAGTTATTTTTTTTTTCATCCTAAAAATGAAATAAATGTATTATGGATAATATCAGTATATGTTATTTTTATTTATCGTTAATACGGCTCAGATTTGTAATATATACATAGTACATACATACATATAATTATTAATATATATATATATATATATATATTTAATGATTTAAAATTACAATACAAATATTAAATACTAAAATTTATTAGTAAAACTTTAGACTTTAAACGCTTACATAAAAATTGTTTAGTTAAAGTTAACGTGATGTCCCGAATCATTGTCAAATATATTAAAGTTATAGTTAATTTAATATTACAATTTTATTAAAGTAATTATCTAAATGATTAATAATAATAATAATAATAATAATAATAATAATAATAATAATAATAATAATAATACCTTTGTTAAACAAGTACTTGCAATTCGCTTGCCGTATTTTTTAACTTTTTTTTGAGTGGTGTTGTAAATACTTCACAAAATAATAACTCATTCAGTTTTCTAAGAATTAAACTAGAGTATTACTCAGAAGTACGTTCTTTTTAGTTGAAATTAAGTTTTAACGACAGCGGTTATTTGCTATATCCATATTAGAGAGGTTTATGGAAGTACTTAAGGTTGGTATCTTCAGTCTTTGAACATTATTAATATTAATAATGACCAAAATTTCTTCTTATTTGTTTTTTGTTCTAATCAATTGCTATATATATATATATATATATAATTAAAAAAAAAAATTTAATAAAAGACAACAGTAATATGATATGTATTCGTTTAAAAAAAAGAAGTGTATTTTTTTTATACAAAATTTAAAAGCATTTCAATATTGTAATTTCTAGGTAATAATAATAGTAATAATAATAATAATAATAATAATAATAATAATAATAATAATAATAATAATAATAATAATAATAAAATGATTCGTCGCTCGTTATTAAATTCGTGTAAAAATAAAACCGAAATAATGAATATTAATAGTGAAAATTAGCCAAAGGTTTTTATTTCAAGGTCATAGAAAAAAACGAAAAACCTCATTCGTTTGCTCTGTTTGTTCGTAGCTGATAAATTAAGTGACTTTGATTCCCTTCTTTACGACCTCTACGTGTATCAATATACAGCCATCGATTTATCATTTATTATTCTTCTGACCTTTCGTGTATAGAAACACGGGTTCGTTTCGAAGCTCGGATGTAGTTTCGTCCGTTGTTTTTTCTCTTTTTTTTTCTCTCTCTCTCTCTCTCTCTCTTTCGATAATATTATGTTAGTTTATTAGAAATCAAGTGATTGGAGTGTCTGCAAGATTCTACTTTCTTTGAAATGGGTAAGAAATGCAAATAAATTAATTTTTTTTAATTCCAATACATTTTATTTGTTGCTATTAAATTTTGTGGTGTACGAATCGCGCATTGTTTTATGAAATTACCATTTTGTTGAACATACGATGTGCCGTAAAAATCGTCATTAAAAAAAAAAAAAAAAATATTGAATATTAATTTTACTATATTATTTCGAGTAATATAAAAAATGATTATAAATATATATTAAGCGTTTCATTTCAGAATGTTCGATTGAATTTTACGGCAGGCGATTAGCGTTGTAATTATTGTGTTTCTATATTTTGGCTTAAGAGTCAAGAATCAAAATGTGATCATAATTTATTATTATTATTATTATTATTATTATTCTTAATTGCTTACACACACACACATTGTCGTATAAAATAGCGTGTTTTAAAATATTAAAATACACAATATTCGGGCGCTAACAATATGAATGTCAATGTTATACTATATTAATTACAATTGGAAATTCGTTTAATTATTATTATTCGTCGGGAGGAAAACGTAAAAAAAAAAAAAACAATTATTTTGGAATATTAATTTTTTACAAGTACCTCCATTATATTTATACAAATATAAGATCGTGTCATAAATTTTTTTTTTACGTAATATTAAATTTTACGTTTTAATAAAATAACAACCGGAAACGGCGATACGATGGAAATAATTAATGTATATTTTTATTTTATTCCTTATATAAAATCGGTTGAATTCACATTTGATCGATCGACATAAAACGGTACGGTATTATTTTTGCGTCGTCCGTTGAATTCATATTTCAAATCATTTGTACGCGTAATTTAGTATACGGATATTATTATTGTTTTTAATTTTTGACCATTAGTATATTATTATAATTTTATCATTCGTCGTCGTCCCCTATCTTATCAAACGTCGATTGCACCGCGAAGTACGCGTTGAACAGCGTTTATTTATTATAAAATTTCATTTAATTTCTTAGTTATTAGATATCTGTTTTTTTTTCTTTGCTTATTCAATTCATACGTACATGTCGATCGATACTATATAATACATATTATTATTAATAATAATAATAATATTACGTATGTTTTAATATAGAAGACGCGTCTTTTATTATTGAATAATTATGCAGTGTAATGCGAGTGGATCTATAATAAATCACCGCAATATTCGTAACGTGTGATAAATAGTCGTGTTTTTTTTTTTCATATTTGGTATTGGAACGTTTTTATTTGTCGAATGTATTATACTAGTGCTTTTGTTAGAAGACATTTTTTATACGTATCGGATTTGTACCGAATTTATTCAAAAAACGGCTCTAATTAAGTTCTGTCGTCTGTTTGTTTACTGCGAGTAAAGTATTCTATGTCACTGGCAATTTCGTGCATTTCATCGTAACACGTTACTTTGTTAACCTTTCGAATGATTTGTATAAGATTTGGTATTGACGAGTTTAAATCGTACGGAAGATTTTCATAAATAATAATTAATTAATTAATATTCTTAAACTGTTGATTTAATAATAGATTATACGTATTTTGAACGGAATATTATTTTTGTTTAAATAGTAATGGGTTTTAACAGTAGGATTGGAACGCGATTTCTCTATAACGCGTCAAGTCGAATTTGGCTCAATGGATGGTCAGTCACCGATTGTGTCCCGAATTCTCGATGAAAATAGAAAATTATTTTTAATTTGCCAGCTTGTTAAAGATTTTACGAATCGGATATTTACAACCATATTAAGTAATTTTCGTAATTTTTTTTTTCAATTAAATTCAACCGAGTGGGGGGTTAGATATTAAAAAAAATTTGCAAATATTTTCGCGTATTTTTAACCATATTTCGAGCACTTTCTAGTGATAACAACTCGTATCTTATTGACAAAATCGATTATGACAATTATTAATTTTCAATAAAACAATTATTATTATTATTATTATTATTACGTATGTAGGCCATGTGTGTCGTCTTTTATTGTTTCGCGTATAAATCGCGTATACTATTATATTATAATATAAGAGACATGAATTACATTTTAATACGCACACTGTATATTAAAGTTAAAACCGGTGACCTAAAAATATTTGAAATATACTCGTATATTACTCGAGATTTTAGATTAGGCGTGTACAGTTATCAAAGTGTTTTAGGAGATGTGCGTTATTATTTACGATAATGTTTTCTTCTTTTTTTTTGGTTTTTATACGAGTATATAACACAAAATTTGAAAATTTCGTAAAAAAAAAAAAAATTTATTTTATCGTGGAATTTGTAATTTTCAGCCATTTCATTTCTTTGCAAATAGTATCGTTGAATTTTTTATTATTATTTTATATAAAGTTTTCGTTCTAGATTTAAAAGAAAAATAATAATTTAATAATATATAAAATCCGAAAGGAAATTATATTGTGAATAATAGTTTTAATGGAAATTAATTCAATCTTTGAACTTCTCGACGGTTATTATTATTATTTTTTTATAGTTATGTAAAATGCGTTAAATCAATTCTTAAATTATATACTTTAATGTTTTATATATATATGTATATATATATATATATATGTGTATATATAATTATTTTGTTGTGTGTAGTAGTAATAATAGTAGGCTATAGGTTATCTGGTGTTTCTTTTTTACATAATGAATTGCGTTTCTTTTATTGTATATAGTATTTTTCTTGGTTAAAATTTGCGTAATAAATGTTTAGTTAATAATTCGTTCTCTCTCTATAAATATATAAATAAATACGTACATATTGTTGCTGTATATTAACGTTTGAATGACGTAGAGAAATGTTGATATATTCGATTAAAACATTATTTTAAAATAAAAATAAATACAAAGTACAATACATACTATATTATAGCTATACAGAATTAATCGTTTATTTATCGAATTAGAATTTATCGCGAATTATAAAAGAAATATCAAGAGAAAATATTTAAAATATTCGAAATTTATTTCTATTGTTTTTTCTTTTATCTTCAATTAGAATAATATTTAAGTTTGTTTGGCTATATTTTTTTTATGTATATTTTAGCTTTTTAAACAAATACAATTTAAAAACAATTGTGTTTGATGAGCTCAATCTATTTACCTCGCCGTTACATATCGAATTCATAGATTTACGATGATTTATCTTCATAGAGAGCAGCGAACAGTTTATATATAATTTTGTCTATAACGGAAACTATAATTGTATACAAACACAATATAAAGTGTTATGTTCCTTCTATTAAAAAAAAAAAATAATAATTATAAAGAAAAAAAATCCGTATAATATTAAAATTCATAATTTGGGCTTCGTAAGTAGAGTTACGATTTTATATTTTTATGTACTCAATAACAAAATTAAATATATTACTGTAAATTCTTTAATTTTCTATAATAATAATAAACCCCCGTAATTTCTTTAAAAAACATTTTTTTTCTTTGTTTTGACTTATCAAATGATATGTAATGTATGTTTTAGATTAATATCAAATTATCTTTATAAAACGTTGAATTAACTGTTTTAATGACAACGAAATTGACAAATTAATATTGTCCAATAGAAATAGTAATTATTAAAATCGTTTTTGCCATTTTAAATTTCGATTGTAGTCCGCTATAAATATATTATGTATGAATTGAATGGTTCAAAACATTTAATTTCAAACTCAAATAATAATAATAATAATAATAATAATAATAATAATAATAATAGTAATAATAGGTACGATATATTTGTGGTTTCACTCCTTCGTTCGGTCGTGTACAGTGGCATAATTGTACGTAAGTGCAAAAGGTTAAATAAACGTTTATTACGTCTACCAACTTAAACGTACGAGTGTGTTTAGTGTTACATGTGTTTCTTATAACTAAACTGCTCCCCGATGTATTCGTCATATCGTAAATGTAACATTTGGATATTATAGGTAACGTATATCACAATATTATTTTATATAATTTTCTTATCGCGAAAAACGTATTTTTATGAGATATTTTAATGTCGTATTTAATTTTCGTAAAAATATATAAATTAAACAAACGCGATTTATATATATATATATATATATATAATTATATTTATTTCGTTCGTTATACTTAGAATTATTATATATATATATATATATATATATATATATATATATACTCCAATAATAGGAATACAATATAAAGTACAATCATTTTTTTAAATTCCGTTTCGATATAATCGTCATCATCATCATATGTTGTCATATTATTTTCGTAATTCGTTTTTATATGTCACATTATACGCTGATAATTATTTCGTGATAAAATGTTAATCTTTAATTTATCATTTTTATTATAATATGCCATCTTATTTCCAATGTGACATACTTACGTTTTAAATTACTGATTATAAAATATATACTAAACACAATAATATCGTTGTGACGCGTGACGAAAATCCAATGTAAATGGATTTTCAAATTAATTTATAAAATAAAATGTATTATATAAAATAATTGTGTTCGCTATGTCAATTGAATAGGTGGTGGCGACACGTCCATTCGTTTAATAAAATTTATTAGAAACATTAAACGGATAAGTTTAATGTTTAATTTAATTTATTTTAACATTTGAAAACGTTAAAAATAACATGACGGATTTAACATCGAACAATTAAATGTTTGTTTATCTAAAATATCAAAAACGTATACGTTTTTTTATTTTTAATAAATGAATTCCGGTAAATAACATAATTAATATAATATTATTACGTCTCATATATACAAATACGAAGGTGAAAATAAATTCGAGTTAAATGCACTCTAAAATTGATTAATTAATCAATATAACATGTTTTAAATAAACACGTTTAATATATTAGAATAATATTACTCCGACTCGTCGGTGGTAAAGAGTACGTACTTACTCGTGTTTTAATTTTAACTTTATTAGTTAATAACAATAATAATAATAATAATAGTAGTAATAATAAAAATAATGGTGTTTATAATGGACTAAATACGAATGATTTGATCGGTTTGTAAAAAAATCTGTGCACGTCGATTCGGATATATATATATATATATTTTTTTTTTTTTTTACAATTAACGTTTAAATAGCATAAAAACAAATCGTACTAACTCAAATGTAATCAATTTTATTATTTATATAAAACGAGTTCTTGTAAAACTTTTTAATTACGCATAATGTTGTTATCGCGGGAATAATACAAAAATTATGTAAATAATAACAATTTTTTTTTTATCGAAAAATTCGTACGAACTTTTTTTTTTTCATCTTTCGTTCTTATTTATATATTTCGAACAACTTTTTTCATTTCGTTTTATTTGTATTTTTTTTAAACGGTTAAATAAAATAATTAAAAAAAAAGAGATTTATGTATTTATATTAATTAAATATTTGATCATCGATGAGTATTAATTTTATTGCCGTAATGATATCGTTCAACAACATTGCCCCGTTATATAGACAAGTAAATAATATTTGTACATAATTATTTCTCTAATTGAAAATTGCAATCCAAACTTATTGTATTTTTAATTAATATTAGAAATTAGTATCACTTCAATGGTGTATTTTTTTTTTTTAATTTTTCCGCAGTACTTTTCGTCATAAAATCAATTATCTCATTTTGTATTTATTGCTTATCCGTTTAAAATTTCCAGTATTTTGTAATATATATATATATATAAAAAATAATTAACATTTTCACTAAATTAATCAAAATTCGTGTTAAAATGTTATGTTAACAAACATGTAGGTAATAATTATATATATATATATAGACTTTATAAAATTGTATTTGAAATATATTTTAATAATAATAATAATATATTAATTTAATATAAAAGAAAAAAATTTATTAAAAAAATCCATCAAATTTTACTATTGATATTTCGTTTTGTTTTTTTTTTTTTTTTTACAACGTACCGTATGATATAAGGCCATAATCGTTATAGCCTTACAAAAAAAAAAAAAAAATATATCGAATTTTGTTTTTCTTTTAAATTAATTTTCGGTATGTTTTACTATTTTCCAGTCTGATAAGACGTGTGTCAAAAGTTTGCTCCGACTAGTTTCAGAAACTGGAAATCCTTTACCACAAAGCTAACAACCTCGACTAGAACGAGTTGAACCTCTTCGTGGTGGACACCACAACAAGGTCAAATTGTATTCTAGTCAACAGCAGGTTTTTTCCCTTGATACAAATTTACTTGAAATTACACGATTACACTATATCGAGACCGTGTAGTAGAGTTTTACATGCACGGAAGAGTATCAAACATCTTCGCGTCTCGGTACTCCCGTTAAGTTCATTATTAATTCTCGATCGATTTATTCCTTATTTCTATATAAACATAAACATAAATATATATATATATATATATATCATCGTTCTGGAAACAGTTAATTTTTTTTTTTTTTGTTTTCTAACCGTAGACGATAGTTTTGTTTTGTATTGTGTTTACTCATGTGAAACGGTCGAACGGTCTCGATTGTGTGCACCAGTGTGCCAAGGGTGAATATATTTGATTAATACACTTTATTTTCTTCGTGGAATCAAATTCCTTTATTAATGTCAACGAAAAATTCTATTAAATATTATATAACACAATAATATTCGATGTATTAAAAATGTTCCACTTGGTTTTTTCTGTTGTGTGTCGGTATTTACTAAACATGTATTATGCTTTGAAAGTGTTTTTTACGGGTACAAATGTATCGGAAGAGCCCGCAGTAGAAATTCCAAGAAATTTGATTTCAGGTTAGTTTTTAATCAAAAATGTCAATTTAAAAAAAAACGTTTAATAGTACTTTTGTCTTTATATATATAGTTATATTGTTTGATTATTTAATACAAACGATAAAATACACGTATTGTAAGAATTTAAACTTTTTTTTAAATCGGGTTTTTCTATGATTAATATATATAAATATATATATATACACGACATATTTTATTATTTAAGTATATAATTATGTTTCATTTATTTGTACATTTTAATACAATTTCGTAGTTCGAAAACAATTAATTAAATGAAAAAAATTTAATAAAAATCACACTAATTTTGATATAATTATACAATAGTTCAGTTATGAGCAAGCTGTTATTATTAATAGTTTTAAAATCTATAATTTTTAGAAAATATTGATTTCCTAATTTTAAAAAAAATTCATCTGAAAAATTAAATTCAACTCGCAAAAAATATATTATACAACAAATTATTAAATTATATTAGTTTTAAAAAGTGATATGTAAAATAGTTTTTACTATATAATGGACGAGTATAAAATAATATTGTTTTTTAATCTCTTTAATTTAATTGGATATAAAGGTTTTAAAATTTTTTTTCTTTCCATTAGAAATTGTGTTTATAGTATACAGATTTATTAAAACGTATTTATATGGATTGGAAGAAAATAGTGATGTTTTGAATATCATCTGCAAATCAAGTATTAAAATAATTATAAAATTTTCTCTTCATCGGAATCCGTAACAGATTATTACTAATTATTCACCTTTTATGAGAGCGTATATTTATTAAGTATTGGGTACATTTCGTACGTACGTAAATGCGCACAAACAGTTCGAATAGTAAAACGCACACACGAGATAACTTTCGTTTTTCAATTATTATTTATATATTTATTATTATTATTATTTTAAATACTTATAACATATTTTAGTTGTTTCAGTTAAATATCTGCTTCTGAGATACTGATTAATTTTATAGGTATTTAGAGTAACCTTGACATGATTAATAATAATTTTTTTTAAAACCGGAACGATAAGGCGGTGATGCTATTTACACTTCAAAATGCACAATGTCAAACCACCTAATATTTCTGCGTCCAAATGTTATAATAGTCTCTCTCTCTTTTTCTCGTTAAAAGCAATCGACGATGATAGATGTGAATTTTATGCGAATATTATAATATAGGCAGTAGTACAACGTTTACAACGCATTATAACACGCGCGTTGTGTGTACATTTTACGAGGTTTCGTTTATTATTTATTACGTGATCTCGTCGTAATTGCGGTGGGGTTCGAAAAGCCCACGTTTTTTTTTTCGAAAATCTTTTTCAAAATCATTCCGAAACGAGCAGTTTTTTCGTTACAATCATACAATTCGCTATTCAATATTTGCAGCTATGGACCAAAAATTGAACTGAATTTTATCCAATGTAAAAATGATATTGTATCTACAAAATTAATTACACAGAAATGCGCGATAAACGATAATAATTATTTAAGAAATATTTTATAGATGATAATGTCTCCTAACCGCGCTTCTTAACTGGAAAAACGAAATTCTTTTGCGCTGTAATTTCCACACCGGTTTGGATGGTAAAATGAAATATTAACGATAACGTTGTTTATTCATACAAATATATATATATAATAATAATGAATGCGTCTAATATTTGTACGGGTTCTCTGGTGAAGACCAATTAAAAATTCTGTTGGATATTGTGTTTGTGTTAAAAAAAAAAAAAAATAACCATATATTTTTTTATTTTACCGTATTTTTATAGCGTATTTTATGATGAATATAATACGTAATTGCTTTATTGTTATTATTATTATTATTAATTATAATGTTAAACGTATAGAAATAATAATTTCATTACGCGTATAGACAGACATCGATATATATATATAAATTATATTTATCTAATTTTCGATAAGATTTTATTTTTGTGGCGAGAGATCGATTTTTTTTTTTTTTACGTGAATACGTGAATTACACGGTCGGCGGCGGTGATGGTGATGGTGTATACGATATAATTTATTATCATTTTATTATGTTTTAATTGTAGAGAGCACGGATCGCACTATTAACCATTCTGAGGAAGGCGTTGTAATTGATGATAAGATGAATACGGAAACGAGTGGTGGTGTAAACTTTATCGTCGGCGACGAAGATGGCGTCGATCAAGCTCCGTCGTCCGAGCTCGTTAACGGAGACTTGATAAGAGCTTTAGAAGCAGAGAAACACGAAGACACCGATTCATTCCCTTTGGAAAAGGAGGCCGGACGCATTGGTGTTACGTCGAACAGTAATTCATACAACAACATGTTCGGTTTGACGGAAAGGAGAAAACGGCTTAGGTAATTATTATTATTAATATTTTTTTATTTTTTTTTTTTTAAATTTAATAGTAAATATTATTGTTATTATTATTTTATATGATTCGTGTTGGGGGGAATTAGGATTACTTTGGATTTTTTTTTTTTTAAATCGCAATTATTCGATTTTTATATTCGACGTATAACGTTATGAATATTAGTGGTCCTTTTAAACCGGTGGTTCTCAACTCAACACTAGTAGGCACGGGCCATTTTTATACATTTTCCACCGTCACGGACCACGACGATTCGATTTCCATCCTTCCACCCTCTCTCTCTCTCTCTCCTTAATTAAAATTAAAATTTTCGTAAATAACGAGAAAACAAATTTGCAATTTCTTCATTCGCGGACCACCAGTTGTTGGGAACCAACCATTGCGTTAAACGGTCTTCAGAAAACGAAATATCAAATGTTGCTGTGGGATATATATATTTATATTCAACGTGTATAATAACGTTTTTCAAAACGTCGCTTGTAAACGCTTTCTGTGTTTCAAATTGAAACGTTTTATATTTGAAACGTTTCAATTAATTCAACCGTCGAGATATTTTAGGCGGTATTTATTTTTTTTCTACGGGTTTAATTAATTTTATACGCAATATTTTTTTTATGCACGTTGAAATATCATTTTCGGTGAAAATTGACAATTGAATTATTCCGTTTCTCGTGTGGTGGTGACGTCTTTTATTCGCAATAATGTTGTCGTCGTTCAAACTGACGCGTTTGTTTTAAATTTCTGAATCGCCTAACAGTGTGTATGACGCGTGAATGGTGTTAAATAAATTATAATGCAAATCGCGTGTATCTCGGTTGTAGCATATATAAAAAAAAGTTTATATAATAAAATTAAATAAATAATTAAAAACGATATATTTTTTTTTTTTTTGAAGCGTAAATCAAATCAATGTAAATCATATTTCTACTGGGTTTTATTTACGTTTTTCGAAGTTTAGACTTTTCGCGTTTTAACTTTTTTTTTTTTTTTTCATTTCCGAACGAGAATTTTTTTTATTACAAAATATGTTTTTTTCGCAAAATATTTATGAGATTATCAAAAGGATTCTGTATAAACGTCAAACTTTTCCATTAGAAACCTGACGCGTAACTCAAAAAAAAAAAAAAAAATAGTCGAAACGACCACCAGATATTATTGAACTATAGGAGTGTTAACACTTTTTCAATTTTGTTCGCGTTGTGCAGAATAGTGGGAAAATGATATAATAGACATTATTTTTATCTTTTCACGCGATTCACGTAGATCTGTGTGATATAGTCGTTTTTTTTTTTTTTTTTTGTTCATCAATAAATTTGACACTCTGAATTTATCCACCGGCGGCGTAACGTCAATTATATAATAATATATGGCCTATAATAATTCGTTTTTTATTATTTATTTCGTATTTTTCTACGTGTATGGCCGCGTAACAATCGCAATTTTCACGCTCGGTACGATTTATTTATTTTACAAATATTATTATTATTCAGTTTCATAATAATTTCATTAAAATACAATTACGACGAGTTAAACGATTTTCTGGTTAATTATGCGAGTGGCGTTTTATTTAACCTTCGAACGAACGCGACGCGGCGGAACGTTTTGATAATAACGACATTTTTATGGACTCCGCTCCACCTGCTCTTCTTAATTGAGCCGGTATAAATAGACTATTACCGTATAATTATTATTAACGGTGTTAGCGTTACGATTCGTTGTTAAATCACACGAATTACTTGAAAAAAATATAAGTGTGTATAAACGCGCGAAAAACCATGTAATTCGATTTCGTTGTTTGACTGTTGCCTTATAGAGTCGTACGAAATTTGAAAGTTCCCATGCATTATACTATTCGAAAGGTGTATGCACTCCGATATCGATGAATCGTTCAAACGTTTATGGTTTTCAATAATAGTAATTCTTCTTAAAAAAAAAAAAACGTTCTGTTAAAATAACGAATTCGTTGCGTTTCACTCGGTTCGCAAATTCGGAAGAGGAAAAGATAAATAAACGAATTTTATATAAATAATACGGTCGAACCTCAAACTGTTCTAACTTTTTTTAACTCAAAATATATATATATTTACCCAAATTTCAGGCGGATAAATACTCAACAAATATTTACTTTTCCATTAGTAAATAATTATGTCCAAATGGCACTAATCACGCGTACTCGCCGATTCGATAATAATAAAAAAATTAATATTTTCGCAACGTATCACGCCGTCGTCGCTATTCGGATTTTTCTAGTCACCGTCACCACAACCGAGAGTAGACGACAATTCGCGATCGCGTTTAAGTACATAAAATATAGGTATATAAAAATCTGTCTCAATAATGAAAATGCGATTAATATTGCTGATTGACTGATTATTATAACAAAAATACTCGTTTTCGTCGTCCCGTCGGGTGATTTTTTTTTTTTTTTCATTATATTTTCGTCGTTTATTATTATTATTATTATTATTATTATTATTATTTCCTATATAATTTATACCGACGCGTGGCAATTTCCTGTTTTCAATGTCGAGACGACTTTGCGGAGCGGCGAGAAACGTTTTTTTTTTTTATTTTTTTTTTACCACTCGTGTGTGCACAGTAAAATACTCGCGTACGTCACAACGTCAGAAAACGAGTAAAACGTGTGTGCAAATCACGTTTTTCGTGTACGCATTTTTTTCTATATTTATTACGCGTTAACTAAATAGGTGTGTGCATTATAACACCGGAGAAATTATGCTGCGTTTCGTCGCGTGTTGTTCGTCAGCGGGTTTCACTTCGATATGTCGCAAAAATCGATCGTTTCGATAATTAATAAAACGGGCGTTTCGATCGCGGGGAAAAAATTCCACGTGTAAAAATTCAGAAAATCGCATGATCCGAAATACCCCGAAAACCGTCAATCGTGCAACACACACACGTGCGGGGCAAAAGCTATTCGTACCGACGCAATAATTTTCGTGACGAAAAATAATTTCTTCTTTTTTTTTTTTCTTAACTTTTTCAAATATAACGTTTGAATATTATTAATATATTTTGATTAAAATTAATATATTTAATATATATTGAATTTGTCGAAATAAACGGGGTTGATGGAACAACGAGATCACTGTGTCCGCCGCAATGTTATGACATTTCGTATTACGATCTTGTTCGGTTTCCGTCTTCGTTTCCATTGCTCTGTTGCGCAATATATAGGTATTATCGTGTCTAATACTCTCTAATCCCCGGAGTGTTGACAATGAAATCGAATTTCTCAGTTAATAGCAGTTGTTATAATGAATACGATCGAATAAATATCGTTTTCGCCTGTTATTACGAGAACCGCGCGGGCGCGTGAAAAATAAAAAGAAAAAAAAACCATTGCGGTGAAATGTGTAAGAAACGAATTTCCCGCGGCAGAATCGCGTTTAGAATAATCCTGCGCTGGTTACTGTAGAAATAAACGCGACGTTTATTAAAAACGATGCAAAACACGGATTCCGAGTGCGATTCCAATATATATATATACGAGTATACGTATCAAGTGAAAATGTACTCGCCGAGCGATGTCCGCGCAATAACGCCCGTTGGGTTTTTTAATGTGTTATAATACAATTTAATTTGCATTCGAAACGTTTCCTTTTTCTGTTTTCGTTACACATACATTACGCGGAAAAAGTATCGTCCGTTTTCGCAACAAGTGTCTGCACACGCCTGTATCGATTATAATAAAATATAATTCGTGTGTTTGATGCGTTCGATTCGCACGCGTGTAATTTTTCTTTTTTTCTTCGCGTTTATATTCCTGCGGTACATTGTATATATAATATATATATATAGTGATTTTCTTTCTTTTTTTTTTTCCTACCGTTTCGTACAAATACAATAAAAATCAACGTTTACATTACATATTATATATTCACACGTATTGTGTTCGTATTAATAACGAAAACACAAAAAAAAAAAAAAAAAAATTTAATCGACGAATTAAACCGCGTACACGCTGGCGGCGGTGGCGGTAGCGATTGATGATTGTCGCTTGTGACACATTACAGTCTGAACACGAACGGTGGTGTGTGGTGCGCGTGTGAAAATCGATAGCGAAAACAAAACTAGAGAAGCGGTGTCGTCGGAAGAGAACTTTGTCGTTAAATGTACAAAAACGCGATTGTTTCGCGTTTAATTATTATTAATTAATCGGTTAATTAATTATCGCGTTACGACAAGTCTTAAGTAGTAGTAGTAGTAGTAGTGTCGTTATATATCATTGTAACACAAAACCGACGAGAAGAAGAACGATCACGACGAACTCACCACACACACACATACACACGAAATTACAACGCATTAATGTAATTATTACGCGTTTCTCGCGTCCAACCAAATGGTGAGCGGGGGAAGAAGGCCTTCTTCGATTGTTGTAATATATATGTATACTCGCTCGATCGCCGCGGTGTGCCCGTCGTCTACTATCGCCCACCGGCCGTCGTCTGTCTCTTCTACCACTACCAACAACGTCGTCGTCGTCGTCGTCGCCTCGACACTGTATTATATGTACTTAACGTTTCAATACCGCCGCCGCCGCCGCCGCCGTTGCGGTTACCGAATAACAACAACAAAAACAATAACGACGAGGAGAACAACAGTCGCGCACAACACGACGGCGACGACGAGTCGTCGGTAGAACGATCTCCGTCCACCGTTCGCGAATTTCGTTCGTGGTTTTTTCATTACGCGTCTTCTGCGTCGGCTCCTTCCCCCCCCCCACCACACGCTCACCCTACCGTACGCGAACGTAAACGGCGATTATTGGCCGCCGCGTTACAACACCGACGGCGGGCGAAGGGGTCATCATGCTACAGCAACGCAGAAATTCCAGACGATTCGTGCTGTCCGAGCTCCGGACGTTCGGCAGATCGCCCGTCGCAAACGATAACGTCGGCGGCGGCGGCGGCGGAGGAGGAGGAGACGCCGCCGCGGCGGCGTCCACGTCGGTCGCCGCGGACGTCGATTCGGACGACGCGGACGACGGTGGTTTTTGCATACAATTGGAACCGATGCCGCCGTTGACGGCGGCGTCGCACGGCGATTCGCCGTCGTTGTCGTCGTCGAAGCGCATGTCGTTGGCCGACCTGTCGTCCCTGCACGACGACCGGCCGCCCAGCAAACACGAAATCGCCCAATGGAAATCGATTAAAAACCTGAAATCCGGCATCACGTAAGTCCCAATCGCTCGCACCTACAGGCGTGTCCCCGTCCCTATGATATATCCCCTCGCGTTCCAAAACCAACTCGCCAATATTTATACCGTTTATATAAAGGAGAACAAAAAAAAAAATGCTTTCAAAGTCGAGAATATTTCGTTGGAATTTCTTTCAACGAGTTTGTTCACGTATTGTACAGATTTCATACACGTTCGACACCACCGTCGATTTGACGTGAGCGTCCGTGGCCATAGTCTGTGTAAAAATTCAGTGGGTTAAGCGCTTTATTTTAAATTCGTAAAACACGACAGGTTACTGGACGTCGACAACGTGTTGACACCGGCCACGGGTGGGTGCCCGTTCATTCATGTCGACTGCGTGTTGACATTGGCGTCAAACGCAATTGTCCTTCCAAAGTCCAAGTTATGACGGCTACTTCCCCGTAACCGTCGTTTTCAGCCCAGGGCGGGTGGTTACGATATTTTTTTTTTTCTTCCGACTTTTCACGCTGTATATCGATTGCAGTTATTCGGTGATTGGAAATGCTCATAAAACACTTTAGTTAGCAGATCGAGAATCGTAATTGTCAAAATAAAATGTATAAGAAAAACGAATTATGCCTGGAGTATTCACAGAAAAAAAAAAAAAATGTTTATAAACGTCGTTTCGTCCACGAGTCATCGGCTTTTTTTTTTTACTTATTTATTATATAGGAAGATTTAAATGCGCAACATTATCGTGGTCTGGAAAATAGCGTTCGACCTGTGTTGTGCTCGATTGATTTCGGAACGTCGTTTTCTACCATAATTCAACACTATGCGCATAATCGTCGCACAATATTATCGTTATTATTATTATTATTATTATTGTTATTAGCGAGAACATCGAATAAATCGCTGCACCGCCTTTTTAACACTTATTCACACTGACTTGAACGCGGTTCCGAGAGACGCTGATTTATGACAAAAAAAAAAAAAAACATATTTAGCCTAAAAGCCGTTTACGACGGCGCGCGAATTTCAAAAGCATTTTTACGATTTCTCGTGCGTTTCGCCTCGTAATAACGCCCGTACGCGATGACGGGAGAAAAAGCGTATTTTTTATTTTACGGTCGTCTTTTTTTTCCTACTCGCATACCGGGTGGTAAAAAGTGATAGCTGCAGTACTAAAAGAAAAAAACAAAATAAGAATAGATATTTTCTGTTACGTGTGGACATTTCATTTTATAATATCGACGGTGGTGACGGATTTTTTGTCGTCCGAATTAATTTCGGTACACAACGACGTTAAAACAGTCTCCGCCTGGGGCCCCCCCGGAATTTTCTTGGATGAATTTTCGTTCAAAAAAAAAAAGAATATTCTAACGTAGTGTGCAAATTAGTCGGTCACAACGGGGGCGGGGGGGGCAGGAGGCTGCTCGCTTCCACGCGTCAACACTCATTTCTGTTTTCGTGTTTTCTTTTTCAATATTCTCCAAGTAAACAAGTCGTAACGTTAACGTTTCACTCTCTCTCTCTCTTCATTATTCGTTGTATACGGAGCTGTATAATGGCTATGGATGGTTTCTACCGTATTTTTCCCCTCTATGGCGCCTTACGATTACTCAATATTTTAGTATTACGTTGAGAACTCCGTCGTGTCGCAACGCACACGTTTTACGAATGAATTCCGTCCTAATTTTGTTATTATGCTATAATATGATATGTGTGAGAGAGTGAAATGTGTGAACTGTGATAAAATCCGCAGTCGTTTGATTATAAAATGTCCAAAGACGCGTTATATTCTAATGAATATATTATTATTATTATTATTATTATTATTATTATTATTATTATTATTATTATTATTATTATTATTGTTTGTAACGCGTCGTGGTAAGCCGCCGCCGCCACCAAATTAATTATAACATCGAGGCGTCCATACGTTTTCGGATTCATATTTTTTTTTTATGCTTAGCGCGCACAAATTAGCACGCCCAACACCGTCGCTAAAATGTGTGTCAATAATAATAATAATAATAATTCTGCAGTAATATTATTTATTACGTGTAAAAAACGTGTGTAAACATCGCATGATAATAATAATAATTTAGCGTGTAGGATGTGTGCGTGTGTCTGGAAAATCACTACGACAGTCGCCGACGACAATGCTCGTTTCTTTTCCTCTCATTTCTCCCGTGTACCACCGCGAATTGTCCGTGGTACCACCGTCGTCGTTAACACCGCCATACAGCAGCATCAACGAACGAACGTATTATCATGATGTCTCGTTCGTGTTTCCAATTGAAATTAATTTTATTTTGTTTTTGTCTATTTTTTTTTTTTTTTTTGCTACGCCGTAGCAGTAAAATCGGTATATCGGTTTATCTGAAGTCGATGTTCGTAAAAAAAAAATAAAAAATAAATAAAAAACCGAAACAATAGGTATGTGTGTGTGTGTGTGTTTTTTTTTTGCGTTAAAACCGTATTCGATTATCGTTTTGCACGTTTTTAACGCTTCGGTTTACAAAATTATGCGTTTTGGATTTGAATATCGCGCGTGTCACCGATTATGTCCGAGACGTTTAAAATAATGATAATAATAATAATAATAAATAATAATAATAAT
The DNA here is from genome assembly GCA_032441825.1 of Chaetogeoica ovagalla. Taxonomy (NCBI): domain Eukaryota; kingdom Metazoa; phylum Arthropoda; class Insecta; order Hemiptera; family Aphididae; genus Chaetogeoica; species Chaetogeoica ovagalla. The sequence continues at coordinate 3,447,543 of CM063744.1, forward strand.
AATAATAATAATAATAATAATAATAATAATAATAATATTATATGACTCTCGCCGGAATTTTTTAAGATGGCGACGACGTCCTTACACGGACGAAACGAACGCGTTCCCGTAAAAAACACGTGTGCGTGTGTGTTTATACGATAAAACCCGTTTTAAAGAGAACGACCGACTGCGGTTTCGTTGTTGTATTCACTTGCAACACACGCGCGCACCAAAATTTCTACACGAAATAAACCACGGTGTTGTTATTGTCGGAATATAACGGAATCGAGTTTTTTCTCTCTCTCTAAATGTCTCTAATTCTTAAAAATATTGTAATACAATCGCCATTTCGGCGATTAAAAAGTATACTTTCCCGATTTACGCATTATTGTTTGGAGACGAAAAATCTGAAAAAATCGATAAAAAAAATTAAATATATATATAGTTTTTCTCGTGTTTATAATAACCGCTTCGCGACGGTTGGTCACACGCACGCTTCGTTTCGAAAACACGTAAAATTGGGCCAATATATACCGCCTCTTTCATTCCCATTGCATTTCTTTTTTTTTAATACACACTCGTACGCAAACATAACCTGTTCCTCGTCGGTTATATGATCTCACTACACTTATGATAATATATTATTATATTATATGTGTACGCGTTCGAATCGACTGGGGCGGATAATAAGCAGTTTCCCCATACACGCGCGCGCGGTTTTTAATAATTTTAATAAAATTATTATCGAGTTATTTCGCGTGCGCGCGCCGTCTAAACGCGTAACTAAATAAATACGCGATGCGGCGGTTAGGTGACGGTCGATGGCCATTCGTTTTGCAATGTCGCCGCGTGTCCGGATCGCTCTAAATCCGATCCGTCGGTGTTAAATCGATAGCGATTTAATCCGCGTCGGTATCGTCAGCTGATGTGCGGAGACACTGCGCGCGCGAGAGAGATTCAAGGGGAAAAAAACCGCTTCTGATTTTATATTGATAAATGCGCATATAATAATAATAATAATATTATTATTATTATTAATCAACCGTGTCATGTCGCAATAATAATTTTCTGCGAACGTTGTAAAATTGTGTAGGTATTAAAGTATAAATAAAAAAATGTTTGCTGCGCGTGCAACGTGTAAAAAAATAGCGATAACGTGACCGCGGCGGAAGACGATTCCGCCGCATCAAACCAGTATTGGATCGAAATCATCTTTCGTTTTGGAAACGACCGACGACCATAATAATTGTGTACCCACCATTAATGATAGTAGAAAAAAGATTTATCATTTTAAAATGGTATTTTTTAACCGCCCGTTTTCAATGAACATAATACGGAATCGGCGGTGTATTTATCATTTTTTTTCTGTCGTTTTTATTAACTGTTTATTCGAAATTAAACACTATCGAAGTAAAAGACGCCGTTTAAGTTTAAACGTAAACTCCTCCCCCCCTCCCTAGTTTTAAACGTTGCAAATTTCGGTAACGACTTCGATGTGTCAACATAATAGTAATACACGTAAACGCTATACTTGGTTTCTCATCGTCGTAATAATTATTGTTCTTAAATAGAGCAAATAAACGTCGTCGTTTCATACTACGGATTGTGGACATTCGGAGGTGACGATAATAAAATGATTCGTTAAACGTTTTATTCGGTTTCATTATTATTATTATTATTGTCTCGTAATGTGTAGTCTTTTTACCCATAACTCATCGTAACCAACATCCGAAATTGTGTACGCAAAAATAAAAAAAAATTCGTTTCGATTAGATTAAAACGAGTTTAAAAACGTATTAAATTAACTCATTGGCGGCGGCTCGTCGTTGCATTGCACATTTGTGTTTCGAATATTATTCACTCGGCTAAACGGAAAATCATACGCGAAAATCGGTTAACAAAAACAAAAAAAAAAAAAAAAATTAATAGATTTTTACACATCGCGCGGAGAGTTGTTGTAATTGATACAGTTGATTACAGTAAATGACTCGGAATAAGTTTTCAAATGAAAAATGTACGCCCCGGGGTTGACTGACAATCGGCCGAAACGCCGACGACGATTCGCGTAAAAATAAACTTAACAAATAACGGAATTGCGAATATAGTCGAGTAATATTTTTATTGAATTTTAACTATATTTTTTTCCGATATCTATTTTTTTTAAGTTTTTTTGAAAAATTTTCTAAAACTATGCGAAAATGTTTGAAACAAAATTTTGCACATCGACCCACTAGGCTAAGATATTCGGGGGTTACCACATTGGTCTGTTATACGGTCGTAAATATTAAAAATTTGCGAAAATGGATAAATCCGAAGGCCCTCTAGCTAATAACTATACATATAATTACAACAATCATTGTGACTGCCCACCCGTTGTTGGAAGTAGGTGAAATTACATCATACCCTATGGCATAGGGCACACGATGTGTCATCGGCTCCACTGAATTTCACAACACACACCGGTGTGTGTGTGTGTATTTAAAAGTGTAGGCGGTATTTGACATGAAATTTAGAATTTGTCGATTCAAATGTAAACCGTGTCTCGGAGTATTTCGCGTTTAAAGTATGTTTTTACGCGCGTATTTTCAGCAAAAAAACAAAAAAATGCGAAATACAATTTTCTAACAACGACAGTATAAAAAAAAAAAAAAAAAAAATAATACAATTTTAAGTAATTTTATAGTCCACAAATCTTTTAACAGAAATTACGATTGAACTCTACGATGAAACTAAAAGGTTTTTTTTAAAAAAAAACCTCAAATTGTTAGTCTGTAATTAATCTTAATAATAATCGTAAAGGAAACTCAAATTATATATGTATGTTTCTTTTTAAATAAATATTTTAATTACCGCGTAGACTGTATGCAATCGCCCAATATAATATGAATTATTCGTTAAAAAAATTTTCATGTTTATTTTATTGCAGAAAATTACTTTTAAAAAATACTTATTTTTATCGTCCGTCCCCGAGTTATTATAGGTGCGGCGAAAACATAATTATATTTTCCGTTATTCGTCGGCTTCGTCCGAGCCTCCGTCCGCTGTTACGGTTTGTTTTTATCTCAATTATATATTATATTGTGTGAGGTTATTACGTATTTATTGTTATTGTTTTTTCATAAATATATATAAATTCTAGTCCATATTTTCACTTCACTCTTCTAGTACTGACATTGACGAAGGTTATCATAAATGCGCGTGCCTTCGGTTTATATTATAAGGCATTGTAGCTGTGTCAGTCAGTATATTCTCGAATGCGGTACAACTATGGTAATAAAATGTGTAAAGGGGAAAGAAAGTGGGGGATTAAACTCGTGGGACCCTTAAAAAAATATATTTTTTCATTAAAATTTCAATTGTATATTTGTTTTCTTTGCTTTTTTTTAACGAGAACGCTTTACCTATATGAAACCGTAAAAAAAAAATAATAATAAGCAGATAATTAATAAATACGTATTAAAAAAAAAAAGAAAAAGTTACGACGTTGTTAAAATTGTTATTGCTCTATGCTAATGAGACTCATCGCAATTAATATAATATTATACATTAATTCTATTAATTGAAATGTACACGGTCTTTTACGACATTCGGAGATTTATACCTACAACTTGAATCGAGTTTTGAATATTTCTCGTTTCCGATTGCAATCATCACACCACAGTGGTCGAGGAGAACCGACCTTGTCCCCGGTGTCGCAGGGAATTCGCACCTCCTCTCACATATTTCTACACCGTTTAAACCCTCTTAAACCGGTACTATTTCTCAGATACGAGTAGTAGCTTTTAAATAATAATTTTCGATTTCAGCTCGTGCGTTTCAGTTGTATGCAGGAATGGTGTGAAATGACGGTCGGACAAGACCAGCCATGATAGAAATGAATCAAAAGCCCAGTGTGTTAGTCCGATTTATATTTGATTATAATCCATAAGTAATAAATAAAGGGTATAAAGTTCACGAGTGCGTAAACTCTAAACCGTTAAACTCTCGGACCATGGAACGCTGCCCTGTGCCGCCACCGTGTGTGTGTACCTATCGTACAATTTTTCCTGAGACGGTTTTATATTGATTTTGAATTTTTATTAAATTTCAGACACGTATTTACTTAAAAAAAAAAAAAAAAATCGTTTTCATAACGTGTATTGCATACAGACAATATTTCGAATTTATAAAAAGTAGTTTTTTTTTTAAAAAAAAATATTTAATGCTGTTGTCCATTTTCAAAACCGAGGTCGCTGAGACGACACACCTACATCACTATTATTACACTCCTATCGCGTAATAATAATAATAATAATAATAATAATAATAATAATAATAATAATAATAATAATAATAAAATAATGACAGCGAAAACAAAATCCGACCGACAGATTTCTTACCACAGTGTATAATAATCGCAGACGGTTTGCAAAAAACAAAAAATATTTTTCTCATCTTCAGCTGCACGGAATATTATTGGTAAACTTTACATTTTCTAGGATGCTGAGTTCGAAAATGACGGCCGTTTCCCTCTTTCGCCTACTGTAATTTTGTGTGTGTGTGTGTGTAAAATAATAGGGGGTAACAATAAAAAAAAATAACAGAGATGAAAAAATACGGATTTTTTTTTCGCTATTTTTATCGGTTTTAACGAATTTTAAAATCAGTAAGAAACAGTGAAATGACAGTCTTTTGGTTGCTGCAGCCCCGTGATCTGTTAGAATCGCGCTAGCTGGATCGAGCGCTGTAGTAAATAATGACGTCTCCTCGAGTCTACGAACACAAAATCGAAAACGATAAATCTCTGCTGAATTATGAGATTTACACAGATGAGACGAGTCTTATTAACGTTGCAATAACAACGGTATGGACAAGGTTGACGACGAATGTGTGGTACACTGGCATTCTAATTTCTTTTATTTTTTTCGCGTTAGTCAGTGGCAACCGAAAATTAGTTCAAGGGAATGTTTTTTTTTTTTTTCTCAATCGGATTCTCCGTTTTACTTTTCGACCGTCGTGCCCGGCCTGGACTACGCGATGATTTGCCGACGTATTTATTTTATTTTTCGTATTTATTACCGTTTTCTCCCCGTCTTGGTCGTGACGACCAAAAGTTTTTGTCGAGAAAATTAAAAATTAATTTTTCGCACATTGTCGTAATATGGAATACTTTGGACGTGATATTATAAAAAAAAAAAAAAAAATTGAATTGTTTGTATCGTTTAAACGACACAAATGAATTCAACTATACTTTCCGACAGAGAGTATACCTTGTCTTTCAATCCAGTGTAGGGGTTATAGAGGTACTCCGCGTGTGGTTTTCTTCGTTTTCTACTATGAAAACAGTCATATACTGTATTCAACGGGTATTTGGATGGATGGGTTTTTGATTTGATTTATTTATTTGTTCTAATTGTCGCGTTCATTCGTATTATAATACGATCGAGATTTATAATTAAATATATTCGTACTTCGTCGTTAGTGTTGCATCCAAAGATATACAATTTTCGCGATCCGAACGTATTTATTATTTTCGCGTAAAAACGTATCGATCGGGGAAATAAAACAGAAACATCGATTTGATTGAAATTAAAAACGTATTTTAATAATATTTTTTTCACCTGTACATTTCTCGAAGGATTTTCGCGCGATTTTATTTTCTTTTTTCTATATCGTTTCAATAACGAGAGAGAGAAGTCGCGTTATTTTTATTTTCTACACAATGTTTTTTTTTCAGTATGTTTACTGTTTTACATAATTTATGAATTCTACACAATCGCGATATATCGATTTTTACTATGTGGCGGAAGAATTCTACTTCGGGACGGTACAATAAATATTATATTATATTGCGTACGGGTTTAATATGACTTTTTTTTTTCTAGAACGTTTAATGAAACGTTTTTGTTTTTGTTAACCGATTCATCGTAAATACGAGAAATATTTATTACGCGCGTGTTAGTGCTCAAAATTATTTTTTTCGTTCTCTCGTAAAATAATTGTTTGACGCTTAGAATTTCGTTAGCAACCGTCTTATATTATAATGCAAATTTGTAAACAACTTTATGTGCGTACAATATACGCTAACCATCGTAACGTTTACAAATCCGAATTTTTTTCATTTTAGTTAAAAAGAAAGAAAAATGTATAATTTGATCGGAATTATCGTTAGTCGGGGCTAGGTTTAAACGTGTAAAATGTTTATAACGCGCTCTGTGTACTGCAGTGACTTTTTATCATAACAACAAGTATTCAATTCTATATAAATACATTTAACGCGTATCGTATCTTGTGTGTGTGTATAAACGTAAAATTTAACCGTTTTAATTTCTATATAAAATTTATTTTTATTTTAATCTCGACGCGTATTTTTTATTATTATTATTATTGTTATTATTATTATTATTATTATTATTATTATTATTATTATTATTGTTATTATTATTATTATTATTATTATTATTATTATTATTATTATTATTTAGTCGTACATCACAACGAGGCGTGTTATCGCCGTCCCTGATATTATCTCTCGTGTACATCGCGCATAAAATCTCATCGTACAAACTAAAATTTATAATATAATAATAGTGCGATGTTACTATTAGTGGTAATAATCGGCCTATTACAGAAATAAAAACCATTTTCTGTGAATTTTGTTTTTTATCTGTTTTTAACCTTTATTTCATTACGTATACTGTGCGTATTGCTTATCCGACAATTTCCATTTAAACAAATACAACAGACACGAGAATAACTTGTTGATATAATTATATCATCTGTATTTTAAATACACCAAGTCGGTGTTAAATCACTCATCGGGTGAAATCTACAATGGAAGTAAAAAAAAAAAAGAATTGTTTTTTTTTTTATTCAAACCGTATTTTTTATGTATTTATTCGAAGAGTAATTTATGAATATTTGAGGAGAAAAATCCAATTAAAAAAAGAAAACGTTTTTTTTTTTTTTTTATGAGCGAATTAAATTCGGACCGGTAAACAACCAACTGTTATCACACGGCTTTTTCTTCTTCTTCTTCTTATTATTATTATTAGTATTGTTATTATTAATATTATTATTATTATTATTATTATTAGAAACGGTTAGGTTCACGCAACGATAGGTTTCTTCTTTTATACCATATATAATTCATGATATTTTTTTTCTCACCCGTCGTGTATTATTTTTTTTTATTTTTTTTATATATAATATATATGAAATAATAACGGTGACGCAATCGAAATTTAATTACGGTATTTGTTTGAATTTTTTTTTTTTTCTACGTTACACCAGCGAAACGTAATGCGTGTATTACACGCCGAATAATGCGTTTTATTCAGAATATATTAATTGAAATTTCATTTACGTCATCAATTTCCTCCGCGCGTATACGCCGTCGCGTTAGGCGGAAAATATGATTCTTAAAATAGTGCTCCCAACGAGATTTCCATTATTGTCATTTTCTTCGCGAATGACGACGGGCAAACCCGTACGAAAAAGCCGCTTATATTTCGCGTTTGTCTAAAGTGAAAATATACTTAGAAAAAACCATTGGTCTCCGTGTTACGCGCATTTTTAAAAAAAAAAAAGTTAAAATCGATTTCGAACGCTTAACGATAAAATACTTGTGCGTACAATAAAATATGTATAAAACGCTCGTCTTCTCGTTATAAAATTATTATTTCTCCGTTTATTTGTACGGTTTCGTGCCGAATATTTGTGTTCGGTCGTTTGGCCGAAAACGGTTTGCTACGTGTCAGTAGAGGAGCGAAGGGGGGAGCACTCGTAAACATTTCAGGAAAATTGTAATTGCTTTAAGGATCGGTGCAAAAGTCTAAAATTTTAGTTTACAGATTTTAATTTTTTTTTTTTTTTTTTTGTCTTCTCGTCTAATTGGTTTTTAACGAAATTTCACCCCGCGGTTTTCAGTTGTGTGTACAGCTAGAAGAAAAACGTTGTACAGAAAGACCAAGAGACTGAAAAACGTCTTTCGTCAGCGTACTAAACTCATTAGGAATCCTAGTTAGGCTTTCCCCGATGATTTTAGTTACGATTCGTGATTAATGTATTGTAAAATCAAGAGGAAAAAAATCCAAAAAAAAAAACCCCACGATTACTTAAAAGAAAAAAATGTACGTGGTTTTTTAAAGCACAGTCGGATCCAATCCGCGCACAGTTGATAATTTTAAATTATTTTAATCGTTTTTGTTATTATTGAAAACGTTAAAAAAAAACCATTCGTTTCAAAATATTCCGAACAGTTTACAATAACAAATGTATGTATATACTTTTTGAAACAGTAGAAGTGCTCGTCAAACGTTTCATTAACTCTCTTCGACCGCAAAACGAACATAGATTGTATTTTAGAATTGTTATTTTCGTCATTTTCCCATAAAAAAAAAAAATATACGATTACATACAATTATTAGAATTTCGATTTTAAAAACATATTTTACACGAATAAAGGCAATTAAACATTCTATCGTTTCATTTTTGTCATTTGACGGCAATACCCTGGTATAATTTTGATTTCGGTGTTGATATTTTTTTTTTTTCTGTAAATTTCCTTGTGCATTTGTTTTTGTATAATAATACACAATAATTCCGATCGAAATGTCACGAAATTTATTGATTTCAATTTAAATTTGTCGTTTCAGCGTATTTTTGATACCATTTCTCTTATTATCATTGCAATGTTGTTGTAATTCTCAGTAGGTGGTATAGTTGATACAAAAAAATATTATTATATTTATTATTTATACATAACAGTACCTATTTATGTTTAGAACCAAAGAAGCTTTTTTTAAATAACACTATTGTAATACTTCAAACGAAAGACCATTTTAATTAATCGATACGTTTTATACACATACACATTTCGGTGATATAAATATAATATGTACAATATGGCTTGAATTGATTTTTACTCTTTGCTCATTGCACTATAATAGTATATTAAGATTAGATAAAATTTGTACATCATTAAAATCTATTATTAGACGTCTAACACGTAGTATATATTCAGTAAGAAATATTGTGCATATACTACGTTTTTGTATTTTTAAACATATGTGTGTGCGTGTGTGTTTAAATTTATATAAATTATATTATGTAATGGGTTCGAATTACGATTTCTCAATTATAAATATTATATTTGGATGCGAGTGTATTTTATATATATATATATATATATATACACATATGTGTATGAAAAAAATCTATATTTTATTGCTGTATTCAATACGAAACTTATATTGTAATATGGTAATAATTGATAGTTCCCACAATATATTATATTTATAACATAATTAAATGGCAAATGCGTCTATGATCTTTCAAAGTACATTATCCAAAAAAAATATTAAGACTAAAAATGTCAGTTCACTTTGTAAAAGGAAAAAAAATTAACATGTAATTGCCCGCGTATACATTGAGTAATATAATGGCAAGAGAAGTTTGTACTATTTTGAAAATGATTTTTTTTTAAATATAAAAAAAAAATCCATTTCGTAGACTATAATTCAATGATATGGTGAAAGGTAATTACAAAATTGCGCTTTATTATAATACCGTACAATGTTATGTATGCTCTTTCTACATATATCTATTTTTCGTCTATTCAAGCACCACAATCTATTTGGATTAAGTTTTTTTTTTTAATTTGACTTTATTTTCCAATTTAAACTTATATATGTAATGTAATACTGAACCTAATTAAATATTTATAGAAATACAGTATTTAAAGGAAGTAGTATGATATGTAGTAACGTTGTAACAGTTATTTCATAAATAACCTGTTCAACGCTTCAAGTATTAGTTTGAATATATAAATTTACATAATGTGTTGCCAAAAAAAAAAAAAGATTAAAACTTTTAATATTTGATTTGTATTTTTATACCAATCATTTCAATATTAGGACTGATTCAGTTGAATACATTTTATGAACAAAATAATAATTTATTTGCAAAAAGCTATATTAACATTTAAATACACAATTTATCTTACACTTATTTAGACTTTCTTTTTTTATAATCATGACTTTTTGTTTTTTGTTTTTTTTTTTTTTAAAGATGATAAATATTTGTTATGCTGTAGTTTTCAAAACTAATATTACTATTATTAATTTGTTTGATATTTTAATTAATTTGTAAAAACCGTAAGTTCGACGTAATGTTTTTAACTAAAAATGGTTTACATTTATTTTAGGCCTAGTATGTCACAAGGCAATGTTATCCATCAACGAATGACCGAAAAAGATTTCAATGTAAGCACTCCGGAAGAATTTGTGAAACGTTTCAAAGGGACACGAGTTATAAACAAGGTTTATGCACACGATTTATATTATAAATTAAAACTTTAACATTGCCTATTTTTAATGTTAACCAATCAAAAACATGTATATAAATAATCCTATTCCGTATTATAGGTTTTGATTGCCAACAATGGTATTGCTGCTGTAAAATGCATGAGATCTGTTCGACGTTGGTCATACGAAATGTTCAGAAATGAAAGGGCTGTACGATTCGTAGTTATGGTTACACCAGAAGATCTTAAAGGTAACATATGTCTGTATAGTGAATAACTCATTAAAAACATGTTCCCGCTGGATTATTTTTTTATGTGTTAATTAAGGATTAAAATCTAAACTACATTGCAGTTTATTTATTATATATATTTTTCATTACAATGTTTGTATTTTCATTATTTCAGCGAATGCTGAGTATATCAAAATGGCTGATCACTATGTACCGGTACCCGGAGGCACAAACAACAACAACTATGCTAACGTTGAACTCATTGTCAATATAGCCATACGTTCTCAAGTTCAGGTAAATTAGTATTTTTGCAAAAACAAAATGCACTGTAAAATATACTATATTAATTTAAAATTTCTATAGGCTGTATGGGCTGGTTGGGGTCATGCATCTGAGAATCCAGAACTTCCAAAGTTGTTGGATAAAAATAAAATCGCTTTCATTGGACCGCCTGAAAAAGCTATGTTCGCTCTCGGCGATAAAATTGCTTCAAGCATTGTTGCACAAACTGCAGAAATTCCAACATTGCCCTGGTCTGGTTTAGGTATAATTCATTAACACACACACACACACACACACATACATATTCAATTGTAAAATATTCAAGTTTTAATTTTGTGTTTTGCGTTTAGGGGTGACAGGCCATTATTCTGGTAAAAAAATTGAAATCGGACCTGAGTTGTATAAAAAAGGATGTGTTGCGACAATTGATGAGGGTGTAGTATCAGCTGAAAAAATAGGATATCCAATTATGATTAAAGCTAGTGAAGGTGGCGGCGGCAAAGGTATAAGAAAAGTGGAAAATTCAGAAGATTTCCCAAATGCATTTAAACAGGTATTTTCAGAATCGCACGCGATTACATTACATTTTAAAAATAAAACATGATTTTTTTTTCAAATTCTAAATTTATAAATTTTTAGGTTCAAGCCGAAGTTCCTGGATCACCAATATTCATAATGAAATTAGCTAAATGTGCTAGACATTTAGAAGTGCAACTTTTGGCCGATCAGTATGGTAACGCCATATCTTTGTTTGGACGTGATTGTTCGATTCAAAGAAGACATCAAAAAATTATCGAAGAGGCTCCAGCAGTGATTGCTGAACCTACTGTATTTGAAGATATGGAAAGAGTAATATACACATTTTTATTAAAATTAATTTAAATTTTGTTTTTAATTATTTTTAACTACTGTTTTAGGCTGCTGTTCGTATTGCCAAAATGGTCGGTTACGTTAGCGCTGGTACTGTTGAGTATCTATACGATACAGATGGAAACTATTATTTTTTGGAGTTAAATCCTAGGCTCCAAGTGGAACATCCGTGTACTGAAATGGTGTCTGACGTTAATTTACCAGCAGCGCAATTGCAAATTTCTATGGGCTTACCCCTTAATTGTATCAAAGACATCAGATTACTTTATGGAGAATCCGCTTGGGGAGATAGTTATATTGATTTTGAAGCTCCAAGGCATAAGCCTCATCCATGGGGTCATGTAATCGCTGCTCGAATCACTAGTGAAAATCCAGATGAAGGTTATTAATTAATTTTTTTTTTGCCCTTGTGACATTTTAATATTTTGTAGAAATAATGCTATTTAAAATGTTTATATGAATCCCATAATATAAATACATTTAATATTTTATACTTGTAATATCAACAGAATTAATCATAATCCAAACTGATTTTTATTTAATTTATAATCTACGTTTATGATATAAAAAATTTGTTTGTTACTTAATACAGTTTTATAATTTTTTTCTATTTTAGGTTTTAAACCTAGTTCTGGTACTGTTCAGGAATTAAATTTCCGTTCTTCAAAAAACGTATGGGGATATTTCAGTGTGGCTGCTTCAGGAGGGTTGCACGAATTTGCTGATTCTCAATTTGGTCATTGTTTCTCATGGGGAGAAAACCGAGAACAAGCTAGAGAGTATGATTTATCAAATTGTTAAAATATATTTAAAATAGAAATTGTCCTAATATTCTTTTGTTTTTAATAGAAATCTAGTCATTGCACTTAAGGAACTTTCTATTCGTGGAGATTTCAGAACTACTGTTGAATATTTAATCACACTTCTTGAAACCGAATCATTTCAAGTAAGAGCCAGATTGTTTTTTCCTCTAAATTCATTACATTTGTCGTTATAAATATCTTGAAATTATTTCAGACAAATACAATTGATACGGCCTGGTTGGATTTATTGATAGCAGAGCGAGTGCAATCTGAAAAACCAGACGTATTACTAGGAATTATTTGTGGAGGACTTCATATCGCCGATCGTACTATCTCTGAATCATTCCAAAATTTCCAAACTTCTTTAGAACGGTGAATTTTTTTTTACTTATTTGTTTAAAACAAAATATTTTATAAAGTGAAACTTCTATTATGTTATTTTTAAAAAACATAATAACTTCATATGACTAGGATATTTATTTTAAATGTGTTATATTTTTTTCAGTGGTCAAGTTTTGAGTGCCAATACACTGGATCATCATGTATCTGTAGAATTAATTCACGAAGGATTTAAATATAAAATCCAAGTTACCAAATCTGGACCCAATTCATATTTCCTTATTATGAACGGTTCTTTCAAGGAAATCGAAGTGCATCGTCTTTCTGATGGTGGTAAGTACATAGCTTTCATACTCATGTTTAAAAATGTGAATTTATTTCTAAATACAATGCAGGAATATTGTTATCTTTGGATGGATCCAGTTTCACTACTTACATGCGAGAAGAAGTTGATAGATACAGAATAGTAATTGGTAATCAGACATGTGTTTTTGAAAAAGAAAATGATCCATCTCTATTGCGCTCACCATCTGCTGGCAAATTGATCAGTTTCCTTATTGAAGATGGTGGACCTGTCAAAAAAGGTCAACCTTATGCCGAAATAGAGGTAAATGTTTATAGAGTTTAAATTTTTTTTTTTTTTTATAAATTTAATTTAAATAATATTCGAATGGCAGTAATTTATTACTTTTTTATCACCTTCAATTAAGGTCATGAAAATGGTGATGACATTAAACGCAACGGAAAATGGCCGTGTGTACTACAACAAACGGCCCGGTGCTGTTCTTGATGCTGGTTCATTGATTGCAACACTCGAATTGGACGATCCGACTTTGGTTACAAAAGCTGTTGAATATAAAGGACAGTTCCCCGAACTCGACGGAACTTCCCATATTTACGGAGAAAGTCTTAATAACATACATACATGTTATAGAGCTATGTTAGATAACATTTTAGCTGGTTATTGTTTACCAGAACCATATCATCTTGTCCGTTTAAGAGAAGTAATTGAAAAATTCATGAACTCTCTGCGTGACCCTAGTTTACCGTTATTGGAATTGCAGGTAGAAAAAATTGTGTTTTTATGCCTTGAAAATGTTATGCTTACCTAATTAAATAACATGGATTTATTTTAATTAGGAGGTGATATCATCAATATCGGGTAGAATTCCAAAAGCTGTCGATAAAAAAATAAAATCATTAATGAAACTTTATGAAAGAAATATCACATCGGTACTTGCGCAATTTCCTAGTCAACAAATAGCTGCTATTATCGATGGGTAATTAGATAATTGAAATATTATAAATTTTATTATTAAAAACATTCGTTAAATATGAGTTTTTATTTATAACGTTGTAACTTTATAGTCATGCTGCTACTCTACAAAAGCGAGCGGATCGTGATAGTTTCTTCCAAACAACACAAGGTATCGTACAACTTGTGCAGAGGTATAGGAACGGAATTCGTGGTCGAATGAAGTCTGCCGTTCACGAGTTATTGAAACAATATTATGAAGTGGAAAGTCAATTTCAACATGGTAAACAAATCATGTGTTTTATTTAGTATTATTGGATAAATATAGAAATAAAAGTAACTATTAGACAATAACAAGCAATCTACTAGGTGGAGGAACATGATATATGGGAATAGAATAGATACGGGTTTTTAGTATTTGCTTAGAAAAAAAAAAAAAAGGATTTCGTTTTATAATTTATAAATAATCGAAATTATTATTTTACTGTGTTAAAATCATTAAATTAATTGTATAGTAATATAGATAAATAAAAATTGAAATAACTTTTAGGAGACATGGCATAACAGAAATATGAATATACGTTATAACAAATTCAAAATTATGTCATTAGTTTACTGATGGAACGTGCTATACTGCACTTAAGGAAAGGTTACATTGCGGTATATAATAATTTATTATAATACGTATATTTTTTTTTTTTGAATTTACCTTTAATTAATTATATCAAAATTGTAAATAAAAAATGTGGAAAATGTTGTTCTCAATGTATTATTAATATTAACAATTGATTTTTGAACAGTTCATGAAATCGGCAATTCATGAGCTGGACAATGTCATGTTTGCGATGTAAACATATATATTAATTGAATATTACCAAATGGATGCATGCCACAGAATTAGAATTTAGGATAGGCCAGTTTATAAATGCAATTTTTGTTATAGTTGAAAATTAATATGTAAGTTGAGAGTTATTTGAAAAAAAAAAAATGAAAACTCTGTACTTAATAAAATATAACTGGAATTAAATAACGAAGAATTTTGATTAAAAAATAATCGAAATGCAAAAAGTAAAAATAACCACATTTCCTTCTACATATTTACAATTAATTTATTTGATCATTGTATTGCTTAAGATGTTTAAGTAACAAAAAATAAAATACCTCGTTAAATATAATTAACGTGAAACAAAATTTATTTGTTTTTAATTTATGTAGTATATTATATTAATAAGCAATTAAAATTAAATCATTACTAAACTACAATAATATTATCACTACCATTGGCTTCTTTACTGTGACTAATTTTGTTTTTAGAGGATTTCGTTTATCAAAATTAATTTCTTTTTCCATAATTGTTTTGCAGTGAGTTATGATAAATGTGCTACTGCATTGAGAGATAGATATAAAGACGACATGGCTGCCGTGACTTCGACTATTTTTTCACATACTCAAGTGGCAAAAAAGAATATGTTAGTTACAATGTTAATTGATCATTTATGGTCCAATGAACCCGGTTTAACAGACGAGTTGGCTGCTACGTTAAACGAGTTGACATCGCTTAATCGTAGCGAACATTCCAGAGTTGCTTTGCGTGCACGACAAGTAAGTATCATTATGACACTGGAATATTATAAAAACAAATTATATATATATATATATAACTTGTTCTATATAACATTCCAAGTGCATCGTAAAATTAAAATTCTTTTATTGACGTTCAATTAAAATTGCATTGGGTATATTAGGTATTTATTAATTATCACAAAACGTTTTGCACTTAGGTACTTATTGCTGCACACCAACCAGCGTACGAATTAAGACATAACCAAATGGAATCAATATTTTTATCCGCAGTTGATATGTACGGTCATGATTTCCACCCTGAAAATTTACAGAAACTTATCCAGTCAGAAACTTCTATATTTGACATTCTCCATGACTTCTTTTATCATTCAAACCGTGCAGTCTGTAATGCAGCATTAGAGGTATATAAAAAAAAATCGTTTTCTTAGTCATAATAAAAGTCATAACTGAACATCAAACGAAACAATAATAACAATTAATTTACAATTAGGTTTATGTAAGACGTGTTTACATATCATATGATCTTACGTGTTTACAACATCTTGAACTGTCTGGAGAGATACCGTTGGTACATTTCCAATTTCTTCTGCCTTCGTCTCATCCAAATCGGTAAGTTGTAACATTTTTAATAAAAACCCTTTTAAAGTATTATTATATAGTTTTTGTATTCCTTGTGCGTAGTCAACAGAATAAAATAAATTCTGCGACCTCTGATAATGTTGAATCGCCCACCAAAACTCCACTACCGTACATTCCAACTTACCAAAGAACTGGTTGTATGGCAGCATTCGAATCCTTTACTCAATTCGAACAATATTTCGATGAAATTCTTGATATTATGGAAGATCTCTCTGCTCCTGTATACGTCTCTCCCAAAATAATCGACGCTGTAGAAAGTGGTAGTGAATCTAGATTAAGCAATTCTCTCAATGTCAGTTTGTCTCTTGGTGATGGACGACCTGCAGACCAAGAAAACGTACAGGTAATTTATGGGAGGGGGAAATAGATTTTTATTTTTTACAAATTATAACGTTCATGTTGATTAACTTTACATGTTATTGTCTTTAGGTGGAACCTTGTCATATTTTATGCATTGCCATGAAAGATACTGGAAATATGGAAGATGATAAACTTGGTAAGATGTACGAAGAATTTTGTCATCAACGCAGAGATGATTTGAAAAGGAGATCAATCCGGAGAATTACAATATTGGCGTTGAATAAGTAATTTAAATGTGTTTATTATATCACAATATATTTTTAAGGTATATCTGATTAAAAATTGACCACATTAGCAAACAATTAACAACTTTTACCAGACTTTACTATTCATACAAACATTTTTATTTATTGTCTGTTAGAATTTATTTTAACGGTATTGACATATAAACAGTCATTTATATTTTCTATTGAAAACAGTGGTTAAAATCTCTTTAAGTTTTTCGGTGTCATTAAAAATGCATTTTGTTATTGGAAACAATAGATTTTATTAAATTAATAGTGTTTTAAATAGACATATAAGTTTCATTTATTAAATGTGTGTTTATTTGTATTTTTAGGAGACAATTCCCCAAGTTATTCACATATAGAAACTACGACAACTTTGCAGAGGATAGAATTTATCGTCATTTAGAACCAGGCATGGCTTTCCAATTAGAACTGAACAGAATGAGAACTTATGAATTAGAGGCCTTGCCTACATCAAACAGAAAAATGTATTTATATTTAGGAAAAGCTAAAGTAAGTCTGTAAACAGTTTGTTCGCAATAAATTAATATAATATTTTGTTTTAATAGGTTCCAAGAGGTCAAGTTGTAACTGATTATCGATTTTTTATACGTTCGATTATAAGACATCAAGATTTAATTACAAAAGAAGCATCATTTGAATATCTTCAAAATGAAGGTGAACGTGTTTTATTAGAAGCGATGGATGAATTGGAAGTCGCTTTTAGTCACCCACATGCACGGAGAACGGATTGCAATCATATATTTTTAAATTTCGTTCCTACTGTCATCATGGACCCGGCCAAAGTAAATATATTAATGCAAATTATGAATTTTTTTTTTATTATTATTTTTAACAATTGACTTATTATTATATTTATAGATAAAAGAAAGTGTAACCAATATGGTAATGAGATACGGCCCACGTCTTTGGAAATTAAGAGTTCTTCAAGCTGAGCTGAGAATGACGATTAGACCTTCACCGACTAGTAAAACTTCAAATGTCCGTTTGAGTCTTGCTAATGGCAGTGGATATCATTTAGATATTTGCCTTTACAAAGAAGTCACCGATTCAAAATTGGGTGGAATGGTAAATACATTAGGAACTTTATATGAATTAGGAAGTTTATAATGAGATGTTTAAATTTACAGATAAAGTTTGAATCATTTGAATCGAAACAAGGACCATTACACGGACTTCCAGTTTCCACTCCATATGTCACCAAAGATTTTCTACAACAAAAAAGATTCCAAGCTCAAAGTGCTGGCACAACATATGTTTATGATATTCCAGATATGTTTAGGCAAATGATTGAAACTTTATGGCAAGAATATATTACAGATCATCCAAATGGTAATTTATATTCATATTTGTACATTTTAAATTAATTTTTTGTGTAACTACTCTTATAATATTATTATTTTCATTTACATGAATTTTTGTAGATGGAGTTTTAAAAAGCAACGTAGTGTTCGACTATGTTGAACTTGTTGTTGAAGATAATCATATAATTGAACAAAAACGTTTTTCTGGTGAAAACTCTGTAAATATTAAACTTTTAATATATTTATATTATATAGATAAAAGTTAATAGTTATTGACTCGGATTTAATCATTTCTTTTCTTATGTTCTGTAGGCTGGTATGGTTGCTTGGAAATTTACAATGAATACTCCAGAATATCCTTCTGGTAGAGATATTATTGTCATCGCTAATGATTTGACAGTAAACATTGGATCATTTGGACCACAAGAAGACCTTGTATTTGATTTAGCATCAAAGGAAGCAAGAAGAAGGAAAATTCCACGCATTTATATATCTGCCAATAGCGGAGCTCGTATCGGTCTTGCAGAAGAAATCAAAAATTTATTCAATGTAGCCTGGGAAGATCCATCAGATCCAGAAAAAGTAAAGTGCTTTAATTTTTATTATAAATCATTGTTGTTATTTAATTTCTTTTATTCATTTTAGGGATTTAAATATTTGTATTTAACACCGGATGATTATGCTAAATTAGCTGGCCAAAATTCTGTCGAAGCAGAACTAATTGAAGATGATGGCGAATCTCGATACAAACTCACTGACATTATTGGTAAAGATTTATCGATTATTTTTATTATTATTACTTTTTTATGGCTTTTTATAAACTATTAAAATTAAATTTATTATTTAAATAATCTATTAAACTATTAATAAGCATTAACGCTGATACAATTTTGTCTGATACAAAAGTGGTTTAAACGTTTTAGTAAATAGATATAAATTTTACAATTAAAAGTGTGCTAGTATATCTCTGACTATATATATATATATAACTAATCACTATTTTAATGAAATATTAAAAAATGGTTCTTTACGTTTATATTTGTAAACAGGAAAAGAATTTGGTTACGGTGTTGAGAACTTAAAATTCGCTGGTATGATTGCTGGTGAAACGTCTCGTGCCTACCAAGACATTGTAACTATTTCAATGGTATCTTGTCGTGCTATCGGTATTGGAGCTTATCTCGTACGACTTGGTCAACGAGTAATTCAAATTGAGAACTCCCACATTATCCTTACTGGGTATAGTGCTTTGAATAAGGTTTGTTTATTTATAGTTACATTATCTGGTCTTTAAAGTATTTATAAAAAAAAATATATGTATATTAAATTGTTTTTTTTTTAGCTTCTTGGTCGTGAAGTGTACGCGTCTAACAATCAGTTGGGTGGTATTCAAATTATGTACAACAATGGTGTATCACACAAGACTGAAGCTCGAGACTTAGATGGTGTTTACAGGATACTTAAGTGGCTTTCTTACATTCCTAAGACCAAAGAATCTCCATTGCCTGTGATTAAATCTGTGGACCCCGTAGAAAGAGATATAGACTATATGCCAACTAAAGTTCCATATGACCCTCGCTGGATGATTGCTGGAAAAGAAAATTTGAGTTAGTCTTGTTTATAATACTCAAAATTCGTATTTGAAGATATATTAAATAATTCGAATGGTTTTAGATGGCAGTTGGGAGTCAGGATTCTTTGATAAAGGATCGTGGGATGAAATAATGCAACCCTGGGCTCAGACCGTGGTGTGTGGAAGAGCCAGGCTCGGAGGAATCCCAGTCGGTGTGATTGCTGTTGAAACAAGAACAGTAGAAGTCACTTTGCCAGCTGATCCTGCAAATCTTGATTCAGAGTCTAAGGTAATTATCCAAATAAACGCGCAAACGTTTTTAATACATTATCACTTGATGCTTAATAATAATAAATGTAAATTTTGCATACTAGACTGTATCCCAAGCTGGACAAGTATGGTTTCCGGACTCTGCATATAAAACATCACAAGCTATTAAAGATTTCGCACATGAAGACTTACCACTTTTCATCTTCGCTAACTGGAGAGGATTTTCTGGTGGAATGAAAGGTATTCTATAATGAATTCATTATAATCAATTAAATTCGAAATGTGAATAAGTAAACAATTTCTATATCATAAGTATGTTTGTTTTTTAAGTAAGATTTTTCATTATTTATCAGACATGTACGAACAAATCATGAAATTCGGTGCATACATTGTCGACGAACTAAGACAATACAACCAGCCAATTATGACATATATCCCACCATTCGGTGAGTTGCGTGGAGGTGCATGGGCTGTTGTGGATACTACAATCAATCCAAGACATATTGAGATGTATGCAGATCCAGATAGCAGGTAATACTCGAAATACAATTTTTTTTATATATTTTTTTAATATTTGAAGCTTTGACAAATTCAACGGGGTTTTTTTAAATACATTAAAAGTAGTACATACTATACTGTCAGTTGGTTGTAATTTGTTTTGTTTCTCTATTTCTTATTAATTTTTATCTAATGAAACAAAAATTTTATTTAGTTTAAACATTTTAAGACTTGATATACACAAGCAAGATAGTGTGTTGATATATGCTAATAATATTATAAATATATTATATTGCCTAACAGTGTTTGATGTAAAAATGTTTTGATAGAATGGTCAATGTTCATGTTTTTTTTTTTGTATATCACCAAATAATAAAAAAATTTACTTTTAGAAATATACAAATCCTTTTGATTTTAATTAATTTTTTTCCTTTTTTTTTTAATTCAAAATAAGATTTATAATATATAGTTTCAAACTACAACCGATCCAAATTCAACTATTGAGCTTTGTTAATAATACAAATTTTCTAATTAATGATAGTTGTCCATTAAAAAAACTATAATATTTAACAATTTTCTTTTTTCCGCAGAGGTGGCGTTTTAGAACCCGAAGGAATCGTCGAAATCAAATTCCGTGAGAAAGACATATTGAAATCGATTCACAGAATTGATGCAGATATTTTGAGTCTTAAATCCAACAGCAATCCAACGCCCGAAGAAGCAATCGAAATTGAAAAGAATGTGGCTGAAAGGGTATCAGCGTTGAAACCTATTTACCATCAAGTAGCAATACATTTTGCTGATTTACACGACACGCCTAAATGCATGTTGAGTAAGGGCGTTATACAAGATATTGTACAGTGGAAGAAATCTCGTAATACGTTATACTGGCGACTGAAGCGACGTTTATTACAAAATCAAATACAAAAAGTTATTACAAAATCGAATGATGCCATACAAGACGATGTTGCCTATGAAATGCTCAGAAGATGGTTTGTCGAAGACAAAGGCACCACAGCAGTGAGTGTTATTCAGTTAATATTTAATTCAAATAGAACGTTGATTAATTTAAATTACATTTAAAATCGTCAGAATTGAATACATTAATTCATTGGCTGTAGAACTTTAATGATAATTATTGACACGTGCGGTTTATTGTGTTAATTATCGCTTTATGGCATATTGTTATACCGCGTGTTCCGTAGAATATTTTTTGTGTATTAATAATTATATATTTTGTTTCTTTTTTGAATCAAATTATTTCTTCTACGATTACACGTTTATTGTCACAATACGTATTAAACTAATATTGATGTTTCATTTCATTTTCAGTCTTATCTGTGGGACAACAATCAAGCCGTAGTGCAATGGCTGTCGAGCCAATTGGACGAATCCGATGGCACCATAATAACCGATTCGTTGATCGCTAACAACATTAAAAGTGTTAGAAAAGACGCTGTTATAAATCAAGTCAAATCTACAATTAACGTAAGCGTGTTGTTTAGTCGAATATATAAAGTTAATTCTTACATTATTTACACGTATTGATTTTTATGCACGTTAACAGGACACGCCTGAAGTCACATCGGACGTAATCATGGGTATGTTCCAAAGCTTATCGGAAATGCAGCAACTCGACTTGATTCATAACTTATCCCAGGCGACGAGTATTGGAAATGTGAAATTAAATAGTTGATTAATTTTTCTAATAAGTCAGTTATTGTTGTTTATTTTAAAATTATAATATACACAATAAAACGTGAAATATAAATATATTTATGTTTATTCATATATAATATTATATGTATGTATATGAATTTATGTATTTGTGTATATTGCTTTAAAATACATTAGTTTTTCCTGTATATTATTGTTGAAAAACAAAATCAGTGTTGTTTATTGTCATAATTCATTCGATTACCATAAAAAAAAAAAAATAATTATTATTATCGAATAATATGAATTTTAAATTATAATAATTCCATTATGAACAAAATATAATACACTGTCTGCAAAATTATGTTTTATAGTATATATATTAGGGTGGTTCTTATTTTTGAACTATTGAATTTTAATTTTAATACTTAATTTCGCACCCCCCCCCCAATTTTGTTCATTATCATAAGAAAATAATTTAGGGTATATATTTTCAAATGTTAAATACATAGATGATTTACAAATTTTTAAATAGTGTTTTCTGATAATTCTTCATCAACATTTTTGTATTCTTATAAGCTTTTTAAGAATTCTAAATCTTGATTTGGTGAAAAATCAGCAACCGGTGCATTAAACCACGCTTTAACGTACAAATTAATTATAAAGATACATATATTTGAAATTGAATTATATTCTTTATTTAACTTTTCGCAAAAAATGAAAATTTTCAAGCTATAAAGGAGTTTTGACATCCATCGAGCATGGTGTATTGTTCCTGGCGATCGAAATGATATACTCCAAAGAGGCACAGCATTCAAAAAAATTACTGTTAATTCTAATAGTTCCCTATAGTCTTCTGTATAATGTGGTAATTTCAATTGATCTGAACAGAATTGCAAGATATTATTCATAAAATCCTGCACAAACATATTTTTATTGAATAATTCAGTGAATTTTACATCAACTACATTGTAATATATATTTAAAGAAGAAAGAAAGCTATCATTGATTTAAAATCCTTAATTTAACTTTATTTTAAGACATTAAGGTACATTTTTTAGAGTCTAGATATTTTCTTCGGAACTGCTTGACTAACAACAATAAGTATTGCTTTTGTTCTCTATCTGTTGTATGAAGTTTATTGTATTTCTCCATGAGTGCTACCCCACGTTCGGCTACATCATTGACAACTTTGACTGATGTCACTATTGCCTTACATGTCTTGTAGGATTCATTTTTATTCCAATTATTCACATCAGTGTCAAAAAAAATCTGAAGGTAAATCCATAATTTTAAAAAACCTCAGAGTGTTACTTGTTACAAAACCTTGCAAGTCTTTTTGGTGGATGACATCAGGATTAACACGTACACGTTTCAAGGGTCCATCAGTTTTTTCATTTTTCAAAGCATGTTCCATTTTTCTTTTAATTTCAAAGGAAACATTGTCACTATGCAAAGGCAACTAGTTCTTCTGACAAGTACCACAAATGTTTTAGGTACTTTCTCATGGCACACAAAGAAATGTCTTTATTTACATTTTTGTACTCTTTCAAGTTATTCAGGATCAATAAATCATTTCTATGCACAGAACAAGCAGATTGTGCCTGATGCCAACTTTGAATGTAGATTTTCACTACAAACGAGCAAACTTGACGAACACCAAATTCTTTCTGTTTAGAGAGTTTAAACTGAGCTCTAAATAAATAAACCTTGAGCGAGTATATGGTCTTCGCCATCCATTGAGCTCGATGCAATCCATTTGGGGCTCTAAAGTTAACACCTCTTTCGGGTACTCCTCCTAGTAAAATGATGGCAAGCTCTAATAGTTATTTATAATCGTCCCTGGGTTGAAAATCATTAAGTTGATTTTGATAATACTCTATGATTTCAGATGCATTTCCTGTTATTTTTTCATTAATTAAATTGTCAGTTATGGAAGTCTGAAATATGCTTTGATTGATAGAAATCCAAGAAGTTTTTAATCGTTGGAATAACTGTATGTTTGGTCCGCTTGAAACTCCGAGTGACTTAACAACAACTTCCTGAAGCATAATTTCAAAGATGTGATGACGGCAAGCCAACCAAAGCATTTCTTTGTTCATCTTCTGTTCCAAAAGAGCACAAGCTCTTTTTGATAACCCGGTATTAACATTTATTGTATCAAAACTCATACATTTTACTTGCTCTATAATTCCCCACGACTCCAATGTTTCGTTAACAACAGAAGCTATTGCCTCACCTGTACCTGATTAAAGTTTTGGAACAGCAAGTAACTGGTCAATACCTTTACCTGAAACAATAATAGGTAATCTGTCTACTCTTTCAGATCCTGAAATGTCTTTTAAAATTTGGCCATTCTAGTGATTAGTCAAAGGAACGCATGCCGAAAATTCTTTTATTAAGTCTTGGGCTCTGCTTGCTCGGCTTTTGATTCTAAGGCGCCGAATAGAGGATTTGTTAATATTGTATTTGGAAGGGTCATAACCCACACTTTTTAGTGTTGTAGTTAAAACAACAGCTGTCTTTCTATCACTTAACTTTGCTACATCAAGGCTTGCACCTACGCTATTGTTTAAAATATTAATTCTGTCTCTTTTTATAGAAGATGGATCAATGTGAAAACATGAAACTGCTTCTTCCTGCTGATTGGAAAAAGTTTCACTATCACTTGAGTTTGATTCTTCTTCAAGTGTGTCCGAAGGAATTGATGTTTGCTTAAAAAGCAATGTTTTATATGCTTCTTCACGCTCTTTCATTTGTTCCAAACGTTCTTTTTTCTCGATTGACTCAGCTGCTTTTTTTGCAAAGCCTTTATCAAGACTTCCCATTTTACCAGGTTTTCCTTTTTGTCTTTGAGAAAGTAAAAATTCCTTATCCTCTTTGGTTTTCATCATATTAAGGGCATTCGCGTGTGTAATATCAAAAAGGTCTTCTAAAGCCATCTTCCAATCATTTTCTTTTTTTCCTAAACCTTCTGAGCGTTTTGGTTTGTTTTCTTTGTTCTTCTTAAGCTTTTGCCATTCCTTAAATAGTCTTTCAATTTTATCAACTACGTGTTTTTTCAATCTAGTGGGAATATTAGCTTTTTCCCAAACTTTGAGGACGTCACTTACAGTACAGTGCGCTGAATCTCTAATATTTAATTTAAGTTCCTTTTTGTAATGGAAAAAAAAATACTCGAAACGTCTCTTTTACTTGGCAATTTCGTTTGGCTTAAAGATGACGAAATTTGACCAACAAGCCAAATATCCGTAGATTTTCTTGTCATGAAAGATACTTTTGTGTTAGCTGCCATGCTTACAAATATTTACTTAAGGTCAAAAAAAAAAAACAAGTCTTAATTTAATTAAATTAAAGTTTTTCAAAAATTTACTTTTGTTAAAAAATATTTTAACACTCTGATAAAAAGATCACTCGAGTTGCAAAGTACGCTCTACGTCTACTCTATTTTAATATCTGGCAACACATTGACACGGCGCTGGATTGTCGACATACCTATTGTGTTATCTGTGGCAGATTGTCGACAAAATTTTTCCATTTACGAACATGTCCTAACAAGAAAGATTCCGGTCCACACTTCGTTACCTTACTGTCTACACATTTTATTTGATATTACGTATAAATACGTCGGTACTATTATAGGCATAATATACTTGTACGATAATATATTTGTATGTATATATTATATATACGTCAATACTGCTCAAAAGGTTAATAATTTATAATTAAATTACAAAGTATGTCAAATTTGTCAATTTATAATTTTTTTTAAACCTTGGTAGCGACCCCTAAAATTTGTTTTAAAATTTTCAAATTTTTGTGAAAGTCTTTATTTTATACATAGAACAAAATAAGTGGGTGCCCCATACAAAATTTTAAAGTTAATTTTTAAAGACCACCCTAATACTCGTGTTTTCATGCTTATGTTTGTCTGATTGATGTGCGTTGGATCAAAATCTATCCTATTAGTTTAAGTCGTACTTAACGTGTCATGTCTCATAATAAGATTCGTTTTTAAAAAAAAATCCCCCATTGCTCAGCGTGAAAACACCGGGATTTCGATCGATTCGTACGAGATGCTAGTTGAAATCAAATGTACTATTGCGTTTGAATTGATCTTATCTTAGATAAACGATCAAACAAGGTGCTCTCGTATACGTACATCTGTGTAACGGATACGTTTGAAGTACCAACAATCTAAATCTTCTAACTAAGTACTTTGCGTTCGCCAAAACGAGATGCTACAATCAAATTAGTTATTACGGTGCTATATATAGAATAATAATAGTAATAATCATTGTAATTGATTATTAGAGAATAAATGAATAACTGATTATTAGAGATAGGATTTTGCACTTTTTTTTTCAAGAAGTGTTATACAATGTTAACCAAGCTACAAATTTGTTCCATTATATAACGATTCAGATAATATTATATAAGTTTTTTTTTAAATTTTTAAATGGTTTTTTTCTTTTTTTTCGAATAATTTTTACATAATATATTACGTTAAATTTGTACGTTTGAACTCGTTTTTATTTTATTTCATTTTTTTTTTTTTTTACGTACTACGTACTACGTACTACCATATTATAATACATTATAACGAATTCGTTTTATCTCGAAACCGTGATTTATTATATATCTGATGAACTCAATTACTCACTTCGCCGATATTGAAGAAGTAATATATTATATATTACTAGTTTTTCGACGACGAAATAAAGAATATCGAACGAACGCAATATGACAGTGGAGAATATATTAGGTGAGTACATACTTATAGCGAGGATCTTCTATTGATATTCGCCATAGTATCCGCGAATCGAGCGAGTCAAAGAAATTATTGTAAGAGTACGTAAACACGACACACTCTAGCGTGAAAACAATTTAAAATTATTAATATTTCTAAATTATTTAAAAACTAAAAAAAATTTCGCTTAAATTTAAATACATCTTTTTGTTAATTTTTAAAATCGTATTCCAGAGGCTTTATGTCATTTTTGCGTTATTTATTTTTCGTTTTTTTTTTTTTTCATCACACTTTAAATGCCATTTAAATCACATGCCATTAAAATCCAATCTCTACCGATTGTGTTTGTATTTATTTATTATTATTATTATTATTATTATTATTATTATTATTATTATTATTATTATTATTATTATTATTATTATTATTATTATTATTATTATTATTATTATGCGGGAAATCAATAGTATTTAAAATACACAATTTTTTTTTTTTTACGCGAGTATTAAATTTAAAACAATGAGTATTACAAAATCAATAAATACAGAGTTATTGTTTACAATATGTTAATTTAATAAACCGCGAGTAATAACAGCAAACAAATTGTACGCGATTACATAGTAAATATTATATATACTCGTATATACGCAATTTTCGATTTCATATTATTTTTCATTGATTTTCTTTTCATTTTTTTTTTTTTATTATTATTAATAATGACAAATACTTACAGTGGCGTATATTGGGAAGGAGGGATTACCGGATCTCGAGCTCCTCTCTAGAAGAAGAAAAAAGTCTCAAAAGTCATAAATGACCATAGGCGAAACTACGGCCTGGGCCTTGGCACAGGCTAATGGTCCCCGTATTGGTATAAATGTATAAATTTTTCAAGAATATATTGTTGTAAATGTCATAAAACAAATCCAGGTACGAACGCGAAAAAATTTTGAGAAATTAATTATACATATTAAATGTTATAGTTTAAATTGTGTTTAATGACTGGCCGTCAAAATCGTCAGAATTTATTAATTTGCGGGTATTTATTTCTAGAGAACGTGGATAAAAAATTATCGATAAATTGTTAAAAAAAAAATTGTGTTCCCTATCGCCCTCCTCCCTTACTCTAGGTATGATAATTAATAGGTATATAATTGATTTTCATGAGTGGTCCAGTCTAATGAAAATGTCTAGTTCCACCTATGTAAATGCCTTTAAATAAATGACGACGACGACGATAACGGTGTTAGTTAAAAAAAAAAATCGTTTACCTTTTATATTATAAAAAAAATCTTAATTTGTATTTATAATAATAATAAAATATAATTATTAATTCATGGCGAATGTATTTTTTTATAATACTATAAACTTAACTATTTTTTAGACTCCTCCCCCCATAAAAAATTTGAAAATACTATACTTATACTGAGTCATAGTTTTTATTTCCTTATTTATTTTGTAGTATACTTGGAATTATTATTATTATTATTATAATTATTAACAAAGTAGTGAAAACAAAGAGGAATTTACAAAAATTAAAATTAAAAATAAAAATAAAAACCAAAAGGATATGTAAAAATAAATAATATTAAAAGGTTGCATTTAATACTAATGATAATTTAATCAAGCAAATAAATTATAAAGTAAAACAATTTCCAAATAATAATTGAGGGGGACGCTATTTTTCTTGCACATACGAAACGTGTTATAGTAGAAACCACCGATCTTTTTCGTCCGTCCGATGACGGTTGTCGTCGTGAAACGAAAAGAATTTTAAAAACGGATTTGAATTCGGCACGGACTTTTTAAAAATGTCGTCCCCGTCATGACCTTCGTAAATCAGACGTTAATGTTTTTTAAAAACTTTTTTAAATGATTAAAAAAAAAAAAAGAAATGTAAAAAATTTAAAAAGTGAAAATTTAAGAAGTGAGATCCCCTCAACTGAAATCCATTCCGTTCCTCTTTTTTTCTTCGCTTGTCCAGTAAATTATTTTTGAAAAAAAAAAAAAAAAAGAGAACCATCGCCGCTTTTTACGTCAATCGTGTTATAAACGTCGGGCCTTCCGTAAGCCCAACTATATTTAAAGCCCAATTTTAAAAACGTAAGTCCAACTATAATAGGAAAACACATTGTAACAACTTTTTTGATTTTATCAAAAAAAAAATTTTTTTTTCTGGTCGAAAAGAATGGAAAAAAAACATTTCTGGAAGGCCGCTGGCAATAATAATAACAACAAAAATAATAATAATAATAATAATAATAATAATAATAATATATTAGTGGGACGAGCGCGAGCTACAACGATTGAATCGCGCCGGCGGTTACGCTTTCGGCAACAGAATCCGATAACGCGGGGCGGCCGCCGCGGATCGTTTTTTTCTGCGTTACCCGTGGCTTAGTCATTCGGCGGCGGCGGCGGCGATCCCGGGCGGACGCCCACCGACCGCTTTCCGCGTAGCAGTGTCAGTAGTGCTGCGACGGTCGAGCGGTGCGTGTAGCGGCGGTGTTACGGTCGATGGACGTGGACTACTCGCGCACTCGTTTTATTGATTAACGCGGCAATAGTAGTAATAACGGGCTTTTCGTCACTAGTTTTCTTATACGGACCACGTCGAAATGTGTAAGTGATTGTAAATTAATAGAATACGTTTTATTCATGTTTTGTGTGTAATCGCGCTCGGCGATTGTCCCTTGTGTGGGACTGAATAGGCTCTCAGTTGATATTTGTCGACTACGAAAATAACGCGCTCGACGACGACGACGACGGACGTTTTCCCGACAAAAAAATAAAACGTTGAAATACACGATCAAATAATTCCCCCCCGGTACCGCTCTGGAGACGATCGCAAAACGTTTCGACGCGCACATTGGCTATAACATATTATAAATCGTATAGAGTAAAAAAAAAAAAAAAAACCCCCCCCCGCTGAATTTTATAACGCCAGCGCGCAAGTTTTATTCCGTCCTCTCGATCGAAATGTGAAAATCGTTTCGCTAATAGGACTTATTATTATACGTACTGATACGTGTCAATGAGGAGTGACGAGTAAATTCAACCCGGCAAATCAAAATTCGTCCTGTGAGGCCACGAAAACAATTTTTATTATTATTATTATTTGTAATTACCGTTGGCGATGTTACGATTACCTTTTTATTTCTATGAAAAAAAAAAATTAAAAAAAAAAAAATTATATTGAAAAATGAAACTTTTTTCGTAAAAAGTTTCGATTTCATCGAGTTAAAAAAAAAAAAAGAAAATCGTCGGGAACATTTGCAACGTGTTGTTTAAAACCATCTCTTCTACGGTGATTTTGAACAGAGCCGGATTAATGAAAAAAATGGATCTGGACTGACTCGATCTGGGAAGCTCTAATTTTACAAAAAAAAAAAAAAAAACAATAATATATTCCTTATATGTATGTATATTACGTATGTATGCATATTATGTATATAACGATGCAATTGCAAAAAAAAAAGTTTAGTGCGTTAAATCAATTAAAAAAAAAAAAAAAAACAAACATTTGTAATCGATATGTGTTTATTTATTTTTTTGGTTAATAAATATGTTCACGTCTAGGATTAAAATAGTACGTTACAAAAACAACATATTAAACAATAAAGTATTAAAAACAATACATTATATAAATTAATATATATTATATATTTAACAATAAAGATCATTGTTTAAAAATATAATAAAATATTTCGTTAAATAAGTTCTTTTATTTTCATGAAAGTTTTTCATTGTATATTATTTTCGTTCGAAATTATGTGATGATCTTGTGTACGCGACGCTGCTGCTGCAGGCCACCGTGGTGCGTAGGATAGCGTTTAAACCGCGTTCGGCCGACGGCGCCCGTTTCGTAATAATAATAATAATAATAATAATAATTATTATTATTATTATTATTATTATTATTATTATTATTATTATTATTATTATTATTATTATTATTATGTATTATTATTATTATTATTATTATTATTATTATTATTATTATTATTATTATTATTATTATTATTATTATTATTATTATATGCGCGCGCGTTTTACGATATGTCTTACCTATACTTGGTAATTGATCGGACGCCCGTATAACGCGCGGTACTGTAAAAAAAAAAAAAACGTTTCGACTATTTTTTTTTTTCAACGGTTACAATAATATAATAATTATTTCCAATTAGTATAATAATGCGCGCGCGCGTGTGTATAATGTGAAGTAGAAACTGTGTAAGACTAGACGTTAACGAACAAAAGAATATATATATATATTAGGAATACGAGATTGGACGGATGGCGGTTGATCGTTTCAAATGTCTTGACACGATATTTTAAGTGAAAAATAAAAAAAATGGAGGATGTGGCAAAAGAAGTAGCCGCGAGAGTCGATCGAACGGGAAATAAGGATGACTGGCGAAGTACGAGGTGATGTATGAAGAAACGATGACACCTGATACGATTTGTAATATTGTACGGGTCGCGGAAATCGGGGCACTAAGGAAATCAGATGAAAATAATTTCTTGTTACACGAAAGAAAAATGTCGCGGACTAATAAAAACAAAAATGATATAACAAGAGAGTGGTGGACGAAGGGACAAAAAAATAGAGTTGCGTGAAGTGTGTAACGAAAAGAACGTGACAGGTCCAAACTACTGCGCTGGAGACAGGACGTGCAATGTTATTAGAGTCTGAAATCTCTAATAAGAACGATGTTGGAACAGAATCCGGTAGCGAAAAGACGTTTGAGAAGACCGAAATTGATGTGGAAACGCTCAGTTAAAGAGGGCCATAGAAGCATTAGGTAATGTATAGAAATGGATTGAGAATCGATTGTGCGAAGGGACGGTCCTAGTGGCGGCCGGTGTACCGATTATAATATTAAATTATTTTATTTATTTATTCAACGTGTTTGAAAGAACTCGGCGGTCGCTGAAACGCTTTCTCATAGACGCAAGTGCACGAAAACACAATATAGCCATTATAAATAAATACCCGCACAAACATTTTTTTTAATAAATTCAATTAAAAATCATTTTATATTTAAATTGTACTCGGTAAATTAAGACATATTTTCTGCGCATATTGTAAATTTCGTAATTTAAAAAAATCGTATAATTAAATTTAAGCGCGCGAGAATTTATTACAATAATAATAATAATATACGTGGTAAATATCTATATAGTTGTATTACAATACGCTAATGTTTTTAAATATATATATGTATTTTTTTTTTATTTACTCGTAAATTATTGTAATATTCGAATTACATTTGAAAATTTACATTTTACATATATTTTATTTGGATATTTATAAGTATACAATTACTATTATAATACATTTACTAATTGATAAAAATTTTAAAAATAATAATAATAACGTTTCAACAGCTTATTCAGTCTGTATATATGTATATAAAATTTGATCACTCTTGTCAATTATGATTTTAATAATAGTTATATTACTAACACATTGTATTTTTTTATAATCCGAATATATATGTATTTTTTTTTTTAGAAAGTAATTTCGGTTTAGAAAGTCACATGTCTGTCAGTGCGTGACATAATAAAACCTTTGTATATACAGTAATTGATATATTATGAAAAATATAGTGAAGGGCACACTTTGTTATGGTTTTATTCATCGTTCTAGATTCATAATAGATCTCTGACTCTAAAAAAAAAGTAGTAAATCACTAAAAGAACTCCCGAGTTATAATATTATAAGTACATATTTTAGAAAATAATTACTATGCTCTACTAGCCAAAAAAAAAAAAATTAACATTATTGTACACCTACTTTTACAATAATCTAATAATAACATTTTATTTTTAACTATAATGTTTCTCGGAGTTTTTGATTTCTAGGTCATTTTATTGACATATGTTAACATATAAATGTAACAAATAACTAAATTTTATGGTATAAAAGAGTAACGATTGTTTTGAGATTTTCGTTTAAGTTCTTGTATATATGTCTAACATGTAAGTAATTTACTTTAAAACAATGTGCTCAGTACGTTCAAAATAATATTCTCATTCGGTATTTTATAATTTAAATTTAAATATAATTTTTTTTATTCAGTGAATATATATTTTTTAATATCTGGGCATAAAATATTAACAACAGTTTTTGTGTTTTGAACAATCGAATAAAAATATTATATTATATCGATTATATAGGTAAAATGTATAAATAAAATATAAATCAAAATATTATAATACCAAGGACATTAAGAAAAAACAAATTGTATTGCGACAGGTTTTAGTGAAAACCAGCCACCAAATAATATATTATGTTTTAAACAACGAATAATGAATAATAATCGTTTGATTTTATACATGATAATGGCCCCCAACGCATATATACTATATATATATATATATATATATATATATATATATATATATTATATATTATATATATCTTGCCAAAACTAATTTTAATATATAATATTACTGGTAGTTTTTTTTTATTACTTTATTTCATTTGAAATTATAAATTCTAAAGTAAAAAAAATATTTTTTTTATTTCAGAAAAAATACTATATATTATTGAATGTTCCTAAACAAAAGTTCATTAATCAATGAAGTTATGTTTTCAATTTGACCGACAATAATTCATTACGAAACGTAAGTACACCATGAATGTTATTCGTTATTTTGTGTGAAAATTACATCAACGAAATGTTTATTTCGTTTCAGCATAATCAACATGAACGAACCTTCAATCGATTGGCTTATGATCGTCGCAATATGTTTCATATGTAGCTGTATTTTGATGGGATTACTGTGTGTCGTTTGTTGTTTTTGGTCCAAGTGTTTACTGTTCAACTGTTGTCGTCCAAAATACAATAATACATTCATTATATCTTACGGTAGGCAATGAACTTATTTATATAAAAAAATTAGTAAATTTCAAGTGAAATTATGTACATACGTTTAAGTATTATATGCGTATATCAAATAGCATAAGCCATTGACGGGGGGGAGCTCTGGGTCGTAATGATTACGTAACCTTGGTACAACCTCAACATAAACTGTTCTTATAAAAATTAAGTATTCGTTTTCTATTCACTCCTCTACAACCGTATCTGTCTTTGTAAAGGACATCTTAATTGTATGACGAGCACACATTGAAGCCGCCAAAGTCCATTCCATCCACTTAGTGTAATGTAACCAACGAAAATAACGTTTAAATTCAAAATTGTAATGTCATTTTATGAAGTACAAAGAAAATAATTACTACGCGTACAAAATTAATTTTTATTTCTATAATTAAACGTATGAAAAATAATTAAATTATATATATATGTATATATATTTGTAATTTATAATTTTGTTCAATTGAAATTTGACGTTAATTACGTAGATTTTTATTGAAAAAATTTAAATTAAAGACATTAAACCAACAACAGTATGTACCCTATATATTTGGAATCGCATACACTAGCTATATCAGAAAAGTTGATAATAGTATAAATGTTATAACCTATATTATATGAAGGTATATATATATACATTTTACGTGTACATATACAGAAATTTCATATAAACAGAAAAATGCTGAAATCCAAACACAAAATCCGATACAATATGTTTTTAAATAATGACGTGATGTATTTAAAACGTTTTTAGATAAACCGGAAGAAGCATTGAATTTACCACCAGAAGACACAAACAATTCTACTTGTTACTCGCCAGTACGAATGAAAAAAATTGATACATATGATTACTGAATTTTAGTGAATTTTCTGGTAAATGAACAACCGATTATTATACATTTTTTATGTTTTTTTTAATAATATATTATAATAATAATAATCTATAAAATAATATCATAATTTTAAATTTTTCCAGTACTTAGAAGCTGACTACAATTTTTCATTTATTCAAAAACATTTATAAAGGAAACCGATTTATGAATTTCAGCAAAAACCTCATTAATTAACAAAAACAGTCGTTTAATAATAAGTAATACACACAGTTTGTGCTGTAAACTAAAATAAATATGAAAACAAGTTCCAACGAATTTCCCATATTATCGCGATTATTTATAAATGCTATATACTTTTTACAATATTGTTAAACATATACAACAATCATTGCATACATAATATGTATTTAACTTTAGTCAGTCACCTAAACGCTTCGTAGTGTTTCTCATTCCATATAATAATTTTGGCCGTTATTATTCATATAATATGATGTCGTTAGGTAAACCTAGTCAAGGTGAAAAGCGTGAGCATTTGTCTCTTTCTCTTAACGATAAACTATGCGTCATAGAAAAACTTGAAAAAAGAGCGTCTGTGTCAAGCGTTTGTGTACAACATATGAGGTTGCAAAACAGACCGTCTCGGACTTAAGAAAGAAAAAAGACGATATAAGAAAGATTGTTCTGAAATTCAATGTTCTTCAAAGGAAGAAAGTGTTGTAAAAAGAATGCGACTAGATCAGTTCCTTGATGACGCAGTTTACAAATGGTTTTGTCAACTCCGTTCTTCTGGATTGGCTGTTTGTGGGGCTGAAATTCAGGCTACATCGGAGAGATTAGCTAAAAAGTTGAACACAAACAGCTTTAAAGCCAATTGGGGATTGCTATTCAGGTTCATAAGGCGCCATAATATAACAAATAAAAAATATGTGGTGCCGACGATGAAACTGTTGAGCCATTCAAGAAAAAATTGTATGACATTTAAAAAGCTGAAAACATACATTCTTCGTGCAACTGTACAATTATAACGAGACAGGGTTGTATTGGAAAGCATTAACAGACAGTACCCACATGTCTATGACTGAAAAAAAACGCCCGAAAGAATGATCAGTAAATTTCGAGTTTTAGCATTGCTATGCGCTAAGGCTGATTGAAGTCACATGTTGAAGTCGGTGATTGTAAGCGAAAGTAAAAAAACCGCGTGCAATGAAATATGTTATGGACAAGTTACCAGATTCACTACTGCAGCTCAAAAAGTTTTTGTTTCACTTCTGATAATACAATGGATTTGTTTTACAAAAAATCAGTGCCAAAAATCAGAAGATTTCAAACAGAAGTTTTGAAAATTCCTGACGCGAAAGTAAAAACCTTAGTTTTACTAGACAATTTCCCAGCACATCCACAAATTGAACAGCTGACTAGTGATGATGACCTAACCACAGAAGAGCAAAAGTTTTTTCAAACCTGCAGTAAGCGTGTTAAGTGTGGTAAATGAATATTGAAATAATTGTATTTTATAATATTCTTAAATCTATAATAGATATACGTTTTTCGTTATTTCGTTTAATCCGGTCTCTCATTACTTCGGACAACCTAGAGCCTAGATTAATGAGGTTCTATACTGTTATTATAATCTATTTTATGACGATCTCAAATCTCAAAGAATATGAAACTTAAAAATGTATAGTCAATCTATTTCATGCGATTTAGAGTCTAAATGTGAATATTTTAAGTATATCTACATAATGCTCGTCAATAAAGTGAAATTTAAAATTAAATCAATAATTGTGTAATTACACACACATTTTCCTGTGTTTACAATTATTTCTAAAATTTTATTGATGGTCAATTAATTACATTAATATTTATATTTACAATTTTATTTACTATCAATTTATTAACATTTAACAGACCACTTGAATACTGTTTGAGTGGCTTGGTTTTCTACACTTATACTGACTTACCTACAATAACGTTTTAATTTATATAAAAATTACTTAATTTAATACGTATAGTATAAGCATATATTTTATGGTTGTACGTATGTACATGTTTTACTAATCAATAAACATAGGATTTAATTATGTAATTAAACGATTTTTGCGCATACATATTGTCGTTCTTTTTTTTCTATATTGTTTCTATTTGTTATATTATTTATATTGTTTCTTTGATCTCCACAAAATGCGTTTACTCGAATATCCATAAATTCAATTATTGTATCTTTCGTAAGAAATTAGAAATTTTTATATCAACATACATATATACTGGCTGCTATATTAAAAGAAATGTTGATCACTTAAAGGATTTCAATAAAAAAAAACATCGATATAACTAACGAATACAAAAATGAACTTTAAGGAGTGGGTATTATTTCTATTAATTTCATTTACAAAAGAAAAATCTAACGCGCGTTTTTGTTTTTAAATTATTTTTTTGTTTGATTTTTACATTATTTGAATACCTAGTCTGTAATTAGTGACGTACTCACGGTTGAAATACAAATGATTATTTCAAAAAATGTCTATAATATACTTAAACATTTTTTTTTTAAAAAACGTTAAAATTTATAACTGTTCGTATGTGATTAATATTCCACTCAAAGTCACTATGTACTTTCAATTGAATTATTATGTCTATATGTGTGTATGTATATGAAAAAAAAGTACTGAGTCCGTTAATGTTTTTGGATGTCGGTTAAATAGAATTACTTAAATAAAATCGTATTATTACTATAAATTTGAAAACAATGATACATTATTGCATTCAACAAAACGATACTGAATGGAGCTTTGGTGTAATAATAATAATAATATATATTTTACATTTTCGTGCATTAAGTCATAATATTTAGCACTTTTATCATTTGTAGAATAAAAATGTCAACACGTATAATGTGTAAAAAAACTCACGGTTGAAAAAGCTATTTAAAAAATGTTATCACATTATAATATAATTAGGCATGGAATTTGAGTGTGGAAAAATCGTGTCTCTATAAAATCACCTAAATGATTTACATATTCTAATAGAGTAAATATTATATTATAAAACGGCCGTTTTGTCGGAACGTACTGTATAAAGAAGCAATTTTTTTCTTAATAATTCACCGTTTATGCAAGGATTTCGATGTAGTTGATGAGGGTAACGCGCCCCTTCAAATTGTACTGGCGACTACTCGGAGGGGTGTATAAGAGTTGCACTGTTTTTAATAACGAAATGATGTCATTTAACGGAAATAATTTTTTATATTTTTTATACGGTTTCAAACGAGAACTATTGTGTTATATTGCGTATTACATTACATTTGAATAATTAGATATATTACACAATGGCTATTTATGGGTATACGTATAATATATTACAAAACAATATCCGAGATTATGTTGTCCCCGTTGAAATTGTTTGAATATTGACCACTCACCAATATAGAAAACTTTTTAAACACAAACTGCTTATGAGTATATTGGACATTTATTGAAATAAACGTTCATATTAAATATATATATATAAATATCGATATTAGATTTTTATTACGTAAAAATATTGGTTCGGGTGTATTACGATTAAATTCTTTATCAACGCGTTACATTTCCGAATCGAACTGAAACGGATCCACTACGGTACCCCAGACTGCAGGTTATCCTTCGAGTCTCTGAATTATACGGATAGACATATTTTTTTAACACACTAGTATTTCGTATTTGTATTCCGTGGTTTTTTTTTTTTTAGATCGCAATATAAATATTGTGATATTTGAATGACGATTGATATATAATGTATTATGTATACGCGTGAAGTTTGCCTCTACACTATATTAATTATTATCAGAAGAATTTAATTGTAAATTTGATACATTTATGTAATTTTGATTTTGGTAAAAGACCTTAAAAAAAAAAAAAGAAAATTAATTCAGTTTATCTAATAATATTTCCTCCCGACAAAATCTACGTGTTTTCTCCATATATTATTGTCGGTATATTTATTTATAAATAATACGTTTCTAACGTTTACGCGTAAAATAATTTCCAAAAAGAAAAAAAAAATTCCGGACTGTGGACGAATTCGTCGTCATAGACCCGCGCCAGTTATGAAACGATTTTGACCATTATTGATTTTTACACCAATCCTGCGTCAAACTTTGTTGTCGTTACAATAATAAATAATATATGTACGTTCATAAATACAAAATATATCTATTATTGAAAGGACAATAACATTATGTGTAAGGCTGCAGTGGCGGCTCGCGTATATGTGCACATCCACTACGTACTCAAACTCGAGAAAAATTGAAAACGCGTATCGTTAATAATACAACTAAGTAGGTACCTGTAGCGTTATTAGGATTATTTTTCAAAATATAAAAATATAAATTCCGGAATATTATGAAAATAATATGATATCTGCAGTTATGGGCTATTTCGACTGTCAAATAGGCGGACGGTTGTCCGCGACGGACCGGTATGATCGCTGTGTGTGTTATTATAGTGGCGCAGTTGTGCACATTTGTACAGTAAAAAAATTAAAACAAATCGAAACGCGTAACCCGCGTTACAATGGAATTGGCGTGCGCACATTTGTTCTGTGTGCACATGACCAATTAAAAAATATTGTTTTCGGCGAATTATTTTTGTTCGGTCCCGATAGCGATAATGACGGCCAGTGCTTGGATAAACGATCGAATAATTCACCTGTACTCCGTGCTTTTCCTACCGGCACACGAGCGGTGTTCGTCTTGTTTTCGCGAGTAGTATAGCGTACGGTCGCTCTCCACATACAGTTTTATTTGCATTCATCCGGGTATTTGGTAAATAACTAAAATTTGTAAACGATTATTTAGTACAATTTATAATATATATATATATAATAATGGTTCTATTTTTTTTTTTTTTTTTTAGATGTGTGCACTACTTCATTAAAAACCCACGAACCGCCATTGACTGTAAGGCGATAAATATGTATTATTTATTAATACAAATTTACTAATATATTGTTTATTAATACATTTTTACCAAATGCGGTAGAAACGTATCAATCATCGCACGAATATGGTTTTTCTCCGTTTATGCATCCTCGTGTATCTCGTCAAATCCGTATTTTCTTCAAACGATTTTCATGCAAACGCTACAAGAATACCGTTTTTTTTTTCTCCTCCGCGTGAACACCGATCGACTCCGGACAAATTGTAAATTATTGTAAATCTATTGCGAATATAAATTATAAACGCAATATTGGAGTTCATAATTAAGCAGAATATTCAGCAAATTCTTAACGAAATCGGTTGATGTGGGATTTATGCCGGGTGTCCAAACGGAAAAAAAACATTTGTCTGAAGACGTTTTGAATTTTGGCGGTAATTTTTCACCATTTCATAAATGACGATAAGAACTGTGTGGTACCGTTTATCACAATATTCAATAGATATCAACGGATAGTTTCGATTGAAAAATTCATTTTGTAAATGCACAGATATAATATTAAGTTTATACAATTTAAACATTAAATATTAGTATGTATTTGTATGTGAATGTAAATTTTCCTTTTAATCCTATCATCTCGTTTACTCGGTTTTTGCCGTACTGATTTTGAAATATTTAACAAATTTCAGCCATACCCGTAGTAAAATATGTTTAAATAACGATAAAAACATCGTATTTTTACTTGATTTAAACTACTAGTCATTAGCAAGGAAAAAAAAAAGAAACAGACTTTTTTTATTGATTTTGGTACATTTTATTATGGATCATAACGTGTGTTACGTTGCCGATCAACGATTATTCGAAGAATGTTGCAAAATCCCAAATATCGGAAAACGAGTAAGATTTGATTTATCGTATTGTTGCAAATTCAAAATACCTTGTCTTTAGCCATTCGATTTACTTAACACTATTTTTTTTTATATAGTTATTCTAAAATAATATGTATTTTGTTTAAAATAATATCTTTAATTGTTTTTTTCCCCCCGTCATATCAAAATGTTAATATAATTTATATTGCAGGCGTATTTTGTCCATAGTCTCATTAAAGCGTATCAACTTCTTGATCATATGGATGTGTTTAAAGTTAAACCTTCATCGCACGAAGATCTTGTTCAATTCCATTCTAATGCGTATATTGATTTTCTAAAAAACGCGAATGACGATAACATTTCCGTCTTGGAAGACGAATATGGAATAGGTTATTAAACGTTTCTTGAGTTATATTAGAAAATAAGTATAGAAAAAAAATTAATACAATTTTCTTGAAGTTGACGTACATTCCGAATTGTAGTAGTGTTTAATAATTACGATTTCCTTGGGTAATGAGAAATCTAAAGGCATATCTTTAGAATGTATTCAGAATAACGTTAAAACACATCAACGCAGTATACTCAAATTTAAATTACTTTGTATAACGTGTAATATTCTTCTTATTCAATTTGATTGTTTTTATTCGTTCTAGGTTATGACTGTCCGTTATTGAAAGATATGTGGAATTTTACTACATACATTGCGGGCGCTTCGTTGACTGCTGCAAAAGCATTAACGACCGGGCAATACAGATTTTCTATAAACTGGTGTGGTGGTTGGCATCATGCTCAAAGGTAAAAAAATAAAACCGCATTTTGAATTTGCTTCCAATAGAATATATTTTTCGTTTTTCATTAGGGATTCAGCTGAAGGTTTTTGTTACGTAAATGACATAGTATTAGCTATCGATACATTGAGAAAATGTTTTGGAAGAGTGTTGTACATCGATCTAGACGTTCACCACGGTAATGAAATTTCCACACAAATAATTTAATTTTTTTTTTCATACAAAATATGTGTACGTATTTAGGTAACGGTGTAGAAAACGCATACATGAGTACGGACAGAGTTCTTACGCTCTCGTTTCATCAGTACGAATCAGGATTTTATCCGACTAGTGGATCATTGGACGATGTTGGAGTAGGTAAAGGGAAATATTATACCATAAATGTACCGTTGAAAGAGGGAATAACTGATAAAAAATACATAACGCTGTTTCACAAGTAAAGTAATAATAGTTAAAACTATTGATAATATACACACACACACACTGATTACTAATTTTCATTTTTTTTTTTTTTTTTTTTTTGTTAAAAACCACAATTTTTTTTGTCATCTAGAATTAGTAATATTGTGAACAGTTCCTATAATCCAAGGTGTATAGTCATTCAGTGTGGTGCTGATAGTCTGGTTGGAGATCCAATTGGTGGATTTAATTTGACTCCAAAGGCATTAGCTGCATGTGTGAAGAACGTAATGAAATGGGAAAAGCCTATATTATTTCTCGGTGGAGGTATTTATTTATTTTTTTGACATAGACAAACATTTAAGCAGATTCTACATAAACTATCGTACAATTTTCCCCAGTATACATAACGGATTCCCATTTTTTTCCGAACGTTCTTATTCGTTAAATATACTAACGGCTGTTAGTAAGTAGATTTCAAATTCGCATTGGGTATTTGTTTTTAAACGCCAAGAATATACTGTTTTAAAATAGTACACTCAATGTGTACTGATTAATGTATTGCTGATGAAACGCATAATAATAATTTTTTTTTTTTTTTTTTTTTTGGTCCATAACTATTTCTGAGTCCCCACAAACAACGTGTAAAATAAAATATGTTAACATCAAAATAATTTTTATACTGTTAAACGACAATAATTTCACTCTGTTTAATAGGTGGTTATAATAAAGCAAATACCGCTCGTTGTTGGGCATATTTAACGGCTGTAATTACTGGTAATTCTGATACGTTGAGTACTATCGATATACCGGATAA
The DNA here is from genome assembly GCA_032441825.1 of Chaetogeoica ovagalla. NCBI lineage: Eukaryota > Metazoa > Arthropoda > Insecta > Hemiptera > Aphididae > Chaetogeoica > Chaetogeoica ovagalla. The sequence continues at coordinate 3,489,971 of CM063744.1, forward strand.
TGAGGCAAGTGTATAATAAACATAAATTTAATTTTTTTTTTCTTGTATATCCATAAAGGCAATACCAAACATGAAGTTATAAAAATGTATGAGGTTTCCAGAATTAAATTTCCACAGTTATTTGTAAACACATACATATATTGTGTTTCAGTACTTTTTGGATTACGGTCCAGACTATACTTTAGATATCAATCCAGGAAATCGAAAAGATCATAATTCACTTGAGAGTCTGAATGATATTTTCAATACCATTGCTAGTAATTTGAAATATTTCATTCATACAATATTATTCAACAATAGCTCTGTGATTTTTAATATGGTTTATTTATTATTATATTTTCAGATAATATGGAAATAGTCAAAAAGAACTTGCAGCAAAATTACTTGTTAAGATAATTCTATAATGTATAGTTTTGTAGAATAAAATGTCAACATTTTTATAAAATATTAATTAATGCATTTTTTTTTTATGTGTATATACATACAGTAGAAAATTGTTTAATTATATAAATTAATTAAATGATCTTGTTCATAATGAAAATTAATATAACATATTCATATAGATTTTGAAAAATTGTTTAATTAATGTGGTTTCACATGCACAAAACAAAAATTATCATCAGCAAGGAAAGAAAATTTGAATAGTGCTATATTCTATAGTTTTTTTATTCATCTTGTTTTGTAGTTTTGGGGCAACACACTGTTATAATACATTCATGATACATAGCTCAAATTATTAAATTGATATGTTAATTAATTTTATGTTTAGATAAATTTACACTCCAAACCAAAATACTAATAATATTGGATACAAAAATATTACATAGTCAACAGGTAAATCTATGTTTGAGCTATCCACGTTTTAATCTTCTCAAAGCCAGTGAATAATATGACAAACAGCAATTAATAGAAATACAATTTAGTGTAATTATAAATTTAAACCTTTAAACAGTTCACTGGCTAAGGTAATTGCTAAATAATGTTCAATTATATTTATGCAAGTTGTAGTCCATAAAATGTTTTATGATGTAGCAGTCTTGTAAAAAATGATTTTTACAAATATTCAGTATGTGTATTAATTGTATGCAAAAAATATAAAAGGATTTGCAGTCCAAAAGTAATTGAATACTTTACACACATTTTTCTTTGATAATATAAAAAAATTTTTTTTTTACTTATTTTGGCACTACATGATTTTCAAATAAGAGGTTATATCATAACTTATAAGGTTTTAATTACAAAATGTACATAATCAAAATGGCTATTCACCGGTTGACAAGACAAACAATTTTGAATACCTTATATCTTTCATCAATATACTCAATCTCAGTTTGGTCAATCATCATAGTCCAACTAATGTATTCTATTATTATTGTATAAATTATATTCTTTTTGGGAATATTTAAATTAAAAAGTTTATAAAAAAGACACTTTCAATAAAAATTTAAAATAAAAAAAATACTTAATACTTAGAGTAGTATTGGAATATACTAAATACATTAAAAAAAAAAAAACTTTTATACTAATAATTCACAACACTGCTATGAAATACATATTATGATAGGAAAATGGCTTTTTCTCACAGTGTATACAATAAATATGCATTTCATAGATCTTTAATTTTTGGACTATATATTTTCTGCACATCAGAGATGGTTGGACATAAATGCGTTCAGTGAAGTTTATATTTATTTTCTGTAGATTTAATATGTTAACTAATAAGAATTCAATATATTTTTTTTTACATTTATTTATAAGATTATTTATGTTGGATACATTACAAAACTACATAAAAGTAAAAAAAAAAAATCACATTGTTATCACATATTCCTTAAAAATAATTTCTTAAAAAGAATATGATAATAATAATGTATAATGTTTATTCAGTAATTAAATATAATTATTACTATAAGATAGAATTATGCTTCAACTAATTGTAATTTTCTAATGAAAAGTAACATGTGTAAACAGGAATATTACTTTTTGTACAAGTGTAAAAAAAATATATTATTATTATTTTGCATGGTTATAAAATATTATTTTAAATGTCAACATTTAAATAATGTTATTCCTTGTATATAAACCATAGAACTTATTTGCAATTATTCATTAATATACAAATTTCAATATTAAAATACACAAATAATGAAATATTGACATTTTTAATGAAAATTTCTTTTAACTCAAATACATTAACTATACTTACTTATTTGTACTTTAATTAGGTTCTAATTATGATTATAAGTAGATACTTAAAATATTAATTGAGCACAACTTAATTAAGTTAGATTGCAAAATGCTAAGTGAAAAATACATGTTATACGCAGTGCTTGAATTAGAGAAGGGAACAAAGTGCCTCTAATTTCTTTAAAAATATTTTATTTTTTTTTCTAAATGGAACACTAAGAATCAGATAGTCAGACTCATTTTTATTCTATCACAATAATTTTACAAAAAAAACAAACTTGTTTTCTATGTTGTTTATCAGTGCAAATATAACATTGATTTAATGTTTTTTTATAATGAGATTTTCATATGCAAAAAATACAATAGCATTTAAATCATAAATACTTCAAAAGATTTATTTGTTGTTCTACTATTCAATTATTTATGTCAGGTTAATAAGCTTGAAGTTGGATATGTAAACATATTTAGATACAGAAATGGATGAAAAAAATGAAAATGAGTAAATCTTTTAAAACAATATTTGAAAGACTGTGATCATTAATATAATATTATTTGTATAGACCTATTTAAAAATGTTATTATTAATTTATTTTACTACAAAAAAATAATTATTTATGGTTGTATTTATGACATGTAATAAATGAAAGGTTACAATGTAGATTATGCATGACATAACAAATGTCAAGAATAAGAATGTTAAAAATGAAAATATAAAACACAATATCAATTGTCAATGTATTTTTAAATATTCATAGAATAAAAAATTTAAAAACACTTAAAAATCTTTATTTATAGTTGAGCCAATAGATTTTTTCAAAAGAATTTTCAATTTTTTTTTTTTTTAATATTATTTTTTAATGAAGTTTGTTTGAACAGAATTTTACTAAATTGCCTTGGATATAAAAAGCAGGTAGGTAAAACCTACCATGGAATTCAACCATAACTTTCACAGAAATATTGGAAGTCTTTAAAAAAAAAAATATATATATATATATATTTAAATAGGTATTATGTTTTATATTTGGATGTTAAGTTCATTAATTATTGCATTTAACTTATTAAAAAATGGCCTTTCTGATGGTATTAATGAATGAAGAAAGATAACTGCGTGCAACATAATTTGTCTCACTGTGAAATTTCATTGCAACTATTTTTATATAGTAAAAATAAAATGCCTTAATACTACCTATTTATAATAATAATAATAATAATAATAATAATACCAGTGTCATTCAATAAGTTTAAGGATTTAAAAAAAAAAATTTTTTTGATTTACTACGTTTTGATTACTTTTTTCCATAATAAAATGGTTTACCTATTTATTTTTGAAAGTGTGGTTGCATTTTTTTTTAAGTCTCTAGTACCACTGCATGTCCTCTGCTGTTGTATGTAATTTTTGATAATACCATGAAGTTTGCTATCATCAATATACTTTCACCTATTATTTGTGTATTTAAATGGGAAAGAGACAAATTAAGTACAATTTCCCAACCCAATTTCTGAAGTTTAGAAGTCAAGCCAGCAGAATTGGGCCGTGCATGTAAATAACTATTTTTTTTTTTTAACAATTTGCTTGGTTTTTTGTACTTAATTTTATTTAACGGTGCACCACCAAGAGGATCATACAGTTGGGACTATATAATATGAAAATCAATTATTTATAGATGAAAACTAGAATATTATCTTGAGGAAAAAAAATGAATTGTCATGCAATAATTCACAAACGGACAAATAGGACAGTAGTATATCCATGTTTTCTGGCACATTACTAAGCATACAAGTTATGCATGTGGTGGTTCGTTCATGATTATAAATACAACCATATTAAATATTCACCTAACTAGAGCCCATTTTTTAATGTCATTAACCACACTTTTATATCAACTATGAACTAACTTACTTATTGAATGACCCTTATACTACAATGTTACACCTATTGTATGAACTACAATTACAGAACAAGTTTACACTAATTCAAATCAAATATGTATCTAATACACTTCTTGATGAGATTGAAAAGAAGTCTTAGAACTATCATATGCAATTTATAATATAACGCACAAAGTACAAATACAGACCATGATAACCAAAGGGTAAAGTTCGTATCAGCAGGTACAAGGAAGCTGGACAAATCTGATTCAGTGAGTTCTGTCAAATGGCCAGGAAGGAGATCTATATAAAATGGTAAATAAATTAAAAACTTGGTGATAATATATTATGAAAAGATGGATATTAAAAAAAAAAAAAATTAACAAATGGATTAAATATGAAAGATTACTAATAATAAATAAAAGTTATGGTTTAAATAATTAATTGGTTGAATTTTTGCAAAACAGATTATAATTTTTAAAACAACGGGGAGTAAAAAATAAATGAATACTAGTTTAAATTACAATAAAATACTTAATTTACAATAAACATTATAGAATATAGGTATATGAAACTTTTACTTTCACATAAGAAGAAAAAAAAATTAAAAAAAAAAACTGTTATCATTAAAATATAAATTTCAAAATGAAATAATAATTTCAACTAACGCCGATGTATACGAAATCTGCGTAATTATGTCAAGATTGTTATAAATAAAAAAACTGTTGTACAAAATATTTAATAAGAGTGTACACACCAGTAATATTAATGATGAATCTAGCCAACTCGTACAATGTAAAATGTTCTTCCAAAAATTTGGCAGCGGGTATGCCATTGTGAAAGAGTATCAATGTCGGTGTTCCAACCACTTCAAATAACATATTAAACCTAATGATATCACAAACACATTATTTATATTAATGTTTATCATTTAACGATTGACAATTTTATATATAATATTTTATTGTAAAATAACGTCACACCCGCATCAGTTAACTCCAACTGTCTAATGGACAATACGATAAAAACTATGCGCGCAACATAAATCTTCGACCATGGCACTCAAGTTAAACTTAGAATTTCGTTAAGTTTTAAGAGAACGCTATGTTTTAATGTTACCAGTGTTTTTGACTTTGATACCTCACATAAATATATCTCTTTTGTCAAGAAAATATTTTACAAAAAAAAAAAAAATTACCAAATCCGGCAATTAATCAAACACTCAATTTAACCCGATAACCGATTTAAATTCTGTTCAATGCGATTCTACCGTATATTGTCCATTGACAACTCGTGCGGGTGGACCATCGTCGTCTTAAACTATATTATAATACCTTTGTTCAGATAGAGTATTAACAGCCATCATTCTAATTTGAGGAAATATTCTATGGAGAAACAAGTAATGAGGTACAGCCAAAATGCTGTGTGGACACGATTGCGAATAGAACAACAATAATGAACACACACCGGGAAAACTCCGAGATGCCACATTAGGATCGTATTTTAAGAATTCGTAAATTTCTGTTGAATTAAGTAGCTAAAAAAAAATCACGGATAATCAAATATTATTAAAAATAAAATACGAGCGTACACTTATGTACAAGTAATTTTTCAAAATGTAAACTATAATAAAAAGAATATTATCAATTATGAATATTGTACAAAACGTCGTTTAATCTGTTTTTTTTTTTGCAAATCCCTTTACCTAAAAACCTGTGATTACCCACACCATTTGTTTAGGTGAATTTCGTATAGGCGAAATTAAAATACAATCTTTTTTGTAGAAAAATCTATTTTTTTTTTTTTTTTAGCTAAATATCGCTAAAAAAAAAAAAAAGCCGCCCCGAGTTCGCTATTTCAATCCAATTGCTGGTGAATAATTGTCATTTTGCAACACAACGCTATTATTAATGACAAAGCCGAATAATGCGTTTACAGAATTGTTTTTATTATAACAGTTATACGAATCGTTCGATGCGATCCCGAGTCTGTCGAAATTCGCTCTCTTCGGACTTGTTACAAATTTTCGGTAGATTCCGGCGGCGGCGGCGGCGGCGGCAATAACAACACACACACGTCTGCCGTTTACTTTAAACCGTGTCCTCCCCCCCGGCGCGACAATAACGTGATCAATATCGTTGTAACGCTTCTTTATCGTATACGATAGATAACACGTTGACTGATTCGCGTACAGGAGTTGAACAACGTTCGAAACGAAACAGAGCGCAGAGAGTTGTCAGAAGACAGAAAAAAAAATGGCCGTCAAAAGTGATATTTACCTTGATTTTCAGCAGCGGCGACAGATTCTTGGTGCAAATCACCTTTTCTGTGAAATCGGCGGGCAAAGCAAACGGTCTATTCGAATATTTCTTGAACGTTGCCGATTCGTCAGTAAACATATATTTGTAACGGTGCATCATGGGGTATTCGTTTTCTTCGTAATCAATGGAGTCATTATCTATTTGCGTGTACGGTTGTACCATGGGCAAATAAGAGTACTTCTCTCCCAACGATTTCTGCGAAAACAATTTCATTACGTACGGATGGTATGCCGAGTGTTTACAGAAGGATTACACGCGAATAGATAATTGAGAATAGGCGGGGGTACCTGGAATCTGACCACGGATTTGCTGAACACGCGGATCTGCGGCAAATCCCTATCGATCTTATCACGTCTGAGACGCTCGATGAAATTGCCTAACTCCATTCGCTTTTCGTCGGAAAACTCAAAAATGGGATTTTCGGCTGTGCGGAAAAAAAAAAAAAATCGACGCGTCAATTCGATTCGCGTTTGCGAACAAGCATACGGGGGAAATGTAGCCGAGCAGGTACTTACCGAACACCATCAAAGCGCAAACGCTGAGCAACAGAAAAACAAACGGATGGTTCATTGTCACACGACTATTGAATACAAGGCGACGATTAATTGAAAATGTGCGTTCCCTGGGAACAATAAACGAAAGACGAATACAAGGGGAGCGAACGCAAAGACGAAACAAGTAGTGCGACAAAGAAAAATCCTCGACGCGTCCACAGAATTCGTTCGTACGACACGCACGACTAGTGCGATGGAACGTTCTCGAAAAAATATAATGTCGGCTGTGGGACGCTGTGCAAATATCGTTGTCGTAATCGGACGCTACACCGTTTAACCGCTGATTGGTTGGCCGACTTAGGCGAGAGAGTTGGAGCGGGGTTGTTTTTTTGAGGTTATACCAGATTCGAAAACCAAACCAAAGACTCTTTGTTTTCCGTATGGAAGAATGTTATGACACCAAACAACGCGGTTACTACACGATCTGTGGTGTATAACAATGGAAAGAAAAATAAAATAACGGTCATCGGTTTCGAATTCGATTGGCGGGAAACCCTTATATTTGACAGTGAGGGAGGCGATTAATTTCTACAATTTTCCATTTAATACGCCTTTTGAAATAAATAATAGTAATAAATGCGTCCATTTGTTTTTCTGTCGTCGACGTCGTCGTCGTAGACTATGCCACGGTTTGGTCGCATAGGTTTGTCAAGATTAAAAAAAATTGGATCAAATTGGAACAAAGTTAATTCAGTAGTCTTGGAACAGTTTTTCTGATAATATACACAAGAAGAAAAAGAAGGCCACGGAGTCATTAATTGGCAAAGTTTTAGATGACAAAAAAATAAATAAATGTTATTAAACACATCATACGGATAAAATAAGGATTTCAAACTGCACATTGGACAATGAATGGGAATTACATTCACTTGTGCCCAATGACAATTTTCCTAAATAAAACATCAAGTTCAAAAATCAATTAATTTGTTAAATAATTTTTCTAAATCACAAGTAATTACTGTATCATAGAGTTCATTGTGTAAACAAAATGATTGATCACAGTTGTGATTGAGTGAGTACAGCTAATTTTTTCATCATTAAAATCTGCCTCTCCTAATTCACTTTCAAATGCATCACTTTAAAATATCATTTTTAGCAACTGTTTTTATTCTTCTTCTTTTATATTTCAAAATTAAATTGAATAAATAAGTATTTTACCAAAAATATCAATTTCACAATAATATCAACAATTATTTATTTTATATTATGTAGTATACATTTGACTGATGTACTTGTAAATTAAAATTGAGTGACAAGTTGTTAATACATTTTTCCTTTTTAAACATATTTAGTCTAAATACTAAAATATTATATTATTTGGATTACAAATTACAGTTGATTAAACAACAGATATATATTTATTATATAAAAATGTTCAACAAGAAAATGCAAAATAAAATGACAATAATGAAATATTCATTGAATTACAAACATTAACAGATATCAATGATAAAATTATTTATTAGATAACACAACAAATTTTGTATTTGCATATAACATTAATTATTATTTGATGTAACATGACAGTGTATGTTTTTATATATCTGATAAATTCTATTCTTTATTACATATACAACTGGGAAATATATTGTTTGTCTCCCTCTATTTGTTCTTAAAATCTATGCTGAGCAGCCACTGGTATCATTTTTCTTTTTAAATTCTCAACTGTTCTTGGATTTCACATGTAATTTTAATGGTTTCATTATTATTATTCATTTATTTATGGAAATTATAAGTGGTATTGAAATATTTTAAATTCCTGTCAGTGATGATTGTTATGGTTTTATTATGCTTATAAACACTAAAACATTGTAAGAATAATCTAATTTTATTTAATTTGTGAGAAACAGTTATCAGTTATATTATAACTTGGATATAAATTGCAATAAAAAAAAAATGTGAGTAACAATTATAAATGAAGAGAGGTTGTTCTAAAATTTGATTAGTTTATAATTGATATTAAATTGGCACAGAAAATAATTTTTTCCTAGTTTTAATATTTATTGTGGATTACAATTGATTGAATAATACATAATCTATGTATAAAATAAAAAGAGAAAAACATGGATAATAATCTATAATACATATGCATAACTTAAACCCAATATAGTTTTAGGAAATAATTAACATTTTATAAACAATAATTAAAATAGAAACAACAGTAATACCCAACATGTATGAATAAATTGAATATTAATATTTTTTTTAAATACAAATTGAATGTATTCACCATTGTTATTGTGTAATTTGTTATGAAAAATGTCAAATCTCATTTTTATAAATGTATACTATTTACATATAAAACTAAATCAGATTTAATAATTCTTATAATTATTAGTTAATTATTTGATAAGTGAATCATAGTAATCATGTAATTATTAGGAATTGCATAGAAAAATTATAATTTCCAAAATATTTATATAACTGTCATTAGGATTTAAAATTACATTAAAATAATGTCCATTTTTTCTTTTTTAATTTTGAACACTTATGTTTACTTTTTATTATTAAAATATTTTATACAAGAGCACTGACATATTTAATAACAAATCACACAATTTCAGCCCTAAACAGAATTTAATTTACACTTTTAAAATATCATGTATTTGATTCCAGCTCTGAGTCAATAAGTTTTTGAATTTATCTCCATCAGAATGTTCTTTGTAATTTGTAATAATAGCACCTGAGTAATCATCCAGAATTTTGTACCTAAAAATAAAGAGCAAAATTATAATAAAACATGCAAAATAAATATATTATTTATTTTTTTAAATAATATTATTTATTGACACAATTTGAAAAACCAATTTTACAAAATATTTTCTACTCATTACACAAAACCAGTTTAATTTAATAATGAAAGATGTAAAAACAATACATTTTATGGGAAATCAAATATTCTTGCACAAGTAAAATACAAGGGAATGATTTGTACATGTGCTCATGTGTGGATTTAATGTTTATTAAAAAATAATCTGTATGATATGAATTTGAAATTTGAGAAGACCACTTTGTAAACTGCTTATAATATCTTATTGAAAAAACTATAAAAATATAACAAAGTATATAATGATAAAAAAAAGTGTACAGTAAATATGCATTATTCAAATTACAAATGAATAAGTAAACATGGAATGGTTTGCTAGTATTAGTAAAAGTCCTGAACACTAATCTATTGAAAAGGTTAAAAATATTTTATAATATTAATTTATTGCTACAATATTATTACAAAATAATTTGAAATTAATTTTTAAACTAATTTCAATTTTTCTTTTTTGTAACATTTAAAATTTATAATTTTATCTTTGACTCACCCAATACCATAACCATCTTTCACAACAGGACCAAATGCTCCTAACCATACATCATCAGAAGTAAGGCTAGAAGTAGACAGAATATTATAATTTATCCGTTCATATGCCGGATCAGTAAATAAGTCTGGAGTCTTCATATTGTTTTTTTGAGCTAATAATCGCAAAGCAAATAAATGACGGTCAAATCCTTGTCCTGGAAGCAATATAATATAATATAGTAATATAATATAAAATTGTGTACATTAGAACAAAAAATCATATTACAAAATATGATTTTTATCTAACAATTTATATCCTTTGTCTTCAATAAAAAAAATTTACAACTATAATATTACAGCATCACTGTTTTTGATTTTTATAATTTTTCAAGAATAATATTAATTTTAAAATTAAATCATATTAAAATATCAGTTATAAATATAACAAATTAACCATATGAATATGAAACATTTTTCATGTTTTGACATTTATCTTTCATGAGGTCCAATTCTATTCAAAATTAATTTAGTATTACTTGAATAAATTTATATATATTATACCATTTCAAAATAAACAATAATTTAGCTTGTATAAATTATGCCATACATAAAAATATATTCTACAATTGTATCAATATTTAAGCATTAAGTATTTGAAAATTTCATTTACATATCAAATTTGATCAAGTTTCAAGATTCTTTATTGACCTCAATTTCAAATATTTAAACAAATAAGTATATTAATTTCACCAGACAGTAATTATGTAAACCAGGTAATACAAAATTATAAAATTTGTCACTTGCAAAAGAAAGTAAGTACATAACATAGAGAAAACCATTACTGCTTAAATTTCTATAACACAAACTTAATTGTACTTTATTAATTATTAATAACATACCCATAGCAGCTTCTTTCACAAGTTTACTATGTTGAACTGAGCATTGCTTTATCATATTCACCAAGTCACTGTTAGAAGGCCTATTTATACTACAGACAGCATGACAGAAATCCTAAAAAGATATTTTTAATGATAATTAAAAGCAAATGATTTATATACATACAAATAATTTTTAAATATGTACTCTCTTGTTTTAAATAAACATACAGCTGTTTGTGTAGTGCATGGTCTTACAGTTTCCGTTCGACCTTGTTTGAACGCAGCTGTACTACAAGATTCATAGGTCCCAACATGTTTGTTATGTAATTTATAATGACCCAACTAAAAATTGTTTATAATGACAATTATAAATTATTACACAAAACAGACTTTTAAGACTTTTTTACATTTACCTGGAAACATAGCTGCATTAAAGAATCTGCACTGATTCCATATTTTTTACATGATTTTCTACCAACATTGAAAAATTCAAAGTAATTAGTGTCAAGTGATTCATACTTAGATTTGTATTCATTCATTGTTTTTATGATGTCACTTTTAATCTTGTTGTCCAAATAGAATTCTAAAACAATGATCACAAAAATTTCATAAAATATGTTTGGAATAAAATTATTTTAATAAAAGATTTTAGGATTTGTACTATTTTGATGTTTTAAATAATAGACAAAGTATTAAAACACTTAGTTTATGTAATATTAAATGACAGGTGCTCATGCTAAAATCATAAAAAAAAAAATAGAATTATAAAGAGACTTTAAGATTCCATTGTCTTATTTGAATTGATTTGGGTTCTTCAATTAATTTTATGGAAATAAACAAAAATGATACATTTTCCTTTTATAATGATCAATGATTTTATTAAAACTATTGAATTTTTTTCCATACATTACCTAATTTTTTTACACCTAATCCATTTGAATTAAATTCTTGATTTAAAGTTTCTGGATGACATCTAGGATAATGTATACTATCATTAAATATATCTTGAAAATATCTCAATACAGCAACTCCATCGCCCCATGAATGTTCAAAATTTAATCCTGACAATCCATCAGCGCAAACTATTAATGTAAATGACTTATCAAACCACCTGAAAATAATTATTTATTATTTTATTAATAACAGTTGATATTTTTGGACATAAAAGTAAGTATATTAAAATAAAAAAACATACAAAGAATCTCATAGTTTCAACCCTTAAAATTACTGATAATTTTATAATTGCCAGTACAATACATAAAAATATTACCTGTTGACTCCATCAGAATGTAAAAATTGTTTAATACAAGGTACTGGATTACTTCCTGGTTTTTCATCATCAAGTGCAATTATCATAAGACTGTCATCTATTGTACCCAGTGATTCTTCATTTCCTAACTTAATGAGATAATTTCTGAACTCAGCCCAACTATTACGATTTGCTGTTGTTAAAACACCAATAGGAAAATTTGATGGAATAATGTCATCTTTCAAAATAAATTGCAGTTTTGATAATAAAAACTGAGGTTCCAATATATTGCCTGTAATTTTAAGAACAAAAATATTAGTTTATAGTAAAAATATTTTATAAGTAAAAATATTAAAATAGTAATTGAGAACCAATATACAAAATACCTTGGTCATCCAGCACATCAAATTTATAAAAATGGCCTCGCCTCATAACAACAATATGTTTTCCAGATGAATTTTTATGTAAGACATCTTTATTTATCATTGGAATTCGTGTACTGTTAAATAAAGAACTGTACTGAGACATATCCAAAGGGTAGGCCTAAAAAAGTAATAAATTGAAATTTTTTTATATACTTTTTTGCTATACTCATATATATGAAAAAATGGATTAAATCCTTTATAATAAACAGTAAAAATTCAATAATTAATAAAACTAATAATAATTTGAGTTACTCATCAAATAATAATTATACATTTTTAAAATGTTTTTAATTTTTCTTAACATATTTTTCTAAAGATTAATAAATAACAAATAATTTTCAAAGAGGGAAAAAATCAATACATTTCCAATTATTATACTTTACATGAATATCAAAAAAGACTACAGGTAAATAAAACAAAATAGTCCAAACGCCTATTTTACTTTAACACTTAATAAAAAGTAAGCTTAAAAAAACTGTCATAAATCAACAATGGCTATTATGTTATAATTAATAATATCAATTGTAAATAATGTAATTTTTCCAATTGTATATTAACTAACTAAATAAAATCAAAACATTACATATTCCTTTTGTAAAATTATTAAAATTTGTTTAAAAAATAATTCTATGTACATCAGAAATTATTATTATTTATATTAAAATATTATACTTGTTTTATTATTATCTTATGTCTAAGTGAAAACTTAATGTAAATCAAAATAGTAAACTACTATTCTGTTTTAACTTATTATGTTTAATTGATAATTGTATAATGTGGCATTTATTTATTAGTCATGGTTATTTACAGAAATTGCCAATAATTGTTTTCAACCTTTGAAAGCAATAAAATTATAATTTTCAAAAATGTAGAAATAATTATTTTTAAAATGTTCAAACAAACTATCTACTTATTTTAAAATATTAATGATAAAAAATTTGATTTACATTAAATCTTAACATCATTGACACTAAACAAGTACTACTTACATTGTACATATAAGCTCCATACCAACTAATTGATTCTGGAATATATTTCATTAATTTTCTAAATTGAGTGTTATCACTTTTCTTTGGATTGAGATGGAAAATTTCTGGCTCCAATTTGCTGTCTTTCAATGATTTATAAAATCTAAAATTTAAATAAATTATTAAATATATATCTATAATTACATAATATTATTTAGAGTATAATTCATATTTCTTTATTTTAGTAATTGTTATAAGGACATAAAATAATCATGCTTTTTCACTAATAATAACCACAGACAAAATTATGATTTATATTATATTGAAATATATATATTCTTTTTACCACTTTAAGTTAATAATAATTGAATGGAATTTAATTTTTCAATATTGTTGGGATATCTCATATAAATTGAATCATTTTATGATTATATTTTAATTACATTATTTGTCATGAATTGATATACAATATTCTGAGTTAGACTTTTTAATACCTACATGAAATTGCTGAACGTTTTAATCAAGAAACTATATCAATTATAACAGAAGTTTGGAGTGCTGAAATTTCATTTAACCAAGGATGACATTAATTTATTAACAAATCATGATCTTCCTAAGTATGAATTTGAAATTGAAATACTATAAATTTAGACTCACAATAAAGATTTCAGTGAAAAATTATGTAATAAAGAATGTTTATTTTGGTTATATTGGTTAAAATTAAGATGGTATTGGGACAATTTTTACAAAACACAGGTAAATAAATGTTAAAAAGATTCTCTGTAATAGGTACCATTTATGAGTCCTTCATGTGAAGAACAATTTCAAATTTTACATATGTTAAAATTAAATTTCATATGTTTGAATAATTTCATGCTTCCATTTTCATATATTAAGCAAACATTGACAAAAAAAAATATCAACTTTGATGATGTAATTGAAGAATTTAAAAAAAGTGGTTCCATATGCCCATCATCTAGTTTTATAAATATTTTTAAGAAAATATAACAAATTATTAATTTTCAGTAAGATAAATGATTTATAATATGATACAATAATTTACTTTAATTTGTTCATTTTTATCACAAAAAAGTGTGTATTTAATTATTTAAATTTTAGTAATTTATAATCTTAAATGATTATATTTGAGATCATACAAAATACAAATATGCAAATATTGGAATACACACAAAGTAGTTTCCAATAACTACATTGATATTTTCTATCTCCCTCTTCCCCCAATTTAAGTAAAATACATTTAAATTAGAATTGAAAAGTGGTAGAGTCCAATGAAAATGCCTAGTGCCTCCTATGTTAAAAACATACAATTGTATAACATTGATATATTTTAAAGCTACACTAAAAACTATGTACACTAAATCCATTTGAAGACACATTGTTTTTATGTATAAGATACTCAGAGAAATTTATATTATTTATGTACTGATTATAATTTCATTGCTAGTCACACTTCATTTGAAATCCATAATTCATGTAAGGCATTACTAGTGTTGGGATTTGATTGAATGACCTAATTCTAAATGGAACAAAAATTGAACATGGACATTGGACATTTTGTTATACAAGTGGAAAATAAAATGCAGTTCTGAATGTGATTATGGGGACAATAAACAAACAACAATGAATCATACTGTAGACAAATATTCAAGAAATTCCCAGCCCAAGAGTATCAATGAAATCACAATAGAGACTGTATAAGCATTTTAGTTTTAGATTATGTATGAATTATAAATATATATTTTTATTAAATGTGAATTTTATTTATTATTTTTAATTTAAATATTGTCACTGTGCTAAGCCATATGAATGAATGAAAAAGTAAATTTATGATAAAAATATGGTTTTGAAAAATTGTATGAAAAATAAATTTAAAAAGTATAATTCCATATAAATAAGTTTCCTGTGCTATTTTTTTAATATATTTAAATATTAGAAATCATTGTAATTTATTATAGATATAAAACTACTACTATTTAATACTATTAAGAGTTCACCTTAATGATGATATAAGCAAATTAGTCGACCGTAGTAACTGATCACTATATTCATTATTAGTATGCTTATACACTAAAATTGGGTTGTAATTAATTGGCAATGGAGTTCTATCCGATAAATACATATTGAACCAATCTTCAGTAATATAACTTGTATTTTTGTTTAAATTGTCTTTTTTTATTAACATGTCTTGCAAAATATTTCCATCATTTTCCACAAAGTTTTCTACAATTTCTTTTGTTTTCAAATAATCATCTTTTGAAAGTAATGGTTTTTGAGCTTGAAGATAACGTTGACAAGTCAATTTTAAGACTGGAACTGGAAGTCTTGGTAGAGATCGTTGAAAATGCATCGTAGGTACAATAGTCTTTTGTATATATTGATAATCATCAGATCGATATCTGAAAAATCAATAGATTAAAACTTGCAGTAAACTTTGTAAATATTAAAAAATATACCAAACTTCATAAATAATAATAATAATATTTACCTTATTTGTGCCAACACCTTTAAGGCCGGATAATCTGTATTTTGTAATATTATCTGAAACAATTACAGTAAAAAACATTATAAATTATTATTATGAATTAAAAATTGATTGAATTTTGTGTTTTTTTTTTGCAATTTATTAGGTACATATTATGTAATAAAATTAGTTTAAATTATACTATTAAATAAATATTTGTATGTAAAATTATAATTGATTATTTTAGTCATAATAATACATATATCATTAAAAATGTATAAACAGACTGAATTAAAAAACTTTAAATATTTAAAATATTAACATTTTCTTATAAAAGTTACTGAAAAATAGTCATTAATTAGGTACACTATAAGGTTCAAACTGGTTCCTTACATATATTTAGAAGGACATAAACGGTATGTAATGTCTACAAAACATTTCCATTAAATATAATAGACACATAATAAATACAGTGGAACTACGATTATCTGGGGTAAAGGTGGGGAGGTGGTAACACGGATAAATGAAAACTACGGTTAATCGAGACTTTTTATAGTAGTGAATTTTTGAAATTTTTTATTTAATTCATTTTTTAAATTTAATTATAAGAAGAAATACAATAATGTTATACATCTATATATATATATATTATATATAACAAGTTATCAGGGCTTAAAATATGAAGTTATCAATCTTTGTTTTTTTTTTCTGGTTTGAAATAAATTTCCTTACTTTACTTCTTATTTTTCTTAAAGAAATTGAAAGCCGATATTTTCTCTCATCGTCTTACACACACATGAAACATAGGAAAATAGACGTTTCCTACTTCCAACGTATCGATCGATCTAGTGGTATGATAAGAAATTTGAAAACGGATTTGAATTCCTTGTGAAGTCTACTTAAGATCAACTTTCCCACATTCTTAATTTTTTCTCATAAATCCTTAAAAATTAATTGAACAATTTTAAAATAAAAAAATTAGCCAACAATCAACTTTTAAAGGTTTCAAGATAAAAAATAAATGAAAAATGTGGGAAAGTCGTTCTATAGTAAAATTCACAACAAATTCAAATCTGTTTTCAAATTTTTTTTCGCACCACTAGTTCGATTGGTACGTTGGAAGAAGGAAACGTCTATTTTGCTATGTTTCGTATGTTCAAGACGAAGAGAGAAAATGCTCGCTTTCAATCCCCTTAAACCATAGGTTCTCAAACATATTTCATACACCGCCCACTTTGACAATCAACATTTTTTTAGTGCCCCCCAAAATTTGTAAACTTACCAATTGTTGTTTATCTTTAAACAGTTATTACAATTATTATATTTAAACATGCCATATTGTATTTTAGAGTTCAAACATACATTTTAAAGGAGCATTTTTAATAAGAGCAATTAAAACGCATACTTAATCGAATTTCAATGTATTTTTATTAAAATTTAAACAAATCTTTGAATTTAAATTTATCGAGATTACTTAATGTGATGGATGAACTTGATGTAGTTTAACCAGTTTTTTTATATCAGGTTCGAATTTACTTAAATACAGTCGTAAGTCGCCACTTTCGGTAACAAGCAGCAGATTTCTTTTTTTTAGTTATTAGTGTTTGTTACAGCACAAAATCCACGTTCGAACAAATACGATGATGGAAACGCTATTAGATTTATCTTTGAACAATCGACCATAATCCAGGGTAAAGTTGCGGGATTACATCATTTTTTGCTTTTTTAATCAGCTATCGCCTCTCAGACGGCTTCAACACCCCCCAAACTTCTTTAGGACTTTTACCGCCCCCCTGAAGGCCACTAACGCCCACAAGGGGGCGTTATCGCCCACTTTGAGAAAAAATGCCTTAAACCAATACCGTCATGAGAACAATCTACAATATTGTTTATTTTCATATTATTATCGCCAAAAATGTCATTAATACGTTTGTCAATATCGTACATTATATAATATGAAATGTTCGATTATAACTATTTATAATATGTACAGCCCATACTTGTTTTTAAATTTTCGAAGAGTGAGGACGATTAATCGCCAACACGCATAATCGAGAAACACGGTTAATCGAGGTTCCACTATATAGGTATACATAGAGACTAAACTTATGGAACATTCAAGTTTTTTCTAGATTATTATTAAAAATTTCTATCAGAAAATAAAACATTATGTATATAGGTATTTATTAAAATATTTATTTATTTATTAAAATAATTAGGTAAGTACGCTAATGTTACGTTAAGTTACCCTACAGTAATAGGCGTAAAACTCGAGTTGTATTTTTCACAAATATGCATTTATGAAAAATAATTTATAAATATATATATATAGTACTTTATACACAGTTATTTAAAAAAAACGCTTCTGAGAATCGGTGGGTTATAGATTTTTTTTTCAATAAGACGGAAACATTTGATAGATAATTATCATAACCAGCATGTAACGTTAAATACATCGAATTGTTTGTAAAAAACACAAAATCACGAACTAAATTTGTAATTTTTTCTAATGTTCTTTTGAATTCAATTCTATAGAGTAATAATATATGGCGGATAATGGCACTCACTTTTTCCAATACACGAGGTTTGGTCCATAAATTACGACGATGTTTCGAGAACATTTTCTTAAGTTAAATACTCTTGATTAATGGAATGCGATATTTACGATAGCTACTGATGCAACTATCGAAAACAATACTGAAAAGTTTAATTATATTAGGAAAAAAAAAAATAAGAAGAAAATACGTTCGTAAAATTTACATTACGAACATTTATAAAGAATTAATTACTACTGTATCTACGGAAAACGAGAAGCGAATGTCCGAGATTACCGTTATCATAAGAAAAACACGAATATTGTTTTTTTTTTCTTTTGATAACAGGTTGCGTGCGCATGTTCGTATGGATATAATAAAAAGTGGTTTAACGATTCAAAGTCGGAATTATTGTACAAAAAAAAATTAAATAAATAAATAAAATGTTTTTTATTATATTTTAACTGTTTCTCCTCTCTCTCTCCTCTCTTCTTTCTCTCTCTCTGTGTACAGTATTTACGAAAACAGATAATAACTTTTTATAATTATAATTTTTTTGCTATTAAAAAAAAAAGAAAAATGTTAATCGGAATAAAATGCAACAGTCGTTTAAATTACTTACTTTTATTTATTTTATTTTTTTAACCGAAAATAATAATTCTCGTTAACGCGTGTCTGCCGATAGCTTCTGACGTCCCTCTCCACCCCAAGGGAGAATTCAAGAAGAATATAAAAACCCTTTGAGCAGTTATACATTCGTATTTGTGTAATACTATGAGTTAATAGTGGTTATTGAAGTCGTCGAAAATCTAATGAATATAAAACGAAATATTCATCTATGAAAAGGGTTAGTACCTAATTGTATTTTATTAGTGGTAATAATTAGTACAGCACCTATTAATATATAGTTCTTTGATTGTGTATCAGAATAAAATTTATTATGAAAGAAGATTTTTATAAGATTTAAATAATATCAATCATATCAATAATTTAATTTATTTATTGAACACTTTCAGCTCTCTTTGCATTTTTTTTTTTTGTGATCTGGCATAAATAGTGCAACAAAATTATTAAATTATTTTACTCATAGAAAAGAAAGTCTAATCAAATTAATTTATTAAAGATCTACTAATGAATAATTAAAATCTTAAGCAAACCATTTTTAAACATTTTTGGTGTTCTAAATATTTAAAAACAATTCAAAACCATGAACACAATAGATCAAAAACAAATTTAAATATAGAAGGTAAATATAATCAAAGTGTAGTAGTATTGTATTTATATATAATATTTGATAATTATATAAATAATAAAACAGTTTTTAATCTTATTGTAAGACAAATTACCTACTTATTAAAATGAAATGAAAAGTATAACAATACAAGTAAAACACAAGTTTGGAATTTTAAATTTTAACTACTGAGCAAGGTCTTATTATTATTTTTAAATAATTGACTTCAGATTAAAGAAAAAAGAGCAACACATCTATGAATGTCTAAAGTATTTTGTTTATCAATCAATCAGAAAAAAAATTATAATAATATATTGGAACAAATAGCACATACACAAGCATGCAGAATAAATATTTTTATATCTAAATAAAATAAATTAAAATACAATTTGTATTTTGTTATTATGTTATTGTTTGTTTGTATTAATACAATGTTAAACATAGAAAATACATACTTAAAAGGTGATTTTAGAAAACTTTAAAAGTGTTTTAAACAATACATACAAATTTTAATTATAATAATATCAATTATATTAATTTTACTAAAGATGTTACAAAAAAAAAAAAATTATTTAGATTTGTTATTCTTGTTTCAATAATATATAAAGAATACAATAATTATAATGTTATTTTAAAATGTATATGATCAAAACAATGATTTTGTGGAGATGGTTTCTACAATTTTAATAGCAATACATATTTAATAATTTTAAGTTTAACATAAATTTGTAATGATTTTTATTTTCTAAACACCTTAAAATGTCTCTTTTGGTTTAAAAGTAAACCACATGAATGTGTGTGTCATTTGAGTGTGTGAACACGTCTATCCATTCTCACATAGTGTCATCAGTCAGTGGACGCACCAGTAAATATTTGTATACTAAATCACGCTCGATCCTTTCATCCATTTAACTAAGTTCTTCTATGTCTTAGCGCTACTTCACTCCTACTTTCAAGCGATTCAGTTTTTTCCATATTTCATATTTTTATGTTTTGTTCTGGCTGTAAGTTTTCTGCTACTCGTATCCATATCGATTTGTCGGATCGTATATTCCTTTCTTTCCACATTTTTCTGTTTAACATAATAAAATAAAATGATCAATTATTGATGTACGCATTATTCTAAACAAATTTACGTATATTATTATATACATTTATTATTAAAAAATAATAATAATAAAATACGTTATCTTAACATTTCACATTATATTATTATGAATTAAGTAGATCCAGATTTTAAACATTTTTTTTTTTTAATATATATATATAATTATTCATTTGTGTACGTGTTATTCTTAGAATGATAACTTTTTCACATACGCACAACACACAGGATTTTTCTCACTAATACGTATTAATATATGTGGGTAAATAAGTTATGTTCTAATACAGTGGTCGCCGCTTATTGGACTCACGGTTAATTGACTCATTCGCCTATTAGACTCAAAACGGCTGGTCCTGATTTGCATATATATTAACACACAGCAAAAAATTCGTCTATTCGACTCACACACCGGTTAATAGGGTCATTTGAAAATTAGATAAATAAAGAAAATATGTACATACATTGAACAAACGTGTTATAAATGCGATATAAGTCGGTACTGGTATTTTGCTTTTATCGCGGAGACAAAAGCAGAAGAGGAACCTGATGATAAACCACCACCAACTAAACAAATGCTAGAAGCGTTTCAAATTTGACGTATAGGGATTCAGCAAAGGGGCGATTTTGACGTATTCGAGCAACATAAATCCTATGAAGATATGATTATGAAGTTGGACGAAGAAGGGAAAATCCAATCAACTCTAGATGGATTTTTATCAAAAAACTAATTACATTTTACATACCTACATATTATTTTATTTTTAATTGCGTATAGCTAGATTTTTATACATCCTTTGAATCTCAATAAATATTTTTAAAGTAAATAAGTTTTTAAATTTAAGCATTTTTAAAAAATTTTTTTGGGTCATTCGCCTTATTGACTCATTCGGTTAATGGACTCAAATGGTCAGGTCCCAAAGTGAGTCCAATAAGCGGCGGGCGACTACTGTATATATATAAAAAAAAATTTTTTTTATAAATTGTTGTAAATTTATTCCTTTTCTCTTATACTGTGTCGAACGGGAACACGGTTTGTGTTTACGGTAAGAAATTTCGCTTTTGGTAACAATTCAACAAAATACAAAATTGAAATGAACAAAATTGCAAATGAATATTTGCAAAAAACAAAAAAAAAAAAAAAAAGAACAAGCTAAACGACCGTAATACACGACTATTGAATGAAATTATTATTTGAAATCTGAGCGCAATAATAAATCTCATAAATCGTTGCAATATCGATTTTATGTAAGACGACCGAATATAATATGTACTTTTCTAGTAATACGTTCTACACGATTATTGTTTATTCGTTTTTTGTTTTTTCAATCAGTAACAAGCAGGGCGAATTTTTTTGTGAAGAGACACACGCGGGCAACAAAATACGGGTGGTAAGAAAACAAAAAGAAAAAAGAACCTCGTCGTCGAACAACGAATTGTCGTCCAAGAACAACGATATTATTATTATTATTATTATTCACCATAAATGAATCACTTGAAAAACGTACGAAATCTCATTCGTTTCGTTACGTCGACGGACCGGCTCTTCCGACGTTTGATTTTTCTTCACAAAAAACGTTAATCCACTAAGTCGTCACATAACGAGTGGACACAAATTTTTCACGAGACTTACGGAACGGAAAAAATGAAAACGGAACGTTCGACACCGGATAAGGTGTTATCGATGTTTTATCGTCGGCCGACGCGGGCGCGCGCGCGCGACAAGTGTTACGGCAACGACATCAGCTGTTATCCGCCTCAAACTCGTGCACCGCGTCTACGGCCTCCAGCGTCGGTGTAATGTTTTCTGCTGAATCATAAACGTTCGTCGTGATATCGCAATCGCGTCGTCACACATGTGTTGTTTTTTTTTTTCATAATTTTTTTTTTTTTTTTTGTTGTCGTTCGCCACTACTAATAACAGTGCGTCCGTCGTACAAGTGCGCTTACCACACCATACCGGCGGCAATGTGGTTCGTTAAATAGAAAAAAAAAAAAACATTTACTTACAACACAAAACGCACGGTGACTTCCCCACCAACGCCGTCGCGACTACCGGAGTCGCACACCAATTCGTTTGGGACGCCGTTTTTTTTTTTTTTGTTTTGTCAATCCACCGCCCCTCTCTTCCACACCGTTTTTCATCGCGTTCATTTATTTCTCGGCTGTTTTTTTCGTGGCGGCCGTCCGACGACGAACGATTTTCGTTTTTCGTTTCGTTCGGTTTTGACATTTTTGTCGGTCTCCCAACCCCGCCGACTCGCTCGTTTTCAACGGCGTACGGTTTCTCCATTTTCGCTCGGTCCGTTTCACGTTTTTGGCGATTCGTCGCGACCTGCCGTTCATTTCGCACTGCAGCACGAACGAGGTGAGTTTGTTTTTTCGTTACGAGACGGACGCGTCGTAGTACGGCCGCGGCGGCGAACAAACAAACGCCGTCGCCATTGTTACTGTTCGGCGGGCCGTTCTCTTCGAAACCCGTCGTTTTTTTTCCCGTGTCCCGCGACTGGTACAAAAACGTAATGATTTTATCGGCCTTTTTTCGCGGCCACGGTACGTTTTTTTGTATGTCCGCCGTCGTGTGACACGTCGCGCGCGTGTATTTTGTACTTTGTCGACGCGTTCGCGACGTATGACAAAAAGAAAAAAAAAATTAAACGCGCTTTAATTATTATTATTGTTATTATATCTCATCGCGATTAATAATAATTAAACAAATTATAATACTTGCATAGCTGGGGGGGGGGAGAGCGGGTACCTAACCACACGGGTCGTCTATCCGTGATTCTAAAGTCACGTCTCGAAACAAACTAGTATTATAATATATTCGCATTGAGAGGTATTTTCTAATGTCGCTCGACTATTACTCCGCAATGGTCGCAATTGAAGTACATAAATAAAAAAAAAAGGCGTACGCATTATCCGACAGAATGTCTGCGTACCCTTTGTATGTGTCCGTCATTGTGGTGCAATCAAAATGGCCGATCGCACGATCAGTATGGTTCTCGACTGTACGTTCGCTGTCGATATTTTCGGTTTTCTCATCGACGTATTAACAGTTGACGTGTTACTAACGAAAAGTTATATTCCGTGCGAATACTTATTATCTTATGTTTTTTTGTTTTGTTTTTCGATTTACTCTTTGCGTGTTTAACAATGACATTGTTTACACCGTTTGTGTGAACTCGATTTTCGCCATTCGTAACACTTCGTTGTGAAATCGATACTCGCAGTACATAATCACGGGGTCAATAAACAAAATATGTTGATATTCGAATTTTGTCATTAGTATTATTTTCAGTATTGTTACAATATCATTCAAAATCAGTAATATCGGTCGTATGGATCTCGCCTAATGCGTTTGTGATAAACGGTTATTAACAAAGTCATTATTGACTTTTTTAATTATTTGTACGCGTCTTGTATGCTGTTTGTCAGTTAAATATTACTTGTCAAAAACCGTTGAGCGTGAAATGTTATGTATACGTTTTTAAAATATAATTCGCATTAGTGTCGATAATATTTTCAATGTCAACCATATTGGGAGGTAGCGATTATCATTTATAAGACATAGGATGAAAAATATTAATTCGTAGTAACAATTATTGTACATTTATTTTAATATATATAAAATACATTTATATTATACAAAACCTTAAAAAATATTAAATTTCTATTCTATTTAATTTAGGTGAAGTTGTTTTTACTAATTAATTTCAATAATGTAATTGAAGAAAAATATCTTTATTATTTATATTATTTAAAAATTCTTTTATTTTATCATATTTTTTTCATTCGAATATTAACTAAATTGATTTTATACTTTAAAGCCCGATTCACACTCGTACAATACGACACGACATAACAAAACATTCGAGCAAAGAATGTTCTGTCGGTGCTTGTCGGAATCAATTTATTTAAAATATAAATATTTTCATGTACTCATATATTTAAATTACATTTATAATAATATAATTATAGACATTTATTATTATTTTTTAATTGAAATTCAAATAACAATAATTTTTTCTGAAATGCATTGATGTGATTAAATGAGTCAATTATTAAATTGTCTTTTCCCTGTAATGAAATATTTAATTGGTTGAGTTTTTCGATAATATCCACTAAAAAGCATAAATACAATAACCATTCATCATTACTTAATTCTAATACTGGTTTTTGCTTATCATTCATAAACAAGTCAATTTCATGACGTAACTCATAAAATCGCTGTAAACATTTTCCACGACTTAACCACCTGACATCACTGAAATATACTACGTCACCGTATTCTGAATCGAATTCTTTCAAGAACTTCTTAAATTGGCAGTGCGGAAGTGCATGTGATCGTATATTCACTGTTTTTATGATTACTTTCATAATATGGTTCATCGACAATACTTGAGAATATAGATTTTGTTGATGAATTAAACAATGGATTATAAATAAATCATCTCTTTTCTAGCAATTATTAGTTTTGTTGGTGGATTCTATTTTATTGATCAGTAATTTTATATCTTTTTTTTTCTTTACCAACCACAGCAAGTACACTATTAGTCAATATTCCAGAAAGGATTTCTAAACCCAAGTTGTTTTCGCATAAACAGTTTTCAACAGCGTGAAAAATATCTTCACCTTTTGTAGTACCTTTCATAGTTATCAATTTTGACATTTTTTCAGTTATTTGAAATGATTCATTTACTTCACGAACGAATATTATAAGTTAAGCTGTATATGATATATCTGTACTTTCGTCAAATGCTAAAGAAAAATATTTGAATTCGATTTAGTAGGTTTACAATAATTTTGTTTGAAATGTCATTAATTCGACGAACACACTGTTTGTCGGAATAGACATATTCGAAAATAGTTTATTTTTATCATGTAAAATATCCTTTCCTACAGCTTCCAAACATTCTTTCACAAATTCACCATCTGAAAATTTTTTCATTTTTTTTTGCAATCAAAATATTTTTTTAACAATATTGTACGGTTGCTGTAATGCTGAATTAAACATTTTTTGTTGAGTTTTTAATTGTGACTTAAATTTCCTGAGCTTTGATCGTTTCACTTCATTATCAAATTTCAAATAATCATTATGTTTTGTTTCATAATGCCTTTTAACGTTATATTCCTTACATACAGCGACCGTTTCTCGGCAAATTAAACACATTAATTTTGTGATTTGAATTATAAAGAATTAGATTTCTTCCCACTCCTCACAATACTTTCTATTTTTATCCACTATTTTTCTTTTCTTTGCACTCATGTTTAGAATTGCGAAAAAAACGTACTTACTAAAATAATTCTCCTGCAGTTAGAACACGTACAATTAACATTGAGCGTACTTCAACAGTTACAGCGAACGGACAGATTATGATTGTTATTGGCACGTTTTATTTTAATAATACAATTTCCTATAAGCTGGTGTCTACTCATATAGTATGTAGTTTTCAGATTAGATTAGAATTATTATTTGTGTTGCGATTACGTTGTTGATAATACGGATACCGTGTTGTGCGAGCATAAATAAAAATTAATTTTAAATTAAAATAATTTTTTTTTTGTAAATGTTTGATAAATCTCGCGGGCCGCAAGACTTTCCAAAGCGGGCCGCGCGGGTTGGCCATCCCTGGATCATTAATTAGATTGCGTTGTCGTCATAAATTAAAATACAATATGTTTATATGTAGTTTTAATGGATATAATAATTTAAACAAATTATTTCTTTGACCTTCTATTAATGTACTTAATAAATACAATGTATGTAGTTTCGGCAAATATTATGATGTGCATTATTATTTGAAAATAATAAAAAAAAAATATTTTTTTTTAAAACTGAAGAATAAAAATCAATTACGTCATATTATTTTTTCTTCGTTTCAGATATTTTCAGTTATTTGCATTCAAACGCTTTAAAATGGATGAAAGCAGTCAATCGACATCAGTCGAAATTAGAAACGATGAAGAACAAGAGGCGGCCAGTACTGTTGTAGTACCATGGACACATCCAAATCATATTTTCCAAAGGCTTTTAGCATTGTTCCTCATGTGTTTGATTGGATTTGGTAAAAATTTATATCCTGTTTATAACATCATGTATTAACATTTATGTTGTTGTTCAGGTTCATACTTTTGTTTTGATAATCCTGGAGCTTTGCAAGACAATTTTATAAAAGACATGGACTTATCGACTTCTCAGTTTGTTTACTTGTATTCTTGGTATTCCTGGCCAAACGTTATTATGTGCTTCATTGGTGGATTTTTGATTGACAAGTTGTGTTTTTACTAATAATTAATTCTTCATTTTTACATTTCCTTTGTAAATAAATCAACAGATTATTTATATAATATTATTGTGTTTTATATATTTTTCAGAGTTTTTGGAATACGTTTAGGTACTGTTATCTACGCATTATTCGTCGTGCTTGGCCAATTAGTATTTGCTGCTGGTGCATATTTGAACACTTTGTGGGTTATGTTACTTGGTCGTCTTATATTCGGGTAAATTTTATATCAAGTGTTGTTTCAAGGATGTACCCAAGGGGAAGGATTTCGAATCTGGACCCTTCCCTCCTGTCCTATTACAATTTCAACATTTAAAAATGTTTTCATATAATTTAAATTTGATCAGATAAAATTTAATCATAAAATAAATAAAACATAATATATATATATATATATATATATATTGAATTTATAGTATGTACACACCAGATTTTTTCCTCTTTAGTTTGAAATGTTTATGTTTAAATAAGTATGGATCCTCCTCTTATTTGAAAAAATTCTGGTTGCCCCACTGAAGTATTTTATAATATGGTTCAATTTATAGAATTCTAATAATTTGGATAAGGTTTATATTACACTTTGCCTTTCTATTAATCAGTTAAAATGAGATACATGTAATCCCAAATTACACAAGTAATTAGTTAAAAAAATGATATTAAAAAAAAATAATTATAAAATAAAATGTTAATGTATTTGTGGAAATAATTATATTTTATGTTTAATTAATATTTTGCAAATGAAGTTTCTTTAATGTCACATATAATTAATTTTTAAATTATTCTTTTTGTCAAACATTGAATTTAAGTTAATATGTTTACAATTAAAATTTAGGGAAAAAAGGTATGCATAAAAAATATGGCATTTAAACATTAAAAATGATGGTGTATATTTATCTGAAATGTTTAAATTTTCTTAAGAATTATTTATATTCTTGTATGTCATTTTATAAGTGATTCAAAACGACATACAATATTCAGTTGTTTATAAAATACCATATATTTATTATTACACTTTTCACAATTTGTAAATTTGAGTATAAATAGTACTATGAATTCTTTATAGTAATTTAATTATAGTGATTAATTAACTTAAGCATTTAAAATTATGTATGTAGAGATAAGTATAATAATTATTACTTCCTATTAATTGTATAAGCCGTAATATATTTTTTCTAAAAAAAAATCTTTTAATATATTTTTTCTCTCTTGATCTATATTTTGGGGGATTATTTTTATTTAAAAAAAATCAATAATTGGAAAATATGTAATTAAAAGGAGTAATATATGCATTTAAATGTTCTAAAACAAATCATAAATTAATAAATTTATTTTGAGTTGTATATTTATACATTTAACTATGTTTGTAGTCCAATGTCAGTGTGCATTTCAGTATTTAAGAGTAAAAATTATATATTAATAAAAATATTATAATGTTGTATATGAAAGAGATAAACACCATATAGTTTTTTGTGTTATTAACATTTGAAATTAAATGTAGATTGTAAATTAATATTTTTAACATAGGATTGGTGGTGAATCATTGGCTGTTGCACAAAACAACTATGCTGTGTTGTGGTTCAAAGGAAAAGAACTCAACATGGTGTTTGGATTCCAATTGAGTTTTGCCAGAGTCGGTTCAACTGTAAATTTCATAGTTATGGAGCCATTGTATCGTTATGTGAAACAACAGTTCAACATTCCAAGCTATCAAAGCTTGTCCATTGTTTTGTTTGTTGGTATGTGTTATATATAGCAAATAAGAATGATTTGGAGAATTTTCATAATAATTTTTGCTTTTATAATTTAGCGAGTTTGACATGTATCATGTCATTGTTAAGTGCCTTACTACTCGCTTGGCAAGATAAAAGAGCTGAAAAATTACTTCAGCGTAGAGCACCTGATGCCACAGAAATTGTAAAGTTAACTGATGCCAAGAACTTCCCAAAAGTCTTTTGGCTTGTGACATGTATCATTGTTTGTTATTACACATCAATATTTCCATTTGTCGCATTAGGAAAGTAAGACAATTTTATTTATTGTTTACTATTTATTTGATTTGTGATATAGTTGAATTTTTTTTCAATACATAATTATGAATATATTAAAATTAGACAATATAATGGTAATACATATTTTAAATATAATTAAAATATCATTATAATTTCAAAAAGGAAGTGCTATAGGCGTTTTGAAATGAAAACAACTATTTTCCTTTATCATAGTTTAATAATTTTATCAGTATGAATTCAATACAAATCGTATCAAGTACATTGTTCTAAAATAAATTTATGAATAATGATTTAGATTTAAAATAATAAAACAATCCTGATTACTTATTTGAAATTAATGTTCAAATTAAATGATCAATTTGTTAACAATTCAATTATAAATATTGATAATATATTTAATTTTAGAAAATGTTTAATTATGTTATTGTTGTTCATGAATAATGTTTTTTTTTCTTTAGAGTATTCTTTGAAAAGAAGTATGAATTCACTCCCGATGCAGCCAACTTTGTCAATGGAATTATTTACATTATATCAGCTATATGTGCACCAGTACTTGGTTTAGTTATTGATAAAACTGGAAGAAATCTATTTTGGGTATTTTTATCCATTCTCGGCACATTAGTTTCACACACGATCTTGGCATTTACATTCATTGACCCTTTCATTGCGATGGTAAAATAATCTAACTTATAATCTTAAAGTTAAGAATGGGTTCATTTTGACAACAATTAATTTAAATCCTGTTTATTATTTCAGTTAATAATGGGATTGTCTTACTCTATGTTAGCAAGCGCTTTATGGCCTCTGATTGCATTAATCATTCCTGAACACCAGATGGGAACAGCATATGGCATGTAAGTGTATTATATTTTCCAGTGTTAAATTAGTGATGTTATTGTAAGCCTTAATGAGCTACGCATTATACATACAATTTCACATTTATTTAATTGATATTTTTTATTATTTCATTTTTATTTTCAAATAAACATACATTTTAAAAACATTTAAAAAATTATTAACATAGGATTTTGTTTTTCAAATACTATTGTTTATAGTCTGTAAGATTATTTTTATTAATAGTCTTTTGTTCATACTAATGATTTACATACATATTTAAATTCAACTTTAATGTTAAAAAATCAATAAATAAATAATAAATTGTTGGAACAATTGTAATTAGAATAATTTTGAAACTATTTTTACAATTGTTTAAATATTTGGTTAGGTGTTTAAATAATTTTGCGTATTGTTTAATTTTATTTTTATGTATAGAGCTCAGTCAGTTGAAAATCTAGGTCTTGCGGTTGTTGCTTTATTAACTGGCATCATAGTTGATATAAAAGGTTACTATATGGTTGAATTATTTTTCTGCGCTTTACTATCAGGTAAAAATTATATTATTGAAGTTTCATTATAAACTAATTAATTTTTATTTTGTGTATTTAATAAAATGTGATTTACAAATTCGTTGAATAATATGTAATTAGTATGTTACATAATACATATATGCATGTACTTTTTAATTAGAAATAATGTATTTAAATATTTAAATTTGTACACAGTGAAATTTAATGACAATTTTATTGGCTTCAAATTAAAATTTCATTAGTATTTACTTCTCTATTTACTAAAAATATGTTATAAATAAGGTAGCAATTAAGCCATGTTTTAGATGATGCAAAAAGTATTTTTTCTTTTACTTTTTTGACTATTAGTTAAAATTTTAATATAATATATACAATATATCTATTAATTGCCCACCATAGTGTTTGGTGGTCTATAAACATTTGTGTTTGTTTATATTAGAATTTTTTTCATCATACTAATTAAATTATTTTAAAATTCTTCAGTTTCTAATATAATGAATATTACTTATGTTAATTTAGTTTCTCTGTTGTTGACTGCAATTTTGTGGTCATGGGATTCTGTAAAGAATGGAATATTAAATATGAGCATCAAACAAAGAGCAGACCTTCTCTCTAAATTGGAGTTAGTACTGAAATATTTATTCTTAATAAGAAATTTTTATTTTTATATCTTAATTTTTTTTTGTATTTATTTTAGGAATGATCAGCAAGAGAAACAAAACCTTTTACAGGATAATGAAGCTGACACTGAAGACTAAATTTTAACATTAAGTTTATTTTTAAAGACAAAATATTTACTTAATGAACAATATTTTATCCCTTAATAATTAACTAATATTTTATTGACAGATAATTAAATATCTGATAATATAACATAAATAAAATATAAATATAATTATAAACAAAGGTATATTATTTTACATACTTAAACATATACATAAACGCAGGATGATTTTTTTTAACATAGGACACTAGTTTGATTTTTTTTTTATAACTTCAGATACATGAAAATAATTTTAGCATTTTAATTTTATACATATTAAATTAGATATTTAATGGAAAATAATATTGATTTTTAAATAACGATTTATATTTATATTTAATTTTATTATTTATATTTTTTTGAAAATATTAATTGATAATAGATAAGTTATAGTAATTTAAGACATTTACTACACAATTGGGGCATTTAGAAACATTCTCGGTATTATTCTCCTGATCAAGTCTTAGAAATACATCACAGTATTTAAAATGATATGTTAAAAATGTTTCCGAAATTCATATTTAATACGAATATGATTGTTGAAGGATGATTAATACGTTTAGAACATTTTTTTGGAGGCTATTATAATTGCAAATTATGTTTTACACAGAATAGACAATTTAATAATTTTGGTTTTTCTGGGATGTATTGATATGATAATTATACATGCATGTAATGCATAACAGACAGAAGACCTTTTGATAAATCAAAATAAGTTTTTAAAATTAATAATAATTAGGTATCCTCATATAATTAGTCTCGTATGGAAAAAAAATTCATCCTGTTGTATAACATAATCAAATTATTGTATACCACAAACTATTACTTAAGCTATTGTAATCAAATGTTCACAAAAATCACATATAACCGAATTTAAGTTAATTTATTGTTATTATTATTATTATTATTATTAAAAAAAAAAAAAATAATAAAAATAATAATAATAATTAGATTTGGTTTAATAAGTGTTATTATTTTTATACAAATGCTTTGTAATCAAAAGTCTGTTTACCATGTACCTATAAGAAAATGAGTGCATAGTAATCTTTTATTAAAGGTTTGAATATTCGCACTTCAACTTTTTTTTACAAATTAGATATTTGTTACTTATAATTATGAGATATATGAATATCATTGTGTTATTGCCATTCCTTTTATGTGTTCCCTAGTATTGTGTTAATGTTAATGTTGATTTTACTTTTCATTTTTTTTTATTTTGATTTTTTTAAACAACTATTACATTATAACATAGATGTAAGTTTAAGTTTAAAATCCTGTATTACTGTAGTTTAAACATATAATTAAATTATAATCATTTTCATAGTATTTTATTGGTTAGTGCTGCTATAGGTCTATAACAACATTATATTACCTATATATATATATATATTTATATTATCGCTTAGAATTTAAGATTTACGTTTGACTATACAAGTAGATCTTACATGAATATAAGAATAATTATAATTATAATAATTAAAATTTGAAAATATATTGAAATATTGTCATTCTTATATTTGTAATTATTTGGTCAACATTTATAAAATTTACTATACATTTTTTCTGTACTATTCTGCTCAGAAAAAAAGTCATTGATTTTTTGGTTATGCGCATTGTCTATTACATTGATTTTGAATATTGTGAACAAATATTTTTTAAACATACCTAATATAGTGTTCGGTTATTGTCCTGTAACGTTCAGCAGTGTTTAGTGTTTTAAAAAGTTTAAATGATTCTTTTCTCACTGTACCACCAATTATTATTCTATGTTGTTATATTAAATTAATTGCGCATATTTCAAAATTGTTTTTACAACTGTAATCATTGCTTTTAAATTTAGAATAATAGAACACCATTTCGTGTGATCCACTGGTTAAAAGGCTCCCATTGTATCCAACA
Source organism: Chaetogeoica ovagalla (assembly GCA_032441825.1). Taxonomy (NCBI): domain Eukaryota; kingdom Metazoa; phylum Arthropoda; class Insecta; order Hemiptera; family Aphididae; genus Chaetogeoica; species Chaetogeoica ovagalla. The sequence continues at coordinate 3,523,388 of CM063744.1, forward strand.
TCCTCACAACTTTTTAAGAAAATTACTGAGCAAATCAAAATCTAGACAATATTATGATTTCAACCTTACATTGGTAGTTAGCATTCATTTCATTCGGTATGGTTATATCTAAATTATTTTATGTTTTGCAATACTGAAAATTTTTCTTGTTGCATTATCTTTTAATATTGAGGCTGGACAATTTTTTTAACTGTATAGATAAAATTTAAATTTAAAATAATACCTAACTTGTAACTTGTTACAATTTAATTTATTTATGATTTTTAATGAAATGAAGTAAATTAAAAGTGATTAAAAGAATCCAACTAAATTGGTAAAAGGTTAAAAAACAAAATTCTTTAATAATAATTCAGTTTATTATATAAACTTTTGTCCAATAACTAATTTATATTTAAATATTTATTTTAATTATCTTTGGATAATAACATGTAACTTTACATTTACTTGAACCTTTATTTTTTCGAATGTATAAATATTTTTGTAATTATCTATTGAAAATAACTTCACAGAATTGTTTGTTTAAACTAATGCCGTTTAAAGGTAGAAATATATAATATATTTTATGTATAATATAATATATGTAATAATATTTGTGTTAGAAATAATAATTGTATCATTTTTAATTTTTATTTGATAAATTTTTTTATATATTTAAATTTTTGGAGAAAAAAAAAGAGAAATATCTACTAAATTACCAATCTGTATGAAAAATGTAATAAAACCAATTTAAACGTTGTTAATTGTAATTCCTAATGCATTTCATAAAAATATAAATTTCACCTTATTGTACTCAATAAAATATTTTATTATTATTATTTTTTTTACTTGTGTTATATAACAAAATTCCTTTGGTGTTTTTTCATGTACAAATCGCATTTATAAAAGAACTTTGCTCAAGTAAATGTGGCTAACACTTATCTTAGGTGTGTATCGTTTATTGTATTATATTGACACAATGTATCCCCATTCTATATTATGTAAAACCATGTGTTTTTGGAAATAAGCTACGACTTTTATGTGTAAGCCTCATCAGTAAATTTATCTTTTCTAGTAATCGATAGAGTTTATCCGACTGTTTAAAACGTTTGTTATATTTAAACGTATCCTCTAGCTAGACTGAGCTGATTACAGTGTTTATTCTGATCCAAAATAATTTTGTAAAAGATAAATAATAATCTTTTCACGTATCTACCTAGGTTCATTTATTTTTAAAATAATTTATTTTCTATGTAAATGTTATTTAAAATATATACATACATATATATATATATATATATATATATATATATATATATATATATATAAATATATGATCAAACTTTTTAAGTCGTTGAGAATCTTATAATTCTTACAGGTAAAATTATAATAAATAAATAATAAATTACATACAATTTACATTTAATAAATTTTAATTTTGTCATTTAAATTTGTTTTAATAGTATTTAGGTATCGACATCAGTGGCGTATTTAGGATTTTGTCAAGGGGGGGATATATATTGGAAAATATTTTATTGACTTGAAAAGTCCTTCTCCCCTATCATCATATTTCTTAAAAATGTGACGGTTAATATTATTATTATTACTTATACAAATTGATTTTACTCAGGTAAAATACCTGTTGGCTATTGTAAATAAGAAAAATATCAAAAACTAAAAAAAAACGAGCTCAAGGGGGGGATTTATCCCCCATATCCCCCCCCCCCCGTAAATACGCCACTGATCGACATATTATCGATTATTATAATTTGGTAAAAGTAAACCAAATTATTCTGAAGTGTTTTATAGAATCTTATCCTCATTTAATTTTAATAGGAATTTATTAAAATTATTAAAAACTAATAAATAAAATAGTTAAAAATTAGGTGTTAAAATTTAAAAACAATAAGTTTTATATATATATATATATATATACAATCCCCCTTCCCCGGAAACGTTTAGTATTGGTACCGGATTTTTCAGCTTTAAAGACCATTTTATTTTTTTTTTTTTTGCTCATTAATTTTTTTTCTTATGTATAAACACCTCTTCCCCGAATACTACTCTTACTACGCCCCAGCGCATATGCGCAAAATTAAACGACATGAAAATAGTCTACAGTTATTTTAATAAGTTTATAAGTAAGTCTGTTAAGTAAAAAAAAAAAAAAAAAAATAATAACAATACTCAAATAATATAGTGAATCCAGCACATTGCGCGTTCAAATCGGCCGCGTTTATCACAAAACGTTTGAATGATTAGTACTTCGTACGCACACGCCTGGATTCACATCGGATAGGCATCTTTATATACGCGTCGAGATTTTCATAATATCGCGGGTAGTAGGTTCACCGACACTTGTTTTACAGACAGATATGGAATAGGTTAATACCCACGGGAAATTAGTTTATAATAATAATAATAATAATAATAATAATAATAATAATAATAATAATAATAATATAGTGAGAAAAAGAATAAACGAAATATAGTGGCTAGTAAATGTGAGAAACAGAGTAAAGGAGGGCGCATTGCTATTATATAGTGGTTACGCGAAGAATATTATAACGTATGCAATTTCCTATATAAACCATGTTGAAATATAATAATAATAATAATAATATTTGTAAAACGAATCGGCGAGATCTCATCTGTGATACGTGGTAATTATTAAAATATTTTTCGGTCGTCAATATGATTTAAAATTGATAATTAATAAATTTTTTTTTACTAATAAATACACGAGGATAAAGCCAAAGGATATTTACGTAAAATAATGGAAAAAAAAATGTATAAAAATTGTTGTATTAAGTGTGTTTATTTTACTTATACCGGTTCCGCCAAAACAGTCGTCATCTGGTATTAAGCAAAGAGAAAAATACAACAAAAACAAGGAAATAAAATAAATAAAAGTGAACTAATTGAAACTTAGAGAACGTTATAAATATTACAATAGAAAGACACGGAATTAAAAAAAAAAAAAAAAAAAAAAAAATTCTTTAATAATAATTTTTTCTCTATTTTACGTAATATTATTTGGCTTAACTATGTATTTATGTATACATATTATATACACATTTATTATTTACGAGTTTTAATTTATAATTTTATTTTAATCAATTACATTTTAGTTTTGCCTATTCTTTTTATTCGTTTTCGTTACTTTATTTTATTGGTACGTTTTTAAAAATTTCAGAACTTTTAAGCGTATAAAAATTACGTTATATATTAATTATTTACAATCTCATACTAATGATGCGTGGGCGTGAGAGGCAGGTGGTCGCACGAAGTAAAAATTCACTTTGTCTACGGGAAATGAGCTGTAGGCGGACGCCACTGAGTAATAGTTGCTATCTCTAAACATCATTTCTCGTCGCAATGCGGAGGAACACATAGTAATTGTATGTACGTGCGAATAATATTGATGGCTCGTACTCCGGCGGAATGCACAAATGTGTATCCTTAGCGACGACCCCTTTACATTTGAATCAATATTATATTATCCGAATAAAGGAGTTTCTTGTTTTTCAATCGTTCGTTTATTATGTAGGTGAATCGTTCATTTCCGTTTTCGATAATGGATAAATCCCAGAGCCATTCGTCAGGGAAGAATTCAAAAATCGATAAGAAGTATTTGAGCGAAATTTATTTCACATTTTACAAACTAATATTAAAACTATATATATATATATAGTTATTCGTATGTCTGACGTTTTCTAGTGTTTCAAAGAACGACGAAAAAATTATTAACACGACAACACTACACACTAAATATTTGCCGTCTTCTGTGCACCAAAAGGAAGAGCCTGAATGTTTGGTAAGTGTTGACTTTATTATCATTATACAGTTTTAATTTACAGATTAAATTATGAATACAGAGAACGACGATATTAACGTTTACGTTATACGTTCTACAGTAACCAAACGCATTTGTATTTAAACCGTGTACATTGGGTTTTGAGTAGTTTTATTTTTAGTTAGGATATTCGCAATACACGAAGGAGAGAGAGGAAGTTATTACCTCGAGAAGTATAAACGAATCCGCATTAAATAATGACAATTGTGAGTGCATTTCAATATTTACACATAATATATATTATATTTATATATATATATATATATATTATATTTCGTCGTGTACAATTGTTTAGTAGCCGAACAGAGCGAGTCAGAAAATTTCGAATTCGATCTCGAGAAAGACAATGTCAAATATGAAGAAACATATAAGAACAAAGAAGAACCCCCCGAAATATTAAACTTAGACAAGATCATTGAGGAGTTTAAAAATGAAAAAGAATACAAATTCGTTTATTTAGTTTACGCTGTCAACAAAAAATCTAAATATTTTTCACCGTATAACTTTAAAATTGTATCGTTCGAAAACATCGATAAACATTGTTTCTTTACACTAAGTAATGAAGGTATGATGTCACACATTCACAATGAAGTACGATTCACGCCTTTTGCAAAATTCGAAGAGGAGTATAGAAATTATCAAAAAATTGTACAAGTAAATCGATATTTAAATAATTCCAAGAATTTGTTAATTCGAATGTAAATGTGTTTAAATACTCGTATTTATATGTGTATTTAATAATAATATCAAATTTGCCGTTATTTCTTGTTGAACGACTCGTAAAATTCAATAGTAAGATCGGAGGGGAGGGGGGTAATGAACATTAAAAACCAATACAAATATTAAATTATTGTGTAATAAAAGGATAAGGGTGAACTTTTAACGCGATCGTTGAAACATTGTCTTATTAATTACAGATGAACCTGTTCAAAAATTATTTACAGTGGAAATGTCTGTACTTCTGGTATAAACACATTTCCCGTACCAGAATGTATTGGCGGCGAGATGAACTACAGATCCCTATGACAATGCGTTTATTGTCAAATCCAGTGTTCGATATCATTTACCAGGCGACTGAAATGATTACAATGTACGATAGTTTAGTGACTGAAGAAAATACCCTTCAGAGTTTCAAAGGCCAACAAGTTTGTGTTCTAGATATAATATTAGTTAATTATTATTATTTTTTATTCGTTAATCCATTCGAATTGTTTAGAAAAAAAGTATTGATATAGCTATAGGACTTTTAAAAGACTTGCGTTTAACCATCAAAGACCTTGTGTATAAATTGTGCTTGAACAAATTAACGGATTTTGGATTCACTGTAGACGATTCGAATTTTTATATAACAAAATTTACCGAGGACACAAAGATAAATCGTTACAGAGATACTATGTACACGATGTCTTTCGTCGAACAAAGGGAAAAACTGAAATGTTGCCGAAGAATATGCAAATTTATCAAGCAAATTGATTATATTTTACAATCGAATGTACATAAAATTATTCGAAATCAAATTACACACTTTGAAGCAGATGTACAAAAACATGTAAAATACATTCCCAACGACGATTTATTGAATGGAACCGATGTAAAATCCATACTAGAACGTGAAAGGTTTTCGGACGATCCCAAGGTATTAATCACATGTACAATAATGATCGAGTATCTATTTTTGTATACTGATTAATAATTTCAAATGTATTTTCATCAGTTGCCGCTTTTCACGTTAGAAGTATTTTTGACAAAAACGGGTATGGGATTCAGTAATACACAAGGCGATTTCAACTCGTACCTATCACTTTTATTGGAAGATTGGAAATCGAATATGGTGACATATGTTCCCCCACTATTGAACGATGATAAATTCAATGATTTTTCACGGTGAGTTTTAATTTTACTTGGTAAAGGAGACCGATGGGTGGGGGCTAATTGGTTCATTATTTATATTTTTTATTAATTGAGTTTTGTTACTTGAAAATTCAATCTGTACCAAAAATATATTAGCATCTAACATATAAGCATCTTCTTAATTTTTTGATTTGTAAGTGGTCTGTAATATACTTCTATCATTTTATTACGATAGTGCAACAAACATAATCAATTATGAAACAAATATCCTTAATAATGAAAATATTTAAATTTTAGGTATATATCTCTACATTGAAATCTTGAATTCGGTCACAGTTTAATAACAATCAAGTAAATAAAAATTACTAAAACTTATTTTTTAGAAAATATTGAAAAAAAAATATAAAAAATATCTTTATAGTTAAAAATAATTTTTTCTCTCATATGCCACTTGTCATCGGACTGACTAGACAAATACAACTCAAAAATATAAAAAGTTGAATTTGATAAAGTTCTTTTTTCATGGAGTTATTTATAAATAACACTCGTTTGTTGGTTTTTATTTTCTTTTTAATAATTTTATTTTTTGCTAAGTTTTTTACCAATGATATTTTCATTATTTTGAAATAATAATGAATAATACGGACATAGGTCCAATAATAGATAACCGTAATTGTTTAAGAATACATTTTTTGTTAAATTCAAGTTAGAAAAAAAAATAGTTTAGGAGACGAGGAAAAAAATCTAATAATAAAAACGTATACATTGAGGCGGTATAAGAGTGATAACTGATAAAGAATGATATAAATAAAACAATTGATTGTGACACAGAGTGTCTAAATGCCAATTTCAGCACTCAATTTTAAAAACCTACTTGGTCAACTTTTCCCATAACTCAACTTAGCCCTCAGTCATTCCATTTTATAAGTATTTATGTGTTATGGTGATCAAATAACAATAAAGTCATTGTGTAGGCCAAAGATTTGTGGTAATGAAAACGATAGAATATGTAGTAATGGGCCGACGTTGCAATTCATGTTTGACACTGACGATGTATATAAAAGTACTACAGAGAAAATATTAAATTACTTCAATGAAAACTTTGAAGCTGTATACAAATATTTGAAACGTTTAAATTATGTTCAAATTATCTATAGTGAAAATGAAAATTTAGATCGCAAAACAATTGAAAACGAAACTGGTAAATATAAGATATAATTTAATAAGCTTAATATGGAATCTGTACACTCGTATCAGAACATGTATAATATTATAAACTCGTAATTATATTTTTATTAACTGTTTTTTCAGATGTAATGAATTTTCGAAAAATGTTAGAGAAATACAAACAACAACGTATTGATATCGATAAAATAGTACCTACCCAAATGTTAGGCATATTTTATTTAAAACTACATTTATTGAAAAGTGTTGCCAAGCCTAATTGTGAACGTTTATTAGAACTTGTTGAACAAACAATGACAAAGTATGTACAGTTATGTTTTAAAATTGAGAGCGAAGTATATTTTATGACAAATGTCTCTGTAGGGCGGGGAAACATTTGGTAAATACTCTGTCAAAGGAAATAGACGATTCGTTTAAATATCTCCAAACTTCTCCGTCAACAGCTGCACAATATGTTGCATATAAAAAGTTTTTGGACAAATTTTCTAAAAGGGTTTGCATTCGAATAATAAATTTTATTTATATCGAAGATAGTAATAATTGTATATTTGTTTTCTGTTTTAGTTCGATATGATAACTAATAATCTTCATTATATCCATGATCTTTATAACTTGGCCGATGAATTTGAAGTACCAATTCCCCATGAAGATATCGACAATTATGATGTAAATATTATTAGTTAGAAAAATTTTATTTTCAAGTTATGAATAATATCCATTTTTAGAAATTCTCAGACAGATTAAATAATTTACAAAAAATATTCGAAGAAATTAAAAATGATCAAGATATACTTATTAGTGAATTTGTCAATATAGCTAATAATTATATGTTAGATATACTCAAGGAATTGGAGCACATAAATATTGAAGCTAATGTAATAATTTAATCATTTTATATAAAAATATATTTTAACTAATGATTTTTTTTTTAATAGGAATCATGGTTAACTGATATTAATTCAAATAAAGAAGAAGTAAAAATGTTCTTATCTAAGCTCCATAATAATTTAATAGACCGTCAAGAAAAGGCTAATTTGTACCAGTCTTACCAACGTTTCTTTCGTGTTGAGATGACAAACTTTGATATTTTAAATGATACAATTGATGCCGTAGGACTTAGAACATTACTTTGGGATTGTTTAGAGGAATGGGAAAAAACAATGTCTGTTTGGGAAGAAGATAATTTTCATAATTTAGATGTAGATCAATTAAATACATTTCTATCTCTTAATTCGAAATATGTGATGCAGTTTAAAAAAGGTCTCCCGAGTTGTGAGCTTATTGACAATATTGATAGAAAAGTAGAATCGTTTAAACAAAAAATGCCGATAATAACAATGTTAAGAAATCCGAATCTTAAGAACCATCATTGGGGAAAAATTGAGCAAATACTTGGAACCAAATTTCCAGCAAATCAGCCTCTTACTCTAAATATACTTGATGAATTAGGTGCGTTTAAACATGGTAGTGAAATAATGGAAGTTTCTGGACAAGCAAGCGCTGAAGCTACATTAGAGGCAATTTTGAAAAAAGTTGAAGATTCTTGGAAAGGATTATATTTGATTGTACTTCCTTACAAAAATTCAAATGATGTTTTTATACTCGGTTCATTAGAAGAAATTCAATTGGCATTAGAAGAATCAAATATAAATTTAAATACTTTAATTACCTCAAAACATGTAACAGTAATCAAATGGAGAGTTGAGAAATTGATAAACTCTTTGAACATTATGAATGACACTTTAGTAAGTAATTCCATTTTGAGTAAAAATCGATTATTTTATAAATAAATACATTTAAATTTTAAAATAACTCTTAAGACAGATGATATAATTTGAACGAAATTGTATGTTTAGTCAGAATGGATGTCATGCCAGAATAATTGGATTTATTTTGAATCAATATTTTCTGCTCCAGACATTCAAAGACAACTTCCGGGTGAAACTAAATTGTTTACTGAAGTAAATAGATCTTGGAAGAGTATAATGCAAAAAGTCGAACGGAATCCTCTTGCTTTTAGTACATGTACTGACCCTGATCTTTTAAAAACTTTCATAAAAAATAATCAATTATTAGATCAAATCATGTTAAGCTTAGAAGCATATTTAGAATCGAAAAGGGTTATATTCCCCAGATTTTATTTCCTATCAAATGACGAGCTCATAGAAATAATTGCTAATACGAGAAATGCTAGGGCTGTTCAACCATACATGAGTAAATGTTTTGATGCTATTTGGAGAATACAATTTGAAAACGATGACGAAGAAGGAAACCCATTAAAACCAGAAGATGAGACAGAAGATAATTCACCTACCACTATTGTCGCTATGATATCTGCTGAAAAAGAAGTTGTCAAATTTTTGACACCCGTTAAAGCTAAATGGAATGTAGAATTTTGGCTATTTAAGGTGGAAGAAGAAATGATAAAGACTCTCCGATCACTGATGGCTGAAGCCATTAGTGAATATGAAAAATTCCCTAGAGAACAATGGGTGTTATTGCATGCAGCTCAGGTTAAAATTTTAATAATTTATTGTATTAAAAATTAAATATTAGTTACTTCTATTTTTAGCTAGTAATTATAGTTTCTCAAATGATGTGGTGTTCCGATGTTCACAAAATTCTCAAGCTCGACTTTAATGTACAAAAGGCCTTAGTTAAATTTGAAGCAAAATGTTTCAAATTAAGTATCTGATCCATAAAATTACATTGAAGCGTACGTAATTTATTGGTATTAATGAAATATTTTTATTTTAGAACTTGAATAATTTGGCAGCTATGGTTCGAGGGAAGTTAACTAAATTACAACGATCGGTTATATGTGCTTTGATTACCATTGACGTTCATGCTAGAGATATAATATCTGTTATGGTAGTTCGTCAAATCAATAGTGATAGTAATTTCGAATGGCTAAAACAGCTTCGTTATTATTGGGAAACTGTGGACAGTTGCGTTGCGTATATGGCAAATGCTCGCTGGTTATATGCATTTGAATATCTTGGTTCCTCTCCTCGATTAGTGATCACACCATTGACTGACAAATGCTACTTGTGCTTAATGGGCGCACTTCAATTAAACCTAGGAGGTGCACCAGCTGGACCTGCAGGTACTGGAAAGACTGAAACAACTAAGGACCTCGCAAAAGCGATGGCTACACAATGTGTCGTGTTTAACTGTTCCGATGGTTTAGATTATAAGGCGAGTTTGTTAAAAAAAATTTTTTTTTGTATAAATAATTTCAAAATATTTTTTATAGATGATGGGTAAATTCTTCGCAGGCTTAGCTCAATCAGGAGCGTGGTGTTGTTTTGATGAATTCAATCGCATAGAGATTGAAGTATTATCAGTCATTGCACAACAGCTAATTACTATTATGAACGCTAAGTTGATGGATCTCAACAAATTCATATTTGAAGGTCGAGAGATAAAACTTATTAAAACTTGTGCAGCATTCATAACAATGAACCCAGGATATGCGGGAAGAACTGAATTACCAGATAATTTACAAGCATTGTTTAGACCTATGGCAATGATGGTGCCAGACTATGGCCTAATTGCTGAGGTTATATTGTATTCTGAAGGGTTCGAATCATCAAAAATGTTGGCCCAAAAGATGGTTAAAATGTATAAACTATGCAGTGAGCAGCTTTCTATTCAGGATCACTATGATTTTGGAATGAGGTAATTTATAATTTAAAATAAATATAAACAAATTAATTTCTTTAAAAATTTAACACCTTATATTCTATAACATATAAATATTATAAAAATTAACAAATTATTATATATTATAGAGCCGTAAAGAGTGTTTTAGTAATGGCAGGCTCATTGAAGCGAGAAAATCCTTTCATAAATGAAAATATAGTTTTAATTAGAGCTCTAAGGGATAGTAATTTGCCAAAATTTTTAAAAGATGACGCAATACTATTTCAAGTACTTATAATATAAAAATATTTATAGAATGAAATATGCTTAATTCATTATGAAATAATTTTAATGTTTAGGGTATATTGAATGATCTATTTCCTGGTGTTGTTTTACCGGAACAAGACTACGGAGTGTTCTTGTCAACTGCGAAAAGTATTATGGAAAGTGAAGGATATCAGATTGAAAAGTGTATTTATCTAAAAGTTATACAACTATTAGAAACAATTATTGTTAGACATGGTATTATGACTGTTGGTCCGACTGGCGGTGGAAAGACCACTGTTTTAAAAATACTTAGTAAAACATTAACTGAATTATACAATAATAAAGTAGAAGAACAATATTATAAACCAGTGAAAATGTATCCACTGAACCCTAAAGCTGTTACTATGAATGAACTTTACGGCGAAGTAAACCTCTTGACTATGGAATGGAAGGATGGATTACTTGGAAAATTTGTGAGAGAAACAGTTCAAACAACAAAGGAAGAGTTTCAATGGGTTGTGTGTGACGGTCCTGTAGACGCAATATGGATTGAAAATCTTAATACCGTACTTGATGACAATAAGATGTTGTGTTTAGCGAATTCAGAGCGTATAAAATTAAGCTCTTGGGCAAGTTTTCAAATAAATTTTTTTCTTTAAATTAAATCACTGTATTTAAATATATTATATTATATATTTTTAGGTTAGAATGATTTTCGAAGTTGGCGATTTATCACAAGCTTCACCTGCGACAGTCAGTAGGTGTGGAATGGTTTATATTGATCCTGCTGAACTAGGATGGTTACCATATGTATATTCATGGATAAATAAATTGAAAAATAATGTAATTGAAAATAGCGTAGAATTGAAGAATTATTTATTCAAATTATTTGAGACTTATGTCGATGATGGGTTTTCGTTTATTGACAAACACTGTTCAGCTCCTATTAAACAAGTATAATAGCATATAAGTTTTCAATAAAAATTGTTTCAATACGCATAATCTTACTATAATACTTTGTTTCAGGTAAAAATTAGTAAAGCAACAATGATGTGTATAATTTTTGAATCTCTTTTTACTGATTTCGGCGGTTTAGATGAAATGATGGATAAGTCAAAAGTCCATAAATGTATTTGTCAGTCATTTATGTTTTCATATTTGTGGTCTATGGGGTCAAATTTAATTGATTCTTCTCAGAGTAAATTCGAAGATTTTGTTTTTAATCAATTTAAGAACACATCTGAGTTAACTATTTTACCGGAAGTAAATCTACTTAATGTATACCTGAACACAGAAAATGAAACATTTGAAGATTGGAAATTCATTGTTCCTGATTTTGTATACAATGCAGATATCCCATATTTTGAGTTACTAGTACCTACAGTGGACAGTATACGATACACCTATTTAATGCAAAGACTAGTTCAAATGAATCAACCAGTAATGTTAACTGGCATAACAGGTAAACTATAATCAGGTTTGAGTAAATTAAAATACAATTTTTAAATCATATTTCTAAAGGTTAAATTCTAACTGTTGTAGGTGTAGGAAAAACATCTGTAGCAAATTTTGTTATGCAAAACCTTATCATGACTGATGATTGGATTACTGGAATGATAAATTTTTCTGCACAAACCAGTAGTAATAGAACTCAAGAAATACTAGAATCAAAACTAGTAAAGAAAAGACGAAATCTTTTTGGAGCACCAGGAAATAAACGTCTAGCTATTTTCATTGATGACGTTAATATGCCAAAACCCGAAATATATGGAGCACAGCCTCCTATTGAATTATTAAGACAGCTTTTGGATTCTGGTGGCTTATATGACCGAGAAAAGTTATTCTGGAAAGAAATAGAAAATTTAATTTTATGTGCCATTTGTGCACCTCCTGGAGGAGGTCGAAATCCATTAACTCCAAGATTTACAAGACACTTTTCTATGATGTTTATTCCCACTACGAGCAAAAATGCCATGACAACTATATTTACATCAATTTTAGATGGGTTCCTTGGAGAATTTCCACCAAATATAGCTCATTTGAGTATAGGAATAGTACAGGCTAGCATTGAAATATATTCACGTATTTCAGAAGATTTATTACCAATACCAGCAAAGTCACATTATGTATTTAATTTGAGAGATTTATCAAAAACTATACAAGGAGTTTTGCAGGCAGATTTTGTTACAATACCAGATCAAACACATCTATACAGGTACACTGTAGCAACGAATAATGGAAAAATACAATATTTAATTTTTTTTTTTTAGGCTGTGGTATCATGAAACATTGCGTGTATACCATGATCGTTTAGTTTGCCAAGAAGATAGATTATATTTTTACAAACTTCTTCAAGATGTGTGCACAAATTATTTTAATACTACCGTGTTAAAATTTCCTGACTCTGACAAAAACTTTTTACGTCCTCCTGTATTACTATTTGGTGATTTCATGAATGCAGCTTCTAAAGAGAGTCGAATTTACAAAGAAATAATTAATATAGAAAAATTAAAAGTTGTATTGATGGAAAATTTAATGGATTTTAATATGATTCATAATAAAGACATGCAAATCATATTTTTTATTGATGCTATTGAGCACATAACACGTATAGCAAGGATATTGAGATCTGAACGAGGAAACGCCTTACTTGTTGGGGTTAGTGGTATGGGTAAACAGTCACTAACTAAATTGGCTTCGCATATTAACACTTATAAGTAATGTATTATATATTTTTCATAAGCATATGTATTTAATTTTTTCGACGCGTTATTTGCGTATATCCACAGATGTTTTCAAATTGAGTTAACGAAATTATATGACTATTCTTCTTTTCACGAAGATTTGGTAAATCTTTATTTTAAAACTGGTGCGAAATTTGAAGACACTGTATTTCTATTTACTGATAATCAAATTATACAAGAAGAATTTTTGGAAGATATTAACAATATTTTAAGTTCAGGTATTTTTTTAATGTTTAGATTTTTTATAATGTTAGTAGTTGTATTAAAATTAATCTATATTTAATAATAAACATTCTATTCAAGGAGAAGTACCGAATTTATTTAAACACGAAGACTTAGAAAAAGCTTTAGCTTCGTGCCGGCAAGTAGCTATTGATTCAGGAATTGATGGTGATAACAGGGATGCTATATTTAGACTTTTTATACAACGCGTACGCTCTAAACTTCACCTTGTCATATGTATGAGCCCAATTGGTGATACGTTCAGACAAAGATGTCGTTTATTTCCTTCATTAGTAAATAATTCGACTATAGATTGGTTTGATGATTGGCCAGCGGAAGCTCTTATTTCTGTAGCATATAAAAGCTTACAGATATTTGAAGACTCGAAAAATTCCAACACTATAAAAAATCTAGCAAACGTTTTTAATAATATGCATGAAACAGTTAGTCATATGACAAAGACATTTTTTGAACAAATGAGAAGATACTATTATATAACGCCGAAAAGTTACTTGGAATTTTTAAAACTGTACATAAAAATACATGAATTGCAAACCAATAAGATAAAAAATGCTTCTGATAGAATATCAAACGGTTTACGTAAATTATATGAAACTTTCGATACGATCGGCGGTATGAAAATGAAATTAAAAGCAATGGCTCCGGCATTATTACAGAAAAATGAAGCAACTTTAAAATTAATGGAAAATCTAACAAAAGATAAAGCGAGTGCTGATAGGGTGCGGGAAATAGTACTTGTTGAAGAAGCCGCAGCAAAAGTAAAAGCATCTGCTGCTCAAGAAATAGCAGAAGACGCGCAAAAAGATTTAATATTAGCAATGCCAGCAATGGAAGCAGCATTAAAAGCACTAGAATCCCTCAATAAAAATGATATAAACGAACTTAGAGTATTCAATAAGCCTCCAAAACTTGTTCAAACAGTTATGGAAGCCGTATGCTTATTATTGGAAAAAAAGTAATCGTTAAACAATCTAAAGTAATTTATATTTGTTATAAGTATTTGTGTTTTTTTAGGACTGATTGGGCTTCTGCTAAAGTTGTATTAGGAAATTCTAATTTCTTAAAAACTTTACGAGAATATCCTAAAGATAATATAACTGAAACAATGATAGGGCAGCTTAAACCGTATATAGAAAATCCAGACTTTAATCCACATAAAGTAGTTACCCAGTCGAAGGTAGCCAAATCAATGTGTATGTGGGTTCGAGCTGTTTATAGTTATGCTCTCGTATATCGAATCGTAGAACCAAAAAGAAAAAAGTAAGTACTTTTTCTAATCGTATTTATTATACGGGAACCCAACTAGTCGACGTAAACCAATCATAATTAGAATAGAAATATCTTTTATAGTTATATCTAACGTTATTGGTAGTCGTATTATTTATAAATTAGGTATAATATATATTATATGCGAGTATATATATAAAAAACGAAATTACTTTAAACAATATAAATTAATTAAATAATATAGTAAAGACAAAATTTTAATACTTACAATTTTAGACAAAAAGAAGCTGAGGATGAACTGCATGAAGTATTAAAAGAATTAAGAACAAAACAAAAATCATTAGCCGAAGTTGAAGAAAAACTACAAAAACTTGAAGGTGTTTATGACCAGAGTGTTGCGGAAAAAAATAAACTCGAGTTAAACATCAGTACAACGCAAGCGCGGTTGAAGCGATCTGATTTACTTGTCGTAGCATTGAGTGATGAACAACATAGATGGGAAAAGAACATAAAAGTATATTATATTTTTTTTGTGCATATTATGTAACTTGATATTAATGAATGCGTTTTATTTAGACGTTTTCTCAACGTCTGTTAACTGTAACCGGTGACACTATAATGGCAGCCGGAATCGTCAACTATTTAGGACCTTTCACTGATGATTATCGAAAAGAAATAATCCATTTATGGCTTCAACAGTTGGCACAATATGACATACAACACTCACTAAACTATTCTTTAAGCTCTGTATTAACTGACTCATTTGAGATGCGGTCGTGGAATATTTGTGGGCTTCCTAGGGATTCGGTTTCAACGGACAATGCAATAATTGTGACAAAATCAATTCGATGGCCTCTAATGATAGATCCTCAAGAACAGGCAAACAGATGGATTAAATCTTTGGAAACAGACAATTCATTGAAAATATACAAAGTTACGAATTCGAATATAATAAACAAAATCGTTGATGCAATTAGACTAGGGTACCCAGTTTTAATCGAAGGGCTCGAAGAACACATTGAACCCACGTTGAGACCAGTGTTGGAGAATAATACATTCATTGAGGTATAATTTAAAATAATAATTACACATTAAAGTCAATGAGTATTATATAAAAAAAAAAAATTACGAGCTGTATTAAATTTGTCTATTTACTACCCGTTTCAACTAAAAGTCATTGTCAGATATGGAGTACCTATATAATGTGTACTATGCGCGTTATAACTTTATAATAGACGATAATTTTAGTTGAAACCGATAGTAAGTAAACACGTTCTGTACAACAACTCTTATACTTTATCTTTATTTTTCTGCATCAATCATTGGATATACTTATTATAGATACAGGTACTTAATATAATTATTGCCTATAATATGTATATATATATATTTTAATTTATATAAAAAAAATTATTAATTACGAGTATTATAGTTTATATATTTTTTTGTTTTCTTGTTTTTATAATTTTAATTAATAATTAATTTAATAAATATGTACACATTTTGTATTGACGATAAATTATTGGATTTTAGAGCGGACAAGTTTTAATGCATATTGGTAATACGGATATAGAATATAATAGTAATTTTAAATTCTACATGACAACCAAATTAGCGAATCCCCATTATTTACCAGAAATATGTACACAAGTTACGTTGGTGAATTTTACAGTTACTCCTTCAGCTTTAGAAGATCAATTATTGGTGTAAATGATTTTTAACCTCTATTAAAATGAATAAATTTGTATACCTATGTGATGCCATATTAATTTCGATAGAGATGTTGTACGATTAGAAAGACCCGATTTAGAAGATAAACGGACTGAAACAATTGTGAGTATAAATAACGACAGTAACTTGTTAAAAGAAATGGAAGACAAGACATTAAAAATGCTGTACATGTCAGAAGGAAATATATTAGATGACGAAGAACTCATTGAGACACTTAACAACAGCAAAGTATACTATAGACAGTGAGTAAATATTCGTACAAAACATGTTTAAGTATGTATTTTAATTTCCAGGAAACATCTTTGATCATCGCTGGGCGTTTAATAGATGCGGAAGAAACGGAAAGAAATATCGGTATTGCACGAGAGCGTTATCGAGCTGTAGCAAAACGAGGTTCATGTCTTTATTTTGTTGTAGCTCAACTGTCTGAAATTGACACTATGTACCAGTTTTCGTTAAATTATTTCAATTCTGTGAGTTTTGAATGTACTATTGATATCATTCGAATAAACAATAATTTTTAATTTTAGATATTTTGCAACGTGATAAAAAACAGTAACAAAACAATGAAAATTGAAATGAAAATGCCAACTATGATTGAAAACATCACCTTGGCTGTTTATACAAATGTTTGCAGAGGGCTGTTCGAACGTCATAAATTGATATTTAGTTTCTTGCTCAGTGTAAACATAAATTTACAAATGGAAAAAATCACTAATGCTCAATGGAATTTCCTATTACGTGGACCAGTAGGAACAACGAAAAAAGAAATATTGGAGAAACCGACAGTATTTGCATTGACGGAAAAAATGTGGATAACAGTAAATTATATGTCTGAGACGTTTCCTACATTTAAAAATCTTCCTGAAAATTGCACTGGGCATATTCAAATCAAATTGGGCGATTTTGTCCAAAACATTCAATTAGATCATAAAAATAAGAGAATGCCGATAAACTGGAATGCAGCGTTGAATTCATTTGAAAAACTAATGATTATTAGAGCATTGAAAGAGGAAAAATTAATATTTGCAATCACTAATTATGTTAGCACTGAACTTGGAAAATCATTTATCGAAAGTCCAGTAGTTTCGCTACAATTAATGTACAAAGACACGTCATCAACAACACCATTAATTTTTGTACTTACACCGGGTTCAGATCCATTTGTGCCGTTTCAAAAGTTTGCAATGGAATATGGAATGATAGATAAGCTACATGTAATATCTTTGGGTCAAGGTCAGGGCCCAATTGCGAAAAGCTTAATACAGGATGGAAAAGAAAGAGGCTATTGGGTATTCTTACAAGTAAGGAAAATAACAAATAATAATAATAATAATAATAATAATAATAATAATAATAATAATAATAATAATAATAATAATAATAATAATAATAATAATTATAATAATAATATCAATAAATTTATTTTTAAATTTTACGCAAAGCGAGGAAGCTATTTGTTTTATAATGATGTTTAATTAATTATAACTTTTTTTGTGTACACATTTTCAATTAGAAAGAATATTGGATAATCTCTTTATGAGTTACGTTCTGATAGCGTATTGTATATAGTTGGTACATTATTTGAAACGTTTTTCGATTTTCTCAGTAGTTTCCCTATACGTAAATTCAAAACAACAAAACAATTGAAAGAAAAACAATTTTATCGATTGCTTTTAAACGTAAAAGAATTATAAAAATAAATAAAAAACTACCAAAGAATGGTTCGAGCGTTGAAATTTACACCGAATATGTAATATTAAATTACATATACGTAAAATTTTTTTTAAAAAATGTCTTCTAATTTTGAGCTATTTATAGAAACTGTTAAATGTTGTTACGTTGAGCAATTTAAGTCATAAAAGGAGTAATTTTTTAGTTTTAAGAGTTGAAAATATAGGTCTTATGTTACTCCAATTATATTAAAAAAATTTTAACAACCTTAAGTCAATTTTTATTTATTATCATTTTAAAATTTCCGACAAAGTGTATTTAACCGAAGTTCTACTCAGAATCGTTTTATAGAATACAATTGATTAATCATTATATTCAAATTTATTGTAATAATAAAATACTAAAATTGTATCTTATCCATTTATTTCGCTAACATCCACAATATCCGCATCTTACTAGCCATTTTTAATTTTTTAAATTACTTTTAGAACTGTCATCTAGCATCATCGTGGATGCTTGACATGGAAAATTTAATTCAAGATTTGATTGAAAATCCATCAAATACTCAACCAGATTTCAGACTATTTTTGAGTTCGATGCCTTCGAAAAACTTTCCTACCTTTGTGTTACAAAATTCGTTGAAAGTTACCAACGAACCACCAAAAGGTTTACGAGCAAACATGAAAAGATCATTTGCAGATATGAATAAGAATTTCTTTGAAGACAATGGTAATTATTATCATTTTACGTTAACAAAAATGTGTATCTACACATTTTATTATCAAATGTATTATAGCTTTTACATCTGATTGGCGAACAATGGTATACGGGCTATGTTTTTTCCACGCCATCATATTGGAAAGAAAGAAATTCGGTTCCCTGGGTTGGAACATACCATACGTTTTTACTGATAGCGACCGCGAATGTGCTATGCTCTTGTTGCAAATGTATTGCATTGTATCAGATATAATACCTTGGGATGCCTTACAGTATATTATCGGTGAGATTAATTATGGTGGCAGAGTCACCGATTCTTGGGATCAGAGAACTTTGACGACAGTACTTTGGAACTTCTTTGGTTCACATACTCTCGGATCTAGTAAGAAAACAAACTGATTATATTTAAATTTGTATAATACAATTTCATTTTAAAATATTTATTGTATATTTTTCAGATTATAAATACTCCAAGTCCGGTATTTATTTTTGTCCAGAATCAGATAATTGCACTAATATCGATAGTTATTGGCTGTTTATCGACAGATTACCAATAATTGACAATCCGGAAATATTCGGAATGCATGAAAATGCTAATATTGCATATCAAGTATAAATTAGATTTTTAAATGCACATTTTTTGCACACCATTAGTTTATGATAAATAATCATTTTTAATTATTAAGATGAAAGAAACGCACAACACGTTGCTGACAATTACTGAAGCCTATCCGAAATCACTAACAGGCGCTGCCGGTAAATCAGACGACGACATCGTTATAGAAATGGCCATTGACATTTCCGAAAAGCTAATGAGTTTTATAGACACTGATCAAGCTCATCCTACTATAATGAAAACTGATGCTAAAGGACGATTACCTTCATTAACTACAGTTCTGTTACAAGAGATCGAACGTTTTAATAAATTACTTGACGTTGTGCATAATTCGCTGAAGGAATTACGTAAAGCGATCAAAGGGTTAGTGGTCATGCCTGCAGAATTAGAAGGAGTTTATATATCACTCATGAACAATACTGTAAATATGTTATACATTTTTCGATAAATTATAATGTGTATTTTGACTAATTTACATTTAAAAAAATTATAGGTACCGAAAATGTGGCTTACCAAAGCATATCCTTCATTGAAGACTTTGGGCAGTTGGGTTAAAGATTTAATACTGAGATTAAACTTTATTTATGTGAGATATATATTGTATTTGTTGAAAGATATAAACTAATACATATTAAAATTTTTTTTTTAGATATGGATGAAATTTGGAAGTCCCACTTCATACTGGATATCCGGTTTATATTTTCCACAGGGTTTTATGACAGGGTGTCTACAGAGACACGCCAGAAAATACAGTATACCTATTGATGATTTAAAAGTGGATTTTGAGCTCACCGACACGATTCTGGTTCAAGAAGAAATCGCAACTGTACGTGAATTTAGCTCGACAGAAGATTACAAAGTTTATAAAGGTTTACTGAGACAAGAAGACGGAGTCTATGTTCATGGCCTTTTTCTGGATGCCGGACGTATTGACTTAAAGACTAAACGCCTTGTGGATCCCATTCCTGGTAAATAGTTAAACTCGATTATTATTAAATATTGAATGATTGCACTTACGAAATTTTATATTTTTCAAATTATAGGAGAACTGTATCCTCCGTTACCTGTTATACGACTAGTGCCAACCGTTTATTTGGACGAAACTAGTTTGCGATATAATTGCCCTCTGTACAAAACTGCAATTAGAGCCGGAGTTCTTTCAACTACTGGACACAGTACTAATTTTGTAATTTCTGTATTACTGCCAACAAATTTTCCGGAAAACTATTGGATTCTCAAAGGAACAGCTCTTATCACACAATTAACAAATTAGTTAATGTAATACATTTATGATGTTAATATTATTTTCCAATTAAATATTATACGATTGTTGTGCTCGTTTGTGACGAACTAATTTGTGACAAATAATAGTTTTTTTACTACGTCTTAATAAAAATAAATTGTATTCGCATTTATATCTCTATACAATCTATTACAATCACATAAATCTATATTATCATATGTAGTACGCATAAAATAATATGTTTTAAACGACAACAAACTCTTATTTTAATTATTTTATTTGTTTTTCAAAATGCAAGAACTAAATTGTTCATTTTCATAAGTCTAAAACATTGGAAAAAAATTTTAATTCGTACAGAACCGTATAAAAGCAAAACAATTTCATAAAAAAAACCATATAAACTTCCATTCCTTCAATTGATTACGTTAATTTTTAAAATGTTGGTATCAAAAGGAATTTTTTTTTGTTTAAAAATCAATTCGCATATTTATTTTCTTAATAATTCATAAAAAGTCACGTGTATAATATTTCTGAGATCCCTCAGAGTTGTGAGTTTGCTACTTTCTGTTAAGTTTTAATATTGTAAGACCGTATGTTATTAATTGTTTAACGGTATTCATTTTTACCGACGGCAAAATAAACAAATAGTTTGCTCGAACAATTATCACACTTATTAAATATTATTGACTAAAGTTATACTAAATTCGTGAGATTATAGACAATTTATTCGATTTAGAAAACTACGAATCACCACCTCTAAATTTCTATAAATTTTTTTTAAATATATATTTAATATTAAAACAATGATCGTGTGAATAATTATTATCTGGTGTTTATTATTATTATTTTTTTTTCGATATCGTTAAAATCGAGTAAGTCGTGTAAACGTCGGTACAATATATGATAGACACTCCGTTCGACATACTCATCCAATGTACCCATCGTGTTTAGTTACATGGCCTAAAACACGGATTATTATTTAAAATCGAATAATGTAAATGTGCGTGTGTTTATACGATGAGGTTTTCGATTCTTTATACGCAGTGTTCAAATTTTACCATAACATTCACGTGAAACTTTTTTTTTTTTTAACGGAGAACATGTAATTATTATATTTTGAGCCTGCGATTTCTGAATTTATTCAGTTTATTCTCGCAGTGTTAAGTGATGTAATGTACGCTTAGAACTCGGACGACGGATCTTATGAGAGAAGTTTTGATTCGATTTAAACCGATTTTGGTTTTAAACATCAATTGAGTCACATCACGTCACGACGATAATAAATAGTACGTTATTAAATACAGCAGTTGAAAGTATTATCGTGAAATGCAAATTATAATTAATGAACATTATTAATTGTAGTAGTATTATATAAACGTTTTCAATAGTAACACTTATTTTTCAATTGTGCGTCCACGCGTGCTTTGTTAATTCCGTGAAAAGGACTTGGTACACACATTTCACGCGAACAAGATTTTTCTCCAGGATCCGTTCTCGTGTGCCTCGTTAAAACGATTACTGTACATGAACCATTTCGTACAGACTTTACACGAATACGGGTTTTCTTCCCCACGTGTTGCCTCGTACATTTTCGAACTCAATTCGTACGAAATTACGTTCGATCCGGTTGATTACGGAATTATAAATACACTGTGTCATGTTAAATAAAAATTCGAAAAACATAATAATTTTTTTTTTTTTTAAATACGATTATTTTACACATGTGTACTTTATAAAGTAATGTTTTATTTTTATGGGTTACAGAACAGGGAATGTTACATATGTTAATACACACTGAAATACACTAAATACTGAAGGTTTAAATACATCATATATATTTGTATTGGTCATCAAGTACCTACATGAGCCTACAAATTTAATTAAAAAATTTCTTTTCCATATAATAACTAAAAAATTATAGGATACACTAATATTATTGATATATAATTATTCGTTTATTGTTTATTTATCGGTCAAGTAATTTTGAAATGGTTACAAATAATGAAACGGAGCACCTATGCACAAACTTATATATATATATATATATGTATATGTACATTTGTTTTCGTATATTAATTCTATTTGACGTATTCTGTTTCTGTTTAGTTTTAAGACAATTTTTTTTAACATCAATATCATTGGGTTATGGCTATAACTAGTGTGCGCATATTTTCCAAGGCCATTTATAAATATAAAAATACATATATCGTTAAACTAATTGTATCCAATTTAAGATGATTGTCGACATCAAGTAATGAAAAATGACATATCGTTTCAATTGTAAGTTATTATGGATCATTGATGCAAAAGCGATAGGCCACATACGACATAAACACCAGATAGAAAAACAATACTATGGCACGTGTAATAAAAAAAAATAAAAAAAAACTGACATTTTTTTATTATATACATTTAGTAATTATAGTATGTATTATTATATGTATACAGCTCAATATCATTAAAAAAAAATCAATCGATATTTTAATCTAATATCATGAAATTATATTTATTAATATAAGAAAACTAAAATAAATAGTTTAATAAGCAATTCGTATACATTTTGAAATATAATACAAAAAGGGATATTAATTTTCAAAGATTTTTTTTAAGATTTGATAAAATATTCATTCTCAAGTGCATTAATTTTTGACATTTCCCAAATTACATAAATACTTTAATATTTTTATAATTTTCGTCTGTTTCGTATCATTAAATTGTAATTAATATTGTTATCTATTTAATTAATTCTGTATAATATTTTCATGGATTTAGATATTTAGTAATTATTTACTATGTAAATACGGTTGGCAAGTTATTTTGAAATCCACTAAAACTAATTTAAACGCATCTGTAATGTTACTTGAGGCACTGCGAAAAGTTTAATCGGTTTTTAAAATAAATCGAAGAACAATAAATATTTGAATATGAAAGAATTGACAAAGTGGTACGAAATTCAAAAGACGATTTCAAATGCAATTATTTTCTTAGTTTTAGTAAATGGTACTATTAGTACAATTAAAAAAAAAGATTAAATCAAATGATGGCTTCTAATGAGGTATTTGGATTTTTATATAATATTGGAATGTCTCCGATTCGGGTATTTTAAATTATTTCTAATATTTACAAATACGTTTGTCAGAAAATGAATGTTTGTGCTCTATACGAAGAAATATTAATTTTCTGTTATTTAACTAATGGCCACCATTTCGGGCACTTTTTGAAATAAAAAAAAAAGTATATAAAAATTCCTCAAAAAAATTCTCAATAATAAAATTTGTAAAGACGTATTTACAAAGTATTACAATGTCTTGGTAAAGACTTATTAGTACTATTTGTATTGAAAAGAGACGGTTAGAACAATAATTTAATTATAAAGATGTATTCGAGTAATATTTGACTTTACAAAAAAAAAAAAATAATAATTTAAAAGATATATGATTGGAATTTAAAATATTTTTCTTTTATTCATAATCAGTGGCCGTACTTTAAATTTTTCTCTGTTGAAAAATAAAACAGAAACTTCGTGACTGCTATTGGATCATTTTTTCTTCTATTTTTCTAATATGTATTTCATTCGGATCTTAAAAGAGAGTTATATTTTTACCTCTCTCTCTCTCGCACAGATAAACGCACAAAAATTACGTACATGCGTACAAGCAAGGTGACTTTTATCAGTACACCACTGCAGTAAATCGTAATTGCGTATATCGAATTAAAAGAAAAACACACTCACACAAGTTACGAGGAAGCCGTCACTTGTAAATTGTATAAGTACTTTGCAGTAGAACTTTGAATAGTAAAATTGATTTGTTAGAAATGCTACAAGGTCGGTTTTGAATGGAAAATACATTATTACGCCCATATATAGAACATAATGTGTAGAAGATACTCTAAATAGATAGATGTTTATGTACGATTATACGTATATGCCGTTTCTAATATACGAGTAATACACGGTTTTAGAAAGTGAGTGCAATGCAATAATATGAGTTTAAATAATCAATAAGCAGTGATACGCTTTGAATCGATATGGCGCAAGTATTATTCATTATTAGACACAAGCACAACGCTCTAGTTTATAGGACACTGTATGGTTTTTCAAAACACAATATCGTGCACAAAATAATTTCGATTCAATATAATATAGATAATACTATGGATGTGCCAAGACTGCAGTAGTTAACCAACAAAAATATGACTTGGTGTACGCGTATATAAATATATAACATAACTGGTAAAAGTAAAACGAATAATAATCAAGTATTTAGATTTCGATTTGACTCGTGACATTTTTACACGTATTTATATGATATTATTGTCCGATTGGTATTTAAAAAAAAAAAAAATTTTGGCTTGCTCGGGTTTAAGAATTTTCTGTTTTCTTGAAATAAAGCGCTGTCAGAGCTCTGTTATCGCGGAAAACCGCATGAAAACCACGTTAATCGTTTTCTTTAAATATTAGTCCTGACTTAAACGCACATATAAAAAAAGAACAGGGACAGACACACGCCGTTTTTGTGATATTATATTATATGTATATAATATTATATGATATTATACGCGTATATTAAGTGTGTTGCATATTATAATGTAATTATTATTAAATATTATCCTATATTAATTGTCGTTGATTTACTTACGTTTCTTTTATGATTGTTATTACGTACGGGGTTCGATGACAGTTGCCTACGGTTGAAATTTTGCCTCTAATTTAAAAAAAAAAAAGAAACGTTCAATTTTTACGTGAGACACATAAATATTTTCGGGATAAAAAGTAATCGAGATCGTTCCTTGCAAAGCCCCTCTTCTCTACGCGCTTGTGAAAATGCCGTCAAAATCGATTCAGCCGTTTCGAAAACCGGACGATTTTTAATTGCGTTATAGACTGCATTAGCGTACACGCGTAGGTATTCATATAATATTTTAAGTTATACGGTTTACGCTCATATAGCCAATCAGTCACACGCGTATGACATTAATAATGTAATCACACGCAAAATTTAACGATAAAAATTAATCAAGACGGATATTGAAAAAATAAAATATAAATGTGCGTTTAGAATATTTAATGGGGGTTTTTTTTTTGATATTATGTATACTCGTATACACCTACGTTTAACAATCCACTGTTATATCATTTGAAATTTTAATATTTTATTTGAAATTTTAATATTTTATTCGTGGTAATTGTGTTTAATGTGTTGTAATGTTCCAATACACTTTGGATTTTGTAAGAAAAATGTAATAAACGATTGAATGTAAATAATTTTATTTTATCGAATGTTTATACTGTTTATTCACACATTATACAATAATAATTTATGCCGCAAACAAGTAATAGATACATAATATGTAAATATGCAAATATTATGTGAATAATTGCTAACTTCTTTCTCAATACGAGAAGATTGCAAATAATTAAAGAAATTCGCATTAACGTCATTTCCAAATGGTAAATTCAACAACTAGATGGCACATTATAAACTTACTAGTTATTCCTGCTTATATGGGTTGGAATTTATGTATAAGTAAGCAATAATACATATTAAATAACGGTTGAACGATTTGCACAGTCCTTATGATTGCCACAAAACTGAAATGATTGAATTTTGTAAAATAGAAAATACTTTTATAAATAAGTATTTTGTAATGAAAGAGAAATACTTTTTCGCGTTGAAACAGTATAGGTATTGTAAATTAACGTATTTTGAAATCAAAACACTTGTCTACGTATAGTATATTTTTATTTTGTCCCCGTGATAAAATCTTAATATCGGCTCCTATAATAATATATTGTAATCACATAATAAATTATGTAATACGTTGTTATGATATACGATCTGTAGGTAAAAGAAGTATTAATTTGCCCAAGACCGATTATACGGATTTCGACATAATTTGCGACTATGCGTCGGCTTTTTGGAAAAATATAATACCTATACATCAGCCATCTAAAATAACATGAAATAAATTACATAATAATATGTATTTCTACTGGAGAAGCCATAAACAAACCTCCTAGCAGTCTATAGGAATACAATCTGTCGCACACACACATACATATTATTATCTTTCAGAACGTTGGACTAAATTTTCTAATTCAATTATAGAAACTCAAGTACGCGTTGATCAGATATTTACTAGGGTCTCATTACATGTCTTATATAGAACACATGCACTTACTGAATTCAATCATTTCATAACAGTGACGAGAACGGCGAAACTATTTCACCGTAATCATAATAACGTTTCGAAAAATTACAAAATTTACTTATTTTTATTTTATCACTTGTATGTTAAATCTACGGAAGAGAACAATACTTTACACTATGATGGTAAGATCAACAAATTATATAACAAGTAGAAAAGAGGAAAACTCGGTTATATTATACTCGTTACATTCGCGTATCACGAATTTTCCTATCGGTTTAGTGTAATAAAATATGCCGAATATTTTTGTTTATAATAATTTATCTCAACGAATTTTCATAAAATTTTTTTTACAATTATTTATGTTTTAGTTGAAGGTTAACGCGTCGTCTTATTTTGTTAGCCGTTTGACCGCGTCATGTACAACGCTAAACACCCGAAGTCTGTCTTCTGTACGACAAGTAAAAGTAAGGTTTCAAACTGAACGGAATGTCTGCTAGCCGATATTTTCGTTTTGCTAATAAGATATGATCCTTTTGGATTTACAGCTACATAAATATAGTATAGACAGGTATTATAAATGTATTTGTATTTGAATGACAATTTGAAACGGACGAATGTATTCGAATAAATGGAAAATATCAATTTTAAACTCCGTTACAAGGCACTAACAATATACATAATATATGCACTGTGTGAATCGTTCTAAATCGTTTTATTCCCATTTATGTTGGATTATGTATATTTTTGGATTTGGTAAAAGTGTTTACAATATTTGATAATTAACCGTTCCGTACTGACAGGATACCGAAATAAATAATTTTAATGAATTGAGATTCAGAATATTTGTATTACATGTCAATTGTCGTTTGTACAAATCGTTCTTCTACGGGTATGGTGAAAAAAAACACGTTTTTACCTTTTTTTTTCAAACTTAAAATATTGTAAGTTGTTTCGCCGGTTATATAATGTTCGAGAAGTTTAAACACGTGGTTGACAAATTTAAATTTTAATGCGTATTTCCAAAGCCGGATAAGTTAGTCATTTTTTTTTTTCAATTAGTTGAAGTCCAGTTACTTTAATATAAAAAGTAATTTAGTTAGAATATAAATTAGTTTCTGAGATTTTTAAAATTTCTAGCCTAGTTAACTCAGAAGTTACTCGGCGAAAATATTACCTTAAGTTATAATAGAAATAACAACTTAGTTTTTTTTTTTTTTTTTTAAATAATAATAATATGCAATAGTGAAATTGATGCGACGTTTATATATAATACATTAGACATTTATCGACACGGTCGATAACGAATGAATGAAGCCGTTTAAATGAGAACGTCTTGTATTTCGCCGTTATACTCTCTCATACTGTTATATTTATCCGATCGCTGGGTTCATATTTTTCAGCACCTATACAAGTAGGCATAATTATATATATATAGTTTGTCATTGTAACTTTTATTTTTAAACGCCGGTGGAGAATCGTCGCGTTTTTATTCTCTACACACACGTAAAACCGATATTTTAAATATTTACAAAAAAAAAATTAAATATAATATAACACACGCGC
The DNA here is from genome assembly GCA_032441825.1 of Chaetogeoica ovagalla. Classification (NCBI taxonomy): domain Eukaryota; kingdom Metazoa; phylum Arthropoda; class Insecta; order Hemiptera; family Aphididae; genus Chaetogeoica; species Chaetogeoica ovagalla. The sequence continues at coordinate 3,552,079 of CM063744.1, forward strand.
GAAAAAAAATAAAATAGAATAAATAAAAATGCCGCCGCATGCAATCGGCGTTTACGGTATTTGTAAGTATCCGGTTCACCTACGTCGGTTGTCCGGTGAAATGTGACGGGTGCGCGCGATTCGTCCACGAGAAAATATGTTCTGGAAACTTCGGCGTTTGAACGGGAAGAAAAATCGAATTTTAAAGTTTTCCCGTAAACTGTGCCCGAACGCGATTCAAACGAATCGTCTGAAATCCGACGGCATAACGACGGCGACGCGCACGATTCGGTAAATATATATATAAAAAAAAAAATTTTTTTTCCAAAACAAAACGCCAATAATAATAATTACAGTAATATTATTGTAGAACGTTCTGCGCGAAACGATGTTCAATGCGCGCCCGTGAAAACCTATCGATTTCTTTGGCTAATTACAACCGTTCATACGCGAATGTGACTTACGAAACTGTTTTTTCTAACGCCTGTAGTTATAAAAAAGTACAGTGATGGTATTACGTTTTTAATGACCGCCGGTTGTTGTCGAAATTGCAGGAAAAAGGCTCATCTTTAGCATTGGCGAAGTTTCACAGAACACACCAGAGTCAAAGCTACGAGCATTTTTTGCACAAACTTCGGTCGTTAAACACTCAGAAATTGAAATGAAAAATAACCAATAAAATAGACAATTAATTAATAATAATAAAATTAAAAAAAAAAAAACACGCTTTACATTTAAAGATTTAAATAGTTTTTCAAATGAACTGTTCGTAAGATGAATTTTTCGCTACGCCATTGATCCGGTATAATATAATGTACTGTAAACGGTAGGTGGGTGGATGGATAAGCGTGAAAAATTATTTTGTCTCCACTTCGTTCAAAATAGTTTTCTCCACTGCACGCAATTAAAGTGTATTATTTATATTAATAATTTATGAACTACTTCAGAGTTCTATGTAATCGTTGTTTACTGATTTAGTGCATTAGAAGGCGATCAAACGATACGATATTATAAAAAAAAAAAAAAAAACGCGTTATTATACAATATATAATAAATCTCGTCTGCGAATCCATTATGGTTATAATATTATGTTAAACGTAATGAATAAATCATAAAGCTATATTAGCCGTAAAAACTTACCGTCACGACCTCTAATGAATACGCGGATATTTGACTAAATATGGATCTCCGCGATACTCGGATAGTAATAAACTACAATTTTTATACATTCATCAATAATAATTTGTCTTCTTTGACATTGCGTTTTTACGTAGTCTCTCGGCGTTTTGACGGATACATGACAATATTAATACACAAAAATTACATATAAAATGATGTAGAATTTATTAATAAAATCGTTTTACGAGTAAAAAGAAAAAAATATACGTATATACCTATAGACGTACAATAAATGTCCAATAATATTTTGTTATTTGTATTCCTAATTTTTTTTTTTTTTTGCGTTTTTATATTAATTATAGTGTACACGTACGCACGTCTAGTGGCACACAGATTAGACGCAGCTTATAAAATTATATTAAAATACGCCTAAAATTAGTCTGCTAAATAGAATAGAATTTATATAGGGGTTTAAAACTGCATTGAAATTCTGTAGATCGAAGTTGAATTTATACGATATTTCGAAAAAATTATAAAACCATTAACAAATTAATTCGTGTATTTTATACTGTGACAAAACGCTTGTGATAAACGATATTATACTTTATTGTTTTATTAATATAAACACGTTTCTTATATAATATATTTTTAAATAAAAATGTGAATATTTGTTTTACTGATTGACTCTGGGACTGCTTTAAGTTCTAAGAGTAATTGAAATCCGGTAAATCGACGAATAATCGAATACATCACATTTATGAACAAAAAGCGATTTATAATGAAATTTCTTCGGTGCATTTGTGTGTTAGAACGCGGTGTTGTAGCAATAGAAATAATGTGTATTTCACGAATCCAATTTCACTTACAATATTTAGCACGGAATCAGCGTGAATTTTCATTAGAAATATCTCATTCGACAAACAACTCATCCGATCGCTAAAATAGGAGTTATAGAAATGGCATTAATTTTTAACTCGTATATAATCGAGTTAATTATTTAGTTATACATATTACATAACTATAGTGTAAATGTTGTTGATTTGAAGGCTTAAAATAGAATATTGACTATTTCATATATATATATATATATATATATATATATATATATTGTTGGATGACTTGGAATTTTTCACATATGTTCAAAATGTTTAAGCGATCGTAAAAATATAAATTTTCAAAAATAAAATTTTGAATCTAAGCGTTAATTTAAAAGAAGTAAAGCGTAAGTTTCATTTATATTAATACAAATAAAATTCACATTATATTTTTATAGGACGAACCTTATCGTGATAATAGCGATTTACATAAAATTAACATGTCTTCGAAAAACCCGATGGACATTTTCAGCAAATGGTATAACGAACACATGATAGCTAATGATTCGATGACTTCTGCTAAAGCGTTTAGTTTGGCCACCGTTTCGAAGTAAGATCGCCACAATCTTGTACCGTATAATATTACCTATTTAACGAAATAATTATTACTTATTAGTTACAAATCACTTTCCCAAACAATTCTCATTATAATAATATATTATAAAATATCCGATGGATATTATCGTAGAGAATTTTTTTTTTTTTGATTTTGTGATAAACAAAGAAGCCATTGGATAATTTATAACAGCACGGGCCTATGCAAGTGATATTAATAGTTGTGATCCAATGAATGACTAATTCGTGTTTTTGTAGCTTAATGATCTTCGATTGAAAATCATTTGGATTTGTTCCATTATTTTTTATTTCTGTTAAACTAAACACAATTTTGATCACATAATTACTTGAATTAATATTGAAATAATTAAAAAAAAAAAACCACTGCCCGCTTCGTTAATTACGTATGTGTTCGAATGTCAAATGGAAATGTAACTTACACCTTTAATCACCCAATTCGTTCTGAGTTTAGATTTAAATCTTAATCGAGGTTTCAAAAAAAAAAAAAAAATGTTTAAAAGTATGATTATTTTACATTTATATACTTTATAAAGTAATGATTTATTATTATGGGTTACAGAACAGGGAATGTTTCTTGTCGCAGTTTAATATTACGACGGTTGGATGAAGACGGATTTGTGATTATGACTGACGGGAGAAGTAGAAAATCGAAGGATTTTGTAATTAAATGTTTCATCATATAATAATTTATTCTTATATATCAGCTGTACAACTAAACTACTGACTCACGACTCGATCTTTATAGACAATCAATTTAAACTTTCTTTTTTATGAAATATAAATACAATGAAGTGTAATAAAAACCTATAGCCAACATATTGTGCTAAAAGAAAACGTATTCAAGTGTGCCATTGATTCGTACATAGAATAAATTATGCGTGCAATAATATTCGATATTAGAGCGTTTGAAATAATTCGATTGATAACATATGTGTATAATAATAATATTTAGATTATATTTATTAATATATGCATACGTTAAAAAAAAGTATAACAGTTAACAAAAAACAGACCGTTTATTTTTATTTTTATTTTTTTTAGAAACCCAAATATAATGTAATTATTGTAATACTACGTCCTATATTATAAATATATTTCAGTAAAGCATTTGCAAACGCAGAATTTACACGAATAAGAAAAAAATGATATAAATCAACTAAATAAAACTGAAACTAGGTTAATATAAGTATAGGTTAAATATAAACACTTGGTTATAAATAAAAATTAAAAAAAATATATATATGTAGTATGTACCGCATTAAGAACTAACGTGAATTTATATGAGAATTTTGTTACTGTATAATAGATATTAGAAACACACACACACATACAAAAAACTATAAATAATAGTTTTATTTTATTAACAAAAAAAAAAAAAAATATATATATATATGTATCACGTATATAATATAATATTATAAGGTAATATGGATTAAAACATAATTACTGACAGGGTTATAGAGAACACCTTTAAAACGTAGTTGAGCGAGGAAAAAAAAATATATATAATATATAAAATTAAAAAAGTATTTACAATAATATTCGAGTACAGGACAGGGCATTGAAACGGTCGATTTTAAAACACATATAAAAAGCGAAAAAGTAATTTTTTTTTTTAACAAATTTATTTATATCTCACCACCTCAATGCGTGTAAAACAGCGTTGAAAAATTATTAATTTTTATAAACGATTTCCGCAATAACTGATATAAATACTCAAATATACAAAAGTATTTATATAATAATTTTCAAATGCGTAGAGCAAAAAAAAAAAATGCATTTTTATATTATTTTGATGAAGTAATTCGACGTGTGATACAGGCGGAAAATCCACGAGCCTCAATGGTGTTCTTGTGGCTGAACAAAACAGCAGTGGACTCGTTGCCTCAGACCAGGCAAGTGCGCGTCGAGTGTTCTGTGGAAATGCTGGGAGCGGACAACACGAATGCGCTTTACGACACGGAGCCGTTGTTCTGCAAGATCCGCGCACAGATTTGCGAACAAGGAAAGGTGGTCGAGTGGGAACAGTTGAAACGCGACCACGATCGTTTGTACGAAAAAGTGATCAAATACAACATTCAACTCCCTAAACCCGATCACGTGTGAGTATTTAAACAAATATATATTACTTGTAATGCCTCGTTTTTTTTTTTTGTACCGGTGTTGCAAGAAGAAGAAGAAAAACGGTTTTAAAACTATGTTTAATAATTTATTTCAGTGCGTTTGAAATGATCTATTTTGATACGGTGTTTTTTTTTCTTATACGGCCATTGTCAGTCACGATAAAAAAATGAATTGGTGAATTAATTGGGTAGTATATCTGCAGGCTCTTATAGGTATTATTAGATAAATATTTCGTTTTACGTTTTACAACACTGATTATCGTAAACATATAAATCAGACAAATTTAGTTAATCGGGTACATGAAGTAAATCGGTTTGGCCAATTTTAGGGAGGTTGTATAATCGATTAGCTTACAGTTTAATATATATTTAGGTTTATCGGAATCGCAATAAGTGTTTAAGTACTCATTAGATTATATATTTATGTAAATTATACTTCAATTAATATATAAATTTAGTTCGTTATTCTGAATTGATGGCCGAAACGAAATAAAATAATTTTGTTTCGGTAAGTTGTTAAAATTGCAGAAAATTAAAAACGGACGAGTATTGATTAACGCGTAATTATTGTTTTTTTTTTTTTAGCGTTTCATACAAACTCGTGCCAAATGTAATTGAATTTTATGAAGCGATTGGCGAGAAAATCGGTGACAGATTGTTATTCGTTAAAGACGGCGTTTCGTGGCAACCAACCCATATAGCAGCATAACTTTAATAAATAATATCAAATATAGTTTATACTTAAAGATAAAAACAACAATATTTATATAAGAGTGAATCACGCACCACGTTTGTTTAATTTTGTACACTGGATGAAAACAATTCATTTTATACTTAAAATATATCATTTCGAATTATTATAAAAATACAGTTTTTTTTTTAGTTTAAGCGTTATTGGTATTTAATAATTGAATACACGGATGGATTATAATCAGGCTCGATTTAATTGTAAAATGAGTGGAAGTAAAAAAAAAAAAAACAAGAAAATAGCTAACAGTCTGATTATGATTAGTGCATTAAAATTGTCTCAAATTCCTCAAAAGCAATTCGATTGATTTGCATATTAGTTAGAAAATACGAAGTAAATTCTATTTTCGACCTGTACGTCTTATAATTGTATAAAAAAAAAAGTAATTGAAAAGTTGAAAGTGCAAAAGTGTTTAAAAATAAAAACGTATTAGTGGTAAGCTACGATAAATCCAGATAGCCTCGCCGCTCAAGATTCAAGAACGTTTTAAAAATTCTATTATTTTCCGCTCGTCATAAATTAGAAATAATAATGTGGACCTATAATTGAATAATGAATAATACTGGTTTGTACCCAGTCAAGTATTGTAACTATTTATTTATTTTAATAAGATTTCACAACACTTTATCCAAGGTTGAGGTTAGGCACTTATTCTATTCAATGTGTTTTGATTACATTTTATTCGCAGTTTTTAATATTGATTTAATGAATTAATTAACGCAATAAATTGTAATTCGTTACGATGAAATTATATTTTCACATAAATAATATACAGGTACAATCAATTAATACTCACTGAGGAGATACCGAATCATCTCTGTGAGCAACGAAGTATATATATAAAAAATCCGTTTTCTATAAATAATAAATTAGTGGCGATTTTAATACGTAAATTACGGTGTTTATAGAAAATGTAGGAAATGTTTACGTAACTTTTTTTTATTATAAATACGCGGGTATCGTTCACCCAACCGTATTGTACACAAAGCGAGAAACATGTTATTAAGAAAAAGAAATATAATATATAACTTTACATTAGTGTTTTTTTATTAGAAAATAGTTATTTAGTTATCAGAAAATAATTTTTTTGAGAATTGAGACTGCGTCGTAATGCTTTATATGAGTATACTGGCAATGCGTTGTTCACATTTTTCGATTATTATAAAACGAAAACACGTAATATTTTAAATATTTCAAACGTATATATATATAATATTTATTGAACAAAATATATTTTTTCTCGTTCATAAAAAGAAAATATCGTTTATTTTTCGAGTTTTGTCTTGAAACGGTAAAAATCGAATTTTTTTTTTTACGTATTGGTATTTAATATATTATTTGACTGTAGCTTGTAAAATTGTTTTTTTTTTAAATCTACCATTGTGTCACAAATATAATATAATTTCATGAAAAACGTGTGGTAAAATTTATATTAAAATTTAAAATTTATTATCGTATAATATATATATATATGGTGGGACTTTGCGCTAAATTCAACATTGCATAATAAATTAAATTACGGGTAATCAAAACGAAAACTACGAGTAATTTATTACGTTTTACTCCATAAGCGTATAATAATATAATTATATTGTAAAATATTAAATTTTAAAATCATTGCGATGAAAATGTGTGAAGTTCCGTTTCCGGAGTAAAATTTTTTACGCTGTTATTTAATGTTTGTAAGCTTGCCAAAAACACCGGGGGTAACCTTACACTGCGTGTTTATTCATTTTAAAAGTCTAAAATAGGTAGACGCTATATTTTTACCGTTTACCATTTACAAATACGTTAAAAAAAAAAATAGAATTTTTTTTTTATAGTAACCGCGTACGATTTACTTTATTTCAATGTTTATACAATCAAAATTTCTTGCGTCGTTATATCTATTGATTTGAATGATTTAAAATTTTTATATATTTAACGTGAATATAATTTTATATTTATATATAAAAAAAATCCATTCCGCCGATGTCCTTATGATATATAAATTACATAGTTAGTTAACGTTTTTAATATCTTTTAACAAAATAAATGTCCATCGCCTATATTTACATTGTTTTAGACTCCAAATGGAAAATGTATTCGATTTCGAAATTAAACGGTAGATAATTTAACGTTATAATTAGATTAGGAAAAAAATAATTTTTTTTTTATAGTAAATTAATACTATTTTTTTATATAATACGTAATAAATAAATCCGCAATTTTAAAATTTATTTTTTTTATCAATGCGTTGTTAAATGGATAATACGCGAAGAAATTATTACACGTTATTCGGCGAGACATGTTTAGTAGTTTTTTAGTTATTTCTTTCGAACGACGAAATATTTCATTTATTTACACGCGATCCAGCGAATGTTTATATGTACAGGTATATTTGTTTAGAATTTTCGACAAAATATGTTCGACAAACAACATTTAAAAATGTTAATGACAAGTCGTAATGTTTATAAATGTTTTTCGTGTAATACCAAAGCCAATAGGTGCTAAGTGTTTACTTGGTTCTTTTTATCTAAATCACTTGCATATATACGAGTATATGTAACTATTACAGTTTGTTGATTTTCACGATTTTTACCTATAGAGTAATTCATAATTTTAACTAACTTATTATTAAGCACAAAACAAATATAGAACAAAGTGAAAAAAAAATTTATGATTTAATCAATTTGTTTTAATAAATTTGTATTGATTTAATATTTGATTTAAATTAAGTATATATATATATATTATTAAATTATATTAGTCATAATTGACGTACGCGTCTTCATAAGTTTAGATTCGAATTAGAATCTCAACATCTAAGTCGTTTATTTTCATTTTAATTGCGGGTAAAAACGAAGAAAAAAAATCTATATGTATAATAATATTTGGTTTACGATTCAATAAAATTACTCGACTTACTCGAAGTTCGGACTAAATAAGTCCCAATTTTCGAATTATTAATTTCCCAATTATCGCGAAGTTTAAATAGTTTATATTCGTTTCATTCATTATTGTGTGGTGGAAATTTGTATTATAATCCGCTGTTGGTCAAAGCTCGAAATTACCGTTATACGTTTGTAGTGCGCATTGCAGAGTGTTTAACGTGAGGATTTCATCATTGTGATACGAGCTGTAGACTCTCGTACACATTATCGTGTAATTTAATATAATATTATCGGTGGTGCGCCGTGTAATAAATATATTAAAAAGCCCTGAAAAATAAACGTTTCGGATTTTAAAGTAAAATCAATTAACCCTGACTTCCCTTCTTCATCAAAAAAAAAAACGGTTACCGTACTTCATATTAGTACTTGAACAGCGCGAGTCAATAAATAATGGTACCAACGAACGTTTCAGACGTTTCAGTGTCGTGGTTTGAAAAGAACTCACCGGCTGTGTGTTAATCTAAAAATACTGAAACGAGGACGCGTCGAATTCAATTACTACCGTTGGACGCGCAATATTTTCATCTAATCCTACCTAAATAATAATATAACAAAAATTATTGTGTATATAGTCGAGTTTTGATAATCCTTATTTTTTTCCCCTACAATACAGTACAGTATGTGTTGTCTTAAAAATATCGTCTATAGATATTATCGTATTGCGTTTTTAAGAACGTGCTGCTTTTAAAAAATAAATAAATAAATGGTTCACTTTGTATACGAACATCTGGACGTGGTGTCCGTATAAGGCGCAGTTTTACGCGCGTACGTTTTTATCGGACTAGTAAATTTGTCGCGCGTATAAAACGCAAAAAATAATTTAAATATATATGTACGGTAAGTACATACTTGATTAACTGAAATAAAAAAAAAAAAAAACCGTAAAATATTTATCCACCGTTCTCGTGGTATTTCGACAATAATTTATAATTTTCTATACAAGACGTTCCGCGATTGAAAAAAAAAAAAAATTGTTTTCACCTGACGTCATCAGAAAACCATTTCTGTTGAATACTACGCAGTGTTTGGTGTTTAAAACGACAATTCATACATACGTACACATGAGTGTATTCGTACACGTATATAGCGACGAATAGTGAATTTTTGCCGTGTCTGCAGCAGAAACCGTTCGGTCGTTCGTATTTCGTTTTAAGGCACGTGACGAGGAACCAGAAAATATCTCCTGACCGTTTGTTTGTTTTTGTGACAACAATGTGATGTGTGTACATAAACGATTTAAGCACACGCACACACACACAAAATACAACAGTTATGTTATTATAATGTTAAAGAGTTTGGTCGACGGACAGTTTGAGTCGTGAATATTCTAGATAGGTATTTATTTGCGCACGAATTTTAACGTTTTGTAAGAATCGACTCTAATTTTGTTTTCCCATATTAGTTCATCGGTTATTATATGGACTATATGGAAAGTCTTTCTAGTTAAATACCAATACAAATATTTGCACTCGAATCTGTCGAATTCCCTGCGAGTTTGTTGAACTTTAGTCGTCGTCGAATGTACAAAATATATATGACTGTTGCAGTATGAGTAGATAGTAAATGGAATATTTCATAATAATAATAATAATAATAATAATTTAATTAAACATATAAATTGTTAAATAAAATGGTTTCCGAGTGATAATTTTAACGAATACAATAATTATCTTTGAATTTACACACTTAAACGTAGTCGTAATAAATTTTATAATTGTAAATCCAATAGGAATTTTAAAACATTCAGGCATAAAAAAAAAACAATTAAAAAAAAACCAGCTAAATCGAATAAATCATTTATTTCTAAACACGTTTTATAGTATTTTAATTTAATATTAATAATTAAATATTAATTTTAATATGCAGATAATGGTTTGGACATTTTTTAAATATTTTGAATACACAAAACGTCAAAAACAGATTTAAAAAAAAAAAAATTATATTGTTACATAGTTGTGTTTTTTAAAATTTAATTCGCTATGTAGTTAAATTTCAATTTTCATTGCAATATTCGTAACTAATCTTATTAATTTTTTATTTGTTATTTAGATGTTATATGTTGTTTCTTTTTTTTTACGAATACATTTTCTCCGAAACTGTTTGCGTTATACAAATTACATAAATTACACGATAATAAGATTAGATTTATTAACTGCGTTCGAATATAATATCTCATATATTAATCCGAGACAAAGGAAAGCGTTAGAAAAGCGATAAATTATTATAAATATGTTGACGTAGCGACGGCGAACGTATACATATAATATTTTCGTCGACTAAGCGTGTGAAAAAATGTGTAAATTTATCGTCATTAAATGTTTATTACATTTTTATACATTAAGAAACCAATTAAATGATAATATATAAGCGATTATTATTTATTATTTTTGTTGTTTCAAACTCTTTTTATTGTAATATTCATCATAATTTCTATGCAATTCATTCATTTATATTTTTTCTTTCGTTCATTATATTTTCCATTTCGCTTCATACGCCCGACGATGACTTCGTCGAAACCAGTAGTAAAAATGAACAACATTTAATACGAAAACTCTTATATTTTTCTTTATTTAACAAAATGCTCATCGACTCAGATTTCATAATTATATTCAACGCGTATTATATTATATTTAAGAGTATTAATTTATATTTCTTGTTTTTACTATTTTATTATACATTCGCGTCAAGATTAAATATCGTGTTTCTTACGTAGTATTTTCGTGTAATGTAATTTTGTTTATTACTAATTGTACTTCCATTACGGGCGATACGACCGACAAATTTCACGAATTTCATACGTCATCGTCGCGTACATTTAAAACAATAAAAACATCACAATTTCGCGTAGGTACGTATAATTGCGTGTGTGCGCATAATATTATAAGTCGCAAATCCAATTGCGCCCAGTAGGAAATCTCTAAGCGTGTGTACATAGCTGCTCTTCAATAATAATAATAATAATAATAATAATAATAATAATAATAATAATAATAATAATAATAATAATAATAATAATAATAATAATAATAATAATAATAATAATAATAATAATAATAATAATAATAATAATAATAATAATAATAATAATAATAATAATAATAATAATAATAATAATAATAATAATAATAATAATAATAATAATAATAATAATAATAATAATAATAATAATAATAATAATAATAATAATAATAATAATAATAATAATAATAATAATAATAATAATAATAATAATAATAATAATAATAATAATAATAATAATAATAATAATAATAATAATAATAATAATAATAATAATAATAATAATAATAATAATAATAATAATAATAATAATAATAATAATAATAATAATAATAATAATAATAATAATAATAATAATAATAATAATAATAATAATAATAATAATAATAATAATAATAATAATAATAATAATAATAATAATAATAATAATAATAATAATAATAATAATAATAACGATTACTGTAAAATGTGTGTATTTTCGTTGTAATTTTCCTTACTAAAAGCTTCGAATTTTGCGTACGTATTTCTTGAGCCGGAAAGGAAAACCGTCGAGGCCGTAGAACACGTTAAATTAATAAAAAGGCGAGGCGGTGACAACAGCACGTCCGATTTGTCGCGCGTAAAAAAAACTTTGACGAAATCGTTTTTAAAATTTTTTATATTCGCGTCCGACGTGGATGTATTTGCGGGTCCTACGTTTTTTTTTCCACCGACCAGCCCAGATATAATCGAATCGGTTGACATTCGGCCACGGATTATCCCGTGGAAAATCTCGTACGAACTTAAAAGCGAACGTGAATTGACAACAAATATTTTCGACTCTGATACAATTGATATTTGAATAATGGTCAGCAGGATCGTCTGGACTTGAAGAGCGTTTGCTCGTGTAATTTTGGCTTGACATAAAATCTAACTGCACAGTGATATACGGAAATGTATGTCATGTTACACAAATATTTCAGATGTGAAATTCGAATGTGTTTATTTTGGCGTATTACGACGGTTCTTCTAGAATAAAAAAGGAAAATACCTTTTTCTAGTTGTTTCTGTTTTTTTTTCTCGCATATTTTCTTTTTTGGTAATGACGCGCCCATGTAGCTACTGACGAACACCCACTGTCGTTCTTTTTTTTTGTTAAAATGTATTAATTTTCTCAATTACACTTGGCGATAGTATTACGTTTATTTATCATTAAACATTTTGTAGAAACCAAAAGTCAAAAAGTTAAAAGTTTTTATATAAGTGTAATTTTTTTTTTAATTAAATAGCATAAAAATGTTTTGAAAAATATTATTCCGCTTATTTATTAGTTTTCGTAGTGTCAGAAAAATATATTTAGCGCAGGAACAAATTGTATTTCATAATATAATAACAGGAAACACTTGTTAGATTATGGTGGGAGAGAGAATTTACCATTTTTTGAAATGGATTTTTTTTTTTTTGTTCCTTTTAATGTATTCTTATAATGTACTCTTATTCGAGTGTTATTATAACGAAGTTTTTAAAGTGTATTTTTTTTTTAAGCGCTTATTTTGATTATTATTATAAACGCTTCAAGTCCCGAATTCCGGTGTTTAATTATTATGTAAAAATCCTGTGTATATATTATATAAAATCTTTTACCGTCAGATTGGTCCATCTCATATCGTATAAATTATTCATATAATTTATAAGTTATATCGTACATTATTCGCGTCGTGTATAAAAATACAATAAGTACTCGTATTTTATATTTTATATGTATCTGTAAAATTAAAGAAAGCCGACGTTTTACCTATAACCGAGTTGACCTACATATTACACCCAAAACTAATCCGTTATCCATACAAAATAATTTGTATACGATCTCCGACGTCCGTGATGATTTACGTGGTGTAGGTGGTACGCATATTTTGGATCATCGCAGATTTACGCTTCGCGCACATTTGATCACCCGTCCGGAACAATAAAGTAATAGTAAATATATAGATGTTAGCTTAAATGTTAGACATTGAGATTGTTTTGATAGTTTAAGTTAAAGTAAAAGAAGCAACGACCTCACTTTAGCAAATGATCTTTCTGCTGCAGACGTAAATGGAAAACGCATTTGAATGTAATAATAATAATAATAATAAATAATAAATAAATAAATCTGTATCATTATATAAACGTTGTCGTTTTTTTTTTATGATAGCGTACCTATATATTTTCTATTCGGTCGTATAGTTTATTGCAAAAATATAAAAGATAATATTATGATTTCTTAAGGTTTTCGACTGAAAAACCGCGGGGGAGAAAAAAATTGAATGTTCGAATTGACGCGAAAAGTGCATAGAAACCCGAGAGAAAATATTTTTAATTACGTTTTGATGATCTCTCATACACACACACACACACTCCGGAAGACGTTATTAAAATAATGTTGACGTAGTAATGACGTAATATTATAATATAATGCAAATTATATACGACTCATTGTTGAGTCCTTGGTTTTCGATGATATATTATTGTGTGTAAATAGACAAGAGTTTTTTTTTAATGTGGAAATATCTACTCCAGTTAAACTATATATATATATAGGAAAATATAATTTAAAAGATTCCGAGATCAATGTTCGTATTTTTAAAATATCGATATACTGTCATATAATATATATTGCCGATTTAGAATAACTTGTAATAACTATTAAAAAGTCGTAGACAACGATTTGTAATTTTATAAGATTTCAGTGCATTTTTTTCAAGCTAGTATACGTAGGCGACACAAATGTATCGTCCAGTGAAAATATTTTGTAGACTGTTTAAAGACTGGGACGGCGACACGCGTTTTTCAAAAGAAAATTTTTTAAAACGATATACAAAATAATAATAATAATAATAATAATTGAGTGATAAACGTGTACATACATATTATTGTTGATATTAAATACTGAAACACTTTGGGTTATTGTCTAATACGAAATAATTAATATAATATTAGCTTATTATTCGTATACAAATGTTAAAAGTTTCTGATATTTAGAAGGTTGCAAAGAAAATGATTCCAATTCTAAATCATACCATCTTCTCCTTTTATATATATGTATATAAGATATAACATTTTTTTTTTTTTTTTTAGTTATTTTATCATATATAATACGAACATTGTAATGCGTAACATTAGCTTTTTTCCGGCTTGATATAATAATCAGTGTTTTTAATTAATAACTATTATTATAGTGGTTTCTGCTGTTTGTTCGCATATTTTCTTCGTTTACGCACTGTTAGCATCCATTTTTTTCCTATGATTTTTAGTTGATAATTGATTCATAGACAATATCAAAATGCGTTGGACATTTTTCTGTCGTGAAACCTCAGTCATGCAGTATTTAATACAGCGTAGATATTTGTTTCGAAATTAATTATTAAATTATTACGTGTTATTTTATATTTAAATTAAATATGTATTTCGTTACATTAACTCATATGAAATAAACCACCATTATTCTTCCGCCTTTGAATCCATTTTTTTTTCTACTTTTTCTTATAAATGTATCGTGTTTTGTTAAACGTCGTTTTGATTGTTTAGCTGATACGTCAGATAGAATAACACACGCTTCCGCTACTAACGACTCAATTTTATTAAACAAAAATTGTTTTTTTGCCGTGTAAACACCATCACGATTCGTTTGACGCTTTTTGAAGTCACCGAACGTGAGTATTACTATTATTAACAATATTGAAATATTGTTATATCACTATCGTTTGTATCGTTAATTATAATTATTTTAAAAACAAACGTTGCCAAGTTTAGAATTTAATTTACGTTTAAAATGGTGACTTGAAGAGTTTCAAGATTTTTTTTTTTTATAATTTTTAGTACTTTTTAATATAGTTAAAGTAACACACGTCTGACATTGTTTGAAATTTTTCAGCAACAAGCACGGAAGAGTTTTCAATGTTATCTGTGCCACAAGACCAAAAATGATCCGTTTTACGAATTAAATACCTCAAAGTCTACAATAATTTGCAATGAATATCACAAAATTATAAGATGTGTTGCGAAAATTTTTTCTCTCGCGTTAATTCAAAGTTACGTATTCGATGAAAAAATTATGCGCACACACACACACACATTATAATAGGTCCTGCTGTACTGGATTCTACGATCTATCCAGCCACTCCACAATATTTACCCGTCGTAATTCACATATTATAATAACAACGTTATACCGATTCGATCGTGCAGGACGTGGTTATTGAGAGAGAGAGAGAGAGAGGAAAAAAAACCGGAGAAAAGAAGCGACTAGTCCGAACGGCCTCCGCCGCGCCGTTGCCATGTGTTCTATTTTTGGGCGCGCGCGAAGCCGCCGTCGGTCGTAAGTGGACGCC
Source organism: Chaetogeoica ovagalla (assembly GCA_032441825.1). Taxonomy (NCBI): domain Eukaryota; kingdom Metazoa; phylum Arthropoda; class Insecta; order Hemiptera; family Aphididae; genus Chaetogeoica; species Chaetogeoica ovagalla. The sequence goes on from CM063744.1 coordinate 3,567,799, forward strand.
GCCGTTGTCGTCGACAGATGTTCCGTTTCCGCGTCCGTCGCGTACAACTCGCGCGTGCGCCGTCGCGCAACAATAATAATAATAATAGACGGGAGGCGCGCCGTGTGTGGCGAACGCCGCTCGCGTTTTCACGGTAGGGGGTGGGTCGGTGGCGGTGCACCGTCACCAGCGATACAGCACGTCGGCAGCACCGCCCCACCGCTCATTTCCGTGACGGCGTGTACACGGCCGTTTCGTCCGACAGGCGGGACCGGGTACGGGGGACGTTTACCCGCCGCCTCGCTGCCAACGGGCCCGTGTCGCCGTCACTCGCGTCCGTCCGTCGCAATCGCTCGACGCGTATCGCGCGCCCGTGTTATCATGCGCTGCTGCCGCCGCCTCCGTCCGATCGCCGTCGTTATCGCTACCGTCGCCACCACTCCTGCTGTTGTTATTACTGCAAACGCGACGACAACGGATTTGTGATCGCGTCGTCACCGCCGTTCCACGCCGTGTCACCGACGACCCTACGCGGCAACGCGCCCCCCCGTCGCACCACATTGTCGTCGCGTTTACGCGGTCTTCCCCCACTCCGTTCGTCGTCTGTGGTTCTCGTCGTCCGGACGACACGGTGAGTGGATAAACGACCGACCGTAGCCCCGGTTTTTCGGTTTCCTACGGGCACAGGTGGTGGTGGTGGTCGTTTGACTTACCCTTCGAGAGGTTTGCAAAGAACGCGTACGCTAACTGTCGTGTCGACTTTTCGCAGATGGCCACGCTCTCGTTGAGGATATCGATAGTGGAACGAGATGTCACCAAGACGATGCAGTTCGATCCGACGATATCCGTGTACAACGCGTGTCGACTGATACGAGAAAAAATATCCGAAGCCAATTTGGATCAACGTAAGTCCACTCTCCCAGCGTTTTTCTCCCGATTACTTCTCATCGTCGTTTGCTTCGTACTCGTATGAACGTTTACGAAATCGTATATCGTTTTATCGACAGCGCCCAGCACAATCGTTTATGCGTTGGATTTTATACAAACGTAATCCGCGTATACGTACGGCCAGATATCTCTGTGTAAAATTCAAATATTTTATAATAAAACCCGCGCGGCGACAACGTAGGATTGTGTTAAATTCGGTGGAACGATCAACTCAAACGTTCGACCGTGATTTTCGCTATTTCACTCGTTAAGACAAACAAGAGACAACAAATACGGATTAGGTGTCCAAATAGAACACGTATATAAATTATTAATATCATTTTATTGGCATTTAGGTACCATTTAATAAACTACGGTAGTAATTCAATACGCTTGTACCGTTATTATTATTATTATTTATAATAAAAGTTTTGACTTCATTCTTTTGAAAATGTCTTTATAGTGGCGTTTATTCCGGTGGGCTGAATCGCGTGTAAAAATAACATATTATCATGTTGATTGAATTGCGAGTGAGATTTTCTTGAGATAAGTGTGAATTGCGTCCACAGTTTTTTCGATAAAATTGTCGACTATTAATGATTACCACTTTCACAGACTCATTGCACACTAATTGTGTGATTAAATGTACCACATAGGCGAACTAGACTGTTAGAGTTTTCGGCCCACACCCATGGTAGAAATTTACATTCTGACAATATGTAATAAAAAAATTTTTTTTATATGTCTATCGTTTGTTTTTGTGGCTGTGAATTCTTCAGATAACAATTATGGACTTCCTTGAGTGTTTTTTAAATTGTCAATAATAGATATAAATTATGAAAATGTATAAAAAATTTTAAGAATGCCCAGATTTCAAATAATTAAAAATATGTATTACGATGTACGTAATAACATACTTACATGAAATGCACATTCTCTGTTTTTTAGTTTTATACGCACAAAAAAAGAACAAAATATACAAAATCTCAGCCTTATTTATAGCCAGTTTTAGAGAACATATTTATGTTTGAGATTCTTTACTTTTCCTTTACTGTAGAATAATACTTATAAAAATAAAACAGTCTTTTTTTTAATTTGTATAGGTTTTATTTTATAACAATATAATTATTAAAATTTTTTTTTTTTTCATTTTTAAATAATATCTAAATACATTTTGGTATCTCATATCCAGTAATTAATAAAATACGTATTATTTATTGATTTGGATATTTCTATAATTATAATTGTAGTACGTATTTATCGAACAATATGATGTTTAAACATTTTACATTAAGATTGTATTGCATAAGATAATGTACCTATTTTGTTTAATGCGAGTAAAATTTATAAATCGGACGATAGCTTTTCATACAGCATATAGGTAATGGTAAAACACATTGATGTGTGTTTTTTCATCGATTGTATAATAAAAAAAAATCCACTATCGATTGTCATTAGATTTGTTTTATTACAATTTATTTTCATTATTTTAGCAAAAGATTATGGATTGTTTCTTGCTGATGAAGATGTAAAAAAAGGAGTTTGGTTGGAACCTGGACGTAATTTAGAATATTATATCTTGAGGAATGGGGTAAGTCAATATTATTTTTATTAATGAGTTGTCCAGTAGCTACTTATTATTTAAAAAAAATTTATATGATCATTAAATGGTCATTAAAATAACAAATATTAGTAGAAATGTTTTTTTTTCTTGTGGAGGTCTAAAATGTGCATACGGTTCACATTTTTTAAAATACATACTTTAATAAAATTATAGTAGCCGATTTAAATGCCAATATTATTTTTTTTATACAGAAAAGTATTGTAAAATATTCGGTATGATTATTAAAATAAAATTTCTTTTTCTTACACAAATTTGCCGCTTATATATTATTATTATACACATAGATGTGTATTTATATTTTATATCGGCATGCATATAAAATTATACTCTGTAGAATTGCCCATTTCATAAATTGAATGCCCTCTGGCGTGATGTTGTAAATCATTGTAATTACTAAACATTTTATTTGTTTATTAAGTCGCATTGAAAAAATATGAATCGTAGAAAACGTACAAAGCTTAATTTTATTTTTACACGTTTACCTGATACGAGATTTGTGATGAAATAATAAAAAAAAAAAATCATGTAGATTTCTTATATACATATTATTTTAATAAAATATGTTATTCGATCCGCACTTGTCATTAAAATGGTGTGTGAAATATTACATTAACGAATATTTTATTTAGTTTATTTATGTTTTATAGTATACAGTTATTATACGTGTTTACAGTATGTACAAATATATTATGAATTGTTGGCCAGAGAGCCGCACCATAATTTTAGATCTTTTTTTTATTTTTAGCCTCTTAATAACAAAGAATGATTAGTCTATTTGCAATTTATATTTGCATACATTTTTTTTGCGCAACATTTATTACTTATAGAATTTAAATATGTTTAAGAATTTATCTGTTATTTTTTTAAATGAATGATTCAGGTTAAAATTACTGTGATACGTACAGGTTAAAAATACCGTATAATTTATTAGGTCATGGAGTTCTAAATTTAATTAATTGTTCAAATAATTAAATTAAATTAATATCATTTCATTATTGAACGGGTAGTCCATGTAGTCCACCTCATTACGTTTTTGTAACAAAAATAAATATCAAATTCATGTTTTGTTATCGTTAAGTGTTTCATTTGCTTGCCGTAAAAACAATACGTATACGTGTATTTTCACTTAAAAGTTTAAGGAGATAAATTTATAATTATATACAATTGGATATCAAACGAATGATTGACTTTTTTGGATTTATGAATGGCTATTATTACGCCCAAGAATAAATATTAAATTAATAGTTATTTAATTGCATTAAGTGTTTAATGTACATTTCATTATTCACTGCGACATATATTTAATAAATTACATTAAATAAATTAGGAATTAGTTGTTATTATTTTTTTTGGATTTATTTCTTTTATCATTTTCTCAAAACAAATGTATTTCCTAGTAAATATTTTTTTTTTCATTGGTCTAATTAGAAATAATAAATGGCGTACAGTTAATATAATTTTGTTTCTTACCGAATATGATTAGAACACGTGTACTTGTGCATATTTTTTTTTATATTGGTTGACACTGGTGAAAGTTATTTATGAACTCTATAGCAATTAATAGATATTTAATAAAATATAAATTATAATGGATTTATTTTGTACTTTTTTTTTAAAAAATATTAAAATCAAAACATTTTTACATTCTTAAATTTATTAATTGTTTAATGTCCCCTTATATTTGTTCAATATTGTTTTAAATTCAATTTTCGATATAGTAAAACGATTTTTTTTTTTTTGTATAAAATGTCTTATTGAATATCGGTTAAATAATTTATAAGGTGAATGTTATTATTTACAATTTCAAATACAGTTCGATACGTATTGTTTAATAATTGTGTCTTATATTTTATATTATAAATTCTAGGATTTATTGGAGTATCGAAAAAAGATGAGGACATTAAAAGTGCACATGCTTGACGGAACATTAAAAACCCTACTCGTTGATGATAGCCAACCAGTGGCAAACCTCATGGTTGTTATTTGTACGAAAATTGGTAAGGGTCAAACATTTATTCCGTTGTTATCTTATTGGGTTTTCAATATTATGGTAATTAAATTTTCAGGAATCACAAACCACGATGAATACAGTCTTGTGAGAGAAAACTTAGAAGAAGAAGTCGAGAATAAAGCTAATTTTGGTACTTTGACTCTCAAAAGGAAAAAAGAAGACAGAGAACGAGAAAAAGACGTTAAAATGGAACAATTACGCAAAAAGTTGAAAACCGACGATGAAGGTAATATTTAATTTTCAGAAAAAAAAACATTTACTTAGAACAATATTATCTTTCGAAAAACTATTGTACACCTTGCATTATTCGATGTTGTATTATTATCATTTTTTTTTTTTTTTTTTTTTAGTAGAATTCAATAATTTCTTGTAAATTCTAACAAATTTACTGTACAAGTAATGTTTCATACTTTTATGCGAGTATTAAATATAATCAAAGAACTTGCATTTAAGTTAATTTATTAATATTTTTTGTCAAAACTTTGTATATGGGGAAAATGATTAGTTTTAAATTACATCTTTAAATACAAAATAATAAATAATTTACAAAAATTAAAATGAGGATTATTATTGCTATATTTATAATTTGATGGTTATTTTTAAATTTTTGTTATTAAATTATTTAATTTATATTAGAGTATTTATTAAATATTTGTTCAATGTGCATCATAAAATGACCGAAATGAATATAGAATTGGCATGAACTCAATTTGAACATATTTACACACACACACACACACATATATATATATATACATCTGTATATGTTTATTATTTTGAAGTATTTTTTCCTATGTCATTTGGGTTTATTATTTATTTTTATGAACTTTATTGATAACTAAACAAATTTTGTCTTCAATTTTAAAACAACCTTTGATGAATTATAATATTGTTAATTTTATATTTTTACTATTTTTATAAACCATGTTTATTGTTTTAAACTTTAATATAAATTTATATTTACCAGTTTTATTCACGATTAATTAAAATAGTTACTTATATTATATTGTGTATTAATATATATATAAAAAAATATAAAAATTGAGTTATTTTTATTTCAGTTAACTGGGTTGATCCATCGAAAACGTTAAGAGAACAAGGCATTGATGAAGGTGAACCTGTATTATTGAGAAGGAAATTTTTCTTTTCTGATGGTAACATTGATTCCCATGATCCAGTACAATTAAATTTGTTATATGTCCAGGTAATTAATACTGTAATAAATGTTTGTAATGTTCATTGTCTTTTTAAATGTAGTCACATTTAAGTTTTTTTTTCGATTTTGCAAGATTACAAATAGATTTATTTTGATATTTTACCGGATTATTGTAAAGTACTCTCAAACTATATTGTTTCTTCTTTAATTTATTGCATTTTATTTATGTCAATATTATGTATTGTATGTTTTAAATAGAAAGCACTAGAAAAAAAAGAATATTAAAAAAAGACTTCTAATTATCTTATAGTTAGAATCTTATACTGTCCTATATAACTATCTTATAAAAAAAGATATAACATTTACCAATGTAAATTCGAAAATTATTTAATTTTCATTAAATTTGAAATAACAATAATACTAACCATCATAAATATATATAAAATAATATAATTTTTATTTTAATTATACCTATTTAAATATTTGTAAGCTTATCAGATAATTGGGCATTTAAAAAAAAAAAATGTAGGAAGTCATTATGATAGCACATTGGTGGCAGGCTAATATCGAATATGTTTAAAGTAATGGTGTAGCTATACACCTTGCCCACTCCTCAAATGACACCCTTTCGATATTAATTATCATTTTATTTTCGGTATTTGCAGGCAAGAGACGCAATTTTAGATGGAACGCATCCAGTTACAGAAGAACTTGCTTTACAATTAGCTGGTATCCAGACACACATTCAATTTGGAAATTATTGTGAAACTAAACACCGTCCTCCATTCTTAGAGTAAATTTCATTTGAATTAATAAAATTAAATTTACATACATTTATATGTTTATATATATATTTTTTTATGTTTAGCTTAAAAGAATTTCTGCCCCAATCATACATAAAAGTAAAAGGTATAGAGAAAAAAATCTTTATGGAACATAAGAAACATATTGGTTTATCTGAATTGGATGCTAAAGTTCTGTATACAAAAACTGCTCGATCATTACCTACTTATGGAGTAACATTTTTCTTAGTCAAAGTGAGTTTCTAATTTAACTTTCGTATATTGTTTGTTTTACTATATATATCTGTGTGTGTATATTATTTTTAAGGAAAAAATGAAAGGAAAAAACAAATTAGTACCACGTCTTCTGGGAGTTACAAAGGATTCAGTTTTACGTTTGGACGAAAGAACTAAAGAAATATTAAAAACTTGGCCACTAACAACAGTGCGACGATGGGGAGCTTCACCCAATACATTTACATTGGACTTTGGAGATTATTCGGACCAATATTATTCAGTACAAACCACTGAAGCTGAACAAATACTTCAATTGATTTCTGGTTATATCGACATTATCTTGAAAAAAGTATATAATTCATCAATTTAAAATACTTATAGTATCTAAAACATTTATATGCTTCATTCAGAAAAAGTCTAAAGATCATTTTGGTATTGAGGGAGATGAAGGTTCGACTATGGTAGAGGATAGTATTTCCCCATTGAAGTAAGTTTCTAGAAATTTTGTTTCTATTAATTATAATTAAAATTTAATTATTAATTTATAGAAATATTAGTTATTATTTGTTTAGAGATGAAAGAAGACATTAGTTACTCGTAGATAATTGTAATTATTTATCTGTTGTGTTGTAGATAATGAGTAATTTATATTTGATGTTCTTATATTAGGGCAACAATATTACAACACGAAAATAGTCAGTTCGGAAAAGTAAATACTGAATCGGTGGCAAAACCCGCAGTTATGAGAGCTGGAGCAGAAGGTGAGTTAATTTTGATGAATCTATTTGAAAATAAAATTAACATTTTTATTTTGCACAAGAAATAAATTTAATTACTCACAATTCAAACATATTTTGTAGAGGCTTATAAATAGTTTATATAAGCTTTTCTTATGCTTCTCAAAAATTGTACTAGTATAATAAATGTTTAATTAATATAAATTAATTACAGATACTTTGTAAAAAAATAAATAAATAATATGCATCTATAAATATTTACACTAACCGTTTATTTGAAAATCATTCATTAATCAAATTTGATTTGTATAAATTAACATTGTGCCAAATATTTTATGTTCATTAACATTTTGATATTTACAACAATTCAGATTAATTCCTCTTTATTCTTGACCATAAACACTAGATAGATATTATTTACTACTTAACCGAATCGGCTTTGGTTACAATTACAATTTTCTGTTGACAAACTATAATTGGTTTTATGAGTACAGAAATGAAGAATTCGTCTGTACTTTTCAATTGGTGTTTATGATTGCAGTCATTAGAAATAACAGCAATTACTCAAAATAAAATTCTATAATAATTTTTGTTTCGTTTTGTTTTTTGTTAACGATAATAGCAATTATTTACAACGTATAAACTGATATAAATGAGTATTTTTTCTATTGTATATAGTCTGAGGTATTTTTCTGGCACAAATTAATATTCAGTTTGATTTCTGATAAATAAAATACACCGTGTATATATTATATCCATAATGTTTAATATAAATTGTATTCATTGTTATATTTGATGTACGCACTTAATTATAGTCATCCACCAAAGTTATATTGTATAACCATAACAGTTTTCATTCATTATGTTAATTTAACATGTTTTTTCTTAACGGAATTGTAGTCTACAAGAAGTAATTAACGCGTGTACATTAAAAGTATTGTTGTAATTATCGATTAAAATATTTCTGTTTACTGTTGTCAATAGACGTTATGCAAGTTTGAATAATTTTTCTTCTAATAAATTCATTTTTACATTTTCATTTTAAGTATTTCATTTTTTTTCTAGATAATTTACATGTTGTTAATTATTAATAATATTATATTATTGGTACTTAGACTATGTGTCTATAATTCCGCCTTTAGTTTATTTACACAGAATTAGTATAATATTATAATAATAATAACATTACAATCGTACAACAAAAGAAAAATTAAAATAAGTTAATGCATATTATTTTGTTTCCTGAAAAAAATAATAATAATGAAACAATACATTGTTCAAAACTGGTGTTAAATGGAAGTAAATATGTCAGACTTTTTGTATATTTCATACATTTAGAAGAAAAAAAATGGTGTTTTATTTAGGAATATAGAGTACTTCATGGCATCGTGTTTAAAAAAAAAATACACCGTGATGCAGACAAATTGGAAATTCAAAGGTAATATTGATTAATTCCCGATTAATGAATGTTATGTTATTTCTTTTTCCTTTATTTTTTTTTCATTATTATTATTATTATTATTATTATTATTATTATTATTATTATTATTATTATTATTATTATTATTTCATTTGCCCACTTCAGTTGTACTTTGTTATACCATTATAGTCTTGTAGGTTTTCTTCAGAAATATTTTTACCAAACATTGTTGATTGTAATAATTATGCATTGCATTTATGTTCATATTCTATAGTTGATCGTGTTTTGTATTGTAAAATTCCTGTTCATTGCCCATTATTATTTTAATTTATCTATCTACTATTTACATAGTTATATCAGAAATTAATTATTGTACATTTTTTAAATTACTTTATATATTAATAATTAAATATTATGCAGTGTGTCTCATGAATATATTACTAATTAAATATTATGCAGTATGTCTCATGAATATATGCTAATCACAAATATTTGTATATACATATTTTTATTTCTTATAATTAGTGTTTTAAAAATGATCTTATCTCGGAATAAATTTATATTGAGTCAGTATTTTGGGGACATAGTGTGTATTTATTTATTTTATTTGAATGTAGTTTTTGATAATAATTAAGTTGATTTTGTTAACGCATACGATTTGTAGTTGTAGAAATGCCCAAGAGTTAGTTTACAATGGATATTAGTGCATGTGTATTGTGTATATTAATTAATATTATTATTAAGAGTTTTATGTACATATTTTATATTTATTTTGTTTATTTATTATATAAATATTTAATGAAAATCTTGAAATGTGTCAAATCACTGTTATTTTTAAAAATAATAATTAGTTCATCGCATAACTTACAGTTACGTATTATACATTGCTAATAGAAATAATCGTTTTTATGTTATACATTTATATTATTTAATTAAATTAATAAAATATTATTATTTGTACTTTGTAGGTGCTCGCCCATATGGAATGGGACACGTGGGAAATGCTCAGTACACGACAGTCAGCGGACGAATAAACGTAGCCCATACACCAGCAGTGGTATGTTTAACTTTTGCGGTTATTTCAAATACATGTTAAACGTATCATCATTTCTAAGACTTATTTGTATATGTTATAGGTACCACAAAACAAACAAATTAAAGTATTGAGCGCTCCTCAAAAAGCATTGTGTATGACAATATCTAATAGTCAAGAAATTATAACAACTATTGAAAAAGAACTGATAACGAAAGCTGTTATTCCCGAATTTGGTAACGATGCTGTAAGTGATGAATGATCTTAAATGATGTTAAATTTTTGTAATTTTGATAAATTATTCATTGATTTAAAATGTACAGGCGTCTACTAAACTGAAAGAGACTACAATAGATTCAAATAAACAAAACGTTAGCTCTCAGATTGCTGCCATGAATGCTGCTACTGCTCAAGTGGTTACATTGACTTCTGGTGAGTATTGTTTGTAGCTACGTACAAAATATAATGCTGCATTAAAATAAAAAAATTATTTTGCAGGAGATATTGATTATTCGAGCGTCGAACAAGCTATTACGTCTATAACTACAAATTTGCCTGAAATGAGTCAGGGCGTACGCGTGTTGGCTGCACTTACTCCTACTGGTGACCATTTGTTAGACGCAGCCCGTAAATTGTGTTCTGCATTTACCGATCTTTTGAAAGCCGTTCAACCAGATTCAAACACTGTATGTTCATTATAAATTTATTGTTCAATCATACTCCTAATGAATCTAAAATTTAATATTTGAATTGTAATTTCAGGGACGCCAAAACTTATTGAATGCCGCTAGTAAAGTGGGCGAAGCTTCTCAACAGGTATTGACACAAATCGGGGATGAGGGAGCTGATGAATCTCGTGACATTTTATTGAGCTTAGCTAAAGCTGTAGCCAATACAACCGCCGCTTTGGTTGTTAAAGCCAAAAATGTCGCAGCTACTGTTGAGCCCCAACATCAGTCGAATGTCATTAGCGCTGCAACTACATGTGCACTTACAACTTCACAGCTAGTTGCTTGTACAAAAGTATGTAGTGCGATGCCATTTTTAAAAATATTTTATTATGTTGCTGCTGATGATTTGTGTTTAGGTTGTTGCCGGTACTGTGGAAAATCCAAGTTGTAAAGAACAATTAATGGCTGCGGCAAGAGAAGTGGTTAATGCCGTAGAAGATCTAGTCTCTGTGTGCAATTTATCTCATCATGAAAATAATGAACATTTATTACAAGAATTGTCAGACGCAGCATATCAAGTCACTACTACGTTAAACCAGTTACTCAATCGGCTAACAAGCGCTACTAGGTAATAATTGTTTATTTTAATTTTATATGCTTAAATATTTAACCTTTGTTAATGATTTAGAGCTGTTAGCGAGAGTCTAAGCAATTTAGTAGATGTCTGCACGTCACCAGTTTCAAAAGAAAAAAGATTCAACACTGAGAAGACTTTTCAAGTTCACGAATACTCAAAATCATCTAACGATACAGGCTTTATTGATCAAACTGACACCACAAAGAATTCTAATGGTTCAGGTACAAAATGTTAAATATAATTGTATTAGTGTTATTTTTTAGTAAATGGGTGCAATATTTCAATATTGTAATTATATTGTGATGATTTAAGTTAATTTTTTTTTTTTTTTTTGTTATTTAATTTCCATAGGTGAAAATTTGATGGATATATCGACATTAACTAAACGCTATGAGTATAACCACGATACACACATAAACAATCAAAATTATGGATATCACAAGTCGACACACGATTTTCAGTTGCAAAATTCTATGACTGAAATTGAAAAACAGCAGGTACGTCATTATTATATATACATTTGGTTTGTTTTTGTTGATTTTTAACAAAATGTGTATATGAATAGATATTGCAAAAACTATCTGGCGGTTCTCGTGGTACTCAAGCGTGCATAAATGCAGCCAGTACAGTGTCTGGTATTATTGGAGATTTAGACACGACAATACTCTTTGCAACAGCCGGAACACTTCACGCAGAAAATGAGAATGAAACGTTTTCTGATCACAGAGAGAATATTCTGAAAACTGCCAAGGCGTTAGTGGAAGACACTAAAACTTTAGTTACTGGTGAGCCACCGGTTTTATTGATAAATACTATTATTTTTTTTTACTTGGTTTATGTTACATAGATTATTTATTTTTATTTACAAACGCCCAAGTGGGCAAATGATATAGTATTTGTTTATTGTAAAAAACATTTTTGTATAAATGTAATAGTATAGTTACATTTGAGTAATTATTTAATGAATTTAAAATAATTTTATATAAAAAAGTATAATTCATTCGTTGTTCATAAAATAGAGTGATTTCAGAAGTGAATTTACATCTTATGAATCATTGATGTGTTTTCTATTAATTAATTTTAATTTTTTATTATATTGGCTAAAAATATTTAAATAATTTTCTTAAGTGTGTATGTTTTACTAAATGTATATTTGCGTTTTATCATACACTTAAAATATGAATTTATTTTGTTATATTTTATTTATAATTTGAATTTTCAGCATTTTTAAAGAATGCAATTAGTTTACCTAAATTAATATTTATAATATATTCAGTATTTAATACATATTCATATGATGTCACTGAAACTAAATTTGGTAATTTAGTATTAGTTTTAATTTTTAAAGTTAGAGGGCGAGGCGTGTATCTTTTTAAAAGTTATTGTTAACTGAAAATCATATTTAAAAAAAAAAGAACATAACAATCTATATTTTGAAAATTGTTTAATTTAGGAAAACATATCTTTTGGAATTTTTCATTATATATATATATATATATTACAATAAACCATAAAATAAAATTCGTAACAACGATTTTTGTGTATATACATAAGTATGTGTCCATATTATGATCTAATTATGTCGTATGTGTTTTTATTTTTTAAGCTCTATCCTGTTCAAAAATTAATATAAACAAATTTTTGATACTATTATTAAATTTTAATAATTTTGCGTTTTAATTTTTAATAAATAGATTATAATTTTACATTTATTTAAATCTTACATTTTTTATAAAATTAATCATGTCTTGAAAATGTCAAATGTATAGTAATTTTTAAACCTTATGGATTTTTAATCAAAAATAGGTAAAAATGATGTAATTTTTAAATAATTTTGTGAAATGATTTTTTGTTTTTTGAAAATATAATTGTAAAATGTGTTTTAGGTGCGGCCTCCTCTCAGGAACAGTTGGCAGTTGCTGCTCAAAACGCCGTGTCCACTATTATACAATTGGCCGATGTAGTAAAGTTTGGTGCAGCGTCTTTGGGTGCTAACAACCCAGAAGCCCAGGTCAGTATAACACTATATACACGATAAATATAACTTGGATGAAATGAATCTAATAATAATTATGTGTTAGGTCATGTTGATAAATGCCGTGAAGGACGTAGCCACTGCATTGGGCGACTTGATTCAAGCCACAAAAGCAGCTTCTGGAAAAAATATCAACGATCCTTCCATGAATGATTTAAAAGAAAGCGCAAAAGTATATCTATCTAATGAAAATTAATACATAACCAGTGCATTATATGTACTTGATGGACATAATAAATGTTTTTAATTATTTTTTCCTAGGTTATGGTAACAAATGTAACTTCACTTTTAAAAACTGTTAAAGCTGTAGAAGACGAACATACCCGTGGAACAAGAGCTCTCGAATCGACTATTGAAGTCATCGGTCAAGAAATTCGGGTACATTTTACTGCTTTCTCTTTCACCTTCGTCTTTTGCACACTCCCAACTACATGAGGTCGACCACCCTATCCCTACACTTCCATAAATTACAATTACCTATCTCTTGTACACTCACACCAGTTATGTTCATATCACTCAATTCCATCTATCCACTTTTTCAGTCGTCCTCTTCCTCTTTTCCCTTCTACATTCATTTCTACAACGCTTCACACAGCTCCATAAAAGTTTAAACCAAATAGTATTCAGTTGATTAGTTTACAATGAACTGAATAATGACGAATAACTTATTTTATTTGTAATTTCCGTTTTTATTGAATTTATTCGTATATAGGCCTTAAACTCGAACGAGACATTCAAATCAACAGCAACAGTGGAAGAATTGATACGTTGCACCAAGCCAATTACAATGGCCACAGCAAAAGCAGTATCAGCTGGAAACAGTGGTAAACAAGAAGATGTTATTGTTGCCGCAAACATGGGACGTAAAGCTATATCGGATTTATTGACTGTTTGCAAAGTAATTTATGCATTTTGGAAGCCAGTAGTTTGTTTGGGAATTTAATTTCCAAAGAATTTCTATGTATACTTTTCTATTTTATTTGTATTCTGTGTGTAATTTAGGGTTGCAGCAATACAATTGAAAACGCAGAGTTAAGAGCGAGGACTTTACAAGCCGGACACGATATCTCTCAAGAATACAGGAAGTTGTTGCAGACCGTATTGTTGATAATATCTAAGCCAAATTCTAGTTCAGATTCCAAGCATATGTTACAAACGATTTCTCGGTTGATTGCACAGTATGTTACCGAATTGATATCCGTAACAGAAATCATCAAAGGTATTGTAAATTGTATTTTCATTTGTAATATAATATGACTTAATAAAACACATTTATTGTTATTTCAGGTAATGATTGGGTTAGTCCTGAGGATCCTACTATAATTGCGGAGAATGAGTTATTGGGGGCAGCGGAATCAATTGACGCAGCCGCTAAGAAACTTGCTGGTCTACGTCCTAGGAAATCAGTGAATGAGGTAACTTTTAAAAATAATATGCTTAATAATTCTGTATGTGTAGTTACTGTTTTCTGAATATACTATGTATGTATGGTTTTAATAAAATTACTATCGTCATATTGTTATTACATTAATATTATTGTTGATTTGCTTTAATATATTTAATTGTGTTTTGATTATTTGTTCAGTTTGTTAGTGTACTATATATTATAGTGATTAACAGAATTCGCATAATTTATTTTTTAATACAGTAAACCTAAGTCCTATTGAATTTATTCATTAGAAACTGATGGAAGACGTGCATTTATAATATAGGTTTCAAATTATATATTAAAAGTTATATAACAATTTAGACATTTATCTGTTCAAATCATCCAGATAACAGCTTGCTAGAAAAAAATTACATTTTGTAGTTAAATAGAAATGTTTAAAAAAATATGGATACAAATTTTCTAAAAAGTATTGACAATAATTATGTTATTTGAAGTAATGATTTTTTTAATGTAAATTATTATGTAATTATATATTTATTCTTATTGCCTGTGGCTTAGTTTAATTTTCTATGTTTGTTCTCCGCTATTATTGTTGTTATTTTTCTTTTACCATTTTAGTATTGCTTATTTACTTTTTGTAAAACTATAATATATTTTAATGTGTGATGTATATTTTCAGGAAACAGCGGATGCATCGTGGAATTTCGACGAAGTTATTTTGGAAGCAGCCAAGTCCATTGCGGCTGCAACATCAGCTTTGGTTAAAGCAGCTTCTGCTGCGCAACGTGAGCTTATCGATTCCGGAAAAGTAAATTTTTTGTTTTTTTAATTTTGTGTTTGTATACTACAATTTTACTGTAGTTTAAAAAAGAATAGTATGAGATAAACGTTTTATCTACACAGGTAAGTCGCAGACCTCTGACCAGTTCTGACGATGGTCAGTGGTCCGAAGGGCTTATATCTGCGTCCCGTCTTGTGGCTGCTGCTACTCACAGTCTAGTGGAGTCAGCTAACGCTCTGGTTCAAGGTATATCTAGTGAAGAAAAATTGATATCGTCAGCAAAACAAGTTGCCTCATCGACAGCTCAGTTACTGGTGTCGTGTAAGGTCAAAGCAGATCCAGAAAGTGCTTCTACTAAGAGATTATTAGTAAATACAAATAATAGCAATGCATGTGTTTCTATTTCAAATTAATTTGTTTTTTTTTTTTCATTGTTTAGGCGGCTGGTAATGCAGTGAAACGTGCTACAGACAATCTGGTAAAAGCGGCACAACAGGCCATACAGAATGATGAAGAGCGAAGTCTGGTGCTCAGTAAACGGATGGTGGGTGGTATTGCACAAGAAATCAATGCTAGGTTAGCATTAGTCATTTGGGGGAATGACAGAGAATTAATGTGTTTAACTAGTATAATAATTGTAAAATGTTATTTATGCGGTACAGATCAGAAGTGTTGAGAATCGAACGGGAACTGGAAGAAGCCCGTCAGCGATTAGTCGTTATCAGACAAGCCAAGTACAAGTCGAAAGGTGATGGTATGAGTCCTACAGAATTGCTGGACAACGATTCGTCGTTTGAACATCAGTTCAATGGCAGCAGGTACACATGAATGCGTATTTGTAATAATAATATTGCTTTTTGAGAGTATATTTTGAACGTTGTTGGCTGTTCTAGTTAATTGTGTGATTGTGTCCTTTTATAAATATTATACTGTGTTTGTGTATGCATTTGAAAAACACGACTAATTATAATCAATTTAAATTGTACTACACAACTTGTTTTAATATCGAAGATATAAAAATTTAAATTTATATTATATTTAAATTTGTGACATTCATAATTTAAATACTACAAAAGATGATATCATCAAATATATATATATTCATTTCTCTTGGATCTTCTTTAAATCTACTATTTATCTTTAATTCGTTAAACGCGTGTAAGTAGTTGAATTTCTATAGTATCTTGATCGTTTCGGAACGCCTGGTAATGAAACAGTTTTTGAATTAGCCATTTCTATAAAATTTGAAAAAATATAAGAGAACATTAATTCTTAAATCCCTTGTTCCAACATTTTGTTGTTGAAAAAAATTACAGACAAGATCGGTAAATCAAAACGGACATTATATTTTACAATTGACAGGAGGCAATAAAGTATGATTCTCGGATCGCGTATTGGTTTTTTTTTTTTTTTTTTGTAAAACGTCCTAAGTGTTTTTTTGTAGAACCGTTGCCGATAATTACAGCAACAGTATTTTGGATGTGAATGTCGACAATATTCAGTCAAACGCCTACAGCGTGTACAAGCTCCTCAACAACTCTAACGATCAAAGTAGTCTGAATTCATTTAACGAAACGTTCCATTCTGGTACAAATAAACTGTACGCGTATAATACAGGTATACCACCTACTATTAAATACACTTAATATGTATACATAAATATTGGTGGTGACTTTCATCCGACTCGTAAATGGACAAACAAAATTGTAATCTTTCCTGTTTTTTTTTCACTTCCAAAAAAAATATGTACTGGGAGACTTTTTCTACTTGAGTTGTGAAATTTAATGTTTTACTTAGAAATCACATTAATCGTATACGAGTATTTTGTGATTTATTTATTACATTCCGTGTAGCGAATGGGATAAATAGAGATAGTTTTGAAATGCGTTGCGCCCTTTTCGATCGTAAAGCTTTTA
Source organism: Chaetogeoica ovagalla (assembly GCA_032441825.1). Lineage (NCBI taxonomy): Eukaryota > Metazoa > Arthropoda > Insecta > Hemiptera > Aphididae > Chaetogeoica > Chaetogeoica ovagalla. Next base: position 3,585,135 of record CM063744.1, read on the forward strand.
TTGGCACCATAAACATTTATTATTTATTACCGTCTATACGGTTATATAAATAATAATAATAATAATAATAATAACAAAATTTTCAAAAAAACCTTAATTTAGAAAATTATTTATAGGGTGATATACTCACCACTTTATTCGAGTGTTTTCTTTTGTAAAATTTTGTACTTTTATTAAGGACAATTAGATTTCTAAATTTATATATTCTGGACTTGAACGATTTTATTTTTACCCTACACTGTTATTATTTACTTGGTAATTTTCGTAATATTTGCTTTACTCCCTCCCTGCCACCTTAAAACATAATGTTATTACGTCTGTGATTTAAATAAGGTTTAGAACACTAATCATTAGAATAATACCAAATAAATATACAATTTTACATTTTTTATTCATATATTGATATGATGTGTGAACAAGCGGGGTTGTGAATAATAATTTTAAAATGTATTTAAGCGAGTAAAAAAAAAAAAAAACAAAATGTAATATTTTATGTGTTTGAAATAATTTTCAAATGCATAGTTTATTAATATATTACGACTAATATAATGTAATATACTAATGATGTGATACATTTTCAGAACATAATTGCTCAAATGTTTTGTCTGATTGTCAATTATTTTTCTAACGACATATAGTTTGCTTTTGGTTATACAAGTTTTAATGAACTAATATTATTGTTTATTTTTAACGTTTTACAAAAAAAATTTCTTAAAAATTACGTATTAGTGTCTCGTGTTTAAAACGTATCTAAAACAGTATATTGTGTTTTGTGTAGCATATTTCTCATTGTGAATACGAACGATGTACAAAGTGAACAGACTAAAGTGGATAAAGGAAAATAAATAAATAATCGGTTACGATGTAGTCGTAGTTTGTACAAAATTATATCATTACCTACTCCTCCCCCCCTTCCTCCCATAGGGTAATCGATGAAATACTATTGCGTGTTGTATCATTGACGTAGATTATAGTTTTATTGCTTCTTATATTTGTATTCTACTGCACGTTTTTCTCAGATTCTCGAAAATTCGGTCGCTTAGTAATATTATTTAGTAGTATTTTGTCGATAAGCTGTATGATGTCCCCCACAAAAATGACTACCGGTGAAATGACTGTACAAGCATTAAGTATTTCACAGGTTACACTTGTGCTTCCAGTGATAATAAATCTGCAACGAATCATTAACATATTATTATTACACATTACGTTGCTACACTCGATCCAAACGAATCATAAAGTCTACAATATTATATTATTGTGGATATTACTTTTACACAAATATTATTTTGCCAGTGATTGTGTCTGATGAGGGCATAATATTTTTGCTGTTTTAATAATTTTTTTTTTTTTTGAAAAAAAAATCAAACTGTTTAAACAAATAAAATATTCGAGTTTGACGAGTGATGATGGTATGATATAATATCCGTTATCTGTTTGTCTTGTAGGTATGAACCACAAAAATGTGTTTAACAACAAAAGCCCTTCTACGATTATCAAGAACAACGCAGTGAAGTACAATAATTGTTCGTCAACAATCTCTTCCAACAATACAACGACAACCAAATCTTACACGGTCAACGAATAAGAACGTGTCGAAAATTCCATTGCTATTCGACAATCATTTGCACGTTAATTTCCACTTCCACACATATTTGTTTCCTCCTAATACGTTGTTTTCCCTACTCTCTTGTCGACACAACGTGTGTTCAGCACAAAACACACACACAAAAAAAACAGGCTTTTAAAGTTTTTTTTCTTTTTTTATTCATCTAAAAAGCGAGCGTCAATATAGCCTTTTATAAAATTCGATTCGATTTTAATTGTTTGTAAATTTTAAGGATACAATACGCTCACCTCACTTTATTACAAACATTTTTGGTTTTATTTAACTCTTTAGTTCCTAACCAAAGTATACTTATACACGCATTTCTTTATAATATTATTGACTAAACTAAGTATTTGTTGTACGCGTACCAAATATGACAATTTACAAGTATTACACGTATATTATATATGAAACACAGTTGGAGAAAAAATCATTTTTTTTTTAGAGTTCTAGTCAATTCGTTCAAATTTTAATCGTTTTAGTTTTTATCGATGTTGTTATCAGCGCAAGTATACACACCGTTATAGCAGTGCAAGTTGAACACGTTTAGTCAGTCCAAATCTTCCCGGCGTGAACAACGACAAACATTAATTATTTTTGTAATTACTAATTTTAAAGCAATTTGCGAAACATTATTGTTGATTTGGGCTAAATTCTTTTATGCTTGTCCTTTTATAAATTAACGTTATATTTTTCATAAGGAATCAATGTTATTGAATTGTAAATATTATCATACGGTTATCCATATACAAAAAAAAAAGAAAAAAAAAGAAACAACAACGACTTTAAGCATTAAACGTAAACATACTTATATGACGACAAATAAATATATTTTTCGAAATTGTTTGTTATTTACGGGGCATCTCCAAACGCTTACTTTTTGATCGGATGACCTATGGCTTGCAGAATATAAAATACAATTAAAAAATTTAACTTTAATTTTGATGTTTTTGATAAGCTAAGACATCACTGTTATGGATTGTTTTGACAAATACCGTTGAAACCTTTGTACGCTGCACAACATTGAAATAGTGCTGTACTAGATTGACTGGTTGCCATTGGTTATTAGGGAAAGTATGCTTCTGTTTCACAATTATCGAGAACATTTTTATTTATCGAACTTTTGTAGACATAAATTGAGGAACATTTAAATAATTTTTTTTTCGAAAAAATAACAATATCACGTACCGTTGAACTACTAATAGATGTTAGAGGAGAAGCCCCAAAAAAATATTTTTACTCGTTATTATTGAAACTATTCTGTTTATGTATAGATTTAGTGACACCAAACTGTAGTCAAATTATTTGTTTCATACCAAATGTGAACCATTTATTTTTATATTTTAATGTAATAGTTAATGTAAAAATATATGTAATTTAATAATAATAATAATAATAATAAAAAATATCGACTGCTTCCCAAATGTGCGAGATGTGTTGTCATTGTCTCGAATACGCGCCGTAATAAAAATTCACGTATTAATCTATTACTGGCGACAACAATTTTGTCGTGTCGATTGTGCCGTAAAATAAACATTATTTAGTTTTGTTCCGACATAACGTTGTACTTAGACTTTTTTTTTTTTGTTTTTACTGCCATACAGCGTTTATAATATAATATATAATGTATATGTATTTTTTTTTTAAATAAATGTAGTTAACTTATTTGTTAGTTAACACGAAATAATATTTATCAAAGTACTACTCACATAACTAATTTATTATTTTACTTGGAAAAAGAAAGAGTGTAATTTGTATTTCAACATTTATTTACTATTAATTATTATAATATAATATTTTTCATTGTGAATAATTAACATTGTTATTAATTATTTATCTTATTATATTATAGTATAAAAAAAACGTATAAACAACGTGTATGTTTTATTCAACTCGAGAACGTTTATATGGAGTGTGTGGAGTACATGTTAATATAGTATCTTATCTGGACTTTTGCTTAGAGAATACCACTGATCGGATAATAGATATAACAGTGTTCATACATGTTATTAATATAATATATCCGGAAATAGGGATAAAAATAAAATATTTAGTCGTGTAACTATAATTGTTATAATGGTACTATTTGTTAACAATATAAAAGAGTTTTCCAAAAGGTGGAGCTACAGCGCTCGGACAAACGCTGTTTAGTGTTTTATTTTTAAATTTTCTCTTGCCCGTAAAACAAAACGAATATAATAATATTGTACTTTAATAACAATAATAATAATAATAATAATAATAATAATAAAAAAAATAAATAATGTGTTTATTTTCTAAATAAATATTGTATTTACTGATATTTGACATACGGGGTAAGGGTGGCCGGATTTAGAATTTAAAAATACAAAACAAATTGAGGGAGGCGTTTTTTTTTTAGATATTAATACGAATACCTAAAATGTAGTAATTTATCGTGTAATTGTTTGTTTTATGTTAACGCAGTTTTAAATTATTACATTTTGTCGTAAAATAATAGCAGTGACCAATTGATTAAACGAATCGAAAGAATTAAATAATACGAACATTTTTTCCTTTAGTATTCAGTGTTTTTATTTATTCATTTTTTTTTTTGTTAAAAATTATTGATGTATATATTCTTATATTTTTTTTTTTGAAAATGAGGATGAGGGGTTAAAAAAAATGTCGTTAGAAAACATTTTGTCGACGGGAGGACAACACGAGAGAGAATTAATTTAAACGCGCTTGGCCACCCTAAATCATACGTTTTTTTATATACTTATGTGTGAACAAAAAGAGAAAATTTTGAATAAAACGCGCGCGCGTTTTCTCTACCGTAGCAGCGCGTACACGATCGAAGCGACGGCCGCCATAACGACCGTCCAATGTCGCGACGCCGGTCCTGTGGCTGCGTTGCAGTTGTCCTCTTCGCAAAAGCACATGTGCCCCGTGCCCGTTCCTTCCATCATGCACACGTGGTCCACCATGAACAGGTTGATTTGCAGCTGCGACGTGCACGTCCTCTTGATGCTCTCGTACGCTGTGTGCCAAACACAGGATATTAATAACAACGTCATCATCGCCTATTCATCTTATAACTTCTGGTGAATTGACGTGAAATGTTATGTAATAAATGATCGCACTTTTGCAAAAGCAGCTGAATGAGCTGTTTGTAAATTTTCAAAAAAAAAAATAAATACCCGTTTTAAAAATACAGGATTCCGCAGAGACGTACGTTTTCGAAAATGTCAATCGCGCTTACTCAAAATACCATTCGTCCATACTTCTTTCAAGCATGTCTCACGTGGAATCCTTTGGATTTCAAAGATCCTGTTCTTTCAATACTATTATTCATCTACTTTATAATGGTATTTGTTTCGTCGTATACACAACAAATGTTTGCCATGCACATTTGATACTTATATTTATTTGATTGAAGTACGTACCTCCTATTACGATTTTTATTTTATTAAATGACGTCCAAGCTCCGTGTAATAACTTGTGCTAAACGGCACCTAACGAAACTCGGTCGTTATTATTTAATGCAATCATAAAGGCTTAAAATCATTTTCTTTTTTAAAATTTATATACTGACTTTATTCGCTCTGTCGACAGGAGAATGGATTTTTATTTATTTATTTTTTCAATAGGCGGAATTATTTGTCGTGTTTCGAGGTGAATAGAGTCAAATTGTCAAACTTTTGAAAATCAGATAATTTTTGTAAACACGTAAGCTTCTACGCAAAAAAAAAAAAAGAAAAAGAAATCGTGTGTAATCTAAAAAAAATCTTGGAAATATTACAAAAAAAAAGAACCCCTCGTCATTAGTAATTGACTCTAATCGCTCCGTTTTACGGCGTTTTTAATTTTTTTTCACACCACATCTGGCATATCACGTTATATCTATTAAAAATGGAATATGAAATAATGCGGTAACGTTGGTTTTACTTTCGATTTTCATACGCCATAAGTGTGTGTGTGTGTGTATATGATTTTAAAGCTTTAACGAGTGGTGAAGACGTGTGTATTGACAAATATTTCTCATGGTTTTACGTATTGTTTACTAGAAGATATTTCTTATTTGCGTATTCGTAGTCATATCCCACTTCTATTTATTTAAAAAACATATCTGTATTCGAAAAATATACATACGACCACGTTCAAAAGAGCGCAAAGCGAAGAGACGACCGTCAAAGGAGTTTGTTATCAAATTTAAATTTTTATTTATTTTTTTTTCGAAAACCCTTATTCCGGGTCGACTGGGAATATGTGATTGATTTTATTTTAGAACATAAAAGACGCTCTGAATTGAGCTGTATAGGTTATTATTTACTCGGAAATACTGCAGACGATACTTTGATTTTATTAATGCTTTGTACGGAGATAGAAATGTTAAAAAAAAAAAAATTACACGACCATACGAACGATATCTTCAACTGCAAATATTTAATAAAGTAGTAAAAAAAAAAATGAATAAACAAAGGAACAGAGAGGATAGTGAATTAAATTTAAAAAAATAATAACTGTGACGTGGTTATTAATATTGTTTGAAATATTATTATTAAAATCTGTTTGTATATATTTAAAATAATTACCTTTGAAATACACAAAACGTATATTGATCGTAAGATAAAAAAAAATAAGTTAAAAATGTCTACATTACAGCAAAAAGGGCTTTTTTTTAAAACTATTTTCAAAATTAGTTCAAAAACCGCCTGTTCTTAATAAATTTTATTATTATTTTTTTTTATAACACAAACGCACAAAATCAAGCGTTTATGTTCCTTTATATATACATAAATCGTTTATTGAACGCAAAATCATTGAAAACGATTGTAGAAATGAAATAAGTTAAACCGTAATAAAAAAACAAAAATTATATAATAATTATAAGAGTTCATCTACACTGCTTGGTATGAAACGAATACTTATGAAATAAATATATCTAAATATCGACTACGCGAATATGCGTTTCGCTTTATTATTATTACTATTATTACTATTATTATTATTATTATTATTATTATTATTATTATTATTATTATTATTATTATTATTATTATTATTATTATTATTATTATTATTATTATATAATAATAATTATTATTAATTGTATATAAAACGAATTTTCCCTGGAGTGTGTTATCCGCCTCGGACGGACCGAGTGAACTTTTATATGATATATGAAATCAATTTTAAAATAAAATACGTACGAGGCATACACCGGAGTTTCGCGGAGCCAAAATTTCACGCGATCGTGCAGTCAACCGCGCGGCTTTCACGAAACTTGTGAAATTTGAAACGACCCAGTTCCGTCAGTTTTAATCGGATCCATTAAATTCGCTTCTGCGCATTAGAGAAACGTGAAATCCGTGCATATGTCACGCGGATTCGTTTCGGAAATCGTACGGTTTCGCGTTTATACGGGGGGAAAACGTATGGGTAAACAATACGCACAATATATGTAACCGTATACATAACATAGAAAAATTATTATAATTTGAACTAGTTCTGCCCCCTTATTGGTGACAGTGAAAAAATGTATTCAAGTCTTAAGAAGTAAATCAACTGTTCATTTAAGTCAACGATTATTCAATCGTTTCAATACATTACACGTATGATAGCAATGGCCGTAGATCAAGTATTGGACTCTGAATTTTTGTGCCAGCAGCAGACATAATTTTTTTTTATATATACACATATGATTTGATGGGTTCTCCAAAAATTGAATACTGCGGGATTATATGAAATCGACTCGCGCGCGTTTTGCATTATTTCGTCATCCGTATCAATAAAATCGAAAATCTTTAATAATTCTATTGAAAATATATATTTATCTTTTCGAAAAATTCAAATCATGAATTCAACAATGGGATCGCGATGAAATCCGAAACGTTGGCGATCTCTGCACGTATATTTATTATAAAAAAAAACACACACGCATATATATATATTTTTTTTTTTCACGCTCCATATAATAATTATGATGACGTCCACCGCATGTGACACTCGACTTTTAAGCGCCGTACTTTCAAAACGCCGTACGCACGTACGTATGTGTCAAATTGTCAAAAGGGATGTGCTTTATTAGCGAAATAGGGTGACGTTAAAAAAAAAAAAAAAAGTACATTGAATTTATTACGTTAGCGATTGTGGAAAAAGTTGAAAAAAGAAAAACGCCGACAATCGGATGAGGAAAAAAAAACTTTTTTCTTTACAGGATAGGCGTTTCATATGTACACTACGTCGAACGTATAATAAATCGTATTAGGTAAATGTCAGCACGAAAGATACGGCGTGCGTGCGAGGAAATTTTCAAGTAAATCCCCTTCATCCTCCCAGTCGGCTTACGTCGTGTACATTGTTAAATACAACGGATTTGACGGTTAAAATAACGTTTGTGATATTTGTAATATTTTCGTTCTGGCACAACACTTATCGGTAAACACGATCTATTCAAACGAGATTTTGAAATTTCATATTATAATGACTTCGCGATTATTTTGTTTGATTTTTTTTTTTTTTTTGTAATTTATTAGCATACCAAATAATTATTAAAAACAAAACAAAAAAATCGAAATGATAAAATTCCGGTTCATTGCCGTTATTTTCTGGTAGATGATAATTCTAACGTAACACACGACCCGATTTTATCATCAGATATTTCTATATTTTATAGTACCTGCAATAGATTGTTTACTACCTTCTAGGTCCACGTGAATTACAAAAAAGAGTATAGTTGTTAATGGAATGGTATTGGGAAGTTAAACATCCAAGAACAAAAAGTCTATTTTAAATATTATCTTATATTAATACGTTTGACGTATTACTGTCGACGCATATAGTTGACAAAACAAACACATTCGAAAAAATCCAATTCTCTCTGTTTAAAGAAAATGATCACGATGAAGATTTTACCAATCTCACAAACGAGTATATTTATAGTGAAGATCTTCGGGTAATTGGAAAGACTTACTCGAAAAATGCCTCATTAGTTACTATTTATTTATTTCTATTAAATACGACATAAATTTAGAATGGATTATTACTTTTAACAGGGAAAACTTAATGATTTAGCCTATATGCTCACAATCGGCGGAAAGAACGCAATAAAACCTGTAGAAGTTCTCACTGAACGCTTCAATAAAAGTATACGTTTGGAATTTTTATTATAGTTTTCTATTTGCTGAATCCTAATAAATATGTCAATGTTATTACTCGACGTGTAATTTATTACTATTTGGTTTATAGTGAGTATGTATGTAGGTATCTGTTTCATTTAATTTATTAGCGGAAAAAAATATTTTAATTTAAATTATTAAATAAAATTGTTTATAGTGGAAACGGAATTTCTATGTTTTATTTTGACCCCATTCCCTCCAACAGAGGAAAATCGAAAGTACGCCATTGATATTAATTGTTTGTTTTCAAACATTTTCAACCTTAATCGAAGCTTTCAATACAAATATTAATTGAATGTCTATATTTACAATAATTCACTTTTTTAGTATACTTTTAGTTCCCACATGCTTTTTCTTTCAATTTTTTTGGCTGCATATGAGTTCCCAGTCCTGACAACCTTTTTTTCTTTTTTTTCGTACTGATTCGGTTTTGGCAAAAGAAAGTCATTCGTTTCTAAGAAGTTTTTCACAGGCAATTTAAAGTACACGGGAGTGTGTGAGTAATGCTATTCAAGTACGTACGCATGTTGTACGCGTATGTACAAGTCAACAAATTAAAAAAAAAATAATGTTTAGTCGAAATACAGAAGTTATATTTCCAACGTTCTGTTGTAAAAACTAAAATATATTTTTTCACGTTTAAAATTTTCTTTATTACATTAAAAACCAATCAGTTTCCCAGAAAAGTGCAATGCACAATGTTCGTTGTGCTGCTTCATTTTTAATAGTTATTGTAAAATAAACGCAACAATAATAAAATATTACTGCCGTAGTAACGAATATTATTAAGTTCTTTCTGAAATATGTTTAAACGTAATAAATAGATTTTTTTTTTACCAAGACGGAACTCGTATGCAATTCAATTTTTTCACTCAAATATCCCATTTTTATTTTTTGCGCGTCTGTTTTTTTTTAACGGATAATAATAATTTTTTGATCGATCGCAATCTGGCTACGGTAAGTAATATAATCGATCCAAAAACTTTTTTCCTCTTTTTCAGTTATTAATATTATTATATAATCCTCAGATATTTGTTAATAACATTCGCACGCAATACTATCGTATTATCTCGTAACTCTGCTGCGTGAATGAATTTTCATTTCAGTTCTAGTGCATTCAAGTTTAGCGGTGCCAATAAGCTAAACTATTAGGTTAGGGATAACACGCAACGGTTATGAATAACTTTTGTGTAAAAAGTCTATTTTATAAATTATGCGCGTAATACGTCATTTTAAATATTACGTTTGTACTGGAGTATATTTTACAGGGACCTGCACATATTATAATATATAAATAAATGTAACTGCTGGACGATTGGACCGGATTGGGATTATAAATACGCATATAATATATTATGTCTGTACAAACGTCGATAAAACGGTCACGTCTTAATTTAATAATAAAACGCGCGCGCGCGTGCGCTGGTACCTACTTCGTTGCGTGTAATACGATTTTATTTTTCCCTAACCGAATTGTCCGGCAAACAGTTGTCCTGCGAATACCGCATCGAGTTGTATAATATATTATTATTATTGTCGTAGAAATAAAGTCAAATTACCCTGCAGTTCTCCGGCGGTCTACAAAACAATATACGATATGGATACGCTATGGGATCAGTGGCGTGGCTAGAAAAGAATATCGTGGCACAAGAACTTTTATTGTACGATCCTGAGCACGTCAGAAGATTTTTGGCCCAAGACGGGTTTATTGTCCCCTCATAATTTTCAATTTTCGTAAATCCCTTCTTTCACAATTCAAAAACGTTCAAAAAGTCTCTCAACGTTCTTGCGATCCCATCGCAGTCGTAAACGTGTCTGTATTACAAAACATAATATATAATACGAAAATTTTTAAATGATTTGTTTGATTGTATATAATTTCATATTTCTCAAGTAAATAAAAAGAAGTTTTTTAATACTAAGGCTTTCATAAAAAAAAAAGAAACAAACAAACTCTATTAACAATTCGAAACTTTTACTCCATAAAAGTAAAAAGTACAATATATAACGTCCCAAATTTTTAACTAAAGTAAAAAAAAAAAAACATAAAAACAAAAGTAGACACATAACGATTTTAATTTAAAGGTTAAATACGGTGATTATAAGTAGAAGAAGAAACAACAATTTATTTCGGAAAACGATTTTTATCTACAGGCGCAGGAACAACTATAAAATTGTTGCCAACTTTTTGTAATTCTATGGCATATGCAAGTTGGGCAACGCATTCGATAAATGATTATAATAATTGTGTAAGCAATAAAATAATAGTATATTAATAAAAATAGTAACGGCCAACTCATATTTGTCTTGTTTGAATTATATCGTTTTCTTCTTTATCCATATCGTCATTTTATATTTTCAGGTAAGTAGATATACAAACAATGTTTAATACTTATTGTGTATGAATAAAGTAAACGCAATGATTTGCTCACTGATTAAGTACATTAAATTCATAGGAAAAGGCCTTGTCCGGAACAATCACCACATTTTATTCTGAATGATTATTATGACGTTCGATGTTCGTTTTTCTTTAGGTAACGATGAAATCGCAAGTAAGTCATTGAAAATCGGTATACTACGAAATGTATACTGCATTTAACATGTTCATCCGTTATCATTTCAAGTCGAATTATTTGGTAAATTTCGGTCTCGGTATTTGAGTTTTAGATTTAAATAGTATTGAAGTTATATCGTAGTTTTTAGATTTAATGTTTCTTTTTTTTATGTACTCGACGATTTATTTACGTGGAGTTGGCAAAGCGTAAAACCGACAATGTTTGAAGTCTGTGATTTTTGAATTTGTGTTATTCCTGCAGTAAGTGTATATGCGTGTCAGCTCGTATTACGCGGATCTTACGAGAAGAGTTTTGAATAGATTTCAGAGATTTCAGTTATTTTCGAGGATTCTTTTTTTTAACAATTATGCGTAAAGCGGTTATATTGGCAATAATAAATTATAAATTGGTATAAATACAGATATCTGATTTTAATTATTATCAGTATTATAATAATGTAATTTATTAATATAATAATAATAATAATAATAAAGTGATTACACACTACGTATTATAATCAAGTATGGTTCGAAGTAATAAAACTTTTTCAATCATTGCACGAACACCGGTGTTCTCAGTCAGTGGATTTCTCAAAAGTAAATCCGTGCAAAAGTTCCTACATCACAGAGCTCACGTGAATGTGTTGTTGGCTTTCGTTCGTCGTGCGAAAATCCCTCGTGATTAATTTTTGTAGGCCTTAGATTGGATTTCACTTCGATTACATATTATTTTCGTATCTAAATTCCAATAAAATTTACAGTCATAAATTGTCACACGTACACGAGATCCCTTTGGTAATTCGTAAAATTTTCTATTTTATACGTATACTATTTAAATGTTATGATAATATAATAAAATATTTCTTTTTGTGATGTTTTTAAAATATATATATGATTAACTCAGTGATATAAAGTACACATCACTGTCCGATTATAATATTATTAATAAGGCAATTTTTTCAATTATTTTACATATTATTGTTCTATGTAGGAAAAGAAAGGAAAATAATAGTAATAAAATTATGACAGTTCATTAAAACGTCAGTTCCTTCAAAGTAAATTTATTTAATATTTCGTCAGGATCAACGTCAATTTGAATCGTATAAGATATATTCTACCCATTTAGTCGACCGTCATATGTTGTACTATCATTAATATGTTTTTAGACGTCATAAAGTAGAAAATGTTCTTTTCGGTTAATTGTCAAAGATTTCCAATAATGATAATAACATTTCCAATATTTTTTTTCGTATAACGGGTACACCTCTCTTCACACAATGGTTATATTGAATTTGATGTTTTTTCTTTTTATTTTAGATTTCATTATTTTGCTATTTCGATTTCAAAATAGAGAATTATTTATTAAATGTTATAAAAATCATTTAAGGAGTCAATGCGTTAAAAAAAACTTCATCACGGGGAAAACTGTCACACTTTGTAGAATTGTCAGATTTCGATATTTTTATTATTATTATTATTATTATTAATATTATTATTATTATTATTATTATTATTATTATTATTATTATTATTATTATTATTATTATTATTATTATTATTATTATTACTATTATTCGAACGTAGAAGATTTTCACAGGCCGCTATGGAATTGTAGTATTTAATCAAAATGTATCTTTCTTGTTTTATTTTAAAGTTGACTGAAGATCAGAGTCTGCATGTGACCTACAAAACTTCTTCTCACAAATGAAAAAAAAAAGATATAAATACAATTATTGCAATGTTGAAGAAGAGTAGAACGATAGAACGAGTGATATATTTTTTAAAGGTTCCAAGGGATTGAAAATATTATAGAAAATGTCTTCAAGTATCTCGTTTAAATTTGGTTAGATTCGTATATATTATTCTTATATGTGGACAATGTTCAATATTTTCCCGTTATTAAGACGCGTATCGAATATTTTTTATCAAATGTCTTGGAACAATATTGTGGTTAAGAAAAGTGGATATATACGTAAGCGATACGATTTCATCGTTTGTCTCCTCGACTAACAATTTATTTTATAATGGCTTTTGTCTCTCAAAATTATTTTTCGGTAATCGTTTTTGGAGTGTTCACTATAAAAAAAATGTCGTTTGTAGTCTACATTTTAAATCTAAGACTTTTGTTAGAAAAGCGGTCACAGAAAAGTTATTTAAAGTGTCTATTTTTATTTAATAGTTTCAGATAATGAATAAATGAAGTGTCACTTAATGTCCGGATTTATATTTATGGGAAGCTCACAAATATTTTTAACTTAACGTGTATAAAATGTATTCCAGATTTTAAGTTACAGTTTTCCACGCAACACAAATGGCGGGGGGGAAGGGTGTCGATTCGTTCGATGACTTATAAAAAATTATAATATTATTGTTCAAAAATTGGTTATAAGAAAAAGCAAAATAAATAAATAAAATCGAACCGAATAAAAATTAACGGAATTTCGAAACTTAAAAACCAATACACAATTACAATCACAATCAAACTATTACATGAATTATAAATGAGATATTAATCGAGTGTTGTTTAACACTCGATTTTAACTGCTACTCGCCAAAACAACGCTGTCAACGGTATATACAATATATGACGTGTTTCTCGAAAAATGTATTTTCATATTACTGCAACTATTGATGATTTGAATAACATCGGCGGGGACTTTTTTTTTTTTATTTGGAATTGCAAATATTTTTAATTTATTTTATTCGTTAGAAATCCAATCTTCGTTTTATTTTTTGCTCTCTTGTAACAAAATCTCGATTGAATGTTGAATTAATTTTCGTTTATTTTCAGCTCAGGGCCTTGCCGAGATTTACGGTCTGGGGCAGCAAGTGATTTAATATAACCTCCGTCAAATCCAGCCATGTGTCACTTTCTACCTTTTGTCTTACAAGAGTCGATATATTGTTATCGTATACACACGCTGCGCGATTTTCTGACCAAACGTTTTTATTTTATTAAGTCAAACGAACGCCTCCTATTATACGATTGAATTATTTTGTTATTCATCTAAAAAAGAAAAAAAAAAGTAAACAGAATAATAAAAACGGAATTATTTTCATTCTTTATTATGATTTAAATTGTTATAAAATGATTTCTGACACTTTTATGTTATAAATGCCGTCGTTCACGCTCGTAATCGTGAAATCGTAATAGTTGCGCGATATCTCATCGGCGTTATTCTACGGCTTCTCCGCTGTCCGCCCTTCATCCACCGCACCAACACGAAATTTAAATAATATAAATAAAACAGCTCGACTTAACCGTGTGCGTTGCTTTTCATGTGCCGTCGTCCTCGTTATCACGCGTCCGTAACAAAATTACGGAAGAAAATATTTTTCGTTCGTCGTTCGATGATTTGTTTCTCTTTCTTTTCGCACAAACGAAAGAACAAATCGAACTCCGTCGTCTCGTCATTCGCCCTCGTGTTACGTCAAACGTGTTTTTTTCCCTCTTTTTTTGTTTTGTTGGTGTTATTGGTCACTATCGTGCGCTGTCCATCGCCGTGTTCCAATTTCCATCGTCAGATCAAAGTGTTGATCGATCATTCCGGATTGCTATTCATTATCGACCGCCATCGTCAACACGGATTCACCTGCAACACCGCTGTCTCCGTTCATCAGACACCAGGTCGCCTTTTTTTGTTTGTAAATCATTACTAAAATCATTCTATGTGCACATAAATAAATTGTCAGTCGTTAAGTTCCCCCTTTGTCCATATTCTATATATCGTATTTTAACCGTCAGTACACTACAATATACGTATACGTAAAATATTCGTTCATGTCATTTTAAAAAATTTGGTATCAGTTGTCGCTGTGTCATCGCAACGAGCACCGTCCATAGTCGGATAGTCAGAACGGTCGTCAACACCGTCGTCGTTGGACCGTCGCCGATCACTGTCGCGAAATTCATACTGTATCAGGGAAACCACCATGGACCATAGCCCAACACCTTATTCAATCAATTTTTAATTCAACTGAAGAATGGCGTACTGAATGGAACGGTCTTACACTTAAGAATGCCAACCTAGTTAGTGATCCCACTCAACCTATGGCGGGTTTTAAGCTACCTCGACAAGAGTGGGTCACTCTAAACCGGCTCAGAACTGGTAATGGGAGATGTGGAAATCTAATGCACCGGTGGAAACTCAGAGATAGTCCTGAATGTGATTGTGGTTATGAAAATCAGAGAATGGAACACATTGTGTCATAGTGCCCGAAAAGAAAATTTCAAGGAGGAATGAAGGATATCATGACAATTACCGGGGAGGCCTTGGATTGGATAGTTACTTTGGACATAAACTTGTAGAAGGAATTTGGTTTATGTTATATGTTATTATTTTAAATATTGTTTTACTACTTAATTTTTATACTATACGCAAGCCGTGTGTTATAGGCTGTACGATAAATAAATAAATAATTCATACTGTGACCGTTAGGTGGTATCAAGCCGATTATTAAGTGGCGCGGTACATCTAGTTGCCTACCCAACCGTTCTTGGGCGCAACATTTTGTACATTATTATTTTTGTACAATTATTTTTTCTCTATCACCCGCCGAGTGGTCCTTCCATCTAATCACCTTCAGACTTGAACAGCCGTGTTCAATGACTATTTCATTCAGAGTATGTTTGACCGTATAAGTAGATATTTTTTTTTTTTTAGAACTAGCTCTTTAAGAAAAATATTTGAATTACTTAACTTCAATTTTTCATTTAAATTACGTCCATATATTTCTGGAATTTTTTTATCGTTTAAAGTCTCGTAATTAATTCATTAAATAAATCCTTTTTATTTCCTCCTATAGCTGTTTCTAGTAACATATACACGATATACAATACTTTTCTGCCAATAAACTGCAATTTTCAATGTAATAATTTTATGCGTAAACCGGAATCATTATTAACACAGATTACGATCTTTCATGTTATCATAATTATTCTATTATAATATAATTTGTGACTTATTTAGTTAATTTCGCAATATTTTAAAAACTGTATTATACATATATTTTTAACGTGTTTAATAATGCATCTGTTTCGCGTTACGCTTTTCAAAATGATTCTAATAAATATTGTAAGCGACCACTTTTTTTTCCCGTTTAATTGTTATTTAACGTTGCGTTCTATGCCCTTTGTTTTTCCTTTTTCTACATCTGCATTTCGTCCTAATGGATTCTCAAACAATTCTTTTTCGTTATAATTTTTCATTGTGGATATTTCATTGACAGTGGGAGTTGACTCCATTTGCGCCCCCCTCTTGAATATCCATGTATAATTACCATTGTTCTGAACTGAACATAGTACTCAAACATTTTGTCTGAACCGTTTAATTTTCGTTGATGCGACCACACATTTTCAGCACGGTTCAGTGTGAAAAGCACCGATTTAGAACTATAAAATATTTTTCTTAAATATTGAGTTAGAATTTTAACCGATACACTTAAATTGAACTACAACGGTTCTCAATATTAACAATTCATTAGCTGTTTATAAACTGTTAAACTGTTACGATTATTATAAACCGACAATGAATGACAAATATGTTACTTGGGTATAGCACACACACATATATATATATATATTATATATATATATACTTAGAATTCATTTAATTGAGCTTAACCAAACCAAATGCTGTGCATTGATCAGCAGTGGCGGCTTTGATTCTGGCGTCTCACCTAACATTTTGTATGTAAATGATACTCTCAAAATGTATACTTTTTGGTTCAACAATGGCACATATATTAATTATTATTATAATAATAATTTTTAACGTATTTAATGATTTTATTTGAGAAAAAATTAATCTTTTAAAGAAGTTTAATAACATGAATTATGTACGCGACTATTAAATAAATAGGCGTGCGCATTGTTCTTAGTGAAAATTAGTTTTTATCAATGTAATAGTTTTTATTCCATATATTATTAAATGCGTCTAATTTATGTGTGTACTATACGTTTCATATACGCAATAAAGTCCTATAACATCGTGTAAATTGACATTTATTCCGTCATAAAGAATATTATTATTATTATTATTATATCACGCGCGCACAAAATCCGGCTTTCATATTTCTCGATGATTTCCCGCAATACGTGCGCAATTCGCCAGTGGACAAAAATTATGTTTATTTAATGTAATTAAAAACTCGATACGTGCGCATTTTTTTTCGTGTCCATTTCATACATATATATATATATTTAAAAAAAAAATTAATTATATTGAAGCGATACGAAGGTTTTATGTTCCAGGATTAAAAAAAAGGAAAAAATTAAAAAATAATAATGCGTTTATTATGTAAATTATATAAAAAATATTGGAAATGTTAGTTGTTTATTTTACCGAGATTTTCGAAAATAATAATTTCCATATACCGTAATATAAAATAAATATTATGTGTATGAAAGCAAACACCTTGCGGATAAATAATATTAATATTCGTTTTGACACTATGTTTTATTATTATTTTAACGACGAATATAATAATAATAATATTATTATAATATTATTCCAGTATAATACAATATATATTTATATATATATAGTTTAAACATATCCACCGGTAGGCATCGAACATTGAAATCGAAAAAAACAACAGCTTATCGAATCGATTATAATAATTTTATATTACCGGTAGTATTTATAATATTCGGTCATTATACAAAAATTACATTTTATAAAATTACTAAGATACTCGGGCGAAGTATATGTAAACAATTCCCTAGAAAATATAAAAAATAAAATTGGATAATTCGTGTACCATTCAAATAACAAATACCTACGCGGACATTTTTATTACGAAATATACAAATTATTATAATAACCTATTTGATGTCATCGATTTCTGTTAAATACGACGTATGGTACGATTCATCAGTGGAATACATTACGTTCAAATATCGTTTTCAGTATACGGTCAATGACGGAACTGTTCGTTTGGTTTAGAAAAAAAAAAGTTCGATTTAAAATAAAATGGAACGTTTTTTTTTTATGAAGAATTTCGATTTATATGATCTAAATAGGATAAAGAAAAAAAACAACGATTTATTATAGGTAACCGAGATAAGATTCAACGGGTTAATAGAGCAAGTTTTAATGCTCGGATGTTCAACGACAAAAAGTTATCGCGATTTGTGGTTTTAGAAGAGGTCAGTAAATAATAGTATTGATTTAATTTAATTTTTTGTATTTAAAAAAAAAAAAAATAATAAATTACTGCAATATTATGGTTAGAAATTATACTCAGTATGATAAATACGTTTTAAAAAGTTGAAAAAGTACCGTTTTTTTTAATAAACAACGTTTAAAACGATTCAAAAACACTTCATATCAGTTTAACTGACATTTTATAAAACAACCGAATTGTACATATTATTGCTTATAAGTTATAACATATAAAACCCATAAAACATTTTCCCCTCAGTATTTTATATACTCGCCAAATGCCACCACTAATAATAGCATTTATCGGTGCGAACTCGTGATACGCACATCTCGTGTTTAACACGAGTGGTGAGTGCGAGTGTAACAATTTTATTCCAGTCTTAAAAAAAAAAAAAAATTAATAAATAAAATAAAATTGCGTTAAATACAATATTCTTTCGTCAGAAAAACTACAACCGTCGCAGCAAAATTTCTGCAAAGAGCAGTGAAATACTCTCACTGTGCAGCGGAGCGTATACGCCTTGTGTGTACCTATGCGGGTTTTCTTAAAAGGACGCTACATCCGAATTTATTGTCTTTCGTTTCTTGTTTAAAACATCAGAAGTCTTTTAAACGTTAACTTGGAATTAGTTCTTCAAAATAACGTTTTATTTTTTTTTATATATTTTACGCAATCGATCATCTGCCAAAAATAGGTACTACAATGTTTTTCTATTCCATATTATTCATATTTGCGTCAATACGATTGTCAAAAATCAGTTTCTAGAAAAAACTGCATCTTAACTTTTTATCATTGAAACAGTGGACAATTTTCGTTCCTACGTTCTTTTAGAATTACACAGCATTTGAATCGGCATATTCTATATATTGCCCGTGCAGAGACATGTGGAGACAACAAATACAGCCCTCTCAATGATTAAAATTCCACATTTTTTTTCCCAATACGCACTTTCGAAGCGTTTTCAACAGAATTTTGTTGGTTGAAACACAAATGTTCGGTTCACTAACCACGACTTACCGCGTAAGACATACTGTTGACCTTTTTAAAAGTTTTGTGATCAAATGATTTAGAATAATATTGCGATAAATCTATTAGAATCGATTTCGGTTTTATGAAAACGATATTGATAATCGTGCGGTACTTCGTGAGCCGGTTTACAAAATATTATTAATGTAGTGGTACGCGCGTAACTTTTATAATTTGGTTTGTAAATCGATTAAAAGTTGTTGTTTTTTTTTTAACGAGAAATACGAGTAATTAGAAATACGCAGTTGACGGCGGAAGGGACAGTAGTAGTAGTACGAACGTTGAATGTTAACTAAAAATGTTTTTATAATTACAAATTTTTTATTTTTGCTCGTGTTCCGTCATTTTCGATGAAATAACATAAAATTAATCATACTTGTCGTCTGTCACGAACACGCAAGGTACATGATTTTGATTAAAACGTTATGCAATGCCCGGAGTGAAATCCTTTATGGTTGTTAGGTCGGTGTAGTAATAAACTGACATTTACAAGTAGTGAAACGAGGCGTTGGTAAAGAAAATAAAAAACAATTTTTCCCACAAATTGCGTTGTGAAAACGAACAGACAATATCACGACATATTTAATATTTAAATGTAGGAGGTGTACGCGATAAATTAACATATATTTTATCCAGTGCTCAAATCGAAGAAAAGTTAATGACTTGAGGGACGCAGAATTATATTTAAAAAAAATGTGCGTTTCAAAGGATTAAAATATCCCGTGAACTCTTTTTTAAATGTATCTGTATAATGTTTATATTTAATGGGTGCACTCTTTTCGATTAATAATTTATTTCTTAATTATGGGGGAAAAAAAATGAAACGTAGGTATTTGATTTTGAAACTGTTGTTGTACTTGTGTTTTCGCTGTTTTTCGGTAGTTTTTTTTATAATTTTTTTTTCTTAAAAAAAAAACTACCAGGAAATCGAAAAACGACATATTTAAGTGTACTTTTCGCGCTCATCAAAAAGATTTACTTTTTCTATTGTATAATAATGGAAACGAGATAATAATTGAGACAAAAAAAAAATAAAAATAAATATGTCGATTGTTAATTTACAAAACCAAATCCCGATATGTATACATTATAGTTCGTGGTATATGCGTGCAGCCCAATTTGTAGAATTTCTCACACGATACCGTTGATAATTAAAAGTTTAATCATTCGAATAACGTGTATACGGTATCTATATCTCATATGATATATATATTTTTTTATTTTATCACAATTTGAAATATTTTTAATAAATTATTCACGTACAAATATTTATTCGTCCATTATTATTATTAATAACAATAACGACAGGCGTTTAAAACACTGAATCCCGCGAAACTCCGCATGGGATTTATAAGTAAAATTTTGAGACTCGTCCTAAGTGAGGGCGTTTAAACATTTTTTTTTCTATTATTATTATTTAATTTGCGCGGAGATTGAATGTCGGTCATTTCGTCGTGTGTCAAATCTCGAGTAATTTATAAAGCCCTCCTCACACCCCAGCTGAGGATGAGAAGTTTTTAACGATAACAATATTTAAACGTGTACTTACAAGTTCTCACGTACCGGACCATTTTCACACAGCACCCGTTACAGCTGACCAACGGCGGTTGGTCCTGAGGCATGGCCGTGTAGTTGAACGGATCTTTGCATCGCGGGTCCTTGGCGCTGTCGCATTCGTAACAGTAAATGGAACGAGCTGGAACGCGCCGTATATAGTATAAAAAAACAAAATAAAAAGCCAAATTATTATTAACGAACGGTATGTATCAAAACGATTCTCACTCTAGTAATATTGCAGGGTATACGTGTATTAATTGTATAAACGTGTGAGTATAATAATAATGATAATAATAATAATAATGAGTTACTTATATACCGATAATGTGCATAATTCGGGGGTTGGAACGGTTAGGAAAACGTATAAAAATGAAATACTAAAATAACCAGGCGAAATATCGGTACTCGTACGATATACGAATTGAAAACGATTTTGTATGTTGTCCGATTATACTGTTTTCGATTATTATTATTAATTTAGAAAACGGATTTATAATATACGTAAATGCATAATATTATTAGAACAAGATATTAATTAATGTCCGTCTATAATAATCTTTGTTATAATGACGTCAAATTCCATTCGATACGTTTTTACGTATGTTTCATTGATTTGTACAAATTTTTTTAAACATAGTTTTGACGCGTAAAATATAAAATCGGAACGTTTTTATGAAGAATTTCAATTCGTAAGATACACCGCCTAATATAAACCGATTAACGGTGCTATGAATTGAGAGAAAGTTTTAATGTTTGTGAAATGTTCAAAAACGAAAAATCCTCGTGGTTTTTCATCGCAAAAGTAAATAATTGTTAATTGATTTTTTTGTTCTCCGTATATTATTGTAATTAAAAAAAAATAAATAATAATAATAATAAACACAATACTACGAGAGAAACTTAACAATAAAATAATAACGTTTAAAATGATTTTGCCTGAATTCGGTAAAGCGGCATTTTATAAAAAAAAAAAAAAAAAAATGAACTGAATTATACGTATTGCCAGCTGTAAAGTAAAATAGTAATTTTACTATTATTGTTCTTATTTTCCTACGACGTGAGCCGGAAAGTAAATGTACCCAAAAGAACGGTATAGCGAAAACAAAAAGAAATAATCAAAATATTATACGAGTTGAAAAAAACGAGAATAAATCTATAGATAGATTCACATTTTTCAATTCAACGAGTGCGTTTTAAATCGTTCAAAAAATATTTTTATAATTATTACGCTGTTATTCCGAGAATGACAACGACGAATTCAGGCATAGGCGTCAATTATTGCACATATTATCAAACGTTTTATTTAAATTAAAACAATAATAATAATAATAATAATAATAATAATAATAATAATAATAATAATAATAATAATCGTGTAATAAAAACGACAAATCGTGTACAATTAATTGTTATGAGAAAACAACAACGAAAATATTATTCGATTACACACTACGTCACATACACACACACCTACCTACCTTGATACGCCGAGCATTCCGTACTAGTACCGACGACTCCGGGTATGATTACGGTTACGAGTAAAACGATTCTAAGGTCCTTCATTCGGTGTCCGATACAATAAATACGTTTTACATAACTTCGTGATTCCTATGATGTACGACGTTTTTATATATGTGTGTGTGTGTGTGTATTACGTAACAATTATGAGCTCGAAAAAACGCGGTTGATCGGACGATTAAAAAAAAAAAAAACGAATTTTATTTTTTTTTAATTTAAATAATAATAATAATAATTATAAACCTAAGAGCGAAATCAACGTGTGATTTCGATATATATATATATTTTTTTTTTTTGTAACACCGCGGACGAGATAAAAAAAATAAATAAAAAAAATTAGTCGACGATCTGCTCGCCGCCTCTCGAAACGTGTGTAGCAACGCGGAATCGATAATACGATATTACGTGAAAGACAAAATAATTTTGTCCTCTCCCCTAGCCCCTTTAAATCGTCACAATAATATGATGCGAAAAAAAAAGCTTTAAAAATACGCGTTTAAATCAACACGTTACCGTTGAAATATTAATTAAAATTTACGTTTTTTTTTTTTTTTTGCTTTAATACTACATAATTTTTTGTTGTTTCATTTTTAATTTGTCATATACGTTACTCACGGGGAAAACATTCCTGACGGGACAGCGATATTACATTGACCAACACGACAACTGAAATACAAAAAAAAACACACGATCGTTATTATTGTATTATAATAATTTTCGCATAGCGCGCGAAGTGTTTAAGGAATAAAAAAAATTAAAATCAAACAAATAATGTTTTTAATGAACACGCGCGCGTAGTACGACCGCGTGTCTCCGCGGAGTTGCAAGTGTCTCTCACCGTTCGCTGAAGTTATACAAGTTCGAATCGGGTACGAATCGATTACCATATTATTATTATTATAACGTCGTCGCGTGTTTTTTTTTTATTTTATACACGATTCTTCGCGGCGTGTGCGTGTACGTTTCATTTTTTATTTTTTCTAAACCTACCCTTGGAAATCGAAACGATACAAAACGCTGCTGCTGCTGCTGTTGCGCGCGCAGTATAACAAAATAATAATAATAATATTATATACGCACGTAAGTTTAAAATTAATGACGCAATTGTATAAAAGCGTACGTTTGCCTGTAGCGTTACACGCGCGCGCGTGTGTGTATAGGAACGAGTGGGAATAATAAATAGAAAAAGAAAAACGGTACTTTTTTTTTTTTTTGTTATTCGCTGACTTGTAAAAAAAAAAAAAGGCATTCGATCGTGCTCGTTGCACGACAGTAAAACCAAGTGCAGTGCACGGGTCGTACCGGCTGGTATTCAATCACAGCTAACAGTGCTTGTAGCGGAGGCCGTGCGTACGCTCACTTCTATAGGAATTTTAAGAAGTGAAAAAGACTTAGGACCGCAGTAGAAAATACTATGAGCGTATGGCCAGTAGATACTAAAAAAAAAAAAAAAAAAAAAAATTAATTAATTATGAATACATTTTATGAACTGTGTGTCAGCGTGGAAAATTCGACGCTAATGAACGTACGACGTTTGTTTAATACCAGACTACTCGTCAACGTCTACAATATAATCCGCGTGTCTCGTTCTCTCATTCGCCGTCTATACTGGCACGTATTTCGCGCGCACCGTTATTCGACTACATTTCTAACAGTTTTAAATGATTTTGGTCACCAAATTCGATCGAAAACACAAAATGATTTGGTTCGAAATTTCATCCCACTAATAATAATAATAATAATAATAATAATAATAATAATAATAATAATAATAATAATAATAATAACAATAATAATAAAAGAAATTTCCAAGGAGGACACCTATATTCCCACTCAACGTTTTCTCAATTACACATTAAACTGTTAGTTTATGGCTTTTGTCACTATGAGTTAATTTTAACGGACAATTAACCGATACAGTTTATCAGCAAAATTTAACAAAGTTAAAAAATCGGTTAAACTATCCATTATTTTTTCCACTAGTTAAACTTTTAACTGCGAGATTAAAAATTATACCGGTATACTGTGATTAGGTACCTAATATGAAATATAAATTTTTGAAATTTCTATATTGCAACACGTTTGTTTCAATATTAGTATTCATAAATTACGGTTCGAGAAAAAACGAATCGTATGATGAAATGGTTTTAGGATTTTCTTTCTTAATTTGTCGTAGAACGAGTTTTTGAATTGATAATAAATGACAATGGCCATGTAATTTACATAAAAATAAACATACGATTTTTCAAATATTTCGACAGAAATCAATATTTGCCTAGAAAATACTTATGTTAATCTTTAAATATTTTAACATCATTTGCGCTACTGTATATTTTGTATTGTAATTCGATTATTTTCTATAACGATGATATTATTGAAAATAATAATCTACTAATGCTCTTATGGAAAACGGTAATAATTAAAAAGTTATATAAATATACAGTGGTACGAGATGACTACCTTAAGATTTCGACGATTCTCCTAATATAAACGGGTAATTAATAGAAAAACTTGAAATTGTTTGTTGAGTTATACGTAAGCGGGAAGTAGTTTTCGAGAGCGGAGCGAGCGGTTTTTTCTCGGTTAAGTCGGACGGTTAAACTTTTACTTCTTCTCATTGAAAAACTGAAATGACGCCACTGTTTATCACGTTACAAAACGAAAATTCGATTATTTGTTCGTGTGTTTTCATTCACGTGCAGAAGATGAAACCAAAGTGTTAATCTAACTATATCGTAGATGCGATTTTCTATATAGGTGCTGCGTATGATTGTTTTATCGTAAACCGTGTGTGTGTTATTATGTCAACTATCGCACTATAATATTTCTATACGATAAAGAGACGAAAAAAAAAATAGAAAAATGATAGTCGTTCGACGAAATGACGCTGGGTGTTTGTTCTCTCTTTTTTCTGTTCGACGAAAAATTACGGGGGAAGAGAAGAGCAAAAAACAATATTCGTTTCTGACGGAATTCTGCAGAAGTGTTGCGGGGACGAATTGGTTTTGGATACGCCCGCGGGCCGTTACGGATTAAGGACTTTGTCATCAGTCCTGTCACGTAAAGATTTGAAGAAGGTCGATATATATATAATAGAGTGCACGAGTAGAGAGAGGAAAAAAAAATAATAATAATAAGAAAAAAAAAAACGACGCGATTCTGAGAGTACGTTAATTTAATATTTTCAATTCATATAATTCGTTCGAAGAGGAAAAAAGTTGTGTGCTCAAGGTGAAATAGAATTTTTTTTTCTATTTCATGCACGGCAGTTTAATACCGATTTTTTTTTTTGCACGATTTTAATCCCGTGTTCCGCCCCTGTTATTTTCAATCCACGTGATGCGTGCAACACTTTTGACGATTTTTATCCGGACCACGCGATTGTGTGCGATGAAAAAAAATAATACGACGTCTTTAACGACTAACAAGAGTGTGGTGTTAAACATTACACACAAATAGAAATCATTACGGCAGACCAAATTGCGCGGGGCACTTGATGTAACGAAGTAATTTGTTTTTATGGTTCAAATGGTTATTTTTGTTCATTTATAGCGTGTCGGTAGAAAACAATCCCTCAGAAATGTATTTCACATTATGTATGTCTATAATAAATATCTAAGAAGAAAAATTAACAGTTAAATTAATTGATTTACTTTGTCACAGGTAAAATATATTGTGGTAAATAATTTAAACCGACTTTAAATGTTATCCCTTATTTTATTTATTAATAAGCTGCGTTAAAATTTTATTTATCTACTAAATTGTAACAAATATTATCAATGAAAAAAACTGATGAAACGTTCATTTTTAAATAGACTTTAAACATTATGTAGGGTTTAAACGTGGCGGTATGAAAGTGTGCTGGCGCTTTTATTTCCGCCGTGATTTAATAAAACTATACATTTCATACTGGTGACATTTTGTGTCGTACGTCGAATATTCATGACACACATTTTAACATTTCTGAAACCTTAAAGCAATTATTTTTAAAAAGAGAAAAAAAGCGCAAGACTTACAAAACGAATTATTGTTTTAAATTTTGTTCATTAAAAAAATCTCAGTGAACGCCGCAACGGCATCCCCCTGTCACTCTGCATACCGATTATTTTGGTATGATTGAACGTTTGCGAGAGCGTAAAACGATCAAAATAATTTACCGGAAATTTATCTGGTTACTCTGACGTAAAAAAGGGGAACAAATAGAAATAAAGCTTTCGTAGTATTGCGATTTGTTATTTTGTGTTCGTAATTCGGCTCAATTTTCGCAGTTCGTTCAAAACGACATTGCAATGCGATTCACAGACAACAGATTGGCAAATACGAAAAGCGCGTTATAATTCATAATACATACAATAACAAATTTACATACTCTACACGAGTGAAATTTACCGGAAAATTTAATATTTCATTTTATTTTCCTTTCGCACATCATTTGCTGTCCCAATAATAATTACTCGTATTATTATGATTCGTGTCATACTAACGATATATTATGTACTTTTCATTATCGAGTATTATATATATATAAAATAAAAAAAAATATATTCAAAATCGCAAAATACCCGAAATTAAAAATGCGCTTAGTAAACACGAGCTAGTGGAATTCTTCAAAAACCCTATTCATTTGCAAATATTATTACAATGGCAATTACTCGTGTATTTAGTTGGAGGTAAATGCTTCATAATTACGCGCGCTCGTTTCGCGTTAAATTATTAAATCTGTTTCTACGAAAACGTGTACAGGCTTCCACACGTAAATGGACATAAATCTTAACGTTTTAATTTCGTTCAAAATACATATATTCACGCGAGTATATTCGTATACATTCGTTTATTTATCAAATATACAATAATAATAATATCGTCCGTAAACCACTCGCTGGACTACAAATTCATCCGTAGTTTATTGTGCGCATTGTATTTTATTGTCAGAGAGGTACGGACGTTTAAGGAGAATACAAGTAACAACGACGGGTCCCAAAATTTATGGCAGGCGGATGTTATACGACTAATCCACGACCCACATCGAAGACCCGTCTCGACGTCATTCGGGTACCCGTAGCCAGGGATCGTGCAGATATATATATATATATATAGAGAGAGAGAGAGAGAAAAAAACGTATACACGTTTGAAAGGACGAATTTCCTTTGTTCGTTATACTTATATAACTACGCGGAACGAACGAACGTGTGGTTTTTGAAAACAATTTTTTTTTTTGTTGAAAGAAACTGTTTGGGTGAGTATTATTGTGTTATTGACGTGAAAACACTTCGACGTGAAAACACACGCCTAGAACACGCGTATTCGTGAAATAACTAAAATATGTTTATTTCTGTTTGTGTTATAGCCCCGCATTACGACTGATGGGAGGTTGTGCGTGCGTCGCATTGCCCGTTTTCTAAATTTTCAAATGTGCTTATGCCAAAGAATAAAAAAATACAAGAACTTAATATACCGCGTGTGTGCGGTAGAAAATGCGCGTACGACCCGCGCAAATGTTCAAAAAAGAAATTTAATAAACGTTAACAAAGAATTTAATAAATAACGCGTTGTTAATGAAAAATTGATAATAAATCGATTTTTATATTCGGTACAAGAGCTAAACAATTTCAATAATCATTTTAGAATCGTGTGTTTTGAAAAATACACAATTTATGGATAAACTCCCACCCCCCATCACCAATCTTATGAATAGTCCATCAACAGACTTTATTCGAGAACGAAGTAAACTATCTCCGTGTTGTTTCCGGAGAAAATAATACACACTTTCATGTATTTATATATATATATATATATTTTTTGTTTTTATATAATACAAACAAATATCATTTTCTGTAACGAGTATTCTGCAAAAACCGAATACCGTCATCCGTGATTTGAAAATCGAATATCGTCTCATCACGATTCGAGTATATAATCTTGTAATATTGTATTATATGTAAATATGTAATATGACGTTTCCAAATATTTTGCGATGTACTTTGGATTCGTTCGATGTTTTCTTGTATAGTAAAAAGACGAAACGTGTCACGTCAGTTTTTCTTCTGATTTTTATTTTTGTCAGATTTTATTTTTTCGAATCGTTTAGATTTTTCGACACACGAGCCAACCTGTTTATTTATTCACACAAAATATTGTCAGACGGAGATTTTCGTACGAGCGCTAGAGCTGACCAAATCGCGTGTATCGCGTTAAGTACGCACAATCCGTGAGCGTTGAATGACGTCAAAATCGAATTCGTTCACATTACATTACGTTACACCCTATCGGACTCTTTTCAACGGACGAGCGGAAAATTCAAAATTAGGAATTACGACGAAGGACGTTTAATTTCTATTATACACGAATCGATGAAGAAAAATATGCAAAATATTTGATAGGCTTTTACGGGCGTATATTAAAATTGTGTGTGTGTGTATTAACTTCAAACAAATAAATGAATAATAATGAAAAATTAACGTTTGGCATTTTATGTTTTCTTTTTCCCCGTTTAAATCTTCGTTTAGTTTTCTAATTCGAACGTAAATCTTGCGTTTCTAATCGAGTACAATGCATTATACAAATCTTGAATATCATAACACGAAATTAAAATAATCTAATGTCGAATTATAATAACCGTGTACCGTGGAACGCATTCTGGGAAATGTATGCGTTTATAATAATACTCGTATATTATAAATTTTACGTGGTTAGAGTCGGTATAAGTATAATACTTGACGATTATTACCGCGATATAATTGTAAAATTATGTGTAGAAAAATGTACACCGTCATTTTGGTTTATTTATTAGGCTTTCGTAGTTTTAGCTTTGAGCCAATTATAGTGTAACGTTTATTTATTTATTTTTTTTGTTTTACATCTTTGCAAATAAAAAAAAAAGAAACAAAAAAATAAAACGATCAAATCAGAAAATATCGAAACAACACGCTTGGACGATTATTTAAAA
Organism: Chaetogeoica ovagalla; assembly: GCA_032441825.1. NCBI lineage: Eukaryota > Metazoa > Arthropoda > Insecta > Hemiptera > Aphididae > Chaetogeoica > Chaetogeoica ovagalla. Next base: position 3,614,655 of record CM063744.1, read on the forward strand.
AAAAAAAATTCACTCAATTTAATAACTGTTAAATATTTAACAGGTTATTTAACCGGGGGGGGGGTATATACTATAAGTAAAATCCGATACGAAAAATTAACAAAAATTTGTTCAAAATTATATTGACCTAACACTTGTTTACAATCTTCCGAATTTATTGTATATGAGTGCTCAAGCTAATTACGGAGTGAAATCTGATAGCGTTAAAAGTGTGTCGCTCAAGTCGCCCATTAAATGTCGCAATAAATATAATATTATATTACGTTACTGTATAAATATTAATGTATATGTTCGTATACAGTATTAGGTTTCGTGGTATGAAAACTAAAATTCGTGTTTTGATTACAAATACGTTATTACGAATAATTGGAAAATCAACGATTCCTGGCTATGGTTATTTACCATAGTAAATAATAGTAGATATAAAATCGATATCGGGAAATAACTTATATTTTTATACGAACAATTGCGATGAAATATAAAAAAAAAACCATGTGTACGGCACGCCACGCAAACTCAACGCGAAATAGCTTTTTTTTTTCTTTTTAAATAGTTACGAAACATTTTTTTTATTACTAAATTCCGCACACACACACACACACACACACGTGTCTTTATTTTCACAATAAAACCATAAATGATCATTATTTTGTTAAAATAAATAATTAATAATAATATATATTTAAAATACGGTCGTTAGAATATTAAACGAATGGCGTTTGCAAACACTCGGTATTTTTAATATTGTTTTATCGTTTCCTTTATATCCAAGTATCCGACTCTACGCGTATTGGCTCGGCGCATTATTTTAATATTAATAATAATAATAATAATAATATTGAACAGAAAGTTCAACAACGCAACCGTAGTATTTTTCGCGCTGTGACACACAAACGAAGGTTAAATATTTTTAAAGACCGTTAAGTATTTTACTTACGTATATATCTAGAGTAATGCGAAATTCGTCGTTGACAAATGAATGAAACAAAATGATTATTTTTTTTTTTTTTTTTTTTAACTTTTTGCGCATTACAATATTTTCATAATACTTTACAGTGCATTTGTCCAAGGCCGGAAAAGTCATACGATATTTTTGTAAATATACATTCGAAAACGAAACAGCGTCGCTATAATTACATACCGATTTTCATAAAACGAACTTAAAAAAAAAAAAACCAATAACAAATCGATACCGTTTCGCACGTATCGCTGCCGGACGGATCGGCATCGGGGCGGGTCTTGCACGTCAAACAACAATTCCGGCACGTGTTAAATTATTTTCTTGAACATTTCGAACTTTCGAAAACTGGCGTGACATATCGTGTAAATATAACGACGGTACACACGAATCTCCGCGTTAATACGCACTCGCGTGGAGACGGACGAACACGAAATAGTCACTGCGAAACGCTTTACACTAACGAAAAAATAAAAAAATATACATATATATATATATATATCTTCTCGTGCGTAATATTATGAAAAATAGTGACGTGTTGCATACAGTCGGTGTACAGGGTAATGGTCTTGCGGAGATCTGACAAATCGATTTCAATTCGCGTAAAAGACTCGAAATTTCATTCGATTTGATTAAATATAGGGATCGCGGCGATCTACGAGATGTTTTTTTTGGAAAATTTCGCCGTTTAAGAAAAAACGTTTTGTCGACGACATTCCAGACGGTTTCTTTTTTTATGAAAATAAAATTTAATAAAAAAAAAAAAAAATGTACGAAGAAGAAATATCACCGGAATGAACGTTCAACAGTTTAGATGTAATATCAATAGCAATTAGTGGACTGTAATGAAATAATAATAATAACAATTATTCCGTCGTAATAGTTATAATGCGGAATAAGAAAACGGCCATGAAACTTTATAATTATTATAAACACACGATATGGGTACTAAACAATATTCGATTGAAATCTGACCGGATTTTGATACAAAACAAATGTGCGAAAAATAAAAATATACGCACATACAAAATGGATTTAAAAGTTTTTACCGTGAATGACGACGAGAAATACCGGCGTACGTTTCACGACAAATAAACGATTTTGTTATTATACGACAAATCAAAAAGGATTGTCCAGCGAGGACGAAATTAGAATATAAAATATTGCACGATTTTTTTGTTTTATGCATCGAGAAAAAAAGAAATTAATTCACAAACCGGAGATTTTGTTGGAGACGGCATAAAAAAAAAAAAAAAACGAGGCGAATACAGAACAATGACCGTAACTATATACTAATAACCATCGAATAAAGAAACAAAAAAATAATAATAATAATAATAATGAGCGATTAAATACTTTACACGTTATTATGATAATTTTAATTGAATATTTGGAAACTCGTTTCGCGTAATTGTAAATAACGGCGCTAACGTGGCTCGGAATAATTATTGCGCGTTATATTTTATTGACAATTTTTAGAGTCCGTTTTCACAATATTTAATTCTCCGATGTCACATAACTAACTCGGATATACGACGTTTGAATTAATTTCTCGTCACACGGGCAATTATAGAGTAAAGGAAATCGTGTGATAGACGCCTTGATTTTCGTTAAATTAACAACAGAATTGTCAATTTAAGCATTTCTAGTACATTTTTTTATTCTAAAAATAACGTTCGAATAAACGTTTTGGTTTTTATTTTTAGTGTAAAAAAAAATAATATCAAAAGCGAGAGATTCTAGTAATTATTATATATATATAGAAAAAAAACTCAAGAATATCGAATAGAAAGAGAGAGAGAAAGAAACAGACATCCTGTACAATACTGTTTCTATTTTTTTTTTTTTTTGTGACGACTCCGCCGTCGTTGATCAGCAAGCAGCAGAAGCGTATCGCGCGGACGGGTTAAAAATAAAACGGGCGAGCTTCCGCGGAGTAAACGCGGTTATTTTTTTTATTTTTTTGACCGTTTGCCAAACAGAAATTGCCCTCTCGATTTCCACATTATATTATCGTGTACATCGATTCGTGCGAGACACACGCGCGTCGATCGTTCGCGTCATACAGCTAAAAAGAGCATTTTTAACACATTCGTCGAATCGTTTATAATTTTCGTGTAACGAAAAAGGAAAAAAAAAAAAAGAAGCTCTTCGTTCAATCGGCGGTTTGTATTAATATTAAAAAAAAAAAAAAACGTATTTTTTTTCCTATTTATTTTTATACTCGTCTAACGTCACGTCTCACCGACCCGTTGCCAAGAAATATATATTATACACGCCGCCGCCGCGATTTATACGTTACGTTTAACGTAAATGTCGCAATCCAATTGTCAACCGTATACCACCGCATACACCATATTATAAAACCATTTACACCATACGTATGTGTTCTGCAACACGTGTCACGCGGATATTGTTGGCTGCGTTCGTCACACGAAACAATCGCGTATCGATTTCGGTAGTAGTAACATTTGACCGCGAAACCGCTAAGTGGCGACGAATCGTGCGAATTCCGCATTGTAAATTGTCGAATACATTTTTCGTACTTTTAATAACGAAAAATTGTTCGTAAAAAAAACTATTGCGGCGTTAATATTATTCCAAACGACCGCGTCGGATACCCGTAACGGGATAAGGTGATTTATCGTGTACACCAGCTTACCTGACGTTATCGTCACCATTCGTGAGACGTATTAATCGTCTATTTCAGTCGGTATTGTATTGTAGAAAGACATCAGTGACGAAACGATTTTTACTAAACTTATAAATATAGTTTCATTTGTAATAATATTAAGAAATATAGTCTATCGGTATTTATACGATTAATATCTTTCGTTCGGTATGTGGTGCAACTTGATGTAAGTCTTACCAGCCAATTACGGTGCAAGGCGATATTTCGAAAACGGTTTTCTGAACACTCTATTCGAATACATTCCAAATAGTATTTAAACACTAATTCATCAAACGATCTATTATTGAAATAGAATAATAATAATAATTATTTTTTTTATTTATATATATATATATATATGAAATAAATGTCATCGATTATTAGAAACTGTTGATGAATACACTACACGTCAATCTTTAATTTCTAATATTTAATCGAATAATATATATGTATTTTTTAAATATTCCAAATTAAATATTACATTATTTAATAGTAATATTTTTGAAAGTAATTAAAAATGTATTTTATTCGAACGTGTGTATTTGAATGGACGTAATATAGTGTAGGTACGGGACAATGATTATATTTAATAAAAATATATTTATAATTTCAATAATATCTGTCTGAAGATTTTCTTGAATAAAATTCGAATGTAAATCATCGTTCGACGTATATTACATTAATGGATTATTAAAAATCAATATTTGTGCCCCGAATTTTAATAAATAATTTCAATTATTATTTATACTTATATTAATACGCGCGATTGATTTGAATTCAATTTAACCGCTATACGAATTTATAAACGAATATACGAAGCGATATTTTGTTTTCGCCTGTAATTGTTCGTAATATTATAATATTTGACGTATTTAATTAAAATTAAATAATATATATATATATATATTTTAGAAGAATAAGAATCGTATAAAAAAAACAAAAAAGGAAAGGAAAGAAACAGAAAGATTGAAAAGCAACAAAATTACGATATATAAAATATATTCTAGCAAAAAAAAGTTGATTAAATAGTTACCTGCAATTGTCCAGCGCGGCATTCTTCAATCGACGGTGAAGTTTTCTGAAGCCGCACAACGACGTCGGTGACAGGACGATTCCCCTACTTTCTCGGTGAAAAGTCTGTAAAAAGGATAATCGCATCATTAGACAGTATATCAGCCACAAGTGCGCGTCAAAGAGCCGCTGCTGTGTGGACGATGTTAGCTCCACGTGCCAAAACCCATTCCCACTCTCTCGTCCATCCATATCGACGAGTACGCACGTGTATAAATATATTATTATTATTATTATTATATAATATACGTATGCGCGGTCTTTTAAAAATAAATATCGTATATCGGAGAAAGTTTTTTTGTCATATTTGCGATCTAATAAATTTTCGACTTTCAGAAATCTAGTGTCCAAAGTCATAGCAGTCGTTAATGGTTGTCCGTTGGCAGTGGCTTGTTTATACGAAGAAGATTTACCGAATCGACCACGGTCGCAACGCATTAGCGCGTAATTCCATAATAATATATTCGATTAGGTTAGTAATTAAAAAAAAAAAAAACGCGTCTATATCTAATTAAAATATATATTTTAAAATAATTCATTATTTATAAACTTTTTGAAATCGAATCTTTCGATTGTTATACGACATACAGTAAATTTCATTATAGCCGGCCATGTCTTTCATCCGATTTAATTATATTTGGATGTTTTCGGTAAGATGGTTCTTTTTAACGCACCTATGAAAGTAATATTTTACATAAAATTGATATTGGAAAAATGATGAAAAACTCGTGTAAGTACAGGTTAAAGGATAAACTTACTCTAAACTTTTTTTTTTAAATTTGACGAAACCGTTATAAAATTATTCTGAATACGCGCGTGCCGGTGCAACGTACAATATAAATATTAATTTTGAATTCTTTTTTTATAAATCGTCTTTTTTTAAACGTTATTACGTAGTCCGCGGATTATTCGTTTTTTATCTGTCTGTTATACGATATTTTGGTCTGAAAAAGTGTTCGAGTATATGTGTAAAATACGCATTTATACGCTATATTTTACGTAGAACATTGAACACTATGATATATTACATATATATATATATACAAACAATTCATGTAAAATATATCTCCTTCGAGTATAATATTGAAGAAAAAAAATATTGTACATTTTTTTTTTTTTTGTACAACTTTTTACTCGTGTTCGAATATATTTTCCGTGATATTGGTTTTCCATTTTGCATTACACGTACAAGTAGAATTAAACTTTTGATTTAAAGAGTTTGCAAACTATATATTTGCGATCTTGGCGCACCTTTTCGTACACCATATCCCTTGGCACCTTGTGTGGCTACACTGATCGAACACATCTGTATATTATGGTAATATGTGAAATTACTTTGTAGAAAATGTACATTTTAATACTCGTAGTTACGCGGTTGTAGATTTTATATATAAAATATAAAGGGACAGAAATGTAGATCAACTGCAATGGACTTATTGGAATTATGATAAAAATTATAATATATTTTGTAATCAATTTTAGATATTGAAATATATCTAAAATTATATATGATATATATATATATATATATATATATATATTAATCCAAATCAGTGGCGGATATAACAAATATATACCACCTAAGTATATTTTTTAAATATTGAAATGTGTGTGTTTCTGAAGTTGCGTATAATTTTGTCTAGAAAAACGTATTTAAACTCAGTAGCAAAATAGTTTTTAATCAATTCTCCTCTCTAAAAAGACACACATACACACACATAAAATTATAGACCAACAATTGTATTTAAAAAATAAAATAAACTGTTAAATAATAGTTTCGTTATATTTTGAAAATGCTGATTTTGACCATTTTATTTAGCAAAATTGAAAAGATGACAAAATTAGATTTTCTTTATTTACAGGGGTAATATTAGATTGGTCAAGCTATTTGGTTTTAAGAAAATTAAATTTTTTCACTTGTTATGATGCTCGCACGTTTGCAAATTATGAGGGAAAAAGCAAATAATGTAATAATAATAAATTACGAAAATTATAATTATATATTTTTATACAATGTAATTATTTTCTGTGTAACAAAATAATTTTTCTGCGCCCTTACAATGATTTTATTGCTCATTTCGGAACTTTTTTTTGTGTACATTAAGCGTTTAGAGTTCTTTTTAAGTCGTAGATAAGTACGTCATTAAGAAAACACTACACCACCCGTAATTCGGGCTTAAAACTCGTTGTGCGATGGACCAGTTTTCTCGAATTGTATTCATAGTAAGATTTCTAAATTTTTACACACCTACATAGAAGTGAACCTTGTGTCGTAGCGTTTTTTTTATGATTTTTTTATATTATATTTTCATTTAATGTTAAGAATTTTTAAAGTTTTATTATATTTTTGTTTTTTGATCAGGTATATCTATATTTAAAATTACTGAATAGTGTTATCGAAAAATTAAAATGTGAAATTCTCTTTTATATATTGTAAAAATATGTAATTCTGTACAATATATGCAGGCCGAAAAATCTCGTCTCTATTAAAACAGTGTTTATTGGACGAAAAAAATAAAAAACTTGTTTTTTCTTGTTATTATTGAATTATCCCCCGATGGCATTCTCTCGTCGATGTTCGATTGCGCTAGAGGATTAGTTGATTTAAATTTTCCGACAACTTTATACAATATCATAACTTTTACAAATGTCGATTCGCTTTTTAGCACATAATCCACGCGTCTCAATTGTAGTTCATGACGAATGCCCTCCGTCCTTGGCGAGCTTATGCCGGTATACTTAAATCAAAAATATAATTTTTCATCAATAATCGCCCGAAGTAGATCGCGAGTCTTAAATATAAATACAATAATAATCCGAGGTGTCAAAATTAATTTGACGTATATTAATATCGTGTGGTAAATCGTAAAACAGTTTATTTAAAAAATGCAAAAAAAAAAAATAAAAGATCGAACTTGTAGACCTTTTGAATGAACACTTCGTTTGTTGTCACTGACCTACGATCAGACTTTCGAAGTCTTTCAAATTTAGAAAACGCAAAACTATAGGAACCAAAATCAACTTCGCATATTTTGATTATACCTATGACTCGAGCGCGTGACTTCTCGTTTTAAAAAATATTAATTATAATGATAAATATTCTATTAATACATGAGAAATATAAGACAAACGACACAAAATAATTTCGAATACTTTTTCAAAATATTTCAATCGTCGTTATTGACGTTTACGTACAAATTCCCGACCCAATTCAATAATTATATTAGCATTGTGTTCCTATTGGGCGAGCACCTCTTCCTCCTCTTCAAATACATTGCGTAGCGTTTATTGTAACCTATATGCGTCCTATATACGTATATTTTACAACGAGATGATCCATCAAGGCGAACTATCCGATTTTCGACACACGCCATCGTATAAATGGTGATTTATTGGTGTAATAATAATAATAATAATAATAATAATAATAATAATAATAATAATCGTGCACGTCCCTCGATGAATTCTACACTCGTGGTAAAAAAAAAAAAAAAACACAACCAACCGACTTAACGAATGACAACCGCCTACGTATACTATAAAACGTGAAGTATACCCACGTACACGTCCCAGTTAACCAATAAATAAATATACCGTCGACATTGTGTAAAGTGCGTTATCGAGTTGTATACGTTATTGTGTTATAAATCATACGACGTGTATTATAATTTATGTTACTTAGTAATGTCGTGGATTTAAAACGTTATAATATTACGAGGCACGTCCATAAAGTAGTTCCGTTTTCTATTTTTATCGCGTTGTTGCGATGTTGTCTTAAATTACGGCCGTTACCGATTATTTCGTTAACTCGTTTGGGGGACATTTTAAAACCGTTTCGAGACTGGCTAGTTAGCGTACGCACGTCGCGTGGCGAGTGTTTCAAAATGGATAAACGAATAGAAAATTCCGTCACATGCGAGTTACGAACTGCGATTCGTTTTTTGAATGCAAGGAATATCAAACCGGCTGATATTCGTCGTCAAATTTGTGAAGTTTATGGAGAAAACGAGACTGGTGCGACTATTCAATGAAGGACGTACGAATGTGTGTTCGCGATGAAGAACGAGCTGGGCGATCATTTACGGTTAATGATGTTTTGGTGCAAGAAGTCGAAAAAAAAAAAAGTCATGAAAACAGACGATTCACCATAACGCTATTATCAACACGTTTCCCTCGAACTTCGCGTTTTCTTCTTCGTGAAATCTTGTCAATGAAATTGAATTTTCGACAATTGTGCGCGCACGTTGAGTGCCGAAAATTCTTGTTGACGAACGCAGAGTGAAACGTCAGGGCGGGTAGTAGTGCACTTCAGTCTTTGTCACGATACGAGGAAGACGGCGATCACTTTTTAAGCCGTAGTGTCACAGGGGACGATATTTGGGTTTCTCGTGTCATCCCTGAATCAAAACCACATACTATGGAGTGGAGGCATACCACACCGCGCCAACAACGAAAAAAAGCAAACAGACACTGACAAGTCGAAAAATCATCACGTGGCACGGTGTTTTGGGATGGACAAGGAGTTTTGTCAGTGGACTTTTTATCAAATATAAAATTGTTGGAAAAAAATATTGTCGATAGTTTTCTACGATATCCAATAACAATTACACGACCGACGCGGCGTTCCCGCACTGGTAAACAGGTGAACACGAATTAAAAACGGAAAATATGCGCAAAAAAAAAAAAACATTAAAAATTCGAAAATATGTAAATACGTGTCGGATGCTGTTGGGCCAGCGACGCACCAAATTTAAAAACGCCTATTAAGTGCCAAACAAGCAAAGCGATAGTTTTTGACTGATGTTCAACGGCCTTTTCTGGCCGTCGGAAATTTTTTTCCAAATTGTCATAGAAGAGCTCTCCGTGCTCTACGAAACAAAGTCGGCCTATAAATTATTGCCAATACCGTTTTCCGTTTTAAATGTCATGTTCAAGATTATTCGCGACAAAATACGTATCGTATGTGTACTATCGGTGGTATTATGTGCGATATTCGTCGATTTTATCATTCGAGATTTTTAATATTTCTTATTGATTATTATAATATTACGTCAGCGATCGTAAAATAATTATTCGGCGAATCCCCCCTGTCCACCAGCTGGTCGCGAAGCAGGTTGATGAACACTGATCTACAACGACCTGTTGCGGCGCGTTTATCGCGAGAATCCCCATAAAAAAGACCAGCTGCTGGTTGAGAGAAACGCAATCCCCGGTTCAATTCGTCACACCGCTACCGTCGGCAGCAGGCAACCGCGCGGCACGCGTCGATAATTTTATTATTATATTTTATTTATTATATTATATAATTATAATTATTATTTTCGCGATAAAAACGAAAAAAACAAAAAACCGATCGAGCTACCAAATACGCGTAGCTCGGGGACTTTTGCTTTTTCTTTCGCGACCGCCGCCGAACGGCAAACGTCGTATCCAATTGCTCTTTCTCGATATTTCTTTTCCTCTATTTTTTCACATATTTCAAAAATTACAAAACGTGCGGGAATCCTCCGTTTGCTATTACCGAACGCCCGTTAATACGCGTTTTAATTATTTCTTTATAAAAAAGAATGTATAAATATGTGTGTGTGTGTGTGAGATATACAATACATCGTGACACCTTTTATCATGTACATTATTCTTATTTTTTTTTCTCATATGTGACTTCACGGAGGAGCGTAAAGTACTTTTCATTTTTTTCTAATTTTACTTTTTTTCTTCTATCTTCTATGGACTTTTATGCCGTCGTCGGCTTTCTTCAAACCAACCCTATTGCAGAAAAAAAACACTATAAACAATAATAATAATAATTAGATCGAAAATTAAGCATTTATTTTTATTAAATAAATTAAATTTTCTTGAAAAAAAGTACCGTACGAAGTGTCATTTACAAACATAAATACAATCTTAAAATATAAAAACTCAAAAATTTTTAAATTAAAAAAAATTCATTTCTATCTGACGCATATTATTATTATTTTTCACTCAGAAGTGTGCAAATTTCACAAAAATCTCCTTTTTTTTTCTTATTAAATTTTCCTAAGGTATACTAATTCTTTGAGAAATTCTCTTTTAGAGAGATTTAATCATACTTTTTACATTCTTCGTATGTTTTTTTTGTCTAAATACGCCTCTGGCAAAAATACCTGGATAACGAATCGAACAGTGTTTAGAAATCATTCGTGGTGCTTGAGTCCTATAGCAAGCACACTTCCTCCTCATTTCTTGAGTGACCCTTGGTTCGCCCATCTCCTTCTCCTCCCCATAAAGTTAAGTCAGATACGCCATTGAAGTGTATTCTACCGCGAACTTTACAATATATTTGTCGTGACATATGTGATCGCGCGATGCATTAAAATTTCACGAAAGACGAACAACACATTATCGTTGGTCTTTTGTGCGCGCTAAACGGGAGTGTTGAAAACTTTACGTCAAACGAATTGCCAATTTTTTTTTTTGCTGTACTTATGAGTACACATAACGATTTATAGGAATTTGGTCATATTAAATTAGTCCACGGACGGTTTTACATTATTCGAAGAGCCGTCTCAAATCCAATAATTAGTGTTCGTCACGAAACACGGCTGTCCAGGTGACAAGATCCCGTCATCGGTTTGATAATGACGTTTGTATGGAAATGTCCGAATTTCATAAAACGTTGTCGTTCATACGCTGTAGCTCGTACACGCTGAACAAGTTCCGTGAAATGAAAGTAGTCGTCTGATGCAAATGTATTCAGCACGGATGAACTTGTTATAGGAATTCTACCGTCACTGCTTTCGTTGTTATATGCGTGGGCTAAACGGTGTCCGTTCTTCACGCCTTGACAGGCAGTTGAAATAATTTACTACGTCTAACACTGAGAAATTCAAATGGCTTAAGTTCGAATGAATTATCAGAGCGTGAATAATAACGTACAACTCGTTTTAAATGAATGCCATCGGCGACCATTGAGAAATTCAAATAAATCACCATGCTGTATCGATAAATTGAATTTTACCGGAAAATAGAGAACCCATACCATATGCGAGAAAGTGTTCGCGATTAAATTTAAAATAATATACACAGTCCTGCGTGTCTCGATAGTCGCGTTTATTCTACTATTTTTCCTCTGTATTTATATTTTGTACCTATTTGATTTGTTGGGTAAAAAAAGCCATTATATTATTATTTCTTTTTTATTATTATTATTTAATTACAACTGCAACGCATTGTCAATTAATATTAGTTCGGGTGCGCGTAATAATGCGTTTACGTTTCTAAGCTCCGAACGAACCTACTATCGTAGTTTTATGGTACTGATGTGATTGTCGAATCACCGTTGATCAGCCTGGACGTGGAAAAGGCATTTAAACGCGTATGACGCGTGGGCCTACGGTACAACGCACACATCTCAGTTTGTGTAAAATAATTCACTCGTTTCTCGGGTAGAGAACGTTTAGAGTCCGGTTAGAAAAAAAACAAAAAATACATTTAATTGAGCAATATGCTCAATGTTCTAGGCGACGTACCGCAAGGAGTCGTGCCAATCGTCTACTCTGTATAATATATATATTCTGTATGTTCTATATACAATCGATCTTTCAACCAACTTCAACGCTAAAGTGACACTATTTGCAGATGACACACTATTATTGACGACAAAAAGAAACACGAAAATGTTATCTGGGCATTGAAATTCTCTGTGCTACGTCGAAAAAAAAATCGCAACTGCTAATATAACATATTACATGTACAAACGTATCACGAGTTACCTGTTTGTCGATGTATAGTACGAGAGTACGTTTATCTGGACACAGCTATGATGATGTTGTACATCTCTGTGCACCGCGCTGTGTGTGTGTGTGTGTGTATTGTTGGCGGCGAGCGTCTGAAGACGAAAATTGACGGGAAGAATCGAAAAATCCCGTTAAAAAAAAAAAAAAAAAAAAAAAAAAAATAGGAAATTACGTATTACGAGACGAACGCGTGGATACTATTTTTTAAATATAATCACGAAAATATTAAATACAATAATAATAGTAATAATATACGTGACGCGAAGCGTGTTTGTATATTTTGTTAATCCCCTTGGACGCCGCGCGCGGAATATTCGACGACGCGCGTGCAATGAGTACGGTTAAACTGACTCTTCTCCGCCAGAATTATCTCGTCCGATATACGTATTAATAATAATAATAATAATAATAATAATACACGTGTAGTGGCGACGACGAGTGCGTAGCGTAATTTTAATCTATTAACTCGTAAAAACGGAAGCGTTCTACTTTTTTTTTTTAAATTCTCGTGACGACCGACACGCAACGACGACGGTCTGTACCACACCGCCTTTTTTTCTACGCCGTTATTCCAACACACGGCGTTATGTCAGCGTCAATTGAAAGCACCGGCGCAACGTTAAAAATATGTGTTCGATAAAAATCGTATTTGTATACGTGCAATGTGAATGCCGAGAAAAAAAAAAAAAATTCTCGATCGATCCGGTGCGACAACCGAATAAGTCCGTCGAATTTGTGTTGAAAACACGTTAATATCCGTTTTATCCAAATAGCCGAGAATACGTCTGGATTTCTTTTTTTCTTTTTTTTTTTTTTTCATAAATTTATATCGATAAAGAATTATTTTTTTTTTTTTTAACCAGAAACGCGATTCCGACGCGTCTTTTTTACTAATATTTCACCCTGCCCCCCCGGTACAATAAATACAATATTTTAATGAATTCGATATATATATATGCAGCAGTACGTGTTGTTTCGTTTAACGGTTGGTGAGATATAAAATTGGTTTTAGGTAAACGTAAAGGTTGTACAAAACGTTTCTCCGAAATCGATCACGTGCCGTTTCCATCGTATAAGCGAAGACGGCGGCTGTATCGAAATCGCGTATAATAAGGACGCGAAAATGAATACGTTTGTTCAATTGATTTCGGAAAAAAAACTCCGAGTGGAAATGGTTTTCAATTGGACGAATGTCGTGTTTGAACACGCCGTCCGCGCGCGCGTCACAACGAATTCTTCTCGTACAGTAGCCCACCAACGCACAGTGTTCAGACGTTCCGCGGGAGTAGTGATTTACGTTTTCCAAAAAAAAAAAAATCCATTACTACTAATATAATGTCGTTAGGAGAGGAATCGTCGCCGGAGACGCGAAAACGGGTCGGCGGGCAAACGGAAACCGGGAATAGAGTGAAAAGTATATAAACCGAATACGTTTTCTACGCGGTGAAACGTTCGGAATGAATAAATCGGGGACTCGTACGCGAACGTATTACGAGCCAAACGTACAAGGTCACGCCGAATACCAGAGGCGTAGGAGACGGGGGCGTTTAAAATGTCCACCGTACCACGCAATAACGGAAAACGTATTTGGTTGTCCGCGTAAAAGGTTTTCATCAAAACGTGCGGGGAATCACGAGCGATCGTAGATTTCCATGTGTTTTCCATTCGAGTTACGAATAAAGAAAAAACGAAAGAATTATCTCTCCGGGGGACTACGGAACACACGTTTTCTCCGCCTTTTACACGCGCGCTCGGCCGCCGGGGCTGCTAGTAGTCGTTACAATTGTTGTTGTTGTTGTTGTTGTAAACCGTCAGACACTCGCGTACCACAGGTTGGGTGTACAACAGCGTTTCGACTCGCGAGACCGACCACCGACGTTTGTACAAGGTCAACAACTGTGTTCCGGGGCGCATTTCTCCGAACGATACTCGGAAACCGGTATCGTACGGCCACGGGACCCTACCGTCGGCCGCCGCGCGTCCCTCCCGCCCGCTTCGCGACGCGCCTGTTCGTGCTGCGACGGGGCAACGTGACTCTGTGTGATACGACGACGTTCTTTATCGTACGACAAAAAAAACACGCGCCCGCGCGTCCGTCTCGTTAGTGTTCCCAACACGACAGGCGGCGCTCTTGTAATAGCGCTGGCCGCAGCGGCGCACCAAATATTTTTTCAATGGGGGGGGGGGTCTAAAAAACTACATTATGAAAAACAAAACTTTTAATAGATAATAAAAATAGATAATCTTTATATCATTTGTGACTCAATATCACACAATGTAGATAAACAATGTTGCACTTATTATAATCAATAAATCGTTAACACCTGATGGTGTTATCTATATCGAATGCGAAATTTTAACAGAAAAATATGAAAGTTGTATCGGAATTTGGATTTTCGTCTATAAACGTAAATACTATTGCACTAGTCAAGAGGCGGGGGGGGGGGTCCGGACCCGGAGTCCATCCCTTTGGGTGCGCCACTGGCGCTGGTTCGTTATTGGGAATGGGGGGGGGAGGGGAAAAATGAATTACCCCGCGTTCTCGTCGTACCGCTGCGGACAACGTCCCGTAAAATGTAATTTTTTTTTTTTTCCGTTATAAGTAATATTTTTCAACTATTCCTCCCGTATACGATTGCCGTTTTCGTGCGCGCCACGAGGTATTCGCGACGATTCTCCTCGTTAAACACCCGGTCTTCGTTCGAAGAAATTACGCGACGTGATATGCGAAATGAACAGCGTGTTTTGCTTCTTTTTTTTTAACTTTCGTGTGATTTCTCGAACGATATTTATTTTTATTTTTTTGTTTCGAAAAACGCGACCTTTACAATGTTATAAAATCGGTTTACGGAGAACCACCAACGGCGGCGTGTCGTCAAAAGGAGCCCCCCCCCCCGCCACCGTTTACGTATTGAAACGACGTATTTCGTCGACTTCTCTCACATCGCCCCACACTTCTTGAAAACACGACGCGGGTTAAATCGTTATTTTTCCAAACAGAATAACAATAGGCGACTATTGTCAAGCGTCCGATCGACGTATTTCCTCTTCTATATTGCATTATCAACGTAATAATCATAAATAATTCGGCTGTTGTCAATTAAAATACCGAAAACCAAATCCATCCTCTCCCACACGGCCAGTAAATACGCGGATACACGTGTACACCGAAACGCTAATGCGCACTACTACCTAATTGCGGACGCTATAAGAATTTAATAATATTATTATTATTATTATTATTATTATTTTTTTTTTTTTACAATAAATGTAATTTTTTGTGCGCGCAGTCGCCGCAGCAGAGTAAATGTTTTTTTTTTTTTCC
Organism: Chaetogeoica ovagalla; assembly: GCA_032441825.1. Classification (NCBI taxonomy): domain Eukaryota; kingdom Metazoa; phylum Arthropoda; class Insecta; order Hemiptera; family Aphididae; genus Chaetogeoica; species Chaetogeoica ovagalla. The sequence continues at coordinate 3,630,455 of CM063744.1, forward strand.
ACGTTGTATTTTACACGGGGCGACGATAACGTGGTTAGGTTAGTGGTCGTCGGGTTTTTGTGGAATGTACACGCGTAGGGTAAACAACAATGACGCGCGCACGTTTCACACACACACACAAACAGGTCGATCGGCCGTAAATTCCCGAACGTCCCTTCCCCCCCGGCCCGCGCGCCGACCCGTCGACGCGCAGCCATAAAACTCGACGACGACGACGACGACGGTGGTGGTGGTGGTGGTGGTGTGTTATAGAAAACAACAACAAACACTCTGCGACGACGACGACGACAAGTGGTAGGGAGGGACGTTACCGTGGCGCACACCCCCGTAACCGCACGGCCGAAAACCAGTTTAGTAGGTCTGGTCGTTTCGTGCGTCGCGTTTCGCGGGCTCCTGCGTAGAAAGAATTATTCCCCGTTTCACGCACCACGCACACGTGCGCGCACCGATTCTTCATACGCCATACGGTTCGCTGTTCGGGTCACGTCACGACAAACATGGTTCGCCCCGGAATCGGCACGAAGCGTGAGTTTTATTATTTTTATATTCTACTATTAGCCGAATTACACTCGAAACGTTAGAAAACGTCAGTGTCCGTTGCAGTCCGAATGTGTAATTAGGGAGGAATACCGCGCGTCGTTAACGAATCGGTCGACAACGAATTGTGCGCTTATGGGTGTTAACTGGGAGCTATGGTCTTGAACCTCGTGTGTGTGTGTCAGGGTCGTATTTAAGGGGAGGGCGGCTAACCCCCTCCAAGTTACTAGAACAGTTCTCGCGACCGACTTTAGTTCGTATCGTCAAAAGAGTTATCGATCATTTTTTTTTTAATACGCTCGACTCGTAGTACGGATTTTATTTGCAAATGTTTACTAACCCTAAATACGCCCCCGGCGCGTGTCGGTGCACCGATTCGTAAATGATTTTCTCTCTTGTTGTGCGTCCCGCTGTCCACAGCCTACTCTCCGATCGTGTTGTGACATAACGCGTTTACAAATATTTTCACATTGATCGTTATCGCATACGATTTCTACGAAGAGCAGCATGTTTTTCGAGACATTGTTGCTCCGGATCTTCTCGTACAGAATTTCCAATCGTTTCCGATAATCGAGTAAAAACGAAAAAATCCGATATTGACCTCCCGCATTATTATTATTTATGTATCCAAACATAAAAACTAAAAGCCGATTTTTGCAAAAAAAAAAAAAAAAATTGTTTTCATTAAAACAAACGCGTATTTCGAAAACAATAGGAATGCAAGGGGATGGAAACAGTTTGTCAAATCGGGAGACCCGTTGATTCCTTTATAAAATGTTTTATTAAAACTGTTAGCTGAATATCCAAAAAACATTGGGAACGATCGGTATTCGTCGGCCGACGCGCGCTATGGTCTATCCATTGATGACGTTATCCGTTCCATAGAAGGGAGTGAGACGCCGAACGACTCCGGTTTTTTTGTTTAACACCGAAGACGAATGCGTTGTTTGTGAAATGCGTATTTGTTATAATGAAAAAACACACGTCTATTTTGTTTTTTTTTTTCTGGTAGAAAATGGGGTTTTTATTTTTACATTAATGATCGTACAAGTAGCTCGGTTCATATACGTTACAACGCTATGTTGTGTAATGATTATGAAAAAGAAAATGAGTCAAAGCGTATTTACACTTTGTGCGGATACGTCGGTACGCGGATACGCGCGTCTTACTGAACTCTAACCGACGAGTCCGCCGGGGGTTAATAAAATCGACGGCTCGAAACTCAATCCGAATGACGATTATAAAAATATTTATTATTATTTTTTTTTTTTTTTTTTTTCCTCGGAACACGAAAATTATATTGATCGCGACTTTTTGAATTTAAATGCGAATTCTTATTTAAACACGCATCGATCTCAGACGCGTATGATAACATTAAATGATCGGTTTTGATAAATCCGATTCATCACGCACGTGGCGAAACGTGAATGTAAAATTATCGGCGGCACGGTTGTCGAAAATCAGCTGCCCACTGTTATTATTATTATTATTTGTCTGTTTGGTCAGTTTTATTTTCGCCCGTATTACATCTTGGTGTGTTATGTTGTCGCGAAAAAGTCGCCGTTGTCGCGTATATTATTTTGTCGTAATAATTTGTTCGCGCATGTTCGGTCGTATATTTTGCCGTCACAATTGTTATATTTATTGTGACACTAATTGTCAAATTGTCAACCTTGTTATATTATATTTTAGCGTCTCTGATAGTCGTCGTAACAGATTAATAGGCTCCAATAGTCAACGATTTATGTGTTACTTTATTTTTATTATTATCATTTGATTTTGCGTACGTTCACGGAATTGTTTATATATCTGAGTTCGGGTACGTGGTTGGAAAGTGTAAGTTTTTAGTATTTTTATTATAACGTCGTTCTTATTTTATTATTATTTTCTTATTATATCGGCATTTTATTCATTATTGTTGGACCAAACGGGCCATGATTGTATTGTGTATTTGTTGGACCAGAAGAGCCCCGTTACATTTGATTTTTTTCATTATTTACATTTTTTTTTTGTTTTGTTTATTTATTTTCTTGTATGATCATATAAAATATTATATGTTGCTGTGTATTATATTTACGCTTTACATTTATTACCGATAATATAACAGCAGCATATAAAATTATTCATCATTGTTACCATTTTTTCTGTTAGTTACATATCGAAACACGCACATAAACAAGTATTATACACAGTCCACTAAATACAGGTAAGCTGGCTAATATTGTCTAGCCCCACGTACTCAACAGCGCGTTTAAATGTTATTGAATATTAATTTATCCGAATTAACCGAAACGTAATTTCATTATTTATTTTTTTTTAAACACGCCAGCGCTGGTAAAACGAAATACGAATCGACAACTTTATTGATTTTAATGAAATACTATGTTATTCGCGTCATGTTATAAACCGTTTATACGAAAACCGATTGTAAGAAATTCAGAATATAAATATAATTACCGAATACATCAAAATATGCATTTCGCGTACGAGGCGGAAACATCTGCTCACTTCATACTATGTTTAAGTGTAGGTTGACAGGGATTTGAGTGGCGAGCGCACACGCACTCCAATCATCATTCCATTATACGCACATTTGAATAGCGCGCGACGCGAGATTTCGCCTAAATATAATATTCCTTAGAAAACAGATTTCATAATGTACAATATACTTAACAAATGTAAAATAATTTTTAATTTAATTTTACAATATAGGATTTGTCGGTTTCAAATATATATATATATATATATGTCATTTTAAACGCTAACCAAAAATACTTGTACGATTTATTTAGTAAAAAGTTGCATAATGTTTGTTTTCGGATAAGTTTCTCGGTGTTTCGAATGAATTCTCAGCAAGAAAAATATGCGTCGATTATGATCGAGAAGTTTACAATAATAATAATAATAATAATAATAATAATAAAAAAACTTAGTTCTTGAAAATATATTTTGTTCACAAAAGATAAAAATACTAATAAAAAATATATATCGATAATTCATTTCACTTTGGAAAGTCGTATGTAAATATTATAAATCGTTATGTTTTTCTATATTTTCTGACGAATTCTTATTTGTTTTTAAATTCGGTTATTTTCGATGTTATATGAATCTTAAAAGTTATCGAATCAAACGTATATAATTTAGTTCATTTAGGATTTTACGCATAGGCGGACTCGGGGGGGGGGGCTCTAACGTCTAAGACTCCAAGATCGAAACTTTATTCGAAATACTATTATTATTGCTATTTGTTTTAATAATTATATATTATAATTTATATTACTCGTATTATTCAAAAAATTGTAAAATATTTAGCAAACAAACAGCGTTAAAAATCGTACAGTAGTACCACTGATAAATTATTCGATACCAGATTGTTATATTATCTTGTTCCGTGATTACGGTCAATGGATATAACTTAAACCGTGATTAACGTTATTTGGTGTAGTTTATTGCAATATATTCATATTTTTTATTAGAAATGTGTTATAGTTTTACATAGGAAAGGAAAAGGGAAGAAATCCCTGCAGGTCACTTTATTTTGGATTATTCTAGTACCCACAATAAATTCAACCGAATATGGCAGTGTTGCGCCGGTAGCAGCGGAGTGTACAGCTCTGTTAAATCTTTTCACATGACATTTATGTCATTTAATATTGGATTTTTTTTTTTTTTTTTATGTACAATTCAATTTATATTTAAATTTTAAACGTCCGTTAATATTAAAATAGTGTGCGAGTCCCTCGATAACTTCATTATACGGCGGCGAGCCGTATATTTATGTATACAATGTGCGTGATTCACACTTTGACGGGGATTAGGCTTAAAGCTGCTATATAATAATATGATCGTATACGCTGTCATGAAATTGCCTTCTAAGAATATTATTTCCGTATCATCAATATAATAACGTGAACGAAACGCTTCGGATGAAAATAACGATGAACAGATAGGTATAGTCGATACATCATTGCGCGTGTGACGTTATCGATCAAAAATAATACTAATATACGTCTTCCGTACGATATTATTATTATTATTTTATTTTATCGGAGTATTAAAGTGTTTTGAAGTCTATTGTACGTGACGATAATAATATGACGGTCGTAGTGTAAGCGATTATGCGAGAATGAGTTGTTGAATAATTTTTCTTTCGAGCGGAGTTCAAAAAAGTGTAATTGTATAACAGTTAGGGACGTATTGTAGTTGGACCACATGATCGAAGCCGAACGGAGTGTATATAAACACGAGAATATTATTATTATTAATTTTTAAATTAGCTATTTAATTACTGTTCGATTACGTGCTCGTTGTATTGAAATGTCTTAAAACGTAATAATAACACTTTTAAATATACTTTGAGGGAGTTTGATGTGGGTTTTTTCACGATGTACATTAAAACAACAAATGGACAATAATCTAAGATATTTCCAAATGTTAATTCTGAAAAATAATTTAGATTCGTCAGTGTCTATATTCTAGGATATGTATAAGACATTTATTTTCAGTTTCTCTTTATTATTATTATTATTATTTAACAATCGTTTAAAAAGTGCACGTTTTTCTTATTGAAATAAAATGTAAAATCATAACGTGTTGTAATTGAATACATACAATAAGTAGGTACGCAATTAGAAATCGACTTTCTGCAAAACATAGAATAAAAATCCAAACAATTCGGTAAAGTTTTCAAAATTCAATTTGGACATCAGCAAGTGCGTTTATGGTTTTAGGTCCTTTCATCGCATTTTTCGCATTTTCGAGTAAAAATGTGTTCCGTGACAATACGTGAAATGCGCCGTATCATATTGTAAATACACTACAACAATGTATACACTGATGTGATTAAATTGCCTATACACAAATCCTTAAACTTAACCGTTTTATGTAGCCACCATCACCCGAATATATCCCAAACAAATTGTAAATCTAATTTTCGGAATTTGTAAATTATTAGAGTTTTCGGAAAATTAAAATGAAAAACCGGTAAGAAGGAAGTAATGTCGTCTAAATGATTCGGACCGGTATTCTTTAGCAAATGTGAAAAAATAAAAATGAAATTTTTAGTAATATATTAATTTTTATTACATTATCAACACATACACAAATCATGATTATCGGCTATTAATTAATAATTAGCATTAAGCTATTGCTGAAAACTGTGGAAATTGAACTAACGAATTCAATGTCCAACACGCGAAACGTCTTTTTATTTCGATTTTAGCGCTGTAATAAAATTATTTTTGAGATAATCAATCATTACACTAAACTTTGAAAGGTGAAATACGTATAGAGATTTCCTTTATATTATCGTCATTACCCCGTCAAATACCCCCATATTTTAAGGGTATATACCTGACACATGAACGCATTTAAGATTATTAGTCAAAAGCAATCGTTTTTACTAATAATTTTACCTCAAATTCTTCATCGTTTGTATCTGATTGTATATCAAGTCTTGTAATTTGTATTATAATTGTTTCATATATATCACAATTTTAATGTGAAGAGGAGATTAGAAACGTATAAGAAAATGATAACCAATAATGGAAATTCGCCGCGGGGTTCTATAAAATGTGTTTTTAGATTGATATATAGTAAAATAACTGAAATACATTACATTTAGAAATATTTATTTAATTAAAAAATAAATCTCATATTGAATGCAATAAATGAGTTTTATAAAAATTAATAAAAATAATTAAATGTCATTAATAACAATAATTAATATAACATTGTAGTTATTGCAAGTGTATTTATATATATAAAATATATATAGGTAATATCAGTATCAACATCTTATACGACAAATGATAAAAACAATACAAACACAAGCTGATGAATAAATAACTTAAAATACAATAAAATAATAATAGTAAGCTTAAAATTTAAAAAATTTAAATTTATCTTTTAACGGTTTATTTGTTGATCCACTTTTCCGACACGGGAATTGAGTTCATTCGGAACATCTCGCTAAATTAAATTTTTTTTCTAATATTATTATTATTATTATTGTCGTTGTGACGTGTTCTAGTGAATAGTTCGACGTGAACTCGTGTTGTGCGGTTCACGTAGTCCGTGTCAGGAGCGCGTATTGTGTTAATATTTAGAAATTTCCTCGAATATTTTATTTTAATGACGTCCAGACGACGAAGAATTCTAATTTTAATCCCCGTTACCCAGTTCACGCGAGTCAAATGGTATTTTATAATACTATATTGAAATACCTACTGCCGGTCCTTATGAATTTCGCCGCAATGTAATGTTACGTTTTGCCGAATCGACGTGAATTAATAAATAATTATTAATCAGAGCTATATTATATTATGTACGCGCGTATGCCGTTATTTTTTTCGGTAAGAATTTGTGTCGACAATCGATACGACGCACTCGCCCGTCAGTGTACTTATTATACACAATGACAGAGGTATATTTACATAAACAACAGTGTAAATTAATTCGACAAGAATTTGTTAATATTTAAGAATACACTTAAATTAATAACGAAAAGCGCTCTAAAATAAATATAAAATAAACGTATAAATGACATCACAACCTATATCAGTACATGACATTTGTTTTTCATATTTTGCTCGCAGCAAATCGGACCGAACAACACCGATCGTGATTTGTTTTGTCATGTCGTGTTTTGTCTTGTCGATTGATGATTGTGCACGCATCGATTACTTTGCACGCGTTTTTTTTTTTGTCTTCAAACCGCTCCGAGTTGCTCAGATCAGCTCGGGGAGTGGTTTTGCTCTTTCCAGTGTGGTTGGGCCTTACGATTTCGACGGGATTGAACGTTACAACACGGTAAGACTCTACACGATCGAGTCGCAAACACACGAATGTCAGCAAAACTCGCAGTCGATACACAAGAATGAGAAAAAGAAAATAAGGCCAAAAACGAGGAGCCGCGCGCGAATACAGTGTCTGAACACAGCTCAGAACGTTCCGGGGGAAATTCGAGAAAACTCTACGGCACATCACAGAGCAGCGGACAAACCAGCATCTCGAATCCCCAAAGAAGTGCTTATAAATGCAATTGGATTGTCTCGTTGTAATGTAATACGCACGCGATATTTTCGTCCTCCGTATTATTATTGTAAGCGGTTACAATGAAAATAGGATTAAAAAGAAAATCACGCGCATATTTGCACGTATACTGCACATACCATAAATAACGTGATTTTTTCGTTTTTTTTTTTTTAAATTCGTTTACTGCGAAAAAAAGCTCGAAGAACATCTTACGGCGTTATTATTATTATTTTTTTATTATTATTATTAAATTCTTACGCCTGCTGTATAATATAAAAATTCTCGATTTTTTTTTTTTGGAAAAATATCCTTAAAAAAATACTCGCACATATATATATATATATATACGTAATATAATAATATCTATTGTATTTCTACATAATAATATACTTGTTTATTAATTTTAAACACGATAGCGACGGCGTTCATAATAATGTAATACGAACGTGAATTGAAAAACTAATAAAGACGTTTCATTTGTAATTTCGTATATTTCCACGCATATTCGACCGAGTACATTTGCAGTGAATGAATAGTCTGTACGAAATCATATCGCGTTATTAAAAAAAAGCGGTAAAAAAAAAAATGAACGCTTTCGAAATTCCAATATTTTTCCCGTTAGAATTGCCAGCGGAGAACGCGACATCATATTAATATGATTGAAAATTACACTGTGGACAACGTGCAGAGATTCTGCTGATACACGCGTATTATTCTATATTTCCTTACGAATTATTATTACACACAACTACTTTCCTCCGAACTTCTCAAACTCGTCGTTCTAAAATGTGTATTTGGGCACGTTTTGCGCGATTGCAAATGTTATACGACCAAACAATTTTACCGTAGTTTTACTTGCGTGATTAAATAAATACATTTTTAACTTCGTCGTATCTCGTGGAAGTTTTAAGTAAAAAAAAAAATATATATATATATATATATTTATTTTCTCGTATATTACCATTCTGTACCATTCACATTTCTCGAAACCCCATTCTGCAGCACTACTGGAGTGTTTTTCTTTCGTTCCGTTTCCTATGTCGTAATATAAGCTGACACGGATCGTGTAAACGATTCGTTTATTTAACTATCGTAATATCCGAACTAAATTTTAATATCACACAACCGGTTAAGAATATTTATAAGAAGAATTAATTTCGTAAGAATCGCGAAATCGAAAGCAATTCTTCGAGTTTTATTATTTTCGCTTTTACAGAGGGATTTTCTTCGGCTTTTGCGTTGATTATACGATATAACGTGGACTGTGTTGTAAAACCAATCAATGAAAAAGCCATACGCCATATCCCTCCTCGAATCCGACGTTTTGTGTACAGTTCGTGTAAATGTCTTATATTATGTTGCGCGATATGATGTAACATGTGTTTATCCGTAACGTGGCGTCATAATGAGTTATAGGGACTCGAGATTTTGTTTTTTTCGGTTTTACTCATATTAATTAATATTATTTAAAACGGTATAAACATATCCCAATATCCTTTATCCACTAGTCTATATTAAATATTTAATTTATATATATATATAAAATATGATTATAATTATAATTATATATATGATATATTTAATTATAATTAAACTTATAACAATAGAAATTTTTTATAATTAATAATCTATTACGCCGTTAATCATATAACACGAAAAATTGCATTTTTAACTATGTTTTTCATAGACTTGAACGTGTTTAATATAATCATGATCAACGCCACACATCATGATTTCACTCTTAAAAATAAATATGATTTAAACACATAGGTAAATTATGTAAAAAAAAATCAATTAAACGGCATAAACAATGTAATCAATCATTGTGATACGATATATTAAAATATATTATCAAAAAAATTCGTCGAAACATTAAATAATAATATAAACAATATTGAAATCGCATTGAGTACCAATAATAATTTAATTCGAAAATAAATTATAAAATAAAACGAATTCTAAGTGATAATTAAAAAAAGAATTTAATCCTCTTGGCATTTACTTAATTATGGTTTCAATATATGTTATATTAGTGATACCAAAAGGGATTTATAAACTAGATGTGAAATCGTATTTGAAATAAAAATGAAATCCGAATTTAAATTTTGCTTATTATGTTATCGAAAATAATCAGATAATTGTTTTTAATTATAAGTAATGACTGGGACGTTTAAAATATAAAAATTGATATTTATTTCGGTATTGAAAAATTTCGGTTTATTTTTCAACAAGTCAAAAACAGTAAATTCAATAACTTTTTAAACGTACAATTAGATTAAAAAAAAAAAAAAAATTAAATTATTTATCAATAATTATAATATCGATAACAGTTGTCCATTTAAAATGTAATTCACATTATATAATTCTTTATGTATTATTATTATTAATTATCTCTGTGTATTGCACTCGTAATTATTATAATTTTTTTTTTTTTTTTTTTTTTACGCATTTGATATTTCATATGGCATAAATATTATTATCAGGTATTATGGTTATCGTCAGCAGAATTCGCGTTGCGTTGCGCTAACCCTTACTTTAATAAATACACATTACATATTACATATATTTCAAAAATCATTTCGATCATATTAACAGTCTCAGTTTCAGGATAATTTTTCGTGCCTGTATAACATCTCTTCTGGACGCGATTAACGTTGAAACGAATGATAATTCAGACGACGAACTCGTATAGTAATCGTGATGATGATGATGATGATGATAATAATAATACGAAATCCTAACGAAGACGAGAAGTCGTTTTATCGTTCGTTTTTAATTTTGATAATGCGTTTACACGCGCTGGACGCGACGACACACGTTCATGTACGAAACGTCAAGCGGGGTTTTTGCGCGTTTTACGAGTAAAGGACGTTTCCGTTTTTCCCCGAGCAATAATAATAATAATAATAATAATTTGTCCTCGCGTCTCGCGATCGGACACCGTCCGGATTAATGTATACGATTTCCGCCGTGTCCGTGGAAACAGCCGTAGCACTTCGTTGTCCCGACACTCAAACGCAATTAAATGCGCCCGGCGGGCGTTCTGTTTCCTCTCTACGAGCATATTAAGACCAGCAGCAGCAGCAGCAGCAGTGTCTTCCCGTCGAAATCGTTTGGCAAACAATAACAATCGTACTATATTATTTAAGGGCTGTATTTAACGGTCCGAAACGCAATTCATTTTCAAAGGCGATTTGACGTTAGACGCGACACGCGGAATACCGCAGAAGGAATTCACTCGAAAGTATTTCCGGTGAAAAACTAACGAAATTTCGGAATGATTATAACGCGTGCACGCGGAAAAAGAAAATTATCCACGTTCTAACATTTACGCTATTATAACGGTGGCGAGAGAGAGAGAGACCGAAACGCCAGTGTCAATTTTTCACAAAACGATTATATAGGCAGTGCGTGTATATGTTTTATGAATTATACTCGCGGCTGCGACAATAATTTCACGAAGTCGCGTCAAAGTCGCATACGTCACATAGAACGGTACGCGCGTAACACGTAAATAATGTGGACGGTTTCGCGAACATTCATAAAAAAAACGCGTAATCAACCGTAATTAACGCTAATAATCACACCGAAAGCACGCGTGGATTATGACGCGCAGTTAATAAAACGTAAAGAGTTCTTACATGAAATTAACCGGTCAATGCGAGAAAACCCGTGAACGCGCGTAAATCGTCGTCGTCGGCACCGAGATATCGTCCATTCGTGAAAATGAATACTGGTTCGATCGTTAACGAACGCTATGTAAAATAACACGACGTTTAATTCAGTTAATTCGATTAGTGGGTCTATACGCGGCGTCCTTGCGTATAGAAATTTCCGTTTTTCAACCTACGCGTTATTCGATAAATTGTCCGTCGACATTCTAAATGTTCGTAGTACCGTGGACACACAAAATATTCGAAAACAAATAGTGGAACCGCGGACGAAAAAATGCCGAAAATCTCGAAACGAATCGGAGAGAGAGAGCTTGTGCGGCGACGAATTCCAAACGCTAGAGAAAAAACACGTTGCGAATCGAACGACAATAACCGGGACTCGTGTGTTACGCGTAAGAAAATTAAAAGAAAAAAATATAATATATATATATGTATATAAACAGTTTAAAATTAACGTTTTCGATTAAAAATTGTAAAACGGAATCCGTTGTGCGAGTAGAGAGAAAAAACAAAAAGCGTCTGCGCGCGAAATTCTTAAGCCGAGCGATCGCAAATTATTGTGATTATTCGTTTTGACCGTTTTCGCGGCCGTATAATTAATTACAGTTTCCAGCACGTCTGGCGCGTCATTTATAAAATAGCAGAAACAAAAACAAAAGTATAAATGCAGAATGCGCGGATGAAGAATAAGAAAAAAAAATTGTTCAAATAAATACGGGGAGGGGGGGACTTGTGAAAAATAAAAAAATATATATGTATAATATAAGGCGAGTCGTTGGACACAGAAGTCTAAATAAGTATAAAATAATATTTCAAATATACACGTACGTAGTAAAAAATAACATTTTTAATTGTACGATTCACTATGTAAAAAAAAAAAAAATTCTTCGCGCTTTTTAATAATTATTTAATAATTCGAATTGAATATTTGTTATTTTTTCACTGAACTCTACGGTTTTTTCTTCTTTTCACTGAACTATTCTCGATTTTATTTATTCAATTTTATCAGTCGTGTATTTATATTTCGTTCTGTTATAAATTTTTGCGTTTTATAATATACGTACCGAAAACGCTCTGTATATAATATATATATATATATTTATAGCTATTATTTTTATTATTACTATTATTTTTCGCACTTAAACTGTTTTATGTCATCGTCCTGAGTAACCAATTACTCCGTGCCGGCTAATTTTACTGGTATACGTATAATATATATATTGTATTTTTTACTTGTCCCGTTACAGCTGTCACAATCGATAAAAATAGCGTTGGATTTATCGATTCATCTACTACGCGTCCATGATTCCTATATAATAATATATTATATTGTATAATATATTGTAGTGTATACTCTTGTGTTCATTGAACTCTTCCGCGTCTATTATTTATATCACCGTAGATACATAGGATAGAAAAAAAAAACAATGTATCTATTCATATATTATTATTTTACAATTCTTGTATTTCGAAAAAAAAAAATATATATATCGAATACATTTTCGTATAAGAAGCTGCGCAGTGTATCAATTATTTTACAATTGTTTCCACTGTCCACCATGATTATTGATTTTATTGTTCCTCCTTTACCGGAATAATAATAATTCGTTTCTTTCCGAGATCTCGCAAGATCGTTAGGTCCTATGTGCGTTTTCATCGATAAAAAAAAAAAAAAAGAAAAAAAATTCGTCTTACGCATTATCGAAGTGTCCGAATAATATATATTATTACCGTTTCCATTTATATATTATAAAATTATTACTTACTATAAAAATGTTATAAAGATTTCACTGTAGTCGAGTAATATTTTTTGAATCTTTCGTCATTTCACATGATGTTTTCACCATTATTACGAGAGCTGTCGTTAATGTCGATTGTTGCTATGAATGAATATGCATTGAAGAAGTATTTCGATGATCATAGGTTACCATAGAATAGTAAAAAAGAACCCCGTGCTTAATATTTTTACGATACGTTTAATTACATAAATAAATATTATTAGTAAGTGAATAAATATTTAGTCATTTACGTCATCTGTTTTATAAGTCTTCGTTATATATCATCACTTCTTGTTGAAATTTAAGTGTAGGTTTATTAATCTACTGAAAATCCGTATGAAATCTCTTCGTTTTGAAATGATCATAACGATATGCATACTATAACCTAACCTAATCCATTTTGTTGAATTATTATTTTATAATCTAATACGTTAAAAATAAAACTTATTATTTTTTTCAATATACTAATTTTTGTTACTTGGATTTTTTTTATAGATATTAATAAAGAAGAAGAGGATGGATACGATTCCGATAGTGTCATTGTCAAAGAACCCGAGAAAGTCAAACCAATAAATCAGTATTTTTTCCCCATCACCATTCATTGGATGCGTGAGAGTTGCAAGAAACTGAATCTGCCCGCACCTCGAAAGGCGATTTGTAGAAAACTCAAGCGGTACAAGACGTTGACTATACCAAAAGAGACGATCCCCATTAAAGGCGACGGGAACTGCTGGTTTCGGTCCATCTCGGTTTGGATGACCGGAAATGAAGACAGTCATGCACAAATACGCTCGGCATTGGTGAAAGTAATTAAAAACAATTTTAAATCGCAATATTAATCGTATTCGTTGTGTATTTATGTGTTTAATATGTTACCATTATACTGTTGTCGTCAGGCTTATCGAGAAGACAAACAAATACGTGCTATAATTGGGAACGCAGACGCATACATCAAAACTATGAAGATAGATCGTGATGGTACATGGGCAACCGAGTTCGAAATAATAACAACTGCGATGCTTCTGAAAAGGAATATTCATGTATATTCTAAGTCGGGACTCGGTTACAAATGGCGCCTTTTTGGCAAGAACGGGAGTTTTAAGGACGGTACGAGACCAACTGAAAAATGCTTGTACATTGAACACGTCAATAACAACCATTTTCAAGTGGTGAAGAGTGTCATACCAGATTTGACCAAGAAGGTTGTTCGCAAGAGGAAATGGTATTATTAAAAACTTTAAAACATGCATTCATGTTGCACAATAGTTTTAAGATATGTTTTAATAATCTTTTTTTATTTTTAATAATTGCTAATAATTTCTTATAACATAATATTATGTTTAATAATATCAATTTCATGTTTGCTAAATATCAATTTCAATTAATATTAATAGTAATAATAATAATAATTATAATGAAAAAAAAAGTTTTCAACTTCAAGTAATATAATATTTTTTACAAATATCTATAACACATTGTTATTTTATATAATCTAAACATAAACTGTGGTTAAACAACTTATCTCTAATGTAATTTACTCCTATACAATATTTTTCTTCTCCATATCAATGAATATCGTTTACATTTTACAGTGTACACTACACGTCGCAGTAGTCGCGTCGGAATACAAAATATTGAATTTCGACCTAAAATGTACGATATAATATGTTTTTTAACGGCGCTCGGTATTTTTATAATAATATATTACCATGTTACATAACGTTATAACGAATTGAGATGGCGTGTTCGAAAAACTGTTTTTAAGAGATGTGTGTGTGTGTGTGTGTGTTCGAAAACTACATATTTACATTCTTCGGTGTGATGGATTACGAGGAATTTTTAGAAAATGTATATAGAAACGCGCAATTACTATTATGACTTATGGTTATATCTGCAAAGTAAGTCGGAGAAAAAACTCTTAACGGTGATTAAAATTCGCACGAATGGCGTTCAAACGAGGCGAGTAATATTATTATCACTGTACTGGTCGCGAGATGTACGCACGCACAATTTTTTTAATGACTCTTATGTACCTACTATCCGATATAGATATGAGATTGCGATTTTTCTGAGCGAGAGAGTCAGAGGGTAACACACAACACGTTTTCGTGACTAGTAAATGCATTATTTCAGTTATACGAACTAAACAACGATGGCGGTTTCGTACAATTTGTTTTTATTTTTTTTTTTTGTCCAACCATATTTAATCCGAACCGTGTATTCGCCACCACTCGAACGGATTTACACACATGGTGCGTGCACATAAATATACACAGGTTATGGCACATCGTCAGTTATACACGTCGGGACGTTTAGTAATAATTCGACTCGACTTTTCGTCAAAGAAGTTAAAAAAGAAAACCAAACGCACACACACACACACTTTTACCAAGTAGCGTCAATCGTCACGCTAGTGAAATTCCAGTCGTGGTCGTGGGCGCAGACTTTACGGACTGACATACACGGTACACGCGGTAAAAAAATGGACTTCGTTTTCTCCACTAAATCGACAGCGATAAAACGAACAAAACACTGAAACAACCGAAACCGCTGAAAATTTTCGTTACGCCGTTGTGAGTAAAAATTACTAATTGTGTAATGGTCTACAATCGAAAATATGTACTCCGAATAAAATAAACCATACGCAGAACCAACAGTTTCTTCGCTTCGTTCAGAATTTAAAATGTATTAATATTTATTGAAATTGTTCAAACGTTTCATGGTAAGTGACTATATCATATTCATTATGTATATATATATATATATCATTTTCATCGTCGTCGTTTATATACACAATATGCGTCTTAACCAGACGTCGTATGTTATAATAGTGTATTTCGATTAAGTTTCATTCAATATTCGTATTAGTCAACATATTACTACTCGTCCCTTGTTAAATGCAAATGCTACAGTAGACGGGATCCCGGAAACGGTTGTAAACGTGATTTTGTTAGTCAGATTAATAATATCCGGCGGTATAATATTGTATATTTTATGTTTTGAAAGCGATACACACACAACTTTCCATCAGATAATTAATGTAGAGAAAAAAAATCCAATAAAAGGTCAATAAAAATAATAATAATAATAATAATAATAATAATAATAATAATAATAATAATAATAATAATACAAATAATTATTATTTATTTGTTCAACAGCAAATTTCGTATTTAGAGTAGGTAATCTCAAAGAATAAACATTTTTTTATTTTCATACACAATATAGTGTATTGCGAATGTATTATGTATTTAAGTGTAATTATAATTAAGTCTCGAAACTTTTCGGTTCTGTGTTTTTATTTTTTATTATGCGACTAAGTTGGTCGAAAACATTTTCTACCGAACAACATGGCTGCATAAAAAATTAGATTAAGTATACCTTTGGACCATTTTTTTTATACCGTCTAATGGCAAAGAAAATTATGATATAAAAAACATGTATCAACACGAGATAATATTAAAAATCATTAAGTTATTTTACTACGTAATATTTTATATAATAATTTTATTCACTCGTATAGCAATGACTTTCACATTTAATATTTTCGCCCTGATATTATGTCAAAAATCCGTGTTTTCATTAATAAAGTAATTTTTTTTCTATAAATAATTAAATTTTTCAGTAACTTAAAAAAAAAAACAAAAACAAATGGGTTTTTTTTACACAATATCACTAAAATTTAAATTATATCGAAATAAGTTAATGGAGTTTAATATAAACACACACACACACACATATATATTTCTATAATAAATATAACGAGAAAATAATCGTAAAAAAAAAGTTTTAAAAAGTATTCCATAAATATTTAATGTTTTAAAAATATTTTAGCCCGTATTCTAAGGATTACCATTGCTTGCTCACACAAGAGCAGCAAGTCGTCGTTTTATTGATGTTGTTATAATTTAAGGGCAGTGCACACTGGTGTTGTAGTATGGGGTACTTTTTTTTTTATATATAAATATTTTATAATTATTTGAAACTCATTTTTACTCGGGATTAAACTTTATATTTTTCATTATAAATATGTACGAATAACTACTACGAAGAGGAGAAAAAAAACGGGGAAAAATATATTTTTTTTACGTATATACATATACTGTTTAATTCTGTTTTCGTAAATCCTTCAAGAGTAATTTTGGAGTTTCACTGGTATCTTCCACGCTTCACGTGCAAAAATATATATTTTTTTTTTAAATGAAAAAATATTAAAATTCAGCGAACAATTATTAATTTTTAAGTACGTAATATTTAAAAGGATATTTTTAAGTTTTTTTAACAAACATTTTTTACCGAATCCTACAGAAATTATCGTGTAAAATAGGTTAATATTATTTTGATTTCTTTAATTACTAGAATATATTAGAATGTAAATATCATATTTTGCTCATTTTAACAACAAAAATAATGTTTTTTTGCTTTTATGGAATTTACCAACAAAATTACGGATTAAAAACGATAAACAATTAAATAAAATTTACAAATTAAAAAATATTTAATATCATTTGAAATATCCAAGTGTATTTACGACCAGAGATCGAAAAATTTGTTGTTATAAGTGCATATCATTTTCTGTAATTTTACGAAATATTTATAAATGAAAATGTATACGATATACCCTTTTCAGTTTTATGTCGAGGCGTTCAGTGTTCTTATAACATTCAATCACTGCAAAATGTTATTTTTATTATTTTTTGGAATATCTACAATGTGTCTAAAAAAAATGTTATTCATTGACATTTATTAGCAAAAAATAAATGTCTTTACGAGTGAACATAAACGTGATGAATTTAATTAATAGAAGATATCCGTTGAAAAGATTATTTTCATAATTGTTTACCTTCCAAATGAGTACGTACTGTTATTTTTGTTATTATTTTCTATAAGTTTGAACGAGTCTTATGTTTTTCGTACAAAATTTAGTTGTACAAAAAAAAGTTCGTTTCATTTCATTTCAATAAAATTACAACATTTACCATCTGTTTAAAAAGGGATAAACGAACATTTCGTTAGCTTTTTTTTTATTATTTAATTACAGTAGTATATATATATTATATTAATACACGTGGCTTCCATGACTTTTTATAATCGTTTTTTGCATACATTTAAACTTGCCTTCCCCAAAATTTCGATCCTTTGTTCGGATTTCACCATATATCTGAAAACATAACCGACCTTCTGCACGGAATCTAATACTTCAATATTTTTTTTTCAATTGAGTTGTCAGTTAATTTTTCGAATTAAACTGTATATAATTAACCTTGCAGTATACCTTGAGATACAGATGTTTGTGTACAAAAATGGTTCTCGGAGTTTCTACTGTATAGTAGAATGGTTTCTACTGTATGAGAATAGTCGACAAAGGTATATAATTTTTCAATAAAATGTGGTGATACTTATGCCACCATAATATTATAACAATGATCCAAATAGATGTTATATATTACGAACGATTTATCCGACGTAACAAAATGGATATAAATTACGAAACAAGACACCACTTACGGTCAGCACCATTAATGTCGAATAAGATCGATTGCGTGATTTTATTCTTGAAATTTCAAAGTGCTTTTGCTTTGCAGGCAGAGGATCGTGTTTAAAAAGGGGATTGATCGGAACGAAATATAATGTTTCGTGATTTTTTTTTCTATTGTGTACGGATGGTTTTTGGATTCGTATAGAAATTCAAAATAAAAAAATAATATTTTCCAATGATGAATAGTTAAAAGTAATGGAAAAAAATCCCCTTCAAGAACATTGCAATTTGTCTACGTTCAATGATCGGATGTTAAATAATCAAAATAATAATAATAATAATAATAATAATAATAATAATAATAATAATGCAATAAACCATATTTAGAAGCGTAAAAATAGCTTGTAAGTGTTCAATGGATATCTGTATATATATAAATATACACTATAAAATACGGTGCTGAATTAGGCGGTTTAAGAACAAGGCACCATATAGATTTATACGTGAAAATTATATAGAAAATAAAAAAGCAAAAATATTTTTAACTATACATTTTTTATAATTTAACCATCATGTGGTGTCTGTCGATTGTGAGATAAGTGTATTTTCCGAAAACGTTTATTTTATTTTCCATTTGAGACAAATTAATTAAAGGTGGAAAAATTTCGTCGTAATTTTTTTTCGTTTTTTGTGAAATTAAAATAAAAAAGAAAGTTACGTCTTAACTAAATACAAATTTTTTTTTGGATTCTATAAAAACTCGATTATGTTGCTTTTGTCGGCAATATAAACATTTCGACATACACGATCCGTTTGATCATAAATTCAAGTTTTAAAACGTCGAATCTTATTTGTAAAAATATTTTTGATTTTGTAATTCGCTAAAATATGTATATTTTTTTTACAGAATTCTTTATCGTGGAAAGGTGCTTATTATAAATGTCAATCATTATACGCAATTATACGACTTGAAACATTTTTAAATTAGCCGTTATTAATTTCTCACGAAGTTCTCGTCAATTCCTATTTAATATTCACCAGAAATATTTTAATAATTCTGTTTTCAGACAAATTCTGATTACGCGGGTTTTTTTTTATCAATTATTTTTTGAGAAAACTAATTAAATGGTTTTTTTTTTTTTTTTGATCAGTGGAACGTAAAATTCGAAACGTTTTTGAACGGGTAATAAAATATACATTTTGACACAAGTGCGGATTTATATTTTAGCGTAAACTCCGCCATTAAAAAATAAAAATAATTGTGTACAAGTATGTATATAAATAATTATTATTTATTTTTGTATAGACGGTAAATATAGACAAATGTGTGTTTAAACCTACCGAATTTCAAAAGCCTGCAGTAAATAACGAAACCGCGTTACTTTTATATGTATTGCGTGTTCCGTATACTAATTAGTTGTTCATGTGGAAACTTTACGTTGTACGATAAATGAATAAATAAATGATTTGGAATTTAAATAAAATTAATTCGTTCGCGCATTTTTTTTTTTTTTTTTTGTATACAATGGCGCGTCACATACACTAAATTTAAACATTAGAAGTACTTTGCTATTAAATTTACTGGACTTTTTTGTCACTTCCACTTTATTAAAAAAAAAAAATCTGGAAAATCGTTCGTCACAATTCTCTTTTATAAACATATCGAACAAAGTGTATATTATTTTTCGTAGAAAATTGCGTTCGTTCAAAATTAAACGGTCCAAGAGTCTTGAAATGTTTCGACTCTTGAAATCGTCGAATCCGCGTATAATAAACGATAAAATTCTAAAATCTTTATAACCGAGTAATATCCGTTTAAGCGACATCCACAACACGTCGCGGATCGTTGACTTTTTTTTGTTTATTTACGATTTCAAGTCTTTCGGAATGATGTGTGATGGGAAAATGACAATTGATATTTTAAACACTTCTAATTACCTATTGGTTTGTCGTACATAGCAATCGATAATATTACACCGAATACGCTTCTCTTAACGCAATCGCGAATGCAATGATTTACCACCGTGTCACATTCAAATCTATAGTAATAACGAAATTCTAAATTTTACTTTATCCGAGTAGTATTCGGTCGGAGTAATGTCACTCGGTGTTCTCCTATTACCGCTATGGTACGTTGTCCGTTTTTGAAATCACTAAGCCGTACGAAATTGACGGCGATCGCGTGCCGCGCAAAATTGTACGCTTTGTGCATACCGTCGTCATCGTCAGAGGAAGAGGAAGAGGATATCGTTGGCGCGTCGAGATTTCAACTGTCACGAGACGTCCGGAGAGAAAGAGAACCGTTTCTTTTTTATTTATTTCCCGTTTTGTGACGAAAATACGTTTTACGTACGAAAATATTATTACGATTACGCATTACAGATTACAGTGAGATACGCTGTTTTTTTTTTCTGCTCTCCGGCAAATATTGTTTTCGTTCGCCAGCCGTTTAGAACGCCGACACAAACATAATAACCGCGTTATTACGAATAATCTTCTAACAACAATATTATAATCGTAATAATTTCGGTACGCGGCGTACTACAACTGTGTTTACACGGTGCGCACACGCGTCGTAGTATTTACGGTAAACTAATTATTATTATTATTATTATTATTATTATAATATGGTTTGCACGTCGGTCTCCGTTACGCAATTATATTTTGCACGGGGGAAAAGAAAACTTAAAAACAAAACGACGACAAAATAAAGGAATGATTTATTTTCATAAATAATATGCATGTTCATAATATGTGTTACGTTACCACGACGAGGTGTTTGTAGTAATTTCAACTGAAAAGTGTGCGTAGACACGAGCGCCAATGTGATTATTACTAATAGAAATTTCCAGAGGATTTTTCTAGCGTGTGATGGCGAAAATCTAATTGTCGGCACGCGGAGAGAAAACGAGAAATCGTCCACGGCGCCGCGCGGTCAATGGGAGAACAAATGAATACAAGAATACTCGATTTAGGAATTTTCAACGGAACGATATAAGGGGCAGGCTTTTAATGTTATTCTTACATTTCAAGTGCAATTTTTTTTCTCTCGTAGAATTTTTCAAAAAAAAAAAAAAAAAAAGTATACGATTGGAAAGCTTATTAGGAAATTTTTATGAAATTTGCACACCTCACAGTGGCGGAAAAAAATGAAATAAAAATAAATCGTTAGACAGAAGTTAAATTATTTTATTGCTAGCAATTCAGGACGTACCGCCGGATTCAAAGAGAAAAAATCTCTCTCTTTTTTTGGAAAAAAAAAACACAAAACTGAAATTTCAATCCAATAACCCGGGTAACATTATTGCGCCGTTCAGTGTCGGTTTATAAACGATCGTGACAGTTTTTACGCCGCGTCCAACGCGGCGAATAGAATTATCAAATAGATTGGATTGTCCATCGTACGCGATGAATTGACGAATTCGTCCGCGTTCACCGCAAAGTTTGAAAATGAAATTTTTTCTCAATATTCGCTCTAGACGCGTAAATCGTAAATCGCCGTTAAATGCTTGTGTGCGTTGACTGTGTCGCGTTCTGTCCACAAATTCGTTTCGAAATTAATAATCGGCTTAACACCAGGCATTTCACATGCCGTTTTACCTTTCGAACAAAACATACTTATATTTCAGACTATTCCGTTACTCGTTACATTTTGATGAACGCTCGTTAGTCTTACCTACTCGGTAATGTAAAATACCGATTGTGTAGTATTCTTCTTATTTTGTCCGTTAACGTACGAATATCACGTGCGTGAATTCGTGTGTATCGTCTTTTTGTTTTTACCATTATATTCAATTTAATATCGTTTCAGTTATGTTAATTTCGCGTACCGTCTAATATGATAATTTGCAAAAAAAAAAAAAAAAACAATGTTTTTACGGATTTACGTTTGTACATTCGAATAAATAAATGTGCGTGTTTACTCAGCCACAACCTCGAGTGTTATAACAAATGGGCGGGTGGGAGGAGGATAAAATTATAATAATAAAATGAAAATCAAATGCTCGTTAAGACTGTAATCCGTGGTTAACGTGTGAATAAACGGGTTTTAAAACAAATATCATGCAAATCCACGCGTACGACAAAGGGCCATTACACACGTGTATACATAAATATTTTAAATCGTGAATTTACGTTATTGGAATAAATAATTTTTTAGTTAAAATTCGTTAATATAGGTACGGTATTAATTAGTTTTATACAAACTGAATTATAATAAAATAAATATCGTTTGCAGTGCGTATTATAAGTTAAAAAAAAACATTAAAATGTATACATAGATTATAATTAACATAATTAAAATCTTTTAGGAAATCCTTTTAGAAATTTTTAATCAAAAGAAAAACAAAATGTTCATTTAATTACGCAGACTAAGAAACTTAAACAAAATGGCACTTTGAACATTTCATTCGAAGAATTTTCTTTTAAACTTACGGTTGACGCATACGCTATATAATACAGCTGGTATGTCCATTAATCACGGTTTGAAATGAGGCGGGGTCTTTGAATGGAATTTTTAAGCCAATAACGCTCCTATAAGTAATTGATGAGTTCCTTTAATGTATTCAAATTTCTATTTATTTTATAATATTATTAATAAGTATAATATATATATAACTGCTTTTGGTAACAATGAATATAACAGTGTAACAAAAATACAAACGAATCAAATTGTAATATTACACTGTCAAAGTATTCGTCATAAAACTTAACGTCTAATTTAATAACTAACGCACGTCTAACAGAAAAGTAATAGAGAATTTTGACTCTGATAATATTATTATCAGGTGATAATAATGAGAATATTTTTATTTTTGTAAGAATCAAACGCATTTTTAAAATAATTCGGTTTACTTATGTTCTATGTGTTTCCGAGACATTCGATGGTACTTCGCTGTTCAGATAAAAATTATCTCAATAATAATAATAATAATAATAATAATAATAATAATAATAATAATAATAAAAAAAAAAACACTCAGTTCGATATATTTTATTACATGATATATTTTCGTAGGGGATTTTCAGAGTTATATTAGATTTTTATAGAGTAACGGAGAAGCTATTGCTTTTTCAATAATGTTGTTATTAAAGCGCAAATTGCTTATATTATTTGTTTGTCATTTCACTACTCCGTTTCCAGTCTGACCGTCTGACGGTTCACAAACCATTAGTCACGTCGTTGCGCAATATGTGATATTGTACTTGTTTCCGTATACTTATATAATGTACACAAATGGCGCACGATAAAATGAGAAAAAATACAAATAAATACAGAACGTATTAATCAGAAATTCCAATAAAAGTAGTTCCGAATGATATAAATTGTGATACGTTTAAATTTCGAATAATAACGACATTGCACGAGTCATTGAGCTTCTGAAATTTACATAATACTCGTATCATTACCGTAGTTCGTTACTCATATTGTAATCGTGTTGTTATTGTACAATGGTTTTTTTTTAAAATATTTTTTAGAGCTTTGACGTGTAGGGGTGTACACCACACCATATTGTTATATATTCATAATATAATTATATTATTATAATTATAATAATTATTCGTTTATAATTGGTCGTTATTTTTGTTGGAAAAATTTCACAAGGATTTATCACTGAAAATTCAAATTTGACAACAAATTTTTCAAATTTGAAACGTTGTTATGATTTGTGAGGCTTATTAAAAAATTATCAGGCCTAAATACATAAAATTTCACATTATTCATTATAACAATAAAGACTTTAAAATTACTGGCATTTTAAAAATTGGCTATTTATTTAGTTCAAAAATCGTATAAATCGTTCAAATATTGTCCGTACATATAATTATTATTGACGCGATATTTCGTATAGCGTACACGTCAGGCCGATTCACATAACACGAGCTCATAAAATACCAAATAAAATCCGGCGATTAAAAGATATATTATATAAATAATTCGAGTGAGCAACAAATTTTATTATCGCGATGTCGTTTATATTAGTGCCGTGTACGATTTATTACGCGCGCAATGTACAAATCGTATTACATTACTATAATAATAATAATTATAATAATATGTAATTAACGCGACTCAGTGGAGATTATCACTGCTCATTCGTTCACTAATATCACATCGGCGCAAATATGCCACATAATATTACGACGTTTCCGTAAAGTCCGTCCGCGGTGGACACCACACTGCATATGTGTAATAATATTTTATTACACCAAACCGTATATTATTAAAGGGATTGAATTTTCTCTCTTCGTCTTACACACACGAAACATAGCGAAATAGACGTTTCCTACATACAAAGTACCGATCGATTATGTGGTACGGTAAGAGATTTGAAAACGGATTTGAATTCCTCGTGAAGTCTACTTGAGATCGACTTTGTCATATTTTTAATATTTTTCTCATAAATCCTTAAAAATTAATTGAACGATTTCCAAACGAAAAAATTAGCCAATAATCAACTTTTAAAGGTTTAAAAAAAAAAAAAAAATGAAAAAAGTGGAAAAATCGTTTTATAGTAAAATTTCACGACGAGTTGAAATCCGCGTTCAAATTTCTTATGGCACTACAAGATCTCTTGGTACGTTGGAAGTAGCAAACGTCTATTTTGTTATGTTTTGTGTGTGTAAGACGAGGAGAGAAAATGACCGTTTTCAATCCCCTTAAATAAAAGCTATACAATTATTTTTTTATCGGTTATAAGTAGACTCGCCTCCCACGCGTCTTCTCTGCGATTTCTTTGGACGTCTAAAAAGTAATAATTTTTTTTTCTTCTAACGCGCGCGACCTTTCTCGTGTGTCGACCACGTTTATGTCGATTGTGTGTCGTGTTCGGTTTCAATGACACGACGAAAACGATAAATTACATATTGTCGTTAAGGACATTATAATCGTGTAACGTACTTGAAAGTTGAAAAAAAAAAGGAATAAATAAAATAATCATACGTTTTTATTGCGGTTATACTTCATAAATTATACGCTCTTCAATCGAATCGAATTCGTCGTTAAAAATATGGGATAGTAAAATCGTCATAATATTATAATATTGTCGCTTTGCACATCGTTTTCAGTCATTTCCACATAATTCTCACTCTCCCTCGTCGTCCGCACACGGCAACGAAAACATTTTCTGTATTCTTCGTGCGACTAATTTGGAAAAATTAAAAATTGTTTACACGTGTGTACCGCAGATCATAGTATCGAATCGGGCTGAGATCCATAGGCATAGTTTTTCGATAAAATACATACTTTGTAGCGCGGTAAATGAATTGGACTTTTTTCTTCTTCTCCTCGATTGCCGTAAATTTGTGCAATAATACGTTTGATATAAAAACAAACTAAACGGTAAAATTGTTAAATAACAGAATCGTATTTTATCGTTATTGAAATAGGCGTAAAAATTATATAGTTATCTTAACAGAATATTGTATGTTATAATCCCTAATAATTATGATTTTATTTTAACCATCGTAACATTTTTATTATTCTCTCGACGGTGTGTTGAAAATCCTTTTGAATATTTGTCGGAGAAATTAATCAATAATAATAAAAATCACCAAACGGCCAAACTACCACCAAATAATAATCGAAATATATAAATTAACAAAATATGAGTAATTGAATAATAATAATAATAATAAAAAAAAAAATTTAAACAATCGTTTTACATGTAAAACGCGTATAATTTTGCGTCCTAATAATAATATTAATAATTTATTGTTTCGACGTTTCGGTACCGTTGAACGATCGAATTGATCGATCGACACGCGTCATTGATTCGAATATTAATTCATTACGTTACGGACGAGATATTTTCGCGTGTAACTCGGGTAGGTGTCTTCTACATGTATTATTAAAAAAAACCCGTCTATTTTGCCATCGGACTTTTCCGAATCGGAATACGCACTCGTGTACTTATGCGCCGTATAACTAATTAAATATTGTGAACGCGCGTCTGAGTGAAACTGACTCGGCGCGGGTATGTCGTCGTCGTCGTCTCAACGCCGTTTCGGGTTAAAAAGTTTCCTAACCCGTATAATTAAATATGACGGAAAATACGCGTGTGACATCTCCGCGTACGCGTTTTCAATAATAAAATTCTGGTCCGACAAGCCGTTTTTTTTTCTTCACACCGGGGGACATTTTTCGTTAACCCGGGGATTCAATAATAATTACGACTATAACGTGGTACGACTGTACGGCGAGTATTTTCATCGTTTTCGATAAGTGACGAGACGTGTACTTCCAATAATATAAGGAATTTAAAAAAAAAAATAACATTTTGAAATGTCCTTAAAAACGATTTGGCGAGTCTCACGAGTCCTACCGATGATATACACAGATTTGTTGAGAAGAATACTTTTATATTGTTCTCGGAACACGCTTATTAGGATAAACGGACAACACTATCGCGTATTACGAAAATCACGAGTTTCGTTTGTCTGTTTTTTTCCGTCAATTTGCGCACAATCATAGCGTGTTTTTCGCATAGAAAAAAACCTCATCGTAAAAGAGGCAAATCGTGTTTTACAACAATATATTTTTGTTTTTGACTCTTAGATTTCCATAAGCAATTTTAATATATTTGTCTTTTTCACGACGGGTCTAACGAAATGGAATCGGAGGTTGCGGGCTAAACACGATTCCAAGAGAGGAGTTCGCGTAAAATTTCAAAAAAACTTTTACTCGGATCGACTAAACCATGGATCATTTTGAAAACGTATCGGTAATTTTTCTTATTTGTCGGCTTTCGATACGTTTAATAAATGTCTTATATGATCTAAGTGTACAACATCTTGTTTTAACCCATATAATTCCGCTCGATGTTCAACAATGACACTTATCCTATGAGATTTCTGTGTACGGAATGTTGTTTTATATCGACGAAATATTGATGTTCCGCCCTTCCTCCCTCCACGGTGTGCTTCGTTGTGTATGTGTCGCCCGCAATACCAAGACGTATAATATTTCGAATTTTCTGTTGATAATAACGTTGTGTTAATCCTCCGTAACGTAATAAAAACGATATTTATATTGCAATATTATATTCGTATATATTACAATATACATTTTTATGTTCTCGAAAAAAAAAAAATGCGATTTCGCTATGTTATTTTTATCTGTAAGAGTCACTCGAGAAATGCCGTTGTGGCGCGTTCTCTCAAACCCCATTTGCATTTTATTCCGATATTTTCATCCACGTCCCGTTCAAACGTATGCGTTACTAACTCATTTACCGCAATCACGTGAATTTATATCGGGTAGACCATAATTTTCGGTTATTTTTTATTTTTTGTTGTCCTTCTTAAGTTTATACACCAAAAAAATTTAAATAACAGTAATTCTAGAAAGAAAAAAAAGTATATCGATCGTATAAGTCGGAGGACATCTGAGTAATTTCTGCGTGTAAAAATATGTGGGAAATATAAAAAGAAAATAATAATAATAATATAAAAAAAAAAAAAATACACACGCAATAATAACACAGTCGTCCGCCGCATATGTGTGCTGCTGTCTGTGACATGTCCACGATATTTTTGATTCGACTATAAGCAAAACGTTTTGTGTCAATATTGTTATACTATTATTAGTTGTATGCACTATATACATATTATATACGTAGTAAAAAAAAAGAAAAAAATCGATATTCAATCATCGACGCCATTCTATCAACTGTTCAAGAGAAAATAAAATAGAATCTATACGCGGGAAGCTATTGAATATTCCCGATGACATTATTGAATAGTGAAACGGAACGATAGCGATTTTGAATGGACTGTAAAAATTGATTCGACGAGTGTTTTTTTTTTTTTTTTTTTTTAATGGGTTTTACAATTTATGACGTTATAACAAGTAAGTACTGATACAATAAAGTATCAATCCGTGAGGCTGAATTTCGCTCCTTATCCCGTCCGAAATTTTGGAAATGAATGATTCTGTTTGTAATGTGAATGCGGCGACGGTTGAAATGTTAATAATGGTCAATTCGTATAGTTAACCACAGCACAACTATAAAACAGAGATACCATACGATATTCTGTACTCGTATCGCGTATTCGTGAAAAATATTTCACACCTGATTTGGATTCTGGTCGTAGTTTACGATACTTTATTACTATAATTTCATCGTACTGATAACAGATTTAACTTAAAATAAGTTGCGACTTAAAAAAAAATATAAAATACTAATGAAAAAACGAATTATTAATAATAATAAAACCTACGCAAAAATAAAATACAAAAAAAAAAATATTGGCGTAAAGTTTGTTTCGTCTGAGTTTTGCTCGTAACGTGTGAATTAATAAAGAAACATTGCGAGTTTTATATTATACGCGAACAAAATACAATATTAAATTATTTAAGTATTGTAAACACTTTTTTTTGTTTTTTTGGGTGATTTTAAGACATTTGTGGGACCAGTAGGTATGATAGGTGGCACCTTCAGTTTCTTAAAAAAAAAAAAAAGTAAAGGCCTGAAAACGTTCTCCTTCGAAACCGTACAGAAAGTTAGCATTAATGATAACTAATAAAAACTCAGAAGCTTCTTCTTCACAACGGTAAATGTTAGTTACGATCTCTGCGTTATTTAGTTATGACGTTACGGACTTTCAAAGTTGTGGTGGTATTCTTTTGCGAACATACTGTATTTGTGTAATACTCGCATAAAATTTGAATAATGACGCGTACACATTTTAGGTGATTTCTTTTCGGAATAATGTTTAAATTTCCATAATTTATATGTATATTGCTTTCAAATAATAAATCAAAAATATATAACAGTGTAATTTATTATACTGTGTCTTGCGTCGAAGTTAACGAGGCGAAAAAAATGCGTAACGTTTACGCGTCCGTATTCGTTTCGTACCTATAAGTATTACAGTATTCTATTATTATCGGTTTCCCAACTGAAACTCGTTTTTAATTTATAAGTTCCAATTTACATTGCCTATCTAATGCGTACGAACACATTGTCGTCCAGTATTGTCGTTCAATATTATTTTATGATAACTGTGAGTACAGCCAGTCAAATGAAGGAAATTATATAATATGTAATTGAAATTTTTGCATTACCTAATGGTTGAAATAGCAATACGACCAGAACGATGGAAAGGTCGTGTGCAGACGAAATGTAATATTATCGAAAATAACGATAATGGTAATTGTTCTGGAATAATGTTTATAATTAGTACATATATGTTACGCGTTTACACGAATCGACATGAAATACAAAACACACACGCACATAATCCTAAAAACATTATGCGAAACGAAAAACAAATTGTTAACGTGCAAATTAATATTCATATGAGTGATCACTCATACGTGAAGGTTTGTACAAAACGCGTACTGTCCAATCCATTTGATGACTTTGTGATTGAAGGATATAACATTGACGAATAATTGTTATTGATGTATTCTCGTATGCTAACTACCATCGACCTTTCGTATTATAATAATTAAACCGCAATTATTTAAATCAGATTTGTTTGCATAATCGTATATATGTATTACGTATTATAAATGTATCGTATGGTATTTGTTTTATTTAAAAACTATGCAATTGACGCCGTTTCGTCCATCGCGTAATATCGTGTGAAAAATTAAAGAAACCGAAACTTATTGAATTTTACGAGTACTCGTGTATTTAGTACGAGACGAAATATTCGATACATTTTTCAAACGCTTGTTAAGTAAAACGCTCGGTGTGGAATTCGTAATTTTTTTTTTTATACCTCATCAAATTCAAAATAAATTATTAAAAATTTTAATAAGACACATTTGTTATCGTTTTATTTATATAAAATTAAAAAAAAACCATAGTATTTGTTATTTGTTTTTGGTAATAGAAAAATTGTCCGGTTGAAAGACATGACTAGGAATAAGAACGCACAATATTTAATGTTTAATTAACACTCGAAACGTCAAATGATCATTTTGATGGATTCAACAATATATAATTGAAGATAACAAATTTTAGATTTTTAGATTAGCGTTATGTTTCAGTGCGAAGAACACAGAAATGTGTGGTTTTTTTTTATGATTTTATTTTCGACGTTATAAGTGGGAAGAAGTTCATTTTTGTATAATTAAATTTTGCGTATTATTCGAATTCGAATACGCGTATCGTCGTTTCTTACCGTACGTTACCGGTTTCAGGAGAAAAAAAAACGGCGTTAACGACCGCGACTTTGAGCTTCGCTGCAACATGTCACATAAAACATTTTGCCCGCGAATGATCAAAACTAAACGGGAAGTGCACGCTAATACCGAGCGGACTATACGATTGAAGATTCAATGGAAGGCTTCTCAAACGTCGGAAGCTGCACGAATTTCGGTTAGACACGGGCACTTTACGGAGAGTGTAATTTCAGTGGATTTGATTACTTGATATAATTATCAGAAGCTCGTGTACAGCACACCCGCGGCCCCAAAACGTGAATTATAATATGCGGTAAAGACCGTCTGAATGAAATGTTGAGAAAAGAGAAATGATAAAATGAGACGTTACTGTGTTATTATTTAATCGTAAATAACGTAACAATTGTATCGCTCGCGGAATGTCCGCGAAACGGAAATTCGCCATTATTCGCTACAAATGTTGAATGTGAAACGTGAGTAGGTTTACGCCAAACGCGTTATAATACGAATATTTTTATTTGATTTTTTCGTATATCGCGTACACACGTTGTTATATACGCACAAAACCGAGCGGTTATTTTCGCGATCGACGAAATTTGCGAAGTACGATTTGTACTCGAAATAATTAATTCGTTTCGTTCAAAAAAATAAAAATATCGTTATATCCCGTTCCACGATTTTCGCAGCAGTGATTTTCTATCGTACAATGCGAAATTCTCATCGCCAATTCGACGTATATTACGAAATGTATATAGAAGTGGTACGTTTTCGTGAATCACCTTGGCCCAGAGTCGTATTTTCATCGGTTGTATTCTCGAGTAGAGGTTGACAATATTTCTAAAAAGAAAATATTATGAATACATACGACGAATACTATATATATAAAAAAAGATTAAATATTTGCTTGTTTGATTTTCAAATTTATATCCGAGTTTTTTTTTTTTTTTGAAATGAATCGTATTGTAATTTTACCGACTCTCGAAAAATACGTTTCAACGTGTGAACGGTGGTAATTACTTCTCCTTTTAACTAACTACCTTGCGCTCATCTTATATTGATATTATTGGACGAGACGAAATCGAGAGATCAGCCGCCGTTCCTGGTACAAGTGTTTTGTCCTCCGTGCGCGTGACAGATCAGTGGAATTTATTTTCCGACTACCCGTCGAACGAATTTTCGAAAATTAATAATTGCCGATTTTATTTTTTTAGAAATTTTGACCTATTGAGAATATTATCTGCGTTTTAATGATATGCGCGAACGTTATATCGTGTTATTAATAAAACCCTGTTATAACGTACGGTTTTTTCACGTCTAGTCGAAATGAGTGAAAATACTTGCTCTCCCTTCGGAATACCGAAAAAAAAAAAAAACAAAAAAGAAAGAAAACATTAGAAATCTTTACGCACCGTGTAACGTGTACAACTCCTATACGGAATCACACGAGACGACATATCGACCGTTTGTCGAATTCAATCGCACGAGTTTACTACGTGTATGACAAAAAAAGGGGTTACAACGAGTTTTTTGGAAATTATAAAACGTACGCGACGTATGAGAAGTCGCGTGATGTGAAAGTGCGCGAAAAGGCCCGCGAACACGAAAGAACGAATCAAATTTTTTTACCAATAAAGCTGTGCGGAGAGATGGGGAAAAAAAAATCGAAATTTTAAATCCTGGCACTTGCGGACGAGTGTTATACTGTACCGAATAGATTTCTCCCGCTCGACGAATTCAACTACTAAGACGAGAAACAAAAAAATAATAATAATAATAATTATAGTGATAATGTGCTGCGACGTTTTCGTGCGGCGGGCCCGCGCGTTTCGCAATCGAATGGAACGCAGCGAGACGAGGGAATAAAATAAAACCGTAGAAACGAATGGAAAACCACGAAATTATCAGATTCAATGATCCCGGGGACGCGGCCGACACTGTTCATCGGTGAAAAACGTTTTACATATTATTGTACCGCCGCCGTACGTATTTAACGGACGACGGCCGGGCGCGGTCGATGACCGTTGCGCGCCGTCCGTCGCGACGCCGACGTTATATCATTATCATTTTTTTTCGATCGTCTAGTACTACGGGGGTGGGGTTTTTTTCCCGCCGTTCTTTTTCTCTTTAACGCTATTTCGTACAATATATTAATTTTTTTCTACCAGATTGCTTCGTTCCTCCGCGGAATCATTTGTGAATGGTAATTTTTTTTCCTCCCGAGTCGCGTAAAATGTAACTGTGTTGGCGCGACGACGACTTGGAGTTGCCCTCCCCCCCCCCCGGGCGTGGGGTCGTCTATCACGCGCTAAGTTTAATCAACTGTTGAACTCATCGCCGTTTCGTCGCAAGTCCCCCAGTGTTGTGTCGTTCCGACGTTTTCAATACGATTGAACGCAGGCTCTTTTGAAACGAGCTTGCGTATACGCGCGAGACGTAGAGAGAGAAAAAACGCGGTTGAAATCCTACACAAAGAAACGTTCTGCAACAATCGTTTAGGCCATGTCTCATGAACACATCTCACGGGTCTCGTTTACCGCGCGATCGTAAACTATATTGTAACGCGCGCGTATCGGTTTTTTTTTTTATTTTTTTTTTTTTGAACACTTTCGGCTCTCATAGAACGATGAGATTTTACGATTTATCGACATTCTTC
Organism: Chaetogeoica ovagalla; assembly: GCA_032441825.1. Lineage (NCBI taxonomy): Eukaryota > Metazoa > Arthropoda > Insecta > Hemiptera > Aphididae > Chaetogeoica > Chaetogeoica ovagalla. The sequence goes on from CM063744.1 coordinate 3,663,747, forward strand.
AACGATGCGGTTTCTTCTCACTTATCCACATTCAGCTATACAATTGTTTCTAAGCGGTGAGAAGTTTTTTTTTTACAATACCTACAATGGGGTTGTCGAATTCAGCCGTTTTAAAAGCACGCGACAATGGTATCGAAACGTTTTTACAAATGAAAACACGAAGAAAAAATGTACGATTACATTGTTTCGGGTCGTTCGTATTTTTTCGTATTCGTCGAATTTCGCAAATGCAATAAATAATACGATGAAAATAAATACGACTTTTGCGAGATGTGGCGGGGAAAAAAAAATTCTCGAATTATTAAACGCGTAACGCGATTAAAACCGTGATAACATTTCGTATCGCCTGTTTGAAAAAAAAAAAATTAATTTATAATAAAAAAAATAGCTATTAATTGATATAACACGTACCAAATTGTACGTATTATTATATCGAGTCCATTAAATATTTTTATTACATTATATAAATATTATTATTACAACGATAAAATCGTGGCGGAGACGATAAATATTTGTTCATTAAAACGCGCGTGTATATTTGTACGAGAACGCCGTGGGACGACGGAGCGAAAGAAAGAAAAAAAAAATACGAACGTAATATATTTCGTTATTTTAATATTATAATAATTATATGGCGTGCCGGTAATAATAATTAGTATAAATATTTTTAATAATACGTGACCCGCGTCGAGGAATCGGATTTCTACGCGACAATCGTCGTCTGAACTACGCTCTTAAACGTTTTGTTTAACGGGTTTTAATTATGAAAAATTAGTCTTGACGCGTGCTCGTATACGCGTGTATGTGTGCGCACGTATTATTTCAACCGCAGTAATAGCTGTGTAACGACAATCCGTTTGGAACGCGCGTCTCTCCAGACGACTACTGGAAATACGACGACATGATAATAATAATAATTAACAACGATTATATTTATTTTTTTTACGTTTTTATTTTATTTCTCATCACGACCGACAAAACACACACTCGGTCCAATAGTAATAATATGTTTTTCGCGTGTACAAGACGACGAGTTGAAACGTTTTTTTTTTTTTTTTTTTTTTTTGGTTAGGTACGAACGCGTATACAAATAACATTTAAAAATCTTCAGCGTCGTTTTTGTTGAGCGGTCGGATTGAAATGTCGACATTTTACGAACTGACGAACGTTAGAAAATCCGATATTTATATTTGAACATTTTAAATGTTGTATGAAAAAAAAAAAAAAATTCTTTACATTTAGATTGAAATTTCGAGGACATTGAAACGGGGGAAAAAAAACGTAATTTTTTCACGCGTTCCGTTGTTCTAGCCAGACGCGAGGACTCGAATTAAAAAACGGCTTGGAATCGGCGTGATCCGACAGAGAATAATACACGTACGAGTAGTACACGAAAGAGATTTATTTCAAACGCATCGTCGGAAAAAACAATTTATAATGGTACTACTCGCGCTATAAATTAATTTTTAATATCCGCACGTATCATGTGTTATATGGCAGTGTTAGCTCGTTTTTCGACCCATTAAATACACAACCGCGATATGAGAACACTACGGCCGACTGACGTTCCGTTAATGTCGTAATGAACTTATGCGTATTATTTAAATATCACCCCATCTATTATATATATTTTGATATTTTTGCGTTTTATTTCCCATAAAAACCCGCGTAACTCATTCCGACAATATTAGCAATGCACTTTAACGATAAACGCAATATTCGAAATTGAATTCGGCAACAAAAAAGAAAATAAATAAAACTCGAGACGATGAGTGTACGCTGAAAATACGCCGCGCATACAAACAAAACGTTTTATATATATAGCACAACTCAAAAGAAAAAAAGAAATATTTTTTTTTTGATACATTTTAATCGTCGAACAGGAATAACGCGTATTATGTGTATTTTACGTTTGTTTTTTTTTTTTTTTGTCCAGTTCCTTGACCCGTCGAATCGTGAGAAGATTGCACGTGACTCTACAACCCTATCGGAAAGAGATGTGGAAAGCTTTTAGCCGAACGGTTATTCAGAAAGAGACGTGAGAAAAAAGCCGTCTGTTTCGTCGCAGGACATTTTCTATTGTGTATTTATTGTGAATTGTTCGAGAAGAGAACGCGCGTTTATTAGTTTACTCGAAATGCTAAATCGATTGAAACTGCGTAAACGTTGAAAACAAATAGAAACAGTCCAATAAATAATAGAGTACATGTATTGTGTACGTCTCACAGGAATAGAATTTATTGTCTATATATTTATATAATGTATATAGTGTTTTCACACTTATTGTGTCCGAATAGAGACGATGGTTATTAGTTTTTACGCGTTGGCGTTTTAATTGTGAAATGTAATTAATTTCAGTTCTTTATATCTAGTTTTAACATTTGTATACGTTTTATAATTACCAAATTTAAAACACAAAATTGAATAACGTCCGTTAGTCGTCGATACATATTTGTGGACGTGACGTAACATAAACTGTCTTTTTGTTTTTGAAAAATGTTCACATTTTTTTTTCAGTCTTTTAAAGGTAATATTTGATACATTTCGTAAGCGAGTTTCCTTTGTCGGTCCAATACACCAATGTTTTTGTTTTTTGCTCAATTTTCATTTTGCTTTACGGCCATGTTAACAATTGAAAATGCTTGCAAAACAATGTTGACGAAAAAATTTTCACGTTTCAAAAACACAGGTGAAACGTTAACGTTATAATTAATTAAAATAAAGCGGCCAAAAGCATGAAAAAAAAAAAATTACATTTTATTAATCTGTAAATTATATTTTATAATTTCATATTATTTTTATTCTCATACAAATGGAATTTTTCGCCTTTTTTTTTTTTTAGCACATTCTTACGTTTATCGACACATTTATTTGTGTTGAAATATTACGCGCGCACTGCGCATAAATCGGCTAACTATTATTACTATTTATCTGAATAAATTTCAATTGATTTTTCTAATTATTGATTACCTTGAAAATAAATAATATCGTTTTATATAGCTCATACACGTTTTGTATCAAACGTTAAAATTATTCACACTAAAAACAATAGCCAAAGTTTATCCCGGCACAATTGTTGTCGAATCGCGTTATTTTTCAATCATTTAATATAGTCAAATAATGTCAAATAATTTCTGGCCGGTTTTGGCGAATAAAAGAGCACTTAACGGTTTTCGATACACAACAAAACTTTTTCACAGTACCACTCGGCGGGACTCGAGAGAGCACGTTTCCACAAGCACCATTTGTCTAACATAAACCGCGCTTAAGGATAATATCGGAAAACGTTTTGAAATAGTCTGTTGACATAAAATAAATATTATTTCAGTTGCGGCGTGCCACTCAGCAAATGTCCATATCTGTTTTTCTTCCCCCTTCGTTCGTTTTGTTTCGATTGTTAATTCGTCATCGATGAAATTGTCGAATTTCATTTTCGATAAACGGCCTACGTCTCGTCACCCGGGATATAATCAGTGGTGTTCCCATAGGGTATACTCCATATACGCCGTATACTCTCATGATTTTTTTGAAAAATCATGGGTATACTGCGTATACTCTCATGATTTTTTTAAAATCATGGGTATACTGCGTATATTTTCAAATTTCAAGTTATATGCAACGGAAAAAGAAACATAATTACTGAAGAAAGGCCTCAAAAATTTTAGTTTATTTTTTATTTTTTATGATTAATTTTATTATTGGAATTTATATTTATTAATTTTCCCACTGTAAACCTCTATACTGCCGGCACACACATCACAACTTATTACGCTTTAAGTCCACAATATTATGTTAAAATTTGGCTGCAAGACCATCGATTGGCAATCTCAGTTCCACGTGGCAAAAAACAAAACGAAACAAATGAAGAAAATAAGTTCCAGACAATTTTTTTCACTAATTTATTTAATTAATTTTTTTGATAATTGTATTTAAGAAGAAATATAATTACTTCTTATTATTTATTATTTTTCATACTATCGAAATCACCTCTATCCTTGTATCAACTCCTGTGAATCGTAAGAAAAATATATGTATAATATTAAATGTTCATGTTTTGGATTTGGGTACTTAAGGCAGGGACGAGATTAGGAGGGGTGGGGTGTAACCCTCCCCAAAACTCAAGTCATTCGGCAAAAATAGAAAGTTGATGTATTTTTTGGGGGGGGGGGGTTAGTCCTCCTGGATGCAGAGTATACCCTCAACAAATTTTATGGGAACATCACTGGATATAATATGTAGCTTTCTATTGGTGAAACGATTTTCAAAATCGGTTCAGTGGTGCCAATGATAATATCTCCTACAAACGAGCTCACGAATTTCACCACGTCACAATATCATTGAGTCTTGATATTTTCGACGTTTTTACACATACACATTTGTAGAAATACGGAACGCGGCGTCATAGTATGATGGCGATTAGTTTATGCGAGCAACGACGACGCGTAATTGGAATCGGCATCGGAAACGGCAATCGTTTATAAGCAGTGATCGGTTTTTCGTTTCTCTCCACAAAGCGCGCGTTGGAATGTCGTTTTTGACGTTATCAACGGACTTTTGTCAATAGGCGATTTCACAACTGGGTCACCGGTGGTGATGTCGCCCATACGTTTTCGGTACACTGCAGGGCGCCGCCCCCTTTTATAAACCGTTCGCGATGTGCGCAACCACCGGGAAAACAAACAGTTTCAAATCGCTGTGACGGTGCAGCGGAGACAAAACGCAATTTTATGGTTGACGACGATCTGGATACCGTTACGATAACGATCCGTACGTGTTTTATCTCGTCGACATGTTCAGTTACGTGCACTAGCGCGTAATGCGCGTATCACAGGATCCGACAGCTTGAGGCGACTTGAACGTGTTAAATACCGGGGGGGGGGGGGCCATTGCCCCGGTCGACAATTTTTGGGCGAACAGTCGTGCATCGGTCGCAATAACGGATTAAAAGTATTTTAATAATGTACGAAACACTATCACGGCCAGCTGCGTATTAATAAACGAATTCGTCGGCGTGCGCGCGCCACGTTTGAACACACGATGTTAATTGTTAACCGCACTATATAGTCCCATGACGACGAGCACGCGAAAATCGAGAATTTTTCGAGAAAAATCGTTTGAAAAACGTTGAAGTGGTTTACACGAATCAGCCGTCGTATCCTAAAGTCAATTGTATGCACCGTATTTGCCTGCGTAAACATTGAATGAGATGCGAAAATCGCCGCATAAACGGGAAATAACCGTTCGTTTTCGTACCAGGATTTCGTATTGATAACGAACAATTTTTTATATGTTTGTGCGTGGCAGAGGTTCGATATAATACGCGTCGCGTAGAAACGAAAGAAATCTTCTTTATTGGGGGAAAAAAAACCGGCTTTATGCCATTTGGGCGGCAAAATAATGAAATTCTCATTGCTCGAGTGCATTGACGAGAGATGTGTAGACGAATAATAATAATAATAATAATAATAATAATAATAATAATAATAATAATAATAATAATAATAATAATAATAATAATAATAATAATAATAATAATAATAATAATAATAATAATAATGATAATACATTTTTCGCGAATACGTATGACCTACTTGTATAATAACGTGTCACTAACAATCGTTGCTCCAATAACGTTAAAATGACGCAATCCTCGAATCAAATTCATTATTATTACTTTTTTTTTTAAATGAATTTAATAATAATACGTTACTATAGCTGAAGGCTAACCACATTTACGGATATAAATTTAATAATTGAATTTTATCGTAATCGACGCGATAATTAATATAATTAGTTAACTGTTAATTATTATAGCGGTGCACGTCGAATGCGGAATTGTCAGCACCGTAGAAAACCCAATGACAATTTGACAAATTGATTTATGGAAGTAGCTCGTATTCAAGTCGAGGACGGTTTGAATTTTACATATCGGTTATGATGTTTATAATATTATATTTTGGAAGGCGATCCAGATTTAGGCGTGGTCCAGAATCGGACAAGCGTAATAGTAGTAATAAAAATATTTATTTGTAGATCATTAGAGAAATTTTTTTTTCTTTTGCTGTGTACGTTTTTTTATTTGAAATGAGAAATAATACGGTTGAACGCTGATGAAGTGCGTTGGAGATTTGACGAAATATAATATGAATCTCACACCAACAGTCTCTTTTTTCCAATGCTTAGATATTCATTTATGTGACGGTCTCCGGTAAATGGTGACGTTATTGAAAGTCTGAGCGACCGGCGTACTCGATATATTATTATTACTTAAACTAATATTAATTTAAATTAATTATTTATATAATTATTATTATTTAAATAACATTATAATGTAGTACGTAATAATAACACTTGTTGGCACGTTACGACGGTTTTTTCGTCAGGTATACGTGTTTATTAATTTCGAAACAATAAAAAATAAATGCAAAAAAACGAAAAAAATTTGAAAGAAAATCGATAATAATTTTTACGAAAAAATATTTTTTTGTTGGACTATTGGAACACGATGTATACGCATCGCGTACGCACATATACACACCGGTGTAAAAAATACTGTCGATGTACAGTTAGCATTATTATTATTATTATTATTATTATTATTATTATTATGTGTGTGTGTATGTAATATACGTACAATGCGATATTTTTTGTGTATAATAAAGTACAAAAATATCTGTAACAATGTACACAAGATTACACAATTATTTTCTTATTGACATTGTCGGTGACACAAAATACTCTCATTTGTTCGTCTTATGTATATATTATATATAGACACAAAACACACCACACACACACACACACACACATACGATTTATATAAATTATTATTATTTTTATTATTAGACTTTGAGTGGAGCCAGAAATTTATCGTATCTGTATATTATACGTATGATCTCTCCTCCACCAGTTGTGTACTACAGTTGTGTACAATTCACACTGGGCGATTGTTAACAATTACCAAAAATATATATTATCGTTTGTCGCGAAATTTGTTCATAATGTGACTCACTGCAGAATTAAATATTATTATCATACTAATTGTTATTTCAGATATTACATTATACACATTTATATTACAATCATTTATGTAATAATCGTATTTGTAATCATGACTCATTAACAATGGACATTATTTTAATATTCAATACGTATGACAACAAAACAAAAAAAAACGTGTCAATCGATTCATGGTGTTGGACGCTGTCCCTCTGACAGCTACAGTCTATCATCAATTCATATAATATACGATATTGTATTTTAATACAACAATTTTGATTCTTTTAAATCGTTTTTGGAAGTTCGACTCGCCGCACAAAAACACAATGTAAATCGAACACTTGGAATATAACCAGGTTTATAACAACGACATCTCCCGACCATCCGTATAAATTATATAAATTTATTTGCAAAATATCCCAAACACAATGGTCTAATTGTATCAAAATTACAAAATCAATGATTATATTCATATACGAGTACATAACTGTATTTAAGAATGGACTTTTTATATTGTTCGACGTCGAATTGATATAATAAATAGCAAAATCGGTATCGAATCAAAACATCTCTCAATAAGATTCGTCCTACGAATTACACACGTGTGTCGCATGTAAATCCTGCAGGCATAAACGCTTATATATTTAAAAATCACCGGTTCGAAATAATAATAATAATAATTATAAACTAGCGGACCCGGCGCGCTTCGTTGCGCAGTCTAAAGAGATGTACAATAAAAATTTAGAAATGTAAAAAAGTTGTTCGAAAAATTTTCGTTTTCTAAATTCTAACGTGAGTTTCCAAAGATTTATATCGTTGTTCTTTTTAATTTTTTTTCACTGGACATTTCTCGATTAAATAAAACTTTTTTTAAAAATCGTATAAAATTGAAGTTTTATTTTAATTCATCAAATGTTTTCTTCAAAGAAACATTCTTAGGAGAATATTTCTATAAAGAAACCAAAATTATCTCGTCTTCTTCTTACGAAAATGTTGATCACTGATTAAAAGACAAACACTACTTATGAAAACAATAATATTTGTGTTTACTTAGTGACGGTAAAAAAATAAATCATAAAAAAACATTTAACGAATACGTAATTTTCAATTTTTATTGATGAGGATAATTTTCATTTCGTCAATAAAATTTTATATCAAAAATCTTACGCTTGAATGAAATATGAAGGATTCTTGAATCTTGTAATTATTGCGCTCGTGCATGGGCACGTGTGTGCGTGTGCGCGCGCGCATTTTTCTGGTTTACTACTGGTTACTACACCTTACTCGCGAATAATTCAGAACTTTTCTTGCTATAAACCTTCTACAGATTCCAATAAAGAAAATACAAAAAAAAAAAAAAATTAAGCAAATCCGTCCAGACGTTTGCGAGTGACGCGATAACGCACGAACGGCATTTCATTTTTATATATTTAAATAGTCTGTTCTCTGTTTAAAAAAAGAAATCAAGTCTGAATGATCTGGTATAATAATTACGCCATCAATTGTTCTCAAAATCTGATTGGACCATTACACACGTTCGCTTTATTCCCGAGTGAACACTATACACTATAAAAAATAATTTTTATCACATTTGATATCAATGATTTATAAATTTTTAAAATCTATTTTATCCGAGAATTTATTAAATATTATTTATTTATTATTACCGTCGTTTCGTCATGTATCGCTCTGTATATTATACATTATATACACATAAAATTGTCCATCCGTGTCCGTGTGACCGTTATACAAAACGTTACGTTGCTCTATACACAACACTATAATACATTAATATGTGTGAGTATATTATATATATATATATATATATATATATATATATGGAGTAAGTACGTGTTATTATTTGTTATCGTCGACCACGCGTTTTGTTTCTTAAGTACATCACATACCAATTTTTATTGTTGTTCCAACCTCCTACTATTGTTCGTAAAATATTTGATTCATATAGAATACATATATATATATATATAGTCACTTCAGCGGCAATAACCACTTATCTCAGGCTTTTCGTATTCAGGAGAGCAGCAAAAAAATGTAATGATTATGCCTTATGTAATGATATGTACATTGTACACATATCATATATGTACTCTATAATGATACAAGCCAAATGTATTAATTTTGGAATTAATTTCTTTTATATTTTTTTTATATATATTATATATCAACGCTTGCTCCTCTCGAAATGCCGATCATATCATAAAAAAAAAATATTAAAGAAAAAACATTTAAATTTTAACACGCGTATCGATCCTGCATGGATTCAAAAAAAAAAAAAAAATAATAACGCTATCATTTCATATTAAACGCATGCGGGAAATGCTGATCACCGTGGCCATACACATATATTAACTATAGGCGAGAAACCGATTTTATATATATAAAAAAAAAAAAATCTTAAATAATAATAACAATAAAAAATCATATATAACGCATGTAAAAATATCTTGTAAAAATTAAATACGAGTGTGAATATGTATGTAAAAAAAAAAAGAGCCATACCATGAAAAATCACACAGCGTCGCCACAGAAATGTAAAAAGCGACAAAAACCACACATTGTTACGTCGATATCGACTTGACCATTGGTCCATCGGACCACTACCACCAGCGTCCCGGTCTAATTAAAACTAAATAATAAAATAAATCTACATCCTTGGTCCTCTCGGTGATCCCATCTTTTTTGTAGAGTGTGGCCACACACCCAAGTGACAACGACTCAATCGGCGCAAGTTTGGCACTCCATGTGATTCAATCAGTTTTGAGTTGTTTCTTTTTGTCATCGACTTCGATTTGCAAGAACTCTCGGCGTCTCGACTATTTTTGTTCGTTTTTTGAAATCTCAAGTACAACGAAAAAGGTAAGAAATGTTACATTCACCCATTTGTTGCACGATTCCCTGCTTTTTCGATTTTATTAAAAAATGTCCTAACAGTCCTCGTACTCACGACCCCGGAACACTCCTTTCCGTCAACAGGAGTAAAGTATAATTCAAATAAATAAATTAAAAAAAGGGAAATGTTATGTTCACTCCACTCCATGGACAGGTGTCATTGAGCCACTACTCTCTCTCTTTGTTTTTTTAAATTTTAGTTATTACACTTACAATCGATTGTGTGAATCTTAATGAACACTTATTTTATTCACTTTTCCTTTAATTCATAAGGTCATTAGTTTAGTTGATACATAAAACAGTTAAAAAGAAGAAAAAGTGAGGTATAATAATAAAATTAATTATCAAGAATTATACGAAAATAATAAGACAAGTCAATTTTTTTGAAATTATTCGAGAGAGAGAGAGAGAGAGAGAGAGAGGGAGAAATTAATGTAAACAAAAATGTATATTTGTGCGCTGTTGTAATGCAACAAATGGTATCTTTAAATGCACAATTTAAATACCAATTCTATTGAAGTTTGAAATATACAGACTCAGCTGATTTTTTTTTCGCTCATGAATTATATGTATTTATTTTTTCATGTGGATACTCAATATTTTTTCCTTAGTTTCATCATTACTATTAAAATCATAATGACATTCGAAATTTAAACTGTGTTCTACAGTTTAAAAATAAAATTATATTAATATAAATGTAAAACTGTATAATAAAGTATAATTTACGATTTGATCATAAGTCAAGTGCAGATCGCTAGGTGTCCTGCTCATTATATTTTTTATCGGACAAATTACATTTGCTCATTAAATTCGTACACAATAATAATTTCACGTGTCTGCTGGTTTTTACATATAAATTGTGAAGAAAAAAAGTCTATCATTGACATTGAGTTTTCATACGAATTTATTGGATATAGACGTGGCAATACATAAAAAATTGATCAAATTAAAATATTGTAAAGGTTAGGTGTAAGAACTAAATTGCAACACACACTACTTCAATAGACTACCATTAAACAACAATAGAAATATCTCGTGAGTAGTGTTCAACTAAAAATAATTAGTTAAGTAATTTAATAACTAAAAATAATTGAAATCACTTGTAAATAATATCATTTATGTTTTTTTTTCTTGCAATACTTACGGTTTAAGCACGGTTCGTGGTTTTTTTTAATATGATCGATTTGTCAATAATTAGTCTCTCTTGTTTTTTAGTTGATCTCAAATACGATTTAATTAGTTGAAGGTATAATTAGTGCTGATGTAACTGCGTGTATTTACGTAAGGAATATTTGAAAGGCTCTTTGATATGTATGGAGGGATATGCATCTTGAAAGCGAAGCTGGGGCTCATATATAGAAGAAAATTATATGCCTAATAACTCCGCAGAATTATTACGTCGTAACAGTACATATAGATGTGCGTTAGTTTATATTAATTTTTTTTATTATTTGAAATTTGTTGAATAACAAATTATTAAGGTTACACGAATGTAATAATTACTTATATATATATTTTTTTTTACTTGACGTAACGTTAAGTTTTTGAAAATTAATTTCATAATTATATTGTTATAGAAAAAAAAAACATATATTAAATTATTTATTCTAAAATTAGAATAAAAATATACAATAACAATAATGGATTTAATTATTTGATTATATAGGCTAAAAAGAAATAAAAAACATTTTAATAAAATATCATTACATCGAATGGTCAATTGCATATCATCCGGATGATTTGAAATGGCACGTAATATATATATATATATAAATGGTGCCTGAAATAAGATTTTAAGCTCGAAGAAGAAAATCGAAAATATTATTTGACATTAAACGGTTAAAACTCATAACGATTATTTTTCCAATAAACATTTCATATTCGGGTGAAACATATTTCGATAAAATAGAAATTCGTGCACATATTGCATTAAAAATGTGATGTCACGCTACCGCGAAACGGATTATGAGTTTTACACATGAACGGAACCTCATTAGGGCAACGAATAACATTTATAGAGAAAAAAGTCAAAAAATGATGTCTATTCGTTAGTATAGAAATTGAATGAAACACATTTTCATATAAGAATTGTCTTTTCTATCATTTACAAAAAAAAAAAGGCATTTGCCTCAAAATATGAATACTTTACACATAACATATATAAACCTGGGAGTTACAAGATGATTTTGTCAATGTAAATTATAAAGGAACAATGTACAATATAATAATAATAATAATAATAATAATAATAATAATAATAATAATAATAATAATAATAATAATAGTGTATTGTATTATAACGATTAAATGTCAATGCCATGCACGAGAGTACGAGTTGTGCGCGTACAGTACAATAATTATGGCTGAGTATATTTATGTGAAATCCGTGAATGTGCAATGTGTGTTTAAATACATATTATTATGGGGATACACATACGTGGAAAGTAGGACCGCGTTAACTTCGTTTTTGTAAGAATTTGTTTTTTTTTTTTTTACTAAAATTTATAATGAATAAATCGACAATTGAGCAGACACTGACCGTGGCTAAATATTTCCATCGCAATACCGTATTATTATGTATTATACAGTCGTTTAAAATTAAACATAAATTCTAATAATTATACTCGTTATTGAACTTAAACTTTACTTGTAAACAATATTGACAAAACTCTATTTCAGGTATAATATAATATCCAGAATATAGTTTTTAGTAATTTATTACTGTGTATTTTAATTGCATTCAATAAAGTCGAACAAATAATTGTTTACTATAGAAATTGTCATAACACTGTCAACACTCTTATTATAATTTAATTAAATTGTAAATAATATATGGCAACTAAATCGTTTTTATATTATTAATTATAAATTATATATATATATATATATATATATATTTTTTTTTTTTGTCCAATTAGTAATTGTTTGGTTTATTTATATTTTGATGACATTTGATGAACAGCGAAATACACGATTTTCACACGTCTTTTTTTATTTTATTTACACGATATACTTCCGTTGAATCAAATCGCTTGTCTTTTTTTCTAAATCCAAAGAAATCATTTTACAATTTGTATTTATTTAATTTTTCGATCAAGGAGAAAAGTTTAAGTATTTGAATTTAAAAAAAAAAAAAAAATCGAATCACCAACGATTTACGAATCGGCTCGCCGGGTCATTAGTGCTTTTTTCAGGAATTCTTGGCCAGCGTACTCATAAACTATAATAACCAGCAGCATCAGCGAACTTAAATTCCGTTCGTGGCACATGTTAACCGTATGTTTTCTATGAATTAAAATACTTGTTATTTGTCACGAAAACGCGTTGTTATTTTTATATTTACCATTCTTTTGATATAAAAATATTTGAAAATTCCTTCAACTGTGTTTTCAAACTCGCATCGCGCACAGTTAATAAATTAAAAATGTGCGACGGGCAACAGTGCACGTATAAAAACTCAAAGGACCAGCGAGATTGGTTTTGTCGTTTGAGAAAAGTTCTCAAAAGCCGTACAAGAACTACGTAGTAATTTAATTAAATGATGTACGTGGTGCGTAGCAATTCATGAATATATTGCAAGTTTCACAAACGAATATAATTCGGTTAAAACGAGTAATATACGAAAATTCAATATAAATTTTACAGAAAAGAAAAAAAAAATCGCGTTTGGTATTTTTTACGTTTCTCTGGCCTGGGCATATTGCAAAGAATTAATTCTACTAAAAGTTATAAATAAATTTTTTTTTTCTTGATTTCGAGCAATGATATATATTGGTTTTACAATATTACTTGTCTGCATGAACACTTTCGTGTGTAGATGATAGATTAGGATTATTGTGAATAATAGGCATTTTTTTTTTTTTTTGTTTAAACGATTTTCGGTTTTCTTCGAGATTTCCTAATTGCAATATTCAAAATAGCCGACAAAATTGCTTATAAAATTAGTAGTAATGTTCAACACATTCGTATTTTAACGAGTTATTTACTTATTAAAATTCATTTATTTTAATGAGTTCTAAATGTACTACAAACTCGGACATAGGTATAAAATATTTATCAAATTTATTTTTAATCGTGATAAACTACACGTAACATTGCCCAGTTTTTTTAATACAACGGCTTCTCGTTATTTTTTCAATAATTAAAACTTCAATTCACTTTCTAAGTCTGCAATCATTCCGAGTGCATTGACTTGGTAAACCACAATTTCAATGCAAATTCTCTTCGTGTTCATATAATTTAATTTGTTATTTTAGATCGTGAATGAAACGAGAAATCTATTGGTTTTATAATATTATTGCATATTTTTTCTTATAGTACATATAAGTAATGAAATTTTTTTTCTGTAGGAATTTCGATGTTCTCCTCGTATTTCTAATCGTATTATTTTATATAAAACACTTGAAATTTTTGTTATTAGTATATTTATCACAACATTAATACCGTATAAAAAAAAAACAATTTTTGCTCGAAATAATTCTACCAATATAACACCAAATATACATTTTTGGTCATTTTGATCAGCATACGCTTGTGTATATGGCGGTAATATAATATAGCATAGTATATTAAATATATTATTAAAATGTTGGTGTATAAAATATAACACAAAAATTACCGATTAAGAAACTGAAAAAAAATGTTGTTTAAAAAATAATTTTTTTTGTTAATAACGCGATTTATTTAACGCGAAAAAACAAAAACAAAAAAAACAAGGGAAATTAAAAATCAGAACATAACAGCGAGTACGATATAGTTATGTAATTTGAAATGATCGAGTTTTAATGGCATATATAATAATATAAAATTACAAAAAACAAAGATGTTGTAGGAGTAAAATGTATGATGATACATTTATCATTATATATATATTAATAGACGTATTATTATTAACTATTATAGAGGTGAACGTAACGTGTTTTGTACCAGAATAATATTATACACCGGTCATAGATTTTGTAATAGTTGTAGCAAGTTGATGTATTAAAGAATTTTCCACAAGAAAAAAAAATAGCAAAACCATATAAATGTGTATAATACTCATTATTTATACCGTACGAAGACCATAGAATTCATTTTGTTTCAACGAATTTACACAGTAGACGGATAATATTATTTTTTATATGTGTTACCTACCTTTATTTAATGCATATTGATTAAAATTCGAATTTAATTAATATAATACGGAGAATGCAAATCGTAAAAAGCCGAAAAAATTATAAAAAAAAAGATACAAGACTAAATGTAAATATTTAAAAAACGGTGACAAAAAAATCGTTTAATAATTTTTCAACATTCCTTTAGAATATAACAAGGCACGTTTCACGTTTAATTTTCACAATCATAAATGCGAAAACATACAATTAGTTTTAAAAAATATTGACATATTTAAAATGAATATTATCTAACTGAAGTTAATTCAAATTAGTTCAAATGCTTCGTATTATAATTATTATTTTTATTATTATTATTTTTATTGTTATTATTATTGATTGGATTTGCGACAAAACAATAAAATTTGATTTTGTAAAAATCGAACTTGTCTACAGTTATACCAAAACTCTGCAATTTTTAGTTCAGCAGTTTTTTCCTTTCGTTTCAGATGTAATATATTTCGAACATACACCGCATTTGTTCACGATTTTCTCTCAGAACGTTTTTTTTTCTGTGCTTAACAGATCTCTAATGTCTTTTGCACGCTTCTATTATAAGCTCCTCTTTCTACCACGATTCCTTGTCATTTTCAACCTCGTCCAATATTTCTTCCGTTTCTCTAGCGCCTTTTAACATTCTATCCATTCATTATTGACGGGATCTCTCCCTTGGCCGCTTTTCGTTTAGATTCTAATCCAGTACATTTCAAATCAGGCTCCTGTCCGCTCGTCAAACATGACCTGCTTAATATAAAATATGTATGTGCTTAAAAATCGGAGAATTTCCGCCACTCGAAATACTGTTCACAGACAAAAATAAGAATTTATAAATAAATCATTACAAAAACCAAAAACTTCGCTATTTTCGTATTCCTCGAATAAATTATAAAATCGTACAGAAAAGACGTAGTATATGCCGCTGTCCTATATGAAGAACTTTAGGCACTCGCAGTCAGTTTGCTATTAGATTTGTTGAAATAACTCCCGTAATATTTTTGTAGCGAATTATCTACGCATTTGTGATTTGTAATGCACTATTTTTGTAAGGGATAAAATTTAAAACCATGTTTTTTTTAAATCTCATAAAAAGTATAAGTAAAAATTACGTATAAGTATTTTTATACTATTAATGCGAAGGGTCAATGGCTCGTGTATTCGAAAATCCCAAAAAAATATAATCGGCAATCAATGACGAATATAAAATAGCGCATAAACGGGTAGGAAAAAATTACGGCCGTCTCGCGCGAACATTAAAGAAAAATGTAAATTCTTCGTATTCAGAGAGAGAGAGAGTAAAGTAAATGTCAAAGGAACACGAAGCCGTGTTCAACAGTGGGAAACGTAATGAAGTCTATATATTTTAAATACGTTATTTGAATACGTTGTTGGTGATATATTGAAATTCGAGTAGGTATAATGCGCATTTTCGTTGTAAAAGAAAAAAAAATCCGTAGTCGAAAAAAAGAAAAAGAAAAAAAAATCTCCCCGCGCGTTTATGAAAAAGTGTATAAACGTAATATTATATTAATGTATAACGTGAAAAAGTGAATTTTAAATGTTTTCCATATAAATGATATGTACAGTGAATTCACAGTGTATGAAACTATTTTCCGAAGAAAAATAACGCTACAGAAATGTTTTTCGTTATAAAAACAGAACGTATATATATATATATAAACGGTAGGCGAATATATTTAGTTCCGTTTGATATTAATCGAACACGGTCGAACACGATTTTATGAATTATTCAAGACACGATAATCAAATAGATAAAAGTTAATTAACGGGCGCGACGAATTATTTTCATAATTAAAGACTTCGTGTGCGACGAGATAATTGAACGAGAAGGAAACGGTCGTTCGGACGGAAAGGATACGACGTTAAAAAAAAAAAAATGATTTTTATTTCGAATATTATTCAATATTGATGCGTCAGAATCATCAAACTCGGATAAGAATATTGAAATCAAAAAACAAAAATTTTTTAAAAATATTTTACTCTCAGCCCAGATCGAGAGAAATAATTGTTAGATGGTCATTAAAACACTGAAACGATGTCGATTGAATCACGTTTCGCATACGAGTTACGCATTTCCGAAAAGGAATTGCCATAAAAAAAAAAAAACAGCGGGTATTAAAATTATTATTAAGAAAATCAGGAAGAAACACCGGGGACGTTATTACTAATAAAATATATACGTATTTAAAACTAAACACAAATGTCGGACGTAACGATGATAATTTTATTGTCAACGAAGAAGAGCAACTCGGAGAGACTCGTGCACCACCTAACCACCACCGACGTCGTGTAGCTGCTGATAGTGTATCGAATAAAACGCGTATTTAAAAAAAAACAGAAGGAAATCAATGAACCCGTCGTAATAGTAATAATGCGTTATTTATATATGTACTTCCAATTGTGACACGTCGTTATGCTGGTTAATCGGCCAAAGACAATTGTCTATTTATTACCGAATCACAACGATATTATACGGGGATTCGCGTACGTTTAGAATCATGCACGTGCGGCAACAAAAAACGAACTCTTTTTATTATATACTGGTGGCCAGTCAACCCTGAAATTGACGCGGAATTTTTTTCTTTTTTTTTTTTTTAATTTTAACACCGCGTTTCGATTACCCCGGAGCCCACGTCGCCACGATCGGAAATACGTGATTTGATACGAATAAAGAGATAATAACATCGTATTTCACAGCGTATTTCCGATAAAACATCCGACTGAAAGTATTTTGAAAATATCACAACGCCACTCTGATTTCTCGCTGCTTCTGTATAATGTTAGTGCTGAAACTCTTAATATTAACCTTAAGTAAAATTTTGGCCCAAAACAAAAAAATAAATATATTTGCGTTTTAAAAAATCTAAACGCATCTGAACACGTGTCTAAACGTATTCGAAAATATATAAATAAACAAAAATGTATTAAATTATATTTATCGTATTAAAGAGCATAAAAACGTAACAAAGGTATCGTTTAATATTATTCATGAAAATGCGCATGAATAATGTTAGAAAAATATCAACAACGTCTGAAAACCTGAATGACAGAAAAATGATTAAAAAAAAAAACAAAAAAAATCGTCCCAATTTTCGTTTCTTAAAAAAAAAAAAAAAAATAAACCGCTCGATATCCGATCGTATCTGAGAATTCACGTTTTTAAATTTATCGGTTGTACAATCTTATCGAGTACCGGTTAGAAAATTACTAACCACTTAATTTTGAATTACTTAAATATAATATAATACAAATTAACGCGCCTCTCTCTCACTCCTCCATTGTTATTTTGTCCAGAATCCGTTCCCGAGATAAAACTTTTATCTTTAAAGTGAGTAATAAAATAAAAAAAAAAACTTCTGCCGATTACATAAAATCGCGTTGAACTCGTTCGAATTACTATTAAACGGGAAATAATTAGGTCTACACTACACATAATAATAATAATAATAATAATCGTGTACTATTCACACGACGAATCAAATGTTTTTTCTTAATCAAATTAAAAAGAAATCGCGTTTCCGATTTCTCTACGATAATTCCGTACAGTAATAATGAAATGCACGTTTTGTTATTATAATAATCGTTTCGAAACCAACGTGCAAAATGCATTGCGAGAATTTAAATATTCACAATATTCTCCCGCTTAATCAGTTCGAAAATCGTTTGAGACGAATCGCGCGTACGTATTTACTCGCGCAAGCCATTATTATATTATTGTATTTTAAACTACCGTGTAAATACTACGACGAGTATATTTATATGCGCAACACATATTAGATAAAAATTTCAGATATTCGTTTTATTCATACAGATGTATTTTTTAACGTATGACAATTACGTATTTATATATATACGTATGTATGTTATATTATATAAAATATTTTTTTTTTTTGTACCATTAAGAATAATACAAATGCTTCGAGTGTTGATGTGAATTGTGAATGACATACTCCATTCGTCTTCAAAAATATACCGTTATTACTACTACTATTATTTACGGGAATAAAAAAATAAAAATATTTTTTCTTTCGTGTATTATCTATTTTTTTTCCCCAGTAAAAAATAACAAATTCTACAAAAAAAAAAACCGCGTACGTTCGGTTGATTGTATTCTATACAATTACTTCGTTATTAATTATTATAGTTTTTTATTTACTATTAAATTTAATTTACGGATATCAGGTATGTACAGGAAAAAAAGACTATCGATAAATGACGGTTTATGATTTTAGTAACATATTTCAATGCGGAATATTTTACAGAAAAAAAAAACTTAACGATTGGGGACAGTTTTTACCATTAATTCTTATAAATAATTTCGCAGTTTTTTGTCGGACCGAAAGTCAGATATAATTTATTAGAACAATATCCGATATCATTAGGCCGACGATACTCGATGCGCCTAATCGATACAACAGTTATTTAGGCCGACCTTGTATTCAGAATGACGTGTATTTTAAATAAATATACAAGAACGTTTGATATATTTATGATATTAATAAAATGAGTTTTTATATTACCGCAATTCGGTTATGTGTTTAATACCGAATATATAAGGTCGGGCTAAAATAATTAACTGTAATACAAAAATCATCATTATGATTATTAATCATCATACCCAAAATGCTTGAATTAATGCGAATTCGCGAAGAAAATAAGTTATCTCTAATTTTTTTTTACTAATTACACAAATACGGAATTAAAAATACGGTATTTTATACGGCGAACAGGGAAATTCAAGCTCAAAGGTTGACTAAATGATGGCCGAGTCGACCGGTTCCTGCTGATAATATACGAAGCATTGCAATTGGATCAACTGATGAGACTGGAACGTCATTTACGATGTATTGTGATTACGTCAATGTACAGGTTATTATGTGTTAGACGCAACCGACACGAGTCACACACTAAATACGTTTAGTGGTCTCATCCGTCGATTACAGTTATATTAAAAATTAAATTAAATAAAGTTTTATTTGTAAATATTTAATTTGGTTTTCAATCTCAGTGAAATCTGTTATTAAAACCCTTACATTTGACAAATTTTAATTTCGGTACGACAGACAGATTCGTCAGAATATTAGAAACAATTTCACATTTATGGTGTGATAATAAGAGATAAGCTTTCAATGAAAAAACACGCCGTACATAATATAGTAGAACCATTGGCAGCATAAAAACTCTTTTTTTTCCCTATATATACATGGTCTCTTTGTCGCCATCGTATATAAGCAAAATATTTCTTACACCGCGAACAAATATACACAAATCAAAAAAATAACGCAAACCTAAATTAAAAATATATAGTTTTCAAATGACTAATCTGTTTGTAAGAGGTAATTACGCGTTTATTCGCTAAACGTTGTAGCCACACGGGAAACAGTTGCTGAAGGCGAAAAAAAAATGAAAAACAAATATAATACGAATATGAGATGTCGTCGACTATAGGAAAGGAAATAATGTATTATTATTATTATTATTATTATTATTATTATTATTATTAAGTGAAGAACGCAATCGTTGAGTCAAAATGTACGTGAACAAATGTGGAAAAAAATGCCGAATAACATACTCGTACATTTGTAAAATATGCGCATTATTAAACATATAATATTCTCCATTGAACGTATTCCCATCTAAATAAAAATACCGAACAGCTTCCTCGTGTCGTGTAGGTTGTTATAACTTTACATTAATACTCTCTTCGTACAATGTCTTATACATTTAAAATACCTTAGTATAAAAATTCTCAAAACGAAAAATCATCAATTTTCTTCGCCGTTAGAATTAAAAACTTTGCGCTGAACACGCGCATACGAGCATATAAGTCGTAATATTTTTGGACGAAAACAATTTTAGAAAAAAATTCGTAAAGGTTGCGTTTATATCTGCTCGAGTGAGTGACTTGTACAGAAATTTTAGCATCGAAATATTTATTTTGAATTTGAAAACGTTGATAAATCGTTGTAATCGAAATACGACGCTAGAAATCGATTGAAAAATAATGAACACGATAATATTATCTGCAATAAAATACGTATCTCTAAACTTGTTTTACATTTTCTTTTTAATGCGAAAATTGTCTCATGTTCAAAAACGACATTTTACTGTCTTCAGCAATTTTTCAAGTTTTTTATCATCATTATTATTATTATTATTATTATAAAATTTATGAAATTACTGGGAAAACAGAAAACCGTGTTAAATAAAAGACCACACAGACATATTTTTTTACCAGTAAAGTAATTCATTATCCGGTCATTTGACACGTAAAAGTGTTTACTGACAAAAAAAAAAACACCTAACTGTAAAACCAATAATACGTTGTTCACATTGTTCACAATCTACGAATAGTATCTAATAAATACAATTGCAGAACTGTACACGACGTTATAATAAATAACGAATCGTACACTGTACAATACAACATATTATATAATAATTAATTTTTCATTACACGTCACTTTTTTCTCCTTTTTTTTCTAGGACATTTTACTCCCGGAATATCGTATTTTTCTACAAATACTCGAGAACATTCAACGCGACGTATTTATAAACATTATTTTTGGATTCGTATATTCAAATGTTCAATTAACTTCCATTGAGTTCGCGAGAAGACTTTAATGTGGTTTCAGCTAATTATAATTGTATGTATATATATATATATAAGTTTATTCCCTTTTGAAATGTTTCGGTCCGTGGTTGATATAGAAACGTCGTTATAAATTTAAATATTTACGCTTTAATTTCACCAAAGGACGCAGTTTTCACGTTGTTGCGTCGGTAGAGTACATAATATTATAATAATATACGATATAGCGTATAATTATTATTAGGCGAAGAGAAAACCTCGCACGACGAGAACTTCTGCGACGATTAGAGTAAAATTGTAATCCCGGCGAGAAACTATGAAATATAATATTATGTGTGCAGGAGAATATTTTCGAAGCGTTTAATAAATATTGTTTAACAGAACGGTTGCACGCGAAATCGTGAAACAGAATATCATTATAAACTCGATTTACAATGAAACGACGGAGAAATAATACAATTGAGACGTTTCGTTATGGACATTATAAATGCACGACCATAAATCAGCGTCGATTTATTTTTTGTTAAAAAAAAAAACAATATTTCTCTGGATGTGAGTTCAGAGGAACTTCCGAAGAGAAAAAAAGACTACGAACTAAGAAATTATTTGATATATTTCTCGTTTTAGTCTAAAAATTCATGTCTACGGCAAGATGATTACAATTTTATGGACAACTCCGAGCTCGTTTTTTTTTTTTTTTGCGGGCACAAAGGGAATGAAACGTCTTTCCAATGTGCTCTCAACGGGATTGCTGCAAAATTGTTAAAAAAAAAAACAAAAAAAAAATTATCGTGTTAATACGAATTTTCTGATTTCGTATATTTTTTCTGCGCAATTAATAATTATGTTAAAATACGATATTTTTACAATTAAACCTCCGATACTGTTGGTGTACGTTTCACGAATGAATAGCGGATTTCGTTATTCGTTATATTATTTACGTTAAAGCGTGGCGGTAGCGACCGTTAATAGTCATTGAATACGTGTGAATTTCGTACATTTTCTTTGTCCAGGTGTACGAGCTAATAATAAATGGATCGATCGGTTCGTATGTAGTTGTTTAAATAGAATAAAATGTATTTAATTTATTTGGCATTTATAATATATCATAATCTTCATAGCGTTTTCTTTCGAGTTTTTTTTTTTACAAGTAATTCGACGGAAGCGTTGTCTGTTCGGGGGATTCATTTAACGGAAGACTACAAATGAATAATCGTCGAATGATAAGGCGACAAAACGGTTCACCGATAAATAACACATCCAACACTTCATGCGCCGAACAGTGGAGTTAAATTTTATAATTTTATTATAAAAGAACAATTAGATTACGTTAATAAAACACGGGGTTTTGTTATTCTGTTGTCATTCGACTATTCGGCGGCGGTAAATTTCTCTGGTCCGTTCACCAGAGTCCAGTGTTTTATTTCGAACGGGTCTCGCGCCGTGTGTGGCACGTACGTAACGTAATACTGTATGTTCGAAACGGTCGTTTTAATGACTAATACGTACGGGGGGATTACATTTTTAATAATACCAAAATAATTGTCGCGGTTCGTATTTAACACAGTGCGGAGTTACAGTTTTAAATTAAAATTATATCATTATAAACCGGGAGTTTTTTTCTTTTTTTATCCGTACCGCGCGGCAGAACAGTAAACGCACCCGGGTGTATTACGAGAATTATTTACATTAGATTATGCTGTTTAGTTACCGTTATGCACCGGTGTTAGGTAATACCGACACTTGTAGTTATTATGTTATTACGTTCATCATCAGTGGCGATGTGTACACGGCGTAATGCGAGGTCGTACTAACGCTACTGCGCACCGTGTATCGAAATTAGCGGCGGGCGGGGTGTAATAATAAACAGTACGAGGCGAACAATTTCTCGTGTTAATGAAGAAAAACGAAAAAAAAAAAAGAAAATAAATATCCAATAGTCCATTTGACCGGTAAACCGTATTCTATGTGTACTCGATGTAAAATCGTGACGGATTAATATTGCCATCCGTTTAAACGGATATGGTGGTACGAGCACGATGTAGACGGCGGACAGCTGAGCGACATGCGATCGTCAATCGATCGGCGCGCGACAATCAAGTGGCGTCGTATAAAACACGTAATTTACTTTAAAAAAAAAAATTACGTTATTTGTCGTTCGCATAGTATTCTATCTAATCCAATTAAGATAATACACAATTACCGTTATCAATTAAAATAATCGATGCCTATATTCGCTTTCGATACATTAAAACGTCGACGTTACAAATGGGACGAGCGGAGAAATATGAAACGTCTATTAAGGGAAATTGTGAAAAACGAGCCCTAAAAAACAAACAAACAAACAAACAGAAAAACGATCTCTTTTACCAATATTAAATATCTGAAAATCTCGCGTTGAATATTCCAAAATTGATAGAAATATTTCGAAAATTTCTTTTCCCGATATTATTGTATAGAACACACGCGTTTTTGCGAACATTTCTACTGTTACGTATAACCATTAGATTTGAAATTGTGAACGAATAAAAATTATCGACGAATTTTGCGTTTTTATCTAATTTTCGGTAGTTTTCGTTTAAACATTTTTTTTTTTTTTTGGTTCTTTTGAGAAAACCAAAGACTTCTCTGCCGATAAGACCAACCCAATGCAATTTTCTATTGGCGATAAACTGTGATTATAAAGAATAGGAACACTCATTCTTTCTCTGGTAGAATTTTCGGGTACAAACATAATGATAAATGACATCGTTTTATTTCAATATAATTCTCGCTCCGCTCAGAATCAAAATGAAAAAAGAAAAACATTAAATTATCACGTGAAATTGCATACGTAAATATTGTAATTTTCACTGAAAAATCGTTATTGTAAATGTTCAATGCGAACTGGGCACAATACGCATCGATAATGTCTAATATTATATATTTGTATATAAATAATAATCAAACGATAAAAGTAGGACGCCTGGATTTTATTTTTATTTATGCACGTGTACGTATAATAATATACGAGTATATTTACTTTTTTTGTTTATTTCGTCCGTAATCGAATATTCTCCCATGAAACGTTCTCGCGTTCGCCATTGATCGATCACCGTGGATAATTACTATATCGGATAAAGAAATCTAAATTTTCGGATAAAAAAAAATTAACCTACTATCGTAATTGAATTAACTAAATTTATATATATATAAAAAAAATTAAAATATCTCCCAAGTTTCGAAAATTAACCGGTAAACCGTTCAACGGGGTCAAAAACTATTATCTTTTTTTTTATTCCATCATAAGACGCGATTGAGGTGATTTTTTTAAATCTGTTAATATATATATCGACACATTTTTTTCGAAATTGAGTAAAATAAAAGACATCGATGGATAAAAATTAAAATCTTTTTTAGAACAATATTATTATTGAAACGTAGAATATTTTGAGTGATGTAAATTATGACGTAAACGAATAATGTACGTGATACGACAATAATTGAAATGTCGGTAGGTATTACTCCACATTTTACTATTCAGTGATGTATTTTCAATTTTTTAAAAAAAATTTTTTAAAGTTTTCATGATGACTATTTTCTTTAAATAAAAAGTAAAAATGTGACAAAATCACTTGCCCGGGTAACATTGTTGCCGTTCAATGTCGGTTTATATTAATCGTGACAGTTTAACAGTTCATACATACTTTATGAATTGTTAATCGAGAACCGTTGTAGTTCAATTCATGTGTTTCGGTTCAAATTTCAACTCGATATTTAAAAAAAATATTTTATATTTCTAAGTCGGTGCTTCCGACGCTGGACCGTGTTGAAAATATGTGATCGCACCGACGGAAATTAAACGATTCAGGCAAAATGTTTGAGTACTGTGTTCAGTTCAGAGCAGTGGCGATTATGCATGATGTTCAAAGGGGGGGGGAGGGCGAAAATGGAGTCGACTCCCTCTGACAATGAAATATCTACGTCAAAGAAGAAATGTCCGTGAATCTATTGAAACGAAATGCAGAGGTAGAAAAAGAAAGTAGTTTCTCATAAATAGCGTTTCGAAACAAATGGACTGCACAGTGTGGACGCGGCGGCAAGACTTAGCGGGTCCGCTGGTTACGGACCGCTATTTATACGTTTGCGTGGCTACCCCCTCTTTTTTTTTCATCGTACCGCTATCTGGTGGCTACTTTTCTTTCCGGTTTTATTGCGGTCGACTGACGCGCGTGTTCAGTTTGCGCCATTGACTGAGCGGTCAACTGTTCGCTATATTTATTAATAATAATAATATTATTATTATTATTTCGCGTATTTCAATGAAATAAAATTAACGCAATGATTCACCTTTCCGCGTTGTACACTCGTTTACATGTCTACTCGTTTATTTTATACTTTTCTTAATTTTATTAACTTTTACTGGTTTACTCACATTCACACGTTTTCTCGACCGATCACCGAGTTTACCGTCAGTCAAGTACTGAGCGCTCGATCACGACCGATGATGGCGCACACAATGACGGCGCTGGTCGTCTATCGAACACTTATTCCAGCCAATTACCGTTCAAAGCGGTGGGATGCTGTGAAAACGGAGCATAACTACAACATTATTGAACCAACTTACAAGTCAATATTTAACTGATAATTGTACTGTGAACGCATACTGATTCGTGTGCCTAGCGTTTCTAAGAGACTTCGAAGTTCTATCATTATTATCCAATTGTGATATAATTTCGAAATGATTAAATTCCTTATTCATAGAGTTCCGCGAAGTTATATTAACTGCGTGAAATCGTTCAATTCAACTCGTTTCCCAATAAGTGTTTTAAGGGTTTATTAATGTTACTTCACAAGAATTTGAGCACCAAACAGATAATCGAATGTCGATTATAATTAAATTCTAATAACTAATAAAACTGTCTATAGTAATATGAGATTTAATGATGGAATTCGCATGGAAAAAATAACGTTTTACGAAAGAACGAAAGAGTTTCAAAACGTCGATTTGATTAGATATTTAAATTATATACTATTTTTTTTATATATAAAAATAATGTTTATAACATAATATTATACAAACAAGTTTGAAATTAATAATTGTAGACTATAAATTCGTATGATTTTTCATTTTGATTCTGGTGGTTAGTCCAGAACACGGATTCGCCCCGAAAATACAATTCTTTCCAAAAGCATAGTAGTCGAACCAAGCCAAAAAACTTCCATAACGCCTGCTCACATTAATACTCCCGAATCTCGTATTGATAACTATATGAATAAAACCACGCGGCAAACCAACAGTTCTGTAAACGTAATAGCACGTAAAGATTTTGTTCGTTAGATTATAAGGGAGGAAAAAAGAACGATAACTTTTTATTGTGAATTACTCGTACTTAGTAAATTATATCTATGTATAGATTTAATCGCGTATACGGCGCACTTTTTCCGAGTCATTAAGTCCATTATATATGGACATCGATTACTCGATTGAACAGCGTTGTTTACAGATTGTTATATTTTATTTATTTTGTTATTCATAAAGTATAATAATAATAATAATAATAATAATAATAATAATAATAATAATAATAATAATAACAGCGGGCGGAAAACTTTTGTTATTTATTACTTTGCGCTCGGCGAAATCTTTCTTTTTTTTATGTCCTAAACTTCAAAGTAGGTAGTGGTGATAATAATAATAATAATAATCCCATCGTTAAATTATTATTTATCTCGCCAAGTTTGAGCACGTAAATGGGATTACGCGTCAGAGTCTATTACAAAGTCGGACGTGGTAAACACGTCCAGTGACAAAACTGTGATATTTTTTTATGAACATATACATATAAATACATTTTCCTTTTTTCACTAAAATATGTTCATCCAATTTTAATATTGTAAATTCAACACTCATAAGTATAATTAAACGCGTAATCTTTTAATACACTTTCCATTCGTTAACGAACATTTTACAAATTTACGAGCTATAGGTTTTACTATTATTTTTTCATTTTTCAGTAATAACGTTTGTATCAGAGATTTCCAAACTATGAGCGAGTCTCGATAACAGTCACAACGGCGACCAGTGAAAAATTTTCACGGTTTTGAAAACACATTTTAATGAAAACGAAATTCGGACGTACACGAAAAGTTTTTCTAAAATGTATTTTCATTTTTAATATTATGTAATGTTTTGTAAAACGTATAGGAGACGTGAACAACTATCGGTTTTATATCGATTTCATACGGTTGTGATTATTGTCTTTTTTTTTTTTTTGCTTTTCAGGCACTTTTCGGGAGAACACGAGTGTGCTGCATTCGAGCGTTCACAGATTGAAATTAATACAATTGGTACTTCGGAGAGGTCGGGGGGTTTTTTTTTTTTTACTTTTCCAGTCGTTTAAAACGAATACCGCGTATTTCACTTATTCGAACTCTTACTTGTATTGTATTGCCGAAACGGAACGTTGTTCTGGAGTGATCGGACCTTTGCTCGAAACCAATTGTTCGTTTTAAATTCCGATTTCAACAGCCGAGAGTGGGTTTATTTATTTTTTAAACACGTCGTATTATCGTAAAAAAGAAATAGCGAATATATTCGACGAATATATTCTTTTATCGATTTCATTTTTGATTCTTTTTTTTAGAAACTCGCGTCTATGTGCGTCTTGTGTGCAATGCGATAATATGCTTGTAGCTATTTATTATTATTATTATTTTATGCTGCTGGATTTCAGCTCTGTCCGGTGTGTCCTCGACTTTAATTGGCACTTGTAGTTCGCGCAAACGTTCAAAATTAGATTTTGCCACGACGAATTTCTCGGAATCGTCATTGCTCGCAACCACCACTCTGTTCGCGTTTGTCCATATTATTATTGCCGAAATCGTGTTTTGCCCAAACAAACAATGACGGACATTTTGAACGGGCGAAAGCGACTGAAATACTCGTGAAAACGAATAAATTATATTTTGATATTTACGGATGAAATTATTGAAATCGCATGATGACAAAAGTTATTAACGTTTTCTGAAACAAATGCGTGATTTGCGAGGAAAAAAGTTCCATTTTGCGTAATTTTTTTCTTCCTTCCAGAACAGTGTTCGGCCAACAGTGCAAAAATCACTTCGAAAACGAGAAAATAAATCGATCTCACTTTTTATTGGAAACCGATTGAAGACTCGTTTCACGCGTATAATGGCTTTAGCCGCGCATTCCCTGTGGTGAATATTTTTGTCAAGAATTTCGTATTAAACACACTAAACTGTATTGTTGAAGACTTTTATTCTTTCGAATCGTGATTTTCAGACATTCTGTTTTAGTCGGGACTTTTATTTTCATTCATTAAAACGTTTAATATTATTTCCCGGATATTATACGTTTATCGGACGATTTCTTCGCGACACGGAATATATTTTCATATACTCCCGCGGTGTTTGACGCGATGATCGTTCGACAATGAAAATATATTATTTACTGCGGTACGCCTATCAAACAACGACGAGTTATATATTATATATTGTATATGCACGGCCGCTCTCGAACGTCGAGTTATTTTATTGAATTCTGAATAGATCGTAAAAAATACAGCGTGTAACAACACGTACAAATGAATTTAATACCGAAAAACTGCGAACATTTTTTGTTTTCAAAGAATTACATTTTTTTTTCGCTACCACGCCGTTTGTGAGTAGTTAAAAAACAAGTAGCAAACGTTATAACCGTCTATAATCCGAAGTCGAGTGTCGAATTTTGATAAATATTATAGAGTGAGTGTTACATTATGACATTTGCCTTTTAGAACTTTCCCGCTAATCGATAACCGTTATGCATGTAAAATGCCCGGTCATCAACTAATTTGGAATTAAATTAAATAGTTAAAACTAATTAACACCGTTACGTTTTCTTAACAATTTGATTTAATAAAGGGCTGTAATTAGTTTTAACGTATTTTGAACTTCGAGTTAACTTCGTGCAAACACATTGAAATCGAGTTAAATCGCGTTCGAAAAGTAACGCGAGTTTTCTGATTACGGTTTTCATTTTCGGTATAGACAAATATTGTTGGAAATATAAATAGCGTATATAGTATAATATAAAAATGTATATTTATCTAATTTTAATTTCCGAAAACATTTGAATAACTTTTGAACCAGATCGAATTGCTTTTGTCTCGAGATTAATTCTTAACTTTCAAAGACGGGAAAAAAACAAAATTAAGCGACTTTCATAAATATGTTTCATGTGATTTGTATGATTTGATGATTAATTGATAGACGAATAAGTATTATCAACAAGTAAAATACTATAAAGACGCACAGTAATTCTGCAGAAACTGTTGATGTGTCGATTTA
The DNA here is from genome assembly GCA_032441825.1 of Chaetogeoica ovagalla. Classification (NCBI taxonomy): domain Eukaryota; kingdom Metazoa; phylum Arthropoda; class Insecta; order Hemiptera; family Aphididae; genus Chaetogeoica; species Chaetogeoica ovagalla. The sequence continues at coordinate 3,693,750 of CM063744.1, forward strand.
AATAGTAATATCAGTTAAATGTTGAATAGAAGATACGTCTCTGAATTCATTAATAATGATTTAGGATCGCATATTTCAAAAATTTCAAGCTGAAGGAGCAAAAAGGGAGACAAATTAAATTTTACTATTCCTCAACAAATTTGATTTTATAATTATACATATTATAACGTAAACTTTGTAATAAAAAATGGAAAATTGTTTACCGTGTCGGACGATGGACATTTCACGTAATATTATAAATGATTTCTTAAATATATTTCACCAAAGTGTTAGTCCGACTATTACGAGGTGTTCGAATTGTCGAAATTGTTTCATAATATTCTTATATTATACGCGCTGTTCGCCTGTCCAAAATATTATTCGCTAATCGAAATTCGTTCACTAATACCAAATAGCTGAGAAACGCTGGACTGGGAGACACATTTACCCGAACACTGATAGTTTTTGATCATTGGGAGCTATCTTTGCTAAATGTTAAAAATATCCTTGTCTTGTTATGAATAAACGTGCGGCGTATAACGAAGCGAGACGTTAAAAAAACTGTACTTTTAGATAAGAAAAAAAAATGTTCGTATTCAAAAGCTTTCCATTACGTCATTGTGTTGTCATTGTTAAAACGTACAATACGCAGACAACAAACCCGATTGCCATTTTTCCTCTTGGTAAAATACATGTTTCTAATTTTTGTAAACGCACGGAGGCCGGAGCGTAAAAAAAAAGCGTAATCCCATTGTTACACGCAGATTTCATGAAATCTGATACGTCTATGTAAATAATATTATTTTTATACAAAATAATGGAGTTTTTTTTCATTTATTTTGTTTGTTTATAAAAATATAGTGGCAACTGATGAGCTATCATTATATTTTTGTACATTTTTTTTTCAGAGGTTGCTAACTGTATAACATTATACGATCTACGCAACAGATTATATTACTTTTTCCACATCAGTAGAATAGATAGTTAATACCATCAGATATAAACGCGGAATTTAAAAATAAAATAAAATTATTATACAAGCGGTATACAAAAAAATAAGCTTGAAATATACAGAAATGATTTTAAATTAAAAAAAATGTTTGGACAATGTTTAGAAAAAAAAATTAAACTTTTTATTTTTGTAATCTAAAATTGTTTTTAAATTCCTGCTTTCATATAATTCTATAGCGTTTTTAATCGGGTTTTCAGTCGTTCCGCTAAAAAAAATCATTATATTAATGAAATTAAAATTATCACTGTATAATGTGACGCTACATTTAGCCAATTTTCCAATCGCGTTAGTATGGATTGTGGAAGTAAAAAAATATATATATATATATATATATATATATATATATATATATATATATTGGGAAAATGTTTGAGAAATTTCAAGAAAACGACTTGGAGGTTTTGAAAAATACATTTTTTATATGTAATACTGGAGCTTTACATTTTCACGTACTCCACGTCATTCATCCGTTTGAACAACACAGATTACGACGGATCAACCGTTTTCATCGTGTACACTACAGACCATCAAACTATTGGCGGATAAAAAATTCCGCAAATAATTTAAGGTTAAACGTAATAATCGAATGGGGTTTGTACGAACGCGTGTTCCATTTACGTTTCGCAAAGACATTTGATGACTTTATATAGAAATAATTCAACCACTTTGTCCGTTTAAGCCAAGCGTTTAATTGTAACGGCGAGTAATTTTTGTTTTCGAATAATTTTTTTTTTTTAAATATACCGATTCGTTTCGTTGACCGCGTATTGTCAATTGTTGAGTAAAGCTAAATGCGAAAACACAAGGATTTTGAACACCATCGTCGTTCTTCGGGATAGAACAAAATATAGTCAATCCAAGAGAAATATTTAATTTGAACTTACGAATTTCGTTGAGTTGTTACATCGTCTACGGTTGTTCGAAATACGCGCGTCTAAACTTCGGTAAATCCTTAGAATTTCAATTAATTCGTTTGATTGGTTTTCGCGCGCGCTTACATATAAGCGTAACAAAACATTGTAAACAACCGTAACACGCCCGAATGGTTCACGTTTAACTAAAAACAAGATTATAATCCTATCCGTACTACAGTTCGGAGAAAACGCTGTAGGTTTCTTTTTTTTTTTTTAAGAGTTTTTCAAAATCGTTTAAAGTTTTCGAGAGACAAACGACTATGAGCGCGAATCAATACCGATAATTAAAACGTTACGGCAACGATTTTATCTATCGTCCAGTAATTTTACTAGTGCTTTATATAACGACGAAACGTTTTATAAACAAAAACGGGCGAAAACAGTGTAACGATAATCGGAGAGTTTTTGTAAGTTTTTACCACCGGGGGCATTTTTATTAGTCAACATAATTTCTACACATAAACAATGACCAACGTCGAAATAGGTATGCGTCGATTTGCTATAGTCGCTTTTCATCGAAATAACATGTTTTGCGGAAAAATCTAAAATGGCAAAATAAAATAAAAAAAAAAAAATGGCGATTAAGATTATATTTAGATTATTAAACACTTTTTTTTTTTAATACAGTTGAAGTAACATAGGATTTAAGTTGAACAAAATATTTCGAATTTAAATTCTAAAAATTATCAGTTGTTATGACTTAAATAACTCATCAATATAATAAATATTAATTAAATTAAATAAATAAATTAAATATTAATTAATTAAATCGAAATTAAGAGAAACGTCTTTGAACATTTTTGACGTATATAGTGCAATGTTCCATATTCGATTTTGCATTGCTCTAAAGGAGTACATTTATAGGGAATTTTGATAAAATCGAATTTTTAACTTTTTAACAAAATGCGTTTTTAGTTTTTTGATCCGATTTTGAAAAAATATCGAGGAGATCGATAAACGACTTTTTTAAAGTACCGCCCAAACAGAATTTGTTACGAGAGTAATAATAATCCGGAGCACTTTTATTAATCGAGAAGTCGTACGGAGAAAAAAAAGAAAATTGTTAGACAGATTTTTCTCTCAGAATGTAAAAACGATTTTAAATATATTAAAATCGATTCGAACCCCGTAACGGTTAAATATTTTGTCAAAAATTTTAAGTATAGACTAAGAGTAATTTTTTTTCTACTGTGACGTTTGATTTTCCGGTAATGCAACGTGAAGTGTAACGAACGATTTTTTTTTTATATAATTTTTATAGATCAATTTGACCAGTGGACGGACAACAAAAGCCATTTCTTTTTCACGAACACACACGTAATTACAGTCTAATCGTTTTTATTATTAATACACTGTATATAACGAATAATAAATTGTGCATAGCGATTTAAGGTACGTAATATGAGATAAATTGCTTTAGAAAAAAGCCCGAAGGTCTAGTCGATTTTGCCCACGAGTGAATTCTGTTGGACTTGATCAACAACGGTTGTTATCCAAACAACACTGATTATTGAGAGCTGGTATAGTTTTAATTTTATACCTAAAGATTCGACCAAATCAGTGTGGAAAAATTAAGCGATTTTTAACTTGGCCCCGAATAAAAATTCCTCACTACGGATCTGACGTGAGTAATTGAACAGTAAAACATAAAACAGAGAGTATAGATATGGTTAAAGTCAACATTTACGTATTACGAGTTGATTACTCTTGTTTTCTTTTCGCCAATATATTTACAGATGATTGCTTTCGCACGTGATTGTGACGTTTTCATAGCGGTCGTCCGCTCATATATTATACGTATTATCGCGAATATATAATTACCAAGAAAGGGACCGGGATCCCATTGAATGGGCTACTGATATCCAGTCCTGATCCGTTGTATTAACGATATTATATTATACGATCGTTGCCGTAGTGATCGTCTGACGCGATGCGACGGGGTTTCGGGCTCGTTGTTGTTGATGTATGCCGCTCGCACACACGTCATATACTTGAACATATATTAGAGTATACGTTATATTAGAGTATATGTTATATTAGAGTTCCATTATTATTGTTACAGATAAGTAGTACACGACATTTCGGCGCGTATTTTCACACATTTCAAGTCGCATATTGTTTAATAAAACCATTTGCCATTGAGTTTTTCATTAATTGTTTCTTTACGACATCGTATTTACACGCATTCTCCCCTTCTCTTGCACGCGCGCGCGTTAAATATTTACGTGTACGAGCGCGCGTTTAATTTTAATTTTTTTTTCAATCGGTTTAACAATCTTCCTCCGTTATTCTCCCAAATTCTCGCTCCCTTCAGTTCCATTTCCAACACATCCAATTTGTAATTTGTTTTATACGCTAGTCAGGGTCTTCGTTCCTTTAGTTTCTCCAGTGGTGTAATCACTGATGAGATATGGATGTAAAATCCGCTTTTGGCCTTCTTTTTTTTTTAATAATTTTATGAAATTTTAAAACACAATATAAGTGTTTTCTATCAAACCAAGAGGTTTTTAACATTCTTCTCTAGTACCGTGTTTTGAACAATTTTTTTCTTTTCTCTTGTCTGCATCATCCAAAATTTTGCGCTATAACAATATTTTTATCGGGGTTTTTCTAGTGTCCGCGTTAATCGAAAGTTGTAGGGAATGTTTTTTTTTTTTTTGCTTTTTATAAAAAACTTCTTTTCGTTCGTGTTATTTTACATGTTTTGCACTCCCCGCTTTAACAAAACATGTTACAATAATTTTTGCAAATATAATTAAGCGAAATAAAGAAATACGCGTTTACGTTAAATTCGATGTGATGCAGTTACACAATACAAATTGATTCAATAAAGAACTTCTCAGCTAATATCTAATTCGATTCTTTTTTATTCAGAGAAAAGGATAACGAATGGCTTTAAGTGTTTTTTTTACCGAATTATGAGTAGAAGGTATTAAAATTAAATACCTCTAGGGAGTATATTTACTAAAATAATAATTTATAAGTATGAAAATATTCATTAGTTCTGGAAAAAAAAGAAGAATTACAATAATTTATGGTTTAAGAGACATTTCAAAAATGATTGTTTTAAAATTACGGCCGAACGAATATTGTTCGTTTTCCCAGAATACTTTGGATGCTAATTTATACGTTGCAATTGTTTTTACCTTTCGTCGAATATATCGGCCAACGCTAAGAAAAGTAAAACGAAATTACGATACGCATAGAGAAATAAAACAAATAGATTTATGAAAATTTTTGTAAAAAGTTCTCGTGTCTTTTCAATCAAATAAATATAAAGTCATCCTAAAGCAAATAATCATTACTTCACGGCACATATTTGCAAAAAAATTAACGACGTGACGGGTACCGCATCCTATTATGATTTATTATAAACAGTTGGACTGACGATATGTCGTATACTGGTGATTTTGGAAGGAAAGGTGGAAGGAACATCAAATTCTTACAAAAAAAAAAAAGAAATAAAATTGAAAAATGTCAGAAAATAAAAGTAAAATTATATCAGAAACTTTCTCAATATAAATTATTTTTTAAAATTAAATATTTAATCGTATTTTTTCCAGCTACGATAATTTATAAAAATAATCACACGTTGCGTGTTTAAATTAATTGATACGACGACGTTTAGAATAATTTTCAAATTTTCTAATTGATTCGGATTTAAAAGCGAAACAACATGGCCAGAAAAGCGTTAGTGTATGGTAATAAAAAGCAATAAATACGTATTCATATTTGAAAAAAAAATACATTTTCTTCAATTGGCTTTTTTTTATTAGACAAATGCAGTAGCGTATATAATAAGACTGACGATTGGTGGGTAATGTATTGATTTAAATGCGCATTGATACTATTATTGTATATGTATTGTAATCAGCGTTTTCAAAAATGTATTTTATTTTTATTATAATTGCATTATTTCAACAGACTATTAAATCATTTAATAGGCTGTTACTTTGCTACTCTTCAGATAATGATTTATAATAATACTTTGAATTATAATTGTATTCAATTATTATTATTAATAAAAATCTTAAGACTTTGTGTATTGTATGATTTTTAGTGGCTGCTAAAACTCGCTTTTGTTTATATTTCGTTGCACGTTGTTTTGTTTTGATAGATTAAAATCTTGGTTAAGATCTAAGACGTGTGATCGAAAATTGACTGGTTTTGCTTTATTAAATATAAAAGAAGATGTTGAAATAAATTTTCAAGCAATCATTGACCGATTCGAAAATGAAAAAAAAATATTATTTTGAAAAAAATGTCAACAGCCCTTGTATTATAATATTTATTTACATTTTATGAGTAAATAAAACGATATTATATATCTATTAGTGGCATAATTATTGAAAGTTTAATAAAAAAGAAAAACAAAATGAATAATGTTGTAAAAAACAAATGCTATGACCTTTAACTTTTAAGTAATGGGAAGGCTGATGTGAGTCGCAATATGGGTAAGATATTCTCTAATTACTTAATAAATTGCAAAAACAATTCGGTAAAAGTCTTGAATTAGATTGCAACGCGTTTTTCTAAAAGTACATTATTTACCATACCGTATTTTATGTGATGTTAGCGATATTTATACTGGACAATTTATTATACATATATTATGTAATAAACTCTAACTCTAATCGTATGAATTCATTTTGAAATGTAAGTTTCGTGATCCGCAGAAATCGTTTTCTCGTCCATAAAGAAATAAATCATTCTAAAATTATAAATTTTTTGTCGGTATAATTTTTTCGCACGATTATTTTTCTCGTAATCGCATATTATAAGATATTTTCGTTCATATAATATTCCAATTGTTCCACAATCCATTGAGTGACCAAAGTCTTTACGATAGAATTGTTTTTTCATAATTATTATTATTATTATTTGATTTAACGATTATTATTGCTTTTCGTGAAACTGGTCCAGGTGAAATGGGTGCTTGATTCGCGTCACATCAGATCACAGCGTCTGTAACAATACGTAATATGGGTATTCGATCGATTCGAAACAATGATTGCCTACGACGAAACGTGCGAGAAAAATGAGATTTTATAGTTTATATATTATTTTTTAACTTAACGTTTTGAAAAATCGTCATTTCCTGTTGATCATTTGACGCGATAATGCGAAGCCTAGTGTTATCCGTTAAAAAAAGAAAAAAAGAAGTAATCCATCTTCTATCTATCGGAACGAACAGAGAATATCGTCGAAAAAAATCGTCATCGGGTTAAGTTGGGTTAACGATACGATTGCGGACGTGCGTGAATATGTTACTGCAACCGCGGCAGACGAGAATTCTCAGTCATTGACCATTGACGAACACAATATCCTCCCAGACAATATTCTAACAATGACTGATTTTCCCCGGACGATTTTTCATGACTGACTAGTCAATATAACGTTAACAATAATACATAATCCAAACGAACCGCGTTGGAAGTACTTTTTTTAAACATTTTTTTTTTTTTTTCACATAACTTTTCACAATAAGTGTTCACCGGGCATTGTAATATTATTAAATCGCTAATGATTCGTAAGTGATTTACAAGAAAAAAAAATATATTTCTATATAATATGCAATTCTAATCACGCGAATGAAACGTGTATTTTATAGTGTGTGTGTGTGTGGATTATTTCTTCTTACACGTCGTCAAACTCTGGTGTAAAATATTCTTTTTTTGTTTTTTTTAACTAAACAGTCCACCACGAAACGTTACAAGATATTTTATTAAAAAAACTACTGTTTTAAACTGTTTGTTTTTTTTTTTTTTTTTTGTAAAATCGGTTACAAGACACACGCATACACACTACGTCTACGTACGTTTTCTAAATTATAATAATTTTAAAATGTTTAAAACCAATTCGGTTATAATCGGTCTACTGTTAGATTCCGTTAAACTTGTCCCGAAATGGTGTATATAGCCGTTTGGTCCGAGAAAAAAAACTTAACGATTACACGTTGTTCTATTGGGAATATCGAAATCAATAATTTCGGATTAATTTTTTTTTTTTTTAAAACACACTCGGACACGGAAAATTCGAATGAAAACTCCGAGAGGTTATTATCATTGAAATTCGAAATTTGCATTTTGACGTTGCGCGATAAAAAACCTTATGCCGACAAAAATAATAGCACTGTTGAAGGCTTGCGTATCGGATATAATTCGATTTCGAATTCGCAATATGTCTCTTGTAAAAAAAAAAAAAATTGTGTTAAATTTATGTCGCGCGAACACGAGAGACATTTATTTTCAATCATAAGCACGACTATCATCTGTGAAGATCCACGATAATTACTATTTTTTTTTTTTTCAAAAAATGATCGAACATCGAAGTCGGATCTTTGGTTATTTTATGTTGAACGAGTCCGAAATGTTCTAGGATGCGAAGAGACAGAGATCAGTGATATCTTGTAAAACGAAAGACGCGGAGTTGGAAAAATTAAAGAAATATTTAATTGCCAAAGTGTGTAGTATATTACAAAACAAATTGACATTTTCACAATTTCATTTAAAACTTATAGGTTAAAAGAATAAAAACCCACGAGCATAAAGAGAAAAACGTATGTGGTACGTACGAGTAACAGAAACAACTCGGAAATGTAATCGTCGCGCAATTAGATATCAATTTTAAATCTTCAACGATTGAGATAATCGTCTCAATGCATTAGAATTAATTTATTGATAACGTCCTCGTGTGATCGGTAGCGTATTTGTGGGTTACGACCGGTCTTAACTTCCCCACCGCATCATAATACACTTAAGAAAAATTAAAAACGCGTCCGTTTCTGACGCGTTTGTAAAATAATATCTGACATTGAACTACACGGTGAGATACCGTTTATTATATCGGACTTCATTTCGGAAGAAGAAAAAAATTGTATTTTGCGATCGTTTTCGAAAAAAAAAAAAAAATAATAATAATAATTTCATAATATTAAATACTGTGCAACCCATCGATCCGAACGCAGCGTGAAAACATATATTTTTATATAAATTATTATTAACGGATAAAATATGTGTGCGCGTGCATTCAAAATATAGTATTAATATTATTAAAATATTGAAATCTCTACTTATCTACTTTCTATCATAAGATTAATTTTTTTTTTATATATATATAACATTACGTATATCGTGTAACACATCGTTGTAAAACCGATATATAAATTTCTTTTCGCGCTCAGAATTTCGAAAAAAAAATAAATAAATATATATATATTAATATCGTGACGGCAACGTTGTGTACGAAACGAACTATAAATCTATGGATAATATAATCCTATCTATGGATAATATATCCATAATCTTTCGGGCGCATTCGGACTACTCTGTGATGCGACTACTACGCACCCGTTAAAATAACAAACTAATTGGCGGAGAGGATAAAACCGCCCACGACTTCAATGTTCGAAAGAAGAGGAAGAAAATATCTCGTCCGTTCCCCACGAAAAATGTTTTAAATACGTCACTCTGAATGCGAACGTAACCATCGCTTTTAAGAAGTTAACGTTCGATCGAATTACGATATTTATACAATATTTTGCTAGGTCGTATCAACGACTTCAACTGTGCGCACGGTATAATACGTTGTCGAAAACAGCGGCGTATTTACGGAGGAGGGAACGGTATTGTCGTGTCGTATTCCGTAACAATCATTTTACTAGGAATTTAACATTAATGTATTAATGCTTTGGTCCGCGTAGAACCGGCCGTTACAAGTATTATATAAAATCACACTTCTAATTCGGTTCGAAAGCCGGAGTGATTCGACTAACTCGTGTACGGACTAGCCGTCGTCATCACCGAACCGTGCGATTGATTTTAAAAGGATTCTGAAATGAATTGCGCCCCGGGATTATTGTAGAAGATTGCGTTCAGCGCGTATTCCGGTGCTCCCGTTACCCCGTTCATAGGCCGATCACGTTTGGGGCTTCACCAGTCGCAATACCAGTAGAGATCGAGAGCTTCGTCGGCCAACAATAACGAGACCTCCGTTAGACCTTCTGTCACCGGCAGACGTCGTTAACGAAAAAATGGACAAACGGAGTCGGAGTAAGACGTCCGCTGGCGTTTCAGTGTGTCGCGGACCAGGCGAATCGTCGCGTTTTCCGCTCTCGCTAGTAATTCGGTAAGAAAAAAAGAAAAAGAAAAAAACCACTCGGTTAGGATAATTAATAAATTAATTGTCATTAATTTATTCGTAATTAAAATCAACGAAAACAATATTGAAAAGCGTAAACGGCCTATCGGGAAGCGGAGGAACGCCGCCGTTGTCTCGTACCCCCGTTTCCCGTATTGGAGGTCGTTCTCCTTCGATGAGCACCCGCGGAAGAAAGAATCCGCGCGCCGTTTGCGACGGCCGCGCGCGAAAACAGATAGAAATTCGTCGGCGAACAGAGAGAGAGAGAAATATGTCTTCTCGGCCCCCACCGCCGCCGCCGCGGAAAAACGCGCACGGTCATCCACTCCCCCACCCGGACGCCGCCGCGTTTATTGGCCGAAATCCGTACGGGAGTCGCGGAATTCGCGTCGAGGCAGGTGGGAAAAACACCGTACACACACACCATCCGTTCTCCTCTCGCCTCGTTCCGCCGCCGCAACCGAATCGCGTGCAAACACCGTTTTTCCACCGTCTTCTTCTTCTTCTTCTTCTTCTGCCGCCGCCGCCGTCGTCGTTAGTACCACTACTACCACCGCTACTGCTAATTTTTCCTGCGAGACAGCTGAAGACACCCGCGAACTACGCGAACCGGCACTCGTCAGTCCACCGGCGACATCGAAACCACACGAACGTCTCCTTCTCATTCGGGTACATTCGGGTCTCAGGTGCAAAAAAAAACAAAAAAAAAACCACTCCGTTATTTTGTCTCGCGGCGTATCGACCGGCAGCAGGTGGAACCGTCTGCTGCGCTTGGTGTAACGCCACAGCAGCGAACATATTTCGTAACGCGAACCGACGCCGGTGCACACAAAGTTCGTGCCGTACCCCGCGAGTTTCCCGTTCGTTTTCATCTTCTCCCGGAGAGAACAGAAGACAAATAAAAAAAATTGTTCGCGATTTTTAATTTTTTTTTGCCTTTAATTCTTTTCTTCTTTTTTTTTTCGTCACGAAAAACGCGCGCGTACAAATCGTTTTTTTATTCGTAAACGACCCGAATTACCGAGACACGTCATTTAAAACCCGTTCCCGCCCCTACCCCGCGCGCGCGGACAACGTCACGCTCATCCCGTCCACGCAAGAGCACCAGCCGCCGCCGCCGCCGCACAATGACGATATTGCCGAAGTGAGTGAAATTCGATTTTCTCTTTTTTTTCAATTTACTGTTTGTTTTTTTATTATTTGTTCACCGTTCGGGCCGCGGACAATACATTGTCACCCCTATAGCGTATTTATTCACGAGCGCAGTTTTAACGAAACAATAATAATAATGATAATTTTTAATAATGAAAACGTTCTTTCTTTTCCGTCGGGGTCGCGTGAAATGTTTTTCTCTCCGCCCGATATTCGGAACGTACGCGAGATGGATAACAACCAACCGCGAAAGTTTATTTATTTCATTTTTTTTTTCTCCTCTCCTTTCCCGTTTCGTAATATATATATTTTTTTTTTATTCGTACGGTGGTCTTTTTTTTTTCTTTCTTTCTCTATTCTATTTTTATTGTTCACGCCACGAATTGTACACGGTCGATCTGCTATCGTTTATATATATATATATATATATGTATGACACGCCGTGAGTAATCGGAACTCCGGAACGGCGGCGATGCACCACTTATTTGTCGGTTGGCCGCGGCGGAGAGGAAATCGTTTCTTTCTCGGCCGTCGTCGGACATTTTTTTTTCGTTTTTTTTTTTTTTTTTTTTTTACACAAATCCGTGTAAAAAGAAAATATAAATATTATTCGTTACTTTTTTTTTCCTCTCTTTTCCCTTCTCTCCGCCGTTAATCAAGAACGGCCTCTGCCGAGGACGTGCTCGCCGTTAATTAATTCGGTCGATTAATCGCCGCCGCGTCCTTGTTGTGTATAGTGCCCCGAGTTTTCGGGCGTGCAAGTGGATCGCGTGCCGAAGACGTGAAAGAGGCCAAGTGTGCGTGTGCGTTGCTCACGTTTACGATTGAAAACTCGGAAAACAAAAAATCATAACTCGTAAATTATTCGGGGGGGGGGGGGGCGGGCGAGGAATCGCGCTGGCCGCGGCGTTACCCGATATTCGTGATTATTCGGTTCCTCTTCTCGATCGCCCGTACGTGACACGCGCACACGAAATTTCCAATTCGAACGGAAATTACGGTCCGGCCCGTTCGTATTCGGATTTTCGTACGATTGTACCACCATGACGCCGTCGTGTACAACGTTGGAAACGAAACGCGTACAACATTTTTTTCAATTTTTTTTTTTTTACCCCGCTTTATTGCTATTATTGTGATCGGGGCCGTCCGGAAAAGATCTGCGAGGTACAGGGTCGACATTGTTCGCGAGACGCCCGATATTAATAATAATAATAATAATTTTTCTTTTTTCCACTCGCCAATACGCGAAAAACTTTTGTTTCGCCAGAACGTCCCGCGATCTTCACGCGTTCATTTCATTGAACGTAAAAACAAACAAAAAAGTTTCACGTTTTATTTCGCGTCTCACGAACAAATCAACATGCGAGTGAATAACGCGGTTTGAAATTTTAATTTTTTCGTTTTCATAAGCGACAATTAACGTTGACCGATTATTTTCCAAAAGCACGAGCCACTTAAAAAAAAAACGAATTTTTTCCGTTTTTTTTCCGCCGAACGAGCGTAGCTCGAGAGTCTGCTCGCCCGCTCTTAAAATGACGGCCTTGATTGCAATATTACGTGTACACACACGAAAAAGTGGAAAAAATACCCCCCCGATTTTATATTAACATGTTACGGGCGATGTAATTTGAGTCCTAAAACGAGACTAAACGGCCGCATTAGATTTAATAAAAATTACGTCAATACATTTTCCGGGGCTCGGGTAATCCATCACGCGCAGTCTTTAACGATTTTCCGACTAACGCGAATCGACTAACGACCAAACTTTTGAGAATCTTCTGTCTTTTACCAAGGGAGACAAATCGGTTTCGTTCAAATTACGATTCTTCGAAAAAAAATCTATGATCTTGCACGCGAAAAATTGCACGAATCTCGCGAACAGACATGATCCGTTATTTCCTAATGTCGAACTCACATTCGAAACTGTACACGAGCGATTATTATAACTAACAGTTTGCACGATTTAAACTCGCGGAAAACATAATTGTATTTTATGTTAAAGGCGAGAATTCGGACACAATTTTAAAATCTCTCTAACGTTTTCACGGTTTATTCGTTGATACGGGAAAAACTGTTTTCATTTCAAATTCATACTCTACACATTTTTATCGTTATTAACTAATTTTTTTTCTTAACATTTTAATTTCTAAAGATAAATTAAAAAAAAAATAAATATTTTTATTATTATAAAGTATTTAATATACGAAATTAAAGAGAAGAAATAAATGAAGACTTTTTGGAATCCAGTAGGTTTATCCATCAGATTTCATTCATGTCGATTCGAAAATTCAACGGGTTTTCTGCAAAAACTCAATTAACGTACTCACTGGGGTGGTATACGCATAGGCGAGTTTTTGGCCACCGTTCTAGCAACGACCAGGTCTGCGGATTCAACTACTAAATTTTAAAAAACATAATTTTTGAATAATACTTCCAATTTTTATATTTCGCCGTCAACAAAATGTATAATTGAATAAAAGAACACGAGCAATAATACATTGTAAAAATTGTTCACGACGCGTAAGAAAAAAAACTATTGAGTGCTATAATATAATTTTTTTCTCTTTTCTTTAAACAGTTGTTAAATAAAGTTTTAATACAACATTTAACGCATCAAATTCTGTATTGTCTGTACAACAGCGAGAGACAAAAAAAGAAACACGAGTAGTCCACATATCTCGGCTAGATCTGTATTAAAATGAAATTCTAGACACGCTTGTGGACGTACATAATAATAATGATAATAATAATAATAATAATAATAATAATAATAATAATGATAATAATAGTAATAATAATGATGATGGTGTATAACTGTTGAGGATTGCTCGGAGAAAGCCGGACGAAGTTTTATTTGTTTCCCGTTGTCCGTGTTGTAATCTCTATATTTCATATGGTTGCCTGACATGTGACGTGTAAATTACATATTATAAATAAGTAAGCTCATGTAATATCGTTCCGCCGATGATCGAAACCGTTTCGCATACGGTTTTTTCGGCACATCTGCGCGCGTTAACGTAACAAAATCGAATAACCCGTTACTCCTCGGCGATAATACCTAACCGGCGTATCTCGTTTTTTCTTTATTTTTTGTATTTCATATGCTCGCGTTACGCGCAAAGACCATATTCGCAATGCACCGAGCAAGTTAATGATTGTTTTTTTTGTTTTTTTTGTTTTACGATTGAAAATAACAATTAAAATGTCCATTATTGTATTAATTATGGACACATAATCGTAATATCAATTGTCAATAATTGACGAGGTTAAAAACTTTGTCAATATAAGCGTGTCAAACATATGGTAACGTGTTCGTATTTAATTTTTGTTTAAAAAAAAAAAAAAAAATAATAATAATTATCGACCGTTTATTAATGGCGATAGGACACATATTTTTTTCGATCCACATATTACGGGCTGCCATTTATTATATTTCTTGTCCGCGGTCTATATCGGGAATTAAATAATTCCTCCAACGCCTTGTTTAAAAATGACGAGCACACAAGGCTCGTGTCGTTTCGATTCGACCGATTTCAACACGGACCAATATTTAAAGAACAAGTTGTTTCGAAACCAATAATATTCAACCGAGTTTTATCGAAAGAAATTGTTAAGTACAAATGTTGAATCCTGGTTGAAATCAACTCGTTTATGCCGAGCGTTTCGAAACAGTTTAGCGGTGCGAACAAAAACGAGCGAAACGATGAAAAGTGCATAAATATTGCGGAAAAGCGAAAATTTTTTTTTTCTTTTTTTCCTGTTAATATATATATATTATATTTTATTTCGCCCGGTCCGCGATTATCTATCAGAGAGAAAAAGAAGAGTTCACGGTAATTGTGCTTAAGTTTGTCTTTCGACAATTCCATCCCTACTTGCGTGCGCGCGTACGACAAATTTCCTACGTCTATTGAAGTCATTAAATACCGATGTATTAATGTGCAAACGTTCCACTGCCGGCGGAATAATAGTTTTCACACATTCTTAAAAAAAATTAAACGTATTTATCGTGTTACATTGTGTGTGACGCCTTCTAATGTGTGTGTGTATATATAACGTCATCTATGTCTAATATCATCTCCGTCAAATACCGACGGACGGTTGTCGAGAAGAAAAATAGGAAATGTTTCAATAATTTCGTATAACCGACACCACTCGCAAAAAATCAACGAGCTGTATCGAAATATTCGATACACGAGTTCATATACCACCGTAACGGTAATCGTTTTCATAAAAAAAAAAAAAAAAAACAGACGAGTTTTTTAAAATAATAATGGACGTATTAGCCGAAAATGTAATATACGATGTGTTAAAATGAAACGTACTTACATCTTTAATTATTATTAATGTTTACGAATTAGGTACAAATTGCGAACACGTTGAATAATTTAAATAATTATGTCCATTTAATTAAAACAAAATAATTTTTTTCAAAATACTAACAAAAAAAAAAAAAAAAAATTATAAAAATCTATGTTTAGTGTCGAACACGTACTTAATAGTAAATTATTGAAATAAATATTTTCGTACAGAATTCGAAATTATTTACTATATTTGGACGTTTTCAATTTTAAACGTCATTGTTTTTGTTATTGCGTTTCGCGCATAAGACAAAAGTAGTGTTATTCAAATTTTATAACGCGCAAATGTAGAAAGCATACGATATATTATGCATAGTGATTATATATAAGAGAAAAAGACGGAAGATACTTCTCGTAATAAATATGATGTCATAGTAGTGTATTAATTAATTGACCTCGAATAAAATGTATACTCCCGTTCGTAGTAACATATAATATCGCGTTTATATTGTCAAATATATTATTGTCATAAACGGTATGAAATCGTTGACTTTCAAATGAAAAAAAAAAATAATAACAATTCCGTAGGCTTTCAGGAAAACACTAACGAAAAAAAACTTCTTTACGCACATCTGTTATATCCCATCAGTTTTAATATATATTAATTCATTGAAACCTTTAACAAAAAAAATTGACCGTAGATCATTCGCAGTTTTTGTCTTAATAAACTGTTCGTGTTTTAGATTTATTTTCGTTCGTTTTACTCGGTTCACATGCAGATCTGGTCGCAGAAAAAATGTTTATATATATATACACGTAAAACTGGTCGTGGGCATTTCGTTACTCTAAAAGCCGGAGGCCGGTAGATGGAGCCGACTCTAGAGTAACGGAATTTCGCTTATCAATACTACTTTTATGTCTTTAAAATTTAATCGTATTACGTTTTACGTGCGTATAGAAACATTTTTTTTTTTTATTATCCACTCCTATACAATATAATAACGAAATTTTCGCGAAATAAGTGCGTTCACCCGGCGGCAGGTCTCTCCCGGAATACGTGTCTATCGGTTTCGTTTAATGTCAAGTGTTTTCCGCTTCACGAATCGTCTGATTGTCCATTTCGGAAGTATTAAATATATATAAATTACACGCTGACACGACGCTCAATCGCTGGTTCACCTTTATGTTATTTTTTCTTCTTTAAACTATATATATATATTTTTTTTTTAATCGAATCGTCCATCCAGAAATCGCAAAAAAATATACTGCAACGGAATCGGCTATAGGCCATCGGACGTGATTCTTTTGATTGAGGAGATTTCTTATTTTTTATGTCATTCTATAGTTTAATATTTCCGGTGCGCGGCGAACCGACGTACACGATATACGTCTGACCGATACCACAATGTCGAGGATTTTTTTTCCACGGTTTCGCCCCGGCATAACCGACGGTTTTTCTCGCTCATTTTCCCGAAACAATAAGCCATCGCGAATTAGGATTTTTTTTTTTTTTTTTTCATTACCACCAAAACGATTGTCAATTGTCGTGTTTTACGCCGGCTCGCATTCGGCCCCGTCGCCGACGTCGAATACGTGCCGGCCGTACACGGATTTTGCAATCATAATAATAATAATAATATTATTATTATTATTATCGACAGATGCGTCGACGTTGTATTTTTTAGCGGAAAAGACGTGGAGAAAAATACATATATGAAATATAGAAACAATCGGAAACGATCTAACTGAATAATTTTGTATTATAATACGTACACGACGCACGCGATGGTCGGGCACACCCAACAGACGACAAACGGTTGTGAAACGTTTTGTAACGGGTCCGTTGTATCGTTCTATATCCGTATCTATCCATGAATTCAGGGATAGCGTTTTATACCGCTTCTAAAACTATTGCCGCCGCGGGATGTGCGCTAAAACGTGATGACGCGAAAAGAGTGAGAAAAAAAAAATTCGCTTTATTCATGAATTTTTTCAATGCTGATACTAATTAATACGAGATTATGTGGGACATCTAACGAAACGGCAATAAAACGCTCTAACCTTTTCAATATTACGAGATTTACGAAAACACACGAAAATAAATTTCATTTCATTGACGAGGAATGTCTTAGTGTTGAAAATAGGAAAATAGCGTTGAACACACATAAAACGCGCTTATGTCATATAAAATTTTATGCTTGGACACCTTCGACGCGTAAAACGAATTTCTGTATTCGATAACAATTGGCGCGAGTGCCATATATATGTATATATTAAATTTCAAAAAGAAGTATAAGTGTATGTATATAATAAGGAATAGGTATTAAAAAAAAAATTACGAGACTTTAACACCAGCTTTGCTCTCCGCTGAGATTGTACGCCACTTTTTATCGCTACGACAATAATACATACGTATAACTAAAAAAAAAAAAAAAATTATTTTAATAACAATTAGTCGTTTAGTAAATCGTTTCGGAATAATCCAACACGAACACACACACACATCTTAAATGTCAAGTTTTCGACACGAACGGATCACTTGTTATAATATTAATATTATCGTTGACGATGAGATTGTACGCACGTGTTGTCCAGGACGGTATTACATTCGGCGACGTGCGCCAGCGTTAAATTCTCCGACTGTCCGTTCCTTGTGCCGCCGATTTTTCTCCGTATAGTGTAACGCAGGTGACGGCCGCCAAGGTTTTACGTTCAACAGTGTATTTTCGATAAACGAGCGTTATTAATTTATTATTATTATTATTATTATTATAACGTAGATATTTGCCGTTTATCTACGACGTCGTTGAAAGAAAAAAATGAGAGACATAAACGTAATTGCGCCATTGATTTCCACGTAAATTCGTACCGACTCCTTTTTTTTTTTTACTTTTCAATTGAACATAGTTTTATACAGGGACGTCGAACACTGCACGCGCGTGTTCGAAACGAAATTCGCCCGTCAATCCAGAAAACCAAATCTAAACGGATACCGTTGGATGCGTTCTGGAAATGGAAACGGCTTCTTCATTTTTGTTTTTTTGTTTTTTGCGTCGATTTAATTCCGCGCGGAAGTTGTAGCTGCTCAAAACGAACGTAACGTTAAAACGGTAATAATAGTAATAACAGACAGTAGTGCGATTAGCGTCGGTGTATTAGACGAATTATAACAAAATATATCGCGTAAACGATTATACGCGCGCGTATTTATTTAACTGCAGCTGACACACAAGAATAGACGGATTTACCGCGGGTCCGGGCGATAAACCTGTCGACCGCCGTTTTTTTCTTCTCTTATGTAAAAACGCGATTTTTTAAGAAAAACGTTTTTTTCTTCTTTCACGCGCGCGTCGAATTAACGTCTCTCTCTCTCTCTCTCGTATAATAATAAACACAGACGACGTGTGTACTACATACACACGTGCTCGTCCGCTATTAATTTAAAATATAATTTTTTTTTTTTTTCATGAAATATAATAAGAAATCATTACAAACACACATTTGTATTTTTTTATTATTATTATTATTATTATTATTATTATTCGTATCGCGTTCGTTGTTGTAACGGTGCCGCTGCAATGTTCCGAAAGTCATTTTTTATTGTTGTTATTATTTTTTCCTATTTTTTTTTTTTTTTTTTTATACACGCCGCCAGTACATAATATTATACAAATACGCCCGCGCCGAGTCCCGCGTATCATCACGAAATCTGTAGAGAAATAATAATAATAATAATAATAGTGATAAAAAAGAAACACGCGCAACGACTACTACGACAACAACAATATATTTATATAATAATATCGCAATATTATACGCGAAGCTATTATGTGTGTGTGTGTTTGTGTGTCCACCGATATATAAGAAAAATAAAGAAATAATACAAATAACAATTCGACTGGTACACGAATTCGGTGTCACATTTTCTCGCGTGAATTTTTATATACTTACACATTTTATAATAATATAATATAATGCGTGTACATCAATTTTTGTGGTCGTGTGTGTACTTATTCCGCTAGTCACGTTTCGTGTACGCGTTTATATTTATAACGTAATAATATAGTCTTATAATATTATTATACGTTCCGCGTATTGTGTATATAAATATGTTATAATTAGGACTAGCATTCTTTTTTAAATAATTATAATTTCGTTATTATTATTATTTTCGTTTGACAATCGGTATAAGAATACGGAATCGATGGAAAAGACGTGCGGTGTACTAGCGGTAAACGTGACATTATAATTGACAAATGTTATATATATTTTTTATGTATATAAATATTACAAGTGAAACATGCGTATTAGAAAAAAAATTATACGGTTATTGTTGGATTCGATTATTTCGTGGCATTATTGTAGAACAAATAAAATACCAAAAAAACTATCAAAAATGCAAAAAAAAAAAAAAATTATTTCCCCGTTAAATTAGTGTTATGTTATGAAGCTTCAGCATAAATAACGTTTGACTAATACGGCGAATGTGTGCCGCGATAATCCTACCACTGATTTCAATTCGAGTTTTTCTTCAAATCGCATTCGTTTCGAGACACTTATAGCAACTATTAAAAGGAATCCCAATACAGTCTTAATCGAAAACATGTCAAATTATAAATTACGGTTAATAACGACACTGCAGTTTTACGTACAATCGAAAAATGTGTTTTACAATACAAAATAAGAGAATTGACTGTATAAACGACGGGTTTCTTTTTTTTTTTAAATTTCTAATAGCGATAGCGTTGAACGTTGACGTTGAAATATATATTTTTGTTTTTTGTATTCGAAGTTTTTTTTATTTTTTTATTTTTTTAAATAATCTACCCGTTTCCGTAATAATTAACGAATATTTACAATTTATTCAACTATACCGTTTGAAGATCTTACAAAACATCGTCAACGAAACATTTTCGAGTCACTTGCACGGCGTAACCACCCACGCGTATGGAAATTTTCATCGATAATTACGTATTTTCGCAATTCGTTTTTTTTTCTTTTTCTCATTGCACAAATCGTTTTTGCTTCTATTCGTATTATTCGCCGTCTCTCCGAAATAAATCACGTCCGCGCGCGCGCGCGCGCGTGTGTGTGTGTGTCGAATAAGCTGTTTGGACGGTGGAAAAAAAAATGTCCTCACCACGCGAAATATTCGTCCGCGTCCGCGTCACGATCTCACGGGATTCCGAACGTTTTCGGATTAAAAACCGCGTTCTGTATATCTGTTGGAGCACGCACGTATGTCATTTTTTTTTTCTGTCGATCATTGTTCCGGTTATTTTTTTCATCGGAATGCCCGTCATAAGAAAAGAAAAAATTTGGCATATACAATATATATAATGTAATACCGTATACTATTACATGCACCGTGAATTCAATCTCCCATGTGATTGTGCACTATTTCGTCCGGTCAACGTTATATTTTTGTTTAATATAATTTCTTTTTTTCCGCTCACTTATGCGTACGTAGCGTCTTTTTCATTGGAACGCGCATACGCGGAGTAATAAGAGTAAAACATCATTTACGCTATTGTCTGATGACATAATTGTACACGTTGACCAGGTTGCGATTGGGCTGAACAACGCGCCGTTTACAGTACGTATGAAAGGCCACTGATCGATGCGTCCACAAGAAAATATTCGCTTTTTTTGAACCGTTTCGAGGCTCGACGTTTACGGGTTTTAGTAGTGGTTAAGGGCCAGTCCGTTGAAATGTATATGAAAAAACGAACAAGTCGCGCGCATTGTCCGGTTTAATTGTCTAACAAAACGCCGTTCCACGTCTTATTTTATTGATTTGAAAAAATAACAATACATTTTGAAATTGTTTTTGTAGTTACGTAAAAATTATTTGGAAATTTACTTTTCAACATCCACGTGACAAAAACGTCGAGCACGATTTTCTTCGCAACCTCATTCGACACGTGGTTTTTATCACTCAATCAATACACGCACGCGCGTCGTAAACGTTAATTTCTCATTTTGCATATTAAAACATTCAATTCAATTCGCTACTATCATTCTATAATGGTGTAAATCAAAATTACGTTTTTTGGGCTATTTACTTGTAACAACATCCGACCGATATTTCCAATATTCCAAGCACTAACGGTTATGCGAAAAGTTTTATTGATTTTTATTATTTATTACAGACGTTTATATTATTACTATAAAGTCGAGTGACTTTTGAACTTTACCGAAACGACATTATAACTATTGCGGTTAACACGATGTTGGGTGAAATTAGTTGAACACATCGTTGTAATAAATACAAAAGAAATTCTGTGCGATTTTGTTGTGTGTTTACGTGTACGGCTTAGTTATCGTACACCGTAACGGATTATTAACAAATCTTATGAAACACGTAGTTAAGGCAATGGGAATGCGTTGGCTGATGTAATACGTACGTTATTATCGTAACTACAATTATCATTACTATAGATCTTCGCGTTCTCTTCGCCGATCTTTCGTAACGCCACACACCACTCGCGTTACACATCTCGTTAATAATACTTACGTATACGAACCCAATAATTAAATCACGAGCAATCCGTTGAAATTAAAATCTATGAGAATAAAAATGTCGAGTTAATGTTTTCAAATCCATGAATGTGCTTGCCCGGAGCTATATGGTCGACGAAAATGTTAAAAACCGCGCTTGTGTCGAAAATGTTAAAATTCGCATTTATTACAAAACATAAACGTTTCGGTCGTTAGAAACGAAATTGTCGTAGAATCGTTTTACATAAAACACATATCGCTACATTTGTCTCGGCCAAGCATTGTTTTCAACAGACATCATAAACCGATTTGAAGAGTAATAACATTGTTATGGTTATATTGCTCCAGTTACTGTATACTAAGCCGCGTAAACCTTTAGATTATTTTCGTGTTTCCCAGCTCATTGTTTTTTTTTGTTTTGTTTGTTTTTAATCTCGTACGATTTTCGTCTTCCTTCTCGTCTGTATAAAATAAATTTAATGCGTTTCGCGCTTAAACATTTCGCGTTTTCTAGGTTAATTCGTTTGAATTTTTGTTCCCCCTTCAATAACTCCGCCATTACGTTTCGTTGTCACCGTAAGAATGCCAGCGCGGCGGCGGACTGACGAAAGCGCATTCACAACAAATATAATAAACGTACGTAAAAATCGCGTTAAAAAAAAAAAAAGCATTTTTCACTACGATTTAAATAGCGTAAAGGGACAAAATTCGCGTTAACAATCGCAATGACTAAAAAAAAAAAAAAAAACGCTAACGAATTCGCGCGTTCGATTGATTTTCTATCGTTCGGATTTTTAATGAAAAATTATTTCGGTAAAAAAAATTGTGTAAAATTACGGGGGCGGGTAAACGTATTCCAGACAATGACGTAGGAAAATTAAATTGAAATCAAACGCCTCGTCGTCGGTTTTGTGCGTACACGTGTTCATACGTACATCAGTCACAAACGCGATAATTTCGATCGGTTTTCCGCCGATTAGGAAACCCACTTTCTTCGCGTCGTGCGCGCAATTACGTACTCCTCCTCCCGTCGTACGGCAACCGCGTCTCCGCGCGCTACATTACAATATTTTTGTGGGCCATGACTTTATCGAGGCGAAATTAAAAATGTGTTATTCATGTATTCGCGCTCATTCTACTTTCGTCGCATCGTGGTCAAGCCCATTGTCTTTATGGCTGATTTGTCAAAGCCTTAGCCGAGTGAAAAGCAGAAGAAGAAAAAAAACACAAATGTATTTTCCGTCCAAAACGACACGCGATCCGAGAGATCGACTTTCGATCGACGTCGTCTCCTCCAAATTCAGACTCCAATGAGATCAACGGGTTGTAAAAGTCAAAGAATTGATTTAAAGGCTTCAGCTCGACGACGGATTGCTTTTCGTGGTTTACTATTGGCTTCGTTTAAAATTTATTTATAAATACGTTTTTTATTTTGCATTCGATTTTCAAGAAGAATAATATTATTCGTCGCCGGAGATTTCGTTTTTCAAAATGTTTTTTTTTTTTTTTTTTTTGATTTTATAAAAACGATTATTCCTTCGGAATGATCGGAGACTTCGGATTTACAAAAAAACGTATTTATATATTTTAATTGACGATTATTATTATTATTATATATATATATATACGGAAATAAGTAGAAAAAGCGATTAACCTAATAGCGTTTTTCATTAATTCGACCGCGTATATTTCCATTCTAAATCGATTATAGCTAAATTAAAAAATCAATTCGATTAGCTTGAGTTTAAGAAATTACATAAAAAAAAAAAAATTCACTAATACTCGTTCGGTCTGGGCCATTTCTATTCACGTATATGTGTGTGTATGTAATATCGGGTTAGATCATTTCGCTTGAAGCAACGAGATAATAATAATAATAATAATAATAATAATAATAATAACGTCGCAGGAGGCGGATTTTCTATGAATACAAAAAATAATAAAATGGAAAATGACGAGAATTCGACGAAAATGATAAAATTTACTTATACGTATATGTGTATATTGTGAAACAGCTGCTGTGCGTCTCTTTATTATAATATAATACGCAAAAATCTCGACATACTTTTTTTATTTATATATATATTTTTTTTTTACTGTTTTTTTCTTCTAAGCGTATTACCACATCGACTTAAACATAATAACGAAAAAAATAATAATATTATTATTATAATCCGATTATATCTATTGTGCGGAGTATAATATTTTTCGTATTATACTTATAACCAGAAACCCGTAACCGTATATATTATTTTACATATAGCGAGACGTATCGGAATCGAGTTCATTGAAAATTCCTACTTTTTATTTACGGCCAATAAGGTCGAATTCGTTTGTGTTGTTTTTTTTTTTTTTTTTTGCGTGTTTTCAACGAGAGTTTTTTTTTTTTTGAAATTAGATGGACGCGCGTACGCGAAATAATTGATTTTTATTGGAAATACAAATTGTACGTGAAAAACTATTCGCGTTTTAATAGAAATGAAAAATGACATAAAACTGTTCGGTAAATACGGGCCGGTCGAAAAAACGATTTTTTTCCCTCGAGCCATAAGCCAAACACAGTGCGTTCGAGAACAACATCTAAAGTCTGATCTACTCACTACAGAGGCGTATACGTGAAATATTTTTTTATCGTTCGAGGCGCGTGCCGTAGAAATTTGAATCGACAAAAGTTTTTTTAAGAAAAAAAAACAAATTATTCGCGCGCTAACAGTAGTCACGATAGTAACGCGTTGTGGAAAACGTAATATGTACAAAAAAGAATAAAAATACGCCGAATCGCGACGACGACGACGACGACGACAACAACAACAACAACAATAGAATGAAAACTGACTATTTTCCAGTTCGTTGGGTACGGACGCATCTCCTCGCGTCTTTGGCCCAAAACCGCCGCGGTACCGTTACAGCAAAGTCACAGGCTATCAGTGGCGGCGGCACGTCGTTGACGTCGGCGGCGTAGTGTATAATATATAAATATAAATATATTCAAAATCGTTCACAATGCCGAGCACAGTACCGTTTTGTAAAACACCATCGGTACTCGTCTATAAAATAATAATAATAATAATAATAATAATAATAATAATAATAATACGGTACGCGAGCGCGTAACAACGGTGTTGCTCGGACGAATGCTGAAATAACTATATATACTGTATACACAGTTTCCTATTTTTACTTTATACTAAGATTTTATTTTTGCCAAACGCTTCACAAGACTCTCTTTTTTTTTGAGAGGGGGGTACGTTCTGTCTGTCCGCCGAGGAAAATGCACGCACCGTCGACATTTTCCACGGACAAGACGACGCGTGATGATGGCGATCGTCACGCGTTTGTCCGCATTTCCAGAATGCCGATCGTCGATGCACGCCGGGTTTTTGACGAAAAATTCATTGAACGCGTCTCTATTGATCGTTTTCAATTGAAATCCAAAAATTACCGCTTTCGCGAATATTATATAACTTTGTGAAACAAAAAAAAAAAAAAAATCATTTTGAAAAATCTCCGCGTCAACGAAACAGTCCGGAGTTCCACACGTGTCCGGTATTGGGTTTCTACGAGTTTCGACTTTGGACGCGTCTCTTACGCACTTTTTCCGATAGTTTCCGAAAAAATTGAAAGTGCCGCGACACACTTGCGATTCGCTAACGGAACCGGAGAGCGCGTAACTCTCTTGGTAGAATTGTTCCGGTACGGACGCTGAAGAAACGACGCGTCGTCGTACGAGCCAATGCGTTCGTCACTCCGTTTCCGATGTAACAAAACGTGGAAAGAAAAAGAAAAAAAAATTGTAAAAAAATGTAATGTTTTTTTTAAAATTTAAAAAAAATTACAATATAATTGAATTATATTATAAAAATATGATGAAATAATATTTCGGCATAATTCCGAAAGAAGAGAAACGGGGATTTTCGGTAATGATGTATCGCGTAAATCCTTCGACGCGCGTACAGAGCTCGTATGAGGACCGTTTTGACGGGTAGACGCGACCGAGGAACGCTCGGCACGAGGGAAGGCGGAAAACAGAAAAACGCCGGCACGTCTGCCGGCGGCGAACGCAATCGTCGGCGGAAATCGTGACGCGCCGCGTACCGCTGTGACTGATGATGGCGTGTGCGAACGTTTTGTTCTCGCGCGCGGGGAAAAGTCACCGACGGTTCCCCCCGACGAGACGGGGAAAGGTGGATCGATTAAAACGCGATTTTCCTACGGCGATTCCGTAAAACGTCGTCGAACGGATGGGTAAACAACAATATTGGTCGGCTGCTAATAACGACGACCGCGTCGTCGTCGTCGTGACACATTTCACGCGTTTCGAACGCGCGTCTAACAAACGTGGGGTTTTTTTTTTTTTTTATTTTCATTTTTCCCCTCGTCAATCGAAAGCGCCGATAACGATTAAATCGTTAAATAATTATTGTCGTTATTTATTTTGTTATAACAACGCACGCACGCCTGCTGTAATTACCGGAACGCGCTTACGACGTAGTTGTCGTCGGTTTTTCGCGCAGCGCTTTCGGCACTAACCACCCGCCGGAGAATAACGAAGAACAAAAAAAAAAAATAAAAATATGCTCGCTCGGACCGCCGAATGCTTTCGAGAATATTTTTATCGACGCGGCACGAACGTGGCGCGGGAAAATAATTAGAAAAGAGAAAATAGAAATTAAGCACGGCGATTTAAACGCTATAACGCTTTTTGAAATTTATTGTTATTTATTTTTTTCTTCTTTTACAGATGCCAGTACGCGGCGTTCACGTTATTACTCATACAGGTGAGTCTTGCGATTTTTTTTTCTTTTATATACTGCTACGATAATTTTTAGAGGAGACCATTTAAAAAGTTTACCCGACAACGCCGGATTCTTTTTTCCTATCGAAATTATAACCGCGTAATCACACGCGAACGCGTTTAGAAATCGGCAATAGATTCTAAGTCGCCGTGTTAAATTACGTGTTTTGCCCCCGACGATTATTCAAATGGGTATCATTCGGCGGTGTACACGCCCGTTAAATACGAAAATCGTTTACGACTCGTTTCGAGTCGCAGCAGAACGCGATACGTTGTAAGCGAATCGTCGTAGAACACCTGTTAAATCTGTATATATAATAAAACGCTGGTTGAAAAGTGGCCTCGGGTTTATGCAATTTCGAAGTTCGATGCGAAACGAACGGTATTCTGTGTTTATCGTACGCGCGATTTCCGACGAATAATATTGAACAATGAATTATGTTTTGTACACGAAAAATTTAAAAATATTTTGAAAAAAAAAAAAATCATCGTTTCTCCCGCCCAGGAATTATGAGAAGTACCGTTCGCCGTGAAAACGAGTGAGTCGTGAATTATTATTATTCTTGTATTGTGTTACGTTTTCGCGATTATAAAACCGTGTTATTATTTAAAAAAAAAAAAAAATGATATTATATTTGAATAGAGATAATATTTATACAATATACGCGCGCGCGCGTGTGTGTGTGTATTGTACACACAAAAAAAAAAGTAGGTGAGTGTATACGACGACGCGTATTTTTATCGCGAACGATTTACATAAAATATTCGAACCGTATAAAAAAGAATTTACCGTACAGCGCACGACGTTATAACGATTGTGCTCGATGTAATAATTAAATATTTAAGTTCTCTTTTCACCGCGACAGCTGATCTCGTATGTTTGAAATCTAAGTCTCTCGTCAATTCCTGCTGGCGCTCAATGTATTGGCGAATTCGTTTGGTGACGTTTCCGCATCATCGACCGAAATTTGTATTTAAGGCCTTAGAACTCCGAACTAGTCTAATCGTTTCAGAATAAGAACGCAACGTTAATCAATACAAATATCAAGAGGGTTGTAAGGCGACTCCGTCGAATTTGAATACGTTTGGGTTTTCTTGAAAATTTTCGCGTATTAAAATATCATACGGGTGTAATTATGGCATAATTAATTCGACTATGATAATACGTTAGAATTGTATGTCGACCGTTATTTCTTAAAACTATATAAAACGAAAAAAATATTAAAACCTAATTGTAACAGATAATTATAATTATAAACGTGTTGAAGCTTAATTTTCTTTCATTTCGTTAGAGATTTACCATTAGGTTTGATTCTGAAATTAGGACGTTGGCCGCATAATACATTTTAGAGCTACGTCCCCAGCTATAGCATTCCCCATAAGGGTGGGTTACTGTTTTCGTTTCGAAGACCCACGGTGGTCCAGATGGATGCTGTCCGGCTTAAATGTGCACGTTGGACAACGTGTACCGGATTAAATGGATCAGCGCTGACACAATATAATTCCATTCAACCGCCTCTGGAGATTATTTAAAACAAAAACGAATGTATGAATTATTCATGTCGTTTTAAATTAGTTTACAATCCATACAGGGTCTCTTTTAAATATATACAAATGGCGAACAATAAAAAAACGCGAGTGAAATTCGTAAAAATCCAATGATAATATAATATTGTATTCATTTTATATTATTATTATTTTTTTTTGCGAATGATCGTAGCAACAGTACAAAACAAAAAACAAACGAAAGTGTGCGTGCGTTCTGACGGTCGTTTAGAAATGTGTTCTAAGAATCCGAATATTATTATCTTTATAAAACGATGTGTCTGCAGTCGAATACGAATCGCGGGTGTAAAAAGTGATTTATATAATATATATATATATAAAAAAAAAAAAGAAATCCATCCGAACATTTTCTTCATATTACGCTCTAAATTATGCACTCGTATTTATGCTATACCGTAAAATGTGATTTATAGTATTCGTATAAATAAATCGTTGAGACTGTCGACGACGACCGGACCCCGCGAAGTTGACGTTAGTTTTTCATTTTTTCACCCCGTCTTAACGTACGCGATTCCGTTTAGATTAATGGACGATAAATTATAATGTATAGAAAACGAATAATGGACGTTTATGGAAATTCTATAATAATACGAGCTTCGCGTACTACGGGAAAAGGCCGAAATCGTGTAATACTGAGTGTTTCGTCTATTTTCTCTTTTTTTTTTTTTGTGATCTACGCGTCATGTCCATACATTTTTAGCCTTTGTGTAAATTAAGCGAAATAAAATATTTGAAGAATTCATTTATTTAACTTAGTAATATTAATTTTTGACATAGACAGTAATATTCGTCGACGTTAAAAAATACTTATACTTATGGTGACCGCTAGAATCGGAATTGTTACGCGAACAATTAGTATTTTCGTTATTAAAAAAGAAATATATATATATTTTCAAGAGTAGTTTAATCAATGTTCAAAATGTATTTACTGTATCATTTTTTTTTCTCGTAAAACTGAAAATAAAAAGAGGTGCACACACGTGAATGTAAATTATAAAATAGTTTATACAATTCAATAAACCACTGTTCCCAGTACGGATGGAGAAATAAATATTTGAGGGAAGAAATAATTATACACAAAAAAAAAAAAATAATAAAAAATTTTTTGTTATTTTTGATAGTTTTGAATATTACTTGCGATAAAATTAAATAAATAACGAGTTTACACGTTTATATATAATAAAGTTATAAATACACATTGAAATTAATACTTAGGAATACTACAAAAGGCAGGAATGACGTCGGCCGTAACTCTAAGATAAATACGCTCGGTCAAAAGACGAAACATTCAGTATTTCCCAAGTACCGGTGTGCTTATATTCTCTTTTCTCAGTCACGACCGATTTCGGGGATTTCGACCGTATTCTATTATAATGTAAAATTGATTAAAAGATTTGGTTGGCCCTATACGGACGCCGTTATTTAATCATCGATCGTTCGTACAATATAGTCTTGTAATCTGTGTTATAGTAATAACGACAATATTATATTATTACTATGACATTTTGGCAAAGCCGTAGAGTGGATTTTCGGCCAAACAATCACATTCATCTTTTTCTTAGCCTCAACGACCAAAACAAATATATGTTTACATAGTCTGTACTTATTAAAAAAATCATATTCGATATAGTTTTTTTTCTTTTATACAAGCGGGTTTTTTTAAATACTGTTAAATTAGAATAATATAAAAGATTTCTTTGTTCCTGCTCCCTCCGTTACAACTTAATTCATCGAAATTTAACAATTGCGCTAATTTTAATTCAACGTAATTTTATTATTATTATTTTTTTTTTTTTTGATCTATTGAAAGACGGTACCGTTACTTCAAATCGGAATTTTACCGAATAAATAATTGGAAAAAGTGTTTCGTGTTTGTTATTATACGTTTTAATCAACATTTCTAATGGTTTTCAACTAAAGGTGTCTAAATATTTGTACGCGGAAATTTTTCTACTTCAAATAAGTCTGATATTAATTTAATATATATTATATTTTCCGATATTCGAAAATACTACGGCACAGAGCGCATTGCCGTCGTCGATCGGCGGTCGTCGGCACCGCGGATAATATAACAGGACGCAATGTTTAACGAAGCGAGACCAAAAGTAACAGTTCGATCGACAACAAGGAAAAAAAAAAGAAAAAGAATGATCCATCGATAAATTTCATCGATCGCTAAAACAGCTGTTATAAGTACACAAATACTGTAACCGTTGGTAAGAGAAGTGTCCGTTTTTTTTTTTGGAAAAGCGTTTTTTCTATTTCACTCGCATATAAATCGATTTCCAAGACGGTATTTCGTCGATTTGACGGTAAACCTATTAACTCAATTGCAACAACCGATTATTATTCAATTGGCGTTATTGTTGTAGGCGAACGAACGAAATATATTGTCACGACGAGCATTCAGTTTCCGCCGATTTTGACTTGAACAATATAAAACAATAATAATAATAATAATAATAATAATAATAATAATAATAATAATAATAATAATAATAATAATAATAATAATAATAATAATAATAATAATAATAATAATAATAATAATAATAATATTAAATAATACGAGTAATCGCGTAAACTTCCGTGCGATTAATATGACGAATTTTTTTCTTTTTTTGTAAAACAAATTTCTATTTCATCACGTTCCTATTATATTTTTATAAATGTTCGATATTTGTTTAAAAACGTGTTAAACGTTTGGCACGACGTGGGCGGAAATTTATTTCCACACTGAATTTCTTATCGCAACCAGATTTCGGCAAAATCGCGTTTTTTACCGTTTTTACGGGTAATTCTACGGGTATAGGGTTTTCTTCCACTCTGACGCTTAATTAAAAGTATTAAAAAATATCGAAAAATTACTTTTTTTTTTTTTTTTTTTTGACACACTTGAGAAAATTGAAAAACGATCTTTTTAATCCTACCAACCGGACGCGATTTTCTCGGAGCGCACTCGTTCTGATAGAATTTTCGAGTACAAACGTATAACAAAAAAAAAAAAAAACAGCACACACATCATCGTAAAAACGTTCCTCTATCCGTTTAGAATCATATAAAAGTTATTATTATTATTATTCTCCCTTGTCATATTATTTTCGCGCGTACAATATTGTAATATCTCTCTAATCCATTTTATATGAAACCGTTTGTCGTGAGTTTATCGCGCGCGTACAACGTTATTTTCCCTCGCAACGACATCAGAAAATTCGGCGTATTTCTTCTTCTTTTTTTTCGTAACCATTATTAAATACAATCGTTTTAAAATCGTGACGGTCGACCGTCTCGTTTTTCCTCGACCACTGGCACCAGCGGTTACTGTATTAAGTTGCACGCGGTTTTCCATAATCCATACCGAATCTTTTTTACACGGTCGCGACATTTTCTATTTTCCATTTTTTTTTTTTTTACGTCCTATCCAATACCGACTACACATCACTGCGCATTGTGCGCTACTCGTGTAAAATAATAATAATAATAATATTATTATACGAGCGTGTCCCATACCGCAATATCGCATATGTGTGTCGTGGAATCGGTGCAGCACATTTTTTTTTCCCCACACAATATCGCGCGGTCATGTGCGACGCGGTTTTTCACGTCTTCCGGACATGTCACAATGATTTATTATTATCAAATAAAACGTACGCGTCGGTTCGCTAAAACGTATTTATTTATTTTTTTTTATTTTCGACTCTCAAGTACAAATTTTTCGTCGCGATTAACGTTTTCCATGCATCGACAATCGCGCAACACGATGTTGAAGATACGGAGAAAATACACTGTTTATCGAGCCGGAGGACTAAACTAATATTGAGATAATCAAACGAAAATGCGTGGCATCTGAAACTTCACTACAATATACACTGTTGGCGAACGCGGAGGAGTAGATTCGAACTTGTAAACTCGGGCCCGACGTATTGCCGCGAGCGAGTACATTACACAGTCTATTATTATTATTATTATTATTATTATTATTGTCGGGCGTTTTCGTATATCGAAAACTCTACATAATTGTGCGGAGAATCGTTCGAGATTTTCCACAGATTGCGCAGTAACGTACACTGGAATAACGTAAATAGCGGGCGAGAAACGCTATAACGGTAGAAACTGATCGACCACTCGTCCCGATACGGGACACGGGCTCGTAACGTCGTACACTCGAAAAGAAAAAACACGAATTTAAATACGTTGTGTATTGGCCAAGTATACGTTTGAATGAAAAAAATTTTACCACTATACACGTCACATAGTGGATAATTATAAAAATAATAATAATAATAAATAAAATTTACGCATTAATTGGTATTCGGACTAGTCAATACAAATACTGCTTTCAGAACAAATATGTACAATGTGCGTAAATTCCTGAGCCGCGAGCTATGACGTTCTATCGTGTATAATATACGATTTCGTGCGTATTATTATTGTACAAATTGAATATTGAATTTTTTTTTTTTTTATCACGTACTTGTCACGTATTTCGTTCTTCAGAAATGAAATATCCATGAATTTCATGATCGTTTTCGCGATGCTCAGTTGTGTAGTAAATAATTTTCAACTACCACAAAGTATCGCCGAGG
This sequence comes from Chaetogeoica ovagalla, assembly GCA_032441825.1. NCBI lineage: Eukaryota > Metazoa > Arthropoda > Insecta > Hemiptera > Aphididae > Chaetogeoica > Chaetogeoica ovagalla. Next base: position 3,726,695 of record CM063744.1, read on the forward strand.
GATGTTGAAACAAACGTGACAAAGGCAAGACAGCACGCTAGCGGCGAATTCGACTGAAACGAGTTGCAAAACATCGCAATATTATAGTACAAAATCTAATTTTGGAATATTCTTTGAATAAACGCGTGACCGATTTCCTGCGTATGACGTCTTAAAATAAAAATCCATAAAAAACAAAATGAAAAAAAACGATTCAACCTTGTTAAGATTTTAAATGCCAACGTAGTTGAAGACGGAGCAAGAGTACTGAGTACAACATGTAATCGTTACAAGTGTATTAAAAAATTAGTACGTATACGTAAAACAATTTCGGAAATTAAATAATATTATTGAACTAAACTTTAATTATTCGAAAATGCCTTTGATATTTAATCGTTGGCTCTGTAATTTATTCCATAGAAATGTTAATATAAATTTCAAATTTCGTTCGCATCCCCTCCCAGCATTACACATTTCATTCCTCTGGCTGTATCTCTCGCTACAAGTTCCCTCTTCCCTGTTTTTCCGTATCCCTATCCTGAAACAGCTCACTCTCTCTCTCTCTCTCTCTCTTTCTGTTCTTCGCGCGTAGAAATCCAACGCGCGCTTCGGTCTCGACATCCTTCTATAACCCAACTCCATCGTCGTTTCTGCAACACGGCCGAAACGTCGTCCAAGCTTTTTCGTTCCATGAAGCATGTCCCCCTGCTGCCCCGATCGATCTCGTAAAATCGATTCCGGAATATAATTCTGACCTAATCGCCCGTGCGGCGGTTACATCGTCCCGTACATTTACGTTGGCCATTCACATTCGTCTGTTCGACGCCGGGCACAATAATATTCCTTAAACATTTTCCATTCGATGTGAATTTCCATCCATTTTAAACCACCGTTACAGCGCGGATGATTATCGGCTGTGGGACAATCGTATGACGCGTACACGAAATAATATAACTGTGGTGTCCGCATAATAGTTTGACACTCGTCAAAAATCCGTTTTGCACTCAAACTCCGTTGCGACGCGAGACGTCCCCGCATCATCAACACGTTCGATTATTGTCCGGACGAATTGCGACGAAGAGAAATATACGACTTCTGCACGGAACACGAGGTACGTTCACACATCAATCGCCGACGGTTTATTATACTTCGTTACGCGCGTAACATGATTGTTATCGGATGGTATTATTATTATTATTATTCGGATGACGCGACGACTGCGAGCCGAATTCGAGTACACGGCTGTGGTGGTGGACAATCGACGAGAGAAACCGCTCGACGGCGTAGACTGCCGGTCGTCTCTCCTCGTGACGGGCTATTGACCGCAGCGCCAGACACTTTCGTGACATTCGCACGACAATCGCCCAGCGCGACATTTTTCTAATTATTATTTACCGTTGACCGCGCGACACTGCGTTTTATTTTCGCCGGTCGATTAAACGCGTTAGAGGCTACGTGTTACAGGTGTGATCCTGCACGCATACGTTTCGTATTGGATACGTATATTCGACTTGATTGTTTCATTAAACGAATCGGACGGGTACGTCAAAAAAAAAAAAATGAAAAAAACAAATCGTCGTCAACTTTCACCATGAGTCCCCCGTTCCATACGCACCGCACTGGCTTGAAACTAACAATTGTATAATAAAATAAGGCTCGGATTTTGAATCGAAGTAAATACCCAAAAAAAAAAAACCCGCACAATTTGTTTGAAATATGCAAAAAAAAAAAAAAAAAAAATATTTAAATTTCCGATGAGTGTTTGCTCGCGGGTAAAACTCAATGGATAATTATTAAAGTTTCCGAATTTAATAATTTAGATGCTAAACGAGTATACTACACTCGTTTGTTTTAAACACGAATGAAATCAACACTTCTACGTAAAATCCGCACTTGTAGTAAAAGAATTATTCGAAATTAAAAACAAAAATTAATCGCCGTATATTTGGTTGGGTTTCGTTCCCAATAATCCGCAACATCACGAGCCGGGGGGGGGGGACGTGTCTCGTCTCTCGTTACACGCATTTTGCAATCAAAGAATTTCGGTAACATAAATCAAAATAATGAAAAAAATGTCGTATACGATGTACTCGTAGTCGCAGAATATTGAAAAACGGTTTATAATAAATAATAATATTTATCGATAGACTACACGCGTATAATTTATCACAGTAAACGCAGCTCGTTTATTTCGTAATAATTCTATTTTTTGTCCACGTTCTCATATAATATAATTCCATCATCCGGCGATATTGGCACATTGGACGATTTAAATCACGTGAAATTCGGTTCGAGAAGTGTTCGAGAAACGAATAAACTTTTCTTGAACTGTCAATAGACTTAAATCGACCGGTATTCAAAGTATCGGCATTTTTTAATACAAAGTAAACGTATTACAGACAAGTCTGTCTTTTTCACTATGCCGCGATTCGTCGGGAACGTGAAAATACTCGGTTGAAAAATTCGCCAAAAACGTGCGTTATTTATTTTCATTCAGTTGATAACCACCAACGAAATCTGAATCACTGCTGAATTATTGTATAAATTAACGACCCGGTTCAGCCTTTTCGTGTGTGTTCAACGTCTCAGTACGCAAATTTTTCACGCGATTTTTTTTTGATTTCGCATAGGTTATAATGAAAAAATGTATGTAAACCGGTTCGTTCGTCACGTATAAAATTCGTGTAAAATTTTTCTTTTTCGCACACGTCTCGGGTACGACAATGCGATAAATATATGAAGCGAACGCGAATCGGTGGAAGAGGCGGGCGAAGAGAAGCGGCGATTATGAACAAGAAAAAAAGGATTTATAATCGTACACTGAGATATTGTTGTATTGCATGAACAGGACACGTACACTGGCGGAACGGGATTTCAACTGGTTATTTCTTATTATTATTATTATTTTTTATTTCGGTTTTACGAGACGAGGAATTTTATTGGGAAACACGGTGGATATATTGTGTGTGCCTAGTTTTTTTTTTTCGCCGAACCGTCTATACAAATACGAGTTTAGTATTATTGACAGGCGTGTATCCGATGAAAATACGTTTCATTTATTATTTAATTTCATCAGTTATTTTGAGTCGAATCGTGTTAAAACGCTCCGAGCAGTGAATATTCTAAATTTAAATTATTGATTTATAACATTCGATGTTTTTTTTTTTATATTATATACATTTAAAAATGGGCGATAAACTGGGTGTCAATCCGATTCTAACGAAATACAATAGTAATTGAACAAAACGCTGCAAACACTGTCAGTAATTCATGTAATCACCAATCGGTTATTTCCGACGACAAGTGAACATATTAAAAGTAACTAAAAATTAAAAAAAAAAATATTTATATATATATTTTAACTATTCTTAACGATTTCGTAAGTAATAATATTATATTTTTACGAAGAAATAAAATTTTTTTTAAAAAAAAAAAAAAGATGCGCCGTTATTCGCGAATTTTCGTCGATTTCATCGACACGGCGAATGTGTTCTCGAATAGAACAGCAGAGCGGGAACACAAAGCGTCGTATATATATATTTGTATAACGTAATAACGCGGTGGTGTTTTGCGGTTCTCCGCGAACGGATTCGTCACGTTATCGATTGTTATGACAATAAGACGAGCACTTCACGCGAAGATTTCTATGGGAAACAGGTGCGCGCACCGCTATTGTCGCTCGTTATTGACAAAATTATTTCTTCTTCTATTTCTTTTTGCCACGAGTGATTCGCGCGCTCATTCCGCCGCCATCAGCGTGCGTCGGTGAATTCCTGGAGCGCGCGTCAACGTCCTCCCCAACACCAGCGCTCTGCACGTAGCTCGTGTGCGAACGGGAAACGGAATCAGTATAGTGGCGGCTGCAAACTTTGGTCCGGCGACGACATTTTCAACGGTCTCTCGCGTATTACTCATTGGCGACTACGATTTTCAAGTCGCGGCGTACCGTAAAAACGAAAGTAAAAAGTAAAATATGTAAAGCGACGGACGAAAGCGTTATTCTTGAACGTGACCGCGAGTCGTTGACGTAGCCACGGGGAGGAATTTCGGGTCCGCGCCTGTTTGCGCGCGTTGAAATTTTCGAACGCTCAAACGAATGTTTTCGTATCGTTCGTACTCGATATCCAATAAAACTTAAACAACGTATTTTCTTTTTTCTTTTTTAATTCAACGATCGAATGAAAATTGATCACGAATAATATCTACTCGTTGTGGCAGACCGATTTGTATAAGTGTGTGTGTGTGTGTGTGTGTCTATCACAAGCAGTGGCGGAACTAAGGGATGGAGGAAAGACCGGGATTGATCAACGGGCGTAAAAATTTGGCGGCGTACAATCAAGTACGGTCTGTTAGAGCGAAGAGGAATTGAGGGGACGTAGGGGGATGGTAAATCGTAATTTTAACGTTTTTCCCGGGCGTCGAAAATCCTAGTTCCGCCTCTGATCATAAGTGTTATTAACTCGTTGGTTATGAATCAAAAACCGCAATTGCGATCAGAGAACGAATACAATAAAAATGTCGGGCCCTTCTCCTAAAAAAAAAAAAAAAAAAATTCCTTTGTACGTCCCTGTCACGAGACACGATAACGTTTAAAATAAAATTCGATTACATTTTTTTTTCTTTTTTTTTGAAAATTAAAGTGTTTTTTCGTCTAACGTCGCCGTCGTATACAATTATATATATATACAATTTCCACGCTCTTTTTACTGTTGTCTATTGACTATTACTAAGAGTTCCTTTTCTTCGATTTTTCCCAATTCGAACACTGATCGTCGCGAAACCGTAAATTCGTGGACGCGTACCGTAAAAACAAATAATAATAATAATAATAATAATAATAATAATAAAAAGAAATGCTCATAATTATGCGCAACGCTATGATAATACACGAAGCATATGTACAAATCGTATTCGAGCGGGGATAGGCGAACAACAATGATTTACGTAGTCTTCGTACAATCGCCGAGTTCCAAATATTGTTACATTGTGTCGTCACGAGATCACACGTACAATGAGAACAAATATACGAAGCCGCAGACTCCGCTACCGAAATACACACACACAACGAATAATATACGCACGTACACTGTGCAAGTATCACACACACACGTGCGTGTGTCAAATTCGCATATACACCGAGAATACAAATAATAAACCTCTCGTTTGTATGTTTTACAATAATATCGTATGTGTACCACCGAATTCAATACGAACGTATTTATATTATTATTATTATTATTATTATTGCACATTGTGCTCTGCGCGTGTGTACCGCTCGACAATCGTAACACACATAACATAATATTATAGTAACTACAATGTTATTATAACTGTACACCGTAATAATAATAATAACACGACGATTGTGTCACGGGACGTCTTATAAATGGTGTACGCGCGCGCTAATAATGAATGCGTGTTCAAATAATCATTTATATAAATAAGTGTATTACGAATAGAGAAAAAGAACTTCGTCGTAAGTCGGTTTTTTTTTTCGTTTATTCATTTCTTTTTTTTTTTTTAACGTTTTATGATTGCTCCACTGACGTAGACGTATTACAATAAAATATTTATTTGTAGCCGCGCGTGCGCGATGTATTCCCGGTTAAATAAAACGATTGATGTTTTTTTTTTTTGAAAATTTTTTTATACAACAACGATTCTTGGTCTGAACGTGGTCTTGGGCAATGTCCGTGGTGATATTCGCACTGGAAGTTATTGAAACTGATCGTGTTCTAAATAATAAATTCTAATAATGAAAAATAATTATTGAATTTGTACGCTTTTATGTACTCACACAATATGTGATTTATGATATTAAAACAAAAAAATTTACAATGTTATTCGAAAGAAAATTCGTAAAAGATCAAAGTGGTTTTAGAAAGTTCTTCATCACAAGAGTCCGCGTGCCTGAAAAAAATTATAAGAACCGCTGTAGTAGAATGACCGAAAAAATACTCGAGCTCCGAAATACTTAAACATCTCGCATAACGGCTTACACTTTACCGAGCGCGTTTTATTTAGATAGCATTTTGTTCGTTCACAATTCAATAAAGTTTGCGCTCTGATAAAGTGGAAACAATTTTCTTAAATCAAAAAAAAGTCCTTAATGTTCCGTTTGGTAAAATTAGACCGGTAGAGGGGCACTACAATTTTCACCTGGCGAATAGGATTTTTCCAAGTAATTGATTTTTAAACGGGCAGAAGTACGAGCGCTGTTGAGAAAGTATAACAGAAAGTTTTAGCTGGACACCAAAGTCCGGGTGGCAATAGAGTTTGTAATTCAATTCCATAGCCCATACGCAATCAATGTACATCCACTCTGCTTTGTTCGTTTTAAAAAGGTGTTCCACAGTAAAGAATCCCACGAGATCGTAACTGGGGACGAGACATGGATTAAACACATAACTTGCGAGGCAGAAAAATAGAGTCTATAGAGTGATAATCGAATTCATCGTAAACCTGTTAAAGCACGTCGACCGCAATCGAATTAATGGCGCGTTTATAATGAGTCTCTCAGTTCATCAAGATCTCTTATTAAGATCAAATAATCTCCGTCGGCTTGCAAGTTTGAACGGCTGATCATTTGTCAATTTGAAATTTACTGTTATTGTACTGTTTGTTCTCGTTGATGACGGGAACGGTCCGTATTCTTTCCCTCTTGAAACGGCACAGAAAACGTTAAGTTTTGAGGGCTGAACATTCTTTGTGCCGAGTCGATTCAGGCGTAAATCAAAAAAAAAAAAAAAAAAACATAATATATCTATTCGGTATTCGAATAATCCTCTCTTTCGGATGATTGGTGATAGTTCGTTCACCACAAACTACAAGTTCAACGTTTATAGTCTACTGAAATCGGACGAAACATTTCGGAATGTTCTGTATAATATCCGTACTGCATTTAGTGTATTATACTATTACGGACTCGGTGTACCGTTTCCAAGATTGTTAGCGCAGATTATTGTATTTTATAGTTGGAGAATGTGTGTGTGTGTGTGTCGCATCGCGGGCACGTATGCCTCATTTGCTCAACGACAATCGACCTTGGTCCGTTCAAAAACCCCGAACAATATAATATATGACGTTTTAAAATCCGTCACGAGACGGTAACGAGTGACGGTATGCAGTGTGCAGATGCAAACGCGAGACGACGACGTTATCGGTGCGTGTTTTGATGGGCAGAAGAGTTGAAAAACAGAACCATTTAGAGATTTACACCGATTGACGATTCCCCGAGAAGATTATACGTAAGCGTGTAATGAATTGTACTGAATGGAACGCAGCGTGGACGTTATTAATGACAAGGTAGATGTCATCTCGTTCGGACGACGTTTGAGCAATGTTCGAAACGTTATAATATCGTCATGCGCATAATTGTGAAAATAATATAAGAAAGTGAGCTGTACAAATGTGCGTACGTATACGGATGTTCCGACTGGTTTCGCTCAACGCGTTAAACGCGTCTGGACGAGAAATAAGTAAATATTTTTTACTCGGTGATTTCAAGCGCTTGATTGGCACAGGTTTATTGACATTTTCTCCATATGGACTCATAATTACATTGCCTAGAAAATCTAAATGTTTGCCCTGATAATATTGTGTATTTTTTTTCTGAAAGTGACTTTTAGATTGGATTTTAACGATTGGATTAGTAGAATAAGTTATCGATGGGATGCATGGTACGAAGGCGTGTTTGCTCATCGAAGTTTCCATTCCGTAGTACTCTTCCGCGCAAAATTCCAGAAAATTCCCTTCGAGCTAAATTTTCTGTTCGTTCAGGTTTTTGTTTTATTATTTATAATTCGGACCGGACAATATAAATGTTTATATTAAAATTATTTGCTCATCAAATAAGAGAGTTTCTTCCGAAATAGATACGCGCTTAAATACTGCAGAGCCATATAAATATCATCAAAACTATATTTAATGTAAAATAGCTTTTATTCATTTTTAGGGATATATATATATTATATATATATTATTTTTTTTTTTTGCTACTAATAATAATATACCGGTGTATGGTCGCGCAAACCCATTATTTTCCGGTTAAATCTATCTAAAGACGATGATGGTGATGATGAAAAATAGTTTATAACACTCGGAATACCATCGAGAAAACATCTGCGAAAATTGTATCGAAAAAAATCGGTTGAGTAGTTTTTCAGTGTTGATATTACAAATCTATAAACATTCTCTCTCGGTACGCGTATATGTACCGTTTGTTTCAAAACCGACTATAACCACTGAGGAGTAATCCGCTCAGAGTTTTACGTTATTTGTAAAATAAAGCGTATTGATTTTTTTTTTAGGTCGGTTCAATTTCGTTGTATAAATATTTTTTTTTTTTACAAATTATAATCGTTTGATCGTAGTGTTATGTTCAAATCGTGAAGAAAATTGGAATGTTGTTGGCATTTCGGTATTATATTTAATAATGTCTCACAGGCGTATTACACTAATGAATATTATGTGTGTCAAACACTAATTGTCTGTGCATAGTTTGTTTTCAATCAGCTTTTTAGATTCTGCCGTTGAAATTACCGTTTTTTTTTTACTGCCAATTCGGTGTATTATTTTTGTTATTCCAACACAGGTTTCAGTAACGTATAGGACCGGTGTGTGTTTAATGATTCAGTCTCTTCACTTTTTCTTTTTCTTATCCCGCTGAAAACATGATGTTTATTTCAGATGTCTTGTGTTTTTTCTTTTTGCGTTATCCGTTGGATTTTCGGCGTTTCTTTGAACTAGCACAACGAGTCTGCGACGATTATATTATATCACATTTAGTTTTGATATTCATTTTCTTGCTTATATACGTTTAAACGGTCGCTTTATATAACATCTCTCTCTCTCTCGAGAAGTCTATAACAAATTTTCGCAGCGTCGTCACGTCATGACAATGAGTGTTGATTACTACAGAACGCGAGCTAATTAATTTTTGCCAAGTCGGATTATTACGAACCGCTTTTGAAGTGCAATACCGCGTTCTCCGGTGCGCCCGCCAATTACAATGCCCAATCGCTGACGTACGGAATACGTATGGAATAATTATTTATTACGTTTGTGTGTGTGTGTGTGCACGACGATTCTAAATTAGAGTAGAACAAACGAACAAAGAGAGAGAAAAACGAGATCGGTATCGTGTGTTTGAAGGAATCGGCCGGGGGATTTAACTGCGTTTTAGAGTATGAAATTGAACGATCGCTTTATAAGTGTTATTCGATATGCATTAATGGATAATTAAATTTACTCCTCACTACCTACGTCCGTGCGAGCTGTATTGTGATCTCTTAATCTATTCCCTTTGAACGGTAATGAACTCGACACGAGGCCAATCGTCACGAGAACGACGAAATGCGCGTTATTACATTATTGTATAGATCATCGGATTTGGACGGAAAAATTGTTTTTTTTTTTTTTTTTTAATATTTTAAAAATACTTCCGAGAGAAAAAAATAACAATTTAATGAGAATATTCTGTATTAAAACGTACCGACATTATCGTTGCTTTAACGGAATTCATAAATACATATATATATGTATAGTTATTATACCGTTCGTAATACGTTTTTCACTGTTACGAAATCGAAAAAAAAACCAAAACGTTATTGTTTTCATTTGAATATAGGAGAAAATAAAATATTGAGCGTATTCGAAATAAAATTGGAGTCATAAAAATCATCCGGAACACTATTTAAAAAAAAAAGAATAAATATTTTATTTAACACTTTTAAACGAAATAGGAATTTAAAAAAAGCGTTCGGAATAGTTAAATAGAGTAGGATTTCGTATAAATATTGTTTCCGAATACCGTATTCGTGGAATACTACTCAAGTGTCTGACACAAACGCGAATCGTAAACCGTCAATAGAAAAATTGTATACACATTACTACCATGAAAACGTGCGGGAAAAAAGAAAAAGATCATAAAAAATAAATTGTTTTCAAACGGAATCGTATGTACGTTTATATCGTATAGGATAATGCGATAATATACCGAACGATCGATTTGCAGCCGCCTTTGATATAGACGATATCCGCGTCAGCGATACTATTGCGTGGGCACATCATAAGTATGTGAACGCTTGTGAAACCAGACACGGTGTAATTCGCATTTTCCGAACGTAATATCATTACGTTAATACTTTGTGTGTGTGTACATCATAAAGCGAACAATAATCTTTTAGATGTTATCATTCGTTTTTAAAACGGCAATAAGGATTTTCATGAAACGCGTTAATATAATATATTATATGAGTGTATAGTGTTTCGGTTGAGAAAAAAAGAAAAAACGATCTACGTGTAGTAGTTACATCTCTGAATTCTGGGAAAATTAATTTAGGTAATGAAGTAGGACGGAAAACGGTTTTTTAAGTATTATATGACGGAAACGTACTCGAAACGAATTTTGATTTTTTTTTTTTTTTTATTAAACAAAAGAGAAAAAAATAATTGCGAAATAGATGGATATTTTTTCACTCCGTGACATTTAATTAAATAGCCGGTTTTTTTTAATGATTTTGATGGATACATTTCGGTGATTTTACTGTGACAAGTGTTGAATTTAGAAGAAAAAAGAAAACAGTCTTCACAGTTCCTTAATCGGACGAATTGAAATCGACGGTTGAACAAATTAGTCACATTATCAAATCGAATTAATTAATTTTTTATTTATTTATAAAATTTTTAATTAATTGGATTAATATTATCGATAACATATTATTATTATTAAATCAATGTGGAATAATCTTAAATTAACGAATACATTGCGAGTGAATTGTAAAAAAAAAACGTATTGTAAGAAAGTACGATTTTTTAAATTATTTTTGTGAACATTACACGTTTATAATAAACTTATAGTTAATTGTGTCAATAATTATTGATGGAATTCTTTTATATATAAAAAAATGATTATAAATTCAGAAGAATTTACCACATATTATTGGATTTTTTTTTTAAATTACACGGAATCAAACTAATTGTAATCTGGTTATTATTATTTTTCTTTTTAATGCGTTCTATATCAATTTAAATTCGAAAATTTTTCGTTCTTTTCTTTGCAGTGTTTTAAACAAAACCAAAATGTAGCATATTAAATGTAATTAAATACTTTAGTATCAATTTATTATTTGTTTCGACGTGTTGTTTTCGTCGCCTAATTGAAACGATTTCAAATTCCAGGTATACGATTATTATATGAAATAGCGTTTTAGAATCACGAACGTTAAAATAGAAGAAAATTATTGAATGTATAAAAAGACAACTAGCTTCGAATAGAATTATGTAAACAAATATTTTAGCGTTTTATTATTTACTATGAATTTGAATGCAATGTTCCATCGATGTATTCGAAAAACGATTCCAAACGGAGCTTCAGTGTAATTTACAAAATTATCGCTGTCAATTTTATATAATTATTCGTTATATAAATATAGTAACTGTCAATTACGCACTCTGCGTATTTGATCTTGTGCTCATTTTCGAAAATACTATGTTGAAAATAACTACAGAACCATTATTTTCGAAGACATATAACAGTTGTATGTGATTTTGACGGAATCGCGTTTATATTTTTTTTTTTGTGTGTGATTTTTCGGTGACTCTCTATGTGAAAAATGAAATCTTTAAAGTATAAACTAGAAAAAAATCTACTACCGAATTATTAGGCATTTTGGAAAAAGAGCACTCCTTTTCGTCGAAAAGTTGTAAACAGAAAAAAAACACGATTCAAAATCTAATATGTTTATATTTCATGCGAATCGTGTAAATTTCGATCTCTCATAGTACTTTTATTCTATATATATAATATTTATCATTGAATTTACTGGCAAGAGCGTTCGAAAATAAAACATAAGAGGTAGACAAGAAAATATGGCAGCAGGTTAGTAAGAGTGTAGAGAATGAAATTTATAAAGAATTACAGGGTGACCTGGAGAAGTGAACATCAATCCTTAGTCACGCAAGAAGACAGATAATCCAGCGACACGTGGCTGGGTAAAAGCCAGGGGGTAAGTGAACGGTAACAGTAAAGTGATTTCGTAGTGTCGGTCTGTGAAAAAGTGATCGGACGTCATAAAAGGAGAAGACCTGCTCGATCGAACAACGGGAGCACGAGAATGGGGAATTGAAAACGTTTCCGCGGGGTCGTGAAAAAATACGGACGGAGAAGGAGCCGAGCACTCTTGGAGCGTAAGCGCTTATTAAGGGGTCCGAAAATAAGCGTACTGTAAACGAGACGTATATTTATATAAATTTGAAGCCGTTAACGATATGGTCTCTCACCGTTTTTTCACCGTACTTGCCTACCAAAATCAATAGGACACGCGCCAGTTATGACGGGAAACGGTTTCCCGATGAAATCCAATATTTGTATTCGTGTTTTTCTTTTTCTTCTTAACAATATATTTGTATATACCAATCAGGTCGGCCGGTCGGCCGTGAATAACGGTTTGAGAAAACCAGAGCATGTAAAATTCTATGCCGAACTCGCTCATCGCGAGCGCGCGCGCGCATTGTGCGACGCTGCGCGTTTATATAATACCTATAAATTGTATAAATGATATAATACACCGAAAATTGGACGAGAAATAGAAAACTCGAAGCCGGGATCTTCGCGTCGTACGCAATTTTCTAGTGAATAAAAAAAAAAAAAATCGATTAAATTTAACGTATTTTGTGTTCGTACGGGCGACGTTTTTAAACGTTAAGTCCGCATAGTGTACGAAACGTGTGGTACACCACTTGAGTTATTTGGAAAATCTCAATTCTATTGTGTTTTAGAGAAAAATTCTGCGTTGTCCTGTATTACGACAATAATACATAATTATCAGACGTCATATTGATCACGACAATATATAAGTATAAGTATATTAAGCGAAAGAACATTATTTGTTCGTGTTGATTTTTTGAACGAAAACAATTCTAGGATAACACTAAAAGAACAAAACCAATGAAAACAAGTCGCGAACTCCGTGCGTTTTCTTACGCCGAGTAAATATAGACAGAGCGAGTTGATGCGTATCAATAGGCATACACATTTATTTTGTTATGTCGAAATGCCACAAGTCATAAAGGATTTCGTGTGGAAACTTCAAACGAATAACGGTATAATTATACATCAGCTGTGTACTCGGTCAAATGTACTGCCACGAGATTACCGGCTTTTCTTCACTGCAATATGATCTCTCGTAGTTGGTTTTTGACGAGACGCATTACTGAGTTCACTCCGTATACCTTCGTAACGTCGTCCTAATCGTCTTTTGAAACGCCGAATTGTCCGTATAGCTCAACGGCCATTTTACCTCGGGAATTCGTCAATTCGTGTTTTTTTTCTTTTTTCATATACACTTTCGACGTTATGCGGTGCACGACTATCGGCGGATAATTTCAGACTCTTTATTTATTTCGCCGTTAATACGCTATATAATATAGCGCAATATATCGTAGTGTAATAAAATAATATTCAAATAATTTTTGTTTTTGGCATTTTTCGGTGTACGCGAAATAAAAATATATATTTTTACAAAAACGCTTTTTTTTAGATATTAAATAGATTTTTTTTCTCCGTCTCTATCGCTCGCTCTATGCGGCTGCTGTCACATTTTGTCTCGTTCAGAACTGCGCACATACACAAGGGGATATTTTTTTACTTATCACCCCACCAGGTGCACCACAATTCATTCGAAATATATTCTATAATATAATAATACATATTAAATTCAAAAGACTTTGTGTAATCGATTAAATTTGCCGAAACGTTTGATGGGCGACTCGAACTCTCCGACGGGAATTCATCAAACGAACGTGCGACAAACGCATTTTTTTTTTTTTTACGTCCGTGACTCTTTGAAATTTTTTTTCTCTTTTTACACCGTTCCGTTTGATGATAGGTCTTTCGCTGTTTCGCTTCGTTATAATTAAATCCCGTAATGAGTTTTGTTCCCTCGGTCCGAAATAAAATAAAAAAACAACCAGTTAAATTACGCGCGCGAATGAAAATCGCTCTTGAAAAAAAAAATACAATAAAAAATCGACGCTTTAAAAAAGCGAATGTTGAAATTTTCTTTATCCCTGCGCGGCTTTTTTCCCGGCGTACATCCCGCGACGATGCGGCGGCGGTTATTACATTCCGTTTCGGTTCACGCAACTTTTGAAACAAAAATAAATTCTTACGAACGAACGAAATTCCCTTTTTTCTTCTTCTATCGTTTAAATATTCGATAATTTTTATGATCAAAAAAAAAAAAAAAAAAAAAAAAATAACCGTCAATATTATTTTAACTTATGAAATACCACGAAAACAAATTGAATTCGACGTGCGAACGATTCGCTAACGTTTTTCCACGCGTTTGTTTCTTCGAAATTAACGGAACCCCACACGTTTTTACTGCTACGCGCGATTCCACGGTTAATATCGAAACGCCTACACCGACGATAATTGAACGAGAAAAAAAATCCATATTTCGAATAATAATTTAAGTAGGTTTTTCTCGTTTATCCATTTTTATCGGTTTTTTTTTTTTTTTTTTTTTAAATTTCGGATATTTTACGGAACAAAAACGTTGTAGGTTAAGTGCCAGATCATCGCGCGTCTAATACACGGTTTTTAAACTCCAGTAATCGAATAATATTGTGATATTTCAACAATGCGTTTTTTTTTTTAATAAATATTTTTCGTTTACCGAGTCTATAGGATTCTGCGTTTTACAAAATCGTGTAACACACGTACGCGGGCAATGGTATTCGGAGACCGTGGCTTAAGGCCGCCGTTTTCTTTCTTTTCTTTATTATTTTATTAAATCCGTTGTGTAATTTTTGGGACACGTCAATGCGAGTTCGCGTTATTACACGTTCGGACGATGAATTAATTAACGCTATTGTTTGCGAAAAAAAAAAAAAAACGATCGATTTGCATAAACAGAAATCCCCGTGACACACCATCCGTGAGATGTGTAACCTTCGCCTACATCGTAATGCCTACGTTTAAAATCGTACGTAATCGAAACGGTTTTTCGTGTTTTTTTTTGTTTTTTGTACATTTTTTTACGCGGCATTTGCGTAACGTTTTGCCTACGAATGTGCGTTGTACAACAACGACGGAACGTTTAACATACGCATAGTACATACGAATTCCACGGTCGTTTGCCACGGTCAACATTGAAAACTTTTATCATTTCATCTTTTATACGATACATTGCGATATTACGATGTTGCGAAACGGTCTCCGCCGTAATCCAATCGACGAACAAAACGATATTGAACTAATGCGCGATTCGATACGTTTATCTGCCGAACGACCTTAAAAAATATCTGAATACTGTTTTACATATAGGTATTGTTTTGAACGACTTATATTTATAAAATTCCGGATAAAACAATTATTCGGAGATACAATTATCGATAAACGTATTATTATTTCTTTGAGTGCATAGTGATTCTGAATTATTCTAAATATTTTCGCAATATTTTGCTATTTCGGAGTGTAAATCGGGTTTAGAATACATGACCAGCGTTTTGACTGAAAACAAAAAAAAAAATTGTCCGGCTTTCGCTGGTCGTCCGTCCGGGGCCGGGCAACCACCCGTTTCGCCCGTATCTTGGGCCGGACCTGCCTGTCTCCCGTATTGGAAAAATACTGATTGGTTTACGAGAATTATAAAACGTATTTATTCACATCATCGTCGTCGTCATATTCGTCCACGTGAACGAACCGGCGTTGTCTAAATACGCCGCGAACAATATTTAACTAACTTTTGAAAATTATATATTATTATAGCGGACGTGCGAAAAAAAAGCCGCTACACAATCGTTGCGGTGTTCTTAAAAAAATAAATACTTATAATTTATCGGCTAATGATGTTTTGTAAATCGACTCGGGCTGTACTGCGTGGATTTCTCTACGAATTCGACACATTTATATACGTGGAAAAACAGTTTTCCGATTTATGAACGACGACGACGACGAACGTACACGCGTATGAGAAACTAATAAATTACATTACACGGCGTCCGGTTATAGACGATCACTCGTCGTAAAAAAAAAAAAAAAAAAAGAAATAAGAATAAAAAAATCCGTCCGAATTGTTGGAAATATAATATATGGTTCGTATCTCTCGAAATAATATTTTACTGTTATATGTTTTCTTCTCGCCTCTTCTTCTCTCCTTCTTTCGGTGAATCTCATGTGTGTGTGTGTGAGAACGTTTTGCACGAGTTGTTCGGCAAATCAAAAAAAAAAACGCCGTTCTGTTCGATTCGTACACGCATCGTTTGCCGTATGCGATAATTTCCGATATACGAGTGCGTATATATATATATATATAAGAAAAAAAAGTACAAAAAATTCTAAACGAAGTAAAAAATAACAAAACATTTTTATACAATTGTGGGGTACGTGGCCATTATTTCGCCTTGCAACGATGACTGAAAATTTACGTACGTAATGTTTAGGCGAATAATATCTTTTACGCGTTTGTCGTACTTGCACGCTCAACATTGGCGTATTTAACGAACATGGTGCCACACACGGTTTACCGTTTGCCGCGTAATAATTTTTATTTCACGAATGAGCAAATACACCATGTTTGATGGTATTTAATATCGACCGTATTATAAACTCGTACGAACAAAACGCGTAAAACAATTGTTAAATTAAATTTCGATTATTTTGCAACGCTCTTATCCTTCGCTAACTCCGTAATTTTGTCATAGAAATGTGATTACGAACGACAATTGCAAATTTTGTAAATTCTCGGTTACTGACTTACTCTTACACGAATAACAATTTCGTTCATTATCGTTTTATCTCTTTATACTATTTTCCAGTACGTTTCCGCCACTGTTTGGCTAATTAAACGATTCGAGCGGATTATACTTTCGGTTTAGCACATTTTCATATTACTAATATATGTACGGATTAGTTATATGATTTAGCGAAATCAATACAGATACCGATAATAAATGATTCGATTATAAAATAATTAATTCCGACGCGTATTTTTAAATTCGACGTGTTTCGTCAATGCGCGCGATATTTAAATATTTTGTTTTATTTTTTTTTTTTTGTGCCGAAATTATAATAATAATAATAATACCAGAAGAAACAATATCGCACTTCATTGTCATTGTATGCGCGATTAGTGTAAACACATTTAAATCGCGTAAATTGCGACTTTTTGGCAATAATAATCGTGTTGGAAATAATTTTATTACAATGACATTCTTACAAAATACGTGTACACACACGCAGTGTATCCGCGATTCAATCACAAATCAATTCATTTAATAACCATACGATTTATGTTTCAAACCCGTTCAAAATGAGTTTATACATAAATATATGTTTGATAAATGACACGTGTAACTGTGTCGTGAGAATCGTAAAACAGTAGGTAAGGTGAAAATATGTCAAACGTTTATGCGACGTTAAAATATTATATTTTTTATAAAATTAAATATTCGTTTAATTTTTTTACGCACAGTGCCGCGTTGAATCGCAAGAAATAATAATAATATGTTGTTATTAATAATACAAAAAAAAAAATTGTATTTTTAATGAATGAACAATCAAAATCAACGCTGTATTCCATTTTTATTCGTATACAAATTAGCCGAAACCTCGTTAAAAACAGTTTTCGACGAATTCGGTACGAGGTATTTTTAAATCCGATTTATTGTATCGTATCATATCGTACGTGCAATGACAATTATAATATTGTAACCAAAAAAAAAATGTATATAATAAAAAAAAAATCTTCTTCTCCATAAATGATAATTCTTTTTTTTTTATATATTTTCTTTCGTGACCTCAGTTGTTCACCTCTGATCTCGATGAACGTGATTGGTAGGAAAACTGCCGCAATTGTTGCATTTGGTGTGAAATGATATGCGTCGTCTCGACATGTTAAAAAGGAATTCACCAAAGGAATAATAATAATAATGTATAAAATATTACATTTATATCCGTTTAGACCACGTCAGTATAGTGTTTTCTGCCGGTTAATAAGACGAATTCCGAGCATTTTTTTTTTTTTTTTATATATATAAAAAATAAAAATATATTTCATTTCTATAACTTGTCGAACAGTCACGTAATTTTTTTCATCTGTAGCGAATTTTTAAATCGTGTTTGAAAAATAAAAAACACGTAAACAATAACATCGAACCAATTTAAAAAAATATATATATAATACTGAAGACAATATAATAATATAAGTATAACGTTTAACCGCGTGAAATTTCCAATTTGTAATCAAATCATATCATCTAATAACATTCGAACGTAAAATATATGCGGCGGCCAGCAGAGTTTGTTTAACAGGAATTTCACTGACATTCGATAGATAGTGTGTGTATAATATATAATGTCGGCCCACATTTTGTACGAAGCGTACGTAATGTGTTTTAAAAAATATATTAAAAAAAATCACGGAAAGGAAATAAATCATAATATGCCAATATATATATACGAAATTCTACTACTACGCTATTTTCTGAATCCTCTCGGGAGACGAGACACCGTTCGCATTACTTACGACCCGCCGTAACGTCAAAGGTTTGAAAAAGCGTTTGGCGATTTTTTTTTTTTTTTTTTACTTTTCAAACCTTCAAAGTCGCAATTACGATTTTTTTTTCCAAACGCCTGACGGATTTTACGAATTAGGTAAACGAAAAACTTCCCAAAAGAATCGGACGAGTCTCGCGCGCGGTTCTGTCGAACAGAAATGAACAGCGGCTGAGCATCATTGGAGTTATACGCACTTATTCCACACAAAATTCCTCGTACTTACGATCAAATGGTAAACTATTTCGTTATAAATCAATAAGCCACCAAAGATTAATTTTACTAATTGCTAAACTTCAAAGCGTCTTACCTATTAATCTTCAGTGCACTGCAGTGGTGGACCCTTCCCGCGCGCTGTTCAGTCCGCTATACGCGGAAGTTCATCGGATAATACCAAGAAGTCGGAAACGACAATAACATTGTGTAGGGATTAGTTTGTTACAGAGTGATTTTGCAAATCGTTATCACAACGACTGGAATGATTTTGAAGAATATCGTGGTTTTCTTTACGTCGACGAAAAACTGTTTGCGTTTGACCCAGTGCTTGGAAAGTTTCTTTTAAAAAAAAATTAGTTCGCTTTTCTTTTTTTATAAACACGAACTAAAGTCTTGCACGTTACGGACTTTAGAAAAAAAAATGTTCCATTCCTCGTTTCTAATGAAAATGTTTCATCTCTCAAACAATTGAAATTTGTTAAAAAATAATAATTTATGTAAAAATAAAATTTGCTCCAAGTCAAATACAGACTATATAATCACTCAGGATTTATAATCGTTTTTTTCATTTATAACTTCTAAGATAATTACCATCGTGGATTTTATTGTTTGTCACTCGAACTTCAACAAATCGGTTCTCAGACTACATACGAAAACATTTTTTTCTGAATTCTAAAAATTTTTAAAATCGTTTGTAATTAGGAACGAAAAAATGTTCAGGTTTCTTCAAAAAGGAAAGTAATTCCAATGGGGTTTTACACACAAAAAGAGAGATTTTGTTCTCGAGACGTTTCTGAAAATTGAACGAAATAAAAAAAAAGAATTCCTTTGAACGCCTTCCTTATAAGCACCGGACTTTATCCACCAGTCGTCGAATTTGAAAATGTTTTATATACGGTATGGGCTTAAGCCGGCGCAGTCTCGGTGGTAAATGATAAGAAAAAAAACATACCTCGACAGTTAAAAAGTATTAGGTCCCGAAACTTCTCACGAATTTCTCGTAAAACAATGTTAAATCCCCGTTTAAATAATGTATTTTTAAGTAAACCCGGATTACTTCATCATTACATCACGTGTCCGTCACCCAGCTGGCAATATCCATACGAGATGACAGGATGTCCTTCTTCATCCGTTCATAGTGAATTACGTTTGAAACGCGTAATAACGGTAAAACGATCGTATTTTCGGAAAAAAAGAAGAAATAAAAACGGACTACTCTCTATGAAATCGTTTGTGTTGTAGTCCCGCGATAATATTATCGTTATTTATTATTGTAATATTATAAGTACGGCGTGCACCAGTTTATAGTAAAATAATATTCGTATTCAACTGTTATACATTGCTGTCATGTCCGCTGCTACACGTAATATTATAGAAACGATTTTGAAATTCGAACACTTAAAAAAAAAAAAAAAAAAAAACAAGACCAATCGCGTATCCTAATAATAGACATTTATAAATAAAACGAGAGTATTTCTTTTTTCGGATATGATGAAAAACTGTACTCTTACTATACACCCCAAAATGAGGATTGGAGCGATCGTTAGAAAATGGATTTTTGAATTCCGAATCCAAGAGCACAGGCACGAGTATTTCGTAATTCCATATCAACACATTATGATTTTCAAAAATTTTCAAAAGTCCATGGCGCAATTTTTTTTTTTTTTAAATATTACCTAAATAATTCATAAAATCAGTTGAAAAATAATCCGGTATAAAAGGAAAATTGTGTAAAAAAAAATCGTCCCGTTGCGCCTTTAAACTACAAACGGGACTGTTTATTTTCAATATTTTATTTGTACATTATTGATATTTGAAAGAATCACGAACCAATCTCTATTTTGATATTTTTTATTTGTAAAAATATATCATTTATTGACATAAATTAAAATTTTTTTTTCGCACTAAAATAAAATATACGTTAACTTATTGCGGAATAATGATAAGAAAAAAAAAATATATATAGTAAAAAAAAAACATCTAATTTTATGACGCATTTTAATTGTATGCAGGAAAAACGTAGAGAGCCGTTGTTCGTTACAAATAGTTATTTAATTACGAACAAAAATATTATTAATAATAATAATAATAATAATAGTAATTTGTTTTGAATAGGATCTGAATAAAGGATAAAAGTTAAAATACGCGTGTAGAAAAAAATGTTTAAACAAATTAAGGATAATGTATTTCAATAATAAATATCTCATCTATTACTGGATTATTCAATGATTATTTCCGAAATAAACGCTTTGAGAAACATAATATTTTGCGTACAATTTCAAAACCGTTGTACGACGCATCAGTTGATTTCTTCGAACACATAGTATTTATTCAAATATGGTGTAAGGATTTTTTTTTTTAGAAAAATATAATTGTGAATACGAGAGAGAGAATATGTGAAATATCCAAATCATTGATAATTAATAAACGTAATTATGCACGTATAAAATATACACGTTAAACACGAGAAAGTCTTCCTGACATTTTAAAATGTCAACGATATTATTTATATATATATTTATTTTTATTTTAGTCTTTATAAAAAATGGAACAATGACGGAGCTGATATGCGTATAGAGCGATGTTTGGAATAAAAGTCCCGTTTTTCGTTAAATATTTCGAAATACGGTCGTTGCAATAGTTGTCTAAGTGTGATTGTACATACCGTTTTCGTGACAGCTACTATAAATTATTTACAATTATTTAAGAAAACCGAACGGCGTATAACATTTAGACGTACGTCAATTATACTTGCAACGAACACGCAGTTAGACATTTTTTTTTTTTTTTATAATACCTACGCAGTTAATCGAATTTTCGAAATTTCAATTATCTGACTGTTTCGTTATAGAGACGTTTCCGACAACACTCTTTTAGCATACATTTCAGTTATTAATATTGCGTTCAACGTTTTCAACGTTTCGTGTACTCGGCCGTATATTTTATAATGAATTTATACATCTTAATGTTGAAAATCAATACATTTAATAACGCCGCATTCACGAATGCGTGTTAAATGTGGCTCGTGTTTTATTTTTTACCATAACTCACTGGCCGAAAAATCAGTTTTCGAATTAGCTCGAGAAATAAGAAAATACGAACGGTATATTTCCTTAGTGATTTCCCACTGTGAATTATTGAGAACAATGCGTTACAATTATTATTCGTCGAACAAATAGCGCCAATAAAAAGAACAAAATTAATAAATGTCTCGTGTTTAGTATTCCTGTAAACAATTTACGAGGTTATTATTGCGCGAAGAATACACGTGTCTGCCGAATAAAATTTAACTCTATACAATTTCAATGTCGGACAAAAATTCTAAAGACGTTTACGTTTTTTTTTTTTTTTTTTTTTGATGAAAAATTTTTATTTTTTCAAGGGTATTTAATAGTAATACCCTTTACTGTATATAAAAAAAATTGCAATACATTAAAAAAAAGTGAATTACCGTAGGAGTAGAGTTGGAAGTTAAGAATTTTATTTTCATATTAATCGTTTGGTCTGTACTAAGAAAATTGTCTAATTTCGATTCTGGTTATCACAAATCGTATGACGATTGGATTAGTGGACGAATGAACTCACTCGTCTGAACCAAAAAAACCTTCATTGAATCAAACGTAAATGATAAAAAATACCACTGGTTGGTTGATTCGTCCGGAAGAATCACTGGAGTAAATGAAGCGGACAAAAGCAAATTAGCAGACAGATTTTTATCGTTATATGTTCAATTAATATTTGTACACGGAGAAAGACACGGGAGTTAACTCAACGTATGCGTCTGTACTCTTGATTTCGAACAACAATCTCCGGAAGAGAACAGTTTGATCAATTAAATTGCCAGCAACGTGTGTGGAATAAATCTAACCGATTATTATTATTTATTAATGATTCGTGAAACAAAAACCGTTGTAACTGTATTCGATACACGCGTTTGTGTTTCATTTCTATTATAATTATAAATATTATAATTATTATTATTTTTATTATTATTATCATCTTAGCCGGTCGGTCCAAAATTTGCGAACACAAAATACTCCAGCCGGAACACGAATTTTTCAAAAAAAATCTCTTCCGTTTTCTCAAATTCAATACTAAATTAATATTATGATATGTACATATTATATATGTTGAAAATACTGGCAACGCTTTTATTACGTTATAAGTGCAATAAACGTCGGCCACATTTCATTAGTTAAAAATTGTGTAATAAATAGATTTTGTGTGTGTGTGTGTGTAAAAAAAAAACGAATAACCGAAAACGGTATACGCTTTTTTTGAATTTTTACAATAAATTATATACAATATCGGATCTATAGAGAGCTGAGGAGCATTATGAAGAATTCATCTATAAAACATCCGTGTTAGATAATTTTTTCACATGAATACCAACACTAAGTTAAATATCTTGACTTTTGCCACGAATTAAAATATTAATATGTAATAAAATAAAGCCTTTTTCCAGAAGCCCGTTGCCTCCTTTGCTGCCCGGATGAAAGTTGCGGCATTGTTGAATGTATAATAATATGTAGTGTTAAAGACAAAAAGAAAGAAAAGGAAATAGTTGTTGCTTTTATTATATAATAGTAACAAACTCCAACATAATACATTATACGTGCTATTGCGACGATTCTGTTGAAATAAAACTCTTGGAATATAAGTAGAAACAGCCGTCTAAACTTCGACTATCCGTTTTCAGTGCATAGCAAACCGAGAAAGGAAGAACGTAAAATTTTTTAAAGATGAACAATTGTTTCGGAAAAATTTTCATGGGCTCGTTTGTTCCGCCGAGACTGGTTGTTTTTTTATTGTTGTTGTGTATTTGCATTACGCACGTCGTTTTTAATTGAAAACACTCGCGGTGAAAACAGAATAACGAAAAAACAATTTGCAACAGTTATTTTAAAAATAAATATGCTAATAATTACTTGGTAAAAATGTTGGGTTCAAAAACGTCGCGTGTTACCACAAGTGAAACACCATTGAAAACGCGATGTTCTTTTCGCAAGAATAACACATTAAACTAAACAACAAACAAACGTATTTTTCCTCTAATTAATTATCGCGTTTTTTTTCGATTCGTATCGAACGAAAACCGCGAAGATATTTTCGAATAATTCCTCCTGAAAGATTCACTTTTAAACAGATTCCGGATTTTCGTTGGTCAAGAGTAAACGCATCTTTTCTTTTTTTGCAATTAAGTAGCGGACAAGTATTTATGATTTTTCATAATGAGTAAAAATTTAATACCGCCCATACTTATCTCATTTCCATAAAAAAATTTAAATACAAAAACGACACAATTCGTTTTATTGATGTAAAACTGATTAATTAATTTCGATACAATATTATTGCCTGTATATACTTTACGCTTTGATTTCAGCTCAATAAATGTTTAAATAATCCCATTGTTAGGTTCTACGTCGATTGTTAATTCTGACTCTATGAAAACTAAAGTTATTTTTGGATTATTGAAACACAATCATGTGTCATCCAAGATCGTTGATATGTTTTAACTCTCTTTAAGCCTTTAGAAGATCTTTCTGTGGAAAATTTAGACAATCTGAACTTCGTAAAATTATAACTAATCTCAACGCTGAGTATTGACGAATGATTTACATGTAATAATACTCTACATAAATTACGTTCGTTGAATTTACGGTTTGTATAAATATTCAATGAAAACGGTAATTAATACAATTCTAATGGCCACTGGTCCAAGATAAAATTTAAATTTGGACATACGAATTACGTTAAAATCTAATAACTAGGGCTGAGATGTTCAATAAAATT
The DNA here is from genome assembly GCA_032441825.1 of Chaetogeoica ovagalla. Taxonomy (NCBI): domain Eukaryota; kingdom Metazoa; phylum Arthropoda; class Insecta; order Hemiptera; family Aphididae; genus Chaetogeoica; species Chaetogeoica ovagalla. The sequence continues at coordinate 3,751,245 of CM063744.1, forward strand.
CTAAAAATTGCTTTTATGCCCTAAATAGATTGTATATTTTTAATAATTTTGGTATAAATAGTATAAATTAAAAAAAAAATTGTTTTACACACGGCTTGGACTTTTTTTCGCGTGAAAAAATAATTATTATTGCTATAACTATTGTACAATAATACACGTATGGATATTACAATTAATAATTTATCGGGCGTTTTCTTTTTACCATCTTCCACATCGTCGATAATTCAGAATATTTATTATAGTACATATTTTATATTCTCTGCTGGGGGCGCAACAAATCCGTCGAATCGACTCTTGCGGGGCAAACACTGTAATGTCGCGTCAAACCGACGTTCTTTGCGAACCGATCGAAAAGCCTCGAGAGGACTGGGAACCGTTGCGAAAACGCGTTTGTGTATTGTTAAATGTCAACGAAATGTACACAAATGTGTATAGAAATGCCCGAGGCAAATTGAGCCGAGCGTTTAGAGAATTTCAAAGGCCGCGGTTGATCGCGCAGACATTTCGTTCGACCTTTATACGAACCATCGACAATATTATTCTCATTATTACGTTTTCCTATTCGTACAAACGAGTATATTATTATTAGTATTATTATCGAGGCTAAGATTAACAACGGATAAGTAAAATTCAAACTCGAGTTAAAAATTTAAACTGTTTGATTAAAAAAAAAAAACAATAATAATAACTCGTTACTTCCGTACAATATAATTTAAATTGAATTCACATACGAACAACAACGCAGTTTTTCTGAATTCTGTGGTAAATTATTTTTTTTATAAGCCTTATATTTCGGGTTTCAAAAAAGTGCCCCTCCCCTATTTTTCTCTAAATATCGAATACGAACATTTATATTTGATTTTATTCTTATGACTGGTCATTCGATATTTTCAAGAAAAGTTTTTCCCGTACTGTGTTCATTCTCATCATCAATTAGACATTTTGACTCTAAACTGAGTTACTGTTTTAATGTCGACAAAATAAATGTACGGTGCTACGTAAAAAGCCGAGCTCCACTCATATATATTTTTATATTAATTTAACGCGTTAAAAGATATATTAGTCAACTTATCTAACTTAATTATTATATGACGTTCAGCTCTAAGAATGTTTTCGATCCTCGAAATATCCGAAGTATAAAGAACGAAAACTTCAAACCGAACTTTATGCCAAGTACGAAAAGTTTGTTTTTTTAACGGGATATCGCAAAACACTATTTTGCACAACATTTTTTGTTATATACATTGGAAAAACGAATGCAATGATTAATACACGAATAACCTTTTTTCTGAAGTCTGTAACGTGCAAGGCTTTAGTTCGTGTTAATAAAAAAAAAAATGCGAACTAATTCTTTTTTAAAAGGAACTTTCCAAGCACTGGATAAAACGCAAACAGTTTTTCGTCGACGTGTAGAAAATCACGATATTCTTCAAAATCATTCCAGTCGTTGTGATAATGATTTGCAAAATTACTCTGTAACAAACTAATCCCTGCCCAATGTTATTGCTGTTTCCGACTTTTTCGTATTATCCGATGAACTTCCGTGTATAGCGGACTGAACAGCGCGCGGGAAGGGTCCACCATTGCAGTACACTGAAGATTAATAGGTAAGACGCTTTGAAGTTTAGCAATTAGTAAAATTAATCTTTGGTGGTTTATTGATTTATAACGAAATAGTTTACCATTTGATCGCAAGTACGGGGAATATTGTGTGGAATAAGTGCGTACAACTCCAATGATACTCAGCCGCTGTTCATGTCTGTTCGACAGAACTGCGCGCGAGACTCGTTCGATTCTTTTGGGAAATTCTTCGTTTACCTAATTCGTAAAAGCCGTCAGGCGTTTGGAAAAAAAATCGTAATTGCGACTTTGAAGGTTTGAAAAGTAAAAAAAAAAAAAAAAATCGCCAAACGCTTTTTCAAACCCCTTTGACGTTACGGTGGGTCGTAAGTAATGCGAACGGTATCTCGTCTCCCGAGAGGATTGTGAAAATAGTGTAGTAGTAGTAGAATTTCGTATTTATATTATATATTGGCATATTATGATTTATTTCCTTTCCGTGATTTTTTTTTAATATATTTTTCAAAGCACATTGTAATGTGTGTATAAAATTTCAAATTCTCTTCCTAATGGGAAAGAAACGCTTGGTTTTGTCATATCGAAATAACATTTTGTCTATACGATCAAGAAATCAGACGCTTTACGCGTTACTATATTATTTATTAATAATAATTACAACAACAACAACAACAACAATAATAATAATAATAACAATAATAATAATAATAATAATAATAATAATAATAATAATAATAATAATAATAATAATAATAATAATAATAATAATAATAATAATAATAATAATAATGATGATGATGATGATGATAATAATAAGGCTGGATTTGTTCGTTTCAGCGCCCTCGTAATTCGGTTTTGGTCAGTCATTTGGTCGCATCTAATGACTCTAAACCAGCGGTCCTCACTAGGATTGTAGAATGGGCCAAATGTAATTTTTGAAAATTATTTGCGGGCCGCATACATTTTTAATGATAATAAAATAATTTATACAACAACCTTCTTTTATTTAATTTAATTTAATACTCTTTGGCTTTTATTGTATATTTAAGTATACATTTTGATATATATATATATTTATTTATTTTATATATATTTTCTTATTTATTATCGCGAGTATTTACTTATAATTTTTTATTTCTATCTTTTTAATTATTTATTTTTACATATCCTTTTGATTTTTGTTTTTATTTTTGATTTAAATTTCTTTTTGTTTTCACCACTTTGTTATTTAATGATAATAATATAAAAATAAAGACTAACCGGTTGAAATGAATAAATTCATAATCGCATGTGCCTTCTTATCTGCCCCACTGGTAATCCAATACAAGTTTAAAATAGCGAGATAAAATTTTACGTGGATTTTAGAATGGACAATTCAATTTTAGTGCGGGCCGCACCAAAGTTGCTAAAGGGCCGCGTAGTGCGGACCACCGCTGCTCTAAACGGAAACCGATTTCATTCCAGCGAAATAACGTTCATCTTGTACAATGTCTTTAAGCGGCACGACGAAAAAACCTAAGACGTACGCCCACGCGTACAATTCGGCGGGGCACCGGGTTAACGATATTCACGACGCGCGGGCAAATTCGATTTAAGTCACATTTCGTACTCGACCGGTAACGCAATATTACACGTATAAACTGCGCACAATGAGAATCCATCGCGCGTACGTGCCTGACACCGGGTTTCCGTATTCCGCGACTCGCCGTGGCGGTCGGAATACATTTATTATATAATATTATTATGTAAATTCTAATAATACGTTTTGCATACGCATACGCGCAGTCCATTCGCAGTCTCTTTCTCTCTGTAATTCAGTCCCTGTAGAGTCCCCACGTGTCCGTTCACGTTTACCGTCTGTCTGGGCGGCTGTTGCTGTATTGCGTTCGTTTGCGGTGACGGAAAAACGGGATCGTCCTCGGCCCGAGGGGCATTGTCGCAATGCGCACTGCGGTGAATATCGAAGCACCTGGAATTCGTTTGAATTTATCGTGTGTCTATATCCACGTGAATATAAAATCGAGGCGGCGAGGAGTGTTTGTGAAAAATATTTTTATATTGAGTCGTTGTTGTTGTTGTTGTTGTAGTAAAAATTCGTATATTCGACGAATATTCATTCATCATCGATTGTGGGGTGGTTATCGGACGAATGGTAAAAAAATATATATTTATATAAAAACGGAAGAAAAAAAATTTACACGGGGAAAATTATGAATTTCGCAGCAAAAAAATGTTTTGAAACAGTAAAAAAAAACGCGTATACGCGGTGAATTAATTAAAAAAAAAAAAAAAAATGAAATCATGAAATATTATTAAAATTTGTTTATACACATATATATATATAATTGAAAATATTATTTTTAAAATCTTTTTATATACATGTTTAAAATACGTTTGAATCTATTGTCTTTTATTTAATTTTAATATTATTTTCTTCGACAAAATTAGATGAACATTTTTCAACAATACGATACATTTTACGCGTGTTGTTTTAAAATTCCTTTTCGTTTTACCAATATAAAATTTCAATACGACTATACTTTAAATCTGTAAATTCAGGCGTAATTAAATTTGTTAAAATTATAAAGCGGAAATTGTTATGTTATACAATTTGTTCGTTTATTTTAAATTATTATTATTAATATGGAATGCGATATTTTAAAATCGTTTAATATTTGACCGAATTTTTTTTTTTTTAAGTCGTTTTTTGGGGTGTTTTAGTAACTCATTTATATAATACCTATTTATTCGTTTAGGGTTTTTTTTTAAATATTTTTTTAAAAAAAAATTCACGTATTCTATTGATTATATTTAAATGATGTTTATTTTTAGACTGAATATCAAGAAGGCTTTGATATTCGATTTGTGATTGTAAATATATTCATTTAAAGGAATTCACTGGAGTGTAGAAAAGAAAAATTGGATTTAAACATGCAAATGCGAATGGAAACGATTGAAATCATAATGTATAATAGAGCCGAGTTTACAATATTAATTTATTATTCACGCCAATTAATAATTTATATTTCTTATTTTTTATTAATTTTTATTTTTACTCTATTTTTATTAAATACAGAGTATTATGTGCATATACTTATTCGTTTTGTTTTTTCGAAATATCTGAGCGCAGTTTCGTCGAAAATATTATTATTGTCATCTGCAATGATAATAACAACCGTTGTCTCGATAAACCCATATTTATTGTGTCGCTTTTTATTTTTCTACTTTATCCGTTTATTTATTATTAGTTTAATAGTCGTCGAGCTGCTATATAATTCAAACATTTATAGTGAATAAAAAAATACTAAAAAAAAAGAAAATAACGCTGGACAATGTTAACTCATTATGTTCACATAAAAAAAGGCTAATAAATTAAGTTGAATATATACGTGTTTAGTGTGTTTTTTTTTCAACTCATGAAATTAAAAGACGACAAAGCAATGGATAAAAATAATATACTTATAATAATTCATTTTATCGTTACGAACTTCACCGAATAAATAAAAAAAAAAATCTATAATCATTAATTTACCTTTGGTTTTGATTTTTAACTCGTCATAAACGCATATACGTATAACAGTTATAATATATCGATCGGACGCCATCAATGATCACGTACCTAAAACCAATAAAATGAGCTGTATCGGGAGCCGTTTTGAACGTGGGGACATTGATTGTTTAATATCATTTAATAAAAAATTGTTTTTTTTTTTTTAAAAAAGAAATACGTGTTTTTCGTATATAATTTTATGTAAAAAATAACATGTTGAAAAAAAAGAAAAAACAGGTATTTTAAATTATATTCCTTACATTTTTGTTCACTTATTATGTTATTTTACGCTCAAGTAAGAACCGTTTTTTAAACAGAAATAATACGGCGGAGTATTTATTATTTCATCGGCAACAGAGAAATGCTGTTTAACTGCAACACAATCAAAAATCCCTACATAAACGTACGTAAAATAATTTCCACGTATAATTAAACAATTGAAATATACTTTTTCAATATTAAAAAATACCTCGGCGGTTTAGGAACGTGTTTTTGTCGCGTTTATAAATCATATTATTATCGACGGCATTGAAAACGAATTGTATTTTGAAAAGTAAAACGTTTCAGGGCGATTTACACGGGAATTATCGAACCGTTTCGCGAGCTGAATCTCTGGGACGGCTTTAAAGGAGACCAACGCGTCGGCTTAGAATTTTTGAGAAAATTCTCTAAAAACGCGTACGAAAAAGCATACACACTTGGGGTCTCCGTTATCGATTTTTGGTAAAAATACGACGCGTATGCACAGTCATGTACAGGTGTACATATATGTACGTGTTTGAAATATTTTATAAGACGTATATAGTGTGAGTGTGTGTTTATACGTTCGAAGCGAGAGGAGAATTTCACGAATAATAAATATTGTTTTTGGTTTTTGTTTTTTATTACTATCATCTCTGTAATATGGCGTGTGAGAACGTGTAAGCAATAGTTTTAACGTTGCGAAACGCAGAAGGACGAATATTTAAAATCTTTCAATTTTTAATTTGCACACGCTGTATATACACGTCAATATAATATAATATTGCGTTATCGTTTATGCGTATTATGTTAATTAGAACAGCAGGAGCGCGTATAGTGCGCCGCAATAGACGACTGTGTGTCGGAGAGATGGGTTTATTAAATTAGATACCGTTTCGACCCCGTGTGCGCGCGCGTGTTACGACGTTGGCGACGTAATATCAGAAATAATTCAATGGAAATTATTCACCGAAACAGTTGACTCGTAAACGTGTAGTGTTCTAAAATAATACGTGTTATTATTATTATTATATATACACAAAAGTGTATTCGACGGTTATTGTACGAACATAATCCTAATATTCCGTAATCCCGTTTAGCTTAATGGCTATTCCGCTTTGCGGTGGTTTTGCGGACACAAGAACGACGTTAAGCTGTGCGCGCGGAGATTATTTATTATCGATTAATTTAAATATTTCGATTTCCGTCCGGTCGCACGACAACACTGTTAAAATCCACTTTAATCGTAACGTTTGAAAACGCGTTGAAACATGGCCGCACAACTTTGCCTCGTAACACGCGTATAATGCGATTATACAGTTGGTTTCTTTTTTTGAAATCTTCGCTTAACGTCCACCACTATTGACGGTCTACAAATGTTTTAAAAACACAACGATTATTATTGTATAACGCAAAATGCCTAACGCGAATGATTTTTTTTTTTTATATATATATTTAACGTTTTCTCTTTTCCCGTTCAAATAGTTCGGATTTCATTAGGATCCCGCGTTGTAGGAATATTTCGCGAGAAACGTCTGAGAAACACAGAGTACGCGCCGAAAAACGGACAGTAATGACTTTTATTATTACTGTGGCACCGGGACCGTAAAATAAGTGACGGTTGGGGGGAAGCGATCGGGGAAAAAAAAACACCCGGCTAGAAATTACTGGAAACGCGGACGAAGCCTAACCGAGGAGAGTTCATTTATTATTAAAATCGAATTGTACTCAAATGTATTCGTCAGACGTTTGCGCAAAAACTTGATCGCTCTCAGCGAGTACGGACGAAGTGAACGCCTTGAAAAAAAAAGGATGTGGACATTTTGGATTTTCAATAAATTCGTCAATAACGATGACGAATTTGGCGGAAAATTGCGAGTTATTATTAGACCATTAGACCGCAGACACGACTATAATCCAACGAACGTGTAGATTTTATATAAAACGAAAAAAAAAAAAACAATTTTTTCTCTTATTTTCCCGGCTATTTATTTATTATTATATTTATTTTATATATATTTTTTATTTATTATCACGAGTATTGACTTATAATTCTTTATTTCTATCTTTTTGATTATTTATTTTTACATATCCTTTTGGTTTTTATTTATTATTTTTGTAAATTCCTCTTTGTTTTCGCTACTTCGACTATTACATGTAAAATTTCTTATAATTTCTTTATTCTTTTTTTTTTCTAATTTGAGATACGAAATTCCAAAAGTTTCACCGCGGACAAACAATTAATTATTTTAAAATTCCGGAAAATTACCACATAACGCGTATTGTAAATAATGAAACGCGCAGTTTTGGTCGCCACGTCTTTAATTAACACGCGCGAGATTACCCACAGGAATAATCTCGAGAGAAAGGCTTAATTAATTCTTTTTTAGAATGATTTAGTTTCTTTCTTTTTTTTTGTAAAAGTTTTTTTTTTTTTTTGGTTTTACTTTTAATGTTTTATACCATTGTATTTGAAACGAACGAGTTCGGTCGTTTCGTGATTAACGACGGTTATTCTCTGCGGTCAACTACTACTAATGATATCTGAGAAGTCTGGTATTTGAGAACTCGGGCCTCGGGTGACGACTTTTATGATAACGCGTCTAAAAATTATGACGAACGTTCTGGAATTAAAATTGTCAAATAGACATGTACGGACATTAAATGGCGTTATGCTCAGTAATATGTTTATTTCGTTGACGTTCGTCCGCGTATGAACGAATTTTTTTTTTAACATAAAATTCAAACGCCGCGTCATCAAAAAAGCTACGGGTCGATCAGATCTGTGGGAAACGAGGGGACGGTACATCGGCAGTGACGACCTTTTACAAAAATCTTTTTTTGCCGTCCGAATAATTAAGATGGACTCGTGGCAAATGCTGTTTTAGTCAAAATTTCAAAACTTCCACTCGCCACCGATTTCCAGACACAAGATTTGTTGCGATTGCGTCACATGTATAAACGATTTCCAGCGAAATACGTACGGCACGTATTGTTATCAAAACCCGAATTACGAACTTATTCAATAAGTAATTATGCGTGTTTTCGCCGTTTTTATTATTCGTTTTTAGTTCATACGTGACTTTTTGTATTTCACATTATTTTTCGATTACACCTCAGCGTATTATTATTATTATTATTATTATCGTTATTATAACGCGGTTTTCAATAATTTAATTATTTTTCTATATAAAATTGTCCGGACCATCGAAAACGTGGATAATAATGGGGCCGAGCAGGATTTCACGAACGATGTAAAAACTCCCTATTGGGGTCATTATTATTATTATTATTATTATTATTATTATTATTATTATTATTATTATTATTATTATTATTATTACTATTATTATTATTTTTATTATTATTATTATTATTATTATTATTATTATTATTATTATTATTATTATTATTATTACGCGCAACGTGTGTACGACAACCGCGCGCGCGCGCGACGATGACGTCGTCAGCGATGCGTTGCTCGTGTCGGATGATCTCTTCCGCCGTCTCGCAACGGATGGATGTTTCAAAGAGTCCGCTGCTAGTAGCTTGTCCAATCGAATTACTCCAATCGAATCACTATATAGAGTAACGCAGAGGCCGTGGCTTCGACACTCGCGCGTCGATAATAGCTGTGTGTACAATTGTGTGGCGATACAATAACGACCCATGTCGACGACGGGGCCAAAGCCCTTTACACGATCTGCGATAAATCATCCGGAGGATTAACACGATTTTTTCCTACGTTTCATTGTCTGCTCGTATCACACTCTCCGCTTCTCTCAGCTAGAAACGCATTAAAATATATCACACCGTTCCGTGTATTTGTCGTTCGTAAACGGGTATTGCCAGCGCATCCGAATCGTATTCTCCCCCCGTCCCCTCTTGTTTTGCCCAATGTAGACGCGTTTGTCAAAGAGTCATCTATAATAGAATACGTCATTAATCGAAATGAAATCCTTCAGCGTGTTTTAGCAGTATGTACGAACGTTTGCGAAAATCATTGGCATATCGGTCAGTTTCATTGGACTCCGAGATTTTCGAAATTCGAATATCAAAGCGAAAAGGGAAACATTCGAAATCTGAGAGTACTGCACGAGTTTTTACCGTGAATTCGGTCATTGATCATTGTGATCTGTATAAATAGCCGATTCCGATATCGCTAATATACGCCACGCGGTTCCCGAAACTTTTGTCACCAATCCGACACTTTTATGATCACTACGACGCGTATCACTCTGATTCTGAAATTGGATTTCGAAAAGTCCGTTTTTTTTTTCATATATCTTTTATTTTAAATTCATTTTTTATTGTACGTGATATCGATAGCGAAAAAAAATGCGAATCCTAATATTCAAATGAAAAATCGTGAAATTTGTCGTTGATACACAACAACGGCATACAGTATCGGGTTAAACGGAATTAGTTTTCACTCGTAAATCACTTGAATGAATATTTCTGTATTTATTTATTTCTCGAACACGGGCAGTTCAGGGGAACTCCACGCAAATGTGCAATGACAATCAACGGAACAAAACGCTGTAACGCTCACTTGAATAACAGACGGGTGTTCGATTTTTGTTCACGTGCAAAACGAAAGCAACGTTTTGCCCTTGAATGCGTCTTTTATCGAGATGTCGATGAACGAACGATTGTTCGTCTCGTACTTTAATACAATGTTCTGCGTACCACGGGAAGCCGATATATAATATGAAACGAATCGTAAAAGTTTTTGTTTTTTTTTCACGATTGGATTTTTTTTTGGTTTAAATACGTCAATTCGTCCGTGTTTTCAGATGCGTGTGCTGTGCCAAGAATCGATGACCACCGAAGGCGTGGTGGTGGGCAGCGGAGCGGGTCCGACGGAACTCTATCCGAACGGCGACGAGAGTGTGGACGACGTCGGCCGGGAAAACGTGTTTGTGCTGAACGACACCAGGGAAGCGCTGTCTCACGACGGTAGCGAACACAACTCGGTGAGTGGACTTTTTCCAATCCATTCGAGAGCTTTGAAATTCTGGAATCTTACGCGTATCTGAGACCGTTCGTAAAATTTTTTTTTGTTTCTTCTCTTTTTTAAACGTCATTTTTTTGGTATACGAAACGGCAACGGACCGTTTGGATCGGTCGTTTTTAAAATAAAAAATCGAAATAATCGAGAGGAATTCACGGGGTAAAAAAAAATCATTCGGGTTCGTTTTGAAATTTCATCGCGCCGCAGTCGTCCGTCGGCTTTCCACTGGCCGTTAATTGAGAGAAAAGCGTGACACTACAAGACGGGAAAACTCGTCCGAACTCAAGCGGGGCGGGGGGGCGGCAGTGGCGTATTTAAGATTTCGCTGCCCCGGGTACACGTTTTTTTTTTTTTATTCCCTCTTTCTCTTACGGTTTTTTATACCGGCAATTTTTACGCCCATAAGAAAAACTCACAATACATGCGATATGGTAATAGTATTACGAAGTATAAAAATCTATCGAGTGCCCTTAGAGTGTTTGATTGAATCGTGGATACCCATGATGACAAAATAATAATTAAAGCGAATTGTAAAATTATAAAATTTATTTTCTAATCTACTTACAAAATAGCGAACGAAATGTTAACAAATGAAAAAAAAAAAAAATAGCGAACGAAATTAATATGATATAAATACGTATAAAATAGCCGTGTTTATATTAATAGAAAATTTTGTTGAAATTTATTTGCATAAAAAAAAAAAAAAGAAAACCAACCGACATTTTTATTTTATTTTTCTTACCGCTTAAATCATTCCGAATCTCTGTTTATACGTTTAAAAAACAAAAAAAACTCTCGGTGAATTCGATGCCCCCAGAAAAGTGCTGCCCTCGCCCCACCCACTAAATACGCCACTGGGATGAATCGTCGTGCGGAAAGCGTGTAAAATAATCAGGCAAAACGTACGGTTGTAATTGCGCCCATATTATTATGTACACGCTTTGATTTCTCTGTACAAGCGTCAATTTTCATTGATACACGTTACACCTGTTGATATATATAATATATATATAAGACCGCGCAATATTGCGCGTTTATGTGCGTCGACCGAACAAAAAAATAAAGAAAAAAAGAGAGAGACGGAGAGGAGAAAAGAAAAAAAAAAAAAACACGTAAGCTCGTCGTGACATTTCCCATCGGTTTTCCTCACGCGTCGTCTATACAGAGCGGCGCCAACGTTATTATCGAGTTATCTCGCCGGGAACATAAAACGGTCTGTGACCCCCCCTACGAACCTAACCCCCGGAGCAATAAATTATAATCGTAAAATCGACATGGTCTATCCGCGGAGGATCGCCGTCGAAACGCAGACGGACATAATGTACTATACGCGCGCGATATTAAATTTATGGATTCCGCCGCCGCCCGTAAACCGCGTTATTTCGGTTTTATACCCCGTGTTCGCCTAAACGCCTCAATACACGGCGCGCGAGTAGATTTGGAATAATCGATTCGTCCGTTAAACGTAAACCAGAGAGCGTTTTAAAAACACTGTACTAGGAAAACACGAGAAACTCTTCAACGGCAACAGGGGGGTGGGTCGTCAACAATATTATTGCCGACGCGTTTTTCTTTTTCTCGTGGTAATTTTTTTTCGGAACACTGGTTCGCCAATATCGCGATATAATAATATTCCGACTTTCATTATGGTAACGCGTTTTTTTTTTTTTTCGTTTTCTTTGGTTCCCGAAAGAAATACTCGTTACGTAATACGATTGGACGGTTTTTCATTTCCGATTACAAGACTCGTAGAACATTTTTCCCAGTTTTTTGTTTTTTCAATCGCACCCAGTTAAAACATCGTTAACTCGTCACTTTTCCTACACATACGGCGTAAACATTTCATTTAAATATTTCGGAATTTCTTTTAGTTCGTTCAGTCTCTTTTTAACGGTATTTCGACATAGATATTTTCTTTCAAAACCGTTTAACGCGAATAAAATATTTGACGTGAGAACATTTTCCAAACCGATTTCAATTTCATTTCGTCGCGATACGATATTTTGTCGTCTTCCGTTTTCGTCACAGTAACACGGACTACTTGTAAATCGACTGTGCAATAAAAAAAAAAAAAAGTCATTTTATACGAGAATGATCATTAGAACAAAAAAAATTGTTTTTAATTTTTGGACACTACTCCTGTTGTTCCGAATATGATTTCGAGTACCATAAATATCAATGATTCGTGTAATAACGAATTTTCACATTTCTGCGCATAGACGCGTATGAGAAAAAGATTAAAATTATCGTTTTCACTACGACGCTCGATTGCATTGCGTTACGCGAAATTTGAGTGACTTAATACGCCACAAATAATGAATAATAATCGTTTCGAAATTAATATTTATAATTGAAAAAAAAAACATTTAACTCAATGGTTATTCGACGCGCACGAAAGTCGAGTCGAAATCGTTTCGCGCGTAAACGTTTTTCACCGGAAAAGAAAAAAGACCAAAATATATTTGACTCGAAACAACGATGACTCGGCCCGTTATTGGTTCTCCCACAACAACGCAAGTAATAATAATAATAATCATATTATTATTATATAAAATAATTAATGCACGTATTGTTTCCCCATAATAAACACTTCGAACGATCCGAGCAGGATGAACAAATCGATCTCGAAATACATATCAATAGGTATTGCGCGGTTTTAACAACGAATTTTCTACGGTATCTGTCGGAAAACGCGAAAATAAATGAAATTTATGTTCTGTTCCGAAGCTAATATTATATTTAAAAAAAAAAAAAAAAATGTTTTTCCTATACACACGTGTTCCGGTATAATACATCATACGAATAATACGACAGCGTGTAAGACGAGTGTTTCTCCGTACACACATACCCAGTCTCGTTTCTTCGTATCGTTCTTTGAATAAAAATATAATTCTACTGACGATAATGGCGAAACGCGAACTCCTCGAAACGCTATTTCGCGTATTATATTATATAATATTTTTCTCGTTAAATTAACGATGCGACGATGAATACTGTCGTTTAAAAACAATATATTATATAAATTATTGATTAATTTTAATAATAATAATACATAAAATAGTTGAATATGACTTTTAGTTTTTTTTATATTTTTCTAGTAACGTCACGAGGAACAGTGTCACATATATGTACACAAATGTTTTATAATACAAAGAGAGTACAATATGGCAGCTATTAAAACAAGGAGAATATGTATTTTTCAAAATTTTGTAAATTTTATTTTTCCAAACACATCGAGGAGGTTTTATTTCTATAATAAATATAAACATTTTTACTAAACGTTTTTTCTTTTTTTTTAAGTGGGTACAACTATTGAAATTTTTAAGTACTATATACGTAATAGTGTTCAACCATAATATTATTGTTACTATTATACGTGTGAGGGGATACAAACAACGCGTGTACCAATTTCAATAATTTCTTCGAATAATACATAATAATAATAATAATAATAATAATAATGAAATTTGCCACTCGATTACACGACGTGATCAATGAGCCGAGCAAAGGCGCCCCCCGGACGACGTCTCGATGATGATGCGCATCTCTCGCAGTTATATATTTAATTTAATATATATATTATTATTATTATTTTTTTTTATTAAATGTGCTTCTCCTCCGCGGGTTCCCGAGAACTGTTTTCATTCTCATATGTTTCCAGAAATCAACTCCTGACAATAATAACTCCATTGTTATTATTACTTACTTAATATGTAATTTATATACGACGCGCCCACCCGGTTGTTGATCCCGCTTAATTATCCCGGAGGATTTTTATTATATATATATATATATATTTTTTTTTTTTTGTCCAATGACATTTGATCTGAACAACGAACACTACAAATTAAGGAGGAAAAACACAATAGCGCGATGTATTATATGAAATTAACCGTGACGTTTGATGTTCGGGTGTAATAAATTGTTCGAAAAAAAAAATAATAATAATATATATACGTAATATGTATCCGCGTCCGTAATTGCACGTCCGTTAATTTATTAAAACAAAATTTAAAACGTCGAAATATTTTTTTATACAAATAATATTTATATCAAATGGTTATGTGGAAAAAATAATAATAATATGATTTTGTTTCACGTATCCGTAAAATGAAATTGGCCGCAGAGATGTCTTCCGTGCGCGTGATTCTCAACGCTAAACTCCTCATTGAACATTGTTATTAACGACGTTTTGCGGCTCAAAGCAAAACTATTCTCGAAAAAATGCGAAAACGTCTTTGAAATTCCTGTTTTTACATACGATATATAAGTATTCGCAAAAAAAAAAAAAAACATTTTTTTTTCTTTCAATTTTAAAGTATTTTAAATTTTTTACTTCTTACAACGTCGTAGACGTAATAATGTCACGTTTCGGAATTCCATAAAACACCAGCGGATTGTTTTTTCCCGTTTCACATTTAGTTCTATCGAAAGCAGTTAGTCTTTTGTTTTTTTTTTTTTTTTAAATATTTTTCTCCCAGAAAAATTTCAACGAGAGAACGCGATAATAATTAATCTCTGTCGTCAAAAATTATCGAAATTTTGCGTAACGAATATCCTCCGAGAGATATTATGGCGTCGATATTATGTTTTCTCCGTCGACGTTCGCGCGGTTTTTTTTCTTCTTTTTTTTGTTGTATCGAACAAGTTTTTGTCCGAGTCGTACGTTTGACGTCATCGCGTACTTCGAGTGTGTTAAAAGTTCGTGTCTTGGACCACTATGTATGGACACGCCGTCGTACGCAAAGTTTCAAAAAGCGTTCGAAAGAAAAGCGGCGAACCCGCATTTCGCGCAGAGTCTTTTTATTAAAATGTCGTAACAGCGCACTCAAAAACGTCCGTTTCTCGACAACAGTGTAAGCCCATATGGAAAAACACGTCGCATAACGGATTTAAGAATTGAATCACTCGACCACTGCGAACGTACCGAGAATTTTCATTTTTTTTTTCTTTCCCCCCGCGATGATCTTTTCGCGTTAAATAACTCGGAAGCGCGTTTAAACGAATAATTTTCAAGTGTCTGTAGACTGTTTTTATATAGGACATCGTTTATCGTACGTGTTTTTTTTTTTTGTAATACGCAAAACGTAAAAAAAAAAAACAAAAAAATTAATAAATACGAGTAAGGAGAATATTTTCCCGAGTCGCAAGGTAAATTGCAAAAAAAAAAAAAAAAAAATCTAGTTTCCTGCTTATAAAATTACGACGGAAATTGTGATTTTCAAACGTAGCGTACAATTTTCATAATTAAAAAATTTATCGGAAAAAAACAAAACTGTATTCGGAAACCGTATGAACCGAGTACTGTGAACAAATGATATCGTTACACTGTATTACAGGTATTGAATTAAAAAAAAAAAACGTTTGAATAAAAAATATATCGTTGTTATAAATCATCATTGCGGTCGAAGAGGAGACGGAAAATAATTTCGGCTTAAGCGATGTTGGAAAAAAAAAGAAAAAGACTTGGCGGTTTTCTCTTGTATTTTCTTAACGCGCACTCATTTCATATCTCATAAGTATTGGCGAACGGGCCGCACAGTCGGTTGAAATCAATTTTTTCATATTTTTTAATTTTTTTTATAAAAAAAAAAACCATACTTTTTTCCCCGTATAACGTAAAATATGGTGAGTGGGAGGGAAACCGTAACGACGAAGGAATTCAATATTCAAGACAAAAACAACGTTTTGTCAATTTATTATATAATTACACGCCTATACGATTATAATATGATGTGCGCAATTTAATTACACGTTTTTTTTTTAACATATAACAATAAATTAATTTTATACGGTGTCTTTTGAAAATGTGATTCGCGCACGCGTGTTCCGATTTTTTTTTCTTTACTTCCTTTGCTTCGCTGCATCATTATCGTCATGGCCTCATCGTTATTATTATTATTATTATTATTATAATATTTTACACGGTTTTCGCGGAACACCGACTACGTTTCGTCGAACACAATCCATTTCGTTGTAATTATTATAATAAATACATTACTCGCAGTGTCTAAAATAATTATTACAAAACTCGTGTACTTGTTTTCTCATTGTCTTTTCGCCACTCGAGTGACTATTTTCGTTTTCGCCCTACACATCTCCTTGTCCGCAAAAGTCTCTTTTTATCTACTCCATTTCGTCATTAACAACTTCTAATCACTTTTTTTTTTTTTTTCATCTATACTCGACACTGGCTCGATTTCCTTCTACAAGCATGTCATTATTTCTCAACGCGCCCAAACCGTCTTAGTCTATTCTCTCTCTCTCTCTCTCTCTCTCCCTCTTATTTTTTTCCAACTAAAAATATATGTTTTTTTTAAGATTTCTAAATTATTTATACACAATAGCCCGACACGGCTTGTGACATAACTCATAACCGCTTCTTTTTTTTTTTACTCGTTACAGCCCTATCTACTGGTTTATAAAATTATACTTATACTCGTGGACGGTTCTAGTACTCGAATTTCGCACGGGCCCGAATATATTTATAAAAAGAAACATGTATTTCTTAATTATTTACTTTACTTATCAAAACGAAATGACATTGATTTTGGTACGGACAGCTGCCAGTATTCCACGGTTTTTACACTCTTTTCGCAAAATGTACTCGTTACTTCGGCAATCCACACTTTTTGTGCGTTCTCCCGCATAACCGAATTCGAACTTTTCCATCGTCCAGCAATATTAAACTATAAACGAATATTTGCAGAAAAAACTTGTATTTATTTATTTTTTTTTTGTTAATTTCTATCCGTCTCTATAATAATATTGTCGATTCAATGTGTGCTTTGCGGACACACAACGCATAACAGAAAAGTGAAGACGTCCCATCGAAATATTTTAAACAATACGTTATAATATGTATTTCGTACGCGCTCGAATCGTGTATTTACATAGTGTATACGTATAGCGTGTAATAACGCGTGAGCAGATTTATCGCGACACTATATTAAATAACGATCGTTTAAAATATCTGGAATTAGACACGAACGCGTTGTTTTCTTCTTTTCTAGTACGTTTTTCGTCAGCGATTTTGCATCGAATAATAATTTATACGGCACGAAAACGTGTGTATATATATAGTATACAGTAGCATAGCGGACACAAATCGCAGTTGTTTTAAACATTTTCCCCGAAAAGGACACGTATATTAGACACGTATATCGAAAAAAGGACCCGGAGAATTTCTGTATACGTATGCACAAATATATTCTCGTATGTACGAGTGGTCATTCGCGACTTATTGTCACGGGAACTCTCGGCACCGTTTACAAACACAAAAACGCGAATCGGTTCTCGCTTATCCCCGTCAACAATATATCTACTAATTTTTTTTTGTTGCTTTTTTACTGTACACGCGCCCACGGAAATCAAAGCGTTCCTATTTTTTGAACTCTTTTATATTACGAGTTTTTATTCATCGACGATTTTTGGTTCTTTTTTTTCTACGCGTGAATTCTGCGTATACATTTCGACACGGATAAACTGCTGCGAACAGTATTTAAAATGCATTGACTCCGCCGGAATACGCGAGGAGAGAGAGAGAGAGAGAGAGAGAGAGAGAGAGAGAGAGAGAGGTTTTCGAATCGGTTTCGAGATCAGATGGATTTTGAATTTTGAAATTTCCAATCTTTTTTCCTTTTATTCTTTCTGAAACTGACGTGCGTACGGTGCGGATTTCGCGTGTTTCACGCGAATAGCACTTAACTGCGCGTAAATGTGAAAAAAGGATCGAACTCGAGGTATTACGCGTTTGAATCACGATTCTCGGCTATCGTACCAATGTCTGCGTTTAAATGAAGTTGGGAAAAAAATCGCCGAATAACTTTTATTAATATCGCGGCACGAACGATTCAAGTTTTTGGCATTTCGGTTTACGCATATAAACATCGCTACGTTTCCACCGGGACACTGTAATCCGTTTTGAACGGACTTGGCCGAATCTGTGATTTCGAACGCGTTGTTAAACTACCTGTACATTTATTACACGTTTATAAATTCTTATTTTTTTCGCGATAAATTATATCGAATAGACATACGATTTTTTTCTCCTCGTACATTTAATTCCGCGGCTATAGAAAAATAAATAAATCATTTGTCACGGTTTAAAGAAGATTAATTTGTGGATTTTTTTTTTCTTTTAATGCACTAAAAAGATATATACTTAAGAACCATACTAAGAAGAAGAAGAAGAAGAAGAAGGATAAAATAAATGGGCACTTTAATCCTTTTTTTTTTTCTTCCGCGCGTCGCGTTTGACATACTTACGAACGCGTTACAGTTATGTCGGCCGTCCGTATCGGCCTTCATTTCATGAATTCGTTAACCGCGTTCGGAGCGTATTATAAAAACGTTTATTTTATATAATTTAAACGCAATAACAGCCGGTATACATATAATGTATATATTTCCGAGTACGTGATTCGCATAAAATATATTTATGTACGCGTATATACGTTTCTCGTTTGTTCTCTCTCTCTTTTTTTTTTTGATTTGCACGTCTTACGTCGAATACAAATAGAATTCAATCGTCGTCATATGTCTGTTTCGGAAACTTTTTTTCGTTTTTTCCGCACGTATTATTCGCTCGTAAATCGAATTAATATCGATAAAATCGCGTTATAATACCGTATATTTATAAACGGCGTTCGACTGTTATACCAGACACGACCGATCGTCGTGGACCGTGTTCACTACACACGTTTCATAACGATTTCGCTAAGGAATCGTTACGTTTTCTTTTTTTCCCCCCGAACGTTTGTAATAAACGCGCTGCCATCGCGTCCCGTCGACAATAAAAAATAACCTACCAATAATTACGACGGGGATTCTTGGACACGTCAAAGCGGTAAGAGTCGTCCGGAGAAACGATAAACGATAATAATTATTATATAACGCGCGTAATACGTTTGCACTGCTGTGATCATAATAACACGGATTCGAAGTGGACGAAACACAGGAAAAAGAACAAAAAACGTAAAACCGTACGCCCACGCACAGCGTTTATATAAATATTATATACGCGCGCGACGTAATGTCTATTGTTGTGTAATGATGGCGGTAAATTATGCCATTACGCGGGAGTACACGTCGGACGCGCATTTACAGCATCTCTGTCGCAATCGTTCGGGTGTCTACACCGGATCGTGTTAGGTTCCTGCTGTGGAGAGATTTCAAATAAGACGCCACGAAGGAAACAATAAGGCGAACAAAAACGTATCCAACGTATTACCGGTCCAATCGGTCCGTCGAAGACCAGACGCGTCCCGAACGATTTCGGTCGCGTTCAAAACGAATTTCCCGCCACAATCGTCAGTTTAGAAGATTATCTCCGTCTGAGACGCGCGTTTTGACGCAAAAACACTCGTTCCGTTTTATTCTTTTACACGAATCCTTTAGCGTTGTTTTTTTATCTTTTTCCTAAACTCGTTCCACTTTTAGTCATTTTGATGATACGAAAAACGAAAAGAAAAGACGATCTGTGCTCGTCCAATAAACGTTGGTTCAAACCTTTGTGCACAGTTCCGCGCGCCCATTAAACCGGGTCTGTCTGATCGAAACGGTCCGTCAACGAAACTTCGTCATCCCCGTGTGTTCACCGATCCACGTTCAAATTTAACATTCTCGGTTTTCATCGAAACTCAAATAACAAATTTCGTCAGCTCTCCTCCAGTGATATTCATTTCATCGTACACGAACACTTGGGTGCTTACTATTTTTATTATTATTATTCTCTATACAAATTTTTTTCAGTCGGCGCGTGTTATATTGAGATACGTAAAGGTTTTGTCGTCCAGAGGCTTGAACCGTTTACACATTCGGACACCGGTTATGATATTGTCTTACATAAAACTATTACAGATTTTCGTGCCCACTTCCGAAGTTACGCGCATTTTGATCGATCACATAACATTACGATGTTCCCCAGAGAAGTGAGTGTGCGTGAGCAACGTTAAGTCTAACCATCAAACTTCCTGTATTTCTGCTACTGTGTTGTATATCGATTACGTTCTATCACGCCACTGTACTAAACACTCCGTGTCTCTCGATCGTTATTCTCGCATTTCGTTTCCATTTTCTAGCGGTAATCCTTTGTACGAGTTTCATGACCGAAACATTGTTATTGATGCTTTTTTTTTTTACGGGATATAGTTGATACACTCGATATCCGCGTTAGATATTCGACGATTAATTTAAATCGGTTCAAAACTCGCGGTGCCCTTCCCCCCCCCCCCAATCACGGGGTTTCGTCGCGTCACGCCCGTAGGACTTAAAATAGCGTTCCCCTGAGCGAACACACTGAAGAAAACTGTTAAACGCTCAAAACTACACTGCGGCACTATCTCTGCGGCGAGAAATTGTCGACAAATTAGCTAGACTTATTATAGGCGTATAACGCGTATTGCAATAATTAAAAGCGTGTAAAACGACATAAAAATAAAATAATAAATATAAGAAAATTAACGTTAAACGTTTTTCTGCGTTACAGGTATTGTACGTGGGCGACAGTTACGTGCCAGTGACCACTCAGCTCCGGTCCAGACCAATATCGCCGGCTGACTCGACCGTGCTCGACTGGAGATTGCAAACCGTGGAAAGTTGGGACGGTCGGCGGCACGGCAACAACAAGACGCGGGTTCAACGTACGTATTTCGTATTAGATTTTTTTCTATTCACACGTTTCCGTTTCGGTATTATGGACAGTACATTTGTGCGGCTTTCGTCGTGCACGGTATTTTTATACATTTTCCGAAAGATATAATAAGTCTGGGCGGAAACGAAAAAAAAAAAAATTTGGAACCACACGCGGCAGAAAAATTCAACGGTTTACCGTATTCAAATGAATACACGCGTAGTAACGCGGTTCTCGAATAAGCAATATAACGCCAATAGTATTAGACGTTCGCATTGTATACGGAAAATCGGTCGGCTCGTTATACTTTGAATTTTTATTTTCTTTTGCCAAGATCGTGTAAAAAAACGTTCGGTTCACTCGGGAAAAAAAAATAATAATAATAACACGTTTGGCTCACGGACGTTTCACCACGGCGCGTTTTTTCACGAATTTCTCCTCGACAATTATCGAGAGAGAGAAAAGAAATGACCCATTTCAGAAGTACGAATAGTTTCTGTCCATTGTACATAAAACAACTCGAGGTAAAATAGTAAAACAGTTGGAAATATATTCGAAATTCGAGCACGCACATTGTCGCGGAGCCGCAGCGAATAGAACTGGAAACACGCGAGATATTACCGGTGTAATATTATCGGATTATACGTGAACATACTTTTTTCTCCCCGAAATAAACGAATTGTTATAGTTAATACTATTGTAATAGTTTATATTACTGCGTTAAGAGCCTAACGTGGTCCTGCAAGTGATGCCGTGTCGGCGGAGGCTGACCCCGGATAGTCTGTGTGACAAGGATATTTTCGTGCGCGACACCGCAATGCTCAAAAAGGTGGTTACCACGTATGTATACGTAACGGAAATTTTAGAGTTTTTGCTATAAAATGCTCGTAAATTCCAGTCCCGTTTCGTCGTTACCTATTATTACATCGCTGTTTAGTGAACGCGGAATTCGTTTCGTTTATATATATATAAAAAAAAAAAAATCGTTTTCATAAAACACGTCGTTCGCGTGTTCCGCGCCGCAGTTATTTTCACTCGATGTTTTGTCGTCCGTCGGTTATTAACACGACAGCCCACGACGGACGAGATAATAAATACGCAAATCTCAAATACGGAATATTACATTGTGGTACAATGCAACGTTAACAATATTCGGATATTAAACGAATCTCATATAGCGGATTTAATTTGGCCGGCGCGGGGGAAGTAAATGTAAGACTCATATTTTTGAAACGCCGATAATATTTACACATACGCGGGGAAATATTTATTTTGTATTTTTTTTTGCGTTTTCGTTCTCTTCGTTTATTCGTTAGATTTGAACTTCGCGTTTTTAATTATTAAACGTCAGTTTGAATGTTTTTTTTTTTTTGTTGATACCTCAAGACTTTACAAAAAAAAAAAACCGCACAATTCCATAATACGAATAATAAAATGTCGCATTTGACTCGGAGTAAAACGGTTCTAACACGCATCGCGATTCGAGGAATACTCGCGGGGCCAGAATATTGACGATTGTGACATTTACTTTCCGGTGGAATATAATTTTTAAAAATTTCGGACTCATTTTAAAAAAAAAAAAAAAAAAAAAAAACTAATAGACAGACACCACCTAATCGATTGAATTTTTCGTCATATGAATCATTTTCGGTAAAAGCCCACAGACGCACAGACATTCAGTAAAAACGTCTAAAATTGCGGAACGTTGTTCGACGTCTGTACGAATTGTAAACACTCGGCGCGTCTTTATGATATATCGACATAGTGTAACAGTATTAAGGGCAGTGTTTTAAGCATCACACGTGGCCAAAACGAATTTTGACACCTGTAGTAATAGTGCGGATAAAAATCCGTGACTCCGGATCTGCAGACATACTGAAAAATATCTTTCAACGTATTGCATATGAACCATTTAAACGACTCACGAGAACGTATTCCTGTGAACCGCTCCGTACAAAACCCGTACCGTCGTTATTTTTCAAATAATTTATGTCCCCTGGCAAATCGTTTTTAACACTATCGACGCCAATTACATCCAAATATTCGATATTCGACTCTTGCCTTATAACGGTAACAAAATGATAACGGAACTAAAAAAAAAACGAACTCCGTTTTCCACCGCGTCACTATTGTTATACACTACAAGGACCGATCGTACGCCTGTACTATTCGGAGACGTTAGTTTGTGTATTTTATTATTTTAACGTCAGACGACGGCAACGACGCGATAAACCGTCTCCGCACTACCCTCTGGTTGTGGAAAATATTTTTAATTCTCACCACCACTCGTACGATGACCGCGTGCTCGTTCTTGTAACACGTCGCGTGTTCCGCTCGGGATTTATTCCGATTATTATTATCCACAATCTAATCGCCGTACGATGTTATTATAATATAACAATATTGGTATACCGGTACGCGTATCTCGCAGCCGAACTCTGTATCGTCCGAAAACCGGGGGGGCATTTTCGTTTTAATTTAATTTTTAAATTGTTTCCCTCGCTGTTCTCGTGTTTAATACATAATAATGTTTCGTACGCGCGAACCTTGAAACGCTTTATGCACAACACGACGCGGTGGTACTTAACACAAATATTACACAGAAGGAGGCCATCGCGATAAACTCAAAAAAAAAAAAGAAAAAAAACAAAGCAACTGGAGATGCAGAACCGTCCGTTCTTGTATCGTATCGTAATATTCGTACACACGGCGTACGTTTTATGGTCACTGCGCTGACCGTCTTCGATAACAATATAATAATAATAATAATAATAATAATAATAATAATAAAATTATCTCCGGATTCTGCCGAAGCCCCCTGTACGCTCGTAGTAACACTTTCACTACAGACGCGCTAATATGTAAAATATTATTTCACCACAGCGCATTATTCGTACTTCAACGGCCCACGGTCACCGCGGCGTTTCAAAACCAGACTATATAACATTATCATAATTATAGAGACCGGATTTATACGAAGAAGAAAGACAATTTTGTCATTGCTATTATTACGCATTAAAATATGGGGAATAGATTATAAAAACAAACTTGACACTGAAAACGTTATTGAATAAATGTGCGGCTGACGAATCGATTTGAAAACGTATATCGGACTAGAATCTTTGTTGTCGACGTTGTTGTGGACGGCTATTGAGAGCTATTGTGTACGCATTAGCACCTTTCAAAATAGACGAGTCGACTCGGAATGCTTTTAGTGAATTGAATCGATAGGTGACAAATCAGCGAATCGGCGATTCAACGTCGAAACCAGTGTCGAAGAAACCGGTAGGTTTTTTTTGAAGATCCCCGTATTGGCCGAGCAATAACCGAGAATAATGTCGTATTCGGAATATTCGTGTGCGTAGTGAACGAGTGTCCGCGTCAGAAAGAGTCCGAATTCGAGAGATTCGACTGAACAGTATAATCCGGTACGATTCATTAAACTAATTGCAAACAGCGAGATTTAGGTTCACAGGAGAGTGATTCCGATGTAGGCGTTGGATTGGGAATCCGGGGATGATTCGTCAAAACGTATTGGTAATCGGTACATCCGAACGAGTCCGTATATTCCGGAAACCCCGATTATAATAATGATATACGTCTTGGTCCTTTGTGTGTATTATATTATTATTATTATTACTATCATTCGTTTATTACGAAATGCCGGAAATACACGCACGCGCACGGCGCGCTAATATCGTCCAGTAAAAATAGTCTCGTCCAGTGAACGAATTCCATGGATTCGCTGCAGACTCCTCCGATGTGTGTGTGTGTGTGTCATTTCGACGGACAAACGCTTGACACACACACCCGACGACGACGATTACCACCGCCCCGAAATGGATAATATAATATCCGGGACGCGTGTACGACACGTACGGATAATAAATAAAAATGTATATAACACTTGTGCGCGTTATTATTATTGTCGTCATCGAGTTCACCGGTTTCGCTTGTAAAAAATTCTTACAAACCGTCTGAAAAAAAAAAATAAAAACACTTCGACGACGTATTTAATGTAATAAAATATAAACACGTATTTCCTACTACACCCTGTTCCCGGTATCGTGTGATACGATTAAACACCGTCGTCAAGTGCTGTGGAAACGAATAGAGAGAAGATGAAGGAGAAGAAGTAGAGAAAGCATCGCCATCGAGAGATAATCGTTACGACAATGCGCGCGGGGACGGTTTTAATGCTCGAGTCACGTGCGTCCGCGAAGGGGAAAAGTACGAGCAACACATCTCCGTACATTCGACGTATGCGGCGGTTTCGAACGTTAAACCGACCGGACTGTTTGAACTCTGCGAAACGTTATTATCCGAATGACCGAAAATAAAAAAATATATACAAACAATATTAATTTTTAACGCGATTTTCTAAACGCGGCGCGTTCAAAATAATAAATACGTAAACAATTCTCGCAGAAAAACGTTTCGTCCGTTAATGGAAATTTTATAAATTGAAAATTCAATAAAACGCGCGTTATTATTGTTCCGTTATCGTATTATTAATCGCTGTTTAAAGTACTTTAAATGTCTACACCGCTTTTTCCCCCCTCTGCGTTAGAGACGCGTTGTCCGTCTCAAAACGACTGTTCTTCCAACTCTTATAATCGTCTTCTCTAAACGTGTCGAACGTATCTGCAGTCGTTTCATCGCGGCGGACTCTTACGATTCGTGCAACGCATTCGTATCACACGTGAAAATTACAAATTCCTCTTTCGATTTATTCCGATAGTGTTTCTTTATAATCTCTCGAAAAAAATTTTTTTTTAAACCTCCCGATCGGGTTCGGATTAAATAAAATTCACGTAGGAGAATCAATATCAGATTTGACATGCGATAGACGTCGAGCGAATTACGCGGTGTTTTAATTATTTATAACGTTTCTTATTTGGTTTTGATGAACAAAAAAAAAAAAAAAAAGAAAAACAGGCTTCGAGTCAATTACGTCACAACGGTTTTAATCGTGATTTCGGTACGGGGGAATCATCGTTTTCAATCTGACTGTCACGGGACGGGCCGGCGAGCATGCGCATACAATAAATATTATAATCGTATAAGACACGTATGACACGTATTATTATTATTATACACACACGATGACATTATAATATAATATTAACATATTATCATTATTATTGTTATATAATAAACGTCGAGAAAATAAACACAACGATAATGTCTGTGGCAGCGCCACTCCATAATACTTATATTATAATATTACACACCGTACAAACAGTTGAATCGCTAAGTATACTATATATTATATATGTATACGACACGTCTCGTCATCGACGACAACAATGTGATGATGATGATGATGATGATGATGATGATGATGACGACAATAATAATAATAATAATAATAATAATAATAATAATAATAATATAATAAAGACGCTGGCAGTGCGCGGTAATAACAATAGCCCGAAATGGATATTTAATTTTCGTGTAAAATTTTCTATTGGCTCTCCGTGTTTAAATATTCGTGAACTGATTTTAAGAATTTCGTTCGCGGTCAAACCGTGAAATTCATACTCGATATATTAATAGTTCTATTGAAAGAAATTAATGGACCATAAAGTATTATTTTTAAGTCTCCCACGAGGTCCACAACCGCAGATTACTCGGTCCCGGTATTCTCTCGTCGTCGTCGTCGTTGTCGTCATCGCAGCGTATTTACTACACTACACCTCTATACAACATTATATATTTTTATTACAATATTATTATAAATCATTATTATTATTATTATTATTATTATTATTATTATTATTATTATTATTATTATTATTATTATTATTATTATTATTATCGGACGTGTACGAACGTTGTTCGCACTGCAACACACGGCGCAGATGATAATACATTGTACGACATCCGCAACGATTAACAACAATATATATATATATATATACCATAAATATATATAATATAATATATAATAATACAATATATAATATATACAACAATATCATAATACCATAAACTATACTACGGATATCGTTCATCCTGTGGCAAGAGACGAGTATTCAAAGTCGAAATTTATAATAATTACATTTCAGACGAAAAGAAAAAAACGTATATAATAATAGTTGAGTAACATTTTAACACTTCGTTTGAATTTAATCAACGCATCCAATTAGCGAGTGTCAACATGATTCCGGACAAATCTGTGTAAATAAATATCCGTACCATCGTCGTACACTTTTGTTCGTTTTCATAAGGACTATTTTGGAATCTCGGCATTACGCCTGACAAAAGGATGGCTCGTTAAACAAAAGAGAGTAAAATTCTCAACAGCCGGTTAACACGCGAATATTTCGTTTCGTCGCCCAATTTTGAGTTCTCTAAACTGCCGTTTCACACAACGCATCTTCTAAGGCCAATTCGGGTAGATGCGATTCGAATTCGGGGGGTGAGGGACGTGTGTAAATACCATCCAAAATTCGTACATTATGCGCTAAGCGTTAGTTTCAGCACATTGCGGATACGCATACAAGACTCGACACACGCTCCACACAATCCGATCAATTAGCGATATTATAAACATTATATAGACATTTTTGCTGAAAACTACGAAATCGTCCCTCGAACCCATTATACAATATCCGAAATCTTCATTCCTCTCCCAAGCATTTATTATTTTCATCTCGAAAATAACGAATTATTATAGGATTTATAGGGAATCACGGAGATACGGTTGATTTAGTGTCAAATATCGTTCGAGGTAAACTCAACGGAAACGACCGGATCTTTACACGGAAAACCGTGATAATTGGATTTTTTAGATTTATAAAATATAAAACACGATTGTTGTCTTTATGCGTACGAGCAAATTTTAAAATGTGCACACAACGAGTGGAGAAGTGAGTTAATAAAACAGTGTTCGAGTGCAAACGACGAATGTGCTAAAAAAAAGATTGCACAACACGAAAACGGTTGTGTATGGAGGTTCCGCGAGCACGAGGACGAATTACGCAATATTTTTGTAAATAATAAAAGAAAACATTCCGATCAATCAATATGAATGCGATACCATGGCGTATTATAAGTATTATTTACATCACTTCCGATACGCGATAAATCCGATATATTTTCACGGTAATAACCACCGTATACACACAACGCCCGTCAGTCGGTAAAATAAATAAACGAAAACCGGCGGGTTATATTGCTTTTCATCGACGACACATGTGTCATGTGGAATATTAAATTATATAGTTTGTTTGTTTTAAGAATTCAGTTAATGCGAGGGTGGATATTAAATTGAAAACATTAAAACGGGTTTTTATTTAATATACTCGATACACTATAATAATAATAATAATAATAATAATAATAAATTAATAATAATAAAATTCCGTAATACATTGCAGACTTTTCAATTACAAAAGGCCATTTTAACTGCTTTAACTCTTAGCACACCGCATACAAGTCTCACCGTAACGTGCGTATATCGCAAGATTGATTTCTTTCACTGAAAATATCGTTTCTGAGAATCATAAAAAAAAAACGATGTTACCTGTCGGCCGATTTTCAACTCGAAATATTGTCCACGCGCACGCCGGTCGTTAAAGACAACGTTTCGAACATACGGATTTTTTTTATATAAAATTTAATTTTCGCAATTTCGATGCGTCTCGATTGTGCAGACGCGGGATTACGAGCATTGTTATTATGATAACGGGATATTCGGTACGACGCAGTTACTACATCTCTAAGTAGGCAGATGAAAAACCCGTTATAAATTGACATATTTTAATAACGAGAGAAAGAAATCGACGACGGTGTGTTGAGTGATAACCAGGAGATACTCATTGTTGCTGTGGTAAAGAAGCAACGTAATAATAATGATATTATTGGCAATTTCTGGATAACGCGGAATATCGTGGTGTCCGGTGGTTATTTTTTTCACACCAGTTCTATCGATGATGGAATATTAAAATATTTCATTTAAATTTATTGGTTTCGAAGGAGAATTTAACGCGATAAATTTGTCGAAATTCCGTTGTAATATAAACATAATAAAACTGTACAGAATTTTCTCTGATCGAATAACGTATGAGATTGATTAATCAAAGAATTTACACTACACTCGGACATTACGAATGGAAAACTATATTTATTATACGAATAATATGATCGCGTTTTGTTTAATACACAACGTTATGCGTATACCGTTATTTACACAGTGTATTGCTTCTTTTTTTTTAACGTTTAATAAAGAAATGGGGAAAAAATTAGTTGGTTTAGTAGATTCAATGTGTACACACAATATATACGGACGGGATGAGGTGTAAAAAAAAATGTTAAAAAAAAAAAATGTTAAATACCGTAAACGCGTTAAAAATCAAAGTATTAACTGCTACTACGAGTATTGGGAGGATAAAAAAAAAATCTGAACTCATCTACACGTGCGCTCGTATTTTTCACCGCGTACACTCGGTAGTACGCGTTACGGATCGGATATTTTGATTTTTTTTTCCTGCCAAAATTATTCACAGTACAAAAATAATTCATGCGCATAAAACGCACGGCGGGCGGACGACTGTGACGTGAAGTACGTTATACTTACGTGTATAATGCAAACGTACGCGAATCAGTTACGTTTTTCTAACTCGTTAAATTAATTGAATATAAAAATAAAGTAAAGGGTGTACTACTTATTTGTAGTATTCTTTTTCGAAACGAACTAGGACACTAAAATAGTAATTTGGTAAACGATTCTCAGTCTTACGTTGTATTCTTTGACGTAACGTTAATAACTCGACATATTTTTAAAACCGATTGAAATACTTTTGTAAAAAAAAAAAAGAAAAGTAATAACTCGAAATTAACAAGTGAAGTGAACAAAAAAAAAATAAAAAAAATACACTCGATTCAAACGAACCTTATGATTTATTTTTACAATCGTCTCGTTAATAAATACTCGGATTTGTCACCGCGTATCCGAAGTATTATCCGAGTTAAACGCAACGTTTTTTTTTATGGTAATCTACACTTATATACAAATTAAGTCAATAACCGTCGAAAAACTAAAACAATTTATTGTTTATTGGCGCACACCTGCCCGTCCGCGACTCGTATAGAATTCGTTTTTCCGAATGTTCGTCGGATGACATCGCGTCGAATTGCAACGCCAGTGGACCGAGATGTTTATAGTCGGTTTTTTTTTTTTTTTTTGTAACGTCTGTGCGGATACGAATCTAGAATTATGAAATCGTCTGTTTAAAATTACGTAAATAGCATAGCCGCGCGGTACAAAACTAAATTAATTTATATTTTCACTGTATTCTAAATCGAATTCACCGGAAAACGTTATTAGCAATAATAATCGAAATTACGAGGAACGAGGAAAAAATAAGTATATCACGTTAAAAAAAAAACGAAAAATTGCCGTGTACAGAGTGTGGCAAATTCGTTAGGTTACAGTTCGACAACCGGTTGTCGAAGGCCATTGATCCGTCTGTCAGTTGATAGAGGATGGTTTTCTTAAGTTTAATTCGGTTATTGAAAGTAATCGCTCATGCACGTCGGGTGAAAAAAAAGCAAAAAAAAAAAAAAAAACAGCCAGGCGGAATGCCGTAGTCGTTGTTGTCGAAATGCCGAGCCGTCAAGAAAAAGCGTTTTCTGCGCTTTCTATGACGGTTTCCGATTAATAACGTTTCTGTAGGCACTGTGCGAACGGAAAGGTTTTGGTTAGACACTATACAGCAGAGTTTGGAGAACTGCGGTAGAGTTTGGACACCCGCACGAAATCGTCGAGCACACTCACGACTGACCGTAGGTTTGGCGTGGAGTCAATAAGCCATTTTGGAGATCATCGCGTCGAAGGGCTGCGGCGTCGTTACCGAAAACCGCGAGCCGCACAATGATGAAGTTCATGATAGTCCGATTGCAGGAGGATGGAGAGCCACCGCACTGGCAATCGATAGTTTTTTACAATTCCCCGACAACGGACCCGAACAAAATGTAGGATTGGTGGACGTTTCGGGGCGAATCGTTCGGTTCTTCATTATCCGCGATCTCACGGTTTGTGATTTATCTTTTTTTGTGGAGTTATTTAGAGGTCCAGGATTCGCGAATCGACCTATGGCTCCTTTCTTCGACGATTGGAAGAATTTTGAAAAAAACCGAATGTCACTGTTCTAATTTTATGAAGTAAACATCGATATACTAAAGAAATTATTCGACGCTGTTTGTCGGCAAGGATGTGGAAATATCATTTTTCTTTTTTTTTAATTATTATTATTATTATTGAAACTGATGTTTTGCGAAAACTCGTGTAATTTAATATAACGCGGATGAAGACAATTTGTATTATGTACAAATAATGTAACGAGTGGAAAACAAAAGAGAAAAAAAAACGAAAAATTCCGATAGCCTTACAATAATTATTTGTATATTTCGATAGTAGATATAGCGGAGTGAAACCGTACAACCGAATCGAGTCGATCGCGTCCGGGTCAAATCGGTAATGGTACGCTCTGTGTGATTATCTCGTCGGCTTCTACTCTAATCCGCCGTCACAGTGCATTGTCGGATCCGCACGTCGTGTAATAAATGTCGCGGCGATGTACCACGTCTATCGTGATCCATAAAATTATCGCCGGAATGTGGAAGACATAATTATTACTATACGTCGTGATAATGACGACGATTTTAACGATTTAAGACGCTAACAGTCGCGCTCGGACGCATTTTCTATATAGGTATCCGTGAAAAACGACGTTGTAATGATCGCGCGATCGTCTCTCGTGAAGGAATACGCATGAAATGTCGATTAATCCCCGTCCGACGTGACATCTTTACGAAAAAATAAAAATTAAAGATTCACATGGCCGCGGTAAACACAACGTATTTAATTATTCGTGTTATTTTTTCGCGATGATGATTTATATATATATATATATATATATATAAGTTACTCTCAGTTCTCGTTTAAATATTTTCGTCCAAATCTCGAATCGTATTTTAAAATAAACGAGCTCAAATTGACAATTGCAATTAAATTAACCTATTTAAAACGATTGTTATTAAACACGAAAAATGTGTTATAAATCTTTTTGTTAAACATGAAAATGTGCGTTCAAGAGTCAATGATTACATACGTCTACTAATAAAAATATTATTGCTTTGTTACCTACTTGTAATGGAATGAAAAAAAAACACGATCATAACCACATATTATATGTTTTATACGATAAAAAAAAAAAAAAGCAAAGGGGAAGATGTATCACCTTAACCTCTAATTATGCCCATTGGAACAATAATTTTAGTTGATCATGACGTATTGAACGTATAAACATATTTTGACGTTTAATGCGACTGCTTAAGCACATTATTATTACCGATAATAATGAAATACGGCGATTCAAACGATCTGCCGAATATGCTCTCTCCGCCGTAATAACAATAATAACAATAATAATAATAATAATAATAATAATAATAATAATAATAATAATAATAATAATAATGTATTTCTCGTTTGTGTTCCGCAGACATCGAAGCCGAGTGCCAGGACGACTACATGAAAATCCGGATCGGTTTCAACGGCTCGTTCGGTGGTCTGCTGTACTCGTCCGGGTATTCGTACGATCCGGACTGCGTGTACATCAACGGGACCGGCCGGGATTACTACGAGTTTTACATACAACTGAACAGGTGCGGAACATTGGGAAAGAATTCCAGACAAGAGGATGCCAGGAAGAATCCAGCGGTGAGTATTATCGTTTTCATATACGGACCGCCGGTATCGAATCTCGGAGTGTTTGCTTGTTTTTTTTTTTTTTTAATTCCGAAACGACGACTTTTACGACACTCGACCGGGAGTCGCGAAGCAAATTTAACGTGCGATTTCACACGAAAAACGACGAAATCGAAACGAGTCTGGTGTGAACTACGAGTGCAGCGCTCGGAAAGTTCATTTCGAAGAATGTGTAAAGATTATTGTGAAATAGCAGTGTAATCGTATTTTTCGTTCCGAGCTTAGAGAAATAACGTGGTTTTGAAAAAGAACACTTTTCGTTTTTGAACGTTTCAGTTATAAAATATTATTATAAAGCCGTACGTTTTTTTTTAAACACGCAATTCGTTTTCACCATATATTTGTGCTATTTCTTCATTCCGTATGCCTTTTAAGAATTCAATACGACGTCCTTTTTTGTTTTCAAAAAAAAAAAAAAAATCATCGATTGACATCAACTACGTTGAGTCGAAATTCAATCGTTCACCGTAAGCACAATGAATGTAAAACAGGACGTTTTTCCGTATATAAATTATGGAATTCGGGCGATCTCAAGTCGTATCAGTTACGTGCTATGTCGCCCGAACGCATCGTAAACACGGTCGAACGAACGCAGAACAACTGTTTTCACTGTATTTCAAACACCGTTCGTCCTAAAGTAGTAGTTATAATCTATCATATCGTCACTACGATAAATACATAATTTTAAGAGAGACTTTTTATTTTTTTTTTTTATTATTATTATTCATCGATTTGTTTTAATTTCATAAAAACTAATGAAAATCCCAGTTGTGTACCGAAAATGTTCGAATTGTATCGAAAGAACGCCCCGGGTTCCTCCAGAGCACTAACACCCGAACCCCCCGGTCCCAATCAACCGTTTGAGGCCTAACGAAATCGATAAAATTTCTTATTCAATAACGTTATTCGAAGACGTCGGTAACGTATTATTTTATTTTTTTTTTCTCTTCGTTTCCGTTTCGCCATCGGAAAACGATATTTATTTATTTTTTTTCGTCTTCCGTACCCGTTGTAACAGTAGCTATTTCGCGCGCCCGTCGTGATTCGCGGAACGAACCGAAAAATAAATTAAATAATAACGTGGAAACGCAGAGTAAGAAGAAGAAAAACCACTCGCTCCGACTCGACGAATATATATATATATATATTCATACCGAGGAAATTATAGGCTCTCTTCGAACGGTTACGGAATCCATCGACCCGTCGAGATCCGATCTACCAGACGGAATTCGAATAGAAAAAAAAACACCACCACCATCACGGCTCGTTTCGATTTTCACGGTCTTTGTCGTTTTTTATTTTTTTTTTCTCGATAAACACCGGTCAATTAGAAGGCGTATACGGTCGCGCGTTACGGAAAACGCTGCGCGACTTTCGACCTCGACGAACGACGTATCACGGCGACGGCGATATCGTTTTTGCCGATTCAACGCCGCCGCGTTTCGGTTCTTCTTTCTTTTTTTTTCCGTTTTTTTTTTTTTTTATAATTTTTTGTTTTTTTTTGTTTTTCTCGCTTTGTTCGCGCCAGAAAAATCTCATGTGGAACACCGTAACCGTCCAGTACAACCCGCTGATCGAAGAAGAATGGGACGAACACTTCAAGGTCACGTGCGAGTACGGTTACGATTTCTGGAAGACGGTGACGTTTCCGTTTTTAGACGTCGAGTACGTAGCGCGGGAGTACCACTCACCGACCGTTTCGATTTACACGCGTTTCGTTCGTTACAGGGTGGCCACCGGCAATCCAGTGGTTTTCACGCTGTCGCCGCCCGAGTGCTACATGGAAATACGTTACGGATACGGCACGACGGGGAACAGGGTCGGCGGACCGGTGCGCGTCGGCGACCCGTTGACGTTGATCATCTACATGAGGAGCAAATACGGTAATTGTCGGCAACGGAAACAGCACGTTTTCTTCGGGATACGTGTTCAAAGGGATCGGTGGGACGAGCCTGACACGGCCGTTGCGCGGGAACTGAGCGTTCCCTGAGCGCTCAACCCGCATTTCTCGGTGAATCGTTGGACGGGGACGACAATGCGACCGAAATAATTAATAATTGTAATAAATAATAAATACGTTTCGGCCGCTTTGAGTACCGCGCGTTTTCCAATCGACATGCGCCGACGATCCGACGTCGCTTTAGTGGATCCGAAGGGGCCCGTGTCGTCGCCCCGTATAGCGTTCTACTCGCGTGCGACAGAATCGCGTACGCACGCTCTGTCGCCTCCGTTTTGTCTTTCGTTTTGCTATCCAAAACCGTCCGTTATCGTTGTCGCCGTTAAACACCGTTAACGATTCCATTGGGAACAGATTGTATTGCTGATCACACGACACGTCCGTTATTGTAGAGCAGTAGAGAAACAGATTTCGAATCGTTCGCATCGCGCAATCGCCAAACACCCAACTGTCGTATTTATTACGCTCTGCAGGCCGTTCAAAAAAAAAAATTCCGAACGATTCAATCGATTACTTTTTTGTTTCTGGCCGCGCTTTAACGTCTTAAACAATTTAGGACGAACACAAATCGTGTGTATTTTATAAGTGATTTTTTTTGTTTTTTTTTTTTTTACGAGCGGTGGTCAGCAACCGTTTTCCAACGCGATCCCGACGATTTAAATACACAGATATATATATTTTTTTTTTTACCTCTAGCCGTAGCGAAAAACCGGGATTTTTAATTTTTTTTTTTGACGTTCCCATCATACTCGACACACATTCGGGTGGGCATGACGCTTCGATAGTTCAATCTTTATCGGCTCATTTCACGAAAAAAAAAAAATATCGCGTTAATATTATTTTCAATTTTCTCGGTAAACAACTTAGTAGAAGACGGGGAGTTTTTTTTTTCGCGCGTTTCCAATATCGAACACTGTTTTACTTTTCCCGTAAAATTATTATTATTATTATTATTTTCAGCGTAAGATTTATTACCCCCTTCTGCGGTCCATTTTTTTTTCTCGCCGAAAATAGTAAATGTTTCTCGTTTACAACCATTTCGGTCTATTAGATTTTTCGCTGTACGATCTTCTTTCACCCGTACGTCGTCGACACTGGGCATATTAATCCGTTAATCGATTATAATAATATACGCGCCACGTGTGTTTTTGTAATTTCAGACGGTTTCGACATTGTTGTCAACGATTGTTACGCGCATAATGGAGCTCAGAAAAAGATTCAACTTATCGATCAATACGGGTAAGCGTAACGTTAAAAAATATCAACGAGAATAGCGTACAATTATAGGTTTTTACCTTCGCGTTTCAGTTGACTTAACCGTAGAGTATACCATAACGCGTTCATAGGAATTAATATTTCCAACTTCTAATCACTATAAGAATTATAACGACTTAGTAAAATCATTCTTTTCTCCAAAAATTAAAAAAAAAAAACGGATATTGATTTTTACACTTTTTGAAATGAGCAAAAATCTCTCATTAAGTTAACACTTTTTTGTTCATAAAATGACCAATCGAATTTGACTTGATGTACTTTTATGGTCATCCGCTGTTCGTTTTCAAAACTTTTTGAAGTCATCACGGTAAATCAAGTGCCCTAAAACCGATTTATATTCATTTAAGAACTTGTTTTGAATTATATATAATTTTTTAACATATTATATAAAACAATTTGTTACAGTAAAAATAAATTTTTATAAAATCTAATCTAAAAATTAATATTGTCATCGAATCTTCAAGACGTTTTTGTAAAACATAAGTCAGGCATTAGATACGCGTTTCGGAGCATAAAACATAATGTACAATACTATATTGTTACGCGTTAGAATGTCGCCGATTTAACGTGCATGTTTTATATAATATTTCAGTTGCCCCGTGGACGACAAACTGATCAGCCGTTTCAGAGGATCGTGGAGCGAAAGCCAAGTGTTTGAGACCCAAGTGTTTGCCTATATGAAAACGTTCAGGTTTACTGGGTCGCCAGCACTCTACATCGAATGCGACGTTCGGATGTGCCACGGCAGATGCCCGGTAAGTAGTTTGTCTGCAATGTGATGGGCAGCCACAAGTGATGGATTTGGATATGTGTTTTTTGCGAGTAAAAACTTTAATACAGACAATTCACGTCTGTTTAATCCTTTTTTCCTCTCGATTCGCACCGATAATTTGTGTTCCGTTGTGCACCTAAACGAAATTCGATATTTTTCGCTGATTTCGCTGACGTCGCGTACGACACGAGAAGTCCATTGTGCTTCGTAAAACGTTCCAACCGATACAGTGGGCGCTTATCGATTATTACTTACAGAGTTGGAAATGTGGACAGTGGTTTTTAAAAAGACACCGGTGTCTGCGCAAAGCGAATACTAATTGACTTTACGAAATATTCCCATAGAGCCAACCATGCCACTGGAGGAACGCTAAGAGCGTAGCGAAACGATCCACCGACATGGAAGTTGCAACAACCCCGGCGGCCCTGTCGCAGAACATCAACCTATTCCAATCATTGAGAGTGCTTCAAGAAGGCGAAAACGGCGAAGACGCTAATGCACTGACCAACAGTGAGTGTATATATTCATAATTGAAATGATTATACGGTAATTTAAATTGGGATTAAAAAAATAACTGTTTTTTTTTTTTTTTTACAAAATCACGTCTATTTATAATAATTACATCTATACATATCATAATTAGTAATAATTGATGATGGTTTTTTGATCGCAGGGACCTCGGGATACTACGCGGACAACGGTCAGAATTCAGTGTGCGTACGGTCCGGTTTATTAGCCGGTCTGTTGGCTCTCGCCTCCACCGTAATGTGTTTCTTGAGCTTAGCGCTGACGGTCATGTGTTACCGGTCCAAGCGACTGATCAAAGGATGCGTCGACGACCCGGCGGCACATCACGTGATCACCGGCGCGCCAGCCAGACGTTTCTTGACGCACAAAGGCAGAATAAACTGAGATAAATTATAAATTTACAATATGCGCATAATTAGGTACAAAATAGTTTATCCTGCTCGCTCGCTCGCTCGTATCGGCTATAATTAATCCTCCTTTTATATATTATTTTACAGTTTAGTTTAATCATTAATATTTATTTTCGTCCAAAGTAAAATATTACACACTACTATTATTTTATACGATAATTTTTTAACGGCGTATTTATGTAGGATTTTTCGACGATGTTCCCTCGTGACAACAAACGCGTAATTTAGGCGCACGAGAAATCGCACACAGACAGAATGATCCGCAATTCGTGCAGTCTGAAAACAGATTTCTGCAAAAGTAAGATATTTCCTGTAAAAGTCAAATATGCGTCCCTGCCACGTGTGATTTACGAGAAGTCCCGTGGTTTTTTTTTTTTTTAAACACGCGTCCTGCAGGATTCGGCAGCATGCTCAATCAATCAATGGGGACTTATCGCCTTCCTACATATATTATACCGTATCACATCGCTTAGAAATTCGTTCGATGAATATCACTCGATCTGTCTGTGTGCAATGTTCGTCTAAAATATAATATCCTTCTCATCTCCCGCGGGAGACTAAATAAATAACTAATAAAAAAATATAATATTATTATGAGCTTGAATTAACGAAATCATTTTGTATTTTTGTATTGTTTTTTTTTTTTTTTTTTAAACTCTTGTTTATTATTAAGAAGAAAAAAATACAAAAACAATAATAAAAATTGGGCCATAATAAATGAATAATGTATCAATATTGTACTTAGCGTAGTAATTTATGTTGTAAGCGTGAAATACGTTGAAACTATAAATATCACCAAACCGATTATCCGTTCGGGGCTTAGACACTCGCCCGTCACGCCAATTCAAAAACACGTATTCCAGTTGAAAATAATAAATATCCCGTACACTTTTCCAGTCGTTTTAAACACGAGTCTTGTTTGCCCAACAACGTTGGTTCGATTACAAATAGATAATGTTTTCCTGAAATTTTCTTTTTCCTGGTCGCGAACGGATAAACGGTAGCCGAGCACAAGTCGGCGGCGGCATCAGTTTCGATTTGCCCGGGATTTTACGCTATTTTAATAACGTAATAAAAATGCGTTTTACTGCTGTGGTACAGAGACATAATTCCATCGGTATTCTGATCCGGAAACCGTCGCGTACCGACTCTGCCACTGACACCGACAGCGCAATGACACATGATCAGCTACTAGCTACGTCTAACCCAGCATCGTTGCGGTGTTCATTCAGAGAGCGCGTTCCAGTATAATTTCAAACTCAATAGAGTATATAGAGTCTTGTGATCACTCCTGAATCGATTTACAATATTTTAATAATATGTTCAACCAGAATCGTCTGTACAATTCAAAGCTTGAGCTATTCGGAATCGGAATGAGAAGGGAAAGGTAAATGTTTACGAGACGTGTCACGTCATCATTTGATGATGTTAAGGTTAAAGTTTTGAGAAATTTATTTCCGATAATAGTTTGATTTTTCAACGGAGCTGCGTTCCGATAAAATACACGACGAATCGTAAACAGACTGTTTCCCACCGCCGCCGCCGCTAAACCAACAGATTCATTTGCCCCGTAAAATCAATCCCGTACGATAAAAACACGGCGCTC
Source organism: Chaetogeoica ovagalla (assembly GCA_032441825.1). Lineage (NCBI taxonomy): Eukaryota > Metazoa > Arthropoda > Insecta > Hemiptera > Aphididae > Chaetogeoica > Chaetogeoica ovagalla. The sequence goes on from CM063744.1 coordinate 3,790,587, forward strand.
TTTCTATCTCTCTCTTTCTCTCTCCTCCTTTATAACACATTCACTATTACATCTATCTAGCACTTGTCATTATCCAACGTTCATTACTCGTTCATCATCGCGTCTGACAAATGCGTGTCTGTCTCGCTATCGTTTCGTCACAAAAACAAAATGATAAAAACAATCATTTTAATTAGTTTAAAATATGTAGTATGTAAAACGAGTTTATTTTTAATGCTGGACAATACTTAAAAACTATATTAATTTACATTCATTATAGTATTATATTGACGTCAGTATAGCTAATTGAACATATTATAATAATTTGAAAAAGAACATTTTTTTTTTTTATCTTTTCACGTGTGTAAATATTATTCGTATCATTTGTATTTGAAAAAAAAATCGTCTTAAGTTATAAATATATATATATATACATATTATTATATTGTAATATAGTGTTTGTCCCGTGTGGAAACACTATGTGTTAGAACAACCTCTATCTAACGTGCATTAACATAGCATGTGCATGACAACGAGAGAACACAGCAAGCGTATATTATTATAAGCGAATTATTATATAACCAGGTGTGAGGAAAACTCGAACAACACATTATTTATCTCGGAATTTGTCGTATGTAAAAATCGGAAGAATTAAATTAAAATAATAATAATAATACTATGAAGATAAATGTTAGAGAAAAAATTGTAACGTAAAAAATAAATACCTTCAAAATTCGAATATATGCACTTTATATAGGGGTTGTACTAACAGATTTATTGTAAGCTCTGTACATAGAGCATTATTTGGTATAAAAATAAAATGCGTTTTATATCATAATTCCATATTTTAATATATATTTATTATAATATTATTACATTATAGTATAAGACATTATATATATATATATATATATATATATAATATTTATTCATACATAATATATTAATATATTTACATATTTTTTAGTAAACCTATTTTTAATATTATAATGACAAAAATTTTATTTTAAATATAATTTTAGTATTTGAAATCATTTGTTTTCTATATAATCTGGTATATATTACTAACCGTAGTGTCTCCGTATAATATTATGTATACGAAATACGTTACAACAATCGTGGAAAATAATCAAATATTTAACGCGTTGAATCGTTAATTTATTTTCAAGTATAATGTTATCATTATACATTAAATCAATTATAAATTGACGGCACTTTTTTTGTTTATTTATTTTATACGACAATTGAAAATACAAGTAATATCTCGATTTACAATAAAATTAAAAGTATCCCATTGATTTTCATTTCATCGTAATTGAATAGTGGAGAAGTTGATCGTATGGACCGATTTTTGTTTTGGACAAAACACTCAATTTGTAATGTGGATATATTATATCATCAATCATCAATACAATTAACAATTATGTATGATGTAATGAAATAAGTGTAAATATGGAGAAAAATGGAACTGTTCTATGATACATTATAGAATCAAATCAAAAATATTTTATTTTAGGTACAATTATTTTATTATTACAGTTTTATATTCTTAAACAAAAAAATAAATTATACTTTAAAAGATTAATAGGTACAAATGTGTTTAGAGTTCATTATGAACAGAAATCGCAAATGAAATCATCATTTTCACACCCACTGCATAACAAATATTGTTTGTGTACTACAATTTTGAAATAATCGTTAGAAAGAAACTATTTTCACACAGATGGAGGGGCAAAAACGTAGAGATTGATACTATGAGTCTTTCCGAATCCCATCATTCTCCTCCCGCATTAACTGTATGCATAAGAAGGACTCAATCTCCCCATATTTGTTTTATTATTTTAGTACTCTTCAGCACATCCTTAACAGTAGAAATATAACTTAAAAGCACAATTCAATTCAATTTTTGTTGATCACAAAGCACATCAGAATTCAAGGTGTACTAGAATTATTTACCAAGTCTATTATTAAATAATTGTTGACAAAAAATTAACGAATAATAGATAAGTAGTTTGTAATTAGTAAGTAATAAGAACTTTTTTGGTTATACATTTTATAATAACAATATTAAATTAATATTTCATTTTTTTTTTTATATAAATATGTAATATAGATACCAATTCGGAATAAGGTTTCAATATTTTTTGAATTTTTGGGTTTCAAAACCGTTTTGTTCTTCGGTTTGGCTCTAATCCCAAGTCAATTCAATTATAAAATATCAGCGAAACGATTGGACTGATGGTGTATCGTGTATACACGGTGTTTTGAATAGGCAGTTCTTGATACATCTCTGTAGGATAAGTAGTGCCTCGTCAATAGTATATGGATGCAAACGACTGTCCGTTCATTTACATAACGTCAGTGATTGTATTTTTTCAATTTCTTTCTGGAGGAAGGTTTAAAATAAAACGTATCAAATGTACAAATATACCAATATAATGTTTTGAAGAAGGTAAAGTATTTTTTTTTTTTTTTTTTTTAGTACCAAATAAAATGAAACGGTTACCTATATAAAACATATATCTATAAATTACATGTAAAGTAATAGAATTCCGTTATACCGACATGTTTATAAGAATTTTGGAAAACAGAAAATTATATTGAAAATTTGGAACGTTTATTCTCATTGAAGTGCACACTATAAACATCTTCCGGTTATTTTTTTCGTTTCCTTCCGCCAATTATGAGCACCTAACTTAGAAGTTAACTGTTCTCCGATAATAAAAACCAATTTGCTGATGTAGAGTTCTTCAAGTAAGTCCTTTGAAATCCCTGTAGTTTTTTTTTTTATAAAATATATTTCCAAGGTCGAAAAGTGACTAGATTAATTATTGTAATTCATAAAGTATAATAATGACGATATCAGATTCTTTAAGACATTTAGAAGAAAATATATTTTTTATTTATTTTTTTCGTTTATCGCGACACGACACTCGCCATTTATAAACGAAGGGCTCATTATGTAATTATTCACAAATGAAGTTTTTTTTTTTATGTTCAATAATATTTATTGTCGTAAATTGTCATGTATACAGCATAACATAATTATACCGTTACAATTATTAATGTAAATAACATTTTTTGTGTAAACCGTACACAATAATGATACGGAATAAAATAAACTACACACACACGCAAAATGTAATTCAATCAACTTAACTCAATTACTGGGCCAGCCTTATTGTACACAATTTTATATCTCCCGTTAATATACCGAAGACTAACAACTTTTCACTAATTGCGCACTGAAGTTAATTTGAATTCTCTCAAATATAAAATATTTACAAATACATTTTATAAAATAATTATACGTGTTATTCCTTTGATACACATTTTACAATTTTCAAGTCAAAACCCATAAGTAGTTAATAATAATCAAACTACTCCGGAATATTTGAAAAATATTATAAACATTCCTTTATAATCGATAATCAAATAATAATCATTAATAATTACGTATTTCGTAATTTAAATATATTTTATTATTATTATTGTTTCATAATCTAAGAAAAGATAAGTTTTAATTAAATAATATTTATTACACGCGATTCAATCGACCATTACTCACAATTCAACGATTAAACAAGATATATTGCAAAATAGTAGCTTTTAAATGTAAACAAAGAGTTGATATTGACTCTTGAGGGAATTCTGAAACACAGATTGAATCCTCCGTTCCAATACGATTTTCACTCTTTTGCCAACGATTCGAATACTTCATAAAACTACGCATACATTGCATAACTAATCCGTGTGTGATGTACATTTTTAAGCAGAAACAAATATAAATAAATTGATAATAAACGACTTTTTATATATATATATATATATATATATATAAAATTTATAATATTCTCTATAATTTACTACGTCCACGACTAGTATTATATTTTCACATACAATAAAAGAAATAAAATCTGGTAAATTTATATCGTTACAAGGTAATAAATAAATAATATTATCTATAGCGCTTGCGCAATAATAACAGTAATATTAGTTATTCCTACGATTGTCATTCCGAAATAATTTATAAAACACTACGTAAATGAAGCCCGCAGTGCACGGTGTCTGTTCATCGCGTTTTATGACGATGACTATACCGTTTAAAATACGCGTTATTACGAGCGACATAAGATTGTCTTCGTATTATTTGTCACATTTAATAATAACCGGTTTGCCGGTCTGGACTGTATTTCAGCGTTATTCTTGTTGAAATCCTTGATCGTTACATTTGATCTTGGACGGTTTGAGTACCGATGAGTAATATACACTCGTATGAATTCATAAAGAGAAACTGGAAAATCGAGAAAAAAACCACGTGCGGTTATGAAATTGGTCATTAGGGATAAAAAACAAAAAAGGATTATTGAAGAATCTATTCGATAATCTACTTTTGCGAACGTTTTTTTTTTTAAAAGGTTTTGAGCGTTTTCGTACATCCGTCACTGTCCTTCCCGTATCGAACTTCTGGATTCACACGCGATGCGGACGAATGAAAAAGGAATTGGCAATTAAAATCGTTTTTTTCTTCTTCGAAATAACGAATTGTTTCTGAAAATAAATTCGAAAACAACGCGCGATTTCCGTGCGAAACCATTTTCTCGATACATGGCGCGCGTGAGCTACGGGACACGTATATAATAGAAATACGGTGGAAAGAGCGAGCGAGACGAGAGAAGAAACCGTTTCCGTTTGTGTGTTTTGTTCTTTCCGATCGGAAAAATTGTTTTCTTCGAATCCATTCGGATAATACACGAGCGTGAACACAACGCCACGTGCGCGTCTGAGATCCTCTAACTCCATACGTACCGTTTATAATTTTATCGTCTCACACACACAATATTGAACAGTACAGAGATAGAAGTCGTTTCGCGCGCGGGCGGCGTTCGAAATAACGTTTTGTCCGAAAACCGTATTTACCAGTGTAATAAATAAATAATTTTGTTTTTCCGTCGATTTTTTTCCCCGTTTTAAATACGCGCACGAAATACAATAACGGCAAAACTGAGTAGCAGTAAAAACACTTTATCGTTTTTTTTTTTTTTTAATCAAGACCGTTTTCTCCGAATACAAACACGATTTATTTTCTCGTACATTTCACTTTATTATTCTCAGGATCCAGGCGATCGTTTCACTCCGGATTTAATAATAATATTTTGAGAAATTTGCTGTCTCTGGATTATACGATTTTCACTATCGTCGCCGTATTAATCGATCTATAAATCCCATTCCGATCTGTCCAGACTCCGTTGTACCGGCTTGTCGGTGCGATAATACTTAACGAATTGAAAAATAATAATTTTAGGTGCCGAGCGGAGCGACGAACGTATTGGTCTTACAATTACGTGTTCGTTAATTTTTTTTATAGGTCTATTTTCAATATCGGATGAAGTGCTGCGATTTTTATACAATCTGGTTTCGACGTAATATCGTTACCGTCGTGTGAACACTGACGACTTGGCAAACACCATATTTTACGCCATATCCAAATGCATATGTGTTTTATTATTATTATTATTATTATTATTATTTGTCTGCGTGTAAACCGTATACACGATCGACGGAGTTTTTGTCGATTTACTTACTTTAGTCGTACTTTTTTTTCTCGTGAAATAATTACATTCAACCCATTGAGTGACGAACTCAATAAAACACTCGAATCCGTTTTCGAAATAAATACAATATTGATGTTTGCTTTATATTTCAGAATAAAATGTACATATAGTAATCACTGTACACATTGAATTTGATCATTTCAAATATTGACTTGTGTAAAGAAGACCGATTTTGTTAGAAAATAATGCGATTATATAATATATATAATATATATATATATTCGTATTTATATTTTACTATATTGGTTACGCGTTATTCGATGTTACAAACATTCTGTAATATCCCGAGCGGACCAGAAAAACGTTTTCACGTGTAGAACTCATCGACCACGCGCATGATGATTTGTAAATAAAATGTAACAACTATCCGCCACAATTCTATATATTTTATTTCGTTTATTGAATGTGATCATAATGCGACACCATTGTATTCAGTAACGGTTGTACAAAAAAAAACTACACATATATTTCTAGATATAAAATATAAAAATACCAATACCGCTGAACACGAATAACAAAATTATTTTATCGGATAATCCCGAGAAACAATTTCCAATGTCGGTTAATAATAATAATAATAATAATAATCGTGAAAGTATTGGAACAGTTTATGAACGCGATTTATGAACGGTCAATTGAGTAGTGTAAATTGTTTTCGTTCAATCTGAGCGTTTCGGTCCGGATTTTAACTCGATATTTAAAAAAAAAACATATATATATATATTATATATATTCTATAGTTCTAAATCGGTGCTTCGGACACGGAACCGTGGTGAAAATGTGTGATCATGTCGACGGAAATTGAACGGTACAGACAAAATGTTTGAGTGCTCGTGAATCCACACGCGCGCGCATACACACATTATTATTATTATTATTATTATTATTTCCTCAATATTTTCGCGAATTTTTTTCCCCGTTTGTTTCGTTTCAATTTCCACTGTCGACGAATACGAAAGCGGCATTTATTTTAATCAAAAAAAAAAAAAGTCAATTGGTCCGACAGCTCTTGAACGCACGTAACGATTTTTTATTTTTCAACAAAACAAATTTCATTGTTAATATACTCGTATGATATTGGCTTTGAATTTCCTATAATTCGTTATGGATACAACGTAATTGTTTATTCCGAAAATGTCTCGATCCCACGAAAGCGTATTTACTCTTGTTTGGTAAATACGCGTTTCAGCAACCGTCTTCGGGTAGGTGAAACAACAGCGGGACAATCATTTTGTTGGAGTCGTGGACAATCCTGATGGCCGATAGAAGAAAAATAGAAGCATTCGTAACGTGGTGTTGGAGAAGGGCATTGAAAATCTCTTGGACCGAACGAATGTCAAATGAAGATGTGTACCATAAAATACAGGAAAGGAGGTCGACGTGGGCAACAATCAGGGAAAGAAGGAAAAACTGGATAGGCCGTCTCCTAAGAAATAATGCATGGGACACATCTTTAATTGAAGGGAAAGTAGAAGGGAAACCGGGAAGAGGTAGACCAAGACAGTCTTATACGAAACAGATCATGTTGGATTTGGAGAAAGGATCATATAAAGAATTGAAGGAATTTGCTATGGATAGCGAAGAGTGAACCAATCTACGGATTGAAAACAAAAAATGTAAATATTTTATATTCCACGAGCGCTTTCAATCGTTGTCGATGTTATAGTTTTCTAAAATGATTCTTATTATTCGTTACGATGACTCGTTACTTTAAATTCTGTAATTGTAGATTTTTTTTTTGACATTATTATTATAATTATTATTATTATTACGATTAGTCGGTGTTTTCTTTTGTTTTTTTCTGTTATATTTCCATTGAGTAAAAGATGAAAATTAATTCACAGAATTCCTTTCAATAAAAAGAATAAATAAAATGCTCATCCGTTGAAGTATTCCTCCTCCTCCTTCTCCTCCGATGACGATAATATTTTATAAGAGCGTACGTTCGTATTGACGTTATACACGCACGTACGACGGGAGCTTATCGCGATGAAATTCATAACAACTGCCATCAGATATCCGTTGACGGCACACGTGTATTCGAAAAACGGCATTCGATTTATAACCCGTTAAGCGGCATGAACATTTCTTCGTTTTTCTTTTTTTTTTTCGAAGACGGGCTTATGCCACAGAGACCGAACTGACAACGAGATAAACGTTTGGAAAACTGATTTACACATTCCGTATCGATTTCTCGAGGTTCTTTTGTCAAATTCGTTTTTTCCTGCGAGTAGTAGTACCGCCGAAAAACGCTTTTCGAATCGTACGCGCGTAGTAAATGACCGTTGTCAATGCGCGGTCGGTCTCGGCAGATCTCTACGATATTTTATTTTACCTCAGCTTAAATAATCGTCTTATTATACAGGACGATGCAGGAAACTGGTCGATTTACAGTGGAAATTAAACAAAAAAAAAAAAGAAAAATTAACAAGTTTCTTTGTATTTTTTTTTTTTTTTTTAGATTCCGAAACGGAGCGAAGAATCTATCGGTTTTACAATGATGTGTGTGTGTGTGGTTTTTTGTCTGTACTTAAAAATTTTGCGAGAAATAGTGTTCAATTATTATCTACAGTCATAGTTTGTTTCCGGAATTGATTATCGTTATTTTTTCGTAATTTTGAAACTAATGCGGTTATATAGACACTTGAAATATGTAACAATTTCACCTTGATCAATTTGGAAATATGTCTCCGATCATCAAAACCACCTTCACATAACATCATACTGGACACGGACGTTCAATTAGTCACAGGAAAACAGTTTGTACTTTGTCCAATCGTTCATTTAAAAAAAAGCGCATTGATCAAGACACAGTATTGGAATACAAAAGAGAAGTAGATTATTGGAGAAATGCGTTGCAAACTAACCGTTTTTATTTTTATTTATTAATATAATAATTCTATTAATAAAAGTAATCTCCTTTTACGCATGAAAAAAAATTTAGTACTAATTTCTATTAGTACTAAAATACTGATTTTACGGGGGAAATCGAAAAACAGCCCTGTTTGTAAAATACTAAATTTATAATATTATTATAATAAATAGTCGAAAAAAATTCTGAACGACTATTATGAATTTGCGGTATAAATCAATTCTTGAAATGCGGTAACATTGAAAATTCACAAATTATAAAATAAGAACGGTGCAACCTCTTGAATATCAAAGTCTTCGGCTTCAAAATCTGTATGAATCAAGAACCGACGGCACTACTGGCTACGTATATGTAATTTATATATTCGTGATATTTAGATCGACGAGACTAACTATATATTTATTTAATTACAAAAAGCAAATTGTCTATTTCCAAATGCAATACGTGTAATTATAACGCGTACTGATTGAAAATCGTAGAAAATCAATTAGAACGTTCGACATTTTAGCGGAACGCCCGGAGCTAAATTAAAGAAAAAAATAAATATAATATATTTCAATTATATTTGTAATTATTGGGTTTTGAAAGAGTCCGGAGTTATATATTAAGCGAGTATACTTTACAAAATATAATTGTCGGATCAACTTAAACCGTAACCACTGACCTAGTAAACTGGTCGTCGTAGTCTGTTCCGTTTGAATTAAAAAAAAAAATTTTTTTTTTTTAACTTTAGGCGCGTTCTACTGTAAATTTGAAATTTCTCTTCGCCGTCGGCTATAGTACGGAAGTAAAACAAAATAATATATTAGACGTCATATCCTGCAGGTGAGCATTGCGAATTTCTATTTTACAAGTTTTCGACATCCCAAGGCAATACGGACGTCTCTAAACTTTTAACGCCACTATAAACCACGTATAACTTTTATATATATAAACACTTTTTCCTTCTTTAATAACACATGCAGATATATTATATTATAACGAATTAAACGCATTGTTTCCAATTTATGCTCTTGTCTGAATATATACGACTTTTTTCAAAATAGAAACGAACCGCAGAAATATTTTAATATATTATGTTATAACACTTTCTGGAATGTGAATATTTTCGTCTAGTGTCCAAATGTTTTATTTTCTTAATCAATTTTCACAATATAAAAGAATATATTGATTTTAACGACGACATAATATATGGACACAGCGCAAACAAGTGTCTTTTTTTTTCGTTTTCGTAACGTATTACGTTATTATTTTAAAAAAAAAACACTTATATCGGTATCGATACATTTTGCAATAATGTTCATTACTTTTGAATCGGTATGAATTGTTGAAACGTTGTTATGAATTTAAAATATTTTGTGGGGGGTTTTTTTTAGACATTAAAATGTCGCACAAGTTGAGAATTAACGTAATATTTCAACAATATTTATCGCATATTGTTATAAACGACTATCAGATCAGTTTTAGTGTCATGCTCGATTTTCTTGACCGTTCTTATTGTCATATCATAATAAATTCGTTTTAAAAATTATAAATATTTTTGATTTAATTTCAAAATAACCTTTAAGATTTTTTGAGTTATAAATTTTATTTTCCAATGCGCATATGTGTTTTAACGACTGCGATTTATTTATCTATCTTATAAATCGGTTCTGTTGAAAATGTTCACGATCGACGTAGTAATGGTAATACATACCCGAGGGATCACACAGTGTATATGCTTTCATTTAAACGTAAATACAATGAAACATTTCACGTATTGTACAGTACAATCACGTACAGTAGATAGTCGAGATGTGTCTAACAAAACAATGTTGACATTTCTACGCTGAACAACGTTTTTTCTCCTTTAACAAGTTTTGAAAACCTATAATACTCCGGCAAAGCATTAGCATTTTCCGTAATTCAAAATAATGAAGGTGGAATTAATTTGAGTAGTTTGAAAACTACTGTTAAATTTGATGAATACATTGAAATGTGATGATAATCGTTTGTTTTTCATCGACATTTCCTTTTACTCCGTTGTTGATAATATTATAATGAAAACAAGTTTATATGTATAGAGTTTTAGTAAACTGAATTTTCCAGTAACTCACAAATCCGTTCCTGTGGATATTCTACTTAATATTTTTATCAGAATTCAGAAACGCAACAACAGCTATTAATCGAGAAAAGCGTTAAAATATTAATTACTTAATTGTAGTAAATACAATATAATAAAATTATATGCGTACTATTAATGTATTTACAAAACTATACGTGATTCCGAAATGCGTAGTAATATCATTTAAATAATTATAAAATAAAACATAGCTAAGTTTTTCATTGTAATACTTGATATGTTCTACGAATAAATCATTTAGAACTCCAACACGGGCGACAGATGTTACTTGTTACGAATAAAAATGAAAAAATAAAAAAAATCATAACCATAAATATTTCGTTTTGGATTTTTTAATTTTTTTTTTAACCGAATTCGGTTTGAATCATTTTTCAAATACAAACATTTATCAATGTCTTACAATAGTGAGTAATAAAATAACACTGTCTTTTGCCGATATGAGCGAAATGAGACGTGATTTGTTTGATTTTTCCAATAAATATTTATTTATTTTTTTTTTTTTGAGCGAAGAGAGAATACTATTAAGACGTGCTTTTAATAATATACTCGTGCACATAAATGTAATTATAAATTGACAGAAGTTTTGATTGGAACTGGAGTTTATTTAATACGGGATATGAATTTTAAACGATGATAAATAAATTGAAAATATACGATTATGTGCTGTGAAAGTTAATATTTTTTTTTTTGTTCGATTGAACATTTTAAATGGATTTCCAAACTTATCGAAAAAATACAACATTCAGGCAACATTCAGAGCCCGAATGTAAAACAATTAAATTATATTTTTCAGTATATTCCTGTGTTTTATTTACTGCGTGTTCTATTATAATAAGTACATTACATTAATAATATGCATATATATAGAAAACGTTTAATATCGTAATTTTTTGTTAATAAACCGATTTAAAATTGTTGCTGAATTCTTAATTGATATTTTATTACGGTGATTAAGACCGTTCGAATTTATATATTTGTGTTTTTAAACTCAATCGCAAAATATATTGAATGAGTAAAACAATCTAATTTTCTTACGTACTGTACAGTTCAGTTATAAGAAGCATTCTCAACACACTCATTTATTTTAGATTTAATAATTTGAATTTTCTCATTGATTATTATATTTTTAATGAATCCAGAGCGAATCCAGTTTATCAAAGTGGAATTCTTTTCACTACTATGTTACGTCCATTCATGCATTGATCTGCCCCCCGCCTGCCAATCAATATTATTAAAAATATTCATATCTGAGAGCATATTATGCTTTTGACACCACTAAAAGGACCTATTTTTTTAATAAATATAATATTTTCGTTTCTCCGTCCCACCGTTTGTCTACCACAAGGAGATCACAGCTGCTCTCCAAGTCGTTTTCTCGTTATTTTGTGTAAATCCAAAATGAAATGTAGTAATCCGTCCGACATAAGCCCGCATCGTATTCTCGGTAAAGGGAAACAATAATTAGTGCCGACGCATCTTTTAGCGTTTCTGTCATCCAAACGGGTAATTATTTATTGAAGTATTAGTACTTGACCAGTACGTATTTATACTTCATTTACGGTGTAATACGAACAAATTTCAGTTGGTCTCCACGAAGAGTCGGACGGCCTTTCCATTGGTTATACATAAACCGTTTTGATTTGGTTACCACCGTTTATTCGTATTGTATTCGTGGTTTTGTGTATTAGATAAATTGTATTTAAACAAAAAGTAAAAATCTCCGGCCAAAATGGGTTCCAGTTTCTAATCGGCGATGTATAAAATGACGTGTGGACCATGCGGTCAAAAGTATTTCAGTGAGCAGTTACTCTGATATTCGAGTGCAACGTTTTTATTATGGTTTTAGGATTTGTTTTTTTTTCTATATTTTAGTCTCTTTTTTTTGCAGAACATTTTAAATCCGCAAAACGTGGTCAAGAATATTCTGTGAGAGTGAAAAAGGTTTTTCGGTATTTTTGTGGGGTTTTTTTTTTTTTTTTAATAAAAAGCATGTTTAAATAAAATATGAAATATCTTGAATCTATTATATACATGATCAATAGAAGTTTAATTTTTCGACTCCAGACGTTTTATCTTATTTATTAAACGTAAAACGGAGGGCTTATGTTTCGTTTGAAAATAAAATCGCCAAACGTTATATCTGGAACGCGTTGCTGTGGGTCTTTATTTATTTGTAACTATATATTCTGTTGGAAACACATGTCGTTAGAATATCGTTCGCTTATTATACGTAGGCGTTTGGAAATGTTCTTTCGCGAATAAATTTCCGATTGCAAATTGCACGACGTTTACGGCGTACGTATAACGGAATCATATAATGATGGACTCGATGGTCTCTGAACACATTTCATACACCAATTTGTCAAAAATCGCTAATTGCTGATCGTTTTTCTTCTCAATAAAGAAAAAAAGCATAATATTATACCTATAATTCCGAGAGTCGTTTTAAAAATAAAAGATACAATTTTCACTTTGATACGCGGACACTATAATCACGCGGTGTACGTACACACACGCACTGTACTTATTGTACAAAATAACGTGACAAATATTATAAAACGTCTCAAAAATATAACAATTTTTATCAATTATTTTATTCGCAATAATTGTTTGCATACGTTTCGTTTTCTTTTCATAAACATTTCGACCGGAATAGTAAATCAATAAAACGATCATCTCGTATCGCTTCAACACCGCAAAAGTTCGTAAATTATTTAAACACAATTTCAGATGTCTTGCATGTAACAATAATAATTCATTGATGTGGGAGGACCTATACCCCCCGCATAATAATAATAATACGCTAGTTTTGTGTACATATACTTATTTATTTGATAAAATAACAGCGAATTCAATACCGTATATATTTTTTTCTTTTAAGGAACATCAATGTACTATATAACGCGGAAGCTTATTAACGTATTTCAAACGTTCAATAATCGGTTTATGTTTAGTTTTTCCGCGGTATTCATGCAAATCTACGAATTCAGAACACTACAGACTCGAATTTTGGCGGATTACCGCTTACGCCGTATTCCGGCGTATTTGTATTTACCATTTAATTATGTGTATAAATGTTTCGCGCATTGTACTTAGTTTTGTCTTGAATCTGATGAATTTTCACTTATAATTTATACTTTTATATACAATGGCGAATAATAATCTGAAAAATAAGAAAATTTCTTTTATTTTACTTTGTTTATATTTTTAAAGGTATATATATATATATATATATATATATATATATATATATATATATAAATAGTTGATATAAATATGTTGAAAAATTAAAACATTTATACTATTATCCGGATACAGTATTGAATATGGTGATTAGTTTTTTAATTCAGAGATTAAGTACACATTTTTTTTTTTTTTTTACTCGTACTAAATGTGTTAATTTTTAAATTGGCTAAAACGACGATAAACGAGTACATATAAAATTCTATCACTCATTGGATAATTATACTTGCAGGGTAAATTCTGAGGGCATACTACTTTTTTATATGTTTTTCTCTGTATTTCCAAAGCAGAAGTCAATAGTAAATTTTTTCCCATCAATTTATAGTTATAATAAATGACGTTGTTAAGAAAATAATAACTATAATTTATAAATACATTGATGCGACAAAAGGAGGGGAACACTAAAATATTATATTGAAATTCGAGTTTAAAATCAAGTATATTATACGAATAAAATCTCGTTAAATTAAGGTACTCATTAATTCGTTTAAAATATATTTATTATTATTATTTTTTTTTTGTTTTGATCTGTTCCTAACATTGATTACAATTATAATATATTATTATTATTATTATTATTAAAATTATTAGGTATTCATAGTAATTACGCGATAATAAAAACGAATTACGTTTGTTTAAAACGACATTTTTGAAGGTTATTTTTTTTTCACTTGGTCATTTGGCGTGTAAGTATGGACGAATAAATGGTATGTAGAGAGGTGTTTTTAGGACGCAGTAGTATCACAAAGTCGATAGTTTGCACAAAAACCAAGAGTTCAAGTGTCTCCTCGTATCAAATGTCTCGTTGCGTCTATACGCATAGACTCATTATTTCGTATAGATTGCTACTATTGTGATATTTCTATGAATTTGTTTCGTTAAAAATTAATACGTATATCTTTTTGATTATTAAACGCAATATTATGAACTCCGATTGTATACACGTACTGCAGTATGGAAACTCTGGTTTCTAAAACGTTTATTTTCGTATTTTTACAACTTTTTCGCGAAACCAATACTCTAAACACAATAGTCGAAACGATAGAGGATCGCAATATTCCATTCCCGTTTTATTCTAGAATACGTGTGTTTACGTTTTATTGGCCGTAATAATTGTATATATTATACGGATACATAAAAGTAAACGGTAAAAAAAAAAGTCAATATTTTTATATAAAAGACAAAATCTAACAAAGCGATTCTTTTTGCGTTTTTCGATTGATCACGCGTATGTACGTGTAATACGGTTTATCTAGTCGACATACCTTGAATACCGTATGTTAAAAGTATGAGTTTCCATAGAAATGCCCACTGAATCAACACGTTCATGTTCATATTAACGGTGTCGTGTATATTTTTATCCTACCGTTCGATTGACCACACGTCAGCAAACACGATTTTATGTTTATTAATTGAATGCCTATCTAACAACCAATATTTACATATATAAGACGTATTGCTTTTGTTTTTTTTTATCTCTAAACGTAATGAGTTATCCATAAATTATTTCGATTGGTTGTCGTCGTCGTCGGTGAAATTTTCAAGTCGATTTTCAATAAGTGTAATAAAGTAGTGTTATATTAAACGTTTCACGCGTACGAACACGCGGTTTTGCAGGCGTCGTCGCAGTGGACATCGTGTGAAAACGATTTTTCTCAATTCCAACGGTAATGTACATCCGTAACAGATTGTCGGTTTGACCGAAATAATAGAACTGCAGTTAATTCGATAAATAATAACGAATAAAACGACACGCGGCACGTGAAACTTCGGGGGAGAGCGAAATAGATCCAAAAAATGGCGCTTTATGCGCGATCCGTTAGAAATTGTACGGGATGTCGGTCACAAGTTTTCGCAATGGTTCAGTAGCGCATTAAAGGGAGAAGAAGGTTTAAACTCTCTCGCCCATCGTCTAAAGTAAATTTTTAAATGGCAGTTTGTCTGTCGTTTGTAAAACTATATCCGATATTGAACTGTCGGAGCTCTACCGTTTATTGTTTCGGGTTAAATATTTTATCGTGTTCATTTTGATAATATTATAAAGAGTCATCGGTAATGAAGTGTACAAACTCCATCACAGGGGTTATTGAACACTTCAAACGCAACGTAAAATGTTCCTTTCGACCGCCGTTCAACATTATCCCACTAAAAGATAAAAAATATCATTTCTATGCGTTTTTCCTGAAAAATTTTGCGATTTTTCTCTTTTAAATTTGTTGTGAGGGTGGTCTAAAAAATAGGCGAGTTTATAATATCATGAAAAATACATACGAGATGAATTAATAATTGTATTATTCCATTATTATTATTATTATTTTAAAAACGAATTAAGATTTTTTTTTTATAATATAAAATGTCTTTTTTCTTTTTTTGACATTTACAAAATAGCTAATTTCGTGATATTTAACTGACATAGTTATCGTCATTTTATCGCCGTCGTGTTCGTCGGACGGCGACGGCATCGCAACTAAAAATAATCGAAAATTAAACCCAAGTTATTTATACGAACACTAAAAACGCACAATATAAATTGATGTTCTCTTTCTCTGTAGCAAATAGAGCAAATCATTTATGACTTTTGAACCTCTTTTTTTCTTCTTGGGGGTGGATCGAGACTCGGGAACCTCCCCATCTCCCCATGAAAATACGCCACTGTATACACTAAACTCTATAATATTAGCGACAATACTGGTAGTACAAATACTATACTACACTGTTTCCTGGTGTATAATAATATAATCGCTATTTTAATTCGTAAATGTTACATGGTACACATTATGTTCAATTTTATTATTAATTTTTACATAATATAATAATGTTAAAAGTTAGCAAATAATAGCACATTTATTCCCGACGTTTACAGATCTTTATTATAATATTTATTTTACGATTATTTTTAATTTAGATGGGCCAAATTCGGGCAGCCTATCGACCTTCTATTTTCTGATTGACTCCAATGCTCTCGCGTTTCCATCGTTATTTGATACTGTTGACGCTATACACTCGTATGGTGCCATTAAGTCATAAACAGACACAAGAGCACCCGTTACTTGTATCGCCTCGGCTGACAATGTTAAACCACAAACATTGTACATGTTCTCTAATCTATAATTTATCAAAGACGATAATACAATATTTGTACGTTTAATATTATTTACGTAAGTGTTATAACACAAACGCTAAAACATTAGAACTATTGTCATATGAACGTGTCGAAATGAAAGCCGTATGAATAAGTCCAGTGATATTCTCGATTATTAAAAAAATGAAACCTATTATTTAATAATGAAATTGTATCGAGAGTTATATGAGGTGTTGTAAAGTGTACTTTTCATTACAGCATTAATATTATAAGCGTTTTTGTTAATAAATATGGTTATTTTTAATATTTCGGAAATGAATTAGGTTATGAATTATAATTATTGTAGTATTCACCACGGTGTTCTTCTGTGTCTGTATAATACGTGTGTTGACTTTATTCTTTTATATATACTGTGTTTTTAAATTGTTTTACTTTTTTAACCGCCGTTTGCGACCAACACACGATCGTAAAGGATTTTCGTTGAAAATATCAAACATTGTTATTTGTTACTTTTTTTTATTTTTAACGTCTTGCAACGTTATATAACGTGTTTTTGTATATATATATATATGCACGTCCTACGTTAATAAACTCAGCTTACGCATCACGAAAAATATCGCAATATTTATAAAAAAGAATAAACGTTCCTTGCGCCGTCAATGTGAATAGTACCTAAGAATCGTTTTAATCCTGTGCGCCAACTATACTGTGGTCGTAAAAAGCGGCACATAAAACAAAATATATGTGTATTTATACGTGAAAAACATTGTTTTTTCCGACTGATAATGTTTACACGAGACTCAATGAGTTCTCCAATTTTTTTTTACTCCTGTTAATTCGGTAAATATCACGGACTTGTATCCAGCTTAATAAGTTTATTCCTATTTTTGGTAATTTAAAACAAAAAAAGTCGAAAAAAACAAATTGACTTCGTCGAGTCGAAAATATGTTTAATTTTTTCAATTTATTATTAATAAAAAATAAGATCGAATTATATATATATATATATATATATAAATGAAACGCAATATTTTTATAAATAATCAGCTGATATACATTATATTACATGATATATTGAACGTAAATCTTCCCGGCACCGTTTTATGTTTGCTTTAAAATTACATTCTCATATTGAATTTGAATCAAAATTAAGTATTCTTTTTTTTCTTCAAATTTTCAATTTGGTTTTTATTTAAATTGAATCATAGCTTTTTCTTCCGATTTGTAGTCCAATGTGTTGTCAGTCTTAAACAATACAACGGAAAGTACACCGTAACTCTATTCATCTTCATATAATTGAATCATCGCGAAAAAGTGGTTATATAATGAAAGTCTGCAGACGTTGGTCATTGAATAACAAATGTTTCGTTTTTCCTAAAACCATAAGATTATCAGAAATTTCTGGAATAAACTCACCGTGCAAATCAATTTCTTTTAACTTTTTCAAATACAGTTTTCGACGTAAGCAATTTTCTCCACTAATCGATGTTTTAAATATTTTGTCGTTTTATTATTGATATTGGATTTTGTAAAATTCGATCGAGTCAACAAAAATGTACTCGTTTAATTTTTGCAATTTATGCGAGAGTTTATATAAAACGCCTACAAAAACAACTTGGAATTCTTTTCGTATAAAAATTACCGTTTGTACTCGATTTGCTATCTGTTCAACGCGTAGAACACAGATCAGTACATTTATGCATTAATTGAAAAAAAACATCGTTTTAAAATCAATATATATATTCGTCAATTCGCTGAAAATATAAAACAACCGTTTTTTTTTATTAAAATATTAATAAATAATATTTAATATATATTATTGTACATTACCATTTTAATAAATATTTATGATGAATTCTTATATTTGCATTTTTTATTAATATTTTTTTTTGTGGTCGAGTAATTTATGTTTTATAAAATAAAAAGGAATGTAATAATAATAATAAAAAGGCTGTTTAAATAAAATTGTCGCCTATATTTCAACGTTCTGTTGTGACGTAAAACATTTTTGTAAACATTTCTAGCCATACTTATTGAATAGTAAAAAAAAAAAAAACATTTTTTATTTTTATATTTCAGTTTGTGGTATTTAAAATGGTGTGTAGAGTTTATAACGAATTCGTGATATAATTTGTAGACTACACACCACTTTTCTTACGGATACTTTAAAACATTGAATTGCCAATAAATAATAGACTCTTCGTTTGTCATTTGATGTTTGTGTATCTTAAATGAACAAAAAATAATGTTCGACAAAGAGTTCAAAACATACGATGCTATGTAACAAAATCATTAAGATAAACAGTAATCTTCCCCCGTGCCGTTGGATACAGGTTAATACGGATGTTATTAGCAGATCTGCAATTGTCGTTTTAAATTCGAAAATAAATAATTGTAATCGATAAACGAATTCGAACGCAACTGTGTTTATTGTTTTCATATTTTTTTCGAAATTGCACTCAAAGCAGTGTTATTACGTGCTATTTGTACGAGCTTCGATCAGTTCTCCTTATTTCCGATAAAAGAGATAACCTGAATTTTTTTTTTTTGGTTCATACTAACGTGTAAAAATATAAACTAAGTGAAATGAAATATATTTGACGTTTTTTTAAACGATCATTATTCTTAATAACAAATAGTTTTATTTGGATAAAGTGTGGAAACTTCATTTTTAACAATACTTAACGTAGGATAATCATCGTGCTACTAAATGAACTCGAAAACATTGAACTAATAAAATGATGTGTCGCAAAGTGTCAGAATTCGAATTCGAAAATAAATACGTTTGAAAATAAGTGAAGCACTCATGATCGGTACCGCTAACGAATTATTTAGACGTGGGGGTATTTCAGTTATCTTTGTCCCGGCATTCCCAATCCCGCAAAATTCGGTTATCGATTTTTACACGGCGAGAACTTCTCTCCGAGTCAAACACTGAAATACAACACTGTTACTGTTTAACACCGAAGTCAATATATTGTTTTATACGTTTGTGTGTCGTACGAATCGACCTGACGTAACGTATTGAAACGAGAGTGAAAATAATACGCGGCCTCGTGCGGGGCGCACAATTACGATATTGTTCGGACGACACGCTGTGCGCGAAGAGACGAACCAAACGATGTGATAATTGAGTTTCGGCAACGCGCGAGTTTTTCAGTTCCATACGTGAAAAATTAATAATTTTATTGTATATATCTTTAAAAAAGATGTTTTATTATATTGCGTAGGAGGCGCAGGAAAAACGAGTCGGCGGGTCGTTCGGAGAAATGGCAAAAAGAAAATAAAATACTAAAAGGCGAATTTCACACGCACAACCGCGACGAGTTCGTTCCTCTGACTGCGCACCACAGACATGGAGTAAGGTGTACTTACATACTCTAAGTAACGTCACTCGAGCGTTTTTCATTGACGGACGCTATTTTCCAGTCGCACACTAGCCGAGGACAACGTCGGTTTTCATCAGAATGGATGAAATTGCGTATACTGCATTGAAAATGATTCGCAAAAAAAAAAAAGAGAAAAAACGAGCGTAATGAAACGAATGCAGCAAAGTAATAGTGTATATCGACACAATATCACCCGCTTCTACGAATGAAAAACATATTGTACTAATCAAACGTACAAGAACGGGCGTCGTCAAGACATCGGTTCATTTTGCTTCGCCTATTCAGTCTGATAATCATTAATTTACTTCGCGAATTGTTATGGCGTCGTCGGACGGACGGTAAAAATCCAACGGACGTCGTCGTGTGTGTCGTATGAGACTGTTAGGTATGATTAGAATAAAATTCGTCAACGTCTCATGATGTCGACAAAACGTTTCGTTTACACTCAGGTGGTTAGCTGCTCTAAACAGCTCGGCGGGAACACATTCCAAACGCACTGGACGAAACAAAAACGGAACGGGACAAAACACGGTACTCGATTTGGGATGTATCTTTCGTTTTCAACACCGGCAATTGTCAAGACGAGCTATGACGAAAATGATGTTTTTATACGTCGCTTTTGTGGCAATTTTCGTTGGACAGTAGTGAAAACTCAATGATAATAATAAAATAAAAAAAATAAAAATTCGAGTGCACGAGATATATAGTAAAAAAAAAAAAAAAATAAAAAAAATAAACGTACAATAATTAATAGGATTTTTAAATTTTTCTCTTCTTTTGACCGAATCCTAAGTAAGAGTAAACACGTATTTCCAAATGATAATTCGAGCGAAACGTTCGAGAAATAGATGCGGGTGGAAAACACACGACGAATGTACGCTACGAATTAAAATAAACGGACTGAAATAACGAAATATTCTGTTGTTCAATAACGATTAGGCCGCGCAATAACGATTGTTATGGGGCGAACCATAATATTTGTTTGTGAATAGATGAGAATAAGAGCTGTGGTACAACATGAAAATCCACCTTGTTAACACGCTTTTTTTGGGGGGGGGGGAATCGACGATGTGGTGTTATTATGGTATAAAAAACGTAAATAATAATAATAATAATATATTATAATATTAAGTGTACGTGTAATGACGAGAGACCGATTCTGGTGACACGGGTTCAACGTACTTTGTCTTTCGCACACACACTATTTGAACAGAAAAAAAAACACAAAATTCAAACGCTTTTTTTTCGAAATTAAATACGAGGCGAAAGAGAATGTTTTCATATATACGAGTATATAAAAAAAAATGTAACAATAACGCGGAATGTGCGCCGCGAGGTCTTTGCCCGTCTGTCGAGTGCGTAAAACAAACGAGGATATCCCCATGTGGTGGTTATTGTTCGTTATTTCAGTTCATCTGAAGAAAAAAAAAATGTTTATATTTTTATATCAATAATTCAAACGTACCGAACGAGTGGTGTGCAGTGTTTGATATTTTTTTTTTCAGTTTCGGTTATTATATTCCATATATTTTTGTATACGTTCGGAACAAAAATAATAGTATAATTAAACCACGATCGTATGGTTTCTCTCTCTATCTCTCTATCTATCTATCTTATACGTCTCGAAAGCGAATAACACATTAACTAGTTTTCGACAAATCTATAAATTATACAGTGTAGTTTTTGACGATACGTTTTGTGTGAAGTAATAGTTTTATTTATTTATTTCGTACGAAATGCTCTTCTAAAAAAATTCGAATGTTAAATTATTATTTTCTACGAATATTTTCAACTCTTCGCCGTAATGCAACGTTTACACGCCGACAATTAGAGGAATACCAAAACGGAGGTAAGCACGGTTATTTGAAATCATACACCTTGTCATTATTGCAAAAATGTAGTAAGCAACTAAATTCGTTAAAAACATTTATTACGTTTACAAGTCATCAGCTGTAAAACAGGCAAAAGTGACAATATATATTTACTTTATATGTTATTAAAGTTTATTAACTCAACCAATTTTAGTAATATAATAACCGTTCAAAAATTTAGATTATTTGGGGCCTTTAGTTTAAACATTATTATATAATTTAATAAAGTTAAAATAGTGGGATAGAAAATTGGTGTTTAATTAATGTAATCAACTATCTCAATAAATCATATGCTATATAATGAAATAACACCAAAAATTATAACGTTGTGTTTCGCTTTAAAATATTTGTTCCTATAAAATTATATTTCTTGTTATTAAATAAAAACGTTTTTGAATGTTTTGAAAAAAGTGTGGTGGAGGAGTGATAGAAATGCATTCGAACTAAAGTAATTAATAAGAATATTATTAATAATTACTATTATTATTGAATAATAAAACTCATTTAAAATTATTTAACACAACAAAAACATATAAGTGCCTAGCACCTACACATTCAAGAGTCAAAAGCAGTTAAAATAATTCGCAGGTAGGTAACCACAATATTAATGTGATGAATTGTGAATACTTATTATAATAGAAAATTATGTTTTTTCCCTAATCGTACGATTATTAATATTATGAATTTCCACAATAATTTTGTTGCAACAAAAATAATAAGTAATTGGTGTTTTATATAAATATCAAATTATTATTGTTAAGATAAGTATATGGATCATCACAATAAATGACGATTAAATTAAATGTATTAATTAAAATTTCTTGCGGAAATTCATAATATTAATAATCATACAATCAGGAAAAATTCATAATTACCTATTATAATAAGTATTCATCGCACACAAGACCATTAATATCGTTTTTAGATATATCCAGTAGATATCCATCCAAATTCGTTTCTGGATAAGACATTATACGGTTATTTTGCATATCCAATGGATATTTAATAGATAACTTGTGCTGTGTGGGTTTACCGTCAGAAAATTTGTAAATAGTTACATATTTTATTTCGTGGACGAACGTTTCTGTATTATAAAAACTTCTATGCGAGCACTCTCCATGCGCGCATTGTTACGTTACATAAAACATTTTAATATCAACATTTTTACATTTCTTGAAGTGTTGTACAATCTATTGAATACGAATAATTCACTATTATTATTATTTTTATACAAGTTAAACGCCGTTGTTATTGTAGTTTTCGTTTGCAGTGTTCATATAATGATTTAGATTCTGATCGGAGTCGATATTTTCATTAATATTTTCCGTATATTAAATCACCGCGTATATTATATATCTGTTATTATGATATTATCATACACGTTCATGTCGTCGTTCGTCGGTTTGATTTGGATTTCGTGTACCACCTACGTACGAGACAAACGGATTTAACCACAGTGTATCGTTTGACATAACCGTCAAAAGCGAAAAATACATAATATATCCGATTTGGGTGGAAATTATTGCGTTAAGTGCAACCACGCGCCGAAGTCATACATTATAGAGTAAGGTAATTCATTTTTAAAGAGAAAAAGCAAAAGTTCATCGATACAAACATCTAAATTATGAAAAGCACCGGCATTCTGGATGAAATTAATGATTATATAAACAACAAGAACAAGAGAACGGAATATGGATCTGGAAAATGAAAACGTAGAGAGGATAAGCGTGGAAAAAATACGTTTTCTGCAGAGAGCAGAGGAGTGAATGACAGTAAAATAATATAGGATTGAGATCACGGAATGCCTCTAAATGGTGTAGGGAACTCCGAGGGTATGAATTTAATGAAAGGCATTAATATGTCGTTTAGAAATATCGAGACCTAGGAACCGCGGATGTAGAGGGACGGAAGAACAAATTGTTCTATATGCAAAGCCCAAGATGTGTAATTGATAGGCAGGAAAGACCGTTTTTTGATTCCCAGGCTCTGTGTAGAAGTTTGCGGTAAACTGGAAGGATATACAAAGCTGCAAGAAGAAAAGTGGATAAGGTTCGGTTCGTTTCCTACATCATCGACGCGGTTAGGAAGCCACAAATATTTAACAAATTTGTTTTCTAGGCTATAAGACGGTGGACTTAACATTTGACGAGGAGGACAAATGGGGACGAAATATATATTCCGATACATAACGTTCATTTTTTTAATTTTTTTTTCTTTCTTATTAATCATGTCACAATCATCGTCATCGCAGCTGTTCACGCGTACGACTTACTGCGTATAAGCGTTATTTCGTTACTTTGTATTAAAATAGTAATTGTAATCCCCTAGTGCCGTAATGCATTTAAGAGCAGCGATGTGAAATGTTCGCACAAAACGACCTCGTTTTTGCGTTATATATAATCATATTGCGTAATATTATTTCCGAATAATATTCGTTGTACAATCTTTGACAACTATGTACTGTTCTTACAGTTCTCAACAGTTTTACATTGTTTATTGTACATAATTCTGCAGATGAATATACCGATGTAATCACGAAGTACCAGTCAAATAGAGGGGTTTGGCTCGTCCATAAACCGTTCATTGGCCACGGTTTGGATTTTATAACACCAAAATATACCACTAAAACCAGGGCTGGCGTAAGACAAAATTTGAGAGTAGGCCGTAGGCAAGTATGAAATTTGCAATTTTATGGTACGTATAAAAAGAAAAAAAGTATAATATATTATGTTAAAAACAATGGGATTGGTAATAAAGGTTTATGCACGTTTTCAGGATATCGCGATAATTAAATTCTTAAAAATGAACTTTAATATGAACAATCTAATGTTAATATCGATGCGGATAATTTTCTCTTTACCTTTAAAAACTAACCAAAATTCTGTATCTCAAAACCGGACGAACGTAAGTTCAAAAGTAACGATTTACAGATTAGTACATTTTGATCTGTTTTTCGTCGAACCATAGGGACGCGAGTCGATTAAAAATTCTCCTTTTATCATTTCACTAGAGTTAAATTAGCGTAAGTCCGACGTAGTGTAAGCAACATGTTCCTAATTTTCAGTTATTATGTTCTTATGAAAAGTTAACGTAATGTGACTCACGTTCATTTGGTCCTAAAGTACAGAATTGAGAAAATGTTTTGTTCCTATAGCACGAGTAATTGGTAAGCATTTGAATGATTTCTATTTAATTTATTCGAATATTGTATACAATGTATGTCGGTATAATACTATAACTGACAAAAGGAGATTAATAGATCGTCGAAAATTCATATTTTATTAACCGTACACAATATTGTACTAAAAAAATATTTTTAAAAAAATTTAATTTATTTTGTTTTTAATATTATGTAAACGGTATAATTGACCACTGTAGTATCAAATCATCAATTTTTTTTTCTACACACGTAACAAATAAAAATGTAAAATAATTATAATATTTAAACAAGTCACGTGTATTATATATTTACGAACATTTTTTTTTTTAAATAAATCTCTTATACCTTATAATAAAAATATTGATTTTTAAATATAATACACACACGATATATTGTACATATTTGTGTATATAAATATTTTATTCGATCTATATTCTTATTTGAATATATATGTATATATATATTTTTTTTGTCAGAACATTTTATTGATTTTATATATATTTTTATATATTTTTTTCGATACAATATAATATTTTATTCATGCGATTTTATGGAAATGTAAATAAAAATAGCGTGCGATTTCGTAGTTTTTTCCTTTGTCGTAACAATACCGAGAAATTCGTTACAATAATACATATATGAAAGCGATTTTATTTTTTTTATGTCTCCATCCGACTTATACGTTAATTATATTTCTATTGAAAAAAAAATTGCTTTAAGAACAAATTTATTCACAAACATTTGGTTTTTAATTAATACTCCTATGGAAATATTTTTGTAGGTCGGCGATGGAAACTTCTTCGGCATTTGTCATATCGATTGTATAATTAATAATACATAGATCTAAGAGTTGATTGACAAACGTGTACTATGAAATATCAATCAAGAATTACTATTATTATTGTTATTTGTTTTACATAAAAATTAAGTGTTATTATTGTATATTATTAATTATTCATAAATGAAGATAAAACAAAATATATGATAATGACTAGGCGTTTAATCAATAAGCAAAACCTCAATATAGGTCAATACACTTTTGAGCAGGTGGACAACTTTAAATACTCGGGAGTTAATATAAATTCAGACAATAATATGCACAATGAGATAAATTTGAGAATAGCGGCAGCGAATCGAGGTTATTTCGCCACGAATACGATGTTCAAGTCAAGACTAATATCAAAAGAATCAAAGACAAAACTCTATACTACTTACCTTCGTCCAGTCATCGTGTATGGATGTAAAACATGGTCAACAACAAAGGGTGATGAAGGAAAACTATTGCGATTCGAGAGAAAGATTCTGAGAAGAATCTATGGATCTATACGAAACCCGGATAATGGGGGGTACGAGCGGAGGAAAAATGCAGACATTGAAAGCCTATTTAAAAAACCAAACATCCAAAGTTTCTTACTATCAAAAAGATTAGAACTGGCTGAGCGTGTCTGGCGGGCGAAACGGAATTCGATCGATAAAGTTTTAACCAATAATCCGTCTGGAAAGAGACCACGAGGAAGACCGCGCCAGCGGTGGATGGACCGTGTAAAGAATGGCATAAGAAAAGAATAGATCAAACAGTAATAATAGAGGATGACAGGGATCGTTGGAGAGTCTTAGTAGGAGCTGCGAAACGCCTTAAGGGCGTGTAAAGCAATAATAATAATAATAATAATAATAAAAAAAAATTATTTATTCATCAGTCCATTATAATATATTATTGTGTTTGACGACACGTCCTGAGGAGTGTTCATTCCAACGTTGTGTAATTCATTTTTTTTTTTTTTTTTGCACACACACATTAACCGAACGGCGTATAATACACAAAAATTATAATTTCGCGCGAACGAATAGAAATATTAACGACCGAATAATAAAAATGTTTTGATCTTTCGTTCGCCGATTCCCGGCCGAATCCTTACGATTCCTTGAGGGCTGACCTCCGGTCCTTATCGAATGACTTTTTCGAGTTTGCGTACGCCGAATTCGATTTGCCTCCTCGCCGGATTTCGATCACTACCCGGGAACTCATAACGCATAAGAATTTAATTACGTAACGAAATAGTGAAAAGGATCCAGAGATTGCGGGGGGACTCAGGTGACGTTGACATTTTTACGCGCGTTCGAACGCAAAGTCTCGTATAACGTCCACGCGGTGGTACACGGTTTTATGGCGTACCGTTGACACCGTCGAAGCGCAAATTATAATTAAATACACGGGCGAGGAAAGGACCACAAAGGGGACGGCGGCAGACTCTCCTCCGGATTATTCCCCGTAAACGCGTTAAAATTACACCACGTCGTATAATGTAATTATATTGTATTTAATGCCCCGCAATTTCCAGTAACAGACTGCGTGTACTTTAGATTTCATATAAACGTCCCCATAAATATTATTATTATTATTATTCACGTTGAACTCTTTTGAAGTCCAAGTACTTCAGACGACACGTTATGTATAAAAAAAATAAAGACCGCATGTCCTGTGACTCCAGCGAATACTGCCGGTTAGCAGCGGTTCCCGAACTGTGTAACCGCTAGTTCCCCAGGGATACCGTGGCTCATAAATAATGTTTGGGGATATTTTTGCTCTAAAGAAAACGAAAAAAAAAATGCCTTTACGATCTAAAAATAACACCAAAAATATTCGAAAACAAACTTGAATAATTTCATTTATAATATGAAAAAAAATTTTTTTCTAAATAATTTATTCATTTATTGTTTTTACATAATTAATTACAATTAATGAATATACTCATATTGAACAATAAATGATTAAAAAATAATTTTATTAC
Source organism: Chaetogeoica ovagalla (assembly GCA_032441825.1). Taxonomy (NCBI): domain Eukaryota; kingdom Metazoa; phylum Arthropoda; class Insecta; order Hemiptera; family Aphididae; genus Chaetogeoica; species Chaetogeoica ovagalla. Next base: position 3,818,712 of record CM063744.1, read on the forward strand.
AATTTGATAATTCTGACCGTGTAATGTACGTTTTCAAAATGTATGCACAAATTGAAGAAAAAAAAACTATTACATAAAATAATAATAAAAAAAATCGTAATAATAATAAACTCGTCGATTGTCCAAGAACAGTTTTTAAATGACCTACAATCACAAAAAAAATTACTTTAAAATATCAAAAATTGCGGTAAAAAAAAAAAAAAAAAAACTAATTATTTAGATATTGCATGTTATTGAATCACATTTCGCCTAGTGTTGCATTACTCAAGAGACGTTCTAAATATCAATTCCGTCGTCAATACCCGGTCCCTATTCATAAATAATTATTTACAATTTATTTTCGAGCATCTCAAACAACGGAAAAAATTCGTTTTTAGCAATATTTCCCTACAACTCAAGAGCGTTGGTGTTGTTTGAATGCAAATCGAAAATCAACTCGACTTCAGACACCCAAAGTTAAAGTCTTCCTTTACCGCAAATTCGTATACGTACGTCGAATTCTGGCTAAGTTTTTAATAGTTATGCGAAAGTGCTTATAAAAAGCGAATACAATAGCTCTTTTGCTAGAGTCAGGAATTTCGGCTTACGCTGCAGCAGATAATTACCACGGCCGCCTCAACGCTTGCGTAACACCTCCGTTACAACATGATTGCTTTTAATGTCCGTATACGGACGTTTATTGATTACGTCAATCAATGGTTATTATACCTTAGTGCGTTTCGAGTAGAAATAATTTTTTTATCCCGGTACACCCATACCGATTTTATAGTATTACAATGAGTATTTTCGAATGAAAATGTATCGAAATATTCGAGGAAACACGTATACAACAACAGCAGCACGATAGATTTAAAACAATCCGGTGCAAGTATTCGGAGTAATATTATTATTAATCACACGATCCGGAGAAACGTTGTCATAATTTCCTGCAGCAGTACACGTTTCGAATGACGAGTCGATATTTTGAATTATAGTTGCTATTTACTGAAATCCTACATAAAAGCAAACTGGCTATAAAGCACACACACACATACACATAGTTGTATCTTTTATTTCACCGACAAATTCGGGTTATGCAAACGATACAATTAATTTTAATTTATATATATATATTTAAATCAGAATATTTTTAACAAATAAACGGAATAATCACTATCAATAATTAATTATTCGTCTTTATTGCGAGTAATAGGTGGTACATCGGAAACGTATATGGTTATTGCGCCGAATATGTTATAATCGACTGAATAATAAATAAAACATATATAATAATAATAACTATTTTAATTAATAGACTATAGATTTCATTTCGATTTTATAATATATTACAAAATATTATTAATTTGTTAATAATATTTAACAAATTAGAATTCCACTCATAGGCATCGATTCCTTTTCTCTGTTCTTCCTCCCGAATATTCTCTGTCTTTTATCCCGATAATAAATATTACGTACACATTGGTATCGGGCAATAGCGGCGTAAAACCGTTTTCGTGTTAGCGTACACGTAACAATCGTTTTTATTTCAACGTCGTCGAAATGCTTGTTTCGAACATATAACCATGGACTACGCGCAACACAAACCGAACAATATCATCATCATCATCATCGTCGTCGTCGGTAGTAATATAATAACATATCGTACCAGCGACTGGGATTATAATATTTCGTTTTCGTCGGAAAACAATTGTTATATAATATTTTACGCAACGTTTTTATAGTTTATTTCCGATTAAAGCAGAAAAATACAATAATAGTCGGTAGGGAATAATAATAATAATAATAATAATAGTTTAATAAAATCGAAGGACCATTATCGTCCCGCGACGATTATTCGAAAACAGTCGAGTAGCAGTTATAAAATAAATACGGTGAATTTAAATATATATATATTTATGTGTTTTTTCCCCTGTTTAACTCACGTACGATATGCAAATGTTTGTACAACATATTATACTTATATTTATTTGATTTTTTATCGCGTAACAATATCGTACATCACGCACGTTGTACAAATAATTATATTTGCAGCGTTGGTGTCGGAATACTATAACTATACTCGTGCAATATATATATATATATATTAGAAATTCTCTAGAGTCGATAAACGACGGGTTTTTTTTTTATTTATTTACAAAAATTAAAAAAAAAACAAAAAAATACTCATTCGTGGCGTTCAACAACAACAACAACAACAATAATAATAATAATAATAATAATAATAATAATAATAAATAACTATTTTCAAACGCGTTCGATAATAAAAACGGGCGCTGGGACGCGATTAGAGTTTCGCGAAATCGTATACCGTTCGCGCGGCGGACAGAGTTCGGCGGGAAAAAAATATTGTGACTATTGACGTAGGTATTATAATAACAAAAAAAAAAACCGATAGTAAATGTCGCGGTGAATAAATCAAATACTCTTTGCTCCACTTACGGGGTTATTCAAAATGATTCACATCCCATTTCTAAAGCTTATATAATTTTAATTAAAAAAAAAAAAAAAAAACAAAAATTTCGAATTCGGTTGTAATTGTACCTATTGACGCGGGCTTCTTCGGTCACACGAACGACGTCGTCTATAGTCAATTTTCGTTTCATATGCACACGTCAGTTTCATCCGTAACTCGTTCCCAAAAATAATCAATCGCATGGAGGATAACAAGACGATGAAAGAGGAGGCCAGCAGCAGCAACAGCAGCAAAGTGTCGATTGCGATCAGTCCAACGGTCAGCAGGGACTGTTGTTAAAATCGAATCGTTTCAATTCGTCCATTGTAAAGCCTGTAACGGTTGTTGCAACCCGTATATGGCGATTGTGATTGTTCGAACGCCGTCTCATCAGAACACGCCAAATAGTTGTTTTTCTTGCGCCTCTGCTTCTATTTTATCAAAAACGTTCGATGGTTTCTTTTTTTTTTTGTCTGGCAGTGTTTAAAAAAAAAACACTCTGGGTAAAATAAATGAAAATCTCCTTCTCGAATTATCGTTCTAGCCGAAATCGTGCTACCGGAAAATGTGCGACGATCGGAGCGCACTTGTATACACTGGACAAAAAGTCAAGTGTTATAATAATTATGGTCCACGCGGCGTAAATCTTTCGTTGTCGGATTTCCGTTTTGGCCTTTGACACTGAAATTATTACGTATTATTATTATTATTATTATTGTTTATATTGTTGTTAATGTGTGTACAGCTGCTGTTTTATAATACGCCAAATAACAATACACAACGACGTGTGCATTATGAGTGTGACGTCCTATTCACATCGGGCATATTATATTCGCGTGTTCGCATAATACCATGATCCCGATGACCTAGTGTCCAAAGTAATAAAGTAATTACGACGTCGTATTCGAGTTCATATTGTGTTATCTTGCACTGTGTTGAACAATAGGAATCCGTAACGGATTTTCAGCGTCGTTTCCATCCGAAATCGTTCGCTGCGCAGTTCCTTCAGCGAAGTGACGGCGTGGTAAAAATTGTACCGCCAAACCAATAGTTGGAAAATTCGTTTAAAACCGCACGTTTCGAGATGAGAATCCACGACCGGGAAACCCGTTAAAGACATCCGAATCTCAACCGGAATCGCATTGTACATATTTACAAAGAATCCGGGGAACACTTGTTTAGAAATATTGCGAAAAGTATCGATTTTTTTTTTTTCTTTACAATATTTCCGAAACGCGTACATCAGATTTCTTCGAAATTCACTTTTACCTAATTAAATGTCGAATTATAATACACTGTTATTAATAATTATCGCGTATCACAACACGTTTCGATTCGGAATTATTTGTTCACCGTTTAATTGTCAAACCGTCAGTCTCCTTAAAAACCCTTTTAAAATGTATAAATCAACAGTATTTAATTATATGTAAACAAATTATTATCGATGATTGATTCTACACACATATCAATTAATATTGCGTACAACTCTTTTCGATTTTCATTATTTATCACGTTTTATCAACGTTCCGAAACCGGAACGTTACAAATAAAGAATAAGAACCGAAACCAGGAGCGGAAAAAAAAATCGAATTTTTTTGCGTGGTGTTAGCTTTCGAAGAGCTCATAATTCTCTGGTCATATCTCTGAGCGTAAACGTTCCGGGGATATTTCCCGTGGTGAACCAATCCGTTCTAAAACATTATCGAACAGTAAATACTCGTGTATATATATATATATGTAAGCAAATAAAAAAAAAAAAAAAAAATCGAATCTCAACGTCTATAATTTGTACTGTACTCAGTAAGCATAATACTTTCTGACTCGACACTATACGGAGAAATTGTTTAAATTGACGGTGGTACCACCCATTTGCTCTGGGGTTTTCAACCGGAGTATTACTATTTCTCCCGACATAAATTATATGGTCAGTTACCACATTATGCAGATCGATTTATAGATCGAGTTTTGTACAAAAAAAAAAACGGTAAAACATACCGCGGTCATAATAATTATAGTTGTAGATATCAAACGATATAACATGTGGTAGACAGCATATTATAGTATCGAACGAGTAACAAAAATATTCATCATCAGCACTTCGTCGGAATCGATAACAAAACGAAAATTGTATGATGTGTAATCGGTTTTATTCGAAATAAAATTTTTTCACCTCGTCACGTTTCACATTTGGCTGAAAGACCACATTCGGAGACCACAGCGAGCGAATGTTTGGCCCAAACAAGTGTTTCAACGCATTGGAACAGACACACGCGTTATCGAACGTAATTGTTATAGTTTTAGAATATTTAACATTTGACTATACGATTTTATCTTTCATCTCGTGCGTGCTTACGTACGTTTCATTAATATTGTATTTATGAACGAATGTGTTAAACACACAGGGCACACACACACACATACAGTGACCTATGCGAAGGAAATTTATCCGAGCAAACACTTTTTACGAAAATTCTGAGAGATGGATGGGCGATGGTGAGTTGACACATAATATGATAAGTATTTCAATGAGTACAATTTGTCAATTATTTAGATGTTAAACATGCTTTACGAAACTCAAAACGGTATTAACATTAAAAAGTCACGCGACTAATCAAAACACAGACGATGATAACGACGATGATGATGACGATGAATTCAATGACTATTCCAGCGGTGATACTCTAGTGGAACTGAAAATAACACCAAAGACTACTGCTTTAGATATTGTTAAATTAATTATTTTCATTCGATTTTTTATTCATTTGAATTTCAGTTTTAGTTTGGTTACGTTGAAATAAATAGTGACTAATCATATTGCAAGTAATTAAAATTACAAAATCTTTAAACCGCTATCCACCTACTTAAAAGATAATTTTATTTAAATCTAAGAAGACATAATATGATAATTTACTATTGTGCGAAATTCGTCATTACATTGTTACATAATAATCTAGAATTTCTATAGTTTATATAAACTTTTATTCAGAATCGATTTTCAACGAGATAATAAAAATTTCTTTTTTTTCTGAGAAGAATAGTGTACACAAATTTAATAGTGGGTTTACTTATAATGTGCAGATGATATTAATAGATTTTGTCATAAAATATTTTAATGATATGCAAATGGACACATAAGAAATTTCGCGATAAGCAAACGGTTAACAGCTAAGTTCAGCGTATAGTCTGTACCATGGCCGGACATATTTAGAACAAACTAGATTTTGAACACTATAAAAAAATTATTTCATAAAATATTCGTTTAATTGTCATATGCCGAATATTTTTTTGAAAATTATTTTGTATTCCAATTATGGAATAAAATTAGACGTTAACATGTTTTATTAAACAATTAAAGATAAGTGTAATCGTGTAAAAGAACCACGAGTGTTATTTAAAAAAAAAGTGCTATAAACGAAACGATTAAATCGAATATTAAATAGAGTTCCAAATGGTTTGTAGGGAAATTAAGAATAATTTATGTTTTCTCACGTGCTTTGATTGACATTTTTTACACAACACTAACAATTATTTATATATTTTAAATATACCAAGAAATTTAAAAACTATTCTTTTTATGCGAATGTACATTAAAAATCGTCCTAAAGTGCCATACCTATTTTTTAACAATTTAATTCGTTACTTACATAATTTCTTCCCTGTTTTTTTATTTAAACTCTTTTATTCTAATATTCTTTTAATTTATTAACTAAATTAAAATATCTATTAAATAGATAAATCAATTTATCTATTTTCTTTTATTAATTTTGTTCATTTTTATTTTTACTTCCATTTTTCCCCCGCTTAATAATTGATTTTTGTCGAAAATAATAGTAAATGAACAATTTCAATAAAAATTTCTATTTTTTTTTTTCATTTTTCATTTTAAAATAGATAATACTGTTTTTTTTTTTTACATATTTAACACATATATAATATATTTTACACATTACACTTTTTTTTTATAATAATATGCTGGTAAAATTTGCGTGTGAATGATATAGCAAACGCATATTGTATATTCAGGGTTGTGGTATTGGAAGAGGTTCACACGACTCACACAATAATTGAGTGAAATCATTTAAAAAAAAAAAAAAAATTAAACGAATAATAAATGTTAATTTACGTTGTCCTCTGAATAATTTATAACAGCACCATAGATTATTATTATTATTATTATTATTATTATTGGCTTAGTGTAATGCGTACGTGTAGAACGTTTAAAATGCGATATTAGCATTCGCCGCCGAATTACGACGATATTAAATAAAGGGTACGGTTTTTCGACAAAAGGAATTCTTTTATTTTTATTTCGTGCACAATGTAGTAAATTTCGTGCGCAGAGTCGGAAAAAATTCGACAGAATTAAAACTCGTGACAACGATTGATAGTGTAATTGCTCAAACGATCTATACGGCCGCTTTCCGCAATAGACGCTTCGCAGGGTTATGCGTGACGTCAAAAAAAAAAACGGCTATGGTTGCAGTGCGTTGACGATGAGGGACCATCGTCACACGCGTTGTTCAGAATCAAGTGGAATTAACTTCCAGTTGTACTCTGACAACGTTTTGTTCTAACACTTTTCCGTTTAATTTCGAAGTTACGCATACTCTCATGCCCAATCCTGTATCAGAATATTCATATAACGGTAATTAGGTGCCTGCTGCAAAGTAAATAGTATGGATCGATAGTTGTGCCCGATATGATCTGGCGAGGGGTGCAAACGCGCAATCCGTCTGACCCTAATCGCTGTCGCCTATAACGTATTCCCATACTCTCTTTATACGTTACGTACTATTTATTTTTTTTTTTTTTAAGGATTTTCAAAACACTTTTACGTGGTCGCGGAACGTTTATTTTTCCCGATAAGACTTCGAGAAAATTCGCGGGATTTGTAAAAAAAAAAACACCGGGCGTTGTCGGAGAACACTTTTGCCACACGATAGCGGCGGCACAAAGCGACCACGGGCAGACGAACAAGGGACGTCTACGACGGGACATTGTACGAGCACCCTAGTTATAACGGTATATTAACACGCACGCACGGCGTCCGGACGAAAGGGATCGATCGATTCGCGAACTTTCGAATTGCTCCCAATCAGGACGGACGGACGGGAACGCCGTGAACACTGTGTTCCTCGCAAACGACCGTTTTTCTAATTGATCTACCGATTTCTGACCAAAGCGATGTGATAAACCTGTGTGTTTAATCACTCGATCGTCTACGGAGTCATTGCGTATAAACATCCCCCGAAACAAAACGAATCGACGCGTTAATATAATTATATATATATATATTAATATATTATATAAATATAATCTGTACGGTTCCCGTTGTACGTTTACGCTCTAGTATAATGATATATGGCGATATCGGTCTTAGAAAAAATGATAAAAAATAGTACGGGCATATACACAAGCGCGCGCGAGTGAAGTTATAAAATTCGATTTTATTATTCGATTATTGTTACAAGTGAAACTGTTGTAAACGTTGAAACTGTTATAGATAATATCAAGGAATACTACAATCCGTGCAACTCATTGTGTTCGATAAAGTGATTAATTTTCGAAGAGAATTTTCAATCGAATTCACAGTGGTCGTCACGATTATTGTTAACCGGACGAAAATAATAAATCAATCGCATTAGCTGTCACGGTTTTCGAGATCACATCACGTGGAAAATATTCGCGTTTATAACGGGAAAAAAATGAACGTTTTGCTAAAATCATGCGGAGAGAATTTCGCCGTCTTGTTCCACGTGAATATTTAGACAGCTCGAAGACGCTGCTGTGACATTAACTGCCGTTGTCGCGTTCAGTGTTTTCGATTTTTTTAATTCCGTCAAATAACTTACGGCTCATTTAGTCGTTGTTTTTTTTTTCAAATGGTTTATTATAAACTCAGCGTTCGTTCGTAAAGTCACGTGGGAGAACGGCCTCGGTCCGCATTATCCCTGTCCAAAAGAAATCGTGTTTCGTGGAAATTACTTTGTACATATGTTATTTAGCGAAACGTTTATTTTATTTGTGTTAATAAATCATGAAAACATAACCACGCGGACGAATCGTGAAGAATTGCAAAAATAATCAACGGCGTGTTATGACGCAATAATACCTTGAATTAGTGATTTGTGACCATAGAATATTGCCTCGGTTTCGACGGTTTATTTTTAAAATTCTAAAAAAAAAAAAAAAAATACGAGAGAAGGCTTCAGATGAATTTCGATAAATACGCTATTTTATAATTTGAAATGTAAAAAACGAAACGTCATACGATCGGTGGAAGTCTGTTCGTCATTTTTTTCGGCCTTAAAGAGATATACATTACAATATCTCCATGGGCGCCGCGAGGGGGGTGCAAGGGGGTGCACTTGCACCCCCCTGGCTTTTCAAAAAAAAAAAAATTAAAAAAAATTGAATGGTATTGAAAATATTTTATTTTGCATAATTATCTATATTATCTCTATTATCTATTATAATACTTATTTTACCTAATTGTCTATATTATCTATATTATGTATTATAATACTTATTTTTTAAATAATAAATGTAAACGTCTAGGTTTTTTCATATAATTTGAAAAAATATTTCTACGTATTTAACTTAAATAATTTAAGCATTAATTATAAATCAGCGTATACTATGCACAATGCACCCCCCTGACAAAATTCCTGGCGGCGCCTATGAATATTTCGGAGGATATCACAGCGTTGAGCATCGATTAAATTACAATAAATTGTTTTATCCGTGTAACCGAAACACGGTTTCATTACGAGAGAATCGGCAATTTTTTTCCTCGTACTTCACTCGACGACAACGGGCGTGACTACAGGCGAAAAATTAACGGCATCGCTAGTCAAAACATCATCATTTTCACGGGTCATTACGCTGAAGTTTTAGTTCTGTGTGTGGCGTCTTATGAAACTTACAAATTAACTGTAATCGTTCAACTGTATAAAGGGAACAGTGTTGAGCGTGTGTTATTTAACGTCGACGCGGATATTACGTTTCGGTAATTGAAACTGTCATTGACACGTTACATAACGTCAAGTGACTGACACGTAAAAGTTTCACTGAAATATAGATTATACTTTATTCAGTCGGTATAACCTTCTATCGCGGATGGACACGATTTACGAATTTGGCGAGTTTCATTTTATTCCACGATTTGACCGGTGCACGTGACGACGGTTTCAACTCGTATACAATACACGCGTAATTCTTAGTTACGATTGTCAAACAATTAGGACTGAGACGTTATTGTCATCGAAACCATATTATCTAAACTTACATTAATTCATATACTCATATACTTATCATAAGGCCTTACTTACTCGCTAATTCACCACTCTATACACGCGATCGAGTGAATAAAATTCGATGTAAGTATACGTATTACGTAATAACTGAAATAAGTGTGCTGGAAATACGCGAAATGAGTCAATATTTACAAATGTTTATGTTCCATCGAAAAAAAATTATATCACTGAAAACTTTACCACTCGTATAAATAATAACCCTTCATCGATTCGTTTTCTTTTCTCCGGTTAATTTTGACATTTTCGAAAAGCTATTTACGAAAAACAAAAAAAAAGACAGAACAAGTAATTTGGTGTTTAAAATTTAAGGCACCGTCGAAATTACTCGAGCGTTCCCCACGAAAATGTCCCGAAAATCATCGCTAATCGAAATGTTTGTCTCCTGTCCCCTACGAAATACAGGAATATAATTTATATTGATCAATTATAATTATTACGATAAAATGGTTTTGGAATTTTATCATTTCGGATTCTAATTTGAAATTAACAATCGAAATCGGTCGTTACACTATGTTATGTACTTACTTTTTATTTTCGATTATTGTTTTTTCTTTTTTACCCGATCGCAATCGGCCCACATTTATTAATAATACATAATAAAATTTATAGACTGTAGAGCGAAAAAACGATATTTATTATAAATTCAAAGTTTTCGAAAACATTTTCATTTCCTATATTTTGTTTAATATATTACGCAGCTTTTTCACGCGTGAATAAAAAAGAAAAAAAACTTCATTTACTCGTATCAAATAAAACCGAGTGCAGATTTCTTACTCAGCATCAAATTAGCATTCAAAACGAAACTATAATTCATTTGTTTATCGCGGAATATACGCGTTTACGAATAATTCCAGTCTGTATAGCATATAGTTGCCATCCATTGTCGTGTTCTATCGTCGTATTTTGAACATAACTAAATCTCATCTAGTTTCGTATTATCCTCTCGGCTATTGTTCTCACGAGCCGTAATACACAATTACTCTTCAACTCTTTCCGTTCTTTTTGTCATATTCCAAAAAGTGCTTTTTGTAAAAATATTACGTCTTTTTCCGTTTAATAATTCCGCGTGACCGAACGTCGTTTGTTCAACACAATAAGCAATAACATATTGTAATACCACGAACACAAAACATACGAATAATATGACAATATAATCCATTCGATATGACATTGGAGAACAGAAGACGACGTTCGACTCGACAACGTATTTCGATTAGATTAAATTAAAACGATTTTCAACTGAAATATTGTCGTCTACGAGCGAAATTCCGCGGAAACATACGATTTCAGTACGCAATCTCCCTCAGCACGTACCGTAGACTATATAATAATAATAATAATAATAATAATAATAATAATAATAATAATAATAATAATAATAATAATAATAATAATGATAATAATCATAATAATCATAATAATCATAATAATATAATAGGTACTCGTAGAACGTATCGATACGTCTCGAACGAAATCGCTTTTCCCTGAAAGAGTATAAAATATATCCTTATTCGAGCTCATAACTCGAATTCATTTTAGTATACCAGTCACACGCGTTCTTCCAGGCATTCGATTTTTACGAATAATACATTCACGTTAGGCGCACAAATTATGTATCGTGAAATAAATGAAGAACGGAAACATTGTACGCAAAACGCGTGAAATTGGCCAATTCATAAAATACTAAAAATCTAACGGATCGCGATTTCCCGTTGTATGACGATATTCTTGATATATACATGTATATAATTTATAAATTAAATAATAAATAAAATTTATTTATCGGTTTCGATGTAGATTTTTTTTCTGTCCACCGGAAAACGTTTAAGAAAATACTATTCGATAAACTTTCAAATTATTCGTGTAAAAGTTAAGCACGTACATTTATCGTAATCGTCCGTTTCAGCATTATTTACAGCAACATAAGGGACAGGGTTTTGTTTTTCGATCGCAGGTTAATTGAATTGATAATTTGTATTAAGAAATGAAATCATTTGGGAAAACTGTTTCCAATAATAGTCCGATCGTATAATTTCTTCATCGAATATCGCGTATTTAAAATCAACTAAAGAAAATGTGAAAGCGTATGGTTATATTGATAGAAAGGGAATTTTAGCTACGCACCAGTCAATCAAGGCGGTTTATGAGAGTAAATCTTTAAATGTGATCGCCATTATTTGATCTAATAAATTTACGGCACCTTTTGCGTGGAATTATATGATCCGATATTATTTCCTGTCCGCTATATTTATTATTACAAGAGTTTTATTCGTCGAGAACCAAACTTAAAGACGCGTATCACAGATTCGCGTATAAATTATTTTAATAGAAAAAAAAAAACAAATTTTTAATTCGTTTTCATCGATACGAAATATCTGATGAATTAATGGGAATAATATGTTCGATTGAAAATTCTCTTGTACGACATTACAACAGTTTAAGGTATAAAATACAAAATATGACCTCACATTTCAACTAGGTTCATGGACAAAACCCCGCACAAATGCAATATAGCTACGGTATAGCTACGTATAACGCATTACGGAATGTCGAAAATAGAGTATCTTGATATTATTAAATATTTTCGTTTTCTCGTAAAAAATAAACCCCGTCCGTCGAAAAGTTTCGCTTTTTTTCACGTTATATAATAACTTGAATTCGCCAGTATGACGAAATATACTATTTTCTCTCTCTCTCTCTCTCACTCTCTGTTTTCCTTGACATTTATGACATCAAGATTGCCTGCAAAATGTTTTATTTATTAATATATATATATATATATTACTGTCAGTGGTGTTGGTGGCTTCTTTTACATAATTTATTGTTATGATCGCGTATAGATGCAAAAAAACTACGGCCACGAGAGCCGAGTGGAATGCGAAAAAGTACCGAATTTTTCGAAGAAAATAAAAAATAAAAAAAAAATAATGAATAGCAGCTACCTAATAATACGTGATTATTATTATATTCCACGCGTGTTGCTTCATTCCAAATAATATTATCGCTTGGTACGTGCATAATGTACACATAACGTTTATAGTATACTATGCACAGAAATAATATTTGTTTAGTATAAAAATTCTAAAAAAAAAAAAAAAAAAAAAAAAAAATTTATATATACTTCTAGTCTAAAATGATCATGTATGATATAACAAAAAATGTGTGTAAAAAGGAGTGTGTCTATTTTCGATAATAAACTTTTCTTTACATCGAAAATACAAAATTTATCTCGATAAGAATTTTTATAAACTCTAACGTTGATAAATGCGATACGTATAATATTATATACCTAAATGTGTTAAAATTCTTAATGATTTATGTTTGTTGAATTAGATTTCTCAGTAATATTGTAAAATTCAAATTATAACGAATAATATATTAAAATGTATTATTATTATTATTATTATTATTATTATTATTATTATTATTATTGTGATAATATGTAGAAGATGATTCCCAAGCAAATCGGTTTTTAACTCGTTTGCATATCGGTCCGATGGATATATTTATTTTCCAGTAGGTCACCGCCGTTCGTGTACAAAAATTGTATCGCGTAATATTTTGCTAAAAAAATTGAACAGTGCGAGATAAAGTTGTAAAGTGCAGTCGGCTACGGTTGTTAGTTAATTTTGTATTTTTTTTTTTTTTTTTTTTTGTTGTATTTTCACGTTGCGACTCGAAAGTGTGTTTATAATATTTTATTTTTTACACGAACGAAACAAGTAGGAAAAATGAGAATGAAGAAAGAAAGAAAAAACGAGAACGTGTAACAACGTGTAATATGTTTGTACCACGTGTTTTACGATGTACACGACATCATAAAACTGAAACGTAACTCCTGTTGTACAGGTAGACAACGTTTTTAAACAAAACTCGTGCGCGACAAATAAAACAAAAAATATTATAGTTTCAAAAAAAAATACGTTTCACGATGCGGACGAAACTTTCGCAGTAACATTATTATAATGCGCAAACACGTCATGGAATGGATGTTTCGGTGTGTGTGTGTGTGTGTGTGTTATAATATTACCGTAATATAATATTACGTATGCACGTCAGATTTAAAATATTTCACTGTCTACGCTATAATATAATATTTATATTATATAATACTTTTTAAACGCGTCCAATCAATGTCTGTCTAATATTATTATTATTATTATTATTATTATTATTATTATTATTATTATTATTATTATTCGTCTTGCGGTAAGAAAATTGTGTGATAATTTCGACAATATTTTGGAGCGAGCGGCCAGAGGCGTTTCATTATTGTCGTACGCATATTACGGTAAAATTATTTATTATTTATTACGGTAAAATAAAATTTGTATACGACAAATTACTGGCGTATTCGCATTATTGTGTGGTGGGCGGATGAAGAGTTGAAATCGAATTATAACGATTTTGAGCAATTTTTATAAAAAAAAAAATTACTATTCAATGATGATCCTATAGTCCTGCTTTGAAATTTAATAATTGTTCTTTTAGCCAATTCGAACATAAGATTTCAATAAGGATTATTATATAAGAGAATTTACCACACCTTACGTATATCGTTGTACTATAATAATAATAATAATAATAATAATAATAATAATAATAATAATAATAATAATAATAATAATAAATTTCGATATTATTCGGTTGCATTCTATGTTAAATCATTTTTTTCATATTTTTTTCTAGATAATCAAATTATATTAATAATAATTTAGAAAGGAAAAAAAATAAATATAATTCACGCGGTCTTTGTCAACTACTTGTTAATTGCCTACCATAATATTGGAAAATAAGTTTTGATATTATACACGTAAATTTTTGTACATACTGGTAAAGCGATTTGAATTGGGCGTATTTAGAACACTTAATGTGACATAGATGAATGAGATCTACGCGTATCTCTTAATCCGAAGTGTATACAATCAGACAAAATGACGTTATTTTAAAATGGAATTTCTTCAGAAATACGGAAAATATATACGAAATAATTCACATAATAACGGAATAGTGTACGGGCGTGCAGTGGAGCGTTTATTATTTATTGTTGTTAGTGTTGGGGTATTATTTCAGTGTAATATTCCAGCATAATTGTATAAAAATATTGAATTATTAAAACAAATATTATTGTGGAATAAGGGGAAACTGTTATGAAAATAATAAACCACTTGAATACTACATTGCGGCGTCATTATTTTTCGTCGATAACAATAATATTGTTTAAGCACTGTACAAAAAAACGAAAATATAATCCACTAATTAAATATAAAATTATTCGATTAATTTCGAGAGAATTCGAAATAATTTTGGGCCGTCGATGTTGAAAAATTAATAACATTTGATGATGCTTCAGGACCGAATCTAAATTTAATAGATATTAAATATTTACAACGGCGTTGACACGTTACGCTATGATAATCGCTTTAGAATTACTAACGGTTTAAGGTGATACGATTGTATTTAAAATGTCTGAAAATTACATAACTGTTATATTATAAGCTACATTATACGGCCTTCGTACAAATGTCATTAATTTAAATTGCGTACGATAATATTCCTATAAACGCGCCTTACATTTTAGGAACTTATGTTATATAAATATATTTTATATAATATATTTTAATATATTATATATAATATATTAAAACAACGAATTCGCGGTGAAATGTCCGTAAGTAGTAACGAACTGAATTACTTAATCCATTCTCTGCCCGTAATATTGTTAATTTCATATACGTATTCGGTGAATATTTCTAGTTTCTATGTGTATATCGCATTAGGTCTAAATTTACGAAGAAATAACGATTATTAAACGATTTCGACAAAATCGCGTTTTTTTTTTTTTATTCCGGTAATTCGTTCTGACGCCAGACAAAATTTATCGAAAGAAAATCGAAAACTGATCTCTCTAAAGTGACAAATAAATGGTGGTGAATACGTCTGCCGAAAACGGAGTATTATCATAAAGTATAAACACTCCTTCCGGCAGGATTTGTGGGAACAATCGTAAGAATATAATAATATCACTTCAATCACCAATAATTGAATTTCTCGTTCCGCTTAGAACGTTAATATACGCGATTTAACATAACAATAATAATAATAATAATTATTATTCAAAATAAATAATTTCTATCGCATTCGACAAAGTTTATAGATAAGATCACTAGAGCGATTTTAACTAAGATTCATACAATCGTGTACTAATATTCGTTGTCCGAAATTCCGTTCACGCTCAATCGAACGAGACCGAATCGCGTTAATTATGTGTTGTTGATATCGATTTTAAGTAATATTTTGTGAGTCGGCGTGAAATTCAAATGGTGCGCTTCGTGTAACCACTACTGTTCTCTTATAGTTATATTGTATATAGTGTATCATACATGGTGTGTTGTATTGGAAGACGGATGTCGTCGCGCAGGAATCTCGGGACAAAAACCGTATACAAATCGGTTGGAACGCGAAGCGGAATTCCGGGAAAGACTAAATGTAGTGTGCGCGTTTTAGCTGATTGATGAAAGGATTGCCGCGGCAGACGTTGCGTACAGTGGTGTGGCAACGGGAAAGGGATTAGTTTTACGCGAGAGGACTTTGACGTATTCCCCCCTTGGTCACTAGATACATCGCGATATATTTAACCAGCGGCTGGCAACGACGAAACGTTACAAAAAAAAATATATATTCTTTTCCAACAACACCGCGCTTTTCTCTTCATCCTATATACGAATATATAAATTATGTTTTATCGAAATATTATTATCCGTCCTCCTCGGCAATATCATTCTCATCCTACCGTAGACTATGTGTGTATTCTATGCCGGACTATAACAAAATTATCCAATACACAAAAACAACAACAGATAGCAAGTACATAATATATATATAT
The DNA here is from genome assembly GCA_032441825.1 of Chaetogeoica ovagalla. Taxonomy (NCBI): domain Eukaryota; kingdom Metazoa; phylum Arthropoda; class Insecta; order Hemiptera; family Aphididae; genus Chaetogeoica; species Chaetogeoica ovagalla. The sequence continues at coordinate 3,835,366 of CM063744.1, forward strand.
ATACGCCGATTTCGCGCGAAACATTCGTACTCGGATTCGAGTACCTACAGCGAACAAATTAATTATTTTCAATAGGACGTTTTCAAATGTAACATTAAATCGACCGATTGGATTTTTTTTTTTTGTTTTATCTTTAAACTCACGAATTCCTGAATACATTAAACGCGTTTATATAATATATATATATATATATAATAATAAATATACTAAAGTTGTAATGACCAATGCGATTCCATTTCGGTCAATAATTCGAATTTCGTTTTCAATCCGCGTTTATAATTTTAATAATTTCCATTTTCTTCCCTCGTTATAACAAGCGTAAAAAAATACCTACGATTTATAATAATCAGTTTACGTCGTAGCAAAGAAAAATTTGTCCGCGTTATTATTGGGAAATTGAAAAAAAAAAAGGCGTTTTCGTTATATTTTAAAAACGTTTTTCCACTATATGGCACGATATCAATTAAATTATTATTATTATTATTGTAAAAAGTGACGGTTGGCAAAATAAATAACGGATAAATATTTTATTTTTTGAAATAAACGACGTTCGGTATAATATTAAACGTCGATATTGTCTCTTTGACGAGAAAAACTTTATAATATAAATTGTGTTCGAATAAATTTCGTAATTTAAGTATTTTTAATGGTTTTACAGATGAAAATTGACTAATATATATATATACGAGTATATCTTAAATGTATAGTGTTATGAGAAGAAATTAATAAAACACTATTTCAAACCCTCGTTGTCATTATTTTCACGTTTTTGTTTATATACGAGTATATATTCGAACGTTTGTTTAAACATTTCTTCTTTTGTATATTTTCGTTTTCGATTCTTTCGGCAGATCGAACGAATCTTGCCGGTCAAATTATAGCCCATCAGAAATCTCGTTTTTACAAAACAGACCGCGAACGAACTAATAGTATTCGTATGAAAAACGGAAATAAATTTCTCTTACAACATTCCCCGGTGTAATCGTTCATAAAAACGTCAGACGTGAGATTTTATCGGCTTTTTGCAGTACATTTTTTTTTCTTTGTGAACATAATATTTCACATAACAGTGCGTGTAATGAAAATATTTTTTCCGCGTTGTTTCCGAAATGTATTTTAATAAACAGAGTTCATTTCGGTCGGCAAATAACGTTGATTGTGGTTATGGTACGGAATAAAACTCAACGCGTCCATCTCCTAATACACCGCTGGCAGTTCATCATATTTACTGCGAATTCTTACAGTGCGTATCGCGCACGACGTTCCATTTTAATTCCATCAAAAACACGTTATTTTCCACACAAATGAAAAACGAGATATACCTCGTATATTTTGAGAGACGGTTTTTTTTTCACGCAAATTTACAATCCCTTCCCCGCTGTAAAAATTAATCACTTACAAGATATATACGTGTGTACAGGGTGATAAATTTGATCGGGATGTGATTCTGCGCACCCATAAAGGGACAAAAGAGTTCCCCTACGAACCAACGTTCGTTTCTCCACCGTTTCTGAGCGATTTTACGTTTCGTGGTTTTTTTCACGTTATCTGACTTCAATTTACCAAAAAAAAAAAAAAAAAAAATTACTATAACACGAAAACCGTGTCACAGTGCTCACACCCTAATCCAAGGTGATTCGAGAGAATGAAAAGCACGTCCACTCGGATCCCTCAGAAAACTCTTTTCGAATAAATACTACTGTTCGGAGATTGCCTGGATTTAAAAGAAGAACGAAACGTTGAAATGTTTGAAAATGTCCCGGATTCACGAAATTCGTCGTCTAAATAGATTCGATTCGCGACTAGCTAAACAAACACACGAGAAATCTTATGAAAACCCGTTCGTTCACAAATACCTTTTCAATAGCACGGGTGTTGGATTATTTTGATTTCCGAAACCGGGAAACGAATACACCGCGCGTGACAAATACGGTACACCGGAATCGAATAAACGCGAGAACGGGTGGGCTGAGACATCATATTGTGTTTAATTACAATTCCGATCGATTTTTCCAAATAGTCCACACGCTACGGATTCTAGAAATAGAAACCATTTCGCGGAACAACTTGCGAACGGCGATGGGAAAGGGAGGGCAAACGCTGGGAGAGAGAGTTCGGGATTGGACTCGTGTTCCTGGAAAACTGTCTGCTCTAATCGTTTTTCCAGAAAATCATCGTCCAAAACTTCTGGTGTTACGTTCACGTGAACGCGCTGCTTATGCCGTACCACGACGAGATTCTATTTCCGCGCGCGACACGGCGAAATGAAATACCATTTCGTTGTCATCGGGGACCTTGTTCAGTTGATACACGAGCGTGTGAAGACGAACCGGCGATTTGTACATTACATCGAGTTATATATCTTTTATTATTATTATAATGTTTATATAATTCTGTTTATTTCCCCCCCCCCCCGTAGTAGCTGTACTAACCTGAGTTCTTAACTCGTACCGCGTTGTCCATTATGTTGTTAAATTTATTTTTGTACCAAAAAAAATGGAAACCGATTTATATACGATTGACGAAATCAGCGTAAAAAGGCCATACGGGGGATATCTGTTGTTCGAACGGAATATGTTCAGACGTGTAGCGGGTACGAGTATGTGTGGCGCGCGTCCATGCGACACCAGTCAGAAAAATCTAAAGTCATTGCATTTAAATTCGATTTTATTGACGAACAAACGTCTTGTATAAATATATATATATATATGTGTGTAATAATAAAAATGTTACTTTTTTTTTTTTTTTGCGGATTCGCTCTTTATTTCAAAAAGAATATTGGGAGCTTTTGAGTTTTTGCACCGTGGCCCTAAACCATGACGATCATACATTTGAGTATATAAAATACACGGTCAAACCAACGAGCATTACGAAAAATAAAGAAATGTACGAGAGTTTTTGGACGTTTGATTTGTCTACTTAACAGCGGTCTCGACGAAAAATCGTTGTCAGATATATCGAGAAAAAGGAATAAACGACGGAACGAAAAATTTCAAAACGCAAAACATTTTTTTACACCACGTAAGTAAATGAACACTACACCTACAACACGTGAATACACTTCGGATTTTTTTTTTTTTTTATACAAACAAATACGCGCGAGTTTCTCAAGTATATTATCATTAACGAGCGTATTGGTTCGTACGTTTTATTTCGTGTTTATACTTTTTTGCGCGTTATTTTTACCGTTCGTACCAGGTAAATCAGTTCGACGTAAAACTATAAATTGTCGTTACCATAAATCGTATAATTTAATAATATAAATTATTCACGTTCCGTATATCGACGCGGCACAGTATTGCGCAGTTCATTAGGGGTTTTCACGTTTGTACTCTATTATTTATTAAAAAAAAAAAATAAATATAAAAAAGAGAAATAAGCGCATTTTTTTTCCGCGACACGTGCGTAATAAGTTTCACAGACACACAACGAGAATACGACATTTTACGGTACACGCATTTTTTATATTGTATTCGTTTTGTTAAACAGATGAAATTTTATTATTTTACCGGCAATACGTGCGGGTACATTAATCAGAGTCGTTTCGAGAGATTTAAAAATCAACATCAACATCAACAACAACAACAACAACAATAATAATAATAATAATAATAATAATAATAATAATAATAATAATAATACATCTATGTTTTATTACAGTGTTTTTCAAAATGTTCACGCGCACACGCATTTGACTGATAAATGTGTAATACATACGCTGCGAACTAGCGTAACTACTAAAATTAATATACATATATTTCATACACACTAAGATCGCGAGTAAGTGTGTATATACATTGGCTGTTGGTAGTTATTTAGTTGTGTAATAACCGCAAAAGTTTTGCTACGTGTGTATACGCCAAATTTCATTAAATATATATATATATATACATTTATTTTCTTTACTAATGCAGTCGAGTTATAAACATCGGCCCGGACGTGGCGAAAACCATTTTGTTATTGATTAAACGAGAAAACGCGCGTGACGAGAATTTTTTTTTTTTTTTTTTGAGACAAGATTTAAATATCCGTCTCTCAAGTTTGGAGACGAGTCCTCTTCGCTTTTTTTTCCCGTCATTTTAGACGTTCCTCTTACTATACACGGTTATGATTGATTCAGCCTAAACACATAGGCCCGTAAATGATCCTTTTGATCAATCGTGTCGCATATTTTATAAGTAAATACATTGACCACCATTCTCAGCACAAAACATTCGTTCGGCTTTCAATGCACATTGACGTATTGATAATATACCGTTTTCTTTTCAACGGCTTTAGTTTGTGTCTGGATGTTTCGCAAAGCTATTCTCCATTGCTGACGAGACTGTAAATTATTTTACTTCATAAAATCGTCAATGCAATAATAATACGGTTGTAAATTGGTGTTCTATAAAAAAAACGATGCGATTCTCGATGTTCAAATAAACGTAATCCCATCTCGATTCACCGTATTAAAAAACAAAAAACCAATTATTTTTTATTATTACGTCTCCGTAATACCCACGTAAAATATCATCGGTTATTACGAGAATTAAATACTCGTGCGTTTGATTTTCGAATAAATTTCAGTACTCGTATTTTTCAATAATTTTCAATAAAGCACAGAGACAATTTTTTTAGACGTCATTGTAAAACACGTTTTACTAATCCCGTCGCATCGAAATCTTTACGTTGCTCATCAATAGTCCGACCGCGCTTTGAATTATTCTACTCTACGTCAGCTGGATTCGATTAAAGGACAAGGGGCGATACAAAATAGATTTTTAAGATTCGTTTCATTTATTTATTGCTCAAATTTTTAAAATTAGGAACTTTAGAAATATACGAAGGTAAAAAATTAGATTTTCTTTTTTTTCTAATGTAAATCGCTCAACAATATAAATCGATAGCTTCGAGTTATTGTCTACGACGTATGTTAAGGTAAATCTAATTAATTTAAAACGCGTTGGTTTATATTATTAACTACACATTTCATGTTGAATTCGCTAAAAAAAAAAAAAATCAAACAAAATTACATGATTTATATAACGTTGATCGCTTTGTGAATTAAAAAAAAAAAGTGTCAATTATGTTTTAAAAAATACATAGTATTATGTTGCCTATTGTAATTGGACTAATGTCCGTATGGAATTTATAAAATAAAATAAACTAATACACTTTATGGACAAAAATAATTTTGTGTCATGCGTTTGATGAGAAATATTACGATTTGATATTTCTGTAATGATAATTATAATGATGATGATAAACGATCGCAAAACTTCACTTTGCACATCGTCCATTTAGCCCTTTAGAATTTCTTTTACGCCACTGTAAATGTCCTCGTGCACATTGAAACGTACATTGCGTATAGATAAGTTATGTCGTTCGTGTAAATCGTTACGATGATGATATCTCTGTGTAATACGATATATCTCACACGTTTATAGGGCGTCCTCGGAGAGAATGATGTGTAAGTACATTATGTGCGTGTGTGTGTGTTGTGTTATTATTATTTTTTATTTTCTTTTTTACCGGAAAACTTATTGAATTTTCAATCGTCCGTAACGCTGCGCATAATACGTATTACTGCTGTAACGTATACTTGGAAATTCGCGATAAATTTTTTGAAAGAGTCTGCTTAATAACACGCGTCGTTAGAGACCACACACACGTTTGCTACCGAGTGTGTTGCAATTACGATGAGCTTATATTTTTCCTCCGCGCTTTTTCCGAACAGATAATAGTTCCGTATTCCATTGACGTCAACAACACAAGTGGGAGAAACGTTTATTAAGGCGCGATATAAAAGTTGTAAAAATATTACAACCGTTTTGGTTGAAATGTTCGATGAAACGTACACGGTTTTCTCGCAATTCCGACCAGAAATTGTCGTGGTTATTCGCAGTTGGCGGCCGAGGTATTTCTTACAGACTTGTGTAAAATAATTTTCGAAAATATTTGGAATACTTCGAAAAAACGTATTCGGAATATGCGTTCCAATGCCTTACGACTACATTACAATATCTGTGTTTATAAATGAACGCAATGACTAATGGTCATTTAGAAAACACAATACAATTTCAATAATGCGTAGCGTAATAAAATATACTTGATCATCGGTTGGATTCAAACATTTTACGTACGTATCAAAATTATGTACAAAATAATTAACATGGTTTTAAATGGTGAATAGGCCTTGAGTACTATTTGATTGATCTTTAAAAACTGTTTGGAATAGAGTGTATCGAGAATGTTTTTAAAAAAGTATTTAAAACACTGTTCAAGTCTGGTTATTTACATATTAATTTATAAATCTTATTCCGAATATATTATTATACATATTGTACGATAGGATAGGACACGGACGATTAGAAAATTCATTGTTCGTCGCACAAGTTGAATTAAGTTTATGGATATTTACACATAAACCACCTTTTTCAGCTCTGAAAAAACTGTTTTAAAATGGGACTTCGCTTTTTTTTCCTACTTACTTATCCATTGCGCGTACTATACGCGATATTGTGCGCAATATTATAGCTATACGCGATTTTAGTTCCGAAACGCGGACGCGTATAAAATTTGTTTTATCGTTCAAAACGTTTGGTTCGGGTACGCATTTGGGTACAGTACATTCTATTGGTACTTTTTATCGTTTATGATTTACTCAGAGATCCGATGCGTATATTATGATGATACGCGATCGATTAAAAATGACTAAACGATTAAATTCGATTTTCAAAACATTAAAATAATAAGTAAATATTTTCGAATCTAAAATGACAAAACATTCATAAAAAAAAAAAAAAAAAAATAGCAATAATAACAAATTAAAACATTTTGCAGGAATAAGTAACGAATTAAAGATATAATTTGAAATACAAGTAAGCAATTGTTTTCAATAACGGTTACCGTTCTGCAGTAGACGTTATTTTTATGGGGTACACTGGGGACGTTCGCTTTTTGGATGTTACGAGTATACGAAAAAGCAGATTAAGAGAATAAACTGTTTTTCTTTCGACGCTAACGAAATGAAATAAAAATGTTTTATGACCGTGAACGTTTTATTTACTCAAATGCAATTTGCTGTTGTCCGTATTCCGGTAAGTCCACGGACACTTTTATTACGTTTGAAACATGTTCAATAAACAGTATTTCGGTTTCAGAACTTTTATATTTCCCGGTAGCTATTTAAATTTCATTGTATTTTATGATATACATATATATTTATTTATTTATTTTTTTTAATAACCGCGACGAATATATCAAATACAATGTTTCGTTTCAGTAAATGGTGTAACGGTCGACGTGCTTCACCGTAACCATCAGGCACGTTATCGTTTAGTAGAAATCAAATGCAATGAGACGACAAGAGTTCTTCAAACACTTACAACCGCCCTTTAATCGGACCGCTGAATTTGTGAGGCGCTCAGGCATAACGTTATACAGTCAACCGACGATCCCTTCGTCCTCTTTGAAATACTATATTATCGTCTTAAAATGGGTTAAACATAGGTGTGCAAAGCATGCATTTTCCTCTGATAATTTTAGGGCGATTGGCCTAAAAGAACATTTGCTTATTATTGCAGCTCACCTGCTATATCATAGTGACAGAAGTGGAAAACGACTGAACCGAGACGCCAGGCGACGTTCCAAAAACAACGAAATCACGTGATCCACGCGGGTTAACGACTAAATGGGACCATAGTGACTTAGGTCATCGTTCGCTACTGGATTTATTTTTCTTAACTAGAAATGATCGAAATCGAAATAATAAAAAATTAGAATCTAAATGTATGCACTTAAAAATTATCTCAAATAATCACTATCGAATCGATAACGATTATTTTGTGAAAATGTATTGAATAGAAACACGAGAACATTGTCAAACGTCTATTAAATTTTTCAAAATATTATCGAATTGAGCAACAATATTTTTAGATTTTGAACGAAGTGAAAAAATGCGCATTAGTTTATAACGATGTAATTATTTTGTATAGGGGTGTTAGGTTACATTCCGGTACCACATATTTGTACCTGTAGTCGGTAATTTGACGAGTTTTCTATCGATTTTCTCGATAATTTTCCGAAACATAATTCAAAATAACATAAAAATTGCGTAAAATATTGCTTTCTGAGCATAGAAAATTGTTTATATATTTTTTTAAACATTTCATACAAGCTTATATGTAAAATGTATAGTGTTTTAAGACAATTTATTATATTTATTGATTAAAACGCACTACACTAGACTGTCGCGTCACTCAAAATCGTTTTTCCATTACAATTGTTTAACATAGTTTTGAAAATAAAAAAAATAATATTCTGAAAAGCCCGGCGGCCTAGGTGTCTCATTCAGACAGCGCGCATAAACTATATGCCCGCCAAAACGTATTTAATATTTTGATGTAATTAACAAAATAAAAGTCTTTCGCGTTATATTTTTGAAAATACGCGTTTAATTTTATATAAAAGGCGAATAATATTTTGTTATTTTCTAAATCATTTTTTTTTCACGTGAAATTCTAACGAAATCAAATGCCGTCATCATGCAACTGGATTTAGAACGGTATCAATTCGCTATTGTGAATTCGTAAACGAAAAATATCACCTCGCGCCGTGATCGTTTTAACTGCAGTTTGTTTACATTTTAAATTTCTACGAGATATTCTCGCCAATAAAGTTTAATCACACAATTACGCTTCAACTGCACGGGAATAGATTTCCAACTCGTTATAAAGTCTATCGATTTTCTAACTGGAGAATATTTAATTGAAATATGAATAACCGGCGACGAGCCGAACGTATCGTTAAAAACGTGACTTTCAGTTTCGCTAAATATAATATCCCTTTATAATAGTGACTTTTGGTTTTCTCGTATTGCCCACAGTGGATATTTAATGACGAGAGAAAGTAGTTGTTCCGTTTATATTGGTCGTGTCAACAACTACCGAACTGAAAGACCGGCAATTTAACTTGATTCCTTCGAGTCAACGAACTAAGATTATGGAAATTTATTTTCACCGACATCATTTGCAACATGACATTTCCGGACTTCTTGTCTAGTGGACACCGAGACAAGTAAACGACGTCGTTACTCGTTTCCATTACGCCATTAATCTCTGTATGCGTCTTAGACGAAAAAACACATAAATATAATACTTTAAATAAAATTTAATAATCGACGATCGAATTTTCACACAAAATTATACTCATACGTGCAACGCAATTATTTATTTATCTCGTTCTAGACGATCAATTGACTTGAAGTTTTGCGAATCGATTTGAAACGTTTTTCATGTTAATCGTATTAAAAAACAATAATAATTTTAATTTAAGTAATTATCAATTTGCAAACAAATTTTTTTTAAAAAAACAAATTAAGTATTATTAAAAAAAAAAATTAAAATATTTTACTAACATTTTTGGACACATAAGTGTTAACGTTGCAATTATTTTAGTTTTTTTTTTTTTTTTATTTTGTAAACGACTTTGTTGGTTTTAAATTTATATACAATTTACATATGTATTTCTTTATATATATATATATATATAAAAATTTATTAATATTAATTTATAGTTTCTTTTGATATTTGTTTTTAATATCAAAGTAACGCCATATAATATACAATTGGTTACTCAAATAAATAATTCAAATAAAATTTCGGAGAAGTATTCGCGAACACTGTTAAATCCTTGTTTCTATTTTTATTTAAATATGCGCATATCATGCAGAATCCATTTTAAAGTAATCTTTAAAAGACAGTTATAAAGTACACGGAATTTACCATTTTTTCAATCTTAAAAATATCTCATTTCACACATACAACACCGAGCAGGGATAACTATAAATTGTACTCAAAGAAGTACAAAACTATAAATATGTATACAACGAGCATCGTTAGATATAAAACATTTTTAAAGACTCTTCTTATTTATATTACAGACCGATATGTGTCATAAAAGTACATCAATTATTATACAAAAATTACATACGATTTATTTATTAATATTAATATAAATACTGTTTCGGCGACAAAATGTCACAATAAAGTTACTATACTCGTACAAATATTTGTAATACACACGAAAGCGCCAATCGAAGGTATTCTACGGATTATTTTTCCCAACAAACGTTTCGGTTCGCATAATATAATAATGCTATTGTTGCGAATAAGGCACAAGTGTATATAATTTTATTCGTGTCTTAAATAAGAAATCGTATCCGAGTTAAAAAAAAAAAAAATCAAATTTAATATTACAAGCACGTGTTGTCATAAAAACTCGACTCTTGTAATATTATCGACTTACCGTATGATGTCATATTGTTATTATTTTTATTATTATTCAGATTTGCTTGTACATGTACATTTAAATGGCTACTTTACATACGAGACGTTCGAATCATACTAGACAATCGCAGATAGATGTTTTCTTGACATTCTACCACGTTAAAACGGCTATCACAGCCTTATATATAGAGAATAACGTTTTAATAATTCAAACTTGTAGAGAAAATTCTGTTGTAATATTCAAATACGTGTCTGGTATTATTCCCTCAGTCGGAGCGACGTGTACACGAGGTGTACTATGTACGCATAACGATGTTCAACTGGAAATCAATTATTCATTTTGTTCGTGCATCGTTTTGCGTTCCGTTTTCGGCTGCCAATCGGCATAAAAACGAAACCGCGATTTGAAAAATTCATGCGTTTAAGCGTGCCGGGTGATCGTTCATTTAAAAAAAAACAGCGTTAACGATGCAATCAATGTAACTTCCACATACGAATTTAAAAGAAAAAAGAAGAAAATAGTAAAACGTTCGGAACGTATGAGTCAATTGATAAATTATCAAGTTAAGCGTTAAAAACTTTCAGTGTATTAACCATTCAAATAAACACAAACAATTGTTTTCATATTTCTGTATCGTTTGAAATTTACACTCTCGCAGTATCTGCACACTCTTGGATAATATACTCGGTATACAAAACAGAATGTCGAAACATTCCGCCGAAATTCCGCCTTGAAGCATTTCAACTACACCTCGGTTTTTCAAGAGGCATTTCATCATGCGCGTGTATTCAATGAATATCGACTCGAATTATCACATTGTGAAGTCAAAAAACTTTTGCACGATTCCGGGAGATTAAAATCGATTACGACGGCGCGAGAGGAAATTCTCGGCAACACCGTTGTCGTTGTACAAAGAGAATTAAAACAATAAAAAGAGAAAAGTTTAAAAATTTGTGAAATTACTATTTAGAATGGCCGACGGATTCTAGTTGTGAACATAAACCGACAGTGCGTAATTTTTGTACGAAAGTCGGGAAAGCATAAACGCGAACGAAACGAAACGGTGGCGGGGAGGAGGTGTTTCGTTGAATGCGGATAATTACAAAAAACGAAAAAAAAAATAATAAAACATTCGCATTTCGTATTATATTAATTTTACTACATTAAAGGGAATTATAATGAAAATATAAATATACACCACAGAGTATATAAATATTCTCCTTCAATTTATGTATACTTATATATATTTTTTTACACCGTTTTTAGTCAATTGTTATTCTTTTTTCTCCTTTAATCTAAGATTTTAAGCGGAACGAAAAAGCAATTAATTTTTAATAATAATTATTAACAAACTTACGTATTATTATTATTATTTTAATTTTTCGTGTGCCAGAAAGATAGTTTCCATACAGAACGAATACATTTTCACATACCGTTCTAGGCTTAAATAGCGAGTAGAAAATATTAAAAAAAAAAAAATGGAAAAAATAGAATGAAATAAAAAATAATATAGTTATTATAATATTAAAATTACAAATGTATTTTACTCCGTTGTGTGACGAACGAACAATGCTGAACAATTTACTTTATTAAATAAAGTAAATAAAATACGACTAATACGCTATGTTGACGTATTATTTTTAAATTTATAAACACGTCATTTCACGACACACTCACTACGTTTATATGATGACGTTAAACCGTTTTAAAAGTTAAAAGGGTGGTCTATGAATTTAATACCGTTTTATGTGCTCATCGTATCCATTATCAGATATTCTCTTGGGAAAACGACTAAAGTCATCGAATGAAAATATTAATTTTAAAATCGTTTATAAAATATTCGGTATATAAACATCTGAAAACGGTTTGAGCTAGAATGTTTATAAATAATTTCAAACCGATTTAATTTTAAATCGTTTATTTTTTGTATATAACTGGATTCTGTGATCATACTGATGATAACACGCCACGTCTTCACCACGCCATTCCGCGCCACGCGTTTTGAACAATTTTTAAAACACACGTGTGACGTGCAATGGATAATTCACGTCATTTTATTTCTTTTAACTTATCCATGTCATTTTGTAATTGAGGAAATAAGTTTAAAAAAAAAAAAAAACTTCTTTTTCTTTCCTTTCTGCATGAATAGGACGAATCCATAATTTGCTTCGACTACCCGTGGACTCATTTAAAATTGTTACTACAACCATTTTTTCCCAATCGCTGTCAGACGAACTTGAATAATCCATAATACGTTCTCTTACCGAAATACAAACTGGTACTGACATATACTACGCACAAACTCGACTAATTTGACTATTTATTTATATTATTATTATTATTGTGGGTGGTTATCCGTCGCGTTGTATTGACGTGTGCACAAGAGTATATTACATGACTTACCTCAGCGTGGAGTGTTGCTACGTGGCGTATGAATAGCTTGTTCTTACCGCTTTACGCTCGCGACATTTGTTGAATCGCTAACGCTATTATCTACCGAATGGTGCCGAACCAATAATAATAACCGAGCTAAATGAATTAGTAATAATAATGCCGCAGAAATTATATTACATCTAATTTTTAAGGATACCTACTTCTAAGTGCATGTCGGAGCAGTGTATTAGAGACTATACGGGAAATACGCCATTATATTGGTAATTGAGTATATTTTGAGGAATTTTGAAGTGATATCTTGAAAAATAACAATTTTACTTTTTATTCAAACTACTGTATTCTGACTAATTGGATTTTGCATTCTTAACAGATGTGTCTATACGTATTGATTTAAAGGAATGCGTAATTCGAGGACATACGAGTCCTATAGAGTCTATAGACCATAAATGTGGCGAACAATACTATATTGTGTGTTTTTTTCATAAAAACTATTCTTGTTGTTGTAAAGAAAGTGTATTTTATAATTTTTTTTTCACATTTTAAATACGTACATTTCCAGTGTGACATATGATTTCGGTTGCCGTCGAGGAAAACTTTCGACTAGTAATTTTTTTTTTATTACTAATTGTTTGATATTAATGACGAATGGTATGAAAAGTATTAATTAGCCAATCCTCCGGACAATAAATTGCCGATGTCGAAATTAAAGTTGCCATATTTTTGTTCTGTTTGTGATTTTTAAATTACATACATTCGTCTCAATAGAATTTTATTCTTCTTGGAGAGGACATTTCCAAGAAATAAAAATATAATGATGGTTAGCTACGTAATGAGGACGATTCAAGAGCTCCACCTGTTTTCGGAATCATCACGTAGGTACCTCATTATAAGTTATATATAACAAAAGTGATCTCACCAATTATTTTACTTTGAAGCCGCTGTAATTTATTTCAGTACGTATACACACAGCTTGTTTGCCACATTTGTACGTAATTATTAAAATGTTCATAATCGATAAACTGCGCCTTTTAAGATAAATTCCAATATTGATAGTTTATTGGGGAAAAAAATGTTTTATTTACCACAGTCGATAACAATGTTTACTAATTTATGCCGGGCGTTATACGCGTATTATTATTACTCACTTGCCAATCGAAAATTGCTTCAAGGTGTACATTCGCACAAATCGCGCACGTTTTTTTTTTTATCCTATCCTTGTTATCAGTATAAAATATACTCTTCAATTAATACATTCATCGTAATGAATTACACGTGGAATTTATGTATTCGATGTGTTATTCCGCATTCTCAATGATATTCCGAATTAGAACAACGTGTACGCGATACGTACAACAAGGGAAAATCAAACCATTTATAGTAATACAATTGAACAATGTATTTCGGGAAAGCATTGATTTAAATTACTTTAAATTTACCAATTGTTTTTATAATTATTCGGAAAAATTTTGATTTAGTTTCGTCGTAACGAGTACGGAGTCCAATGTCATACAAATAAAATATATACGTTGTGAGATTTAATTATTTGATTATTTACGATACGAATCAGAAGTTGGTTGATCATAGGTACATCCCACCTATATAATCTTATATGATGTTTTACACGATTTTGATTTATGTGACACGATTGCAATTTTATCGTATTAAACGTGGTCACGTGTATACGTCGTGTGTAATCTTTGTGTCTCCACTTGTATACGCAAACAACGACGAAAAGGGCTTACCTCCAAAATTGCTTTTTCGTTACACACTTGTAGTTGTGATAGAAGTGAACAATAATGATTACGAGAATAAATAGTGTCTTTTAATATTGACACATGGATCTGTACCCGGAGTCTGTAAAATTATCCTAGCAAACTTTACATTGTCCTTGGGTTTTGAATAACGTTCATATTGTAAACAGAAATTATTTTCTAAACGAATTTTGTAGAAAAAAAATGAATTTGCGATTGATAAATTTGATAGTTAAATGAAGTTATATAAAAGTAAAAATCCAATAATTGGGTATAGTTTCACGCAAAAAAAAAAAAACAATAAAAATGTGTATTCGACATTCCAAATGTTATACTCCGGACGTAGATCGAATCTTTTCGTTTATTTTGCGTCTTATTGTGTTTTCATAAACAATTCCAACATGAGCAATAAGAAATTTTCTTTCTGTATTTTTTTTTGTTTTAATGCTTATGCTAAGGTGGTTGTAAGAACAGCCGTGAAATGTGTGATTTCAAAAATCCGGCAGCGTTGCGTAACGCTATAATTTAATAGTGTTTCAAAGAAGCGTGTAGAAATATGTTTATTATAATGTTATGATATCTTGTAAAAGAAATTATCTACACCGGTGTGAGTACCCCAGGTTGATTAATTATGTATACAGTTTGGATTATGTTTTACTGTAATATAAATAATAACGGCATAATAGTTATTTTAATTTCAATGGCTAACGGCGTTTCGCTACATTATTATCATAATCATCTGTCGTCCTATGTCTTGGATATGTTTGAAATTTTATTTAGATCAATAAAAGACTTTTTTGTGGAGCATTTGAAAACTGGAGACAGCATAATATAATTTTAAAACATTCTCAGTGGCCATTTATTCATAAATTATAGTATTAAGCACTCTAATCGTACTTATTCAATTACTATCAGTTATTATATTTAACATTAAACATTCATTGAAAATAATAGTGAATACAATTATAATGGGCCATTGAACAAATTAAAATTTAAAAACACTTCAATACGTTATTTACGAATTTCATTTTTTTTTTTTTTTTTATTTATCAAATTTACAATAAAATATTTTATTACAATAAGAACGAAACTGCGTTACCAGTTACGAGACCAAGATTTTGTCACCTCTAAAATAAGTAAAAAAAAATGTTCTATCCTGTATGATCGTTTCTCTCAACCCACCTTCAAAGTTCGTCATTGATCGAAACCAAAAAAAGAACTGAAATTATTATTATTATTTTAAATACTGTGTGAAGTAATTACTGTGTATCGTTAAAAAAAAAAAATATTTTTTTTTAAACTATAACCAGTATTAAATTGTATCAAATGTATACAATTTAATATTATGCATCCAACGCGTATCTTCTCTGAATACAAGGAAGATTATTTTTGCACTTCACACCAGCATTTCGTATAATAACACTGGGTAACGCGTAATATTAGACACGTTTGTATTGCTTTTTTTTCTTTTTGAGCTACACACCAAAAGGTTTTGGTTATGCCGACTCCGACTTGGCATGATTTATATAAATATATTTTTTAAAACGCTGTGGGGAGACCGAACACTATTAATAATATACTACACTAGCACACACCCACCCACAGATAATATATTATTTTATACCACCGAGGGTTTCTGATACAGGATCGCTTGAATGATAGATTACTTTCTTTTGTTTGACTTACCTTCTTCTCCAGTGTGTTTCTCGGAAAACAAACAATTCGTACGATGCGTGTAGAGAAAAAGCGAGTATTATAGGACGGGAGGTTTTTTTCTTTTTTCTTTACAATCAATCAAGTTCAAGTCAGCCGATATTAATCCATCTTTCTCCTCTATCTTTACACCGTCTATACGTCTTGAAAGACATTAGTTAATGTCGGCCAAATGAAGCGTTTCCAAAAACGTTTAAATCCTCAACGGATTATATTTCGCAGTAATGGCGTGCACTTCGTTGATATTAGAAAAAATAAAATAAAACTCTGCACTTATTTGCCGCGATCCTAATGGCGATCCTAATGAAATATTTATTGTTTTCGTTACCGACTGTTATGTTAATCGATTTTTGTGTCTGTATGAATAACAACCGTCTATACTGCGCATCGCACGTAATTTCACGTACCGGAACGAACGAGTAAGACATTGCCTAAAGCGGGACCGAACCGGTCGTGTTATCATTCGTTTATGTTGAACTGAACCAGACCAATTGCTGTTTTGAAAAATGTTTAGCAAACTGCGACGGATAAAATTTTACATTAGACTAAACCGGGCTGATATTTTTTTTGTATTAAACACCGCATCGAACCTAACCACGTCATTGGACCGGACCAATATTATTCGTATTTTATACACTAGATTGAAAGATCGATTGGACATCTTCACGGTCCTCTCACATAATATTCGTAAAAAATTCCTGTTTCCAGTAATACTCGTATGTCTGTTCAAAGGATTATTAAAAAAAAAAAACAGGACCAGACCTGACTGACAGAAATAATACAACCGAAACGGACATAAATTAATTAAATTTTTTTATGAAAATCAAATCTAACTGAATGAGTATGAATTTGGACTAGAACGGGACCGAATTATTTTCGAAATCTATCAGTTTGGCCACACCGATTTATTTTGATTCTTTAAGACAGGACCATATTAGGACTATGATCCGATTCGGACCGGACCGTGCAAATCGTACTGGTCTATATAAAACAGTACAATATACGACCGTAAAGTGTCTTATAAATTAATCGTGTCCTGATTTCACATAATTTCAAGATATTCTTACGTCTCGATTTCCAGTATTCGCCAATTCAGTAAGTAATATTGCTAGCTAGTTGGCTAAGTCGATTCTGCCTGCTACTATTTTAAATAAGTTTTATTTAATTTCGGTATTGAATTAGAATTTTTTTTAAATAAATTTTACAAAAAAAAAAAAAAATTAACTTCTTTGGCACATAATTTAGATTCGTCCTTCAGTTATTTATATAAACTTGCTATTTTTATATTAATAAATAAAAAAGCTGGGCACGCAAATTTAAACGTCATTTAAAATTCCAATTGTAATCGTTAATACTGAGATGGGTAAAATACATACAGAAAGCGTTTATATATGTCATTAAATTGTCACTTTTTAATACATAAACATTAAATGTGATTTTTACGTTTTTAATGATACGCTCTGTATATGTATATACACATCGATACCCTGTCCATGAATTGGACGGCATTAATCGCAGTTTATTTCCATGCAATAAGTATAATTTTTCCGTTTCATCGGATAGATATTTTCACGACATTTTCAGCCGGTCATTGAATTCGCTGCGTCTGCCATACAAAGGGCTTAAGTCACGCCTGCGATGCATGCCGTGAAAATTATTCAATCATCCGAAATGTCGAAATTTACCAATTACTATTTGAATATGATTTACTGTAAATATTATTATACGAGTAATAAGGCGCGTTCGAGTGATTTTATTGTGGTCGGGAATTTATTCCGGTTTTGAACGCGCGAAAGCAATAAATTACGGACGCGTAATTACATAATAATAATAATAATAATAATAATAATAATAACAATAATTGAATAGCGGCTCGGCGATAGTAATAATGTTGTAATAATTATATACGTACGCGTGTGTATAATATGTGAAAATTAAACAGGTCGTCGCGTACAGTGATCAGATCGAAATTCTTAGATAAAAAAAAAAAATTAATAAACTAACGAATACACGGATCGAGTGTAAATAATAATAATAATACGTTCGGTGTTCGGATGACAATGAACTCGCGTGTTTAAAGTCAGTACGGCTGACACCTTGTACACATGTTACGTTTCGTAATAAGAGTGTAATGACAGTACAACGTTAAACGCGGTCTTATCGATTAGTAGTAATAAGAACTGATTGATGATGGACTTTGTGGCATTTTGTGTTGTCCGCACCGTCGATTGGCCGAATCGGCAGTAATTCCTTTATTTTTTTTCTTCTCGCGTTCAACGAGTTCCGACCTCATCTCGTCGACGCGTAAACGGACAATTTCAATTACAATTATTATTCTATTCGAAATAAATACAATTATATACATTTTTTTCTTTTTTTTTTTACAGTTACGCGTTTGGCACAATTCATTTAGACGAAGACGTTTTTTTTCTTTTGAGGAAAGGCGATTTTACACGAAATAACCACGACGAAACTGCAAAACTCAATGCGAGTGAAACGATCGTGATCATAGATTGTAATTATTACTCTATCGCGTGAAAGTGATAACAGGATGGAAAACCGAATGATTTTCTCTCTCTCGGCGTTTTACACTCGACGCGCGCGTAATGTAATAAAAATACATATAAAAAAAAAAAACCGTTTAACAGAACAAAATCGACGGTACCGGTTCAATTAAGTTTAATACGTACGTCCAATACGGATTTCTTATGAATATAATATATATAAACTGTTTTATTATTTCTATTCGGCGCAACAGTTCATACCCAGACATATTTTTATACGTTTACAACTATAACGAAATTATCGATTTTCCAGATGCGAGAAAACTCCCGGGGACGTATCTTGTTTTTGCTTCGAATTCACCTACGCGGTGGTCATTTACTGCTTCGCCCTCGATGAAATTAACAGATTCGATTTTTTTTTTTTTTTGGGGAGCGTTAGTGGCCTCTAGAACCATCCCATCATACGTCCCGCTTTCCATTCATCTCGGTCAACTACTCGCGCCTTCCAATAAATTCCTCCTCCTAGATCTTCCACATCATTCTTCACTACATCTTCCCATCTCGTTCTCGGTCTTCCAACGGGTCTTTTTCCTGTAGGGCTCTTTTCTAGCACTGTACGGAACAATGGGTTTCGGTTTCTCCAGGCGCGTCCATTATAGTCTCTGATTTCTTATTGCTTCAACGACGTTTGGTTTTTGATACAGTTATTCTAGTTCCTTGTTTCTCCTTAACCTCCAGTCATTAGTTACACTGTCCTTCACAGGGCCGAAAATTCTCCTCAGAATTTTCCTTTCAAAACCGAGGAGTCCGTTCCAATTGGACAATTGGTCTTTTCAAGGTCGTGTATGATTGTTCATTAAGTCTCTTGACAGGGATCGAGTTCCTAACAGTTTCGATAATAATTGTTCTATTGCAAAATCCAGTGAAAATACATAAAATTTGTATCGTTGTTTACGCAACAACAAATGTCTGAATTCTTTCTTAACGAACTAAATGGTTTTTGATTTTGAAAAATCGGGTTATTTTTATAATATATATATACGTTAAACGTGTGTAAATATTATGTTTTTATTCGTATTTTTCCTAATACGTTCGATCGTGTTTTATTTCAAATAATTCGTGAGATTGTTTCTGATGTTGTAATGTCAAGTACTAATCGTTATTTATTATTTTTTTTTTTATATCAGTAGCAAAATTAGATTTTATTTTTATTGCAATTATAATATCCGTAATTTATTATTATTATTATTATTATTATTAATCGACAAAAGGAATCTAATCACTATTAAAAATTGGTTATTTTTATTATCATTATACATAATAAATATGCGTTGTACATTTTTTTCGTTAATAATTTATCTCAACGTGTTGTCGTCGGTGCGATGACCACCCCACATATTACGTTTTGGACGTATAATCTGTTACATATTGCCGCTTAACACAAATGAATACGATTAACTATATAAACGATATTTTTTTTAATACGTTTATTTCCTAAAATGATTAATTGAAATTTTATGTTCTTATATTGTATTTTAAAACGCACGTTACACACATCGACCGAGAAAACAAATAGCTCGGTGTTTATTAATAATATTATTACCGATTTGTTCAGTGTCGTCCTCGTCGGCCGATTACTCTCTCTCTCTCTCTCTCTTTTCGACAAACGGCTAATATAATGTTCTTACGTTAATTTCTTTCCGCTTCTCAGGAATCGCCCGTCGGGATGTCGACTCTCTTCGCTTCTAATCTATTAGAATATGTTTCGTTTCTTGTAATATAAATTACGGTTATCTCGTGTTCTCTCATGTACGCCGCGAAAGGTTTTTTTTTCCGGTTCGTACGAGTATCGCGTGAAGAGCAAATAAAAAAAAACTTCATTACCTCGCCGAATTATGTGTTCGTCAATGAAATCCGCCGCCGACAATTCGTTTTCCCAATTTTATTCATACGTTTAAGAATATCGATATCAGACACGGGATGAGAAATTGTATCTTCTTGGCCGAATAAGTCGCGTCGACGGAATACAAAAGAGATTGTTTCAATTTAATCTACCCGTCGACCTCGGTTTGACGATCTAAATCCATCTTCACCCAGTCCACCACAATCGTGTTCTTTCGTTTCTTCCGAGTGAAGTTTGAATAGCGCTCTCGTTCGTTTATGCCTCCGAAACGAGCAGCAACGGGTTTTTAAATACCTTCCGTTTCAACGTCATTGTCGTTATTTATCAATGTGTTGTATATATTGGGATTTCTGTTGAAGTTTAATGCGTAATACGACAGAATTTCTTTTTAATAAAATAACGATAATAAATAATAGCTACGAATTTCGACGAGTCATTGACTTGGTAAAATATTTTAAAAGCGAATTCTGCGGTATCCTTAAAAAAAAAAATTATATATATGTATATGTGGATTTTCAATAAAAAACGAGAATATTTCTGGAAAGAGCCATTGAAGTCATCGTAGCCGTTCTCGACGGGTCATAATCGTGTGTGTGTGTGTACGCCAGTCATGTGTAAAATGTGTACAAACAGTATAATATAAATCTCTATGAAATAGCGTATTTGCTTTTATACACGTTTTTTGCGCATAAAATTATTCACGTGTGATACGCGTATACGAAAGGTTTTTTTCTTTTTTTTGATCGCCGGTACTCCAGCATGGTGGTAATAACAGGTTTTCACAATATATTTTATTACATTTACTTTCAACATTTAAACATTTATAAGCGAGTTCAATCGCTCGCGTCGCCCGATATATTAACGTAGGTATTATTATTATTATTATTATTATTAACGTCATCATCATTCTCCGAACATTGGAACGGTCACGAACCCCGCACGAGTGGAAAACCGACTTTTTCGAGAAGAACTTTTACGCGGGCCAAAAGTGACATTCATTTTTATTTCACGTTCAATCGCTATTCCGTATAATATTGTACGAGTGTGTGCAAACATTGTATTGAATAATACTTGGAAAATATTATATCCGCGATAAAAGACCGTATTATATATATATATTGAAGTTGGATTTTTCGGTTGTTGAAAATCGCGTGTGTAAATAGTGAATTATGAAAATGAAAACTCTGTACGACGATTTCCCCGCGTTTGTGGTACGAAATTTCGTTACTGCGTACCGCACGATATTATATTATATTTTATTGATTTGGGGAAATATTTCATTCGATGAATTCACACTGAAAACCGTAGCGAGCGCGAAAAATAGAACGATTTCGTTTCATCGCTTTTACACACCAATACACGATTTCGCCGCACGAATATGGGGAACGGCCGTGTTGATAAAAAATTCCTGTCCAATCTCGTCCCGTACGAATTATGTTTATCTTTTTTTAATTCGATACGCCAATATGACGTTTAAAATGAAATCGGTCCGGAGATTTATTGTATTGAATTAAAATTGAAAGTAAAACACACACGGACACGCAAAACATTTACCGGTATTGTTTTTTGGCCAAGTGATGTTTCAGTACCGGCAGCGAAAATAGATTTGAAAATTTAAATTTGGAAATTACGGTAGGTACGACGAATGCATTAGTCATATATGTAATAATATACGAGGCGTGTTGAAAAAAAACTAAAATTCTTACGGAAAAAAACGTTTAATGTTTTCTACGATATTTTTATACCGAAATGAATTAGAGACGATTATATTCCAATAAATTAATATACGCGATTAAATGCGTATGTTATTATCTCCGCGTACCCGCAATCATCGGACAGTGCGCTTTCAATTTTGAACGCAAATTATGACAATCAATCAATCGATCGTCGGCCGTTTCTCTAATTTTTCTCTCGAACAAAAGCAATGGGAATTCGATTTCTTTCAAAGCGCGGCGCACAGAACGATGCGCGGTCGTCTTCAATAGACCTACTGAAAACCGCACGAATCATTCAAAAGTTACACGACGACTCGATGAAACATCGTCAAATCTAATATAAATCGATTCAAAAGTCTTTGTAGCCTTTTTAAACATAATTCAATTCACGTGCCATCGTAAAATCGTAATTTCATTAGAATTTCGTACGAATCTCAACGCGGCACCGTCCATGACTCGTTCAATTGTATATTAAAAATACGGGAAACTATCAGCTCCGTTTCATTTTGATATAACACAATTGTACTTACATAGATAATATTAAACGTTTTTCTGTAGAAATTTTCGTCTCTGTATTTTTTTAACACATCCCGTATGTACGCAGACACGCAGTTCATAAATTTCATGACGCTATTATTATTATTATTATTATTATTATTATTATTATTATTATTATTATTATAATTATTGTAATACACCACGTGCGGAGATCGAATATTTTTCATACTATATTATTATAGTGCGCGTGTACACGCGCTTCAAAATTAAATCATCGACACTAGTCGAATTGTAATATATTATGTGAAAATAACGCACGAATGTGTAATACACGCGTATATTGACCAGAGTGAATTACATCACTCGGAGTCATTTAATATTATAACATAACGCTCGATCTATATAAACTAAAAAGAAAAAAATATTTAATACAATAATGAAAATAAAATGAAATGAATTTCTCTCTAAATAAAAGACTTCTAATTAATGCAAGTTGCTTTATTATCACCCCACGAGTACTATATTTTAATTAACGTCCTGTTAACATTACGTCGCGTACATATATTAGATGTTACAAAACCTTATTATTATTATTTTTTTTTTAAATTTTATTAAACTACTGTTTATTATTATTATTATTATTATTATTATTATTATTATTATTTTTATTATCATCCGTGTCACACGCAATAACGCGTATTCGGATTAATTGCTACGACAATATAAAAAAAAATTTAATTTCCTAAGAATTCTTTTCCGGATATCTTATATTCGTCCGTTATTCGATTTTAAGCGAGAATTTTTTTTTTTGTAATTTAATTCACACCGCCGATTCCTTCTTTAAAAACGTACCTCTTATTATATATATATATTTTTTTTAATCGAATAATAAAAAAATACGATTATAGTGCCCGATTCAACTATAAGTATATTTTACTTTATCCGCTTTATTTAATCGCATTAGATTTAAACGAAGAAATTTACAAAAACAAATATATATTTTTCGATATTACGCGCTCATATATATATATATATATATATATATATATATATATATATATAAGATACCCATATACGAGTAAAGTGTTTTTAAACAATTTAAATGATTACGTTACGAAGTAATTACGTTTCGACGATGGTAATACGATTATAAGACGTGTGTGTACGTTCTTGAAATATTCGTTATTAAATTATCGATCGTATACAACTATATTATAACGTTTTATTAATCACGACGCGTAGATGTGTACATTTCCCTAGTCGATCGTGTACATTATAATAATAATAACAATAATAATAATAATAATAATAATAATAATAATAATAATAACAACAACAACAATTAAATGAGGATTTCGACATTTTCAATGATAAATTACTACGGTAACATAAATGACGCGATAAAATATTATAATAAATATATTTAATACGTATATGCGCGTGGCCGTTCTCAATCGCAAAAGTCTAACGGCTAAATGGACGTGAAATTGACTGAAAATTTCAATGCACACACACACAGAATATTGCGTTCTTATTATGTACGTTATCGTATTTTAACAATACAATATTATATGGACGCGCGTAAGGCCGAAAGAAAAAAGCATATTGTGTAATATCGTATCGGATCCATTTAATTCCGTTATTCTGTGATCAAATAACATAAAAAATATGGTTACCGGAATGAATTAAAATGCGAAATCCGGGACATTTTTATTATTATTATTTATAATAGCCTTTTTATTCATTGGGAAATCTACAGAAATAAATAGTACTACATTATTTTATAATTAGGTGTTTTTTATTATTATTATTATTATTATTATTATTATTATTATTATTATAAATCGTCTGTTTAATATATAAGTAAAAAATTTAAAATCTGAACAATTTGTTATTTATTACGTTTTTTTCAAATGAAGATTTATACGCGTAGCCTTTTAAGTTGATGTAATATCGATTAGAGTGTTTTTGCAGTTGTTGGGGATTTTGTACGAATACTTGATCGATCCGTCGACTGCCAGCATTTTGTTTTCTAATATTCCGTCGTATAGAATTCTTTAAAATATCGATTGATTTTTTGTTCCCCCGCGGCTTATCTGGAAGACAAATTAATTCACTATACACACAGTGTACGAATAAAACGTAATATTATTTTCACGTATAAATTATATGAATATTTGTAATCCAATTGAAATTTCATCGATTCAACGAATGTTTGGAAAATGATGTGATTACCATATAAATTATATAAAAAAAAAACGTTTTCGTATCGATTTTACGCGAGTTCAGCGTGAATTATCATAACATTTTATTAACAGCCGTTATAAGTAATTGCCGGCGATAATACGAGACGATTATTATATCGGGTTTTATACCTATAAATCACTTAATAATAATAATGATAATAATAATAATAATAATAATGTTTTATTCGATTTTCTCCTAAGAACACTACCGCGGAATAAACGTTATAAATCTTTTACTTTTGTTAAACGCGAAACACTGTTGATAATTTTTTTTAATAGAGCAAGGACTTTTCATTCACTTGCATATTTTTCTTCTCGTTAAATTTATCGTATGCTTGTAAAGTAAGTACACAATACATTTTACGACTTTTATGATCAAATACTCATAATTTCCAGTGTATATTTTTGCATATTTTGACATTTTTATGTTTGAAAAACATATTTGTTTTGATTATAAAAGCATATTTTTTTAAGTTTTCAGGCATACATTAATGGTTTATCGAAAACTAATCACTTGGGTGTGTATTTTTTTTCACGAATTAGGGGGCATATTTAACTGTACGTTTTTATTTTTTTTTTTATGCGTAAGTGATTGTTTTAAAATGAAAAATTGATGATTTTTTTTTTTTAGGACACAAAAGTCCTTCTTCTATTGATAAATAATCAAAAAAATATCTATTTTGGTATTTCGAATCGTCGGTTTATTATATACCATAAGGAATATACGCGTTTACAACATTGTAATTGAACGCATGTCCCATTCCGCGAATAACGTTTCATTAACACTGTAATCGTTATTTAGTTATCATCCGTCGCAGTAATTTGAATACAAATTCGTATACGAATATGAGCGTATTATGACGTGACGATAAGCAAATTCAATTCTCCTGTCGCGCGCGGACGTTTTACGATTCCATTAAAACTTTCCGAATTTTAATCCAATTTAATGTATTTTTTTTACTAAAAGAGGGGAATCGCAGGATAAATCGACCTAAACACTTAGTTCGTTTTACGTAAAACGACTTTGACGGTATCTCGTACTGGAATACATTTGAAAAACCATCGATTTATGTAAATTTTTATTAAAAAAAAACAAACCACCTTAGTTCAAAACGATATTATATTAACTATTCAGGGTCGGCGTCATTTGGTAGGTGTGCGATGGTACTCCTTCCATTTAATATAATCCCAATCGGCTTGCTTTGATAACTTTCATTACTCAATGTTGAAATAGAACAGTTAACAATAATATCATAATAAGATGCAGTAGATGTATGGCGCTAAACTTCAAAAAAAATCACCGATATTCGCTTATTTAAAAAATATAATTAATATATATATATTTTTTTTTTCATAGCTTTAAGCTTGTACAAACGTTTTATATATAAAACGGAAAATTTAAATATTACGTACTCTTATTTTTTTGCTGTATTTTATCATATTCAAGATTTTCACGCATTATTTATTTGATTTTAACGCGGCTAAAGTAATGAATTTAAATTGCTATTTAAATTACTATTTACTCGTATGTGTTTATTGCGAATTACAATGATTTATGGAATTTTTTTTTTTTTTGAGAAATAATGATAAAAAAATTATCGGATTCTTATTTAAAACCACAGTTTACACATCTAGAATATCTGTATAGTAAATATGTACAGAATACGTTTACACATGTGTGTGTGTGAATAGTGAAATTCTCATCGTACGTTTCACGACTATAATTTAGATTATTTTATAATTATAAAACATAAATAATAAGTATTTTCTACCCATGCCGACACGGAGAACAAGAAGTAACATATAGTTATTATTATTATTATTATTATTTCGAATTTCATTTCCGAATCGTGTAAAATGTTCATAAACACGTGTGTAAAAGGTTTAAGAAACGTATACCGATGTAGTAATAATAATTTATGACGAAACGCGTCTTTCACGCGCTTCCTGCAATGATATTTGTTATGAATCCATACAGTCCAACTCGTCGCCACCACTAACGAGTGAGTCAGACAAATAATAATAATAATAATAATAATAATAATAATAATAATAATAATAACGCCTAATTACAATAATAATGAAATAATAACGATATATATATATATAAATATTTATTTAGAAAAAACACATTGCGCAAAATATGTTTATTTGTGATAAAAGAAGATATTTTTACGACACGAGGGGGTGGATGTTACATGGCACAAAAAGTTTTTAGATTATCGAAAGTCACTAATTGCCACTAATTATATTATGTTTTTTTTTTTTTATTATTTTTTTATCGACGTTCGGTGGGCGTTTTTCGCAAAACGATAACACGCGCGTTTCAACTCGCGTATAGCGCGTACACTCGTTAATCATAATTTAATGTTTCTTATATATATATATATATAGTTTTACAACACAATATTGTGATTTATGTTTAGTTCTAATAATAATTCGTCTGCATTTACTTTGTCTATTTTCCCATATAATTTTCACAATTCAATTCTCGATAGAATAATAACAATAATAATAATAATTATATTGAGATATTGTTGAACGCGTGTTAGTAAGCAAAACATCAGAAACAGCGTGTTCTAATCACTTTTTCAGTATTAAAAAATATATATATATATCTGCATGAGTTCGAAAATGTTTCAACGGAATAAATTAACAAATATAATATCGATGAATACGAGTTTGAGAAAACGTATTATAGTGGGCCGTTGACCCGTCGCTATTAATAATAGAGAACAGTGTATGTTGTTTAGAACTCTGTCATTATGTCGAGTTGAATATTTGAAACATGTTATAAAAAATCTTGAATTCGCGTCGAGAAAAACGTTCTTTGAATTCACGCACATTCCGTGACGTTTCCAACACTATAAAATCGTCAATTTTAATATTGCGTCATTATAACAATAATTGCTACATTGTAATTATTACATACCGATATAATAATTATTACTTTATATATTGTTTTATAAAAATAAATATAATAATAATTGCTGCGAGTAGCCCGTTCCCAATACTAGTTTAGGAATATTGATAAAAAAGAATAGGAAGAATTATTAAATGAATCATGGCATCTTTTTTATACGCACTCACAATATATGACATTAACGGAGTTTATTGCGTAAAACGTAACACCGTCGATGTATTTAACGAAAACGTTACACGTACAATGTCGACCAAACGATTAATATTGTAATAATTTATAAATAACTACGTGTTAATATAATTGAAATTTAATTTTTTTTCACTTCAACAATCTTTTGATTAGAGCTTTATTCGTATTCGACACGAACCGCGTCGCAATGAGTTTTAATTTTTTTGCTTTTTTCAAACGACGTGTGACATAGGAGGAGTTGACGATTGTGCGAAGTAAGGGACATAATAACGCGTACGCAATCTCGGTAATGGAAATTCACTTCTCGCGTATAATCAATATAATCGTTCTTGGGAATATTGTTAAAAACAAATAGCTTCGGAACAAGATCTTTTGGTAATTCGCACAGACACGGGGGTGTTAACGTGATGACGTTCACGAGTGTGTTCAATAACCGGACGACAGTACGACAGGGATTGGGGATTGCAAGCGCACCCGCCGCTGCGGAGTCACACGGCCGGACTGGGAATTCGGTCCGGCCCGAGGTGACAAAATGAATTCATTGCAATAATATCATATTATATTGTCGTCACAAACGTGGCCGTTCAAAAGTAAAAAGTTCAAGACGAAACAAAATGTATGATATGGGTGAAATATTATTGATCGGCCCACCGAGTTTTACTCCTCGGCACCGGCGCCGGCCCAGTGGGAACGACGATCGGATTCGATTTTTCGGAGACATTGCGACGCGTAACCGATTTTTCGCCGCTTTTTCGGCATGGACACTTGAAAAACGACAATCAAACAATTAAACGATCGAATCGCGATGTCGCGTCGGAAATATCCGGGATTTTACGTTTTTTAAACGCGAAAAACGTGTGTGGCGGCGCGCTCGACGGTCGGGTACGCTACAAACGTCGTGGTGTTCGGCGTTTTCCAATAAAAGAATAAATACACGACCGTGTAAACACGTTGGAATAATAATAATAACAATCGAAAGGTGAACGAGGAGAAAGCCACTGTTCCCTGTAATATAAAACGTCGTAGCGCGAAACACGATTTTTCTTCTTTTTTCACTGCTTTACACGCGTGAAACGTTAATTCACACAGGTCGACGACGACGACGACTGTACGCGCGCGTGAAATGAAAACGAGAAAAAATATTTATTACGTGCGGGGCTCGACAACGCTTTAGTGGAAATAAAACAAAAGTGATGCGCGAGTCTGCACGGACAACGAGGGGCGGTGCGCGTACGACGACCGGCTGCACGCGACGTCCGCGCGGTAGGAGAACGGAGGTGAATGGCCCGTCGTGGACGGCCGTGTCAAAAAACGAGAACCGTCGTCGTCGTCGTCGCCCTTCGACGGGTTATCGTCCGCAGACCGATTTTACGGCGGACCTGTACCTCGCCGAACCGATCGGTGTCTTATTATTAACGGGCGAAAAAAAAATTTCTACTCTTTTCCCGTTACGAGTGCGCCGGGGTTAATGGGCGCACGAAAAAAAAAAACATTTTTTTTTTTTTTTGAAAATCGTTCGCGTATAATCGCAAAAGGAACGAAAAAATAAACGCTTATAAAATCCGGTCGTCGGTAATAATTGGAGAGAGAGAGGCCGTTCAAAAGCACATTGGCCGTAGACCGATTGGGGGCGTGGGCCTGGATTTTTCGCTAATTCGTTGGACATAAATTTCCGTAAGGACAACGTACGTTCTATACTAATTCGTTTTCGACGTTCCGTTTCACGGACAACGAGTCGACAAACAATTTTGTACGTTGATAATATTATCGTAAACCGTCGCACCTTTCGCAATCATTTGTTTTACTGTTAATTTTAATTCGACTAATCAAATGTTAAGGTTTTGTTATGCTATAATATATGAAAGATGATTAACTTAATTAATGATTAATTTAGACTGGTAGCAGGTTTACGAGGCACAATTTTGCGCGCGTATCCTTCTCCTAACCATAAAGATGCTTATTTAGTTCTGCGAGCTGCATGGAGTTGTTGTACGTTCTACAGCATTCAAAATCGATTGTTAAAGACGTCGAGACAATAAAGCGATCGTCTCTTTCTGACGCGGCGGAGATAAATTTGATCCACACCTTCGGGTGAAGCCATCAGTATCTTGAAACCGTTGGAAAACTCATTGAACGCTGAGCTGTTTAAAACGGCTAATGTCTAGTTGCCGTGCAACATCACACGATCGATAAAGTTCATCTTTCATATATTGTCAAACAAAACTTTGACATGGGTTTTGATTGAGATGAAAATCTTTCGTTCGTCGATGAAAACAGATTTGTAAAACGATGCGCGTGACGCCGAGTGTATCGAATCGTTATCAGGTCATTTATCGCGATCACGTCCTACTGTTGCGCAATGTCGCTAGAAGAAAATATTCTGCCGTCGCGTTCGGCACAAACAAATTTTTTTGATTTTTCCCCCAATAAAACCGAACGCGTTCGGAAACACGACCGACGGAAACAATGCGCGCGACGTGACGGAACCTAACTCTTTTTTTCAACCGTCATCAGTGTTGTACGCTCGAGTTTTCGTTTACGGATTTGTTGCTCACGACGAATGGGCTTTTGCGACGCGGCGGAGATAAATTTGAAATCTAGAGATCATTGTTATTCGGTATCGTCGAGCAAACTTCGAAACGCTGAGCTGTTTAAAACTAATGTCTAACGCGCACGTGAGAGTCAACGATCGATAAAGTTCACAACCAGTGTTGTCAAACGACTTTGAATGGGTTTTGGTGAGATGAAAATCTTTCGTTCGTCGATGATCCAATGTAAAACGATGTCAAGCGTACGATAATAGTCCTCGAATCGTTATCAGGTCATTTTATACTTCGACCGTCCTAAATGGTTTGGCAATGTCGCGGGCGTAAATATTCCCACGTCTATTATTCCAACGAAATTTCTATTAAATAAATACAATTTGAAAAAAATATCATCATATCATTTACTAATAATAATAAAAAAAAGAAAAATTATAATTTTTCCCGTTTATTGTTATATCTCTTCTTTTTTTTTTTTTTGTCAATTACGCATTCGAATACCATTTAATTCCGAAAATCAATAATTCATTATTTTATAAATTATATAATGATTTCGTTTGACTTAAAGCGCGGTAAAGATTTCAGCGTTCTTTGTTATTCGATCGTATTCTTAACAGCGATTATTAGTGATTTTCGAACGCTGCAGATGCAAAAGAAAAAAAAATCGACTCTATTATAGTGTGTTAATTGAAATATATATACATATATAATACGCGTATTCATTGTCAACGATTATTGATCGTAATCGAAAGTTTGAGTAAGAATAACGATATTGAAAATTTCAAACGGAGGAGAACCGAGAAACGCGCATCTATAAGACGACGGCTTAAGCGACTAAAAAAATCGTTTTTATTTTAATATACGGCAATGAGCGCGGAAATCGCACTACTACCCCCCCAGCAAGCGTTTTTCCCGATTACGCCGCCGTAATGTATTAAAACGTTGAAATATAATTTTTTTTTGTTTTTCTCAAACCGAACGAAAGTCCGTGTAATACGGTGGTTTTCGATGTACTCACTTACGAATGAATCTTTTTCTCAGAATACTGTTCTTTATCCGGGCGTGTCATTCTATCGATCACCCAGCTCATGTTGTGTTTGGTAAAACGTTTTTTTTTTTTTTTTGTTTTTTTACTCCGTAAAAACGGTGTGTGTGTGTGTGTGATATAAGAGAAGGGGCGTTAAGAGTATAGTGAAATATTAAAAACTATTCACGAAAGTATTGATTTCGAATCCGTTTGTTTTACGTTCCGAGAAAATACCGACGAGCCGTGTGAGTTCATACACATTACGAGAGTGTATTGTAACGCAATGACACGGCCGCAGCCGCGTCGAATCCCCCCAAAAAACGTTTTTCCGTCCGTCGATTTTCTTTCTTCTTCTTACCACTTTTTCCGTAACGATACGACGAATTGTACGCCCGTACGTTTCTACTCGACGCGGCGGCGGTACCGCATAATTTCTCGCGAGATCCGCACGCGGCATCGTTTTTTTCTTTTTTTTTTTTTAAACACGAATCGGAACGGTGTAGGTATGACGAACGCGGTTTGCGTTAACCACACACGCACGCACGCGAGAACATTTTATTTTTTTATTTTCTGTTCACACCGCGAATTCCACAAAATTGTATTGTAAATCGTGTACGGGAATATATTATGTAATATTACAGGAGAAAATAATTGACAGTTTTTATCGTACACGTCGTAGTATATTATTATTATTATTATTATTATTATGTCACTTATATTCCGCCGTTATAACGGAGGTCGACGACTTACCTTCTACAATACGATATATACGTATGTATAAAGTATAAACGCATTTCTTTTAATACACACACACACACACACAAGAAAAAAAAACCGTGACATTGTAAACCCGCCGGTAATAAATTCCCTCTGTCCGCTCAGAATCTGAAAAAAAAATATTCCATTTTATTTCTCTACCGGTAATCGAAATAATTTTTTTATTTTTGTCGAGTGAATAATATACGCGGTAGCGTGTGTTACAGTGGCGAAAACACATTACTCCCCCGGTATTATAAATTATTGTGTTATACGCGCACAATTGTCGGCGATACACAGTTATAAAGTTAGAAGGATCTTCATCGGCTTCTCCTCCGGAGTATTCCCGGAATCGGCCGCGCACTAGAGCCGGCGACAAAAATTAATTGCTGCGCAGGTGTAGCGAAATCCTCTCTGGCCTATACTCCATAACACATTCAACACGCGCGTACACCGCATCGATCTTGTCTTCATCCCGCGAATCGATTTACAAACGTACACTATAATTATTATTATTATTATTATTATTATTATTATTAATTATTATCATTATTATTATTATTATTATTATTATCATTATTATTATTATTATTAATTATTATCATTATTATTATTATTATTATTATTATTATTAATTATTATAATTAAATATTATTATTATCATTAAATATTATTATTATTATTATTATTATTATTGTATTCGAATAATAAATAAACGCCGTTGCCGTGATTTTTCATGCAAATCGTGTCATTTTTCTCTACGTCAACGGTATATGATTTTTTATATATATATATATATATATATATAAAATAATAATTTACTATTCGTTCATAACATCGCATCATTTTAATACGCGACAACTCATATTACCGCAGTAATACCGATTGTAGAGACATTACTTTATTACACGAACGTATAATAGTTTTCGTATAATTTATATTATAAAATTTTTTTTTTTTTTTTTTTTTTTATTTTAGTCTCTACGTACTCGTTTTAGTCATGCATTTTACTTGCCGCTAAATGAATTCAAGTAACATATATATTTACAAACGAACTTTCTTACGATAAATGTTCGAAACTAAACTCGCATTGGCTGAATTATGTGAATTATAATAATGAGGATACCGCGTTTAAAGGACACGTATTTTGTTAGTTATGACGATAAATCATCGGTATTTATACAATTATGGTATTCGCTAGTTTTTAATTTATTTCATTTTATGTACTTATTCATTAAGTACAGCCATTATGTTATTATTGTTAATTAGTATAATATTACATAAAAAAAAATATATATATATGTATATATTAAGTTTTGTGATCTCGTTGTAATTTTCCTGCGATCCGATGCTGACTCACAACGCGGTATGGATTTTGCGATACGTCAAGAGTTAGATCATTTTTTCCTATTTTTCTGTTTTTAACGGACCGAAACAAATTTTATGCCAAATTAAAAAAAAAACTATAAATTATATCATGTGGTCCGGATAAATATTTATAATAATTTTGCGGACACTTCATACGGACGACGTAATGTAATTTAATACGTCCAGTTGTCTGTTCAATGAACTCTCCGCGAAGCTTTAAAATAACACAATAGAGCGTATACATTTATCGAGTTAAAAAAAAAAAAAAACAATTATCAATGAAATTATGGAATCGTGAAATGTCGTTTTAATTCGTAAAGACGCGCATAGTTTATAAAATTATAGTCGTAATAAATGGTTTGGAGTACGTCCAGATGTGTTTTATCTCCTGCGGGTGATAATAATACTTTTCGTTTTACATTTTTCAAATGGTAACCGAAAACGTCGAAAAAAAAATCACGTTTTTTAGTTAACCGATTTGTTTTTTCTTTCAAGACGTCATCGACTTACGATTTATCCACAGTAATTTCACCCAACCCCTTCCATATGATGTCGTTCTAATTATCTAAATTTTTCACAAAACCACGTGTGCTATACGAGAGTTTAAAAACCGAAAATATACGAATATTATATTATACGTGTATAAAAAAAACACCGTTATTATTCCATAACCGAATGGTTAAATCATTTTTAAGCGAAACGAAGAACGTTTCGATCTTTCTACGATACATATTAAAATCAACGCTTTAATCGTTCTTTTTTTTTTTTTTTTTAAAAACTTTTTCGCGCGGATAAAGTATGTTTACGTTCACGTACAGACAATTGTGGAAATTTTTCATTAATTATCTCCGCAGAATACCGATAAAATCATCGAAACACGAGGGATTTATTTATTTATTTTTTTTAAATTTTATGACTGGGCTTAGACACAAATAATATTCTAACGGTATTAAAAAAAAAAAAAGTTGTTTGTACATAATTTTGTTTAAAGCGTGTGAAAATTAGAATAGTTTTTCGAACGATAATAATATCATAGACTGGTTACTATAGCTGTGCGCGACGTTACTTTCGAAGTGTTTAATTTCCATTGCGTAAAGAATACAAATTGTGACGACGAATATTATCCTGTTTTCTGTAAAAGTGTAATATTTCACAGAAACGTTATGAGAACTGTGTTTCGCAGTGTAATGCATTTTTTTTTTTAAAAAAAACGTCGTGTGTGTGCGTGTATATATTTGTCTTGTTTATTAAAATTGTAATAAACGCAAGAGACTTATTCTGTGATATTTTTAAATTCAAAACAATAAAAGAACACCGGATAAAGCGATCGCGCCATGTCCACACCGCCCGAGGCTCGTTAACTTTTTTATAAATTAAATGTTTATTATACATTTGTTTATCGTTTTCACAGTAATATATAAATATATATTTTTTTTTTTGGACTTTTATGGAGAAACGAACCGTTGTGTTATATCATCGCGGTGCCGCAATTTTCGGTGGGCAAGGGGAGAATTACTTTTTACGAGCAATAAAATTACGTTGCTTGTTATCTTTGAAAATAGTAATAAAAAAAAAAAGAAGTACAGAAAATAATTTCTCGGAAGTCATATTGCTTTTGAATTTGGACCATAGCGTTGAATGTCATCGAATTTTCGCTCATTACGTCGTCTAACAACGGAAGTGAAAAAGCGAAATAAGTACGAAACTTAGTAGCTACGGCGATAAAAAACAAAAATTTTAATAAAATTTTAAATAGTCATATCGCACTGCGTTCGAAAGAAAAACAAGAAAGAAAAAAATGATTTCTCCTTCGGCCAAATACTGCGGTAACTACAAAATGATGTCGTTGAGACATCGTGGTTATATTATAACTACCAGTGGCGGTCGAACAATAATGTAAATATGAGTAGTGGTAATACGGTAAATGTTTTAAATAAATAGTAAACGTTTAAAATAAACGAGTGTACGACGAGAAAAGATGAATCCCATACGTTCATTAAATCGTCCCGTTGAAACGGGCGAAATAATATTAATAATAATTTTAAATAACAAATATAGCTCATATTATTATATAAATCCGTTTACTGTAATAAAATTATCATCGTGTAGTGTAATATCTCGTACAAGAAGAGAGAGAGAGATAGAAAAAAAATACAATATTTAAAGTGTAAAACGCGTAACGTCGCAGTACTGTGCGGGCGATTGCCATCTGTCGCCGTTCAACGACGTGCATTTAAACGCTCGAATTGACATACGATGGAAACGCGTTAAACACTAAACACTTAACACACCGAATGTCGTTTCGATATTCTCGTGGTTGCGGTCACATTGTTATTATTAAGAGATTTTTCTCGTTCGAAACCGAATTCGAGATGAACACGGTTTCGGCCGGAACGGAATAAGGGAGTACGAAGTTTAACACATTAAACGCGAAATATTATCCGTTTATAATTCGTTATTGTAATTCTATATATTATTATTGTCAATTAAAAAAAACAAATAATAATATCGGCGTGTAAAAAAAAAAAAACGATGTAATACGATGTGCGGTGTCCAGTGTCAACGACATTGGAAAAAAAACATTTTTTATTTTCTTTCCGCAACGCGTCGAGTACGACCTCACGCTGAAACAGATACACAGTATAGTCGTGTTTAACACATTGGTCGCCGCATTTGGTACTTTGGTACCTGACCATTTAAGTCCATTAACCGAATGACCCAAAATATTTTTTAAATATACTTAAATCTAAAAACTTATTCACTTTAAAATTTATATTATTATTATTATTATATATTAGAAAAATTGAAATCATTGTAGGCAGGCGTGCAATAAGTGGCATTTTATTGCGATCGACTCAGGCGTTTGACTTTAATATAATTCGTAATAAAAGAAATCCGGGCCGGGTAATACTACATTGGGTGGCTCCACTATTTTGTGATCACGTATCATTGACTTTGTCAGGTTTACTGTTAAGAAGAGTTAGATCATAAAACATTAATGTCAACCACGAGAAGTTGAATAGTCCTAAAATTCCGGACTCACAGAGAAATGCCGATTCCGGGAGAACTCCGTCTTCCCACGCGACATCCATCGCGTATAATCGGCAAGCGATTTCGGACTTTTGCCAACCATTGGTCGTTTATCCAGAGATTTATCGAATCCTGTTTGTAAAAGTACAAAAATCATTCGCGGTTTGACCACACTGATTTGTTGTAAATCCTAGGATTTATCGAAATCCAGTGCCGGGTCTTGAATATTTTTTACCCCGGGGCAGAGTATAAAATTTCATAATTATTATATAATGAATAAGAACTCATTACATACGCTTATTTTTCGGTGATTTGGCGGCTCCCTCGATCAACGCTTCCCCCGATCAATCAATCGGTAAATATCCGAAATTCGGACGGGAGCGATCGGCGAGACCTAGGACTTACCGGTATTCGTATGTTTTCCAGTAACATATAAAACGCATAGTGAATACTTTAATTTATTTTTTTGTTAAAATAAGCGTTTAATTCCGTTATATTTTAATATAAATCGCTAAAGTATAAAAATAATGAAAATCGATTTAGACGTGGTTTTTTTTTTTTATATCAAATACGTTTATGTGTTTTTTAATGTTTCTCTAATGATAACGCTTAGTGTTAGAATCGATGTGACCTTGAAATTATTGTTTTTAAGATTAAAGAACATTATTATGTACGTACAAATAACATTGCAACAATTGATAACGAATAAATTAAAGATGAAAAAAAACACCTCGTTCGAATTACGACGCGTATAAATGCATATCGCGTAATGTACACTAGAATGATTGTTATAAATATATTTATTTTCATTGCGCAATTTTCGAAAAAAATAAAAATTTCATCAAACGACTATTTTAATAAGATTTCTTTTTTGACACAATATCAATTGAAAACAGAATTCAAATAGTGAATTTACGATAGTAAGCGTATTTTATTTTCCTACGACTGTTCTCGACCAATAAAGAAAATATCTACTTTATTTCTTCTTCTTCTTATTCTTCAAGAAAAAAAAATGAAATTACTTTTTACACACTCGTTTTTCGCAAAAACTAAATAAATCGATTTAGAGACTACTACAGCATCTTGTTTTTCGGAAATTAATATGTGCTTTGAACCGTAATTAATTTCAAACAACACAAAGTGTAATTTAAAATTTATTACTTATTTTCGTATATAAAAAGTTATGGTAAATTATACAGGCCACATACTTTTTCTAAAAGTTCGTTTATTATATTTTTAATTTTGTGTAATTTAAAATTATTTTTCAAAAAAAAAAAAAAAAACAATAAAAATGGTTTAAAACCAACATTTGGACAAAGTCATATGTTTTTAATACCGATAATTCTTTTTTTTTTTTTTATTTCATTTAATATTGTTGGTACTATTAAATTGTACTTATAATTATTATTATTAATTATTTTTTTTATCATTGCTGTTGTTGTTGTATTGTTCGTGTATTAATAAATTACACTTGCCTTTTATTCGTTTTTACAATATTTTTATGTACCAAATACGTATGTTATATATCATATTTTCACGGAATTGCGTTTCCCGATTTTGTCCGATCGATACGACGACTCTCGCGAATATTTCACATTTCGCTAATTCATACAATAGAATTTGCAAATGTGCAATTTTCCTTCAATAGCAATTATAATAGCCTCGACGATAAATTTATACGTAATTACACGTAGCATTATTTTCAACGTTTTTGTGTTTTCAATCTAAAACCTACATCGTTTTCTGAGGCGAAAAAATTGTGATTTATGATATTCTACGCCATTTAACTGATTATCAAATGATGATGCCTACTTGCGTGTCGTATAATTTTCTACAAATTTAAAAGTAATAAAAAAATTATTATCAATGGAATAGTTTTCCTTTATTACGTACATTTTAGTAAAGCCGATACTAAAAATATAAAACTTGAAGCGGATTTATTTATGAAACTATTGACTTGTCTACAGATAAAACATGACAACAAAACACTTTTATAGGTTATTAACACGTTTAAAAATGTTTCTAGCCCATTTACCAATATAAAAGTGGTTGTCTACGCTCGCTGTACCATTGAGATCAGCTGATCGTTGCTGGTGAAATCGTACATTTTTAAATTAAAGCGTATTTGGAATTATTCGAGAATTTATTTTGTCACAGCACTAGTTAAGTCTGATACGGTTCTTATATCACAGTCAAACTATAATATGGCCGGTTCGGTGTGATCTAATGAAACGATTCGTAGTTTCGCAAAAAAAAAAGAATGAAAAAACGTAATTCTTGTTTTTTTCTTCTTATTTGGAGTAAAAGTAAAAGCACTTTAAACACATTTTATAAATCTCTATACGTTTAGCGATGTATTAAATGTCGACTTTTATCTGATACCTACGTATAAATTTTGATTTTTAACAAATTTATTAGGGACCCGAAATATTATATCGGATTTGCATTGGCCAAAAGGATCGATTTGTTTGGAAATGATAATTATTCTGTCATTCCACGCTGTGTGTTTATCCGCCTTTCCTTTAAATATTTGAACAACAACAATAACACTTCATTCCCCGGGCGCATACAATGCCATACGGAAAAGCTGAATATCATCAGTCAAACGCCGCATAAATATTTCATTCTGACACGAAACATTCGTAAACCGTTATCTGCGAAAAACGGTTAATAATAATAATAATAATAATAATAATTATTATTATTATTATTATTATTATTATTATTATTATTATTATTATTATTATTATTATTATTATAATAATTTTATCGATAGAAAACGAGCGAGAAGATTGGAATAATTTTTCAAAAGTCGTTCAACACTATTTAATGATTTTTTCACTCTCGTCGTGTAAACCAGTTTTTTCTATATAAATGTATATATAAAAACAATACAAGGATAGAAAACAAAATCTAAAAAAGTGTTAAACAATCGGAATTAAACTGCCGATGAGA
The DNA here is from genome assembly GCA_032441825.1 of Chaetogeoica ovagalla. Classification (NCBI taxonomy): domain Eukaryota; kingdom Metazoa; phylum Arthropoda; class Insecta; order Hemiptera; family Aphididae; genus Chaetogeoica; species Chaetogeoica ovagalla. The sequence continues at coordinate 3,875,153 of CM063744.1, forward strand.
ATTTTCATAATATTAGGGAAATAAAACAAGAATAACCGTGTTGAAAAACTATACTGTATTTTAATTTCGTGTTAAATTACCTCGCTTTCTATATGGAATTTTGATTATATATATCGGAATTATAATTTTCTATCTTTTCAATTTCGCATTTATCGATTTTATATTACGATTGACATTCAGCTTTTCGAACGTAAATGTATTTTTTATTCGAACCATCGTCCATTTCAATGACGTATTACGTGTTCGAAATCGCAATTTTCGTTTCATTAATGATGAAACTCATCTTGTGTGGCGTTCCGTCGGAATTTCCACGTTTTAATATTTTATAGAAGGTCGATTTCGGCACAAGCTGCACACGACCATTAACAACTTGAATTTCACGCGAATCCAAATCCACACAAGCTTTGAACGATTCGGTTTTCATCCGGAACTCATATCCTCGCACTACTACGGGTCGTCGTAGTTTATATTCGTAATAATTTCAATTTTTTTTATTCACAATCATTGTTATCGAAAATAAGATTATACAAGGTTTTAGTTAGACCAATAATTCTATACGCATGCGAAACGTGGCCAACGTCAAAAGAGGAAAGAAAACTGGCAGTTCTAGAAAGGAAATTCCTACGACGCACTTTTGGCCACAAAAAAAAATGATCGAACAGGTGAACATGAAATAAGATCCAATAAGGAAATTAAAGACCTACTGGGAGAAGAGGACATTATACAAACACTTAGAGGCAGAAAAATTAGATGGCTTGAACACGTATGGAGATCGAATGGAATAATGAATGATGCACTTAACTGGAAACCAGAAGGCAAGATACCATTGGGCAGACCGAAGAAAAGATGGATAGACAAGCCCAACCAAAATTTCAAGATACTCGGGGTTGATAAACCGGAAGATTTAGCAAATAATAGAGAGGAATGGAAGAGGCTGTGTGGAGCAGTGATGGGTCTTAATGGCCTATAAATGCTGAAGAAGAAGAAGAATCACTGTTATCGCCGATACTAATTATTATTATTATTATTATCATCACTATAATTGTCTGCGATATTCCTACGTTGCTAATGTTATGTGTTACTGGTTATAGATGACTATAGGATTTATAGTTTTTACGACCACGCTGATATTACGGCATAATGTTTTAGACTGAAACGTCGAGCTTTTACCGGCAGAGCACCGGCAGTGAATAAAATTATACATACCTTATGATAATTTTACGGATAATTATAGTAGAATAAATCAGACGGTTCGGATGTTCGAAATACGTTTATTTTTAATATTAATAATTTTTCATTTTCTTCTTCTCCGTACCGATATTTATGAAACACGAGCGTAATTGAATTCAATGAAATCGTTTTAAGCGTGTTTTTCGAGTAACTCTTGTGTTCATAACGGCCATCGTGGTTATCGTGACGTTATTTCTGCGTGTTGCCTTAAACCACGTTATAATTTAGTTCGGACTTTAGTTTATTTTGTTAGTTTAGTGGAAAAAAGAAAAAAAAGTAATATCAAAAAACTGTACGAATTTCGTGTGTGCATAATCGTTTTTCGTGTAGGCATAAAAGTGGTTTTATAATTTATTCGCCTGTTAAACGATTTTAATTTTCGCTTTTTTTCTCTCTCTCTTTTGTTTGGTTTCAGGAATTAATTAGTTTTTTTTTTTAGGCATTACACTACGGTAAATAATCGAAAAAAGTAAATGCGCCACACGAACGGGAGTGAAAAATTCTACCCTACTTCATTACGCGTCGCTTAAACCGGCGACTCCGGTATGCGCAATGGCGAACAACCACTGTTGAACGGTGTACGCGGAAGGCGCGCGTTAACGCGACGGAAAATTAATAAACAAAATGTTTTATTAATGTTTTTGTAACACCACGGCCGTATTATTATTGTAATTCGCGTTGAATTTTAAATGTCATAAAAACTATTATTATCATTATTCCATCCGAATCGTAAAAAAAATCCGCCGACAAACCGTAAATCATCGTCACGCACCGCGCGAAAGACCCGTGAACGTTAGTGGTTTCTTCTTATTTCTATTTAATTTCCAATTCATGTACTCGAATTAACTTAGAAACCCCTCTTCGACACTTTGCGATTCTTTCGGTTTACAAACAAAACGCGCCGCATTAGAAATAATTGTATTTTAATATTTTACCGCGTGATACGTTCCAATATCGAAATCTCGCACGTTTCTGTTTCCAGTCGTCGGTTCTTAATGACGACGATGAACGTATTACACAACAAAAAAAAAAATATTTTTTTTTTTTTTTTTGGAAATTTTTCGTAACAAATGGCCGGTGAACGATTCATAAATGTTTTGGCGCGTAAGACGTGATTACGTAATTCTGCACGCCGGAGATCACGAATTGGTCATTACCGGCGCGTAATCCGAAAACGATTTGAAAATAATAATTAACAAACGGACGTTTATTTTTTATACCAAATCGAGCGTTTTGATTTTTGTTCAAACGCTTTGAACGGTGTAACGTGGTGGACGAACGAGCGAACGAATCCGTTTGTGGATTGATATTTATGTCAGCGCGATGTTAACCATCTGTTTCCGAACCAAATGGTCGCGAGACGAACGCGTTGGTTTCCTCTTCAGATTTGCTGCTGGTCTCCAAGACGGGTCTCGTTCGAGTCCCTTGTCGCGCGGTGCGAATCGTTCGACGGACGAACGTCGTACGAGCGGTCTCCTAAATTAACCGATCGAGTCGACCGGCTATTAATTATTGAATCGTTCGTTCCCCGTCATTTCTCATTCCGTTAAAAGTTATAAAACGTCTTTTTTTTCTCTCTCTCTCTCTCTCGTTTTCGTTCTCGTTCGCGTGTAAGCGCGACGTTTACACACGCGTTTTGTCAATTATGACGTCATCGATACGATAAAAATTAATACTAATAAAAACGATTGAAGCGAATTCAATTTTCACCGCACCGCACAATTAATCCGATTCCTTAACAGCTCTGTACTTTTTTTTCATAGCTACTCGTCGTCGTCCGCATGTTGCGAGAACGCGAATCGAAATTAAAATCTCTAACGTTTATATTCAATTCAACGCGTACATAATAAAACCGGCCGTCGCGATAAGTTGATTTTAAACGCTATGACAACACCGATATAGTGATATATTATGTAATAAATTTCGACAATTCATTCTACGGCATTTACGTCCCGTATAACATATATTTATACTTTAATATTCGAGAGGAATCCGTTTTGAAAGCGTGGAGCGTGTACGCGCGGTTACCGAGCGGTTCGATGGGAAATGCGCGCCGCGCGTTTCCGAGACGGCTCTCTCGAGTCTACTCCCACCGTTGGGAAAAATGTAAACAATTCGAATGACGTGTACGCGGAAAAAAAATGGAAAAATATTGTCGTGTTAAAATTTCAAAGCGATAAATACGTTGTTCGGCGGAATGTGTTTTATTTAATTAATAAATTATTTTATGGCGCATTTTCCCGTGTACGTTTTCTTTGTCGCAATTATTACGTGTTCAGAGCTCTCGTTTCGATCCATAGGAGAGACAATTTTCCGCGTTAAGAGACGAAAACTCATTTTACACGTTACACGCGTTTAACACAAACTATATCGAAATCTTGACAGTCCGAAGTCACAATTTTCGGGTACCCACCCACGCGTATTTATTATAATATGTCATTTTAACGCGCGTAAATCGAAATATAATAATAATAATAGTATTATTATTTTTTTGTCGTTTCGCCAAACGCATATAATCACGAGTCGTACACGTATAGCGGTTTCTCTCTTCGTCTTTTTTTACGCATAACACAACCAATATATCATCTCATTTTATTATGGGGGGAAAAAAAAATGACGCGTTCGATAATTCCGAATATCGCGAATAGCGTTCTAATATTATGATAATATAATAATAACGAAGGCTGCGCCTTCCTACACGTATGTGTTTATTCTGTATATTTCTATCACCGTATGCGCGCAAAAATTAGCATATAAATTATTGTGTTTTGTTTTTATTTATTTATTTATTTTTTTCCGTATACGGATCAAAACCGTTATTCATTCATTCGAGTATCGAATCATTTTATATTATCATAACACGAGTAAAACGTATTATATATAAATATTTTTTTTTCTCTTCAAGTGTCGCCTCGGCGATGTTTTTTTTTTTTTTTTAATCATTAAACCAAAGATCGTTTGGTATTTTGAAAAATTTAGTCGCGAAATACAATCGGGGTGGAATTTATTTAATTTCAATAATATTATTTATCGGATAAAATGTATAGAAATAATTCAATAGTGTCAAACGATATTTACTTTTTTTCGTAATCGAAAAACGTCCAGAGACGTTTAGAAAAAAATGCCTCGAAATCTCATCCGTTCGAGAGCGTTACTTAATATAATATTATAGTACGTTTGTTCGTGGGGAAGTACTGTAATTATTAACAACCCGGGTTGGAGTTTTATAGCACTTGCATATTTCTTATATGATGCTTTGGAAATAGACTCAGAGAAGTAAAATTTAAAATTTTATTTCACATATCTTGTTTTTTTTTTTTTACATATTTTGAGATTTTCTTAGATTTCAGTGATTTTTGTTTTTTTTTTAGACTGAAATGTTATTACTGAATCGTGTTTACACATTTGATGAATTTTGTAAACGAGTGAGTAGATATTTGAAATAGTTTGTCTTACATTGATGATGTGGCTTTGGCGTTCGTTGTTTCACGAATGGAAATAGCAGAGGTAAGTTTCAAGGAATATTATGTGGTCTACACGCAATGACCGTAAACGTCTTTCATAATACGGTTTCTCCCGTTATAGCGAGGCTATCGAAAACAATTTCCTAATGAAATTTTACAAAATTCTACAGTTTTAAACGAAAATCCTGGCAAACAAATGCCTAATAATTTCACGTAACGTTCGTTTATAAAACGCGTGAAAAATATATTATATAAATTTTGTGTCCACCGCCCTGTCCGTTAGATGAAAAATTGCAACGTAGTGATACTCGACAAATTATTCGGAAAATACGTGCGAAAATTATTCGATAATTTCGTTGTAAAATCGAATAGTCCGAGACACTTGTTCCGTTATAAATAAAATATATACGAGATATAATTTTCCGTTTTTAAACGCACAATATCGAACAAACGTTTAAAACATGCGTAATAAATTAGAATAACGATAATGATACACACAGGTGGGAATGAACTTTGTAATATAAACACAATGATATTGCACAATGAGCAACGCATAAAAATTCAGCGTTTCTGAAGTCTGCATAAGCGAAATTCGCATCTAGATTAGGATTTAAGTGTTTCACTTTTCACACAAACGTAAATCGATGATGTAATATAATAAACTTATAGGAATTGTTTTTTAAAACCTTATCGCAACTATTGTTGTTATAGCGAGCAGTTATGTTGCACGAAACGTATTGTAATGGATGTGTATAAAAAAAAATGCGCAGTATGTCTATTGGAAGGTTAATGATTCCATTATTCAGTGCCCATTGAGTGACGTATGAATTTAGAAAAAAAAAAAACTAAACCGACAAAAAAAAAATATGATACACACGTGTTGCAATAACAAAAAAAAAAAAAAAAATCGTGTACACGAAATACAGCAAAGGATTGATTAAAATACGTAATGAAAGATTTTCATAATATTTTTTTTTTTTTTTGTAGAAAACGTTTTATACCAAGAAGTTTAAAACAGAGAGTGTGAACGATTCAGTTCAATTAATAAACGAATGGCGGATAAGTGCGCACTGAGCTAGGGCAAGAGCGGGAAAAATAACGTGGCAAATTTCTTTATTGTTAATCAAAATGATTCTGTTCGAAAACAACGAGTTCGACGAAACCCGATAATTTATTTGGAAAATAAAAGGAACTGCAGCGGAAAAATCAAGAAAAAAAGACAACGGTACGAGACATAAAGTCAATTGATAATTCATTATGTAAATGCGTATTAATAATACATTATAGAATTTACGCGAAAAACGTATAGTCGGATTGAGGGGCGAAAGAAAAAACAAAATATCACAAAAATAAATATATTTAAAGCGTAGCACGCAACAACGATTTGTTATGTTTTATTAATCGGGATTTGAAAATATACAGTGCCGTAGCCAGTGAGGTTTTTGGTGTTAAATCCCTCCATTGATTTTTTTTACGTTTTTATTGTAGTGAGTCCTTGTATGGTTTATTAAGAATATGAGCATTGAGCAACAAACCTAACAAAAAATACGAAAACCCATAGTTTCATTCATACTTAACCCACCCTCCCATCATTGCATAATCCTGGCCACTACGGTTGACGAAAGTCATTATATTTTTCTTTCCTGTATTTTTCATACGCGATGATTGTATTTTTAGATTATATCTGCTACAGCAAAACGTTCTCGAAGATTTCGCGATTGAATCAACATCCGAATTCGTTTCGACACTGCACGCGGTACGCACGATATGTGTCTATTTGTATATTATCGCGTCTGTAGCAGTCCAGCAGTGACGTCAATTGGTCTAATTTTTTTTTTCTTGGCATTGCGGATAAAGTGTTTACGTTAATCAAAAAAATCACAAGCAAATCGACACTCGGAATACTATTTTCAATTTAAACAAAACGAATTGTGATAGGTAATTTCAAAAACATAGGATTCATAACACGTAAAGCTATATTTTATTGAAATTGTATTTATTTCTGTCAGTGATTTTATAATTCGAATTTTTTTTTTCTCGGCTTTGCTCAAAACATTTTTTATATTTAAGTAATGTTCGAAAAACGTCTTTAGAAAAAAAAAAAAAAAAAAAAAATGTAATTTGTCCACCTGATATGACTGATGAGTGTAGTTACCAACTAACATCGTATAGGATTTTGTTGGATAATTTTTTTGGATTTCGTCGCATACTAGTGATTAATTATGAAATAATTATTAGAAATACTTTTTTTCTCGTGAATCCATAACTATAAAAAGAACCCCCGTCGTAATAATAAATATTTTTCCGTTTACACGAACACCGTTAGAAGTACAACTAATGGCTTCCTATTTTCAAGTCCCGCTTAAATACGAAACGAAATCGCATTTTTTCTAACACATTTCAATTGTTCTTTAATGATAGAAATTATTAAAATAAATATTGTTGTTGCAATGTTAAAAACGATATGATACCAATGTTGTATTAAGACATTTTGCCATTGTTCAATATGAATAAAAAGTCAACTTATATTATAAAAAAAAAGTGTTTAAATTAATAATAATTATTATTTTTATTAAACTTAACGCATTTGTCGTCGTTAATGTTTAATAAAAATAACGCACACGTTTTATTCTTATTGTGTACTGTGCAAATACACTACGCGTTTTTTTTTTTTTTTATAGCTTCGAGTACTCTTATACCACCCGCGCATTTCATCGTATAAAATGAATTTTAGTCGAGTGCTTTAATACTTTTAAATAAACAAGTGATAATTGTGTTTTCGACCGTGACTCACTACAAATGTCTGAAACAGCAATTTTTCGTTGTCGTTAATTATTATATCGTTATGGTATACATCTAACCGTAGACATCGTTCAAAACACGCATTATTATCATTATTATAATTCAATGATATTCTTATGTTCCATACGTTTATGCATCGATTTTCATCTATTTGCCCGACGAGCCGATCATTCTACACGTTATAATATAACATATATATTTCATAACATAGCTGGTAATAACTGTTGAACAATATCGAATAATAATTGCGTTATTCATTTCGATAATCGTTAATACAGCGTTTACGGCAAGGAAAACTATAAATAATAATAATATAATGTAATAAAGGTGTTATTTGGTGTCCATTACGTTATTATAATAAACAGTTTAATTTTGAATAATGGAGAAATAGACAATTATTTCATAAGCAAGCGGATATATTTTCGTATATCGAAACTCGATACCGTTATACGTTTGTTACTAATTTTTGGAAAAAAAGGAAAACCGTTACCGTATTTCAACAATAACGAAATCAATCATTTACTCAATTAATATTATACTTACCATTACGCATCGATGAATCGTCACACGTCGAACAGAATCATCTGATCTATAAGTGCTAGCCAAAACGTACGCATTTATATGGAAAGTCGTTTCGTCCTTGTGATAAATCGCTATGGATTTAATTCGTTTTTTATTGTTACAAAACCTTAATTTTATGACACGTGACTAATATTATATGTATTTTCGCGTATAAACCAATAACGACTTGATTGTCTTTAGCAATTAATCTGATTAGTTTAATCGGGGAAAAAAAATAAATACAAAAAGAACGAATAAATATTTATGTGTTTAAACACGCATTTAAAACGTTGAACGCGGGTAAATGATCAAATGCGTTTTAAAATACAATAATTAAATAATACACAGAGACGTAAAAGCGATAGACATTATTATGTTAAACATGGTGTATACACCACAACGTAATAACATTGGCGTGTAACGAATTCGCGAAAACGCAAGAGAACTTACGTCACCGGACGACAGTAGTATATTAATAATAAAAAAAATTTATTATTATTAATAATATAGGATTTATATTGGTAATTAATGTACTAGTATTTTACCTAACCTGTATACACTAAACCATAACGTTATTCAGTACGCAATGGAATATACATCATTTTGATAACGTAACAACGGATCAACAAAACAGTAGATTTAGTTACGTAAAATTTGGTATATTATTACAACTATAATAATATATGGGCTAAATTTGTAGTATTACAAACCGTTGCGTTTTATATAAATATTAATAGAGTTATGAACTAATGATATTACAAAAAAAAAAAAAAACTACGTATGTTAATATCATTAGATATAAAATGAAAATGAAATTTCAAAAATTATATTTCAATAACGTAATCACGTGACATTAAACAAGGTACGTTTAATGTACATTTAAAATTGCAAGGTTGCTGTAACGATAATGAGACTTTATGTGCTCCGTAGTTTATGTGTATGTTCAATTGGCCGCTTTTTTTTATTTTTTTGTGGATGACATCACTTTATATTAATAGCTATAATATACAAATAAATAATACGATTCGTAATAATTACACAATATTATACTCGCACGTTAGATTCAAACAAAACGACGTGACTGTCAACCGTGTTTTGGATTCATCGAAAATGACAGCTGACAGTCGATTAATCACCTCAATGTGAACACTACTACTGTTTCGCGCGCGTTCAGATCGGCACAAGAATTGTCGAGAAAATCGACTAGTTACTGGTACGAAAGAAACGTAAGCAATCGTTTATACGTAGACAACATATTTACTGTCATTTACAGTTATTTCCATATAAAAAATCGTCGTATATTATTTGTTTTATATAAATTTCTTTCGTATATGTCACGATATTATTCCGAGAGGACATTGGTTTAAAGACAATTGCGAAGAGTCCTTTTTGAGAACACGTTTTCCACGTAAGAATAATTATTCATTTCACACTCGCTTGTATGTAATTGTACACGAATTCTAAAGATTCTATAACCCTGTGGTTTTTAATACTTTTATCTCTGTTGAATAGACAATTTACATTTTTTTTTTTTTCAAAATTATTACAAGCTGAAATTTCAGGGCGAACGGTATTAAAAAACCAAATTTTAATCGTTTTTTCTCATTTTATAAACTATAAAATTCTAAAAATCGTCGTAAATATGAATATAATATTATATCAAATATTGTGTCAAATACCAATAGACTTGTAAGAATTGTATTATATTTCGAGCACATAGTGAATACGAAATTCGACCATGTCCAATCTAAAAAGTTCTTCGACAATTCGTTGCTCGTTTATCGCGTCATCGATAGACTACTTTGAGAATACCTGAAAGCGGTATATAAATTGAGGATGTTCTTCCGCGAAAAAATTGTTCGCGCGCAACGTAAAAACAGACAATATATTCTCTTCGTTTCACACTCTGTATGTGTATAATAACGATGGGAAAAAAATCGTAAAGAATTAAGAAGACCAGCCCGTGGAAACCGAAAGGAGAGATCGACATTCGAGAGTTTCGTAAGTCGGTTTATGGGCTCATCACGCTGATAGTTGTTGGCGTAAGTGGAACTCGTGAAATATCGCCCCGTTCTCAGTAAAACGGAGAGGAGCTTAGAGTTCATATATATATATATATCGGCAAGAATTGTATAGGAGATGATAATCGACAAGACCGCGCATCGAGTAATTTATATGAGGATGTGAGATAGTATATAGCGGAGCTTCGGGGAGAAATCTCCGCCTACGACTGTGCGGGGAATAATCTGTTTTGATGGACACGGTTAGCAAACTTTTAAGACCTAACGTTTAATTCGCTCGATTTGGTAGCTACAACACACGACTTCGCGTACAAAGTTTACCGGATCTCCAGTGCTACTGAGCCACTGAGATTATAAAACGATCCCATAATCATATAGATCGGAATCTAAATCCATAATAACCAATAATAATACTATTAGCGCTAAAATAAGTGGGTTAGCATGGAATCATTTTGAGTTTTAAAAGGGATTGGGGAAGAGGCAATGTTGTTCATATCGTTGGAAAACAAGCGAAAAAAATTCTCTAACACCAGCCCACCTTCAACAAACGAGGCAAACACCCCCTCAAATAACGTCACTAGAATTATAATATGAGGAAACAAGTGAATTCTATGGAAATATCAAGAGATTCTGATGATTTTGCATGCCACAGTCTTATGTTTTTTTTTTTTATTCTACACCTTTTAAACCATATATTACTCGGTATAAGTAATAAAAAGTTTGTCGTGCACAAAACAATATAGGTATGCGGTTTTTTCAATATCTCGAAACACTGCGATTATTAATATATTAGGTAAATATCGAGTGGATTTACAAAAACAATTTTTATCAATAGTGGAAAAAATTAGCATTTATATTATTTTTATTATCGTTGTATTTTTATTGCAGTGATAATATTTTGTAATATATTATCGAAATAAAAGCAATTCAAACTGTTTTAATTCATACAGTTACCATTATATACGCAGTAAATGTAATATTTTACGTAACTATATATACGTATATATATTTTTTCTTCGATGTTTTATTCATTATATTAATAATATATTTTTTTTCGCAACATATCCGGTGCAATAACGAGATAAGTTTTGGACGTATTCACCTGTTATTGCGTCTACAATAAAAACGAATAAATATTATTATAGTGAGTATTTGAATGATTTATTCGAATATTTTTTTATTATATCAACCAATAAAATAATACCGTAACACTTTTTTTTGCAAATATATAACATATGGTACGAAAAGAAAATGATGTTTTTTTTTTCTTTTGTCTCGTGAAAAATTTGTAAACTTCGTAAATGTGTTTTGTTATTGCACTGAGATCTCAATCTGTATAATAATTTATTACTCTCTTCGCCGTCTTGTCCGTTCGAAAAATCAAAAATAAACCCGAGTACAAAACACTTCTAAAATAATGTTCTTTATTATACTTGAACGCCTACGGTTTGTACAAGAACGTACTTACAGCGCGACGACGATACGTTCACATTTCATTGAATTATTGTTAATACGAGGACAAGACCATCAAACCGACGTCGTAGAAAAAAAAATATTGTAAATAATAAAAAAAAAAACTTAATATTTATATGCTTATTGTGTTATGTAAATTTTTGTAATATAATATTCAGTGCCCGTTACGACTACTATTAAATTCCACGATAAAAACGCGATGAATTTATACAAAAAATAAAAATAACGTTTTCAAAATCTCTTTACTGCTCCGAAATTAAGCGCTATTTAAATTTTTATTTATTTTATTATCGGTGTACAGAAAAAAGAAAAAAACGTGTTAAAAAATTTCGCATTCACTGGGATTGAATTATTAATATCAAAATGTGTCGCGCGATTTCATGAATACGTTATAAAGTGTAGTAAATCGAATAATGTTAATGAAAATTATACGTGTTAGGATATCAGTCGAAACGTGAAAAACGTTTGTACGTAAAAACTGCGGTTATACAAATTGATAGTGTAGGGAAAATAAAGCGGCCTCAAAATCATTTCCAGCACACGGGACTCGTTTAGATCTTGTACAAATAGTACTGAAAACATTCGTTTATATTACAAAAAGTTCCAAAATTAGAAATATATTTACGCGTTCGTTGGTTCGACCGTATTTCGTTAAATCCGCCAACAATAATATCGTGACGTGCGTATATCTACAATTTGAAAAAAATAAATAAATAGGATGTTGGGAAAATTCAAAAATCTTTGTGAAAAATCAAATAAATAATAATTTATTAAACGAGTGAACGCCGTGTTACGTGTTTGTAATTATTTAAAATTTACGTATTCATGTATGTAATGTAATACGCGATTTTCTATAAGTATTCGATCACGAACGGGAAAAAAGAATAAAAATACACGTATTCTCGTTTGTTCTTTCTTGAGGTCGGCGCGTAATAAAAACGGTGAAAAGTTTCACCTTTCGGTAGTTATCTGAAAACGGAATAAATTCGTTTAACGAGATTCTCGAGGCTGGGCCAGTGAAATGATCGTTTTTTCTCTCTTCTTTTTTTTTTTGAATTTAATTTAAATGGACAAATACGAGTTTTAAACGTATGGTACGAACGTATATTTTCTTTTCTAATTCGAATGTTAAAAATTGACTATAAAAAAAGCGGTCAAGATTTCATCTCGGCGGATTACCAATTGAGTAGAATAGCGGGGGAAAAAAAAATATGAGACGAGACCTCTAAATTAACTTATATTGTCTTCAAATACAAAGTCAGCTGTTAAATTTTTGTATGAGTCATGGTTCGAAACCGTTTTGAAAATCCGAAAAAAAAAATAAAAATAAAATAATCTACCGAAACGAATGAATATTGTGAAATCGATTAGAAATACGAAATATCACTCGCACTTCTCGGGGGGAGAAAAAACAGTTGAAATGGTATTGAAATCGTAAAAAATTGACATTGGGATTCGGTGCCCACGCGCGATTATGTGTTTAAATTGTACGACGAACAGTATTCTGTATTTATTTATTTTTTCTAGTACAGTCACTAAAAATAAACTATTAAGTCATTCATGACGACGGCCTTCTCTCGAAGACGCTTTACCCTATAAGTGTAATACTAAAAATTCGCTTGTAAAACGGAATAAAAACACTCATTGAACATTTGATATTTTATTTCACTTTTGAGCTATTTTATTCCGAACGCCGAATTCAACACATTTTGTATTTAACGTTTCGATAATCAGTGTCGACGCGTCGACGACGAATATTCTGAATTTGGCCGACGTTCAAAGTCTTTTTTAAACATAAATATTTATAAATATAACGCGAAAGTCCGATATTTCTCTATGAAAAATTAATGAGGCTAATTAGTTATGACGTAAATATAAACTCTTCGGGAATCCGAAATCGTTTTTCGAAATCGGATTTCGTTACAAACTACTAACGCGTTGTTCGTCCATACATACCGTGAATGTTATAAATTGTGGTTTTTTGTAATTTCCATCAATCGTTTTACGAATATTCGCGAGCCGCGTAAAATTTATTATCGCGCCGTGTATGGACTTTTTTCGTTTTTATACGATAACTGCCAATATTTAATTTTTATTATCACTTGTTATAGTGTGTAAAGTAGTGATTACATTTTTTTTTTTTTTTATGTACGAAACACATTGCGAATAAATTATTATTTAGTTTTCCCGTATTCTCGCACCGAATACTTATTTAATACCACGCGAATCGCGTCGTAACCCGACTAAGTCGAACCTTTTCCGAAATGTAAATAGCCTTTGAAGTTTTCGAAGCTTTCGAAACTGAAATTAAACTATACGCATAATAGTTTCCAAAAAAACATTCAAAAACACCTTATATTGCAACAACACTCGCACGCAATACACCACTGAGTGCCTTTTTATAGTTTAAACATACTTTCCAATTGACACGCATATTGAATTATATCTGTTTCCCGAGTGAAATCGACGGAGACGTTTAAAAACTCGAGGGAAAATAACGTTCAGAGAAACAAATTACTGTTGTAATGTGTTTTTTTTTTTTTTTTTTTAGTCACGCGTTCAAAATATTATTATATCGCGTTGTTCATTGCAACTTTACATTAGGTATTAATATATAATAAAACTGTGAAATGATGTGAAAATTCAATTCGAGTCACTTTTATACAAGAAAAACATTATATTCGTCCGACAAAAAAAATATGCAATTTAAATTTTCTCGCTAAAAACGAAAATACGTTTACCGATTGAATATTCTCGGTATGGGTACATATAATAATAATACTAATACTAATAATAATATTATTATTATTATATTCGAAGTTGTTAAAAAAAAAAAAAAAACAAATTATTTCTCTCTCTCTCTCTCTCCTAATAATGTATACATATATTATCTCGTGTCGTTATATAATTTCATATTGTGATATTTTCTTCAACTTTTATCATTAAAAATAATTGATGTTGTAGACGCTGTTGTATATATTAAATAAAATTAAATTCCAAAGAATAATTTGTTCCCGGTCCGCGTTTTACACGAAACTCCTTATTATTATATTCAGGAATACGCGCGTGTAAATATACGTTTAAGTGCACCTTATTTTCATATAATTTCGAACTGCGACGTTGTACAAGGATACAATTTAATGCATTGGCACTTTATAAAAAGATTTATGAAACTTTCATCAACGTGCACAGTATACGTACTTAATATAAGTTATATTCACTCACGGTATATACACTGCGCGTATACCCTTATTATTATATTTTATACGTATTTTTCACGACATCGTCCCCCTCAATATATATTTCACTTATTACACTCGCCAAATCTTGCCATCCCATAATTACACGTCGAGCACGAAAACACAATTTTCATGTAAAAAAAATATTTTTTAAACACGCAATAAAAGCGTTCCAGATATTTGCCTCACTGTTTTGTGAAAAAAAGTAAATATAGATTTTTTTTTCTTGGTTTATTGTTCCGATTATCATTTCATATTACGTAATTAAGAATAAAATAATTACGGAATTGGCGTAAAATATAATTTTACAGTTCTTTTGTCCGCGTTGAAAATTCATATAAACACCCGAATGGCGTTTGAGATGCAGACGCCGTTTTGAATCATCAATAAATGATGGTTCAAAGACAGTTCGTAAACCATATATAAATTGTTAAACTGTCACGGTTATTATAAACCGACATTTGAACGGCAAAAATATTACTCGGGCAGTTTATTTTAAAAATCGTTCGTTCCAGTTTGGATCATAATATGTGAAAATCATATAACTTTGCGAAATTATTTTAAAGAAAATAAATTTTTCAAAAATGTATTTATTTTAGTTGATATAAAATAAATACAATGGTATTTAGACATAAACGCAATTAATGTTAATATTAAATATTTCTGAAATATTAGTTGAAAGATCGCAGTGATACGGATACATTGTGTTGTTTATATAATAATGCGATATTGTTTTTTATGTTTTTTTTTTTTGATTCATTGAAAAAATCCAGGGTTTTATTAATATTTTTGGTCAGAGAAAATAATGATATAAAATATATTTTTTTATAGTATTTGTATTTATAAGATAGTTATTTTTATACTTTTAAGCTTATATAAAAAAATGTATCTGTTGAGTTTTTAAAGATTGTTTCAAAAGGATTCATGGAATATATTAATACGACGGTCTTTATGATTTACCGGCAAAAACTTCGGAATTATTTCAAATATAAAAACATTGTGATTGAGAACTAATTTCCAGAATTCTATAAATACAGACGAACACAAAATCACGCCAAATTTAATTTTAAACTTTTCACAATTCTATTGGACGATATTTTTGAAACCCGTATAATATTATTATTTATGAATAAACGAACACATATATAATAACTAAAGAAGATTTGTTTCTTTTTAATCGATTAAACACGTTTTTAATCTCTTTTCGGGTAAATCTTATTGCAGAACAGTGTAAATAAAATACAATGAATAATTGTGAGACTCCACTAATCTCCGGAAAATTTAAATGTTTTGTTAATATAATACAAATAAAGTAAAATCCATTTATGTTTACCTTGTCGAATAATAATAATAATAATAATAATAAATTATCGCACCCTAATTCATTTTTAAAAAATCGATAATCCAATTTTGAGTTATTTTTTGGAAAATATTTGATAAAATATTGATATTTTCGTATCGTACGAAAAATGGTGATTCGAGGATTCAATACGGGGAAATGCAATGCGAGGTTAATCCTGAATTATACATTTTAAAATAATAAATAGGTAACGTTTCGCCGTGAATCAGGTCAGAATCGTTAAAATTACTTCGAATAATTGCTTTCAGACGTCTATAGTAATAACGAAACTCATTCACGAGAAATTCACTTGAGCGACATTCGCAATCTCATTCTTTCTTTATAATTTCAACTCGAGAATATTTTCGTAATCCGATATCGAATGCAGTTAAATATATCCAACGCATTTGTCGCATTGGAGCTGGCGGTTTCGGTTTCGGTATTTATTTTCCATTGTCGTGACGTAAAGTGATTTATTTATCGAAAAAGTCAAGGGCGTCGACGTGAACGGGAAAATGACTATTTACATCGAGACACGGGAAATATATCTGAGTGCACCACACACCCGATGATATTGTGCACAAGTCGTTAACGAATCGCGTAAAAAAACAGAAATAAAACGACAACGAATCTAGAAAAACAATAAAACATTAATGAATACGTGCGATTTGAGATCGATAATACGTAATAAAAAAATTTCATTTTTTACACCACTCTCGGTGAACGCGAGACAATCGTGCGATCCAATCGCGTGGCCGTCGCGCATATGCGAATTGTGTAGTAACAAAAAAAAAAAAAAACATTTTTACTGCGATTAAAAAACGACGACGCTGAATCCGATTTTAACGGGTGGAACGCCAGAGTGAATCGATCGCACTCTTACCATTGTCGTCTATACTCACATAACGTACAGAAGGCAAAATCGCCAGACGGTATTGCGGTATATAATCGACAATTTCAACGTTACGGAGCAAAAATATTTACACGCGTATAGTAATAAAATATGTATTACGAGGCGATTTATCGCGAAATTCGCCCGCGAACAGTAATTGCGCCGTCGTCAGACGTTATTCTGTTATACGGTTTGCGCGATGTCGACATTTCTCGTGCCAATACCGTATAATTTATTTCGCATTATATCCTAAACGAGTCGTGGACTGTATTCGAATGCATATCCTATACGCGTCCGCCGTAATTACGTCGACGACTTGTTTGAATATTGCACGAGTGTATCTCGCACACACGTGCGTTGTTTAAATATCATACGCTTAAAGTAATATTTCCACAGAATCAATGGCGTCATGCCTGCAGTAACTTTACGCGTGAAAGGGTGAAATTTAATCGTTTGACTGAACGATAACAAGAAAAAAAATCCACTTCTCACTCTACATTTACAGTTGCGTACAATTTTCGTTTGACGTAAAATATTTTATATCCTGTTATCGTATGTACATACGCACGAATTAATCGATTTTCTTTCAATTGGGTACATTTGTCGGCCATAATTCTACATCTTTGACCAGCTGAGATCCGAGTATTGAACATTCTCTCATCGATAGACATTATTGAACACGTCGGAAATGTTTTTTGATCCACTTTGTGCGGCTCGTTATAATTTCTTAACTCTCTGTCTCTCACTCGTCACGGACAGAATCGCGTCAGCATAGAGTGTTGATAAATTTTCAAAAATCGTTCGCGGTTTATTTAACATTGGCTCGCGTAAACTATCCCACATTCAATTTAACCGTCACATCACTTCGGGACAATCAATCGTTAATTCACGCGTTAGCTGATTCGATATTAATTTTGTGAAAACCACGAGATTTTTTTTTCTTTCGTGTTTAAATTCAGCTAACATTAATTTTTGAAAATACAACTCTGCCGAAATTCCAGATTGGATTTTTGTTGTCGTGTCGGTGAAATAACTGACTAAATTTTAAATATAAAAAGTTGGCGTGGGCGTGGGCGAATGTATTTCGGACAAAATAAATATTCTTTCTATTTTACAAAACTCCAATGTCGATCGTAATCCTCATTAGAGTAGTTTTAAGTTTTTAAACGCAATGAGTATTACAAAACCAATTTCACTCTACCGCGCACGGTTTTTATCGTCGATTTTTTTCAAGAACTCAAACACAAAAACGTGCGTATTTCTTATTACGTACCCAACGAGATGGTTATTCGTGACAAATCTCGGATTTAATTTTCAGTTTGCAGAGCGCCGTGAGTGTGCCAACCATGCGAAGTACTCGAAATGCATATCCATATATCATGTTCTATTCACCCGAGCTACTTGGAATGTTTCCATATCGAAGAAACTTTGGAGAAAAATAAAGAATATTCGAAAATAAATGGCGAAAACTTAACGATTCCGTTCCGTGGAGTGGGTCGATAAAATGTCTATACCGTTTCCCTTATCGTGAACTACTATTCGTCGAATCAATATTGTTGTCTTCGTCTTTATATTATAATTTTTATTTTTTTTTCCCTATTAAAACTGCGTAAATTAACAATTGATTTCGACAATTATTATATAACTTACAATTTAGAGGATTCGTATAATAAACAGCCAGAAATTTTCAAAATATGATATAGGGTGTAGGCGAGAATGATCGGAACGTGCTTGAGAAGGAAAAACGTGCGAATAAATATTTTACGTGGTTTTAAGGGAGTGTGTTAAAGAATGAAAGCACGAGAGCTCTAAAGAAATTGATTTGAATAATTCTTTTTAATTTTATCGATTAATCTTTTTCTCGATATCTAATAAGGTGTAATGTATCATTATAATTATTGTGACTTAACAAGGAATTTCGCGTGTAATAAATGACGAATCGAACTGAATGAGGGACCGGAACAGGGATGGTTATCGATCTGACTAGCACCGGCTAGAAAGTCGCACGATTTTGCGAAAGACGTCCATCCACACGTAATTTGTTCCAGCCGTTTTAAGCCCGTTTTCAATAATCGTAATATTTTAATTGGTCAGAATGAAAAAACAAAAATGAATTCCTACGCATAATTATAACATATTATTTATTCGTTTTGTTTTTTTTTTATTTTCGATGAATAGTCGTTTGGTTTGTACGGTTTATAAAATCGCTTGTGTCCATTCGTATCGCAAACGTTCCGAGTTCAATCGTCCACGTTTTTTATATTAGTATTACGTTTTATTAACCAACTTTTTTTTAACAAAAAAAAAAAAACGTTATTAAAGAAAATCGGTCGGCATTCTAAACCGCTATTTCATTCGAAATTTTTATTGTTTTTCCCGCGGATAAACGACCCGTTTTGGGGAAAAATAAAAGCAGATATTCGAATAATTAAACGTGGAAATACATTATAGTAATATCCGATTTCGCGGAACGAACGTTACTAAATTTTTTCGTTTTTAATTTTATTTTCTTACTGTAAACGTGTGTGTGTGTGTGTACAGTGTTGTAACAACCTCTCACACGTTCTGCAAGCTCTCCGCTGTACAGTAATAAAAATAATAATAATAATAATAATAACGGAAACATTGTGTGCGAACGGGAGATACGCGGCGGCGTGTCACCTAATCATACCACGAACCGTTAGTTATTGGACGAGACGACGGAAGGGAGAAGGTGAAAAAAAAACATAGGGATAGGATAATCAATAATTTATATGAGTATAACATAACTCGACTTATATAACGTATACTTACAAGCGGTTGTGTGCGAACGAGCTATTATTATTATTATTATTAAATTGTACAGTATAGAATTGTTTAATGTATTTAACGTTAGACGGTCTCGATTTATAGTTCGACCCAATTTTCCACACTAGCTTTAATCGTCGCTCATAAATTATTTGTTTATTACATTGTGCGCGTGCAGTTAGTTTAGGCAAATATCTTTAAATTAAAAAAAAAACCGTACGTTTTCAGAACGTACGGGACGCGGCCGACCCGTTATTCTTTTTTTTTTTTTAAATAACGTTATTTTATTTTTTAAGTAAAAACCTATGCGCAATAGGAAAAAAAACCCCCCGTTTTTAAACAAATTTACAAAAAATCTCGAAACCTTGTGTAAAGTGCCCGGGGGCTCTATTCTTAACATCCAATCGATTACAGTCTAAAAAGGAAAAAGTCTTTTTTCATTTTATTTTACGCATTCCAATACGAATAGTGGCGTTAGACGAGTGATTTCTTATTGGTTTCCCTGACCCCAATCCGAAGCCAGTTTATCGTGCAATCGGTGTTCCGAGCGATTGACATTTTATTTTTCCATTGTCCAGGTTTCCAACCGAATCGTCGTCCGTCTTCTGCAACAATTGCGTTGGTGCTCGAACGATCATCACTTCGCGAAATACACAAACTGCATTTCAACGCAATACGTCAAACTTTCAAAGTACTTTCGGTACGAAATTCATTCCTATTTCTAAAAACGTTCGTTTCGCCAAGTACGGTTTTGATTTTCGTGCGCGCAGGACGATCGGATACAATGGAAACACCAGATAGACGCTTTCTAAAAATAAAAGACGAGAGTTTTAAAAAAAAAAAATAGTATAAATTATACGGTTAGCCGCGGTTCTTCGGATGCAAAATAATAATAATAATAATAAAAAACTAAATACGAAACACCGGAAAGCGTAGAAAAAAAAAAAAATTTAAATCCTAAACACGTCACGAATCAAGAGGTGTGGCCGCGTGTAATGTACGATATCGTGTCATTGGAACCATCACGATTTTGACGTTTGCATTTGTACGCAATCGCGGCTACACGGGACTCGAGCGACAAACGTGTAAAAAGTTTTCCGTCAAAATTTGTTGTAAAATTAGAGCGCCAATCGAATATGTTTACGTGATGTATGACATAATCGCCATATTATTTAATAGACGTAATTATCGTATTCGCCCCCAACAACGTGTATTTCATAGCCTCAGCGCAATTATTAACGTCGTAATATAAATTTTATAAAAATATTACAAAAAAAAAAAAAAAAAATTATAATATTTTATAATATGCGTGGAATTGTCGTTGATCGATTTAAATCGAACGATATTACTAGAAATAATGCGTTTGAAATGTTCGACAATACTATATTGGATTGATAATGGGTATGAAAACTCGTTCTTTTTTTTTCCAACGTATTCCATTCGGCTCGTTTCACCGCGTACCACGTCCATTGCGCAAAATCACGTCTTCGTGTGATGTGCTTCGATTTTGTGTTTGAAAGACCGGAGTACATCGATAAATATATTTCGTTTTTATTTAATTGCAATAAGACGTAGATTACCGTAATACGAAATCGGCGTTTTTTTCTTCTTTTTTTTTAATCCTTTTATAAATAATAGTTTCCGAAAAAATGTTCAATTAACGTATTCGCGTTTTTCAAATAAATATTACGGAATAACGGCTGGGGGCGACGCGAAGCGGACTCTCGTAATGCCCTCCAAGAGTAATTAGGATAATTGTTTGGCCGCGTATTCTCCTGCGGTGACATTTCTGTTTGAGGAGGCTTTTATATTCTGAGCGTGGCCGAAGAAGCTATTGGCTCTACATTGGCATTTATTATATTTTGTTTTTTCTGTCTGCGACTTTTCGACTGGAAAGAGTAGTGCTCGTCATGGTAGCAAATGTTGCCGGGACAATAATGTACTCTGAGGGAAGTTATTTTTCCATTACCTCGACGGTTTTAAAACGAATAAAATAATATAACCGCGAATATATTTATTATTATTTTTTAATTTTTTTTTTTTTTTTGTTTTACGATAACGGCAAATACGTTGTTTTATCGAAATTTACTATCGTATTTCCTCAGAATTTCGAAACCAACCATTCCGGGGAGTAATGAAAAGTACACCGGAACGCGTAACGTCGCACTATATCGTACCGGTATAATCAAACAATTTCTTCCGATTTTCAAACTGTTTTTTTATATCATTTGATTAAATGTCGAACTAGTGTTTGAGTAGTAAAAAGGATAACATTTGGTATATCTGTTTTATTCTACATAGGCCATATGTTACTTTGGCCATTGCTTTCAGTAACAACGAGACTTCAAAAAAAAAAAATCTCAATCCAAATAATTCCAACAAGTAATTTCCATCCACTGTGATGCGACCGAGACTAAGTTTTTCGTCGGTTTCTTTTTAACAAATATACAAATTATACAAATTCCCGACGGTATACTATTATTATATATATTATTATTAATAATATATATTATTGTGTTACGCGTTCGCCCGTGGAACAAACGACCGTTTTCCGTTTTGGAAACGATTCAAAACGTCACGCTCGCACACAACGTATTATAATACCGATGAGAACGACCACTAAAGGTAACAGGTTGGGATACGCGCAAAGCGTACTAAACGCCTGGCGATATTCATTTCCCGTGGCGTAAAAAAAAAAATAATAATAATATAACGTTTATAATACGTGCGGGGTTGTAAAATTAATTTCTTTACGTTTATATAGGAAAACAAAAAAAAAACACGTAGTCCATCGAACGCGGTTCGGGCGAAGCGCAACGATATACGAGCAGCAAAATATTATTCGATTTTTATAACGTACAACTCGAATTAATGTCGGAAACAATTTATATATTTTACACTATTACATATATTATATATATATATACTCGTGTTTAAGCAATATAAATTCGAACGTCCCCCGGAGAAACACTTCGTTCCGAATATTATGTATTACACGGAGTTTTAGATTATTATTTATTATCACGCGTCAAACACCACTTTATATGTAATTTTGACACGTACCACTTCCTACTACGTTCATAAATTTCGAGACCGAATTTCAGAAAATCTGTGTTTACGAACACGCTGGTTGTATTAATATCGCCAAAAGCATTTTATTTATATATATTTTAATGCATTAAAAAATCACCGATCGAACACGAAAGCAATTGGGTTCGAGAAAAAGTAAAGCGGATAAAAACGTCGAAATTTCGTTAGAAGTGTAAATATTAGTAAATAATCTAAAACCCACGTAGGTACCGCCGAACTATTGATCTTGTAACATTATAACGTGCGCGTGTTTGATCGGAATACGGAACAGTATTATTAGACGAGTGCGGGAAAATCATAACGAAATCGCGCGCGCGGAGAAAACGGTTCGACCGAAATCGGAACAATAAAACGTATTGGAAATAACGAAATGACAATTAAGCCCGTTAAAACGCAAAAAAAAAAAACACGAGAACCGAACGTTATGAATCGACGTATTTATATAACGGTATAAAAAAAAAGAAAAAAATATGCGAACGAATCGCGTCACAGTCAGCGCGTTCCGTGACGTTACGTTAGGCCGTTCTCCTCCGTGTCGATCGACTTGATCAAATCGATTTCGGCTAGTGCGAGAAATATTCGTCCGATTCAAAAAGCTGTGGTTGAAAATCGCGCAGCGACCGAAATGTCAAAAGCGTATCATCACACGACAAAACGATTAACACGAGTGTAAATACGTAACATTTACAAAAGAAAAATACGTTTTTTTCTTTTTTAACATATTTTTATTTGTAAACCGTTTTTCGCATGTACGTGACAGTAAAACAATTCGGAGGGGGGGGGAAGCGTCGCTTTTCAGTCGTTTTTTTGCGTTAAAACGTCAAAAGCAAAAAAAAAAAAAATGAAAAAATCAATAGCCCCGTTTGAATCACACGGTTTTCCGCGCCAAACGTGTCGACGACGACGACGACGAATAATAATAATAATGACATTCTAAAGAACAGCGGGAAATGCGTCCGGAAATCACGAAAATCGCGTAAAACTAGACGAAACTATACTAAACGTGGTAAAGTTTCGTACCGCGGCGAACATATTTGTACCGTTGACTCGTAACGAATTTACGCGTGAGACTTTTACGCGTCGTTTTTACAAAATAAAAACGGAATCGTATTTCGAGAGCCAATCGATTGCGTTATCATTAGAATTGTACTACTTTTATTTTTTTTTCTCACGAAAAAAATTCAACCGCGTTTCGTTGAAAATCTCGTTTTTCGAAATACGCTTTTCAAACGGTTCGACCCAATGCGGATTTCAAATGGTAACGAAAAAAACATGAATCGCGTGTCGCAACGGCGGCGCGTTCGTGACGAATATTACTTTTCGCGCGTGCACACTGGTGCAGGTTAGGTAGTTATCACACACTCGTATCGTGAAAACGTCACAACGTAACGCGATCCCAAGGTTGGGAGACAAGGTCGCCGCGGCATGAACGCGAGTCTCGTTAAAAAAAAAAAAAACCGCGCGATTCGTACAATATTTATTTATAACCTTGTGCGAACGAATACGAATTTGATGATTAAATTGAAGATGTAATTTTTTTTTTTTAAAAAACGTTAATCGAGTCACTCGCGTTCTATAACGTTTTCACTCGATAAAACCGAGATAATTATCCCGTCTATAAACGTAAACAGATCGAAACGCTCGTTACACAAATTATGATCGGAAGAAATAATTTGGAAAAAAAATTTTTTTTTTCTTTACGTACACTCACATGGGTGTCAAGTTACATTTTCATTGTACGTGTATTAAAAAAAAAAAAAAAATCAAAAACCGTCGTTTCGGTGTTTTTCTTCTTCATTTGTGTCGCGTTTAAAAAATCGGGATATCGGGAAAACGGATTTCCTTCCGATCGAATCGATTGTTTTAAATTACGCGTTTGGAGAAAATTGAAAAACTTTCCGGGACAGGTACCGACTACAGATACAATTCGGAATGACGTGATATCATCTCCAGCGTTCGTTCTAAGTCGAGATTTTCTACGCGGAAAATTAAAGTATACAACAAACATCATCGCAATAACCAATAGCCTCTTCACTTCACTCAGAATCTAAAAATTATATATCAATAATGTTCATTAACACGCGTATTAGTACACGTTTTGCAAAAAATTACGTTTTTGAAACGCATTATCCATAGGTAGTATATCCGATATAATATGCTCGTCAACGTATTATTTCACTTCTTCATTTTACATTTTGCAAAAATGCGATATTTCGATTTGCAATGAAATAGTATATTATGAACGCGTATAACCGTTCCGAGACACATACGGTGTTTTCAATATCGTAAAAAAAAAAAAAAAAACTGAAATAAAAGAAAGACTAAAAATATATTTGAATTTAACGCATCGAATACTTGAAAAATTATTTCAATACTCGAGTAATTTACGACTCTGAATACAACGCATCGTACTGCGTGCAATGTGCAGAATTATTTATTTGGCGTTCGCAAAGAGTCTTCGTACGTGGATATAAAAACGTGAATTGCGAGCAACGACGTAATATTAATTTTTCTCGTCACGGCAACTAATCGCTCGTCGTCAAATAAAACCAATTTACTCATATGGTGTACGGGATTTCTTAAAAATCTTTGAATTCAAAAAACATTTTTTTCAAATAGAAACAAGCGAAAATCAGAATTGGAAAATCGGTGTTTACAAAAGACGGTTTACGTAACCTGGTGTGAATAAACGAGCAGAGAGTTTTACACGGCAAATAAGACTGATCGTTGATCCGATGAGTTAGAGAAGTAAGAGCACTTCGACTGATCATATTTTTTCACGGCTTATATGGTAAATAATATTGTCGAACGACTATTTCGTCGGTGCAATAGAGCCGTGTAATGGTGAAAACGTGTCTATGGCGGTCTGTGCAGAAAAATTAGCCGGAATATTTTCAAAGAGAAGAAACAGACGTACAGACGCGCTTTCGCGAACTCGAGTTTTGTAGACATATATCTCACGCGTAACACTTCCACATAAAACGTACTTTTTCGAGAACACGACCATGTCCGAATTCATTTTACGCGCGCCGGCGATACGTACATTATATTATGTTTTTCGACAAACGTGCGCGGAAACCGGACGATATCGATTCTGTTCCGTAGGCGCGCAATATAACATAATATCGCGTTTATAGACGTGAAATTTATGGAACCGTTAGGTGGTGTACGCGCATATAATTGGGTGTGCGCGATGGGGGAAAACGGAACCGCACTGCGTAAAAACAGGAACCGAATGGAAATATAATACCTAAATTAACATAATTTATGTCGAACAGCGAATACAAATACAAAAACGGAAATGAACAATAGCGGTGGCGATCGCGTAGTATAGTAATAAAATTAGCCCGATAAAAAGCGTGTAAAAATGAAGAACAAAATGTTTTCGCGTTTTTATTATTTTCTCTCGTGTTTTTTTTTTTTTTTTAAACGCAGTAATATTTTTACAAGATTTTCAAAAACGAAAAAAGAAGGTCACGACTGGACCGAAAAACTTTTTCAATATACTTAAATCGTGCTCTCGCTCACGAAATTTTCGTTCTTTTCCTGCTTCACACCAAATAATGTAAAAGCCCTACTACAAGTAATTGCTTCGATAGATATTTTATGCGTGTATAATAAATGCACGGTTAGGTTCGTTTTCCGCACACAGCTCGTCGTATAATTATTTTAATACTAATTTTATCGTTTCGAATCAAATCGTTTACAATATAATCACACACTACTGTCGCAATACTATAAAATTCGTATTCTGGTACGCGTATATTATACGTACAGAGTTGCATGTAAAAACTACTTATAATATTCCACAAAATAACGTAAACGCGTGCTCCAAAACTCCGTTTGTTCCTGATAATTTGATGATTAATTTTTATTACACAATGTTGTACACACATATATATATATATATATATTGTATAACATTCATAATAACATTAAATTTTGTACACTCGTATTTTATAAAAATAGTGAACGATTATCAAATATATATATATTTATATACTGTTTTTCCTTTTTTTTTTATTATCCCATATAAAATACGTATACAAACTTATATTTTTAAATTCCACTATTGATTTTTTGAGAATGTAAAATCGATATAACTATCGTAAGTTGTTGAAACGTTATTTGTGATTTGCTCGTTGAAAACGCTATTTTAAAAATCCGGAACGAATATTATCAACACATGACTACGTACCACTATGTTCAACTGTGAAAGCAATATATAATATTTATAAATGTAGTCGATTTTGAAGAGCAAATAATATGAGGGTACATTTTTTACATAAATTATGAGCGGAAAAATAGCGGCTTCGTGACGGCCAGCGTGATTTAATTTACATTAAAATAATGTAATCAACATTAAATTTTGTTAAAAATATTAGAATTAAAGTATAACATATTAAAGTATTTATAAAAAAAAAAAAATAATTTTTCAATACATTGCGCAAAGAGCGTTATTGAATTATATGCCGTCCAGGTTTTTAACGCTCCTCAAAAACTTCTTTTAATAGCCCAGAGAGAGTCATGATATATTACTATACATTACTACTGTAGAGTACTTTACATAGAATCAGATTTAACCATCGACGTACAGTATAAAGATGAAGTACCTAATTTAAAAAGTGAGCAGAAATCAAAGAGTAAATTATTAAATCATTTTGTTGTACATAATAAATGGAATATAATATCAGTAAAACAAACTGTGTCGTTTCGTATCAATTTTTAAGGAAGGAAGAGTCAAATCTTCACGCGACTTGGCAAAATCAAAAATCCAATCTCTGAGTGCGATGTATGTAAGAGAATCGCTAAAAGTGATTGAACGTAATAATGCGACCAGGAGCCGGAGTCTCTAAATCATTTATGCGGTGCTCGAAAAAAAAAAATCGATTACGTATGGGCTACTATAAAATGTATATAGAAACGAATAATTAATCACGTAATGTTTTCAACGTTCATTAAAAATACAATTTTAAATTATACCAACGAGGAGCACGAATCGGCGGTACTAACGTAATATTATATTATCTACAAACCACGACGTAAATTAAACATATGGAAATAATTCAGCTTCTTTTTTCAGTTTGTAATACTCGTGTTTATAAGTACACACACAAACGGTAACGAGTACGTTTGCACTGTTTCCTCCCGGTGGGCATTTCGAGAAAATAAATAATTTAAAACGAATCCCCGATGTTGTGGGGATGATTTGATGCGCACGCGCAGTGGATTACACGGACGGGAAATTGTATTCTTATGAATGTTTCGAATTTCGAAGCAATTATAAATCATCGTATTCGAAAAACAGAACTACGCAAGAAGAGTCCGGTTGTAAATAATAAACATGACGAGAATAACTGTATCGCGTTTTGGATAAGTATATGTGAACTTTTCTACGGACCAGAACAATAATAATAATAATAATAATAATAATATGCGGTGGAAACGAAGAGAACTTAATGACTAATATAAAAATATTTAACTCTTGTGTATATTTATATATTTTGTTCGTTTTCCAAAAAGAAAAATTATGATTTTTATACTTATGTCATATACGTATATATATATTGTATACAATAACAGTATTTTACACAATATATACAATAACATAGTCGCATTATATTAATAAAATATAATATATATATATATATATATATATACAGAATATTTATTTATAGGAGGAGAGTAGCTTTTTTGGGGTAAATTGCGATAGATACCCATTTCGAGAAAATTTCAACGAACAAAATGGTTATCTTCTCGCGTTTATTTTTTATTCATAATAAAATAACGAAAAATTCGTTTGTGTTGTATTTATATATATATATATATATATAATACAATAATTACATTCATTTTGTTAAAACGATGGAATCCGTAAAATTTTATACAATATTCTCTCTTGTGTTTGAAAACAAATTTTTATTGACGTTTTTTCAATAAAAATGTTGTCACCTACCTTTATCGACCGGCTGCTGATCGTCATATTCCGATGGAATATTATCTCGTCGGAGGCGGAATGAAATACGCTCGCGTTGTCTATTGAGTGATTTTTTTATTTTTTTTTCATATACGCTTCCGATCCCATAACAAATATCGGTTTTATATTTTCCATCATTACGCGTTCGAACATAATTTTTTTTATATATATTTTCAATTATCTTCTGGTCAAATATTAATTTCAAAGCGTATTTCCATACGTTTTTTCATTTTTATTTTTTTAACATATCGAAGATTTTTTTGTTTTTATTATTATAGCCAGCGAGTATTTTTAACAATATATATATATGCGCGACGCTGTCATACGCAGTGACGCGCGTGTCCCTGGATTTTAATATTTTTACACATAAATTTTATTATTTTTTTTATCATTATACTTACTCAAGTTGTGCGTAATAATTATTGTAACTCGCGATGTAATAATTTAGTAATGATATTGAAGCTATTTGATACAATTATTACATTTTAAACCGATGCAAATTTTTTTACAATATTCGGGAAAAACGTTAACTTTGACGATAATATTTGAATTAAAAAAAAAAGTATTACATAATTTATTTTATTTTGAAAAGAACAGTACTTTTTTTACGTGACTGTTCATCGAAAATACATTTTAATTATCTACCGTAATTTATCTTGTATACCGAATCGACAATAATATTTAAAAAAACGTTTTCAGTAGGAGGATGGAATAAATATAATACAAATCGAATGATATTATTATTATTATTATTATTATTATTATTATTATTATTATTATTATTATTATTATTATTGTGTTTATTTTAGCAATAATTTCTATTCATATCGACGGGGCCACAGGCAGAAGTGAAAAAAAAATAATCTTCATGACGTTTATTTTATATTTGTCGAAATATTTATTTTAGTTGGGCATAGGACTAGTGGCTTAAAAAAAAAAATCACTTAATAAATAAACGTGTAAAGCAATAAGCATAAAAAAAACGTGTAGCTAAAATTATTATTTTTTTAACTTAATCAAACACGTGTTTTTAATTTTAAGTAATTTATTGTTTTTTTTTTTTTTTTTTGTCAAATTATCAATAAAATGATATGACTGTAGTTTTACTTGTTGAAAATAGTCGCAACAATTCGTTCTCCTTGCTATATTAATATTATTTGTTTTCATATTAAATTACACACAAATTCCGTTTAAAACTGTTATACCGAATATTGAATAAATAGATTTTAATACGTTTACATTTTTAATAATTCCGCGGAGTGCTATAATTTTACTTTTGACCGCACAATCACGGATATAATATTCAGTATTCTTGTGCTTTTATCCTCGATTAGTTTAAAAAAGTTTATAAATAATGCGAATTATTGATAAAAGAATTAAATTAGAATTTTCGAAAAAGAAAAATGTTTACGTATACCTAAGTAATTGTTTCTCACTCGGCTCTATATATTTTATGATCGCACAAAACTGTCATGCAAAAGCTACGAATCCTCTGTTTTTATATTTTATGAGTCATAGACAAATGATCGTATTGAAAATGATCGTCAATGTTTTCCTAGACAATGCACGCGATAGTATTGCATGAACGAAATATGATAAATAATGAAAATGTGATAAATTCACGAATATCGAAGGAATTAATATTGAAACGGTGTTCAAAATGGGACAAAAGAAAATATTTATTAAGGGCCGTTGTTTTAAACGCTCTACAAAAGACTATATCGTTTTATAACGATGCCACATCGTCATTCGTGTTTTAATGAAAAGAAAAAAGGTAACGAAAGGCCGAATATCTGCGAAATTGTATTCATTTTTTTCCATTATATTTCAAAAAAAAATGTGTTCCATATTTAATTGAATAAATGTTATAACTAAATAATTCGACTTTTATTAAACGAGTATAATTTAAGCGAAATTATTGTTTTGAAAACCAAATGGAATTTGTTTTTCTTTTTCACAAATAAATATTTCGACGGTAAAATTGTTTGAAAAGTTATAGAAACCAACGTTTTAGATTTCTAACGTTATATACCGTGTTGTGAAAACGACAATTAACGCAAAACACAATATAGCGAATTACCGATATTAATTTCAAATTAGAATCTGCGTAAACGTTATTATAATTATTATAACCTTAAAACGTTAATTGTTTTAATAAAATATTTTATTAGTAAATTCTGCACTTCTTTTTTTTTTTTTAATCTGTTAGAAAAGTGGTAAGATTTTAAATTTTGGACACTACAGACTGTACTCCTAGTGTGCCTGTATTGATAACGATTTTACTCTTTCGAATACTTACGTGAAAATGCGGTTATTAATTAATTTTTTTTTTTTTGAACGTTCAAAAACACTTCTTGGCTGCGTGTAAACTTTACTGCGACGACGGTGTTCTGCGCACGGTAGTCGATGAGTCGACGATGTGCATCCAAGAATAGTACAGTAGGACCAGTTTTGTGAGCAACGTAGGTGTACGATATGATCAATTATAGCGTGTATTAATTAAAACTCGAAATTAATTGTCGGAAAAGAGAGAGAAAAAAAGTTAATGCTTAAAAGAATATGCGTGTTTTTTCATCGAATCGTCTTAAACAACAAAATTACGCATTTGAAAATGTTTAATTATTATTTCTCGATGAAAAAGAAAAAAAGAAAATATTTCGTGGTATTCATTAATACCGAACAATGTGAATTTATTCGTAAGATATTAATTTTAATTTAAATAAAAATCTTCTCGACAAATAAATAAATAAATTAGACAAATAATATCGTCTGACAAATATCAACAGGTGATACAACAATTGTTGAGAATTTAGATTTATGTGAAAAATATTACGTTAATCAACATTTAAGCGAATTAAATAAAAATTATTATTGTAAAGAATGAACTAAAATATTTTCCAAAAATTCCGTGTACCGCGTCTCATTCAAAAACCATACTCCCCATGCCGACGATGGTCTTGTGATTGTCACCGTACACGATATTTAAAGGAATACAATTTTTTTTTTGTAATATCACTCAATAACCATCGAAATAAACTCAATAGATTTAAGACGATTATTGACTATTATTGTGTGGCGAAATCGGAAAGAGCTCTGTTACAAGAGAAATGAAATTGTATGATTTGAATAAAAATAAATAAATAATGAAAACGAGCTCACGCGAACGGGTATATTTTTTTGCCACGTGAATTTTTATACATATACAAAACCCAAAAAGAGGAGTGTTGTAAATTGATTTGGTAATAAACGATCGTCCTCCATAACCATTGAATATTACACGAATTTAACGAGCGTAAAATAATAGTAATAATAATAATAATAAAAAGATACACGAAATAGAATAAAGAAAAACGCGTCAATTCAACAAGGTGGAAATTAAACGCATCTAACTGGTAATTTATGGAGATAGTATAAAAAAAACTATATCGTGTACGACGTCGAATTTCCGCTGGTTCCGCTGGAGATCACCAAATGAGAATATACAAAACGTATAATAATATGTCGGTACCGGCAATAATGCGAATAAATAACAACAACATTTTTCCGATAATATAATATAATATGAGTTATATAATAATTCAATTTGTGATATAATATAATTTTATATATTTTTTAAACAAACGATTAATAAACGTAATATATTCGCGCGCGCGCGCGTGTGTGTGTACTGTATAGAATATATGTATGGATAAATATATGATATTAATAATAGTAAAAATAGAGATAAATTCATAATATTAGAATATTATCGTTAAGAATCTAAGTTAAATAAATTAATAAATAAACGTGAATTCTAAAACAAAAAAACTTAATGAAAATCTATAATAATATATGAAAATAATGAGAGAAAGGAAAAAAAAGAAAAAATAATTTAACGTAATTGTTAAATATTAATCATTTAACTTTGTGGTACATCGAATAATAATAATAATAATAATATTTGAATCTGAGCGCCGACTTCGGTGCGGGACCGGTCGAGGCGAAACGTAATTTAATTTGTATTTTTTATACACTGCCGTACGTGAACGTCGCGTATTCGAACTGTTGAATTTTAATAGACGTTTAATCGATTGAACCGAATGGTAAGCGAAAGAAAAAAGAAAATGAATTTAAAAACGAAAAATAAATAACATTATACAGTACACGTATTCGTGTCGTACAAGAAGACGACGTGGTTTCTGGAAACCATTTTCACACGAACACACCACAAACATCAATAATAATAATATTACTATTGTCTTAATACTAATTTTCTATATTTTATATTCTACGGATTCCATTATAGTAATTATTATATAACACGATATCGACGAATTAACTAAAAAAAATTCTCACTGGCATGCGCATTATCGGGTGTAGTAATTTACATCGAGACGTCGTTGACGCACTCGTTCTTAAAAGCGCGGGGATGGGGCAATGGGAATTTTAAATTATGACGTTATTTTCGGCGTTACACGAATAGGACCGAATCGAAGATTGAAATTAAAGTTGAATGAAAAACAGTGTGTGAGGTTGGGTGTGGTGAACAACGAATGAAGAGGAATTAGCTCAAGATACAGATGGATTGGTGGTCAGTTGGCAGTATCGCGGCAAAAACGAGGCCCTCGTAAATGCCAACGAAGAAAGAACATTTAGATTTTGTTTCCAAAAACACGAAAATTAATAAAAAAAAAAAAAAAATTGAATAATCCCGTTAGATTTAGGCATTTTTTTTTTTTTACGAATTGTATTCAACGGCATTGATAACGGTGAAATGTGTAAATAACACGAAAAATGGCCGGAGAGTCAAAACGGAGTAAAATTATTATTGATTTAAACAATTTGCCGAAACGTTTAACTCAATATATGCGCATGCCTACACGAGACGTTACACACAAATATAAATCGACACACGAATAAAATGTGAAATTTTTTTTTTTTCGTTTTTTTATGTTTTTCTTCATCCGCGTTTATTCTAAACGAGAATAACGCGAACGCTATGACATACTACTGACACACACACACAAAAAAAAAAAACAACAAATTAACGAATTAAATTATTCTAAAACGTATGCCGTCGAGGAGTTAGTGATTCGTGTGTGGAAATATATCGCGCGAAAAAAAAAGTAATCCATAGGACTCCAAGAACAGAATCAAAAACGAAAAAAATCACTGGAGTTCAAAAAGACGTTGAATTTGAAATCTATCTCTCAGGGACGAAGGGGCGGGGGGAACTTTAGTTTATAAACGCAAATCGGTTAAGAAATTTACACACGTGAACTGTTGTAGTTGTGTGAGAATACATTTTGAAAATTCCGATTTACGTGTCATTTTGAAGGAAGTTCGAAAAAAAAAAAAAGAAAAAAATCGAACTATTTCGTAGGAATATCCGCATGCGAAAATAACGCGCGCGCGTCTATTATGATTTGTGTGCCGTAACACGGGAAAAGAATAGATTTTTTCGCGCTTTCCTCTTCGACGCGGCGTGCGCGCGGAAATAAAAGCGTTTCGAACGTTATAACAACACCGATCGGGAAGACGGCATATATTATTTCGGCGTGTAGAAATGTTATATTGAAATTGACGGGGTAGAAGAGTTCGTCGTAATGGTTCGGATGGATTTGAATGACGAGAAAGAAAAAAAAGAAGCGCGTTTCCGTGTTCAGTAGTTGGGGGGTGGGAGGCTGGTTAAAAAACGACTTCGGGACTTTTTCCGTTTTGCGCTTAAACGATTATGGCGTATTACGCGGAGATTAATTCGCGCGACGAGTCCCACACACGAAAAACGGCACTGAAAATTATGTATCGCCGCTGTAGATTTTATTTATTTTTTTCAAACGTAAACATCAATTGGATAATAATTTTATATAAACAACATCGTTTAAAACGTAATATTGTATACGCACACACATCTATAATAAGACTACCGGTCCCTCGGCCCGAACGACAATAACGATCGAATTAAAGTTTTTCTTTTTCAATAACTTTTCGAGAGACACGTTTAATGTTTACAAACGTTTTCTTCTTATTCTTCTTCTTCTTCTACGCAGTGTATAATAACGTCGCGCGCGAATAACACGCATCGCGATACGCGTATTTCCTCGTACGCACTCGCCGACACTCGCGTCGCGTTCGAAATGGATTTTTTTTTTTCTTTCTTACACACAAAGTATAAAACGCGTCTCGGAAACGTGAAAAAAAAAATCGTCGGACGCGCGCACTGGGAAAAAAAATTTCCCGTTCGCGGCGGAACGGCAACGTCGCCGCCGCGGAGCGTCCGTTGCGCTCGCGTTTAATATTCTTCGTTTTTTTTTTTTTTTGTTTTCGTTAATAACCGCGCACGGTCCAACGAGACACTGCCCCCACCACACACACACCCCCCCCCACCAACGACGTACAAACGTGTCCGTCGCGCGGGGATTTTTTTTTTTCCCCTACCACACGCGGGCCGACCCGCGTTGGTGGGGGAGGGAGGGGTGTTATGTTCTTGCGGCGGAGAGAGAGAGAGCGAGAGAGAGAGTGAGACGTCCTGGAACCGGACGGCGGAACGTGGCCGGCGTGAATCGCCCGGAATCGGTGACGCGCGTCTCGGATTCAGACGGTTTAATCACGAGCGGCGGCGGCGATACGAGCGTAGCGCTCGCGTTTATCTCTTCGTTGCACGCACGTACACACACGCTGAGACGCGGTAAACGGTCATTGTCACGACGCGGAAAACGATGCGAAACGGTCGTACGCGTCGCGTTCGATAAAACGCATTTCGGTAAAAAAAAAAAAAAAAAACGTTTTCACGAGGAAAACCGTTCGGTCTTCAACTGTTTTTATAATATTGCGTTCTACAACGTCGCGTCATTTCGTACCGACTGTACGAGCGGTGTTTTTTTTAGAGGGAACAAACACGATGTGATACGCGATTTGTGTACGGAAATCGTGCTGGATTGTCACTCGTTGACGGAAAACGGTATTGACGACGACGACGACGACGACAAAGGTCGTGTGTTTCAGGAGTTTTCTCGTCTCGATTGAAGAAAAAACACTTTGTATTGTTTTTGCTACGCCGCTGGGGGCAACGCGCGCGCTCTTATTATATTATTGTAATTTATTATTATGCGTAATAAATGATTATACGTAATATTTATTATATAATATATGTGGAGAAAAAAAAATTTTTTTTTTAATCGTATAACTCTATAATACGTTATTGATACGTTATAATATATTTTGGAACACTCGCGTAAACTGTATTTTTGAAATATTCGAATAAAATTCAAGTCAGCTGAGTACGTGTAAGCTTATTGACACCGAGTCGATGTCGAAAAAGAAAAAAAAAAAAAAAAAGCTCAAGCCATAGTGCGTTATGAATTTTTTTTTTTTCCCCCCACTCGTTTACGGTTTGTTTCGATTCGATTAAAACATTTTATAGGCGATTAGAAATATCGAAATGAACGAGTTTAGAGTTAAAAAAAAAGCCGAAGTTACAATTAATTTTTTTTTTCATTTTGCTTTTTTTTGGCACGCAAAGAAAACATATACATAATAACGGCTAAATTTATGTTCCGTTTTTTTTTTTTTTTAAATTTAAAATTATTTTTTTTCTTGTATTTTTTTTTTAAATTCATACGAAGTCGTGAGGTTTACATCCTACGCATAAGACGTATTATTTAATTTATACGTCCGTATCGAACGCGTTCGAATAGAATATAATTTAAAAGAACGACAAAAAAAAAAAAAAAAAAAACAGAAATTAAGTCCGCTATAATGAAATAAGCGAATGAAAGTAAATGGAGTTCACTGCAAATTGAAGCGTATACTTTACTCACGCGTGTTCGTCCAGCAGCGTTGACATCGAAAACGGAAAGTGGCAATTGATTATCATACACACAATCCATTTCTTCGCAGACACTTCTTCGCGCTTCTGTCATTTGCAATCGGAACGCGTCGTAACGTTTTTTTTTTTGTTTGTTTTTTTGTTATTTCGTTTTTTGACAATTTACAGCGACCATTCCACCTTGCATAACGACTGAATCGTGCAACAGTCACAGATCCCTGCAGTTACTTTAATCGTTAAAACGGTTACGTTGCGAGATGTGAAATTTGCGCGTACGCGAAAATCACAAAACGATTGTTGAAATTAAATTATTTATAGAATAATTATTTGAGTGTGTGTGTGTGTGTGTGAATACGAAGAGAAATTTACGTTTTTCAGACAGTATAAAATAAATTATCGATTACTTTTGAGAATCGTCGGAGACGATAGTGAGAGAGAGAGAGCGAGAGAACGGGTGGAAAAATGAAAAGAAGAATAGAGAGAGAAAAAAAAAAACGTCGGCGACGCGTCGTTTATTTTTTTTCCTTTTCCCCCGCCGGTTTTGCCGGAGGAGACACTTTCTCCGTCTTGACGTCGACGACGTCGGTTTTACTGACGCTGGCGGCTGCTGCCGCGTCGGTGCCGGCGGCTTCATCTTTGACGGCCGCGGCGGCGCTCTGCTTGGCGGCCGCGATGGTTCTGGCCGCTTTTACGGCTCTCGCGTTGTCCTCGATCGCCTTCTGCCGTTCCTGGTACCGACGCCGGCGTTCGGCCGTGGACGACGACAGGGCGGCGTAATACGCCGCGTCCATGTCGCGCACCCGGCGACCGTTTCTCATCGTTCTCCAGTCCACGCAAGTGCATCCCGGCACACGGACGTTGCCGGCACAATTGTCGACGCACCTGTCCGTGTTGCTCAGCGGCCGGTACGAGCCCAGGCACGGCAAAAACGACGCCAACACCGTGCAAATGTACGGCCACTTGCGGTCCGCGGCCGTCCGTTGGTAACGGCGTTTCTCCGCGAACGGGTTCCTGAACCACGTGCGGCTGTTGCGCTCCAGGCACCGAGCCGTTCTCTTCACGCACGGCAAGTGTTCCAGCGCGTTCACCAGCGTCTCGTTCGTCTGGTCCGACACGTCCACGCCGAACAACGTCGTCTTCAAGTACTTGCAATTCGACTGGCACACCGAACACCGGCAACGTTTGCACACGTGGCACGGCACCTTGTCGCCGTTCTCGCTCCGCTCCTCCTCGTTTTCCGGCCATGTGTACGCCGCTTTCCACGGCACGTAGGCCGGGAACTCCTCGACACCGTCGTCCAGCTGCGTGGACGGCGGCGCTATCGGTCTCATCAGTTCCTCCTCGCTGATGGACGTGAAATCGATGAACGGCCGGCGGACCGCGGCGCCGGCGGACGTACTGGCGACGGCGGTCTTCGTTCCGGCGGACGTGCCGGCGGCGGCGTCGGTGGCCTTTGCTTCGGCAGACGTACCGGCGGTGGCCGCCGCAGCACAGGCAGAAGTACCGGCGGCGGCGGCTGCGGTGGCGGGCTGCTGGCGAACCGGTTTCGGTTTGGTCAGTGACGCGGAACGCCTGTCGCGCACCGCACCCTTGCGCTCGTGCCGGTATCCCGCCGTCTGCGAGCGAACCGGCGGACTCTCGGGCCGCGGTTGGACGACGGCGGCGACGGCACCGATCGCTTCCGGACGCCGCGAATACGACGCGAACGCGGAACGCGAACACGTCTTTTCCGACACGTGCGCGCGCTCGCGCGTCACGTTCTCGTCGTCCGGTTTCTTCTTCTCGGCCGCCATCGCGATCATAAATCCGGCCGTGTGCAGGTACGGCGCTGACGCGTAAATCCCCCGGTCCTTGCGCGCAACGGCCGCGCCGCGCCGGCGTTCTAGTGACGTAGCTGCGGCGGCGGCGGTGGCGGCGGTGTTACGTTCTTCAATAGGTGTGTGAGTCTTTTTTTGTTATTTTTTTTTTCCGTTACAGTAAGTGTAATTTGTCGGTACGGACGCTCGGCGGCGTGCACACAATGCAGAAGTTAGGATTCACAAGGCCGAGTCACGGCCAGCAGGGCAATATCTGTCGGCAAAAAAAGAAAACACGTATTTTTCTTTACAATTATCCATGTATAATTTTTATTGGTCCGCGTGCCGTTTTTTATTTCTTATTTTTTACAAAAAACGTTTGACCGGCACACGAACGAAATTTCTGTTTTTTCCCCCCGCCGTGGCGCATTAAACCGACTACGAAAAGACATTTTTGTTTTTTTTTTTATGTTTTATTAGTACCGATAATACAACGGTAATATAACGTACAATTTTTTTCCGGTATACCGACGTGAATTGAATTTATGTAATCCCTTTTCTTTTTCAACGAATTCATACACGAGTACATAACTCGATTTCGTTTTATTTTATTTAAAAATATTTTTGAAAACAAAAAAAAAAACGTATTTATAAACTCATCGATTCCCCGTCATGTACACACAGCACTGAGATTATAGCACAGATCACACGAGTGCAGACGGATCACTCGCGATGTAACCACAATGAAATTACGTCGTTCGGTAGACCACAAATCAGTGTTATACCGCGTGATAACACAATTATACATGTAGGAGGTATCGAAAATTTACACTCTATTCCCGCGAAAATACAGAAATTAATCGAACAAATATTGACGTATACAGAATACACACGATATACAGAATAAGAGGATTGAAAAAACGATAACGGATTTCGATTAGTTTGAGTTGAATGTCACGAGAACTGTGAACGGTTTTTGTTATTCGCGTTGATTAAACGCTTACCATTAGGTGTGTGATAATTGTCACCGTCATCTCCAAACAGATATCGGTCGTTTAAATCTTTGAACTTAAGTGATGTTCGCAACACCGCGCGGCTCGCCGTCCAATATAATCACTATTTATTTACATTAATACGGTGACGAATAATGAGCGGGACGATTTGTTAACTCCTTACTAAACGAACGGGCCCTGATGATTGCGGGCTCGATTTTAATAAAAGTTTTCTTCTTTTTTTTTTTTTCGTACTTCGTACGGAGTTCTGGACAAAACGTCCGTCTCGTGCCACGCGAACCGCTGTCACGTGCACGACGGATTAATTATTTTTATATGACACCGGAATACGGTTCCTAACTCCTACACACCGGCAAATCTGGGAATCTAGAGACACACGGATAAACAATAGCGTAGTTATCACAACGTCTGCACAGTACCGTCGAGAATCACGGGCGGAACGGTAACTGAATTCAATCCGGGAGATTAAAATTCATCCAGGCCAAAAATCAAATGTTTTTTTTTTAAATTGTTTAATTGAAATGATTCTACGCATCAAAATAAAAAAAAAAAAAAAAAAAATGAAATTATAAATATTTTTCAATTGATCGAACAGACGAAAACGTATTTACTAATAAATTACTTGTAAACTAAAATAATAACGGGATAACATTGTATCACATTAATTTCATACATCGGAATAAAAACATTATCTACGTAGACAAAAATTAATTTAACACTTTAAATTCATAATTGAAAAAAAGTAAAAAGTATGTTTTCTAAACGAAATTTTAACCGTAATAATATCATAAAAAAAAATGTATATATATAAAAAACAATTAACGGAGCATCGCCGTTTCTATCTTCTCCGGCATTGTTTCAAAGATTAAGAGTACGTTTTTCTTTCAAATGAAAAAAAAAAATTTACAATTAATCCTAGTTTGATTGATGTACGCACGAGCTTTTCGCGTAAAGCCTTTTTCGCTCTCATCAAATCGCTTATATATTTCCTCCGCGATACACAGTTAAGTCCCTTAAGTCCATATTATACGCATTTCCACAAATTACGCTTTAACCCATAAAATTATCCACGTCAATCCCGTTGTGTTCTAAGTACGTAATAAAGGCCAATATACACTTTTATGCACGAAATCGATCGATTTTTGATATTGGAAGACAAACTCGTAAATAATTGGATCGGCCAATATATTTTAATTAAATTCTCGTAACCCACGCATAAGCACACATCTGTACTTGGCCGTGACCGTATTGTATAGCGAAAACGTAACGAAGTAACGTTGAATTTTGTCTGTAGACGAAATTAAAAGTACACATTTACGGTATTGTGAAAAAAGAAAAAATTTTAGAAATATTTATGTCTCAATCATATATTACACGTAACGTCAGTACGGCAAATTGCGTATTGTTATGTGTATTTGACTATTTTATATACCTACTCTTTAAATTTACATCAAAAACCTTTAGAATTGGCAATTTTATTTAATGCCAAACGTGTTATAATCAATTTGTAAATTTATATATATTTTTATGTAAATATACAATTGAGCCAATGACTA
This sequence comes from Chaetogeoica ovagalla, assembly GCA_032441825.1. NCBI lineage: Eukaryota > Metazoa > Arthropoda > Insecta > Hemiptera > Aphididae > Chaetogeoica > Chaetogeoica ovagalla. The sequence goes on from CM063744.1 coordinate 3,916,200, forward strand.
AAATTATAGAAAATAAAAAAAATATATTAGTCGGTTTTTTTTTTTATTAATTTTCTTTATTTACTACAGGGATTTTGGGCAAAAAATAGTCATTACCGGCTATTAAGCGAATAAGAACAATAATATAACGGCCGAATAAAATATAAAAACGAACAAAATATAAAAATTACGAGGTATTACAATAAAAAAATCGTAGAATATAAAAATGAAAACGGCAAAGAAATTGTGTACGTAGTAAATATAATGATTTTGATGATTGAATAAAAATTTGTTGAGAAAAAAAACAATATTCATATTAGTTACACGTACGGCACATAATAATAATACTGTGTGTGTGTGTAATCCTACCAAAACTGAATTCATATAAATATTGCGTTGTTTATATAAAATGTCATTGGATTAGAAGAATAATTTATTATATAGAAAGCGTTGTCGTCAATGGATGGCTCTTTTCATGAAATATTATTCATTATGTCCAATTATTATTACTCTTAGCTTATATTCTTATTGTATTGAATGACAAAGATTATATTTTATTTGTAAATATAAAAAAAAAAAAAATTAGATGTCATAATTGGGCGATTAATTTATAAACAGGTTTCGCGAAAATTTTAATTTAAATTGGCTTTATATATTCCATTTCACACGTGTCTTATTTTTTTTAACTCCTGTTCGTTTAATCGATATAAACTTCAAATTACAACTACACTTGAGTTTGTAAATTTCAAGGCGTTTAATTTTTACTTAAATTATTTAAAATAATGCCTAATCGTTATTGTTTGAAAACTGTTTTATTACTCTATAAATGTAATTGTATATTTGAATTATTATTTAATATTTTATCGAATTTTTTTTTTTTTTTTTTGATAAGATATTTCGTACTACACAACAGTTAAATTATTTATTTGTTTAGGGTTTTAAAAAATAAAAAATAAATATTTTCTTTGATATTTCCACGTGTTCTTTTCACCGCGTTCGAATTATTCATTTTATAATTCTTTTATTTAAGTGATTTTTTTTGTTCGTTTTTACTATTTTATCATACTGCTTGCATTCACCGGGTAATTCAATTGACCAGATATGGACATCAAAAAAGAATACCGGGTCGGTTAAATCGTTTATTGCGCGAACACATTATAGAACGCTATGAAATCGCGGGCCGCCGACTAAAAAAAATATTCTACAAGCGTAGAAATTATTCTTATAAAATATTCAATTCATTCCCATACGAAACGTTTGTCGCGTGACTCGTTGAAACAGTCAAAAAGAATAGTCACAACTGAAAAAAAAATAAAAAGCACCGCCAGTTTTTCGGGTGACTGAAAGGACTGTCGTCAAATTGAACGTTTTTCAAAGCGGACGTGTTAACGAAACGCGCTTGTTCCGTCTGTTACGCGTACAATGATCTCGTTAGATATTCAAAAAAAATTAATAACGATAGTACAAGCCGACGGTAAATAATTTTTTATTTTTTCTGTTAAAAGAACCGTACCGAGAACGTATTAAATAATGCGTATATTGTAAATGATTTTACTGTGCGCGCGCGAGGCGCACGGTTTTTTCAGGCGTAGACCACCTTCTCCATCGTTCGGTTTGAATTCGATTGATGATTCGCTCGTATCGTATCGTATTCGCGCTGAATGACAATGGCACGAGCCGCGCCGAAACGTGTTATCCCCGTATAAGGTGTAATAAAATCTTGAAATAAAATTGAATTGTTAAAAACCGTCACGGACGAACGTATTCGTAAGTTTAATTTTCCCGACTCGCTCTAAACACCGTAAAATGTGAAAATTATTATCATTATTATTATTATTATTATTATTATTATTATTATTATTATTATTATTATTATTATTATTATTATTATTATTATTATTATTATTATTATTATTTTGACAATGTTAGTGGTCGGATTTTTTATTTTATTTTTTTCGTTTTATGACACCCCGGTGTCATCAATTCTTACACGTGTTAAGCAAGACGCTTATTTTTAATAAATTTGTAATTTTTTATAACATTTTATAATAATAATAATAATAATTGTTATTAGTATATAATACGATATTAATTTATTACGCAATTTGACGCCTGGCCCGCTCTGGCAAAATTGCGGCGGATTATTGTCGGTTCCAAATTAAATTTTCTACAAACAATTCTCTCCGTCAATGTCGAAATTTAAACTCGTCCTGTGCACAAAACGTACCGGAATTAAGTCACGAGTACAAAATGTTCGACACGCGATAACTTTTAAATTTATAATTCAAAACATTCCTCCGTTAAACTGTAGATTATTAAATATTAATTTACAGATTTTTATGGAAATTTATAGGGTTTTACGAATTTTCTTAAACACCGAGACGTGTTCTTGTGTCGTTGGTTGATTTTTTTTTCATCACTGGACAGTGGCATCAAATAAATTGATTATCAATTTCATCCTAACCTATTATCAGAACTGTGTTATTAACTACGAAAATATAATATAATATTGTGTTTAAATGGCGAGCGAATGAAATGTAAGGGGAAAAAACAGAATTCTCGTATTGAAAAATAAATTTAAAAGTTTATTCAAACGATATTTGTGATAAAAGTGAAGGTTTGTTAAAAATAAATTATAAGCAAAAAAAAAAAACCCCGTCAGATTATTACTTTTTGTTAAAACACGGTGTCACGTTATTTTCAAGAATCGAGCGAATATTCGATAGAATTCCATTATTTTTGTCGCATTTAAGATTTCAATGACATAATCGAAATTATTGTGAAAAAATATTCAATTGTATATAGAAATATTATCAGAAATTCACATTGAGAAACGCACGAGTTGACGAGTCGAAATATGATCATTATAAAGTTTGTTCACAAGTAATCATAAAAGTTTTTTTTTTTTTAATTTCGAAACAATAACGGTAAATTACAAAACGGATTCGGTTTTTTTTTTTTTTTACCGAAAATATTTAAATTATTAACATCAGAACGACAGGTGGGTGGTATTATTATATTGACATTGGCAAATTATCGACAAACACACACAGTAATAATTAAAAATAATTGTTACCGTATAAAAGATTTAATGGAAAAACAAACGATATTATTCCAAAAGCGTAGAATTTTACATATTTTTTCTGTGTCAGTTATGCCCGTCAATTTCTCACTCTACACGGAAAATGTTATTTTGTTTTCGAACATTGTAAAACGTTACACGGACTACACATTTATTTGTAAATAAATTGTCGCGTTTACAATGAAAATACGATTAAATTTATACGAACGCTGAAAACGGTCAGACGAAATGAAAACAACAATATGAATTACAAATATACCGCGTCCATAAACGGCGATATTTCGACGGTAAATTTATTTAAATGGTATTTTACCCATTTCAACATTTACGACTTGCGTCAGATATTTTGTTTTCGTTATGTCTCTCGAAACGCGGTAGTTATTCCTGTATCCAAATAATTATTTAAACTATTATTATATATTACGCTTATAACAAACAAAATGATATTGTAATTTGAAATAATTTGTTCGCTATATTTTTGGGTTATACAAAAAAAAAACTATTCAGAATGTTACTTAATCAAACACTTCGTGACACAATACTTGTATTCCCTAAGTATTTTGTATACTTTCAGAATAATTTTATTATTATTTTAACTAGTTTTCGACAATATGAATATTAAATATAGTAATTAATTACAATATTATTTTATCGAAATTAAACAGTCATCAAAAATTTATTTGGGAGGTTTAATGATTTTTTTTTCTGCGTTTATAAATACTAACTAATAAGTAAATTAATAATACCGATTAATTATAAAACGTAATACAATTTTATTATAATAACAGTAAGTGTAATGAAATTCGATTATTTGATCATGACTGGGCTCAAATACCAAATATAGCAAGACGATTGATAGAATAATTAAAGCCGTTTCAAATATCTATTGACGCTAGTCATTACTTATTTTTTTTTTCTAAAATAATTACTTTTTCCATATTTAAGTTTATTTTAAATTTATTATTTTTATGTGTGTACTGTTTAAAACGCGAATTAAATATACATATATATATATTCGAGAATACTATACCCGAGTCTAATATTACATCCGAAATACGCGATTAATACACTTCAATCTACATAGGTGTTACAGGTGAATTTGAAATATATTTTTTATTGAATTGTAAAAGTAGTCACGATGGCTGTACTGTATAATAATTCGTTTGGTATATTATAGCAGCGTCTAGTGATCATACACGTACAAACTACTAGCGCATTTCGTAATAAATAATAATAACGTCTGAAATGTATAAAATTGATTATATACCCGTTTCTTTTTTACGTGTAAAAATATTATACGTATATATATGAGTGTGTGTGTTATAATAAAAAATAATTTTATAATGCGTTCTGTATCGGTTGGATAGTTTCCATCCATAGAATAATAATAATATTGTACTTGAGTAATACGGTATGTGCTCGGTGAAAATAAAACGATCTCTCGTGAATTCATTATAATTATTTAACTCGTATACTTCGTTTCGTGTCCGAACGATTGAACGATGGATTTAATCATAATCGTGATTATGAAGAAAAGAAGAAAAGTTTAAATTAAAAGCAAATATTTTCATGCGCGGATATTCGCGATGAAAAACAAACAAAACGCGATAATTGCCGGCGGCAGCGTTGTGTTCGAAATTCGTTGAACCGGGGCTAATAATTAATTTATCGCTGAGATTTGAATAACGTAATAACTAGTAGAACACAAGTTGTGATTATTTGCGTAAGTTAAGAACAAAAATAATAATCGATAAATTCGAAATTCGAAAAAAATTAATTCGATACGATACTGAAACGTTTTGACAACAACGAAATTACGTAAAAGTCGGTATTATTACATAACGTTTGAAGGAAAAACGTATAAAAGTTTTATATACGTTTACTTATACCTATGAATATAACGCAATTGGTTTCACAATAGTTGTGTCAATGAAATCAATCGTCGTTATATTTTTTGTATTGTTACGAGTGCTGGTATCCAGAGATAATTTTACATCAATAAATATTATCACCTTGTATTTTTAAGTGTTAGATGTGTCGAAGTAAGAAATTAACGGAAATATTCGATTAATATATTATTATTATAATTATTATTATTATAATTATTATTATTATTATTGTTGTTGTTGTTGTTGTTGTTGTTGTGTTTAGGAATTAAATCAATAATAACAATGGATTATTTATGAAATATATTTATTTCGTCCGAAAGAATTCGCCAAGGATTTTATTGAAATTATTAATTTTTTGTAAAGATAAACGCGTATGGGATAAATAAATTAAACCACTTATACCGTACGTAACAGCTAAGACGTTACTTGAAATTTTCAAATTATTTCATAAAAATATATAAAAGTCTGAAAACATAAGTTACGTTTTTACATATACGTATAAACCGATAAAAATTCAACTGGTAAAATCGACGACACGATTAATAAAATAAATAGCACGTACTTAACAGAAATAAATATAAACGTAGAATAAACTAAATACAATTGAAAATATTTTACGTAGAAACCGTTCGTAGCAAAAAATCGCAACTAACCGTAAATATGAATGCGATTATTGTGGAACGGATTTCTGGTTAAAAAAAAAAAAAAAAAAAATACTAATAGTAATTTATTTTAACGATATTAACAATAAATATGAACTCGAGCGCAGCAACACCGTTCGTCCAAAAATCGCATTTTACTTTTTGTTCGCCTTTTATTTTCTAAACTTCGACAACAACCCCTCAACATTAAAAAACCAAAAAAATCATCGAGTTCGCCTTTTTTTATATTTTATATATTAAAAATAAACCGAACTCCAATAATAATAATAATAATAATAATAATAATAATAATCGGAGAGACGACGATGACGAAGACGATCGCGTGTGCGATTTTTATTTTCGAAATTGTGAGAAAAAATTCATTTCACTGACTCGTTGCTGCAGTTGTGGCCAAATATAATTCACCAAAAACGTTATAGGAATAAAAAAAAAAAAATGCCTGCTCACGGTGCACGAACACTGAGTATGGACAATCGCTTCGGTCTCCTCGACCACGACGCCAAGTCATCATCGACGTTGTGTTTATTATGATAAATTATCGTATTATACGATACGGAACGATTCTCTGAACCACGTACGGTTGTACTCCATTTTTATTTATTTTTTTTAAACACTCACGAAGAATGACGATGATGACGACGATGATTAATGATTTTTCGGACCATTATAAAATACGTCATATACGATGATTTCAGTGTTACGCCTTAGAAGAGAACGCGGTTCGATCGTGTCAATATTGTGTTATAAAACCGATCGCACAAAGAACACGAGAACAGATTTCGTGGAGCACAAAAGTCATTAATCCGTCTCACATCTCTGCAATACGTATCGCGCGGGAGATTTATTATTTTTCTAAATTACGAAAGATATTTCGTTCGTAATGCGTATTTGACGCAATTCCATTTTTTTGGTCGATATATATATATATTTCCCCTCGAGAACTAATCGGATTCCGAATTCCCAATCTGTTAAGTGCGTTTTACCGAAACTTTTTAAAGCCCCCACACCGTTTACTCGTTAAAAAATATTCGCAAAACATAAATACATAAATAAACGTCGTTGTTTCAGCCGCGATGGATTCCTCGATGCGCTCAGATTGTGAAAAAAAAAAACGACGGCGGCGGCGGCGGCCAAATAAATCATTGACGTGTAAAACGAATTTATGTTTGACCGCCGGTGACTACCGAAAACGATTTTTTTATTTCTCGAGGTTAACGCATCGAACAAGGTGATTTTACGTTAACCTACGGCAATCATCGTCGTATTTCCCGGGACCGATTTTTTTTTCTACGAATATTTTATTTTTTTTTTCAAAATATCATTTCAATTAATAATAGTTAATAAGATAAATAATAATAATACTGTGTGTCACCTCGATTCTTTTTTAAATTCGTATTATTCCAATATAGGAGTAGTTTCTGTGAATAAAAATGTATGAATCGTTCGTTGCAGAACATTAATCTACGTCGAAATATGGTAGTTAAAAACACAAATGGAAAAAATGTGACAAGCCGCGGCGGATGTTGCCGGGTATCGCCTAAAGGAAGTCGCATACGCGGAGATTTCAAAATTTCAATTCGAAAGCGATAATAAATCGCCGGGGTATTCGAAAAACGATTTTGAGCGATACGCTACAACAGTTACATAGTGAGTATCATCAATACTGTTATAAAGTTTTAATTATATAAGAACGCGTCAAAGAATTTACTGGACTTTGGTAACTTTTGCGTTGTTTTGAAAATCACCACTCGACAATAACTGTACCGGGAAAATCGAAAAACTCATCATCGGTTGAATACAACAGAACGTGTGTATTGTCTCTTGTCTATCTCATAAAGAAAAAACGTGTTCACAGATAAAATTTAAAAAAAAAAAAAACAAAAATCACACCGCTCGTTAGCGTATTCAGGGGGGGCTCCCTGTCCCTCTTATTCGCCGTACTTGTATGTTAAATAATAATTTATATTTTATTAATGCAAAATCGACGTTTATTAATACTGATTAAAACTCGTAGATCATTAAAATCAATACGAGAACATCAAAATATATTTCGAAAGTTATATGAAATTATTGATTATTTTATCGTTAACTCGGTATTTTTTTCTTTTTTTTTTTTTTGTATACAAATGTGATTACGGATATCCATTTTAAATTTTGTTCGTGCTCTCCACCTCATACCAATGAAATATTTCTAAATACGTCCTCCCGATAACGTTCACTGTTATCATATAAAACTATAGAAAAGCTGAGAAAAGAAATCATAGGGATTAAAAAAAAACATTCGATTCATTCGAAATGAAAAATTCACCGAGAAACAACGCCGGTATTTATTATTATTATTAATAAGAATAATATATTTTCACCACAGTTCCCTCAACGCCGGACATTAAAATAATTATTGTTTGCAGACAATCGCCTACTGTAGCTGTGAATTTCACGTGTACTGCGTGTATACCATTTCGAATGAAACAATATCGAGAGTGCTTCACACTTTGTCATATTTCATATCCCACACCGTGGCCGATTGGCACCAACGACCTGGTAGGTGTTGTGTGGTTAAAATACCACAGCGTCGAAACGCTCAAACGTGTCTGGAATCCTACGCAGTAAAATAACATTCGACTATTGGGCGGCGGCTACAAATATTGATCGTAACGAAATCCACAAAACTCGATTGATCGTCTTCAAAAAAAAATAAATAAATAAATAACGCCTTCGAGGATTTCGTTCGAATATCGTCTACGATTGGAATCATAAAACCTAGCCTGTGGTTAAAAAAAAAAAAAAAAAACTACTCCGACATTCATATTTTCTGTGTATTTCTGTCGAAGATTTTCACGTTGTTTTCACCGGCTGTACTTAAAATATCGACCGAAATTGCTGCTCCTGATAAAATGAACGCGCGTGCGTGATTAATATATATATATACAACCGAGTGTTTTTCGACATTCGCGCAATAATGACGAGATTTACCAAGTCAACCGCCATCGTTGGACGGCAAGAGAGAAAATTACATTTTTTTCTGTTATCCAACAAAAATTCGGAACGGTTTTTAAAAAAAAACCCGCACGTATAATAATAATAATAATAATAATAATAATAATAATAATAATAATAATAATAATGATGATTATGATGCAAATCGAAAATATCGTGAAAACTTACGACGCGAATATTTTCCGTGCACCGGTCGTAGTGAAAACGACGTTCGGCAGACATTTTTCACAGACCGCCGTCTGTGTGCGTCATCCGCCTTCGGACCATCGGCCCGAGATTTCCGTAAGGTGTTATTAATTATATTCGTTCGAATAAATCTTTCTCTCCCGTCTTCCCGGTTCGAGAAACGCGAAAATTTGTGTGTGTGTAGAAATTATCGAAACGCGCTGAAAAACGTTAAAGGCTTTCCTCTCCCATCCGCGATGAATAATAATCCGTAACCATATTTTTACAACGCGTTTTTCCGCACCGAATTCGCTCTCTCTCTCTCAATCTGTGTGCGCCGCGAAAACGACCGGATGAACAGCGGCGAACGTGCGCGCTCGCGATATTTCAACGACCGACTGTCGGCGAACGGACGACCGTCGCCGTCGCCGTCGCTGCTGTTGCTGCTGCTGCTGCTGTTACTACCTAACACGGACTAGGTATAACAACACACAATCTACTATTATTACCCGCTCCCATATTTACATAATAATAATAATAATAATAATAATAAAAATATTATTATAAACGCGCCGGAATTGACATTATCCAGTGGCGGCCCAGTACGCACAGTCATTAAGGGTATACGACGACAATTCCTTGTAATCGGAAAATTATTTGGTTTTGAAAACAAGTGGAAATTCTTCGTTATTCCGTAAAAAAAATATCGATTCAAAACGCAATCTCGGCACACGGTTATGATATATATATATATATATAATAAATACGATCGATTTGGTCGTCGCGTAATCCATAGGGGACGAAAAAAAATAATAATTATGAGAAACGAATAATAATCGAAATTTAATAGAATTGTTTTTATGCCCAATAACATTAATCGATATTAATCGCTTGAGAATTCCATATCGTTTTTCTAATATTTTGAGGTTTTGTCTTGGATTAGAATTTAGAAATTATTGTCAACGATGACATCACTCCTCAACGTCTCAGACTCCCTTTCCCTCACCCCATCACCCCAAAAACAAAAAACTAATATAAATGCGACCACGATACGCGTTTACGTATAATATCGTTGTGAGTAGAACGCGGGAGGAGTTTGAAAACCTCCTAGAGTTTTATGTAATTTTTCGGTGATTTTTGAGTATTTTTTTTTGATTTTTTTTTTTGTCAAGCGCTTTTGAGAAAATCGAAAAATAATACTTATTAAGGAAATCCGAATAGTTGCGATTTGCTACCGGAAACCGTGTACGAGACCATAGAGATCACAAAGCACTAGAATAGGTAGAATTTTTTGATGCAGACATAATAAAAAAAAAATTCATTTTAAAACAAATACACAATTCGTCGCTCCGCACGGAATTTAAAATAAGATTCCATAATAGTTCTGGGAATTTGTCGGGGAAAAATACACGAATCGTTTCTGATTGAAAAATAAAAGGTTTGTCGAATGTATGGACGAGTACCTAATAATAATAATAATAATAATAATAATAATAATAATAATAATAACAATAATAATAAATATTGAAGAAAAATATACGTTTCGGGTCCCAAAAGATAGGGAGAGATAAAACTTCGCCATATTATTATTATTATTATTGTTATTATTATTTGTGTCCGAATTATATTAAATGACATTCGAAATACACTCCTGTAAGAATATTATATTATATTATATTTGAAGGAAAATAATAAAAATACACACACACACCGGTGCGCACGCTCACGCATCATTAAAATACACAATGGAATCAAAATTGAATATATATACACTTACAAGACATTACGATTATTGGGTATTTTTCAAAAACAAATTCCTAACATGTAAACATTTAGTTTATTATTATTATTATTATTATTATTATTTACCCCGTACGCTCAATAAGGTTGTTTTTACCACCATTTCTCATTCGATGTCTATAATGCAATATACGATTTGTCATTTATTATTATTATTATTATTATTATTATTGTTATTATTGCTATGCGCGTATAAACTTAAAAGAGATATTTGGAAAAATCGCATGGTCACGAAAAAAATATTTACTTGCTCAGTTATACGTTTTACAAAAAACAAATAATAAAGCAGTGAGGCGCGTGGATTTTTACGCGACATTTACTATCGGATAACGTTACGAATCGTTTGAAACGCGTAAATTATATATAATATAAAAAAATATTAATTTCACACACAAACACACGCAGCGTCTCACGAATGAGTTTTTTTTTTTTTTAATGTTAATCGATTAACGTAAATTAAGAATAAAAAAAATATAATATTTTTACTCCTTTGAAAATCGTAAAAATAAAAAAATCATATTTAAAAATATAACGTCCTATAAATGGAATCGATATTTTTCATTATTCGTTTATTTATCCGTATACCATTAAAGGTGTAATAATAATTACTCGAAATATTCCAATTGTTTCGAGTGATTGTGAAAAGTAAAATTCCAATTCTAATATAAAAATTATCGTATCAGTGTTTATGTAACGGTACGAGCAAGAATAAAATGTTATATTATTTGATTATTTTTAGATACGTGTGGGCATATAAATATATTGAAATGAGTATAATACAAGGGGAAAAAATACATACTCAGTATATTGCATCATAATTAATTTAATGTAATTTTTTTTTTATTATGTATTAAACATTAGAAATATATAATTGGAATATTAAATACAAAAAAAAAACGAATAAACGCATTTCGTTTATTACGCAATAATATCATCAATTATATCATCTTACCTTGTTGTCGGCAATGAAGTGTTGTTGAAGTCGCTGACGAGTAGTCGAGTCCGTTGAATCCAGTGATACGAGTAAGACTGCAAGGGATCGTGTGCTCACGCAATAACGCCGTACCCAACGGCGGGTCTATCTCACGCGATTCGCGACTCCAGCGCGCATATGCGGACAAACCTGACCTTTGGTAATGCGAATGACAAAACTATTTTGTGAAATACACAAGGATAAAACAGAATACGATTTAAAAAAAATACAAAATCCGTTTTTTTTTTTAAATTACGTTATTATTAAATCGTATATTTTGTCGAAAGATAATCGAAAAAGAATCGAAATAAAAAATAATGTATATATACATATCGTTAAAACTAACGTTTTACAGATATTTAACTAGTTAAATCACAAATAATTCACTCGTTTCTATTTGTATTTTTATATTATTTTTTCATAGACCGTATCGATAAAATAATTAAATATTTCAATACGGTTATATGATTATCAAATAACGAAATGAACGTGTACACGACTCTCATCTAATTATTATTAAACACGAATATTGTTCGATCAGAATTATGATTTTCATTTAGAATAATACATTTTTCAAACATAAGTCTTGAACTCACTTTTTGTCATTCTGTTTTCGACCGTAGATCGCGTAATTTTGACAATAATCTCATACCTACCAATAATATTTATTAAAACGTTATACGAGTATTATTCGAATATTGCAAAACATTGTAAATGAATTTATTCGTTTTTTTTTCTTTTCAATACCGATGTTCGATTTTCTTTTTTTAATACACTTGCCTCGTGATAAAATTCTCAAAATAAATTGTTCACCAATATTTGCGAATTTTACGGCGGTATTGTATATTAAATATGAGGAAATAAAAAATAAACGGGAGAAACGAGAATCGTCAATAGCGATATTAATCGAAAAATGCTTATAAAACTTAAATCACACTTTTTTTGTAAATACGTGTGAATATAAGTTAAAATATTATATTCTTTCGGAATTATAATTTTAATAATATATTTTTAAACGTTAGAAATGTAAACGATTTTTTTTAAATTTCGGTCTTAATTTTAGTATTCTTAAATCGTAATTACATATGCTCACCTAAATTTAAATAAATCGGATTAAAAAAAAAAGATTCTTTTTTTCTGTACAATTTATTTATACGAATAAGAAATGATCGCCGTTAATTTTTTTTTTTTTTTAAGAATTTTCACAATAATTGTATGCCTATAATATTTATTAAATTGTTTAAAATTAAAACGTTACAATTATTAATTATTAATTTTTTTCAATACCTATTTTCACTATTCGATTTTTTTTTGTTTTGTTTTTAAACATTTACATCGTGATGAAATTGTTAAAATAAAATGTTCGTTCGTTGATATTTGTAAATTTTACGATCGTGTAATCAAATACGAGAGAATAAAAAATAAACTGGATAAACGAGAATCGGTCAATAGCGATTCTAATTGAAAAATATTTATAAAATTAAATCGTATTGTTGTCCAAATTAATAAATAAATAATAATTTAAATAAATAATGTGCGCGAATAATAATTTAAAAAAAAAAAGTCTCTTAATTTACGGTACCTTTTGAAATCAAAAGATTTTTTTGTTTTTCAATCTTTCATCGCCGCGGTGGTATAGGTGGTTTCGCCGAAAGTGTCGCCGATCCGGAAAAGAGAGAAAGACAAAAAAAAAAAACTGGAAAAGACAAAAAAAAAAAAACGGTAACAATTCAATATACATAAATAATAATTCGTAAACAATTGAAATAGAAATAACGCAATTGTGGTAAAATCGTTTATTTATTTATTTTTTTTTTGTACTTTGTCGACGGCGAACGGACAATCCAAGTCCGGTGTAAAAAGCAATGTGTGCAAGCCGTGCCACATCTGCTGGTTGGTACTTACTGCTATGGCTGGTAAACTAGACGAATCGAATGACGACGACGTTCCAGAGTCTGTTGAACAGAGGCCGTTTTGTGTAATAAAAGGCAGAACAACAACAAGTGTTGTGGAGACGTTTGAAAACTGTACATGCGCAAAAGAGCCGCCTCATTTCGCGCAAAATGTATCGTCAATTATTTACACCGCGTCGCCGTCGTTGCTCTCGTTCTACTATTACACGCACACACATATATTTATATATAAATATATTATACTAACAATATTAGGCCGGTGTGAGTTATATAATAAATATGATTGTATTAATATAATATAATGTTGTCGTGTATCGTTCCAACAATATATTATTATTATTACTACTACTCAATATGTTTTGCGAATTTTTATTGTACTTACACGTATTATTGCACGATTTAATAATAATTTTAAAGTGTAAAAAAAAAAAAAAAAATTTACTACGACCGACACATTTACTACTTTATACATAACATAATTATTCGTATAAAAAATTAAATTAATTTCCATATAAATTAAAATTCGTTGTTAAAACTGCTGTGCGTTCGCGAACTGTGTAGAGAGCGTTTTATCCATTTTTTTTATTATTGAATAAAAATTGTAACGGAGTATATTATTATATTTTGTTTTATATCTAAACGATTTCGAGTCTCAAACATTGTCTATTTTTGCGTATTTTAAGCTTCTTTTTCTTTTTATATAGATTTTTAGTGCCGTTTTCCCAATCATGGCGATAATTTTCGTTTTCAATTTTTTTCTTCTCTAATACTATGAATTATGAAATCGGTGAAAATCATGATACATAACTCTTGTTTGACATTACACGATTATTTGACCGTTTATCTGTTACAATATGGTATTCATCGCGTCATCCGCATGCGGAATTATATAATAAATAAATGAAAAAATGTAAAATTTTTTAAGAAAAACGATAATTTTTAAATACACACACACAATACGGTCCTACGTATTTTTATATACACTCATTATCGCCGTACGCTATTGCCCTTCTCAAAATTAATGCTAACAACGACCATTCGCACTTTCGTTAATTGATCACCAATTGCAGTAGCGAACTTTCCAAATAAATACAATAAGAGAAGAACATGGAAATATCGTGAAACATTACACTACTTATCGTTAACGAGTAAAAAAACTGTGCGCTTTTATGTTGTAATTAACAAATGAATTTGAAAATATAATGCGTAGGAGACATTGCAAATGAAAGAGCAATAAATAAACTTTAAAATAATATAAAATGCAAATTGTTATATTGAAATATACCAAATTCCGTTTTATACAATATTTTATTTGAAATGTTATCATTCAAACCTGCAATTGAATTAATAATTATCCGATACATTACGAGAATTTTATTCTTTTTGGGCGTTTAACACGAGCGCCTACAATGGCGAGTCTTAAATATGCATACCTATTGTGAAATAAATTTTAAAATGATGTTGTTGTAATTAAAATCGTCATACGATTTCGATTTTATGGACTACTTTAATTAAACACATTGTCCATATTTGATGACGTTGTCTGTATTATACGACATAATATACATGTATAACAAATATTAAAAACAGTTAATTATATTAAACTGTCAAAAGATCCGTGAAAATTATAATTTTCAATAGCATTGTAAACGGTTTATATATGTTATAGGGAAAAAAAGTTTTGTCAGAATTTAACGTTTTTGAGTGTACAAATTCAAACTATTTGAAGTGTATCGTAAGTATTGAAAACATATTTTACTGGAACTTAAATAGTTTCAAGTTTTTTATATTGTTCAAATGTTTTTGTAATATCAAGAATTAATCATTTGCAAATTAAACAGTCAATTTTTAAATCGCAATAATTTAATTTTACATCGAAATCAAATAAATGAAAACACAGCGTTTGTTGGAATTTTTAATTTATCCGAAAAATACAAAACAACAAAATATGTGTTCAAGCCGTTGGGAATTTTATTCTCAGACGTAGACCAAAATAATCAATACCAGTTTAATTCAGTTTGTTGAAGAAACTATTCCATAATTTTCTCAATATTTTGTTTTTGTTTTTTGTTTTTTTTTTGTTTTGCACGTTATTGAAATTTTTCAGAATAATCTCTAATATAACATTCCGTTCGAAGTGACTCGTTCATTTTAATGTAACTGAGGTTATACGGAAATTTTATTGCTTCCTTTTGTCCGAAATTTCGGCTACGACCAAATGAAAAGAACACATAATTATTGTAAAAATTATGCATTCCTCATTTTTTCTCATCACTTTGAATATAAAATGAAGACTTTCATTGAAAAGTCTAATTTTACTTTTAACGTAGAACGTGAAGTCTATGGCGGTCGGAACTCGTGAGATAAAATCTCAGACGAAAAGTGCTTCAAAGTAGGCTCATGAAATAGTAATAAACGTAACCGAAGTTACAGCATTTAATGATATACATAAAAACTCATATCGTATGCACGCCGTGACCATGCAGTAAACAATATTATGAAGACTGGATGTTTTGTTCGTTTTTTTTATTCTGTTTTCTAACAAATCACATTAGTTTATTTACTGTGAGAAAATAAGACGAAATAATGCGTAGTTTGTCCGTGAATAAATGTAAATCCTGAAATCGGAATACAGAAAATCTTCAAAGAAAACAAAACAAAACAAATTTCCGAAAAATGATTTACAAAGTTATATCGAAATTTGTAAAACGTTGACACGCGGCGTACTGATGATTTACCGAACGCAATTATATATTAATTGTGAATAAAAAAAGAAATAATAATAATTATCGTCGTTACACGATTATTGTACGGATCAAGTTGTTCGTTTACTGCAGGATGTACAGGCGCTAAAATGAAATGTACCAAATAATAATAATAATAATAATAATAATAATAATAATAAAAATAATAATAATTAGGAAAACCGTCGTTTTTTAGTTGTTACGTTAATAAATAATTCCGCAGTAACAACGAACGATGCGGAGTCGAAATGAACAGAAATTATAAAACGGCGTGTTGTTGATAGTGTTTTAAATATGTATAAAAAAAAAAAATTTTTTAAACCACGAAGGATAAAGGATAAATTGTATTAAATGTACAATTTATCGTTTTTGTAATACGCGAGTAAAATGTATGACGAAAATATGTTCACGCATGTGCTCGACATCGTTATTAGAAGAGACCGCGAAGAGAGAACGCATAACACCGCAGATAACACGTATCGCGTTTTTAATGACGTGACATTATCCTTGTAGCCGGATGAGAATTGAACAAAACACACGCGCCCGTGGACCAAAACCCGAATCCACTTAACGTTTGTAATGAAATCCTTTGCGATAAAGGGGAAAATTAACGAAGCACGCGATGAATCCCAGCGGAGAAACACCGTATCCGTGTGACGTTTGCATGAAATCCTTTTCGGTCGGTTACAGCGCGTCGTACGAGGACGTACGCGGGAGAGGAGAAATCGCGTTCATAAGTACGGTATTTAAAGTTAAAACACGGAAATATCGTGCAAAGCGGAGAAAAACCGTATTCGCGTTGTGTATTAAATCGCTTTTTTTTTTTAACTTAATTACTAATAAAACGTCTAAAGAATATGAATGAGTCGTGTTGCGTAACTGTAACCGTTTAATTCGAAGCAGAGAATCGATGCGATAATAATATCGTTAATATCTAAACGAACGTTAGTGAAAAATAAACAATCTTTATTTTATAGGTACGTTTTCATTGCAATTTTTCAGGAACTTTTCGGATACGTCGAATACATATTATAAAATAATAATAATAATAATAAAAAAATTAACACCGCGTTCTATTCACTACGTTCTGATTCCGTATTTAAAATCAAGAAATAATTATTAATATGTCAACGATCTAGTACGAATTTTTCTCTTTAATCAAGTAAATTTGTTGAAATTCTCACAAAATTCAACACGCGCCTGAATATACAATTCGGGCTATTACAAGTCCTTATTTGTATATATATTGTATTCGCTCTGACCTATACGGTTTCTGGCGTTAATAAATAATCCGGACTCGTATAAAAAAAAAATAGTTTTGAACATTTATTTTTTCGGAGTCAATTCCATTCGTCAAAAAAGCAACTTCTTTTCTTTTTTTTTTTTTGTATATCCAAAACGCGTCGCTATTATCAGAATTCACGGAATCGGCTATTTCGATATTAGACATTTTTTTTCTGTTTTTATCGTGAAAACGACGTGAAATCGATTGGCTTTTTAAAAACGAGTACCGCGGCGATTCCTCGTCAACAATCCGCATTTAGACTATTAAGTATATTGACTTGAGTTGGGTTGGAAAACACTGTTTTAGTTTTACAAACACTTTATAATTCCAGTCGTAATATTATAACGAGATATCTCATAATGCGATCCAAACCAATCTAATCCGATTAGCTGTTAAATTGTTATTTGTGTTTATTTTAATACGTGCGCATGGTCAACAATTCATTCATTTATAATATTGATTGCGGTGTTGATACGGATAAAAGGTATGCAAAAGTGGCATCAGCAAATACGAATCAAAAACCGTTATGAGTTCGGGCTAGTGATAATACTTCTTTTTTACTTATTAACACGTAAATGTGACACTTTGTCTTTACGTACGGTTTTCGAACTGTCGCCGTTTTAAGGATACACACTGCGGTAGTTTTGTACAATACGTATACGACAACGACACCTGGCTATGAGTTGCCGTATGCAATTTCGCTAGACATTTCTCTAGCGGCCAAAATCGAACAGTTTTGTTTTTTTTTTCGAAATGGTGTACTATTTTCAACGAGAATCGGTCCACACAGATAGTGTTGTCCGCGTTTTACGTCGGGATACGTTTAATTCGTATACTATATCGTACCCGTGTAGTTATCGATTGTAATCTGGAAACACACTTTTCATATGTATACAAAACGTATTATCCGCGTCGAAATTAGGTTTTATCAAACGTATAACTAATCGAAAATTCATCAGACCAAGACGCGCGTACAGAGACAATTACTGTGAAATTCCAGATATGTTCATAACGTGAACACAATGTAAACCGTGCACGTATTACACTTCATAAATGTTTTTGCTACTGTACTGTAATCTCTACAAAATATTACGTATGAATGCGTTTGCGTTGAATACCGGCAGTCAATTATACAAATGTGAAATTATCGCGAATAATATATAAATTATAAAAATGTAATATCGTCTACGTTTACACGGAATTTCCTGTCATACAATAACGGTAAAGCTTATAATTTATAGTACGTACTCGAGATAAAAAAAAAAAAAACAACTTTATTATCGAATTAAAACGCGTTTATATTTATATTTTTATAAACATTCTCTTTTTATTATTATTATTATTATTATTATATTTTTAAACGTACGCAAGTGTAATTAATGTTTTATTTTCGTACAATACTGCACAATCGATTTTTATAAGCAATATTACAATGACGGAACTGCCCGTTGAATAACGCAGAACTGCCAACGCGTTACGCTTTGAGACAAAAAAAAAAAAAAATGTCTGAGAAAAATTGGAGAATACGATTTGCTACCACTGGTGGCGTATTTACAGGAGAGAGTTTAAGTAAAAAGATATATCTCGTCGCTTGGCTTTTTTTTCGTTACATTCCTTATGTTCTGTGTTTTATTAACGGTACACAGCTATTGAACGCATATTTTCGCGTTTAAAAACAGATTAAAATCATATTTAAGAACGAGTAAACATATTGGCACATGTATACACATAAACACATTTTTATTCGGTAAACATTTCTATGTTATTTTAAACAACGTATTTCTTTTCTTCTTTACATAGTCGAATAAAAAATATATATATACATACACATAGATAATAATTGCGTGTGAATGTTATAAAAATTATTTACATAACGAATAATTGACGTACAAAATAATTGTGCCGAATCGCTGAAAAATTATTTATATACGTATATAAAAAGAAAAATAGTTGAAACATAATAACGCACATTTTTTTTTACTCTAATCAGTATAATTTTACTTAATCTAAAACTAAATTAAATCGTTTCGTTTTGAAAAAAAAAAAAAAAAAACGAACACATAACACGCGCGTACGGAACGCAGTCTCTTACGTTTTTATCTCGACGTTTTTATTCGTATAAACGTTCGGAGAGGGATAATAATTTAACGGGCTTTTGTCGAGCCGGCCTGCGAAATTCGACGACTCGCGCTTGTTAGACGAAATGGAATTGGAATCGCCGTAAACGTTACTCGCGAGTACCAGTTTCGAGTTACCGTACGGATTACCGGCCGTGTTGTACGAACTGCTTTGGATCGAGTTGGACTCGCTGTAAGTGTTGGCGGATGTCGGATTGCTTTGGTAAGAGGCGCTGGCACCACCCGCGTCGCTTGCCGGGATGTCGACCGGCACTTTGTAGTAAGCGTTGGAAAACGAATTCGAACCGGCGTTGGAGCCACCGGAAACGGGTCCGGTTTCCGTGGGACCCGACGAGTCGGTCTCGCTGTACAAGTGATTGGACGCGAAATTACCGTTGGGAACGGATTCGGTCTTCGGCGAGTTCTCGGCACCGGTAACGCCGGACGAACCGTAGTGACCACCACCCGCGTTCGGTTCCGTACGGCCGGTGTACGTATGGCCGGGCAGACTGTACGAAATACTGGGAACGAGATACGAACTACTACTCGGAGAGGTGCTGAAACCGCCGCTGGACGCGGGACCGGCAGCCGGGTAAGTGTCGCGGTACGCACCGGCGCCGACGGGAGAATTCGAATTGCTGCCCGGCACAGGGTACTTGTTGGACACCTGTTGGTTCGAGTCGGAACCGCTGAGCACCGAGCCGAAATCGATGTAAGAAGACGGCGACGGACTTTTGGAATAATCGTACGACGACGGGTCGGAGTACGCCGGCGGTGTCAATTCCAAAAACAAATTCGGCGTTTCCGCGGTGCCCGGCGCATAGGCGGACTGCGACGATGCCGTGATGCCGGTCTCCGGAACAGCCTGTCGGTACGACGACGAAGGGATCTGGAGACGCGTTGGCGTAGACTCTGCGCCGGCGGCCGAATCGGACGCGACGGTCCTGAACGTCGGACCAGGCATTTCCTGTTGCGCCGGATACCGCGTTCGTGCGGATGGCGCGTAGTCCGCGGCGTTCGACACTAATAACCGCGACTGTTTTCCGCCGTCGCTCGACAACGGCGGCACGGACTGCGGCGCACTCGCTCGACCGTTCGTTGTTTTCGGCTCGTCGGAATAAACGACGGAACCGGATTGCGCGTTGCCCTGTACCGCGTTCGGTGGTGCCGTTTTGTGCTGCTGCACCGTCTGCACGTTTTGTCCGCCGTTGCCGGTTGACGACTGCTGCTGGTACACTTGTGGTAAAAGGCCCGGTTGCGGCGGCTGTGCGAATTTGTACTGCGCGGCCCCGGCGAACGGATAGCCGGTCGCGTCGAAACCGGGACCGTACAGCGACGCGCCGGCGAACTGCTGCAGGAAGTTGGCCGGGACGAATGCCCGGCCATGGTCCAGTGGCGGCAAGTCGCCGAATCCGTAGGTGGACGCAGCGGACAGTGCGGGGCTATAAGCGCCGAACCCATGGCCGTAATCGCCGTAATCGAACGGGACGTTGCTGCTAGTGGTGCCACCGTTAAGACCGTTGAACGGTGGAGTGCCGCCGATGGTGCCGAAGCCGTTGAACGGGGCCAATCCGTCCAGGCCCGCCGCGTTAGGGTTCGCCAAAACGCTCCGTTTGTACTGGAGCAAGTACGACTGTAACGGGCCGACCGCCGCGGATTCGCGTACGACCGCCAACACCGCGGACACCGCCGCGCATAACTGAAAACACGCGAGCGGAAACGTGCACGAATTAAAATGTCATGCGGTTCACAATAGTCATTAGGCTAAGAGCCCGGTGGGTCTGGCGCGTTTGATTAAAAGCGACGTATTAACGAATAGGGAAAAATCTCTAACCACCGTATTGGTTTCGTGTGGACCTATTATCTATAAATATTATAACATCAGCGGGTGTATTAAATGCGTGCGCGCCAATGACCGGTAACAACTATTTTTTATCCTAGCCAATCATATTTGTTCGTCGTCAACTATGAAGTTAAAATTGAAATTCTCATTTACGACGATAATAAAGGACTCGGAATCGTGTTTAGAGTAAGAAGGATTTAATAATAATAATAAAAAAAAAAAAAACAAAGAAAAAATATTAATTAAAAATGTTATTGTCTGTACCTGGAGTATTTCTGTTATTTTAACACAAATTGACTTTAAAATCTGACTGTTACGTTTTAATTCAGTATTTGCGTAGCAACGGGAATAACGCGTTTTAACACTTGCTCGTCGTACTTTACAAGTACGTGTGTGTATTTTCTGTGTTAACGATTTTCGAAAACAGATTTCTGTTCTCAAACGCGTTTGTCAAAAAATACATTACGTCGAAGCAAACGCAAATCACTTAACACCCATAAAGAATTAAATAATCTCGACGTGTTTGGCTTTTCGAATCTAGACATGAAATACTATAACGTTTCGATATAAATTAATCCGTAAATTAACGAATTAAAAAAAAAAAAAAAAAAAATTTCAACAAATATATTGCGCATCATATTATGAGTTTTTTTTTTCTTACAAATTGAAGACTTCGTTTTGACTCGTCCGAAGTTTCGATAAATATGTCAAGCGGGTTTTTTTCCTTTCCGTAATAATCGCATACTTACTGTACAAACGATTTCAAAAAAAAAAATGAATAAAATGAATAAAATGGCACGACGTTGCTGTTGAAAATCACACGGATTGACCAGTAAAACGAGTAACTAAAAAATTTGAAAAAATTGGATCTATTTGGATCGAGTGGGCCATTACGTTGAACCATTACTGTCTGCGAACGAGATTGTAACAATACGGAAACTTCTTGTAATCGGCAATCGCCGTGATCCGTTTGCGCTAGGCCGTTTCGGTATACGGAAATTATCGTAAAATATTATGATCATCCGACGCGTAAAATAAATTATTTTGTTACAATAAAAACGAGATATTTACCTTTAAGAAACACTTCATGGCGGAATGTCTTCCAGGACACCAACTGACGGCCGTCGTTCCGCGTTCACGTGTATTTATAACTAACGTACGCCCCTCTGTCGCACGCGATCGCGAATATTTTTCTCGCGTACGCGTTTTTTTTTTCTCCCCCAGTGCCGTTAGATCGCCATCTCTCACACTGCAAGCGACAGTCTCGCGCGCGTGCCATCGTTCACTTTCACCGCGTAATTCGTATTATTATTATTATTATTACTCGCTAATACGCATTCCGGTTTACTTATTTATTTATTTATTTATTTATTATTATTATTATTATTATTATTATTATTATTATTATTATTATTATTATTATTATTATTATTGTGTTATGCGCGAGACGTTTGGACCGTCGTCGTAATATCGCCGTGCAGCTCAGTGATATTACGCGCGCACACCGGTTTTCGCGGGGACCCGGTACTGATGCACAGAAATTCACGCGTGACATCCACCGCCGCCCGTGTCAACTGTTGCCGAAATTATATACGGTTTTAAACAAAACGAATTGTGTCCGACGTTTTTTGAGCACCGATCGTTTGGCGCGGCCAACACGAAAATGAAGAAAAAAAAAAACAAAATCCGAAATAATCGTTTTTATCCGCTCGGAACTGTCCGCGAAAAGTTACGAAAATCGTCGCTTATCCGACGAAGGTCTCGAAATCGTCAGCGATTATTGAATTCGCGTCGCGTAATCATTACGTCGCATGCGCATAGTCGTCTCTGTATTATTGCGTACGGACGCGCTTGTTCCATAGACATTTGCAAAAAGAGAAAATCTGTACTCATTCATTTGCCGTCTTAACTATTAGAATACAAATAATATCGAAATGGGGATTATTTTAACGATTTTCTTAAAAAAAAAAAAAAAAAAGAAATTAAATTATAGAGTTATACGACGGTTAATGAAAAAACAATTTTTTTTTTTTATCGTACTCGACGAGGTATCTTTTTTATAGTTCTAGTAATAACTGCACAACTTTTTTTTTCTTTTTATTTACCGTCCATAAAAACCTGCAATGATGTTATGACATAACGTCACGATCGCTATTGCATCGATATTTTCTTTACCTACACGTTCATATCGCATGTTTTTTTTTTCGTCTCAATAATACACCAATATTATATTACTCGTTAAATGTAGGACAAGATAGAATATAATAATAATCGCACATTAATTATAAAGTTTACATATATATATATATATCAAAATGTACAAAAATTATATAAATGTATTTTCACGATAGTTTCTAGTTAAATCGGTTGACTGTATAACGTCGAATTATAATTAGTCGATATTATGTTGTATTTTAATTGGCGAGTACGCTGATAATGATGATATACAGAGTGAACACGTTATGGAAATTTATTTAGATTTTTTTTTTTTAAAATAGTTTTTTTTTTTTTTGGTATACGTTTTAAACATTATACGAATTTAACTTTACTCGGTTAGCGTAGATCATCGGCGTCCGATACATTCGAAATTATGTAAATATAATGTTACGTTATACGTATGTATATTACGTCAATTTATAATAAATAAAAGAAAATCGATTCGTTTCCCACTCGGAAAAAAAATGATATTTTTCCATAATTTTTATCGAATTACGTGAATAAAACATCTTCTTGCCCATCAGTATAATTGCGGGGTCTGTATATACCGAATTCTCCGATTGTATAAACATACTTATATTATATTTTTTTGTAACGATTGAGTATTTTTAAAAAAAAAAATCAAAGCACTGTTCATAATTTCGTGTATAAAATAATAATAACCATTCGTGCGTTTATGCGATTTTAAATGTTTTATTAATAAATACGAAAATTGAAAAACGAAAGTGAAATATAACAAATAAGTTATTAAATAATATATTTATATATATTTGAATTTGTGAAAAATCTTTAGGAAGGATTAAACGATACTTTATGGTTTTCTAACATAAGTTACCACATACTGCGTTGTTATACACTGACATTACACAGTTTACTACTACAAACAATTCTATGCCTTACTTACGGCTTGTACATTTCACATTTTTCACACCGTTCGTCATTAATATGATCTCCATAAATAATAACGAGTTACATATTAAATATTGTATTTACGAATACCACTGTTGAAATACATTTTGAAAACCAAATCTAATTTCCCTTATTATGTTTTATTGTACACGCGCTTTTAACGTGTAACGTGCGTTTCTCTTTCGTTTACACGCTGCACTAGAGTGTGTGCACAACACACACACACAACGATAATCTCCATAATATTATATAGTTCATAAGAATGGATTATAATATTGTCTATGTAATCTAATATATTGTAATATTATACCCAATGGTAGGCACAAAGCAATAATGCATACAATATAACACATAATATCATGTTCATGTAGGAATACGATTCAAACGATTTGTAAACAAATATACCTAAACGGACGAATATGTTATGAAACAGAAAAAGAGAAACAATTTTGTAACATTTCAAAATTCGACAAAAAATCGATTAGACGTATTGCTCTAACGATAATATTATCGACAATTATCGTTTTGATGACCGCAGATCGCAGATAAATAATAACTGGGACTCATAAACATTGCAGTTAATGTTATATAGAAAAACAAACGTCTACGCAAAATTCATAATATAGAAAAATAGGCGTATGATAGAATAAACGACGAAATTTATTAATTCATAATATTAAATCTCTAGAGAAAATGAAAAAACATCCCTTGTATTTCTCGGACGTCTGAAAAAGCCACTGCGATCTGGTGGGGTTAATAAAGTTTTCAAAACGGTACAGTTATTGGGGCGTTTTTCACTAGAGTACGCCCCGTGGCTGTTGCTTATGAAAATCAATTCGCGTTCCGTACATTATACGTCCGTCGTACGCCTTTCCATTATTATTATTATTATTATTATTATTATTATTATTATTATTATTCACAGTTCATTTATATCGATGAAATGTTTTAAATAAAATAGTGAAAAAAAAATTATGAGTCAATACCCGTAATTAATAAAAAAAAAATTCATTTGTATATATTAATAAAGCCAATGAATGAGTGTTACGAAATCGAAACGGTATTTGAGTCGTTGTAATACGTTTTTTAATAAAATGTACAAAAATAAAAAAAAATCTCATCCGATTCAAATTTTAGTGGATTTATTTTAGAAAGTAATCCATACTATTACTATTTAATGTAAATGATGACATTTTAAACATAAAGAATAATTTTTAAATAAATCAGTTTTAGAAAAATATCATATTTATAAAAAATCGAAAATTATAAACATAATAATATTTTAAATAAACAGTTTAAAAAAATATATACAATTAAAATCAATATGTGTATAACGTAACATCAGTTTATTCGTTTAAAATTTAATTTTTACGTTATATTTCTTTGCTTTTTGCAACACGTTGTTAAAAAAATACTGTACATGTTTTTATTGTAATATTCATATTTTTTTTATCCATTTATCGTCGTTTTTATCTTTTTACTTTTGTTATATTTTTTTCTTTCGATTTATACGCGACTATGACTTTAAAACGAAACGAGTATTACATAAACGAATATAATATCGAAATTCTATATTTTCATTTTATTTTTATAATACGTATTTGTTTTATTTTTTTGTTAAAAATAAAAATCGTTTTCTTAGAACAATGTTGTTTATCAATCGTACTATTATATGAACTCATTTTTGGACAATTATTTCATTTGGTTCACAATTTTGGAAAAAACAAAAATTATTCATTTTCTTTCGAAATACGCAAATGAATTAGAATTTAGCAAGTGAAGTAACCCATATATTTTTTTACATATTATTTACACAAAAAGTACCATTGATGAGATATATTGAGAGAATGATTCGTATAACCGTGGTATAATGTTTAAACACATTATTTGTACATATTTAGAATTTATTTTAATATGTACTGTTTGACGACCGAATATTTTTCAAATGTATTATTATTTTTTTTTTAATTCTAATCAATATATATAATATATATATACTAGTGTAATTAAAATTTTCATTCACGACAAAATAATGGTTCCGTACGTCCAAATGTTCTAGGCCAGTTTTTTTTTTCACTTTCCGTATTGTTTTAATAATACAAACACACTTTTCTCTTAAATCGTCTTGCTTACCTGTTTCCCGGATCATTTACATATAATTATTTTATATAATTTCCATGATTTCCAAGAAATCTATTTTCTTAACTTTTACATTTAAAACGATTTTACTCTCTGTTATTCAATATAAATAATTAAGTAATACAAGGTATATTCCATGTAATATGTTTCGTTTAATGTGCACAACGATCGAGCTGTAATATATTTTATTTTGAAAAAGGCCCACGATGGAAAAAATTAATACATAGGAATAATTTTTATTCTATATAAAATTACTGGAGTTTTGTGTAAAAAAAAATTATTTACATATATATTATTTTTTCTAAGTTTTTTTTTTATCAATAACTGATAAATAAAAACAAACATAAAACATATGCGACGCTCGTCGTTATGCTATTCACGATAAACATTTTACATGTGTACACGAGTTGTACACGACAATTACTAAAATCTCTAAGGAAGAAAAACATATTGCGCTCATTACTCGTGTAATTTATATACATATATTAACGGTGTGCATTAGATAAAATGTTATATGTTTATTATCTCGTCTGGTATTTTGAAATTGAATGCTGAGCGACAATTCATATTTTAATTTGCTACCAATTTTCGTATAAACCGGTTTTAATAAGTTCTTTTTAACACATTTTTAACGAATAATGAACATTTTTACAATTTGAATTTAAAAAAATTTATCGAAAACGATTTTTATGCTAAATATACGGACGCTATATTATTACAATTATTGTATATTTATCATTGTATAATTATATTCATTTTTGTTTTTCAATGATTTTATTTAATTAATTTTCGTTAACGTACAAACAATATCTGTCAGCGCCGGAATTATAATATTTATATTTTTGCCGATATCAAACACCATTAGAATAACACTAAAGTTTTACGCTCCCGAACCCAACAATATTGAAGTTGGCTAACGAATTTAGATCTTTGAAATAATTTTTAGTTTGTTATTAATGCCTAAGTTGTAGCTTAGTCAATAATATTAAGGTATAATGTAATAAAAAAATAATAATCGTAAGACTATTAATAATACGAATTTAATTATAATAGTCGCAAAGATAAACTATTTCAAGAGGAAGTTTAATTATTTGCGGAAGTTCGAATTACAGAACAAATTGAGAATAGTCAGATGACGACGACAGCTTAAAGAAAATTTTTTCTTCTCGAAAACTACTGAATACTTACAATTTAATATTCTATGCATTAAACAAAATATGTATTTAGTTTTCACTCCATAAATGCACTGATATTTGTTTCGAGCTCAAATACACGTTAAAAATTATTTTAATATAAATGTTTTGTACAATACATATATTACGAATATTACTCGCTTCACTCATGACTTGAAGAAATATCGAATAAATCGTATATCAACAGAAAATATATACATTTTACGGTTTTATTAATAATTAACATTATTTACTTGTAAAGGATATTTCTTTTCGATTATTCATCTCAAATTTCCAAAATAGAGTCGTTCTACGATTAATATGATACATAATAATTATTTATACTCGTCAATAGCGGCTACATGCGTGTGCCGTTCACTTATTATGTGTACAATTTTGTTGTTAAGTTTTAAATTCGTAACTATCTATGAGTTTATTCAGTATAAAATATGAAATTCAAATCAAATTTGCTAGTTATGATTCCCGATGTAATAGATTCCACTTAAAACCAACATTTAACACGATAATAAAATATCGCTAGTTTTATATTTCGTCCATATCATTATCCGTATGAATCAAATGAAATAAACAAAACAAAAAAAAAAAATCCTAAATCGTTGTAGAAAAATGTCAAAAAACCAAAAAACTCCAAGCGCAAAGACTACGAGTGATTTGTTATAGTCGGTAAATATTAAATTTTTTAATCGAAAATTATTAATAAATTTCGTATTGTTTATATAAGAAAAAAAGTATTTGCAGAAACAATAAATCCAGATGCGCAAACAATACCGCAGACACGCATCATTTGATTGTAACGATTTTCGAAAATAAAAATTTTATCACAACAACAATGGTTAGAATATTTTTACACGTTTTAAAACAACATTATAATATTATACAACGTGTTATTCGTTTTAAAAACGAAAATCCTGATTTTCTGCACGATACATTCGTATTTCAAATATATTATGTTAAAATTGAATAATTTGGCGTGCGGTGTACTCGCTCATATCGTTTGCCGTGGCCCATTGCCAAGTAGTAAAAAAGAAAAAAAGTACATACACATCAAACATGATTTCATACCCATTACTTTCGTTATTTTCTGAGGTTTCCGGTTTCTTTCCGACTCCGGTGTGCATACACCGACAGTTCAGTGAAATGTGATCGATGATAAAAATCGGTGAATGTAGTTTTCAGTTATTTTTTTTCCCGAAGATTTCTGTACCGAATGAAATCATTAATTCCATCCTAAAGCTATTTCATGCTCTTTTTTTTTCTTACATAACCGTACCAAATCGAAACGATTATAATACTTTTAGATTGTAAAACTATATTTAATATTATACCTGCACATTAATTATTTCGTATGTTTTTTTTTTAAATGTGAAAAAATTCTCTTGTAAATAATTATTCACTTTAATAAATTAATAAACAAAATATTAATACATATAACTTGTCAATTAAAAGTAATTCATATTAAAGCAAATCGAATAAATATTCGGCAAATATTTATTGTAACCACAACAATTTCCATATTATGTAAGCGTTAATATTTCAATATAATATCTATTTTATAAAAACAAAATAAAGACAGTTGATATCATACAGTGAAGTAAATACGCGCAATTTAACATTCCTTAATTCTCTGACACAAGTGAATTATACCGAAACAATATAATTGCAATTTGAAGGAAATATAAAAATCAAGACACAGGTATTAATTAGCTAAAAGTTAAAAAGTAATATTAATTTTAAATAAGCTTTTTTTTCAAATTAACTTTCAATTCGAAAACTCGTACTTTTTTTTAACTTGTTAACTTTTTACAAACGTATTCTAGTCGTGTTAAATTTTATCCTAAAAAAAATACAAATTTCTGAATTATTTTAATGAAAATTTAATATATTTTAATTTAGTACAACAAATTTTTTAACTTACCCATCGTTAATAAAAATTAATTTTTGGAAAAATAATAAACATTTTAAAAATTTTGGCGGAAAATGAAAAGCTTAATAATATTATGTAATACGTAGGAAAGCGAAAACAATATAATATGTGTATAAACGAATGGGAGAAGTGAAATAAAGACTAAAAGTAAAAAAAAAACTAATCAGTTGTTGTTAAAAAAAAATCAAGGCCTATACGAAGAATATTTCATTAATTCATAGCGTACTAGTATACTTTTTATAGTCTAGTGATTGTTAGCGGTTATTTTCTATTAAGTAGATTTTACCATATATTAGTCATGTAATTATATACTTAATACAGTGTTAAGAATAACACTTCTTTATTAATTAGGTAAAATAAAATAGTATGAAAAACGAATTCGTTCAACAAATCATAGTTTAAGCGATAATTGTATTTATTATAAACACTACGCGTAGGCATACATGTTTTGAAGATTTTTTTTCTTTCGGTAAATTACAAGCATACGAACAGATAGAACAACGTTATATAAGATAGATAGTAAAATTTATAAATACAAAAAAAAATCTACTAGTCTACACATTCAATATTATAATATATATTTAATTTCTAATATAAATATCGAGAGATCCATATTGTAAACGTTGGAATTAAAAAGTTAACAAAACCGTTCAACATTTCGAAACGAACAAAAAATCAGCACGAAAAAAAATCAAACATACATTTGTGTCTACTCGAACAGAATTTTAGTACACATACTTACAAATTACATCATATATAATACTATAATAGGACTGAGCAGTGTAAGCAATACAATTTCAAACAACTATTTTGACTGTACGTACCGCCTAATATCATGTGTATTTCTTTAAAAGGAATTAGCTGTACACGTTATGCAAAACACATTTATTTATGTGTCTAAGTGTGAGACTATATTGCGTAGGTGGTTTAACTGCGTTTTTACGTAAAATCCATATTCAGGAATTTAAACCCAGTCATCATTTGAACGAAACAAAAATAAACGATTTCTTTTAGAAAGTTATGGCAATCAATTACATAAAAATACAAACAGTCCTATTATGTAGTTTAAAAATATTGTTTTTTTTATATATATATATATATATATATATATATATAATTTAAACGTTGATACAAACATAAATCTAAATAACAATAAAAGCAAATACGATACAACACATTTTGCTTAAAACGAATTAAATAAATATCATAAAGATAATTTAACTATACACGAGTATAAATATATTATAATTTTAAAAACAGCAACTTATGGATTTGTACCGTCTAAATTGTCATTGAAGAAAATCATATAATTCACGATTGGCGACAACCTGCAGTGAAATGTCGATTCTCACGTATGCTCATAATATTATATCATCGGTTGATCAATTGAACGATTAGAATTTCGGCCTCGGTAAAACAATATTGAACGATTCCTTATGGTAAGAACGAAAAATATACGTCCGTGTGTAATCTTGTACCTACAGTGTTTTCTCAAAAATTTTAATTAAAATATATTATTATTATTATAACAACGATCGTTACAACATCGATCGCATTGAAAATGTCCGTTAATAGCTATTTTTTTTTTCAATTAATTTTTTTTTTCGTTTTTATTATAAAACGTAAAATTAAGTAGGCACGCGTACAATAAATACACTAAAACACTACTAATATAATATTATACTCAATTATAATGTCTGGCAAGTAGACTTAATATACATATTTTATTGTCAAACGTCACTCCCGGTTTAAAGGGCCAGTATATTATAATATCGAGTAAAACGAGAAAAAAAAATTTTTTTTTTTTTTACTAAATTATAATATTTATATTATATACCTAATAATATACGTTACTTAAACATATAAATTATATTTATTTTTATCATTAATCGATACTACATCCTAATTACTTAATTAACTTAATTGATAGTATTAAAATTACATTATATTTACGTATTAATGGTTATAAGATTATTTTGCAAATAATTTATTTTAATGGAAGACATGGTGATTTTATTGCACATGTGTATATAATTCAATCACAATTATAGTAATAACATTACTTATAGTAATGATGATGATGATGACGATGATAATACCAAAACTAATAATAAATATAAATATATAACGAATTTTAATCTATACATAAGTACTTAACTCGAAATTATCGTAAGACTTAAACATATAATAATATATTGTTATGTATAGGTAACACAAAATCAGTCTTTGAAAATGGCACTTAACAAAATTAGAGTAAGTAAATAGAAGTACCGACGTTTTTTTTTTCCACGTCGAAAACCATCCTATACTATATAATCTTAATGCTAGTCATATGTTTTAACATTTATCGTTATTCTTGGTTGAATTATATAATTTAAGAAATGAAAAAAAAAATGTCTAAAACAAAAAAAAAAAAATTCCAATGAAGTTTTGTGGAAATTCGTTGAAGAAAATGGAATACGCAACAAATAGTGCGTAATCGATAAGCAATATCGTGAACGAATGATGCAAAAGACAAATAACGGACCCGTCGCATGTTGTTGTGTGTGTATGAACGTAGCCCGTTGTAATTTATTGATTTCACATTTCGTTTCACTTCTGAAATACAATAAAATTATGCACGTTTTCTGTAGGTTAATTTCATAAATAATTACGTCTTGTCCGGGTTTTGTAACTGAAAGTTGCAAACAAAATCAGAAGAAGACGAGTACAATAGCCGTTTGTACGCTATTGAAGAAATATCGACAATGAGGTGGCCTGAAAATAAAAGAATTAATAAAAATTAATTTAACTAAACGCGTCTAAAATCGATCGTGATTAATAATCAATTGAAGTTTTAATCGAAATTCGGTGTTGGGAAACTCAAAAAAAAAAAAAATAAAATATTATATGGTTTCAATAATTAAAGAAAATTATTCACGAGTCAAAATCGACGTTTTGAGAACTTTTTTATTCTTTTTTCTGATCTAATTTTAAAACCATCAGTTATATAACTCATGCGAAACGTGCCGAGACGCACAGGGCAAATTGATTATTATTATTATTATTATAAGATGTTGGAAAACGAATTCCATTTGAATGGAAAATAACCATGATATTATTCGTTATTGAATTTCTTCTAAGCGCATAAATAATCGAGAATACGAAGACCAATATTGATTTGATATAGCGCTGTATAGGCTGGTGTAACGGTCGAGTGCGAATAAATCCGTTTTAGTGATTTTACACGTGCGATGACGTGACGATAATATTAATAACATACAAATATGGTCCGCGCGTATGCTTGAATAAAACGTATACATTAAATGTTTTATTTATGGACACATTCTATTAAAATTCCGAGGGTACATGGACGACTATAAAATGTCCGTTCTATAAGAACACTGGTGCAGTATTAGTTCCGTCGCCCGTGTTAAACCGATCCATTAAAAGCTTAAACCGCACGGGCGCAAGACGTACGGAAAAGGGTCCGAATGTAAAATTAACCCCAAACCCTTAATTTAATACCGCGTCCAAGTGCGAACCCCTGTGTTAAAAAGTGTCCCCGCCGCGTACAGCTCCGGTATCCACTTGGTAGTTGGTCTCTTCAGATACGATTTAAAAGCGCCTAAAAATAATACGAATGATGATGGGAACGACGG
This sequence comes from Chaetogeoica ovagalla, assembly GCA_032441825.1. Taxonomy (NCBI): domain Eukaryota; kingdom Metazoa; phylum Arthropoda; class Insecta; order Hemiptera; family Aphididae; genus Chaetogeoica; species Chaetogeoica ovagalla. Next base: position 3,949,672 of record CM063744.1, read on the forward strand.
TGTGCACCGAAATGCGCGCGCAGCATGGCGGACAAACAGATTGCGGTAAATAATTTTCGCGAAACACGACGACATACATATCGCGTTGATATTATTGGCGTTTGTTATTTCGAGTCAATCGATTGCTCGCCTCCCGGAACACCGTACGAATTATCCTAACCTTCAATTGAATTGCCGATATTCTTTATCCACACACATTCACAAACAAGGGAACTCGATCGGAATTGTTTCCTTTAAGCGCTTTGGTCGTTTTCATATAATATATAAATGATACGTGCCCGTATAACGATTTTATTTGCGATTCGTGTTTCAGATTTAGAGTTCGTAAATTAATCTACGTTGCCATGTGTGTATCATAAACCAAATATTTTTTTTCTGTTATAATAATTGTTAAAAAGAAAAAAAATTATTATTATTATTTTCATCTCGTTATAAACCCGTAACCGGGGATTCGTTAATTTATTTACCTCTTTTGATTTTAAATCGCCAATCGAAAATATGTGTCGGTTCTAAATATTTTTCTATCGATTTGGAAAATTTGTACGAGTGCTCAAAACTCAAACCGGTGTAGATATTATAAGACGGCCTTGGGTGATTTTAATAACACAAACGATAAATCATAATTGAAGTGCACATTTATCGTGCACGTAAGCGTAATAATCGATAAAAATAAGAATTCGAAAACGGTAATTTACGGATTATTATACTCGGTATTTGAATATTGTTTATGGTTCAGATTTTAAAGCACTGCGCGATAATAACAGGCTTATACATTATTTCACGACGGTTTTTTTTTTTTTTTTTATGTTTGTTTTGTGCATAAATCCGACTCAGCCACTTTTACTCTTCGGATTATAGCTATAGAACTTTTACCTCGAATGTTTATTACTTTGAGCGCAGGGCGAACAATATATTTATTTTACAATGAGTTAAAAATGAAAAAGCGAAAACGTTGTCTGAGTAAACAAATTTCTTTTTCGAATTGAAAACAAAAATAACAAAAATCGTTTGCGTCAGGATCGAATGGTAATTGGACACGAGTTGTAACATTATTTAAAGATTAGCATTTGAGAACAAATTAAAAAAAAAAAACGAGTTAAAAAAACTTTATTTTACGAAGAAGAACCTGCAAAAAAAACCAATACAATTTCGAGTGAATTTCTTCTTTTTATCACTACAATTATTTGCATCGAATACCAATTTTAAAACCAACAATATATAATTCAATAAATAATTTTCGATGAATCGTCAACAATGGATTCACCACGTTTCTCCTTTATTTCCACATTTATATTCTTCTCGATTGAAATCAAATAGGACTAATATTAAACTTAAATATCATACTTGCGAAATCATTTATAAACTCACCAGTTTCGACAAATACATTTTAGAATATTTTACAATACTATTTATTTATTTAAATAACGCCCGAAGGCAATTTTCAAATTCAATTCATTTACAATTTTATACAATATAATTATTTTTATTTTCAGCCATATAATATTTCATAATTGACTTTATGGACATTCATAAAGCACTAATCATTTAATAAAATAATAATAATAAGTTTGTTTTACAAATCGTTATAAACGTTAATTATTAATTACGCCATAAATATATATATATTGTAATAAAATAATCATTTTATAGCGTAATTTTATTTTAATTCAAACATTTATCAATTGATTTTCCTAATTTGTTCTTGTACAGAATATATTTATATTGCTTGGCTGTTTTTATTATTGTCGAAAATTTTTATATTCTAAAAATGTTTTCTACAATAAATTTACATTTTTTGAAAATTTTATTTAATTTATCAAAATTCTTTAGCATATTACATATTAGTACGTTTCGAAACTTCATAGTATACAAAAATAAATGAAAAAAATATACTCGCAATCATAGAGTACACTTAAGAAAAAACACTAAAATGTATGTCAAATTTATTTTTGTAACTTCGTGGAAATGTATTTTTTAACTTTTCTCGTGCGATCGACAAAGAAATAATAATACGTAAAAACATTGAAATTTCATTATCGAGTTAATATTTAATATAACGAAGTTTTGCGAATCGTGTTAATTTTCTCAAACGTTAACTCTGTGTTTAATTTCAAGTTAATTATTTTTAAATTGTATCTAAATATTAAATTACCAACGAGACAATCAAATAGTGTCATTACAAGTCATGTTTATATTGAGTCATTGGGTCAACGATCAGTAAACACATTAGTGTTGGATAACTGTAAATCTCAACTGAAAGATTTTTTATTTTTTTTTTTTTTAAATAAAGATTAATTATTATAAGTGATTTTGTCAATGGACCTATTCAATTGGTTTACTTAATTTAAGGCCTAATCACACTTACGGTCTCGGTCAAGGTTAGATTACGACGTAGAGTAGTTCTCACTACCGGTCAAAGACAATCCATACACTATACAGTGTGCTTGTTGCCACCAAGCGTTTATTGTTTTCACTGAGTTCTGTCATGATGACATTTTCAAAGCGTACTCTTTCCTCAATTTCTTTCCGTAAATTGAATTCGTGTAAATTGTATCACAATTATTTTTATGCGAAAAGTCATATAAAACTTGGTTTTCGCGTACAAATTCGATTGATATGTCGTCCGTTTAACAATTTGACAATTTTTTTTTACAAATTCACAAAAACGATTTTAAGCCAAATTCATAATTCAAAAATAACAATCGATATGACAAAGAGACTAGCGCAGTCAACGGTTGACTATTCACACCAACCGGACCGGTCCGTGACTTGACAGTAGCGTGAATCGTTCCATTGGATTGCGTACTACCGAAGTTCACCTGACCGGTGATCGGATAATGCCAGTGCGAATAAGGGCTTCATTTAACCGATTTCACAGACGAAATAATTGAAATGAAGCCCGGTTAACACTCGTACAACACGAGACGACACGACAAAATATTCTATCAATATAATAATTGAATACGGCAATTGACACCGATCCGGCAAGCACCGTAACGACACGACACTACAGGACACATTCGAGCAAAGAATGTTTGCTTTTATTCATTTTACAATTTATTTAAAACATACACGTTTTCGCGTAATCGTGTATTTCAATTAATTTATAAATTACATATTTTGTAAACGAACGCCGATTACAACAAGCCTAATCGTTATTATATTATTTATGTGACAACATAATTGCAGACACAGTACGCAAATACAGTCTCAATGTTATATTGGACCGTAAAATACATTATTACCATCACGGCCAAAACTCTTCAAATTTCAAATCCCGAAACGCGTTGGGAATTATAAGTTTCCGACCGTTCGAAACGAAAATTGGAATCGACCGAATGCGTGTTTGTCGTTTCTTGTTGGTCGTACGTGAATTGGACGCGATTTTTATCTGTCGTGTCGTGTCGCACGAGTGCGAATCGGGCTTAAATCGACTAATCATTATTAATTGTCTGTAAATTGATATAAAAAAGAAAAAAACGCAAATGTTGTTTGGCACAAGTCTCGTGAATATCGTACGAGGATTGAAAAAACAAAAATAATAATAATAAAACAAAAAAATTCTATGTGAACGGGAATGAAAATAATCACGTGATTATTGTTGAACAGAACGGATTTAAAAGCGTAAGTGTAGGAACTGTTGTGCAATCCTTACGCTCTACGGACGTTTTTAACTACCACACAAATAGTTGTTTATAGTAATACGAATAACTATTTATTTAATCGATTAGTTTTGTTTTTTGTTTTTTAGGAGCCCGTAACCGTCCGGGGCACGTAACGAAACACGAAATTATTTAAATGCGAAAAACATGTAAAACGCGATCTCGTCGCCACCAATCGTCGTCTCACTACAATAGTCAGTGATTGTCTTTGGACCGCTGGCGGTGCGCAAAAAAAAAAACGTTTGAACATTAAATTGCAAATTTATTTTTTATTCGATCGGGAGCGCGTCGCACGAACACGTAATGTATAAAAATCGTATAAATAGAAGAAGCGAAAAAAAAACCCCCCCGATTAAATAATGATTTGTATAATTTTATTATAATATGCACTTATAAATAGTATTCCGAAATTCATAATTGATAAAACGAGTCTTTAAATCTGTTATTTTATAAATGTAATTGTCGTTCGTTTTTCATTTTTTTTTTTTTTTGTTAATTTTCGTATAACAGTCGACCGCATAATCTGAAATCGTGAATTTAACGCGGTCCGCGAGTTTCGAAGAGAATTGTCGTCGCCCGTAGACGACGGTTGAACAACGACTCGTGTTGTATATTTATTCATAAAAACGTTCGTGTAAAATAATTTTTGTATTCTCCCCCCGACGTACTCACGCGTTCTCCTGTTTATTGTCGTCGGCGATTGTGACGGTCCAGCGCGAGTCAGTCGTCCGGAATTTTTTTTGGAAAATTTTCTTATGACCATTAGAGACGAGAACGGTTAGAAAAAAATAATAATGAAAAAAGAAAACGACTACGGGTCGGAGTCTGCGGGCGCGCGCGCATCCGCCGCAGTCGAAACGACGCGCGTGCATCGGCGGTGGACACCGGCCGCAGACTCGGGCGACGAAGTAACCCGGTGCCAACACAACGGCGGCGGCGGCGTCTGCAGCGGCCGTGGCGGAGGGATGTGAATTCCCGAAAACGGGCGATCGCGCGCGCGTTCCCGTGACGACGGTGCCGGGAATGGGCGGTCGCTCGGCCGAGTCCGAAAGCTCCGCGAACGACTTCCATTTGCTTCGGGGGGCGGCCGCTCGGAGCTTTGCACGACCTCCAGAAGAAGTTCCGGTACGTTCGTCCGGCGGGGCGATTGGGGGTGAAGGAGAATCCGCCGTCGCCGATAATATACGACGTATCGAATATATGCGCGCGACGCGCAGAGGGTAGAAAAGTTTATATCCCATAACTTCTCGTCCCGACGCATATTATTATTATCTCTGCGCGTTCGTGCCCGTGCGCTCGTCGTCGCATAATTTATGCGCACGGCATTATATCGCCGCTGCTATTGTCCTTGCGGCTTGGTACTACTGCTGTCGTGCGAACCGTCCGAATTTCCGGTTCTATGCCCCGAACTCGTGCAGTGCTCTGCACGAATCACACCAGTTCCTCCTCCCCCCCCCCCCGGCCTACGGTCCGGAAAATTTTTTTTATCTCTAGGCTCGATTCAGTCGGTGCTAAACGTTTCGGTTCTGTGTGAACAGCGGAAAAATTATCCGTTCTGTCAAAAGTAAACTGCGGTGAAAAAAATAAATAAAAATTACACGTTATACAATCTGCGACGAATTATTTTAATAGATTATAGTCGATCGAATAAAAAATTTAAAAATAACGCGATTGTTTACACGTTGTCGCTTCGATTTGTTTATTTGGTTTATTCTTAAAACTAATTTTTTTTCTTCAACATTTCGTACCGCGCGTAATAATCGTTAATATTCTTTTTTTTTTCGGCCGCCGTTCGTTAATAAATTCGTATTTTTGCGTTGTCGTTTTACTTCGTTGTTGTATTACGCCTCCTCCTGCAAATCTAATTTTTAAACACGTGCCGGCTTGAGCATCCCGTATACATTCATATTCGGTTTATAAATTAAATTCCCCGAGTTACATTATCGACTTTTAGAAAAGCGGTAATTTTTACCATAATTTACCATCTCTCAACAAAATAGTAATAATAAAATATTAATAAACGAACACGATGCGGGCATCTTTTAATTGACTCAGTTCGGTTTAGTTAATTTTTTTCAAATTGTACAATTTATAAAATAATAATGAAAAGAAATTTAAAAAATGTAATCGTCTCATTAAGGCTTATAGAATTACATATTTTAGAAAAAATATCTTTTATTTTAATACTTAATTACTTAACATTTTGTGAGGCGAGAAAAGAACAATTTCCTCTACTTGCTCTCTCAACCCTCCACCCTCAAATGTATCCAATAAATTTTCAATCTTCATAAAGTCCCCAGAATATCTAAACAGAAATCTCAAAGATAAAGATTGAACGTCGCGTAAAAATGTCTCGGCTTATCTTCTTTTTCTGATTTCATATTATTTAGAAGACACAGAAAATAAAATATATATATTTTAATATATTGTTCGGAAATTCGTTTTGTACACAATGTTTAAAAACATTTATAAAATCTTTTTTTTTTCAGAGTACGTTTTATCATAATTTATTATATGTTTACATGAATATTCTAATCGTTTCAAACCATCGAATTCACGAATATCCGGTGTGCTTATGTGAATATTATCATGAACGTTTTCATTTATTCATTTGAACACAACACAATATTTGTAGGACACTGTATTTATGAATAGACGCTTTCATATATTTTTAATTCAATATAAATGCTTGTACGTGCAGTTCTCGAAGGCAGAAACGTATTTTTTTAATATCCGGACATAAAAAGCAACATATGGGACGGGGAAATAAAAAATGCCATTTCAAAAACAAATACGTTATAATGAATTATTCGAGGATATTAAATATTTTGTTAAAAACGGGTGTAAAAAAAAAAAAGATAAACAGTTGGAATTAAACGGGAAAAAAAAACGATTCATTTTCTGAAAATAAATGACCATAACATATCTCCGATGCTCGACAAAATGTGTTGAAAATTAATGACTAAAATATTTGGCGTGCTTCGAGAAAAACAAAACAAATAGATCTACTGCATGAGTTTAAACGTATATTTAAAACAATTTTAAATTGGATTTGAAAGGAAAATTAAAAAAAAAAAAATTTCGCTGCGTTTTATTTAAACATAAATAACTCGACTGTAAAATAGAAAATAAAATTGTACCGAATGAGTGTTGGTCATTTGTTCGATGGTCGTGAATTCGAAAATGTTTCTTAGAAACGTAGGCAGTGTCCGAAATAATATTTCTTCGACTAAGTTTATACGAATATGTTAGGAAGTGTTTTTCCCTAATTATTCCATTATACGTGTCTATAAAGGTAGACAATTCATACTGGCGTCGTGAATTGTCATCACAGTTTATGCAAAACTGGCAAATCTGTCGTTTAAATGTAAACGTAGGTAAGAATTATGATAATGATTTATTAAATACAGGTAGTTACATAAGTTTCGAAAAGAAACGTACATCATAATATTGAATAACTTATAAATAAATCAAGGAAGCTTATCTAATACACTTTTTTTTTAAATTCTCTATTCTTATTTATTCAATAAAGAGTTTATGGTTTATAAAGTAAAATAGAATTTTTATAAGCGATAATACTCGTAGTATTTATTTTTTTAATAATTTTTATGTTTTAACATGTGCGTAAATAAATTTAATGACATAGTGTTATGTTTTTGTATAATAATTTTTGAACACACACATTATATATATATAATTATTTAAAGTAAATAAGTAAGTCTTTTTTCAGAAACTCTCCTAAACCCGATTTTTTTCGCTACAACATACAAATGTTACTGTGATATAAATAAAAGAAATTCTTTTGATATAAATATTTTAAATTTCATACATAGGAAAAAAAATTGTGACTTTTAATATTTTAATAAACTAAATCACACGCAGTTCGTTATTATTTTAAATATATTATACATTATTATTGTATGAATTAAATACAAAGGAAACGGAGGTTTGTATTGCGGATTGGCTTAATAGTGTGTTTTCTATAAAAACGGTCAAAAGACGAAGATTTCACGACCACACGTTTATCCCGAGGGTACGTGTGTGCAACAAGTAAATAAGGATTAGAGATTTAGACAGGCTACTTTCGGATGATATATCGCTATATTTCAAACGTAACGCGAGTCAATTCAAGTGCGTTTTAGATGTTTTACTATAAGCTATAAATGCGTATTAATTTGTTCATTTACAATTCGTTCGTCATATCAAATAAAAGAAAAATATAAACTAACGCTATACAACAGTACTCGGATCAATACCTAAAAAATAATAAACGTAAAATTAAAATTATTATTTTTAAATTATTAATACGACTGATGACTGGATCGTAATTTTTCGCACAAAGCAAACATTATACGACATACGCATACATCTACGAGCTATAAATAAAAAATGCAGTTATCATGTTAACAATAATGTGAGTATGTGTTTATCGATGGCTGTACCTCATTCATATTGTACTTCATTTTTCGAAAATAAAAGTGACAAAAATATTTTTTATTTTAATGAAAACACTTCTTACAATTCCTACAAATTTTACACTCTAATAATAGATAGAACTTTCGAATCGACGAAAATAAGTATACACTGGATTGAGATTTGTATTGATACGTTAATATTATGTATTACTATCGAATAATGAATTTAATAATTTATATCATTATATTTATAATTTATAAATCTATAGTAATGAAAATGCATTCGGTATTACGTATTATACATTTATTACACACGGAATTAAATTATTTACAAGAGTATAATAATTATACACTTTACGGCTGTTTGCCGCTGCTAAAAATAACCGTACGTACACCAGCTTGTACGTTAGAAGCTTGTACCTTTCAATATTTTATTGCACACAAGGAATATATTACGTTTTGTAAGAAATAGAATATATATCGTCGTAATTACAACATTAGTTGTAACGCGTATTGAATTCTTATTTTCACTATATGTTTGATTATATAAACTTTATTTTGGACTCATTTCAGTTCACTAACCTGATATGTCATAAAAATTATCTAGAAAAATAAACGTAATGTAGATCGGGGAAAAAAAATTAGTATAAAAATTATGAAAGTAGATGTGATGGACGTGATGACGATAAACTCGTATTTATTTATTACGGCTGTGTAAAACATGTCAGTAATAATCGTGTAACGTTTTCCGATATGTTTTCAGATGCATTCAATAAAACAACGATGGAAATAGTAAATAAATAATTATATATTATATATATATAAAATTAAAAAAATATTTAAGTTTTCTATTATAATGTCTGTGCGGGTGTAACACGAAAAACATTTTAATTTTTTAATTATTTTTTATAATTGTCACGGATTTGTAAACATTTAAATGGCATTTAATATTTTTTATAAAAATAATTGTCGGTGTGATCGCTATGTGCAAATTTAAAAGAAATAAAATTTTATTTTTCTACATCCGTAATAGAAAACGAAAATAATAATTAATTATTATTAATTAATTCATAAATACACTATTTTATATTGAAACGATACGTATTTTACGTTTGTTATAGATTTTCAGATTCTTACACCGATACAACAGATGTGTTGTTTTTACGATTTTTTTATTTACAATTTTTTTTTTAAGAAAACACTTTTCAGTGTAGTAAACTTTAAAACTAAATTTAATTAAAAGCTTGTGATTATTATTTTTTTTTTTTTTTGTTTAAACCGCATCTGTTTCCATTAATAAGAGTTTTTACATCTCGTATTTCTTAAATTTTCCAATCTTGTCAATTTGCTTAGGTAAATCGTTTTTTAATCTTTTTTTTTTAATTTTGTTGACGTTAATACTGGTCTGTAACGAGAAAAGCAAATCAAACGAATTTTCCGTCCGTTGTTGTATATACAGTATTTCGTTAATATCAAATTAATTCTTCGTCACTCTTAAACTGAATGCGTTTTTAATGTATTTTTTGTCTAAAACGTATTGCCGATAAATAATATTCTTGTTACGCGTTTGAACTATTTATTGATTGCCCAAATTCGAGTAAGAAATGTTGTATGTATTCATTGTTGAATAATAATAATAACCGACACGTTTTCTCCTGAAAAAAAATTAACTATTTTTATAGAAATAGCGCTATAATATAAATTGCGTGCGTTATTGTCAAGAGCACGAGAAATTTTTTATAATAGTAAAAAATATTATCGATCGGATGACAACACAATGGAAAACACAACAATACGAACACGAGCCCTGTGCGGCAGCGATAGTTTCGGAATGATTGAAAACGATGAACGGGATACGAACGAATATCAGTAAATCGGCCCGGAAAATTGGTATTTTTCAGACGTCAATTACACAATACAATAGCGATATAAACGGTCGACTGCCGTCAGCACGATAGTATAACCGTTTAATTTCGAGCATTTCATGACGAGACGTTTGCGAAATCAATCGACCGAATGTGTATTGTTTAGTCGCTATACCGATATAGCAGCTATATGTATACATAATCAAGATAAAACTTAACGTACAGTAATGTAAATTGATCGAATCCCTTGTGCGCACAAATTTCTACTATGTACCCATACGTGGATCCCACGTTTTGAAGGCATCCTGGAAAATAACATGATTGTTTATTTATTTTTTCGAAACTTATTAAAATGTATGTATAGATATATTATTTTAAAGATATAATTTTCGTCTAAATTGTTGTCAGTAACAACACTTATTATTTTTGTTGATACCACTTAATCCCTTTGATCACCTAATGATTCTAAAATTTAGATAGATATAGGAAATTTTTTTGGGTAGTGTAAAATATTAACTGTAAGTATTCAAAACGTAGCAATTTAATTGTCTCTATTAAATCTCACACCAGTGTAAATAGAATACACTTCTTTTTTCTTTTTTAACGAGACAATTATCTGTCTCGAATACTCGATTGGGAAATCTGATCATAATATCATGTCTAATTAAGAAATTAATTTAATTACCAATTTTTGGTAAACAATAAGTCATCATATATTTATTTTGCGTTAAATTAAAAACATTTATGCATACACTAATATATGTAATTTTTATATTTATTAGTGAAATTGAAAATTTTTTTCACTGGACGTTGTAACGTTTAAAAGAGTTAATGGTATTAGTTATAATAAATTATATTCGTGGTAAAAGATAGAATTTTGTCTTTAAAATTCAGACCCGTTTTTACTTGTAATGACAGTGGTATATTAAAAGGGGGTTTCTCAACTCCCTTCAAAGGGCCAAAAGAAAAAAATAACCACTTATCAAATTTACTTATTCGCTGAAATATTTATATAAATGAGTTCTATTTTTCAAAAGTTTTAAACACCACACCCATCAAAAAAAAAAATTTTTAAATGCAACACTTTTAGGGAGTGTTAAAAAATAAAACTGCTCACTGGCTTTTCAAAAACCTGTGGTCCCCCGTTAGTTTTGTCACGTAATTCTTCGATTCAAAACGGGCGCGCGGCGTGTGAGCCAGTGCTGAGCGCCAAAATGTCACGTGAAGCCCGTTTTGTAGGCGGAACCGAAAAACGGGGTCAAACATTACTGACCCGCCTTCACCCTCCGGCCGAGCTGGAAGGGACTAAAAGTCCGCAGCATGCCCGGAGGAATTCATACGCTATCGATTATGTTTTTAAGGGTCCCTTTTTGCGGAGAGAACTTGGTGCCGACCGTTATTCGTACATATATAAGTTTAGAGAGAGAGAGAGAGAGGTTTTGTAACAAATTCGAATATTGCTTTCGGGAGAAAGCGGATGGTGCGTATACGGTTTCAGAATACATTATTATGAGGTATTATATTGAAATATTACTGCTATAGGTACTTGCGAAGGGGAGAATTAGGAAGAGTTGACTACACTACGATAAAATGTGTGACGCAATTCGCGTATAAACAACGGTGTATTATTATAATAATACGTATACGCGTATCAAATGCGATTGTAATTTAAATATTATGTAAATATCGCCATTGTGCCGAGTTCTACGACGTCGTGGTCAGCGAAAAACTAAATAATATTTTTATTTTTATTATTATTATTATTATTATTATTATTCGAACGTTTCGGACGCATAATTATCGGCGAACGATCGTGATTTTAATTTATACGGATTCTTTTTTTTTTTCCGAACATAATAATCATACAGTACCATTTATTTCCGCGAAAACGATATTATAATATTTTTATTTACGTTTTTCGTTCGACAGTCGACGTTAAATTGAATTTATTTTTATTTTTACGATTTCGGTGTTTTTCAACAACAAAAAAAAAAATGTTGTGAACAATAAAATTCAATTAAAAATGTGCGCCCGCCACAATTACAAAAAAATTAATGAAATAACCGTTCTCACACAAACTGTCGAAAACATCGTAAGGACTGAAATAAATTCGTGTATTTATTTTCTAACTTGTCGAAATTAATAATGGAGCAAACATTTTTCAACCTAGTCTAAAGATAAGTTTTATGATTTAAGTCAATTGAATTAAAAGTCAACAAAATATTATTAAAATACTTTATTTCGTCTTCTTTTTTTTTTTTTTAAATTCGTCTTTAATTCATACAAATAATTTTTTCTCTTATGTAAAAGTGCATATGTATATGAGATGTCTTAAGTTGTACCTTCACAGTCTAAATATTATTTGCGTTCATTTCGATTAGTTAAACCTTCCGCAATGAAAATTTAAAATCACTAATTGATTCAAATAACGCAAGAAACCTTAGGTTGACGTCAACCCGCGGGGAAGTAATATATAAATAATTTATGAAATTTTAATTATTTAAATTCGTTAATGCTCGGCGTTGATTATTATATAAAAAAATGATCTAAAATTGATTTTGAAAACGTAAAATTACGCGTTTCACATAATATACCCCAGACAATTAGGTTCAATTTGTTTTCCTAGAGGTTTGCGTTCCTGTAAATGTTGACTGCAACCGTGTGACATCAAAAATGATTTCTAAAATTAATATCGAACCAATAAAATATTATAATTATATAATATTGTTTACAACGATCTTAGAAATTTTGTTTTTGAATTGGAAATCAAATTCACTTGAAATATTTCCATTGGCGTGGTTTAAAATAATATGTACAGAAATACGTACGTACGTAAAATTCTGTGTAATTTGCACAAATTATTTATAATAATTAGATATTACAGAAAAGAATCTTAAATCAAATTGATAAAAATACTGAGAATTAATTCATTAAAAAATGTATTACAATATCTATAATTATTTTCAAAATAACTAATTTTAAATTTTAAATAGGAACGTATTATAATGTATTTTATTTATACATCTTGTTCAGTTGATTTATTAACTATTAATAAAAAACCGATGTTGTTCAAAGCAAAAAAAAATTTTTTGAAAACACACACACTACATTCCCGTGCACAAATACCAAATTATCGCATTGTGATATAAACAGTTTTTTTTTATATAATTTTCAATAAAAATAAAATCCCAGAGTATTTTTTTTAAAAAACTACGTTAACTATTTTTTTGAATAATAACCAGTGTAGACAACTATCTATTTCAGAAATAAAACAAAATTCATGTCATTTTTATATAATCGATGAATCCGATATTTTTTAAACGTAAACAATATCCATTACCACTTTTTTCTAAAAATAAAATACTTCAACTATCGCAACTATTCCTAATCGGGAGTGAATCCAGTCAATGTATGATAATAACTTGCGTGTTTAAAGCACTATCGTATTAATGGTAAAATATCTCTATTCATATCGTCGGAATAAGGTCTGTTTATTATACTGTTAATATGTTATTGCGCGTTAGATGTGCCATTTTTCAAACAAACATAAAGTTTCAAGACGGACGCTTTGTACATAATTGCATAATTATATTACATAATTCGAATTTTTAGCGAAAAAATCAAATCTCGCTCCGAATTATATTATAATTATCAAATGTCGCACGAACACGATTCTCTTGTGTATTTTCTGCAAAAGATTTCATATAAAAGTCATACCAATACGATTTTGTTTACCGCTGTGCGTCTTCGCGTAGTTCATCATATCGTGTGTGTCGTTAAATTGCCATTAATCGTAAAAAATATTTCACACGAATATCGTTTCTCTTCAAAAAAGAGGAGACAAGATACCTGTTCTTTTGACTCCTCTGTTCTTTCGTGGTTAATGTGTTTAGATTTTGAGCACGGTACGTGAAAAATTTAATTTACAAACAGTTAAACGACTTGAATTCAAATTTACGTAAAAAAATATGTATAAATTACTTTTGTCTTAACAATGTTTACTCATTTTTACGTCTTAAATTCCATACACCTATGATTGGGCGCAAAGGAATTTACTAACCCTATTTCGAGAGAATCCCATAAAGTATGCGAAAATGAAGAATGTGAAATATTTAATATTTTGGATGAACTTCCAAACGCAAAATAAAAAATAATTAACATTACTCTTTGCGTTGTTCTGAAACCTAAGTGATTGGAGAAGTTTATTATAAAATTTAATTTTAAATCTACTATACAAATGTATGCCGAACAGCTTAAATACAATATTAAAAATATTTATGACGAAAATTCTCAGAAAGCTATTCTACGTCGAAATATAAAAAGATGTTTTTCTGAATACATTTATAAAGAAAAGCTAAAATATCATGAGGTTAACCTTTAAAAAAAAAAAAAATGTATTTTGCTAATATTTATTACGTAACACAAAGTAAGTATATAAATTTAAACAATTTATTTCTCAATCATCTGAAAAAATAATCTTTCTTTGTCAAAATAATAGATTGTGGATTTCATATGAAAATATGGCCTGAAACTAATGTTCATAATACATATTACCAATGCTTGGGCTAGTACTTTCTTCTATACTATATATTTATTTTAAGTCTACACTAATGTAATGATACAAATTGCACCCGATTCTCCTATTTCTGTTAAAAATTCAGTTAACTCGAATCCCAATCGATTAAACACATATATTGAAAATCGATATATTTCGACAATTTTGCGCTATGAATATTTTTGGTATTATATATTTTAAAATATACACAAAATGTGTTCAATGGCCGTTAAAAAAAAAAAATTCAAAATTATATAAACATTGAGTAAAGCTAAGTATTCACAATTCATATATTCTCTTTCTTTATCTTCACCTGTATACCGCACGAATAGTGTCAATTATTCTCATTTTTGTCTTCAGCAATTCCTTATCCTTAACCATCTACTCTATAAATCTCCATATCCTCATTATTGACATCTATCCTTTTTTTCCTTTTGAATATCAAATTTGGTATTCTTTTTTGTTATAAACACGGTGCTATGAACCAGATTTGCACCGTACCTTGGTACATCATAAAATACAATAAAATTGATGATTTAAAACGGCATCCGCAACTAAAATGCTACCCGGATATGTGATTCCGTAATACCCCGCTGTAATCATTAACGTCTAATTTAACATTCTCATTTCTACTACTTCTGTTTCCTTTTTACACGTTTTTATTCAGTGAACTAACGAACAGCTCCATAAATCATTGTTGGCCTAACTATAGATTATGCTCTTGATTAATAGCAATTATTTTATCGCGCAATACACGCGTCGCCTTTCTCTATATCACACAGTCACAACTTATCCTACTTCCTAAATACTCTCCATTTAATTCCTCCATTATCTAATACATATATACTATTTTGTATTGATTACCGTTCTCACGTACTCGTGATCGAATCTATGATTACTACTTTTATATAACATGTATGTACGTATTTAGATTACTATCCAATAATAACCGATTTCTGTAAAGTATGTGTTTATTTTACAAAAGTTGCTCCGTATAAAGTTATCGTTCAAAGCACGTATATTTATATCGTATATGCACTCGTATGTAACGCGTTTAGTCAAACGAAGATTCCACGAATTTTTGACGTTTTCACTTTAAACTTCGACGACTTTCAGATAACACAGTATACGAGTAGTACAAAATTGAATTTCCAAAGGTATTTTCGACTCAAAGACACGTCTGATTGTATGAAGTTTTAACTCGGACACTAAAAGGAAAACTTTCCATTCAAACCGTAAAGAAATTATAAAAAAATCACAATGGATAGTGGTGGTTCGCCACGCAATGCCGTCGACGGCACGTTTGCCAAATCCTTAAAAAAGTTAAGACAAAAGGATTTCATTATGAGCCAGCCAAAATGTTCCCTCGGCTCGTATGTACAATAAATTAAAAAAATATATAACACTTCGTTTCCATAACAAAGACAGCGTTTTCATACTCGCAGCGTATTTCAACGGCGCTTAGTTATACGCTGCGGTTAGCAGAGATTTATACGCCCCAAAAACTCGGGCATAAATTTGTGAACACTATAGGACACTAAGTACGCGCAGTGCGAAATTGGAAAGTGAGTCTTGTACAAACGCTTCGTCTTGTATAACATTGAAAAGTCCACTATATTTTCCAAAGGTCAATTAGTATTTTTGAATCTATTCAATATTGATCAATGTGGACAGTCAAACCTAAAGTGTGTCGTGAGCGCAGTGAGGAAAAATAAATGCAGACTCCACTATAAACGTATATGTAGTACTCCTACGCGAAAATTATCGAAATGCGCGACATGACAATTTGTTTTAAAAATTATAAGAGACCTTTACACATAAATATGCACTAAATAATATATTCGACGCGTAAAATATAATAATAATAATAATAAAAATTCGTATTCACTCAAAAGGAATTCTATTCGATCCTGCAGAAGGCGATGATTTTTAATACGTGCCCAACTCTTAAATTGCGCTCGTTACCTGGATATTTTAAAAATATTTTTTTGTAAATTTACTAAATTTCGTCGAAATCGAATTGTGACACCCCCCCCCCCCCGGTGAAATAGAATCCATTTGGTAAAAACTAATTGTTTTCGTTGTTATTATTATTATTATTTTTTTTTCTGAAAAAAAAAGACGCAAAGATTAAAAATAAAAACGCAAAATATCCGCGACCCGAAAAACAGTACGGCAGTGGGTGTTCGCGAACAACGGGCGTTGTTCGGTGGTCGGGGTCTCGGGCAAACGTGGCGGGCCCGGGACTAATCAATATGTTTTACAGTAGGCCGGAACGTGATAAGAGTGGCGAGGATGCGCCGCCGAGGGGAGGAAGTGTCGTTTCGCCGTCGCTAGTGGGGGGGTAGGGTGGATGTGCGGGCAATGAGGAGAAAAGGGGCGAGAAAGCGGTGAAGGAGAGGGTTTTTGTAGGCGGACGCGTTTCCGTGGGTCGGCGGCACTCGGCGCACTCGCACGCCTTCGTCGTCGGGGGTCTCCCCGGACGGGTCCGACACAACGGCGGCGGCGGCGGCGGCCACGACCTCGGCTTCACGACGCGTACCCCGGTGGGTTTTCGCTCACCAAACTCCGATCAGACACTATTCTTCCGTCGACTTCTGACTAACCGTCACGAGAGCCCGGTCACATTCGGCATCGCCGTCGCTCTCGCACCGCAAAAATAATCCGGTAAATACGCATTGCTCGTTTGCCCCCCCCCACACACACACACACACATCTCCCACAGGGATAAAGAACCATTAAGTTTTGTACTCCATCTATTTCCCATCACTTTATCTATATATATATATATAAATTTTTTTTTTTTTTTTACTCAAAACTTACCACGCGACTCGTGTTTCTTTCTGGTAATCCACTGGCGTCTTTCTATTCTCGCGCCGACGTGTACGTAAACCTTTATGCAGGCACACGTCAAACGCAAACTCTCCCGCTACCCGACACTTTTACACAACGCGTTATGACTGCGTACAAGCATCGTTACGAAAGATTCGCGTGCAAAACTGGCCCGTTTTGTAAACTGTTATTCGTTTACGTTTTTGTTTTCAGTTACAGTCCCGTCGACGCAACCGTCACGATGAATAATTCCAAACGCGACGAACAGTCCAAGTATCAGCTGTCCAAGAGCACGGCTGACTTACATTACTCGGGTAAGGAATATTTATATACCATCACGGCCATATAACATACATAAAGGCACCTACGTGAAGTATTCCAATAACGCTTAAGGATACCAAACGGTATTAATATATTATATATATATATAATAAAAGTTTTTTTTTTACTTGTATATTTCCATATTTCCCATATACACTCATCGTATCCACTAATAATATTTTCTGTAAATATAATTACGAAAAAAATTTCAACTAATTGCAAAATTAGATTTATTTAATTATTAGTTAATATACTTTATATATATAATTATTATTATTATTATTTAATTATTATTATTATTGTTATTATAATAACTAATAAGTAATGGTATTATCGGTATTACATCCACTACTAATATTGTATTATATGTGACGGGGTACTGAATAGGCAATATAAGTACTCCGGTTCGTAGGTATATTGATAATAATCAACATAATATGCTTGTAATGTTATTATATTAAATTACCAATTTACTAATTATAGTTAATAAATTAAACGAAACAATATTTCACGCGACATGCCTAATAAATATTCAACTAAGGGAATATATAAATATCACTGCAAACAAGAGCGAAAAAATAAATAAATTATTATATAAATATGTAAAAAAAATTATATTCTTAAACGATACTGACTTGCAAATATTTTTAATGTATTCAAATAAGAATAAAAAAAAATTATAATTTCGAGATTTTGTTTTAAAATATAACGTAATTTCTTTTTATAAAATAATGTACGACTGTTTCAAATAATATTATTACATTACATTGCAAATTATCTCAGGAGAACTATAGACCCGAGCACAGTGAATCATTTTTTAAGCAAGTCGTAAATTAATAATATACACCTGAGAATAGGCACTTGGTTTAGTCTTGTGAAGTCCTTTAAATTATGCTCTGGGCTAAATGCTAATAATTTTAACGGAAATCGGTTTATTCGTCTGGACAATAATATAGTGTTGATAAGTAAATTGCAATCGCGGTATCGTCGTCAAGTCGAAATAATGGAATTCGCCATAATGTATTCGATGTTTTTCGATCCAGTTCATTGTTGACTTGCCCGCCGCCGTTGAATCGTTCGCGTCCAAAAACACAACGTACGCGGCAAATGTACTTCACTGAGTAATTTATGTTAAAGCAATGTATCAGATTGTACAGATACGGTATAACAAATATTATAAAGGTATTAATATGACCGTAATAAATGCGTATAATATTGTGCGAAAGTGCTTTTTCTGTATTTTCACGATACCCAGCAAAAAAAAGAGCGATCGATGCGTACCGCACTTGCCATCGGCAAAACCCTATTTTAATACATAATTCATAATATATATTTTCTATGGAAATACAATTTCGATAGGAGAAACTTTTTTCAATCCGTCGGCATTTTTCGCGTGACTAGTGAAGGGAATACACTTTTTAAAAGATATCAAACTCGTCCAAATAAATCTGCACATACGAACGTGGTAAGTTTTATTACTATAATTATTATTATATAGTGTGCGAAGTTTCGTGACTTTTAGCAGACTTTCGGCGTTCGCGGATAAACAATTTTCGTTTACGACAGTAATCCGTCTCGTCAATTTTAATAACATAATAAGGTCGTGTTTCCAGAACTTGATGTACAGATTTTGCCGACGGAAGACTTTGATCTAAAAGAGGTCGTCATTCTCACTTGTGATTTTTTTAATTCTTTATTCTACCACATCTTAAGAATTGATTGATTATTTGTGCCATAAATTTATGACAAATTTTCTGCATTTTTTTGATTAACTTACCGATCGCAAATTTCTTATAATATTATTACTATAATGAGACCATATTTGATTTTTGATTCCAATTGGTATTGCCCAATGAAAATAGCGTTTTCGTATCGAAGACTAGCAGTTTTTTTTATGCATAAAGGAAAACTATTTTTATTAATAAAATTATTATAATAACAAATAAGAATAAAAGTAGTCTATTTGCAACAGTTCCTTTTAGTACATTTCTCAAATAATCCATTCTTTTTTTATATTGCAATAAAATGCCTTGAAAAACACACCTTTTTTCTAATGAACGATCATACAATCTACAAACTGCTTTCCTGTGATTAATTAATTTAACGTTCATATGCGGTGAAGACTATGTCTTCGATCATCAAACAATCTTTACATAAATGATCGTCATCGGAGGCAAATAGTTTACGAACCTACAAAATCGTACAACCATTTCTTATCACTTTCAATATTTATTTATTATTTTAATCATCGATACAAAAATGTTATGTCTTAAAAAAAGCACATTGGTCTATAAATTATAATGAAGCAATATGAGGCCTCTCAACAATGGAAGCCAGGTGATCTACGTGCAAGTAAAACGATCTATGATAATACCACATTGCCGTTGCTCGTCTTATTGTACGTCTTATTTCTTTTTTGTATAAAAAAAAAAAGAAAATAATTTTTCAATGTACGTCATAATAAATCGCGTTTCGCGAACTTCAAAAATAAAATATTCTATTCGATATTGTTATTATTACGATTTTGTATTTTTCAAACCGCGCCCTCGTTGATTTATGTGAAAAGAAAATACACAGCGCTACGTTTCTCGTACACGTTCTGTAAAAGCGATGTCCCACTTTAGGTTTATCAGCTTACTCAGATTCAACAACAATATGACGGTAACAACTGCGCATTATTGCGCAGTTCTCCCTACATTATATTTTCACGGTATCCCGGCAACGGCCGAAGACGAAAGCTATAATATTGCAGAATTTCGAGAAAATCCGATATTCGTTTATTCGCCAGTAACGCAATATATTATTTCCTTCGCATAACTTTCTCAGAACTCGAAAGAGAATTAAATAGCGTTTCGACGAAACGATAATCTGGTCCAACAAAGTTTTGCGTTATACACAACGAATATTGTATTAATTTGTAATCATAATCACGTTACGAATTTCTGGAATAAATACGATTAAAGTAAAATTAAATTACTCAATGAAACATTCAATAACACGAAATACGAATTCAATAAATTAATAAACATAAATTAATAATTTCATAAAAATTATGACTATATTATATTATATTTTAACACATTCATTTGTAAAATTCTATTAGATCATTTGATTGACAGGTATATCGATTAGTATATAATAATAATAGTAATAATAATAATATTATTATTATTAATATTAATAATAATATTAATTTTGATATTAATATTAATAATAATACAACATGTTTTTATTTGATTGTTTTATATATTATTTTTTATTAACAAAAAAAATAATAAATATCATTAAACGATTTATTATAATATTATTATTCAATTACCAAGTTTCAAACACTTTTATTTTGGTTCGTCTACTTAACATAAGTTCACAAGTTTAGAAAACGTGGGAGAATGGAGCTGTTCTACCAATGTTTAAATATAATATATCGAGCACAATCTTACTAATTATTTCATATCAGAAGAGAGAAATATTTCATTAGTTAAAAAAAAACTTCTAAATTATAATAACAGAAAATGTATCGAATATTTTTAATTAGCAAAATTAAGACAATGTATAACAGAAAGGTTTTGAAATTAACGTCATAAAAGGTACCGCTTGTGTAGTTGAATTAAATAAAAGTAACGAAGATGAAAATGTTAAAACATGTCTTAATTGAAATAATATTTAAAATATTGAAACGGAATAAAGGTCTATCGAAGCAAAATTATTACAGGGAACACTTACTTTTCGAATACCCTAGTGTCCTTTTTATTCCAGTTTTTCAGTTCGAACACGCTCGAACAATATAAAATATTAATAACCATCAGATATCGGACGTAAACTTTTTTCTTAAAAGTTGTTTTGTAAAGTTTTTATAGAAGTTGAAGAAAATTCTAAAAGTACGATGGAGAAATATGATGTCAATTAGAAAACTACTGCGAAGTTTGTTCGTAAAATATATAATCGAAAGTTTCCAGAATGAGACGAAGTTTACAGCGTACGAAACTTTGTTTCATTAAAACTGTAAGCAAAATATATTTTGATGTTAAATTATATAAATCGCATAAGACATTTTTTACAAACAATTCTTATTAAATTATTTTGTACGAATATTCGAGAGAATATAATTCATTTAATAGTTATCAATATTTGTTCGAAAAACAAAATAATTACAAATTACATTTCCGCTATATCACTCTTATACATTTATCATTTTAGTTTGTCCATGAAACGAATGTAAAATAATACCAGTTTCCATTAAATATATCGCAAAATGTACACTAGACATGAATAATTGTTTAGTAAAATGAATTGGATTACCCAATGCACACATAATTCTACGTTATTATCGGTTATATAATCGGCAATAATCAGGCATTAATCTAGATCAGCCATTTTTGAGTTCTTAAATTTTTCTTTTTTACCTAAACAATATCACCAAAACGTTTACCGATCTGTACTACCGATTTCGTAATTTGTACTACAATTACTTTTTCCGGGGAAAAATTCATTTTCCACCGTAAACGTTATGTTACGCGACCAATAGCACCGGTCATCCAACCAATCGGAATTTTTTTATTATTATTTATTTCGGTATTAATCGACAGCACGCGTGATTTATGTAACGAATACGAGATAGAATAGTCAAAATATTATTATTATTTTCATTTTCGAAAATCAAATTTATATAGAATACAAATTTTCAATGATTAATTTTTTTACACGCTATGCCGTTAAACTATACCGGACTTGTGCATCTACTAGAGGTGATGGAAGTGAAAGATTTGTTAGTTGTTTGTGAATTGTTGGTCTGTCCGTGTCAATTGAACGGTCCGTTGGTCTTCGGACCGCTATTTATACGTGTTTTCCGGTTTTATTGCGATCGAATGACGTACTATCGCTGTGTCCTGACTGAATCCGTGCGTAGCGTTTATTGCGATCAATGCGCGCACGCAAAACAAAACAAACTGCGACAAAGTCCGGACGTGTCCTAACTGATCTATTAAACATGCCGTCCGATAAAACACGCCGTATTGTCACGTACAATTTAAAACACGTTTAATTTACCAACGCAACGTACTGCGAGCAAGACTAAATTTTCATACACATTGTAATTCAATTGTATTTTGAAAACGGATCTCTCCGTATTTCCGAAATTATAAATTGTACGAACATTTTATTACTCTAATTTTTATTTTTCAAACGTATACGTTTTGACCATACGTTTTCGGAAAGCGTACGACTCTCGTTGTACATCCGTCATTAACGTATTTAGAATAGATATTTTTTTTAGAACGTCACGACAAACATTTTCTTTTCGCAATCGTCTACGATAAAATCGTATTTAATTTTGCCATTTCAATAATATTATACGCAACGCATCACACGGATTCAATTGAGACATTACATACTCGTATATCAGTATATGCGGGTGTTTAGTTCGACGCTGACCGAGCCATCATCATCAATCCTACGAGCTTTTTATTATTATTATTATTATTATTATTCTTATTAATTTTATTATTTCGCGTTTTTCAATGTAATGAAATGAACGTAAGTGTTCGTCTTCAATCGTTGTACGCTCTTTTACTATTTATTTAACGTCCATTGGTTTACTCATATTTACACGTTTACTCGTTTATGTTTTACACGATCGACCTGGTTTGTCGTCAGCTAAGCACTAAACGCTCGATCACGACCGACGATCGGCGTGTATCGTCTGTCGATCACTGATTCCAGCCTTTTATACACGACGGTTCAAAAAAGGTAAAAACGGAGCTTGACATTATTTTCAATTTCTTTCGCTATTCCGTTATTTTATTATTTTCAGTCGGCTTAAGTAATAATTTCAGAATTTATTACACGAAAATTTATACAATATGAGTTATTACATACCCTGTACACACTAAAACGATTGGGGATCGGTCACATTTCCTTGGGACACTCTGTATATAATAATATATATATGTATATACTCTTAGAGGGAGATTTATATACGGTGTGTATATAATACCGGAGAGATTACGTCGGCGACCAGATTGTAAGTCTTGTTTATCAATGACGAAAATGACGAGGGTGACGGGCCGTACGAGCGTGTGCCCAAGGGTCGCATCGCTGCCGGAGATTTGGTCCCGCGGCCGTGCACATAAAAATAAAAATACGACTACTCTCTCTCTCTCTCTCTCTCTCATTATTTCCCCGTCATTTTTTTTTTTTTTTTATATACATATATACTCTAAACAACGGAAAAAATGGTGAAAAACCGAACTACTTCGGTTTCGCGAGCAAAACGTTTATATGGGCCACCGAAAAAAAAAACGCCGTTCGCGTATCTCTCCCATGCTCTTCTTCGTCCGATTTTTCCGTTATCGTTATTATATTCTCCGCCGTTCCTCTCTCTCCCTCTCTATCTCTCTCTCTCTCTTTCTCGTTCCGTCGCTATTTTTTTTTTTTTTTTTGTCCCGGGGTTTTTTTTTTTTTTTTATACTCGCATTTATCTTTTCCCATCAATCTCACTACACAAATCTCCTCGTCGATGTGGACGGAGGGGGCCCTTACCGGGCGGAGTAATTTATTAGACTATCAAAACCAAAGAAAGGAAACCTCCTCTTTTTATGGTGCGAAAATACTCGCGTCCCAAAGTCCCCGGGCGCGCGTCCTGCGGTACCCGGCGCCGCAGCTCGGGCAGGATTATCGTCGCGCTGCCGCGCGGCACAGGGCAGGACGCGCGAAACACCCCACTTTTATATTAATATGACTACTTACTGGCGGCTTAACGTGTCTTTTATTCGCGCTCAATGATTAATTGATTTTTTCGACACTATCGACGCGCCGTCTCGAACCCGCGAAATAACAAACGACACGTGATCCCGTCCGCCGCGCGAAATACCGCAGCATCCTTCGCCGATACGCGTCCTTTTCCCCGTACGGTCGCACAACGCGCGTTCTACGGCCACTGGAACGGAACGGTACAGTGACTGAACCAACGTTTCCCAAACCATTCCTCCGCCAGACAACTTGGAGATAGTAAAAATGATTGCGGCGCACCCCTTAATAAAAATAAAAAACAATAATAATCATTTTATTGCTTTATTTTCTCCATTGAGAGTATTTTCATGATATAAAATCGAATTTATAAGAAAAATAAAAGTATAATTAATATATAATTATATTATACTATATATATTATAAATATATAATTCGTGTAATTAGTAAAACGAAAAAAGTTTCGAAATGATAGCTGGCGTTTTTACTCCGATTATAAATCGTTTCTATAATATTGGAGTCGTCGTAAACCTGTTCTCTACGTGTCATCGATTTCTATGTTTATTTTCAGTATACACACGAGTGGAAAATTCTTTTTCACAAAGATACGTTGCTGAAAAAAAAACGTTAACATTGTTACTAAATAAAGTGCCGATTGTTACGTTCGATATCTCTGGACAGTCACGTCTTAAACTCAATCAAAAAGAAGATTCTTTAAAAATCCTTTTCATATTAATATCGCAGAATATGTCGATCAAATATGATTTTCTTGTGTTGTTATTGAACCAGTAATTTCGGTCACATCGAAATTGAAATTATATGAATTTATAAATTATAATTATATTTATATAAATTAAATAAATAAAGATTTAAATGTAATATTTCAAAATGAATTCAAGTATTCAATGGTTTAGATTCTAATTTTCTAGATTCTGATCAAAATAAAGAACGTATTGTTTTCAAAATAATATGTAAGTATTTTATACTCGAACGTTGTTGACATGAATTATACGCTCCGATATAGCATTTGTATCTAATTGGCTTTTTTTTCTTTTCTTTTCTGTTTTTTTTGACACATTTACCCGAATTTATCTTCCCGAAGCGTAACTCAAAACAATATTCGTATGTCTTAAAAACTTGTAATAAAATCTAGAGACGCATAACAATATTTATCATATTCATTAATTATAATAAACTAGATACTAACGTCGCTCGGAATTGTGTTTCCAATAAATACAACGGATTATCATTGTTTTCAAATTCAAAATATGTAAAATAATACTCCTTTAAAGTCTCTGTCCAAGTGTCCCACTTGAGCCGACAATCACAGCAATCGCGGTTCGCTAACTTCCTTTCAATCGTATCCATAATTGATATGTAAATAATTGGATCAAAAACTGAGTACGGTTGCGGGACGGTGTTCTTTACGCATTTGAAATAAACCCATAAATTATAAATTAATTTAAATGACAAATAATATTTTATTATAATTTAAATATAAATATTTTGATATAATTTAAAGGTTATAAGCGTTATGATAATATTATAATAACATCACGTGATACGAACAAAACGGGCTAGGCCGAATCGTGAGCAGAAAATCCGTTTAGCGGAAAGTCAACTTGGTCCAGTAATATGTACTTAAGTCCGGAGGATTGCGGGAAGACAAATCACAGTCTAGGACCGGCGAGGACCCTTATTTTTATAATAAAATCGCCTCTATTGCTCCACTGCCGTCGTCGTAAACCGTGAGTTTCGTTTATGATATATTACGTTATAACGACCACGTAAGTGACAACTACGTTCAAAGACCTATTATTTTAAATGAGAATATAGGGAGAAGGGATTTGTTTCTCAACGATCTTCAATGGTGATTATTTAGAAAATTTATAAATCACTAAAAAATTGCACCCATGAAAGAATTATTAATATTGTACACGTGATTATTGCCTAATTCTAAAGTCATCATTCGTATTACGTTAATTTTTCTTATATTTCGCTTTTTTTTCTTTTAAAATACATATATATATTTTTTTTTTAAAAAAATAAATAATAATTTACGTTATATTTTAGATTTGGAGCACAGCGAGCAAAAAGCTTTTGGTTATACGATGATATTTATTTATTTTTTCTTTTTCATTAAAATTCTCAACTAGACGTTTATAATAATTTTAATGATTCACATTTGGGGCTTCTTTCTCATAATTTCCATGGCTACAAAAAAAAAAGTCTCCGTCTAAAATATATGTAATAATATATTATTGTTTTTGTTTCCTTACTATAGACTTGACTGCACGAACAATAGGAAGTTTGCTACATATATTTGTATGGTATTTTGGCTGTGATTATAATAACTTTTCTTGCCCGTCATCGGAGGCTTCGCTTTCGCGTTTGTGGCTAAAAGGAAAGTTTTACCATATTGTATAACATTTCGGGTTTGTAATTTATCACGCGCCGTAAACGAGTGCTAATAACTATTAATTAATAATAATCTTCTGATGTAAAATAAAAAAATACTTTCGAATATTATATTTCACGTCGACATTCTACATTTTTTTCCTACGTCACGATGTTAAAAATATTTCCAGATTGACGTGTGGTGGTAGTTATAACTCGTGCATAACACAAAACTACAAACTTACCAATAAGTCACCGGGATAATAGTGACCTAGTTTTTAATAAAATGTATAAAAAAAATCTGTAGTGCTTTCAGTATTTACTTCGTGGGACGCTTTGTATTTGATTATTTATAGCCGTGAGGACTTTAAAGGTTCCTATGAACTTCAAAACTTTAATAAAGCATTCCCAGATCCTAGAAAATATTAAACGACCGACGACCGTCACCGCGACTGCGTTGGGTTTTTATAATAAAATGTAACTCGATACAATACAAACGTATATCAATAAAATCAATCATTTTTATCCAAATTTAAAAAAAAAAATTCTCTTTCAAACCTTTTCGTAGCGTTTATATTTCGCGCGAAAACGTGTATTCAAACGATGAAAAATAACATAATCGTACGTCATTTACAAACATAAAAAAACCCACTCCCGAATACAAATATTCTTGATAAATGATATAAATGATAAAAACAATATATTTCAATATTGTTCACATATAATATGTACTTTACCGATACTGTAACATACATGTTATTAAATTTGAACTTTAATAATAATAATAATAATAATAATAATAATAATAATAATAAATAGCAGCTAATAAAATAGTAATACGTAGGTATCGTTATTGAGGGAACGGACACTGTAAAAATGATTTATCATATCGAAATCCACGCAGCTATTTATTGTTCGTGTAATAAAACATACCTATACAGCATTTTATATTATACAAAAACCAATAAAAATAAAAAAAAAAATCAAAATTGTTTGTTTAGAATTTTTATTAAAACCATTTTACACTACGACCGTATACAATATATGTACGCATAATTCGAATTTTATATCGTAATAAAACTTTAAGGAAACACGATAAACTTTTCGAAATGTTCACTGCGTACACGGTGTACACATACACGTCAAAAACGTTAAACTCGTTTCTATAATACGCATTATTCAAATTATTCGGAGGAGCCGCAGAGATTGATGGATCAAGGTTTTATAGTTTATGTCTGCGCAGAGAGGAATTTGATGGCCGAATCGCTTTTTGATTTATTTTTTAAATTATATTATATAATATCTAGATTATAGTATTACATATAAGAGGACTCTACGCGGGCAAACGAAACTGCAGTGCAACGCCCGAGATGACTGTACGTCTGTGTACCGCGAAAATACGAAAAATTTTCGGTATACGAAAAATGTTTACGATAATAAAACGGGTTCCACGAGCGAAAAACCACGGAACGTCCCAGTTGTACTCGAGACGACACGAAATAGATTAATCAAATACCTTTAATTATTCTCAAAAAGAAGACAGAAAATATCGGCTGTGTTATTATACGAGTAATATTGTAATATTTCATGTGAAAATTTCGTATCTATATTATGACTGTAGTAACCTTTATAATTCTTTTCGAAATAAATAAATTATTTGAACGGTAAACGCGGCTTCCTCGTGAATCTAATTTTTTTTTTTTCAATATTTATATGATAATAATAAAACGTCACGGCGTTTGTTGATCATTTTAATTAAATTTACGTATATTACGTTATTTGCTTATAAAAAAAAAAAATGGCTTATGAATACACATTTTCACTTATGAATACACATTTATGAATACACAAATGCCCCGCCCCGTTCTACGATGCAAATGTAACATTACCAGAGTTGTGGTGATACATATTCGCAAGGACATTGCAGAGTGTTAAATCGCGAAACGACGAACCCTTTGAACGCGCGCGCGTTTCGGATTAATCATCTCGGGAACGATTACCGCGGAAAACCGCGTACAATTCACCGACCCCATTCGGCGGCGGCGGCTGTTCTCCGTGCGCCACTGCAGTGGCTCGCGAGCCGAGTCTTCACCGATTACCACTATACGGCGGTGGATGACGGGAGGAGGAAGAATGCGTTTTTCGTGTCGCGTACACGTTATTATGTTCGCCGTAGGCGACCCCTTGCGCGGCGCACGGAACAACGTGCACGTATACGTGCAGAGCGCCTTTTTGCAAATAAGGGTAAAAAATAAACAGAGCGCGAACGGTCGCGCGCGAAGGGATGAAAAATTACTTTTCGCTGTTCAGCAACAGATGTTCCGCATCCGCGTCGCGTGCCACCCCGTCCACATACGCGTCTCGCGTTTACTGCTATACATTCCGGACCGCAGTTGTTTCGATGCGGGGAGAAATAAAAATAAAATCCCTTTTTGTTATCCCTTCGCTCGGGTTATTGCGAATTCCTGAACACGCGCTAAGCTCTTTAATTAAAATGCCTGTCGTTCCCGGCCGATGATGTACGTCGGCCAGTGCGCGTTATCCCCGCTGTAACGTTTACTGCAGTCGCGTACGGACCGTCGACAGTCGTTCCCGCCGCCGCTGCCGACGGCACGTCCGCGGTACCGCTCGTAGCGGTTGACGAATAAACGCTCCGTTCTGCGAATGCAGTCGTCGCGTATCTTCTCATACACGGTATTTCGGTAAAATGCTTTCATTTATTTTTTTTTTTTTTGAAGCATTTCCATTACATATTTCGCGAGAATACTTCGAAAGAAAAAAGTATTCAGAATTGTGTAATTCGTAACAAATAGTGTTCCCGAAAGTATTTTGAGAATAATTCACAAGAAAATTAACAGCGCTTTCTTTTTAAAATACGTTTTTTTTTTTTTTTTTTTTTTTACTTATTTTTTCAATACGGATTTAGGGAGAGCAATTTTATTTTTATTTAATCGAACACAATAACAGTCGCCAATACGCGTTTAATTATTTATTTAATTTTTTTCAATTCAACGCGATAACTATAATAAACGAATTTATAATAATACCAAAATAAATTATAAAATGTAACACATTTATTATAACTTAATGTAATGTAATATATATTCGATCATTTGAATAACGCAAATATAGCAAAATTACTGATAAATTAGTTATTGTTGTTTTAAACACCAACTACTACCGCTGCTAATAGTTGTGACTCGTATTTTTTTCCCCTAAAATAATTACTTTTTTATGTTCAAATTATAAGTCACCTATTATTTTTACGTAGGTATAATATTACAAGAATATAATTAAACTTTAAAAATTATTCCGAATAACATAATTATTCGGAATAATTCAAAAAAAAAAGAAAGTATTTAGAACACTGTATTTTAATAACAATACCGTTAAATACTTTCGAAAAAATTATTCAAAAAGTATTCTGAATACAGTCTGAATAATTCACTACCCCCCCCCCATTTCTTTATTTCGGCGTATACATAGGTATGTTTCGTATATAAACCAGCTGAATTACACTAAACTGCAGCGTGATTATTAATTAATGGAAAATTCTCGACGGGTAAAAAACAAAAACACTTCCTCGGAATCCATCTAACATTCCAATTATTCTATTTCAACAGATACTATCAAAGTGTCTTCTAATCGTGTCTGTTTCGTACGTTATACAATTGCGAAGTATAAATTTTAAAATTCTCTTTGGACGATAGGTTTTCTTTCTTCAAATTAGGATATTCAAAACAACTTTTTTATTTTTTTCCTTTAAAAATGTATAGTAGGTCATTTTTTTTTTTACAATCTCATTTTCTCTCGCAAGTATTTAAATTTTTTTTCTTATTATTATTATTATTATTTATTAAATTCTTTCGCCGTGGATCCAGTTGAATGCGTATGCGTTTAACGAAACAAAATTGCAAAAGAATTGAATTTCATAAAAATCACGCGGAAATATATACCATTTATTTTTTTACCCGAACGGAATCGGTATAAAAAAAGGAAAAAAAAAGTTCGTCGACAAGACGGGAGAATCGGCGGCACACGGCCGATCGCCGTCGTTTTTACAACGCGCCCCGGACGAGTTTCCAAGTACCTGCGCGCAGTAATTCTTCTGCACACAGACACCGAGAGC
Organism: Chaetogeoica ovagalla; assembly: GCA_032441825.1. NCBI lineage: Eukaryota > Metazoa > Arthropoda > Insecta > Hemiptera > Aphididae > Chaetogeoica > Chaetogeoica ovagalla. Next base: position 3,980,592 of record CM063744.1, read on the forward strand.
TCGGCGCGCGCGTGCGTCGGACGGGAACGAAGGGACGAATTCGCGCTAAACAATCGGCCGCGTGATTTATAACGGTCGCACGTATACGCGCGTGTGTTGGGGTGCGCGTGTCGCCAGAAGTGGCGCATTTAAAGGGAGGCGGCGGTGGCGGCGGTTACCATAAAGGGACCATTGGTTGCAGCTGACGTTACAAACAGGCGGCCCGTCATTAATAAAATCTCGCGACCGCGGTCGATTAATTGTTACGTGACGAGGTGAGGGGTGGGGGAGCCGAAAACTCGCTCCACCGTCCCCGCGGCCGACAATTAATTCCGCGTTTTTGGCACAGGTGGCTGACGGGTCGACTCGACTTCCGAATACAAACGATAACTATTATAAAATATACGTATTATTATTATTATTATTATTATTATTATTATTATTATTATTATTATTATTATTATTATTATTATTATTATTATTGTTATTGTTATTATTATTATTATTCGCAGGGATATGGACGGCGAGCCATTTTCGTCAAAAAAATGTCTGTAACGATTTTTACCAACACATATCATTTTTTCATATTTCACAATTGACGCGTCAAACGTGTATTTGTTTTCAATTTTTATTTCTACGTTTTATGCAATATTATTATTTATTTGGTAACGATTTCGTTGAAATATTTAATTATACGCGTATAATTTATAAATATTGTTTTTTTTTTTTTAAATAAACATAATTTTTGTTCAGTAGAACGGCGGCGCATTAGAAGCGCCAAACAGGGGAGAAAAATTATTATCAAATTAAATACGCCACTGCTCGAAAGGTTACAACATTCGTTCTAACGCTGTCCAAAGGTATTGAGTGCGTTTAATCGATCGAATTCATATGGTTTTCTGCAATAGTTGTAAAACGATTTTCGTACACATTGCGCTTCATTCCTATCGTTTCGCTCGCGTTCGTAAATGAATAAAATCGCGTTAAAAAAAAAATAATAATAATTATCCTGAAACGTAAAAGATCAGATTTTGGAGCGTTTAGCAAAAATTTTAAGCTCCGGCTTATTGAAATTATCCGTTTAATCGACCAAATGAAATATATATTATTTCAATGTCGACAATTAATAAAATTAACTATACAATTTCATGAAAACTTGTAGAAATTACGAATAAAATATTATTTATTTACACATAGAGCGATTGCGACCGTTATTCGAATTCGACGTCCAGCAGTACTGTTAAATTCCATATCCAATTCATGAAATGTGTCATCAAGTGGATACACTATGTATTGAATAATAATATATTAGTCAACAATCGTATCTAACACTATCACTGCAGTAATTTTACTGTTTTCTCAATCTCTTTCTCTTTTCGGTCCTCGACGCTGAATCTTATTGTTTTGGATTTAAAGACTTTCGGTTTTTCGCATTTCTTGTTCGAGTTTTTTTTTTTAATTAGTTTCTCGAGAAATACTGTAAAACCTGAGTGATTCGCGTATCCGCTCGTTTCGATTATGTATTTGTTACGATTCGAAAGCTGAGAAATGCCGAGATCCGGTCAAAATATATATACTCGTTTAACTGACACAAACAAAATAAAACTCTTTTCATAGCTCGTGGCTCGACATTACAGGAAAATATATTATCTCGGGGAAATAATAATCACACGAGTGGAGGAATTTACAGATGCTCACAGAGAAAGAGGGTATTTTTTCTTTTGTGCCACAAATCGGATAGATAAACTATAGTAGTGATAAATCCAAATTTAGCTCTAAATAAAAAATTTTCACATACGTAAATGTAATTTGACAAATCACGACTAAACGAGCAGTTGAAAAAATGTTTCGTTCCATATTTTTTCCGCGTTTGAGGATAATTTTCGACTTTAGCAATTAATACGCTGAAACACACGGAATTGGTACCGTTCTACACAATAATACAATATAAGAACTCGATTTCCCGTTATCGAGCACACGCTATTATATATGTATACGAGGAAATGCGTATATTTGAAGTTTAACGGTATTACATTACAATGTATCAAAACCGTGTAATAAGTTGATTTTATACTTGCATCGAAATCCATTCAGACGCGTTATTTCTATGCGTTCACTCGTACAGGTTATTTCCTATTATTATCGACAATAACACCGGCGGTCGGTTTCGATTCAATTAGCCTGTTGTACGGAAAAAGGAGAAGAAGAAAAAATGAACGTTACATGTTTTTTACACATTGCAAACAGGGGGATGAAAGCTTCTTATTTTACGGTCGGTCGCACATTTTAATATCCGGCGTCGTCGTATATCGTTGATTCTCGCCCGGCGCGATGCCGGGAAATATGACGTGGATTATTGGATTTCGATCGGTAAGCCCGGCCGCAAATGGATTCTAATGCACAACCGTCATTTTTGACAAAATAACGAATTTCCAAACATCCGATGATGTCTTTGCGTTTATGACGATATCATTATTTCGGGAAACCTAATAATATACGGCACGTCGTCGACGATCAAGTGCGAAGGACGCGCACTCGCCACCGTCTCTTATGTTGGGAACGGATGACAACACGCAAAAATCTTATCCAGATAAGGATGAAATATATATTACTATTTGTAAATTTATGCGATAAACAAATAAGAATTTGAAAATATCTAGATAAAATATAATTGAGATTTTTATCTAGTTGACATTGAGGAAAGTTTTTTTTATATATTTATATATTTTTTAATTTTCGAAAACGCACGTAATAATTTATTTTGTACGTAGAAAATTTTCTTTATTACAAAAATGAAAAATACTTGGGGAAATATAAAAAACTACACTGATAGCATAAAATTATTAACGGAACTCAAGAGACTCTGATTGTCAATACAAAATAAAATATTATCTAGACGAGTAAAATTTTCATCTAAAATACGTGTTTAGATAACTTGATATTATATTTTAGTTAGATAAGAAAATATATTTATCCAGATAAGTCTGAACACTGTTCATACCGATATAATACAATTGTAGTAGTTGGAAGCTTAGATAACAAAATATACCGTGTCAGTATTTTAAATCAATTAAAAGTGTTTTATTAAAGTGGTTTTTAAATTATTTCAAATCGCATCGAAACAATTGGATATAATTTTTATTTACGGTTCTTTTTCTTTTTAAACACGTTTAATTAATAATTTCAAATGGTATAAAATTAAACATTTGTGCAAAAACAACCACTTGCACACACACGAATGTAAAAATTTCTTTTACAAAATAACGATTTATTTATATAATAATATGTTTGATGGGTTCCAATGAAATGCGATTATTTTATTGTATTTTTGTGAAAGATAAAATTGGAAAATTGCTTAAAACCAAACGCGCTTTCTAAAATTAATAAAATACCTTTCGTTAAATACATGTTTTTTTTTTCAGATTTACTGCCTCACAATTTAAACGGGCAAGCACCGACTAGAGAATTCCTGTTAAAATTGGTTGACATCCTAGTCGATTACATCAAAGACGTGAATGATAGAGACGAAAAAGTGTTGCATTTTAAGCATCCCGAGGAAATGTTACGATTACTGCAATTGGATCTTCCCGAAGAAGGCATGCCGTTGCAAAAACTAATCGACGATTGCAATTTAACGCTTAAGCATCAAGTGAAAACGGGTAAGAATAATTTTATATACAAATAACGTGTTTTTCGTGAATCTTTAGACAAAAAAAAACGGTTTGGGCATGATTAGTTTTTTTTTTTTATTTCGGTGATTATATTCGTATGTAACACATGCGTCTCGTGTTTCGTGAGATTTTAGAACCGTGAATGAATATAAGAGGAGGATACAGAATAATAATATGGTGTCGGCCGGAATAATTCGGAGCGCAAAACGCGCGCGCTCCCCAATATAATATTATTAGTGTTTTGAGAACAAGTGGTGTTCTCCACGCCCGTCATATTGTCACACCGGTGTACGTGACAGCTTTCAACACACGAAAGGGCAATCGATTCTTAACAAACATCCGCTCCGAACATTTACAGCTTTAAAACCGACGAGCGATCACACAGCACTCACTCATATATATATATATATACGTATATGTATATGACAATGACATCACGCGTAGAAATCGCATCACTGCGCATATATTTAATATATCTAAAATACATACTCTAAGTATATATATATATATTTAAAAAATCCAATCGATAGTTATAAGTTTTGTCGATATCTTCTTTGGATACGCCCGTGAATCGTGTGCGTACAAAACGTGTTTAGCTTTACTTTTTACGTAATACGAAAGAGCACTTGGTTATCATTTTACACGACGAATTTATTAATAACATTGCAAGGTACATAGAGACGGTAAAGATGTTCGTGTCTTTTGGTAATACATGGGGGAGTCGTAGTTACGAGAATCATTCAACGGACTCTGAAATGATTGTGATTTAGTTGAGTGAAATAATAATTCCGTTCTCGTGCAAAAGTGTATCGTAAACATCGCTGATAAGATGTCACCGCGTGTATTTTACTACTGTACATATTATTTAATACGTCCATAAAAATAAATAGAAAAAATAATAATATAAAAATATTGCGCAACGCGTTCGCTCGTAAATATGTTCGACAACACAGCGTTTCAGTTTATGCGAAATAATATTGTTAAATTTTACAAAACCCATATAATCCACTATAGGGCGCAGAGTGAAATACATACCTATAATAGATGTATACAAACAAAATATAAAATTACATTTTCCACTCGATCCCGAAGGGTGTTCCAACATTCTTATACGAAGAAATGAAAAACGTTAACCCAAAGCTACGAGTGATTTAAAAATAATAATTTTACTGGATAATATTTATAGTTCTACTATTATTATTTTTTCATATCTTATTTTTTTAGTAAAAAAAAAATTCAATGGCGCGTTTACATTTTTTTTTTTTATATGCACAATAAATCTGGTTTTAAAAATACTAATATTATTAAAAATTAGTTACATTTTGATTAGACTCTGTTGATTCAATTCAAAATACAATACAAAATAATTAAAAACTTTCGTTATTTAAATGGTCATTTTCGATTAAACTATTCCATTAAACCTGTGCAAGTGATTTTAAATTTATTAATTTAAATACCAACATAAAAAACATAATGAAAACTTATTTCAATAACATTGACCGTTTTAAACAAACATTTAATAAATCGTATTCAGAACACGATTTATCCACACGGCTTTATGAAGGAAATTACAACGTTATCACAAAACTCATTGACGTACAATTTAATATAAAACATGTATAACTTCTCTAATTATTTTAGTATAAATAACCAAATATCTCGCACTTAAATTATTTCTAATCTCTGAAATTTTTAAAAAGAAACATTGAGTTATAATGCAATTACAAATCAACGGGTACTCATACATATTGTTATATATATATGTTAAAATTAATTTTTTTATATCAAATTTTTCCTAAGTAAACACAGTATAATGAAATAATATTATTGATTTAAAATATTATAGAACAATATTTATACTTATGTTTTAATGTAACGAAAAAAAAATTTTAGCAAAATATAGGTCAGCGCAGTATAACTACCGGTTATTGTATTATACCAATTATGCAAGATTATTGAACCTTGCGCATAATATGAAGCAATTTAAAACAAAACGATGGCCTAATTTTGTTCACGAGTAATCAAACTGATTTTTGTCTCAATGGCATAGTTAATAGTCAATCAACAGAACTATTTGTATTGGACGTCTAAAATAGTAAGAGAACTTGACGAAAGGAAAGACCCTGAACTGATGGCGTTTTGGTGCACTATCAGAAATTCTGGTGACATTCGACTTTACTTTTTCGTAGACCAATAATCGGAATCTTGTTATTTGAACTCGAAGCGCTATATCGAAATGATAGACAATTTATTTTCAACACATTTTCAACCGGCGTGTGTAATTTCGACAGGACGAAGCGTACAGCAAAAACATCAGCCAGACATTCTTCCCGGGTCGCCTCATTTCCAGATTTGGTGATATTTTCATCGGCGTCTCGGGTTCCCCTGGAATTGTGCACGTGCGATTATTTCGTGTGGGTTCGCTTAAAGCATAGGTTTTCAAACATTTTTCATACACCGCCCACTTTGACAATCAAAATTTTTTTAGTGCCCCCTCAAAATTTTTAAACTTACCAATTGCTGTTTATCTTTAAACAATTATTACAATTATTATATTTAAACATGCCATATTCCAATTTAGAGTTAAAACTTACATCTTAAAGCAGCATTTTTAATAAGAGCAATTAAAACACATACTTAATCGAATTTCAATGTATTTTGATTAAAATTTAAACAAATCATTGAATTTAAATTTATCGAGGTTACTTAATGTGATGGATGAACCTGATGTAGTTTAACCAATTTTTTTTATATCAGGCTCGAATTTACTTAAATACAGTTTTAAGTCGCCACGTTCGGTAACAAGCCGCAGATTTCTTATTTTAATTATTAGTGTTGTTACAGCACTAAATCCACGTTAGGACAAATAGGATGATGGAAACGTTATTAGATATCTTTGAACAATCGACCATAATCCAGGGTAAAGTTGCGGCATCACATAATTTTTCGCTTTTTTTAATCAGCTATCCCCCCCCAGACCGCTTCAACGCCCCCCAAAATTCTTTGGGCCTTTTACTGCCCCCCCTGAAGTCCACTAACGCCCACAAGGGGGCGTTATCGCCCACTTTGAGAAAGAATGGCTTAAAGGCACGAGTGTACGAGTATAACAGCGGTTAGATCAGACGATTCGAAAGAAGTATTCGCGTGGCAAGCGCAAAAATCTACAGAGCGATGTCGAATAGAGTACAGCAACTTCCGAGAACGCCTACAAAAGTTTATCGCTGATAACGCGAATGGAAGATACTGATTTTCTAAAAGCACGTTTAAACGCGAACTCAAATTGATCAATGATTTATTTTCAAAGCAACAATTAACACGATTTCGTGATATTATTATTATTATTTTCTTTTCTATAAATCGAACGTGTCCTTTGTGCATCGCGCCCTGTTTTTGTCGTGCACACATATTACATTATGTGCGTACATACAACAACGACGAATGTGTCCCGTACTCGCGATACGATTGCGGACGTGATTGCGTGCCGCGGTCCCGTTGTATGTTATAAAATCTTCTTAGTGGTGTTCGTACTTCGTTTGGGGTGAAATCATTTTTGAATGGCGTGTGTGTGTGTGCGGCGGGTATATTGTGTGCTGGCGGTTGCCGTACACGTGCACATTATACAACAGCGTAGAGGGGTGACAATATCATCATCATACCCATCCGCGGTCCACGTAGTGACATCCGCCGTCCTGATGTTTTCATTATCATAATCTTGAATTGGATTAATTTCTCGACCCCGGCACGCGTTCCACCACGACAACCGTCGTCAAACAATAAGAACGACACGGGGATCGGTTATGAAAACAAATCACGCGGCGTCCGATTTCCCGTTTGCGCGGTACATTCGCCGCAGTCTTGTGAACAACAGTGACGGATCGGGGAGGAATATATCAACCGGGGGAAAAAATCACTGTTCCATCGGCTCTCCTTTCAACAGTGCGCAGCACTTGGGTCTCGAATTGAGTATCGCAGAATTTCGTACATTTCGTCACAACGATTGAGTCGAACGAACGATATAAAAAATTAATCAAATACCGATGACTCCCCCCCTCACCGTGTTTATTGCACTTGATACTTAAAAACGCAAATGGACACGTTATCTGAACCCATTTGCTCTATTGAGCTGAATGCGTAATATCGTGCTCAGGAATACGCTACTATCACTACCCCATCTCGTTCTACGGTCAAGTTACGGTATTTACACGTATATTTCGTACTTTCCCGTGTCCGAACAGAAATTTAAATATTCAAATCATTGCGGTTAGGAAGAATTTTTCTTTTTTTTTTTTCACAAATAACGATAAATCCAAGAAAAATCGACGATTACACCGAAATTTTATAAAAATAACATAAATGAGAACAGATATGTATATATATATAATTTTTTGTCAATCCTTTTACAGCGATAGATCGTATTCATAGGCGCCCGCAAGGGGGGGCAAGATGGGGCATTTGCCCCCCCCCTGGCATTTTGGTAATATTGTATTATATAATATAATAATATTAGTATATTTCGATTTTAAATTGAAATTTATTATACCTAACCAATGTATATATTATATGTTGAACGATTGCCCCCCCCTAGAAATGTTTCTGCGGGCGCCTATGATCGTATTAGTACACTGTATGGCAATTACTAGTTTTATGTTATGTTAATTCAATTCCACGCATTGTCGTTGATACATTTTCGTAAAATAAATACTCGAGTGCGCCAAACGGTGACTTCCTCTAAGTCATTACTATAAATCCATAAAAAAAAACTTTTACAAAATGTATTTCATATTACAACGTTTCAAAACAAAAAAAATTGCTTTAGTTTTCAAGGGATAGGTTAAAATAATACTTTTTGCACGTTATACGCAATGCGTGATTCGCGCCCGTAGTAGATATAAAACGAAAAAATGTATCGATTTTCTGTACGTGTCTATTAGCCTATACTATTAATATTCTCATCTATTGTACGTATAGTAAGCAGAATAAAGCGTAGTCTTGGGAGCTAAGCCCTCGCCCCTCACATGTTTATAACGAATAATTAATTAATTAAATTTATTTTTGCCTAGGAAATGTAAAATTTACTTGATCGCACGCTAAAGTGTTATCTCTTTTCTACACAGTTAAAAAATAAATAAAAGGCGCAAAATTTGAAAATAAAAACCATTTCCTAATTCTTAGTTTATTTCGTTTAGCACACGTCTTTTGATAAAAATTACACATAATATAATAGTTCACATAATACTTTATATAAAAAGATAATTTATTCTTAAAAATGATTTTTAAAAAAATATTGTAAATTTAGATCCAAAAAAATTCTTTTCTAAAATGAAATTTTAAACCATTTTGTTATGAACTCTCAATAAAATATGAATTTTTTCTACGAATAGCTATTATTCTGTACACAAAAATTGAATACGTCATTCTTATGACGTAAAAAATATCAGTTTTAGAGATATTTTTAGGAAATTTTTCTAATATACCAACTCTGAAAATATAATATAATATACAGTTCTTATTCTTATATACAAATTTCAGTCACGTATATTATAACGTATTCCGTTCTTTTCAATTTGCGCAAATTTACAACAAAACATAAAAAATATTTCGCAATACAACTATGTGAGTGCTATAGCGTTCATCGCCACGGCCTACAAAAGATAAAAAATGATTTCTCACCTCTCCATTTTCACTCCGATAGGATGAAAACGACTTTTTAACGTTTGTGTAGAATTTTTTTTCTCAGCAAAATGTTATCTACGAATTCCGGCTGTATTTCATAAATCATAACGTATATTCTTTTTTTATCTTCCACCATCGCTGTCCACATTCTTCGGTGCTTAAACGTAATGCGTTTTGTGTGGGGTGGGCAACTTTTATTCGGGCGAAATTCTTAAAATCACATTGCGTTTAGGCGGAGTTTGTGTTATATCACTTGGACGAGTATATGTGACGAGTACGAAAACTAATAAAATATTAATTTTAAATTTCATTTGCGTTAAAAAAAAAAAAACGTGTAAAGAAACTGATTCGTTTACACTTTTAAACACTTGTTGGTAGGATTTTAAAATTTTTAAATCTACGGTCTTCATTTATCACAATACATTTTTTTTGTTATTTCTCATATCAGAAATAACCGTATAGGTCGTTCAGTAAGTCGCGAACGTGAAAAAATTACAAAACACCGTGTAGTAAATATGAACATTGAAACCAATTTTTTTTGTTTTTGCATTTCGACAACTATTCGTTCGCGAAGGTATTCCGTGTAAAATAAATCTTGACGAATTTCAAAATTACAAGCGATTGGACAATGTGAAAAAAATAAAATATGATTTCTCTAATAACAACGTAAACGTAATATACAGTATTCGAAACACTCTCGTATTCTTGTGGGTTTCGTCGATTTTATAAAAATGAAACCACGAAAAGGATTTTATTGAATTCTTTTTGTGTGTGTAATTTTTCGGTACTTTTTTTTTCTGCCGCTCGAAAATAAGAGTATTGCGTAAAATCGGTAAAGTGTGCGAACAGACTAAACGCAATTCTTCGAAACAATCTGTACAGACCGCGGAACACTCGTTCCGGTAGAATTTTCGTGTACAGACGTAGAGGAAAAGAAAATTCCTTGTAAAACCCAATGCGTTCTAACGCTCAGGATAAACGCGAGCAAAAGAGAAAAAAAAACGCGCGGCATTAAAATAATAATAAAAACGAACGACGTTCGACGGCGGCGGCGGACGCAATGTGCCGTATGATTGCAATGCGCCGTCGCGAGATTATAAATAAGCGCGCGCGCGCGCGCGAGCGCCGTTAGTTTGACCTGCCGCGCGCGCTACACGCCACTCCCTCCGGTCTCGCGGAATCCGCCCAGACGAGCGATTTATGCCCTCAGCGGCCCGGACGACCCCGCGCCACAATAAGTGTCGTGATGCGGTGAGAGGGGGAGGGGGTGGAGGGAAGAAGCGCGCGCCGAAGGGCCATTAGCCAACTGGCCCGGAAAAATGATCGCGCGGGGTTTTCGACGTCTCGCGTAACGACGGGCCGCGCGGCGGCCACTGGCGCTGTGCGCCGCCGTGCAGTGTGTACAAAACGCGTTGTGCTCGCCGTTTCCGTGCCAGCGCGCGGCCGCTGCAACCGACGGCCCGTGTCAAAAACCGCGCTCGCGTCCATTATCCGCTTAAGCCGACGGCGGCGGCCTAAGCAATCCTCGCGCGACCGGCAAAACAAACAATCGACGCCGCCGCCGCGCTTTTTACACCGTTCAGTTTGCCCGACGGTAATAAAATCGTGTCTCCGACATCGACACAATAGTCGATTTGGATGGCCACGGACAAGGGCGATATTTTGTGCGTTCGTTTCGGCACTCCGGAGTTACGGAGAAATCTTTTAAACTGGACAAAACTCTTTCAATAATAATAATAAAAAAACGACGTACGGAAGATGTTATACGTGTGTATGTTAATCTGTACGTGTATTTTGTAATTGCACGAAGGGTGCAAAATAGAAAAATAATAATAACCAGAAAAAAGCTAAAAAAAAAAGGGTGTTGAACGGGAGTGAAAATCTATCGTTTACCGCATGAAACTTACATGTTGTATTTGTAGAAAAAACTTGCAGAGAGAAATAAGAAAATGAGAACAAGAAGACATCGGCGGAATTTCCGTAAAATCGGTTTTTTTCAAAATAGAACGGCGGTAGTACACGAGAAAGGGGCGAAATATACCGGAGAAAATGAATAACACGCGTGAAAGGTAAATCAACGGAAAACAAAGGTAGCGAACGGCAGACAGATTTAGTTCTATAGATGACATGCCTAATGTTACGAAGACGGTCCATAATATTCATTACTCATCTGGGGGGGGGGGGAGTAAAACCACAAGTGACGGAAATAGCGCAGGACGGACATAATATCAGAGAACAGTACAAAAGAAACAAACGTCCTATAGAAGAAAAAAATAAAATAGAAATCATTTTGACCGACGAATTCAGCGCTGGTATTAAACAGACAGCACTTATAAAAAATGCTTGTGGAGAGCGGCTTAATATGAAGCAAAGGTGTGGGCAGGGAAAACGAAAAACGGAAAAATCATTCGAACTGCAGTGGCCGGAGAAGAGTGTATAGAGAGTTTCGCGGACAGAAAAATTAAATGCCCGTAAGAGGTTTTTAGAAAGATGAACGCGCAGAAGTCAAAATGGAATACGCTTAAAATAACGTTTATGGGATGCTTAATAAGAAATAGTCCGTAAAGGGATAACTACAATTATCGAAGAAATAAAAACAGTATGACCGGAGCGCAAAACACCGTTAATGAAACAACAGTGATGGAAGACACCGGAATAAAATCATATAGGCTGCTTAAAAGGACCATAAGCGATAAAAGATAATCGTAAAAAAAAAAATAAAAAAAATTACTATTTCATTGCTACTACATATTACACGATTATGTAAATCATACAGGCTACACTATAATACGCATATGAAATTTTAGCTCTTCAAATTGTGCTCTGACGCTCATTATTCTGCGCTCAACAATATTAAAAAAGCACCACATCGCAACTAACAAAAAGTCAATTACTCTTTTTTTTTTTTTTTTTTTTTTACTGTAACGTTTATGACTTCTTTTCCTCGATTTTCTTGTAATTTCCCATGGTTGATATTGCGAAAATATTATCACTACCGCCCTGCAGTGCGCACCCGGAACGAGGTTAACAGAAAATATTTGCCTAAATTATCTTTAATACTTTTGTCGTGAAAAAATTTCACGACGATTTATTGTTCAAGCGAAATTCTTATCTAGAATTCCAACGCGGAATAATGTCTGAAAAACGTTTTTCGAATACGCATATCGTTTTTTCATCAAATGAAAAAAAAATATATAATAATAAAAACTCGACTATCTCGTTGTGGACTATCTCGTTGTGACGTTTGTTATCTGTATTCTATACGATATTATTGAAATTGAAAAAGAAAACACAAAACGTTTTATTGACCTCGTTTCGAGTACGACGATTTTCCGGTTATAGTCAAAAGTTTTTAAATTAAAAGAACGTCCAGCACAGATGTATAGGAAAACATAAAATCTGCGTGGTTTACTCGACTGAAAAAACGGAATTCAATGGTAAATCGTACAAACGTACGGTAGAGTTGAAAGCGTATTATTGAAACACGCACGGTGTTATTATCGTGCTTATTGCCTACAGAAATGCAATCAATTTGATTGTTAAACTATTGCTTGGTACGTACAATTTTTGATAAATAGACAGAGAAAACAAAAACATTGAACAAAAATATTATAAAATGATGAAATCCTAAGGTTTTTCATCGATGTCTACTTGCAGATTATGTAAAAATTGAAAAATAACATTTTTAATAAATATTATAATCGTTTTAAAGTACATGGAATATATCTGATATAATATACGTGAGAAATATGATATTATATATCGCGTACTTGAAATGCCAATTAATTATTTATATAATATTGTCTGCGCCTATAGAATGCATATGAACTTTAAAGATTTTTAAAAAGAAAAAAACAATTCTGCTTAATTTAAAATAAAATTAATTTTTCAAATTCAATAAAAATATTTTTATTGCGTTTACATCATCCACGTATAACGTACGTGTACTCAAATCCGTCGTGTATACGTCACAATTATTATTTTCCACATTTTCTTCTTTATAATTTTTTTTCTTTCTTATAATAAGTAATAATTCATTTTTCGTACTATGAACAAAAATAAGAAATCATAAACGTTGGAACAAAAAATGTACAACACTTGTAATACCCATCAATCAAAATATATTCAAAAATGTCACGAACCTAACTTTGAACTAAGAAAATTGAAATAAAAATGAAAAATTATGTATTATTCAACTCGTCAATCTTGTGAAAAAATAAAATCTACGCTGTAATCAACGCGGACTGCAGATGATATACTTTCCCTGTCATCAATAATAACCGCGTGAATTTGTCAAGAATTAATTTAAATTTAACGTCTTGACACGATCTGATAAAGTATTAACCGCATAATACGTTTCAATATTTAAAAAACCGTGTATATTTTCGAGCCACGGTTTTTTTTTTTCAAAAATATGATAATGATTACATACAATAAACAATAATGTTTCAGATTGAAAATAATATTATAAATACCAAAGTCTCTAGACATTGAAAAAACTATATTAACTTTTGTACTGTATAATAAGACGAGAACTTAAATATTATATTATTTACTCCGTGGCAAAATATTCTATGTCCCATACTATTCAATTAATAAATCGGTCAAATGGAAGAGCAGGAGATACGAGATAAACAAATTGGTTATGCAGATGATACAATATTTGTTATTGTGACGCTTGAGAAGAAGAAGTCTGTGGACGTGTAAAAGACGATACGAGAAAAATATAAATACGACTAAACAAACAATTTATTCCTCGACTTACAACAAAAAAATGTATATTTTACCACTTTAAGCGGTAAATTTTAATTTTCCAAATATAACGAGTTTACCCAATGAAAAATGTATAAATCATATACTCCGTAGTCGAACTTCCATGGAAATCGTTTAAAAATGTTTAGATAGAAAAATGTGTCGGTACCTAAAACGGAATGGCCGCAAAAAATTAATAACTAATGGAACAAGAAAAGAAAAAAATTAAATAAATTAAAAAATTCTAGCGGATGCATTGGAATATATATAGGAAAATTAGAATAGTATTTAGTAAAGCATTAGTAGAATATTGGAAACTGTGGAGTACAGGGAGGTGTCTATTGGTCGTGGTACAATAAATAGATCCATTAAAAAAACAAATTCAAATCTTTATATTAAATTACTAATGGTCAAGTATTATTTTTTTATTACTTACAAATCTTCTATGCCGGAGCATAATACACACAGAAAAATAACCTCGCTTCCAGCATGGAACGCTGCAGATATAACACTGGATATTCGCGTTTATATTCAGTTCAAAGGCTAGCCAAAAAAACATAATATAATTCCATTGGAGATCAAGTATTTAAAAAAAAAAAATGATTTGGCTGCCAAAGGATTAGAATACGTTATAATGATATTAAACACTGTTTAACAGGCGTACATAAATGTGTGTGTGTTATATTTACATAAAACGCACGAAATGAATTAAACGCGTTTATTAATAATATTTTAGTTGACATTCGATTTCGTTTCGTTATTAATAAACGTTTTTGTAAATTTGTATGCGTATTTGAAACAAAAAAAAAACATTTATTTTATCGTAATCCGTAAACTCGCGCATCGGACGAATAACTATCAAATAATAATAATAATAAAAAAAATCGAAATCGACGGCGAAATATGTGCGCGCATTGAATACCAAATTATTGTTTCTTTAACTATATGTTATAATCGACCGTGTTTTATTCTACTGCGGAAAGTAGCGAATCTAATTTTTATTAGCTATTTATTTTTTTTCTACTTTTCTCCTCGGGAAAATAAAATACAGTTAACGATTTTAATTAAATCGTGGAAAAAAAATAAATAACTACAGCATCGAAGAGTTTAAATAGGACATACGATTTCGCGGACACGCGTTGAAAAATACGTTTTCTCTCTCGTTTCCATTCGGTTTCGTCAGCTCTTCGCGAATTCACAAAACTATAAAAAAATAATTTTTTTTTTTTCAATTGAAATTCGTATTCCCGCTAGTAGTAATGATAAAATTATTTAAATCCCAGACAAACCCGCCGTTTTTTTTTTTTTTTTGTTCCTTTACGGCTTATAAATGTGTGTGTGTGTGTGTGTGTCAGAGGCGCAGGGCCGTTCAGAGGGGGGGGGGCAACGGGACCATTTTGCCCCAGGCCCCAATTTAGGAATATTTTTAGAGGGCCGACAAAAGACTAAAATGTCCCGATAACAAATATTATTTTCGTTGCGTCAGTCACATATATGTAATACTCCTGTAATCTATATTATATTGCGATAACGAGGCTCGTTTTGCTACGGTATGCGATGTGCAGACGATATTATTAGACCAAATTAATAGCCGAAACTATGTGTACATTTTACGTGATTTCTTTAAATAATTATTATGATGGTCGAAGGGCCACCAAATTAATGTGCCCCAGGCCCCGAAAAACCTTGGGACGGCCCTGCAGAGGCGTATTTACTTCATCCCCTAGGGGGGGGGGCGACGAGTAGAAAAACGGCCATTCGAATCCGCTGCCGACTTAGAATTATCGAAAAATTACAATTACGTATATGAAAATAATAAGTTTTAAATAAAAAAATGTAGTATTACATTTTAGTTTTAGTTCGATTAATTTTAGTCGTCAGTAGATATAGGTACATACACAAGTATATAGGGGGGGCGATCCCCCCCTCCCTTGTATACGCCCCTGGTGTGTGTGTGTGTGTGTAAAGTGGCCGCCGCGGGAGAGCTCGCGCGCCCGGTGTGAGATATTATTTTACAAACGAAAGTTTTCGGCGCTCGGTCCACCGCATGCGATGATCGATGGCGTACACAGCCGTTCGCCGGCGTGTTAATGACGTCTAACAAGCTGCTATTCAAACCGCGCTCTCTTATCGCGGATGAGCCCCCTCGTCGTCGAATCGCGCGCTCGGCAAGTGCCGCGTGGGGTTGGGTCCCCGTATACGGGTTCGTCCGCCGCCGATACGTCGTCACGCGTGTCGTCGTCGTCGTCGTCGTCGTCGTCTGCCCGCGAAGTGGATTGGAAAGAAACAATTTTTTTTTGCTTTTACGGTACTCTTCACCGTTATTTATACACGCCCTCCACCCACTCGTAACCGAAGTACTATACCGAATTCGCCGCGTAAAACACGGAAAAAAACACACACACACACACACGTCGCGGACCGATTGTTTTCGCAGCATCGACGGTGCGTCCAATAATAACAGCAGCGTAATCTCGAATTTATCAGCGCGTGTCATCTCGTCCGGCGGCCGACGTTTCCTGCGCATCCGCCGCCGTCGACCGGTGTTCAGGACCGATACTGTCGGTACTGAAAACGCGGTGTGTGTGTGTGTGTGTCCGAAAACGACAGGAAAATCCCTTTTTGCGCGCGTAAATACGCTGTTTTTCGCGTTCGACATCGATAAACGCGCGCGTTTTACTTCCCCTAAACAAAAAAAGGGACAAAAAAAAAAAATCGGTTCGAGGGGGACTGCGCCGCGCGCTGTACCGGGTGTCCTCCTCTAAAGGGGACTCTCGACATTGAAAGCTAACCGGACGAGAAGAAATGATCCAACGGATGAACGTGTTTAATTAGTTTCGCGAAAATAGTAATACTTCGAACCATTTGTGAATTCCGTTTTGAAGGGGAATACAAACTGTAATACCGTTCGCATTGTTCTCCAGGCCCCGGGACCCAGTTCGAAACGAATATCGATTCGATACGAAAAAAAAAATATTATGTCTATAGCGGCGAATCGGTTAGAAAAAAAAAAGCATTTTTTTTTTTTTCTATATATAACAGAAATCGTACGGAAAATATAAAATAAAACGGAAATATTAAACCGTATTTCTCGCAAACGAAAAAATCGAATTTTCTTCGGAAATTACAGAGCATCAGCGCGCGCGTCCTACGATATCCTACGATATTTTATATTTTTTTTAATTATTATTTTATTATAACGTATTTAATATGAAATCTTATAAATTAAATTAAAACAGAAAAAAAAATTCGCCTTTTACTCACTCGAATTTTTAAAAATTTATTTAAAAAAAAAAATACGTGTATTAATAGCACCAGCCGGTGTACAAAAATATTTATAAGTTTAGTGCTTGAACCTAGTGGTATTCAATTATTCCTATATTATATACATTTGATTTTGTCATTATTTATTTGGTACGTATATTTTTAATTTATCTATTATAGTCCATACGATTATTTTTAAACACAGAATGTAAAAAATAAAATGAATACTCCATACACATAATATATCGATGACTGTTTATATATAATATATATTCGATTATATATTTAATTAATTACTACATATAATATTTGAATTTTTGAAATCTAGTAAAAAAAAAAAAAAAATAATAATATTCTTAAAGCATTTGGCAATGTATTTTTGCCAATTATTCGAAATACGTTTAAAAGGCATTTTACCTGAGTATGATATGTTTATATAGTGTATTTGTCGAAACACGTCTTGTAAACGAATACAGCATTTGCAATATTTGCTTGTTCGCAGGACATCCGAGATTTTTCAATCAGTTGTCGTGCGGTCTGGATATCGTTTCGATGGCCGGCGAATGGTTGACAGCGACGGCTAATACGAACATGTTCACTTACGAGATCGCACCGGTGTTCATTCTGATGGAGAGCGTCGTGTTGGCTAAAATGAGGGAAATCATCGGATGGAAGGGAGGCGACTCGATTTTCGCACCAGGCGAGTTCAACGTGATAATGTCTCGATACATTGTCACATGAAATTGAACGAAATTCGTATATGAAACTGAGATGGTTTAAAAAAAAATAATAATAATAATAATAATAAAATTCGTTTATTTTTCCTTCGGTCTATTGCAGGTGGATCGATATCGAACATGTACGCGTTTCTGGCGGCCCGACACAAAATGTTTCCAGGATACAAGGAACAAGGTCTCCATTCCATCAAGGGACAACTGGTCATGTACACGTCGAATCAAGTGAGAACGCACAGTATTTGCGTCATTTAATATTATTATTATTATTATTATTATTATTCGTATAATACGAGTATATTTGAACGTCCCTTGTCAATAAAAAATAAATCGTCATTTTACGCGACGTGGCATGGACGATATGTCATTTAGACACCGACGAATGACCGACTGGCTGCAGCCATTCACGTCACACTGACGATGGAGGCCCATCAGTCTGACTGACTGTTACGGGATTTGACAAGACGTGCGTTAGACAAATGAATGGATTAGATTACGAGACGTATTGAGTATATATTTCTACGTTTATGTGCGATTTACCCTTTTAAAATCCCGAACAAATAAATCGCGTCGGACGAATGTTTTCTCAGCAGCAATGCAATGTTCCCTTAGGATATATCGAACGCCGTATACTCTCAAAGTTCTGTATAAAAATCCTATGGGTCTGCTGCGTATGAACTGCTCATTTTTCCGAGGGGATAAAAAAACTTGAAATGTTTGTAAAAGAGAATTGTGACAAACTAATTAAAATATTTTTTTGAATATACTTGAAGTAAACGCGTACGACTGAGGTTATAAAAAAAAAAATGTTAAAGCCTTAAAACGAAAACTTATTTCTCTTATAAATTAAATATCTGGAAAACAATCTATAATTACAATATAAATCGCCGAAAATCGAAAGAAACCGTTTTTGTCTAATGTGATATATTAAGTTACGTATTCGGTGAATATTTCAAATTCCTTTATAACATTTAGTTTGTTTGAAAACTACGAGATATAAACATAACCGATATCATTTTTCGATAGTTTTTAAATATATATATATATATTTTTTTTAAGCGTTTTTAAAAAAAAATAACCTTTCTAAAGAGACCGACTGAGTGCAATTCGCTACCGGGAACCGGGTAATACCGGAGCACTCTTTTCAATAAAATTTTTAAGTACAGGCAGAAGAAAAAGAAAGAAAAAACCAATACATTTCTCGCTTCGCTACAGAAATCTAATATACATTTCAAAATTTAAATCTAATATATGCCCTTAAAAAAATATGAATGTATATATAAATTTATTGTACGCGCGTAGTTTTTTAATTTGCGAAAAACTCGAAAATTTATTAATTTTTTTTCTCGATCCGAAAATTCCGGTTCAGACGACGGATATTAATACGAAAAGATTTTCTATGGGGGTGAGGTGGCGTTCGCATATTTCCGTATTTTAATAACACGTCGCTTGACAAACGCAGGAAAAAACAATCGACTATTACTACGGTTTTCGCGTTCGCCGTCGCGCTTTCAGTGCACCCGACCAGAAATTACCGACTACACACAGACTCTCGTCTACGCGAAATGAACAATGTGCGTATAATGGCTCGGCCCCCCCGGTGCAATACTATAACAATAATAATAATAATAATACGAGGGGTGTACGCGCGTTTTATTTTTGATTATTATTATTCTTTTTTTTAATTTAAAATAACACACGCGGCACACGGTCCGAGTAATACGGTGCCGAATACGCTGGTACAGGAGGAGAAATTAAAACGGAAATGTTTTCTAAAAAAAAAAAAAAAAATAACTCGACGACGACGACGCAACTCAAATGTAATTTTCCACACCTTTGTTTAAGACCAAACGAAAATTTGAATATCAAATATTTATTTATATTTAGTTCGTTTCGCTGTGTAATTCGCTTCGTATTATTATTATTATTATTATTATTAATTTATTTCTACGTCCACTCGTTCAAACAATAATACAACATAAAATACACCGCCATTTAGTTTGATTTCCGATTTCATCGCACAGGGTTACGTTAGCGTAGCGTAGGTTAATACAGAATTACTCGTGTGTTTCAATAATTTACATTACTACGCATCATTTTATTTTTTTGTTTCTAAATCAATATTTTAATATTATTAAACGATACCCGCGCGTCTGTTGTATTTGTTTTAAACGCATTAATATAAGTAATAAAACGTATATAATTCCGTCCATATTATAATTTGTTTTAAAGTTTTTATTTTATATATATATATATACGAGTATAAAATTATTCGAAATACACGTACAATAAGCATTATGACGTATGTTATTTCGTACGCTTTGTTTATAGCATATAGGAAAAGTGTCAAAAGTAAAAGTTTCGTCACAATTTTATTTATAAACTAAAAATGCTTATTTCACTATATAACATCTTGGGCGTATAGTGGGGAAAAAATGTATTCAGGTTCTTGGAAAATTTTTAAATTGTTAATAATCAGAATCGTATACGTGATAAATTTAGTGTACTAATCGATTATAAAATGTCAAAAACCTATGCACATGATTTACGGTACCCGCTATAATATTTGAATTCTTTCATACTTCTGTTATGGAATTTTATCGTTATCCAAACCTTTCGTTTTCCTCTATTTTGCGAACGGTACATATCGCTAACCCTGCACCTTTTACACCTTTGATTTAACTAAATTCCTTTCCGTCCGTTGTGAAAGTATACACTACAAAACATCAACCCGCAATAATGATATTATCATTACGAAAAACACAAATGCAAGGGGCAATTAATATCCGAGTATTTTGTCTATTAATGTCTATTTTTGTCCGTCACGACGAAAAAAAAAAACGTGCTCGCCTACCTCCAGAAATAAAAAATATCCCGCATACACAACGAGATGTTTTAGAAGCAATTACGCGTTGCAGTGTGCGCGTTTTAAACGAACGTTCTCCGACAATGTTTAGTCGACTGGAAAACGTCTGAAAGTTGTAAAATCGATACGCGGCGAGTGGAAATCGTCGTTTTATCCCTGTGCCGCCGGGCGGTGAGCGCGTTTTCCCGCGATCCGGACGGCGGCGGAGAACGAGCGAAGCGTACGCGCCGCGTCAACGTGACAAGAGAACCGTTCCAGATGTTGCGCGCGAATTGGAATTCGTGTCGATTCGTTCGCGTGTACGAGTACGGACATTTTTATTACTCGAGGAGAAAAAGAAAAACCTAATGGACTCCTTTTTTTTCTTTTTTCTCGTCCTCGCGGATAATACGCGGACAAAGAGAAATCCTATGGACGGGAATCTGCATCGTGTACTATCCGATGGCACTGTACACGCGCTACGAAAAAACGGCGTCGCCGGTTTTCATTTGAAAATTCGTAACGTAAACGAAATGACCGTGTAACAACGGTAATGAATAATTTACCGGGGTCCCGGATGTCGATATGACTTTCTTTTTTTCGTAACGTCTTCAGCGATGCTTTCGCTTGACTGAAAATGTGATTCAATATTATACGAAGCTGAGTAGCAAATTTTTATTTCGCTTGTTTTAGCATTTTTTTTTTTTTTTGGATTTTATCTTTTTATTTCTAGAACATTTCTTGGCGTCCAAAGATCGTACTGTTTTTCAATAATTCGCAGAAAAATCAACGAGTTTATTATTATTATAATTGTTTATTTCACGTAATATTTTTTTTCACTGACAATTTACAAATTTGTGCACGAATTTTGACTTAAAATAATACAAATCGCGCTGTAAAAAAAAGTCTGAGAAAAACTGCAGACGAGAAATATAAAGTATAATTATATCACATTCTACTCCATGTCGTTCAAAACAACACAGTTTGTACGCGTGTATATCAATTTTAATGAATAAATCGATAATTAGAAAATAAAATAAACACGTAACTCGGATAATTTAAACAATTTTAAAGGTTTTTTTCATGTTTTTAAATCAAGAATTAAATTTTTTAAAAGCATTTTTTTTTTTTTTGCGCACTCTAGGTCACAAATCTATTTTTATATAAGTTTTTTTTTAGGGCATCAACATCTGAGCCTTAATAATTACCATTTATTACTTCAAAGCGTACTGTAGCAATGGGGACGGGTAAGTACAATAATGATTGAAACGACTTTTCTTCATCCGAGCCTATGTACAAACAGTGACTATTAATAATTAGACCGCAGCGTAATTTTCAAATGCCCATTATATAAGCATAAAATACATTAGTCTGATATTTAAATATATGAATAAACCACGCGTGGTTTTTAAAGACGTTTACTCGTATTATTTTTTTCAGTCTCATTATTCGGTCAAGAGTTGTGCTTCTGTCTGCGGACTAGGAACGGATAATTGCGTCGAAGTGCCGAGTGACGAAAGGTAAAATATGATTCGAAAAAATTCTATGAAACTCAAACACATCTAAAACACGCGGATGAATAATAAATTAAATAATAACTCAACGTTTTTTTTTTTTTTTTTTAATCCAATAAATATCCGTAATCCGGCGATTCCTTAAACGGAGGTCCACGAGCTGGCTGCGAGTTTTTTTTAAAAATAACCTAAAAATAAATTTGTTGAAATTAAATCGAGATAGGAAGTGTAATATTTATAATGTAAATTTTTATTATAAATATTCCGCTGAAATTCATATTAAATTCCAAATTCCTGTTTTAAACAGTTTAAGTATTTGGTACTTTTTTATAATGTAAAGGTTTAGTTCTGGATTAATATTTATAAATAACTCAAGGTTAGTTACGTAAATTTTGAAAATATTACATGGAGTCTTCGCAAAGAACACAGTGCGTATACACACGGTTTTTTTTTGTGTATTATAGTAAACTTTGTAGTTATTACATGCTTTATTCGAATATTTCAAGTTCATCGTGGTCAATAGGTTTTGTATTTATTTATATGTATATATAAAAAAAAATGGTAATTTCGTATACAAATAAATCCCTAAGCTTTATGTATTCGGAGCAATGTGCATCATATGGTGCCACGACGTGATTGTAAGGGTGAAACTTCACCCCACGGGAATGTGTATATTAAAAATGTTTAGCTCCCTCAAAACATATTGCCATGTCCCGTCCATAAACATAAATTACAATATTCTAACTTTAGCTCAGACTGCAGAATCATTTCATTTTATACATGCTCGAAATGCGATATTTTATAAAAAGGGTACTTTTGTGCATAGAATGACTAACAAAATAAAATTGAATTATTATTATTATTATTTTTATTATTATTATTATTATTATTATTATTATTATTATTATTATTATTATTATTATTATTATTATTATTATTATTATTATTATTATTATTATTATTATTAAAGATTATTTAATTACAGAAACATTTTAAACATATAAATATTTGGCTATGTAACATTCAAAATCTGTACAAATACCGGTTAAGTAGTTATTCTCAATATGATTTAAATTGGATAAGTCGAGTTAAAATTGAACACACATATTAAAAAATTATATTTCGGTAATATTCTTAAGTAAATAAATCCCAAATGCGTGCACACCAATAATTCAGATATATATATATATATTAACATTAAAATTGTATATAATATTATATTTTGTTAATCAATAATTTGTATGGCCTACGTAGTTTTTAATAGATAAATCGTTTTCAACCGTCAAAAATATAAAACCATTATTCGAAAAATATGTACCTCTATCTATTACTTATAGTTCAATACAACTCGTGTAACGTTAAAAGATTTAACAATTGATTTAAAATATTATACGAGAATATTTCTAAAAGCCATTTATAATAATTATGTTTTCTTCTATTCTACGGGGTTTTTGATTTTTAACGTTAAATAGATTTAACTTATATTATTAAAAATATATATATATAAGCCGTTCATAACTGTTAGATTATATCGGTATTATTATTATTTTTTGTTTTTTTCTTTTAATTTTTACGGATGATTGTTTTGCGTAGGGGCCGCATGATTCCATCTGAACTGGAGCGACTCATATTGGAAAGGAAATCTAAAGGTCATATACCGTTCTTCGTCTCTGCTACCGCGGGCACGACTGTGCTCGGTGCTTTCGATCCTATCAATGACATTGCAGACATTTGCGAAAAATATAAGTTATGGCTGCACATAGACGCTGCATGGGGTGGAGGATTACTTCTATCTCGCAAATACAGACATCCTCGTTTGGATGGCATCGAACGGTAAGTCTCATTTATTAAACTATCGTATTGTATAAAGTTTTCTGTGCAGAAAAGCACCTGAATGTCAAATACCTTTATACAGATAAAATAATATATATATATAGTGTAATAACATTTATAGATTATATACTAATATCTTAAATACGAGTATCTGGAAATCCATTTATATTACAGCCAATTTCCTTATATTCAAACAGTAACATAAATTATATTACTTATTCATATTACTAGTCTATTTATTATTATTATTATTATTATTATTATTATTATTATTATTATTATTATTATTAATTGTAAGTTACGAAATAATGAACACAAATTTAGGCAAATGGAGAACATTCTCAATCATTATATCAATATATTATTATCAATTTTGGTTAAACAAATCTTTCGACCTTTTAATATAAATTACACATTGCGTTCTGAAAAATTATTTCTTAAATGAATGAAAAATACAAAGCTATATTTTAAGAAAAAAAATATAATTTTTTCTTATTTATTTTTTTCTTATCTGATATAATTTAAATGTGCGTTTTTTTTATAACGGTATACTTTCTTTTTTTTCATTTGCACGTCATTTTGTACACGTAAAAATATAAACTTTTTTTACGGTTTTGCCCTTGTTTTACACACAATAACAATAAGTTCGAAATTATTTATTATAATTTTTTTTTTTTTTTGAAGTTTCTAACTCGATTTCCATAAAAAAGAAAAATAATATACGAACAACGGACGTATTATGTTTTTTTTTTTTTTAAGTTCTTTGAATAATAACAATACGAAATCAATTTTGGTAACAAAATGCAAATAATAGCTTAAAAAACAATCGAGTTTAAGAGTTCGTCGATATAATTAAAATGACAATAATTCGTTACGAACGAGAAACGAACGTACTACGCGAAAACGTTTTTGAAATATTAAACAGCCAAGTTTTTTGTAGGAAATTTTTTTGAAATTTGAATTTTTTTTTTTTTTTACAATCGATCCGCGTAATTATTATTATGTAGATGGCGCAGACGACGTCTGCGTTATTCGATATAAAACGTTTTTATAGTTTTCATTGGAATGCCGTACCGAAATCCCGCGCGGAATGATGAGCAAAAAAAAAAAAAAATAATAACAATAACAATTATAGAGATTCGAATCCGATGGAAATATAATTTAAAAAAAAAAACGGATTAACTAAATTATTATTTAATAAAAAAAAAAATATTATTGTTATTATTATTCGCCGTTTTCGTTGGCTGACGTCGGCGACGGCTTACGATACGATAATTAGATTGGATTGTGTGGAGTGGGCACGTGTCGCGTGGGCGGTTGACGATAAACGCGATCCGAAGCCAAAAGGGTTTTGTGTGTGTAAACACTGTGCAAAATGCGCGATAAACTCGTTCCCACAGGACTCACTATCGTACAATACGTGTGTGTGTGTGTGTGTGTCACACAGCAGCTTTCGTTCTCCCGAATTCGGTGGTTGTACACGGACGGGGCCGCCACTAATACCGTCGTCTCCGTTAAAACACACACACTGGCCCGCGCCGCGCCGGAACACGGTTTCGACGACACTACTCCCCCGACGAACGGCTTAATTGAATTTTAATGTCCGTTCATTAATCAAACGTCTTCGTCCCCCGGGTGCCCGT
This sequence comes from Chaetogeoica ovagalla, assembly GCA_032441825.1. Classification (NCBI taxonomy): domain Eukaryota; kingdom Metazoa; phylum Arthropoda; class Insecta; order Hemiptera; family Aphididae; genus Chaetogeoica; species Chaetogeoica ovagalla. The sequence goes on from CM063744.1 coordinate 4,006,500, forward strand.
CCCTAACCGCTAAGCCCGCGCGATAAATAATATCGATTTCGAACAAAAAAAAAAAATTCTCTTATCCGTCTCTCCTCCGCGTACACGACAATATTGTAATAATCCTTTCGCGTTTCCGCGCGATTCCGTTTCATCTCGCGGTACTGGATCCGTTCGCCTTCCGAATCGATAAATTCAAAATCGATAATAATAATAATAATAAAAAAAATGTTCGGCATGAGTGTAAGAAAGACGACAATATGGACGCCGGCGTCTTTTGTTTTGGGACGAAAAACTCGATTTCTAATGTAGATATATATTGTATCGTTAATCGCCAGTACGATTAACAGATATGTTTGATGTAATGAAATAAGAGTGATTATGGGAGGAAAACAAAAAAAAAAAACGGAACTGTTCCGTGATACATTGTAATTTTCGAACGCGCTGCACAATACGGGTCGTAATACGAAACGAGTGTGAGGACAAATCAAAAATATCTTATTTTAGGTACAATTACTTTTATTATTGCAGTTTTTATATTCTTTAACGCGCACAAAAAAAAAAGAAAAGAAAAGAATTATACTTTTATATGGGAGAAAAGATTAATAGGTACAAATGTCTTCCGAGTTCTTCGTGAACGGAAGTCTCAAAATGAAAACATCATTTTCACACTCACTGCGCAACACATGAGCCCATTTCTGACACCAACCCACATTCGAATCCAAAGTTTTCTAGATTTTCATTTCTCGAACGTCTCGCCACGAAATAGACACAGTCTGCGTCATCTCTCGCTGAAACTTCCAATTGGTTCTCATATGTATTATAATGGAACAGTTTGTGTCGTATTACCGCCCGTTACTATTTTTTTCTAATCCATTTCAATGACCAAAATTCATAAAACACCGTTTTAAATAAATATCCCTAAAATTTTGAAATTTAATAATCTGATACACTAATAATATTATATTTTATTTACTAATATAAATACAATATATACATATATTGTAAGAAACAAAAAGCAAACGAAAAATAAGTTGTTTTATTTATGAAATTTGTTATTTACTCGTATTATTGCCGGGGTGTCAAGCGAAAAACAAAAACGCAACAACAATAAATTAATAATTAAAAAAAAAAAACAAATGCATTGCGTATACAATGAATTAAATGTTTTAAAAGAAAACAATGTTTTTTTTAAATATTTTTAAATGTATTTTTCGTGTAATTCTTCCAAAAATTTAATTTATATAAATATAAAATTGTAAATTCAAAAATTACTTGTCATTGTCTGTAATAAAGGTAGTACGATCAATTTATAAAACATGTTTAGCAGCAAAATATTAAACTTTTTTTAGTGAGCAATAAGAAATGTGAATTTCTATGAATTATTATACGTTTTAGAACATATTGTTCACTTTGTATTAACTACATAAAAAAATAATGCGTTGCTCTTCGGAAAGAAAAAGCAATTTAAATACCATATTACAAAATCAATTTAAATTTGAAACGTCGGGTTGAAAAAATAAGTTATTAAGTTAAAAGTCAATTTCATAAAAAATATAAAGCGTTAAATAATTTCGATGAAATTCAACTAATAACTTTTCAACTTGATTTTAGCTTTTTACTCGCTAATGTCCAGACTTTTATATTAGTGGGAAACCTAACGTAACATTATGCAATATTCGGTTTGATACTCTAAACGAATACGTTTTTTTTTTTATTTCATACAAATTGTATTTATATAATTATTTCAAAAGGTATTAAATACCGACGATAATAAAATTTTTGTTTCACATACTCTATAGACATAAAAAAAAAAGTACTATTCGTTATGTTTACTCTACGAGCGTCTGTAAATCATTCCAATATTAACTATTCATCGCAAATAGAATGAATATAAATTAGAAATATTTTATATTCGTTCGCTCTATGAGCTTTAAATCCCTACAAATCCGTTTAGACAACAGTTGTCCTGACAACTGACAATAATTCACACGAACGTATCAAAGTGATTCGCGACTGTAATTCGTTAAACCATTTGTGTGTGTGTGTGTGTGTGTGTGTGTGTGTGTGTGTGTGTGTGTGCTTATACGCGTATAATATATAATTTTATATATTGTAAATGATGTTTGAACTTGAAACATTAATTCAAGTAATCAATTAAGAGAACATTAAGTACACAATACATTTGAATAAACGATGACAAACAATGGATAAGTGTAATTTTAAATTAATCACTAAAATTGGATTTGCGTATAACGTAGAATTAGATTTAATAATAAAAAACGTGTGTCAGTAAACAGATTAAACATTTTATCAAAAATTGTCTTTTCTTGTCTTTTCGCGTTTCACGTTACGCACGTTTATAAATAAATAACTAATATAAAAATTAAGTAAAAAAAAAAAAAACAATTTTATAATGATTAATAAAACTCAAACAATTTTATTGCATTAATCGTTTGATTATGCACATTTGATTTATCACCTTTTGTATTTTCTAAAATTCACTTTGTCTATTACTTTATTATGATTTCAAAAATATAACTTGTAACATTTATCGTTCAAGTTCAATTGCTCAATTCGACTGTGAAATACTTCATGTAGCTTAAAAGTTTTCATTTTTATAAATAGTGTTGTTGTCATTATATCAACAGAATGCGTACATATTATATAAACGACAGAACATGACGTGGTGTTATTGATATAATACGCATGACAAAATACGTATGCAAGACATAAGTCAAACTGGATTGAACGTTACGGAAAAAATGATGTGTTCGAGTGGAGAAAACTCTGAAAAGTCTAAAATCCATAAAAATGAACGACGAAAGTTCGCACGGTACAGAGAAACCGTATTCGTGTGATGTTCGTATGATAATATACAAATACATTTGTATTTATAATAATATTCTTTTCTTCTTGTATATTACACAGACTTGATTTAAAAACCGAAAAAGAGTGATCCGTCAATTGACGCCAATTATTATACGCGTCTATTTACTGCGGAAATAACAAATTCATAAAGCACAAACTCGAAATACTATTCGTTTTAAAACGATAATTTCGACAAAAACACATCGCAAACTCCTTGTAGAAGTAAAAAAGAAAAAAATCATTAGGTGTGAAAGTTGAGGTATATCATTTAGGTCACATGAAAATTCCACTAAAAAAAAAAGAAAAAATTGAAAATTGAAAATCGAATAAAATATTGCACTTTTTACATCATTTGAGCGCAATCCTTTTGATGATCATTTCGTTTGCACTATATGAAAGCACCGTCGACGATTGTCTGATACGATTTGTTCGTACGTTTCGTAACAAGATTAAACGGAATATTTACAAATACCCTATTCACTCCACACATCTATTATTGTCACGGAATTTACAACAATCACCCAGTAATTCCAGTACCTACTGTTAGTATATTAAACGTCTCGTTAAAATATCGTGTAAATCAAACACGATTGCATTGTACAATATTAAATAAGTCGAATTCCGGCGAATACATCAAGTGCATGTACAATAAATATGTAGCCTATTTTAAATTAAAAAAAAATAAAAGTCTAAAGCGTTTAGTTCTGGCTTGTTAATAGTACTATTAAAGCCTAAAATGTATTAAATATATTAATTCAATGTACTTATTAAATGAGTTTAAAGTTTATTAAATACACTAATTTTATGGAATTCTTTTCATCGAGCCCGCTATGTAATGAAATTGATTTCTTGAGAATATCAAGCGCCTCAGCAAATTGTTGACAATCGATTATTATTATTATTATTATTATTATTGTGTGCCGGAGTGATAGATTAACTGCGTATCTGTCGCACGTTCGTTTCGGTTTTTCGTTGACGAGAGAAGAATGGGTTAGTATTTGTTCTATTCTCGCTCGAATGATTGTTATTATTATGTAAATATTATTAACGCGAGCACGTCTCGTTTTTCGTAATTGTAACTGTAAATCGTGAGTAGACGGACTGCGTTTTCGATCGGATGGCAGTACACGGGTCTGTTTTGTCTTTCGATCGACGACGAAGAAGGGCAGTGCGAGGGACGCGAAAATAAGTAACTATACAGCCCGCAGAGCCGGAGCACCACATTACCGGATAGCGGATGAGGAAGGAACGCGCGCGCGCGCGCAGATCCCCTGCTATAAGGGTTTTCGCCGAGGCGGAATGGAAGCGAATTAGTGTGGGACCAAATCCAGGATTATCCCGAGCACCGCGAATGTCTGGCTTTAAACTCTGAGCTACATATACGTATTACGCTCATCTGCTTCACATTAATGCGTTCAGATCGTAAATATTCGACCGAGTTTAAGCCTCCCGGTATAAGAGGTATAACCTTTTATAGGTTTTACTTGATAGTTTTTTTTTTTTCTTTTTGCGCATCCGAAACAATTTTTCATCCAACATTTTGTTTACCGACGAAATTAACCCCTATACGTATTTTTTTTCGCTTTCTCACTTCCCTCTCTCTTACGTACACACACGCATTCTCTATCCTTTCCGTCATCCCTTAATCCCGCGAAAAAAACCACTTATTTTCGCAGTCCGACCGCGACATAATTACACACATTCCATTAGATGAATTTTCTTATATTTTTTTTATTCGAAAATTTACAATCGTCGTGGTCTCGTTTTGATTACGCGTAATACACGCGCATTATCTTTTTAATACGTCGCATTCAGCTGTTGTACACAAACGCTAAGCAATATCGATTTGATAAGAACGCAGTACAACAATAATTATAAACAGACACCGGTTCGGAAACAGATTTTCACCAAAACTAAAAACCTAGCCGATTTCTCCTCTCTATGTGAAATAGGACTTACGAATTTACACGATAAAACGTTGGACACGGGAAACAGATGATTAAAATCAATTAATTTATCATGATATTATTATATATTACAATTTTTTGTTTCAAGTGCTAACTCGGTAACTTGGAATCCGCACAAACTGATGGGCACCCTTCTTCAATGTTCTACAATTCATTTCCGAGAGAATGTAAGTAAAAAATATGTATAATTCGCTTATCTTTACACGATATATCGTACGTGTTTGTTATTTTAATAATTTATAAACACACACACACACACATACACATACTCTTACACATAATTACACGCTTAATAAACTAATAACTAATTAATTGTACTTAATTTGAGCTACAAATTGTGTTCAGTACGTTAATCCAGAATAAATTATTTGTTTACCTAGTATTTTGTAAAATGTTTGTTGATTTTGAAAGAAAATAACCAACCGTTAAGATAATTCTACAAATATAATGATTTGCTTCTGACATTGGAGAATTTTAATTATTATAAAATAATAGTAGAAATTAGATTACTTTACTTACAATAACTTCACAATAAATTTACAATTCCATTTGATTTATAACAGTATGGGGTTTTAGTAAAACAAATATCGTTTGATTTAATTAATGTTTAAAGTTCGATGAACATTTTAAGAAAAATTTCCAACAACTATTGACAATAAATTATATTATATTACTGTGCATTGACAAACATTACTGTATAACGTAGACTATAAAAGTCTTAATTAAATTAACGCGCCACCGTCATCGGCGGCATTGTATGCGGACTTTAATAGAACATAGAAGAAGTTTTAGATAAGACGGTACTCAAGTCAAAAGCACTGCCTAGTTTACAAGAGAAACAAAAAATATTAACGGGCATTTTTCACTTTTATTTCATATTACATACAATTTGTCTTCTAAATATTAATAATTTTTTATTTAACACAGATGGTATATTGTAAATGTCATTTATACCCAACCCCTATTCTCGTGAAACATTTTAATTAAAATTTATCAATTTATCCGTTTGCTGAAATATTGGTTGCGTTTGACATGGTTTGAAATGTCAAATACAACGTTGAAAATAGCCAAAAATGACTATTAAACCCGTCATAAAAAATAACATAATGTTCCGATTCATCTCATCCAAAGATTTTATTATTATTTAAAAAAAATATCAATTTAAAAATATATAAATGCAATATCGGTTATTGTTTTTCATTAGCTTTTAGTAAAAACTATTCAGTTCAACACTTGAAGCAATATCTGTTATACTTATAACATCAACGGACATTGGCCGTATGCATCAGCGTAAAAAAAAAGTATTCGTTTTCCAAAAAAAATTTCAAATTCAAAACACAAAACAGAAATTCGTATTAAGAAGACAGAACGTTTTACCGTAACTCGATTAGTTACAATATTACAAGACTATTGGAAAACGTCAAAGATAATATATACAAAACATATTGCATGTTTCGCGCAATAATATTTACCATAAAAGAATAAACCCGTAAATAATTGTAACTGTATATTAAGCAGAAATACTCATAATATTTTCAACGAATCACGTCCATAGACGGATATTTGGTCACATCCGTGAGGAGCTTAACATTTTTAGACGCTCCAACCTACTAACTAGTGGCGGCTACTCATACATTTCCTCCACACACAGGGCAAACGTGGTCACACGTCAAACATAAAGTGGAATTAAATTTTCTTTTCTTTTTTTTTATGGAATATTAACGAGTTTTAGGATATATATAACTCACACGCTGCGTCAGATTTCGATCATTTTTTTTTTTGTTCCGATCCGTTTGAAATAAGAAGACATTTGTCAAGTAGCAATGGATTCCGATTAACTTTTAAAACAATGCCAGAAAGATACTTTAAAGAAAAAAATAATAATAACCTAAATTTGAAATTTTTCAAACATTTATAGCAGTTTCCGCGATTTCATTTTTAAACGCGTAAAAAAGTTTTTCCTTTTCCAAAAAATAGAAAAAATAAATTAAATACATTAAACAATTGATATTGTAATAATTAAATGCGAATCATAATATGAGAATTCGTTTATATGCTGAAATTCCAATGGGGGAGAAGGGCTATACTCGTAATCCCTCTGTGGTGCATACTATTACAATGTGAAAAAAAAAAAAACAAATTACGTTTTCAGGGACTATTGATCAGCTGCAACCAAATGAGCGCGGAATACTTGTTCATGCAAGACAAATTGTACGACGTGCAATACGACACGGGCGACAAAGTAATACAGTGCGGACGTCACAACGATGTGTTCAAACTTTGGCTGCAATGGCGTGCCAAGGTAAACGTATATTTTTAAGACACGAAAAAGAATTTATACTCCTCTTACCCTGGGAACCAACCTCCCAGCCGCTCATTTCCATCGTCTATTTCATAAATTTTATTCCAATTCTTCCGCGGCCCCCCACTCTTTCTCAATACCACGGTATACGTGTGTGTGTGTGTGTGTGTACTGTTCAGGGTACCGAAGGATTCGAAAAGCACATGGACCACTTGATGGAGCTGAGCGAATATATGGTGGAGAAAATCAAGAGCTCTCCGGACAAATTTTACTTGCTACTCGAACCGGAAATGGTGAACGTAAGCTTTTGGTACGTGCCGAAGCGTTTGCGAAACGTGCCGCACACACCAGACCGGGCGGAAATCCTCGGAAAAGTGAGTTGACTCGCGAGCGAATGCGATTTCAAACCGAATAATTTTTATACCGATTTTTCGTGGAGTATGATATATAGATAATTAAAACATTAACAATACGTTATAATAATTTAAATAATATTGCGTAACGTACGATTTTTTTTTTTTTTTGGTAAAAACAAATTCGATTTATCATTAATAATTAAATATTTAGTTGAACGTGAAAACGTTGCGCTAGTTTTCGATTATTCCTGATATAACTGATATTTGTCAGTTTGTACGGATTTTGACGGTTGTGTAATTTGTTCCAAAATTTAGTCTTTTATCGCAACTCCGCGATCGGATAATAATAATCCGAATTCCCAGTATCGCAATATATGAATCGTTGAATTGGTTATGTGTTTCGAACAGACAACCAGCGCTCGGTTCAATAAATATTTTTTTTTCTCTTTATTTTAGTAACATACAATCTGTACAATTTAATTTACAATAAGCATGTGTGATATAGAAATATATTTATTTTAACATGATACACGTGAGAAAAGAAGCCACCCAATGGCGACACTTTATAATTTATATAAAACTGTTTTCATTTATTTATTTTAAATTTTAATTTACATTTAGGTCACGACACCATCTTCTTTTTAGTCTTCGAGGAGGATTGCCAGGAATAACGTCAGAGTTTAGAGCTGATATTAGAGGGTTTGGGTGGTTCGTTAGTCGTGAGCGGAATCTTTTGTATAATATTTTAGCAGTGTCGTTTACAGAGTTAATCTTTAGATCGGTATGAAGAGTATTGTTGGAATAAATATTTAATTCAATTAGTTGTCTTCAATTAGATCAATAACAATATTCTTTTTCATATTTGTCATGTGAAAACTTTTTTTCACCACCGCATTAAAATCCTGTACTTTTGAATGACGGCCCATAATTTGGAAACCGCTGTTACAGTATAATATATATAGATTTCGACTATAAGGTTTTCTCCGTATAATTTCAATAGCAATTTTTTTTTTTTTTACTATTTTAAACTGAAATGAAATCAATCGCACGGCAAAACGACGTATTCTGTTCGTTTTATTTATTTTCTTAATACGTTCGAGAAATATTATAATACACGAGAACAACGCTATAAGTTATGCACTGTGATCGCGTTAAATTCAGATACATTATAATGCGCTCTGAACGTGTCTTCCCCTCTCTACACTATTATTATTTTTACTGTTCAAACAACGATTCCGGATAAGCTAGTTTAAACGTATTATAATAACGCCCGGGTCTGTTTATCGATAATGTTTCCCCCTACCGCGTGAAATATTTTGCATTAATTCCATCGCGGTGGTGTGCTGTTGTATAAAAATCGGAATATTAATTATTACGAAAATGTGTTTTATCACTCCGCATATATTATCGTTGTTCCTCCAAACGTTTGTATCGATAACGATAAGAATAATAATAATAATAATAATTCCCGTTAATTTACGAATTCGTGAATTCAAGAATATTGTAAATATTGAATCCACAAAGATTTTGCGTCAGAAATAATATTGTCGATCGCCGTACTCGTTTGAGAGTAAAACAAAATGAACACCGTTGCGTTACAGATCACGCCGGTTTTGAAGGGAAAAATGATGGAAGTCGGCACGCTAATGGTGGGTTATCAGCCGCTGAACGAAATACCGAACTTCTTCCGGAACATCATATCCAGCGCCGCGGTCACCAAGGACGACGTTGACTTTCTACTGTCCGAACTGGATCGCCTGGGACAGGACCTTTAAGTCTGCGGGAAGAGTTGAAATGAAAAACATGAAAAAAAAAAAAAATTGAAAATCACCGCTAGTTTTCGAAATAGATTATTTTTAAACTATATATACATAAAATATATATTATATCCATTTTACGCCCAGCCCTTGACGCGAGACGTGATTTAGCGTGTCCGCGTCCCTGTACGATTGTTTTGTAAGTAGACGTATAGGACTCAATTATAGTGATATTCATTCTCTCCGCGATTGTTATCCTGTTGTTGTTGTTGTTGTTGTTGTTATTATTGTTGTTGTTGTTATCGATTTAAAGAACGTGTACGCGCGACCGGCGATGTCCATTTTTTTCCCCCACGACGCTTATAAAATACGCATTTCGCAATTTCCGCGTATCGAGTATTTTTCGTTTTTTTTTTTTTATTATTCGAAACATTTCGTTTGAAAACGGGCATCGGCCAAACGCGAAATCGAACGAAACGCGCGTATTGTTCATCTCATCCTCATAAACACATAATCACACAGAGATCGGGCGACGAATATTTATTTATTTTTTATTTTTTCGAATCGACAGAACGCTTGTGTCGCCGCGCGTCATCTCCGCGAGTTGTCGATAAACTCATTTTTCGGAATTTTACGTTTTACCCAATGCCATGCTGGACACGCGTTAATACGTGATTTTTTTTTTTTAATAACATTATTATTTACCGAAAAATATCTCGTCGCCTTCTCGTCCAGCACCCGCAACAGTGTGTACCAATGCAAGCAGAAAACCCGTTAAAAATAGTTTCGCATACCCCTCTCTCAATTGGATTTCCAGTGCGCTTTCGATTGTAATATTATATAGTTTTCGTTTTACCGGTACACGGCGTTGAAAAATATTTCTAGATTCGAAATCCGTCGCTGTTCGCCGTATAATATCGTTTCGTTCGTCGTCGCAGCGTATCGTATAAATTCAATTCGACTACGGTTAGTAGTCCAAGTGCCCGCCGAATGATATCCGTCACGGCGTAATATACGACGAAACGGACTCGTTTTCAAACGGGAATTTTTCTACGGCGCGCGGTAGAAAATCGATTTTTTCCAAAGATTCGACCGTTGCTCGGTGGGTCCGAAGTCTGTGTACGTAAAAACTGACTTTTCACGCGTAACGATAAAATGTACACGATAATGTGAAACTAAGACGCGTGACGGTAATATTGAATCGAAATTATTGTATTACGTGCGCGACTCAAACACATACGGCATAAACCGTTTATTAAAATACGTTTTCGCATATTACAAGATAATGTTATTGGTGTATCGTGTCTTCGGACATTCATTTATACGCGCCGCAAAACGAAATATTATAAACTGCATGCTCATTTCGATTATTACCACCGCACCACGCACGCATCGGTTTCAATTTTTTTTTCTTTAATATTTATACACGTAATATTTTAACCAACGCGTTACGTATTATATATATATATATTATCTAAACGCACTTACGCACTTTGCACATTTCGCACGTTTGCACCGAAAAATTTTCTCCTCTTTCGTACTGCACAATAATTCGCACCGACGCGCACTCGTTTCGCACGTTCTACACGACATTATTAATTACACATAATATCTATAAAATTACACATAATATTATTATTGTTATTATTATTATTATTATTATTATTATTATTATTATTATTATTATTATTATTATTATTATTATTATATCGTCGAGGAGTGCGTTCGAAAATCCCACTCGAGTTGATCGTACAGTGATACGATTGTTTGTCATTCGAGAAATAATCAACTCCATAACCGCTTATACAATTAATTACCGCGTTGTCGATAATTTCCCTCCATTACCACATTAAAAAAAAAAAAAATTATTATTATTTTTGATTATTCATTCATCACGCCGTTCTCGTCGCTCTCGAGGACAACAGTATCGTTTCAAACGCAATAATAGTTTTTTTTTTTTTTTAATTTCATGTTCCGAATATTAATTCAACGAGTTTTCCAATATGTCCCTGGTCCGTCATTTAGCAACGTTATTAAAACGGTATTGAAAATGATTTATATTTCGATCGTGTTGTGTAAATGATAAACGCTACACTACTCTACTTTACTCCCGATCGGTTGAGAATTTTCGAACGCACCCTGCGAGGACGTCTGAGAAAAGGGAAAAAGTGCAAGTGACCTCCCTTCCCCCCCCCCCCATAGACCTGGATGAAAACGAATCGACCGCGTTCCGTTTTTGCTAAACCCGGTTCAATTACAACAGCGCATCATTAATGCGACGCGCAAAAACGTGCTATCGATTTTTCGAAATCCAATCGGTCCCGCGTCTGATACGATTTCCCGGTCGATGACGTCCTCGAACACATCACAACCGACGTTTTGCACTTGCACACTACACTGCGCACATTATCCGCACTTTATGCACGTTTTCAACGCACATTTTTACACATTATATTGTTGCACATTTTTCCAATACCGTTTTAAACCTTCGACTGGTATCGCATTTTTTTTTCTCTCTCTTTACGTTGTCATACGTATAATGTTGTGATATTATCGTGGCGTCTCGACGGATACGTTCCGATGGAATTCTACCGGTAACATTATTTTTCCGCGATTTTTTTTAAAATTGTCCAAAAACAATGCGTTTCCCAGAATAGATGGTTGACGTGTTGGATAATTTCAGGACTCTGAACATCGAGAACAGCAGAGTAACTGATGGCCCGTTACCACGGGTTAGCGATTTATTATCGTTAGCGATAATAAAACAGCGAAAAACAATTTCATCGGATTATTATTCTTGGACGCCACGAAACCAGTTGAGGGTTACACTAGCGTGCCAACTGAATGCGTGCGTGCGCGGAGTGATAATGAGGTCATACCGATCGATTCGTTACAACGTTGCGCTGTATATTATAACTGAATTTTGCCAACTCTGTGAAAACGATTTTTGTTTTACCCATAACGTCGAATACGTATAAATATATATATATATATTAATAATATACAGACTAATATATTATAGAGGACTTTATCGCCTTCCGAGCAACTCCATCAGTCATTTTACTATAGAAAATAATAATATATAAGCTGTGCCACTATTGAAAACACACCATTCAATTATGTAAATCGATCCGTGTAAAACTTTCGCTTTTGTCGGAACCCTCTTAAGTGTCGCGGAACCCCACGTGCAATATACGTCGTATATCCACCGCATAATATATATATATATATAAGTCATTCATCAAATCTCGAGTGCGGATAACACGTATCCCCCTCCCCCCAGTAGCGTAAATATATTTAGAGTTAAATTAAACAATATATATATATATAAAGTTTTTATTATTATTATTATTATTCGATAGTATGCGTTCTGTTAAGTTTGTGTTAAAAAAAAAAACTCGTTAATTTTTCCGTAAAAAAAAAAAAAAAAAAAAAAAATCGCGTCGTTCATTTCATTACTAATTATTATGTAAACTATAACGGTACGAAATACTTGTCCGTTATTGCATAGACGATAGCGATTCATCGGAAACGTTATAATTACATATTATTTCGTGTACACAATATAAACAAGACGCGATATTCAAAAGAAATTCCTTATAAGTGATATAATACGGGCGTTCTATATAACATAGAAACGTATATAGTATAGTATATATTTTATTAATATTATATAATAAATTATTAATTCTTTTGTTTTTTTTTTTTTTTTTTTTTTTTGTTTTACCATAATATAAATTCGTCTTTGCGTTACCAATAAATTGTAGGAGACGCGTTTACGTAACAATCGCGTTACGTTTCGTGAAATCGTGTTAATTTTGTTTCGATAGTTTATCTTTATTATAAACATATATATATATGAGTATAGTGCTATATACTTTAAATAAAGAATACTTTGTGTGTGTGTGTGACGATTTTCGTCTATTCGGTCTCACGCGTAGAATTAATATTAACCATCATTTAAATTAATACTTAATTATATTACACTCATTAGAGTATGCCCACACAATGAGAACGATATTTATAATATTTATTGCTTTTTTTTTTTGATGTAAGTCCAAGTCAATTTAAACAGAGAATAGACTAGGTCGTTTTTTTTTTTATTTCTGTCGACAAGACGCGCATATCTAAAACAAAATATACGAACTACAAAGCGATTAATATTCTTTACGCATACGTCCCCGGCTATTATGTAATAATAGTAATAATAATAATAATAATATTGTTATTATAATATTTAGACGAATAATCTAATTATTGTCTACACGCGTAATTAATACAAATTCTCACGTATTCACACTGGTTTTTTTTCCGTTTTTTTTTTCTTCTATATTATTATTATTATTATTATTATTATTATTATTATTATTATTATTATTATTATTTAACACGCTGTTATTACGCGACAAAAATCATAGAAGAAAAAAATTAATTAATTGACCGTTTAATTTTTTTTTTTACGTGTCAGTTACATTAGTATTATAATACGAGTAGATACGTTATATTATAATAATAAACCGCGTAGTGTTTTAAACACGTAAATAAATTATACATAAACACATGTTATTATATGTAATTTCGTTTTATTCCCATTTTTATTGAAAAAAAAAAAATATATTTATATATATATATATATTATTTAGTCGTGATAATTAATTATACGATAAATATATTATTATTAAATGTGTACACTGAACTAACATGATTAATATATATATATATATATATTAATTACACATTATACATATATTATATACTTACTGTTAAAATTTTAAAGAAAACATAACGTGTTGAATATTATTAATAATTATTATTTTATTGTTGATGTTACCTATATGTAATATTATGATTTATGATAAATTATATATTAATCCTACAAAATTATACCATTATACATAATATTACATACTATATATTACATATTATTACAATTCCTCTTCGCGGTGATATCGCAATTTCCTTTTTTTGTCGTTTACTGTAACGAAAACTGAATTAATGATTACAGCGACGGAACGTATACGAAAAAAATCGAAGTTTTTACGCTGAAAACAAAAAATTTCGCAACAAAACATTTCGACACTCGTTTCACCGGTCGCAGTGAACTGAACTTTTTTAACCGTGTTTTTTTGAAATTATTTTATAGTTTAATGGAAAATCGTGACGTACGAGACTGTTTTTACTGTAATAAAAAAAACCTATTTTTCAAATGAAAAACAAAAAAAAATTATCGAAACTCGATTAGTATACGAGGCATGCGGAATTTTTCATTGCTGAAACGATGTGACGCGTCACGATAAAATCGTCTATACTTTACTCCTTAAAAAGACTCGGTTCGGTTTCAACGTTCCAGCGCGAATTTTAAGTTGCCTATGCGCTTATTTTGCGGCATTCGATTTACTTCACTTTTCTTTTCACCTTTACTTCTTACCCCGACCGTATAGAGCGTATATTTTGAATATTTACTATTTATGCTTTCGAATTAGTTTTTTCTTCTTCGTGTTTATCGTCACGGTTGTGGTGCAAGATTTTAATTTTAAATTGTAAATCGATCGACATAAGTCTAAGTGGACATTATTTTTACGGGCTCACAGTTTTCGTCACTGATATAACCAACGCAATTATTTACCCTTAACGCGAAACAGGAGGTGTAGTGCGTCCGTCAGAGATCGTTTTCCGGAATCCCAGACAAACGCAATGCAAGTGAATTTCAGAGAATCCATTACTACTCACGTTCAACGTAGAAACGGAGGAGTCTGCGAGTGAATTGATATGCTCTCCGAATAAAAATATCCTCTGAATCTTAATGAAAACAAAAAAACAACCACCACCACAGTCTAAGGTAAGTAACCGAGAACAGGAATACGTTTTTCAAAGCAAAACTAAAAATTATTATCCAATCTATACAACATTTTATTGGGTTTTGAAACGGTGTCACCGAATGCGCGTTAGGTGACACTACGCTATGATGTAGAGTTCGTGTGCTTCTTTTTCGTCAGTGTGTATTAACAAATCAATATGGACTAAAATGTGTTGAATTTTAAATTTTTTCGTTGAATTATGCATGGTGACCAGACGACGTGTAATGTTTTTATTTTTGAAAATATTACAAGATAATACGCATTTATGATTTTTTTTTTTATACAATTTAATTATTTATTTATTTTTTACGGTACGACCTCATGTATTCAGTTCGATTAATTCAATTTGTTGTCAAAATTGTGCCGCTTTGTGTTATTTATCGTAGATATTGACATTACAGAATACGACATAATTCGCAGACAATATGATCTAACAGTTAGATAATAACAAAACGATTCGAACAGTTAAATGTGTTGGTTTTTTTTTTTTTTTTGTACAATAAGAGCCCAATGTGTGTTTCATTCATATTTTCAAACAATGAGTTCAATTTTATATTGAACCGACTTCAATAATGTCTCGTCATATTGTGTACTGCGAAATATTGTAAAAATGAATTTTATAAATCAAATATCAATTTTATAATATACACACACACACACATATATATATATCTCATCGGTCTCAGCAATAAATAAATATAGATATTAAAAATAATAAAAAATATATATATTATTTTTTCTTTTAGAATTAATAATGTAATGTTTTTTATATTAGAAAATTTCAAACGTTTATGAAGTTTTGTGTTTATAATTTAAATTTCATACTTGGTATTTTCACATTTAAAAATCAAGTAAAATATCTATACTTTTCAATAATCGTACGCATTAGAATATTTCTAATATTTCTTATGTTTTCAATGTATTGAGTATTTCATCATAATGACAAATGCTTAAGAAATCGATATTATAATGAAATTATAATTTCAAATTATTAGTTTTTAATAATCGATAATGGAAATAGAAATAATATTACAAAACAGAACTAAAATATGTGAAATATCGATTTTTAAAGATAACCCATTAATTTTTCATTTTCATTACCTATCTGAATTGAATAAGACTGTAGTCGAAACAATATTTTTTTATTAATGTATAATAGCCGGACAAAATCAAAAAATAATTTGGCTCTCAACACTTAATATAATATATTAATGCTCAAAAAAAGGTTTGATATTATTTCAATTGAAAATTATGAGCTCTTATGAAATATACATATTATGTACGTAACTATATTCTTGTCTTCTTTTCTTTTTTTTTTATCATTTGTCACTGTTTTTAAATAATACTTAAGTATATAGACAATATTTACTGTAAACGTAACTGTATTTTATTAAAAAAATTTTCATTAGACGTGTTTATAGAAATAAATAATAAAAATCTCTCTACGACAAAAGTGTTTATGGGCAATTATATTTTTCAAAATTATTTACAGTCAATTAAAAGTTTAGCTTAGTCGTAGACATGTTTACAAAAAAAATGGCACAATAGAACTGTGTTTCCTGCTCTGGTTCCTTGATGCAATATCATATATTTAAAGACACAATTATGGATGTTTTGATTACTCTGGCATGTGTTATACGAATATTAACTAGTAGAGGAATGTAAGTATAGAAAAATACTTGTGAATTTAATCAAAGTTAACATATAATAAAATAATATATTTTAAAATAAATTGTTACATAAAGAAGATAAACTTTAATAATACAAAAATACCTATAAATATGATAAAATAAAAACCTCCATAGAATTTACTAAAATACTTATTGTTTAATGGATGTGTGTTTACGAGTCAGAAGTGAGGGAAGTACAAAAATATTTTCATATTTTATTTTATTAATCAATATTTATTTATTTCTGTTAATTGCAAATATTTTATTGTAAGAACGTTTGTAAAGAAACTTCTACAATTGTGAACGCCACACATAAATGGATATTTTTTATGAAAAACAGGCATTTTTGACAAGTCAAGCTTCAATAATAATTTATATATATCGGATCTATATAAAATTATGTAATTAATTATTGAAAGAAAGAAATGTTAATAAATTGAAAATATATAGACAATAAAAAATGTGTGTTGTAAACAAAGTTCAAACAAACAAACGCGTTTATTTTTATTTTTCTTATAAAGTAATCGGTTTCTTCCAATTTTTCATAAAAACTACTTGAATCTTTCAAAATAGTATTATGGAAAAAAAATTGTGTTAAATTTGCATCTAATGTTGTATAAAAATAAAACAGGAACAAGGTGTAGGCTTTTGTGAACATTATAACACTGACATACTATTATAATAATGCGTTATATATTTTTATAATAATATAATATTAAGTAGTACTAAGTAAATGATAAAAATATCAGAGCCCAGTGGAAATAATCAACATTTTCCAATTGCAAGCAAATGAACGCACAGGAAGTTTAGAAGATTAAAGAACACTATCCCATTACCAAAATTTAAAATTAATACCAAAACAAAACATTAACAATTTAGCCATTTTAAGTGATCATATTTTAAAATTAAACCAGAATACTGATTTTAGGCAGATGCATTAATTAACTGGTAACAATTAGGAGCCAGGCAAGACTCAATGGTAATTCTACAGCTATTTTGCACGTGATTATTAATTCTGGTACACAGAGTTTCTTTATTGCACATACTGCAGCAGCGAGTCTGAAAACAATAAATTAAAAATACTCAAACGATAATAACTCATGAAATTAAAGTCAATAATAACGAGCATAAACTCATTTCTCACCGATTTGATGGGAATGCCAAGTTTTACCCAAACGTCCAACATGTCCTCAATGAACGTATCGACCATCTCTTTTGTATGGTGTGGAGTTGGTGCCATTCTCAGTTTTTCTTCGCCAATCGGCACGGTGGGGTAGTTGATGGATTGAACATAATGCCCTTTTTCTTGAAGTAGTAAATCAGATATTTTCGAACATAAATGCGGATTGCCGATCTACACAAAATTTGCTTGCCTCATTAAAACGAATTATTATTAGTCCATTGGCTGCATTAACACTGACCTTAATAGGTATGATATGAGAAGGTGTCGATTCAACAGGAAAACCGGCAGCATATAATTTTTGTCTGAGATACTCGACGTTTTCCTGGTGTTTCTTTCTAAGCACTATTCCTTCTGACGAAGCAAGTATGTTAACAGCTGCCCGAGCACCAGCTAAAACCATAGGGGGCAATGATGTGGTAAAGATAAAACCAGCTGCATAGCTACGGATCATATCGATTAAATTGCTTGAGCCCACAACATATCCACCGACATTGCCATAAGCTTTACCTGCGAAAATAATGAAATTTTTATAAACAATTTAATTAATCACAGAATACTTATAATTAATGTTGTATTAAATTAATTCATTAACCTAATGTGCCAGATATAATGTCCATCTTATGCATTAGTCCTCGTAATTCACCGATACCGGCACCGTGATCGCCGTATAAACCGACAGCATGAACTTCATCGACAAAAGTCAACGCACCATACTTGTGGGATATCTAGAAAAATAAAAATGGTTACACACGTTTACAATGTCGTTTTCAAATAAACAGACAGTTATTAATTACTTCGCATAGTTCTTCTAGAGGACATATTGCACCAGTCATAGAATGAACCGTTTCAAATGCAACTATCTTAGGTACGGCCGGATCAACAGACTTTAAAAGTTCTTCCAGGTGTTTGGGATCATTATGACGAAATATATGTTTGGGAGCACCACAATTTCGAATACCTTGTATCATTGACGCGTGATTACCAGAATCCGAAAATATGTGTATGCCTAAAATAATCAACAAAAAAGAATAAATCAGTCAACAAATAATAAAAATTTAACTCGTGAGCTTATATACTCTATACCCGGTATCATTTTGCCCAAGGTGAATAAAGTAGAGTCATTTGCAACAAAACACGACGTAAATAGTAGACCCGCTTCTTTCTTATGCAGTGCTGCTAAATCTTTTTCCAAATTTTCGTGAAACATAGAATTGCCCGATATATTACGTGTTCCACCAGCACCCGATCCGTATTTCTCTAGAGTTCGCCTGGAAGAGAGCAAAAAAAAAAAAAAAAATTAATAAATAGATATATTGTAGACCAATTGGATTATAATTACTAAATTAGTATACTGAGACTCGAGGAGTAAATAATAAACACTCACTGAACAGCTCCTTTGACTTCTGGATGACAAGACATACCAAGATAATCATTCGAACACCAAACTGTCACCGGTTTTTCATTTCCTGTATACTCCAAGGCATAAGGAAAATCCATAGCTAACCTATTTACTTTCTTGAAAATCCTGTAAGAATGGTCTACCTTTTTGCGCATGATTTGTTCATAAAAAAACTTTTCATAATTGTAGATATTATTTCCTGAAGAAAAAAAATATATTAATTATTTATGACTCTACAATTTCCATAAGAAAAACAACCTTGTAGAATAATTATAAATGAAAATTGTCCGATCAATAATATGTTTGATTACTATAATTTATGTGTTATTGTTCAAAATCTGTATTTTATATAAACTAATAGGTGTTGGTCAATAATTAATAATTTTAAACAAGTCCATAAATAAAAGAAATAATTTTTTTGTCAATGTTTATTCAAAAATCAATTAATTAGTTGCTGTTTCAATTGCACGGTAGACCTTTGACAATTTTTACTTCAACTCTTAAGTTTAACGGATATTTTAATATAACATTAAAAATACAATTTAATATAATACCATAATCATATTTGGGTTCAATAACGTCTTCTTGAATTTCTTTGCTGACTTCCTTGACTGCTTTTGCAGTACATTCATCCTCTAGAAATGGGCATTTCTTTTTAATACCAGTTTGTTCGTTTATTAAATCCGCCGGCGATCCAATATTGATGAACCGAGACATCACCGGACACGAATGACCATATGTTTTGAGAAGACCCGATACATAGTTCTTGACATAAGTAGTAGGCAGTTTGGACATAAATGGACACGCCATGGTTTCTCGACTAAATAAGCAAAATTATAATCGGAAACTTATAATATGATGTTAAAAATATCGTTAAAATACTCATAGTATATTTTTAAATTGTGAAAAAAATATTTGTCATAAAATAAATGTCAACCGTACTAAATACTATGTAAATTGAGTATGAAATAGTTTAACTTTTAAATTAAAAGAAAAAAATTATTGTTAGAAACGCGGACAATTTTATAATTTGTTATACGTTTTCCAGTAAAATTAAAATCTTACTAAAACCTAAGTGTACGCTTTGCAAACTTGTAAATACGATACAGTATTTTGTACGTTTAATTCGAAGAAGGTTACTAGAAATCGATGAAAATTAATTTGTACATTATACCAGTTTTTATATTGCTAGCCAATATTGGGTCACAAAATATTTTTGATTATGTTCGTAAACTGATTACAAGAAAAAAATATCTTAATTATCACAAATAAAAATAATAAATACGTAAAACAATATTATCGGCAAATCAATTAAAAATTCTAAAATTATGTTTTTATTTGATACCTGTAAATCACACAAAGTCTAAAATTATTAATAAAATTAATTTTACCATTATTCGATTTGTATCTATTTGTATTATATTTTTAAACGCAGATATTTCAAACTAAAAAAACGTAATCTTTATATTTATCAAAATTATTATACGATAAAATGACTTATAAAAATTATTTATTAATGTTACTATATTATATTTTACGGTATACTTGGGTGATGGGTGGCGACCGCCTATCCAACAAAGAGTAAATTTACGAGTCGCCGGTAACAAAAATATTGGGAAACACTGCATTATACAATAGTTGAAGAAATATGATTTAATCTGTACCTACTGTAGTGACCAATGTAATTCTGGTGCTCTCGTACGTCTACAGTAACTCTAAACGAGAAGTTATACAAGAGCGTGAACACGCATTTCACTTCGAAAACGCATAATTTATCGTATTACTGTGGATTACGTATTGTATGTACGTGTATTATCGTGTAAACTTTCTAATGTCACACCGCATTAGATGAGAAAAGAAACAAAATCTCAAGGACTACATCATTTGTATTCTCACAGAAAAAAAATAAATAAATAAACGTTAAAAGTGACACGACCATAAATTACGTACGGTTTGCTGATAAAAATTAAATGACAATAACGAATCGAGAGTAGGAAAAGAAAACGGAAGCTTGGTAACGCAATCAATGTCAAACACCGTTTCACATTGGTAATTATAGTTAACCTTCAACTTAAAAACAATTGTTATTTCGAATTAAACTACCGCAATAATAAATATTATTATCGAATATTTTCAATTTATACACACAGGGGGTAATGTGATGCGTGGGCTGATTCGAACACCGTCTGCGTACGACGTGTTACGGACGACAATGAATTCGGTAAAACGATTTTTTTTTTTTGTTTTCAACGAGCACAAGGTTGACCGCCCACCGGATCACCGCCTCCTTTCACATTCACAACGAAATACTTGCAGCAAACGCGTTTCTAATTTATTTTTTATTTTTTTTTTCGTCAAACGAGCGAAAAAAAACAATACACACAAGTCGCCCGTTAGGTTACTGTATACCGTGCGTACGACATGACGGATAATTCGGAGACAGAGCGGAGTTTTACACGTATCGTAACGAGATCCCACTCACCTGTTCGTTGTAAATCGCTTTGTCGTTGTACTTTTTCTGACGATCGTTTGAAATGTTCGTTTACTGCGAACGCGGTGTATGCGGCGCGGGAATAATCGGACGGGTGTAATGGGAAAAAAAAAATAATAACAGAAATCGGACAAACGGCCCAGTGACCGTCATCAGCCGATCGGTACGTTCGTCCGTCGAGAACGGAGTTTAGCGACTGTGCGTACGGACACACCACTCTACTAGCCGTTCACGTACGATCGTCCGTCTTATCAGTGGCGCTGGCATTCGATCTCCGTTATCAGGTGTGCGGTGACGAGAAGCGCAGTCCCCTCCACGTGTGTGTGTGTGTGTGTGTACGTTGCTATCAGTTGTCGCGGGACGGCCACCGGATAACGCGCGCGTTTTCATATGTCGTTCTCACATATTATGTTCATAATAACATTATAATGTATCGAACATTTTGCCAGGCGTCGTTACGTCTTCTTACGTGTTCCAGCGATTCATTTTTTCGTCTTCTTCTTCTTCTTCTTCTTCTACAAAAATGATTTTCTTTAATTTTTTTTCCAACGATATTTACACCGTCGTAACCGAAATCAATCCGAACGGATTGATAATTTTTGATTTCTCACTTATATCCAACGAACGGCGAACGTTCGAATCGCGAGTCGTTAAAAAAAAAAAATAATTATTTTCTCCGAGTTTCTCGAAATCGACTTTTCCGCGTTTCTGATTTCTGTTCAAAAATCCTTAGAAAATTACTCAAACGAATTTAAAATGATAATATTAAAAAAAAAAAATAATCAATTTTTGAAAATCTCATTAGAATACTCATTTATTAAAATAGATGAAATATATTTAATTTTTCTCGTATAGTGGCGCCGTAAACGCTTCATCGTTTACACTCGCAATATTATTCTTGGTCTTTGACAGAAAACGAAAATTTGTAACGAATACACCGCGGCTCGTGAAGAACCGGAATTTCTCTAAACCTAACAACCGCGTGAAATGTAAACTTGGGTGAACAATAACGACACGCTAATAACGTTCATACGCGTATATTCTGCGCTTGCTCTCGTTTTTATCGAATAATAATTCAAAAAATTGTATTCTCGGTAATTGACATTGATATATTATGATTTAATAGAATTCAAAAAACCTTGTGTTTCTCGTATAAAGATGACATGAATTTCAGCCTTAACAAAATACCTTGTATTACAATAATTATATTTAAATTTATTGAAATCGAGCGCGTTTTATATGTACGTATATGTTTTTATTTTTCGTAATGGGAGACGGTGGGTGGAAGAGAGAGTAGAATAATTGGACGGGAGGTCAACTTTTGTATTGATAACCTGTTTAACGATAACTAAAAAAAATTTATTTTCCTGTACTGGCAGACATACTAAAACTCGCATTACTATATATATTTATATATAATAAGAATAAAATTTATGATAATTCATACCACAAATATGTAAAAATATGCAAAAAAAAAAAAAAAAAATCACAATCGTTATTATAGAAATCGTACTAATTTTTTGTATTACACATCAATACGATATTCGATTCGTAGTAAAAATAATAGGCAAACTACACATACATACGGGTAGGGAATATTGAAAAAAAATCAGAATAACATTATTTTTATATCAATGTTGACGATTAATACGATTTATATATTATACAATATACAAAAATAAATAAAATTGAGTAAAAAAAAATAAATATTATAATACACATAGGTATTATGTGACGAGTGCTAGCAAGAAATAATGAAAATTGATTTAAAGTTTTCAAATTAAAAACTATTGCGATTCACTCGAAGCGTATATTTTATTTGGAAAAATTTCGTCGACGTTACATGATACAGAATTGATTCATTTTAAGAACGTGACAGATCTTTAAGTGACAATTCATCACACCTATTTAGCCGTATTTTATTCTGTTAACGATTTCTATCGATTCGGTGAATTCAACGTTATTCGGTTATTACGGTAAAACAATTTTAATACTTATCGTATCCTATTTTTGGTATACTTGTCCCGTTTGAAATGCTCAAATTATTTTATTATCGTTTGACTCGATTATGAAACAACTTTTCCCCCTTCCGTCACCCAATCCTCGCGATAATGCGAAGCGTAAAATAAAATTATTTAAATTCCTCTTTCCCAATTATGCCTTTAAATAATCGATTGGTGATGATTAGATGTTTAAAACGTATATCCGTCATACTTCTCAACATTCGGTGCCACTTACGACATAATATATATATTATATATAGTGGCACAACAATATTACTAATTATAATTAATTTTTATACTTATTGGATTTTAGTGTAAAGTACATACTATTGTTTTTTAATTATAATTTTACTTTATTTATCGAAGAAAATGTAATAATAATAAAAAAAAATGCTTAGAGGAATTAAAAAAGTGGACGTGTTAATATATGGATTGTATAATACCATTAAAAATGTACAAAAGTTCAAAAGAGAATTTCAAATTGCCAGAAAATTAATAAATCATATAACGCGTATACAACTCGTACGATATATAATTGCATATTATCCGAAGGCGCAAATTCGATTTTTAACTTCGAAGGCCGAACACATTTAAATTAAACAGAACTGTGGGAGCAAAGCCCGTCACATAACTTATCTTTAACAGTTTTTTATTTTAACAACATAATATTATATTGTATTAACATATTATCCTATAACAATTATTATATTTGGTTACATACGCGCCGCAATTTATTACAACGAAAATAATATGCGTACCACCTTGTAAATATCATATACGAGATATAATGAACATCGATTTTATCCGATTGGTAAATCGTTTAATTTTTTTTTTTTTTTTAAGAAAAAAAATATATTATATTTTTGACTACACATTCAACAACATTATTGATTTGATCGGATTTAAAATATTATTTAGCAACGTAGAAATATACAACTGATTTTGGTAATCATCTGCGTAACCGATGTAATAGAAATAGATAGTACTGCGATAAGTATATATTATTATTATTATTATGTAAGGGTATATGTATAAAAATATACAATAATATTATATTATTCGTTGTAGTTCAATCTTGTAGTGTACTCTGTGCATAATAAATATACGCGTATATTATACGATTTTTTTTTTTTATAAGTAAATTTAATTTTATCTAATAATATTATTAAATGGAGTAGAAAATTAATAAAATCCAAAAATAAAGTCCTTCGAATAATAATATATGTACTTGTATTGTTGTTTTTCTACTCAATTAACATTTTAAATAAAAATTTAAAAACTTATTAAAAATCGAGAGTTTTTAAATAACCGTCTCCACTATTATGTTCGTACTGTACAATAATATTTGAAGTGTGTCGTAAACACGTAATAATCATTAGAACGTCCTAGAGAAGCGATTTCTCTGTTCCAACAATTGCCGGCGGCGTCAACAAACGTATTTTGTTTTTACCATTTAACCGATTATTGAGTTTGGTTACGTCATTCGGACAGTACTGCGCAATGGGCGGCGCACGTGCCCATAAACTGACTGAAGTTGATCCGGAGTGAGAGAAAAAAAATGATTGTTTTTGCGGTGAAAGGGATTGCGAGGAATGGCGAATTGACTTCGTTCGTCGCATTTTTTTTTTTTAATATATAAACATAATTTATGCGATAATAATAAAATTAGCGATTTACTTGGATTTACTCGTGCGAGGACACTTTTCCACGAAACATAATTATTAATATTAACAATTTACTTCAACGTCTCGTTACAGTCATTTATATACTCTTTAAGTTGTACTCGTTAGTCATATTTTTATGCATGCCTGCAAGCTTCAGCCAAGTGCTTATATAGTGTCTCAACCTATTGCTGCAGGACATTTATAAATACACACGTCGGACGCAATTTAAATCAATGTCACGAAATTTATCGCCGACATAAATATATATACATATATATATTATTTTATTTATTTATCACTTTTTCGTTTATGCGATTGTAAAAATTGTAGTATCCGGATTTTTTGCAACAACGGCGGTTAATTTCATTTGGGTTTCTCGCAGTCGTTTAAGATGTATTTATATATTTGGAAAATATAAGTATGCGAGTACTTGTGTTTAGAAAAATGTTCGATAAACGATTCATTTATTAGTATTTTCAAGTTTTTTTTTTTTCGATAAAAACGTAAAAGCAAATAGCAACCATAGCCAGCAAGGAATTTTACGAAATAAAACGTAACTTTTTTTTATCGTATTTACAATCGTAACTGTTTAACATTCATCCGTATCAAAATCAT
Organism: Chaetogeoica ovagalla; assembly: GCA_032441825.1. Classification (NCBI taxonomy): domain Eukaryota; kingdom Metazoa; phylum Arthropoda; class Insecta; order Hemiptera; family Aphididae; genus Chaetogeoica; species Chaetogeoica ovagalla. Next base: position 4,032,615 of record CM063744.1, read on the forward strand.
ATTATAACGATATATCGTAAACAGAAACATATTTTGTTGCATAACAAAATGTACGTACCTAATTAGATAAGTTGAATAGTTGAATAGTCTATATAATACCAGTATGTATTAAATGTATTTTATTTAAATTTATATTTTAACTCGGTATTTTTCTATATATATATATATATATATATATATCGTATTATTATAATTCTGTATTTTTTTGTAAAATCCCTCAAATCGCATGACAAAAAATGAAATTTAACCACAATTTCATAACGTTTCTCGTATAATCAGTTATTATTGGCTAACTTTTTTTTTCATATCTTTTTCCCGATAAGTACAAGTATTCAACATAATTCAATAATTATATACTGTTTGTTACTTTGGCTCAGATGCAAAATTTTATCTCTAAACAAATCTCCTTGGCCATAAATTTATAACTAATGCATATATATATATATATATATATATATATATATATAATTGTATTAATTGACCTCATCAACTTTTATAACAATATTGCGAAACATGTCTATTATGAATGCGATTAATGAATTTGAATACTAATTAGTAATCACTAAAAAAACAACGGTTATTATAGTAGCGATCTTCCAATAATAAGATTTATTTTGTTTCGTAAATTAATCATTTTTATTACGACCGCCGGATTCTCAAAGTTTCGATAATATCGAAAAAATTCTCCATATCGGTACGGTGAAAATACGCTATGACGACGGCAAATGATTAATACAAAAATAATTTGTGTCCCCGGGCAGTGTGTCATATTCGTACGGTCGTAAGTCAGTATTCGCATTTTTTTTTTGTTTTTAAATCATATTTCTTTTATAGGTACTTTTTTTTTCAAAATATACACCGATCAAAATTGTTTTTTTTTAATTTAAAAAAAAAATGTTAAGACATATTTTAGTGTTTTTTTTTTTAATATTGTGGCATTTTTTAAGGCATTAAATCGCATTTTTGCACGATATTTTTCTTATTTTTTTTTTTTTTTTTTTTTTTTTAGAGCATCAAAGTCCGTGTCTTACTATTGAGCACATCAACTGATAGCGCGTACGAATGAATCATTAATACATTTATTTGTAACAGCTTAAATTTAACAAAATATATTTGTATTGGAATTGGCGACCCACGCACGTCTTGTACAGAGCGCGTTATTACAATATGTGACAAAACGTTTTTGTAGACAGATATACGGCAATGTTTAAAACGTGTTGAACACATAGTCGTTGTAACGTTTGCACTCAACACTGTTCATAATATTTCGGGATTTCAAAGTATTGGTTGTCTCCTATAATAATCGATAATGTATTATTACTGCGTAGGTAGGTGTGTTAATCGACAATAATTCGGTTTTAAAAATTAAAACTCGTCTAGAAACGTTGGCGGTATAATGATACTACAGGGCGTTGCCGTTTAAAATTCAATATATGTATTTGAGAAAAACTCATTCCGGAAATATCGTTTCGTCGTTTTATGAATTAATATTTTGTACTGCGACCAGTAAACAATTTTTGAAGATTGAAATCATCAATCGATTTTTAAAATACGTTTATCAAATAAACGTGCGATAAATTCTTCTTTTTTTTCCCCCCGTCAAAACTATATAGGATTGTTTTAAATGTTTGCGATATATTATAAATATAAAAAAAAACGCACTGTAACACAGCGTATTATTTACACAATAAACAAAATAATAATAAATCTCTTATACGAACCTATAAGGTTATCATATATATAATAATATATATATATATATATAAATATATATTATCATCTATATATTATATATTATATATATATATATTATCATATATTATATGATAATATATATTATCATCTTTTATCAAAAGCGTTTAACATAAAATATATCCGCACGCGTCTTTAGGTAGATAGGTCACCGCCGTAACTATATTTAGTATAAGTATTTGCAGATACGTGACGTATACGACACGAATGTCCAACAATTAATTTAAAATATAAAACGTATTTATATGGATTGTTGGTCAAACACAAAAACAATTTGTATAATCACGTTTTAATTTGTAATTTACGATTAATATACGTAATCTATAATACAATTAAGTAGTATAATATGAATAATAATAATAATAATAAAAAAATTGATTTCGTATTTAAAATTCCGAGTTTACGAAACTAAAATAGTAGTTTCGTAAAAAAAAAACCTATATAAACAATAAATTTTAAATATTTTTCAAAAATCTAAAATAATTGATAAAAATTATTATTATTTTACTATAATTACGAAGAAAATAATTTGAAATGTATTATTTAAATTTGGCCATAATGTAAACATAATTTTGTTACTTGAATAAAAAAAAAGATAAAAATATGACGTCTTACAGAAACTTATCGACTTAAACTTTAATATTATTGACCGAATGAAAACCTTTTGGATTTTTTCCGTGCAAACACGCAATTTATTCACATATTATACATCGTTGTGAGTGTATATTTTTCAAAAAAAATTCAAATTTTCGTTTTACGTGTAGAATTATTGATTTCCCGAACATTCCGTACAAATAAATACCACGCTCAATATGATAGAATAGTTGTCAATGCTGCTTAATGGTGAAATAATATACTTATAATATTACTACACGGAGCTGTATTCCGTCTTCTTCTACCGTGTTCAATAATACACTGCAGTGATTATGCCATAATTGTATATAATACGTGTTTAAACAACGCGTGTCTAACGCCCGTATAGTTATTTAAAAGCAATTAAAAAAAATAATAAAATTGTTTTTAAAAATCTATGATTTATACCGATTATAATTTAGAATATTGTCGAATTATGTTAATAAGTTACCGGTATATGCGAATATGGTGATTGGGAATTAAAAACGTTATTGAATTATATATGTATATAATAAAAGCAGTAGAGGTAGTGTACAGGTGAATACATTTGAATGTTTAAAAATCTGACACGATGCGTTACAATTAGACGCGTCGAACATTAAAATTCAATATTTGATCGCGTAAAAATAAAAATTATTATTATTATTATTAATATTTTACCGATTTCGAAATAATTGTAATTCATAGAATATATTTATTGCGTTATTTTTTTCCTATCCATTCATATTGGTTTCGCGTCAGAGTTTTTTTTGGTACAATCGTGACTCTTAGACGTTAGAAATTAAATTACGCAACGTGTAGGCAAACACTTTTTTTTTTACAATAACGAAAGAAAGAGTCAGGTTACACAATTTTTTTTTCCATAGTTATGCACACATTAATATTTATGCGGTTACATCCTCTGTAGTAACTGATGTAAAAATGTCCTGAATTAATATTGTAAATTCGTTTAATTTATATCTGACGCGATGTACGTAACAATATAGAAAAACAAACGGAGGAGGGAAAAAAAGACCGACGTCACGATTAACGCGACGTTCTGGCAGTATACAGCGCGGTTGAAGTACGCGCCTTGAACACTTGTGTGACTGTATCACGTTACAAATTATAATAAACTCGAATGACAAAAACAAAACAATACGTTTAATTGTAATGTGTATTGATTTTTTTCGCGACCTGATGCGTTTATATAATACGAGTTTCAATTCATTATGCGTTCGAAGAATATATTTACTACCGTAAATGTCAACGAAATAACGGAGAATGTTACGTAAAAAATTTTATAATTGTCAATTAGCAAATAAGTGGAGGGAAAAAAAAATAGTTTGTCACCACTTCAGTATAAACAATTATATTGTATGTAAATGCACAATTAATAAATGTGTTCCAGAGCGGTGACGATATTGGGAAAAAGAAAATTGTGTTTACCGTTCACGTTATAATTACGTTTTAAATGCAATACAACCGAGATAGTAAACATAATTATTAAAACGACGTATCCAAAATATTGGTATTGTAGTTTCGTCGATGATCTCATCCGCGGCAATTGCGGCGTATTATAAGAAGTTTACTTGAATATTTAATTATTATTTCAATTCGATTTCCAAGTTGTTGTATAATCGGAGCAATTTGTTATATGTCGCCCAAGCTGGTTCACAATAAACCGTTGTCGACGCAATTTCTGTTATGGAAAATATTTAAATGTCGCATATGGATTTCAATGACAAACGGATGGCGGCGTCAATTGGATTGGGTTACGTACGCAATATTATTTGTATATACGGTGATGTGTACACAGAAAATTACGCCGCGACCTACTATAATATTATGTGGAATAATGTTTACGAAGTGTATTAGTTACGTGCTGGAAAGTGTTGCAAAGTCAAAAATGTCAAGGCGAATAATGTGTAATGACATCGTCATTCGTTCGTGTGAATTGTAGCAAAACTGTCTTTAGAATTTCTCGCGTATATATTAAAAAAAAATCTATAAAACTATTTAAATTCGATTGATTTAAATATTGTGAAAATAAATTGTGTTCGCCCACCCCTCCACCCGCACAACCCAAAGAGATTATTGATATCTATGTTTATACATACATATTTGTATAATATAAAAAAGAATTTTTTTTTTTTAAGTATTTTATGTACCCAAATATTTTCACAGTTGTGTTTTGGCTTTCAGATTGTTTTTATTTTTTTAAAACTCCGTAGTTCTTTACCTTCAAACGAAAACAAATTGGAAAACCGTCAAGAATATTAATAATATTATCAATACGGTATTAAAATAACGTCTGAAGATATCTATATATATATATATATATTTAATTATTTTAATATATCGCGAAATCGTTAAAAATATTAATACGGTATTATTTTACTGAAGAATTTCCAAGTGTTTTTGTTCACTATAAAATAATTTACTCGGTTGTCCTAAATATTATGTTTGATCATTTTGTTTTAAAAATAAAAATTTTAAACAAAACAATAAATATTAATTATATATATATATAGAGAGAGAGAGAGAGAGAGAGAAATTACCTATATTGATAGGTACGCTAGTGCTGCAACTACCGATGGTGTTGAGGGTGCAAAGAACCCTCTATCGGTTCTAAATTATTTTATATTTACAGTATAATGTAATTAATATACTTAGTATCAAATATCATAATAAAATATAATTATCTCGCCAGAAGGAAAAAATAATATTAATGTTTCTCTCAAATTTTAGCAGCAAAAAATATTATTATTAATATTAATATTATTATTATTATTATTACATTATTCATTAATCAACAATGCTGTAAATGAATATAATATAGACAATAAATTATTTATTATCTAAATAATAGAAGGTTTTTTTTTTTTTTGGTGTTTAGATATATTATGTCTCCTACGTTTATTGCATCGCGCGACTCGCAAAGATCGGCAGTCTAAATAACTTACTTATATTATGATTTTAATTTTTAAGAATATCCCGAATTGTTCAAAATTATAAAAAGATTATTTTCTGGCAAATTTTTATATTGAAGCCCTCTAATATTGGCTTGCACAATGCACACCCACCAATATAATATATATTATATCAAGTTGCGGCGACACTGTAGGTATGTAAATTCTTGATACATATATTATGACGCCGAAAAGTTATTTCTTAAGTCTTTAATATCTTCACTCCGATATTGTTTTTCGATTTTACATGTTTGTAAATCGTTATTATTTTCGTATAAAATGAATGTTAAAGTAAAATGTATTTATTAATAATGCGTATCGGTCATTAATTGTCTGCGGCGTTCAGATAGATATGCACTCTGCAGAATATGATGTTACGCAGGATTAGAATATTATTGACCGATTTTTAGTATTTCAAAACGGTTTGAATGTAAATTGAATTCCAACAAAACTATTTGTATACGCATTTCGTTTTGCGAATAAATTTATCGTCGGATACCGCATCGTTCTTCGTTTTTACATTAAAAAAAAAACTTGAATAACGAAATACCACCAAACATACGTACTCGTATACACGTGGATTTAATGATTTATGATAAAAAAAAACGGCGTGATAATGACATTGTCGTAAATGACATGAAAATGTCTGTTTATGTTAATGAATAAAACAAAAGTGTTAATATATAAAATAATATATATATAATCCTTACAGACTTAACACAAAATATCGCTACGCGACGAATATTATTAATAACGGATAAGTGTATAATGAGTAAATAGGTGCGTAATGATTACAATTGCAACCTACAAATATTTTTATCGGTTGTATAAAATTGAATTTTACGTGGTCTTTTACAAAGTGTTTTAATTTTATTTTAAAAAGTCCAATTGATTGGATAATTGGAATCGCGATGAATTCGAATTGGTTCTCGAAATTAAAGTTCTGGTCAACTAAAATGAATACGATCAAAGAAACGTGTTGCCACCTGGTCAAACGAGTATCGCAATAAATTTATATATTATAATATTATATTTTCTGCGTGCGGCTTTTGTTCTTATAACTACTGTGTAATTTGTGTTATATAGAAATGCGTACAAGAAAATGTGGTCGACGAAAATGATAATAATTGTCTGACGTCCGATTTTCGACACTGGTCGTCTAATCCCGACGACGTAAGAACCGCGTTTTACGAACATTTAAAAATGGATCACGGCGACTCCTTTAACGTGAATCATTTTAATTTATACGTATATTACTTATTATTATTTTTTTTTTTATCATCATTAAGGAATAAATGCACTTTACCTGGTTTTTTTTTTTTTTAAATAATTTTGTGTATACTTTTTGACGAACAATAAACGATGATACAATCGAAATGTATGTATATATAATTATAATAACACAAATTTAAACGATATATAGATTTAAATAATGAATAATTAGTCGAGAATTTCACTATTGTTATAGAATGCCGGTGGTGTGCAAGGTTTCAATGAAGATACATACGAATCGATGTGGCGTGACAAGAACAAAATCATAAATAAGTTGAAAACTCGTCTAAAACCTTTTATCGACAGCGATGATGAAACAAACGCGGTGAGATTTTAGTCTTCTTGGCAATTCGAAAATGTTAAAAAAAAAAAAAACAAATTCAGGTGATCTCTGTCGTTTTTGAACCGTTTTTCCATTCAGACGAAATTGTATAAATATATAGAATGGATTTTATTTTCTAACAACTGCTCCGATATATTGTCTATATAGAAAACATAACGTTGAATCTAATGGGTCTCACAAAATTATAATCGGAACAACCAAAATTTCACAATCTGTAAATTAGAACACAAACTAAACTTATCGTACGCCGTCATATTCCTTTCCATAAGTGTTCTCGAATAAGATAGTATACCTTATAATAGATACCTTATATAAATAAGGAAGTATAGAGTTTAATGAAAATTTAAAATTAGAAATTTTGAGGAAATTTTGAAAAATAAAATCTTGAAGACGTCGTTTTTCGTGTCTATACGTATAACAGACCAAGTATGGATATAGAGTGAAATTGCATGACGCAGCTTAATAATAATAATAATAATAATAATAATAATAATAATAGTTAATAATAACTGTAGCGTTTGTGTTCAATATTAGAGTTGACAATTTTCTTATAATAAAATTTTAATAGTATTTTTGAATTCATTTCACGTATTTTTTTTTTTTTATATATATAAAATATCATTTAACAAAAATGTTACGTTTAAAATGTTTTTATGAATTTTATGTTAAAATATGAATAATAATAATAATAATAATAATAATAATAATAATAATAATAATGAAGTTCACCGATGTACCGCGCGTATGTTACTCATTTGGAAATGATTTTATTAGGAAAATTTCATTGACGATAATTGTGAAAATGCGTTGCCAGCTCAAAAACGGTTTGGATCAGTATTAAGCGATGTTGATCAAAACGACCAAATCTCTTGCGGTTTATCAATGCGTATCAAAGAGTACTTTAGCGACGGTAAAATAAAAACGGTAACGTTTTTATTATTTTATTTATTAATTTATTATAAGTGTTTTAGTTTATTTTGCGTATGAAATTATTATAAACCAGCCCGTCTCCCGTATAATATCGTAATATTATTTCGTTATTATTATTATTATTATTATTTTATAATATATCATAATTGTCGTTCAATATCGGTGGGAATATCGAATAGTCCGAGTGCGTGTCGTGTTCGACCGATCATAATTTACGATCCGTATTCAATCGTTCACGTTCAGTTAATGTGGCAACACAGGACTGTTCGCCAACAATCGTCAAGAGTAACTGTCATAATTTCCGTGTAATAAATTTGTTGTCATAATGTATAACACGGTTTTTTATAGTACTACCTACTCTTCTATGGTACATCTTGTATAAATAGGGTGCGGAGTTATCGGAATCACCTGTGAAAAGCACTCCTTTAGCGTACAGTTATAATAATGTGCACAACGGTTAAAAACGAAGCGTCCCAAACTTTCGAAATACAATTTTTGAATATACGTAAATCGTTTTACGGTTTGTGGTTCTATTACAGGAGTGTACAAGCGATGCGGACATTGTCGAAGAACTTTATGTGTCGCTATTAAACGACCAAGACAAAACCATTAACAAATTATCGAACTATCTCAGGAATTACATTAGTATTAAGGAATTAAAAACGGTAATATTTCAATAATATTATCTTTTTTTTTCTCTTGAAAATCATTCATTTTGCAGAAAAAAAATGCAATTCAATTTAATATTATATATATATATATATATATATTATACGGTGTATGTATATATATATATAATATATATACATACACCGTTTTAAATTATATTTCAGTTGTTAAATCCATGTGAATGTATTCAAGACAAATCGTTAGACAAGTCTTACACAATTACGCAATTCGTTGGAAACATAAAAAGAGTACTTATGTCTTGTCTTCCGTTCAGCTCATCCGAAAACGATTCTTGCCGGCCAATCCAAGACGAAGGGATGAACTCCGTAAGAAAACAAGTTGTTTATCGATAAGCGCTTACAATATCTACATTTTTCCTTCCATTTCGTCAAAAACGATTATCGTTATTTCTTCATAATTTTGAAACTAATAGTCATAGAAACTTGAAATACTCGTCGAATATGACTATTACTCTATACTATAATAACGGAAAATTCTCTCTAAAAATTACTTTCGATTTTGCGCTATTTATAGCAATTATTGAAGTATTAACTTAATTCATAAAATAGGTAATTTCTGGTTTTAATTCTTAAAAATATAATACAATATCAGACATAAATCACTTCAACTATATTCCAAAAACCAAAACCTTGAAGTCGTTATAGTCATGCATTTTTTTTTCATTTTTTCTATAATAACCATTTCAACTTTTTCGACAAAGTGTATTATTTTGATGGAAAATGAAAAATTTTGAAATTATTTAATACGTTTAGTTACCTAGGTTTATTATATAAGAAATTATATTTAAATTATATACTGCGAGGTTAATAATTATAAATTGTGTACTCTATACGCACTATATATTATTATAATATATTATTGATAATAATAAATAATTCCATATTGTTTTTTATCGAATACAATGATTATTGTCAGCGCTTTAAAATTTATACATTTTTGTATTAACAACAACGCTCTAAAATCATTATCTAAGTAATTCATTTAAAAGAGACATACACAACACAACTTGCTGCTACTTTTTAAATTTTTATAATTTTGCGAAAAAAAAGTGTTTACTTATTTGCTTACAGTATCTTTAAATGCATACGTAATATATAGTTCAAGTCTCTTTCATATAATTTATTGTTAAAAATATTAATTTAAATCTATATGACATATATTGTATATGTATATAGATACTGGAATCACGCGACGAAAATAAATTCGACTGCGAACAAAGCGCGAGTGGAACGTATGAACTGAATTCAAATGTGAATGCTGATGCCGGCAACTTGAGAGCATGTGTAATCAGTGATATATTCGACACCAGATGTCCAGAAGTGGAAAATCAAGTGAAAATTATTATTTTTTAATTATCTATTTTAAACTTATAAAATTTAGTTAATTCTGCATGTATGTCTATCAATATGGTAATATACAGAGGGCAATGATTATGGTAATACTTTTACAGTTATAAAATATACTTGTGTGATATTTACGAAGGTGCAGAGCAAGTTAATGAATTTTTTTTTCAACCGAATTAAAATCAATTAAATTCTAATAATATTTCAGTCAAGTCGAAATAACAATATATCATCGACTTAAATAACAAACATTTTTAATCGTCGGTTCGAAATTTTTTTTTCTTATAAAAAACATAATCATTAATTCATACAAATACATTTTTCAACAATTTGTATGAAATCTTCAGTTACATCTTCATTTTATATACATATATATTACACGTGGGTACGTTCGTCCGGAATAGTCGAACGCGTTTATATGTATTACATACTCGTATTGGTTAAAATATGTTGAAAAAATAAACGTTCCACAATGAATGTTTAAAATTAAACCGATTGATATCGGTCGAAAAAAAATAAATATTGTTGTTTATAACAAATTAATACGATTTGAGTCAGTTGTAAACGTATCGAGTCGTCAATGCTCGTTCTCGAATATTCAACCGAAAAATATTTATTACAGGTCGAATGTTATCACAACGAAGAAAACGCGTTAACAAAAAAGATCCGAATGCGCAATGATTTGCAATTTGAATTCGACAAACAAGTGTACAAACTCGTGTCAAAAGTGTACAAAATCAATTCGACGTTTAAAAGAAAATATAGCTTTTAACCGTCGTTGTCCGGGCTATTTACATACGGGCCGTTTCGCGTAAAAAAATATCATCCCGCGGCTTCACTTTTCACACGTAAATCTAACAAAAATTCACATACCTAATTTGAAAAACTGTGGAAAAATTTTTTTTTCCGTGCCGTCAGAAATTTGGTGTGCACAGAAAAAAAAAAAAAAAAGGCCCGTTCTTTTTTACATAAGGGATATACGTGAAAAACGGACTCGTATGTTCAGTGGAATTTTATAAAAAAAAAAAAATCAATAAAAACGCGTTTATCCGCGCGCGCGCAATAAATTGAAACTTATTTATAATATTTACAAGACAGTAATAGATAGGTGTGTTATGAGCTACATCGAAATTTCAATAAAATAATTTGCGTAGGGGAAAAAAATTAAACACGCTCGGCGTCGCAAAAATCGCGCGTCCACAGAAATACGTTTCGAACGCGCGTTTTTCTGAACCAATTGTATTTTAACGGATATCGGTTGAAAGTACAATTCGTGACATCCCATTCCACAATAGTTTCGTTTCATAAACGACAATTGTATTTCGAACGCAATACGGGACATCAGATAAAAACGTATACTAGGTATTATATAATATTTTTTTGGCTATAGAAAGGAGCACGTTTAGCGTGAAATTCGGATCGTCCACTAACTTATTTAGACTTGTTGTTAGGTAAATGAAAGATCGCGTGGAAGCGGTAATTAATGAGAGAGAGAGAGAGGACAACAACACTAGATGTTAACGGCGTTCGGATTTTTATTATTTATGCGTATTGTGCGTTTTGATTTGTAAAATTTTGTACGTCGATAAAATTTGTTTTTTCTCTTTTCGCGATTAATTTGTTTTTTTTTCTTTTTTCAACACTGATAAACAAAAACGCGTACCGGTTATATATTTTTTTTTTTTGAAGTCTATTTATTAATCGCCTTTCGAAATATAAAACGACAGCATTATTATTCGATGAAGCGTAGGTAAAATTACTCGTAAAGAGAATTCGAAATACACGCGATGATTTGTCACGGAGACAATACAATATATAATAATCGTTTACCCATCGTCGTAATAATGTGTTACATATATCAAGAAAATATAATCATTTTATTATTATTTTTTTTTCGATACAAACAACAAATCGACATCGTACGCGTCCGGTCGGTCGCGCGCGTCGACGGCGGTGAATAGCAAACCGTGTGCCGCCGCCGCCGCCGCCACGAGGATTTCATTGTTCGCCGTCGCGGCGGCGGCCTGCGTTTGGCGAGTGGGGCGCGGCCCGCGTGAGACGTAAAATCGTGCGATCGCGAAACGGTCGTACGGCGTCGTCGTCGTCGTGGCGGGTGGGAGCGAAACGAGAAGGAAAATGGAAATAATAAAAAACGACCGCGGCCCGGCCGCGACCGGGTATCAATAAAACAGCCGTCGGCGGACGGGTGGGGCGGGTACGTCATGGCATCGTTAAGTACGCGGCGTTTCCATGAACGAACGCGCACGACCGAGATAAGAGGAACGGCTCCGAGCAACTCTCGCGTTCTGCGCACGACGACGTCATGTTGTTATTGTTGTAATAATCGCCATTTTTACCCACGAGAACGACGCACGATTAACTAATTCCGATATATTCCGCGTTATTGTTGTTACATACTTAACTTTTACAATCCGCGATCGACGGATAAACAGAATGTCGTTTTGTGTTCCGCGTCATGTTATGTCGTCCGACCGCCTTCGTCGTCGTCGTCGTCGTCGACCGTCGTGATCGCTATCACCGAACCCGTCGTCCCTGCGCAGACCGCGCAAGGGCGAAGAAGTGTGTGGCGGTGAAGTGTGCGGCCACCACCACTCACCAGTGGTGCGAGTACCCGCCGTCCGTTTTTACCCGGAGCGAGCGCGCGCGTGCCCGCCCGCCCGCTCGATCGTCGAAATCGTCTCGATCGGTGCTGCGCCGTCCGCGCCAGTTTTCGTTACGCAGCGAAACACTACCGCGTGAACGATAGGGGTTCCTAAGGACCGGACACGCGTCGTCGTCGTCGGCACGCCGTCGTCGTGTGGGTGTGCGCGTGCCAACGCATCCGTGGAATCGGCTCGTTCGCGACGATGTGAATGCCACCAGGTACGTGTCATCGCCGCACACGCCACTCGCGAGTACTCCGTCAATTTGGCACACACCGCGGCCGTGTCCGTCGTCAGCCGCACCATGGCGGTCAATCCCGACTCGTCGAGTAAGTGTTTATTACCGTGCGCGGCCGTTGTCTCGGTGTGCGTTACGTACAACGTATGCGAACGGTGCACACCTCATTCTCTGTATGCGCCCACGGTTTTCAACCTAAAACGCCGGCCGTTGTTTTTGGATATTACGGCTCCTGATGGTCGGGCCAGTCAAATAATAATTTTATGTCGCTATAACGTACACGTTATCGTGTAAATGTATTCGAGTAAAATAAATAATCATAAATACCATCGTTTGCATACGAGTATCACAGACCTATGCGGTACGTGCCACAGTAGCCAAAAAATTTTTCTATATACAATTGAAAATCAAAGTGTCCGTGTACACGTACATTATAATTTCCGTTCGTCACACCGTTTGCCTACCATACACACGAGTTAAACGTACAATTTCAATCGTATCTCTACCATTTACGTAATAATATTCTTATTGTAAATCGTATTTACGAGCCAATTTTCCCATGATAACTTGTGCTACGCTTACGCTTATGTGTGACGGTTATTTCCTATTTTTTTATTATTTACCTATTTCAACATAAAAATACTGAAATATTGAATATATTTTGATAACATAAAATGATAAAAAACTGCCTAGAATTTGTTTCTTATGTGTGTGTGTCTAATTACTCGGTATTGTAGACTGTTGGGTTGAATGTAAATACGTAAACTGTTATTCAACTACATCCGATCGACACAAAGAATTAAATATTTACAGGAATAACAATAATGAAACGTTTGTTTTATGATTCGTATATTAAAACGACAATTTTCTTTTTCAACTGTAATATCGGTCGTATAATGTGTACTGTACGCTCTCGAGGCATTGTTGATATATGATTTAATATTTTAATATAATATAAATGATGTTTTCGAAATGCCGTTGCAAGTTCATAACATGATTTTTTTCTGGTGTTAGATAAAATAAAGAGTAATAATAAAATAAACAAATACCAATGTTATTTGGGATATCTCACAATTGAAAAAATATACATTTTCTTTTTTACTATTTGATAGTGGACACATTAAAAAAAAAAGTATATTACATATTTACTTTATTATTACTTAAAATAATACAATTACTTTACTAATGTTTAATGAAAACATTTATGAAATTGGTACAATGGAATCGAAGTAATACATTTCAGAAATTACAAATAATAATTGTTGCATGAAACTAGGTATACGATTTTCCATAAAATATATTGGACGGTTTAATGCAATTATTATAGTTTTGTTTTTCATTTTACACGTGTCTAGTGACTAAACTGTTAGTTATAATATTCTAGTGAAGAAAATAAAATATTTTCGTAAATAATTATATATGAGTATACCTAAACATGGGATAAACATAAGTAATTTGTTAAAACAGAATGCAAGATCTCAGTAGATATGTCAAACTCAGACGAACTGTGTGATGTCTAAAATACAAATTTACTAAATATCGTATAAATTGTAGATAAAATGCACGTTTTCTATTTTCATATTATAACATTCATAATACGAAAACCGATTTTCATTGAGAGTATTAGAAGTGAATATATAAATTAAATAAATAAGCACTTATCATGTATATGCGTGTATTATAATTACTAGCATTCTGCGAGAGCCAGTAAATAAATATTTTAGCATTATTCAATTTTTAGTTACAATAGCAAAATGTACTTCAAATTTATTTTTCTCTAGGGTGGTTTTTTAAAAAAAATCCAAACAACTTTGATTACACCATTAAATGTCATTCCCTTTTTGAGATCATATATTTTGAGCACAATTTATTTTGTTTTTCTATTTTTAGCAATCTGTCTTATTTTATTTCTGAAATTCAAAACTGGAAAAGTTTCAATGTATTTTTAAAATTATATGTAAATGTCTAGATAGGTAATAATATGTACGTATATTAAATTTATGTATATATATTTACATTTTGTTACAAGAAATTACGAAATATATATCACCATCATAAAATATATATAATTAACCAAATATATGTGAAGAGGTCAAATTGTAATTTAACATACGAGTTTCCTTTTTCTTTTTTAAAACATAATAAAATATTCTCTGAAGAACAAAGAATTAATTTATATGCCAAATATGTTTTCTATTTTATTTATAAATTTTGATTTTTTGACATGACTGATTGTCATGTAACTAACTATTGCTTAAAAAAAGATGTTTTTATATCAAAATCTGTACCTTTTTTGTTTGGTTAATTTTCAACGAATTACCAAAAATTTAAATTATTATATCTACATACATAACTGTTTGAGACATTCCGCTACTTCCCGGTCAGAACACTCGATGGCAAATACCATTTTTTTGTTAGGGTCACCAACTAGTGGTGAGGCCATTGGGACATACACATTGCTGGATTTATATTTTAACATATAGGTAGATAAAAAAATTCATATAGGTATATATATATATATATAATATATTTTTAATTAATATTAAACATAACTATTATACGTGTATGAACACCAACCGGTGTTTAGCGGAGGTGGGTGCATAGTTATCACCACATTAATTATAATTGCGGCGTGGTTGCAGGCCTTTCTATAGTTATATTAATACTATAAACAATAATTTCTGTGGATTTGGACGTTACGTATTCCATTGAATATTTAATTTGTATTTATTTTCAATTTTATATTAAATATTATTCATATATCATTTTCATTATTTAACATTGAGTTAAATGTTATAAATCTAATGGGTCTTGTATAAATTATCAGTTTACAATGAATTCAAAAATTAATTGTTTGCTAAAAACTAAAAAAAACCAATTTAGATATATATTATATGATATATATATAAATATAGATATACCAATGTATATCTATTAAAAAAAAAATGTTATATAATGGTAGTTGGTAGTTTACCATAATATGGTAAAATTACCAATTCATACTGTAAGTATTAATTGTTATGTTAATAAAAGCTTACTTGTCGCAAGAAAAAAATGCTTACCAAAAGTTCAGTTTAATTTTTTATATTGATAATATAACCATAAAAGTTAGAATTTTCTGGTAAAAGTTGTAAAACTACTATCTGCTACCTCGAGGAGCTACAAAAATTTTCCCTCACAGTATCCAATAGTAAGATTTCGGATTTTACTTCAAGAGCCAAAGAGTATGTGGAATGTGACGCTTTATGGAATAAAAAACAAAAATCAATAACAGATTTTTTTCAAAAATATAATTAATAATTAATGTATATTAGCTAAAAATAAATAATAAAATATAAATATAAAATTTAATTAAAAATATAAAAAGTTTTATATATATATATATACTGGTTTAAAATAAATAATCTTTAATTTAATTCAATTTAATTTTTTTGAACCCCGTCAAGACAGAAACCCCGTTAACAGAAAAATTGCATGGTCACAAGCGATTCTGTCTTATCGAGGTTTTACTGTACTATGAAATAAAAATTTAGATAGATACAAAACTTCTCAAAAAATTATTCATTAATATAAATTAGTTATTTTAAATTTTAACCAAAGACCATTTTGTTTTGTCAATCACAACTCAAATATTAATTCTATGAATATTCATTTTAAATTTATAATGACTATTATTAATATATAAATAGTATTTCATGTACTTACATAATATTATATTAGTGATCATTTATTTGTTAAAAAATTATTAATTTTAACCTTTTAAAAATTATAATGAAAATTACTAAAAATATTAAAATTGTGTTTTATTTCAGACGCAATTTATAGATGGATAGAAAGAAAACCTTTAACAGAAGCAATGAAGTGGACATCAAGGGAAAAATTTTGGTTAATAACAGCTGCATGTAACTATGGAACTAGTGATTGGTAAATATAATTTTTGTAATTAATTAATTAGTCTACGGCATTCTCATTTTTTTTCAAATTTTTATTATGAATTCTCAAGATAACTAAACAGTTATTTAAAAAAATTGTATTGTGGAATATTAAATAATGTAAATTATGTATTTATTAATAAATTTAAAACTAAATTATTGATTCTTATTAGACAAGATTCAAATAATTCTTACTAAAATAAATTATTTTCTTATTTCTGATTATTTAATTTCTTAAAATGCAATAAAATGATTTACTTTTTATAATTAAATATCTACTAAATTTCCACATTTTGTTTATTAAAAAGAGATTAATGTATTTTGTAATATTGTGCAATTATTACCTTTAATTTATGACATTTCTACAACTATTGATATATTGTAGAAATAGTTAAAAAATTATTTATGTGTGTATGTGTATATATATACTGGTAATTAGTTATTATACTCTCATTTGATTTTGATATGAATTATAAATTATTACATTAATTGTAAAAAATATATAAATACTTTAATTTTTTTTACGCATTACTAAAACATAATTTTAAAAAAAAATGTGGAAGTAGGTACTTACCTATATAAACATAACTTAAATAAAATCATTTTTTAGGAAATCTGTTGCTCAAGTCGTTACAAATGCAGGAGAACCTTACAGACCTAAGGAATGGTATACACCAAAAAATTGTGAACGCCAATTTAAAATTATTATTTCTAATAATACCAAGGAATTAAAGTCAATGTCTCTTAATGATATGATGGAACATATTGCTGAAAATTTAAGAAAAGGCAAACAATTTGTATATAACAAATTAAATACAAGATAACATTATATTATTTATTAGTCATTATTTTCAAGTTTATTGATGTATGTAATATTAATTGATTTTTAATTTAATATAGATTACATACGAGATTCTATTAAATTAAAGGAGGTCTTAAAAGATAAATACTGTGAATTGATGTATATTATGAATCGTTTAAAGCAAGGAAGTCTGTCGAGACAAGAAATTATTAACCTTTATTCGCAAGCAAAAGAGTTAATATTACTTCCTTATTTTTTTTTTTTTTTTTTATTATTATTATAATTACAATTTATTTAATTGTATATTTGTGTATTAATTTTTAGATTCGAAAATGAAGGTAAACAATATATGGAACAACTGATGATGAGACAAAAAGCCACTTTGGATTCAGAAAATTCAAATTCATGTGTATCAGAAGAGGTTAGTTAGTTTAAAAATAAGAAAAATGAGATGTTTTGAAGTAATTATTGAAATACAAAAATTAATATTCAATTATGTTCAACTTTTTTATGTATGTTGCAGCCAATTTTTAGGAATACAACACCAACTGCGCCTTTGTTAACGAGCCTTTTAAGATCTCGTAATACCATATCTGTTAATAAACCAGTAACATCTAATAATTCATTATTACCATCTCCTATTGGCACAAGAACTAGATCTGGGAAATTGTTACCACTATCGTCTAGTGTTAGAATAACACAAGGTGAATTTATTGTTTTTTTTCTCAATTTTTGATTGATATTTTAAGATCTGGTTTAATATACATAATTGAATTTTATTAAAAGCTATTTTTATAAATAATTAGGAACTCCTACACTTTCTAAATTACTAGAAGCTCCGGCAAATCCCTATATACCAAATTCAACACAATCTATTCAAAAAAATAATCAGAGTAAGTGTAAATAGTTTAGTTTCATTTATATATATTTAATTCAAATAATAATAATAATAATAATGAATGAAATATCAAGTAGTTAAAAATATGGTTCGATAAATTTATATTAAATTTTATATTCTAGGTGAAATTGTAACGGATAAACTAATTGAGAATACTAAAAAAGTGAGTTTTAAAACATTTGAATTTCTCATATATTAAACTAGTGTATTTTGTTTTAATAATTACTTCATAAAAACATTTCTATGTCTGACTGTTATTTTAAAGTTATATAGGTATGAAATTGATTACATCCTAGTTTTTCATTATATTTACAATAGATATTTTTACTAATATTCGTACATTTTTTTTTTTTTTTTTTACAAAAATAAATACTATGGAAATGTACTTTTTTTTTATAAAAATAAAATACAACAAATTTTAGTAACATAGTAACATATGAAAATAACTACGTTTAGATAAATGCAATTTAGTTCCTGTATATATAATGTTATAATTGACTTGTCTTTTCTTCTCCTCCAGTAGGAAATTAATGTATTATATAGATATTATTTATTATTACAATGGTTATAACTTATAAGTAATTATTTTTTGTAATAAATTCTTTATGTCTGCTAAAAAAATATTTGTATTATTATATCATTTTTATACCTTTTATTATAATAAAAAATGACATTGGTAATTTTAATTTAATCCCAAAAAAGAGTGGTCATAATTTTTTTTCTGGGGAAGGAGGAAGTTTTCTTTATAAACCGTTTATACTAAGTCATATTAATTTCAAACTCAATGGATTAAATTTTTACATAATTTTAATACATTTAAGAAAAAAATATATTTATATTTCTACATGTTTTATTATACTGTTAATACATTTTACACGTGGCTTAATTCAATATAAATATAAAATGTGTATATTTTTATAGGATAACTCACAATCAACATCATTAAATATGGTAGATATTGTAACACTCCCTGGGTCTTTAACTAAATCTGATGTAATTGCTTCAAAAAAACAATCAACTAAGAGTCCTATTTCTACGGTGAAAAATGGATCTAAAGCAAATTTAAATGTTATTAATTTACTAAGCGACAGTGAAAATGATGACAGTGGTCAAAATTCTATTCAAAATGTTCAACCAAAAAATTTATTTTGTGAGAAGAAAGATATTTCTAGTTATAGAATTGAAACAAGAGCAACTAGAAGTCAAACTAGAGCAGAAGTAAATTTTAAGCAATTGAATGATAGTAAGGTTTCTGATGAAAAGAATGACCAAGAGACTGTGCGACAACATAGTACAGAATCTCAACTGACTGATGTTCATTCTGTTGCTGATCAATTAATTGATATTGACCAAACTGAAGTTGAACCTTTGTCATCGGGTCAAGATGTAATGCTAAATCAAACTTCACCTAAAATCACACGATCGTCCGTGCAAAGACCTCGCCCTACAGATAACTTGTCTACAACTAAAGTAAATACCAAAAAAATTAACAACAAATTATTAGAAGAAATATCAACTAATTTTGTTTTGAATTCATCAATAAAAAATGTATCTACAGAGTATAAAAATATTACGGTTGGTCAATCTCAGATTGATAATGCTAATATATCGGGATGCCTTATTCCAATTGACAGTTCATCTGTTATTAAAGATACTATTATAATACGAAAAGATGGTCACTTAGATGGAAAATTATTTAAGCAAAATAACATAATTGAGTTAAAAGGAGCAAATCCAATGTGTAACGATAGTATAAATGACCCAAAATTGTTATCATTTGCAAACCAGCCTATTGTAGTTGTTAATAAAATAAAAACACCTTACAATATGAAATTATCTGACCTCAATACTGATGTTATTCATGTAAAAAATAATGATCAAAAAAAGACAGCTGGAAAAAATAATAGTTCGTCGAACTTTATTCAGTTATTGGATGGCAATTGTTCATTGTCTGATGAAGTTATTGTCATTGATGATGATGTCAACATTAATGTTGATACATTAACAAAAACTAAGGAACTATCTAGTAATGTTGAAATAGAAATGTCGCCTTTAATAAGCATAGATACTAATAATAGTTCTATGACATCAGATAATTTAAAACCTTCTAAACATCAATTAGATCCAAAAAAAAATAACGATAAAATGATATGGACTATGTTTGGAAAGACGGAAGATATTTCAAACGTTCCATCAAAGAAACTAAATATTCAAGATACTATACCTAAAACTGGAAATAACAAAACCAAAAAAGAGGATATCAATAGCCGTTTTATAAAAGATCTTAATTTTGATTTTGACCAACCAATTACTGAAACTTCATTAGCTGAATTCTACAATGGCGTTGAAGAACTTGTTCAAATGCATTCTTTTGATAATGAAGAATTAAATTCTTTAATGGAATGTAGTACTTCTTTAGGTAATGGATCAGAAGTCCATAAAGATTCAGGTAGTTTAGATCAAGGAGATTCTTCTGTAAGTGAAAGTGATTCAACTATTGGAGCTTTTGATACATTTGCACAAATTACTAGAGTACCACAAAAGTCATCTTCTAATGGCATTAAATCTGCAAGTAAAGATTCAATGGTGATTAAACAAGGCGTAAAAGATTTGGCAAGAGATAAAATTTTTATTCAGTCTAATGAAATTGATGATGAACAAACTTCGAAAGTATCAGTTACTGGAATACCTATATTGCAGGGCGTGATATCAGATGTTATGAGTAAAATAGATTCTGATCGTGTTGCAACTCTCAATGAAGACGCACGAGAAACACACATTGATGATATTGTTGAAATAAGTAGTGACGAGGATGTCGAAATTGTAGATAATGACGATAAACATGCAAACGGTTGTCGAAACAAAGATTATGAATTAAAAAAGTTAAAAGAAGCCAATAGAAAAGAAAAAATTAAAAGAATTAACTATCAAAATGCACAAGTGGCTTTAAATATAATAAAAGAAATTGAAAAAACTTATAATAAAAAGTATGAACAAAAGAAATCTAATATCATACATGTTAGAGGTGGTTATACAATACGGCAATCTACAACCACTATGAACACACAAAAAATGGAAAACATTCTATCTGAAAAGAAAATGAAACTAATGGTTCATAAAGGTGCTGGAACGGAATTAAAGAATGTAAAAGATAATAATCAAGATAAATTATTACAAATTAATAAAATGGTAATAGAAAATAAATTTAAGGAAAATGAAATGAAAAATGCAAAAGGAATAGAATTAAAAACAATTGCGGAGGAAAAATCATGTGAAATCGCATCAAAAAACGTTGGAAATACTAATGAAAGACTACTAAGGGAGACCGAAGAAAGAGAGAAAAATGAGGGCGAAGAAACGAGAATTCAAGAAATGAAACCAAAAGAAGTTGAAAGAAACGAATTCGCAGTTCAAATAATGAAAAGATTGAAAGAAACCACCGATATTGAAAAAGAATTGAAAAAAATTGGAATAAAAAAAGCGAAAGAATCTGAAATAAAGAAAATAAAAGAAGCGGAAATGAAAGAAACTATTGAAGCTAAAGTACAGAAAATAAAAGAAGATGAAATATTAAAAAGAGCTAAAGAAGAAGATGAAATAATTAAAACCAGAAAAACTCAAGAACTTGAAATACAAAAAGCTATAGACGCGGAGACACAACAAGCCAAAGAAATAGAATTGCAAAGAGTTAAAGAAGCTGAGATCCAAACATTTAAAGAAACTGAAATTCAAAGAGCTAAAGAAAAAGAGACGAGAATAAAAAAAGAAGCAGAAGCAAAAAAATTTAGGGAAGCAGAATTAATAAAAGCTAAAGAAAATGAAATGAGAAAGTTAAAAAAAATAGAGATAATGAAGGCTGAAGATGAGTTAAGGAAAATTAAAGAAATTGAGCAGCAAAATGCTTTAGATGCCAAAATGAAAGAAAAAGAAAAGATAATTAAAATAAAAGAAGCTGAGTTGAAGATAATAAAAGATGTGGAAATCAAAGAAGCAGAAGAAACCAGAAAAAATACTACGGAGATGGAAGTATCGATTAACACAAAATCAAATTTATTATTGAATAATATTGTAATACCAAAGGATGATTTGATTTCATCAAAGAAATTTAAAAAGACAGTCAATGAACGATCAATACTTGAAACAAAAAAAGCAAATTTTAAAGAAGTTGGAAACAATGAATTTGAAGTAGAAGGAAGTAAATCAAAAGAACAAGAAATTAAAAAAGTTTCGGATAACGAAAAAAAAATAGATAAAGACGAAATAAAAATCTGTACTAGAACAAGAGGATTAAAATCGGAAGAAAAATGTAAAGACTTAAATATTGTTTCTAACAATGCATTAAGTGATAATTCTGATACATCAATAAAATCTTTAGAACAGTTACCATCAAATATGAGTTTAACTAATGTAGAAATTCTTGCTTTCTCTAATCACGATAGCAAAAAACAATCCAAGTGTCTGGACAGTGTAAATAAACGTAAAACTTCAGATTCAAATTCGAAAGTAGTGTATGATAACATTACAGGCGATTTAAGTGAAAGCTCCAGTGAAAGCATTAAAAAAGATAACAGTCAATTTGTTAGAACTCGTTCATCATCGGCAGCTATACAATGTTGTCAACAAGTCGAAGTTAAAATTACACCATACTGTAGTGGTGAACACAACATCGGTGCAGCATCAAAAACAACTCTAGAGTCTAAAACAAGAACTTCAACTAACTCAAATTCCCCACGTAATTCCGAGACACTTATAACAGAATCACCTGCAAAAGCTTTAGTTGATAGTAAATGTGACAAACAATTGAGTGTTTCTGTAGTTAAGTTAGATGAAAATGAAGTTACAGTACAAAAAGAAAAGTGTGACCAACATTCAGATAGTAATTCTGTTAAACATCTTGATAATAAAACGTAAGTAAAACAAACTAGTTGTTTTTAAATTATAATTATTTAGGTATTTATCGGTTATTTTCCGTCACTCGCAGGTATCAGAATTTTTAGTTATATCATTTTAACTAATATTACTAGTAAGGTATTGGATATTATATTTTCGTGTACGTCTAATAAATTTAACGTTTTGTCTTTATTCAGTCCGTTTTATAACAATATTGTAAAAATTAATATAACTGAATGTGAATTATCTAATGTCGTCAATAATATAATTCAATTATCGCATTATATTGTATATTAAACAATTAAATGAAATGAATACAGCAATCCATGAATGTCTAATCTACTATGAATTCTGATAATGACGAATATCTGTAGAATACCGATAAGTACTAATATTTGTACTTCATAATTTATTTATATTTTATAGTGAAAATAATGAAGACATTGTATCATCAAAAACAATTAATGTGAATAAAAATCCATTTACATTAAATCTTAGAAAATGTGTACGAAAACGTGGAATTAATACACAAAATGATCAAACTCGGCAGTCTAAGAGGTATGACAGGTTGCTTATATAAATGCACATTAATAATTATTAAATTTAATTGATAATATCTATTTTTTTATTATTTAGTTATTTCTAATAAATTATTGTAATAACTAATCATTCATACAACATATGTGTGTAATATTTCAAAATATTTCTTGTATAAAAAATTAATTTACAAATATAAACGTTGTACATCTTGTATAATATTAATTAAACTTTTATATCTTATTTTTAAATATAAGTTTAAAAAATAATTTTATGTTTTAAATATTTTTAGTGACGATTCCACACTGCAAAGTGATTCAACAACGTCAATGGACAAATTATCTACTATTGTATGTAAATTATACATTTATTTTCATTTGCTTAAATGATTTTATATATAATATTTATTTTTTTAGGAAGTTGAATTACCAGTTAAAAGAACCAGGAGAAGTAAAAATAATCCCGAAGAAAAGTATGATATATTTAATTAAATTCTATGTTTATTTGTTTTGTATTAAATATTTATTATATATACAGTTTTATATAATGTACATTAGAGTGATCTTTATTTTTCGAATTATTCATGTCTCACCCCTGATTTTGTTCAATATCATAATAAAATAATATATGTTAAATTTGGTCATGATACTCAATCCCCTTTGGCCTATAAAGGATTGAAATATTCAATAGGGTAGTTTTTTAGATTTATTTCTTAAAGTATTGCACTTAGTAATATTTTACAGACTACTTAGCATAAAAGTAATAAGAATTCTTTTTATAGAACCTATTATTGGCCATAAAAAATGTTTTATCAACATTTCTCGTTTGTTTATTGTTTTTTAAAAAAATTAATTATATTATACTTAATTTTTTTTAAAAAATTGATTTATTACAGTTATTTAAATATATCTAACAAACGATTAGAGATAAGATAAAATATTTTGTACAAAAATTATATGAAATTAAATTTCTTAAAAAAAAAAAAAAAAAATTGGTAATACATGTTTTATTGATTCAATTGTTTGTTGTAAATAATTAATTTGTTTAATTATTTTTATTTTTACAGGTGGAATTTTAAAATAAAGAAGCCCTAATTTTTTTATACATACATTTTATTTATTTAATAAAGTATATATAAATTATTAACCTATTTATTGAATTGTCGATTTTCTACTATCAGGATATTTATGTCTGTAATCTTTGACAATTTTTAATGGATATTGTTTCTGGTCTTCATCTTTTGTCAAAATACTATTTTCATCTTCCTAGATTCTTATAATATATAAATATATTATTTCAAACTTTAATTGGGATTTCAATTGATCTAATTTACCCGTGTCTTATGCCAGATATTATATAGTTCTAAATCCCTCTATGTTCCTCGCGTTCCTTAATTCTATAGTCTACATATCAGTAGAAACATCATTGTCTCATATTGCAGACTTCGCTTTGGGCACAATTGTCTTCTGGCGCATGCCTTTAAATTAAAGCTCAATAACTACCCTGGTTATATTTTTTTTAATTGTGGTAATGAAAGGTATGATGCGCTACACCTTTTATTCAACTGTCCTTTATTGTTTGTAAGCATACTACAAGTGTCAAATTTATATGTATTTATTAACATTGCCTTCTCGGAATTAGGCCGTTTATCTCTCAAACAACCATGTATAATCAAAATCATCATTGATTTGATCACTTCTGCTGGTTTGCATATATGAAAATGTTGGACTTTCCAGTATTTATTTAATTATATATATATATATGCAATTTTTTTTTGTTTCTATTTATGTATTTTTTTTGTTACTTTGTTATACATGTCATATAAGTTTTATCTATAAATAATATTAAGAAATTATTCTCTGTTATATTTTAAAATAATTTTTGAGTTGTAATAGCTACCGGCTAATAACTATTAATGAAAAAAAAACTTTAATTAGAAAATGTAAAATTATAAAACTATGCATTAGTAAAGTATAGTATAGTTTTGTAAAGTACAGTAAAGTAAATTACAGTAATGTATAATGTAGTGAAGTATAGGTAAATATGGTTACCTTTTATAGGTAAAGTATAGTTACCTCGTTCGCGTCAGCAATTTCAATTAAATTGTTGAATTCTTTTGAATTGTTCTCTAATCATTGTAAAAATTTTCGACTTTAATTATACAATGCTGAATTTCTTGTACGGGAATCCTCGCTTGTTACCAAAATATAAGCTTTTCCCTTTCAGCAAGATGAGCACTTTCGCGTATATTCAATTTCACCATTCGTGAAATATATTTATAAACTATTAAAGCTTGCTTAATGGACGGTAATTTACTATCAGCAATTTGACTATATTTTTTTCTTATACTCATCATAACATTTAAAAAAAACTATTTAAACATTTAACGTAGTATTATGGTATATCTATGACAGTTATCGATAATAAGATAAAGAGCGTATACCACTAATTTCTATTTAAATTATATATTGGTTTCTGAAAAAACACTAAGTATTCAAGATATTTAAGAAATTACATACATACAAAATTAATACACAATCGGTGAATACACTAATACAGGAAGCGGATCCAGAAAATTAAAACAGGAGTGCTCAAGAAAAAAAAAGAAATTGGTTATACCTTTCTATTTTAAATTAAATTTATTAAAACTAACTTCTTTTTCAAACATTACTTCAATTTATTAAACATTAACTTAAAAATAACAATAATTTTTTACATAATATATTTTAACTGTAATTTTTTTTTAATATTTTTTTTACTGAATTTTTCAATAACGTCTTCTGGAGTAATTTTAATATTCCTATAAATATTATTTTATTGGTAGCTTAGATGACAGGGGATGCCTGAGCACCCATAGCCCCCTGAATCTGCGCCAGCATTAATATAAAATAAAAATAATAAAACAGACATTTCGAACATATGATATAATTTCGTTATGTTTTACATTTAAGCTGTAAAAATGCAAATAATTTAACAAATTAATTTATTTACAATACAACTTTTACTTATAAATTTTTTTTTACGAAACATAATTTTATATTTTTATACAAATATTTTATTTTATCTCTAATTGGTTGTCAAATATATTTAAATGGCTGTAATAAATCAATTTTTTTAAAAAAAAATTAAATATAATATTGTAATTTAGTTTTTTTTTTTTGAAAAACAAATGAAAAATGTTGATATAACATTTTTTATGATCAATAACAATTTCTATAAAAAATGTTCTTTATACTTTTATGCTAAATGCAATAGTTGTAGAAATAAACCTAAAAAAAAACTAAACAAAAACAATTGTTGGAAATTGTCAACCCTTTGTAAGCATGGTAGGGGGTTGAGTATCATGACCAAATTTAACATAAATTACTTTCTTATAATATTGAAAAAAAATCAGTGGGTGAAACATCAATATTATTTTTTTGTTTTTTCTTTTATAACTGATGATCACCCTGTTGTACACATTATAGTTTTGTACTCAATACGGTAATTACCAATTTATGTCAATTGTTTATATATTACATCCGTAGAAATGCGTTTATAAGGGTTCAGTATAAAATGGATATCAATTATATATAATTTTGATTTTTGTTTTTCAGACCTCTTGAAGATAAAGCATGTAAAAAGGAAGTTCTAAAAATGGTTTTTAATAATATATGTGAAAATAACAAGTATCTGTCAACGCTCGAAAAACAAGTCAAAGATATGACGATAGAGAACTTATCCATTGTAAAATCGTATGTAAAATACTACAGTAATCTTAACAAATTTATTAAAAAAAATAAATGTAATTCATACAAATAAAATTAAAATTCAATCTGATAGACATTAAAAATATAAAGTAAGCATAAGTGCATCTAACATTTTGTTAGAAACTAAATAATAATGTAAATTAAACTCAAATAATAGTAACATTTTATTATATAATGAAAAAAATTATAAATATTATGCTTTAAATATATATATATATATATTTATATTTAATCTTTTAATAATTTACAAATTATTGCTTGGTTTTTCATGAATTAA
Organism: Chaetogeoica ovagalla; assembly: GCA_032441825.1. Classification (NCBI taxonomy): domain Eukaryota; kingdom Metazoa; phylum Arthropoda; class Insecta; order Hemiptera; family Aphididae; genus Chaetogeoica; species Chaetogeoica ovagalla. The sequence continues at coordinate 4,060,515 of CM063744.1, forward strand.
TTTTTAATTAAAAAGATTAATAATTGCTTTACATTAAATTAATAACATTAATGTTTTAGAGTATATAAAATTTCTAGCCATAAGGTTTTATTAAAATGCATTGTATATTGGCACAGACATTATATTCAAAGTTAATAGATTTACAACTATTATATAATTAAGTTACATATTTTAAAACTATGACCTTTAGGAAATATTGATTCTCTTATAAAACATTTAAAGTTTATAATTGAATTAAAAAATATTTAATAAAAATCTTTGTGTTAAATTTTTTTGTTTATTTCCATGACATAGTGTAATAATAGCTTAAAATATAGAATTGATTTGATTTTCCACCTGGTAATTTTCTTAACTATTTTACATAACATGCATCTATTATTTTGTGATTCCAATTTTCAAAATAACCAGCCATCTTGGAGAGATTTTTATTATTATTATTATTATAATTCATTTTTGTTTATACTTATCAATACATATAAGTACAATTATCATTTTTTAAATATTTTCAATTGATTAGTGATTTCAATCTATCCAACTATTATACAGTTAACCTCTATTCAAGCAATGCCTTAATGCACTGTTGTTTTTTCGATGTATTGCCAACTTCGTCGAAAAAAAAATCCCATTTAGTGTAATTTTTGTGGTATACTTTGTGCTTCTTTGTGCTTTTACTGCATATTACTGCCTATGTTACTAATACTTTTTTTTTTTTTATTTTTTTTTTTTTTTGCAGGCCAGTTGAATTAAAAGATATAAAAAAAAAAATCGGTTCGGGAGAAATAAAGAAAATTGGTGACCTTCAAGTACATCTTTTGATGATGTCATACAATGCTGTTATGATAAATAGATCAGATACAATAGTTTTTAGCGATGCTGCAAATTTTCAAACTGAACTTAAAGACAATTGTCTAGTATGTCAAGTATTATTGTAATATAATTTTATATTTTATTTGATGTATGTTAACTTATTAAATAATTTGGTATTTAAATTTATTGGTATTTAGGTACATCAAAAAGCAATTAATTCTTATTGCAGTGATAATAGTGATCGCGAAGACGAACTAAATAACAAGAAGCGTAAAATAGTTGATAATTGCGATAATATCGAGAAAAACAAAGATGTCAATGATAGCAATGTTTCCATCGTTATAGCTCAAAACGATTTTGATGGCAGATGTGACGTCGACGGTGGCAATGGTATTGATGGAGATAATAATATGTTTGGTGGTGCTTCTACTGTTCTTAAAAAAATGGCTATTGATGAAATGTTGAAATGCATTGATAGTTCTTCGGATAGTGAAACGGAGTATGATAATGATGCAAAAACGGAAGAAAAAATATATACTTTCCCTCATGATTTATCCGATAGTGGTGAAGACAGTGAAAAATTAGATTACAGTTGGATACTCTAAGTGCATTTAAAGAAGTATGTATACACATATAATATATATTTATAAAAGGTGGTGTTTTTTGTTTACATAAAATAATAACTAAATAGTTGTACACATTATTAAAATGAAAATTTGTATATATTTTTTTTATTGTTCAAAAGATTAATTTGAATTATTTTTTTTTATAAACTTTATATTTATTGCTTTTTTTTTGTTTAATGATTTTCAATAATATTAATAATAATAATAATGACAATAAAATAAAAATAAACTCTCGGTTAAGTTATTGTAAAATTCTCATAAAATAATATTTTATTAATATACAAATATCTAATGCATGTAGATTTTTCTCACATATGTGAATTCTGTCCATTACTTTTCATTTGACAATTGAAATATAATATACCAATTATATACTGACTTGTCTATTTGTGCATTTTTTTTCTTATTGCTCTGTGAATTTTAAATATTTAACTTGCCTATATTTATAAAACAAATTTTTTTTCTTTGTTCAGAGTATATAATATTTTTCTTTTAATAATTAAAACCAATTTAATATATGTGTACGCATTTAAGGAAAACTATAAACTTCATAATCCAACCATAACATTTTATAATATGTATACAATATTAATATTAGTTTTAATGAATTAAAATCTATTTAAACAGATTGATGTATGAAATCGGCTACATTGATTTTTCACTAATTTGTACCCGTGTCGTCGTCATACCAGAGTTTCAGTTCTCACGTCACGGATGTCACGAAGAAAATTCATTATATTAATTGTATTTTAATGTAATGTTGGTTCGAAAGCTTAAGATAGCGTAATGGGTAGATTAAAAGATTATGTTTTGTAAGCTTTTAAGAATATAATATATGGAAATGGTTTCCATTTGTGTGGGGAAATGATTAGGTACATTACGAAAAAAAAAATCTTTTATCTTAATTTTTATTTCTACGTAAATTCTTTTATTTATAAACTTCTTTTTTCTATATATAATTTAATGTTTTTGTTAATTGTGTATTATTGTGTATTTGAAAAATTTTGTTTTTGCAATGTTCAAAATACAAAGAAACATTAAATACGTTTTAATTTGTACGTACATTTTTCAATTTAATGTATTCATCTAATAATAATTTACGAAGAACTATTATCAGGGATTTTAGAAGTTTTTAAAATACCATTCTCTTGTGATAACTGTTAATAACAAGTATGTACAATACTGTTGTAGACAAGTTGTGTTAGAGATGTTAATGTAAAACAAATATTTTATAGGGGTACACGGTAATAGTATGTAAGGTAATAATTTGGACATAATACAATATATACTCTTCATTTTAAATAATCCCATTTTTATATTTTCACACTGTAAATACCAATTTCTTGTACAATTTAACATTCATTATATGTCCTTGATTTTTTTATGTAATAACAGTAACTACTTTGTTTTTTTTTTATATTCATTAAAAATATAGTAATAAACTTTTCGATCATATTGCTATATAATAATCAATTATAAATAACATTTTTTTTTATATAGAAGTTAGGTTGTCTAGCAATTTTAAAATTATTATTATCTCATAATATCATTTATTATTTAATATTTTTTGGCTACTACTTTTTTACTATTTTTGATTATGTTTTGACTTATGATATATTCTGCTTTGTTTCAATTTTTTTTTTTTTTTATGTTACCCAAATTATTAATTAAAAAGTATATAAATATGTGTAATATGCATTATTATAAACAGTGTGTTATATTCGTATGTGTACTTACATGATTAATTTGGAAAATTAAAAATTTAAAAATTAATTAATTTTATGAAGTAAGTTTTAGTTGTAATTATTAGACGCTGATGATTTTTATTTTAAATTCTGTCAGGCAATATGTTTAAGGAATACAATATATTTTTACGCTGATGAACGTACACAGAGTTTATCCAATACATTAGTGACCGAAAGATGGAATACAAAATTGACATAAAAATAAAAATAAATTACATAAATACAGTGTGTACCGTTTTAAACATATTACTTGAATGATGACCTTTGAATTTAAATTTTGTTTGTCTTGGAACAGCTAGGGACGTATCTAAAAATCATTTTTAAGAAAATTTCCAAATTATAACCCTTTAAATTTGTTGTACAACTTGCTTTTTTTGAAAATGACAACTTTTTTTACTTTGAATTCGGATAAATCAATTTTTTTTACACTTGTTGAATAAAAACTCAAGTCCAAAATTTACCGAATTTCAGTTATTTCAAATTTAGAAGAATTTTTTTTCAATTTTTCAAATAATTTAAAACGCTTGTAGGAAGTAATTTGTTTTTGAATTTGTATAATTCACTGAACAACTATTTATAAGTTAATTTATAAAATTCTCTTAATTCTGTATTAGATTGTTGTGTCTAATATTAACATTGAATTGAACCTTTCTTTATCGATGGAAAACGATATTTAGATTTATCATTATATAATATATTATATATTAGATTTTGGATTTGGAAAAAAAATTTATTGAACTTTTGTTTTAAAATATTTTGGTTTATCCAAATCCGGTATTAAAAATAAAAGTTTTTATTTTTTTTAAAAAAAAACAAGTCTCATGGAAGCAATGAAAGAGTGGAAATTTGGACGTCTTCCTAAAAATTATATTTGATACTTCCCTAACGACACCAACAAACGAAATTAAAATTAAAGGACTTCAATCGGGGATATTAAATGGAACATTTTTTTCTCATTTTCGTCATATTTACGTTAAATGAACGGTTAAAATCATATTTTTAGATCGCGATGATATATTTAAATTTAAATTACTTTTTAGAAACCTTTAATTCATTATAGTTGTTGTCAAATTTTGTTTATATATATATATATATATAAACAATATGTTTTACAAACAATAGGTTTTTTAGTCTTACGAAGTGTATTAAGTATTTTCGAAACGTTTAAATGACTTTTGAATGTTAATTGGGAATTGTTCCAGTCACGATATCTATTTGAATAAAAAACCATTATTGCAAAAAACACCTTTATAATTTTAATTGGAAAATAAAGTTTTGTTAAAAAAAAAATGCGTGTACATTTAGTCTTCAGTAATTAATGATATTGTAATATTTTATATATAAAATATTATATTTCTGAGTATTAATTTTAGTATTAATAAATATTTTTTACTATGTTACGATTTTTATGATTTAATAATCATAAAAATAAACTAATAAACATTTTTTAGGTGATGAAAGCGTATATTAATGATTTGAATAATTTCAAAATTTCAGAATTCAGAAATTAGTTTTGAGTATTTAATCACTACTCATTTTATTTCAAACCAGAAAATATTAATTATTATAATGTGTTTCGTTTTTAATATTTATTACTTTAATATAAAAATCATTACAAACATTTGTACATCACCTAGGTATATATATATAATTATAAAATCTTTATTGTAAAAACGTATTGTTTTATACAAAATGTACTTTTTCATTTCTAAGCGGTTCTTAATTTTATTATTATAAATAAACTGTATTGGACAAATCATTTTATACACACCTACCCAATATATATTATTAATTTAATAAATAACCAATATTTTGTCAAATTTAAAATTATATATTAAATTATAATGTACATTTGTACGTGTCCATTTTTATTTAATATTTCGTTTTTGCTATATCGTGTGTAATGTACCGTCATATATAAATAAAATTGCATTTAAAATATATTATATATACCTATATGGAAACATATTCATATGTGTGTGTGTTAATATATAATTTAATTATTATGAAGAAATTTATGTGTTGTGCAATATTTTCAAAGGTTTTTATATTTCCTATGGTTATAACGATATCGATACACCACAATTTGCGTATATGGCACACACACACACATACACATACACATTATCAAAATTTTGTCACCGTTGTCGTTTAGGCGTAGGAGGAGGCTACACAATGTTGAAAATTAAAAATTATTTCAATCGTACAAAACTATTCATCAATGTACATTTGTTACATTTGTTGTATTTATTTTGAAAGCCGATTGTGTAGGACCCAATTCTATCGTACTACGTGACAAAATATTGTAGAAAGTGTTAAAGAAAAAAAAAAAGATAAATAAATAATCGTACGACTCCGATGACGGTCTCTTCGTGTCTTCTAATTCTTTATTCATCTCATTCATTGACACTTTGTATGCTGTTTAATATTTTATGTTACGGGTTAAGGAAAACGGATCGACGGATCCATTAATATTATATTAATTCTTTTCAATTCGTACGTAGTTTTTTTTATATACATATAATATAATGTTTTCTTTAAAATTAATAATAATACAAAAAACATAAATTACGTGATTGTATATTTTGCATATTATGTACTTGGCGTACCAACGTGTTTTTGGCTTTCAATGCGTGTGACATTTTTTTTTTTTATGTTCGATTTTGAATTTGGATTATTGTGTATATGCATTTTTTTTTCTTTTGAAAATAGACATCAAACGCATTATTATTTACATATAATATATTTTTTATCGAAAAGCAATAAATTATATAAAGCTGATGAAAAAATAAATAAATAAATATATTACAATATTATACACTACCGGTGTTTTTATTTTCTACGGATTGTTTAATACGACAGTTTTATAAAGCCTTCCGGTACGTGAGAAATACAGTTATTCCATTTTCTTTCGTTTTTTGTTTTTATACAAAAACATTTACTTTCTACCTGGGCGTACGCCGTTCATTTTATTAAGAACGTATGATTAACTCAGTTCATATATTATACGTATGCGAAGAAACGGGGAAAAGCGTATTATATTTGATGCGCAAAAAAATTATTATTATTTCCGATTTCTGTCGATACAATACGAGCAGCGAAATATTATGTCCGTACGTGCGCGCACAAATGTACAATTTTATGAGATAGTTACCCATACACGATTCATATGCGAATACGGAAAAAATTAATTATTTTCGATTGAATGTATAAAATATGTATTCGAAAGTTACACTAAATTCCTATTCTGTTTCATTGCAGCCGTACGTTTATGGATTTACTGTTTCTTTTTATTAACAGTAGTACCGCAGTAGTTTGTGGAAAATAACAGTTAAATACGAACGATATTATCGAGAATCGTTCGGATTGCACATCAATTATTTTGACCGAAATTCAAGAGCGAAAAGCGGATTATTAAATAACAATATTGTAATTGACTGTCGGTAAAGTTTGACGAAACGTCTGAAAATGACGGATATTCGGTGTATTCGGTACACTGACAATTAATTATTATTATTGCGTGTGTCCGTCTGTATCAGTTTCGCGGCCGTATTATTTCATATTTATATAACGTTTACGGCAGTGTAGAAGTGCGTCGTATTACGTCATTAAAAGGAAAACGTGCATTAAAATCAAAATCGGAACTATGCGGTAATAATGAAATATTAGACGGCGGTGAAAATATAAACCGGCTACGTGGCTACCATTCATTCACTACGATCGTTTGTACGACCGTTTATGTAATTTTTCTCAAAAATAAATAACAATAATAATAATAACAACGCGCGGGTGTGTCGAAAAATTTGTCTTTCGTGAAGACCAAACGCGAAGAGGTACCAAAATAGTTCGTTTAAAAACCATTCGTTTTTTTATTTTTTCTCTCTGCAAAAATAGCCCTTTAGAAATTCTTTGTTTTAAATACATGAAACGCCGCGTCGCGCAACGTACACATACGTTTTAATATTATGGCAGTTCGGTCCACGTCTTGAATTGGTTGGTTCCGTGTAATAAATGCTGCTGAAATGTTCACCGTCTTAAAAATGACAACGGCCATTAGGCGCGATTTCGTGTTGGAAACAAACGAGTTTATTTTGTTTCTGCTGTATTCGAGATTTCAGACACGGGGGAGGGGTCGTGGCCCGCGTAAAAATATGCGTGTTGCGAAAAAAAAAAAATTGAAATGACTCTACTGCGATATGCACATATATAAGATATATTTGGTGTACTCGAACTCGTTGATATTGAAAAAAAAATATATATATTTTATTTATTTAACGGTATGTAAATTTATATTTTATCGCATAAAAAAAAAAAAAGATTTAATTATTAAATGACGAAAAAAAATAATAATAATTAAAACTAATTTTTTTCTAAATTTAGAATAAAATAGATCAACGACATTTATTATCGCCGTCCGATGACATTAATAATTAATAATTTTGTTTTCCCGTTCTACGCTACAAGGAGTTGCTCCGTTGACCAACTCGCTGCAGGAAACCCCTGTAAAGAACCGACGCTATATAAGCATAGTTTGGATACCACCTCTAGTATCTACAATAAAACACAAACATATATTAGATATATCGTAAAATATTAAAGTACTTATATACTTATTATTATTAACTTACACAAAAAACAATTATTATTTACTTAATTATTAACAACAGTTATTAAAAAAAAAAAAAAATTACGTAACGAAGTACGTAATCCATTTTATATAATGGACGTTCAATGGACGTTTTAACTTTTATTTAGAACGTTCGTTTTCAACGTTAATAATGATTAAAAAAAAAAAAAAAAAACGCGTCAGGCTATTAATCAACAAGGCCGATCGCTTGTACAATTATAGCAATACGCGCGTGATAAAATATATTGAAAACGAATACTATATGTGCATGTGTCGATGTTAAACGATTTGCTGAGTGGAAGGAAACGAAATCGTCGAAAGGCTTTATTTATTTATTTACTTTTTTTTTTTTAAACAATTCGTGATTGTTTTCGACTTCTGTTTAGGACGTAATTCGTATTAAAAAATTTTCAAAATATATCGGAGTGCATCGCTACGATAATAGAAAAATCGATTTGGATTTGTTTTCCCGCTAGAGGGGCGAAGGCGTAAAATTCGCAAAAAAATACGCAGCGTATAACGCCACGCAACCGGGCGTATATCAGGTTCTGTAGTTGCAATGGTTTTTTTTTTTTTTTAATACTATCGCCGCCGCGAGATATTTATTATTATTATTATTATTATTGTTAATAATAATTTCGCTGTTAACCAAATCGTTTTCGTGTATAGAGAAACAAAATAAAAAAAAAAAAAAAACGAAAGAAGGAAAAGCACCGTAAATATTTCATATTTATAATATATAATAATAATATTATTATTATTATTAATGGATACGGTGTGTCCATCGGACCGCGCGTACGGCCGGACACGAATGCGTGGGGCGCGTAATTACATCGTTAAAAATTCCGTAATTCTCGTAACAGCACACTCGTGTTCCGCTATAGATAAGAGAAGCAAAAAGGGAACGTCCGCGGCCTCGCCGGATTAAATTGTCCGTGTCCGCGCCGGCCGCCGTCGTCTCGGTACCGAGCGCGCGCCAGGAGAAATTCTCTTCTCCGCGGCGCGCAGTGACGCTCGGATTCGCCGGACACCGGTTTCGCGCGTGGAATCGCACTATAAAACGAGCGCGACGGGGTTTTCAAGAAATCAGTACGGGAACGGCGGCGGCGAATCGTCTTCGCGGTGCACGACGACGATACGACACAACGACCACTTGTAACGAGTGACGACGAGGAATATACGATACAATGGTCGCCGAGGTGAGTGCGTGTGCCGTGTATTAGTAACTCCTTCGGGCAGGGGCGTATACAAGGGGAGGGGGGGCGATGGGGCGATCGCCCCCCCCTAGATACTTGTGTATGTACCTATATCTACTGACAACTAAAATTAATCGAACTAAAACTAAAATGTCATAAAACATTTTTTTAATTAAAACTTATTATTTTTATATAATTTTTCGATAATTCTAAGTTGGCAACAGATTCGACGGGCCGTTTTTTCTATTCGCCCCCCCCTCCTAAGGGATGAAGTAAATACGCCCCTGCCTTCGGGTCGAAATTTTCCGCTATTGACACTAAAAAAAAAAAATAAAAAAAAAATAATAATAATAATGACGCGTTTACAGAAAGCGCACGTCGTCATCGTCGCGTTGACGTGTTCAGCGCTGGCCGTCGCGGCATTGCCGTACACCGTTTCCGAACACTACGACAGCCACTTGTCGCAACAGCAGCAGCAGCAGCAGCAACAACGCGACGACGACGACGACTCTTCAATGTCGTCGTATCACTTCGAATACGCCGTGCACGACCCGGTGACGGGCGATGTGAAGAGCCAGAGCGAAACGAGCGACGGACGCGGGACCGTCAAGGGCGCGTACAGTTTGATCGAGCCGGACGGTTACACGCGGGTGGTCGAGTACACGGCCGACGACGTGCACGGGTTCAACGCCGAAGTCAAACGGATCGCACCGGAGCACAAGGCGGAAGAAGGTGTCGTCGCGTACGGATTCGATTTGTCGGAACGCGAACCGACGGCGACGGCGTACGTTCAGCCCAGCGCCGTTGCGCCGGTGGTACTCCGCGAAAACGAACAAGAAGAAGAAGAAGAAGAACACTATTCGTCGCCATCGTAATAGTAATTGTAGTGGATCCCGGAGTTTCATTTTAATTTTGTCCCTCCGAGAAAAATATAAAATACGCTTATTTCACTAATTATTTGCCTTATTCGTTTGTAGCGTACACACGTATCACATTCGGTTCGTGTTCGTTAAAAATAAACGTGCGCATATTATGATTTACTATAGTACACATCGCACTAACCCGCTATGATTTAGATTTTCCGCTAATTTTAGCGTTATTATTACTCAACGTGAAAACAAGTCAAACGCGGCGGGGCTGGGGTAGGGGAGGAGGAAGGGCTTGAAATCTTAACCTCCCTCCCCTTATCTGCCCACGTTCACGTCACCGGTCGTGTTGTTGTTATAATATACGGACATTTTTCGTTTCAATGAAAACTTTTTTTTCGTTCATTTATCGCCCGGTTTCATTCGAATGCGCGTGACGAATACCGGATCGTCTGGTCGGTGGTGCAGAACACTGTGTACCTCGTGCATTATTTTCTACTAATCGTTCAATCATTCGTATATATATATTTTTTTTTTTTTTGAAACAATCACGATAATCTCAATATTTATTGGTACCAATCTCGTATTATTATTATTATTATTATTATTATAATAATATTGCTGTTGGCGTTTTTCGGGTTATCGATTTTCCCAAGGTCGGAATAACGACTGAATCAATAGAGTCTGAAAACATTGTTGATGCTGATCATGGGTTTTTAGGACATTTCTTTTTTTGTTTTCGTAAATCGATAAACGTTGATTACGGGAACGTAAAACAATAATAATATGCGATCCCGAACACTACGGGGGGAGGGAAAAAAAAAGTGAAACGAAATGCTCGTCGATTCGATCGTATACAGTTATTGTACACGCGAGTGTGTGTGTGTATTGAAGTACTTAAAATTACGAATGAGTGACTCGAATAATACGTACAAACACACTTTTAATGTATAATTGACTTGGTTTTAGCGCCAAAATTCGAATAAATACAAATTTTTGTAAAACAAACAAAAAATAAAAGTAGCTATTTTGATAATAAAAAAAAAAAAAATGATATAATTACGAAAACATTTGTATTCGCAACGGGCGACTCGATAAAATATCACGCGGATCGGATACATCTAAATTAATAATAATAATAATAATAATAATAATAGGTTCGAATTCAAAACTTACCTACCGGACGATACGAGACGAGATGGCAGCAGCGACAAAAAACGAAGAAGGGAGGAGGCCGTTTGCCGTATAAATTTATGAAACATTTATTGGATAAATGCGTATTTGTATTTTTGGTTTCGATACGTACTGATGGTATAATGGGAAAATATCTGTTTTTCCGTTAGACCATTTGGTATTAATTCACGTACAACTGAATAAATGACTGAGAAAAGCCAGAAAAGATTATATTATTGAACTTGTTTTAGTAAATTGACGCTGTTTTCTATTAGCAGTTAGCTTTTTTGTTTCTTTTTTTTCGTAAAATTTAAAAGTTTTTAAAATACGCTACTATTCAAAACAGTTTTTTCTAACGCGTTTTAAATACTAGGTACTAGTAAAATGTTTCTCAAATAATAGTATTTTAATAATATTTAATTTATTTTTAAAACGTATTCTAAATTATTCCAAGTATTAAAATAATGTTGTCGTTAATTACGAACATTTGATTTTCGATAATAATAATTTTTATACATTTTATAGAAAATATAAATTTATTAACTATATTATTATTATTATTATTATTGGATTCTCAATAATATGTCTGCAGAATGGTGAATAACCTTATAACGTGTTAGATCGTTTTCTCTACACGTAACTACATAATAAGCACGTACGTAATAAGAAATCATATTATAGACTTGTTCAAAAATTATACCGCCCGAACTTCTGAATGTCGATCCAAGACGTGTGGCCGGACTCTTCAAAATCATATTTTCAAATGCAAAATATTAGCTCAAAAACAAATTACGTAGCAACGTACAAATCGTTTTAGGGAAAAATAAAAAAGCAGCAGCTAGCGACGTTGCTACAAATCCGGCTGTACTTATAATATAAAACGATATAGACAACGATCAGTGTTGAGACATATCTAAATAATTCATCTAGATAATATTTATTTTTTTTATATATATTTTATCTTATTAAAGATGATTTTTTTTTACTTATCTGAAAGTTATTTTTGATTAAAAAAAATCATTGTCTTTCTTATAATTATCTAGATAGAATATCTAAAAAAAAAAATTTTAAACATTTCACGAAAGCGAATTTATTATTACGTTCCATAAAAATCAGTCGACAATAACGCGTATTAACACGAACCTTTCATAGGCACCTACCAATAGTAACTGTAGAAACGACGAAATAAAATAAAATGGAAACAATTATTCATCGGTGTCGTCATAATTAAATGGTACATAACAATAAAGTATATTTATATTAATACATTTTAACGTATAAAATAGTACCCAAGTACTTGATACTTATTAAATGGCAAACAAATCGTAATCAAATGTATGGAAACATCAAACACAAAACTAGTGAAAAACGATAGATTACCACACCAAGTGTCGGTCTTAACGTACTCGGGAATCTTATAATACGAAAACAATTATTATTTAGAACACGAATTATATAATGTTTTTAATAAATTTGTAAATTTGCCAGTAAAGGTGAAAGGAGCGAGAGAAATAAATACCGCGTAGGAGAATACACCATAAAACAGACGTTTCCATAAAAACGGACGTCAATTACAATTTGTAAAGTACAAAATTATTTCGTCGAATAATAATGCAATATTTTTTCATTTGTATTAATGCACTGGCTATAGTTTTGCTTTTATAGAAATTAATGCGTTTTAATCGATGTTCACGAGATCATGTATATAATATATTGACAATATTTGTTCGTTTAAACAAATAATAATAGTATATGAATTGCTTATTATTTACACAAGATAAACTTCCTCGAGTTTTGTATAATCTCAGCGAGAAGGTAGATTGTAGATTATAACAATTCGAAATCTTTAATGCGCGTTGAAATAAAATGTAAACATTATGTATTTCATTGAAATAAATAAGAAATACATTTTGAAAACCACTTTCTGTGTCTAAAATAGAAAAGAACCTATCAAATCGAAATTCGATTACATAATTAAAAATAGAATACACACGATTGTAGGAAATGCGTTTAATTTAATTTGTCTACTGAAATTATCGCGCGGTCACGAGTAACACACAAGGTGTGTTTCTATCAATTATTATAAATTAATAGAGCATACGATATTTTTTTTTTTTTTGGAAAATTGATATATCGCAATCGCTTTTCAATTTTCGTAAAGCAAATTACACAAATATATCTATTCGTTTATTATATCATTTTGATTGGACTTCAACATTTAATCGTTTCTTGATCTAGACTCTGTTGCAAACGCTTTTTACGATACTTTACCGTTACTTGATGGAAAAAAAAAGTTGTTAACACATTCGCCAGTGACCATTTTTCATTTATCCGACCGATAATAATCGTTATTTTCTTTATATCTTTCGTTAAATTCATAAAAAAAATTAGATGTCCGTAATAACTAATTAGTTAATATTTATTATAAGTTCAATTATAGAAAACAATGTAAGTGATATTAGCAATTATATTATATTATATAGGTATCTAAATTTTAAAAATTATTTTTTGTTTAGAAAATATTGTATGAATAAATTATTTTATATTTACATAGGGTCGTGAATATATAAATTGTAAACATTATTTATTGACGAACGGGCTTGAGAAATGCGTACTCGATCGCAGTAGCGTCATTTGTGGAGGGGGAGACTAGGGTGGAAATTTTCTCCTCTTCCTCTTATGATCAGTGGACCGGTTTCGAGCTAGTTATTGGCGATCGACACGATTTATGCTAATATGTAACTATTAAATAGATAGCTATAAGTTATCCATTGTCCACATTGTATTTAATCTATGTTCTAACCTAATCTGTCGTAATAACAAGGGTTATAATAATACCATTTAAACTATACCTAAAGTATGATTAAAAGGTCTTAAATCGTGGTTATAACATACCGCAGTTATATGCGCTTCTTCAATTAACATGGTTATCATAAAGCGTAAATTATTAACCGTGATTCAAAGTATAACTGATTGTCTTGTCTATTGATTTATTTAATATTTTGTTTTTTATTTTGTGTAAATACACGTATGCGTAAAACACATTGATGTAAATAGTGATAAACTTGAAGGATAGGAGCGGGGAATCTTTTTTAAAATAATGTCGAGCCTGTATTTGCTGTCTCCTCCGTCTATCTTATAGGCATTATAACACAATAATTACACTTCACAAAACAATAAAGGTGGTGTCTACGTTAAAATTAAAGTTGAAACACCTGTTATCAATTTTGGAAAGGACAATGTTTTCTAAAGAAAGTCATATCGTTTTTGTAAAGTATTGTTAAACAAAAAAAGTTACAGCGTTTTGAATTTTTCTATTTTTTTTTTCTTTTTTTTAAAGCTGGTAATTTTTTTGTTAAATAATATTTTATAAAAACGATAAAATGGGGTTTTTTTCTCTTGTTAGAAAATACATGATACGAGTAAATAATATATATATATATAATATTTTATATTAACTGGTCAATAAAATAGAGTAATATAAATGATCATGTTTTGAAAACGACGAGGTTAAAATTCAAAAAGTTTATCACAAATTGTTCAGGAATTAAGTATGGTAAGTTACAAATTGTGTCGAACGATTTTATCAACTTGGGAGAAGAGGCGGGTGATGTATTCTCATTTTGGAATGCTAATAATTCGAAAATGGTGCGGTTAAAAAGTATAAAAAAATTAGTTACAAATGAAAACAATTTGGTTACAAAAAAATGTGGAGCGTTCACGTTTGGGTGAAAGGCCAAATTTACACACACGATTATTATTATCGGTTAGAAGAATAATGTTAACAATTTGATAAAAGCCGTATTTATTATACATTTATTGGTTTAGAAAGGAGAGACAGGTCTATCGGGTCTCTAAATACTGTTCATAATAATCAATTATTATTTTGAAGAAAAAAAAAAGAAACATTAACTTAATCGATTTTTGTGTTTATATAAAAAATGTCGGCAACGTTTATTTGCCTACAATCGATAGTACATACGTGTCTATTGATTATTTGAGACCACATGTGCCTGAAATGTGTGTAATCAGTGCGTAGGCCTCAGTATTGTATTTCACAAAGTTTAAGAGTTTGCCAGTAACAACAGCATAATGAAAATGGTTTCTATTAAAAATATTAATGCTTTTACTCTCACGAGTATAATAATTTTTATAATTATTAATGTTGAAATCTCTAATGCCAAACGTAAGTACCATGCACGCGTTTAATGAAAAATATACAAAGTATTTCATTTCAGGACATAATAATAATTTTGGTCAACCAATATCAATATTTATCTTACATTTTTTAATTCTATACGGGAAAGGGGGCGCTTATAATGAATCCCGCATGTTTTTTACACGCAAAAAAAATATTATATTCTTTATTTAATAAGTTAATAATTAATATAAATGTATTTGATAAAATAATTTTTATTTGAATTCGATTCAATTAATCAATTCACACGATTAAATTCGTTTCGATGAATCGACTTAGTGAATCAACTAACAATTATCTTTATTCATCGATTCTCATAAAACGAAATATTGTCTTTTAACATAAACGTTTAATCGTGACGAATCATGATAATTTTTGTTTTGAACTATTTTTATCTTTTATTTCTAAAGGGTCGAACGATATATGAGCTGTTGGTTCATAAAATGTAAATAATGTTACTTTTAAAATGCTATTACAAAATGTCAACACGATAGGTTGACACTTAAAACGGATCGAATAATTTTGAATGTAAAATTATTTGTGTACGACGTAAAACAATGTTCCTCCAAAATTATTTTCCGAATATTATTTTATACGAAAAACTATTTTCTATACGATCAATTCGAATGTTAAATTATAAAAATCTATAATGTTTTTAATAAAATGAAATTTGCTTTAACACGCCCATACAATAATTTCGATGGTAAATACGTATTACGCAGCAGACATTATATACGACATAAATTCTAAATATAATAAATCGAATATTTTTAATATTAATATTAAATATCTTTTCTTTGATATAATCAAACACGTTAAATATCAATATTAAATTATATCAGCAATAACAATTAATATACTAATTTCTATTCATATATTTTTGTTCATTTAGTTTCTCAATGTTTACGTAAGATTATTGCAGATCACTAATATTATACAATATTAATACAATTATATACACTGCAATAGTAGTTATATTCAAGCGGTTCTGGACCACCGCTTCTCCTAACCTAACCTTATAACATTGCTCCTCGTTCATCGCAACTCTTATACTTATAATATGGCCGCCGTTATTTAAACCTAACATTAACTAAAAATATTTAATTGAAATTGAGATTTTATTGTGATATATTTAAAGAGAAAAACTATTTTCACTTAATAATAACTAATATTATCCAATGAATTTTCGACGCAATTTCACAGTGGTTTAGTTTTCAACAAGAGTTTGTTTTTCAATGACAATAAACCAAGTATAAGGTCAGACTTTAGATTTGGAATGTTTCATACGCTTACGTCAGTAAAGGAAAATCTTAATGCGATTTTTTTGAAGTCTTAATACTCGTGTAATAATATATAATTTGTACAAATAGTTAGTCGGGACAGAAAAAAATTTTACCATACAAAAAAAAAACCATTTAACACACGTGTTATGCCGGGTAATTCAGTTAGAAAAAAATATAAATGAACATATAACAGTTGACGAACGGGTTATGATTATTGACTTAAAATAGCAAAAATCGGATTATTCCTATTTATCATAATTAATCTGCTTGTGTAGTAAACGTAAATAAATAATAAATCACAAATATAAGCACATTTATTAATGTTTAATTAAATTGTGAAATCACATTTCATTATAAAATATGGCGATGAAACTTACTACTCGTCTATTTATTTCATTCGTTAACGCTTTTTATGATTATTATAGTGTTATATGAATTCTGGCATTATTATTGAGATCATTAAACACATAAATTTTAAATAATTCTAGTAAAAACACTTTGTTACAAATCTGTTAGTTGATTCAAAATTTAACTAATATTTAGGAAGGGGTAAATTTTTTAACAATTCCGATTCCTATTGCTATATACATTCGACCAAATCCCTAAAATTAGAAAACCAGCTTAAGCAATGTTTATATACGAGTATATATTCAAATATAAAAGTATAATAAATTTATATAGTTCTAGTGAAATAAATATTTTATGTATATTAATAATTAATAAATAATTGTCAAACCGTCATTCAGATCAAATTACAGAAAAGGAAAATATAAACAGTAAGTATTGACTTGTAACGTACAAGTGTACGTTCGGTTATATTAAATACCTCAAACCCTATAATAATAAACCAAAATTAAAGGAAAGTTATTGAAAATTACGATAAAGTAATACGCTAATCGATTTTAATGGTGTTTACACCATTTTTCGGTAGTTTTTTTTAAGTTATATTTTTGGGCGCTTTTGAGAAAATCGGAAAATAACTTTTCTAAAGTATTAATTAGATGCAATTTGCTACTGGAAACACAAAGTATGACTGTAAGGTCGAAACACTCATTCCGGTACAATTTTTGGGTGCAGACATAAAAAAAACACATCATTGCGAAACTAATATATTCTTCGCTCCGCTTAGAATCAAAAAAATAAATAAATAAATAAATAAAATTTGAGTTTTCTAATACTAACATTAAAAAAAAAGTAAACAATAGAAAAGTTTATTGATTAAATAATAATAATAATAATAATTTAATAAACAATTTTTTAAACTGAATTATTTTAATATATTTTTTCTCCCAATGTTAACTTCAAACTTAATCAGTTAAATTTATTTTTTGTAATCATTTAACTTTTAACTAAAGGCATTTTAGCTAATTTAGTTAAGTTAATTTGTTCCATTAACTTGCTCGCGTTAAGGCTTTTCCACATTGAATACGTCGACGTACTATTTATTAATTCTACATATTTAAATACATTGGATCATAGGCGTGGCCTATGATAGCAGGTGTTGCTGAAATGTTCCAAAAGTCTACAAAAGTTTTATATTTATTTATTTATTTATAATAAATTTAGCACTAATAATAGGTTTTTTCACTATTCTACTATAGTATTATATAATTTATAATTAGATATGTATCATTAAATATACATATTTTCCTTACATTATAATAGCATAAAATAATTAAATTAAACATATATAAAATAACAAATTGAAAACATTACAATATCGAACATATATATATTTATTTATTTATATAATATTACAAGTCTATGATAGTATGACATACCCAAGTAGATAATATTATTTTCCGTTTGTGTAATATATTATCACGAATCTTTCTAAATGGAAGGAAATCTAATTTTTGAAGTCAAAAAGAGACACCAGTTTTTTATGATAAAAGTTTGGGAACATATAAAAGTTCAAAGAACCTTGTTTAAGTACTGTTACTGTAATTTAAATTATAAATAAATATATAGAAGATTTCTTAAAAAAAAAAATATAAAAAATATTATAAAAGCAATAGATTTTAATAAAATACAAATTTTAACGTCAATAAATATCGAAAAAACTATTTGATATATTTTCCGACAGGTGAAATGGACCAATCAGCAACATGGTTTCTATTGCGCGTCTAGTCGGTCTATTGTATCTGACTGCTTGTATTTATTTAATTTTCACTTGTTGCAGTGCAGATTTTAGAATTTTCATAAAGTGTTTCGGTTATTAAAAAATTACGAAGAATACAATATTATGTCAATGTAATACTTGTGGAAAATGCTAAATTGACTTTAATATTTTTAAGTAGTACTCATCATTTGTGTGAAGTAAGTAATAGGTACCAAAAGCATTTTCTACAATGCGCTGGATCTCACGATATTCGGTAATTGGCTGACTCGTTCACGTTCGGTTAAACTTTTCCCGAGGGGGGAGGGGGGAATGATCATATTTACAAGTAATAGGTGTTCTTTAGAAATAGAAGAAGAAAGAAACTTTTAGCGACGGATACTAATACGCATATTTAGTATGAGACTCGGGTCCATTGTTTCGAACGCATAATTTTGACATAATCACAGTACATCGACGTATTTAGTGTGATGGGAGAAAAGCCTTTAATCAATTAAATATTCCCCCTATTATACTTTATTATGGATTTACTAATGAATAAATATATTTTATAATAATAGTATTAAATATATTCAATACGGTATAATATTATAATATGTTTTAATCTTTTATATTATTAATTTAATTGTGCAGTAGATTTCACTGGTGAACAGGCATTCAGTTATATATACAATAATAGTGAGTGATATAATAAAATCTTTTTCATAAGAAATTATTAGTTAATTTGTAAATTATTTGTGCGTATATATGTTTGTGAATTGACTAATAAATAATAATAATAATAATAATAATAATAATAATAATAATAATAATAATAATAATAATAATAATACGATTACCACACGGTGCGTGATTGATACGTAATTTTTATTTAGAGTCTAGAATTATTTAGAAACATTTTTTTTCTCTTTAATTGAATTATTTTACTGTTAAATAATTGAATATATTTTATATAATTTAATTAGGAGTTACCTAACAATTAAAAATCGTATTAAGTACATCGTAGTTATTATAATTTTGTTGGTGTACCTGTTAAACATTTTCATGTATTTAAATTTATACAAGGTGCGGAAAATAACAGATCAAAATAAAATATCATTGTTAAAAACAACATATGTAGAGGCACTTTGTCGAAAAATTGCACTACGTGATTTGCCATTTATGAATAAATTTCAAATAATTTCATTAAAAAAAAAAAATTACATATACCATGCAGCTTATAGATACCAAACTCCCCTCTGATCAAATCACTATAGGTACTTTACTGCAATGGAATCTGAACATTTACAGGAATTCTCGAAACATTCGGAGACGATCGATGGATTTATTTTTATAGCAAATACTGTCCGTTTTAATTATCAGGTCAAGTACAAAAAGGAAGACGTTTCGAGGGAGTTTATATATGTGTAAATTGTAAAATAGAAACAGACAAAATATTTTCACATAACTTGCTTATATTATAGGTGAGAAGCATCTCGAGGTCCTGGAATTCTCGATAATTCCCTTTTACTTTTTTTCGACGCAACTTATAACGTATAAAGTTACGCAACGTAACTTAAAAATGTCCAATTAGTGTCATCATATGGAAATTTTCTTTTTATCTATAACAAAAACATACATAATAATAATAGTTGTTAAACGCGTTGGAATTAAAATGTATAAAGTCCAGTAGTTTTTTACGCGGTAATTATAATTATTATTTTTTTAGTACTTTTGGCTTCTGCAAAAGGAAAAAATAAAGGTAATTGCTTTTTTACAACAAAATATCCTATGTAACTAACTGTACCAATATTAATTGTATTAACTTTAAAAAATAATCTTCACGTAATAAATAGATCAGATATGTTTTTTATGTCCAATATTTTGTTTAAAAAAAAGTATATCGAATACGTATTGTTTTGTGCTCGATGAAGATCTTATCGGAAAAATATCAATTTTTTTAGTTTATTTACGTCAATACATCATTGATGTTTTTGAGGCAGGAACTGCTTGTACGTATTATTATTGTAATTTTATACATTATAATTATAATTTTATGGTGTACAATACCAATGGAATTTAAATAAAACCTTCCAATTTTAGATTACGATTTTAACAAAGTCTTAAATCCAGTGAACTGGTGTATACAACGTACGAATTGATTTAATTTAATACATTTATTTTATAATTTTTGTTCTTACTATTTAAAATACATTCATATTATCCTACTTTTACCCTACACATTGCAAAGTTTTAAATTAAAAGCTAAAACAGAAATCAAATGTTCGTTAGTCAAAAAAAAAAAAAAAATTATTATTATTATTATTATTTATTATTAATGTAATTTGAATCTAACCTAACCACCCTGATTTTTCACTAACTATTAGATAATTATGTTTACCTAAAATAATTTAATACTTAAATTTAATTTTCTGTTACTTAAATATACATTTCGACTATTTCACCTAATTTATACTAAATTTTGATTTCATAAGAATTATATACTGGACATTTAGTCAATATAAATATGATAACCGAAAACTAATAAATTTGTATATATATATATATCTTTCACGCAATCTTTTTATTCTTTTATTTATTTCATTTTTTTTCCTATTCTATTAATCAAAAATTGTTGACATAATTTTTACAATAAAGTATATTGCCTATATTGTTAGTGTATGACATAAAAAAATTTCTATTTTACAATAACTATACGTATAAATATATTTCTTATGAAGGTTTAAAACTGTGTTAATATTTACGATCCTAGGATACATTATTAAACCATGGGAATTTGATTCCTCGGATTATTGTATAAGTAATATAGCTAAAACGATATCATAAATCCAACGATAATTATATAAATTAACAATAAAAATGTTTATAGATAATTTAAAACTAATTGGTTTTGAAGGTAACTTTTAGATTCTGAGAGAAATTAATAACATATATTAGTTTTACAATGGTGTGTTTTTTTATTCACGAACATATTTTATTATTTAAAGAGTCCTTGTATTATGTTAACATACACGTTAAATTATACATAGTTTACACTTTGTTCTATTCGTTTTTCAATTCTCGTACAACTTTCCTGAAACACAATGCAAAACAACATAAATATTACAAACAACTGGTAACATTATTACCATATTCGTTTTAATCATGGAAAATATTCAAAATGTAATAAGCATTAATTAATAATGATAAACTATTAACATCGCTCAGAATCACTTCCTGAATACAATGATTTATCATTACTTTCGAATTCGGAATAATAATACGATCCTATAATTTTTTTCTAAGTAATCCTGTTGTGTTGACATTTGTAGCACACACAGTTCCACACTTTTTTTTATTTTTCTGTTAATTAATTCTACCTATTTGTTTATTGGATCAGTATAGAATTTTTACTAATTATTGTTTTTCAGTTTTTAAAGATTCAAAAACAGCAGCGAAGATGGCATATGAAGAAATAAGTGAGTACCTATGTAACATTCGATCATTTTCATATTTATAATATTATATGTAATTAAATACTCAATTATTATTTAGTATTTTGAATACATACGATACATAACAAACACGTACCATGTTTTCTCAATTAACAATTAAAGTCGATTAATGACTAAAAGTGGGAATCTCACATTATGTCTATTAATTTAATATATAGCTTTACCATTAAAAATATTTTATCTGCATTAGACTTGTATTGAAAAAGAATGGAATGTATCACATATATTTCAATGAAAACAATGCTAATCATACAGATTATGGTGACACTAAAATAAAACCTAATTTGTTTTGTATCTACGTCACAAAAATGGCATTATGAATAGAACAAGTCGTGATATTAAACATTTAACGGTGGCTCTCTTCGCTTTTCAATATTTCAACTTCCATAGTTGGCGGAAAATTGTATTCACATTAAAAAATAATATATATATATATGTATATATTTATATTGTTTTTACTGTTTTTTTTATATTGAAAAAGTTACTACGAGGAATTTAGATCGTACGTAGAACATTTTTTTATATTTTTTTGGTTTGCAAATTTATAATTCTGGCTTGAAATCAATATTATATATAGTCTTATTTATTTTCAATAAAAGAAATAATTAAAATAACAATAAGATGTTTAAATCTGATTAAAACATGGATAATATTTCATCAATTAGGTCTGCCAATTTCTATTCCAATTAGCATAAAAATATAAAATATTTTAAATCCATTATGTGATCATATGCAGATATGTAATTTGATAAAATTTTACGGAAAATTCATTTATAATTGGAAATAATATACAGTGAGCTATACAAAAACTATATGCTACAGTATTATATTTGTAACAATAAAGCAATATAACATCGTTATTCATATATATAATTTTTTTAGGTGTATCAAGAGACTACTATGATTACTTGTTAATTATGATTTATCCACATGTTGGTATGTATCAAATTTTGTACAAAAATATTCAGATATGAAAAATATGGATTTTTGAAGTATACTACATTATAATTCCAGATAATTGTCAAAATATTATATCCTATCATCCGTACACACACACACACAAACAATGTGTGTGTCAATTAAATATCGGGACTGTTTTCATCTTCATCGGATTGTGTACGTTATATTTCTAAATTTCTTCTCCTTTGAAACAGAAAATTATTTTCTTTTGACAGATATATCAAATATAATAATTGTCGTAGTACTAATTTATTGTTATCGAATAAATTGGGTTTATTCGAGACTAATTTGTTAGTTATCGTCACTGTCTTCAAAATAGAACAACATGCAGACATAAAATTTTATTTTAAATCAGGAAAAAGTGCAATTGATGGTTTTAATGATATGAAAAATGTTTACGGGAATCACTATTTATCTCGTACACGGATTTTCGAATGATAGTTCTCGATTTCATGAAAATCGACGAGAATAACTGAAGTTGATCAAAAACCAGAGCGTCCGATTTCAATTCATAATGAAGAAAACATTAACACATTTCGAACTTTGGTGAATGGAGAACGAAAAATTACTAAAAAGCATGTACGTTGAATCACCAAATACTTTTATTAATAATGAAAAAATTATTTGAATAGGAATTAAAATTAGTAATTTAAATTAAAATTGTTTTTAATTTGTTAGCTTTCTGTACTACACAACATCACTTCGGAGCAACAACGACGAAGAATTGATTTTTGCAACGAATTTCTTGACAATATTAAAGGCAACCCATAATTACTAAATCGAATTGTTACTGAGAGTTACTGGGAATTGTTACTGAGAGTGTTGGTGTTGTCAATTACGTTGTTTTATATTATCCTAAATGAAAATGAAATTCGATAACTGTACATTTTTCACTTTTTCACAAAGACACTGATGACGACCAACAATAACAAACTGGTCTCAAATAAATCCAATATAGTCGATGACTATTTGTACGATAACAATTATATAATTACCAATCAAAAGATAAGGATTTTTGAATTCAAAAGAGTATAAATTTATAAATATAACTTTAACAATCCGATCAAGATAAAAAAAAAAATGTCCCGGTATTTAATTGCTACACTATGTGTGTGTGTGTGTGTGTGTATATATGTCGAACAAAAATATCTCAATCGTTTTGTTCATTCGTTCAATTAATAATTTGATCGCTATTTGTGTTAAATTATTATTCCGTATTTTTCTGCGTACATTTATTAATGGTATTTCGGTGTACTGATTGCTAAATACTCAACTACACATGTAGCATACCATAAAATATAATGCCGTTTATTGAAGTGCAATAATCTAACGGTTCTCAAATGATGGTCCAATTGAAAAACAATATATATATATATATATATTTTAATTTAAAAATTAGTGTTACGTCGGACTTGAAAAATATATAAAAGTAAAATCGTATTTTGTATTACGTATAATAAGCAACTTGCTTTGTGCAACTGCATTATACCGAAGACGTCACAACTGGTCAAAGAGGCACACGATCAAGGGACAATATAATGTAGGCGATGATTGAAAATTTTGAAATGTTGTCGCCGGCTTGAGTTGAGTCGGGAACAACTGTTTTAACGCGTATAGTCGCGATCAATTTTAATCCAGAAAGTTTTTCCGTTTATATTTTTTTTTATAACTGATATATTATTATTATTTCACGATATTTTCATTTCATAAAACACTACTAGTATTGCCAGTATTGGTATTTATTTCTAGTATTGGAACGATATTCAATATCGAATACTCATTATAAAACTTGAATAATCTTAATTCATAGGCAATTAACTATGGTAGGTTGGATTAGGTGACAAAGTGTAATGTTCTTACGTAAATATATATATGTATATAAATTTTTTTTCAGTAACTTATAAGTATGCAGTAGGACCAAAAAAGTATTGTGATTCTATTGATAATCCGTTTTCCGATGATCAAATGAAAACCGGCGGTACCTCCGAAGTTCCCATTTACCAATCCTCCAACATGGGTAATGAGTATTATTAAATACTAATACAATGATGACTTTTTAATAAATGTTGACCATTGTGTCGTGAATAGAGAAAGGACGTTGATGACTCGTACATTTTTTCCTACAAACACATACCATTCACTTTTAACCGAAAACTCATTTTATGCCGCCTCTATGATTCAGAATAATATATAAATGTAATTTATTTCATTTCTTTTTTGCGTTTTAAGACATTTTCAGATATAATATTGCATTTTCTTGTTTCTTAACTCAATTCTTTTTATATTTCTACTTCATTTTTTCATATTATACATATGTATTATGTAATTTGTTTGTAATTTTTGTAGATTACAGATCATTTTAGGCCTACAATTTTAGATTCCAGAGAAAAATGTTTACATTTTAAAAATTAATTATATTACTATTAGAGGGTTTATGTTACGATTAGATCAACTGGCGCAAAGGTGTTGTCGTGTCAAACTACACATGTTTTCACAGACACCCCGACGTATAAAATATTATCGAATAAATCCAATAAACGAGATTGAATTCACATTAGCGTTTTATATTTATTTTTTTAATTTTGTGACTCAATTCATAAATCTATCGGTACACATAAAAATCATACAATAATTTTTCAATAAGTATTTTAAATTACTGTAATATTTACGGCGCACATTGGTTTTTGTATTTCTTTTTTACAATTTTTAGGTCATTAAAGCATTTTTTTTATCATCATTATTTTAAACTTTTGGGTCGTCAACATCCTATCAATAGTCATAAGTACTTTTTCATTTCAGTTCGTAAATAATTTATTTTGGAAAATTTCAATGTTTATTTACTCTTTTTTAGATAATTCCGGTGCAATTAATCAAATACCGGTCAATATTCCTCAACAAAATTTTAATTTTCCATATGCTTATAATGCGCACGAAAACGTCCAGAGTAAGTTACTTTTTAAGTAAAAAAAAAAACTCGCTTCTTGAAAAAATGACCAGTCGGCGTCATATGAAACTATACCTAAATTTATCGAGAAAAACTTTTAAAGTTTTTATACTTTTTTTTTATGCGCAATTTTATTATTTTTTAATAAAAATAAATCTACTCAACATTTTTTTTTATATGTCTTCAAAAATATTCAACTTTTTAATGTAATTTTTTTTCAAACTGTTTTATTGTACTGTTAAATAACGTACATAATTGAACCAAAAATTCACAAAGGAATTTTACCGAATAAAAATAGCAGGTATTTTTTTTTAAATTACCATTTTTCAAAAGTAAATCGCGTTTAAATTCAAAACACGTCCGAATAACAACCTCTTTTTCTATATTTTCGTTATTCTACAGGAAAAGATCTACAATATCATAAAAGTTGTATTTTCGTATTTTTCATAATTTCCGAGAAATACGCTGTTAAACGGGATACCCTAAGTTTCGTAATCGTTTAAATTCAAAAAATATTTTTTAACACTGATTTGTTCGGCACCTGTTCATTTTATTATTATTTAAGCGCGGTTTCCACTCGTCACATTTTATGTACGAGTCCACATCCGTGTGTCACTGATACGAATTCTGATGTCTACGTATACATTTTCAGAGAAGTATTTTCATAGTACGAAACGGAGCGCCAACCGTGGTAGACGCGATTGTTTCGGTTTGCTGGCTTTTAGCCATATATATATATATATATAACAACAGTAGGTTGGTAAACAGAGTCAGTTTATGTTCCATACTGCTACGAAGCTTTGATTTTTTTTTAATTTCCTGACAGTACGCTTTTTTAATTTCAGGAGCTCCAAATCGTTTTATATTAATTTCTATAGCAATTTGTTCAATGGCCATTTGTCTTGAATGTATGTTTTTATAAACAGGTAAACTAGTGTTCCACAGAACTTCTAAAAATGAATAAATATTAATAAATTTCATAATTGTATCATTCGACCACTCTCTATTGGACATTTTTCTTTTAATATTATTTAACGAAACGAATGCCGGTCACAAATAATATCAGAAATTCACCAATCGGTATTAAAATCATATTTCGAATGACATTGCGTACGATAATTTTGATACGTGTCGTCCGTGTCAGTAACTAAACGTCTCGTTCGAGACGGGCAGCACGGACGTGGACTCGGATATAAAATCTGACAAGTGGAAACCGCGTTTTAGTTTTTGTTACAATTGTACGATACGTGTGTTTATTACGTACATTTTAACTGTCCTATTAACACCTATTCTCACATCTAGACTCTCGCTCTAACTTATTGATAAGTTAAAAGTAATAAATAGTCTCAAAACGCCAAAGTTATTTGATTCGCCATCCGCTCACATTGCTGACATGCATTTTGTACATTGGTTTTTTAACGGGAATACTCGAACTACAGTAGAAGTGTACAGACGCCGATACCCATGTAGGCATGTTCTCGTAATGGACAAGGCATAATTTTTGACGCCGAACTCAAAGAAGGAATTATAAACTTGTTCACAAGAGATCCAACTAGGAGTGCCCATAGAGTATCAATAAGACTTGGTGTACGAAGAACTTTTGTATAGTGGTTGTTGGAAAAAGAGGGCCTCCATCCGTATTATTATCGCCGATCTCATAATTTAATAGGTCGGAAATAATGTTGCAAGGTATATTTTTTGTACATGGTTTCTTCGTCAAAATTAATGGACTTAATGGAAACTACACTTGTAATTTATTGTTTTTTTCCCCTAATAAAATAAAATAAATATAGTATATTATTTTCATATGATATTCTCAATTATAAATATGTATTAGATACTAAATTGAACAATTTAAAAAATTTAATTTTCTCGTTGAATATCATATATATATACTCGTATATTATATTTGCTATAATATATATGAATCTCAGTCTTTGGCGATGATCATTCATGTTTATTATTATTATTGTTATTATTATTATTTTGAAGAACAAGATTTGGAAGAGAATCAAAAAACTTATCAATATTACAACTTCCTACCGGAATCCTCGTCTACTGCAACTGAAACTAATCCAATTCGCACAACACGGTTGGACATTGATCTAAACGAACCAGGTAATGATTATAGGTTATGTAAATAATAATTTAAAATGAATCAATTATAGTAATATTGTTGCGTGTCGCGTAATTCACTGGTTTGGATGTTCTAGTTTAAAAACGTCGTAAAACGACGGTGTTTATTATTTTATTTTTAAATATTTTTATTACGAGGCAAGACGAGACTCTGTTCACTTATTACGAGTACACGCGACGTTCCCGAAACGGCTGCTGCGACCGATGATCACTACACACGTCAAAATCCACTATACCAAAACCATGACGCGTGTGACGACGAACATAAACAATATTAATATTAAATAAGCGTAGCAAAATATGATGAATTGTTGTTACACAACTTGTTTTTTATTCACTACTCTCCTCTGCGTTTGCTACGCCGTGTTTTATGTAATTAAGATATTATTCGTTATAATAGTTTTAGGATATCATATGGAATTGAAAAATTACTCCATACCATAAATACTCAATTAAAAAAACAAAATTAGAATATTTAATGTTTATATAACTTTTTAAAAACTATTTCCACGTATTCTTAGTTTATGTATCATTACGTTATTTTCTGCCACAGCTCAAAATTAATTTTTTTTTTTTTTTTTTGTTTTTCAGCTCCACAAGAATATGATTATGCTTATGACCATTATAATCCTAGAAATGATACGAACGATAAATGAAGAAGCGTTGATTATAACATAACCACCACAATATTTTGCACTGGTATTGAATTATACTTTTTCTTTCTTTCTGTAACTATTTTATTAAATTAAAAATATTATTATAATTCGTAATAAAATGATTGGAATAATTTTAAGAATTGTATATTTGCAAATGTGACATCAGCGTTTTATCATTCAATAAAAATGTCATTTATCGTGTATTTGTTGTTTGTTTTTTGTACATTTCTAATTTATTGGCTACAATATTAAAAGTGTTATAGGTATAAAAATTAACGACAATTGTAATTACGCACACTTTTTATATTCTATATGGAGCGGGGGGGGGGGTTTAAACATAAAAATATATATTTGCCGGCATCTAAAATATCACAATAATTCATCACGATTTAATCGCGGTCCAATTTCATCAGTAAATGCACGGAGGTATATTACAGTTTATATAGACTATGAGCGGTACAACAGACTATAGTACAACGTCAAGTAATATCAGATTATCTTATATTACCGGATTTGGACAATTCGATTTCTCCCGCTCTTCTACTGGACGACATGGGGCAAATCAGAGTGCGACAGATTGAGTGGAATCGGGATGAACGGTCTTGCCGAACTTAACAATTTGCCGCTGAATTATCGCATTCAGTTTTAACGAGCACTTTTGCAAGGCGCGGCTCGCACTATCGTCGGTTCCTCCCTGAACGCTTAACAAGTTGGGAACAATTTACTAACGGATACCGGACAAGTTTTCGTTTGAGACGTATTATAGGATGTCTGCAGCTGACCCGATGCATAATGTTAACGATAACGATATAAATTATAATGAAGAAGATGTCGCGGAAGAAATTTCAGTACCAGTTGAGGACGACAATCATAACCTTAGAGAAATTTCAATTGTATCGTATAAGTTAAATTATTTTATTTTTACGCTTCTAAACAATGAGCTAAAATACATAAAATGTTAGGAACAATATTGTAATAATGATATGGTTATCATCATAGGCGGAACTACGGCCTGGGGCAACTGGGAAAATGGTCCCCGTATTGGTATAAATGTATATATTTTTCAAGAACATATTGTTGTAAATGTCATAAAACAAATCGGGTATGAAACGCGAAAAAATTTTGAGAAATTAATTATACGTAATAAATGTTATAGTTAAAACTGTGTTTAATAGCATTACGACTGGCCGTCAAAATCATTATCAAAAGTTTTTAATTTGTAGGTATTTATTTGTAGAGAACGTGGCTTGTGAGTCGCCGTATGCGTACACTATGCAGTACGGGTTTTATCATTTTTGCCTATTATGTTTAAATTTCCTAATCGTCTATCGTAATCTGTTCAAATAATACAATTTGATTACAACAATATTAACTATTGAGTTTGAACATAGTGTGGTAGTCGGCAGATGCACAGTGAATTTTAGTTACCTATTACTTACTCATTTGACGACCGTACCTGTATATCGATGAACGGACTGTGGGCGCAGAAGCTTGCATGAATATTAGCTGGTCTTCAACGTGGACAGGTAAATCAATAATTTCATTTTTATTTCTTAGTAGGAGCAGCGCACTTTTTTTTTTATGCTGATTAGACTTATAAGCGCTGGAAAATTAAGCATATCTTTCGACGTTCGATTTTTATATTTGTATTTGTTTTGGGCGTATCAGATTTCCAATGGAAAAAGCGGTTCCTAAATAGCACGTGTGACAAAGTTTATGAATTTAATTATATTTGCGAAATTGCAATCGAACGTCAGAAAGTATGTTTAATTTGCTTGTAGTTTTACATTTGTACAAATAAGGAAATATTTTATTGTTCTTATTATTTTAAATGTAACAATTTACAATGGAATTTTTCGTAAAGTTTCGTGTGTAAAATCAGAAAAATTATCGATAAATTACCGTATTAAAAAAAAACGTGTGTCAACCTCCTCCCTTACACTGGGTATGACAATTGATAGGCGTACAATTGGCTCTCGTTAGTGGCCCGGTCCAATGAAAATGCCTAGTTCCGCCCGTGGTCGCCATATAAACCATGATAGATGTTTAAACGTCCACCGGCTTACTCGAATTTTGTGCACGGTGTGCAATAAATAACACTTGCTTGTTGTGTTACAGGATAACTAACAGCGTATAAATGATCGGGTGTTAAATAAACGGGCGCCGTTCATGCAAATCTTAACATATATAATAACATAAACCGAACAACCGATTAATAAATAGAACAGAAACCGTAATAACGACCTGAGAGTTCCGTCGTTACCCCGGGCCTCAAGACCGGGTTGCGCCGACAACGACTCCGAACAAAAAAAAGAGTTCGTCACGAACGACCGACACGAATTTTACTATCGTATGACACAACACGAGGGGGGGGCGCGTGAAAACGTACACGCGCGCATACACCACGGCGATCGCGGGACTGTACGCAAAAATATTCGCGTCGCATACGAAATTGCCGTTGTGAAATCAACGACGCGCCAAACGCCGAAAACACGCGACGCGTATATCCCATGGGGGTGTCTGAAGCAACTACTAGAATTATACGGCCGAAAACGTCCAACGACGCGGACAATCGCGGATAAATTTGGATATTAATCGAATTAGTTATTTATCAAATAACTATAATTATTTTGTCGTAACAAGATTTAATATTTTTTTGAACGGTTAGATATCGAATACATATTATGTTACCGATACGTGTTGGGATATAAATGTAATTTCATGCGTAAATCGGTAGGCAATACCTAACTCAGTGGTTCCCAACCGGTGGTCCGCGGATGAAGAAATTTAAATTTGAAAAAACGAGCGAAATTGTATTTAAATTTTTTGTTATTTACCTAAAATAAGTGATATAAAGAGGAAGGAGGGGGGGAGATTGAAATCAGGTCGTGGTCCGTGACCGTGGAAATTTTATAAAAATGGTCCGTTCCTTAGTGTTGAGTTGGGAACCGCTGACCTAACTATAACGCATTTGAATTCCAACTGTCCGATTAATATTTAAACGTGACTTACCGTTATGTATCTCCTAAGCCAATCGAGTGACCTGCGAATAGTAGACCGGCATGGTTTAACCGTTTGTTTATTAATTTCTTTTTTTTTTCAAATAAAGATAATATTTGTTATATAGGTAAGTTAAAAAATGCGGTTATTGTAAAGTACGATCGTTTCTCATAATTCTGCGTTGCATGTTTACCCAAATCAAACAAATATGGGTTTATCGCAAACAAATTTGTTATACGACAAATTTTTATTCACGTATAATAATTGTTATTTGAATGTACAAGAAATTATTTGCTCTAGTTGGTTTCTCGACTATAATGTACATCTGATATGTATTGGAATATTTATTCAACTATACATACAGTAATAAATACAAAAACATTTTCAAGACCATAATTTCAATTTGTGATTCGGATAATCTCTAGTTATAGGCCGCAGTTAGACATTCGTATAGCTGATATCTGCAAAAAAAAAAAAAATGAAAACGGTTTTCGCTGATATTTCTAATCTTTTTAGTCTTTTAATAATTGTTACAATTTTTATTGTTGAAAACTCTAATTCCAACGGTGAGTACACGTATTAAATTCCAAATAGAACGTATTAAATTAAAGATGTAAATTACTAATAACGTAGTGATTTTTTTAGATTAATATGGTTTTCTTACATTTAAATTCTACGTGACCATTTCTATGGAGGTCCGTTTTCAAACTTACTATACTTTCAACGGCCTCAAACACTTTTAATGTATTTTTCACACGTTAATAATTTTTTTGTTTGTTTTAATTTGTATTTATAATAATTAATCTCCTTCGCTAAATCATAATTCCAAAAAAAAAAAAAAACATAAAAACGTCAAGTATGATTTAATATAAAAAATTATATTTTTTAATTTTAACGAGCTTTCTTAATGTTTGGAGTGAAGTTTATCTACTTATTTTGTAACCAAGTTTTTTATTTTTGCATATTTATTTGAACAAATATATTTTATCCAAAAACATTGTAAAGTGTTCAGGACTTTAATAAATTTTGTCTTTAAATCCTTCCTGAAACTCGATTATTTCCATTCACGGGCGGCTTAAATAGAGCCGAATAACCTTTGCGGTTTCATTACTCCAACCGCCGTTGGGACGTACAAAAAAACAATTGTTTAAATTTTGTACTATATTCTCAATTTTTTTTAAAATCGGTAAATCTAACTTCAAATTTAGATTTATGATTCTTTATAAAAGTAATGAACTGACTGACGTCAATGTCCTCGTTATCATCAAAAACGGTGTTTAAGTTAGGAAACGTCCATTTTTAACATTTTCACGACATTTTCCTTAAAAAACATTTGATTTCTTTGACGGTAAATGGCTCACTAATTTTCTTTTATAGTTAAATAATAGTTATTATAATTATTATAGTAATATTATTAGTATTATTTTCTATTACTATTGACTAAATATCATCGATTTAATTATGAACAATAAAATGATTAAAACATAATTTGCGTAAAAGTGGCCTACACAATAATTTCATTGGGTTATGTTTAGGATATCATAAATAAAATTAATTCTAATTATGATGAATAAAGTACTTAAAAAATAATTTTAACTAATTTTATTTAATACATCGAAACATGTTAAATAACAATAAAGAAACATTTTCAACAACAATTATTATTTCTAATAATACGTTTTTGTCAAATTAATTTTAGAATGTTTAGGTAAGTATATTTATAATTAGTATAAGTTAACTATATTTAGATAATGATATTTTGTTGAAATTGCAAAAATAATATTTCAATATCAAATATCAGTATTTATATTATTTGTTAAGATTAATTCATATTTCATTAAATGCGGACGGACTTTAATTAAAAACCTAATAATAAATTGTTATTCGAATAGTAATACTAGGAATGTGTGTGTGTGTGTGCGTATATATATATATATATATATATATATTTATTTATTTATTTATTTATTTTTATATGTTTTGTATTTAAATCTTCTTAGTTGAATTTAAAAATTTAATTAATAAAACCACACATTAACACAAATACAAATCTTTGTCTTTTACAATATAATTGTTAACATTTTATACATGTTTACACTTGAATAATGTATACTGATATTATATATATATATACAGATATAATAAATGTACGGTTATTCCAGTCGAATAAACGTTATATTTATATTAATTATTATTATATAATTGTCAAACCATCGTCTAGATGAAATCACTAGAAATGGAAACATAGATAGTGAGTATTTACATACATAGATTTTTAATTCGAATTGTCACATACATAATTATCGTTAGCATAATAGATTTTCAATGATATCGTATATTCAAAACGAAGTTTTCTATTATATATTTTATTGTAGATTTGATTATACATAATCCGTCATTATAATATTAATTTTAAATTGTATAATCTTCTTCATATAGTACGTAGCAATGGCGTAGAAGCATTCCAATATATTTATTTCAACAGTAAGTGGTTTTAAGAAAGATCTTTTTCGCAATTCAATACTCATATATTTGTTTATTTGCAAATTTCTTAAACAACATTATGTTCATTAATTAACCAAGCAATTATGATAATTGATGATATATTTTATTACTTAAATGGAATTAAAATCACAACAAATTCGATAATTCAATTTGATTTTTTGAACTGAATTAAATATAATCAGTGTAATGTAATTTGTTACGAATCACGTTAACAGTGAAGT
The DNA here is from genome assembly GCA_032441825.1 of Chaetogeoica ovagalla. Classification (NCBI taxonomy): domain Eukaryota; kingdom Metazoa; phylum Arthropoda; class Insecta; order Hemiptera; family Aphididae; genus Chaetogeoica; species Chaetogeoica ovagalla. The sequence goes on from CM063744.1 coordinate 4,095,071, forward strand.
CAACGCGAACAATTAAAAATGATCAGACCATAATAGTGGTGTTTATGTATTTGATGAATTGAAATTTCTAAAAAAATGCTCTTCAACGTGAAATTTTCATGGTTTTTTCAATTTTTATATAACATTATCCACGTTATGTTTTCGCACTTATGTAGAAAAAAAATAGAACTTTCTAATAAGAAATGACTATTGGTAAAAACATAGATTTCTAGACACGTTGTACACGATGAGCCAATTTTGATTTAATATCAAACTTTTTTTTTTTAAATAAAAAAAAAAAGATTATAACGTGCAGGTTTTTAGTTGTTCTATAGGTTTAATTAAATATTACACACTGCTGCGTAAGATGTACATTCACAGGAATTCGAAACGCAATTCGTGTTCGGCAGTTGGTTATATTTTGATTGTTGAGACGGTTTAAAAAACAAAAAAATAAATAATTATCTACTTAGAAAAAAAGGAGGAAATGACAGGCATTGCGTGGAAGTTTTGAACGCACCGTGAATACTTATATTTTATTAGAACTCACCGTGTAATTGCTAAACAAATGTCATCTTTATGAATTATTTTAAAAGAAAAATTCCTGTTTGATCCAACATGTTTGAATTGCAAAATATGAAAAAATAAAATACATATGAACACACCATTAATTCTTGTCCTGTAAAATCTTAAACACTGTCTCGTGTACTGAAGACCTGATCAGTTCCCGTTTTTCAATCGTAACTTATAAATATTTAACAATCCTAAATTAGTATCTTTATACGAAGTGTCATGAACTTTAAAGAATATATAACACATGACTTACTATATTTACAACGAAACAAGACTACATTTTTTACGCGTACAGTAAACGTACATTTATTTTTGTTGTTTTATTTTTAGTATTCTGGTATGCTGCACATTTAAAAAATAAAAGTAATTCCTTTTTGAATAATAAAATTACCCGTATCGTATCCGCTTTAGATTAATTGACTGTAAAAAATAATTTTCAAACATTGAATATAATAGGGCTTTTTTTTCATTACGATATTTTATTAATTAAAATAATATATGCTAGCATGTGAATAAATTTGACATTTTCCAGCGATTTTACGTCAATATATCATTGATGTCTATAATGCTGGCACGTTGAGTACGTACCACGTCATTGTGATTTTATTAATAAAATTACTAATTTCCCGAAGGCTAATAATCGACCGTTTTTAGATTATCAATTTGACCTAATTCAAAATCCATTGGCTTGGTGTATGGAAAACATAAAATGTACGCAATAATTTTTAATTCATTTATTCCATTATGTTAGATTATAAAATTTTAGAGCGTATTATTACCCGAATGTTGCACTGTCTCGAATGAAAAGTTAGGACGTTAATCAAATGTATTCGTTATAGAATTGTAGCTTGTAATTAATAGACATCAGAATTAATTTTATTAACATTTCGATAACATTTGATTTCCTATAAATGGCGATGTAATACAAAATATTATACTCTATTACCCACAACAGTTACATAATATGTAATAATATATACTGATATTTCAATAACTTTTACTAAACGCGGTTCAATTAGAACGACTGATTATACATATGGATAAATATATATATAAATATAATGATAATCGACAGTTGTGAGACAAAATTTATAAAATTGAATTTATTGTTTTTGTGTGCATAATTTGAAAATTATTTTTGTATCCAAAGTTTACTGTACAAATTTTTCTATATAAATTAATAATTCTAATATGCACATATAATTCTAGATAATAAAACACCAACGCTAAATGTTTTACATATGTCTTGTGATGGTAATTATATAAATATAATTATAGAGAATATAATATTATATAGAGGGGGTCATCATAACATATTATCATTATTAAAGTATTATTATTATTATAATCATTATTTTTATGCTTTGTCTATTAGTAATAAGTTCAATAATTGTTAAGCGATACCACACTTAACAATTTGTTTCATTAAATGGTTCCTTATTAATGATCAGTGTGACTAACGGATGATATTATAACAGAACAATATATCTGATAGTTCGCTGAGTTTAAAATGATTTTTACGATTGTAAACATTGCGTAACATAACACAATGTTATTATTTTATTGTATCAATATATTATTTTATGTAAATTATTTATGATCCCATAATGAAATAAACCATGTTGACAATGATTACGACCAACTGTCTAAAATTATATATATATATTACATAGAATGATATCGCGAATTGATATGAAAAAAATAATTATTTGAATTACGTGTATAATATCAATTAATGTCGCAAATTATTTTTTAATTCTGTTAAAATAACGTAAATTAGATGTTCGAAATAAAATTATCTTAACAACGAAGATGTTTTTAGGTTATATGCATCCAGCAGGTTTTCAAGGTAAGTTCTTTTTTTAAAAAAAAAAACATTAACACTTTTAATTAAAATTAATTGGCACAATATAACAATAATAGATTCATAACAATATAATACAATGATTGGTAAAGCTACCTGTTAATTACGGTCAATTTGGAAATATTGTTTTTTTATATAGAATTTTTTCACATTTTGTTTTTCAGTAAATAATACTTCTGAAACAGCAATCAAATATGCATATTATGTTTTAGGTGAGTATATAACATTTAATTATATTATCTAAATAAGTATTAAATTATATATATATATAGAATATTAATATTACAAAAAACGAACAATAATTATTGCGTAAAACAATATTTTGTCTATGGGTCATTCCATGTCAAATCAACCAATACATAAAACCATGATGGCATGGATTTGATTCGTTTTTGGTATATATATATATACCTTACTATGAGTCATTTGAAAATTAATTTTTATAATTGTTTTTCTACTTATAGTTTTTAAAATATTGATTTTTTAAAGTAGCTGAAAACCCTCAAAATCCATTAATAATCATAAGCTTAAATGATAATTACTGGATGCATATAACAGTTAGAGACATGGGACTGGTGTCATTTGACAAGAACTGTGTCATGCTTTAGACATTCTGAGATGAAAATAAAACTCTTATGTTTTAGTTTATCATTATATTTATAGTATACAACAAATGGGTGAACAGTGCCTGAATTGAATTATTCCAATGGTATGACTGAGCTTCGTCTTGCAGAACGAATGAATAGTTTTCAGCAAAATCACACGTGATTACGGCTTCGTTAGGATAAAGCGTAGTTTTTTCTCTGCAAAAAAATGTAGATTGTTGTTTGACAATGAAATCATGCTTCTTCAAGATGAAATGCTTGGCTGAAAAATCCTCAACAAAATCCTCAGTAGTCTTACAAATAGTCTCAAATGAACAGCGGTCTACCGTGCCATGTTTTATGTCTGTTGTGTCATGTTGTATATCAAATAAAAGCCCTATTTATATGTTTTTAAATGACAACGGTCCCGTGTCTCTAACTGTTATATATATATCAAGTAGTTAGCATTTAAGCATATGATTTTTAACGGATATTTGAGTTTCCGACCACTTTAAAAATTCCATGTCTTAAAAACTAGTGGTAAAAAAAAATTGAAAAAATATATTTTTTTAATGTCTCATAGTAAAGTACAAAGGTATAACAAATAAACCAAATCCATTACACCAAGTTGTAAAATGTATTTATTATTAGGTAATTTGACATGGGAATGACCCCTATACAAATACACGTGTTTGGCCACTCGGTATTCGTTCGTGATTTTTAACAAATATTTTGTTGTTGCAAACCGTATAAGTATTGAAAAATAAAATAAATAATAGCATATGCGCGGTGTGTTGTACAGTCACTTGGTGGATCGACGTACAATATAAAATATGTAACAAATATTATAATTATTGCATAATATTAAGGTTTTTATTATTGATTTAAAACTTTATATCGATATCGAATAACATAATACATGTTTAAAAAAATGCCATTAGACATTAGCGATATTATACGTATGTTATTAATAATACATAACACATAATAATGGCTATAAATGATCTGAACGGGAAATCATATTCAAAATGCCAATGTGAATAGCCCAACAATCGAAATGAAAAATATAAACATGTCAAAATTAACGCGTTTCACTCGACAATATAATTTCAAATTGATTTGTGGGTTTTATCGACGCTCAGACCGGCCAGCTGCTAGCGAAACTATACCTATGCGCGTGAAAAATGTGTTTCAATAATACAGTCGACTCTCGGTGACTCGGAGTTCACAAGCCATCTAAATATTATAAAAATATTCGTTTATTTTATACATTATTCTCTGCAATTCAATTTTCTAAACAACCGAGTAGTGGTTTGAATAAATCTTCCATCATACCTTTATTCATTGCCATCGATATATTTACCTGATGTTTTTAATGCAAGTATCATCGCTCCTTCACTTTTATGGTGGAGGATGGGTCTATTTGTGGATCTTCGACTTCTTCGTTATCAATATCCTTCTATAGAATAAAACAAATCGTTCAATAAATTTATTTCCGCAATAATATGCAATGATTATTTATTATCGACAAGCTCTCGGGAAAAAATAAATATTATTTTGCTAAAAATAAACGAATTAAAAATCCAAATTCAGTACTTTTCTTTTTAAAGTACATATATACATTTTATATTGTATTTTTTTTTTTTTTTTTTTTTTTTTTTTTGAACATTTTTATAGGAAGAAAAAAAATAGGTGGTATGTATTTGATATTCCGATCTGAAAATTTTTTAATTTTTATTCTGAATGTGAAAACAAATATTATCAGCTAATAAAATAATTTCAGCCTGAGATTAAAACACGACGTTATATAGAATATTATATAATCATTTTCTAAAGGAGTAACTTATTTTTAGAAAAGAAAAGCGATTTTAAAATTTGATAAAAAACATATTATATATTAAATCCACAAATTCTCCCGATTCCAATTTCATTTGACGTAACACATTTGGCGTATAATAATATTTTATTTTCAGAATTTGTTCAAAAATACTATATATACTTGTTTGAATCAATTTATTCGCATATCGGTACGTATTCATTATCTTATACGAATAATTACAGATATAGAGAGAATATGGAATTTCTATAGTTTAAAATTCCAAATAGTATAAACAGTGTACATATCATATTTCTGTATTATAATATGTAAGTACCTAGGTGAATTCTATTTAGTCGAAATCGTCGTTTGTCTCAGACCAATTTCCCCCGTACCTTTATTACGCATTAAATGTAGTAATGGAAAAAAAATCGCGTTTAAAAAAAAACGCGTTTTCAATAATTGTTCTCTCAAAATGCGCTAAATTTTTTTCTTTTTTTTTTGAATATTTCTAAATGTCTATTATATATCGATAAGTTTATTTTTATTTTTTATATCGATAAGTTTATTTTTTTTATTATTAATTTCTTAGATATATGTATATATATATTTATTTATTTTTTATCATTAAAAACTGCAATTGCGTCAGTATTGAATGTTGTTCAATTTCATTTTAAAATTTCTATTTTAAAACCAATTAACACTTCAATTATTATCAACCGTAAGAAGTAATAATTATTTTAAATACATTGTTTTCAGTTACGACCAATATATTAGGACCAACAGCGTATTGTGATCCTGATTATCAACGTAATTTGCCTGTTGCGTATTCCAGCTATCTTATTAACCCCGTTGACTCCATCGAATACATTTTTGGTAATGAATAATATCAATAACAATAACAATAATAATAATAACGATAATAATAATAATAATAATAATAACAATAATAATAATATACAATCAAGGCGATTGATTACAATTTGTCGATTGGTTCTCGTGGACATAGTTCTCCAGTAATATTGTTTTTGAATCACTAACGTTTAATAATCTTCAGTACACAACATTGATTGGCGGCCGTTCGTAGGAGTTTTCAAATAAGAACGCGGCGGACGAAAACCGGTCGGAACTCGCGTCCGTCCGACTCGCGGCAATTGGTCTGCACGCACGGCGGCGTCTACAGTAACCGACCAATTACGGAACAGTTACTACTCATTTTTTGTGGTAATGATTTGTTTTTCCGCCGTTGATGACTGTGCGCGACGTATAAGAGAAATCCCATAAAGGCGATTAAATAACAAAATTAAATAACAGTCCTTAAATAATAACAAAACTGGTTACCGCCCCTACCGCTGTTCCCGCCTTCGAACGACGAGTCGCCGCCGACCGACGACGAATCAGTCGTCAAACGGTGTCGTTTACGACACCGGATTATTTTAAAAATTCAAACAAATCATTTTCCAACGGATTTCAATCCCAATTCGATAAATTATTTTTTGTCATTCCTATATAGCTCCCCCAACATTTAAATGTTCCTCCTTGGCTGCTATTTACTTGTTCTAATAATTTCATTGAATTTATATCGCGATAAATCCCCTACAACTTTGAATGGGAATATAATACTTAATACTATTGTGAGTTCGGTGACGGATTTGAGAGCGCTTTTCTTGTATTTCCGCGTCTTTACGAAATTTCGACAAAAATTTGGAAAAATACACAAATACCTAACAAAATTTCGTGTCAGTATATTCAGTACAGTCTTGATAAATGAAAAAATGCGAGTAAAAACGAATATTCTTTTAAAACACTCAATAAAAATTTTTTAAAAATTCGCCTCCTCATACGTCGTGATATTCAGTTCCGCCGATGGTTCGGACCTATGGTTCGATTTTCGCGTTCACCCGCCGCGAACGAATGTCGGTACCGCGATTGCGACGTTAGCATTTACCGTGACGTGATATTTCAATTATTATTGCGTTGTATGTAAAATAATTAATAATCGTATAATAATTGACAATCCTGACAAGACGTGAATGCGCATTAAAACTGAAACATAAGTATAATAAAAACCGTATAAACGTGTCAAATATTAAAATTTTAATTTTCAATAGTGGATGAGTTATGTAGGACTTTTATTGACATTATTTCTGACTACAATAATATGCATATATATATATATATATAAAATACTTGCGCTGTAAGAGTTAATTTAAATGTACACTTTTCTTTGTTAAAACCAAACAAGAAACAACGTTTAGAAATGTATTCAACAAAGATTACAATATTAATTTCTAATAATGTATTTTTGTTCAATTCATTTTAGATTGCTTAAGTAAGATGTCGATGATTTATTACCGTACATATTAGTATGTAATATACACAGTTATGTTAATAATTGTAACAACGCGTCACGTAAATAATCAGAGGCAAGATTGGATAAGGCGACAAAAATATAATTTCAATTTCTAATATTATACGTTTATAAGATATTATTTTGTCGTAACGAGTTTTATCCGTATGAAAATTTTTTCGTTATAAATAAAAATGAATTGAACAAACGATTGACTAATAGATGGCGTTTATAAATCCTCAATTTTTTTTTCCATATGCTAACGTAACGCACATTTTTCTCGTCCGTACAAAAATATTACGGTTAGGTTAATAGTCTAATATCATTCAATAGGTCGATCTCACCCGGGTTTTCTTTTTATATTACATTTTTATTTACGACAATAAATAATAATTCTTATTCATACTAATAATAATTATATGTATACAACAATAAAAATGATTATAATATTATAATTAGGGAAAAGTTCAATATTAACAGTTGAATTTCTTACTAAAATACTTTACTATATTATTATCCATTCATCATTTAGATCAAATCGTAAATATTGGAGAAATGGATAGTACGTACTTGTTTTATTCAACAACCTTATGTTTATGTTTGTAATAATATGTTCTTGTAATCGTTTATTTGCGTGTAAAATATATATCAGTGACATCGTATTATAAAACATATTTAACCAGAAATTATCTTTAATGTGTCAAAATTTACGTATCATCGATAATATCGGTGGCTCTTGGAGTTCGCAAATCAAATATTATTATATCCCATTTCCCATTTCACACTTTCGTAGATTATCACTCCATATATTTAATGTATGTACTTCGGCGTTTACCATTTCGCCATTCGTGATATTTCGATGTAAAAAGTATATGTATGATGTGGAATTATGTGAAAATTATATTTGCATTATGCTATGCGGATAACAGATTTAGCCCTTTCCGTAAATTTACCCGCTATAAATTTTACCCTCAATAAACTTCGTAACCAAAAGCCGCGTCTTCAAACACCTCCCACGTACTACGTGTAAATGCACGTCGACTTTGTCACGGGTCTCTCTGAAGCTATCACTGACGCATGACGCTCAGCGTCTAAAAGCCGGCATGCCCGAGTTTGCTCTAATGTCTCAGCGGCCCTTTGGACTGCGCGACGTTTGGTATCTAAAAGTCGTCGCGCTTGAATTTGCTCTACAGTTTAAGCTACTCTTTGAATTGCGAGACGCTCGACATCTAAAGACATTTGAGTCTACTCCTCAGATTCTTGTCTTCTAGCGACTTTCACAACGCGAACACTGCTAGCGTATCTACGCGCTAGATAAGATTTGCATTTTTGCGCGGTATGTCGAAATAAAAAAATGGGCGAAATATTTACCAAAAAAAAAAAAAAAAAAAAAAACATGGAAAAACTACCGGTATTTTACCGAAGAACGCATTAACGAAAGCAAAAAAATTCCTGTGAATACAACATGCGACCGTTCCGTTTAGATTAATATTTCATTACAATTGTTTTTCGTACACACAAGTACACACATCTTACGACAGTCGAACAAATTCAAATAATATTATAATGAATAATAATAATAATAATTACAATACAATAATTAATGTATTAGCATTTGATATGGGTACAAGATTATTATTACTATATATATATTAGGGTTGTTATAAAACGTATAACGCGCGACCACGAACTTTTATCTCCTGTTTCAACTCCTTCAAGCCTTTTTTCCTTTTTTTTCGCGACATAAGATAGCCGATATGTCCTTCTCTAAGATCTAAAGGGGCGGATTCACACGCGTCAGTTAAAACGTTCATTACGACTGATTCATTGACGATCCCATAAACTAAACAGATATCTCACACGGTTCAATGAAAAACCTAAACATTCGTAATGAATAGTCATCGTATGGCATTGTTCACACGCGGTTGTTTTCATCTGTTTTTCGTAATACCTACTTGTAATATTTTTCGATAGCGAATTCACAAAAATCTTTAATGCGAACTAATGCTCTCAAATATCAAAATAACTACAAAATATATTAAACCAATTTAAAAATAAAAAAACACGAAAACGGTGTGTCGGGATATGGGTTACAAGACGAGATACGTTGGGCGCTAGTGAACGGTCCAATGAAAAAACTTTTTAAATGAATAAAATGATATAAGCGTCGTACGTGCACACCTTTTCATATGACGCAACACTGATCATTAAAAACGATCAAAACTATAAATAATTTCGTACTCGATTGAAAATCTTTTTTCATGACACAGTCCGGATGAAACAAGTCTTCACACGTTCACAACGTGTTCAATTTCGATGAATCAGTCATAATTAACGTTTTGACTGGCACGTGTGAACTCAGCATAATCTGTCTCTGTATCGAATTTCGTCAACATCGATTCAATGGTTTACGAGTGAAAGCGTAACGGATTTTGACATTTATAATATTATATATATATATACGTATATATATACTAACTTTTTATTTTTTCTCTATGTAGTAGACTACAATGGCGCAGAAGCGTTTGAATTCATGTATTTGAACTGTGAGTATTTAAATAATGTTTTTTCCATTATTAAGTATAAGTCAATTTTAAAATGAACTGAACACTATTAATTTATAAATTGATTAATTATAATAATACGATTACCACGTCGTGTTGATATTTCATTACAGATATTTGAAATTTTTATTACGTACCTACTACAAATTTAATATTGAATTCTTTTAAAAAATTCAATTAACTTAGAATGTAGTGATTAAATGTAATTTAGATTAAAGGTATAGTAATTAACTAAAAAAAAAAAATCATAATTTTTGAGTTGATATTGATTTGATGTAAGTGTGCGATGTGATGGAAATCTCGCGTTAATTATAGCGCGAATATACAAATACGCCTACAAGTTGTTTATGTGTACCTATATATAATTATATTATTATAATTTTTTTTTTTTTTAGTAAATTTATGTAATACAAAAACTAAAAACAAAGGTAATTTCTTTTCCGTGACATCGTAACCCGTAATATAAGGACATTTTTCTTTTTTTTTTATATATAAGTATAATTGTAAGAATTTGTTAGTCATTAGCACTTGGCAATGATTATGAATATATTTTTAATATTTATCGTATTGGAGACAATGTATAGTAATTTGATAAAAAAAAAATAACTTCCAGAAATTATGGTTTCTCAAAATTAAGTGGTCAATTTTATTGTGACGACCGAATGAGAATCGATAATAAAAAGAATACCTTGATGACCATCACGTTTATAAATTACAAAAAATAATTTTCAACAATTAAGTAGGTTATGCGTATGTTTTACAAATCGGAAATTTTATTAAGATATTGCGGTGGCGGATCCATGGGGGTAGGGAAGTTGGTGGATAAAACCTCTCCCAAAAATCAGGAGAAAGTTACAATTAATTATAATAATAATAATAATAATAATAATATAAGTTTAGAAAACAATTTTTTTTTAGAAAAATTCGCATTGTTTCGCTCAGAAGTTTGTGGGTCAAAATAGAACAACGAGTTATTTTTTCAAAAATATAAAAATAATTTTTGAGATTTAAATAACGAATAAATCACTTGTACATTTGCACGCTTACACGTGTCCATCACACAGTAAGATGTGCTATCACATATCACAATGATGTGTAAGGTTGGGAAAAGTAAAGTGATTTACGGCATCGAACCAGAGAATGCGATGCAATATTGTAATGTCATTTACATTCAGCACACTTCAGCGGCAGTGAGCATGAAAGCGGCAATGCGAATGTGCGGACACGTCACTCGCGCTGACCATACTACCGATATTGTCGCTGCTCGACGCTCCCGTCAACAGCGGTAAATCGAGCAACGCTAGCGCGATTACGTGTTTACGCATTCTGTTCGAACTGATTTGGTTAGGTTCGAACGGATTACAACGTAACTCGTTCGAACAGAATGTAATCGCGCTCGTGCTGCCGATTAGGTCACTGCACAAATTAGCAGGACAATATGAACACTCCACCTCTACATTTAACGCTGTCACTGAAGTATTTCTGATGGCTGAATGTAATTACTATAAAAATATGTTAAGGGACAACATTTTCCGTAAACCCCCACCCATTCTAAAAAAAAGTTCTGGGCCCGCCGTTGGGACATTGTATATTATCATGTGCTCTCAATGAAAAAAATTTGAAATTTTTTTTTTTTCAGTCATTTTACACGAATATATGCACGATATCTACTATACAGCCACTTTGAGTATGAATCGTTATTAATATTTAATCAAAACATTAACTAATATATTAGCCTATGACGAAGTTTCATACGAGCACAATGATTTTCATATGAAATCGTCCGTTTTTCAGATTATGATTTTGAACAGCTTGAGTCTCCAATGCATTGGTGTGAGCCAATCATAAAGAGTACGCATTAATTTTTAATAATACATTTCGTAAAATATTTGAAATTTTAGATTATACTATTTAAAATGTATTACTAAACAATGCACGGTCTTAAACTTCACAAAACCGTAGAGTTGAAACGGGGTACACGAACCGATAGCGAACGAAACGAACGGTCCTTTTCGAAGACCATAGATATCGCCATTTCGCTAAATGGTTCTATAAAAAAAAAAAAGAAAAAAACCAAAGGTGATGTCTCACATAGTGATGGAATCAATAATCGAAATATCGAAACGGTCACGAACCGTAAGAACGCGCAGTAATAAAGAGCGTGATTGGAAGATCTGGTTAAGACAACAACACGAATAATACGACGGACACCAAGACAAACCGAAGTGATATACAAAGGAGAAAAGAGTCACAACCACTATGGGACGTCTTGGACAATCTTATGAATGACAATCCTACAAATTTATTGTTTATTTATATTATATTTTTAATTTAACTCTCTATTTCCAACACAAGATTTACTTATAGATTATTAAAAAAAACATTCAGATTTGTTATTTGATTTCCGTTAATAAATAAATACAGTAATACATTAATAAACAACTGTATACTTTATCAATTGGCAAATATAAAAAGAATTCGCTTATCTATATAATAAAGATATTTTACTCTGCAAGTATAAAAGTATACACTTCATAATTTATACTTAAATTGATTTAATTAATCATCACGCATGGTTTTGCAAATAAATATTTTTTTTATACATTTGAAAATCGTAAATTTAATACTAATTTTTATGATCTTAGGCCTTGTTCGATTATCACGTTTTAAAACTATAGCTGAGAATTGTGACAGTAATTATACAAATAAGACGATATTATAAATTTATTAATTTATGTACAATTTCTTTTTAATAATAATACATTTTTCAGGTCATTTGCGTAAATCTCGTTTTGTTAGTAAGTAATTATTGGATTTTAAACAAAGCGACGTTGGTTTTACGATATGATATTATTTTTTTTCTACGAATTTGTTTTTTTTTTTTATATACAAGTAATGGTAATTATTGACACTTGTTGCGTTCAAATTGTAAATTGTATCTAATTAGTACTTTATTTGACATGTTTGTCAATTTTCTTATGAATTTTCTATAATGTAATTCAAAACAATAAAAAAATTGCGAAAAAAAACTGTTCTATTTGGACGTTAATGATATTTCTCGTATTTCTTAAAAGATCAAAATTTTATACAAGTTTAGATAATAATAATAATAATAATAATTAAAATTGTTATATTATTTAAATATTTATATTATTGGTTCAAAACTGTGTTTCGAATACAATGATTTATCATTGTTTTCAAATTAAAAATATTAATAGAATACAACAAAATATCTTTCTAAGCAACCCGTATCAATCAATATGCATAGAACGCGAAATTTCTTTATATTTTTGAAATTTTCTTTGTAAACACTTTCTCTTGTAGAAAAAAGAGTCTGATTTATCTGAAGGTAGAAAATTGTTAAATAGAAAATCTAGTTGGTATATTTTTCTGCGCTAACATAATAAAACGTAAAAAATAAATAAATTACAATATATGACCTTCATTGAAGCTACTTGTTTATTTATTTACGGTCAATTGGAATATTGTTTAAATTGAATATTTACTCGATATTTGTTTTTTCCTCTGTTTTAGGTGAAGACAGTTCTAAATTAGCACTATATCATAGTTATTTTAATCTATGTTGGTATACAATAATTTATTATATTTCTAAATAAATTATATTTCATACACAAAATATTATATTTTACTAACAATCATTATTTAATATTTTGAGCATAATGATACAACAATTACCATGTATCGTATCATTTTTATTGAACACAGCACAATCACAATTACCACTAATCAAAAAGCATTTTTAGTAGATTTAAAAAAAAAAAAAAATATATATATACACTAGTTCTGATATTGGTAATTGCCGAATTCATTATCGGAACATCATTTTAAAAATGTATTCAATCGATTTTTATCAAACAATCATTTATGACTAAATATGTAAAATTTTCATTTGATTATTAAATTTATTAATATTTCAATTTCCTAATTTGAATGTTTCAAAGTTTAATTCATAAATTATTGTTTATATCGTAAAATTATAAAATAAAACACACACACACACACACATTTCAATGAAACTAATATGTACATTCGTACGGATGACCGCAAAGTTAAAATTTTCAGTCATAGACACTATCAACACTTCATGATGAATCAAATTCTTAATAGTCAATACATTTTTCAATAATCACATTGCATGGCTCACAAAATATTGTACATACATTTAAATTCATAAATATTTGTATTGTTTTTGTTTTTTTTTTTTAGTAAATGAAAATATCAATAAGGATAAATTTAGTACGTAACGTCTTTTTTTTTTCTTTAAATATTCTTATATGAAAAATTATTCTGGTGCCGAATGCCGTAATAAATTATTTCCTAATGTACAAATTTCAGTACGAGATTAACATTGTGTATAGAATATTTGGCGTACATTATTTACAAAGTAGAAAATCGAAACGTGTATTGTATCATATCAATAAAATATTCCATTTCGATTTTATTTAACACAATATAGATTTTTGTTTATACAATTATACTTTCACCGTTCTACGTGGCACTTAACCGTGTGTTCGTTTGAAAACGAAGATGATGTTTTTTTTTTTTGATAATCACGTTCCTTTTTATTTCGCAATTAAACCAGTATATATATATAAATATTGTAGACATTTACATGTTTTGACCTGGAAGTACTACTTTAATGAGTGATCGAGTCAATCTTTATTACAATTTAAAAGGGTTAAATTAATTAAATATATAGATCTTTGGAAAAGGAGATGAATCGGTGGGGTCGTGACACGAAGGACATTAGCGGTCCTGATGTTGACTTTACTCGGGATCTGGAATGAGCAAGCTCACATAACCGTCTCTGATGGTGACAGGAGGTTAAGGGAAATGACGTGGTAGTTTTAACAAGAACCTGTCAAGGTGTTTTTTTTTTTTATATATATAAACAAAATTATTAAAAGAAAAAAACATAATATTGATAATATAGAATAATGATTATTATTATAATAATGTGTTACGAATAAAACATAGTAATAAATGTTTAATTATAAAAAAAACCAACAATTTTAGTAAGTTTACTGTAACATAATAATAAAATATTATGCTATTCTGCGGATATATGGTCGCGATGACGACGTGCTGGTCTGACGAACGAACGGATTTGAACTATTCTTTCCAATACAAAACTGTATTGGATACAAACCATTTTGGGGTCAAGGAGTTGTTTTTGATTTTGGGTGCTTAGCTCTCAGCGCCCACCAAATTTTGCTTATATTGCTGGCACGTATACAGTAGCGTGAATGATAACACCGGATGTTTCTCTGTCGAGTGACATACGTCACTGTACACTGATTCGTACTGGCGGAGTGAGCAGGAACGCTTGTAAGTTTGCCGATTTGAATTGTCTATTTCAGTGGTTGATTGTTTCTTGAAGACTAATATTAGTTTTTGCCATTATTTGATGGTGGCATAGTGATACACGGCCCACTCGCTGTTCGTTTTGTAGTGGATAGCAGAAAGCATTGGATTAGTCGAGAACTATAACTCTCGTACATAACGTTAAATACAATAAAACATTAATAATATTTTTATATTATTTTTGTTTTTTTTTTTAGTAGTGGGACGAACGTACTACGAGTACTTGCTTAAAACATTTATAGTAAATATTAGTAGGTATCAAATTTTACTCGAATAATAATTACAGTTTAAAAAATATATAGATTTTTATTATGTAAAAAAAAAAAAAAAAAAAATTATACAAAACACTAAGAAAATACCAATCGATAAATTATATTTTATATATTTAAAACATTTATATGATATATATATATATACTAATTGTAATGTGGTTTCCACTTATCTCATAAACCACTGCACTTTTTTTTCTTTCAAATCTAAAAAAAATTTATCATTTATTAATAGGAGATGCAACAATAAATTTTCCCAATTAATAAAGATAATATTAATAGAAATTAGAACACTATTCTATATTGAATATTATGTAATTTCATGTTTAAAATATCAAGCTTGGGACAACCTTTCTCAATCTTAATTCATAAATGACTAATTAATTATCGCAATGGTTCAAATATATGTTTTTTTCTTTTACTGAAGACCCTGAAGCAAAAGGACCGAGAGAGTTTTGCGATCCTAATAATCGTCTCAACGCACCATTATTAAATACGTCTGGTAATCAAATTGCCACCAATTACAACATGGATCAATCCCAAATTGCAGGTAATTATTAATTGTACGGCGAGAACAAAATAACAAATGATGTTACAGACATGTATCCGCCACAGAAATAGTGCTAAATTTATCATGCGTAAATTAATTATTTTGTAATTTTGGACAATTAGAGTAAAAATTAAATAGACCTTATATAATACTGTCTTAGGACCAACTTTGTCATATTCCCCTTCTACGAAACATAAAGTCTCAAATTAACACTGATACCTCTCACATCTGTCACACTGTCTTTGGCAGAATCAGTGTTGGAACACGTTTGATATCAATATCAGAATTACAACGTTATAAAATCTATTAATATTCATTACGGTGTGTTCACAAACTTAATTAGACAATTGTGATTTTGTATAATTTAATTGCCAATATTTCATTGACTTGGTGTGTTGTAATTGTGTTCATTGTGTTTTTAGAATCTTCCGGCGCTCATTATTCGGATCAGTATCAGAATCCTTATGAGTATTCCCACTTACCATTGGAATCTACATCTGCTATGAATGATATAAATACTATCAGCGGAAATCGGTTCGATATTGACTTAAACCAATCAGGTAATGATGAAAAATACATTGTATGTTTTTAGTTTTAAACGGAAAACAATAATTGTCCGATACAGTTTTATTTTTTTCAATAGTACTCAAAGAGATAGTTTTCCATAATATTTTATACTTTTGTTGTACCAATAAAAATCCTATATGGATTAACACCCACTATAAGAAAAGTTATATGCTTTTCAGTTTTTGATCTAGCACAGCGGTCACGACCGTGGTATATTATAATATTTATTATGAATACATTTAATTCTATCTAAATAATTAATTTATTTAGAAAGACCTTATTTTGAGATAAAAATCCCTGACATATATAAATATATGCATTCAGAGTGGCATTTATTTTTAATTTTTCAACACCACAATAAGAACACATTTTTAATATTGATTATTATGTAACTTTATTTTACTATATTATGTCATTGACAAACATGACATTTTAAACCCAAATTCATAAATAATTAGCTCGGCTAGTGTTTAATGTACATTATTTTTTTTTTAGTTTATTATGGTACACAAGAAGGAAACCAAAATACTTATCAATATGGAAACCTACCATCGGGATCTGCATCTGCTGCAATTGAAAATAATACTATAGCTATGAACCAGAGTAATATTGATCTAAATCAACCTTCAGGTAATACTGAGTAACACATTGAATATGTCTTATTTACATTTTTATGAATACGAAAATTACTTATGCGAAGTATTTACAAATTATGTAAAGAAAATTTGTCAAAGCATGTACATGTTGCATATTTTCATATGATACTATTGATCTACAACGTCATAATATTATTAACCTATAAGAAGAGTAAAAAAATACTTTTTTTTTTAATCAATCAAAAATCTTAATTTACAATATTATTTAAAATATATATTCTTCCTTCTGATAATATATGCGAAGAGAATTATTTATAAACCAATAAAAAGTGAAAGTACGATAACGACTTAATATACTTTATTAAATCATCTTACGTTCACTATTTTGCATTGAACAAACTAATTATACAAATTCGTTTATGTAATTAAGTTACCTATGATACATTAATATTATTTGAGTCCAATATTTCTGTTTATTCTCAATTCATGTTTTAATCGCCAAATTTCAGCGTAAATCTAATTAATTGTTTTATTATCTTTCAGCTATGGGTCTAGAACAGTTTCCCAATGCTTATTATAATGTTTCCGTTCAACCAACTTCATCAACAATCAATCAAGGCCATGGGTTTGATCTCAATTCTGTCCCTGATGATTATTTAAATAATGACAATTCAAATAAATAAAGTTTCCGTTGACTACATACATTTTTGATGTAACCATATTATTTTACATTGTAATTATTATTTTTTTCTTAAATGTTATCATTGAATTAGAAATAATATTATAATAGTAAAATATAATGTTCAAAATATACATGTTTGTATTTGTAAGGTAAACATTTCACAAATTAATAAATATATTTAACGTTTATTATATATTTGTTTTTTTATTTATTACAAGTAAAAATATTAAGTAAAAATTAATTATAATTTTTCTTAAATTATATTAATTATATTTTATAAATATATAGTCTTCCTTAGAGGACATTACAAAACTAAAATCAACTTTACTTGGATTTAATGTACGTCATTATCTGAAGAATTTGGTGTGGCTCGCATACTTCAATTCGAATTATTCATTTAGATACGAGCGTTTGAAAATATACGTTTGACGTCATAGAGCCAAAGTCTGAACGGCAGCATATGTTCTACGTACGAAAGTGTTTCGGATTAATAGAACAATTTTAGACGCTAAATATATATAATTTTTAATTTTTTTTTTTTTTATATATAATCTGAAATGTGTGTTTATTACACTGGTAAAATTATATTTTTTATATAATTTTTAATCCGTTTCTGTAATATTATTTCTGGTATTTTTCATATTTGTCATTCAGTGACGGTTATAAGGGAGACGATAGATCGATCGCCGCCCCCCCCCCTTGAGATTTGATATTCAGTATATTTCTGACTTAACAGCACCACCGACCTGTATGTTAGTTCAATTATGTTATGGTTAAATGTTATGTTTGGAAACAATAATAACGTAATATGTTGGCTTCAATGTGTTTGACCGATGCACTCGTAGTCTTCTAACTAAATGATCTACTAAATAAACATATTTGCACGTCTATGGTTATTGTTGCTATTTTAATAATAACATTGCTTGGTATATGGGAAATCTCGATGTTTAAATAAAGTTGTTTGCTTTCGCCCAACGATTTAGAATAATAATAATAATCATTAATAGTATTATCGAGATCATCTTGAATCGCGCTTTCGCCCATTCATATAGGTACCTACCCGTTTTTCGAGATCGGGTATAAAAGCGCGTGCCGAGAGGATTTTATTTCTTATTTTTACCATTGCAATGACCGCTTCAGCGACCGAGGTAGAAGACATGCTAAAAAAGCTTCAGTCTTACGATGGTGTCGTCGGTTTCATAGTAATGAACGACGCGGGTCCGTCCGTACATTATCCGAACGATAATCTTTTCAAAACGTTTTTATTTTACAACGGAATTTTTTTCTTTATAGGCATATTCATCAATACGACTTTTGACAATCCGACGTCCGTCCAGTACGTCGGTCTGGTGCAACAGTTGATTGACAAGTGGAATATGGATATCAAAGAAGTCGATTCGAACGCCGAAGTGATGCACTTGAGTTTGTGTTGTAAAAAACACGAGATCCGTATATTTCTGGGTAAGCAACGAATGTCAACCGACGGTCGATTATTTTTTTATTTTTTGCGATGAAAGGATTGTTGCCGATTGGGTTATTTTATGACATTATATCGGACGTGGATTTAAATGAGGTAGACGAAACAACGAGAATGTAGAGGCTGCAGAGACCGCTTGAAGAATTCGATAGGAGCGACAATTAGAAGCCTGTAAATGTGTACGTGTGCCCCCAACGGAGTAGATACGATTTTTTTCTTGTGACGAGAACGGGAGGGGGACGAGTGAGATTCAAAAGAACTTTCTAAAAATAATAAAAATATTTTATTGATTATTTAACTAGTGATTGTTAATAAAAGAAACTTCCTCACCTCCCACAACTACAAAACAAAGTCAACTCTCCGGTTGCGTTATACATCTAACAGTTCTTCCGCATCAATCGATCAATATTGTATCTGTATGGTTTCTATCAAGTGCAGATTTTTCAAGCGATATAGGTAATACCTACATGACTCGGTTAAAGAAAAACTATCGTGTTTTCTCGTGGATAATTGTTTTCCGCAATCGTGTAAAAACAATAATAATCAATTGTTTATATTTTGTGTATATTTTTATATACATACAACATTGTAATGTTCAAGATCCTGCTCGAACAAAAAACCACAACATGAAGTCATCTGAGAATGGAAAGGGATTTTCGATATTTTTGAAAAATGATTACAATTTACAATACACGTATATTTATAGTTCAATAATTTATTGCTTTTAATGTGGCCTGCGGACGGTTCGATATTAAGAAGTACTGTATAGGCAACAGTGGTATTTACTTCATGTTTGTACGCCAGTTAGTGTGTGAAATCATGAATGATCGTTAATGTGAGTATAGTATGGATAAGATTCCAGTACAGCGGCAGCCGTGGGTATCGCACAGGCACATGTCATCAAATAATTTTCTTACGCTTATTGATTTGCTAAACGACCCAAAAGCTAGACAAAATCGTGACACTCGTTTCTGGCCGATTTCAATTTTGAAAACAGATTTGAATTCCTACTCGTGTCTTCTAAGTTTTAATAGCTGCGATTTTTGTTATTCAAACTTGTTGTCGAAATATTATTCGTTGTTAAAAAAAAAAAATTAATTTTTATTTTTTGTTGTCTTTGTCTATCCAACAGACGATATAACAAAATCACACTACGCAAAATTGTAATTTTAGCGTTCAAGGTTCAATTTAAATTTAAAATACATATTGCAAAATTTGAAAAGTGGAATACTTTCGAGAGTGGACTTTTGTAAAATATTTTATAAGAAGCCCATCAGGTTTACTCGAAAATATTCTTCTCTTCAAATTTTTTAATAGGTGTTTAAACTCTAGCAGTGGGCGAGTTAAAAGTATTACGCGTTCAAATCAAAATGTTAACGTTTTAATAACATTTTTCAGATTTGAGAACATTTCGATGAAACGCTTATAAAATTAATAAAATAACATTGTATAACGTTATAATTTATAATAGAGTTTAAAATTCACATATTATTATTATTACCCCGCTAGAAGGTGACCACCCTGGACTTTTTTCAAACCAATATAAATTGTGTAGAATAGATTTTTTTGTTTAATAATAATACATTTAAACTGTATTTATAGTTACTATACTATTATTACCACTGTAGCGATTGTTAATTTAAGAAATAAATTAATGACATGGTAGTATTAAAAAACATTATAAAAAATATATATTTACTATTTTACATAAAATATATACAATAAAAAAAAATTTTAAATTATCATTTACAGAAGATAATTATAAGATGATAATAGTCCACAGTTCTACCGGCTCAAGACCACCAATGTAACGTAAACCATACATTGAACAAACAATTATAGGCATAGTGATGGTCACTATCCAATCGATATTTCGCTCTCACGTTAATGAATATCAGTAATTTTAATATAAATAAAATACTATTATTGTGTACTTTTTTAGAACTATAAGCTATTAATGTCATTGAATTATTAGTTTTAACATAATATATATATATATATAATAAATTAGCACACGTTATAAAAATTAATATATATGAACAAAAAATGCCTAGAGTATTTTATAGTTCAAGAATGTAACAATTAGTTTTGACCATAAGTCAAAGGTTAGTATCACATCATAATGTGAAAGAAGCTCGACCTTAATTGATGTGTTATTTCAACGTACAGTCGAAACTGAATCTAGAGGCCGTATCATAGTACTCTAAAATCCAAATTATATGTTAAAATACAAATGTCACAGATATTTTCAGATATATGTGAACAGTATAACATTGATTTTTAAATAAGAAAAACTAGTATTGTCTAGTACTGACAAAGAGTTGTATAATAAAAATGATTCTAGACATCGTGCGAGTATAAGTATTCGGCTCCATCAATCTCAGACTCTGGTAATGTACTATAAAAAAAAAAAAGTATTTTGAATAATTAAAGTAATTTTTAACAAATTTTGTTAGTACACATTTTTTGGCTGTTTTTAATCGTATATTTATTATTTAAAATCTCCATTCATATAAACATTGTAATTTCATAATATGTTTTATAATATTTTTTTACACAAATTTTACCGTCCATTTTAAAATCTAGCCAAAAACCTACTTTTATCGGTTAAATCGTCTATTAAACGTGAACGGTAAATGAAATATAAGAGCCCAGACCAAGTACAAGCGAATAAAATATTAAATACTTGGTATTTTATGTTTAATAATAATCTTTTTGGTAATTAATAAAAAAAAGTGTTGGTTTTATAATTTGTGACATGTGCCAGTTGGCAAATCCGTGCGAAGCGGCATGCGACGACTGAATGCCGACTATTGTCCTATGTGGACAATGGTATTGCAAATGGCTTAGTCCAACGGCGGCATTCAGCGAAACATTGTGGACGTAACTTTATAATGTATAACAAAGTAGTAAAAACACAGAGGAATTTAAAAAATTAAAAATAAAAATCAAAAGGATTTGTAAAAATAAATAATCAAAAAGATAGAAACAAAAAAAATTATAAGTTAATACTCGTGATAATAAATAAAAAAATATATAAAATAAATATATATATATATATCAAAATGTATAATTAAATATACAATAAAAGCCAAAGAGTATTAAATAAAATAGAATAAAAGAAGGTTGTTATATAAATTATCTTATAACTACCGGTTTCGACAAAAAGTCATCATCAGGTAAAAAAAAAAAAATACAACAACAGAAGAATATAAAAAAATGAAATTGATTATTTAATCAATTTATTTTATATTAATAAAATAAATATAAAATGTATATTTAATTTCTTTTATTTTATATTTTTTATTTATAATGTAATAGAATAATGTGACGGTTTTTTTAATACACACCAAGTACGATTCAATAATATTTTTGGTATAATTCAATCATTGTTTCTGTCCCGGATTTGCTTGATGAAATTATGGCACACAGTAGATACCGCACGTCGATAACATAATTTCGTTATACCGCAGTTACTATATACGTATAGTGTATTGTATAGTGTAACAAAATGGTCCGTTTTGTTGTTTATCACTTGTGTCGCGCGCAAACGTTACAAACAACACAAGGTGTTCGGGCCGGGAGCTCTAAAAACATTAGTACGCTTACCCAGACACCACCGAAAATAAAATATTATTATATACAATAAATAATAGCTCCGATTAGACAGTAATTAACCGTGTATTTTTTAACAACAAATGAATAATTTGAAAAAAATAAAAATTATTACAATACGGGTAATATTGACAAATATCAATCTGCACGTATAAAAATATTAATATTAAAATAAAACAAAAAGGATATCCATATAGCCCTTTTGGCTCAACAATATTAACAATAATAATAAATAACCATTTTTGGTCGAATAAAAATAATAATGATAACAAATAAAAACTCACGCTTTTACGGAGCGTAAACTGGCGCCAGCCACGTACCTAAACCTATATGAAAAATTCTACAAATACACACAAAAGAAAAAGGAGGTAACAATACGGGTAAACTAAAATATATAACGGCTTGGCCATTCGAGCCTATTGAAAACAATACTATATAAATTATGACTATTCGAGTCACAAAAACAATTGATAATTGAGACTATAAGAGTCAACAATTTATAGCAAAAAAAAAATAATAATCTTACAAAGGAAATAGTGCGGAAGTACATACAACAAGAGAAACAAACAACTTTTTATAATTTCGTAGAAAACAACAATTTATAGGAAATTATGTACGAAACGAAATAAACACGCGGAATAACGATTTCCGCACGACAAGAATAAAACGTACGCGACGATAACGCACGGACAACGGTACGACAACAGCGTACGACTCGGCCGTTGCCCTCTTACTACTAATATAATAATATTGTAATATTTACGTAAACGAATATGATAATTATAATAAATTGTAATATATGCGTGTATGTATTTATATGGCTGCCCGGCTGATGTGGTGAGAGCCACACCTCTCTTATTGGCGTCAACACAAGGACGTCACGAATTTCCAATCAAACGCGGTAAAACCTCGGAAATATATGACGAGGTGATTGGGGGGGAAAGCAAGTACGGATGTTTGTATTTTCTAGAAATTAGTAATGAAATAAAACTAGCGACAGCAGACGCGGTGCGCGACAAATGATTCAAGAGTTGCCACCAACCCATTTAAATGTAACAGGGGACAGTGTCGAGACTACTGGGAAGCAAAAAAAAGAAAAGTCATAGGCGGATCCAGAGTTTTACATTTGAGGCGCGCCCGGCTTTTTTTTTTTTTTTTGTAGTTATTTTCGTATAATACGGAGGGGTGGCCGTAAACACAAATTTACCCGCTTTACGCATTTTTTTTTTTTTTTTTGGCTTATAATTTTCTTCCACAAAAAATACACTATGGTTAAAAAATTTTTTAAGCGTCAAACACTTGTTCACACCAACCAATAACCTAATGTATAATATTTGAATAGAAATTGATTAATTTTTTTTATTACATTAGGGTGTAGATCCCGTAGATCCGCCTGTGAGAAAAGTCGTCAATAACAATTCGCCAATTGAATCCCTCCTTCGCCCTTTCCGCTGATCGTGGTACTTTGTTTTTTTTTTTTTTTTCCAAAGCAATTTTTTCATGGACGAATCGAACGAAATGAGCCGGACGGTTGGCGACCCTACGCGAGTGCGCCGCGGCGGACATCGGCACTTTTTCCCCACCGCTAGTTCGCGACTGCGCCGAACGGCGATCGTGTTAATAACTGCGCGCCGCGGCAGTGTGTGCGTGCGTCCGCGGCGAGTGAAAACGCGTTAAATTCCCCCGACTCTCCCGCAATAAACGTTGCGCGAAAACGGAAAAAAAAAGAAACTTTTGTACGTTTTTCGTTTCGGCTATACAGTGTGACGCGTTTTTCTCGCCCCACACGCAAATCGCGGGGCGACCCGTTCATCGACTTGTTGCACGCGTGGTAATAGTCGCACGGGGAATTTGTCGATCACCGGCAAACAGTTTTCGTCCTATTCGGATCTCCGTGGACGCCGCGAGGTATTCGTCCGTTTTAATCCGTCGAATTCGTTGATAAACCCGACGGGTGAATAAATAGCGCACGGCGATAACTACCGTTCGAATACACGCACGCGGTCTCGTCGAATCTGTCACGAGTTATTGCGCGGCGGGCCAAAGGAGTTTTGCCGGGGACGTGCACGATGCAGAGAGCCGAATCGGAAAACGCGTCCGGTGCGGAGATGAATCAAACGACCGGAGGTGGTCTGTGTTATTGGTGAGTTTCGTTCGTTTACCGTTTGTCTGAACACGCACTAAATTCGGTATAAAAAAAAAAAGCAAAAATGCGTTGTTCTTCATTTTCTTCCTCGTCTCAATTATTTGATGTCGGCCATATTTCTCCTTTACTTGACGGATCAACCACATTTTCCAATAGTCCTCGTTTCACACTCAATAGCGTTCAACTAAACAATTCGTGTAAAAAAAAAAAAAAAAAGTGTATAAGAGTAACAAAGTATCCACGTTGAACAAGTATCGTACCGACGTCTCGGATTTCTCTTTCACCGTATCCGTATTCGTGGGTAATTGGTTGAATCGATGCACCTTTTAATTTTACATGTATACACATAAAATGTATTATTATAAATAAAAATACGTGTACATCTGTATTTTGTTAACGTTCAGGCTCGAATAGAAATATTTATGTATTATGTGTTAGTGTTGAAGTGCGTTTGTTGTTGCGATATCGTATGTCGTATACGATACTACTCCACACATAATGTATAGTAGTCCGTCATCGTCATTCGATGGTACCAGCGTTTCAAGAAAAATTGTCTCCGTTTTTCTTTTTCTTTTTTCATACATTTTGTGTCAGAGCTATGATTATTCAGTATACGTATATTATGTCATACGTTGTACGAATACATTATAACATAATGATCTGTGTATTCGTATTATTGTTTAATAATCTTTATCGTAGATTATCAATCATAGTAATAGGTTTATTTCTGTGTAAACTATATTTATTAACATTAATATTGTTAAAAATATCATTTTCTTTTAAAAAAAATTATTTTTTGTTATTTCATTTATGGGAGACCATTGGTAATCGTTGTTTATTTTGTACGTGACCCAATTATTTCCAACGTATAAAAATAGAAAGATACGTAATTGTATTTAGAATGGTGTTTGTTTATTTTTTTCACCTACGTACTTCATAAGTCGAAACAATGAATTACATTTAATTTAAAATCTAATTAGGATTTTTCTTTTCTTTAATTCACCTGTATTATAGAATTAAACTTTGTACATCAATAAAATATTAAGATAAGACACGATTGTTTCAATATATATGACTCTAGAATTAAACAAACCATTTTATCATTTCATTTATAATCAATGGGTTTGTTTTTTTAAATAATTTACTCCTATTACAAAGTACTGATGCTAGTGTCGGTGCATTTGTCTTAGAATGGAGTGTTGAAAAATTCA
Organism: Chaetogeoica ovagalla; assembly: GCA_032441825.1. Taxonomy (NCBI): domain Eukaryota; kingdom Metazoa; phylum Arthropoda; class Insecta; order Hemiptera; family Aphididae; genus Chaetogeoica; species Chaetogeoica ovagalla. The sequence goes on from CM063744.1 coordinate 4,121,299, forward strand.
AAATATTCTCCAAAATTGTTAGTATTACATAAATAAATAATAAATATAACACATTTAATTTGTGTATTATTTCAAATAGGTAATTTTATTATTATTATTATTATCTAATGAAAAAATTACTTTGTCCTTTAAATGTAATGTCCATTACCGATACAATCTGATATCGATTTTATTGTGTACTTGATGCATTGATAATTTTGAATAAAATTTACATATTATAAAATTAATAACTTACATTGTAAATTTTTTTCATGTTATAGTTGTTTATATGTTTTATTTATTCAATTAAAATAACAAAACTAATTTTTATGCATACTTTTAACAGTAAATAATGTAAATCACTTTAACGACTTTCATTTTTGGAATTATATAAAATAACTATAATTTTCCTATACATTTTTTATATAAATTAGTATTTATTTAATTTTAATATAAATATTTTAACCATAAGTCATAATAATAAAATAATGTATTGGAAACTTTAATTATAAAATATACTTAAATTTGATTATATTATTATTGATTTGTAACGAAGTAAGTAGGCGGTGTATAAAAATCTATTCTACGGATAAAAACGAGGATAAGGACTTTGCGTGTGTACAGGCTGTTTATATAGTTACCCCATCGAGGTGGTCTTCTATAGTATATTGCTAACACTGTTCGATTTGCTACGTAGGTAACGGTACAGACAATATTTTTAAATGAAACTAGTAGTGAGATAAGCCGATTACTTAATCCCAGAATTCCTCATTCGTACGTTCTCTACTATTTCATTGTGCTGTGCATCACCTTATGTTAAACGTTACAGACCAATTTAAATATCACACTGACAATACATTTTGAAATGGTTTCAAAACTATATGATTTCGCACAAATATAAATATTTTTGAAAATAGTAAAAATCATATAATATTATTGTCCTTTGAAAATTTTTAACATATTCATAATTATTTATTACTCATATTATACAAGTATTTATATTTTTAAATATAAATATGGTAATATAATCAACATATTTGTGTTAATAATATTTTTTTTTATTTTAGCAATAAAGGAAGAGATTTCCATATGATTGAACTTTTATGTGCCAACTGTGATGTATGGTTTCACAAACCATGTATTGAGTATGAACTTGAAAACTTGGTTCCATTTATGTTAAATTATATATTTATTTGTAAAAACTGTTCGCCCACTGGTCATGAAGATTTCAATAAAAATCCAGCAAGTAAGCTTCTTTTCTCCATACATTGGTTTATAGTTTATTAATTAAATCGTAAATATTTTAGCAATTGTACAAATGTGTATAACTGCGATTGGTAATCTAATGTTAAGAAGTATTAACAGTGGCGAGAATCAAGAATTTTTCTCAAGAGATGATGATATTGCTCCATTTATTATAAAAAATTGGGAGGTTATTACTACAACCGCGAAACGCGCTACACAATCAAGGAATTCATCAGTATGTTGTAATTAATTCGAATATAACAACTAAATAAATTTTATATAATGTATTGGGTCATTTAATTTTTCTAGTTGGTACTTGATTAATATGTTTTTAACATCAAAAGATCAAAAAAAAAAAAAACTAACATTTTTGTTGCACTCCTAATTGGTTAAATTTATCAATTTTACTATTTTTTAGATTAAGAAAATTTTAACAAAAGAAACGGGTATTTTGTTTGGTGTAAAAAATAGTGATGGTAATCAGCTATATAAACTATTACTTGATTTATCTGAAATCAAACCAAATTATGGGTCTATGGTCAAAAACGGTCTTCTTAAAGTTTCGACGGAAAACGGAAATCAATCAGGTACGTAAAAAAAATTAATATTTTAAAGTATACGTTTGTCTGTCCGACCAAACTTGTCATGATTTCCAGTTGTTGATTTATAAATAATTTATGAACACAGTAATATAAACAGGAGTTAATATTTTCAATGCAATTGTACAATTTTATAATTGTATATAGTTAATATATTATTATAATTAACTTATAGTTACAGTTATAATGAAAGAAAGAAAATTCCACAAAGATGTTCACTTTTATTAACCTTTTAGGTATAATGATTAGTTTAAACATTTTTGAAAATATAGCAACTTCTTCCATTCCAAAAATATCAGTTTGGCTACTTGCGAGTAAGTTTCTCTGCTATGAGGAAAACAAAATTCTGGCTTAGAACACATCAGTGCTTCACAAATATGATTCAGTAATATATTTATACTGTGCATAGAAAAAGATTTATCAAAACATTATCAACAATGATATTTTAAATATATTTACTGATAAAAACGGAAATATTTTATTAATATAAATTATTATTATTTAGTAATATTCACTATAATATATTTTTGTTTTTATTAGCGATGTGTTATAGTCATGTGTAGGAGTATGCGAGGGCGAAACCATTACAGATTACTTTGCTTTGGATTATTCTAGCCCTCCCTAAAAATTCAATCAAATGTCCACCGTCTATAAATAAACCAGATATATTAAGATGTAATAGTTATAATTTTGTCATAAGTATAACACAAAGTTTTAAATATATATATATATATATATTATAATTTCTAATATAAATAATTTGCATGTTTAATAATTTTTTAATCATATTTTAAGTTTGTGTGTGTGTGTGAATTTTGTTTCTTATGCGTAACAAATAATTCTTGTAGTATTGTATTTTATTATTTTAGTATTTGATATTCATTAAAGAAATTTGAAATTGTTTCCCATATAGAGTTATATTGTTTTGAAATAAATAATTAATATATTGTATCCCCTAGTCGTTATTAATATTGGAGCAAAAGGACATGGTGCTAAAAGAAAGTCAGTTATTGAACCAGGAAGTGATTTCAGTAATACTAACAGGATGGACAACAGTGCCAATGGTCAGTCAAGTTATAGTCATGGATATCCACTTGATCATCCCTTCAACAAAAAAGGTTTCAAATATATATTGGCAGAACTAGATCCACATGTTCCGAAAGAGGTTGACAAGGAAATTTTATATACTGGAAAAGTGATACCCACTTGGTTATATAGAACATCGTGTCCAAACGAAGTACTATTGTCATTACACGATTGTGCACCACAACTCCACATTTCTGAAGACAGATTATCAGTAACTGGAGAAAAAGGCTATTCCATGGTTCGCGCTACACATAGTGAGTTTTTAATACTTATCTATATAAATTTATATATATTTTTCGTTAAATTTATAAATAACACGTTTGATAATCATAAGGTGTTAGCAGTGGAAATTGGTACTTTGAAGTGACAATTAAAGATATGCCAAAAAATTCAGCTTGCCGTATTGGATGGAGCCAAGAATTTGCAACGTTAGAAGCGCCGTTAGGATTCGATAAATTTGGTTACTCGTGGAGATCTAGGTAGTAATAAAAACTATTTTAAATTAACCTAATACAATAATTTTATGATTTTTTTTTATAGAAAAGGTACAGTGTTTCATGAAAGTCGTGGTAAACATTTTAGTGACAGTTTTGGCAAAGGCGATATTTTAGGTTTGATGATATGTTTACCTGATGACACACCATCTCTACCATCATCTAACAAAGACTTGGTATTTATCGCATAACACACACATTCTTCTATTTATGACTTAAAAATCAAGGAATATTGAAATGTTTTTTTTAGCTAATGATAAAATTTAAAAACCATCTGTATTATAAAGAAAATATTGGTGACGGTAGTGATGATGACGACGACGACGACGACACAGAACCATTAATTGGGAGTAAAATAATTTTTTATAAAAATGGAGAGTGTTTAAATGTGGGTGCTTCTAATATAAATATTGGACAGTACTTTCCTACATTATCACTGTATAAAAATTGTACTCTGTCAGTAAACTTTGGGCCAGACTTTGAACACCCGCCACCAGAAACTGATGATTTTAAATACAAAGGAGTATGTATATAAGTTTTATTTTAAATTATTAACAATATTGGTATAATATTAATTAATTAAATATCTTATTTTCAGATGTGGGAGAAAGCTAACGAATCTGTATGTGAACACGCTTTATCTGATATAATTTACTTAATAGAAAATGAGGATAGATATTAGTTGAGTGGTAGTTCTTGAGTGACCGTGGATAGTCGAAATTGTGATCAATTTTTTTTTCTTTTGCTATCATATTTTATTATATCTACATATATTCTAATGTTTATAAGTAGGGCTCTGATGTTTACGCAATTGCATATTTTTTTTTCTATTTAAATTCAATACTGTCCTAGATATAAATTGATATATACCTTACTATATTAATTATTACTGCTTTTATTTTACAATATTACAAATAATAATAAATACAATCTCATTACAATTTATATGACTTTTGCATATTTTGGTGTTCTTTTTTTCTTTTCTTTTTCTTTTTAAGTTAAAAATACATATTTCATAATTTTTAGATGCAAAATCATCAGAGCCCTACTTATAAGTAATGATTTATTTTCGATATATATATATTTAAGATACTTAACAAAAGTAATTTGATGTGTAAAATTATAAATTGTACTGTTATCCTGTACAAATCTCGGGAACCCAGTTGAAAGAATTAATTTACATCTTTTTTTTCCCACTACGATTTATCGAAGAGTCTTTGCAGCTGTTACAAAAACCTTCTAAAATTCTTGACTATATCTTCCCAATTTGTTTACCCTTCCAACGTTTCTTAGGTCTACCTCTTGGTCTCTTCCCATTTGAATTCCAATTAATTGTAGTCTTTATATTTTCTATGACCGTACCATTTAATTCCTTTGTTTCCTACAAAGTCTAGTCCATACACTATTGTTTTTTTCGCAGTAATTTAATATTAATTTGCAATTTTTCGTAAATTTTTTTATAATATTAAACAAGTTTAATTTATTAAAATTACACAAATCAAATCAACACGTAAATGCATAATTAAACAAATTAATTGTATATTTACATTATTTAAATATTCTCTATTCAGCTCCTCGAGGTTTTAATAAATGGTGCAGCCTTAAATTAGATTTGATTTAAAATTGAAGTTGCTGATTATGTTCATAAAATAAATTGTATTAGGCTAGACTATTTTTTTTTTTATCTGATATAAGATTATCGTAACTTTGCATAAAAATTACAAATTAACATTTTTGTATTCCTTTGCGAGTTTTTTTTTTTTTTTATTTATATTAGGTTTTCCAAACCTATTTGCTAATAATGTAAACAACAAAAAACTTTTTTTATTGCTATGTATAATAATTTCAGATATTACTGTAATCAGTTGAATTAATTGCTGATATTATAAAATACGGTGTCTGAGTAAAATCAAAATTAATAATATTTCTTACTTGATACAAATTAGGTAATGTACACATGACTGTCAAGTCGATTATATTGATTTACTTGGCTGTTTATTAAACATACCATCTTCAAAATATTATTTTTATTCTAAATAATATTGCATTATTTTGTTTACTACATGTAGCAGACACAGTATTACCTCTGCTTATTTTTCAATATAATAAATTAGATCATTGGAATTCGTTTTCAGAAAGTTTTTAATTGTATGTGATGTATTCATGAACCCATTTGAATGTTTAAAGTTATGTATTTTTTTTATTTTATTTTTTAATAGTAAGACACTCGTTAGTTAAATGTTATCACATAGTTTGTATAAGGTTTAATTTTTTGTACAATTATCAAATAATAAACTTATTATTTTGAATGAAATAATACCGGTATACTCATTAATTGAATTTTATAAACTAATAATATTATCGATTGGTAATGTAAATACCAGTGAAAACAAATGTTTTTTGACTTTAGGTGCCAAAAATCAACTGAATAATTTTTTTTTTTTTTTGTTATTCCTTGCACGCAATAAAATTATGAAAAATATTTTTAACACACACCATAATAAAATCAGTAGTGAATTTAAACTAGATGTTGGAGCCGAAGAAAGATCTATGTTGACAATGCGATTTTATTATATATTTTATACATTGCTATAAGTATTTTAATTTTTACAAAAAAATCGCTTGATAATAGATTTTTGCAATCATTGATGTATACTCATAAGTAACAACTGACAGGAAAATGTTAAGTCAGTTAAGTTACTTCTCAAGCGATTACTCGAATGTAACAATACTTTTATATAGAAATGTATTCACCGTTTTGTTTAACTGTCAAACTATTATATTGTTTTTTGAGAATTCTCATTCTTTATAAAAAAAAAATCCATTACAAGATATTACGAATATATTGACTTTACAAATCACAGTGATAAAAATTAGGTACGTTATTTGTTAATCAACGAGTCAAATTACTATAGTGTGTGTGATTTTCAATAGTTAGTTGTTGCTTTCAATTGTATAGCTTTTTGCGTGATCACGTTGATCTCAGAAAACCTATAATTAAAATTGTATTATCCGTCCCCATTCGAATTCGTTCATACGCCACAGTCGATTTCAATAATGACATTACATTGTAATATTAATATGGAAGTTTTCCTATCTCTTATTAACATTCTCAGTTTTGGTAGATCAATTAAAATGTCAAAAGTCCTCGTCAAATGAAAACGACAAGTGGTGAAGACATTTTATTTTTTTTAAAATACAAATTATAAGATGTAACAAAGAAAAAAAAACAAAGGAATTCGTAACGATTTGTCGTTGAATATTATAATATAAAAATCGTTGGTTTCTCGTGAGAACAAAAATATGATTATAAATAATAAAGAAACAGATAAACAGAGCTATAGGATTAAATAAGTTTTTAAATGATCGAGATTAACAATTTTTGTATTTTTCACAAATATCTATTTTACAAAATGGTTTTAACCTTTTCAGTTCAAAATTAAGTTCTAAAATAAATTCTAAATTTTTATTTTTTGTTATTATAATTGGCCTAATTAAGAGATATTTAGAATTTCAAAACATTTTGGTGACAGAGTCTCAATGATTTTTTAGAACTTGCCCATTCTAATGGCAATTGAGCGACTAAAGTAATCGTTACTCATGCAATTATGATGGCAAACGGGTGAAAACTTAATACACTAAATCGAATAGTATATGAAATAAGGACTTAAGAACGATTCACACTCGTACAACACGACACGGCAAAATATTCTATCAATATAAGTGTCAATTGGGCTCAAATCTTATATTATATTATAGATATTATTTATTTTGTAATTATAATTTTTATATATTATATAATTGAAAATACTTGATTGTAACTTACAGAATCTCTATAATATCATTTGTTTTGAAATGCAATTCTTTATACATATATATATAATATTGTTTATTTAATTAATGTAATAAGTTATTACGTTATAAAACTCGATTCACACTCGTACGACACGACAGACAAAAAAATCACGTCCGATTCACATATACGACCGACAAGAAACGACAGACACGCACTCTCAGTTGATTCCAATATTCGTTTCGAACGAACGGATGATATTGTTAATTCCCAACATGTTTCGGGATTTAAAATTCGAAGATTTGACCGCAACGGTAATAATAATATATTTTATGGTCCAATATAATAACATACCGTGTCTGTAATTATATATTATATTTATATAATAATAATTGTTGTGTGATCAGTGCAGAAATGTGTCCGTTTACGAAATACGTAATTTAATAAATTAATTAAAACATTTATACGATTACACGTATAGGTACATTTCGAATGAACTGATTGCGACGAGCACCGGGCAAAACGTTTTTTTTGCTCGTCGAACGTTTTTGTACGTATTGTATATACGTGTCGCGTTACCCCCGGATTTGCTGCGAGGATCGATGTGAATTATTTACCGTGTTCAATAACATTATATACCGATAGAATATAGTGTTTGTCGTACGCGACGGCTACGTTTAATAAAACCGTGAAACACAGTGAAAACCGATGTAGTAACAATACTATCGTCAACAAGCACAATCTCACAGTCACAGTCAAGAATATGAGTACACGTACGTGCGTAATAATTACGTTATATCAGCGGCACAATGAAATACAGACGACAATCACGGAATCATCAATAATACGTCAACCATTCTGGTTTATTTTTCTATATCGTCAGTTTAATAAGTGTTTTTTTTGGTTTTCATTTCGTTTCTTTTATATTATAATAAGTAAAAACGATAATGGACTAATATTATCAACATAATCCGTACGATAATATTATCGTTTCCCTCCCGCTCCACCCCGAGTATTTTACAGCCGATGTTTTAACACTCGGTGGACGATAACGTCACACGTGGCACATCGTTCAAATTCGATTTTACAACGACATTTTATTTCGTCGTGAAACGGCATTTCGACTGATCGGATTAAAAACGAGTTCAATATTATAATTATTTTCGTATCCACGTCAAGCGTCATCCGTGGTCACGCGTAATATACTCACGCAGGCACGCACACCTCATACGGATTTATTTCGATTTTTCGCTCATTGCGCGTGAAATGCTGTTTGTTTTCACGTTTTGAAACCGTTCGTCGGACGTCCGCCGGTAAGCAAAAGACACAAAAAAAAAAAAAATTAACAAACAATTAATCGAACGCAAATTCGTCGACCGGAATCCTATATCAAATGACCGGTGGTTTTTTTTTACAACAAAACTCTTGTACGATTTTCTGTTCGGTTTTCTTTTTTTAGCGTATTCGGATGAATACCGTTAGTACGTATACACAATAGCCATGAAAGTGTAAAAAGAAATTCGTAAATTTTCGAGTATGCGCTCGCGTCATATTTGTAGTTTATCGGGTGAATTTTTGCTTACTCTTTCTAACGGTTACATACAGTTGTGTTTGCCTCTTGAAATTAACCGTAGTAATACGCGTATTATAATTGAAATACATTTTATCGCGTAACCAAAACGGTTATTTTACTAATTTTTTTTTTTTTTTTTTTTTAATCACATTTGTGTAAGCCGTACGCGAAATAATTCAATAAAATTATCCCGTGTCGAGTAGAATTAAATGCGCCGAAAACGTACGAAGATTCGGATTTTCTAGCACATTTGTTATTTAAAATAGATTTTTTTTTTTTTGTAAACGATTTTTATTTAAAAAAAAAAAAATTCGCTTATTCATCGGCACAACTTAATATCTCATTGGTGAAATCACAAAAGAAGAGAAAATATTATAGTGGTTTGTTCTAGGAAATAATTTTTTCGATTTACCTTTAAAATTTAATTAATATTCAAATATTGAATTATTGACAACGCGTAATGTTAAATATTGATTATTACTTTACAAAAACATAAATTAAAAATCGTCCGTTGTAAAAATCTCGTGTATTATTATTATTATTATTATTTTATGTAATAGATTCTGAGGGAAGCGAATAATGTTTTACAATGATCTGTTTTTTTTTTTTTTTGTTTAATTTTAATTTTACTCCGAACATTTTTTTTTTCCTTGTAGGTGTGTCGTTACATGCATAACATTTCCAATAGTAAATAGTGACACATTTTAATATTATAATCATCCTGTCATTGCATATTTACGAGTTCTGTCTAAAATAATTTTTTGTACACTATTGAAATATGTATAATTTATTATGAATTAATTAATTTAGAAAAAAAAAATTCCAGTTTATTACTAGTCTAGAGTTTCAACATAACATTAAAATGCGTTCGGATGTCGATTCAACACCAGGTATGTCCTATTAATATACATAACTGATCATTGATACAGTTCTTTTGATTTAATTAATTTCAAATGTGTTTATTACGTTCCTCAATATTAAATGTTTAAATATTTTTTTAAATAAACAAAAACGAATTCTGCTCACTTACCGACCAGTTGTACAACAACAGCCTACCTCCACCTCTCAATCAGCTCCTCAAGTTGTAGCACCAGGTACCTATGTCTTATTGATTTCCAAAATAATCGTATTGCAGTTCTTTTAGGTTAATTAATTTCATAATAATTATTTATAACTATTATAAAATGTAAATTTTTTCAAATAAAAAATAATAATAAAATTCAAATTTATGGACCAGTAATTATACGAGAACAACAACCATCCAACGCTTCTCAAACAGCTCCTCAAGTTACAGCCAGTACGTTATTTGAAATAATACAATATAAAGTAGTCTTTAATCACTCATTAACATATATTTCTAATAAATGTGAATAATGTGTCTATTATCTATGTTGTATATTTATATAATATATACATATTATACTAAATTAATTGTTTCATATTTTCATAAGATGGGATGTCAGTTGTTAAAAATAGAACACAAGGTTGCCCAAGTGGACTCCGTTATCTTTTTAATATTGATAAATTACTTATTAAACAAAATATGAATATTGTAGGAGGTAAAATATTTTGAGAAGATGAAGGAAACTGTAACTTTTACATTAATTACACACAGTTACACACCGACATTTTTGGTTGTAAAAGGTTACAGAAATTTTTTTTTTATTACATTTTAAAACCGATGTAAAGTTACATTTGTGTAAATCTAAGAAAATGTATTCCTAAAATTCTTATAATTCGATAAATTAATTTTAATTTAATATGTAATTAATTTTTTTTTGAAAATAATTTTTAATATATTTAATTGTTTGAATGGGTTTCAAAATTATTTACAAGACAAGCTTGTCACTGTAGTTTATTTAATAATAAATGTCCATGTGTTTTGTCTAAAACGAAGGTTTTACTAATTGGGAAAAAGTTACGGTTTCTTTATATTTGTGAATTTTAACTGCTTTCCAATAAGTCGGTATATTTGTAGTGTAAATGTTACAGCTGGATTGGATTACGAAGTAAACAACAAATATACAATATATAATAAAGTTGGTCAAAAAGTATTTCAAGCGGTGGAAGAAAATAATTTTTGTACGCATATGTTTTGGGGTTCAATGCGCCCATTTGAAATGATGATTTTCGATAATTTGAAAAACGAAGTAATCCATTTGTCAAGACCATTAGCTTGTGATAATTGTCTATTCCCCTGTTGTTTGCAAGTAAAAATAAATTATTATTATTATTGTTGTTGTTGTTGTTGTTAAATATTATAATATACTATTATTTATAATGGAAAGTATTTAAATCGATATAACAGACTATTGAAGTATTTTCACCACCTGGACATTTTGTTGGAATCGTTGAACAAGACTGGTCTATTTTTAAACCAGTTTTCACTATTCGCAATGCAGCTCATGAAGAAGTACTGAATATCAAAGGACCAATTTGTCGATACAGTGTAGGCGGTAGTGATGTTAATTTTAAAGTAATATTTTAATAACTTTTATCTAAAAATAAATTATTTATTTACTATTTTGTATGCATTAAATAATCGGTTTTTTTTCAGGTATTATCTAAAGACAAAACTACTGTAGTCGGTTATATATCAAAAAAATGGGCAGTACGCTTGAGGGAAACATTTATTGATGGAGAATACTTCGATATAACTTTTCCTATGGATCTCGATGTCCATTTGAAAGCAGTTATGATAGGCGCTTGTTTTTTGATTGTAAGTCGAATAGGTATAAATATATAAAATATTAGGCATTTATAGTCACATCTCAGATGTAACCTTTTATAACAGTTTTTAAAAACGTGTAATAAATTCAAGTTCATTTTTCAAATAAAGTGATTTATCATTGCTTTCAAATTAAGAACAATATAATACAATTATACAACACTACAAAACTAGTTCAAATGATTTACTGAACTGACATGCACGACATCTGTAGCTATAAATATTATCATTTCACGATTTCACCCACACTATTTTTTTCTCTTTTTATTATTCATGTTCACTATTTAGTTTTATTAATTTCGTTTTAACGATCATTATGAAATAAACGTAATACTTTTGTTTGTTTTATGATTTCAGCAATTTCCAATATATAGATTTTGAATTTTTATTAATTGTTGATTAATTCTTACAGGACTTCATATTTTATGAAAACCGAGGAAGTTAAACGACTGACGTTTTAAGTATATAAATTACATTTGATTTTGGATATGTGTGACGTATTTCATATATTGTACTTGTATCAGAAAGTTGTTATGAGTGAAATCATAAACCTTTATATACTTTGTAAAAAAAAAACCAATTTGCATTAAAAGTTGTATATTTGATATGAAATAATGAAATATTACATGAAAAAATTCAACATTTTGCCATTTTACGCTTATAGCTTATACACTCAAACTACATTATTAAAATACATTAATTAATACAATTAATTTTCTAAATAAAAATTATTTGCTATGTGAAGTTGTAAATTATTGTATATTTTGTTTGAAACAAATAATAATGGGGCTGGGAGACGGTTCGGATATTAAGGAGTACTTTTTGCGCGCGTGTGAGAATGTGAAATTGTAAATGATATATAATATAATGAATATAGTATTATCAATGAATTATTTCTTAGAACAACAATAATAATAATTTAATATTTTAATTTATAATAACAATTATTATTATTATTATTATTATTATTATTATTATTATTATTATTATTATTATTATTATTATTATTATTATTATTATTATTATGTCAGACTATTATTCTGTGAGATGCGGTTAAGTTAGACCGGATTTTAAAATCATTTGGCACGATTAATTATATCTTTGTTATAAAATGTTTTGATTTTGATTATGGTTATGTGATTTCGAGAGCCTCAGTGTTGCAATATACATTTGTTTGTGTTAATAATATGTTAGTTATATCTTACATGATGTGGCCGTCGGAAATATAACAAACGTGTTACACTGACACACTATTTAAAATTTTTAATTCCTATAACCAAAAATTACCTCTTTTATAAATTAAATCCATCAAAATCTACGAATACACTGTAAATAGCGGCCAAATTTAATAGAAATTTTTTTGAAAAATTTTTTGGGTTAACACAGTAACCGAAGTTACATATTATTTGATGAATAGTTCGATTTTATCTTTCAAAATTACGAAAAAAATAACGATATAATCGATTTTGAGGAAATCGCGTTTTTACCGCGTATATATACGTAATTTTTTTCGGTAGTTTTTTCTGTCTCTTACGAAAAAAAGTATTGAGAAAACTGTAAAAAAATGTATAAATACGCAATTGCGCGTTGCATTATAATAACTGAAGTCGGTTGATCGTCGATTCTTTATTATGATAACTCATTATGCGCAACATAAAATAACCATAAAAAAAAGAAAAATAGTTACAAAATAAAAATAAATTTCAACGTTTTTGATACTTTTCGGATGAAATAGATTTCCCGTGGAATTTTTTTATCGTTTTCGATTTTTTTTGTTCCATTAGATACGACGAAAAATAAAAAAATGGTAATGAATTCGATTGAAATGTAAATTTATAAAAATCGGCACGTCTATCAACTGTTTGTGTATTGTAATTTATATAGGAAAAAAAAAACATTATTCGTATAGAACGCGTAGGCAATTTATTATATGCTTATTGGCTATTGGCTATTAATAATAATTAGCAGTCGAAAAACGTGTCTATAATCGATAAATTATACAATTTTTAATAAAAAATTTGTGTGTATATATATATTAAAAAACATTCTCCTTCACTATTGGTAACCGAGTTAATTTCATTATTCGGCGGAGTATCGTGAACACGACGAGTTTCAACAGAGTCGTTTTTTTTTTTAATTATTCGGAAGATCGCAAACGGCGAGTTTTTCGCTTTTTTCCGAAACATTTTTTTACTGAAATGGACGGTTTGCCTTTCATACCGGGATTTCGTTTGAACGACATAACAGTAATTATATATATATATATAACTGCATTAAACGACGTACGTACGGCGAATAAATAAACGGATTTAATAAAATTACATTAAATGTTTTTACGAAGAAAAGAGACTACAATTTGACGGCTCAGTTCCGATGGAAAAACGGATACGCCGTACCCATAGACAAACCGACGGGCATCGGCAAAGCTCCTTTAGACGTGGAATCCATTCTGTACAATAAATCGTCGAATACCGTTGGGTCAGTCGGTTTTGTTCGTGAAAACTGATCCGTTTCATCGACGAAATAATAATCCGTTTATTATTATTATTATTAAACATTATTTTAAACGCTCGAACTTGAAATTTTAATACGATTGCAGTTACAATCCGGAATTGACCTATGGAAAAACGAAAGACCCGCCGACACCGGTTGTTCATTCGCATTTTACATTGTTCGACGGTAAGTGCCTCTCCTTTAGAGGATACACCAAACAGACAGTTGTGGAGTCGCCATTAGACACGTTTAGAGTGCGTCAAGTGAAAATCACATACTTTTTGGTTGACGACACGTTTAGCATCGTCGAACCCGTCGTGGAGGTACATTTTTTTTTCCTCATTCGTAGCGCGTTTCCACTTCGGGGACACACTATTTCCTCTCGCAATAACTTCCATCGATTAAGTATTATGAGTTACTCTTGCGGTGCCGACCATTGAACCCCGTTGGAAAATTTTGTTTTTACTGTTTTCTATGTAGACAGTTTAAATTACATCTGCACGTATGACTAGGTACATAATATTATATGGAATTTTTTTTTTTTTGGTGATCGAGCTACCCCTATCGTTTCTGAAACTAAATTGTGATTATTACTGTGCATCTTTTTCTTGTACATTTTCGATACTAATTACAGGTACTCTTCTCTAAAAAAAAAAAACCATATTAAGTTATTTTTTTTTTTTTTGTTTTTAAATCGTCTATTCCGAACGTTTTGAAAACGATAGAAAAAGAAAATGGAGATTTATTTATTTTTTCCTATATAATAATAATAATAATAATAATAATAATGTTGCGCAGAACGCGGGCTACGTCCAAGGGTGTTTGCTGAAACGCTGTCACGTGCCGAGCACTCGCCGCAAGAACAGGAATTGGCACTGGTCCGACTTGAACAACGGCGTGGAACTCGATTTCTTCGGCATCGTTTACCGGTTGTGCAGTTGCGACCAGTACACCAAACAGTTCTTGTCAAGCCAGGGCATCGTGATGGGACCCGACGAACCGATGCCAAACGATCCTTATATGGTCGTCAGATGGCAACGAAAACGGTTGACGACGCATTCGGATGCGGCGTGCAACGACCAGTCGGGCGTGAACGACAAACTCAAACAGTTCTTGGAGTACGACGGTAAAGTATTGAGGTATCGCGCCTTCTTCGTCTAATTATTCGCTCATCGCAATGTCGTTTGTATTTTATGCGAATTGACTCGTACAAAGAAAATGTTTTGCGTTTTTATAATACGACAGCGTGTCGTAGAACTGTGCTTGTAAACAATAATCGCACCCACCGCCAATGGCGGAGGTCAAGTAACATTTTGATACATCTGCACCACCACCGACGAGGGTAGATGTTGTTACGCGATGAATATTGTGGGGAAAATAGTTATTTCGTTACGGTTAAATTAAAGACGTATATTTGAATGTTAACTTTCCGAGATAATTTATTATTGTAAGAAAGGAAAATTTTTTTTAAAAATATTTTGCAACTGAAAAATTATTGAAATTAAAAAAAAAAAAATGGTTTTTACTAAAAAAATTAACGAGTTCTTTTCTTAATGCGGTTAAACGTATAAAGTACAGAATCCAGGCAATAATAGTGTGTGAGCAGATGTTTCTTACACGCGTTATTTATAAACCAATAAGTCGTTTGAAAGGTTTTACACGGCATGGGACGACAACGGAGCCGTACCCGAGGAATGGAAGTTTTTCACGCTTTTATACTTCATGGCTGATGACCGTATAGAAATCGTCGAATCAAAAGACGTGGGTCAAAGATGCGATAAGAATCCGTTTCCAGTTTTTCTGCGCAAAATCAAATTACCGAAGAACTGGTTAAGTTTACCGTGTAAGTCATACTCATAGATAAGTCTCTGTAGGACCATTTATTCAAATTGTTTAAAAACCAACGAAATCTTCCTAACCGCTTATACGTTTTGAAATTTAAAAGAAACACAACCATACATTCCCATCCATTCGATTACGATACTACGAAAATTGAGCACGTAGTTTATTAAGAAATAATGAAAATTCGTGGTGTTTTACGTACAAACAGTTCTGGACGATTGTATTTAATTTGTCTTACTAATGGGCGCATACGATTTTAAATTATGATAGCCACTCATCCCATCTGCAAATACAAATGTCGTCGTATACTCTATTACACGATAATAACGAGTGGGGCTATTGTTATTACAATATACTGTATGCGCGTTGAAATCAGTGTACAACGAGTAGCTTATTACGACGCAAATTATTTATTTTCTTGTGTCTCCAGTAAATTTCCCATTAATTTATTTGGAGCCGGGAAGTAAAGAATACCGAGAATACTACGAACCGAAAGATTTCATAATAGGAAACACTATTTTCGTAATGGGTCGCAGGTGTGTATAATGTCTAAACTATACGTATTGTGTATAATAGTGGTGTCGGTATTACAACCGCGTTTGTAAATGATCCGGCGACTTTTCGTTCTCCGTTTAGATTTTTTCTGTACGATTGTGACGCGTTTACCAGAGATTATTTCAAACAGATTCTGCACATCGATCAACCCGATCCGATCAGAGTGTTGGAACCGAAAGACGACTTCCCTGTCGCGCGTAAAAAAGTAATATTTCTCAAAACGTCGAGTTATATCATAATAATGTTCTTCTCGGGGCCTGTGAATTTCCAGGTGATACCACCGTACACGGGATTCGGCGATCCGAACGATACGCGCCAGAATTGTTTGTCGCTTATACCTAAACCGGCGAAAACGTTAGATTTCGTAACGTACGTGTTGAACGCCACCAAAAAACTCCGGTACAAATTGAAAATGATACCCGTCTACGACGTGGACGAATTCCGCGATTTCATTATGGAATTTTGCCTCGGTAACGATCAGATGAGCGTAACGGAAGTGGTGGGCAAGAACAGCGGGTTCGTCAAAGGACGGTTCATGTCGTCTATTCGACTACGGAAGCCTGGGACGAACGTGGACGACGATGATTTCTACGGCACCAAAGATTTCGCTATCGGTAAATAGTTCTGCCACTTCTTCTTTTTCTCGCGTTCCAGTCGTTTTCTTCTCGAATTACAATCCTGAACGCGTGTGATACATTTAATTATATCTGTCTAATTTGCTCGAACACGATTATATTAGCCGTGAAATATCGAAATCGAAAGTTCTCAAGGCATAGGTATAATTCACGATGAAAATCGTTGTTCTTTTTTCTAGGCGCTGAATTGTACATCAAAGGACGGATATTTAAAATTGTCGAGTTAGACTTGTGGACGTACAATTACATGAATGAAAACAAGGACATGTTCACTCAAGACGCCATTGATGGAGCGAAATCTTTTTTGGAAAATAAAGGTTTACTGAAAGCGCTGCAGGAAAACGAGCAAAAAGACATCAATAAAGACAACGCCGATCAAAACGAAACGATCAAAGAAGATGCCGTTGCGAACGAAAAAGAAAATTAAAAAATACACGCGTATATATTTATTTTAATATAATACGTTTAATATAATTTTTAGCATTTATTTGTGTACCTACTTATAATAAAATTAGTAAACTCCGTCACAAATGTTATTTTTCTTTTCGTGCCTAGTGTTATACTCTACCAGAAATACAAATCAGGTAAGCATAAACATAAACTCCGCTAAAAATATTTTTTCGAATAAACAAATATTAGCTTTTTGTAAATTTTTATTAGAAATATATGCACAGACACAGTTTATCACCAAAGCATATTTGAAAAAAGAATTTTAACTAAATGGTAGAAGAACCCAGTGCCATCCGTCATTGGAGTGCGCGGACAAAAATGAATTCCTAAAAACGTGTGACACAGCAATATATCGATGGTGCTCGTGAAAAACTAGTTAAATGTAAAATTTGTGAAAATTAGGTAATGTCATACTTTGATTCAGAATATTTATACGGTGTTATGGGTAAAACGATTTAAGTCAAACAACAATCCTATCAGTCGTTATACGTTTATAAAAAATAGGACATTTCAAAATATATTATTTTGTGCTCGAGAAAAACCAGTCATGTCACACAGACGAGTTATATACAATTATGTAATGATGCGAAACTTGGTAGACTTAAACAATTTTACACAAAAATAAATCTAATAAATAAATAAGTTAAGTTGGCATAATTAAAATGAAGTTAATTAATTTGTTATGTAATTAATAATTACTTATTCTGTTATTTAATAATTTGTTGTTTTTCAAAGATTAATCCATGTTTCAAATAAATAAAATTGTTATTTTATTTCTAAATTTGAGTTTGAATTTTGATTTTTGAATATTGAAAATTCCTAATTTTCGACTTACTAGTTTTTCACGAGCACCATCGATATGTCGTCATGAGATACAGTTGTATCATTTAAAATTGTAATTATTTATTATTAATATTGTACTTGACGTACAGAGGCGGACTGGGAAGGGTTCATCAGCTCACTATTCTACTCATTCAATCGGCCAAAATATATTGATTCGTGATATTCATTTGTTTTTTTTTTCAAATAAAAATCATAATATACTATTAATGAAGGAAAATTTCAAAATTGTAACATTTTCATACTATAAATAACGACCTATAATAACATGACAAATAGGTACTACAGTATGCCAGTATTCACCTATATATTTAAAATAATTAAATATAATTTCTATCGTTTTAATCCACTTAGGACCCAATATTTTCCTAAACAAATTATTAAATATAAATAATAATAATAAAAAATTGCTATACAAATAAACCCTATTGGCCTTAATATATCATTGGTACACTGTTCTGTTACAAAAAAACATAATACAGATGTCAAATTCTAATAATGAGTTCATAATATTAGAAGTATTTACTTTAAAATTTTTTTGCAATATATGCAAAACTATGCAACATATAACAATACATACTTCTATAAATACCAATTGTGCATAATCTTTTATAATATTTGTAGAAAAATATTTAATATTATTGAATTCTTTTAATACTGATTTTTAAGAAGAAAAATATCTAATAGCTTTAATGGAATATATTTACAATATATATACACACTTTTTAAAGTTTATTCTATTTATTTATTATTTATCGTATGGCATGTTTATTCTATTATAATGTAAATATTATATTAATTAGTGCGATCGGTTAAATAATCGATTAATTACATTAATAGTGGATGATAAATAATAAAGCAGAGAAAATAAAAACAGAATAAAGAGGACATGCAAAGTAAATAAATAAATAAATGAATAAAAATAAAATTATAAATTAATACTACAATAAGAGCATTACATAAAATAAAGAAAAAATGCCAACATATTTTTATTAAATGTGTTTATTTACAACAGGTTTTGACAAAAAGTCATCATCAGAAATATTAAACATAACGATAAAAGAAATGTTTAAAAATACATATTTAGTACAATTTTATATTTTTTCATTATTTTACATAATACTATTTGGCTTTATTGGATATTTAAATACACACACACATATATATATAAATAGATAAGTTTAAAAATAATAAATTGTTAATATATTTTTCCTTATATCTTACTGTATTGTATTGATTAAACACAATCGATTACATATTTAGAAAAATTAAAAAATATTAATTGACCCTTCAAAAAAAAAAAAAAAAATCATATATGTAATATTATTTGTAATATGAAATATCACAAATTATTATCAGAAAAATTCTTTAAAATGTTAAAGAATAATTTAAGTAATATTGAAATCACATTAGACACCAATAATAATAATAATTTAATTTAACGGAAAATAAAATAAAATAATAACATACAAACAAAAACTATTTCTGAGTAATAATTATAACAATTTTATTTTGGAATTTACAAAGTTAAAAGTAATTGTAATAATTTTTGTATTGGAAAAACTAATAGGAATTTTAAAACTAAGATATAAAGAGGAGCACATTTCTGAAATTAAATTAAAACTGAAAAACTAATCCACAAAAACTAGACATATTTTAGAAAATAATCATGTTACTTGTAATATGAATAATGACTCAGAAATCTTAAACATACGCAATAATATTATTATATAGTTTCGGAAGAATTACATAATTGAATCGGTCATTTCGAAAACGACATAAGTCACCGATTTTTCAAAAATGACTTTTGATAATTATGCACGTAGTGACGTCATGCCTGTAAAAACTACGTAGGTATGTCACACTTTTATTTGATCAAATATATAGGATATTAAATTTTGAAATCACCGCAAAGACAACATTAGTCAATGACTTATGTAGTTTATGCAGTCGCTCACAGATAATCCATGTATTTTTTATTATTATTTTGGTAACAAATAAGACTTTGTAGAATGATATAATAAATGATTCTAGTTACGTTTACCTCGTGCCGCCTGTTATTGTTACCTATCACTATTTCATTTTTAGACCAAATTATTATATGGAAATTTGCTATACCCCGCAAAAACCACATAAGTTAAATAAGTTTTATGTTGTTTTAGTGAAATATAGTCAAAGATAGACACAATTTGTAGCCGTCGCGAACGTCTCATTTTTTTTTCAGTCTAGCTTGAGTCCAGACAAATGTATACATTGGCTGCAACTTCCAGGTGCCTAAAAACCATAATAATAATAATAATAATAATAATAGCATTCATCAAATAAACGAAGATTTACGTGTTACACACCTACACGTTTATCTGCACAACAAACACTTGGTGTTATTTACTAAAATACGGAAAATACTTTAAAATATGTAAAATTATGGACTTAATGCACAATATCGTTATTTGTATTCGTGCACACTTCTATCACAAATGCCGTAGCAATTCTTTTATGAATTCTATAATATATTTAATATACTTTAAATTCTTCAAACACACACGTATCGTCCGGCTATCACAATATCGGTTTTATCAACGCCGTGGGACTGTTGACATGGACGGAAATCGTCCGCGTACGATATCTCGTCCGAACACCATAATTTCGTGCCGACAACACGATATATTCCGACATTGGGAGTGTTGTTGGCCCACTGCGTGCCCGCGCTCGGTATGATAGTGACAGCAGCCGCCGTCGTCGTCTCGTTCTGTGCTCTTCTTTTTTTTTTTGTTCTCCGTTCGGTTCGTTTTTTTTTTCTTCTGTTGGTCGTTCACGTCGTGCGTTTTAAAAATCTTACGATTCAACAAATACCATTATTATCATCGCCGTTCGTTAAAATCGCGTTTTACGCGGTTTTCCAATCGGGTAAGATTTTCAAAACGGCGGTGTTTCACCGTTACTGTTTTAACGTGGCGGCCGCGGCGGAGTATTTACTCGTTTGATTACGCGTTTTACGCGCGAGCGATGCCCGTTCGGCCGTACGTTTCCTAGACAATTTCCCCATCAAATATTCATTCCCGGCAACTTTTCGTAAAGTCATTGCGATTTTACGCTATTTATAAATGCCGCCGAATTCGTTCTTTCCGACGGCTCTCTCGGCCCATTTCGTGTAATTCGTCGTTTACCGTTTCCTTATCACATTGTCGCTCTTACTCGTTGTTTTATGTTCGCAAAAACTAATAATAACGCGTCAACGTAACGTGTTACTTACTATCGACTACTTCTGACTGACAGATAATTCTTCTCGTTATTGCTGTCGGTCCTCTCGGAATCTTTCGTTTTCCATATAATATCATATTCCGGATCGACAACGTTGTCACAGTGCGTTGTCGGGTGTTCGCGTATGTACATATACGAAACATGTATCGACGGTAATACGTATTAAAATGTCATGTCGCATAACAATTTTAGTAGTAGAGCGAAATTCATAATCGCATACACCCATCACTCATTTTCAAGTGTTTCAAAATCTCGGTACAGGCACCCGATCACCATGCACGTACGCCAGAACTGTCATCGACTTGAATAATATATCAAATCTGATAGGTATACTTTTATTTGTAGAATATTATGTGTTGTTGGATTTAAAACATGTGTTTGGATAGGTATGGCGAATACATTGAATCGGATGTTAAATTTGTCGTACATTTCTGTTCTAGTTCTGAAAAGCGCCGAAATCGAAATGCAAAGGATCATTCCAGCTGGATTTGAAAGCGATGACGAATACGACGACTACGGTAATTACATTGAGAAACAGACATTTCCTTTAGCATCACAAGTGGAAGATTTTCATATAATATTACAAAACGCTTGCATACAAAATAATGTGCCAGAAATCGAACGTGCTCTAAACTCCGGGTCAGTTGATGTCAATAGTTATTTAAGTGACAGTTGGACTGCTCTTATGTACGCAGCGTTTAATGGATCTTTTGACGCTGTAAAGTATCTTTTACAAAACGGTGCTGATCCTTTAATAAATTATGACTCTCATAATGTTGTAATGTGTGTATGCGATTGTAAGAAAGTTTGTAATGAAATTGACTTATTACATTGTTTGAAGCTCGTAGCGAATTTTGATAGTATTGACATAAACGTAAAAAACAGGGCTGGTGTATCAGCACTTATGTATGCGTGTTCGAGTGGTTGGCAGAAAATAGTCGAGTTTTTAATCGATCACGGTGCCGATATCGAGTTGAAAGATAATGAGAATGGTGCGACTCCACTGTTCTTCGCAGTTCGTTTTAACCGTGTTAATGTTGTAAAATTTTTACTATCACATAATGCTAATAAAGACATTATCAACAAAAGAGGTGAAACAGTATTTACCATAGCAGAGAGTAAAAATATGGTTGATATTCTGTGTCTTTTAGATTCAAATTATAATACACAGTCGGAAGTCTATTATTCAGAAGAATGCACTTACTGGGATAAAGTTAAGGCTGAAATAGAAAATGGTTACCCTAACGATGTTCAAGAATTTTTGGAAACGTTATCAATGGAAAATTATTTAGCCTATTTTAATTCCAATAATATAACTTTTAAAAAGTTACTCACTGGAAATAATAATCCAACTGTTAAGATGGGAATCCTTTTGACACCACATCGTATTATTTTGGCTTCGGCACTCAAGTATTTTCATACATTGAGTTGGTCTGATCGTTCACTAGCTATTGACAAATATAAAATGAATGCTGAAAACATTGCACAGACTTTAGCTACTATAGTGAGACAATTGCACATATTGGATGCTTCAATTATGTACTTAGAAACTTATAGCGACAATTTAGATCCGCAGAAATATCAAGAAGCCCGTGCATATTTGAAGAATATCAGAGGTACTAGTGATTCTATATTCAACGTATTAGAGAAAAAAACGAAAATAAGCTCAGCCGATTACATGGGGTCTCGTAAATTAAAAAGTCGAATAAAGAAAAGAAGCCTAGATGCGTTAAAAGTGTTTGCAGTATCCGTTGTCATTGTAATATTATGGCGTAAATTTTAATATGTTTTCCTTATGATCTATCAAATCCTTGTAATTGTAAACCGATTGTTTATGAATTAATAGTTATATAAATTTAAAAATAGCTTTCTAATAAATTCTACTTTAAATGTACAGAATTAGAATATTATTTTTGTAGTTGTAAACAAAACTAGTGAATTATTAAGTCCAGGATTCAAAAGTAAAGTACAAATAATAATATAGTTATCTTGCAATGTTAAAACGCGTGAATATTTATTATTAATTGTATGTATATATTTTGTACACATTTTTTCAATATTAAAAATGATCAATATAATATATTCAGTGATTATGATAAATAATAAATTATAATACGTTTTGAAATATTCATTACTCATTGGGGTGACAACTACTCCTGTATATATATATTATAAAACTATTTATATGAGATAATAATTTATTTAATACCTCTTTAATAATCTTTTATTATACAAGTTAATAGAAATGCCAACTTTGAAAGTTAATTTAGAGAATTAAAAAATCATTTTTAGGTTCTTTTAAAAATTATTTTTTTTTATATTATATGTATTTAAACGAATGTATTCTATGCAATATATCCATATAACACAATTTTCTTATATTAAATATTAGTATTTTATAAACAATTTTTTTAACAATGCAATTTTACATCAATATTTCTGAGTTTTAAAATTTTTTTTTTTTTTTTTGATAAACTTGTGCATTCAAATTCGAACTATTTATTTTATTTTAGATACTATAACAACAATAAAATTAAAACAATTATTTTTAAAATAAAAAATTACACACACTTATTGTTGTTGTAATCCTCAAAATGTTTTTTCATATCGAAATATTAATACACTATAAGGCTTAGGTCTTAAGACTATACATGCAACGTTATGGTTTGACAACGTTATTATCATCGACTTTTTCAAGTTTAAGCACCAAATCGTGACGAATTTTGAAAATACTCGTCTAGACAAAACTATTATTTTCATGATGACAAGAGTAAAAAAAAAAAAATAAGACATGTTATTGTAATTGATAACGAAAGACTTGTGGTGTTCGTGGTCATATGATAAACTGCAATGTATCTTACAGTGAAAGAAGTGCGATCTGTAGAAGAAAAGTGGAAAACAAAATGTCTTCGGTTGTTTTCTACACAACGATACATCAGCTATGGGTTAAATTAAAAATTGGTTGGTGATAATTTGGTTATCATTATTAATTTATTATCACGTTGATAATTTGGACTAAAATGCTTAATATCATTAAATGTTATTGGGATTTTTAAGAAAAATGAATTACTAAAATTATTAAGTTTGAGTTCGTTGTACATTAGAGCTAAATCAAAAAAAAGTTGATTTAAACCGGTACAGTCTACCGCTTCCCGCCTTCGTACGACGAGTCGCCGGCCGATGAATCCGTCAAACGAATACGTTTCCCCCGATACCGTTTACAATATTAAATTATTATTTTAAAAGTTCAAACAAATTATTTTTTAATGGATTTAAATCCCAATTTAATAAATTGTTTTTATTTTTTGTCATTTCTATGGTTTCCCTAACATTTATATCTTCCTCGACTGCAATTTACTTGTTTTAATAATTTTATTGAGTTTATATCGTGATAAATTCCTACCACTTTGCACAGGAATATAATACTTAATACTTAATACTATTATAAATTCAGTGACGGATTTGAAGGGGCGTCTCCGCTCTTGGGTCGTGCTTTTCTTGTACTCCTGCATTTATGAATTTTCGACAAAAATCAGGAAAAATACACAAATAATAAATTTCGTTAGTAGGTACGTATATTTATATAGTCTTGATAAATGAAAAAAATATGAGCAAAAATGAATACTGTTTTAAAATACTTAATAAAAATATTTTTAAAAATCCGCGTCCCCTTACATGACATTTGGATCCATTAGATACACTGGCAGGATAAAATCCCTCTCGGGGTAAGATCGAAATTCAAAGGCCAAAGTAGTATATTTACAGATTAAGTTATTTTGGTACACCTCTAGTATATTTCCATTTTACCTGACTAAAAAAAAAAAAAATTATCAACATTATATGTTATTATACTAGGGTGGCCAGATGTCTCTTAATAATATTTGTCCCGTTGTCCCGACAAATGCTCTCGGGACGCTAAATTGTTCCGTATTTCAATAATACGTCCCTTTTCTTTATTATATTAAAAAAAATTGTTTTTCTTCTCTGTTGTCAAATTTGCTACCAAAAAAGTTCTCCGATCTTTACAATCATACTCGGTTTCCGGCAAAAAATTTTATCTAGTCAAGTACTTTAATCAAGTAATTTTTCCATTTTCTTAGTAGTTCCTTGAAGTTTCTCGAAAATCCCTTGAACCCTTCAGCTATATCTACGCCACTGACCAAGAGTATCCTTTCCAATAAGCAAAGTGTTTTCACCCCTACTGACATCCGACGAGCGAATTGTTCCCATTTTATTTACGATAAAAGAATTTCATCCTTTATATATTTGTTCCGTATTTTTATATTCATAATCTGGCCACCCTATATTATAAAAAAGACTAATATATGTAGGTTTGTATTATAGTAACAATTGTCAATTGCTAACAATTCGTATTTTTAAATGCGTGTTTATTCGATCGATTCATTCGAGTTATTTAATTTTGTACGTGTAAAATTTATTAATAAATATGCGATAAAATAAAAATTATAAGCGTCTTGGTCGCATACAAAGTAATTGTAGGACATTTTCGATAATTTTTTTTTGTTTCTTAACAATGTCTTTATGTATAAAGTTAAATAGGTCTAAACAATTTAAATCTATCTTTGGAGATTGTATTATTGGTCCATAATTTTTAATTTGTTTAATGAACTGCAAAACAACAACAACAACAACAATAATAATAATAATTACAATTTTTTTTAACCAACTTAGTATATGAGCCTGTGGTGTATGCGTGATTAAATTTAAATAAATAAAATGTGAAAAATTTTATAAATTTTAATATTGAATATTAAAACACGTTTAATATAACATAAATTTGAAAATTATAAGAGTGACTTTTTTTCTTTTGCGTGCAATAAAACAAAAAAAAAAAATGCAAAAAAAAATGGAAGCGGTGGGATTCGAACCCACGCCCTTACAGGCCTTAGACCACTCGGCCACGCTACCAACATGAAAACGTTTTTTTAATACCAACAAATAAAACCGACGTTATTATGATTTTTTTTTTTTAATAGTACGTTACAAACAAGTACATCACCGCAAACGTAGCATTTTTATTTCATTTAATAGGTAAATGATATTGGAAATCATTGTATTCTTAGTTTTGTTATTTCATTTAGCATTTCATCTTTAATAAAAATAAAATGAATGGACAAATAATATTTATTTATTTAAGACAGGTTACTTAAAAGTATTGAAGACTGTTTTAAGTAACTGTTAATTACTACTCATTTTTTTTTCTCAAAATAATGAGTTTTTACATTTAAGTGACAAGTTATTACATTTACGTAAGTACTATTTAAAATATGTTTGATCTTTAAAAAGTATTGAAAATATTGTATTCAGAATACTTTTAAAAATTATTTAAAATACCCTATTTCGAATACTTTCAAATAATTATTTAAAATTATTTATTCAGAATGCGTAGAATTTATTCGGAATACAGTTTTCCGAATGTTGTATTCGGAACATTGTCCAAGTTTGAAAAAATTCATCCACGTTCATATATAATAGTTATTTTTTTTTTTGGCTTGTGTAATTTATTGAATAAATTCAGTCCTTCAAATTTAATATTTCGTGTTTACACATTTTATTGTAAACAAATATGTTCAAATTATCAAATATTTTTACACGTGCAATTAAAACGACGAGCAATTTGCTCATAATCGATATACACATACGAGTATGATCAGAACAAACAATAATATATATACTATTGTGTGAGAAATTATTTTAAAAAATTATTTAAATTGATAATGTTTTATGCAAAAAACGACGGGGGCTCTTTTTTATAATAGAAAATTACGAAACCCCTCCCTTAAACGAAACGAAAATTGCGTTTAAACATTTTAAAATCGGACTGTTGTTTTCTTCTTAACCTAATCTAATCGCTTGACTGTGTGCTCGACCTGCGGGCTTCGTCTCGGGGCTGCACGTAATCGTTATTTTCTTGCAAACGGCATTCGTCGAACCCGACTTCGTTTTGCGTCCCTTCGAACGTCGTATCCGCCTCCTCAAAGTCTTCGTCGGCCGTCTCTTCTTCATCGTATTTTACCCAGCCATCGTCTCTTTCTTCGCGACCGTTAACCCAAGACGACCACTGTGCGGACGACGACCGCTTGGACACCGTTGTTGCTCTGGGTTCCACGTTGAACTCCATTTCATAATACTGCCGTTCTTCGTCTTCACCGTCACCACTCGTTGTCCAACACGATAATTCTTCATTCTCCTCCTCCGATACCCGGTCCAGGCTGCACGTGATCTCCTCCTGCGCCATCGGACCCAATGCCGTCGGTCGGCCGTCATCATCATCCCGTTGACCCGACACCGATGGCCTTGCTCGTCTCGTTGCGATCGGCGGGAACATTTTCCCCTTGTACTTGAGCGCGTTTATCTCTGCACAAATGTCCAATTTTCTTTTCGTCAATATGTCGTACACGTTTTTCAATGCAATCATGTCGTCTTTGTTCGCGTTGTTCGAAGATATGTTTTGAAATGTTTCCTGATAAAAGAAAAAGATAATATAACACCAATGTTTATTGATTAACAGTAGTAAAATCGACGTTAAGTATTAAAATTCTAACAATTTTTTTACTCTAGTAACTTCTTTAAATGATTTTATACGTATTAGGTGTCTAATAATTTTTCTTGCTTTTCTGTTCTTCCATGCGCAGCGACTTTCGGAAATGGGTGTTTCTCTGGTCTATTATGTCGTTCTCCTTCGGGGTTTGGCGTCCAAAAGCGTTGTGCACTGTGGCGCGGTTTTTATCCCAGCGTGGGCATTGAAATACGGTGTGCTTCGCTGTGTCATTTGAGTTCTGCAGATGTTACACATGGTCAGTTCAACTACTGATCCTGTGTGACGACACAAGTTATAGGCTTGGCGCTGAACAATTCAACATTTCCTAAAGTTTTTTTCATCGGTTGAGGGACCCATGAGAATGATACGCGATTCTCCGTGTATGATCTGAAGACCTTCAGAAGGTATCACGGAACCTTTAGGACAGTTTTGCTGCGTACATTCGCATAAACGCGTACACCGCGTTAATGGTGTTTCTCATGTCGAGCGTGTTAGTGCATAGAATTGCCTTTACTGTATAGAGCTCCGCACTCGTTGTGCTTAGCAGTTTAATAACCGACCTATGTCATCCTTCGTTCTCATCGGAACATGAACTGATTTTCTGCAGGACCTCTAAACTAGGACAAGTCTAGGCATTAATTTCTCTGGGAAGACGCCATTTACTATTTCATATTTGAGCCAATATTCTTTCCGTTCGTGTTTGGAGAGCAAATTTCAAAACTTTGTTTTAGGACCACATCTGGTTTTTTATTTTGATGTATTTGTTGTTAACTAACATAATCTAACTTGGTTTTACCAAATCATAAAAACATGTTTAGAAAACAAAAATTAAGTAGGTATACTTACATAATTTTTTGGCTGAAGAGATAAATCCTGTTGAAGTTGTCGAATGCTTTCAAATAAAGATTTTAAAGTTAACGTTTTGGTAGTGTTAGCCTCTATTAAGTCAGTTAAAATATCCTGATTGACTCTAATTTGGTTCTGAAAATGAGGAAACGAAAATTCTTAAACTAGCTTTTAATATGCGCTTTTTATACGAGTATAATATTGCAGGTAACTATTACTTCTAACAATTTTGTTTCGTTGATAAAACGTTCCTTCGTTTCTTCTGGTCGAGACTTGGCCTGAACAATCATATAATTTATTATGGCCATCTCCATATCGTCCAGGAAACTCCAATCGGTTTCTATTCTAAATTTTTTTATCATTTCGTCTCTAATGGCCACTTTGTAATTTTTCAAAATCTGCTCCATCGCGTTTATTTCCGTACGTAACTGTTTGGCATTCAACTTCTCGCTCTTGTACTCATACTTAATGTCGTCCGTTTCTTTTTTTAATTCGGTCACCCTGTTTGCCAAAACTTGCATAACGTTTCCGTTCACCAAGACCGAACTATTCTGAAATTGGGCTTTACACATTTGTGATTTATTTAGTAACACGGTCACTTCAACTTGGTTTAATTTTAATAGTTTTTTAATCTATAAAATGTGAAATTACTTTATGAACATACAAACGCACAATATTATTATAATATTATATAATTATCAAATTAATAAATGAACAAGTGAAATTCTAACTTTATATGTTTCCAGTTGGTCCAAGTTTTCCTTTAAATCGTTTTCGACGTCGTTCAATTTGGCATAAGCTAAATTTAAATTCTTATTTGACAGTTGCGCCATCTTTTTAGTATTTTCTGTGGATTGTTCGATAGCGTGTCGTTGCGATCGCAACTCAAAAGTCAATGCAAATAGTTTTGGATCACAACCTACGGGTAACACATTTTCGTCTAACATTGTAAATCGATTGATCGTCGCTAATGAATCTCTTTTTAGGTCTTTATCGGTTTCTGGTTCGGATTCGTCACTTTCGTCTGACGAGGAAGACGAAAGTGAATCTAAAACACATAACATTTTTAAATGAAAGCGTAAAAATTGATATTTATTTATAGAAAATGCGTATATTTAAAAAACAACAGAAAATATTTGTATTATTTTTTATAACATCGTGATATGATGCTTCCAATAGTTGTAGAAGAAATCAGTAAATTTGCCCACAAACACGAAACAAGATTGAAACAACGTATAAATCCAACAGCAACTCAATTACTTGAAAATTCTGAAGACGTTAGATGACTTAAATTTCTAATACCATACATTCGATAAGATATCAGAATAAGAAAAGGAGTAATTTCAAAATAAATTATACTCCACACACGTACATAATATATGTAATTGATTGTAGTTAATTAATTAGATGTACACAAATTGTGAATATTTTTGATAAAGACCAATTGGTCGTTTCAATATAATATAATAATAAATACAATTTTTTAATTAAAATTTTTAAATAATTGAACAAACACTGGCTGTATTGCACGAAAATTTTCCTGAGCGCGTTATCTCATTGTATGGCGACAAGGAATGGCCCGCTAGATCCTGTGATCTAACCTAATAGTGTGATTTCTTTTTGTGGGATTTTTGAAGTCGAAAGTGTAAGTACGTAACACACAATCCAAACGATGCTGGAATTAATGAGAGCGATCGAAAAGGCTAATTATGAAATTAGGTTACCGGACGTTTATGAGTGAGACATCGAAAACTTCAATGACTCCTTAGATGGATACATGCCGGGTGATATTTTCCACACTTAATTCGGTGATGTTGCTGAATATGAAAACAATAAAAAATTAATATTTGAAAATAAAAATGAACGTGTTTTATTGCGATTTTAAATTTAAAATTTTAAATACCGGACATCGTATAAAATATTAATATATATTTTTTTTAAACCGATTTTTATATTATTATTGGTTTTAAAAATATTAGCAGATATGTAAAGTTATACATGGTTTTCATAGAACAATGATAAATTATTGTTAGGATTATGTAATTCTCTTTAAATTTTCTTGTGAAATATATTTTATATTACCATCACGATTATCGTCATTGTCCGATTTCACTTTAGGTATTCTTAATTTTTTTTTGAAAATATATTTTAGATATTTTGCAAAATTATTATTTCGAACTTCTATATCGAAAGTATGTTGAATGTCTATTAGTTTGTTTAAATTGTTATTAATAATTTCATTATAATTGGCGATATGTTTTTGTTCCATCGTTATCTATTAACAATATTAAAAAACAGTTTTATTTATTTTTTATGCTATTCGTTTCACAGCAATGTATACGCTAAACCGTTTTACTTGGTTAATTTTTTCGTTTTGTATCAACATTTTTTTGTGCACATTGCGCAAATTCTCGTCTTCAAGCCAATCAAAATCGTTCAAAATAATCATTTCTTCTTCCAAAGTCATAGCGAACAAATCTAGAAACGTAATGTGGATTTTCACGTCTTTTCGTTCCACATCCAATGCCAAAAGGTGGTTGTCGAATACGGTAATTTTCGTTAACATCGATTCGTGTAAACATTCATGTCTGTGTTTCAAATGAGATCGTCTTAGTTGTCGCATGGTGGCTTTCACACTGGTAGGTTCTTCATTTTCAGACATTTCTATATCATATAAATTGTTCAGAAACAAGTACGTCGGATCCGAATAATGGCGGTGGTTCGGTAGTTCGAACTTATCGATTAAATTAGGCTAAAAACGTAAATTCAATACTTTAATATGAAATAAGTAAACACGGACACTGTGTTATGCTATCACGGTACTTAGCGGATGCCGTGGATATTATGGTCAATAGTATTCCAAGAGAATTTTTTAGGAAGATGTACCTACGAGAAACACTATATTTTCGAAATTCGAACGAACGTTTTAACAAAATATACTTTTCAGCTTTTCTAATATGTATTAATCGTGAGCCAGTTTTTCCTAAAACTCGAATACACAATATGAAGAAGAATTTTGGAAATATCTATTTAATTTATTCATGACATTCCAAAAAGGTATTTTTAGAGTATGCAGATTGTAGAGATAATCAGTTGACGAATTTGAAAATATTTTTATGATTCGGTGTTTACCGAACGTACATTCGAAGAACTTCAAATAAAAGCTATTTGTTAACATTTCCATTATTTTAATACAACATGTATGTACGCGCATTGGGTTATTGGATTAAAAAAAAATTCTATTAAAATTTATTGAAAATTGATTGTGATTTCAAATATTCTTGGGCAGCTGTAATAATCTGGCTTTCTTTCTATTAGTTAATTAATTGATTCGCATAATATCGTAGAACTTCGAGGTTTTCTACTCACATCAATAGAGTCATCAATTAAAATTTCAGGGTAATCAGCTGGAGTCGTTAATTCTGAATCGTTCAACTCGTTTCGTATCATATCAGTATCGAACTTAAATTGTTTGTAATCGTTTATCAACTTGATTTTTTTTTGTCTTAGGTTAAAAACTTTTTCATTAAAATTAGATTTTAAATCGTGTATCTAAATAAATGTTATACAACGTCATTTTTTACATATTTAAATAGGTATAAATATGTACTTAAATATTTACTATAATTATCATCAGAAGAAATGTATGTACCCACCTCTTTTCGAACAGATACGTATTGTTTAAATTTATCTTCCAACGAAATGACTACATCATCGGAGAGTTTAAAATCCGTTGCCGTTTTTAAGTTTAAGTCGCCAATGGTCTTCCAAGCATTACTTAGAGTAGCGTTTTCTTCAATAGTGTTATTGATTGGTTTCTCGTTGTACATATTTTTTATTTTAAGAATTTCTTGGTTTTCAAATTCTATTCTAGCGGCAAACTTATCTATGGAACTTTGAATTTTCTTCGGTAGCGTGGGGTAAATTTCACGTATATTCCGAAGAAATATTTCCGATTCGGTTATTTTATGAACCGGATTTTCGGCCGTTCTTTCTAAAATTGTCGATCTACGTTGTCTACAAATAATATAAAAAACAACGCGCATTATGTAATATGTTAATACCGATTGTGTTTCAATAAGTTAGTTTTGTTTTTCGTAGTTTATTTATAGTACATACCTTATGTTACTCGGTTCTTTTATCATTTCCATAGGACTTATTAGCAGCGTGTGTATTTTATTAATTAATCAACAAAAATTGTATTTAAAGTACGATCGTTAATATTCGTATTACTTACGGTTTTTTGGATAGAAATTCGTCCAATAGAATTTCGAATGAATTATAGTGCATTTCGTGGTATATTGTTTTCACTCCCGCGTCTTTTCTGCCGAATATTAAATTCAAAACGCGTTAACAAAAACAATACATAGATAATACAAAGTATTTATACAAAAAGATCATATTATTATTAATATACACAATTCAAATAATACGTACGAGATCGCTTTGACTTCAAACTTGGCAGTTATGATCTTATCGACAAAATAATTTTTTACTTTTGTTAGACCCAATAAACTCTTTTCATAATCGAACGCAAGTTTCAAATGTAACTTATCCATTTTAGATTGTGCCTCTTCAATAAGTAAACGATTGAATCGCTCATCGAACTGAAAATAATCGTGAGAGAATCGCAACGATTCTGGGAGCGATTCGTTGTCGAGCAGAACCTGTTTGAATCTTTCTTTTAGTCCGTATAATACACAACGGATTTTATCTTTTTCTTTATTGGCCAAGTTTAGCGCTTTACACTTTTCTTTGTTAATCTTTCTCTCTTCCAAACTGATTTTTAGGTCTTCTTTTGTTTTTATAATATCTTCTTCCTATAACATAGGGGGCGAACAAAAGTACGTCAAAGTAAATATTTCATAAATTGATTTCTAAATAATTATTAGATTATTATTATTGTTTTTCTGCTAACTTACGATCAGTTCGCAAGACTGAGGTGAGTCAAAAATTGGATTCATACACGCGTCGACCGTGCCGTTATCACACTGAAACATGAAACTAAAAATGTTTCCGTCGTCACCGTAAGTAAATAACATGCGGTCATCGTGACTAGAACTTATCATTTTCACCCTCCCTGTTTTATTGTCATGTATCGCATATTCAATATAGTCGTTCAAGTCGTATATGTCTGTAACTTTAATGTTTGTAACGCGTATTCTACCGTCAGCGAATCCCATTAAAACTTTCAACGGATCATTTCCACTGGAAAACGTATAAATTCTACGATTATTATATAATTAAAGTTGTTGTAACTACTATAATGATTCGTTATTTCGATAAAATAAATAATATTTATAGATTATGTGGTACGGATAAAGGTATTGCTTAAATACGTACAACATTTTGATTGTAGTGAGCGATATGTTATTTTTGTTGGGTATCACCGTAGCGTTAATCGGCTCCGGCGAGTCAAAATCATATTCGTATAAAAAACCAGCGTTGAATCCGTCGATAGACACCCATAAAGTTCGCTCCGAAGGAGTATAAATAGCGAACAATACCGGATTTGGTATGCCGTGGACATGTGTTTTTGGTGACCCATTGTCTTTACTAGAATCTTTGAAATTTAAATCATCAACAATTTTGGCGCATGGATTTTTTTCTTTGATGATTTCCAATTTATTCTTCTTTTTCCTGTCCATTTTCTTTTCTTCCTCGTACTCGATGTCTAACATGTGTTGATCACAAAATACTCGGTGCCTGATGTTCACTGTTTCTATGACACGCGTTTCGAGTTTCAACAAGAACGATTCTGTGGTGTACGACGGGCGACTTGTAGGAACTTCGTTCACTTCGACAACATGACCACTAGCGCAACTTATTAACACTGTTTGTTTCTAAAATTAACCCAGTTAATTAATATATTATGTTAGTATGATTGCATAAATAATAAGCATTGTTTAGTCCAAAACGTTTTACTTCTGAGGGTTTCCAGTGAATAAAAGTGATTTTCCCGGGTAATGGGTACATTCCGATCGGATTCAACTTAACGGGATCGGTGTTTATTTTATATATAAATATAGAACAATCGTCACTTCCGCATACGACAATCTGGGCATTGCAATTTATAGCCAAGTGTCTGATACTGTCGGTATGAGGTTTCGAACTCTAAAACGAAATATATAGTAACGAACCTTAAAAATTTGCAACAGAATTTTGTCCACGGTTAATGATTTACTTGTAACTTGACGAGATCAAATAATGTCTCTTCTTTGATAATTTCCTTGAAAGGTACAGCTACTATTTTCAAAATTCCAGTTTGAAAACCGATTATGAAAACATTTCCAGAACTGGCTATCTACGATGAAGTTTAAAAATTATTATTCGCGTAATATTATGAGCTAAATGACTTAAGAGACCTTACTTTTTATTTCATCGATTTCTCACAAAAGAAAAATTATTCATTTAAAAACAAAAATATCATAATGTGGCAGCATTTTCATTAAAGAAAAAAATACAAATAAACAAGATGTGATCAGTTGTGTGCGCATGGGATGTGAATGGCTTGGGATTATATCTTTTATTTTAGACGACGATTCATCGTATGTCTATCTAAAGAAAACGTGGTCAACAATCTTCAAACTCTTTATTCGATTACTAATATTGAAACTGATTAGTTTTTCAACGTATAAAAACGTCGAAAGAAAGCTTTAAACACGAAAATATATTAAGATCCTATACACGTTCTTTACAAAAGAACGTTGGTAACAGAATTTTTATATTATGACCAACATTTTTTTAATTTGTTGTCTTGTGCATACGCGTACAAGAAGCATACCTACTCAATGTTGCCAGATCACATACGAAAGTATTTACTCACAGCTCATATGCCCGTGTATTTTAAATTGCCTTAAGAAAACTACGGAATCGGTATAAAAAAAAAACGTTGTCGTCGGGACGGAACACGTACGCAGCCGTTTTCTCAAAACCGCTACACGTTTACGCGGTATTATAAGCACTCCGCTCAGAATCTAATACGTTACGCAATTGTTGCGAAAAGCCTCGTAAATTTATTTATATAGGATTAAATTTAAAAACAATAGTCGTCAAAGTCACAATTACATTTAGCGGTAACCAAATGGACGAAGTGATCGGTACGTTGAAATTGTGCGTGAACATCAACTTTCTGTCCGCGACGTTGTACACGTGAAACCATCCGTCCAACGACGTAGTTGCGATGAAATAGCCGACGGGCGACGTTTGTAGTGAAGTGATTTCGTCACCGTGGAATTTGGCCAATCTCCTCAAAGGCTTTGCTCTTGCGGACACTTCGATATCGGTAAGCCACATTCCACCGTTCCCGTCCTAAATTAACCACACATATGTCGATTGACTGAACTGTACGGATATTCGTATATAGTTGGATTACACGTAACAAAAGCGTATCCTGCATGATTACATGTGCAGTGCACTCACTTGAATGAAATAATCGTTGGAACCGGGATCGTTGTTCGCTTTACACATGCCCATGATTTTAGCGATGCCGATCGAGTCTTGCACGTTGATGGTGAACGACGGTTCCATTTCGATCACTCTGTCGTCGTTGTCGGCCGGGTCAGCCGTGTCTGCCGTACGGTAATACCAGAATTTTATCGTGCCGTCCATACTCACACTCGTCAACTCCGCGTTGTGCTCGGAATACAAAAACATAACGATCGGCGCGGAATGGCACGGGTTTCTTCCTTTTCGCATCACTTGCACGTCCACTACGTCTTCGTCCCACACCAAAATGTTGCCCCAATCGCAGCCGGACACGACCTACGATATAAACGACGGCGGCCATAAAGAACGAACAAAAAAAAAAAAAAAAAGAAAAATCGTTTTCAATGGAAATACATTTTATTTATTGCTCGTATCTATCGAGAAAATTAAGAGCAAAAAAAAAAAAAAATATATATTTTAATTAATATTTTACAGTCGATTTTCCAACGCGATTCGTTATATGAACCATCAAGAGACCGTACGGATTGCCCCAACTCGATCGTGAATCAACGCAAAGAACAAAATGCAATCGTACTTTTTCGTCGGGCATCGCAAAAATTCCGATAATGTCCGACGTTTGCATTTTCCCGAAGCGTCCGAGTCGACCTTTCAGTTTCAGTCCGGTGAAAGTGTTCGTCATTTTCCAGAACTCAACGTGTCCCGAGCCGGCGGTGACCAATTGATCGTCAATGAACGTCGAAAACCTACAAACGCGCACGTCCTGAGCACGGGACTTGGTCCTCAAAACTATCACTGATTTTTTCCAATCCCAAATCGTAAGCGTGTGGTCCGGTTCTCCAGCTTGTGAACACAACAACTGGCCGTTTCGACTGCAAAATCCGAGAGAAAATTAATAAGATTAATCCGCATGAATGAATTATATAATAATATACATTTTAATTGTTGAATGATACCATCGGTTCGTAATACCGTATAAGATATATATATCGAATTGTTATATATATATACCGTTTTAAAAATAAAAAAATAACCTATTGGACCATACGTAAACGGTCTGTTGTAATTGGTATGAGGAAAAGGTAAATTTTCGAGTAGGTCTCGCTTGATTTTCTACGAATCGGACGTGTCATCACGTACTTATAATTCAACCATACGTTTTGTCGCTCGGCGCTTCCTCTCAGGACGCTGACGACCTCGAACGTCGGCCATTCGTACACGATTATCAATGGACCGTCGTCGTCGCCACTGCCGTTCTCCCCGATTGCCAAGTGGCCGAAAATTGGATTTCTCTGCGCAGCGATCGAGAAACAAATAATAATAATAATAATAATAATAAAAAAACCGTTTTGTTTTCTATTTGCTTCGGGGGATCGAACTCACGGCTATATGGCCGACGCCGCCGTTTCCCGCACATTTTCTAAAACTCGAAACGCCGTCGTTCACGTCGAACGTACCGATGTAATTTCCCGCCGCGTACACAATCGTGCGGTCGTCCGCGGCGCATATGTTGAACATTTTCGAACGACAATCGTAACCGAACGAATGACTAAATACCGTATTGTATAGGAAACGCGTGTCGACGACATACGTATACGGTAACGTCAGGGCCGGATTTAGGAATGTCGGGGCCCTGGGCCCACCTTAAAAGTATATATTATATTTCGATAACTTTTTATTTAATATATTATTATAAGTGAATTTATAATATATTAACATTTACCGCAAAACAATATTTTACTAGAAATTTTGGTTTAAAAATATTTATATTAAAATACCAAAATAATAATAATAATAATAATAAAAAAATGTGGTACAATAAAAGTAGGTTTTTTTTTTTTAATTTTATTCAATTTGTGATTTAAATTTATTTTGCCAATAAAATATTGTGTTTTATACTTGGATGTAAAAAAAATCCCATTAAGTGGAGGCCCTCATTTTGTGGAGGCCCGGGGCCCCCTGCCCCCCCCTAAATCCGGCCCTGGGTAACGTTATATATATATTTTTTTTTTTATTATTTATAAATATATAATACGTGAATATACTGCGATTAAACCAAAGAGTACAATATGAAAAAATTAAAAAAAAATAAATAAAAGTCGTTATGCTAAAATTTGTTTATTCACTATAAGTGGGGCGCCCAGCCGTATCCTCGAGAGTAGCATATATAAACTTTCATTTGGTGGTTGCTGGGGAGGGGGGAGGGTACAAATACGAGAGAATAAAATACTCGTATCTCGTACGAATACGAGAGAAGACAAAATTAATAAAGATATTTTTTAGGTACATTGTAATACGAGATAATTTGAAATTACTGTAATTGTGGGAGGGGGGGGGGTAATTTTAATATTTTGCTACATTTAAAAACAATAACGTGTGCGCGCCGTTGTTTACTATCGGGTTTAGGATTTAAAACAAAAAAAAAAAACATTATTTGCAGGTTATTGAACAAATAGAAAACCGGAAGAAAATTACGAATATTAAAATAAAAAAAAACGAATTAAAAAAAAAAATAATAATAATAATAAATCGAAGGGATTGTGTACACGGTGAATTAATTTGTTAAAAAAATAACATGTTATTAATACATATTATTATCGATAATAATTTAATAAATATTTTTATACAAATAATTTTAATAAATACAATAAAATTTATTACGTTTGAATTTTTTTTTTCATTTTTATACGTGTAATTCTTTTTCAAAACGGAATTTACATAAATGCAATATTGTATATTTAAAATATCTAAGCAATTATGAAGAGTAATAGCATAAATATTTACTAAAACACGTTTCGCAAAATTTGAAATTGGATTAGTTCCTTTAATTTCGGAGACAATTTAATTTAATTTTTTTTTTTTTTAGATAATATTAATGACATGCCATGGTTGTTTTGTGTTTCAACAAATTAATTCACCATTCACACGATTTCTTTGTTTTTTTAAATTTATTATTATTATTATTATTAATAATAATATCAACGTACAATTTTATTATTTACGAATTTATATTTATATACTTTTCATTTGTGTTTCTTTTTTTGTTAATTTATTTATTTAATTTTCTTTTGTTTCTGTTTTAATTATTTTATTATTTATTGTATATGTGTATATGATGTTACAAACGTGTAAATTTGATATTTCGTTTTAGGGATAGAATGAAAATTTTTTATTTTTCATTTTTTTTTTTTTAAATTTCGTATGGCATGATGATAATTCAAAGAAATATATTATCCCGTTTTTAATCGTTATATTTTTAAATGAAACACTTTGAATTAAATTAAATGAACTTTTTGTAAAACCCTGTCCGAAATTACCATTAAAGTTTCTACATTCGTCATATACAAGAAAATAGCGCAGAAAAAATATGATTTCGAAATTGAAATAAACGAGATTTAAATCTGTACACGATTAATTTTTTTTTCCACAAAAATGTGTTGGAGAGTAGATAATTAAAAAATTATTATTATTATTATAAATTAATTAGTAATTTTAAATACAGTAATTTTTAACATAGAATATTACATTTTTTTCCCAGGTAGATAGGTAGATATCTATATCTATACTAAATTTGTAATTTATTACTTTACTGATTATTGCGATTTATAACGTTAAACTTACATACGAACAATATTTCGATAGAAACGCACACAATTTTTATTCGAGTTGAAAGAAAAAAAAAGGATACTGAAACTGTAATACGTTTTCGTCGATCGTACACCGATCGCTTTTGATCGGTTTGCACACAAAATCTTTGTTGTCGAAAGATCGCGAACGGTAAACGTCATCGGTTATTTGTTCGCCGTCTCCTCTTTGGTCCTGCAATGATTTCTCGGCGTCATCGTTCACATTATTCATCATTTTTTTTATAAGATGAAATTTCCGCACGAATGAATTAATTGAAATGAAAATCGTGAAATATTTATATATATATATATTTCTTTTAAAATGAAATATGTAAAAGAAATAGATTACGCGAAGAAAAACCATAAAAATGACAACTACAACGTACTTAATGGACTGTCGTGTACGCATACGATTCACTGCAATTACGGAAATATGGTATTTAACCGAATTGCGGTAATGATTAGTGATTTTATTATGAATAATGAAATCGGTTTTAATGGTTTATTTTAAAGAAAACACACACAAATTAAAATTGACGTTATTACAAGAAACAAATACGAGAATTCGGTAAAACGGCGTGTAAAAGACGTAACACTACGGTATCTACTCGTTCACTAAACGACTTCACCAGCGAAGTCCCTTAAGGAGAGTCCCCTTCCTTCAACGTTTCAATAATAACAGGTCGGTATATTTATCGATACATCATCGGTTTCCCCCTAATGTAAATACCATCGGAGCTTTTATTTTCACACAAATATTATAACAATCGTTAAATGTTATTATTTAAGACGTCATGCACGACGACACTTACCTTCCGTTGCTTAGCAAAACAAGTACGTGCCACGAGAAGTATACGGTGTTTTATCGATAAAAACCATATTGCGTACAACACGAACGCGTATATGGTTCGTACAAGCGACTTTCCAAATGCACTCATCTCGACGACTCACATGGACGAGATTACGATGTTCTTAGTTTACGTAACAGCGACGGTATAATATTCGTGAGTATAAAAA
This sequence comes from Chaetogeoica ovagalla, assembly GCA_032441825.1. Taxonomy (NCBI): domain Eukaryota; kingdom Metazoa; phylum Arthropoda; class Insecta; order Hemiptera; family Aphididae; genus Chaetogeoica; species Chaetogeoica ovagalla. The sequence goes on from CM063744.1 coordinate 4,162,369, forward strand.
AATATTCGGAAAAATACTTTTAGATTCTGAACGGAGCGAGGAACGCATTGGTTCTATAATGATGTGTTATTTTTTAAAAATGTTTTTTGTTATGTCTGTACCCGAAAATTCTATTGAATTCGCTCCGATATTTACCCGCTTTTATCGTATTATTTGGTATTTTATAGTTGTAATTTTTCGATTTTCTCAATACTTTTTCGTCGAGCGTTAGAAAATATTTTGAAAAATGAAAAAATAAAAACAGTGAAGACGAGATTTCGTCGGATTCGATTATTTCTTCGTAATTTTGAAACTAATGGTCGACTCGAAATGTTCACCAAATATGGTAACTTTATATTGTATTAAGTCAAATTATTTTTAAAAAAAAATCGAAAAATGTCTGATAATTAATTTGCTTTTTCAGAAATAATACTGTTTTTCTATTAATCGGCAGAAGGGCGAAAAAACATACAGAATTCAATCGATTTAAATTATTTTATTTACCTTAAGTATTAGAATTAACAATTGGGGGATTTCGACAGATCATCAAATAAAAACGGACGCCAGTTATCGGTCAACAAATTTTCGTAAAGAGAAAACGGTTTCGTTCTACATCTACTGATGAAATATAGGCGCGTAGGTACTTAAAATGTATGAAATCGTTAATTTGAAGATCTTCCAGAAAGCCGCCAATTGTTTTATCCATTTCTAACACGAGTTTCGAAAATTTTTTACAGTTCCTCGAAATCCTCGTTTTTCACAATAACTTGTTATGATTGTTCTGATTAATTGTAAATCGTAACGCTTATTCGAAATCCGAATATTTTACAATTTATTTTCTACAATTGCTTTGGGTATTCCTGGAGTTTTTTAACAGGTAACAGGCTGTTGTTAAAAAAATCATAATTTTTGTTAATATAAATTGATTTTGAATTTGAATATTTTCATCGCATATTATTATTTTTTTGTTTGAATATTGTGCATGAACTCCCAGGCCTAAGTAATTAAATTATATCGACGCAGCAGATTTGCGTTTATTTATGACGTGTATCCAAAATAATAATAATAATAATAATAGTCTATATTATATTAATTCAAAAAACATTATATTTTATATAATAACCGAGTAACACCATACGATATGACTACATACTATCACACGTCTTATGTACCTATATAATATACACAATATTTAAGTATAAAATTATAATAATAATAAAATAATTGAAAAAAAATAGAGAGAAACTAGATAATATAATATGGTGATGTGATTTTTTTTTTTACAGCCGACAGGTCGTATAATTATGGTAATGAGAACGGTATCGGGTGCATTACAATAAAATACGATGATAAGTACTATTAATACAAAGTTAAATGCGAAATAAAAATCCTCTATAAGTGCACAGAAGTACAATAAAATATGATGAATACGTGTTACCGGCGTTTTGACGATAATTCAGGTAATTACTATGCTTACTCACGCAAAGAGACGTCCTAGACATCCAGATTTGTTAGCTAATATTTAAAATAGCTAACATTTGCCGTGAAATCGTTCGAAATCTAAAATCACGGCTCCGGGACATATTGCGACGTTATCGTCAGTGGTTTTGTAATGTTTGTACGCGTTTTATACGAATAAATCTGATATTGACACTTGTGGTTTTTAGCGACCATTATTATAATAATTATTATTAATTAAGGAAAATGATTTTATTGGAAGCAGTGGATCGTGACAGCACCGTCGAAAAAGAATTAAACAAGAAAAAAAAATGCGGTGTCAAAACGAGAGCGTAAAAGAAATATGTTTGATATTTGAAATATATTATTACACATACTTGTTATATTGAAATAAATTCCAATCGTGCAAATATGTTTAATAAAATTTATCTTTTTAATTATTTTCTTAAATATGACCGGCGATGGAAAAGTTTTAAGATTTCTTAAAGCCATTGATTATAATGATGTATAATCATGACGTATTGATATTTTTAGGAATTTTTTGGTATCATTTTCAATGTGTAACACAGACGATTTCGTCATTGCCCGAACATTTACGATAGTGCCTAATTATCGTCAGTGCAAGTAACACACACGCAAACATATATGTAGAAATATGGACTTACAGCATTTTTTTTTCTTACTAAAGTAATGTTTTAACTATAATAATTATTAATATTGGAAAATAATACATAGGTTTATTTTTTCCTTATTATTATACAAACAATATTTTTGAGCAATTATTTTATTATTATTTTTTTTAACTGAATAAAATAAAATAAAAAAAAATCTTTTAAGTAAAACAATATATAAAGGATACAAAATTATACAATATTTTTTATGGTAAACATGGTGAATTTTTACACAGTGTAATGGTACAGTATAAATAATAATAATAATAATATAAAAATTCGTTACGTTTTTCATTTTATTTTATACCTACTATGTGTATAATTTTGATTTTTTTCCTCCTAATTAGTTTTATAATAATTCGAGTGTACATTTCTTAACGCAACCACCAGCGTTGTTTCGATATGAACGACGTTGAGAAATTTCATCCAAATGAATTGAATTTGTTATAAAAAGCGTATTAAAGAAGCCCAATGATATATGTATGAAATTTACGGGATCTAAAATAGTTTTTATTTAATTATATTTTATGTTTTTTTTTTGTAGATAATTAATTTATCAATCTCGTCTAGTGGTTTTCTAAAACAAAGATTTCTCCATTGGCACATGTTTCACAAAAATCATTAAACTACTCGTGTTTATAATATCAGTTATCTATAATACTATTGTACGTGACAATAATATTAATTGTCAACATATTATATCTTTAAATACCGAGGGTTTCAATGTGAGTTTTTCAATACAATACAATATATAAAAGTAAAAATAATAATCTAAAAACACAAACGTTGGCTATTTCGAATTTTGATTTCTCGTTTTTTAAATTTACATTCGCATAATAATGTTATACGTCTCGACATTGTGACATCCGTGTGTATTTAAAAAATAATCACACGCTTAGTTAAAAATGTCGTGACAATTACAAATCCACACACACAAACGCGCATTAAGACTAACATTTAATATGACCTGAGTCATGACTAAAATAGGTCGCAAGTACGTAATAACTAATAAATTACATTTTACTACAAAAACTATTGGATTTGCTTAGATAAGTGATGTGATTAATCTGGCTTTGAAGTTCACTATTCGTTCGGTAGTCTGGGCCAATCTCTGCAAAAATTATCAAATACAACGTAACACGATTATTATTAAATAAACGGATGAAATAATAATTTCTAACGTAATTATTTGTGATGCATAGTATATGTACATTTCTTGAAAAATTAAATTTTGATTAAAAGTTTTTTCATAAATATATATATATATATATATATTTTATTTGAAACTCGGATCCATCGTACTGAATTTTGTTTGAAACACGCGTTTTCATCGGAAGTAAACGATTATTCGATCATGAAAATAAATGTTTAATGAATTTTCTTAGCTAAATGTAAGCGATGATATCGGTTTTTTATAATATATAAATTCTTGTATAAAAATATTTCTTACTTCAGACATTTACCGCTATCTTATTCGCGAGTCGAAAACAAGTTTGCGGTGATTTTAAGGAAAACGAAAAGGAAAAACTTTTCGATATTTTCAACAAAAAAAAAAAAAAAAAAATTCATATTTATATATATATGCGTAGCGTTCGAATAAAATGTATCGGATTTTTCGAAAATTACGTTAGGTCTCGACGAGTCCGAGAGTCGAAGGCGTTTAATGGCGGGCTCGATTCTGTCGCACACACCTTAAACTAGATAGATCACGCGATAAATAACGCGTATTGATCGATGAGAAACTTACGAGAATCAAGTCTTGGATCAAATTGGCTACGCCCCTGTTGGCGATCACGAATATTCTCGTCAGCGGTCCGGGCACTCCGACGCTGTATCCGTCCTCCTTGGCGTTCACTTCAGCGTGCACGCCTTGAGCCGCGGCGTCCGAATCGACGAGCGGCCCGGCGTCTGGCGATTCGTCTCTGTCTTGGTTGGCTCCACTCCCAGCGATCAACTGTTCCGGCCGCATCACGGAACATACAAATAATTGCCATAAATACAATGTCGAGCACGCGGGAAAATATCGTTAATAATAACAATAACAATAATAATAATAATAATAATAATAATAATAATAATAATAATAATAATAATAATAATAATAATTAACGATTTTATTATAAGGGCCGGTTATAGAGCGTTTCCGATCGGATCAGTCGAATCGCACTTGTTTTAATCGAATCGTATTCGGGCCTGGAAAAAAACCCGATAGGTCCATCCGCACTCGGGTTAAGAACGATAGAAGTGTTCCGAAAACGGCTAATGTATTTTTTATTTTTAATAGCGCGTACACACTTTTTGTACGTTTACACGATTGTCCGTTTCTCTGTAAACGTGCGATTCGATTTAGAAATTATACGTTTTGTAAAGAAACAAAAAAATCGTGCATTAGAGAGTGACGAATGACGTTGTACAATATTAATTGCTTATTTGATTGTTGCCAAGTCTAAATGTGTGTTTATCGTGGTTTTTACACAATTGTAAACATTCTAATAGAGAACGCGTATAAGTCTTTTGGCTATACGATAGAAAAGATATAAGAAACGAAATTGAAAAACAAACATATTACCTTGTATAATATGGCCGCAGATCAACAACCGGAATGGAGTTTTTAAATTTAGTTTCTTATAATTATTGCGAATGATAATAAAATAGTAATGATTAGACGAGTTTGAAAAACGATTTTTAACTATATATATATATTATGTATAAACTAATTTTTAAATTAAAATCATTTTCAATCATAAGCCTGCGAGTGGGAAGGAAACGAGTGCTTTTTTTCTCTTCAAATATCCACCCTTTTTTTTTTACTATTTTAAATTTGTTAATGAAAATTTGTGTAATTTTATTTTAAAGTGCAATTCAACTCTTCCCGAATGATTGTTTTCAACAATATTGTATTAGTAGCACGTTTTTGGTACTAATTACGTCTCACAATAATAATAATAATAATAATAATGAATTGAACAGCATAATACGCGGAACGATCCTGTCTGATTCGGTACTTAACACACACAATATGTTTGAATAATTCAAAACTGGTTTGGTTTTCGAATAAATTTTGAAAGAAAAAAAAATTCTCACACTAACAGATTCATCAATGATTGTACATTTCGATTCGATTTCAATGTAAACTGTTGTAGTCAAAAATATCTTTCAAATTTTATGATATAAATGCCAATTCTTCCGAAGTTTATTCGGGCAATAAATCATTAATATCTATATATATATATATATATTTTTTTTTTTTTTTGGTGCGAGGTATACGGGGTGTTTTATTTTTTATTTCGACTCAGCGATTATCCGTTGAGATTTCAGACATATTTTATTTCGGTATTTTTTTGATTCGTAATATTATTATTAAATAATTTAAGAATCATTTATAGATAATTTTCAAACATTGAAAAATTGACGTTTTCTCTTTAAAAAAAAATAATGTAAAATTTTGATTTTTAAATGGCATATTTTCTTTTGGCAATCCAATAGACGAACAGAAATGAATTTTCAATATTCCGTCTGTGAATATACACATATATTATTACTTAAAAATTTAGTCGCAAGACTCTATTTATTAATTAATTAAATTCGATAAGTATAATTGTTATTTGATGATAACTACCGGTCTGTGATATAAAGCGTTTCGGAGGGGATGCATTTCTAATGTCTACGCAAAGCAATACCGCCTCTATTTCTTCATTTCACCTTGTTTTAAAATGCTTATTACACGAGAAATGTCCGTTTGATTTCGAAAATCGATGTACGTGTAAACTCTCAATAAAATATGTTTCTTAGGAATTTATAAATATAATTGTAGGTTGTCGTTTTAAAATCAAAAATTCATTATGACAAATAACGGACGGGGGTAAAAATATTGAAAGCGTGAGGAAATATAGAAATATAGAATGGAAAAAAAACTTAATGAAAATATATGTTTTTATTTACGAATTAATATAGCCTGGCTAGTGATGAATTAAAAAAAAAAAGTCAATCAGTAGTATTTTCTAATATCTGCGAAATTAAAAACAATTAAACATTAACAATATTAGATTGGTTTTTTTTTTTAATTGAATTATATTTGAAAATATTCTTACGATGATTTTTTTGTTTGTTTAAAATTTAGAAAAAAATGTAGTACGAAAATCAAATCAGTTTTTAATGGACGATTTGAAAAATAAGCGTTATTGTTTTTTTTTTCTCGTCGAAATCATATATAGTAAAATTATTTTCGTTATAACGTTATTTTATTATTATTCATGGTTAATCAGTGCGCAATATAACCGTAAGACTATAATTATTATAGTGTTTTGTCAAATTCGTATCAATACTGTGTGCAATAACCAGTCGTTACGTTTAACACGAAACCAGATGTAATGTATACATAATACAAGTAATGCGTGTAATAAGTTTTTGTGATATTGGCAAGTGTGACTAGTTTTTTAGACGCATTAATGAACGATGACAATTTATGTCACGAATCGCGCACTGGGTTGCATAATACAGTGGTTAGTGAAAGTAGAAGTTATCATTTGACGACTTCCATCGTGCCCGGCCAGTTTATATTCGTGGTACAACGTTAAGATAATTAAAAAAAGTGGTTTAAATTAAATTACACCTGTTTATTTTTATCGCGATGAAAATATTATTATAATTAATCGTAACAGATTTTCGTATAGTGTGCGGTATCGCGTTTTATGTCGTAATACGAAACGGAGTGATTTGCGTACACTCCGGATGAACATTCATTTGTCGGGAACTGTTTTTTAATCATTTAATAACAATAATAATAAAAATATATTTAAAAACAAAAAAAAGTTTGACTAGGAATTAAGTTATTTACCGATGGATATTGAAGAGGCTGTGCGAGTGTTAATGTGTTTGGGTCGGTGCCTGCAACCACTCTGTAGAAACCACCGGCAGCCCTAGCTGCTCTGTCCGCTCCCCTCTATTGAAAACCAAAAAATCTTTTTTTGCCTCAAACTATATTTTTTAAAAGATTTTTTTCTTTTTCTTTTTTTATCATTCTCATTAAACCCTTTGTAGATCGCAACGCAACAGTTTACGTTTTCGAGTGTGTGTGTAAAACGTCGCCATTCGTTTCCACATCAAACGAAATGGGCAGTAGTAAAAAAAAAAAAAAAATGTACATAAATCCAGGTTACAGGATTATTATTAGTTCAAAACTTCTATTTGAACTGAAGTCGGAAAGAAATTCGTTCTCGATTTTCTTTGCGATATACAAAAAAAAAAAAAAAGTATAAAAAACGGCAATTCGATATTACATCACGAACTTGATGCGTACAGGTATAATGAAATTAATTAACTGCGTTGAAGTCGACAAAGAGTTTAGAGAGTATTTCTGTTCTGAGTTAATCTAAATCATTAAAAATATCCTAACTATATTACAGTATATATAGTATATATTATGTGTGTATAATAATGTCCTGTAAATTACTCGAAAAAAAATTGATCGCGTGACAATTGATCGAAAAATATATAAATTTCAAGTGGGAGGCATTCAAAATAGAAGAAATCATCAATCAGTTTAAAATAGAGAAGTACCGTAACCGGATGCAAGAATCTCCAAAAAAACAACGCATAGCGATAGGAAAATGCAAAATATTTGTAGCGACAAAACCATTGGAAATTATTACCGTGAGATTTCGTATGATTCTCAAGTTTGGTCTATTCGAGTTTTATTTTTTTTTTTATTATTATTATTAATTATATTATATTGACAAACATACGTGACGCGCGTTCGTTATATTAGTTGTTACGCGGTTTTTTTTTTTTTTTAATTCTGCTACGTTCACAATACATATCACATATGGACATATCCCGTACGGAGGTATTTTTATTTATTATTAAAATATATTAAATAACAAATATTAATCGATTTTCGATCGATTCGCGCGGCGGATCGATCAATCGTTTTCGAGAAATCGTTCCCGCGATCTAATATGGTTTTCGAGTAATTGACGCGTATGTACACCTCCTCGATTATTTCGAATAAAAAATTAAAAAATTTTTTTTTTTGTATGTGTCTGTGTTAATACGATATATTATATAGAAATGGTGTAGTCCTTCGTACAATTATCGACGTCTAATGTATTTATTATTCAGGTCAGTGTACTTTTTTTTCTTCTACAAATCATTTTATTGAATTTATTTACACACACACACACACACAATTTCCAATAATGTTTCAATGTACACGCACAGGCACCTTTCACTCGTGTACCAAAAGGAAAAATGAAAATTACACGCGAATTTAATTGCGATTTCGTCACGTTATTCCATATAACGCGTGTTTGTTCAAATGTGCCGCACTTAACGTTTTATCGTAAACGCCTCGTACAATTGAAATTCAATCTGTTCGTAAACGACGCGTGGTTTTAAAATTATTTTTAGGAATTATCGCGTTCCAATCCGGAAAAGAAAAAAACGAAAATGTTTCACAACCAATCGCTATTTTAAATATATAAATTTAATTTTTAAACACACGTATGTATAGGTTTATGTACATACATACACACGAGACACGAAGGATTATATTATGATATAATCAAATAAAAAAAAAAAATCCGAATTTTAGTGAGACATCATACGTTTCATCCTTTGTATTATTAAAAGAAAAAAATTGCTCTCCTTAATTCGCATGAATTGGTCTCGTTCAATGGTTTTCTATGATATTTGTCTGCCGTAAAACGGTTAATATTCAACGGACCCGGGTGGCTTTTCAAAGTTGTACGATTATTTTTGACGAATATTTTCAATTTGTTGTAAAGAGAAAGAATTAATTCAAACGGTTCCCTCGCATTAAGTATACTGCAATGTGAGGAGGTATTATTATATAGTTTTTAAATAAGATTTTATTTTTATCTCTTGCAAAACATTCTATTATAAACTATCGTACGAAATACAGACAAGTCAATAATAATAATCGTAAAAAAAAAAAATGTTTAAAAATATTATATGAGTACGGTTTTTTTTTTATAATGGTTTCGTTTTCGTTTCAAGTACACCTACACAATAATTACACTATTATACGATTAATTTATGACGGATTGTATTGTGTGGAAATGCGTATTAAACGATAGTAAACGTTATATTATAATATTATGTGGTTTGTCGTTGAAGACTCGCAACAATTGACTGGTTTCCAAGTAAAAGTTGTTGTCCTATGAGACGGTGTGTAATACCGGGTATATTTTTCAAACAAACAAAACGCTGTTATTAAACCGGGCGTGTTCGGTTTTTCGTACAAATTCAATGAAATATCCGTCCTTGTTGGCCGGCGAATGTGTTCTGTTATCATTTTTATTTCATTAATCCCTTGAGAAAAAAAAACAGTTTTCGTCATCGCGGTTTATTGCGGTTATTATTATTATATAATAATAATAATAATAATAACGTAATAAACGTGTAAAAATAAGGTAATTTTTTTCTTATATATACATATAAAAATATATATGTAGTTCAAAGTTTAATATTCGGTGTACATTTCAAGAATCTATGGACCATTATTTACAAAATGTCGGATAAATGCAATAACGGATTTTAACGAAATCGTGTTTTTGCCGTTATGAACGAATCTTTTTGGGTAGTGTATATGTGGCCGCGTTCAGAAAAACTATTGAGAAAATCGAAAAACGATTGCGTTAAAACTGCTCGGAAAACGATCGGATAATGGTCGGAACACTTTTACTAATCGAGAAGTTTGTACACAGAAAATATAAAAAATAAATATCACATTGTAAAGCCAATGGTTTCCCGGTTAAAGTCTAAGAAAAATATGTTTGGGAATAAATTTTAAATTAATAATTTTTGTAATAGCGACGAATAAAGAAGAAATATTAAATACACACGCGTGAAAATGTGTACAAGTGTTTATGGCGAATTTTCAGGTTAAATACTTTTCACTAATTTGTTTGTGTCCACTTACATGTTAGATGTTTGATATTCGTTCAAGTGTTGGTCATTCAACAGCGATTACAATAATAATTTTTTTTTTTTTTGCTCGATTATGAACACGCGAAAACGTTAATAATACGTATGAATTTTGTTTTTTGCTCAATTCCCGTGTAGAAATGATGATTAAAATATTTTTTTTCTATGTTTATTAGTTTTTGGAAAATATCTCCTCAAAGTACTAAACGAACGTGAACTGATATCGTTTGAGGCTATACGTTTTGAAGACGGTAATTTCAAATCGTTAAAAAAGATGTCCGAAGTAGGCCGATGTGCTTAAAAGTGTAGTGTTTAACTCTCATATGGTTTCAGTGATGAAATTTTTATAAACAATATGAAACGCGAAATGTCGCGTTTAAAAATATGAAATAGAAACGTGTGAAAAGATCAAAATTGGCGTCGTTTCGATATAGAGGCTTTAAAAATTCTCATCGCGTATATTTTAAATACATTTAATTTTTAATTAAAAATATGCGCGTTCACGTACAATCCTTTTCCTAACGATAATATATACATGCAGGAGGTCGCCGTTTCCCTCGTAAAATAATTCTGTGACGACACGAAACAGTACGGGAAATTTGCGTTGCGGAAAACTAAAAACGTCTTACAAAACTCGTAAAGGGATTGTGCCCCACACACACACATATGTATTTCCACAATACAACCGTAAGTAATTGTTATTTTTATTATTATAAAAAAAAAAAAAAAAAATAAAAAATTGATAACAATAATACGTTAAAATATATTCAGAAATTATTATACACACAGTATTTTTTAATCGTTTCCTTTGTCCCTTTATATCTCCGAGTATCCTAACTCTGACGCGATTAAAATCAAAGCGTTTCGTTTGTTCACGAACCGATATCGTTTTCGTTCTTTAATTAATTTCGTTAATTTCGCTTAAATCTTATTTATTTATTTCTACTACAAAACTATGAACACAATATAATGAAAATGAGTCGCATCCCCCCCCCCGAACGTTAACGTTTCATTCTGATTCAGTAAAATCAGAATTCAGAGACGTTGAAATATTAAAAGAGAAAGAGAAGAGGTACTCCTCCGCCTCACCACCACCACCACCACTACCACCACCACAACCACCACTATCAATCGAAGCACTGCTATTGAATTGATATTTTAAAGTTAAAAAAAAAAAAAATAATATAAACAAAAATTAAAAAATTATTTTAAAATTATTTTCGTGGCGATTGTGTAACAATTATTAATCGGATTCCGGGATGAAGTAATTGCAGGACAAAACGCGATTCCGCGTATTTCCGTGCGTATTTATTTTATAATCGGTACGCGGGGGGGTCGTATTGAAACAAATGAATAGCAGACGATTTATTGTGGTATAGGTAGAGAACGCGCCAGACTTGAGTAAAATAATTTTTAAAAGTATTATTTGGAATACACATTCCGCCGAGTACTTCGAAAAAAAAAAAAAGTTATTCCGAATACTCTTAGAATATTCTGTTCGGTTTATTTTTAATCACTAGTTTTCAGTAATACGAATATTAAAAACACAGTAATTGTATTATTATTATTATTATTTTAATGGAATACGAAAAGCGGCGGCACAAATGTGTGTTTAGGGGGAAAGAAATGATTTGTTTTTTTTCTATTAATAATCAGCTGTGTTCCAAAATTAACACAGCTGTATTCGGAAAACTGCTCAAGTCTGGAGAAACGTGCGTGCGTCGAATGTTATATTTTCTCTATCGGAAAAAAATAATAATAATAAAATTGAACAGTAAAACAGAAAAGAAGACGGTGTAATAAAACTCACTCGGATCAGATCGAATATGAAGTTTCCGGAGCCGCCGCCGCCGCTGCCGTCTCCGCCGCCGCTTCCGCGCAAGTTGAACGAGAACCGTTTGTTTCTCGGATCGTCCTCCGCCGTCGTCGCCGCCGCCGCCGCCGCGTCGTCGCCTGCGTTCGACGACACGTCGTTATCGTCTAGAACACGGGAGTCGTTACAAATTATTTTCGATTCTTCCGAATTTTTTTTTTAGTAGACGAAATTTTTTCATTTTTTTTTAGACAATATCGTGTGCAGTCCGCACGCGCACATCACCACCAGCACCTGCACCACCGGCACGCGTGAAGACCAACAACGCCTTTATGACGGCAGTAGTTTTTTTTTGCTTTTTACAAACCGCAAACGCTAAAATGCGTTTTCCGAGTTCAAATGACTCGTCGTCCGAGACGGTTGTCTCGCGGAGAAGATTCGACCGACGCGTCGATAATACACAGTGTGTGTATGCGTGTCCAACGAAGCACATTTAAGCGGGGTGTGCTATAGACGTTTGTTTTTGTTTTTTTTTTTTCAAGAACGCGCTCGGGTTACGTGAGCGCGTACCGCGTGCAAAGGGACGACCTCTAATAGGTCTCGTGGCGTATTTACGGGGAAAGGGGGCGGGCGATTGCCCCGGGGCGCCCCAAACGTTCAGTCCCGTTACGACTAAGGGGCGCCGGCGTTTTTAAACATTATTTATTAACATTGAAATAGGAAAATGTTGAAAAAAAAATAAAAAATAAAATTGCGAATTTTAAATTCTGAGCGGAGTGTAGAATGTTTCTCGCAACGATGTATTTTATTTATATTATTATTATTTATTTTTTTTTTTTACGTCTGAACTCGAAAATTCTACCAGAAGGAGTGCTCCGATCTTTACAATTTATTTCCGGTAGCAAATCGCATCTAGTCCAGTGGCGCAAACCAGGAAATATTTTCGGAGGTGAGGGGGCTATGATTCATACACGTATATTATGTGTTTGTACATTATACACTAAATAATACGAATAAATGCTAATTAATAGCACTACATATCATATTACAATAAGAATTTCGAATTGATATTGAAATATTTAACTTTATCGCCTGATAACTTAATATCATTAATTAAATTATTTTTATCCATTTCCAATTGGCGTAATTATCACACACACACACACGTGTACACGCAACAAACTACTTTATTATTTCTGCATTTTACATATAATGAATAAAAAAGATTTTGTTGGAAGGAGGGAAGGTTTGTAACCTCCAAAGTCTCCTCCGGTTGCGCCACTGATCCAGTCGGCACTTCAAAGAGGTCATTTTTCGACTTTCTCAAAAGCGCCTAAAAATATACCTATTTGAAAATTACCGAAAAATTACATATAAAATGAGTAATGGGTATAAAAATTCGAAATACATGTAACTGTATATTATAAAAACAATAAAATAAGAGATGACACACGTGTGTTGTTACTAAATGGTTTATAATACCACAACGGTTGTTTTGCACGTCTCACTCCTGTAGCGAATGAACGTGAAACGGAAAAAATATATTAATCTCGTTATATTCGTTTCTTTAAATTAATGTTAATTATATGTGAATACCAAAATTTAAAAAAATAAAAAAAAAAATAGGATTACATTTTATAATATTATGTTATTCATTTTTCGTTCATCTGTCGATTGTAATGTGTGTGTGTGTTTGTGTTATTATATATTTGTTAATATCACAGTGATTATACTATTTACACAGTAAATATTAGCGTTGATTGAATAATACATACGATGATGATGAGTTTTACTATTCGTTCGTCACTCGTTATTTACTATTCAATATTGGTAGATACAATTATATTTTATTGAAAATATTTATACGTAATACAGATTGGAATTGTACACATATATACACTATGTACAGTTTTAGCCGTAGTAAGTTCTACAAAAGAGAGAAGGAATCAATTCACGCTTAAAAATTGGATTGGGTTGGGGGGGGGGGAGTTATCAAAATAGTTTTATGAAGAAAGATTTGTTTTGAATCAACAGTGAACATTTAACAAATATCTTTTTTTGGAGGTGGAAAATAAGTTTCAAGTCTTCACAATTGCTTCAATGTTATAAAACAAATTCGCCAGTTAATTGTATACTTAGGGGGCAAAAATCCTAAATCCGCCCCTGTCTGTACGTGATCGTAAGGAACGAGAGTCGCAGGGTCCGTTCGGTTCAGTTCGGTTCTTCAACTTTCCTGTTTACAAGATTATTTATTTATTTATTTATTTATGTTTGGTAGCCTGTGTAAAATACCGATCAACGTGATTTTATATTTTTCGTCTTGTTTTTACACCTCAATTAGAAGGAAGTTTAGTAATTTTTAACATTTTATATTCTAAGCGTATAACAATTTTTATATATTTTATATTCTTATATGGAAATTAATATAAAGTCTTGTCAGTTTTAAGGACAGCCCTGATGATCGCTAATGGACGGACGTCAAAACGAGATACGAGGAATTTAAAAAAAAAGAACACAACTTTGAAATAAAATGAGCTAATACGAATTCATATTTTGTCCAACGCGATTTAGAAAAATATGAAATCGTGCTATAAGTTTAGATTAGAACATTTATAGTATTTTATATGGATGCATTAAATAATATTAATTAACACAATATAGTAGTTGTCATTTTAAAAATGTAATTCTTTATTGTTTTTTAATTTTGTTGTCGTATTTTTATTTATTCATTATTACACGATTTTTAATTTGACGCGATTTGTAGTAAGCAAACAATTGATTTAATAAAACAATTCTTTTATTTATTTATTTTTCATTAATACTCTTCGGCTTGATTGTATATTAATAAAAATTTATTATTTTATTATTTTGTTGTTCGTTATTATTGTTATTGTTACGTAATAGTTTTTGATTCATACAATTAACATTTTTTTTTTATTTACATATATAACCATTTCCTAACCGATTTGCGCCTGTATATCGATGGTCTCCCGCAACATCCGCAGTTTGTTATTACTTGAAAAAATTTGCTCGTGATTTTAACAGAAATCGAAATAATGTATTTTTAATAACGTAGCACTCGAATAATAATAATTATTATAATAGGTAATGTGTTGATTGTACCGGGAAAAGGACTGATGCGATCATTCATTTTATTTATCGATCCGTCAGAACCGTACGGGACGCGGCTGAACTGAATTGAACGGGCCCTGTTCGTTCCTGAAAGGTGTACAGAATATGTACAGGCACGTGGTCCACCGTCCCGTCCCTGACACCTTATACCGTTACGGCGAAACCAAAGACCGGGAGAAAACCAATGACCATCAGATATTCATTATATACACAAATCGTTATTTTCAGTTTAATTTCAAAGCGAAAACGCCAAGTGGATTTTGTTGTCTCTCTCTCTCTCTGTTTATATATATATATATATATATATATAAGCATAAGAAGATTAAAACACGAATTCCTCTCTGAATCGTTTTAAGCTTTGGCTTCAATTACAACGCGTCGAATGCATTTTATTAAATTATTATTTCGAATGAATAAGTTTTTTATTGAAAACAAAAAAAAAAATTGTAGTGTTCCACGTGACTCCACAACGCTAGAAACACGTCAAAATAATTTCCAGGCATCTCTCCTAAAACTTAAAAATTCGTGTAATTATTACATACATTCAAACACGTACCCGATTATATGAAATTTTTTTGCTAGTTTGATAAGACCGTCACACATGGTATACCGCGTGTGTATGTGTGCAAGGCAGTGCCGTAGACAAAACTTTTATATAATGTGTGTTGTGAGGTGATGGGGTACATAATTGCATTGAGTTGATTAAAAAAAAAAACAGAAGTGCTAATAAATGTGCATACATTATTGGATATTGTATTGTAAGTGTTAGCGTACATTTTTTTTTTTGACCGAATTCTGTCCTTTTTTACTAATAAATTTAAAAAACAAATACACTTTGAAATGCGATAGAAAATTGTCTGCGTAGTAAAAATTGTAACGAAGTGTTCGAAAGCCTCCCTCTCCGTGTCTGCGGCTAAGTCACAAGGCCTCCGGAACGATCGCTATTGTTTTTGTCCCCTATATACGTAAATTGGCGGATTTGAAGATTTCCTCCGTCCCGAGTTAGTAGGATAAAATTATTAATAATATTTTCATTTTATACAATTGTATTAGTACGTGGAAAAGCGCATTAGAATATTAATAACACGACTGATTCGTGCGGCCAGTTGGGGATCTCTTATAACGATTACTAATCGACGAGCGTTTCGCCGTTGTCTCTTACGCGCAATATCGTAGAAAAAAAATAAAAAATAGAATATCGTATAAAAATATATTAACTTTATTTCAATATGCATATATTATTGTACACACGTGAAAATAAATAGGTAGTGAAAAAAAAAAATAAAGAATATACCGTTCACCTAATAATTTAATTGATATTATATCGAAATAAATAATAATAATAATATAATAAATACTTGTCCGCATTTACGATATTTTAAATGCGATTATAAATACTTTGCCGTCATATTTTACCGGTGTCTGTGATCGGTGCGTGTTTGCGAGCCGAGCTCGACTCTTCTGTCGACACGTCCCTCGCGGTCCTCTTCCTCTTCACCGTTCCCACCGTGTTGTCCGAGTCCGATGGCTGCTATAAAGAAAACAACGATTAGTCGTGTTCGATTCCCGAAGGGTTTTTTTTAAATTTTTTTGTTTTTTTTTTTAAACGTTCACGCGACATCCCGCGATCAACGCGTCGTGTGCCACGCGTTAATTTTTTATTTATAATATAACTACGTTATTTACTGATAATAATAATATATATATATATATATATAGGGCCGCCGGCGAAACCTATACAGCCTGGAGAAATGAGACTTTAAAAAATAATCAATAAAAATTAATTTGCCAAACGGAATTTTGATTTATAATATTAACGGTCGCTGCGTACGTTTCAACGTTTAAAACACACATATTATATAAAAGTGTTTTCTGTAGACAACTGTTGTGGAATTTTGTTGTCTAGTCGAATTACGCAATGTATTTTGAAAAAATTAAAAATAATCAGAAAGAAGAGATCCATATGATAATATGAGAAGCCCCCGGCCCTTGTATAACGATACTAATCTCGTACGTATATCAAATACCGTTGTCGATTTACACACTGATTTACCATGCGGTGTTAAACAAATAACGTGCAAATTCAAAATAATATCCGCGTATTGAAAAAAAAAAAAATATTAATTCTACAATATATTTACATAAACGTCATTACCGTTTAAAAACAACGAACAAACCAATACAGTAAATTTGATCATACTAATTATTATACAGATTAATAATAATAATAATAATAATAATGAGTATCATACTTATATTTAGTATCCTAATACTATGTATAATCGAACGATCGGTTAAAAAAAAAAAAAAAACTTAAACCGTTGTAATATTATAACATCATTATTTTATAGTAAACAGAACACACAATATAATAAAACAATTGAATAAATTATAGATTAATACGTTTATTACATCGAGTATAAATTCTACTTATATACTGTACGCAGACGAGAAAGGAGTTGAAAGAAAAAAAATTCGTCTGCGTCAGGCCCGCAATATTAATCGTTATTGATTTTTATTAATCGTTAGGGATTAAAAATCTCGATGCAGAGCTGAGCGACTTTCTTCTTTATATATATATATATATATATATACGTCGGTATATGTTATAGAGTTTATACTCGATTAAGTGTTGTTTTTTATTTCTCAGTTAAGATATTATTTAATATAAAATTAGACTACATTTGAAAGCAAATCCACAAGCTACAACATACGACTATTATACTAGACACAAGAATACAACACAAGCACACAAAAAGCATAATACATAATATAATCGTACATAAAGTTAAACATAATCGACCCTATAAAAGCAATCAGTTCGAATTATAAATGTCTAATCTATTCGAGTAACTAATATTATAAGCAGCAATTTTCCATAGCACCTCGCTAAAAAAATTTTTTTTTTTCTTTAAACAATTTTTGTTAATAATAAATTTAATATTATTAAATTAGCCGACATACCGTACAAAAATTCACAAAAATCTTACGAATATCGAATAAATGTCACATCCGCTTATGAAGTGAAATGATCCGTTTAGTTTGTGAAATATCATAAATATGACGTTTTTGAAAACATTTTTAGGTCGGGGTGAACGGAAAAAAATAAAAGACACACTTGCAAAAGAATAAGTTACGAAAAGTTGTCACGGGGGGTGGGGGGTGGACTATCGATCGCGATCGGTTTATTCGACTTTATAAGAATAAATTTCGGATCACAGCTATAGTTATTATTTTGAAACGTGAATACAACCAGCCGCATAAAGCGTTTTTGACGTTTGTCAAAAATTACATTTTTAATATAAGGATAGTAATTTTTGTCCTCGAGTTGACGACATTCAACGGCGGATAACAGAGGATTCAATAATTATATTACAAGAGTGTATATAAAATGTTTAATTTTTCAAAAATAGCTGTGTAAAGATGTGTTGTAATATTGGGCTCCCGCCGAAATCAAAAAGCCTTGGTTCGTTTTCAAAACGTTATCCATTGTACGGACAAAAGATTTCACTAAGTGGATGTAACATATATTATGCGTAGTGTCCCATGGAGACCTGAGGACAAATGCAATAACATTTGTTCTATTGGATATTTTTTTTTCTTATTGTTACTAATAAAATTATTAAAACTCCTGACTTCTTATTGTTACTATTAAAATTATTAAAATATTGTTGTATTTTATATTTTTACATATATATACATATTTTTTTTTTTTTGTAAAATTCGAAAAAGCCGTTTTATGAATCTATTATATTTATATAAAAAAAATTGCTGTCACACATTTTGTTTAAGGTTAATTTGTCGATTTTCTACAATGTTTTATTAAATGTAAAAAAATGATAGTTTCTTTTATTAGTGGTAATCACGAGAAAAAACACCCGGCGCGCGAGTCCACCAAAACGAGTTAATTTATTTGGAAAATATTTGAATTAAAACAAATTTCAATGAATTTTCATAAGTCAGTGACGTTAAAATAGATTATAACAACAATTGAAATTTTTTTGTTATTTTCTTCGGTTCGAATGTTGCTATAGTGAAAAAATATTAAAATTGATTGCAGTATTACGTTAAGAAAAAAAAAAATTAAATTTCGGACTTATTTGTTACGAGTATTTACTGAAAGTCTAAAAGTACTCGAATGAATTAGTTACGTAATTTTACTGCGTAAATTATTGATTATATTAAATTGTACAAAATTAAATATTTATAATATTTTATTTTATAACGCGAATGAAATTTTTATTTTTTATTACATATACGTGTTTTAAATTATTAATTATATTTTTTTAATGTGGGTAATCAATTATTATTATTATTATTATTATTATTATTATGACCGTAAACAGATGAAAATTGAATTTCACGATTGCTAATTTCGTTCTAACTGTATTTATAGTGATTAGTTTTAATTTTACATTGTTGTATTTAGTTTTCTCGAGTTTAACAATTTTAACGTAAACCTTTACCGCTTCCTCATTCACAAGTCAAAAAGTCAAGTTGCATGAATATCAAAACAAAGTGAATTCGTCTACATACATTATATATATATATAAAACGAATTCGAATAATTTTATAACATTCTTCTTTTATTTATAAAAGTCTTAAGCATTGTAAATAATTTTCTCTTTATAAAACGAACAATAAATATTCCGTGTAATGTAGAAACAAAAAAGCTTTATAAAGTGTTTGTAGAGAAGATTTTTTTTAAGATTTTTCAAATGTGTTAGGGATGCAAAGCCTTGTAATTCGTACACAGCGCAAAACGTTTGGTTTTTACAGATAAAATTAATTTTTTTTTTCGTAAATCATGCAACTCGACGACGTGTCACAGTTTTCATTCAGCACCGGTGGTACCGACTGCCTTATGTATTTTTAAATATTATGTCAACGGCCCGCAACAGTCCGTCGGATTTACCGTTTGAGTGGTCGGCCCGTTGGTGATGTTGGCGCTGGTGGTAGTTGTGGTGGTGGCGACGGCGGCGGCGGCGATGGTGGCAGTGGCGTCGGTGTTGGTACTGATGGCGACTGACGTACTGCTGACGGCGGTGTCAGTGGTGGTTGTGGTGGTGACGTCGGTGGACGTTACCGACACGTCTGGGGCGGACGTCGACGAGTCGGACGACGCCGCGGGAACGGAATCGGCCGGAGCGGAATCGCTGGCGGCCACCACCGCGGTGGCTTCGGACGAGTCGGCCGAGGCCGCCGGAGCGGAATCACTGGCGGCCGCCGGCGTAGTCACTGCGTCCGATCCCAGTCTGGTCTCTAACCCGGCCACCGGAGTGGCAGCCGGCACGTCCGTCTGTTCCTCTTCACTGTCGTCCGCCGACGGCGGGAACGTGGGCAACGTGATGGATATCCTCCGGCCGCCACCGGTGCCGGCTTCACTGCCGCCGCCGCCGCCACCTCCGTTCGCCGCGCCACCGGCCGTTCCGCCGCCCCGGAGCACCAGCCGGCCGATCACGCGGAATACGAATCGCGTGATTTGTTGGATCTTTCGGTCGACTATCTAGAAAAACAGGTGACACCCCAAACACACGTACACTAAAGATTTTGTTCAGTTCACAATATAATACATATTATTGTTTTTTTTTCCGCTCTTTTCACACTCAATCGTATTCATGTTGAATCGGCGTATACGCCGCGTGCCATCGACACGGACCGCGGCCAAAAAAAAACAACAACATTTACAATGCACTAGAAATAAATACCTACTTATAGAACAATCTTAAAAATAATAATTTTTTTTTTATAACGATCCAGTTGAACAGACATTTCGATAATGGTTATCGGTTCGTTTACACGACGAATCGAGAGACGATGGAAAGGGTAGTTGAGTCGGACGGAATAAAAAATTTTAAAAAGAATGTGTCGAATTCGCTGCGTGTTAACGAACAAAAAAGGCTGTCATGTGGACGAGGTGACGAGTAAGCGGAAAAGTACAGAAACCTTCGTTGAACTTTCAATTGCTTAATAACGATTGTGGGCGGGGGGCGGGATTCCAAAGAACGGGTCCGTACTGTAGGAATGGACGGGCTAATAAAGCCCAATAGAGGATGTTTGGCGGAATGATCCGACTCGAAACCGGAAGAAATATGTCGGGCGAATCCCCGAGGATTCTATATGATTTACAAATGTTCTTCAGGACGTGCCACTCGGAGATAAGTAAAAAAAAAAAAAAAACTAGGGATTTCGGATAAAATTAGAAACGATCGGAATATTTATAATATTTAGTATATATTCGACAATACAGCTTAATGGAAAGTGAAATATTTTACGTGTCTTTTTATTTTTTATATTTCAATACTATTTTACAATAATAATCAAAACAACAACAACAATAATAATAAATCGTGTTTTTTCTTCCGCATAATACATAAGCACATCTTATATTTACGTATTTTTTCGAAAATCGATTTCGTTTCGCGCGGACAACGAATTTGAATTACGCGCGCAAAGTGCACGGGGAGAAAAAAAAAACGCCTCAAACTTTAATTATCAATTGACTTCTTATAAAATCGAAGTGTTATGTTAGAAATGACGTTACAAGTGATTTATGTAAAAAAAAAAAAAATAAAAATAAATAAACAATAATTATGATAATTTATATAACACGGCGATCGTATGGATTATTACATAACAATAAAATGATACGTTATACTGTGCAGGAAATTAAATATAAATTTCTACGACACACTCGCACAGGCGCATACACGTACGAGCAATTGCAAAAAAAAAAAAAAAATATATATATAATTACTAATACTACAGTGACGTTCCTATGTGGAAATATAACAATAATTTTAAGACGTTTATGTCTTCTAACTATACGAGATATAATTATTATTATTTTATTTACCGTTTTACCAGCGGAACGCGAATTACTCGTACTTTACGCGTACCTAGTCGATTTAATTATAAGGATTTAACCAACATAATTACCGATTATTCGATCACTATAACAGAACACGCGAGCAACAAAAATTTTCTAGGATTTTTGGAAAATTTGCGAAATAGTGTGTAGTATACTATTTAGTAGTATACTGCGCGTCTTATCCACTGACGTATTTTTTTTTAATTTTTTTTTTTGTCGCAAAGTAAAATACGTTTTTTTTTTTGTTGTTTTTGTCCGAATTGAATAAGACTATTTTTTTCCGAAATAATAGTGAACAAAAAAAAAAAAAAAGAAATAAATACGATATCGCCGAGCGAGCGCTCGTCAGTCAGTCCGCAATTTATACAAATAAATAAGTCGTTTTTAACGCGGCGCCTTCAGCCTTCGTTGTTGCCGGTGTCTTAAAAAAAAAAAATTAACAATATTTCTCGCTTGTGTCGTATAACGCGCGTTTGAAAATTACGATTAAACGCTCGTAATAACACGCTTTCGTACCGTGTCGTTATTACCGGTGATAATTTATTTTCGAATCGCAAGTCATTTTCGTTGATTGTACACGAGTGCGGATTTCGCGATTGTGAATCGTCTGGAATTCGTTTTTTTCGTTTTTTTTTTTTTTTTTTTTATTGCGCATTTACCGTCCAAATACGGAGTAAAACGTATGCGTTTATTATAATTATTATTATTATTCGGTAACGATGTTTACTTTCTAAGCGATTTTAACGTGATAAACGGAGGCTAAAACACCTGCAGACGACAGACGTTAACGGCGGCTGCTCGTTTTACGCGTTTCCATAATGCGCACAAAGATTTCGTTCGATTCTTCTTCTGTTTCATCGGGCGATGCGAATTTTTACACGCATTCCAGAAACGAGTAAATCCGTAAATGCTAGATACATAATATGAGTGATGACGCTCTCCCGGTTTGTTTTATTCCACTCTGTTCAGTAGTTCGGCACAGTGTAATACCGTCGGTACATTCACGTGCCGTATAAAAAAAAATGGAAATTATCATTACGCGCCATTTACGATTATTTAATTGATAAAAATAAATTATCGTTTAATACGTCGCGCACATGTGGTTTCGTTTGTGAATTGGTAGTCCGCGCAGTGTTATTTTATTGCGGTTTTTTTTTCCTCTTGTTTATAGCAAATACGGAATACGTAATACGAATCGCATAGCGTTAAAAACTAAAATGTCCAAATTAAATACAGAAAACTATGAGAGAAAAAAAAAATTTTTTTTTAAATTCTTTTCTCTAAGCCACCGTTGAGTTAAAACCGTGTAACTCTATTCCTTTTTTTTTTTTTTAAATTTGAGCGCTTCAAGCTATTACTTTATATTCACGTACAAGTGACTTGGAGAAGGAAAGAAATTATTTTCTACTTTTCAGTTTTTAGTTCGTTTGCGAAAATTTGTTTTCCTGTTTTTTTTTTTTTAGTCTATTGTAAATAAATCGACGACACCATAAGCTCATTGCGTATTCCATTGCGTCATAAACTTTCGTTTGATTCCCATTTCGGGGAGGAGGAGGAGGGGGGAATTAAAAAGTAATCCGATATTTTGTTACGACCTACATAATGGATTTACCATAAAATCGAATAAGTTCAAAATGTGTGTGTGTGTGCGCAACATTTTAACGTGATCGTTTCACGCAGGAATTGAACATAAAATGCGCGAAATGAACTGCGCCAGAAATTAATAATACACGAATTGAGATGCGAAATTTTCTCAAACGCTGTCGTACGTGAAAGAAGGCGACGGATTTTCGTCGTCAGACACGCGAACGAAAACGTTATTATTTGCAAATGGATTTTATACCAGCGATTCGTAATAATATTGTTGAATGGAACAAAAACGTCGGCACGTACGGGGGAATACACAGACAGACGATGACGAGAATAAAAATATTCTTCGAAAAACGTTTCGCAATCGAAAAATAGAATATTAACGGGCGCGCCGGACGAGAGTATATATTGCTTGCGAATAATATACCGATATTGATCAACTTTTTTTATTTTCGCGTTTAACGTATTGATTATTATTATTATTATTACACACTGTGTTGTGTAGATAGGCGTATTGGATTTTATTATCATTATTGTCACGGCCGTTGTTTAGAAACTAAATAATATTTATAATGTTTGTTACTACACGGTGCTCACCGGTTATACCGCGTTGTTACATAAACGCTAGTGGCTTCTGGACATGTCCTTTTAACAGATTTCAAAATGACGTGTAGACGCACACACACACATTCGTCCTTGTCGTTTTTCCCTTCCCCCCTTTACCGTTACTATTACAAAGATCGTAATAATATTTTATTGACGTTTTATTAATGGTGGAATTGGCTAATACGTGTGTGTATATACCGTTCATCATCGGTACGTTTTATCCAATTATTATTATTATTATTATTATCATCATCATCATCATCGCAAACCTTCGGAATACGCAAAAAGAGTGATGAATAACGACGGCGGGGAGTGTGGTCGACGAGGTAGAGAGAGAGAGAAAAATTCGGTCACTGGGCGTTCCGGATTTCCAATATAGCAATATTCTGTGACAAGCGGATTTGTTTGTATCCGTTCGATTCGTTAGTCAGTAGAGATGGCCGCAGTAAATTTCGAATTTTAAGGAAATAAAACGTTACTTTCCTCAACTGCGTGTCGATCATTATTAAATACGGTTCGCAGGAGTGAACAGAAGTACCGATTAATTCATTGTCGATTCATTGTATGCGCGATTAAACGTTTTATACGTTTTCGTTTCCACTAATTATAGAAGAAGTGGGGAAAGAATTCGGTTGTCGACAAAAAAAAAAAAATGAAAAAAAATTGAATAAATACCGTGTTACGAATTTTTTTCGCGTAAAATCCAACAACGTATTATGCTTAAAAAATGTTTGTAAATTAGAGTTTGGGGAAATTCGACTTGAAAATAAAAACGCTAACCGTATTATTATATATATATATAAAAAAAAAATAGTCTATAATAACAAATCGGTAATTTGACCGCCGTTCGAGATAAAAAAAAAAAAATTCTTTATAAAACCGTTACAAGGGCGGTAAAATCGTGTTTTGCCTCCGGCAATAATTTTTCAAATCGAGTTGCGTACTCGTACGGGTCAATTACATTTATTCGAATAAAACGAACTAATAGTGTCACATAATAAATTGCGTTATAAAAATAATTACAAAAAAAGAAAGAATTCGCGCATAAAACGTTTTTACTGTTGGTCAACGTTTTTACCATATTCATATATATTGTAGTGTAGTAGACACGTGCGTTAGATACGGAATATCGGCATATTATTCCGTTAATTAATTGCGAGTAATTGAAAAATTTTAGAATTTGCGAATCGAATATTTATTTTATTTTTTTTTTTTTTGTTCTATTTTGACTAATCGTTTGATAATTTAAGTCAGTCTCTTTTTCCCCCTATCCCCCGGACCACAAATATTGTCCGATCGACACTAAACAAATATGGTAATATTTTAGCGCAGGAATCGCACGGTTTTTAGAATTTTTACTATAGTAGAAATAATATCATAGACACGCCCGTCAGATTATTATGATTATTCTAAACGCATGCGGACACCACGATAGCACTTATAAGGTATAAAATTGTCGTTTCTGAAATACATTTTGGATTATTTTTGTATTCTTCGACACTATCAGTTATTCGTTATAATTTCTGATTATGTTTACATCGGATTTTGACTGTTGAATCATTGTTAACCTCAAGCGATTTATAAATTGTTCTCAAGAGATTTAATGGGTGAAATTCGAGCGCACCGTTTTCTCGATATACCGAGAAATATTGATCTATAAAACACGGTGTTAGGCCGCGAGGTATATGTTGTGGTAATGGATATTGAAAAATTTACCCTTTCCGCGGACCATGTTCCTTAAGTAAATGTTTAATTAAATATCTCTACACTATATTGTAACGGAAACAATTATCGCCACTGAACTGTTTTCGAGTGACAGTAAATAACGGATTGTCGTTTAATAAACATTTCGGATTTGTTTATTGTATTTCTGTAAAATATATACATCGTAGACAAGAAAAAATAATAATAATAATCCAGGTCACACAATCGCCGTTTGGCAATCGAGATTCGTTTAACATATATATATTTAAAGAGAACGTTGCGAATATCGTTCTTAAATAATATATTCTCGAACGATTTCAAGAATACTTGTTATGAATGCAAAAAAAAAAAAAAAAACACCGAAATAAAATGTCGTCGTACGAATCCGTTGGTGATAAAAAGAAAAAAAAACATTTAATTTCGAATTGCGGACATTATACGAAAATATAATACGTAATAAATGTTCAGCGCATTCGAATCTCGTTTACGTAATTTACTGGACACGGCGTGTGTCGTAAGACTTTTAAAAATCGCTCGTTCAGGAACGTATTATATATGTACGTCGATACTGGTTTTGTTTTCATATCGGATGGTCGTCATTACCACCGAGAACGCAGATGAATGCTCGTCAAACGAATAATTAATGCCTTAAATTATAAAGTTTTCGTTTTTATTCCGATGGTGCAGACCGAATCCAATATCAGACACCACTTGTGTTGTCAAAAAAATCATTTTCGTATTATAATAATAATAATAATACCTAATAATATATATATATCGTGGAAAAAAGATGTAATCTATTACGATTTAAAACCATTAATTTATTTACACGCCTAACACGATCGACACGATTTATTAAATATACATTTTTTTTTTTTGTAACCGTATGATCACCAAAGTATAAGGAGCGAAAAAGTGTAGGCGAAAATTTCTCAATTTCCCTATATACTCAAAACGCTACTCGTACGTGCAGTCGAGTTTTAAAACTAGCGAACGATTTCGTTTTCGTGTATTTTTTGAAATTGTAACAAAAAAAAAAAAAATAATAATAATAACAAACTATTTTCGTCGTCGGAATTATCGAAAACGAGAATTCCCGTTGAGTTATTAACACGACTTTGAACACATACGTAACACGCACTTGTTCGGTTTATATGCGTATTATCTCTCGAGTGTTTTCAACGTATTGAAAATCTTCGCTGTAAATTAATTCGTTTTTGTTTTCTACTCTTTTCTTTCGAACGGTCATAGCCTATTTTTTCTGTGTAACACCCGAATTACATCATAAGTAGTCGGTACAATTATTCGGCGTCGCGAAACGCGAAAGTTACGGCGAACGCCGCGGACACGCTCTACAGAACTGGCCGCTCTTTACGTCCAAGTAATTTTTATTAATAACAACACAACGACGGCGAATTCAATACAAATACCGACGTTCTATCGACTGTTGTACACCATTTGTAGGCACGCATTAGGATACGCACAAGAAATTATAATAAATTTTCAACAAAATTATCGTTTAATCTACGTACGGTAGTATAAATAACATATAGTTTTATTTTCTTATAGAACTAACAGTGTGCGCATGCGAGTGTCTCTTCGACGATCGAATGTATGAAAGCTAAATCAATTTTGAAGTTTACCTGAGATAGATTCGGGAACATCTGCCTCAAGAAGCCGATCGTCCTCTTGTCCCTGACGGCCTTACGACCGGATTCGTTCGCTTCCACCGATAAATACGCATCAGTTTCCTGTGTATATGGAAACATAATTTTCATATTACATATTATATACAAATATGAAAATGCAAAAAAATAATAATAAAAACATATAAGTGTATAAAAATGGTGTGGTTGGGCGAGAAAAAAAATAATAACCGTGTAAATCACTCTTGTGCGTAGAGAGTAACCTGGGATAACACGAGTTGCGCGGTTAATAACAAATTTTCCATTACATTTCTGCTGTAGTCGATATGTTTTTATTGTGCTGTTTTCGCGCACAAATGCGAGAGGGAAAACATTTTTTTTTTTTTTCACTTTTTCGTCTTGTTATGCATAAAATTAGTATGAATTGGCTAATTATACGTTACGCGTTAATTATCGTGTAAGAAACGTTTTTTTTTTTTTTAGTTGTACAAGTAAAAGGCAAAAATTAATCCCACAAAAAAAATCACTATAAAATATTTAAATATCGTGTTGGGATATAACGGATCTGAGGCGAAAGTTTTAATTTGACTATTTATATAATTTATATTATTGTTATACACATAATTTATTACATTGATATTTGTGTATTATCATAATTTGTTAAAATTGTTATTCAAACGATTGCGTATAATGAGTTATTATTATCAAATAACTACACAAATTTCGCTATGAGATAATTAAGTAAGATAGTTGTTAGTGCAGTGTAAAAAATAATTCAAACACACAGTAATCGGCAGCAATTAGGTATTAGAGAAATCGCGTAATTTTAATAACACCAAAAATACGAATTTTGAAATTTCTCTTATAGAATTTATATTATAAATCGATTTATAACAAAGCCACTTTAACCAGATCACATTGGTCAAAGCACGCATTTGTCATTGGTTGGTTCGATTTTTAATTTTGTTAAAATCAATTTTCGAAATATAAATTTGAAATATAAAGAGAGGAAAAACAACGCGGATAAATAATTATAACGGCTGTAAAATAAAATGTTTTACCTCCCCCTCATTCCTCGCATGGATTATTCGTCTGCGTTTCTACGTTGCTATAAATAATACTAATCGTTTTTCTACAGCAAGCATAGTTTGTGAATTGTTCTCGATGATTGGTATTCGTATTTACGCAAATCTCACGAAGCGGTAGTTATGGTAGAAAACAAAAATATTATTATTTTTATATCCAAGCACGACGTACATAATATACGCGATTTGATTGGAATCGAAATACGACGGTGTTATATCACATTGTAATAATATTTATTGATTATTATTAATTTCAAAAATAACAATTCGTCGTGTTCGGTCGATGTTGAAGTTAAATACTCGTTCCATTAATGAACCATAACTATTACTAATGAACAATAATATTTTCGTATGGTTTTATATTCTACGACGTGACACAATACGTGTTCTCGGTGCACATACGCAAATAAAAATCGTAATAAATAACAAGTCAGCGACAACTATCTGCCTACACGAAATTATCACCAACGCATAGAACGGAACTCGTGAAATGAATGTGCATGTAGATATTTACTTACATATATATATATATGTGTGTGTGTGTGTTTTTTATTTCTGTAATTCCGTTATTCTAGTTATTAAGCGTTTGAACTGCTTAGATTAGCCAAGTGTGAAATGAGAATTTCGTCACATAAAACTAATAATATTATTAATGATCATATATTATATTACAAGACACGTAATGATTTTATCGATTAGATAATAATAATAATAAAATATTTGCAATAGAAGCTCGTTATTCGAATTACATACTCGTGCAAGGTTATCGTAACGTTTTTTTTTTTTTTTTTTTGAATTAGTAATTATTTAGAAATATTGTAAAATATCTGCAAATATTTCATTAATGTCCGAGTTATGCATGTATTCTGAAAGCAATTGGTGTAATCGCGTCGAAAACGATGTGAAACGTTTTCCAAACGTAGTTTTTCTTGGAATACGTCAAATACATAGTTTAAATTTCGAGCGATTATATTCGGTTTTGAATCACCTCGTTTGGAAACGAATAGCCAATAAATCAGAAAAATTAAAAAAAAATAAATACATTTTTTTGGGGTATTTTTAAAACGAATAATATCATTCAAATTCAATACAAAACCATAATATACTAAAGAGTTCTCGTATACCATAAAATAATCATTGAAAATTACTTTTGATTGATCTTAAATGTACGATTTTCTCTCTTTCTCTCTATTATTACTAATTGAAATTATTATTATTATTAAAAAAAAAAAAAAAAAGTGAACTTAATCTCGGCAATTAATTTAAGATTACGTGACGATTAATTGTTTCTAAGTATTTTATTAGGAAAAAAAATACTTACATCTTTTAACCACTATGTAATGCTAATACGTACACCGTACAAAGTTTTTATTTCATATTTGAACTAATTGTTAATTATTAATAAATAATAATAATAATAATAATATTAATGAAACACGTGAATACATAATTTATTAAAACGTTACTGTTTAAATAATAATAATAGTGTTAAGGAATTATAAATCTGGCACGGATTGGATAAAGGCGACCGGTTAAATTATTTATATAAATCCGTCGTTACAACTTAAATTCGATAAAAGAATTATTTCAATCAGTGTTTGTTAAGGCCTATGAATGTCTTTAATACAGCCTTGCTCACGTCATCGTCGGACACTAAAAATATTCTTTTAACCGTATAATTTTTTTTTTATCATCGAAATATATATATATATATTTATATTAATACCAAATTAAAATAAATATCATTGTACGCCACGGATCGTGTAATAATAATTATTTTAACACAGTCTCAAGCAAATGAGCGACTATGATGACATGTTTATATGTATATAAATTATAAGTACAGGTTTAAAATATATATATATATATATACATATATAAATAAACTACTAGTAGGAACAACTTTCATATTATATATACAGGTATAGATCGTGGCGAATATTAAAAATACAATTTAATAATAATATAATTTGTAACGGCTACAGTTATTACGGAACACGGGTCTTTCGAAAGTCAAATTAAAATTCGACTGAGGATATCACGTGGTCCTTGAAACTCCCATTACATTTAAATTCAATTACCACTCGGCCATATGACGTGTTCCAATAATAACGTGTATGCACTATATATATATATATATATAATATATATAATATATATATATATATATATATATATATAATATAATATATATATATATATATAAATGGTCATCGCAGGTTACGTGCCCGTTATATAATATAGTGATAGTTTGGCTGCTCGGAATTTTCAATATTTATATTTTAAAAGTGGATTGCAGGAAAAATAGTTCAAAAATCGCGCAGTATTTATTAGAATAAATATATTTGGAATTTACGGGCATATTTTTTGAATCCGTGTTTCTCGCGATACCGTCTCATCCATGTCTACGGGGGAGGGGAGTTTATGAAATCGATGCAGTGGCAGTCGTCCAAATCGCTCAAATCGCTTTTAGCCATTATTATATCACGTTCAAAAGAATCTTGACAATCCTAAGTAACAACGATTTTTTTGTTTTTACTACCACTTTAAACTTCTCCGACATATCGCATTAACCGGAGCTCCGTTCACATTCATCGTTTTATCGAACGCAACAGTTTTTCGTCGCATTCAAATTTAAAGTAATACGCGCAAAATTCACGAATTCCATCTAAGCAATTCGCTCAAGCAACGCGTCCACAACGTCCGCGACTCTTTGATTTTGACTTGGTTTCGAAGCAACTGGCACGTCATCAATGCGGCCGATTTGTTTTACCGTTTTTTTTCTTTTCATTTGCGAAATAGCGCAATTGCCTTATTATTATTATTATTATTAGTATTACAACAAAATCATTTGATATTTAAGCAAAAAATAGGTTTTACGTCCATTGTTCTATGGTGCACGAAGCATTTTCAATACAGTGGACGTATACCAGGTTAGGTTAGGTGAGCTCATGGATTTATTTCGTCGATCGCGATTTACGGTTTATGTAAGTTTCAAAAAAAAAAAAAGAAAAAAGACGAATAATAATATTGGTACACTTGTGTTGGTACACAGTGCCATATTTAAAGGTGAGATTCGGAATAAATACCCTCCAACCAGAATCAAAACTTAAAAATATTACAGTGTAGTGGTCAGTTTATATTATATACGCGCTAAACATACTACTGTCGACAACAAACACGCGTCCGATTCAATACCAATTTAAAGCAATTGGTTATAACGAAAATTTGTTTTTCAATTTTACAAAATAATAAAGTTCTGCAGGAAATTGGAAATACTTACTCGAGGAATCGACGACGTGTATTTACATATATAAATATAGTCGTAATATTTATTCTTTTTTATTGAATAAAAAATAATTTAAAATTGGTTTTTGGTTTCAACACGGGGGACACTTAAATTTTTATTCTATGTTTATTTTTATTTGCTCGCAATTGGCGAAGAGAACGCAATAAATCCTAAAAGAGTCTCACTGAATTCTCCAATAAAAACGGATGCTTGGTATTTTTATTATAATTTTCTGCTTTCCGAATTCAAATGAACATTTAGGAACGCAATAAAATGATAGAAATCTTTAACTGTTATGAAATTCATATAGTATCAGCAAAGTTTTACATACGACCCATAGAGTTTTATATTTTCAAAATGTTTGACGAGAGGTAAATAATTACGTATGTATTATTGTCTTCAGGGTATTACATAGATTTCTACGGTAACGCCACTTATTCAAATCAAACTCCAATAAAATTTTCCGATACGTCTCGCCTTAAAGACAGTTCCCCAACGATTATACGTTCTGAAGTCCATGTATAATTCAATAACCAGAAGATGAACTCCTGCTATTAACTATTACTGCGTTTCTGGAGTACTCCTAATTGCTTTTATTATAATAATGGAAAATCTTATTATAATCCTTGTGTGTGTTTTTTTTTTTTTTTTACGGAGTCTTCAAACATTTCGAAGTGGTAATCCTTCATTAGACACTGGCAGAGAATCCTAATAGAATCTCAACGAGCTGTTCGAGCAACGTCATAAATACATACTTAGTTGCACGCGCACGTACAGTCACGGGTAAATGTTTTGTTAACGACTTAAACTTGATTTGAAAATACCCGCAGTACGTTACGGAATTTTTAGTCGTGAACTTTTTTAGATAGACCAAAGTATCCGCTAAGTGAAACGATGCTTTCACTTTTTCAAGGAATCCTTAGGTGTATATAATGCATAATTTGCAATTACATAAATGGCAATAACGGTATTAAATAATAATAACAACACGTGTCGTTAAACAAACCGTTGTTTTCGAATAATTGTTCTCGTAATATTGTATTTAAAATATCACGTGGATAAATGTCAAAGACGTATAAAAAAATTTAATTGTTTGAAATAAAGCTATAATTGCGCGTAAAACGTCTAAATAAACCTTATAATGTAAGAACAGTAACGGTACGAATTCGGGAAAAACTTAGTTGGCCAATCAAATTGTTTGGATTAGAGAGAAATAAAAACCATTCGTTGTTTTGTAAACACAAACATGAAAATATTAATATATTGAAATCTATTGAATTGATAAGCGTAAAAAAAAATCAATAAATAAATATAAATTAATCTATTTATTTTTTTCATATACTATACTCCTATGCTCCGTTGTGTATTGCATACACACACGCACACACAATTAGAAGGGAAAAAAGCAAATGCCTTTCAACATCCGTATTTGGAATACGGTGAAAATTTAAGGGGCGTACGTCGTACGCTATATTATATTATTATAATACGCGTATTTATATTATTCGCGTGACGTTTTTCTGTATCAAGCGCGTGTAGGAGTATGCCGAGGTTATGAAATATACATTATTTATATCGAGTGGGCTCCGCGAATGTTGATGACTTAATTTTCAAAACGGTATTTCGATAATTATTACTGTACACGTACGTATAGTCATAAAATTGTTATAATAAATAAATTCCGAATGGAATGAAGAAATTCGGTTCTTGGACGCAAAAAAAAAAGGCGTATTTTACGCACACTGTAAAAGATTTTAAAACGAACGGAATGGTAAATGTATTTCTCACGCTGTCCGGATGTGGTGTGCGGGAATTGAACTGTTTGTGGTTTTTTTTTTTGTTTTTTGTTATACGAACAGTGTTTAAGATCCGACTATCGTTTGCTGTCGAGCGTTTGTGCAAAACGTCATTGGATATTAATTATACGTGACAATTTTTCTCGGCACGGAGAGCATACGAGGTGCGTGCAAAACAGAAAACAGCGAAATAACGTATGCGCGGTTTTAACAAAAAGTAAAGAAAACTTAATATAGGCGTACAAAACGAATCGTGACACAGTAAGAAAGAAAGGAGAAAAAAGATTAAGTGTTTTAACTGCACACCGTTTACGTATCGTCGGTATGACTTTGCAGAAGTATTACTTCATACGGCGCGCGAGCGATTTTTGTAAATCCGGTTTTTGTTCACGTTTCTGCACGAATAGCGCTGTTCGGTAACATTTTATCGAATCGTGTGCGAATTATGACGTATCGAAACAATTGCGAGAGAAAAAAAACTAACGTATGACGACGGCGGCCAAGTAATAATAATAATAATAATTTACGAATCCGCGTTGAGTAAATACGGGTTTTTTTTTTTTTGTTTTATATTTAACGCGGTCACACAACGCGTTCGACTTTCGAATCGCTAACGAATTGGCCCTTTTAAACGATTTCAAAACGATACGCGATAGTTGAACGTTTGCGCGCGGAATTCGCGAACAAACCGGCCCCAAGCGTTGTCGGGTATATTTAAAGGATTGTCAGCCGAACGCGTTACGATATTTACTGGTGTGTGTTCTCTTACCCTCGTGCAACGACGGAATCCAATCGTTATTCGTTTATAATACGCATTTAGTCTCCGACTGCTTGAACTGCAGTTTATATATCGTTTTAGCCGTCCGTCTTTGTCTTTCGCTTATTCGCGGTGCGACACTACGCGTACGAAATGCGCGGCAGCTAATTTCAAACAACTGTTTGCGGGCCAAAAGCCCAGTGTTTGATATCGACGGGTCCTCCTGCCAGCCACTAATATGATATTTATACGTTACAGTGTCTATAGTTTGGATTTTTATCGTTTCCCATCGCAGTACCGTGTGCAGTGCGTCTAAACGGTTGACGAATAACGGCGTGATTTACGCTGTGCACAACGATTGTCGCGAGAACAATATTTGCTGTTGAAACGAATACGAAAAACGGTTACACCGTGTTGTTCCGAGGATCGAGTACGACACCGCAACGCTCGTTCAATCAGTCGTCGTACTCAATAATACGTAATGTTAAGAAAGTCGCAGTTTCCGAAATAGGTTTCGAAAAGTGTGCAATGGCCGGGATCGCGATGTTGCGCTCGCCGTCGTAATACCGGTCGCGGTCTGTTATTATTTGGTCTGTGTTCAGTACGGAATCGAAAATGAATTTCCATAGATAAAATCAGACAAAAAGAAATTAAATAAAATATAAATAATTTCTTTACGCGCTCGTTTAGAATATTGAATTCGATAAGCAAGACGAAAACGTCGAGAACGGCGATTCGCGTTATTATAAGCGTGCACAATTCTATTTGTACCGACAGCTGATTATATTTATTATTAGGTTGATGCTCTAAAAAAGATAAAAATGATCCAAAGAAATTTGTTTATGACCTAAAAACCTAGAAAAGTGTTCTTAAGAAAAACAAATTATTTTTTATAATCTAACGACAAAAAAGACCTTTAAAACCGTTTATATTATTTTTTAAGTTATTATTTCGTAACTTACAATTAATATATTATGCCCATATTAAACAATTAATGATGAAATTTTAAAATAATTCCATTGCCGTGTTAATGTATATTTTAAAAATTAAAATTTATGCACATATTTTAAATTATTATAAGAGGAAAGAGAAAATATTATTTATACAAATTAAAAAAAAAAAAAAATCGTAATTATAGTAAACTCGTGATTTTACCGTCGGTTATTGAAAAATAATTTTAAACGTCAAGAAAAATTAAACAATAAAAACGAATAGCTGAAAAAAAATGAAAAGTCATCGACATCCAAGCCCTATTAATAAATAGTCGAACAATAATATAATAATAATAATAATAAAAATAATAATAATAATAATATACGCGTAAAGGCGAGCTGTTAGTATTTTCGAAAAATATTAGTTTTTTATTTTTTCGAAATCGTTCAAATCTCTTACCTTATCGACCATGGCGTCCAATGACTTTACATCAGTACCTGCCGGGTGGCAATCGGCTAACTGATACCACGTGATGAACAAAACCAAACACGTCACGTATTTAAACATCATTTTGAATACCGCGGTGGTCTGTAACAAACGTAACGAACAATTAATAAATTAAGCATTTCCTATTCGTATACGTATATATGTCCGAATTACTCTCTTTTGAGTATATTACAATCATTAAAAGGAAGAAAAAATTATCAGTATTATTATTTTGTTAAAAATGATGATTTAATTTGATCCGTGAAAGTACTCGTGTCAGTGTATTTGATGATGATGTCTCGCGATAAAGTTAAATCTCGACATATACGAATGTCGCGTAAATAATAACGACCATCCCGCTCGGTAATAAGTGAGATTGTTAAAAAAAATTTTTCAACATATTTACGTATCGTAATTGCACGGTGTAACGTCCTTCTAATGGGTATCAGCCGTTATATCACAGCCAACGCGCTTGTTGTTGTGCACACCGTGTACGAATACATTTCGCCTAAGCACAGTTTTCACAAATAACACGGGCGTACAAAAATAATTTTTCGTTTAATTTATTAAGTCGACTTTAATTATGTTCTGTTTTACTATATTGAACGCAGTTACTGTTATTCTATAGATTTGAAATCAAAGTGTTAAAAACAAAAACAAAGACCCACACTAACTTACGGATATGAAGCTTGGACTACTACCACTGACACTACAGAATGAAGATTAACAACGTTTGAAAATAGAATATGATGAGCAATACGTGAACCGGTATAGCGGACAGTAGAACAAGAGCCTGTAGTGGACAATTCGATCGGGAACTATAGAGAGTACCATCAGTCAACCGCTGTATAAGCGAACAGCAAACACAGTGACTTGGTCACATAATGTGAAGAAATGAGGAAGATACGGCGCTGGAACGGAAATTTGCGGGGATGAGACCTCGAGGGAGTCCTAAAAACAGATGGTTAGACGTACTGGAAAAAGACATCAATAGATGGAGGGTGTTAATTCGGGACACGGAGATCGTGATGGCGGCGAAAACTTTTAAATGATACTATAAATGCTAGAAGAAGAAGAAATTATTAATTACGTTAACTAGACTTAAAAAAAATTATAAAATAATGTTGTAAAATTCCGCTAGAGAATCATTTTAATAAAACTATTCGAATAATTGATTATTACTTTGAACAACGCGCGGATTTCTATAGATTCCTAAGCAGAGGGTCATATTGAAAAACGGTATTATACGAGTTAAACTATGGATGTAAAATTTGTGAGCACCATAAGCACTCTCCCAGTCTTACTTGCGCATACGATTTTGTTGTTGCTGAGAATAAAAACGAAACGGTTTTACAGGTATAATTTATGAAATGCATTTTGTCGACGGTGAACGATTTGCGGATTGTTTAAACGTTTACGCGCGGTCTAATAACATAATAATTGTACGTAATTACCATTTGCGAAATGCGTTCTAAACGACCGTTAGAAACACATGAGATAATAATACACGTAACGTTATGTGAATTAGTGTGGATAATTACTCGCGGGAAAACGTTAATTCGATATTGCGCTCGACGAGCACTTAATCTTCTAATTCTAAACATATGGTAATAATATATTGTATGAATTGCAGTAACCGGAGGCGTATGTATAGATTTTGAACGGAGAGTGGTTCAACAGTTAAATTACTTATCGAGAAAGTACGAGTAATAAGAATTTTGAAAATGTTATGTGACGTTTAAAAAGCGATTTTAGAACTTCTTCTTTTTTCATTTGGTTAATTAAGACCATACATATCTCTGTTTTCTGCTATTCCTTTCGTTATTTTTGGTTCCACTAGCTTTGTATCCGTTTTTACGCACTGCCATGTCTACCATAAACTTGGTCTCTCTAAAGGTCTACTGTGTCTTGTTCTTCAATTACTTTTTTAATCATGCTTTCTCCACACATGCCCTACCATAACCAATCTCTTTTTTTTTGCTTTTTTTTTGTAATCTCCACTACGCCTGGTCGCCGAAAAAACATTCGCGGTTGTGTAGTTTCCTCCATTCACTTGTCCGAGCACTTAAGTATGTCTCATAAATTTTCCCGATTATTTCTCTCTCAAATACTGCCGTCATTCTCAGTTATTTATTTTTTTATCAGGAGCCACGTTTCAGCTCCAAAAAGGACGATTGGTCGTCTTAAGAAATATACTTTCTCTAATTTTTAAGTTCTTGATTTTCCCAGTACATAAAAATATTTATTTTTGCGCGCATGCAATCTCAATTATATAAATATTAAATTTTTTTAAATTTAAAACTCACAAAAGTAAAAGTAAATTTAACCAAATTTTTATTTTTGGTTCTAACGCGAAACGAGCGACGTCCTAATGAAATATATTCAGAATGACTAATACAATAAGCTGTACGGTCTTGGCCCATATAGTTTTCCTTGCGCGGTATATCATGGTGTGTATAGAGCAAGAAGAAAAAAAATCATAACGCGTGTACAATACGAAATACAAATAACGAATATTCGTTACTGTTGTAATATTTATAAGAAAAAAAGCGGTTCTTTTTTTTTTTTTTACGTTTTAAACGTCAGTGCATTTTAGAATTTGAGCAATATTGATTTTACAATGAATTCTTTTTCAGTATACAGTTTTTCGATTAACAAAAAATAAAAATATTCCAATCGTTACGCGTAACGATTTATCGTCGCTTTCAAAATGTACAAAAAAACGACAAAATTCTAAACTTTTAACCGAGCACCACATATTACATAATATTCACATAAGCAACGTTCACAACACCCCCTTTTTCCAGATGACTTTTTTTCTCTGTCCCCACAGG
Source organism: Chaetogeoica ovagalla (assembly GCA_032441825.1). Taxonomy (NCBI): domain Eukaryota; kingdom Metazoa; phylum Arthropoda; class Insecta; order Hemiptera; family Aphididae; genus Chaetogeoica; species Chaetogeoica ovagalla. The sequence goes on from CM063744.1 coordinate 4,200,966, forward strand.
GTATTTGTCAACAACGCAGTTTCGTCCTCTAAACCCTTCATCTTACAAAATCTTGTACTTATAACACGCGGTAATCGCGCACGTTTATCGCGCGAACGGTGAAAATCCCATCGTATTTTCTTACACTCAATCACAACCGACTGATAAAATAATCGTTATAATAGATTTCGGTTTTATTATTATTATTATTATTATTCTTTTTCGTCGTTGTATAATAAAACGGTGACGAGACGGAGACACGAGTGACGTTATTATACGTACGGACGCGACGTTACGCCATCGACGTCATAATAACGGTTCGGTGTGGGCGTAACACGCGGCGGTGTACGTAAACGTTGCCGGCCGAACGACGCGATCCGATGAAAGTGAGAATAGGAATGGACCACCGCGTGTAGGACGTGGTACGTACACACTACTACACTATTATTATGATTTTCATACGAATTGAAAAAAAAAAAAATCCAAATTAATTTATACTGTCGAAATTATGGGGATAGAAAAAAAAATGACAGTTGATGAATTATTGTTATTGTTATTATTATTATTATTATTATTTATACTTGTTTTCTCGAACACGCGTCTATCGCGCATTATTACTGTTATTTTTTATTCTCGACTTTCTGCAATTGTAAAAAATATGGAAATCAAACAGTTTTTTTCCCTGTTGTATTTTATGTAGTAATTACGTATTGAAAATCTGAAGTGCAGGCAGGAATGCTGGGTGCCAGGCATGAATACTACAAATTTCAAATCGCGCGGAAAGGAATAAAACTACTGAAAATGATTTTCACGTCACTTTTCACCGAGGCCGTGCAAATTAACAACGACTTTTTTCGTTTTTAAAACATCGGGTTAAGTTGGGTAGTTTAAAACAATTGAGTTAAAATTAAGCATTATTTTGTTTGTTTTCTTTTAACTTTATATGTTAGCGGTTAACTTTGGAAAAAAATTAATTTAACTTAGTTTAAAGTTAACATTTTTTTGATTATCAAATGCCTAGTCATCAACTCGATTCGTATTCATTTCATTTTCAATACTTGTATTGACGAATCCGCACCGGAGTAGTGAATTTCGCAAAAATTAGCGTAATTAAAATGAGCGATTGTGGAGAACGTTCGTTTTGAACGTCGGTAAAATAAAAGGCCGTGTTACGTAATATTTTTCCACTCGAATTCAAAACGAGCGCTTGGAAATCATTATTTCAAATTAAAGTTCGAAATACGATTTTCATCGTGGACAATATTAAAAACACGTCATGACGAATAAATACCTATTATTATGTATTTCGAAAGAAATATTCTACAATAATGTATTATGATGCGTTTGAGGTAAAAAAGAAAATATTCTGGTAGACGATAATTATTATTGTCACGAGAAATATCCCAAAGTTACGCGTTTTCGCGTCGTAATAGCAAAAAAAAATAAAAAAAAAATCACCACAGTTTAATAGGTTTTTTTTTATATCAGACAACGACCAGATTTAATTAATTGGCAAACTTTCATTTCGTTTCGTTTCGTATTTTTTTTTTTTTTTAAATATAAAAACTCTCTTGAAAAACGTTTTGAAGAAAACAATACAACGACGGAATTGCGCAATATCGGTCAGACGAATAGCGTACCGGTTATTTTTTCGTATAAACAATATTATTGCATCGCGATGACATTAAATTCCCCCGTTTTTACACGTATCCTCGTTACAAGACGGACAAGATTCGAATCTAGTTATGCATCCTAGCACGCAAAGTTGCTCAATGTCATTATTTCTATGGTAATTATATTTAAAATACACACGTGCGTTATGTTTTATGTTACGTTAAGAAATCGCGGCGTAATTGCTGTATTGGCACTAGCGGCATGATGAAACTAAAAAAAAAATGGTTTTTTCTTATTCTCCTACACAATAAAAGATATATTAACCTTTCATCGTGCGCGGCATTTAGAACGGAAAAATACGTTAAAGTCATCGGAAATTTTGAAATTGAATCGAACACGCCGGTTTAACATTAAACAGCGCGCGATTGTCCGAGAATACTTTTAAACGCAAAAATAATTATTTCGAATAATATTTTATATTATTAGAATTATGATATTATTGGAATATATTTTTATGATATAATGGGCGTTACGAAAACATTTTGACCGTAGAGCGCGTCTTTAGAATTTTAACGTTTAAATAATAATCGAACAAATTGTTCAAGGCCTGTAATATACACCGCGCGGTAGTTATTCGAAAAAAATAATAAACACTCAAAATTACATAAAGACGGTAAAAACGCGATTTCCGTCGAAATCGATTACCGTCATCTAATTTCGTAATTATAAAACTAATGCGGTTACGCAAAAAACTTCGAAATATTCACCAAATATGTGATTTTCTATTACATTAGAGGGGAAAAAATTGTTATATCGGTGCTCCGCTTAGAATCGTTTTATCGAACGCAATCACAGTGCTTCGAATTCGTACGCACGAGTTGTAATAACAAAACTCTCAAAAATCTTTGTCCGAGTAATTCGCACGAACGAATGGATGGTCTCCGCGACTCGACACTTTTTTGTTTTCCTGTATAGTTTCCTCTTCGAAATATCCCTCTCCCCCTCGCCGTCTCCGAAAGTACAAAAAAAATTACGAATTTTCACGTAAAATATCATTTAATAAATACTGTACACATCTCGCCTGTAATAATAATAATAATAATAATAATATATTACGCCAGCGTATGTATGACGTATCGTAAACACGGTCGAACGCAACTCTAATACTCGAGACGGTACTCTCGGACGATACGGCTATGGGGACCCCGGACGAATATAAAATAATCGATAGAAAGTAAAACGCAACGACGCCACACATAAGAGAAGGTTCAGACTGGCCACCGACCTATAGTATGTGTTTGTGTATGATATAACAGTTATTTCAGTTTCAATCCACTTTCCTTTTTATACACACACACACACATACACTTTAAAACATGTACCTTGAGTAACTCGTCCTCCTTACGAACGTGTGCTGTCCGCGTACACTGGTCGAGCTGACCGCTTATTCTCGTTTATAAAAACCCGATTGTTATGTGGATTACGCTGAATGGCGAGATCGGTTATAGGTCCGACAGTGTGCACGATTATGATTATTTTTCGAAATCTGAACGGTGTGTGCAACCGTATAACACGATCGGGGCTCGGTATCTTAATAGCGGTAAATAGTACTGTGAATACGTATATGCTCTACGGTATGGCCGGGGAAATAAAAACAAATAAATAAAAAATTAATGCGCCTTAAATACGGTAAAAATAGCGAAAACGATTTCTATCACACTTGCGAATATTTTAGATTACACTATGAATAGTATTCAATGAAATGGCCGTGTGGATAGTTTATTTTTCTTATTTTAAGGTCACGTTATATTTGTAATGAGAAGCGCAAATTGATGATTTGAATAACACGCGCATTAACAGACGAAGAAAAAAGAAGGACCGAGAGAATAGCGCTGAGAATCTAAAATAATTAAAACTTATGTTGGAATACAAAACACTGTAGAACTTTATACACTTGAATGCGTCCTTGACGCGTATAACAAATTTATATCTGCTATTTTCACCGGTATATTCAATAACAATTAACCGCAAACAAATAGGCGAATCGTGTTATTAATTTACAATGCGCGTACTGTAAAAAATTCGAAATGTCATTTTGTTTGTTCAAATATTACCAATGTAACGATGTTCGCAAAAAAAAAAAAAAGAAAAAAAATTGTGGTTATACGCTAAGTCGTCAAACGGCTCAGTCTTTAAACCGCTTTCACATCAGCAAAAGTCATTCTGGTCATAGCGTTCGAAATGCTCGTGTCCGGTCACTGTTCGCACACAACGTTTGCTTTTTTTTCTATATATTTATACGATTTCGTTCGAAGATTTTTCGACGTCCCCAAAATATTACGACGGCGTAAAAATAACGATTTGTTTTTTTCCAAAATTTTTTTTTTTTTTTTTTTTTTTTTTTACTACACAACAACGACAAGAGTTTGCAGCAGTTATTCGTATAAAGATTTCGAGCGTTTTCTCGATAATGAATAAAAAAAATTTTAATTTCATATATAATTCGAATTAGAACAAATAATGTAGCGTCCGTTTACGTTATTTTATTATGGGCTCGCATCAACGAATCGCGGTGACCGTTGGATTTTGTCGTTACACTTAAAACTAAAGAAAAAAAAATATTTCGAGGAACGTAGTCGGCCATTGAGAGATATCCGCATGATTTTTCTAGAATATAAAATCGGTATGGCATATAACGGCGAAATGATCGAAACACGCGTTATAACGTTATTATTATACGAAAATATAATAAAAAAAAAATCGTCGACATTTTATCGTCCAAATAAATATAATAATTGTATCGTTAATAACGTGCCGGTTATCTCACGATAACAAGTCTACAGGGTCTATAAGGTCGAACGACGCGGCGACAGAGGCATCATTTTGCTTTTGAGCTGATGATAATATGTTATTCGGCGATTTGAGGATTTTTCGCGACCAGTCTTGTTGTTATGCCGATTTTAGTTTTCGTTCAAATCCTCGTAATAATTTTTTTTTTTTTTTTTATACATAGTGAATACACGCGAACGAGAGATGATAGTCTCAGTTAAAATCCGGGGCGGTTTTCGTTAACGAATTTTGAATACGCGATTACGTAATTGTTGTTCGTAAGACGCTGAGAGCGTTTTTTTAAACATTCCCCCTGGTAAGTGAACGACGGATGATTTCGCGAAGTATAATAACATAATGGAAAACAATCGATGCGATCAGCGGTCTGCCGGGGGGATTCGTTTCTCGTCGTAACGTATCGTTATCGCGGAGCGCGTGCAGTGGGTAAACGAGAAAAAAACCACCACCACCGACCACGGCGAATTGGAACACGTTTCCGACAATAATTGCCGAGCGGAATTATCCACGGCCCGCGCGTAATTATTGTATATTATTTATATTATTATTATTATGTAAACAACACACATTCGGCGGGGCGTTATGGCTCGTTTTGATTACTTATTTGCGTCATTAACATTCGCCCCTCCTCCGTTGTGCGCAGTAAGTACGACGACGACGACGACTCGCGCGCGTTTCATATACACTCGATCGAGTCATTCGGCTTTCCCTTTCGGTAAAAAAACGCACACACTACAAACACCATTTGATTCCCTCCCCTCTTATCCGAACAAAACGTATACGTCGCGCCGCTGTTTTTTTTTTTCGTTCAATGGTTACACCGGCAATCCATTTATCATTTACGTTTGTACGAATCACATAATAAATTAATTATCGTTCGGACGGCCGCGTTCTTCTTCCATTCGAACATCGGTGTAAAAAACAAAGATTCGTCATGGAGGACACACTGTGAGAAATGCGCGCGCGCGCCGCCCTTGGATTCATAACTCTCAAGTGGCCGAACGCGCCGCGACCGACGATATTGAAATACAGAATTTTATACGCACGACGAGAGTTCCCAACAATTATTATTGTTATTATTATTATTGTAATACTACACAAACACTTATTGTAGAGACTATCACGCCGTACGGTGTTGTTTCTTTCCCTCCCCCCCCCTAGGGGCGTATACAAGGGGGGGACGATGGGCCCCCCCCCTAGATACTTGTGTATGTACCTATGTCTACTGACAACTAAAATTAATCGAACTAAAACTAAAATGTAATAAAACATTTTTTTATTTGAAACTTATTATTTTCATATAATTTTTCGATAATTCTAAGTTAGCAGCAGATTCGACGGGCCGTTTTTCTTTTCGCCCCACCCCCCCTAAGGGATGAAGTAAATACGCCCCTGCCCCCTCCCCCCCCCCGGTTCAGTGTCACGAACTTGAAACGGATACGTCGAATACGGGGACTTTTCAGTATTTACTTTCGGATATGAACACAATCGGAACCGTTGAATACCTAAAATCGCAAAGACTTAAAATCGAGCGCTTTTGGTTTCAACGCGTTCATTTTTATAACGATTCGAATGAATTTTCGTCGAAAACAATATTATTATATTAATTTCTCGAATTTTGCGCTTAACTACTTGAATACTAAAACACGATACAACGGTGGAATAGAGTATAAGTATATTATATAAAAAAAAATAATAATAATAATTACTTCGCTCGCTCGCTCGCTGGTGAATAATGTGTTCCGTACGAAATTCGTTCGCAACAAATCGATCAGCATAACGTCACGTAAAAACAAATCGTGTTTTCCGTTCAAAAAGAATATCGACGACAATCGCTTTATTATTATTATATCGGGCACGTCGATCCGAGTTAAAAGGTTACAAAAACGACCGATAGGAATTAAAGTGTCATATAAAAAAAAAAAAAAAAAAAAAATTTTACTCTTTTTCTATTTGTAATAATTCCAAAATAACCGTGCGATTTTTGTGTAATCGAACGTGAAACGGGAACCGTGATTTGAAATTATGACATTTTTTTTTATATCAATTACAAATCCTTCGCGATATATAAATATTACGACTGATACAAAACGATCCTCCGTTAACGGTTTAACAATATTAAAATTCTCGTGAACATTAAAAATAAAAACGAATTTTTACAAAAAAAAAAAAAAAAAAGTATTATGTATATATATTTTTTTTTTGTTATTATTATTATTGTTGAGTATCGCATACGATAAAGATATTTATTACGATCGCAACACGCGCCGTTCTTAAAACACATATCAATCATCGAGCATACGACACTATTTTGTAAATCAATCGGTGTGAATGGTAAAAATGCGTTTTTCCGCGGGCCGAAAGGAAATAACGTTTTATCATTTTCTTTTCCGTTCCACGCCGTGCGAAACGTCGAGTTTTCAATAATAATAATAATAATAATAAAATTGTAATTAAATCACAGTAGCCGGGGTTGTACTCACCACTTCCCAGAGAAGACGTATGTGGGGTGGTCGTCGTCACGTATACAAATACGGGGACGCGAAACGCGGTCTCGACACGCGAGCAGCACAACAGCAACAGGAGCCGCCCCAACAGTCGTTTATAGCGGTGGGTGTCTCGATAACTGCCGTGTAATAATTTTTTTTTTTTACTTTTCGGACGGTTTTTTTTTTCTTTTCTTTTCTTTTCTTTTCTGAACGGGCGCGCGCGCGCGCACACACACACACAAATTAGCACGAGGTTTCAAACACGAGGACCGGCGATGACTTAACGCGGTCGCCTCTCCGTAAACAGCAGTCGGCGGCGCGCTGGTTCGAAAACGGGGAAAAAATCCGATACATCGAAATATATAATATACACCGCGGTCGCCACGTGAGTGTTTCGACTGGAACGCAAGAGAAGAAGGGCGCGTGTCGCACGCAACCGAAGCCGACCGACCGACCGACCGACCGTCACGCGGTGGGGCGACGACGGTGACCGATAAGTGAAAGTACACTCACTTATTGCACCTGCACCTAAACGAGCCGTTGTCAACAATCGCGTATTTATTTATTTACTTTTTTGATACGTTATTAAATATTACAAAAAAAAAAAAGAAAAAAACCGCTAGCGAACACGTGAATTACTACTCGGACACATCGCTGTTGTTACTGCTATTTATTAATAATATCTGTGGAGCGCGTTGGAGAGCAGTTGAAACGCGGACTGGATGTAAAATTTGTTTGCCGGGCGTGAATGGTGCAAAAATCGGAGCACTCCTCCCGACGGGATTTTCGAGTACGGATAATAAAAGAATGAAAAAAACAACGAATAAACACAAGACCAATATGCTGAAATCGCGCAGAAAGAAAAAAAAAAAAAACGGAAGTTTTTAAAACTATAAGTTAACACTCGTGTAGACTTCTGTACGCGCCAATAAAACGGGGTTTCTCGCGGAGACATTTCTTACGAATTACTTTTGTTCTATAATTACGCGGTGGTGTTCGAACATTTTTTTCAATAGTTTTCAAATGCGTGCCGAGAACAAAACCGACAAACGTTTTTGTTTAAAAAACTATATCATATTAGGGGGTAATTTTCCTGTTTAACATTTTCTACAACACAGCTCTTACGTTCTGTCGACTGTATTCAAAAAAAAATATTTAATTAAATATGTCGTAGTTTTTTTGTTTTTTTTTTTCGCTTTTTATTCGATACCCGACAATGACTTTTGTTCGAAGCTCAGTGAACAAATCGAATTCAACACTATCAACTCTTATATTTCTCTGCATTTCACATAATACTCGTTAGTCATTGACCGATCGTATATTTATATATTATGCAACAATCTAATCTGTAATCGTCCGTAGACAGGGGGGAACTATGGAGCACAAGTGGCTTACTACGAGTAAGTACTCCGATTATAATTTCGATAAAAACAACTTTTTGTTTTATTTTTTTAATTTCATTTCTATTTCAATATCCTATTTAATCGCATGGAGGTCATGCAACAAAAATTTTAAATATAGTTTTCACTATTAAACTATTCATAGATGTCAATGATTTTGTTATTATCGTTCTAATTTATGGATAATCCAATTAAGATATTTTTATGCTAATTTTAGAATCTAATACACGAAAATATAACGTGAAGGCAATCATAAATTACTTCGAAACACCATTTAATACATACACATTTATATATATATTAATAATAAATAATAATATAACACATAGTTCAGAATCGTTTAATTGAATGCAATAATAATAATTTGTCGTTTCTTTCTATTTCTAATAATGTTAAAAAAAAAAAAAAACTCTGAAATTTTTATCCGAGTAATTCACTCGAAACGACATCCGCATCGTTGTTCTTTTTCAATTTCGTATAGAAATTTCACTAGATTCACGAGACGGTGCTAAATGATTATACGCTTATAAATTATGATGAAATTACAATCAATTTTTTTATTATTATTATTATTGACTGTGTAGATTTCCACATCGTTTAACCTACTGCAATAAGAATCTTTCTGTTTTTTTTTTTTTTTTTTTTTAATCGGCGTAATCGCCGTTTTAAAATATACCAACACGAACAAAAATATCTTAATGCATAGAAATTATTTAAAAAAAAAAAAAAATCTTTAATTATACGAAAAAAAGAAGAAAAAAAACACCGGACTCTCGTCGTCGATTACTCTCCCACCGCCGCACTTTTACAATTGTCGAAGGTCTTTCGGTCGATATTATTACAATATATCGCGTACGTACCTATACAGCATACGCACGTCATCACACATTCGCGTTACATTATTTTATAGTATTATTTAGTGTTGTTTCAACTCGCACGACGGTTGTTTTATTTTTTTCAATTCATTTTTTCTGCACTCCTGGCGCGTGCCGGACTCGTTTTATATTGCCCAACCCGTCGCAAAAAACTCGAATAATATTTCTATTAAAATACGCTTTTACTATTACCCAGTCACCAACATTCGCCGCCAGTCGTAACCTAGCGCACAACACACACACACACACACATCTTTGCGATTCGGTTATATTACGTAATCCGTTGACTTTTACAGCCACTGTATACAGAGTGTCTCGAAAAAAGAATATAAAAGAGTTTGCATACCAATAAAAAAAAAAAAAAATTGTGAACCGAGTTTCGGAGTAGCATATTATTTATAGAACATTTTTGACGAAACGGTTTTTTTTTTGCGGTTTTGAACAAAAATATTTGGCGGTTTTTTTTTTCTGGCCGAGTTTGAAGACTATCGAAAAAATTGAAAAATTACCTCCGTTAAGTAACCGCTCCAGGAAAATTCTCTAGCGGAAAACGGGCGCGATTCGGTAAATTCTCGCGCAATAGTGCTAGCGCGTCTCGGCTAGGGGCCAACCTATAAACATATATACTCCGAAAATAAATTGTAAAAATAAAATATTATTATTAAAAAAAAAGAACGTTATATTAAAATATCACGAACAAATTTAACCCAATACACGATCGTAGCACGAGATCTGCTGAATGTTCAATATTTTCAAAAATAAATCTATCGAAATATTATGACAGTTATCCGACACATTCGAGTGTAGCAAACTCGCGAACTGGTTAAAAATATCGTTATTCACAAACTAAACAATTCCTGTAAATCCATCGCGCTAATATTATAAATTATATTAAATGCAAATATATAACATTTTATGTAATTATTTTTATTATTTCCATTATAACTGACTAATATTATATAATATTTATTAAATTAAAGATGTATATTTTCATAATGTAAGTATTCGTTTTTTTTTTCTTAAATGGTAGACGATGCAATGTAAAATTAACATGTGTAAATAGCTCAATAGTGCTATATATAAATTATAATTAATTTTTTTGCAAATAATTGTGAAAGTGATTAATAACATACTTGCGTATAGCTCTGGAGTCGAATTATTGCAAGAGTAACTTGAAGTCAACATGCGAGAGTAAGTTACAAGGATATTAGAAATACTTATGTTAGTGAATAATAAGAAACAGGACATTGTGGTTGTCTTCTACGACAATTAATTTGTTACGTAGGTATATACCACCGGTAACCACTATTATTTACATATATTATACGTTGTATGTAAATATGTAATACTATGTATTTACTTTTACTTTAACGTAATTATTAATAAAAATATTTCTTAATATTATATTGTGTCGTTTTATATGTGCGTGCATGTTATACGCGTTATATAAATATATAAAAAAAAAAAATGTTTCTCATTGCCTATTATTTTTTATAGATAGGACCAAAGTCACTAATTCGTTATTTAGCCACTAAACCATTTTGCTGTGTCCGTTTTAAAAACAAGTAATTAATAATAAATTTTTACACGTAATGATTTTAGACACAAATAAATTATTTAACGTTTTTTTTACGCACTTTTATACGTTCAATGATAATGTGCATTTTTCTTTCGTGATAATTAATACCTTATATGACTCGTATTCGTTATTTACTTATATAACAAATATTTATTTTTTTTTTTTTTATATCTTAATGATGAAATGGCTTCGGCGAAATAAAGAGAATAAGTTGTTCCGGATAAATTCTCAACATTGACCAAACTACTATACCGACTTTGTTCCACCAATAAAGAAAAAATTATTCTGTAAGTACGTCAAAATACTATTATTACATTAACAATCCGGAGTATGAAAAACAAAGATAATGAAAAAAAAACCAACACCAAGAACACATGTTGTACCAGTTTTCAATTGATCTCAGATCGATTGAAACTCGGGATTGATAACCGAGTTCGTTATAAATTATGTTTGGTTGCAAAATGATATATTTACAGCAGTTGAAAAAAAAACGAATTTAATTATTATCGAACTACTCGGGGGTATTTATCCAACACGAAACTCAATAATTTGAACACAAAATAAATACGATTCTATTTTTGCTACGATTTCTATGTTAATAATGTTATGATTTGGCTCCAGTTTTGTTCGGTGATAATTAAATATATTCATAATTTACCGCAGCTTGCTTTATTATTATTATTATTATACAGCTGGTATATTTTATATTTATCAAAATTATACATAATATATACGTGTACACTTCTACAGGTGGTTACGTCAAAATTAATAGTTCGCGTGATATTTCATTATGTTATAGATATGTAAGTTTCTCCGTGTGGAAATACGAGCGTTTCGTTTCTAGTTTTTTTTTTCCATTTTTTATATTCCGAACGATTCGCCGGAGAACGCGTATGTATATATTATACTGGTTTTATAACGACTTGTTTGTTTTTTTTTTAACGAAATATTATTTTTTTTGTTCGCCAATACCTATTGCAGTATTGGAGTGCATATTTAAAAATTTTCTTTTTAAATTATCTATTACGTTTATGGATTACATTTTTTTGATATGTATTTGAATTTTGAGACTTTTCTAGTCCCCCTTTTTTCATTTCGAGATCCGCGCCTGGTCGGATCCATTCGTCGTACTCAGTGACCCGGTCTAAATGCATTGTAAATGCCGTTTTATCAAAACGCTGTACGTTGCAGTACAATTTCTCTAAATTCAATCATTTTATAGTCACGAAAGAAAGAAAGACCAAATAATATTACATACTTACATTGAAAAATCGATTTTTAAACATTTTAAAGTAATCGTTACATTCGATAAAAACGATTCTGGCCTGTATCCGTTAGCCAGTAGTTGTAGTGTTTTGTAGTTATCAGTCACACGAACAAAGTGGATTGATACGGTTGTAAACACTTGGCTTTTACTAGTGGACCAAAAACAATGTACCAGAAAAATTCATCGCGTTGAATACAGAGGACCAAATTATTTTTATTAGCTTTATTTCGTCAAATGTAGCGTTATTAAGAATTAAGTATTAACATACATAATACATATATATCAAGGAGCTATGCCGAATTTAAAGGAGGTCCATACACTCCTAAAATGTATTCCAAAGTAGAGACGACTTTAGTAATTAATTATAGCTAAACAAAATTAATTTAAATATGAAGTTTCAACTATAATTTTTATGGTTATAACTAAGAAAAAATTATAATTATGGAAAATACGTAATATTTAACAAATGGTGTCATATTTAGTAGATTTCGTGTTTAGTTGAAATAGTTTTAGTAAAATACACGATGCCTAATATATGTATGTTTTGTTTCTGGTTGCAATATTGGTCTGTATAAAGACAAAAATGAATATAAAAAAAAGAAGACAAAAAGTATACTTCCATATTTGATCTTATAGAGGTATGTGTATTTAGTTAAAGTTTTAGCAAAACTCAATAATAACAGTTTATTAGTAGGTACCAGTAAATTTAGCAGACAATATTGTACCTATATTTAATAAAACAGAATTTTATTTCAATATTAAAGTATAAAATATTTTTAAATGGGTAAAAATTTGGTACTCCTTTAATCGAACCATATATTATTGAGTATTAAAAAGGATGTTAAAAATTTTCAATTATCAGGACTCTCCAAAATCACAATAATGTAGAGTTTAAAATCATAGAAATGAGTTCTATTATCGTGCAGCCATCGTCATTAGCGGTATTTTCAATTGGTGTCAAACATTCAAACATTAAGTCTTAAACGAGCGGAGGAAAGTGTTTACATCTTATCAATGCACCATGTATATGACTGAAAGTGTCCAGGGAACATTTTTCTGCCATGTCATATACAAATTCAAAATTTACTATTCGCCCGTCCGCATTTGTGCTATTTACGGAGAGCTTCATTCGGACGGAGGATACTCGATTAATCTTAAGTTTTTGTTCAATATTTTTACAAGATCATGTACATGTATATTAACGATTACCCTCATATTATTTCCGAAGAGAATGAAAAATAAAAAACAATTAATTTATATATATATATATATATAAAACGATCGAATGATACAGAATTACCTCAATATTAGATTTGTACAAAGAATTACAAGTAAATCGATACGATGTCGATTTGAATTCACGGTGTGTGTCCGATAAGCGCGTAATTTATTTTTGAATAAATAACAGACTCGAATAAATAACAGACGTGTCTTACTATAGATTTTCTGAATATTGTGTAATATATTTTACGCGATGAGGGTTTTAACAAAAAAAACAAAAAAAAAAAAAAAACTCACCTCTCTGGAGAGCAGAACGGCGAAGGTGACTGCGATAACGTTGTGGTAATTATTGCAATAATCTGATAAAAATCACACACCGTATTATGTAGAACGAAGCCGATATCATATTGTACGCGGCAAGTGCGCAAAAACGTGAGTGGTAGTGGTAAGAACCGCCACTGAGTAGGTCAATTTGAGATCATTTTACCGTAATATTATACTGGAAAAGAATTGTAAATCGTAAGAAGGTCTAATTATGCGAATGTGCAAATTATATATATAATTAGTAAATTAATACGTTTCCACAAGCAGTGAATTGAATTAATAATATTTACAATATATGTAAAATCAACGGTTTATGATTGTTGAAAGTATTTCTCAATTATATTGCTATAAGAATAATAGTCGTATTCATAAATGTTATACATATATGTAAATAAATAATATTATTTTATAGTGAGAGGAGGCTAAGGAACCTGTTCGGGGCTGCGAAAAAAAATTTTTTTTTGCTTAATATTTTTTATTATTATTGTTATTATATATATTTTTTTATGTTTCTTAAAAAACATTACTTACATAAATTGCCCTCTTGGGCGTATGTAAATAAATATACAATTGATCGAAAGTTTGGCGAACAGAAAATAATTATAAAATATTAAAAATATTGTATTATTAGCGTCAAATTTACAAATGGATTTAGAAAATACATTTAAATTATTTATTTAATACTTATAATCCTGTTCTCATTGAATTCACTGGACGTTTTAAATGATATAATATTATATACATTTTTAAACTCACTGTATATGCACATAATATACAGAGAGTTTTAAGGTAGATGTGTCGAAATGAACAGGTTGATTCAATACGCGAATTGGAATTGAAAAAATGCTTATGAAACAGGGTCTGATTCCCAAAAACCCTTTTGAGTTTTTCAATATTTATTTATTTATTTTTTTGTAAGTAAATCACTAGTTTTTTTTTTAAAATAAAAATTGCATTTTGACTGACTAATTGGCTTTTAATTGTTAAAAGTGATGACATATTTGATGAGTTCGTCGAATTTTCATTAATACGAACTATTTCGTTTTTTTTTTTTCGAATCAATTTGCGTTCTCGCGGTCGATATTAGAACGGGAATCGTTCTGGTATTATTTTAAAAAGGAATTTTCCTGTTTTTATTTTTGTAATTAAAGCTCGTTTTATTATAGCTATCCAGAGGAGGCGTATTCCGCAGATATTTCGTAAGCGTTTTCGGACAGCACAGAAATATCGTATATAAAACGTGTAAGAAACGAAAAGTGAAAACGGAGTGAATTTTTAATAAAACCCACATACGTGATGATATATTGTACGGGAATTCATACAAAAACAATACCGTTTTTGATTATAGGACAACGAAAACATCAAACGTCACGCCACACACACACACACGTTTCTACCGATTACCGAAATGATTAATCTCATTCGGTGATCGAATTAATCATGTTTAACGTATGGCAAAAAAAAAAAACAAAAAAACAAAAAAAACGTACGAATTTTGCGCACACGCCAAACGACGACCGAGTCGTCCCGATATAGGTATAAACTGCAAAGGGTGTTGTTTGGCCATTTTTACCATTTTTGTAAATAGAAACGCGAAATGCGAATAAAATATTTATGTTTGGAACGCGAAACGTTATGTAATAAAACGCGGTTACGATGATTCGCGGACGCAATAACAATATTAATCGTCGTCGGTCACACAATTCGTTTCTATTTTACAATATCGTATGATGCGGCGCACCTATATCATATTGTGCACGTGTCGTCGTAATATATTATAAACGAGCGTTTTTAAATTCTCCGTAAAAACGATTATTATCGACGGATATTCCGGTAAAATAATTTCGTAGGGATCGGAAAAGTGCCGGGATTACTTTTTTAAATTTAAAATCATTGTTGACGAACAGTTATATATTATAATTCGCTATTATCATAAACGCCGAGAAATCTTTTATCCGTTTTGAATGCAATAAAATTACACGTGTACGTACACTCGTCGACGTACTAATTTCGCTATATTACCGTACGAATATTTCGATATGTGATGTGTAAGAAATATAAAATATGAGAAAAAAACTATAAATTCCGCATAAAACTATAAAACGTTGTATTGAGCATTTGTTTATGTTTATCATTGGTTTTGTTTTAAAAATAAATCGTCACGTATATTAAACCATAGTGAAAAATACAAAATAACAAATAATAGTGTAGAAAAAGATTATGGAATATAATAAGTTACTCCGAAAATGGTCGAACAGCACTCGGATACTATAAAGTTATTTTTGAATTTTCAAAACGAAATTTTTTATTAAAGTCGACTTGACTCTTAATATTATACGACAAGAGTTTTATAAAATCGTATATGAAAATCGATTGAATTAACTTATATTAGGTAAACGAAAAAATAATTCGGATTTACATCCGACTTTACCTTTTTTTGTTTATTAATCTGTAATATATTTTTAATTCCGACGTCGCATTTTCTGAATTCGACGACTTTAACGCGCGTTATCACGTTATTATTAAAATATTTTTCATTTTCCTAATAGTGAAATGGACTATCGTCGGCGTGTTGGATTCATATCGGTTCCTTTGATTTATAAACAACCACATATTACGCTCACATTATAACAGAAGCGTTTATTACAGGGGAAGCTGATTGGGATTCAGTTGCCGAAATTTCAAGAATTTTTTATGTATTTCTCTCCTCGATTTTTCTAACTTTTAAGGTATGCTTTTGGATTAAAATTTAGAAATTACTTAACGATGGTATAACTCAGTGCCTCAGCTCACCCACGAAGAAAAAAATCTAAATACGCCTCTGTACAATAGCATACGGGCTTTTAACATTTTGTGTACACTTTTAAAAAAATGCATTATTTTAAAACACGGCACGTTTCGCCGAAAAGTGAATGAGGTATTTTTTTTTTCTGAACTGATGGCAAAATGAATCGCCGTTTATGTATATACATATGTACATTTATAAAATCGAATAAATCATTAAATTATTTGTATTCTATTTTTTTTAAATTTTGATTTCGTTTTTGTTAGCTATTTATTTTCGGTCCAATTATATAATTTTCAAGGACATTGCCATTTAAAAACTATAGCCATAACGTCGGTAATTATTATAATTAACTGTTATATTCACAACTGTGTTTACACATAACATATATCTAGAACAAATGCAATGCTCTACCAGTTACGACCGAATCCGCTATTTATCATATATTAAATTTATTACGAATAAAAAAGCATAACAAAAAATGTATTACGTGTTGTTTTTCTAAAAATTTATTAATAATTTGTGTAGAATCCTGTCAATTCACAAAACTTAATACTCATTTAAAATAATGTATTTGCTTAGATAAATTTAAATTTGTTTTCGATATTTATGTATATTTAAAAATTTAATACAACCATTATATTTATTTAAACGATATTTTAATATTAGTAATACATTCACTTACCATATTTTTAATTTTTTGTAACACAACGAAGTTACATCTTTTGTTAATTTTCTAAAGTAACTTTTTACTCATCTGATTTAATTAATATAGGTGCTATAAAGCTCAAACACCTCGAACGACTTATACACGTTGTTTGTTTCAATATCCTAGTGCATGTTTATTCCAATTATTTAAACAGGGAGTCGCCAACTCGCTGCAGATAATGGAAAACCGAAGCAAACAGTAAGGTGATAATTAAGTCGTCTATTCTATAAAATTCGAGGAGTAAGATGTATGTAATATTTTAAAATGACATTATACGGTTGCAAGAATATATTATAGTGTTGAAAAAACTTCTTACAGTAGTGACGGATTTGAAGGGGTTAGGTTTGGGGAACCAAAAAAAAAAAAAAAAAATGTTAAATTTTTAAATAAATAATATGTAGAAATAAAAGAAATATACAATGAAATGTTGTTTCGGGTTTTATTTCCAAGTGTGTACATTTTACTAATAGCAAGAAGAACTATTGGAAAATAATGTAATTTAAAAAAAAGTTCGTAATTTTTGCTACATTTTACAGCTCTCTCTACTCTCTCTAAGTACGAAATTTCTAATATACATTAATCTTATAGGCCTTACGGGCTTAGGCACAAATTATGTGTTCGCTCGCAGCACACTTATTTAGGTCTATAATAACAAAAATCTGCTCGATATTATGACAATATAATATAATAGGCCAATGAGTGATGTATGCAAGATTTTCACGAGCGGATAAGGACCTAAACTTTTATAAAATCTGTAATTTTGTAACAAACTTGTAACACCAGTTATGAGTAACTATATAGGTACAAATTATTAACAGTTATAGGTATACATAAATTATTATAAATGATTATTTTAAAAAGTGTATACTTAACTTATACATGAACCTAAGAGGGGTGAGGTAAAACTGTATATCCATTTCCTAAGTATAATTTAGTTTTTATAGCTATTTTAGTTTAAATATGGAAATTATATATTATATTAAATTGTTACCAGTAAATGTGAAAACAATTATTTTCGTATGACTATATTAAATCATAGGACAGGAAATTTGTATAGTAAATATTCATGTAAAAGAATATAATATTATAAAAACTTTTATTTAAAATAGATTTGGTTTTTTTGCAAAGACATAATGAAAAGAAACGTTTGAAATTAAGATACGTTATACTAAGAAAAATTATACATTTATTATAATACACAATACTAAAATTACTAGATATAAAATCATAGAAACACTACGAATATTCACTTCATATAAGCAATAAATTCTTAATTTTATATATATTGTATGTATTGAAATTACTTAAAACAATTAAAATATATTTAAAATATATTCTTTAGTCTTAAGACATAAATTATATAATTACTAGTTGAGTTTCAATATTTTTAAATATAATAATAATAATAATAATTATTTGATAATATAATATGAAAATAATTTCATTTACAAAAAAATAAAAAAATAATAATAATAATAAATATACTTTTACTTAAATGCTTAAACAGAAATCATAAACAATCGTCTAATTTATTAATTTGCAAAGTGATTGAAGAACTAAACTATAATTTAAAAAAAAATCCATTAAAATTATAATTTATGTATAATATTGGAGAATATTTTGCATCGTTATTCATTTATAGGGCGTATGGATTGCGTTGGATAATTGGATTTTTATTAGTAAATTTAATACACATATATATTGATGTTAATTGTTTCAAATAAACAATATGTTTGTAAGTAGGTTACTTTTAATGTGTTTCAAAGATATTTAAGGAAAACACATGAAATTTTATTCCTATTATTAACAATATGCATTCTCAATAAAACGTCATAAAATATTAAGGGTAAATCTATCTATACCTAGAATGTACGCATTAGGAAATGCTAATAATTTAGATGAAAATTATTTTTAATAAGTCTTTAAAATTGTGTGTAGTATAACACAATTTGTGTAGTACGAAATTTAAAAGTGTGTTATTCAAATTAACCAGTGTATTCATTAGGAGCTATAATTTTAATTAATGAATTAATATTTTGGGACAAAGTATGTAGTACAAGGATTTGAATGTATTAGGGACCGTTTTAAATCTAGTAAATTAAATATGCAATTACACACAAACCAACGTCCCAGCCATAACACTAATGTACGAAAATACCACTGTAGTTTAATTAAAAAAAAAAAAACAAATAAGTAATAAATTATTGTTCCTATTGAAAAGTTACTTATACCAGTATACTTATACTTAAAACTATTTAAAGAGTAGAAAAATCTTGAATTTATATTAAAACTAATTTTGTTAGAAAAAGATTTTATTTCGATAATCGTGTATAAAATGATTATAAGACATAAATAAATTCGTACGAATGTTCTTTTACGACTCGTCAAAAACGTTTGATGATTATAATATATTAAATTTGGTGAGCAGGTTATAGTTAGACACGTCATAGTTGGTCCAGTTAAATGAATTTAATTAATATTAAAATCGTCTACATTAAATTGATGACGTTTACATAGAATACGTACAACTAGATAATTATATAATTGTATCTAGTGTTGCTTTGTCATTGAGTACTCTAGCACTCTGTACATGCGTAATATTATGCACGTACAAAGCATAAAAAAACAAATAAATGGTCAGTGTCTGCTGGCATAGATGAATAAATTGCGTGTTTATCTTATTAAAGTATTTAATAAATCGGCCGGACGTTAGAGGCGAAAATATCAGATGAGATCAACGGGCGTATATTATAATAATTATTTATATAATAATATATAAATGATTTTATAATCTAATATATTATGATACAATCATAGTATAAGCTATACTATGTATTCGTAAAGTCAACGATGATTTTATAAACAATAATTGAGAATTTAAAAATAAAAATTCACTTTAAAATAGAAAAATGCAATTAAAAAAAAAAAAATTCTATTAAATTAAATAAATAATTTATTTAACTACTACTATATTAATAAAAATATATAATCGTTCTACTGAAATTTACACCTCATATGTGAATGTTTATCCTGTGTAGTATAATCATCGATGATGTCATGTTAATTTTCTTTTAGTTTATAGATATATATGGCGTCGAGTATTGTAATTTGTGTCTTTTATTTTTAAATAAGACATTTTTTGGAAAATAATCAAATCGGTTTATTTATTTTCTAAGATTGTTTTTTATTTAATAGCGTCTCACATTTTTTTTTTTACTAAAAATCATAAATAAAGGTCACAGGGAAATATTATTTACCTGTAGTTATTCCATATATATATATATATACGTATTGTTATATAAACATTATTTGCTAATAAATAAATTATAACAGTGTTCATTCAATTGAATCGATCTTTATTAATCTAGATTTTCAGAAAATTAAAAATGAGGTTTTTACGTTCAAATATAATCACTCTATATATACATTAAATATGCAGTAGTTAATATAGAATAGTATAAATAATATCATACAGCTTTATAATTATAAACAATAATTTATTATAGATAAAATATTTTGTATAATATCGTTATGATAAAAATTTTTGAGATCTAACGGTATAGGTGCATTCTAGTCCTTTGCCTTTTATACTTTTATTACTGACCTTTCACCTTTTGTTTATGATCTTCAGCTCAGCATCATTAAATTAATCTTATGAAACATAACAAAAATGTATGGAATTTTATTCATTATTATAATTATTATTTTATTTAAAAAATTTAGGTTAATGTATATATATAATATATATATATTCTACATACCTATATTATAATATAATATAGTAAATAAAATAATTCTCGCAATAAAAAAAAATAACTTTAAAATTATTTTAAAACACAAATCGGCTATTATTTCAATCGTTCTCGCATATTGTCCAGGAGCAGGACTGTGGCAGGTCGAGAGATCGGGAAATGGGACGGTCAATTAATTTAATCGAGGGCGGGCTCTTCAAATGTAAATTGAATGCAATAATTAAAAAGTTTAAATAATTTCTGTATAGAATAACGATACTTTAAATTATACTTATTCAAAGCAATACAGTGGTTTAAAAAAAAAAAAAATGATTCTGTCTTCTCCTCTAAAAAAATGCCACCCGTGCGGGCTACTCTAGATAATCGACTTGAATGTGTGTAAAATTATATTATGAAATATTTGTAACTAATATTGCGTTCCAAAACGTATAATATTTTTTTGCACGCCGTGCGTGTAATATAATAAACACGTAAGTCGTGAATCACGAAAATCATCACGCTCGTCATTATAATAATTTAACACGCGCTATATAATTAACACGGCCAAAATGCTGTTATGAAAAGTCCGGCTGGGATGAAAGTCATCAAACAACTTATACGGCTAATAATAATAATAATAATAATAATAATAATAATAATAATAATAATAATAATAATAATAATAATAATAATAATAATAATAATAATAATAATAATAATGTACGACAGTATACGCGCGTAGTTCACCCGGTTCGATATAAAGTAATTTCACATTTTATTCGCGGAAAATTTGCGTAAACGCCCAAAATGAGAGTGAAATCGCAGGTTAATAATTTTCATTACAGGCGTGTGTACACGACAATAATAATTGATATGTTTACGTTGTACAGTAATTATTGAAATGTACAACGCGCGCAGTTTGATAGGTGTAAAAATCACGACGTGTATAATTACACGATTTACGTATAATTTACGTGTAATTACGATTACCTACGTTTAAGGTGAAATCAAATCAATAATATTATATTAAGTGCGAGTTCGTTCGCGCGTTAACGCAATTTGCGATACGAATGGTAAGTAGGTACGGGATTAACGTTTGGATTACTAGCGAAAAAATTGATTTGTCAGAAATCACAGGCACTCGGTCACTTTTTTTCTCTTGAGTATATGTCGTGTGAACCGCGTGTTTCGTAGCGTGACGAAATGATTTTAAATTATAAATTTTTACAAGTACGTATGAGCTATTCCGTTTATATTTGCAATCGTATTACTCAATTGCGTTATAACGAGAGAGCCACAGCCGCGTAATAAGAGTATTATGATATTATACTGTTTTCGAAAAGCGTTTAGAATGTCGAAAAAAATTATGTATTCGAATTAATCGGCACGAAAGTATAAAATCTAACGATATAAAAAATATTCAAATACTTCATCGTATTGTTACGATAAGTGACGTACAATTTTTTTATTTATGTTTTTCCTTTTGGCATGTGATTTGAACTTTCATTAAGAGGGTCGGGAGCGACAAGAGCTTGATTCAAAAACATTTAGCAGGTCAGGTATCATAATATTATTAGTTACATTTATAGTGCGATCATCATATTTAGGTAATATTTCGAATACAATATTCGGAATATTATATTTTATAAACACTTTTACTTTTTGAAATTCAGTCATCATTTAAAAGAATAATAATGTAATTTATAGTATATTATTTCGCCTTTTCAATTAAATATTCAATGGTACAGTTATATTTTTTTTCTTCTAATTCTCTAACATCGATTTATTATACATTTCTTATGTATTTTTTTATTATTATTATTATTATTATTAATATTGAGACACGAATTTTTATAATATAATTGTATTCAATACACGTATGCATAATCTGAAGTCGTATTATTATTAAAATATATATATATATGAAAAAGTGGTCTATTTATTTTCGGTGTGTACCTAATTCGGAATTCATGTACTCCCCTAAAACAAGTTTCGTGAAAAATTATCTCTTTTATTTTTTTTATATTTACAAGGCTTTGCACGAAGAAATAACATATTAACTCGATATCACAACTCGTTTTGCAGACGTCTTAACTACAGTGGCGGCGCGTTAGGGTAGACAATGAAACATTGTCTACCCAAAAATATCAAATATTCTAATTTTAAAAATGAGTTGTTTATTATATGCTAATATATTATATAAGTCTTTTATTTCTTCATAATTTTATAAATAAAATGTTATTTACACTGATTCGTTTCTATAGTGTGTCTGTGTGAGTAACGAGTGTGACTAAATATATATTATTAATAAGTATAATTTTATTTATATCTTATCTATACCGTAATCGCTACGTCGTCGCCGTCAAATCGGTCGAGACATATTGAATTGTGTCTCACTATTGATGACGGGCGTATGATATGATAAACGGGGAACGGTAGTGGGGTATTACCAAAATTATATGTATGGAAGAGACATGTCTCAACGTAATATTTTTATAATTTAATTGCATTCCAACAGTGATTAATGATTAATGGCACGTGTTTAATGTTTATTATTTTTTCTTAATGAAGTGATATACATTTAAAACTTAATATGTCAGATATTATTGATATTATTTTATGTAATTTACTTTTTTTATGATGATCTAGTTTTTAAATAAATGTTATATAACACCATATCTTTGGTTGTCTTGTTGTCTACCCTATAAAATTGTTCACGCGCCGCCACTGCTTAACTACTGATTTTCAGATCAATTGTAGTTGGGTTTTTAATGGTTTAATATTAGCTTATGAATTATTATTATAGTCGACGCCATCCTTTTGATCGGTCTCGTCCCACACCCGGCATCGTAATTACGTGATTAGACACACTTAAATGATTATACGTTAAAATTTGATGCCGTTACAGCGCAATACGGTTTTAACTATACACATTATTACATTACGGTCGGTTTGAATAGCGACACCCACTGATTACTAGACCATCGCGTTACAAGGACCATCGCCGCGATCTGCTTTTAACGTCACGGCCGCAAATGTTTAGATCTTAATAAATTATTATGGCCAACAACACGCGGATTGTAAATTCAGCGTATTCGTGTCGTTTTGAAAAACCAGAGAGCGAAATACAATTATCGGCACGGCTTTTTCGAACGTGATGTAACAGTTGGGGGGTTTTTTTTTTTTTGAAACGTGTCAATGTTTACATACTTGTATGCTATTATAATAACATTGATTATATTAAATTTTTTTTTTTTTCGATCTCGGTAAAACAAAAATCGTACTCTGAAACACCCAGATTAGTGGCTATACAATATTATATAGGCATCACTGCGTTATACCCTACGTAAATATTATGTATTTATTCCGTGTGGACGGAAAACATTTTATTTTATTTTCACGCAGAAACGATTGCGCACGGACGAAAATTGTAAAATTCGAAACACACATATTTTCTTCATAATAATATTATAATTTTTTTTTTTATGAAAATCTAAATTATCCAATGGCCTTCCAATCGGACCGGCCGAAATAATAATAATTATGATAATGTTAACAGTATATCACGCTTATAGATTATATAATAATATAAATGTAGTTTAGCGTTTATTACTATAGCAATATCGGGTTTGTTTTTTTTTTTCCCTAATTAAAAACTAATTTCGATATTTTACCGAAATATATTGTATATACGCATTATGATCGCGTGTAACGATATTGCATGATATATACTTAATAACAAGTATAATAACTTGCATATGATTATTATCGCATGTAAAATCGCCCGTCGAATCCGACATAATATTTGTTATTACACATCAGTGTCTCGCAACAGAAATTCGTCGGAGAGAAAGTTAGAAAATGAATTATTATTATATAGACACACCACCATTACGCGGATACAGTAAACGCATGCTAATACAGGTTAATATTAGCATACGTACGTCACGAAACAAATATTTAAAAATCGAATAAGCCGTAATTTTTTTCCCTATTAATAATAATAAAATCTATTTACGTTAAACATTTATAGGACTTCTTTCTATACACACTTGGATCGTGTGCCTAAGTGTAGTACCTACCGGAACGCTACGAAGTCACTTTTCTACCTAATATTCTATGCACGAAACGGTTCTCTCTCAACCCACATCGATTTGAAATAAACGTCGATCGGAAAATATAATCAAAAAAAACAGCGCGTGATATTATAATAGATTCTAGACGCGGTGATGATACTTGTCTTGTAAGTCATTGAACGTGACGCGATTGAAAAACAAACGGAACGAACGAATTACAATATTGGAAATACGAATGTCCAATACACATACAGAGTGTCTCACGGACGTCAAACGAATGTAATATTTTTTGTTGGTACACAGTGTTTCATAGTCTTAGATATATATATATATTTGTGCGCTGTTGTGATTAAAATTGTATTTTTAAATTTAACTCATACACTTTAGGAAATCGTAAAAGAAAAACGAAAACTGAATAATTTTATGGAACGGTTCTCGCGACGTGCGTTAGTTCCGTTACCGGAATGATATCGAATTCGGCATTTCCTTTAACGGAGATTTGATAATTCCGTTAAGCGTGTTCTCGTTGTTATCCTCTGATACGATATGAAAAGTGTGATGGAAACGATTTCAAGTTTTTCACACACCGCGTTGGTTGTTGAAATCGTGGAGGAACGACGATAAACGACGTTTTCGACGAATTCGCGTTTTACGAGTACGCCGTCGTCGCGCAATTTTTCGATATATTAATTATATTTTTTTGAGAAAAATCGAAAAATCACGCGCGTGTTTATTAACGTACCGCGACTGGGCAGACGAAATCCGCGTTATCGTGACTGTTAAAGATTCGACGAGCACTGTTTTATTGCGCTGGAATTTTCGTTTTTCGTTTAAACACATCCGATGTAACGAGCGAAAAAAAAAGAAAACCCAATACTTCTCCCCCCCCCCGCCACAGCTAATAATCTAAAAAAAAAAAAAACGTGTGTATTTTTTTTTTGCTCTTTCTACAACGCGCCGCGGTGAAATTACCGTAATGCGCGCGCGGGCATTATCTGTCCGTCTGTTATGGTCTCTGTCTACTTTCACTCTCGTAACACCGCACGCCGAAGACGGCGGGTATATTCACTTACTTGTTTAGCTTTCGATTGCTGCGGCTCGTACGTATCGCGCGCGCGGCCGACTCGCGTGCGAATAAATACGATTTTATGTGGCCCCGCGTGTGACGGTCGTAGCGCCCGGTGTTCGTTCCGTCCGTCCGTCCGTCGCGCGGGAAAATCGTCGGGGAAAGAAAGAAGAGAGACGTTTTTTTTTGTTTTCATATCCGTGTCGTGATACGTTATGAAAACGTTTCCGGGTACAATAGCCGCCGCCGTCGTCGTCGTCGTCGCCGTCTTGTGGTGTCGTCCGAGCCCGTCGTCCGCCAGCCGACGGACCGTTGCCGCGACCGATTCGGGAAAGATCGACGATGACCACCGGTCGTTGGACATTTTGCGGGAGAACGCGGACGAGGACGAGGAGGACAGGTCGAAACGGCAATTGTCCTTCGTCCAGAGCAGGTTGCTGAATTTCTTGAAAGTACGCATCGCGATTCGGTTAGACATACGCAGTGACGTATTTTCAAATTTTTTGTGGGGGATGGTGGGGGGGGGGTGGTCTAAAAATAGGTAAGTCTATAATATTATAAAAAATACATATATGAGATGAATTAATAATTACATTATTCCATTGTTATTATTATAAATACGAATTAAGATTTTTTTTTTATATAATATAAAAGGTAAACGTTTTTTTTTTTTTTTGTTTTCTCGACAATTCATCGATAACTTCTTCAGACGTTATTGCGTAGTTTTTATTTATTGATATAACATCGCTCAATCGCGTTCAATCTTCCCTATAAACGAAATATTTAATTTATTGTAAATATCAAAAATTAAACCCAATTTGTTTATATAAACATATTAAAAACGCATAATATAAATATTAATGTTCTCTATTTCTCTGTACCTATATAATATAGCAAATCATTTATGACTTTTGAAACTTTTTTTTCTTCTGGGGGGGGGGTCTCGACTCGGGAACCCCCCCCCCTCCCCGAAAATACGCCACTGGACACGCGTTCAATACATGTTTACATAATATGTCTTTTGTCTCACAAACTGAGCACCTCTTCTTCCGGTTGATTAGTTAATTTACGACAATCGCGCGTTATTCAACTTGATTGACGTACACTAGACGTTTTCACTTGAATTCAACTTTTCACTGGGTCAATATTAATGTCCAGCCTTGTGTTAAACGTAATTCGGACATTTCGATATTTATCACATATCATTCCAAGATTTTGTTTTGAACAACAAAACAAAAAAAAAATTAATATTTTTCATTTGGTTAGTGCTTGTTAACAATGACATCGTTTTAAATTCCAGTATACGGTGACAGATCTACACTAAAATGGATATATTTTATATATCCACATATATATATATAAAACTTTTTCAGTTAAATTTTTTCATACGTTTGCGTTAACGCACGAGTATTATCAAAACCAGGCGATTTTTTTTTTTTTATTTATTCATATAAAATTATATATTTTTATTATATATTTATATATTTAATTATATATTTCAATTATATATTTTACGAATTATTTCACACCGGAATCCCGGCGCCGATGTAAATTTCGTTCAAATCAGGCCTTCAGTTTTTTTCGCGAGAGAAAACAGACACTTTCGCGTTCATAACAGTGGCACACACCGTTCTATTATTTATATTTGTATTTATTTGTACACGAATTTTTTCGGCCGGTATTTAGAAATATATACGAGGCTATATTTATTTTTTTTTAAATATACGCAATGTGTTGTTGTGCGTTTTTTTTTTTTACGAGTCCATTAAAAAAATTCTCGAGAATTACTAAATGACTGGGATGTGGACGCTATACGTAGACAAATATCTTCTTCTGGACATCACTGAGTTCAATAAACTTCCGCGCGTACACCAAATCGAGACTTGACATAAAGTAAAATATTTACGTCGGTGCATAAGGTATGTCATCGTGTACTTTCGTCATCCTAATGGCACGGGGATAAGTTACCAAAATAAACGGATTAATCGAAGCAGATACAAATTCTACACACTAGCCAAGACCCGGGGACTTTGCTTTAACACGTATTTACTCGTAAAATCGTGTAATCCACATGTTAACGAGATTATTGATTAATAATTGATAATTAATATAATAACTGGTTATAATATAGAATAACGTATTATTCTATATTTTATACGCTCACGCCGAGTGAATGGGTTAAAAATGTTATTAATTATTAATAATATCGATCTTTTTAGAATACGAGATTTTATAACACACAACACATTATAAGAGTAGTCATAAACATTGTGAAAAATCGTTTATTTAATGGGGAAAAAAAAATCGAATTCGAAAGTTGATGTCCGTCCCCTTCTCTCCAACACGGCATCACGATTAATAGCAAAAAGTAGGTATTTTTTAGTACACATCTGAAATCCGCGATCGGCTTTCCCTCTCACACTCCCCCTTCAATCCGTAAACATAACGAAATCAATATTTGCATAACTAAAAGTGTTTAGAAAATGTTATTATAATTTTAATACACATTTTTAAAAATAAATAAATATTTTATTGCAATATTAATTATTGGAAATAATTATATCTTATTTTATGACGGTTAAACGTTAAAACCAAATATATTTTCGTATTCCAAATTATGTTGGATAGGTATGCAGTGTGTTTCTCACACAGTTATATAAAAACACGAATGCAATAATAATATACGTATATAGTTAGGTTCTAGGTGAATACACTAGTGTATACTATCCTGCACGATGTTACATAATATGTACGCAAAATATATATATACTAGTTTTCGTGAGTGATATATTGAAATTATCTGACTAATGAGTAATGTAACGTAATAACTGGTTAATATTTCAATGTAACAATTTTTATAAGTAATACCGAAGTCACGTATTATTTTAGATTTTCAATAATATTTAATAGGTGAATTTTGATAAAACGTGAACAGTGGAAACGCATTAAAAGTCCACGAGAAATAAAAATGAATCATTATATTATAAGACTACGAAAAATCACGGTATTTTTATTAAAATATGTCTGTTGAAAAACGTTTGCAAATGATTGGTATATTTGTTTTTTTTTTTTCGAATACAATGTATAGGCGTGCACTACGCGAATATTACAATTAAACATCGACCAACTAGATCTACTTTCTATAGAACATTATTATGCTCAGAAATTTTAAATGGAGGATAGTACATTATTTTATACAGGATAATAATATATTGTATTATAGTAAGTTAAGATGTAACAAGTAATTTCGACATGGATGTAAACATAAGCATTTCCAAATAAGTAGTCAATACTGTCTGTCACATTACTGATGGGGAAAATAAAAAATAAAAATTATCCAATAAGTCGTATTCGATTAAACGCAATGAAGACAAAATAAAAATTATATTTCTTAACCAAAACCTGTGACGATTAGTGGACTTTAACAAAGATAAAAAATGATTTTTCGTAATATCAGAGAATTTTCAAAGTTGGTTTTAGTATTTATTCGATGAATAATATCCACTGCTGTATTTGTGGATGATAACAACAACGTAATATTAAATTTATTTATTTATTTTTTTGTCGGAATTTCTGCTTTAGTAGTTCCTGTTGTACGTGATGAATCTTGTGCAACGTACATAGATTCCATTGCCGTTGAAAATGAATTACAACTAAAGTATCAAACATTTTAGTCGTTTATATTTCTCTCTTAATTATCAATAATAACATAATTAATATGGTTTTTATTCCCGCGGTTGATTAATAGGTATATTTTTGGATTAGTGCATTATCAATTAGTCGGTATTTTACATTTGTTATACGAAAATTGTGTTCGTTTTATGTATATAATTTGTATCGTTGGCAAATGAACGAGGTTACAATACTTAAGATTTTTCATTGGCTTATATTATGCCAACTCAACAGATCATAAGATTTTACAGGTTATAATTATTTGACGTTTATTTTAATAAGTTGTACACGCCTTTTATGAACTGTGTTTACACGTTACACGTTTGACTACGAAAATTTCTAATAAAATATTGAAATAATATTTTCGTAGACGAGTTCAACTAATATTCAATATTAGTTTAAATTAGTTTTCAATATTTGTGTTGATCGAGAAACGAGAATCAACACAGTAATATTATATAAATCGAATAACATATTTTCGCAAAATTACATATTATTATTATTATTATTATTATTCAAATTTATCATGACGTTTGATATTATTTTATAACATTATTATTCTAGATAATTGATACGTGTTTTTTTTTTCGTTGTTATTGAACTTGGTACCTTTACACAAACGCATTAATAGCTATTTTGTTTTTATAAATATATTATTATTATGTATATCACCTGAAAAATTTCAATAACAACAACAACAACAATAATAGTAGTAATAATAATAATAATAATAATAATAATAATAATAATAATAATAATAATAATAATAATAATAATAATAATAATAATAATAATAATAATAATAATAATAATAATAGTAGTAGTAATAATAATAATAATAATAATAATAATAATAATAATAATAATAATAATAATAAAACACTTTTGCGTTAATATGATTATAAAAATGATTTATAAGTAAAATTATAAATAGTGGATATGGTAGTATCCTATATCTAATATTATTTGAAATGGATTTATTCGTGATAATAACCGTCGTAAATGTAATTGATTCGAGTGGATGTAGAAGATTTCTTCAAACGGAATATTTTTATATCGATCACGTGATAGGTATTACGTTTCTGTAATAATAAATAGTTGTAGTGATACGCTTATGGCGACAATGAGATTTTTTTTTTTTTCTATGACGTGAAACTCAAATCACGAAGTACACAATATGTTCGACAGATCGAATTCAAAATAAAACGAAATAAGCGGTTGATTATTCATGTCTCGTTTAATCTATATCGTTTTGTAAATATAATAATTGAAAATATTGCGTATTACAGCCTTTGCCCGTAGTCGACGTGATGAAAGAAGAAGAAAAATATGGTAACGACGGTGATAAGTTTAACAGGATCGGACGAGGTTTCATTGGCGGCGTGGAGAAAGTTTCCAGTATGCTGACTTCGGCGCTTTCGGTAAATACGTTTTACGATTGGTCATATTAATATTACACACGTGTTTTGCAGTGGAAACCATTGAAATATCAAAAAAAAAAAAAAATCAGCATCACGGTTCGATAAATCGAATACGAATCGATTGGTAACGCACGGGACTTTTGTTTATTGATTCGATATTACTCGACTTTATTTCTTATTTTACACAATATATTATAAATGTTGTAAACTGTCAAATATAACGTGTGATGTCGTTCATTAGTGTGGGTCACGGTTTTTGATGTAAGAATTAACATTAAGTAAGACGGTTTCTGGTGTTCGTGACGTCTCATATCTCGAGAATTATCGAGCAGTTGAATTGCTGCTACTGGACTGGTGTGTTGGTCAAGTCTTGTCTCGGTATTGCGTGCAATATTCATAATCTTGTCCTGAACGATGAAGCGGTGTTGAAAAATTATTTTAGAAATATTCTATTGTGTCCGCGTGACCGTCAACTTTCTACGCATTTGCAAAAGAATTTTAAATACTAATTCTTTATTCTGAGAATACGTGTAAATTCGCTTAGTCAGTTTGTCCGAGACGGTCGTGTAAAGCAAAGTTCAGCTCTCCGCGATAGCGTTACGTGCGTTAATATAATGCGCACTAAATATAACTAGTTTATATCGTGAGTATTAATACAATTCATCTTTGAAAACTGTTTCAAAAACAACTACTGATTGTAAAACGACTACTATAATGCTAAAATAAATTCAAAATTTCGCAATGAATAAACTGTATAAGTCCCTATAAAAAAACACGCGAACTCATAAAAATTTTTTCTCGGATAATTCACTAAATTGCTATAGACGTAAGCTAAGCCATACATCACCTTTATTGTACTGAAAATACCGACAAAATAATATACTAAACACGTACTAAATAAAAAAATTCAGTCATTAGTAATAATATCTAAAATATCAAATTTAAATGAAACAAATTTTAACCTCATTTCAAATATTTTAAATAAACATAATTAAGTTGATCGAGTTTATATGTAGAGAATAGACAGTAAAAACCAAGACACATTCGTAATTACAAAAAAAAAAAAAAAAATGTATTTCTTTTAATATTAACTCCTTCCGCGAATCAACTTTGATAGATAATAATGATAAATAATCTATTATATTATAATAAAGTTGATGTGTTTGTTATGGTTGTTATTTAACTCGTTAATCTCTGGAACTCACAGCCGGATTTGAAAAAATTATTATTACATTTAATAGCTCAATTCTCGAGGAAGGTTACAGGTTATTGAACATCACGTTACGACCCTTAAAAACCGAGCAAATTTAATGAATTATTTGTAGAAAAATTAGTCAATAATTCAAGATAATAAACAAATATTATGCATTCCTGAGAAAAAAATCTAAATTTGCTACGATTCCAAAGTTATTGCTCCTAAAATTAATGATAAAGGAGATATTACTTTCTGTAGTTTATACTTTACATATAATAATAATAAAAAAATTCAAATCGATGATTCCTATAATATAATGAACTGCTCTCTCTGTTTTCTTAATAGATAACGTTAAATGGAATACTACTTATAGAAAATAAATTTTATAAATAATAATCGTATTTTTAATAATTATGATATAATACTAACTAGAATTAACCTATTTGTTGAAGACTTTTCGTTAATTGACTCATCGATATACAGGCAGTAATATTTCAATGACCTAAAAGGAACTTACATACATTACATTACATTAAACAGTGACCTTATTCCTATATGGATTGTAATTATAAATAAAAATTGGCAAAATACAAACCCAGATACGAGTATTAACAGATTGAATTAGGTTGAAAATTGTCTGTTACATATTTTTATTTACCGATTAGTTTTCACGACGATTTAATTTCTAATATATTTTAACAAAAAAAAAAAAAAACTACGTACTATTTTAAATATTTAAAATACATTTATCTGCAAATCATTATAATACCAGTTATAACTGAAACCTAAACTTGGTATTTTGAAGAACCTCAATCAAAAAATCAATTTAAACTGAGATAATTATAATTATTTTTGTTCCCA
Organism: Chaetogeoica ovagalla; assembly: GCA_032441825.1. NCBI lineage: Eukaryota > Metazoa > Arthropoda > Insecta > Hemiptera > Aphididae > Chaetogeoica > Chaetogeoica ovagalla. The sequence continues at coordinate 4,234,077 of CM063744.1, forward strand.
ATCGTATATAATTGTTACATACGTGATAATGTTTATTGTACTCAAACAATCTTGAAAACGTGTTCTCGATATTCGTTATTCGTTTCGCTTTCAACTAAAAACCCAGACTGTAACGATTTCCCATTGCCCACTTGTCATTATATACGAATTAATAAATCGTTTATTTTTTTTTAGTACTGCGTATATTTACTTATTTGTGTACACACACTCGTTTATTTCATTACCTTGAAACTCGAAGTGTTTTCATAATTGTATTATTACTATCAACGAATTGTTAAGATTTGTTAGTTTGTATTTGTATTTATAATGTTTGCTTTCGTAAAAACGGTTTGTTTAATAATAATAATAATAATAATAATAATAATAATAATAATAATAATAATAATAATAATAATAATAATAATAATAATAATAATAATAATAATAATAATAATAATAATAATAATAATAATAATAATAATAATAATAATAATAATAATAATAATAATAATAATAATAATAATAATAATAATAATAATAATAATAATAGTAATAATAATAATAATAAAATATTTAACGAACGTTATTATATAAAACACATTTTTTTTATCCGTATCTTACAAAACAAAAAGACCACTGAGACTTATTCTTCGTGCGATACCTTCTGATTTCACTCTCTACCCATGCCGTGCAGTTACAAATTCAATAGCAAACGAGAGTGCGGTGATTTGCAGGCTTTCGTAATTCACTAATTAAACAAGTGATTAGTGCTCGAAAGTAATGGTATTTTAAAATATTAACGAAAACGAAATAAAATAGAACAAATTAGATTATTAGTAGTATGACATTTATAAATGTATTAAAATAGGTCAAGACAAACGTTATGTTATGAATAATTCACTAAACTTACGTGTCAAATTTGATATTTCTCCATACATTTCGAAATGAACATAATAATATTCTAGGGCATTGTTTTATGTTTTTAAAACGCTATTAAAACGTTTTTTATGATTTCGGGACGATTTGAAATATATTTTCGTCATCGAGTTTTTCTATATGGATACCTAATAACAATAACAAATGGTCTATTTTAATTACATTTGTGTGTAGACAATCAGAAAATCGTATGAGTGTGTTCAGAACAATCGCTCTTTAACATCATCAATCACCCCTGAGACTTTTAATTTTTCTTTCGAATCTTCACTCATCACAAATTTCGTAATCAATCATTTATTCTCAACCTGGTTTTCCTCGGGGCTTGTACTTTCTGACTGACTCAAAAAAAAATATTGACTATCACTCGACTCGGTCGTATAGCCGTGGCGAACTGTTGAAAAAAAAATCGTTTTACACTGTACGTATTTATGTATACATTGTCGAATCATTGAGCAATGATTGCAGTATAGGAAATTTGTATACCATTCCAAAATAATACTTTGAAATTTTAGTGTCACGTACAAATTTTTAACTTTTTTCTTTTTTTTCCCTTTCTTACAACAAAATTACTTTTTACATGTTGCTAAATATGACAATTAATCGAATAACAAATAGCCCGTAGGTATAAATGCAAATGAAAAATATCGAATTTCTAACTTACCCAACCTAACATGTGATAAACAAAGTTGTTATTAAATTTCTTATGTCCCTGGACGACTGAGACTTTTGTACCTCAATTCCTTTTTTCTTTTTTATAAGACGTGATACATTTGTGGGAATATTTCTTACTATCTTCTCGAATAATGTAAAGTAAAAATAATAAGATGGATGAACCAATAAAATTTTTGCAAAAAAAATTCAGTGGGAAATTTTTGAATGTCAAAATGAACAAAATTATTATAGAACACATACGTATAACGTACTGGTATAAAAGAATAAAGTAACAGTAAAAACCTATCGGTGAATTTTTTTTTTTTAACAATTAATGTTTTGAAAAGTTGTTTGGCTATTTTATTTTGTAAACAAGTCGAACAAGTCATAAAACAATATTAATTACAAAATGAAATCGATAGTTTTTATAATAAAAACGTGCGTTAAACAATATTCATTTATTTTTCAGTTCCCGGTGGATTCCGCGAAAAAGTTATCCAGATCTGCTACCGAAATGTTGAACAATTTGGGCGGAAGATTGGTGGGATTACAACGATAACGTAAATTAGCTCTTACATATTATATAAAATATTATTACTTTGTATTTTACCGGTTCCAATTTTATTCGCGATCATAACAAAACGTAACATTACACTTGGTTATCATTGAATCGCTAAACAATCCATTGACAAACGATATACAGGTATAATGTGTACGTAAGATAAGCGTATAATAAATATTTGTACATTTTGTTTTTGTAGGAAACTATTAAGCAAAATGTGGTAATTATTTAAATATATATATATTTTTTTATCTATTCAGTAAGTTTTGTCAGTCGATTAATATATTTTTTTTATTCCAGATTACATGTTTTTTTTTTAAATTTCACAAGTTCTTATTTTCTAGTATATAATTTTTTTTTTTATACAAAATGCGTTATATAGTTGGTATGTATACCCGTTATTAATATCAAATCCATGTTCTGTGAGTTTTATGATAACACGCGTGAAAACGTATAAATGTCGGATCTAGTCGAATGATTTACGTACACTCTTTGTACACAATATCATTTTATTGTTAATTATTTTTTTAGTTTGAATGATTAGGAAAAACACTGATAATAATTAATAAAGTTTATGATAACATTGAATCATTGATCACGATATAAAACAAAAATAACTTTTTTTTTTACTTCTCTTATCGGCTCTTTTTAATATTGGAACGTAATTATCAATAATGTTTTTTAAAATTAATGTTTTTGTTTTCGTAATATGTCGTGTTATTGTGTAATATCATATTGCGAAAAAAAATTATAACTATGAACACGCATAATATATAACACTCAGAACACACATGAAATAATAACTGTATTTATGATCGCCATGAAATCCGTAATTGAACGAACTATTATTATTCGTTTTTGTGTCTACGTATACGCATTTTATATGCGGCTATCACATGAAATAATATTGCATAATTACGTCTATTATTAAAAACATTTACGTGTGTACGTAAAACGAATTTTTTAACATATTTATATATAATGGTTACCGTTGTTGTGATGACGTAGATACGTGATTTAAAAGTGATACAATTAATTCAATGTCAAACGGCGGCGTATAATCAATTGCTCCGAAACTATTGCGCGCTGCCTGCGCTTTCAAAGCGATAAACTCCAACGGAATGAATAACTTACGACTGTACGAAAATATAAATTTAAAAAAAATCGTCTGTCTGTCCAGTAGGACAGACAATATCAAAACCGTTACTTATCGATAACTTTACATTTTATACGGTTATCTTATACGCGTTTATATTGATGACAGCCGAACGAATTCGTTCTTGCTCCGTAAAGATACGTATATAAATAACTAAATCGGAGCCGCCGAGTTGAGAGATTAACAAAAATCGTTGTGTAGGCGTATTCAGTTAAATAATTACAATATAACATATCGTTTGTTTTCTGTTAAAAATAATACGCTATTGTTTACTTTTAGAGAAAGAAAAAGTTTTAACTCATTTGTAATCAATGTGATAACTAATATTATATTTTAGAATAATATTACGAATAGTTGTTTTACAATTAAAGGGGAACAATTTTTATACGTAAATATTTAGGGAACCTTTTGTATATTATAATTATAATAAAGCTGCTTACTTCAAGAATAATATAACTAAAAAAAAGAAAAGAAAATTATTTCCTTGTCAAAGGAAATTATGTTTACAAAACGAGGCGTGAATTATTACATAAACCTATAAAGGTGGCTTGGAGTTTAAGAGGCTAATAATATTATTTTTTTTTTTAAAACAAATCACTAAATTTAATATCATTTATTAGTTTTATATAAAAAAAATAACTTCTTGAATATTATCGAAAACGAAAGAATTGAAATAACATTACTCAAAATACTTGACATCGTTTTTCCGTGATTTGTAATGATATGAATGGGCGAATGAGTGTTAGGTACATCAAATAACAATGTGTAGTTGGGTGTGTTAATACATTTTAAGAACTTGTTAAATTATTAATTTAATATAAAAAAAAACCCGTGATGTTAAAATGGAATTGTTAATCATATGTTTTTTAATTATTTTCAGAAGTCAAAAAGTTGACATTGAAAATAAAACAACTGAATCTCGTTAAAAGCAAAAGCCTAATGTAATAATAGAAATCGAAAAATGTTTATGTTAAAAATCGATGATTTTGTATGTAGTCTTTAAAATGAACATTGAAAAAAAAATGTTAATAGGCTGTGATTAAAAAACGTGATATATGACATTTAAATGTATACGTTTTTATATTCCGTATAAGAGTTCCCAATGAATTTTCGGTTCCCGTAAAAATTACACATACTAAAAAGAAAAAATCATATTCCGATAATTTGTATTACTCTTTCAACAAAATTTAGTTGAAATTGAATATTCACCATTGTATAAAGTTTATTTTAATTTAAAGAAATATTTCAAAAAAAGTCATCACTTTAAGTCAAACGTTAATTTAAAAACAACTGTAACGCGTTAAGTGTAATTTAATTTTAATCGAATAAGTACCTATTATATTTTTGTGTTATTGATGATTTTCTATTGATTAGCGGCTTATCCATTGTACATTGGAACGACCAATATTAGTTAGGTATTATTATTAGGCAATTGAATGGGTTACTTATGTAACATAATTTTAGGAAATGTAAAAATAATTATTTTATAAATACGTTGACTTCAAATTTAGGTCAAGTGCAAACTAAAATTTTTAACTCTTTTATCATTGATTCATAATATTCGTATTTGTGTAATTCATAAGGGAAAAAATAATATCTAATTATATATTTATTACGTGTTATAAGTACGAAAATCTTGAATAACATTTTGATTTACATAAAAAGTTGATATAAAAATAATTTTGTTCTAAATTTTGTTATGTTTAGAGAAATTAAAGGAGTCTGATTTTTCGCTAAGTGTTCATTTAGACAGTATATCGATTTATAGGCGATAGTTTAGACTTTTCCGTTTTGAATATTATTAAAACTTCAATTTTTATTGAACTACAAAAACAAACATTCATAATTAAAAGCAAAACTTATCATTTCAATATCATGTAATACTTTTTTTTGGAGAATATAATATATTTAGTTATTTTTATAATCAGTTAAGGTAGGAAGAAAACGTTTAATTAGAACAAAAAAAATCGATGTTCAAATAATATTTATTTGATATTTTCCTTTTTACATTGCAAATAGTTTATTTTACGTTTCGTTCTGTGTACATCGACTCGATAACTTATGAATATTATACACTTTGCGAATCTTTATAGACATTTCATAAACTCCTAAAAATTATTAACTTATGCGATATTAATAATTCTGAATATTATGTATTTAATTGAGAATCGGGTATCTTCTAACTACTTGGGTTCTAAGAACGTTTAACACGATTTTCGATTTTTTACAGTAATTTTTGATGATGAGGAAAAATTACAATGAAAAATTTCAAAATACTGGTGAAATCATCGACGTCATTGTTACTTGTATAGATATATACAGAATTGGAAAAAAACACGATTATTTTTAAAAAATATTTTAAACTTATTAATATTTTTGACTTTTCATTGAAAAATATATTTCAACTTATGCTTCGAATAATATTGTAAAAAAGCTAAATATATAATATTTTCTAGGTATTTGATTGTTATATGAATAATTTAATATTAGATTCATGAAAATAATTAAATAAAATTTGAAAAGTAAGTTTTTGAAATAGATCGCAGCATCGTCCGAAATAAATTTGCGCGTACCACTTCCGTATTTTATTGTGAACTTGACGGACAATATTAGAAAAATGTACCGCCGAATGAGAAGAAAAAAACAACGAGAACCCATAAACATGAAAATGCAGAAAAACGAAATCGATTTCATTAATTCAATTTTATTATTATTATTATTATTCGTTGATACGATTCGTTTACTCGTATTATACATTGTATATTAATGTGTACACGAACAATAATCTCTGAACCACTATTATAATACTAATATTATCTACAGCTTTTCATCGTACATTGAAACATATAAAATGGCATTGGTCACGTGCTTGTTTAAACGTATTGGATTTGATAATAATAATAATAATAATAATAATATACGAAAAAAAGAGATTAGAAGCATCAAATAATATTATAGTTTTAATACGCAAGTCAATCGCATTACGTGATTTAGGGAAATCGTTCACGAATTATATCGCAGAGTAGAATACATATTAGACCACTACATATTATTATTACACGGTTGATTATATTATGAGTTTAAAATTCGATTCGATGCGCTTGGTGACGGCGAATAACAAATTTCACGGGGTTTTTTTTGTCGATTACAATTAATAATCATAATAATAATAATAATAAAAATAATAATAATATCGTACTGATACTGTTTAGGACAGTCTTGGATAAATAAAAATATGAGCACAAAATGTTTTTTTTTTGGTGTCATTGGATTTTACACGGAAAAAAAACGCGAGAATGTAAATATTGTGAAAATTGTCGTAAATATTCATAAAAAGAACGAAGAAACAATTTTCAAAGGAATCGTAACGGATTTCGTGCGGCAGACTATCATCATTTGGAATGTTTAGTAAAAACGAATAAAAGCTAGAAGTACATTTTTTTTTTCTGAACAGTAGTTAGAATTAATTAAATTTCAATTCATTATTTTCAATGAAATCGAAATATTCTCCGCGTAAATTATTCCGGACTGAATAATGTGTGTTTTTGTTCTAAGGGCGTAAATCTCTATAATCGTTGTAAATTATTTGTTTATTATGGAAGTATGGTGGCTCGACGAAATGTCCGACTTGTGGCCGATAAACGTTGACAAATTGATCAGGGCTATGGGATTTAATGCATTAAAAAAAAATGCGAAAATACGCATTTAAAAATTAGAAATATATTACACTTTTTTTATTTATATTTATTTAAAAAAAAAAAAAAAACGGGGAGACGGACCCACACGAACCGGAACGTAATCGATTAACGTATTTACGTATATTTATTATCCGTCGAAACGAATGTTATTAACGGAATTCTTTATATCGCGTAGTTGAAAAAAAACTAAGGGATTCCGCCGCATAAAAAAAAAAATGAAAAACACGCGAACGCGTCAAGTTCGCGTCCCTGATGAAGATGAATTCGAAATTGTATTGTTTTAACGGAATCGCACGAACAAACGTAGTTCTATATTATAATTTAATATATAATATAATAGAGTCGACGATTTAATTATGCGTTACACCGTGATTCTCGTCGTGAACACAGTAATACGTCCGAATAAAATATCGAGTCACAATAATATCGTTATTTATTTCCTACAGAAAATAAATAAAAAATATAAATTATATTTATATTTTTTATAAATAAAATATATATATATATATATTTTTTTTTTTATTATTAATTTTCTAAATTCCTCTGTGTTTTTACTACTTTGTTATAATAATCGTGTTTTGTGTTCTCGCGCGCGTTACTTATTTGCGTGCTGTCTTCTTACCTGTTGCCAATTATCTACGTAAATATAAATACCGTGACGCGTAACAAGTCAATAAAAACATTCTGCGTGCGCGTATTATAAAATAACGCGTGAGGAATATTAACACGGTGTATATATATATGTATTATCGTCGGAACGAGCGCAATCGAACGCAGTGATAATAAGTCAGATTCATTAACGTCAAACAACCAACTCGGTGTTTTATTATATTACTGTACCAGATAACGTGAAAACGGTTTTTTAATTGGTCCACGCGATTGTGTACGGACTCTCGACATCGATAGGCGAGACTATGAAATGCTGATAAAATTAAGGTTTTAAAACCGCTCTGTTACACTATTAGTACAATAATTGTCCATACACTTCCTCCGCGTACGTTCCATATCGTTTGCGTTATATTCTCTCGCATGTACTAACCGAACGTCGTCGTCGTCGTCGTCTTCATCGTTGTTCTCGCGTGAATCACGAGAATCCGCCGTACGACGCATCCGAGTTACAGAGTTTGCGCCGTGTTTTCGGTCACAATGGTCACGGAAAACGAGAATCACAGCAGCGACGTGAGTACACATCTATTATTACTATTATTATTATTATTATTATTATTGTTTTTTGACATTCCTACCGTTTTGTTTATAAACTGAGTTGTACACACGCGTGATGTCAGCTGTTTAAAACGGACGGACGGTAAAAAAGCGTACCGAATCGGTGGCGGCGAGAAGAGACGGATAAAATTCATCGATTCTTATTATGATACCGTTAATAGTCTCGTATTGATAATTATATTTATATTAATTATTCCATTCGTTTTCTAGCTTTTTAATTAATATTATCGTTTTAAATAAGAAAAAATATATAAAATAAATAAATATATATATATATATATCAAAATGTATACTTAAATATACAATAAAAGCCAAAGAGTATTAAATAAAATGAAATAAAAGAAGGTTGTTGTATAAATTATTTTATTACTATCTTTTTAATTATTTATTTTTACATATCCTATTGATTTTTGTTTTTATTTTTGATTTAAATTTCTTTTTGTTTTCACTATACTTTGTTATTATTGTTTTTTCAATACTAACGCGTGTCTTTTTCGCTACGTCGCGCTTTCATGAATTCTAAATGAATTTAACAAGAAAAAATCGTACCGGTTCAATAATATTTTTATCGCACACGAAAATATTTTAGATTCTGAGCGGAACGAGGAATTCATATTGGGGGGCGGGGGAAGTTTTTTTCATGTCCGTACCCGAAAAATTTTCTTCCAGAAAATTTGTGTTCCGAACTTTATACTCACACCCAGTTCCGGTATAGTCGGTACTTTAGACCAGGCCACTTTTCGACGTGACTAAAGAAAAGAAAAAAAACTACCGAAAAATTTTTCGTTTTAAGGCTTCAAAGTTTAATACAATGCACGTTACTTTAAACGCGTTCAAAAAAATTTCTTCAGAATTCTTTGTCACGATTTCAAATTTTTAGACAAAGTGTTTTTAATTTTTTTTTTGTAGAAAATTGCGTTCGTTCAAAACTAATGGTCATAGAGACATGAAATTTTTACCAAATATTTAATACTTTGTATATAAGCGAAAAAAATTTTTTGAAAATTTTTACCTACCTATATAGGTTTATTGTGAGAAATCATATTAAAATAATATATTATGTTAGTTGTTCGATCGTTAATTATGTGTATTTATAAATACACTATACATTATCAATAAAAATAGTATTAAATCGAAGATCAGCTCAGAATCGTTTTGTCGAACGTAATGATTTGCGAACGTTTTGTCGGATCGTGTGGGTATAAGGGGAAGATTGATTTTGGGAAAACATTCGTTTACGATTGTATGGGAAAACTGCAACAAGAGCGTGTTTTTATTTTTTGTATTGTAGTTGAATGTGTGTATAGTGTAAGATGTAACAGACTACGAGGACATACGAAATAATTTTCACTATTCTACATTTTTAAGAGCACTTTCAATGATTTTACACTGAAAAATAAATGTTTTGTTTTTTTAAAAAAAACCTATTTAAACCGAATTTATGTACGGGTGGACACTTCGTAAATTTTATTATTCAATATAATTTTAATTATTTATTTAGTTCGAGAATTTGCTGTTTTTCGTGATCGACGTTCTAATTTGAGGACGATTTGTATTAACTATTAACGTATATAAAACATCAACGAAAATATATAACTTAAACTATATATATATATATATACGTCTGTGTATGTATAAAAAAAATCGTGGTATATTATTTAGTCATATGATGACGAAGAAGAAGAAGAAGTCAAGGATCCAAATTGTTTGGAAGCGAGTCCGTACAAATTGACTTTCGAAGACATAACGTCAGCCGCTTATAAGATAAAAGATGGAGTGATCAAGACAGCGTGTACAGTGAGTGATATATACGTTTTATATTGTAATTTTGCGTTTTTGCTTTTACTATTGCAATTGGCCACGTTTATCGCCACTGTACTTATTTCATTATTCGTATATATGCAGAGATCGCATTTGTCTAATGTGGTAAACATGGAGCTTTATTTGAAAAAAGATTTCGTGCAGTACACCGGAAGGTAATTATATATATAATGCTTAATTATAAGTATATTTTATTATGTAACGAATATTCGAATAAATGTCATTTATATATATTTAACGATACATTATTGACCTGGCGTTGTAAAAAAAAAAAGAAAAAAAGCTTTTAATTGTATATTAATAAATATATTTAGAGTAGGTTCTATAGATTTATCCAATGGTATATTGATATATACGAGTTAAATAAAAGTATTTTATATTATTCCAAACCCTATATAAAAATGTAACGACAAATCAAAAATTTTTTTTTCTTTTTACCGTATCAAGATGTAAAATATGCATCTCAAACACTTACCTGGCTCATTAAAAGAGATTTATTAATCCACTCTTTTGAAAATTAATACTGAGTGCGATTATATACGTCGAGCCCGTCATTCTTCCCTTTATATAATATTATGTAATATACAATTAGAATAAAGAATTCGGTCGGCATATACGAAATTTTTAATGCGTCGTTAACAGAAATTCGTGTAATACATTTTAGATTCCGAACGAGTTTGTCTGTGAACACGCTTTCAAGTATAGACGTTTCGGTGTTTTCACACGTACACAAATTCGATTAGGTGTGAATCATGCGCAGACGTTATCATTTCCACATGTTCCCTATATATATATATATAGTAGATTTCTTAAGACGTACAAGAAGAACTGATAAAATAACACTTAAAAAAAATTGTTCAAAATCGTATGCGTTCAAAGATCGAATTTCGAGGCAAGACGCGAAGAAAATAATGCGTCCATAGTTTCGTATACATTCGCTGTTTTCTTTGGAGTACAAAAATTTACATCATCGCTTAATCGACGTGTACGCTTAAAACAAAAATAACACAACTCAAGCGATGCCCGAATACCGATATTTGTAGCCACTCGTCTTGGCTGGTAAACGACAAAGAAAACGAAATATAAAACTTGCGATTTCGTTTAATTTAAAAAAAAATTTATCGTGTCGTCGTCGCCGCCGTCTATCATTATTTCCCCCGTCCAACAATATTATTTTCGGACGGTTTGAAAAGAACGACTCGTTCGGTACACAATTTCTCGCAAAACGTTTCACGCCAGATTTTTGATTTGTATACACATTTTATGTAGCTTCAAGGAACGCGGCGCGTGCTACGCGCTGATAATGTTGTCCGAGGAGAACAAACGGAACGGTGTGATTTCCGCGTCTTTGGGAAATCACGCGCAAGCGTTGTGCTACCACGGCAAACGACTGAACATACCAGTCACGGTTGTTATGCCCACGGTGGCGCCGATCATCAAAATCGAGGCGTGCCGGAATTTCGGGGCTACCGTCATAGTCCAGGGCAACAACATGAAAGAGTCCAAACGCTTGGCGCTCAAGTTGTCCAAAGAGAAGAACATCATCTATATCAATGGGTTGGTATATACAGTTTAAAAATTCGTCACTCTGTCCAATTCGTACGTTTTAGATTCCGAGTTTCTATTGATACGTTTACGAGGTGTTTTTACAGTAATTTTTTTATTTATTTATTTATAAATTAATATAAAATAATTAATGAAAATATTTTTAATATTTTTTCCCGAACCTATTTTTCATAAATTAAAAATAATAATGATACAATAAATAATATCTGCTTTAAATCAGAACCGTGTGCTCGAGCGAAACATTTTTATTTTATCGACTATCAACACTTTTGTGTGTTATCCTACATTTACTATGTCGTGTAGCATAACAAAGTTATTAGAATCTACTTTGATTTCTAATTCGATTTCAATCGTATATTATTACGATTCTCTAGTGTTTCAACCGCGTCGAAATGTAATTAATTTTAAGCAATTTTTCTTTTTTTTTTTACGTGCGAAACGCAAATTTTACGTATTTTAACGAACGAAAAATATCCTCACATAGATACGATCATCCTCACATAATGGCTGGCCAAGGTACGGTCGGATTGGAGATATTAGAAGACGTGCCGAATGCCGACGCTATCGTTGTTCCCGTCGGGGGCGGTGGTTTATTGGCTGGTGTGTCGTTAGCCGTCAAAACTCTGAAGAAAAATTGTAAAATTATCGTGAGTATCGACTCTTTAACCGTATCGTAAACAACGTTTCGTAATATTCGCTCATTTAATTAAACATTCTATTGGATAAAAATGAATAGTAAAAATTGATTATTCCAATATTGAACACAGTGGACCGGTTTGTGAAAAAATTAATTTAAATAACGACTAGTCGCGAAGACAAATTAAACCCAGCAACTAATTTCAAATATACATGTTTTACGCAATAGAATATTAATTTTTACAACTATGTTTTTAATCCGCCTCTGGATGGTGTACCTCACTTCAGCTTGAAACCCACTAATTATCATATTTGATTATTCAAAATAATTGTTTGCACGGGATAATAATTTGTAACGGTAAATAGTCCAACTACATTTATTATCGAATATCGCTTAGTCAGTTTATGTATGCATCGAATCACTTTAAATATTGTAAAATAACATTGGATAAATGATAAAAATAATAGTTTTATTTTTAATGTTATACAAATATATCGTATAAATATCGTTTCAGGGTGTCGAATCCGACCGCGTTCCCAGCTTCTCGAGTGCTATGGAACACGGACGACCCGTAACCGTCGATGGAAAGTCGACGCTGGCCGATGGTCTGGCAGTGCCCAAAGTCGGTTGCAACGCGTTTGCCACCGCTGTGAACTTAATCGATAAAATGGTAAGTAAAAATTAACAACGGATAAATTCGTGTTCACAAATAAGAAGCCTGTTAATTTGTGATGAATTAGCAAAATATTTTTCGAAAGTAACTATAGATATCAATCCCGATAATGTACGTTACAAGCAATGAAATCAACAGTCCGATGGCATTGGATTAAGAAAAATTAAAAACACGTTTATGTCTACCACAATTTTTAATGTGTTAAAAAATGTATTTTATTCCACTTCTGAATTTGAACTTTGTACGAGCATGCGTTTTTCCTCGTTCTGATAAAATAATACAAGTGTGAATAATACAATGATCAATTTGTAATAAATTACTTATATGTTTGTCTAACACGGAAAATGTATGCACATTTTAATACAACTGATGGCCAATGTGTTTCTTACAATTTGTTTTTGTTTCCGTTCGAATGTGCGTCTAATTCTAAATTTAAACTATTAACAATATATTAAATTGAAACACTCGAACAATTGTTTAAAAAATACACAATAAGAAATATTCATTTTGAAATCAGTATTATTCTGAATTATTTCGACAAAAAGGACAATGACACAATATGAATTACGGTGTATTACTGTTGATTTTACAAATGGATTTGTACTCGTAAATACAAATTACACGCCATTTTGTGGACGATAAAACATAGACATCAAATACCGATATTATCAATAACGTTCAATTATTGAAACACATCGTATAGTTTAGTTTAGCACGGTATAACGAGATGGATTTTTCAGGTCGTAGTCACGGAGGAATGGATATCGATGGCAATATTGAGATTAGTCGAGTCCGAAAAATGCGTAGTAGAAGGCGCGGGAGCTATTGGGCTCGCGGCCGCGTTATCTGGTCAACTAGACGAGTTTTTCGGTAAAAAGTGCGTATGCCATAATAAAACGTGAGCTCGAAGTCATTTATAATGAAAAATCAACTGTAATTAATATGTAGATTCGAAAGATTATAATTTTAATATTAATTGTTTTCCCGGCGATTACTAATTGCATGTGTCTATCATCAGTCAAACTATCATAATATGCAGAGATCCAGAAATATATCAGAGGAGGGGAAAAACTTAAATATTCGATAGCAGATGATACTGTTATTATAATTTTAGCAAACGACTAAGAATTTTCATGTTTTCCGTTGCTTTTCATTTTAGACGATAAAATAACAAACGTGGGATACATTATCAAGACAGAGATATGAACTGGAATGATAACATTAGAATTGATTTCATAAAAATTCAAAAAAATATTAATATTTTTAGAAAAAAATATCTTACTATTTTCAGTATTTATTGTTTTAGTTTTGTTTTTGTATGTACAATATAGAAGTAAGTAAATTAACTATGTGCACATCAAATTTATGACCGAAATACTAAAAAAAGTGTGAAAGAAAGTAGGAAAATATTAAAAAAAATTAGGAAATTCTCGACGTACAATCTTTATCATACATTCAATATCTGTTTTGCCGAGTTCAACGAGGCAGTTTTTAGAAGAAAATAAGCTCTTACCTACCTTGACAAATACATAAAACATATAATTATTAAGATCTATTATCGTTTTTTAAAATTTTTATTTAATATACATTTTCGGAACACAATATCTACTAAAACAGTCGCTGTCGGACATTAACAGAATTGAGAAAATATTATTTTATCTTAATATTAATATAATTTTTCTTAAATTTTTACGTTGACACTCGCGCGTTGTATTTTTGTAATGGCACAATTCGTATAGACGACAGTCAAAAATAAATTATACGCGATTATACGTAATATTACGTTGAAGAATTTTTATAATATAGTGACCAATGCGAAAATTAAAACATTTTCTTTTTCCTCGTCGAAATTGTACAATATTCATTATAGAGCCAATCGTTAATTGTATTTAAATTATTATTTTATTTATTGTAAGAAAGAATTCAATTTTAAATAAATTATTCTGGACGTCCCTTTGACCGCCTTTGTCACAATTACTATTGTATTTTGTATCAGTTTTGAAAAAATGTACGCCAAACCGATTTCCCTGCGACATTCCGTTACGTAATTAGTTTTATATGCATATTTGTTGTTAGAGTCGTTCTGTTGCTGTGCGGCGGCAATATAGACACGTCAATATTGAACAGGTGTTTGGACAGAGGATTGGCTATCGACGGTAGACTGGTGAAGTTTCACGCGACGTTAAGCGACAGGCCCGGCGGCATCGCGGAGCTGTGCAGGATATTAGCCACGATCAATGTATGTGTGAAAGACATAATACACGAAAGAGCCTGGTTATCCGACGACGTGTTTAGCGTTAGGGTTAGTTAAAATTGTATAAAATGAAATCGTGAAACGGTGTACGGAGCTCCGGTAATAATCGATTATTATGTTTAAATGGTTTTTTTTTTTTTTGATTTTAAAGGTCAAAGTCGTGTGTGAGACGAGAGACTTGAATCACGCACGTCTACTCCAGGAGATCATCAAGAAGAACTATAGTTCTTCTGTGTTCGGTGAAATACCGTTGCCGAAAGTTCTTTAAAAAAAAAACGTCGTTATTTTATTTCACATAGACGTTATGCTCGTTTTTCACATAATAGCTTTTATTTTTACAGTATAAATAAATAAACGTATTTATATGTAAATAATAACATTTTTATTTTTATACTGCAGAAAGAGAAAAATTTACTTTTGTAATTTTTACATCATTCGCGTAACCATAGAATCGAAAAATCATTTGTTAATATAGTCTACGTGTACAAATTAGTTTTGATTTGATATACTCGTTAAACTATTACCACAAAGTTTTCTGTGGACATTAATAATAAAATTTAGAATTGGGTGTTGCGAAAAAAAGAAGAAAAGACTACCAATGCACAGAAGTCATAAGCCGGGTCAACCGTTTCAAACAATTTTTGTTGTGTATTTAGGTGACATTTATGTAATACTATAAATTACATGAAATACTAATAATCACATGGCACTGAAATAAAACCTAGTTGTATGTCTTTTTACTGTAAAGATTTTGCAGTGTTTTTGATCCAATGTAACAATAAAAACAATAACATATTACAATAAAGAAGAAAAACAGATTCACAAACACTTCTGATAGGCAAACACATGCAAATAAATCACTTATTTCATAAAAACGAATAAAAATGATATTAAATATTTTCATTTATAAAATTATCAATAAGTTTGTTTTTTACAATGGAAACATTCGTAAACATCCACGTTTGTTTTTTGAAAAAAAAATAACTTTTTAGATGTGTTTCATTGTCTATCATCCGATAAATTTTTTCGAATGTCCAACATTTCACCTTCTGATGTTTTCCATAAGATGAATGAGCTGCCTCTTGATTTTCGGTCACAATATTTAACTCTAATTTTCTGAGTTTTTAGTTGTATCTGATAATTCATGTTGTTGGTATGCGTTTTCCACGAGTCGTCTTGACTTCTTGTGTAATTTTCACTATTATTTTTCTGTCAGTGGTTTCTTTTAAGTTAGTGAATCAATAAATTCCAAGACTAACTCTTATCCTTTTCATTTTCTCTAAGACTATTGGAATATTTCTATCTATATTTTCTTCGTAGTTTATAAGGCTTCAAAGATTTAGCTCCAACAGAATATGCAGGAAAAGAGATACACAAAATTTATATCGAGATTTAAATAACATATCTTTAAATAAAGAAACAATAATAATCGAAAATCAAATAATTTAAATGAAGAAAATGATTGGAAATTAATTTAGTCTTATGAACCATTTAATCGAACAATTAAAAAAAAAAGAACCAACAGAAAAGAAATGTGAAAATAACTAAAATATTTAAAAATATTTATTGCTTTTGTTTTTTATCTTAGATATTTACAAATGATAATAATATATTCGAAATGATTTAATCAGAAATTGTGTTCAAACGTTATCGATTATTTCCATGAACATAATATTTATACACAAATTTATCAATTACTAAATTTCTATGTGTAAAAGTCAACTAATTTTAGGGGCAAAAAATTTGTGAAAATAAAAAATTGACTTTTCTTGGGAATAAAATATATTTTGTTCTTGTAAATTTATAAATTTATATGAAAAATATAAACACAATTTATTTTATATTTTTGTCTGTTTTAAGCGCTTCCTATATAAAATCATATATCTACTCAACACATTACTCCAGTTCAACAGGTTGATTGAAATTTTCTTCACTGGTGTTTTTATACTGGAATCATATTAAATATATTTTTTATTGTTATTACAAAATATAGTTTTTCATTCAGACATTTGATTAAAATAAACTATTATTGTTCTAGTTATATGAATTCGGTGGATTATTAGTAATTGTAGATGTTATTTAATATTATACTTTAATTTATCATACGAGTGATTAATGTTTGAAGGAATCAAATATTTTTTTAAAAATAAAATTTTTTAAAAAGGAAAACAATGATTTTTGGAAGCGAAAATAAAGCCTCATTTAAAAATTGTATAAAATTTACTTACTACATTCAATTTTAAAGAAAATTTTCTATAAATACGTTGTCAATATCGAATTATAATTCGATATTCATTGCTTTGTTAGAAATTAATTACAGATAGAAAATCACACCATTGAAAATGTATTTATAATAATATTGTATGGATTCAGTTGGATATTTAAGTGGGAGAAATTTAAATTTCTCTTTTTTCAAGACCAAAAAAGAGGTTAATGTATTTTATAGTTTATACTAAATATTATTTGTGTATACGTTAATTTATATTATTTACATAATATTATAACACATGTAGATACATATTATACAACAGGGATAATATACGCTTATATTTTTGGACCAAATTTTTTTATTTTAAACCCTCCTCCTTTTAGAAATAAATTTATAGTACGCCACATGTGTGTGAAATTATAACTTTAACTTGTAACCGGACACAAAATAATAATATTGGAGCCATGAAAAAATCTACTTTGAACTATAATATGAACTCGTCGTAAACCCTCGAAATACGATTTGACGTAGCCGCGCACAATAATAATAATAATAATAATAATAATAATAATAATAATAATAATAATAATAATAATAATAATAATAATAATAATAATAATATATTATTATTATTACTATTATTATTATTATTATTATTATTGTTTTGAGAAATAAATCATTGACATTCACACTAACGATCATTTACAATCTCACACGCGAATGAAGTAAGTATTGTTGCCCATATAGTAATCGTTAATATTGAACCGTTTAAAGCCTCCCCTTGATGAATGTTATAAATATTGTTAAAATATTTCTATATCCATTGTCAATAGGAGTACAAACAATCGACACCAAATGTAATTTAATAGTCACCTCATGAAATATGTCTTTTATGTTTCTAGACAATTCACCAAAATCTTCTTCGATATCATTAAAGTCATCACTGTCATCATTTTTCATGTACATTGAATAATCCGTCTGTTAAAAGTTATTTGAGGAGTAATTTTTTTAAATGTAAGTGCATCGTTATTTATTTGATAAACTTACATCATTTAATGAATCCAGTTTAGTTTCCTCGTTTAATACTAGATCACTAAGGACATTATTCTGTAAAAAAAAATTTAATTGAATTAATTTTTAAATTTTTTACGAATACATTCTAAGATTTTTTACTAGAGTATTTTCTATTTTTTTATTATTTTCACTTTTCTTTACGATTATTACATTCGTAACTTTTTTGTGCACACTGGAACTTTGGTACTGTAAAATATATATTCATAATAAATTAAAAGTGATTATTATAATAATAAACAATGAGTCACGTATTATTTTGTATTATATATATATATATATATGCATGCATAATCATATATTATTTTAATTCGTATTTAAACTCTTATCTTGTTATCAAAACTTTTACTTTTACTTAAAACAAACAAAGAATTCATTTTAAAATTTGATTGGTTAAAATTTCGTTAAATGTTTTAGAATTTTAATAATATAAAAAAATGTTTTAAAGATAAACGTTTTACAGTTTAGAATAACATAAAATTGTGACTTACAAATATTTATATAGAAGTAATTGAAAATTATGTGTAATTCATCAACACCAATAAACAAGAAGCAAATAATTTATTGATACTAGTATGATACTTACGAATATCCGGAATAAAATCGCCAGTATAATTGTAGCATAGATATAAATTATAATATTTAAGATCATCGTCGTATACATTTAAGCGTGAACTTTATCAAAGAATTATAATTGTATGAACAAAAAAATGTGAATGAAATATAACAATTAAATTGTCATAACGATTATAATACTATAGAAATAATAATTAATGTTATGATTTTTCTATTAATACTCTTTGTAAATACGTATATAAGCTATTTGTTTTCGAGAACGCTTAAAAATTGAACAGTGATATTTATAATTTTAAATTTATTATTTTAATAATCGAATAATTTTGTGAAACGCAGTTGAATTTCAATAAACGATTTTTCGTTCTAACCAAAAGTAGTATACCATTATAATGGTTATAGAAATAATTAGAAAATAGAAATTATTTTAAAATTATGTGTTATATTTAACTCAAATTCTGGAATTTGTGTATATTACAATTTTGTACATATGTAATATATATATTATATATATATAACTAAAACACGAGAAAAATATGTATGTTTATATATTGTAAAATAGACAATAATAAATTTATTAAAACTTAAACCGCATAGTATATTTATCGGATACATTTAACACGCCATAATATAACTATGAATTTCCAAAATATGTTCGTGTACACGCATAAAATATACACACAAAAACACGCTCACTCTCATATTCTATAACGATAATAGAAATATTTAATTACTGTTAGTTAAACTTATATTATAAATACAATTTTTTTTTTTTTAATGTAACAACGATTTTCAAAGTATTATATATATATATATATATTTCTGTGAAATAATTGATATATTCTTAAAAATAATATACAAATTTCAATATATTTTGATATTATAATTTATTCGAATTCATGCAAACGGTCATGAATCTATACCAAAATGTTTATAATGTGCATAGATAAATATAGATTTTTGCATCAATGTGACCCTTATAGTAAAATACCTAATATTAATTAAGTGTTCTTATCTAACTTTTTTTTCACGAAATTTTATAAAAATGACAGAAATCAAAATGATTTTGAACGCATTAAAGTATCACACTTATATCTCGAAGAAAAATTTCTAAAATTCTAAAAATTAATAATATTTCCAAATTCTTAATATCTTTTTTTAAATTTGTGAAATGTATGCGTCAAACCATCAAAATATTTCAAACATAAAATTTAATATTATTTACTTAAACGATAATCGAGAGGACATACAATATTATGTTCGACTCTGTTTCATCTTTAGTTTAGAATAAATTACGGTTTCCTTTAACAGGAGAGTTAATAAGAAAAAAATGCGTATTTAAATAATATTTGGAGTAACCAAATCGGTTTCCATTTGGCCGAATTAGTTTTCTCGAATCTTACGTTTAGTAAGATTAGTCATGAGTATTAAATTAGTTATAATTTCGTCGACCTTTCATCTAATTTAAAATAATATATTCTTTTTTAAAGTATTTTTATGACAAGACCTACCGCCAAAATAAATTATTTTCCGTGTACTTAATTATTAATCTTGGACGTTTAGTAACCCGATTGAACGAAATTAAATTTTCTAAAAGGATCACATATAGTTTTAATAGAATTTTTACGATGAATTAATTTTGCTAGTAGTATTATGCTTCAATCCTTGGACAATTTCGAATGATTTTTTTTCATATATCGTGATGAAAAATATTTCAAAGCGACTAGAATATTTGTAAAATGTGAGGATGTCAACGAAAATGGAATTAGTGTGGATAATCCTAAAATTCGAACGACAATCTAGGTTCGACCAGGTGCAAAGAACTTCTGGAAACAATAATGACATTAGCCACGCAACATATACTTATTTATTTTAATTTTGTTTAAATTTTATAATATATATATATTTTTGATTAATTCAAGACTACGGGTTTTTTTTATATTTTAGATTCTGAATGAAACGACAAATGTATTGGTTTAACAATAATATGTTACTTTTTTATTTCTATATCTAAACATTTTACAAGAAAGAGAGCTCCGATATTTTCAGTCGCAGTTTGTTTCTGGTAGAAAATTGCGTCTAATTGGTATTCGACAGAGGTGATTTTTCGGGTTTTCCAAAGCGCCAAAATATATAATTCAAAAACTAACAAAAAATTACGTAAAAAACGCGTTTTTGTCGAAATCGATTATCGTTATTTCTTCATTATTTGGAAATTAATGTGTATAGGAACTTGAAATATTCCTAAAATGTATAAATTTATAATTATATTACGAAAAAAGAAAAATTTCAAAAACTTTCTTTCACTTTTCAACTATTTGTAGCAATTATAAATGAAGTCGTAAAAAGTATTAGTTTTTGTTATACGAGTATACCAAAAAATATTACATTGAAGCTCCGCTCAGAATCGTTTTATAATAAGTAGTAGTAATTTATCATTGCTTTCAAATTTAAAGTTATAAAAATACACTCTATAATAATTATCTAAGTAATTCAGTTAAACGACATTCATTACACTCTGCAGCCTGTTAACTTTTTAATAATATTTGTAAACAAACACAGACATTATATGTTAGGAAACAAATATAATTTTAAACTAAATTTTCTAATTTTTTTAAAAATAACTATAATTCCGTATTCTAAAGCACTCGTTTTTAAGTGTTTTAAAACTTTAAAAATTTTATTTAAGTGCGATGATCCAAGTTAAGGAAGTGGTTTTCTTTGGAAACGAACAAAAATTCGACTAACTTATCATCCGCTGAAGTATTAAATAAATTGTAATTTTTGTCCTGAAACACAACACGATATGTATTATATTTTTATTATCCGTGTAATTGACATACACTCGAACTCACTAATTTTGTAATGAATTGGTAAAGTTTTGGAGGTGAAGACGTTTCATAAAGGTTTCCATTGAAATCAAATGTTTTGACAGAATTTTCTTCGACATCTGACCAATAGATAATCCCTTTCTGGGCATCGACTACAAAAGAATTCGACGAATGGTTCTCCATTTTTAAGATAACAGTTATATTGGTTCCATATAGCGTGGATTTAAATATGGTCTTTGACTTTGAATCCTGACGCATAAAGATCAATAGACTAAAAGACAAAACAAACTGTTAAAATATTTACGGTTCATAGTTTAATGGTTTCACAGGTTCTAAATTATTTACTTTTACCAAAGTTTTAGTATTAACGTAAAATATTAATTATTTGTACAATATATGAATTACCCTTGACGAGGAAGAATTTCCAACGCCTCTATCGATGAATTTTCTACCGCACTTACAATTTCTGCGGGCTCGTAGTGATTCAATCCAATTACTTTGACATTATTTTCGGTAGAGTCAATAAAATACAAGTTATTCGTTTCCCAATTGTAAGCCAAGCCGTTGGCTGGTACCGTGACATTTCTTACAACCTTTACTGGTTTTATTGTTTTGAAACACATATTGATGTATCTATAATAAAACAAACACATTATTAAAATCGATACCGTTACAAATGTCAAGCGTTTTAATGATACTGAAGAATATGTACAAAGTTTCGCTATATTTGGAGTTTAAACAATTTCATCAGTTGTTCCTTACTGCTGTCAGTCACTACATAAACTGTGCGTTGTACGATTTATTTTCATTTTTTAAAAATTAAAACTAATCTCATAGGACAAGTAACATTTATGTAATAACAAGAAATGACATAAATTTAAGTTAACTGATAACTTGTACTTGGAAACCTTCAAAATTGTTTTAAAAATTAATAGGATTGTTGAGATAATTGCATAACATCAGAAGGTTAATAAATTTGTTGAAATTTTTTTTTAAATTTTATTATTAATTATTCTTTGTATCTTTAAAATAATTAAGCTAACCTAACTTATACTAAGTAAATATAAAAAGAGTAATAAGTTAATTTATATTAATATTAAATACATTATTCTAATGTAAATAAAATATTAAAAAAGAAATCGTTAATTTAAATATTTTTAACTTAATATTTAAAAGTAAAATATGCATACACCACACACAAACACATATCTGTGTAATATATATATTATAAGTATTAAATTTTAAATTAAGAATAATAATGAAGTAGTGCCAGGAGCTAGAAAAATGTTTCTATTGTACATATATCACACCTTAAATGATTTTTGATTATATAATTAACTTATAAATTTACGTATGAATGGAAAATAGATAATTAAGTACGGTTAGTTTTAATAAAAAAATTACATGTGTGATTAAAAATCACTATAACATGAAATTAATTAATATTTTTAGGAAAAACATTGATTTGTCCAATACATACATAGTAATTGTCATACTTATTGTTTGCCTCCAAATGAATGTCTTATAATTCTTCGGGTCATTATACATACCGGATTTGTTGTAATATCGCGTCGTAATAGTATATCTTTTGAGTTCTCAGATTGTAGTCGAAAGTAGTATTTCCAATTACTTCCAGTATGTCTGCATTCAAATTTATCTGATGTACCATCTGAATGGGTTTATATCCAATCACGCTGAGCGAGGTGTTCTTCAAATATTCCGAAAAACTATGTTGACCGGTTTTGTCTATGTCAACGTTCAAACAAACGCAATGATATCCAATTGGATACTTCAGGCAGGTATGCAAACAGTTTCCAACAGTCGGGTTGTGATTTTCCTCGGGTATTTTAAACTGTGACTGCGTGTTACAAATAGAAATCGACATTAATATTTCAAACAATAAAGTTTAAAGCTTATAGTATGAATCCTTAATAATTATCATCGTCGTATTTTTTCAATAGGATTATGTATTTGACACAGGGGTATCCAAGTGTTTATTTTTCACTGTTCGAATTACTTAATAAATACCATCTATTACCTATGATTATTTTTATAGTTTCTTTGAATCAGTAGTAAAAGTTGTATAAATATACTATAATATAAGTTTAAAATTAGGTGGAAAAAACATGGTTATAACAGCACATTGGTGACAATATAATCATTTTAGAAGAACTTGATGTAAATGATCATATATACAATTTTAAGAATAACGACTGACGAATAACATTAGGGAATAAGTGTTATATTTTGCCCCTTTTTATATTAATATTAAGAAAACAAAAATTAGACTAACCACAATCCTAGTCAAACCTTTTGTGCAATGTGCACGTTGAAATATGGACTATGGTCATCAAAAAAATATTTTTAAAGAAAAATATTTCGAAGAATATTTGGCTCTAAAAGGATTACTAAATATAATAAACGGGAGCAAAGGACTAACACAGAATTAAGCGAAAAGTTCTATGAGGCAGATATTATAAATTAGTGTTAAATGCGAGAGAACCCCTAGCTCACAGAGTGAACTGAACACGGATCAAACGGACGATAGATATTATTCGAATAAGTGCCTTTTAAAGACTCAACTCAATGTTTTTCCGAAATAAAAAATTGTTCGCTTGTTGACATCAGTCAATTCTGTGCTGATGAACAGTTTTAAATATACGATACCGGTACAAACCATCGACTTACGGCTAATAAATACTCACGTGGTTTTGGTTTATGTACGTAAGCAACAGTAACATGTTGGTGGACGAGGGCGGAAGGCGGCTGTTGAACGCGCCTTTATCCCAGAGAATGGTGTGCTCTACAGCCTCCGAGAAGTGTATGCAATCGGGAACGATCGTGTCGTAAAACTTTCGGTCCTTTACGATCACGTGGTTGTTGCCGTCTAAGTCACAAGCGTGAACGACACCACCGTTCGATGTCCAGTACAGTGTACGATCGATTTCGTCTACGGCCAGACGGGTAGGATAAGATAAATCGTATTTTCCCAACGTAATGTCGATCCTACGTTCAACAGGTGAACAGGTGGGCGAGCAAACGGAAAAAGGAGAGAGAAAAAAAAATAGTGTGAAATAAAACAACAAAATACCAATTGTCAATGTTATAAAAACCGACCACGATATCGGGATCAAATATTTTTATTATAACAATATACTGCGGTAAATTAAAATACTTGTGTTTTCCATCGAAATCGACGCGCCCTATACTGCCATTGAACACTTCGTTGCTCCAAAACAAATAATTTTTTTGAGGATAGATAGCTATGGATCCGGGATTGCGCAGATCCGTCAGTAAATTTTTTCGAATGTTAAAATCCACGTTCAACGTTTCGATCACTCCGCGTTCACTATCGCTCCAAAAAATCTGTGGAAACAACCGTTGCCGTTAGATTATTATTATTATTATTATTATTATTATTATTATTATTATTATTATTATTATTTTACATTCTCGTTTATCGCGATAATAATAAACATTGTGTCAAAAGTGTGACACCCCTCCCATTTTGTTTATCAAGTGTCTTTTTAGTGGGAAAATTCGATCGTTACGAACAATATTCGTCAAATCGGTAAAAAGGGGGGTAAAAATCAAGCAAATCCGTATCGCGTGTGTCAATATAACATAATTTTGCTTACCATATGGTTGAAATGAACGAGTACTACACACGTTGGTATATCTACGAAAATGGCCACGGCTATTGAATCGATCTTGTCTATTTGTTTGTTGAATTCGACCGTCGTCTTAGGACCTGCCAAAGTATAGATGACGAAAGCAAAAAGATGAAAGCAAGCATCAATATTGTATTATAAAATATTATGTAAAAACAGTTGTTTTGAACAAGTAGTATTATGAAGTTTCCAATAGTGTTTTTATTTTTCTAGGTGATCGAGGAACTGCAATAAATAATGATAGTTGCGTGTTATGAATAACTGTTAAAATTTTGAAATTATTATTATTTTTTTAGATTTACGTATAAATGGTCAATTACAAAATTTATTTGTTGAGAAAACAATAGATAAATTATGTGCCAAATTATGTACATTAAATATTTTATATATTGTATTATACTGTCAAAAATATTAAGAATATTAAAATATTTTATATATTGTATTATACTGTCAAAAATATTCAAATTACTCTAAAAATAATGGTTTAATTATCAATATTCAACAGTAAATGTATTTTTCTCTTTTGATCGAATATTAATCATTTTCAAAAAAAAAAGTTAATTTGTTTCTTTTTATAAAAATGTATACGTTATTTTCTGTAAATTAATTAAAAATCCATTTATTTTATTATAAGTCAATATTCTATTAACTTATAGAAAAACCAATCATTTTCAACAATATCTTAACAACTTATCCATAATAGTTAAATAAAAGATTTAACGACGGTGAGTTCTCGATTTCATTTCTGCATTTCTATACAATTTTCACCGAAAATTTAATATACATATAACATAAGTAATTTCGTCTAACCTTCATGAGTGTATTCGAAGTGAGCAGAAATTTTCTTGCAATTATCACCGCACGACACCAGTGATTGAATAGCAGACTGAAATGTTAATTACTTTAAGTTCTTATTTTTAATGCAATTATTTTTATATGTCATAAGGTTATGTTCACTGAATAAATAAAATAAAAACAAATTAATAATTATTACTTATTTATTTTAAATATTTGTTAAGTTGTTAATTAACTTACTTACTTATGACCAATAAATTTACCAATTTCCAAATTATCTATTGAATAATTTATTCAATTACTAATTTTTGTATTACCGAAAACAATTTGTTATCTAATAGCTTAAAATGATTTTCATTCTATATGAGATTTCGATAATTCTCGTTTTAACTACTCTTATTATGATTTAATCGATATAATATACTGTAACATAAAATTGTATAACTACTATAATATAATATTGACTAACTACATATTTTTAGTTTAGTTGTACACTAAACTTTACTTAGTCAAATTTTTTTTGATTATAACTATTAAGATAATTCACAATATTAACAGGTATACTGAAAACAAAATAATTTTTTTTTTTTTTTTTACAAATTGTACGCACTAGTATCTTCCGTTAATTAATAGTCGCGGAAGAAGCACCAGTGCGAAGCACACAACGCTGAAATGTGCCGGACAGAGAAAACGATCAAGAGAAGAAAACCAGTGACATAGAAACAAATAAAATATAAAAACAACAATTATAGAGAATAGAGAAAAAGAGTGGACTGTATTAATTGAGTATACATTGAGTAAAAAAAAAAGAACAAATGCAATTGTACTTGTATACTAAGAGAGACACGAGAGGGGAACCAGTGGTGGATCTGAAAGTTATGTAAGGGGGAGGGAGAATTTTTTAATTTTTTTTATTAAAATGGCTGCAGATAGTACAAAAAAAACATGTAAAATAATCCAAAAGCTAGAAAAAAATTGTGAAGCTTGTGTTTGACCGATCTTAATTTTTTAAAACATTTGAATTCTTCGTCATGTCTTTTAGGTTTTAATAGTGACGATTTTTGATATTAAATTAATTGAATATGTAGTAAAGTCAAGAAAGAATGTAAATTTTTTTTTTTAACAATGAATTCGACAACAAGTTTGAATAACGAAAATCGCTGAGATTAAAACCTATAAAAGACACGACTAGGAATTCAATTTCTAAGTATTTCAAATCATAGAGCATTCGCACGCTTTTTACACTAGTATTAACTAGTAAGGTATTTATTTTTATTCGTTAACCGACAAAACGCATAGTGTAGCCCCAGCCCAAAGATAATGGTAAATTATATACTCTAAATACAACTACATTGTTACATATTAATAAGAAATAAATATTACACCTAAGCTCTGTTCAAAATCGCGTCCATCAAATGTAATGGACGTATCGCATTGCTTTCGAATTTCTACAGAAATAACACCGAAATCTTTAACCGATAGTAATTTGTTTAAGCGACATCCACAACACCTCACATGATTCACTACTTTTTTAACTTATATTTTTTTAACAAGACACTGGATTACTATAATGTCCGAGCAATCTACACAATGTGCAATTCCAATGTACATAATAATCAAAGCACAGCGAGCAATTATAATAAAAATAATCAAATAACTTTTGTTTATTTTACTATTTGTAAAATATTTTTTACTATTTTAAATTTGCATCTACATAAATTTGTACAGCTTAAGCTGTAATGGCATTTATAAATAACACTTAAATATACGCTATTTGATTTGTCTTTTCTCCTTTAAAAGAATATCAAACTTTCCATGAAATGTCATTTATGTTAAGTATTAAATATACTTATTATTCTCGTCAAATAATCATTATAATCTTAAACATCATTATAGGTATATATCCAGCGTGACGGTAATGGCGCGAAGCTAAGTATAAAAAAAAAAAAGCGTAACGATCACGACCGTAGCAAAATATTACACGAAACAGAGATCGCCAATTGAATACGTGTAAATGTACACGTTTTCTTTAACCAAAGCTAATAGACAGATTGGTTCGTATGTAGTGTCCAAAGATCGCGGACATGGTGTTATGCAGATTACATTTTTGTAATTTTTGAAAACATTGATTGAATACTGACGAATATATAAGGAAAAATGTCTAATATTTTTGAGGCAAAAATATATTCGACAATTTTAGTTATTCGTTTCACGTATATGTGTGTGACAGCGCTAATGACCACTGCTATGCTCGTTCTGCATCGCCGGCTTTCGTCCAAATAATTGTTTTCGTTATTATTTATTTATCGGTGTCGATTTGTATTTTGCGACGCGTCATTACCATATTTAAATTATATAAACACGTGGTCTTTTTGTGTGTAAATTTTATATTTACTTGAACCTAGAAATACATATTTTTATTCTACTATTCCTCCGTTGAGGAGTGCGACGACACACGTGTGGCCGTAATTTTTGGTCCAGCGTTCTATGAATTCATATACACTGTGTACTATATAGGTAAAGTATTTTCTGATTCATCTACAATGGTTTTTAAGGTGTATAATCACATAAAAAAAAAAATACTATTTAGAAGGGGGAAAAATAATACAGAAACAATATGTATCGTTGAAAATTTAAAAAAAAATCTTATCACTAAAGCCAGGAAATTTTTTTGGGAAAAATCAAAAAACTCAATATTATTCAAACGAGAAACTAAATATTATTATAAGATATACAATAAAAAAGAGTACTGATATCCCAACAAGAAAAATAAAACACTTTGTCGAACTATGTGTAAAAAAAAACTTAAAAGAAAACACTATAAAAATGCTAAATAAACTAAATGTGTTATTAATAAATTTCATTCTAACTAAATAATTTATTTACTTAGCGAAACGTTATGTTGAAATAAAAAAATTCTGAAATCTAAACACAATGTGCATTCAGAATGGCACTTATTAAAGTACTTCAAGTACACTTAAAAAACGCCGTATTAGAATCCCACAAAATTATGTTTAAACGTCGTCGTGTAAATCCATACTTCTCTGTTATTAAAACACTTGCATATTTTTTATAAGTATATAGAATGTCTTGAATCCTTACGCTTGATCCCTCACAACGGCAACGGACCGTTTTCATTCCTGGAAGGGTATCTCCTGTCAATAATTCGAAGTTGTACGAATTCTTAGGAATAACCGAAAATCTACTCGCTATAATAAAAATTCAAAAATACAACGTGGAGTTTCTCCGCCTAAAACGTTGTTATAGTTCTTATGAATAAATTCTTTTCTCATTTGCACTTTAGAGACGTTATTGATACGCACTCTTCCAGCACACTGTAATGCCGTGTTCAACACATTTTTATATATATATTCAATATTTATTTACAAATAATGGGTTATTTTATTCGTACGGCGAACACGGTTTGTCGATATTATTCGATGTATTAATTAAAACGAAGGTATTGTAATGACGGTTTTTTTTTAAATTTGCATACTAATGACTAATTTCTTTCTGGAAAATTATTCCACACAATATCGAAATATTGAATCGACAATCGGCGGCAGCGTCGAAAACGAAAAAGTCATTTTGTGTGTACTATATGTTATTAAATACCGCTTTCCCCCTCCCCCCTGATATCTTATTTTAAAATTATAATATATTTTTATATGAAGAACTCGTATTTATTTTACGCTGTATTTTCAAGTATTCTTTGGGGCATGTTATATATTTTATTTCATAAAAAAATATTTCAAATTTTTAGTAACTTTTGGAAATAAATAAATACATTAGACGCATGTCTGTGGTTCTATGTTGATTACAACTGTAAGACGTAAAATAATGAGATGAAATTCAAGAAAGTTTAAAATATTTACTTAAGAAAAATAATAATAATAAATGTTCTGAATGAAACCCAGACGAAGGAAAAATAATGTTTTTCTCAAGTCTAAATTGATGAAGGCACAATTTGGAGGTGAGATACGATTGAGAGAGAATTTACTTTAGGTTAAAAAATTCTGTTTCAAAATTTATAAACATATTTATAATTGTATTACGATTATATAATCGGATTATTCCACAATATGGATATGGTGGTTTAATAAGATTTCGCCCGTCTTTCTCTCTCTCTCTCTTGTTAATTTGTGTATCGTTGAAACCAACTTCAAAAAAAATAAGTTTCTAAAAAAGAGTTTTCAAATAACACGACGAATAGGACAAAAAACTGTATATTGACATAAACTATTTTAAACTATATATACGTGTAAGACGTAAAATCCGTACACGTGCAATGATAATAATTTATAATTTTTAAAAAAATAAAAACACTGAAAAATATTTCTACATACGTATGTTGAGTATATTTTCGAATAATTACGTTGTTTCATAACGAACCCGTGCAAATTCGTGGATTATATTAACGAGTAATGTTTTTGACAATTTTGTTTTTTTGCTTATCCTCGACGACGCTTTATGTTGTCCGTCGTAGATCAGACGTGTTGCTTTGAACAAAGTAATCATAAAAGATGATTGGTTAAGTGTGTTTAATGTAAAATATTTCTTGTGTCTTCGAAAACGTTCATTATTTTCACTGTCGTTTTCAGACTGATCAGACTATTTGGTATCCGTTGATTTGCGGCGTACTGTACATCTCATTAATTATGCAATTTCGTGTATTTCCACAAGTGCGTTTAAACTCCTCCGTGATTTATGCAAACACGCGTACAGGTTTTACACGATCAACTTCGTCCGTCTGAATTTCAGACACATATTGCAAAATATGTTCGTTTATTACGATAAACAAACATAATATTGATCGTTTTGTATGTTTTAAATCGTCGGTGATACGTCGACGAAATTTGTGTCATGTCGCAGACGGAGTATCGGCGCGGATGCCATGATAAACCCAAATCAAAGCGTACGGCGTTTCGGGACAATATTCGAAAAACGTTTACTTGAATTAATTTGAATTTAAACTGATTTTGCTTAAAAATTGAAATCGAAGCAATATTTTCGAATAAATATTTTTAAATATTATTTTTATACACACAACAGGAATGGTGTAAATTTGTTCATTTAAAAAAATTCCCGAAACGTTAAGATGTTTTAAAATATTAAATTACTCTTCTATTTCATAGAGAAATTAATAAATAAAAATAAAAACGATTTAAAATTAATTTTTTTTTATACACATATGTAAATAATCAATATTATATTTTAAGAAATTTTCAATTGTATTATTATGACTCGTCGTATCACAGTTATAAATCGAACTCATATTCTCGTTGATGGTTTCAATATACATATATATATATATACTCGCACATATATTGATAATATGCAAAATAAATATGTTTTTTGATTTACAAAGAAACAAAAATATAATATATGTATGTATAATAAACTAAAAGTTATTTTAAGACCAAGATGAAAACCAAATAAATATAATTTGTAAATTTATATTATATGTGATATTATTCGATTTCTAATAAATTATCGGCTTGATGGTAAGAATGTAAAAGTTTTAAAATTACTGTTATGATATTTGTTCATGTTTGAAAAAAAAAATATCTTAATATTTTCATAATTATTTTTTCTGCTAACGGTAATCATCCAATAGTAATAATAATAATAATAATAATAAAAAGAAGATAATTCGATTGACAAAAAATTAAAAATTAATTGTCTATAAATTTTCTATAGTAAAATTATAGAATTATATTTGAAAAGAATATTGTCTTCAATATTCACCGTCCACAAACTCCTATAACTCGCAGTCGTAGGCAACTGAACGCAGTATTGAATTGTAAAATCATTATTTAATACAGAAGTAAATCACTTAAGTTGTCCAATTATGGTAACATTAATATGAAATATTTTGTCATGACTTTGATATTTAAATACAAGGAATTTTAACGACAGCCAGTGAAAACGTCTCAAAAACTGCCGGAAGAAGTGAACACCACTGTGTCAGGTAGACCGGGCTTTAGACTCTCAGGATCAATATTCTCGGTCCGCGCATGAATATTTTTATCCTTAACATCCGGGCAGGTCGCTCAATAAATATTTAAAACAAGTAACTATGGATTTACAATGTCCAATAATTCAGTGATATTATGTACGTTAGAGTTTAAGGTCGTAGAATTAACGAGTCGAAAATAACTGCGGAATTAATATTAATACGCATTGAGTTCTTTTTTGTTTGGTGAGATAAATGTCAGTTATTCAACAACTAAATTCATAATAATGTTAACTCGACATGCATTCAATTGCATTTCTTTATCGTCATCGCGAGTATCTTCACATTCCCTTTGTGTTCATCGTATCGATACTGGTATCATAAACAACATAACATTAATTCACTCGGCGGCGTTGGATCTTTGTAATTATTTTATTTTGAACATAAAACAATAATTTCCGAAAAATAGCTTACCATTTTAATACCGTCGTAACCATCCTTGGGCAAAACCAATGCTATTGAACTCAGAAATAGTGTAGACCAATTAGTTCCTCGCAACCCTCTGGACACATATTTGACAACGTTCAACATTTGATACAGCTCCGCTGTCAATAAGGGCGGCCTGTGGAATTGATGAACAATCGTTACATTCATTAAAAAAATATTTTAAATTCTACATGTTAAAAAAACAATGTTGTACAGTAATCAGAATGAGGCTCTGGAATGCTTCGCAATGTACTATCCCTTAAATTTATTTTAGTTAACGAATTCAATTCATCCTTCTAATTTTGTCCAAAATAACGCATCGTTCTTTTTGAAACTCGTAAAATATGATGTTTTGTTATGTTAGTATATTGGAATTTTGATATAGTGAATATACTCAATAGTTATTGTTTCAGAAATCTATTTTGGGTGGAAGGTATTCGAAACAGGATGATTCTGAATATGGACATTAAAACGTGTCCAAAACGTCAGTAAATTATAAAAAAAAAAAAAACAATATATTTTTATAGTTATATTTAAGCGGATTATATTCTATTGAAAGACTACAATATTATATCAACGTTGAAATTCAATTCATAATGGTCATATTATGGTTTACTATTTCAAGTTCTCGAATAGGAAAATAGAAAATAAGGGAGTCACTAATAAGGTGAATAACGAGCATATTTTCAACGGACTGTGCGTTATAAATAAATATAATTTTATTAATCACAAGAATAAATATATTAAAATACAGATTATAATTGTTACAATGCAATCGGTTCTAGATTAAATATACCCGTTCAAGTAAATTCTACCTATAGATTGAAATTTTGCACGCAAATCGGCATGTGATGCGATGTGAAATTTGATTTTTCAACTATAATATATAACCGGATAGTCGTTTTAACGATTTCAATGACAATTATTCGACTTAACTTCATTACAAGATAATATATGAATTAACTAATTATTAAAGTAAAATACGTACGTTGTTTTTCGAAATTTGATTCAAATTGTTTATAACATTTGTTGATCACATCAAATAACACGTGTGTTAAAATAGTTATATAACAGTTTCATAACGTACGCAATTTAATTAATAACAATTATAATTCAATTTCGAAAAACGACATACACAAACGATATTACATTTTTTCGAATATAATATATGTCGAATTTGATTCCTAATACAAACCTTACAGGTTTTCAGCCAATATTAGATCGCTTTTTGCTTTTGATTAAGAAACAATGGAATAATTTGGCCAATATGTATAAAATATACACAAAATCATAGATATTATGAAAAATATCAATATGAATTTTTTGAATGATTATTATTCAATCGTATTTTTGTTTAATTGTAGTAGACGATAAATTAAAATTGTGTATTCTGCGTCTGAATATAAAGTGTACAGTTATTTGTATTTGATCGATACGCAGTAATTATCAGAGACAGAGAGAGAGAGAGAGAGAGAGAATGATAAGTGGATGAAAGAGACAAGCTTTAATAAAAATTTATTTCAACTATGGTATAATTAATATACATATGAAATATTCTGATTATTTTATTCGATCGAATAATACGTTATTATGTATTATGCAACATGATAAGTATAAGTCGTATTATTATGTTGTTATCTATGAAATTCTTGACGATTCAAATTTACCGTTGCCGTATTATTATTATTATTATGTCATATTGTTGTGTTATGAAATATGAATAATTGTCAACCGTTTTCATTATTAAAACACTCTGTAATTATAATATTTGAGCAAAACGTTCTTTTAACTGTATTTACGTTGTGCAATTATTGATACGAGTGACC
This sequence comes from Chaetogeoica ovagalla, assembly GCA_032441825.1. NCBI lineage: Eukaryota > Metazoa > Arthropoda > Insecta > Hemiptera > Aphididae > Chaetogeoica > Chaetogeoica ovagalla. The sequence goes on from CM063744.1 coordinate 4,268,652, forward strand.
GAAAACGAAAATATTATTTTTATATAATAAAAGACCGATTATTTTATTTTAAAACGTGTTTTTTTCTTGATAAAAAAACACTCGTACGTTATTGTAAATTCAACTAATGATTTTCATGTTGAAACGCCTTAATATTTACGCGATACAACTCTAATTACGTGCGATTGTATATTATGTTGCCTATGCGTTGAACCTTCCACTTAATTCTATTATTTCCATTAAATTAGTACAAAATGTACACGATGTTTTTATTTTTCTACATTTTAATTAAAATTCGATAATTATTGTGTTTTTTATTTAACGCTTTTACGTCTGAATAATCAATTCTGGTTTCAAATATCGTGCGTTGGAAGTATCCCATATGTATGTTCACATTAATGGGTGTGCATATTTTATGATTCAGGTTAATTTCAAAAAAAGTTGAAAAATAACAAAAAAATTGAATGCGATAGACTCAAATTAAAATTTAAAATTCAGAATACCCAATTAAAATTCGAATTTTCGATATAACTGTTCTAAACTTAAAGAAGAAAGAGAGAGAGAGAGAATAGGAGAAAAAGAAAAAATCGAATAAAATATACGTTTATTGCAGAAACAATGCGATTTATTAGAAAAATCAGTTATCTTCTTCTGGAACACTGTACTTGTAAGGATCTAGTCAAAAGCGTTAATTAAAGTCCAAAAGGTTTTGCAATTAAATCAATTTTTTTCCTCGTCTAATTTCCAATCGCTTGAAAAAACTGCGCATTCCTGTTACAAAAGATACGATTTCGTACGAGAAGGTATGCTAAGGTTGCTGCTGCCTTCTTTTCTTGTTTTCTCGTTATCCAGCTGTTATCGATTATTATTGCTCTACATTTGCGCACACATATACGTACGAAATCGAATAACAGAGATTCCATCCAAAAACTTGGAATCGTAAAGTATTTCCCACCATCTGACAATTCGATTAAGAAATAGGACTGAAAGACATTAGTTTTCATTGGATTGTTAATGTTTTCTCAACGGACCAATGACTTAGTTAGATTTATGAGATTTTTTTGAATAATCGAGAGCCTATCCGGGTAACGTTCTTGCCGTTCAATGTCGGTTTATAATAACCGCGACAGTTTAGCAGTTTATACGCAGTTCATGAACTGAATGAATTAGGAATCAAATATTTAACGAATTCGACCGCATGAACACGCGTGACTGTAAAACGCCGCTTATTATATATGATGTTTAAAAGCATCTTATTTATCAACATATTTATTTTTCGAATTCCGTTGTTATAATATCCGGACACGGGTCGTAATAATGACTGGATGTTTTTTAATTTTGTTCGTCACGAATTATTATTTTCATAAATTCATACACAGGTATAATAATATTATTATAATACATAATATATTGAAACTCACGTTTTCGCGAAGTCTTTGATAAGTGTCACGTCCAGAACGATTACATTGAACCGATCGGTATGATGAAGACCACAGTTGAAGGTGATTAATTTTCCCGGGCACTTCGTTGCACAGTGGATTTTCGACAAGCTGTTTTCCGCGACACTCGCGTCGTCGTCGTCTTTTAAACGTATGTCGTTGGTCAAAGTAATTTTCTGTCGGAGGGGAAAAAATACAAACAAACGAACGAAAGCGTATTAAATAGCGATGAAGATTTTTAAACGAGACGTATTCGCCGATCGTGGTAATAATTTGACGTTTTAATGACGTAACTTTTAAAAGATTACATGAAATAAACATTGTGAAAAAAAACTATATATAGGTATAGTATATATAACTAATTAAATTACTCATTTCACTGTAATCGTTACAGAAATAATTGTACAAACACTGTACGGATCACGGAATATTATTAACACAACTGATATACATCAATATCGTAATACACGTGGACAACATTCGATCGGCACGACACGACACACTACCGTTGGCGACGCTTATACGATTTGTTTTAATTATCATGATTTTTGTATAATATTAACTGGCAAAAATAAAACGGAACGTGTATAATACTACGAATAGTGAACTGTGTTATGCTCGTGTTATGGACATATATTTTCATTATTATGGTAAAAACGACAAAAACGAATGGTATTTGTTACGGATAAACGCGGATTAATTCTTTTATCGTTATATTGTCTGTGATTCAATAAAAGTTTTAACAATAACCATACAATATTAAATAGTAGCCTACTCGTAGTTATTTTCGTCTGTAGATTTTTCAATTTTTTTTTTTTTTTTTTGACAGAATTTTTCTAAATACTTTGTCGAAAGTCACTACGAGTTACCTTTTTTCTTAGATATTTTTTCTGCGAGATTGAGGAAAGGCACCGCACAATTCTAGTTTTCGTTTTGACTCAAAATAATATTGGTGACACGAGAAATATCCGGAAACATATTTTTTCCGGACGTAACGTTAGGTTTCAGACTCGGTGATTAATACTCTACGACCCGTTCGATTACATAATAAATAGTCCACATTTCGTACAGCACTCGCTATTCCAATTCGCAAAAACCACAAAATTAATATTAGATTTTCGCGTCTGATAAATTTATGTCTATGAATCACACAACGGTGAATCTGTTATAATATACGGATTTATTATTGAGGTCGAAAGCAAACGAAAGACACAAGTGAGCAAAAGCCACGCGACATTCGCTCGGTGTGGCTATTATCGATTTTTCGTATTCGTTTGGCTAGAACGAATAAATTACTAAAAATTGTTTCGTAAAAAAGGTTTTATTCGTCTGTATTCGCAGTCGGTTAAATTCATGTAATACGAATTCTGTTGAACTTTCTACAATGCGCAGACTTAAATAAATTATTTCATTTAAACGCGGACAATTGAAAAAAGGCAGCATCAAAAACGAACAACGTTCTTTGGCACCGTCTAAATGTTGGGCGCATTTTTTTCATCTGTTTCAGCAACAATTAACTTGACTGACGTCCATCCAGATAATTCCGGTTCCAGCAGCAGCAGCAGCAGCAGCACGAACGCGTCATTCGTATTATATAAAATATAATTTATTTATTTTCCGTCATATCAGTTTTGCGTGTTTCCAACATTATTGTATTGTTATTTCAACTGAAAAACCATAGGAAAACGTTCACTCCACCGTCGGTTTTTTTTAAAACAATTTCGTGTCATTTTCAATTTGAATTCTCGACTGCTTGTGCAATAATGGCGAGCTGTCATGAAATTCGGTCGTCCCGTTCCAGTGGCGCACCCAAGGGAATGGACTCCGGGTCCGGACCCCCCCCTTGACTAGTGCAATAGTATTACATTTATAGATGAAAATCCAAATTCTGATACAACTTTCATATTTTTCTGTTAAAATTTCGCATACGATATAGATAACACTAGGTGTTAACAATTTATTGATTATATTATATTATTATAATATATAATCTATTTTTATTATCTATTAAAAGTTTTGTTTTTCATAATGTAGTTTTTTAGACCCCCCCCCTTGAAAAAATCCTGGGTGCGCTACTGTCCCGTTCACGCGTTTGCGTCACGATAAATCCCCGAAAGCAGTGATCGTCGCTATGAATTATTATTATTATTGTAACCGTCCGACGCGATTTTCTGCCGAATCGTCCGAACGGTACGCACGACTGGAGGAGACTTTGAACTTGAACTGCACAGTGCCCACTTTCACGGCCAACTTTCTTCGGACGTCAATGACCCGACGACGCCCGGCTGTTTTGTCGTTCCTATTTTCGCACACTGCGGTGGCGCGCGCGGCGGATTGCGATCGGCGGAGCGAGGACAGTTGTTGGTGGGAAGGAAAGAGAATGTTTTCTAATGTCGCACAAAAAAAAAAAACCGTCTGCGCCAGTGTTTCGTTAAAGCGAACGATCTCGCGAGCGCGCGCGCGCGTAAACTCGTCGAAAAATCGAACGTTTGTTAAAACGCTATCGTCGGGTCGACGACCCTACGCCCGTCGACGTAGTCCCTCAGATCTCTATATATCGCATAACATATTTACGCCTGTAACGCGTGTACTCGCCCTGGATTTAGGGCCGGGTGTCTCGCGACGACCATACGATCAGTGGCGCACTTTAGAGGGACCGGGCAACAGGAATATTTGTCCCTGTCTGAAGAGTTCGGTTGAAATCATTGATATATGTTTGCTAAAAAAGTAAAAAAAAAAAAGAAAAAAAAGAAATTTCTATTATAATAATTGATTTTTTAAATTAAATTATATTTAATTAATTAAATATAATTAAAATTATTAAATTAAATTATTAATTAATAGTTAAATGGTAAATATTGAAAACCGTAAGTACGTACAAAAAAAAAAATAATAAATGGCGTCGTATTTGGAATAGTACTTGATAAACGAAAAAAATAAATAATATTTAGAACAACGTTAATATCGTTTTCATTCAATATTAATAGTTGTTAAATCGCCATTGGACTTTTACATATTAATAATTTTAAATCGTCATATTTTCCGCTTTGTCTCTTCCCGCCCCTCCTCAAAAAAAAAAAAAAAAACGTTTATACAACACCGAGTATGTGGCGATTGAATAACGAGACTGAATTTTTCACCGTTTTTGTTCAAAAACAATCCTTATTACTTAAATCGATCGTCTATGGAACGAGCGAATTTATAAAAATCACGACACGTGCAAAAGCGTAAGTATTCGTGAGGCGGAATGCACGCCGTTATAACATTAACGTATCGAATTGTTATTATTTATTTTTGTGTTTTTACAGAAGACTTTTAGAAAAACCACCATAGCGCGGCAATTCCAGTTGGCAAACAGTAATAATGTAACGTAACGACAAAAAACGTTTGAACTCGATATAACAAATGTGACGCTTATATAATATCAAAAGTACGATTTATTCGATAGTATATTACGCTATTTTCCCAGGATAGCGCATTGTCACCAACGGAACGCCAAAGTGTCACGACTCCACTCGGTACACCAACACGTAAAAACGCTGTCTATTTCGTTTTTTTTTTTTCAAATTTTTTTCCTGTGCTACAATACGACTATTAATTCGCCGACAAGTTTTCATTTGTTTTCACTATTGAAACGCGTAAACCCAAGTACGGTTCTACTCGGGAAAACTGGTGGAAAGCGATCGTCGAAATATTTACAATAATTATTCTGTATAAATAATAACGCATGTTATTCAATCGCGGCGAGGTAATTTGGTTTTCGAACACAAATATTATCGTTTACATACGTATTGCGTTGTGCGTTTTACTTACTATTACGTTCAATCTTGTTATCTACTGCTACTGTAGTGTATACAATAAAATTCGTATTGTGCGTTCTATTATTTTATTTTAATCGAATCATTAACATAATATATGTTTCATATAAATATGAACGTACAAACAGATATTACGTGCTCAATAAAATTAACAACGTATGGCATTCATTATTACGATAATTTCAATAATAATTTATTACGTGCGGTGGTGGTATTTTAACGAATTTTCAGGGAAAATAACATACGATTTTATTGTTAATATTTTTAATGCTGCAATTCGTAAGATATACTTTTTTATTTCTGGAAAACTATCAGATGTTTAACACGGCTAATGTAAAGCTATTTGCACGAATACCGCATTCTATTATTTTTATTCGTTATTGCATTTCGTATTATTGCGGTAAAGAATTAAATAAATTCTAATCTAAACGAATAAAGAATTTTTTCAGAACCGTCGAGTTTTAGAATTAATTCAATCATTAATACGTAGTACGATTATGTATTGATCGCCATTGAACGATTTTTTGAAAAAACGAAAAACGATCGTGCAATATTCTTGAATATCGAATGAACAAACGTCTTTAATGTGATGCATAATGAACTCATTTGATTTATTTTTAATAACGATAGAAACGGCGGCGACTATAATGCCATCAACAAGAGAAATTGATGTCGTATGATCTGCAATTTTATATCATTAGGCAAATTGACATCGTTTTAGATGATAAGAAATATACTGTAGTATTTTTAAACTTCAAAACTTCATCGAATAATTCTTCGTTTTATATCGAAAATAATTGGACTGTCGCGTATAATCATTATATTATAATGACGTGTTTTTCTTCTTTTTTTTTTTTAATGTATTCCGTAAGTCATCACATACGATTAACATTCTAATGTGTTATAGTTAATAGAAATATAAAAATAACATTAAGAATAAAAATGTATTTGATAACTCGATTCTGACGGGAGCTTATTTATTATTAATAATGTATATATAGTGAAGAAATTTTTCAAAAATTATTTTCGTTATTATAGTAAATAATTACAAATTCGGTGAAAATTTCAAAACTCTAAGACCATTAGTTTCGAATAAAATTGTTTTTTTCCAAAAAAAAAGAAATAAATAAAATACACTTCGTCCTAAAATTTTAAAAAGGTTTATTATTATTAAGGAAATACGATTTTCAAGATTTTCTTCGTCAATATACATAATTGAAGTAACGTACGTTTACAGTTGTATTACAATTTCTAAGCTCTGAAAACGAAAATTGCTTCTTCTATGAATTGATTATTTTAAAATCTATGCCGTAAATGGCCAAACATTTTTATAATGTAATATGAAGTTTCATGTTTGTTGAGTGTTTCAAGTTTTTGGACCAATTAACAGGGTTGGGATTTTATTTACATTTAATTTCTTACGAGATGCTTAAGAAAAATCAGAGTGAGTTAAAAATGGGTTTTATGATACAGAGAACTCAAATCAAAAATTGTATTTTGCATATTCTGCGATTTTTTTAGATTTTAGCGCTATTTTTGGACTTTTCGCATTTCTACCTGTTTTTGAATCAAAATTGGGTCATACATTATGAAATTACATTTTTCAGTTAACGCGCCTTTAGTTCATTGTCAAAGTAAATAATGTGTAGATTATCTGCTACGTTTTATTGGAGTTCTTTCTATTTGATATCTACTGCGATTATCATTATCATCGAACGAGTGTCGAAAGCATACACTGTTAATTGTATACAGTCATCTCCTGTACTCGCACTCGTGCGTTACGCTGCACATTTTCACCCCCTTCGGTTGAGAACGCGTTGTAAATTATTTTAAAATTATTTTTTTTTTGCACATTTTGTTATTTTTATTGCATATTTTCAGCGCATACGCGCTTACCCATATTATGGCGTATATTTATGCAATTTTTAAAAGTGCTTATTAACACCTCAACCCCGCCAATAATTGATTTCAAAATTACGAAGAAATAACCGTAATGGGTTTCGACGTAATCGCGTTTTTATGTGATTTTTCCGTAGTTTTTTTTTTTTTGTGGACTCTTGAAAAAAGTATCGGTGGAAAACGACAAAAAACGGCCACTCCGAAGTACCGACTAGACTATGTATGACTGCTGCAACGATCTAGGAGCGCTATTTATGCTAGAAATTTTTGGATACAAACATAGCGGGAATAAAAAACATATTGTAAAACCGTAATGCATTTCTCGCTCAGTTTAGAATCTAAAAAAAAAAAAAATCAGGGATTCAGGCGTACTACAAAAGTATATATATATATATATATATATAAGAACAGCTGGTGCAGATCATTTTATCCGCGTTCGATTATTATATTATCGGTCTCCATACATCTGTGATGAACGTCATCATTTTTTTTCTCCTCCTCCTCACCGTGTCTAACACCGAAATGAGGTCGAATCACTGTCGTCGTCCGCTTCAAATGACTAGGCCGCCCCGTCGAAGAGAAAGACGGTCGGTCGTCGACCTTAACCGGGATATGACGTGAACAGTGCCGAGTTCACGAAACTATTACTATTATTATTATTATTATTATTATTATTATTATTATTATTACAGCGGTCGCGTCTAGTATCGTGTAATACTTTCACCGCGCGCGTTCGGTGAAATTTCTTTCTTTCTTTTTTCACCTCTTTTTTTAATTTTTCCGCCTCGGTGTAACGTTTCGTTTCGTTTCTTTTGAGCAGCGCGCGCGTGCGAACGTTCGCGCGTTACACTTTTACGTCGTCGTCCCCTCCCGAGTCTGCAGTTTTGCACGCAATAGCTGATACCACTCCTCTTTAATAATATATTATACAAAAGTATTCGGAGATGGGGATAGCATACTTCTTTACAATATATTATATACATTATAAGTAAGCGAGGACGAGCGGCGGCGCACAGGTCATTGGACGGTATGTAATACAACTTATACAAGCCGCGCCGCCTATTATTCAATTCGTTTCCTCGTCATTTTATATTTAGTAATTTTTTTTTTTTTTTGTGTTTTTTTTTCCGGTCTAGTTATACGCGAATAATAGACTTATTATTTACACGGGCGAAAAACGGACGACTATGTGATTATTGTATGTCCGGTAACAACGCGGTTTACTTTGCCGGATATAAGGTCGTATATACGGTAGTACACATACTATACAAGAGTGACCGGATTATAACGTTTCAAAATTAAAAACATTAAACGTTCAAAAATGCCTGTACCGTTTAAATCAATATACGGGTATACGCCACTTATACCAAAAAAATGGTATAATGCAATCGACTATTATTATTATTATTATTATTATTACATATTATAAACCTATTTATTGCCATTTATGTTGCGAAAGGAATCGAATAATGGACAAAGGCAAAAATTATAGAGTATATACGTATGTATAAATGGACAGGAAAAGTAGATATTTCATTAAAATAATCTCAATCATCAATAATTTTATCGAATATTCATCAGATATTTTTGGCGTAAATATACAAAAATATTACTAATTTCGTTTCAAACGTTTTACGGGCAAATGAAAAAGAAAATAATAATTTTTTTTTTCTAATTAGATTACTATATAAACATTATTTCAAACAAATTTTACGTGTAAAACTACGTATGGTTTCGTTAATTTGTTTTAGCACATTTATTTATTTATCACGCGTCAATAAATGCATTGGAGAAATATGGAAATAAAATACAATTTTTAAATTCAATATTGTAGAACGCAACATACGATGAAATGTCGATATAATACGAGTATATAATATTATCGCGATAATAATTGTGTACAATTATTTTTTTCGTTATTGGAGAGGATACGTATTGTTGGGCGACCACGCGATTTCGTTATATCATTTTGTACGTCATTCGTGTATTTCGTTATAACATAAAATAATTATTTTGTAAACGCGTGCGCAAAACGTTATAAAGTTTTTGACCAAAAATCGAATGATATTCGTTTCGCTTTGACACTATCGGTATCAGTAAAATGGACGACGTACTACGTAATGTTTTCACGCAAACCTAACCGTGGCTGATCGAGTTTTACGACTATTACAGAATACCGTTGAACATTTCGTATTTAAAACTATAAAATCCCAAAAGATTCGGCGTATAGTCGTAATTAATTATTCTATACTCGACAATTGAATATTATAAAAATAACTCGATGGAAACCGTAGGTTTTCTTTACCGGATAATTTTTCCATAAACACTACTCTTACTAACGATTTTATTTATCCGTTATTGTACTATTGCGTACGGGAAATCAGAAAAATACGAATCAATTACATTTGTATTCAACGCAGATCCGTGCGTTTGAGGTTTTATAATATCGTATTCGTGAAATTAGTATTTAATAAACACGGTGTTGAAACGGAGTGCGTGTAACCGGGGGAGAAGGGAGTCGAAAAATTCTCACGAAACGTGTATCGATTTTTTTAAATTTTATTTATTCGTTTTCAGGAATCGAAATAGAACATCCGACGTGGAAAATAAGATCGAATGCTGTTTCGAATACGCGTCAGAGAACGAAAATCGTTTTGGTCTAGTTGGGAATCGACAAGCAGGCAGACGTCGACGATCTGTCGGATCCGTTTCGCTGTAAGCCAATATGCTGCGCGAATAAAATTGTCCGGAGAAAACTACGGGACAATTATATAATACATATGCATACATATAATACATACGCATTATCGGTCACATTGCCGGAATACGCTCCAAGACGAATTCTCTCTTCCCTTTCTCTTATTATTATTATTTCCCCGTATATATTGTACACAGGGCCGGATTTAGGAATGTGGGGGCCCTGGGCCCACATTAAAAGTATATATTATATTTCGATAACATATATTTAATATATTATTATAAGTGAATTTAATTTAATAATATATTAACATTTACCGCATAACAATATTTTACTAGAAATTTTGGTTTAAAAATATTTATATTAAAATACCAAAATAATAATAATAATAAAAATGTGGTACAATAAAAGTAGGTTTTTTTTTAATTTTATTCAATTTGTGATTTAAATTTATTTTGCAAATAAAATATTGTGTTTTATACTTGGATGCAAAAAAAAATCCCATTAAGTGGAGGCCCGGAGCCCGGGAACCCTCTGGCCCTCCCTAAATCCGGCCCTGATTGTACACCGACGAAATCCATTGCCGCGATTCGACGTTACAATACAACTGCAGGGGCGTATACAAGGGCGATGGGGGCGATCGCCCTCGCCCTAGACACTTGTGTACGTACATATATTTACTGACAACTAAAATTAATCGAACTAAAACTAAAATGTAATAAAAGATTTTTTTATTTAAAACTCATTATTTTCATATAATTTTTCGATGATTCTAAGTTGGCAACAGATTCGACGGGCCGTTTTCCTACTCGCCACCCTCCCCCCCCCACTAGGGAATGAAGTAAATACGCCCTTGTACAACTGACATAATTACAACCGTTAACTAAAATTTCATTAAAAAAAATTTTTTTTTTATTAACTAAAAAATTCCAGATTTTGTGAGATTTTCTATACCATAAATCGTTCGTAGAAATCGTTTTTAAATAAATGGTTAAAATATTGACATTTTTTTTCTTCTTTCAAACAGATCATATTGTATAAGTGGCCTAACGCAGATGTTATCACGTGTTTGTATATATATATCAATAAAACGTTGTCGCGCGAAGACAATAAAAACGTATTAATAACTTTAATTTCCATTATAATAACAAAATTCAATATAGTATTTTGTTCTTAAAATAGAAAAAACCGTTTTTTTTTTTTTTAATTATACTATAAAAACCCGAAGTAATATTACATTTTCTGTTTTTATAGTTTTAAAGGGAATTTTGAATAAGCTATTATATTATTACATTCTAAAAAAAAAAATTTCCCGAAGTTCAATCAAACGAGCATACCCAAAAATAAATATGAAATATGAAAAAAAAAACCACGTATTAATTCCTCTTTTTTTTTTTTTTTTTTTTTAGAAATCTATTTTATTTTTCTATATATATTTTATTTAAATCAAGAGAATTTTTAGTCGGACGGTACACTGCAGTAGGATGTACGGTGACCACACCACATACGTTTTAAAACGGGATTGATGAGATAAAATTGAAGAAGGCGTTTCGATTCCATCTTTTTCTTAGAAAAGATCTCGTTCACTTTTCCATTTTTTAATAAAAATGTACAATTGAAAGAATGACGTATCAATTTCAATCGTACGCGTATAACGTTGAAAGATAGTCTTTTCGAAACCGAAATGCAACAAAGGATAATTCCCCGACAGTATAGCAAAATGCGTGTGTCCGGTGTCTGGTGAGTACGTGCTGCTCACACTCCCGAGTGACATGCTCGGCTCAAGCAATCGCGGCATACTGTGAGGGCAAGTTTGGTACTTCGTGCGATTCAATCGGTCTTGAGTCGTTTCTTTTTGTCGACGACTCCGGCGTCCCAACAATTCTCGTTCATTTTTTCCGGAGTCACAAGCACCACAATAAGACGTTTTACGTTCACCTATTTATCGCTCGATCCCTTGCTATTTTTTCTATTTTATTGAGAAAATTCCTAACAGTTCTCGCAGGCGCTCGCGACCCCGGAACACTCCTTCCCGTCAACAGCAGTAACGTTCAAAAGGGAAGAAAATGTTGAGTTCACCACTGCTCTCCGTAAACAAGAGTCATTGAGGTGTCCTCGTCTTTTTTTTTTTTTTTTTTAAATTTGTATTATTACAATTTATAATCTCCGTCGCTTTGGAATTCACGCAGAAACAAGAGAAACGCAGAAGAAACCCAATAGAGTGACACTCGACACCCGATCGGCGGCTCGCTATATATATTTTGTTTTTTTTTCCCCCGAGTACGATTTTATAAAATTTTTGTAAAATTGTTCAATGTGCAGCTGAGAGCGCAATCGCCGTAAACGTTTGTCAGACGCGATGCGACGAATGGAAATCGTCTTGTGAAAATGATACAAATACAAAAATAACAGCAATAACACGTAAGTATAAAAACACTGAACGCGTGTTTCGGTCCTGTTCAAATACATTCTTGCGCGTGCCGTGTCTGTGTGCACAAAACGCGTATATGCGTCGCTTGTGCCGGCTTCTTCCAAATCGAATTAATCCCGAGTTCGGACAATGTTTGTTCCCTAAGCCTAGAGATATTAAAACGGTTTTCGCGGCGTTTCGCGTGAACACCGTCACAGCAACCGAACGCTTTCGGTATTATTATTATTTTCTCAGACTCGTTTGAAACATAACAAAAAAACAGTCGTTTCTGGGAGTCACGCTCGTCTAGTGTCCCGTCCCCCGAGTCGATTACATTCGCCCAGAGTTCACCCGATAGGACGCCAAACATTCGTTTGCACACTGATTTTCAAAACAATCGAATTGTCGCACGCGAGAATTTCGACGACCAACAAGAAATTTTGAAAAATTCCGTATTCTAACCATATTATATGATTAAGAGGGGGTGCGCGTAAAATCGGCAGACGCGTGCAATAATGATTAAAATATCACATTTAATTTACAGTTCTCGGCGAACGAAACTAAGAACGCCGCGCGACGCTTCAACGCGCTAAACTCTCGTCTCTAACATATTACATATTACGAAATTGAAAAGATAGGACGTGAAATTGAAAATCCCCCCCCCCACGTGATTTTGAACACGACCACGCGGTATTAAAAACGTAGACTGATATTGCAGTTGAATTCGATTGCACAACTCGATCCACTGTCGAATTCGTAATAATAATTCTACATCATTTTTCTAAAAAAAATATAACAAAAAAATTTTTTTACCGAAACGCGCGACGCGTCCAAAACGCAACAAACACTTCAAAAGGGAAACCAGCGCACGATAAATTTTAGATATAAATCATAGATGACCGAGATCCGCGCCGCCTATCGTTTATGAATGTTTCGTAGCGATCACGATAAAAGCGTTTAAACGGCTCGAGAAACGATCAAGACCAATTATCATTATCATTATTATTAGACAATATTAGGATGTCTCGTTTCAAATGATTTACGTAAATCAGTGTTCAAAACAAATCTCGAGCATACACCGAGAACAACGTTAATTAAATTGTTGACCGTTTTCGGTCAGGCGGGAGCGTTCAAAAATGTTCTTTACCGGGAACGCCTATACAAATTTACCCGTTTCCCCTTACAAATATAATCCCTACTAAAGGGTTACGCCTGTTTAAAATATTAAGAGGGCAATGAACTTGTAAACTTTTTGAGTACTTACAATATTTCTATAATTTTTTTATATATATATATATTTTTAACATTGTTTATACAGTGATAATATATTATGTATCTCTTCTAACAATAGTTATAAATTATTGTTAAAAATATATTATATTGGTAACACGTGTAAGTTATCGACTATTTTTTTATTACAAGATTTATACTTATAATAATATAAAAACGGATTACCCCTAAAGCATTCTCAATCCATTGCGCTAATGCAGGTTTTGATTGGAAATCCGCGTTGATTGATGGAAATTGCAAAATATAGGCAATTAATTTTAAGTTCTATACGATTAAAATGAAGGTGGTCTTAAATTTGTGTACAATTCATCAAAACGTATTTGAACATTTATAAATGTATAATTTAAAAAAAAAAAAATCGTTTATTCGTATTGTTTCGTATGATTTCGAAACAATAGCGTTTGAAAAAAAAAACCTACAAATAAAAATAATAGAAATGAATATTAATATTTAATGTACGAGTATATATAATATATATATATATATATTAAAATTTGTTCGATTTATCCGAAAGGAAATCGAAATAATAATTGGAAATATTTGAACCGAATTGGACCGAAAAAAATTTTGGTACGAGTATTGAACATATGAAAAATGAAATTCAAACAGAAAGAAATCGATAAATGTTTAAATAAATGATTGTTCTTTCTATTATTGGGACGATAGCGTTATTTAGAGGTGGGCAGAGCGGGCATTTTACCGGTTTCGAGCTACTCATGATTCGTGTATTATATTATCACGATTCACCCCGCTAAACTATATATAAACCAAAGTCAAAAGTTGTTATCCTGTTGGCATTTAGATTGTTTCGATCACGTGTTTTGGACGTCGCAAACTACATTTTATCGATTATCATAAAACAAATCGCTACTGCATAATCTAAATTGAACATTCAGCATTCGCTTGTTTTTTTTTTATATAAAATAATCGATAAATTAAATTTTCAAACATGTCTGGAAACACGACGCGCTAATATTTATAATTGTTTTAAAACAGAAATTAAATTTTCTGACCTAAGCACGTTTAGATTTCCGAACGATGAAGTCATAAGGGAAATTTGAGTGTTTAAACTAGTTTCAATAGTTCAGCCGGTAGTCTATTTATTAGTAAAGCAGCGGCCTTTGGTCTTCACCTTCTCGCGCAATAACATTGTATAATCGTATAGAATATTTTATGAAAATAAATGTAACATTATGTAAATGGGAAATCGTATTGAGCTGAATAATGCGAATGGGAGGTAGTGTGCGAGTAAAGCGAGTATATTTATTTTTTTCGTTAATTTGGCCGGTTAAAACTTTTGCCCCCCTTCTCCTCATTTAAAAACTGAAATAACGACACTGTTTTTATGATAAAAAGAAATTGTTCTCAATCCGCAGTAACGCGAGTTTACAAAAATTTATAATATAATATATATTACGACTATTACTTTTTAGACATTGTAATATGAAATCGCGCCCGTTTTAAGGTGACATATTATGTTTTCGAGATTTATAATAATCATGTGTGATGCCAGTTTTTGACTCCAACGAATTTTGACTTTACATTGCATGATTAGGTAACACGTAGGTACTATGTAGAAAGTCACGCTTATCAGAATTTTTTTTGTTATTTCCTCGAATTAATCTCAAAAACGGTCGAGTTCTGAGGTCAACACACACGTTTTCAATATAAAATAATGAAAACTGGGTAAAGAACGTTGAAAACTATTACTTTTCGTGGTCAAATTACATATATATATAACAAAAATCTTCTTTTTTTTTTTTGGTTAACAGTAATTTACATTTGTTTTTAAAATATATTTTTTTACTGGTATTAGTAACTGTTAGGAAATAAAAATAAAAATTGTGCGAACGCGGCTTTTTTTTTCTGTAAAAATATTTTTTTTTCAATAAGCTTATTTTTTGTATTTTATTTCTAGCTATTTTAAAAACGAAATGTAATATTACTATGTGACGTCTCAAACCACGAAACGTGCGGAATACGTTCATTCGTAAATAATTTTGTTTATAATATTTTATTTTGATCAATCTTGAAATTATATACTAAAATATTTACAAAATTTGTTACGTGAATCCACTATATATTATATATTTCATCCACTGAAGCAATAATAATAATAATAATAATAATTATTATTATTTTTATTATTATTCATAAAAACACACATTAGACGAAATACCAATTATATCCCACTCGAATTAATTAATTATTTTCTTCACTAATATTTGACTCTAGGTGTTGTTCAAACATTAAATCCATTAACTTCTTATAGTGATTTAAACTCACAAATATAAATTAAAAAAAAAGTTTTATTTGAAATATATTTTGGCACTAAATATACAGATATAAATGTCCATTTTCTTAAAATGTCATTCATCCAATTATCCATCGGCATATTATATTTTCGTACCAAGTATAAAATATTACTCTTAAATAATGATAATATTTTGTTTTATTTCAATACTCTAAATTTGTAATTATTTAACTCGTTTAAAATGTCACAGTAGTTTTCTTTATTTGTTCGGTACCTTTGTCGTTCGCGTATTTTGTTTAACACAAAATCGTATTCGGATGAATATAATATAATTACAATGTATTAAAATATTGAATGGCGATTCATCACACCGAATTGTCAATTATTTTTCATTTTTTTTTTTTTTTGTTTTGTAATGTTTAAACTGGCACTCTTATTTTTTATTTATTACGTTAATTTCATGAACGTAATTATTTCAACAACGCTCGTAAACCTAATAAAAAAATAATTTGTAAACAGTCAGGAGTTTGAAAAGAGGATGAAAAATTAATTTTGTAATGCAAAAATCGTTAATGTCAAACAGCCGTGTAATACTATTATAATTCATATTCGAATTATTATCGTTTTTTCTCACAATAACTAAAATATAACGTGGTACTTACTAAATCGCAAATTTCTTTTTTTTGTCCAAACGGGTTTCCAAACATAATATAATCTGTAACAAATACGTAAAATGTATATTTTGTACACAACTTTTAATAATAAATTTCGTATATAACTTATAATAATCCATATTTTATACGTTGTTAATTCGAAAGCGGATTTTAACATAATAACACAAGTGATGGTTTAATAATTTTGATAGCGACCAACGCACATTTATTCTTTGGGTTTTCGTCGAATTACCAAAGGAATTTCTACAAGTAACTAGTGCAATCTAGCAATACTGATTGAAACAAAAAATAATAATTAATTTAAGGCGTTTCGTGTAGACAAATTACGTTTCTTTCTCTCGCGTCTATATTCGCCGACGTATTATATATTATTATTATTATTATTATTATTATTATTATTATTATTATTATTATTATTATTATGTATTATTAGATATTATTTTGATATTTCTAAACGTTTATTCAAATACTATTTATATAATAAACATACGTATACACTCTATCATTCTATCATAATTGTTCCAGGTCTTGATGTTACACAGTTTTGTATATTTTTATAGTGAGTTAAAGTTATTAAAAAATATTAATCTCTATTTGGTTTACAATCAAACAATTCTTCGTGTAGTTGTTTTTCTTCTTTATTTTAGTATTCTTTTTTTTTTTATTCATAACGTTTGTACTTTAGAATTCTGTACATTGAAATAGAAAATTTAAGAGTTTTTTTTTTCTTTTAAAATTTAATATTAAAAAATTTATGAGCCGCGAGTGTTGTATATGCGTTGGGACACTTACACAGAGAAATTAGAATTGTAAAATTATTTCAGCTTGAAACTCATCGGAAATTCGGAATTCCGTATATTTATATATATACATGTTTTTGTGGATAAATATGCGCGTGCGGTCGTCCAATTCAAAATCGGTGTATGGATTGAACTCAGACTTAAAACTTATTACCGAATTTGAAGAAAAAGTTTTTTATTTTGCAGGAAATGTGAGCTTTTATTTCAATGTTTTATCCTATTCGTATAGGTTAATGCTTAATTTTTTTTCGTAAAAAAAAAAGAAGCAATTTACAGAAATCGAATTTCAATTAAGTTATATTTATATGTGAGACTTTTAACACGCTTCCGAACATAACACGTATTTTATACGAGTTATCAGCTCGTATAGGGTAACACAATTTTTATCAGACACATCACGCATAGTTCTCAAACACTATTTCTTCCTCGTCATAATCGTTATAGTCAAGTACACTTGATTCATTACAATTAACATTAACTTTAATATTCAATTAAACAAATTTCATTGGTTTAATTTTGAATAAAACGTACCGCGCACGACGCACTGAAACACCCCCCCCCCCGTGCAACGGTAAATAGTACAATAATTGTCCGACTGAATTTAATATACTGTTTGTTGAGACTTTAAATAAAATATATAACGTTATAAATTGAAGTGCGAATAAAAGTCTCAAAAGAACTGTTGAATGAAATTGTCCAAAAAAAAAAAAACAACATAATAACGCAAATGGCGCGTGAAATGTAATATTTTTGATTCGCGTGGAAAATAAAGATGAAAACGATTATGACGACGAAGGAAACGAAATTTGAGAGAGCTTTGCGATAATTTGTCTGTTAAAAATCGTGTACGAGCCGATAACTCGTATAGAATACAAATTATATTCGGTAGTGTATATGTAATAGTCTCGCGTATAAATAATTTATTAATACCTTACCGGTGTAACCCGTAAGACTCTTATAAGGGATATCTCTATACGAATTTGAAAACAAACTATTATTGTAATCGCATAATTTATAAATAATGAAATCATCGATTTCGCTGTTGTTTATATATTTTTCAATTATATAAAAAAAAAAAAAAAAACACTGTTCGCTGACCAACTAATTCATTTTGACCGTAATCGTACGAAAATGTTCTAATTTTATAACTCATATTATAGGTGTTCGATATTTTTAATCCAATTAAAATAATCGTACGCTACGGTGGACTATAATACGACTACGTTTTTAATTTATACAATCAGAGAACATTGTATCGCGCGGTTATTACATTGAAAATTAAATTCTTTTTTTTTTTTTTTTACATAATTTTCGGTATATTACACTTGCTTTATTGCGCGTAATATTTAACGTTTTATATGTACTATATGCACTCGGTTAAAAATTAATGACTCGGAAAAATCCTATTTGCATTGACAAATCAAGAATTTCAGAGCCACTTTGCCCGTGAATACGATTCACGAATATTATTTGGGAGGAAAAAAATCATTTGTTTTTTGTTGGTTGAAAATCCGTTCGGTAATGTTACGCGTTCGATTATTACGATGTAAACACAAAACATCATTTACAGGATTAGAATTTATAATAATAATAATAATAATAATAATAATAATAAACGGTATGACAAGACAAAAAAAAATAAATATTAATATGTTTTGACGACAGTAAATTGTTGTTGGATCCACAATTGCGTGCACACGCCATTGTAAATGATTATACGGAAACCGATATTTCTTGTAAAATGTTATTTAAATATTTTATCCATTACGTAACAAATTGTAATATGGATATAAATTCTCAGTAAAACAAATAACGCGTAATGAGCAACGATGATATGTGCGTGTGCGTTTTTTTATTTTTATAAACACGTATTTTTTTCTTTCAATATAGAAGAAATTCTCCCATTTTTTTCGCTACACGTGTAACAATACCTTCCGACTTCTCGACTCTTCACAATAGTTTTTTTTTCATAAAAAAAAAAAAAAAAAACGGCCAATTAATATTGCAAACGTAATTAGTAAAAAATTTTCAACGCGTGAAATTTTCGGCATTCGACGTGTGGAAATTTAAACGCGAGCTTAAATTCGTAACGTTTTAACGGTACATTGAATAAAAATCGTTTGTCATTCGCGTTACTACTACTACGCGCGTACACATTTTTTTTCCCCGTTTTTCTTTTTCGCACACAATTTACTTTTGTTTTGACATCGGCCCCCAATGGACGTTGTACGATTAATTATTAAAAAGTCGAATAATTTTCCGTTCTCACGACGCATAATACACGCGTTGCTTTCTCACTGTTCGTGTTACTTTTCGCGGGAAACGGAACGTCTATTTATCTCGTTGTACATGTGCCGCGAAACGAAATACGAATTTGCTTTGACACAACCGCTATTGATATAATGCGAGTGGAGCAGTTACGCTCGAGGTCCGGAATAACATTATATTAATTACCGTTAATTTTAGTTATTTGCTGAAAATGATAGACATTAGTAATATTGCGTTATGGACAAAAGAACTCGATAGTATTAACATTTTGTAGCGATAATTATTATTGGTAAGGTGGTACTTATATATTATTTGCCGAATTACAATTTTTTTTTCTTTGTATAGAAGAAAATAAATAATTCATATAATGCAAAAAAAAACCGCAGTGGAATTAAGATAAATAATATAAATTTGTCCGAAATTCGAATCATTAATCGAATCGAGAGACATCAAATCTGTTTGGAACATTTTTTTTTTTTGAATTCGTTAGGAAAAGGAATTGTAATTTTCAATTGAAAAATATTTATTTTATAATAATCATCGCGTACTTTCGACACGCCTTAATTAATTTTATCTGAAATTTCCTCTACTTTGTATATAAGATTTCATACGTTTCTCATATCATGTAAATTCCGTTTTTATTTTCTATTCTTTTTAAATAACAATAATTTACATAATAGCAATTTACAACAGTCATATAATACACTGCTATTACACTAAAACAAATGTATAAATGCCGATATTCCTTACGTCATTAGTACTCAGAAATAGAACGAGATAGATTACCATTATCGTACGCGTGATATAATATTTTATAAATATGAACTATAAAATATTATATTATTATTATCATTATTAGGCAATCGTACCTAAATATCGACTATACTCTCAACATAATTTATTTAATGTATTTAAAATATATTATTAAAACACTTCAGAGGAGTATTATAATCATATTGTTGCGATAATTATTATTATTATTTTTAATTTAAATGATTACATATCGTTATGATATTATGAAACAATAAATAAAAAGACGTATGGGCGCGTATGTAATATAGTGATTGTTGTTATTATTATTATTATTATAATTAAAATGTTTTCGAAATTTCGCGTATACCTAAAACGTTCCGATTCGATAGAGAAATACGCTAGTTTAATTGTACACACGCAGCAATTAGAATCGGATAACATATATATATATATATATATATATATAAATCGATCTCTTACATTTTACGATATAACACGCGTGTCAGCAATTATTTATTTTTTACATTAATTTAATACATATGTATATTATAATAATATAACAATATATCGATAACTCATCAACGTCGTAATAAATTTATCGGAATCGCATTAATAAATAATATAATTCATAATATACGTGTAATATTTAAACTAGATAATAACGTTAATATCGTTTGTAATATATTAATAATTAAACGAATAATTTCTCTGTAACTTGTTAGAGCTCAAATTTTTGAAGATTTTAAAATTACACAACGTTCACGGAACCATCACATTCGCATCGCCCTCACACCACCGACAATGATTTTAGTTAAGACATAATTCAATACACGAAAGTGTTATAGATACTGAGCAAAAGCTTACGAGGGAAAAACACCCATTATATACTTTTCTAAAGCCAAGTTATAAATAATAATTTGAAATGTCTGAAAAACATAATAATTCACACGATCAAATATGTGGTGAATTTGTTCTAATTTAATTTTTTTTATATATATATATATATATAAATTACGTAGTTAAAACTTTAAGAATAAAAACAACAACTAAGTGCAATCATTAAAATTAACGAATTTTTTGAATGTGGCGATGCTTGTAAATATTGAAATATTGAAAATATACTTATTCAAGTAGATAAATTTTTACAGACGAAAACTATAAATATTACAATAACGTATTAATAAAATTAAATAAATCTTAATGAATTTAGTGACATGTTTAAAGGCTTTAATTAAAAAATAATAATAATAAAAATTTGTATTTGGAAATTCGAACAGTTGGCTTCCGCGAATATGTTCTTATTGAAGTAAACGATAAAAATTATTTTCTTAAAAATAATTAACGCGTTCGTTCCTTATTATATAATGTATAAAGATAAAGTTAAAAAAAAAAAGAAAATTACTAACACAAACCGATGATAATAATATTATAACAAATCATAAATTAAATAACGAAATGTTGTGTTGAATTTTTTATCTCGTTACACGCGTATTAAATAAATTGCGATGAAGTTACATTTAATATTTCTCTTCGAAAAAACACATATGAAAAAAATAAGTTGTTATTATATTAATTTTTATTTTATAATGAAAAAGAATTAACGAAGTCGATAAGATTTTTATGAAAACATAATAATATTATGCACTTATTAAATATATAAATAAATATATATAATTAAATATGTAAATTAAATTAATCGAGAAATCGTTCAATGTGTTGTCTTATGGGTTTAGAAAAACTATGAACGCGTGTTTATTGATACAATGTACACACGTACGATTTTAAATCATTAGTAAACCGTATTATAACTATATATAAACACATATTAAATTAAAATAAATATATACACGGCCGTGTGCATGCGATATAAAATATATTAAATGTATGATAAAACATAGTTATAACGTATTATATTTGTATTTAAGGAGATTATGTTAGTAAAATATTCGACGATTATAAAAAGATGAACATTTACGGACGGACGAAACTAATAAAAACAACCCGTAGCCAAGTACTTTTTAAAAGTTTTGCATATGAAAAGAAATAGTGTGTAATGCGGTTTAGGTCGGAACGACATTATTTTAATCAAATAATTCTATAATATTGTTTTAAATAATATTATATTTCCTTTGAATATAATTCGTGTTTAATATATATCGTCAAAAAAAATAAATAATTGTGATGTAACACAATATATGTGTGGTGATATCTTTCGCTGTTGTCGTGGCTTTTTATATATAAAAAAAATAAATAAATAATATTTCGATATATTTGCCATCATAATATTCTAAAATTATGACGAAAATATTCAACGTTTGCCACTAATACGTTTTCTTATAAATTCGATGTATCCACAGGACGTATACAAATAAAGGCTAAAAAATAATAATACGGTCATTTGTTTCAATACGCATGATTTTTATCACTAACCGGCGCGGGGGGGGGGGGGATTCGTGTGTGTCGGAAGTTGGGAAAAAAAAACCGTTAAATTTTAGTTAGGAAATCGTTTTGAACGATTAAATAACATAACTGTAAATCATTATTTAAAATTAAATGTCTAACAAAACGTTTGGCTTTCTGATCAACAGACCTGTGCTGCAGTTAGAGAGACCTGATACGGATCAAATTTCAGCGTTAAAAAAAAAAAACCCAATCGTTTGGCGTTCTCGTCATAATATAACATAATATAATATAATATTATATAGGAATATTATATTCGATAGAGGTATTTATTGTTTACAAAATGAGTTATTAAAAAATAATAATACATCGGTTTTGGAAACGTATTTGATACACGTATCTGCAAGACCTATTACGCCATAAATAAGAAGAAAAATGATAAATTATTCTCGGTTGTTACAATACTGTTTATTCAAGTTTAATTGACGGTGATTAAGGCCACGTGTTTAACGATGATTTTCGCACGTTTTCGCCGCTAGACGAGACGCTGCTGCTGCACGCGCACACCAAATGGTTTACGGCGATTCCAACGAAATTTATTGTCGCGCGCGAAATACTGTACTATAATAAGGGGGGGGACACATTTGCGTGTGAGTAAACGATATAAATACGGTGAGAAAAACGACGCGTACGATACAAAAAAAAATAAAAAAAATCGTAACGATTCTCAACTCTTTCACGGAATAAAACTCGTAAGAAATAAACGTGCGAAACGCCGTGAACAGCTGTGTTTGATTTGAACTGGTGCGACCGAACGTGCGCACCTAACCACCCGTTTAAATAATATTATCGACTCCGGCGAACCGTATTATTAAAACTGTTATCACTGGCAATGTAATAAAATGAATTTGCGGCCGTCACGCCGCCGCAAATAGGCGTTACAACGAAAAATAAATAAATAAAACGCCGTTTGCAAAACGCAAAACGCAAAAAAAAAATGATTTCGCGCGTTTGAAACGAGTTCGGTATGTACGCGTACGTACATAAAACATTTTTTTATGAAAAATTGTGTAAACGTACTGACCGCAAGCATAGACAACGCCTTCAACGACGGCCCGACCGGACAACGTACGCTGACTCAAAATAGACATTTAACACTAAAATCTCGCATTTAAAACGCCTTTAAAATGTTCTGTACAGTGTCTAGTTTAGTTTCACGGATTTTTCCCGCCATAATCCGAGGAGTTCGTCGAATTAATTGCAAATTGTAGCGGGGCATGAGGTCGTAGTGTTACGTGTTGCCAATTAAGAAAATCGCCTTGATTTCATTTAAAAATCAAATAAAATTCAAAATCGCCCCGATTCAAAATCGCCGACTTCGACAAGACGATCATTTATATTTCATTTATTACGGCTTCGACAACAGTGGTCATGAGTACAATTTTTTCACAACAAGTGTACGATTACATTGGGTTTTTATACAGTGAGATAAGTGTCACCGAAAATTAATCAATTCATCGTAAATTCCGTAAATGCGGAAAATTCCTGATTTTTTGAAAAACTTCGTAAAAAATCGTACAAAAAAAAAAAAAAAAAAAAATGAAGAAAAATCAGCGGATTTTTTTTTTTTTTAACAATAAGCGTTTGACAAACAAGCCCAAACCAATTTCGTCGCGGAACACATCAGTGGGGACCTTCAGTTTTTTTTAATCCATCCATATATATTATTTTTCGAGTAAAATTAATTATTATTTTCGCTATTGATCGTGATCGGGAAATGTTAACACCACAACGAAAATATTTTAACACTCGACTACGTTTTTTCATTATACATACGTCCCCGTGTCTCAGCCACGTTACATAATTAAAATCTAATATTGTTTTTCACTTTTTAATACACTTTTACAATCGGACGGTTTTCCAGTAGCCGTTGCGCGCGCAATCAATGAAATTATGAAATTTGTATTGATACGTTCTATTCCACGCGGTAAAATATTTTCTTGACTTCATTCGTGTTTCCGTATAATAATATGTACTGACGTCGTGGAATGTGTCCAGTCCGCGACGTTTTCTCACAATTCGTTGCTGCGTAGTCAGTATGGATAAATGTAAAACGATAGTAACTATTCGCTTGGCCACGTGACATTTGTAATATTTACTATATAATTGCGGACGACGATTTATAACAAATCGTTTTACGGCGTATTAATTAAACACGGGGACTAATAATAATCTAAGCGATTTAATTAAAGAAATTTATATTAGCGATAAAAATATTAGCGCGATCGTCAACAAAAAATACTCAATACTAATCGAATATTATTGCGGACAGAATAATAAATAACGACGGTTTCGTTGTCGTTCAAACGTGTTCTTCCGACGCATTACTCGATAACGATGTAATCGTATTCATCGGTGGACTGTGAAGAAAATAAAGTTTTGGCCCGGTAAAATAGGAGTTAGTGGGTTGAAGCGTCTAAATATGTCTATTTACGCTAATGGATAACACAAAAATGTTAAGATATTAAAATAATTAATGATCAAATATCCATCCAGCTATGGGAGACAGTGTGAAAAACAAAAATTTACACCGCTGTATTAAAATATAGTCGTAACTCGGATTTATCGTACATAATTAATACGTTTAATTATTTTATTATTGTTATTATTATAGAACAAAATGTGATTAGCACTCGGGAGAGCCATTCCAAATAATGTCACTTCGGGGCGATTCAACATTTCGTTGTTTTATAGTATTACGCGCATTTATCGTCGTCAAACACACAATCGTGCCGAATACCCGAATACGTTATTTGTCAAATAAATAACAAAACAACAAAATTATCTATTTCAATATAATATTTTGTCACGCAAAAAAATTTAACATTTTTTTTTTTTTTTATGTCGAGTCAAATCGACTATACACGTTTTCTGTTTCGATTACATTGTTAACTACTAATTAGCAAAAAAAAAAAATGATTATTTTTTTGTTGTAACTATTAAAACTTAACCGCGGCTGGTTACTGTTTAATATGGCTAAACTCGTTTCAGTTGGCCCCGATTATTAGCTACGACTCAATATTGATCTACACATAACTTATGTTGTCACACATTATATTTTTAGAATTCTTTCTCAATATAATGTCCCTGAAGCTGCGCCACTATACACATGGAAAATATTCCACGACGATATAAAGAACGAGGGTCGAGGATTCTCTTTTCACATAGCATTTATACGACACATAATATTGTTATTGTCCGTGAATGAGTCTGAATTTTCGTAATCATTAATTCGCGTATTAAGTGTGTAAAATATTGTAATAAGGGTTATGCATTGTAAAATAAATATTTATAGTTTATTATGCATGGAATGTGCGTAGAACTAAAAAAATTATTGCTATAAATAAATCGCTATCGAAGGCGTAATACTTTTTATCTTGTCGAGTTCACACGAGTCATAACACCGAGCGTGTGCCTACATACATACGTCATTTGGTTTATTTTAAATTTGCATTCGCGGATCTCACCGTGAAAACAAGAAACCCTCCGGCAGGCCCCGGATCTGCTGGTGTTCGTATCGAAATTTAACTGACATACGATTTTTAAGAAATATCGACATCATTTATTCGCACCAACAATACATTTAAACGGCATGTTTCTATTTCAGATATCTAAACTGTTTTAATGAAAATTTGTGTAATAGTTAAAATTTAATTGAAAATGTGTTCATTAAAGCGAGGAAATATAAAAAAATTAGTTTAAAAAGAAAACGTTAAAATTTTGAACTGTACAAAAGTTTATAGCGTTTGTCAAATTTCCTTGAGACATTCCATGTATAAGCGGTTCTGTGGTATGCAAAAAGCTCGTTGGATGGTACGCGAAGAAATTATTATTACTTTAACATAGATAAAACAAAAAAAAAATCCCCGTTTATTGAGTGACAGCTCGATGAAAAACGCATTTAAAGACAAAACATTAGTCAACACAAAAATACGAATACCCGTCTCATTTCAAGCAATTACCATAACGTAACAATTTCATTTTGCCACTACTCATTTTCGTGAGAAGTGGACATTTTCTGAACTGCCGTGTTTTGTAAATGAGTACGGCAATAGGTTGGATATCCAAAATTGATTTACGGGTGAAAATAATAATTCAATTCAGCCCGGTACCGATGTTCTTGTACAAAATAAACCATAACGAGTTTTTACACAGAATATAAACGTTATGATTTATGTATTAGGATTTATCATAAATTAAAATTATTACTTTTTTTTTTTACTTTTATGATTATCATAAAAAAAAAAAAATGACGACATTTTTAATTTGGTTTTAGAATTAAGGTGGTACGAAATCTTAAAAGCGTCTAGTGCTATTCGACGAGACAAAAACGTCGGAAACCCCTACTCTACATTAGATTAGAGTAAAAGTAAAAATATTATATTCCAATAAAATGGAAGAATCGTATTTGTTTAATTTCTTTAACGTTTAAAAGTATATAGAACGGGACGATTATTATTATAGGGCTAAAATAGAGTATATATTTTATAGCGCAAAAATATACGTCTGCGATGAATCCCCATCCGTGTATTAAATGTATTAAAAATGTTAGAAAACAGAAGAGGAGAAAAAAAACGCTGGTAGGTATAACATTCCGGATGGACGAGCACTTATACAACGAACGTTTCTGCGTATACGTAAAATAAAAAAAAAAAAACGTTTTATTTGTTATTTTTTTTCCAAACCGTTACGAGAACTATACTCCGACATAATTTTTTTTTTATTTATGTTTCGGCTCGTCGGTATATATTATGGTGATCAGTCCGAATGTTACCGACTTAAAACGATTTCTCAAATGGACATAAATCAGAGAAAAACTAGAATACGCTCAGTACGCGGCTTGTTGTACAGCATTGAATGCATATGTGTAAAAAAATATTCCGATCAAATATCCGAAACACACGCGAAAAATATAAATATATCGAAAACACGAAAATATAATTTTTTCTTTTAATTTTGTTTTTCTTTGTCTAGTAGATATGTTCAGCGAAGGATCCTTACGGACACGTAAGATTTCCGAATGTATGTGCGCTCAGTCCGCCGATAGATGGTTTTTTTTTTTAAGACCGGTTGGAATACTTTTTTTTAACTAGTTTAATAATGGTTTTAAAGAATTTAACGATTTTTTTCTTTGTTCTTTTCACCAAATTAAATAAAAAATGTATTTCCATAACTGAAATAAGGTCACGAATACTATATAACACTACAGTGGTTTAAAAATTGATATATTTAAATTTTTTTTATTTTTTTAGGAGAAAATTATCCAGGTCACATTATTACCTACGTTTGATAAGTTAAACATTTATTATATACCTGTTTTAAACAGCGTATTTAAATAAAATAATTTAGACACTTTTTTTTTTTGGTGTTCGACTAATATTATAAATTATTAGAAAAATGCGAATATAATATTTTCTTTCTTTCAAAATTTTTTCCCTTTCTATTCGATGTTTCGTAAAAAAAAATCAAGACATATACTTTTCATACCAATTATTTGTTAACAACGTGGTTATTAATATGTGTATAATAACATTAACTGTGAAATACGATTTGTGAATGCATTTTGCAAGAACGTTAGTTGTTAGAAAATAGATTTTATTGATTTTTTACACCATATGATTTACAAAAATTAAGTGCGTAATAAAAATGTAATATAAATTTGTCGTATTCGTCAATACGAACGATTTAATTTCCTATAGTAATAACTAACACTATATAATAATTTTCAACGTTGAAAAGCTTAAAATCTCAAGACCACTAGTTTACCCGTATATGTAGTTGGATAAATTACATAAAGCAAAAACACATATTCAAAGACATTTTCTAAATACATATGAATAAAATTATTTTACACCAAACAAGACTACATCGTTTTATTGATATGAGTACATCTATGTAGGTGTACAGATAATTACGTACGAGGTAAACATTTTTTATCGATTATTTGTATAAAAAACAAAAATCGTATTTTATTTTTAAATTTAATTAAATTTATAATAACTATAATAATAACGTCTTATTCCGTTTTTTATTAGATCGTGCTTTTTATTATTATTATTATTATTGTTATTCGATAATAATTTAATCGAATCGATTTTGAAAATTTTTAAAACGTTCCTTGTTCTTTAAATATATTATTTGCTATTGCGGTGCCACTTGTGTCACCAAGTTTACTTTGCTAAGTAGGCTTTGTTTGCAACGCGTTAAATATTCACCTACGCACTACGGTACAGTAAGTATTTAACGTAGGTATATTTTTTTTAAAAGAATTTTTTGCTGTTTAAGCGGGAAAAATAAATATAGTCAAAATATAAAATAATCGCTTTATTCGTATTGATTAAATCGTAAAGCATTTAAACGCGAATTATCTTAAACGGAATAAAAAGCAGCAAGACGTTGACATTTTCAAATTGTATAAAGTTTTGTTTTTTTTTTTTTGTATAATTTCGTTTTCGACACTTGCCGCAGGTTACGACGACAATGCTTATGTTAAATATTCTCGAGTAGCCTTTGAACAAACGTTAACAATATTCGTTTTGTACGTGACAATAAACCGTTAGACATGTGCATGATATTACATGTAGATGCCATTGGATACAAATTTTTCGAAAAAAGACATTCCGTCATTTTTCAAAAGCAATATTTTACAAACAACGTTTATAGATTTTGAAAAATACAATTTTTTCCCCCAGTCAGGTTGGATTAGGTATACGCTTATACACAGAACGTAGACGGAGGAAACGGCGGGAGTATTATTGAAGTGAATCGACGAGTACAAAGTGAATGAAATGAGCGAACTGAAAAATTCTATACGAAAACCCTATTTTATGTACACGAAATAACGTGTAACATTATGAAACAGATGAATAGATAAACTAAACCGATATAAAAAAAAAATAAAATAAAATTTGTTCTATTAACGTATTATTTTCCAAGTCATAAACGTCGCAGATATTTAATACGGTTTTTCAGTGTTCTCGGTACACGGAACGAGTGTGTCAGAAATCGGCTATTGGTACAGTTCGTATTCATTTCACAAGTACAATACGTTTAGTCAAGGGCGTGTTTGTCCTCTAATCAAATCTCTAAACACATTATGCCAAATAATTATTATTATTCCGCTAAGAATCAGTTGTCGGCCGTTTCTCTCGTTAAATAAACGTTATAACACGATGTGGCAATTAAGAATTCACGTGGAATCCATAAAGTTATAGAATAATAATTTATAATTTTCAGACGATGAAAAGGTGAACGTGAGACAAATATATGTACACAATAATTGTGTTAAATAAACGGCGATCGGTAATTTTTATAATAATTAATAAATTATGCGTACGATAACCCCGCCAATTTGAAAAAAAAAAAAAAAAAATCTGTTTTTCGAACATAATCGATTTTAGTAATATATAAAAAAAAAAAAAAATTCCCCCGTAAAAAAGCACAAACACTGAGTCATACTTAATATTTATAATATTTCTGTTCATACGAATTCGGTATAATAATAATAATAAATCACTCGTTGTTTGCCATTGTCGACAATAACGATCGGTACGTTGACTCCACCATAAAATACATCGCGAATTAACGAGCGTTTCGAAAATTGTAAATAACGTTCGGTGTTGAATACGCGCGAATCGTCCTTTTTCAGCTGCACGTTTTCGATGGAACCGAAACGGACTTAGCGCTACACAACTGTTTATAACGAAACGACGGGCTTACGGAAGAAAATTCACCGGTGAGACATTAATGTCGCCGTATATAGTCTTTTTCGACCGTTTCGTACGTACTACCAACGCACATAATATAATTACGTGCGAAATCGATTGTCGTTTCGTACGAAAAAAAAGACACGTGTCGTCCGTAAACAATATTCAATAGTATAATAACGAATAACCGCGAGCCGCTTTTATATCGGAATATCGCGAGCGCGAACCATAAACATATTGACTTGTCGTACAAACACCACCACCACCACCACCTCCTTCCAGTCGCCCGTAGGTCAATATTTTATAAACTTTTAATCGATTTTATATTATATATATTTACGTGTGTGTTCACGTGCGCTTATACTATTTTGTATACGGCGTTACGACACGAGAGATATTATTCAGTACGTGCGCCTATAAGTAAATATATGTTGAGTACAAGAGTTCTTTTTTCTTCTCTCTCTCTCTCTCTCTCTTATTACGCATACACAAAAACACGATTCGTTTTTTGGAATAAAATAGAAATACACGCGTGTATAACGCACCACCGTCATATGGGTGCGCGATAACTATCGAGTAAATAATAAATCGTGTCCGCCGCTTGTGATCGAAACGAAATTCGCGCGGAACGCGCTAATGAAAATATGAGTGCGGAAACACTCATATGCAAGCACACACGTTAAGAATATTTATGTATATATATTTTTTTTTTATTCTTCGCGTTCCGACTACGTATTCGATTAATTTTTTTTCATAAATGTATTTTTAAACACAAATAATTTCAATATTCCGATATTGCATCTTCAACACGATTTATTTATCGACACATTACTGTTTGTTTGTTTTTAATATTTTATAAATGACACGGGCACGACGGCAACGAGAATTAATGTTAATTGTAAAAGGTCGTAGTATTTTCTAAATCTGAGCACAACCAAATGTGAAACTACATTATTATTATTATTATTATTATTATTATTATTATTATTATTATTATTATTATTATTATTATTATTATTATTATTATTATTATTATTATTATTATTATTATTATTATTATTATTGATAATTCGGCACGCTCAGAAAAAGTATTTTAGTTTCGAACGCAAATGTCGGAAAAGAATACCAGAAATGTTTAATCGCTGTAAAACAATTTAAACTCGCAGTGTTGAGCAGTTGAGCATTAAAACATTTCAAACCTTGATGCGATTGTTGATGTCCGTCTTGAAATTTTTATGCATTTTTCGTTCCAATAAAGTTGCTGAAATATACATGTACTTGTGTCAAACGGAGACCCGTGCTGGGTTTTCAATAACCGATTAAAATGTTTTTTCGCATAAATATCGCTCTTTCGCTCAGCAATGGAGGTAAATTCACTTTTGACGTAGAACCGAAAATGTTATTTCGATAAAAGACGATTGTATTTTAGCGCCGAACGCGCATATTAAATCAACGGAGACTTTCTAATTCGTTCATATTCAAATTCGATAAAATAAAATTGCAAAATAATGTTTACGTTTTTTTGCTTCTTTTTTTTTTTTTTGCGGACCAACAAAACTTTCTCGCGGACCACCGGAAAAGATTGTCCACAATCTAGTCCATGC
Source organism: Chaetogeoica ovagalla (assembly GCA_032441825.1). Lineage (NCBI taxonomy): Eukaryota > Metazoa > Arthropoda > Insecta > Hemiptera > Aphididae > Chaetogeoica > Chaetogeoica ovagalla. The sequence goes on from CM063744.1 coordinate 4,300,704, forward strand.
GATGATTGCACGAATAAAGGCAAATAATACGTTCGTACGTTACGACGTATTACTCATACGTCGAGACGACCAGACGTCGATACAAACAGAATTGACATTTGAAAATACCACGTACACATTACATATGTGTAACTGTAATTGACTTAATTGTAAACGATTTCAAACGCCCAAATAATAATAATAATAATAATGCGCGTGTTTGGTACAATATATAACTGATACGCGTTTCAAATCGATACGTTTTAATTGTTTGATTATTTATTGATTGGAACACATCCGAAGGAAATAACATAAACTTAACAAATAATAATAATAGTAATACGATAGAATGCGAGCGAGTGTAATTATTTTGATAATACGTTTTAAAGTAAAATAAAAAAGAAGTTTTAAAGACGTTAATGATTAACACCACGTACTATGTTTAGTAAACGCGCAATATTTAAACAAATATACGTTTTTTTTTTTGTTTTTTTTATTACTTCGCGTTTGGAACCGGAATAATATTATACGAATGAAATGTATCGATTGAATGTATCGCAGCACAACCGAGCACTATTATAACATTCGATTTAAAAATAATGTTAAAAACGTTTCGGGGACAGTGTAAATCGTTTTCTTTTTTTAATTTGGCAAAATCGGTGTGTTGTTCGGGCTCGTACTATCGACGTGTTACAAACTGCGTATAAACCAAATCATTCATATGCATTTACATCACGTGGAAATAGCGACTTAATGAGATCTCATAAAACTTTGGAAGGCTTAACGGACCTTACGAATTTATTGCATAGAAATAATCCTCGTTCGGATGTTTATTGCGTGTATAATGACTTCTCGTCAGTTCGACAGATTTCAAACGTTGAAATTTCTATTTTTATAATTTTAAAAGTGTTCTTGAATTAAATGAATTTTACGCGAGAATAAATATACAAACATATATAATGTTTTGATTATAACAATATGTTTTACGTACTCCTTACGAGTGATGGTTATTGATACAATGTCTGGGGTAAATTTTTAATAAATATACCAAAACTAAATAGATATACATTAACATATTATCATGCAATATTTTGAATTCATGTCTTGTTTGTAGTAAACTGTCTAAGCAATGTCTGTGTAACTGAGTATATAAATACTATTGTACAGTGTCTCGTCTATTGTGACTTTTGTCTCCTGCTGTCCGAAAGTGTTTCAAGATTGTTGTTTAACTCGAGAATTAATGAATATATATATAATTTATACGTATATAAATTTTAGAAACCTGGATTTTAGTATGGTTGCTGAAAAAAGCAAATTGAAATTTTTTCATATTTTTACACCCACGCACAAAATACAAAAAAAAAAAAAAACAAAAAATGTTCGTGTGAAGTTTAATTTTTTTGTTTTTTTTCGTATTAATAAATTACACGTAGCGTAAAATGTATAAAACAAATACGGTAGATATACCGCTGTAAGGCGAACACATAACGTTTTAAATATTGTTTGAGTTACGGTGAATTTTTTTTTTTTTTTTTTGGAGTTTTGAATACTGAATAAAAAATCGTTTTAACCGCACGTATTTTCTATCCGAGTAATTTCTATGGATTATTTAAAATGTATTTTGAATAATCGACAGAAATATAAAAATATTTCATTTGAATGTACATAAATTCATCGTAAATACTGGCGAGCAACTTTTTAATAATGGACAGAGAGGAGATTGCGGGAAAAATAAACAATATTCTGGAGATATATTTTTAAAAGAATTCGCATTCGCATTTCGATCATTTTAAAAATAGAGAAATATAAGAGAAACGTATCGAGGTGGTGTATCCGTGTTTATAACACGACGTGATCGCCTCGCACGTTTTGTACGATAGTAATATGTAATCATAGCGAATATTCGTTTGTGAGTAAACATCATCCGAATTTAAAAATATCCGAATAGAACAAAACTTAATATGTTTTTTTTTCTCGTTTTTTTTTTAATCTCGTGTATATGTTCGTGTGTTTTTTTTTTTTTTTTTTTTGTAGTTTTGTGTACACACGTTCGATAAACCGATTATTTACTCGTGTATAACAACACGCGCATTAATCATAGTCGTACTATCACAGCCGTTGCTGCGTTGTGCCCGACGAAATCGAAATGATTTTCTCGTATTTCCTCGCTATAGTTTTTTTTTTTTTTTATCTAATATTCCAATGTTTTTAATGCTCATTATCCGAATTTCAATAACAATATTGACTTTTTTTTTTTAATGTTAATACGAGATAGCAGCAAATGAGTTTTCTACCTTCTACGCTGTGTACCTACGGACCACTAACACAGACTGTGATATTGTGATAAAACGTATTGGAGAAACGAACAAATGTTTCGAATAATTATGATAAACTACTAATGTGCTACAACAATTTAAATCTAACGTTGTATTATTCGTTTCAATTTATGTAATAAAACCGCTAAAGAATATATTTAGAACAAATAATGTAATGAATAATTTTTGTCATAATTAAATAAAACCAACGAGAAATATAATATTTAAAATAACGAATTTTTGTATAAAATTTGTTTATTTATCGCCGGGTTTGATTAAAAATCATTGTCAAGTAAAAAAAAAAAAAAAAAAAAAACGAACAAATTCCGATTAATAATAATAAAATGTATATATATATATATGGGAGCAAAGAAATCATGTATGACGTGAATGAAATTTGAAGTGGACGATATAATATCGTATTAATTAATATTATTTATAATATTTATATTTATTTATTGATATAAATGTTTTATTTTTAACTCCTTTATTTTCGTCATGAAAATCATGAGTGGTTTACCACCGGGAATAATATGTACTTTTTACTTGTGGTTTAATCCGTTATACCCCCACGTGTACGATGTATACAACATTGTGTTTAAGTAAGAATTTTAAAAACTTATAATAATATAGCTAACAATTCGCGATACGTCTTAAGCATTATTTACACTTGGTCGGTTATGTGTAAACCAATAATTTTATAAATCTTATAAGTACGCTTTGCAAAAACTTAACAAATCGTGTAGCACAAATCTCGAGAATCACACAACATCATCGTTAAAAATAAGCATTATTATAATTAGTTTTTTATGTATTTATTTTTTGAAAACTTTTCAATTAATTATATAACGACTGACTGAGAAATCGAGCGATACTATTAAGTCGAAATAATAATAAAATTACATATATTATTTCGATTGGGAAAAGATATTATGACTTATGAAACATATTTATGTGGTTTTTATTTTAATGATTTATCGGAATAAGAAGAATTAGGAGTCTGTACGAATAACACCATGTATCAAGAGTATGATATAAATATAGACACACGCGAAGTGAAGATGGAATAAAAGCGACAATTATGTGGAGACCGTAAGGGAAAAAAGCGGAGAGATAGGCCGGACGAATAACGTTATTAATGAAAACACAGAAAAAATGGGAATAACGCGGCACTGAAAGAAATGGTATAGGAAAATGGAGGAACGCAGTGGATGACGAACGCTTATTGTTGGTCTCGTAAAAATCGTAAAAGCGGAAATAAGGCGAAAATAGGTACCTGCGGTATAAACTATCTAACGAAGTTATTGCGCGTTAGCGAAAATAATATAAAAACGGTGCACCGAGGGAGATAAATGAGATTAAGATTTTATCAGACGTGTGGATTTTTCCCTCTTATAATCACGCGAAAAAGAGACAATTATTTCTTAAATGAATGTTTAATTAAGAAATCGTGTTTTATGTCCCGGGGACAATAGCGTTTTCTTTCCCGTTCCCTAGCTCTGTAACAATACGACATGGGATAGTACGCACGACAGATAATTGAAATTATCGTTTCCGAGCGCACACGACAACGAAATAATTATATTACAAGTAAACGTTACAAACGAAAAAACAGTACATGCGCGGGGGTGCCGTGGATCATTGAATTGAACATTAATTCGTTTTTTTTTTTTTTTTTTTAATGTAAATTTTAAACGCGACGATCGGAGAAAAAAGAAATTTCGAAACCAAGTCTATTCGAAATTATTCATAGATCATTACGGAATTCAGGTGACTTCTTCTTCGCACGCGCTTAAGGAAAAAACCATTGAGATAAATCGGATAAAACCGCGTTAAACACAAAAGCGTATAACAAAAATATAAGAGACGTTGTAATACGAATAGTGGTGAAACGCGCGATACGAAATTCGGAAATGTTGTTCGAAATGTCCAATCCACAATCGCGCCATGAACGTAAAAATCATTTTCGTTAACAAAAGCCACGAATTTTTAAAACTCGTTATTCCGCTCGATTCACAGATTGCGTTCTCAACGGATCTAAACGGGCTTTGATCGTTAAACGTTTCAATAGTCAATTTTGGCAATGCGAAAATAGGGAAAATGTGCGCCACCAGAGGAGAAGGATATGCATATAAATATTCACTTTTACACGAAAAAGTACGCACACGCATCGTTGTGAAAACCGATTGCGAAAAAGCTATTTGACATTCATTTTTCTTCTATACTTGTAGATTTTTAAAAATTTTCCCCATCGAATTACCACCAAGCGTACACGAATATTTCTTTATTACTATCGACGGTTTTTCAAAAAAAATTTGTTTCGCCATCGCATTTCATCATCATTTATTATTATTATTATTATTATTATTATTATTATTATTATTATTATTATTATTATTATTATTATTATTATTATTATTATTATTATTATTATTATTATTATTATTATTATTATTGTTATTATTGTTATTATTATAGAAACGGTGCTGATCGTTTCATAAAGATCCACTCGTATTAAAGTCGTTTGCCCATTTCGTAATACGTGTAAATGTATGGTGTAGAGAGGCGACGTTTAACATTAAAATCAATATGAAAATTGTTTTCTTTCAAAAAATTGTTATGAAAAAAACGGGACAGTTATCGTCATCTCATCACGCAGAATCTAACGTCACAAATATTCATTTTAATAACTTATATATTTAAATCTTATAACATTTCGTGTTACGTTGTTTTTATATATACAAATAAATGTAAATAAAAAAAAATAATCATTACTTTATCGTTGACGCGGCGATAAGATGTTATACATTTCTATATAATATATGACGTGTTATCGAATTGGTCTAGACAAATAAAAATATACTACGACGACATTGTGCGTGTGATTAAAACGATTGAAATACGTCCCCGTCCCCCCACCCGTTCTATTCATCGCGCGCTTAAACGTTTGTTCCCACGTACAAATTCGATTTACAATCGTAAACATCGTTCAATCGTAATATTATTTTAATTAAACAAAACGAATATTTTATTACGCGTTTAGATTATTATTATTATTACGTATTAGCCGCCATATTATTTATAATGTTTTTATCGTACGCTTCACAATGTATAGTAGTTGTTAGTAGTCCGTGTAAACGCGTGCGTCCGTAGAGATTTTATTATTGTTGCGTTATTTTAGAATAATATTCATTTTGTACGCTGCAAACGAATATTGAATATGATGAATATGATATATTGAATAATTAGTTCGCGTTTGAAATTTAAACAGTTTATTACCGAATTCGAAAGGGAAATCCTTTTTAGATAAAATCGTATCTTTTCTCCGTTATCTCAATGCATATATATAAGTACCGCTCTTCAAATTCGGTAATAAACGCGTAAATTCTAACTTGAACCCCACGCGCACTACACTTCTCGAGTTCCGCGTGCAATACACGAAAGACGTTGTATAAAAATTTTTTATTATATTCTATATTTTTTTTATTATTTTTTTTTTACAATTATGATAGCGTACGTTTTTAATTTTCTTGGAGTTATTATTGTTAGCCGTTGTATGCACTCGGGTTTGAGTAATTTTTTTTTTTTGATAATACAATTCGATGCTCGAAACATAGTGGATGTAAAGTGTATTGGTTTGTCTTTCGCGTACAGTGTGTTGTTGAGGCTTCATTTAGGGACATTTCTTTTCACGCTTGTCAACTGCGTACAATTTTTTATGAATTTCCTATTGGTTTTGGTTTCAAGTCCAATTGTGCGAATCGCAATTACCGAACTGGTAAAAGAGTGTAGAATTTTTTTTTTTTTTTTACAATTTTAAAATCATTTATTGCACAATGTTTTCAGTCGTTTCGCGTGTTTAGTCGAACAATATTTGGCCGACGTCCGGACGATTTTTTGTCCAACACTCGCGCAACGTTTCGTTACCAAAACTCGTTCGTTCCTTGAGTGACGTTTCAAATAAATTAATTGTATTATTTAACACGTGATTGAGAAAATTTTAATACCGAATAATTTAATATGATTTGTAATAAAATTTCATGGTAAACAATGAGTGTAAGGAAATATTTTTTTTGGATAATAACTAACAAATCGTATGAACAGCAAGTATTATTGTGCACGGCGAAAAATGAATTTATAATACAAATGTCCCCAGTGCCGATAATCAACTATATTTATATTATATTTTTACGTTACAAATCGTCCAGTTTTGCGTTTGCTCATTAACAATTCACACTTTGAAAATAATTAAAACCGAAAGTTTCGCGCGAGTTTATAGATTTGTTTGCAATCAAATATTCTATCCCATTATAAAACATTAACATTATTATAGGCCTTTAAACGTTGAAATATTTTATTTTAGATATAATCGCGTGTTTCCCGAATTTCACAAATATATTTTTCCTCCTCGTTTTCTTTTTAACGTTGTAATTTTTTATACATATAATGCATTGCGAGAGTTAATAAATTAATGGTAAATAATAACAGCTAATAAGCAATAAATTAAAAATTGTATGTGTCTTATGTAGTTTTAAATAGACCGTACACTGTGGAGTATAAACCATTTATATATTGCCGTATTAATAATACTAAACATTGTTAATCGTATCATTACAATTGAATTGAATTCATATAGCTTTGTGTTATGTAAATATAAAATTAACGCGTTAATTTTTAATTTTTTTTTACGTAACTCATTAAGTTAAAAATTAATAATAAAAAAAAATATAATACATTATTTAACTAAATCCATATTACCGTAATTCGGTAATTCGACCGGCCTTGAAATAAAGTAATAAAAGAATACTTATACTGGAATACGTCACGATATGTCGATATATTTTATAGTGTATAGAAAAACAAAATTACAAAAATATTCGAAAAAGGTGGTTGCAACTCGATTTGATTACAAAATCGACCAAACGCGTAGAATTCAATAAAATAATGATCATTTCGATTGCATATCTGAGTTTATAAAACGTAAAACCAACGTTCTATATATCGCAGCACGACGACAATATTTCGAAAGTTATAAATTCATTAATTTTATTATTATTATTACGTTAATAATAATAGGCCATTGAAATATTCGAATGGAAAATTAAAAACACGCGGTAAATGAAAAACGTTACTTATAGAAAAGCGAAACACATTTTTGGGTATAAACTGGATAAATAGAAATTTATCCAGTTTAAACGACGGAAAAAAAAGTACTGCGTTATCGAAACACCACGCAGATGATCGTGTTATTACACTGGATATATTTTATAATAAGACCAATTATTATTTTTGGTTTTTCTAATAAATTATATTTGAATTTTATTAATATCTCGTCGTCGTTGTTCGTTTAATTTTTCTCTATTTTCCGTTTCCTTTCGTGGGATTCGTGGGGAGGTATAGGTTTGTAACTCACTATGAATTTCACTTTCGTTTTTCAATCACTAATAATTACTAGCCATAATGGTAATTATATATCTGAGAGTAAAAATGTTCGAAAGGCGTTTATAAACAGTTTCAACGTGATTTCATTTTTTTAACATTTTTGCAAACAAAAATTATGCAAGCAAATAATCGAACGAAATCTAATTTGAAAAAAAAATCCTTTTATCCGCTCTCTACCGATTTGATTAGTATTTGTAGACGACTTAAACGTTTCCACAAAATAATTTTGCGTAGAAAAATATTATTATACGCGATTCGAACGATTATAATTTTTCTGGTAAAATATAAAATTTCTTCGCGGATCGAAATTACGTTACAACGGTGTAGATAAAACCGTGTATTTACCCGAATCTCAATGTATATCTCACGTGTGACAAAGACCGTTTTTGTTAAATTTTCAAATAATAATAATAATACGTGTATAACAATTGAATAGTATTTTTTTTTTCACACACCATTGAGTATTTTATCGGTAGCTTGATTTACAGTCTGGATTAGTTAATTAGTAATAATAATAAATTCGTATTATTCTCGTGTTGTTATATCGTCTACGCAGCAGACGAAATAATCATTGAACATACACACACACGATTAACGATTTTTTCTTTTTTATCGTTGTCGATAACGTTTTAATTTACCCAGTTGTCGTTTAATATTGTTATTTATTATCATTCGTTATTTCACTCGCGTTCAACGAGAAAATTACTTCTCATTATTATTATTATTTATTTTTTAATTCCCGGCGAAACGACGAGTTTATTCGTTTAAAAACTATGTACGTGTTTTTCATATTATATTGTATCTGTAAATCTTCTTCTTTTTTTTTTTTTTTTGGATATTTTTCACGTAAACGCGTATGCTTAATTAACCGTTTCGGTTTGTTTTATACTATAATAATAATAATAATAATTATTATTATTATTCTTTTACAACGAACATGTATGAATAAACTATGATCATTTCAATTGTTATTCATCCGAAAATTCATTCAATATGACATTCCTATAAACTCTGTAATCCATTAAACGTTTCAACGGTTTTTGCGCATGAATACATACAGTATAATATGTAACCTAACCGTACTGACATTTTGAGAATTCCAATACTTTCATTGCAATACATTTGATTATCCAAAAAATTCACGAAATTATTTACTTCATTTGGAACATACTCATCCAGTCGAATTTCTTTCGCGTTTCTAAAAGTCCGCCATTTCGGTCAGAGTTCTAAGAGAGCTATAGTATTTAATTGTATATCACAGTAGAAAAAAAAAAGCGTCATGATAATAATTGTAATTTCTGTTTTCTCTCTGCTTCGAAATTAATTTTACCGGGAACCGCGGAGACCTGTTTAAGACCGCGGCGATTCCCTGTACATACGTTCACTGCGTTTCGTGAAAATTTCAAGAGCCGTTTTAATATTGAAAGATCCGTACGCAGTTAAGTACAGAATTTAGTAAACGTATTTAATGAATAAACGATTGAATTGATTACATTCAAAAACTTCGTGTTTAATAATGATTTCATTTTTTTTTTTTTTTTATGAATTACAAATAAACTACGTAATTTTTTTGTCTGTCAGTTTGAAACTCGTTTGGGAAACCGATTGAAAAATTGACCGTCTCATTTCGGTCACGCTCTCGTCGTTAAAACGAAATATATTTTCTAAACGGGAAAAGATAAACACAAACAATATAAATATGACCGATTGTTATATCCGTGTTGATTTTCGATCGGGATACACGTGACGAAATGTCTGAGCAGTTCGCACGTTTCGCAATTCGGGTTATGCGTTCACGAAGCCAATATTTTTTTATTTTTTTTTTGTTTTTATAATAAGAACACAATATAATCGTACATTTTAGGTCAATATACTTACAGTACGCGGAGTATGTGAAAGCCAAGAAGCCCGCTAATTCGATTAGGAATATTTTTGATGAATTACTACGCGGTGGTGCGGCGGGGACATCGGCTTCGACATCCATCGTGAATTGTTCTAAAAACGATTTGACATTTTATATTAATACAAAAATTGACTACGTTCCAAATCGCCGTACGCGTACAACAACAACAAGAATAATAATAATAATAATAATAATAATAATAATAATAATAATAATAATAATAATAATAATATATCGGAGTTTGAAATCAAACATAAGGTCATCCAATCAAACATTTTGTTCCCCAATCGGTTTTGGATATTATTAAATTATATTTGACGATCAATCGATTGATCGTGTTAAATTCTGGAAATCGAACATGCGTTTTGCGATATAATTTTTTTTCACGCTCGTCGATCGATATGCGTTAGAAATTATTGGTCGGTAGTAATTTTTTTTTTTAGAATATTTGTGTTTTACCTACCCACCGGAAATCGGCGTATTGTATATCGCATGTGGTTAGAACTTTATTTACCGAGTTAAAATGGGTTAGATAAAAAAAATTGTTTGGTTTCGATTTTTTTTTTTTTTTTTTTAGAAACGAAATTTTATTGAAAACGGGCGTACGTTATTTACGAATATTTTAATCACGGTTTTTAAATTTCAATATTTTCTAACGTTTATACTCTACGAACCCAAATGTTTTCTCAATACCGTTTCAGATACGTTATGAGCATTCGAAATATCTGAAATTCGAACATTACTCGTTGAACAGTTTTACTCAGTCTCGGTGTTACCACCGAGACAAACGTACCCAAAGGCGAACAACGAATAACATTGGAATTGTTACATCATACATCCGCCAATTATTACGTTTAAGACGTTTTCGCTTAATTTTTCATTAAAATTGATTAATTTTTTCGTTTCCTTTTTTTTTTTCTTTCGTCGTTCGATTCTCGTTACTTTGCATACTAATGTGCAATCAGCGAGTAAAAAAAAAACACTTTTTATATTCGCAATATTAAACTTATATTATTATTTTTTTGTTGTTGCGAGTGTTGACCGTCCGTCAAAATAACGAGTACATACATATAACGATAGTACTAAGAGCTAACTACAATAAAAAAAACGAAAATGTAATTATTCTGTTTACACGAGAACAACGATATTACGTAATGTGCGAATTGAAAACACGATTATTGTGTGTGTATAAAATATTAACATTGTTATTACTATAACGGTAAAGTCATTATTACGGTCTATATTCGAGTATGCGCTATAGATCAAATATATTATAACATATTTTAGCGAATACGTGTACTTTAAAAAGTGACGGACGAAAAAGAAAACGATCAATTTAAGTTTGAAAAAGTTGAAGAAAAGTGTTTGCAAATTAAATTACAGCACCGAACGAGTGGAGCGAAAAAACAATAAATGAACGCACGCCTTATATCGCAGTTACGTAGGTAATCTGTTCATTTGTTTCTCTCGAAACGACACTGTTAAAAGTTTAATAATTTTCGATTTACGTAAAAGAATTTTATGTATATTTATATATAAAAATACGGTTTTCTAAGCTCTCTTCGAATACACGATATTGCACAACAACGATTCTTTCGTTCTCGACAATATCGACAGTACAAATATGTACCGAATTACATACTCATTTTTTATTCTTTTTAATTTTTAATAATAATTAAAAGACTACGAAACAGTTCAATAGAGCCCGTAGGTATTATTTCAATTTTCTATAAAGTAAGTGCACATAATTTTTTGTTCTATCCGCCTATACCAATTGTATTCTTTTTTTACATAATTTTAAACAAACATAACGTACGTGTACCACGAAAATAGTAATAGAGAAGAAAACACCTGTGCAATTAAAATATAACGGAGCTCTTACTACTTACTATACACATTCGTTTTGTTATTTTTGTTTTTTGTGTAGAAATGTTCTATTTTAAATATGGGGTTTTTTTTTTATTATATTTAAGTTTTACTTGTAGCAGCGGAATACTTGTTTTAAATATTAATATTAATATATATTAACGAGATATTTCTATACGAATTACATAATTCATATCCATCAATGATGTTCTCTTATTAATATCTTAAAATACATCAAATTGATTGATTAAAACATAAGGATTATACATTTTATTGTTTTATGTAGTAATTATGATCATTATTATTATTTTTTTGAAAATCAAGTAAGTTGGATGGTTTTATTTTTAATCAAATTAAGTAATTATTAAAAAAAATAAATAAATATATATATATATATATATATATATTCAATAATATTTTATCATTTAAAATTGTCCAAATTTCGAATCGTATATATTTACGGAGAGATAAATAAGCGAATCGAAATAATTTCGATAATTAATATAAAATTATAGGAAATATTTTTTAAAAATCTCTATACATAAAACCAAAAATTATGTTTGAAAATTATATGTATTTATTAAACGAGATATAAAATAAGTAAATATATATGAACTGTAATTACATAGTAGTGCTATGTCCATTATTAATAATATTTATAAATCCTGCGCAGCGGAATGGCTAAAATTTAACGCCTTCGATAAATATACCTAATATATTTTCAAGCCAATACCGGTAAATATAATCTGTTCGTCCGAATAATAATAATATTAATAATAATAATAATAATAAAATATTATTATTATTATTATTGAGTCCATCCAAAACCAACCTTACGGTAAAAAACGAATTACGGTTTTTTAAACAACAACGAGCGGTCACGTTTGAATTCCCCGCGGTAAAAATAGGTGTTATAATGGAGTTACGTTAAGAAACGTTAACTTTTCACCCGGAAAAAAAAACGTGTTACAAACAATAATTGTTATTATTATTATTATTATTAGTTATTTCGGTAAATAATAACAATTAAAACGCTCCGAATCGGATGAATTTGTTTTGGGCGTCGAAAACCTAATACGAAAACCGCGGGCAAGGTAGAATTTATTAAATGTCCCGTAAATTATTGTCGGTACTTACCGATCGGCAACGACGGTAACGGCCACATATCGCGGCGGACTCGCGTGCACTCCGGACGGGTACTGAATGCAGCCGCTGGCGGACGAACAACCAACAGGTGACAGCGGTGTTGTGTGGAGACGTCCGTGGCGATAATGGTCGGGAACGCTGTCTGGTGGGGGTATTTATAGGGGCAGGGAGGACACCCCGTTACAACCACCACACCGCACCCCCTACCCCATCCGGTAGACGTCGGCCCAGGATGTCGGCGCGGCCCTATGGCAGCGTTCCGAGGGTGGAGCAGCAGCAGCAGCAGCAGCGCATCACTTCGTCGCCGTTGTCCTGCCACACCGCCGGGTTCTTCGGTCGCAGGTACGTCGGTGGACGTGTTCAGCGCGGTAATGACGAGGGCGCACCGACGAACCCGGCGGCGGCGGCGGCTTCTGCAGCGAGACAAGAGTCGATTTTAGACGGACAACGTGAAAATAATTTACCTACCACCGGGGACACCACCAAATCCGTTTGAAAACGTCAGATGAAGAAGAAGGAGAAAAAACGTTTATAAACGGCCGGTTAAAAATCTACGATTTACTACCCCCGTAAAAAATGTATATGAATACATGAAATACAAAAAAAAAAAAATGCCTTTTAAACATCGAAAATACTAATGGACTTAAGAAAATCAGAGTTGAAAATAATTATTATAAATGAAAAAAGAAAAAGAAATTTACGAATCAATGTGTTTGTAAATGTTCTATGGAAAACGTCGAACGAAATTCGATATTTATGTGGGATGAACAAAAAAAAATAAATAATTTAATTTAAATTAAATGCCTCCCCCGTGCGCACGCTTATGATTATGAGTAACTACTATTATGAAAAAATTCAAATTTAGGTATTAATAGAGAAATTTGGTTTTATTACATACTTTTAATTATTAGTGCATAAGTAACAAAAAAATGTTTTTAATAAATGAAGATTTTCTAGCGTGTGTTACCTCACACTAGGTGCGGATCCAGAGACCATAGCTCCCCTCCTTTGAGCTTTAGATATTATTATTAATTATTATATAATATATATTTATTTATTTTTTTTACTATTTTTTAAATTTATTGTCATTGTTTGAAAACAATACACATATAATAATTGTATTATTTGCTATATCTGCATTTAATTCGCCTGCCAATTTATAATTTCCAGATCAACATCGGTACGTAACAACTACCCAAATAGATATAATTTTATATGGCTGATTTTAAGATATTAAAAAATTAAATATAATATTGTCTGTGCGCAAATCGGTCACAAGATTTTCATAAAAATATATCTTCAACTGAGTTTATATACGTCTATTACTAAACAATAACGCAACTCTTAAATCTTTAGCCCCCCCCCCACCCCATAATAATTTTACCCAAAACAATTGCGGCGAGATTCACACTTTGAAGTCTCATTTATGGATAATATTTTACATGAAACGTAATAACAACTATACAAAACACTTTTTCTACTTTACCCGAGTAGATCACACGTGCTAGATCATATATTTCGTGTCTGGTGTGTTATTGAACGTGTCACTTATCCTCTACGGTAGTTACACTACATCAGTATTACATTGAACAATATCGTTCGTATAATTTAATTTTTTTTTCTCGGTCATACGAGCTTAGTCGTCGAAAACGTGATAAATAATTCAATTTTTTTTTTTTTCACGTTGTTTCCAATAGTGTATTCGTTCCATCGAACCGTTCGACCGAGAAAGGATACGTTGCGGTGGTGGTCGGCCGTCAACTGCGACCGACCGCGCGCCGGCCACAATCGTTTCTAAACGGCCGACAGCGAAATCGGCGGACGGAGGATACACAATAAATTCAAGGAGCCATAGGTGTGTGCATATGAGTAGTGAATGCGGTCTTTGAAAAAAATAAATTATCGTCACGGCCCTGATTGCCGTTTGAGAAGGCAAGTCGAATTTTCAGTGGAAATAATCGTCCCGAAAATTCATATATTGTCGTAATAATTATTATGTAGAGTTTTGACAAAAAAAAAAAAAAAAAACTAAGATTTAGAAAACGAAAAAAATTTAACAGCCACGACGTTAAATCCATTGCGATGTGTAGTCTGCATACAAGTGATTCTCAAGCTCTGTGGTCCATGGCCCCCGCCGAATGGCGGCTGCTACTCGAGTTATCGAAACTTACTATATACTCTACTGACAATGGCGTAGTCAGGATTACGCAATGGGCAGCGGGTCTAAGTACGAATGAAACTATAGGTTTTTACGTTTTTTTGTTAGGTTTGTTGCTCAATGCTCATATTCTTAATGGACCATACAAGGACTGACTTCAGTAAATACGTAAAAAAAAAAAAGCAATAAGGGTTTAAACACTCCTCCTCCCCCATGGATACGCTACTGACTACTGTTATATATGAATTAAACACCGTAATTGTTGTTTATCGAATAAATTTGCTAACATCGTCACGGAAGAATTATAGAAATTTCTACAAACAACAGTTTAAAAATACAACCCGATCGGAATCTGTTAGAAAATTTCTGATCGCACTTACGAAAAGATTATTCACAGATGTCGAGTGATGCTTTGGAAATTCATCGAATGAACTAACAACAAATCATTTATGTGAAAATGTCTTCACCGCTCTTGTTTACATTTGAAAATAAGTTTTGAAACCGCACTGAGAAAACATTAATACTCTTCGTAAATAAAATTTAAATTTGTAAAATCGATTTAAAATAAGATAGAAGTAAAATATTAAAGTTTCTACGCAAAATCAAGTATAATAATAAAAAAAAACTATTGAATGTGCTTGTTTTGATGCACCTATTTATGTGATTTATATTATAAGAAATATTAATATATTGGTCATATAACATGAAATAATTGTAAAATAAAAACAAAAAGTCATTTATAAAAAAATTTGGAAAGGCTCCGTGGTTTGAAGAAGTTTTTCATCATGAATTCGCGTACTATAAAAGCTTAAGAACCACTGGTCCATACCAGAGATCGCCAAACCCTTGAACCTTGCAGACCATTAAATTTATGATTTAAAATTTTGCGGTCTACTTGTGCCAAATTAAAAAGAAAAGAAAATTACATTTATAAAATAATGATTAAGCGACTATTTTAGGACCATTACATTAATATGAAGTACGAATTACACATAAATATAATTAAAATTATAAACAATTAATCGTTATTTACATTTATGTGATTTTTATACATTTATATGACGCGCCGCTCCCGGTGGAATTTTAATATAATTATGTTGCAAACAACGTTCAAATTTTTCACGCGTACAATTAAATGCTAACATATAATTAACGATAAATAAAAATGTTATAAATAACACTTTTAAACCATTAGAGTAGTTTTTGATTTTGCAATTAATTTAATATACATAACTTGAACGGTCGGTTTTCATGAATATTCCATTAGGTCAGTTAGTGATGCAATTCCGTTGTACACAAATTTACATATATTATTCAATAATTACACGTAATTTTTTACGAGTCCAAATGTATTTTAATAAATTAAACCCAATAGGTATTACAATTTGTTGGATAATTGTGAAAATTAGTTTAGTTTTTTTTTTTTTTTTTTTTAAGAAAAAATTGGTAAATTTCACGGTAACGCCCGAATTTGTTGTCCCCGCTTAACTTTTACGTACGATAAGCGAAAGAACATTGTGTAGAACTCAAGTGGCATTGAATTTAGAGTTTTAAAACGTATTGCTGAATTTGAGGAGAAGATGTATTTGGTGACCGTGTAAAAAAAGTAAAAATGTTCTGAAGGTTTTTTTTGGTTTTTTTTTGTGTTTTCTATAGCTACGACTTTTTTGTTCGATAATATTTTACAAAAAGACCATTTAATTAAACGCCCGAACGCTAAAATTCAAGGTCTACGTACTGAATGTTATATATTCGTGTGACGTGCGTTTAAACGGAGGCAACAACAAATGCTAATGTGTGTCGTCATTTCAAGAAGTGATGACAATATTTTAACACGCTTGACATCTATTCGACATGAATCTCAATTATAATATTATGTCACTGTGTCATTTCAAATGTAAATGAAAGGAAAAAAAACCGAATAATTTAATTTGCTAAAAAATCAAATACAAAAAAAAAAAAAAAAAACACTATTTGCCGTCGCCGTATATTTGTTACCACGTATTAAGTACGAAGCAATTAAAATGTTTTAACGTGACACACATTTCGAGAATAATATCGCCGACACTGTTGCAACTTATTTCGATGATCCTATGAAGAGGGAATATTATTTTCACTACCGGTTAATAATTATATTTTAATCTCTATTACGGCTGGTAAAAAAATTTAATGTATTAAAAATGAACTTTTATAATGTATTTTATATTATATTATATAAAAATATTTTCTACTATATTGGCATAATATACATTATGCGTAGTTATTGGAACGCGCGATTATAACACTTTTCCCATTTAAAATTCTCTATATTTTTTTTAAAAATAAACTATTAAAAAAAAAAAAAAAAACAATCGTTCGACGAGAAAAACGATTTAATATTCTTATATATTTTCGAAAGTATTTAATACTCGTTTTTGTGCATCGATTCGTTTTACCGAGTCCATAGATTAGTCGATTAATTCGATCACTACCACATTTATAATTTTTATAAATTACTTACAAAGCGGTAAATACTTACTTATACTTTCCTGGAGGGGTGCTAATGGATTTTCTCGTCACGATAGCTACACAGATATTTTCCAAATCCGTATTATATGCGATTCAGTTAGTTTATTGCGAAATTCATTTTCGGTTATTACGTCGTGTGTATTGTCGTGAAAAGTGAACAAAAAAACCAAACAAAAACTTATTCGACGAGATTCTGTAAAAATAAATATACGTCGCATAATACAACTGTAAATTATATCATCCTCATCGTTCAATTGGAGATTTAAACACTGTCTGAAAACACCGTGTGTTTGGTATATAATTTAAAAATTATTATTAAAACCATAGGAGAAACAGTAATAAAAACCGTCGTGCAAGTTGAAAACATCCAATTACTATTATTATTAATTTTACCTATTCCAATCACTTGATATTTTTTTTTTTTTTGTCACGGATTACTTATTGCAAAATAAAATAGTCATTTATCCGATTGTAATTTATATAAAAATTAAAAACTGGTCGAAAAACTGTCATGTCTTATCGCTACATACGTATAAGAAACGATTTTACTATCGAATCTTTAATAACAAACTTATATTCAAAAATCGACATATCAAAAAAGAGAAATTTTTTTTCATTATTCATAAGGAAAAATGTTTCTCAATATAAAAAATACGGAGTATTCGAATGACTTTTGTCTCTAATCCCTGTATGCACTGGACGATATGTTTTTTTTTAACTTTTCAAAGTATTCTTTATTACAATCACGAAAAATACCCGACGGATTTTTTTCGTCGGATACCGGCGCGCAACAATTTTATCCATATTACGATACGTTTAGAACACACGACGACACACAATTAACCGCGACGACGTTTTACAACAAAATCCAATTATAATTAAATGTTATATTAACGACAAGAAACAGTAAAATGCGTTAATTTATATTATGTGCACTGCAGGTAAATCGTATTTCTAAATGTAATGCGCTCGTCATGAGCCAATATTATAAATGAATTCGTGACAAAAAATTGGCTCATTATTATCGTAATTGTACGATATTAATTAATTTAAAAAAAAATTGGGCACTGCTTTCCAGGACCAAAGTACATTTGTAATTAATTTAAAAATCTATACGTTATTAATAATAATAATAATAATAATAATATTTGCTCGTTAACTGCAATCGATGAATCGATTTATCGTTTTCATACGTAAAAAAAAAAAAAATTATATATAACCGTTCGCATATTATATTATACGCGTGTTGAATCGAAATATTCCCCATCAATTTATCATATTTTCTAGCATTATTGAATAATCTCCGTGTGATTTTAACATTTGGCGGAAGAGAGTAAATATTATTTTAGTTATGCGTAGTTTTGTGATAATATGTTCGTAGTATATTTATTTGTCAACGTGAATTCGAAGTATTACTAATGCGGCCCCGTCGAACTGTGTGCGTTATTGAGATTTGTATTACGTGCATTACAAATAATTACAAGTCAAAGGCGAAAAAATAAAATAAAATAAAAGCTATCGAAACGTTCGGTAGATAAAAAAAAAAAAAAAGAGGTACAATTACACAACACCGGAGGTAATAATATATCGGTGAAGAAATAAGTAATAAATCTGTGAAAAAACCGTGATGTACAGAGTTGCGATGAGATGAGAAATCGAGTAGATTAAAAATGTCAAAGTTAAAACGTCACGCGAAGTTTCATTCGCGGAAAAAGTATAAAAAACATTCTCGTTTCACACGATAAATAACGAATCCGGGTAAAACTCTCGGATCCTGTCATGTTCTCGGTTTTCGTTAAGTCACACAAAACCTTGTTTGCAGAGTAAAAATATTTTTAAGATTTTTACCGTAAACACGCGTAATACCATAAAAATATATATTAAAATATATCTCGTCTATCGCCGCCGTTATAGGAAAAACGAAATATTCGTATATTTAAAAAAATATATAATATATATTAACAGTGGACTTGGGGAACTGTTTTTCACCGCAAACGGTGATCGGTTAGGTTTTAGCGCTACTATAGCGCTCTGCTGCTGCGCGAAAACCGTTGGAATTTTCGGGTGAATAATCGCCAAAATAATTTATTGCTATAAATTCGATGTATGAGTTAGAAACATAAAAAAAAAAAAAAACACTAAAAATACAAGCGATTGTTGTACGGTAAATATTCAAAACGAATTGCTCAATCGAGTATTTTCGATATATTCGTGCGTTTCAGAATCGGCTTTCTTCGATTCGGTTATAGTACGTAACGATATTGTTTTTTTTTTTTTTTATCCGATAAATATATTATTTTGAAACACGACAAACACGTACGTATGCACACACCGTATAAAGGAAAATGTGTACTATAAAATTTACGACATATTTTTGTATATACACGCTCGTTTAAAGGTTAAGACATTAAGACGTCAAAGTCGATCACAGGAATCGAATTAATTCTAAAATATATGTTTGTGTAGAAAAAAATAAATACAATTATGAAAACACGTTTTGGATTTATGCGTAATAACGACATTACGTGTTACACGTAAAAAAAAACCTAGAAATTTTCGTCACTTCGTTTGTGTATCGAACAATGCGGAAACTTCGTGTATTTTCAAGAAAAATTTCAATGTCAATGCCGACGCGAATTCAAAATCGATTTAAATTATTATAATATAAACATTTTCGACATATACCATCCAGGTTTTATTGAAAAAAATCTCCGGTGTATACTCTCAAACGATTGATTTTCGAGAAAAAAAAATAGTCATAACCTATTATTAACTCTATTGTACGCCACGCGCGATAATTTTCAATTTACATGTTTTAATACGTATTCAAATTGAAAATTTATTCACCGAACTATTTTCAAACATTTAAATTTTGAGTTTTGGCGTTAAAACGAAATCGAAATCATTGCGTTTTATATATATATAAAAATTGATTTACACAAATATTTTCATTTCGTGTCGTTTAATTTTCATTACTTTTTATCCAAAGCCAACAACATTTTAAACGTCAAACAATATCAGACCCAGACTGGGCCAGGGTGGTAAATTTGTGTGAGCTTCTTTTTTGTATTTAGACATAGTTCAATAATATTAAGTAGAATGTTTTTTTTTCTTCGTATATTCGATATTGTCGATTTTCTAGTGAAATTTAGTAGAAGAACGATATTCACTGTGAGAAATTCCCATACGATAAAACTCTCGACGTACTTGAATTCGATACATCATGGCAAAGTGGTCGGAGGAAGTATAAGAAAACGCCGGGAAAAAAATGAGAAAATCCTCGTTTTTTTTTTCGTTTTCCACACACACACACACACACAAAACGATTTTTTTCAATATAATAATCGGTGCTCGTACTGGAAATATACAGCCCCGCGTTCGTCCCACATTATAGTAAAAATTCACTTTGCGCGTAGTGTACGGCAGAAAACGTGTGCGTGTGTATTGGACGTGTTCGCCGCGTAAAAGCGCACACGAATATTTTCGGCGCATTCCACCACATGCAAAATTCGTCCGTCAGCCGTGGGCTTTTTCTTTTTTTTTTTTCGCCACAACACAGATTTTCGATCGCAACATCGTTCTATATAGTGTGGAATATTAGTTACTAGTGTTGCAATCGTTATAAATTAATATTTGCCGCGCATGAAATTGAACGAAATAAAATCATAACACTAGTACCTGTAGACGTCATAAAATTTCGATTGAAAATTGTTTTTTATTTTTTTTTTTTAACTAATTTTAATGAACAACAATATCGTTTAAAACATTTTTTTGGAATACATGGTTTTTGTTTTTAGAAAAATTGCGATTGATGTGGGAATTAAAGACATTGGGGAACACGAACTATTATTCGAGGGCGCCGTATAGCGGCAAAAGTTTGGCGACCGCCGTGTAAGCCGATGACGGAAAATATTTTGACGACGCGTTCATATCCCGGAAATAATACAGCGCAAGACGAAAATATTTATTTCTGACGCGATTTTCGGAGTAAATGTTTTGACTTAGACACGTTCTACTCTCTATTATCATGTTTACATGGTCGTGTAAATTTCGAATGATTACAAATAATCTCAAGCTCGAATTCGCGTTTTAAAATGATCACATTATTTATCGTAATTTTCGTATCGGGCAAATTTAAAATTGAAAATTCGAAAACATCCGTGGTGTGCAGTGTACATTTAATCGTGTCTCGTAATAATATCGTGGACAAATATCAGTTATAAATAGTAGGTATGTATTGAAACGAAGGCAAAAGAAGAAAAATTGTTTTGAATCGTAATTGTATTTTTTCATATTAGGCAACTGAAATTACTACGAACGACTTTTTCCGAAATTATTTAAATTTCAACAAATTGGTATAGGAGTTTTGTAAAAAAAAAAAAAAGAAAATACTCCAAGTCTATGTTTTTTTTTTTTTTAGTCGAGGACGATTATTGAATCAATAAATATTGAACGCGTAGACTTTATTTCATTGTTGGCATGTTCATGGAATACAGTAAAAATGAACTGTTTTGAAAAATGAACGGTAAAAAAACCTGATTTCGGCCTCGAGCGCTTTTGATTTAGCCGTTTGATATCAACCGATGGAAAAAGGACAACGAATACGTTACTTCTGCAATTTACTAATATTTAGTGTTTAACGTTTTTTATTATTATTATTATTATTATTATTATTACGCGCGAATCGATTTATTAATTTTCCGCAATTCGAAATCGTTTATAAACACATTTTCATTGTGCTATTTGAAATAAGAAAGAAGTGTTCGGCTCTTGTCAAACGGTGTCGATTTTAAGTTATATTATAACAGGAGACCGAAACCTCTCCCTGTCGTCAAAAACGTACGGATACCAGTTGCGGCGGGCGTGGTGCATTTACATCGTCTCAATGGAATTACAATATACAAGATGATGTTTTTTATTATTATTATTATTATTATTATTATTTTCAACGAAGATTTAGAATGTATAAATTTGATTTTCGAACGATAACCTATAATTTTTTTTTCTTTTAACACTACATTTTACAATTGTAACACACGAATTAACGATACCAATTTTTTAGTTTTTAATTTCCCCCGTCCGTGGCTTTAATCATCATTAGTCATTACTCAAATATTTGCCCATCATGGCGGTCGATTTTTTCGTGTGGTTCAGCGGAAACTGTAATAGCGGTTATTTATTACAATAATAAATCTACATTTTGACTATAGAAATTAGATAGTCGTTGCGATTACGTTGATTAATGGGTACATTTAACTACCGTGCCGCCCAAAACAATTCGAATATAGTGTGTGAAAAACAGTGTAATGATAATATTCAATATCCTCTCATTTACTCGTTACCGCCAATTCATCAGTTCATCGCGCTTCGAATACTTATTAGTAGTACATGAAAACATTCGTCGGATTTTAAATATCAACGCGTTCCCATAAAAATTAATTCGTCGAATATTTACGATCGAGATCGTTGTTTTAAAAATCAATTATTTATATTATAATCGTGACGATTATGGCGGCCACAAATGGCGTGAAAACGATATTTTAAAAATAATAAGTGTTATATATTAAATGAGTATTAGGATTGAAATATTACATTTTGTTGTCCACTTTTATACACGTGAACGAACGCGCAAGTTTCCCGTCCAAAAACAGTTCATGAGTGTACGGCTAAAAACATTATCAAAATGATCCAAAATGATTTCCAATTCAGTATTTTGTGAATCATTGCATTTATATATGTATATTATATATATGGGTCACATTACCCGGTAATATTACAAATGTAACTTTATGTCACAAAGCGACTCTCTGACTTGTAACATATTTTACACAGTGGCCGTGTTCGCGCGAATATCAATGAATATATAAGTGCGTGTCTACGTTGTAATAACACATCATTTATAAAAAGATAAATTTTCTCCTAATCAATGCTCACACCGTAAATACCGTTTTATATCCTTTTCGAATACTTTAGTTTAAAAAAAAATTAATTTTTTTTTTTTTATTCATATTTCATTCGTTTATTAATAGAGTTTAAAAATATTTTCGAATACGTTTTAATTCGAGACATGAGATCTAATAAACTGACATAAAAATAGCGAAAACGCGTTCATTCCTAAACATCTTAAACAAATGTATAATGAAAAAAAATGTTTTTGAAAAGCATTACGTTAAAGTAAGTAAGTCGACTGTCATAATTTCGGATATCCGCAAAATGTCGAACATTACGAATTTTTTTTTTTTTTTTACAATAATAATTAATGGACCCGCAACACGATTATTGTTTGACATTCTAATTTAATTGAAAAGTCTACGCATATTAATGAATAGTAAAATATGTGTAACATAGTTAAATGCCGTACGTATAAATTAATCGCAGATATGGTTTTTTGATATAATGGTTAAAATTTTGACATTTTTTAATCGCGCGAGTACTCAAATTCTATGAGTGGTGACGTAGCTATCGTCGCGTGTTTGAATTGTTTTCAATCAAGCGTTATCATATTGTATACATAACAAAATGATATTTACAAATTTAAAAGAAAGTCGGTTTTAATTGAGTAGTGACTTCGTGTTTTATATTGTTACCTTCATTGTTCTAAACTATCGTTATGCTTTCTACTATATTCCGTTACACATAAGGAAATAACAGAAAAATAAAACATTAGGTTTAACCGAAGTCAAAACAAATGAGACGTGAATTCGGAGAACACGCACGAAGTTCGAAAGTCTATTTCGGAGACTTAGAGTGATAATCTTTAAAGATTAAAAGAGAAAAACAGAATTCGTCGAATTTCCATTTATATAATACGTTGACAACTGACAGACCGAAATTTGTCCAACAGACGGCGGGCGATATGAAAAAAAATTGCAATAATTATAATTATTGTCTGGGATGTCACGAAATAACTTTTGGATTTCAAGTTCTTACGTATTTCGTAATATTTTAGATTCCAAGCGAAGGGAGGAAATCATTGATTTTACATTTTACAATGACGCGTAATTTCGTTTTTTTTCTGCGCACAAATTTCCTACGAAAAAACATTCCGATCATTATACACTCGTACTCATATTTCGATAGATAATTTTACCGGGTTGGTAATTTTTCGAATTTCCCATTAGTTTCTGAATGCAGTCCAAAAAGTTTCATAAAAAAAGAAAAAGTAAAAATAAGTATAATCGTTGAAAAAACAACGAACGCGCGATTTTGTCAAAATACATCATCGTATTTCTTGGGAATTTCGAAAATAACGATCCTACGGCGTCTTGAAATACACAACGACTATTAATTCTGTCTAAAGACGCTTTAATATTATTATTATTCCATAAAAATAATAATTGTAATATTACACCGAAGCACCCATCAGATTCGTTTTTATATTATATCGAACGCAACGATTTATCATTGTATTTAAGCTTACAAGTAGGTAATAAGAAAACTCTAGAAACTTTGTCCAAGCAATTACTTGTAATATTCACTTAAGAGGATCCGAAGCGTATTCGTTTTGCGTACACGGATCGTAGTGAAATAAACGTTTCGTATACTCTCAACGTACCCCGTTCAACGATCTTGTAATGATACGATTGAGTTTCTAAAAAAACAGATTCGAATTCGTCGTAAATTTTACAACAAAATGACTGTCCCACGTTTTTCATTTTTTAATTGTTCGAGTAATTTTTTAAGGATTTATGAAAATAAAAAAATTTTAAAAATATGGGAAAGTCGGTCTATAGTAAAATTCACGAAAAACCTATA
Organism: Chaetogeoica ovagalla; assembly: GCA_032441825.1. Classification (NCBI taxonomy): domain Eukaryota; kingdom Metazoa; phylum Arthropoda; class Insecta; order Hemiptera; family Aphididae; genus Chaetogeoica; species Chaetogeoica ovagalla. The sequence goes on from CM063744.1 coordinate 4,325,776, forward strand.
GGTGTTTTCAGAATCTTTATGGCATCGCCGAGTCGACCGGTGTAACGGGATAATCTTAGCTCCCGGATAATCTTCCCGGGGAGGGAGGTAAGATTTTTCTAGGATTATCTTGCGTCCCTTGTTCAAAAAATCTGTTGTAGGGACGTGTTGTAACCTCAGACACACGGTGGATTACAGGATTACGATTTACGTAATGAACTAGTATTATATTATCAAGAAGTAATAATAGGTACACTTTGATAATTTCACCTACCGTAAATGTATTGAACAAGGGGAGTAAGATATAATCCTAGGAAAATGTTATCGGGGATAAAATTAAACTAGGAAACTCATACCGGGGGTATGACTTTACAGGGACGAAACGTTTATTTCACTGCGATTCACGTGTGTACAAGACGAAATACTCGTTTTTATCCCCTTGAGTGACGAAAAACGCAATGATTATGAATAATAATAATTGATCGAGACGGTACCAGACCGACATTAAGAATTCAATAAGAGTAATCGGATTTCAAAAATTAATTTTCGATTATTACGAGTTCTCGCATATTACGAATAGATTTTTGTTGGTTTGTAGACCTGTAGATTTGGACGGCTATTACAAAACGGTGCGTCGTCGAATACGATATAATAACAATATAATATAAGTCTTCTCGGTCCGCTACTTTTTTTTATTTTTTAATAACAGTATATATTATACGTCGTGTCCGAATTACCTCCGCGTGCGTAGGCCGTATCCGCCGTACACAAACACACATAAATAAATAAATAATAATAATAGTGTACTCGTTCTATAGCCCGTACTACGTACAACAACAACAATGTAGTTATAAGTTTGATAGAAAAGAAAAAAAAACGAATGTCTACAACCGTATATAAGTATATTATATGTATATTGCCGTACATTAAGTAATGCTACTCGACATGAACTAACAGAAACCGGTCAAGTATCGGTCTAGCGTAAAATAAAACACGTGTGGCCGCGGCGGCTCGTACAGGTGGTTTTACTGCGACGAACATTTCGAGTAAAACGTCTCGGTATACCGTGATATTGTAATAATGTCTCATAATTTATATATATATATATATGTATAAATCGTTTTACATTAGAGCAACAGTGGCTGCTGTTGGCTTACAGATGAGACGGTTATGTTATTTTTATATATAAATATTACAGCCTCAACAAAACGGTATATTCAGTTTATAAAATATGTTCCGTCAAAATATTAAAACGTGTTTCGTTCAATGGTGTATTCAGAATTTCTTTGCCCTACATACGTCTGTTGCCCCCTCTAACCATACCATACTGCGCGTAGAATAAAAATACGTGTAAGAACGTGTATATACGTATGCAAGTAATATACTTTACACACTGCGCAGATTTCCAACACGATATCATTTTTCGTTTGGTAATAAACCAATAAACAATAATCAACGCTGTTTCAAGATGACGATTGAAGGGTTCAGATTAGGTCAACTAACCAGTTAACTCTGTTTTTTTTTTTTTTTTAGAATAAATAGCTTTATTCGATAATACGATTGAAAAAAAAAAAACGTTATGATGCGCATGTATAGGTGTAACAATATTATATTTCTCACGTAATTCGTTGCTAATATATTAATCAGTTTTCTGTTTCTGACGACGTTTCGGTGCGCAACAAATAGATAACTTCAGGAATTATATGGCCGTTACAGTGATCGATAAACGTAAAATTTTTATTTTTATTTACACACTCAATAAATGAATATTAAATAACCGGTTAACGTGCAATTTACATCAATAATTATCAGTTATCACGCAATATGAATTAAAAAAAAAAAAAAAAAACTATATAATGCCAAAATCGGCTATCGAATATTGTCCGATTATATATTTTTTTCTCCAAACTGTGCAAAAAAAAAAAACATCGAATATTACAAAAAAAAAAAAACAGTATTGATATTATTCAAATAAAAATGTATTACTCCCAAAAACGCGATGCCTGGGGAAATTGCACTCCCTCGCTCCTCTAAATGCGCCACTGGTTTCGTTCCGTATACTTCTGTACCGATCGTTTTCGGATGAATTTCGTATATTGTATATATTATATAATACATGGAAATGTTTAAAAAAATATTCGCTGATAATATCGAAATCGAGAAATAACAATATTGCTGATAACTGATTACGAGAGATTAAATATACCGAAATCCGGTACGTTTATATATATATATTTTTTTTTGTATTCAGAACATTATTTCTCTTCTCCAGAAAGGAATACCGAAATAAATATTTATCACCACCTAATCAGCGATGATTTAAAAATTACGAAAAATCATTTACTTTCTTTATTTATTACATTTCGAATTACGATTTGTACGTTTAAAATTGAATTTTTACATAATGTCGATTAGTCTTCGAGATTTTCGGAATCCAAGTGGCAATTCGTATATTTATGCAATATTAGTTCTGCGGATTTCCTAAAATATTCGGCTTATTCGTAAACATTTTTCCGACCAACGTTTTATTTTCTAACATTCGGTCGTAGATTCGATTATCATAAGCTTGTTCTTCCAATAACGGAGACTATTACCGAGTTTTCAAATCGAATATTTATTTCTCTCGAATTATTCGTCCATGTGTGCTGTTCATTATAGAATATTGTACGCGTTCCACAAAACTAAATTCCACAACTCTTAATAGCGTATTTTATAGGAGATAATTGTTTGTTTTCAGCGAATGTTTGGAAAGTTGATTGCTCTTATTTCGTTGCTTGACGATGATTAAAAATTCGTTCGAAAATTTTAAAATAGATAAAAAAAAAAAAAATCACATAATTTTTTCGTTAAAAATAATATTTAGATTAAATCTTCAATAATATTATCGATTTTTTTTTTTTTTTTTTAACCATTTATATTTTTGTTGTTAATTATTTTATTAAACGTTTTGCACGATAATTTTTTCATTGGCTACAAAAAAATCATGTTTTCAAAAACTAAATTCCCTCCGAATCCGAGACGTTTAATTTAACGATATCGCATAATGGTTTTCACAAACGCGTAAAATTTTAAAAACCGTTTCGGTCGTGTGATGAAAATTTGATTTCGTATCTATCGTGGTTTTGGATATTAGAATTCTAACGTGTAAAAAAAATATAATTTAAAAATTATTTACTTCGCCATTTACAAAGCCCGCGAACCGCCACTGTCATAATATAGTATCGAATGTAAACATTATCGAATGCGTTTTTTTCCTCCCAACAGCTTATCCGTAACAATAAATGCCAATTTGATGACGTGAATTTCAACACGAAAAAAAAATAAAAAACGTTTAATTCGCGTGACTACATATTTTACATAATCATTACCGCGTGTTTGCTCATTTTTTATTTTTTATATAATATTCAAATCGAATTTTTACGAGATAAACGAACGACTTATGCGGTTATTTAGGTTCTAATAATGAAAATTAGTTTTTTTTTCGTTTTTTAACTCGCCATAGACAATCGACAATCACAGTACACTTAACAACAATTATGTTAAATGTATTATATAGTTAGTAAATGTGGACGTTATCGAATTCAAATAATATGTTTGAATTCATAGACACTGTTATACCCCGGTTCACCGTTTAATATTGTAAAATAATGCGTTCGATTTATTGTTTTTTTTTTTTTTATATATTCAGAACAGAATTACATTATTAGCAGAAGCCCGCCACGAACGATTTTTAACGTCATTTAGTTGAATATTGTGCAAGTATATGAGAAAGATAATTTCGGTTAAGGGGATTAACGAAAACTGATATTAATTGAAACCGTTATGTCCGTCCGTTTCGTGGTGTAAAGTGTGTTAAAATATACTAATAATTCGTCGCACATACGCATGTTCAATTATTTAATGAATTAAATTATCTATAGGATCCGCTGTCATTTTAAACACCTATTTATATCTCCACGGCAACCTATAGATCCTATACGTGCGTCGTCATCGTAGTTATTCATCCGATACACATAGTCGATTATTCGTTTATAAATGAATAAGTGTGCATGGCATGTTTTAATTAAATTTAAACTAAAAAAAAAGAATTTAAAAACCGGGAATTCGACATCGCGATGGCAGACTCGCGACTCGTTTTTCACTTCATTTTAAGTACATACAACAAAACAAAATTCTATAATCTTAATCCATTGTAAACGCCCGTAGTATTAGTGTATAATCTAAAATACATATTCGATTTCCGATAAACCGATATAGTTTACGTATCATAATAATTATTAAAACAAATATATATATATATATATATATATATATATAGCAATTGCGACAAAATACACTTGACTAGCTTCGAATCGGTCGATTTTCGCCGGACTCAATTATTCTTTTAAAATCAGTTCTTCGGCTTTAAATCGTTATAGATTTTAAATTCATTTTGAGTAACGAAATAGTAAATGTGCGACGCGTAAAAATCCAACGCGACAATGTGTTTGTACGATATTTTACGCACAACGAATAATAAAAAAAACAATGTAAGACCATTAATAACATGGTAAAACGCGGGCGTGCAATTTAGTTTCGGTTACGGTAAATTGTAAACATAAACCAACGTGTGTCGGTACACACTTTTATAAACGCGTTAAAAAAAAAAACTTTTTCTAAAGTTTAACGAAAAAATAATAAAAGAACTTGGACAGATAAGCGTCGTAAAAAAAAAAAAAACAAAATACACAAAGATCCGTCATAAAGAACACTCGAAGCAGCGCGTAATTTATATAATAAACAAAAAACCTCTCAATCGATTTTACGCGCCATACACATCGGTCACAATTTAAAAATTCGATGGTTTTTTTTGTTTTTTAACGAACCAAATATTTTTTTAACCCCGTAACTGGTTGCCTATTTTCAAAAAAAAAAAGAAAAAAAAATGTAAAAATAATTTTTTTTTATACGCGAAAACGCGTACGGTAAAAATCGAAATTCTCTCCGGCAAATACTTCTCTGTTACACGGGTCGTGTTTTCCACGCGGATTAAATAATTATAAATTATTTTCAAAAAAACAAAAAAGGAGAAAACGACGATTTGCAAATGTTCGTGGCAGAGAGAGACTTTTTTTTTTTATTTTCGTTTCGCACGCCAGACAACAGCGTTTGTGTCAATAATAAATTATTAATTCGATGCACACGAACAATCCGTTTCCGCGCGCGCGCGCGTGTGATCGCGGAACACGCCGCCGGGAGATACGTGCGATTTTCGGATACATCGATTTCCATTTTTAATAAAAATATTAAATATTTTATTTTATATCTTAAAAATTTTAAATTTTTAAATAAAATTAAATATTTTAATTCCGAGCGACGGTTGTACGGACAACGGAACATTTCACACTCATACACACGATATCGTTTAGATTCTGCGCGGAGCGAACCAAAAAAAAAAAACCAAATGTATTTCTTCTATTTTTATTTTTACTGCGTACGGACTTTTCGACTATGAGTAGAAGTGTTTCCCGACCGTTGCCACAGCCCGTACTCGTTTCCTCGCGACAAATGTTTGTTCGGCTGATACTCTTCGACGAGGTCGTTTTTGATTGATTTTCTCAATGTAGTCTTGTATGAAACGTAAAAACTTACTAAAAAATTTCGTTTGAAACGGGTGGAGGATAAGGGGGGGGAGGAAATATTTATTTTGAGTCATTTTATGTTATGTCAGAGATCTGAATTTCCATCGAACACGTCATTTCAATACGGCGTATTGACACTTTTTTTAAATTATAAACTATTCATAAAAACGTTCTAGATGTTTGTTATTTTAATTCCACGAGAATGTGTTCGTAATTTCGTGTAATTTAAACACGAAAATGTAATTGACGGGTAAATTATTATTATTATTATTAATATAATATACCGTACAGGACATCATTATATACATAGGTAATTAATAAAAAATAAATAAAAATATCACGCCAAAAGTGCGCGCTCGGAACGGCGTCTTATCGGCAATACAATGATATTTTTTTTACAATTGCTTTCACATTTCTATAATTGTTAACAAAACACTAAAGTTTTCATTTAAATAATTGTTTTTTCTATTTTTTTTTTTTTTTTTTTTTGAAAAGCGAATATATTTTCTTCTCCTCGTATGTAGAAATCAAATAGCCATCTGTGTACATATGTATATATAATATATATATATATATATATATACGCAATATACGAATAATAAGACAATATCTTTATACACACGTACTCGATACGTATATTTTATTAAACACTTTTAAACACGTTCAAAAAACCCGCAGGGGAAAAAAATAATACGTGAAATAATAATAATAATAATTTATTACAGAATAATAATAATAATATAATGTTTACGATAAGAATAGAATAATTATAATAATAATAATATTACGTACAAATAAATAAAATAAATATCGTAATATAATGATAATATTATATACAAATGCGCATATTAAAAAAAAAAACACTACGTGTACCACAACGCGGTGTTTCTTTTCGCGCGAATAAAACACACGCGTAAAAAAAAAAAAATATTCATACAATCATTAATTTTATTACTGTCGTCGTCGTCGTCGTTGTTGTTGTTTTTATTATTATTATTATTATAATAATAATAATAATAATAATAATAATAATAATAATAATAATAATATGTGTGTTGTGTAGTTATTATACAGGTAATAATATAATATATTAACGCGCGTTACAAATCATTTTATATAATGTGTGTGTATGTACTTATATTAGTGTCTAATGTGATTAATTTTTTTATTTTTTTTTTTTCATTTTTAATATTATTACGCGAATTACAATTATTGATATATTAATATTAAATTATATTTATATATATATATATACACACACACATAACAAAAATATTAATAATACACTTAACTACTCACGTAGGTATATATTATTTACATCGTTTATTTTATCCGAGATAATAATAATAATAATAATAATAATCAAAAAAAAAAAAAAAATAATAATAAAACACAAACAGAACAAGGATAATAATAATATTAATAATAATAATAATAATAATAATAAGAACGCGTTTTTTTTTTTTTATCACAGGCTATTCTTTCATTAAAATATTATACAGGTGAAATTAATTTTAATTTTGCAAGTACAGTTTTCAAACTCGTGTATGTGTGTGTGAATTTTTCCTCTATATATGTATATACATTTTAAAATAGACTTACCACGAGAATTTCGAAGGAAAAGATGGCAGAAAATTACATTAAAATAAGCGTACACGCACACACACACACACACACATATATATACAATATCAGTGAATTAAAGCCGTTATATTCGAATGGCCTGAGAAAATCAAAAAAAAATTAAACAGTTTTTTTTTCTTTTTTCTTTTTAGCAAAGGACTAGGAGATTTCTCACAACAATCGTGTCTGCATCGAGTCATCTTACTACGAGACGTGCATGCTCAAATCGTACGTTTACAATACGTTATTCAAAAGAAATTTCGTTTTATTTATTTATTTTTTTGCAACACGTTCATATCCAATCCGTTTAAATGTTTTAATTTCACGCAACGGTATTCACACGGACATGTCACAAAGCCCGTACTCGATAAGCGTTTTTTTTTTTTTAAATTATATTCCAACACATTTTCGCGTTCTTACGGGTATTTTTTTTCTGTTTAAGCGATCGTAAGTACAAAGACACACCATATCAACAACGGAGATTTGGAATTCGGTGTAATTGTGGAGAAGCTTTTTTTTATTGAAAAAAAAAAACGATTTTTCTATTTTCGTTTCATTATTGCTCTTTTCTCCTATACACGGGTATGCGTTTTTTTTTTTTTTTTTTTAACGCGTTTTAACAACTCGTGCGCAAAACAGTAAATTAATTATAATAATAATAATATTATTAAAAATATTTTAAAAATTTGTCACCACCGTATAGCCGAATTTATGATTTTCTTAATCAAATCCCGTTATAGAATATTCGGTCGAATTACATATTTTTATAATATATTATCTTGCGCGTTCCTTCCCCCCCCCACACCAAATAAACAATCTGGCGAGGATGAATTCGATGCCGTAAACAAAAAAAAAAAAAAAAAAAACAAATATGCCGTAGTAGTATATACGAAAACAAAAAAAGAAGAAAAAAATACAAAATGCGAATCTAATTCAAGACACAATACAAATAATAAACTTTCGGTGGGAGAGACAAAAGTCAATTTACTCGTATTTATTATAATATAAATCATTAAAATAATATGCGTGCGTGCGCGTGCGTGTGTTTATTATAATATGAGAATGAGGTGTTTTATTTATATTAATTTCTAAGAATTTTACAAGTAAATTAATTAATTATGTTATTAAAACGATTTAACAAACCGACGAACAATATGCGCGGCCGACAAATACCGCAATAATCGCATTCGTCCCGGCGGCGACCGGACCGGTTTGGAAAAACTGCTCCCTGCACCCAATCAGTCACCGGCTGTGGTGGCGGCACGCGGTCAGTTCACCGCGACGGTGGTAGACTGCTGCTGCTGCTGCTGCTGCTGCGAAGCGGCCGGGCTGCTGGCCGACTTCCTGGACGACAGGATGCTCTTGAGGTTGGCCACTTCGGACGCGAGTCTGGCCACCTCGGACTTGAGCCTGGTATCGTCCGCGGCGCCGCCGCCCACGTCCACCTCGGCCGTTTCGATGCCGCCGCCGTCAGCCGCGGCCGTCGGCGCTGTCGCGTGCACGGTGCCGTCCGCGGGCTCGCCGCCCACCGCCGCGGTGACGGCCGCGATCGCGGGCGACTGCATGGCGGCCGCGGCGCGCGGAACCGTCGACGTCGACGTCGGACAGGAGGCGGCGGCGGCCGCGGCCGCGGCCGCTGCTGCCGCGACCACCAACGATGACGTTCTCACGCCCCACTCGGCGCCCAGACTGATTCCGGAATCCCTTTCGTCGCTGCTGCCCTCCGCGTCCCACGGCGGGCTGGCCCTGCTACTGCCCGGTTCTTGTTTGATGGCTTGCAACGAGAGCAGCGCCGTGGCCGCCACGTCCTTGTCGCCCAAGTGTGTCTTGTGACGGAGCTTGAGCGGTAGACAGTTGCCGCCGCCGATCATCATGTTGTTGTTGTTGTTGTTCACGGCGATGTTATTGTTGTTGTTGTTTATGGCAACGATCGCGTTGTTGTTGTTGTTGTTGTTAATGACGTGCCCGTTGTTACTGCCGTTCACGATACCGGCCATGATGCCGTTGCCGCCGGTCTGCAAATGGCGTTGCTGCTGCAGGTGCATGTGTTGTTGGTGATGATGATTGTGGTGTTGGTGATGGCCACCGACCATCATGGGACCGGATCCGCCGCCGCCGCCGTTGCCGGCAGCCGCCGCGGCGGCCGCGGCCACGAACGCTAAGGAAATCGGCACGCCGGTCGAGGACGCGTCGTCTCCGCTACCGCTGCTCAGCTCGTACGGCGACTGTGGCCGGCGGCTGAGATTGAGCACGCTATTGGCGGCCGCCTCGAATGACGGTGGCTGAAGGGGCGGCAAAATCGGCGCGAACGTGTACGGCGGGTACCCGGCCTGGGCGGCGGCCGCGACCGCGGCCGCGGCGACCGACATGGACAGGCCGCCAACGCCGTTGGAACGGTCCGACGACTGCTGTTGCTGCGGTTGCTGCGGTTGTTGTTGTTGTTGTTGTTGTTGTTGTTGTTGCGGGGATAATTCCACGGGACTCCCGCAATCGGAATGTCCGTAGTACGACGGCGTGCCGCCGTTCATTTTGGGCGTGGTCGATTGCACGGGCTGATGGATGACCGACGTGGGTATCGGACCGCCGCCGCCGCCGTTGCCGTTCTGAGAGTAACTGGCCGATGAAGTGGACGACGAGAGTTTAGGTCTTTTCGTGATGCTCAGAACCTGTTCGTTTGTCGGCAATGAAGCCATGACCTTTAGAAACAAAAACAGAGAAAATACGTTTTTAACACGAACATAGTAACGTAACGTAATCACGGTGTTGCGATGTTGCGCGAAAAAATGTCGTTGAGGGAATCACATGGATTTTAGAGTTTCGTTGTTATACACTTTGTCGTAAAATTTTAAACGGTTTTAAAAAGAAATTGTGACTCAACGGATTTTCAGTATATATACAGTGTGTAAACGCTAATTGAAAACACTCAATATTTTTGCGTAGAGCAATGCATTTTGAATTCTGTTTTTTTAGATGGAAGTTGTACTTAATAATACACATTTTTATGGTCTCTGAACTTAAATCTGTTTATTATATTCGCGCATGCGCAATGCAACTTTTTTTTCTTAAATGGCAACCCCCACTTTTGAGCACAAATTATTTTTTTTCATATTTTTTTATGAATTTTAGTGGTTCAACCAACTTTATATGTCCAAAATTGATTGAATTACAGCAATCTAACGAAAAATATCGAAAATTTCGCGATTTTCATTTTTGTCCCCTATTACTCTGAAAAAAAACCGTCCTAGATACTTGAAAACTACCCCATCTAATTTATTAAAGTTTTATTTCATTTCGAACTACCCATTGTTAGGTCCATAATTAGCTGAGTTACGGATATTTCAATTTATTTGAAATTTTCCGCAAGAATTTGTAATAATTTTGCCGTTACATGGACATTTTTTAATTACAGAGGTTGATTCTGTCACTTTACCATTTATTTTATGTTCTACAATTGTTTTTCAACTTGTGAATGAATAGTGCGACACTGAAATGTCGATTTGTCATAATTTTACTTGAATAAATAGGATTAGGAAAGAAAAAAATGTAGGTATGTAATTTATGTATTTTACTTTACTTTTAACAGGTAATTAACAATTTAATTGATAATAAACTTAACTCTAGTAACAATTTTATTTAATTATAATAACTTTATTTTAAAAACTGCTCAAATCGTTGTCCGTTGTGCTCAATACATGCTTCAGCACGCCGTATAAGTTCTTTATTAGTTGCAGCTGTAATTTGTGCTTCGGTCAGTTCGTTACATGCTTCTTTTATTCTATCTTTTAAATGTTGAAGATTTATAGGAGGATCGGCATACACAATAGTTTTTAAGTGACCCCATAAAAAGAAATCTAATGGAGTAAGATCAGGTGATCTTGGTGGCCACTCAATGGGTCCGTGCGTTCCTAGCCATCGATTTACAAATGTTTCGTTTAAATAATTTCGAACAATAATTGCATTGTGAGCTGGAGCGCCATCTTGTTGAAAAATTAGATTTTGTCTAATAGCTAACGGAATATCTTCAAACATCATTTGTAAATCATTTATTAGAAAATTATAATATTTTCTACCATTAAGTGTTCCATCATAAAAATATGGTCCCAACAGTTTACCACCAATTAAACCACACCAGACATTTGTTCCCCACACGGTTTGGTTGTTAGTTTCAAATGTGCAATGTGGATTTTGATCGTCCCAATAACGGTTATTTTGTTTATTAATAACACCATTATTGGTGAACTTAGATTCATCTGTCCATAATATCGAATTTAAAATAAATGGATTTTCGTCTAATCTGTCCACCAACCAAGCAACGAATGTAATTCTACGAACTGCATCACCCTCGCGCAAATGTTGAACTATATCAGGTCGATACGGATGCATTTTATACTTTTTTAAAACCTTATGAACCATAGTATGAGATATTCCAATTTCTTTACCAACGTGACGTGTAGATACTCGAGGATTTAATCTGACGTACGCTAATACTTGGTTCTCGACCTCTTCACCTAATGAATCACTTCGTCTTTGTTGTGGATTGTTACTTCTTTTTGAAAATGATCCCCAAATTCTAAGATTTTTTTCTAAGTTGAAAAAAAAACTGCAAGAAGGGTGTTCTCTATCTGGAGTAATTTATAAAAAAAAATTAATTTAGAAAATTCTCTAAATAAAAATAATAAATTTAACTAAGCATACCTGGGTAACGTTGAGCATAAGTTTGTGCTGTAAGACGTGAATTTTACGGCACTCCCAATAAGTAAATAGCATATCAACTTTCTCCGAATGATTCATATTTAATATTGCTTTTAGTCAAATTTTACAAAATGTTGTACAATATAAATGAACAGTGAGAAATATTGAACTATTTGCTTATTTCATTTATTTTCTTTAAATTAGTGTCAAAGCAAATACATTTTTGATATGAGGCCATTAAGATAAAGTTTATCCAAAAGATACTGTAGAAGGCCCGATAAAATTTAACGATCAATGTTAAAGATAATAATGAAACAAATTATTTAAGTTTCTGTTGCAATTTTCAATAGTATAATTGTGAAAAGTAATATTGAATAGACATTTCAGAATTGCATTATTCATTCACAAGTTGAAAAACAATTGTAGAACATAAAATAAATGGTAAAGTGACAGAATCAACCTCTGTAATTAAAAAATGTCCATGTAACGGCAAAATTATTACAAATTCTTACGGAAAATTTCAAATAAATTGAAATATCCGTAACTCAGCTAATTATGGACCTAACAATGGGTAGTTCGAAATGAAATAAAACTTTAATAAATTAGATGGGGTAGTTTTCAAGTATCTAGGACGGTTTTTTTTCAGAGTAATAGGGGACAAAAATGAAAATCGCGAAATTTTCGATATTTTTCGTTAGATTGCTGTAATTCAATCAATTTTGGACATATAAAGTTGGTTGAACCACTAAAATTCATAAAAAAATATGAAAAAAAATAATTTGTGCTCAAAAGTGGGGGTTGCCATTTAAGAAAAAAAAGTTGCATTGCGCATGCGCGAATATAATAAACAGATTTAAGTTCAGAGACCATAAAAATGTGTATTATTAAGTACAACTTCCATCTAAAAAAACAGAATTCAAAATGCATTGCTCTACGCAAAAATATTGAGTGTTTTCAATTAGCGTTTACACACTGTATATATATATATTTTTTTTTTTTTTTTTTAAATATAGCCGAAATAATAAAAGTCTTGTGCGCTGTTTTAAGTTTTCGAGCCTTAAGACCAAACGATTGTCTCTTTTACGAATTAAATACCCCGAAATTTACAACTGTTATAAATAGCCAAAAACTAAAAGAACTTTTTGAAAAATGCGTGTCCCCCCCCCAATGGTGAAAACATTTCATATTTTTTTATAACCGGCGTCGGTTTGGATATAAGCGGTAATCGATTTTGACGAAATCGCGTATTTCATTCACCATTTGTCTTCGAGGCGGTTTTCGTCTGACGCAAAACAAACCAAAAAAAATTCAAAACGTGTCGATAAAAACGACCTGACCAAAGTGCCGACTTAACGTGATTTTCAATCGGAAAACAACGGCCGTCATGCGTAACGATCAGAGCAATTTTTCTGGTAGAACTTTTGAGTACAAACATAGAAAAAGGAAAAAAAAACAGCACATCATTGTAAAATCAATACGTCTCGGAATCTAAAACAAGCAACGCAATCGGGGACACGCGAGACAATCGTCTGATCGAAATCGTTTGTCGGTCCGGTACTGTTCGGCGGCGGTTTTTTTTTTTAAAAAACCGTTTTAATTCGTTTCGCATTCCCCGTCCACTCGCGTGTAAACTGACACTCGCCCCCCCCCCCCAATAATCATTTTTAATTTACGCAACGAATTATTCGGAGATTCCGGTAAAAAAAAACGCGCCAGAATGTTCGGAAATCTCCCCGGGGTCATTGCTGCGTGGTATCGAAAATGTCGCCCTTGAACCAATAAACGGACACCGCGTAATGTGCGCGCGCGTCTTGCGTTATTCCGAGCCTCCGCGAGAATACAAAACGCGCATAAATACAGATGAGATGTATTGTCGACGATCGACTTCGTGCGTCACGAAATTATTTAACCCGGTGTATTGCTAACGAAACGAAACAATGAAACGTCACACACGCGCGCACAGTGTTTTACATAATACACAACGCTTGTTATCGTTTCGTTGACGTTTTTTTTTTGTTTTTTTGGTTAAGAATACGATTTATTCGTTCGCTCGTACGGGCCGTTGTGATAACGCGGAGGAGAATTCCGTACGTTTTCCATCGGCAACGCTCTCGGAACGAAAACCGTTCAAAACGCCTTTTGGACGGGGCGCGCTGAGAAATGTCTCTGCGCGTAAGAAAACAGTGGGGGTGGGTCGGACCGCGTGATAGAACTTACGAAAACGAATTAGAAAAATTGTATTCTTTTTTTTTTTGATCCCGAACGGAGAGAATTTACTTTTAATCTTTTCATTTTATTTGTCCTACAGCTACTACAGAATTTTCAGCGTTGAATCCATAGGTTTATTTATTTATTTTTTGAGGGTGCGAGGGGAATGCGCCCGCCATCACCGCAGGAATCGCGGGACTTTATTTTTTTTTCGATCCATTAAGTCAACAATAATCGAGTTAACATTACGCAGTCTTTCTTTCTTTTTTATTATTATTATTAACTTCGGGAAAAAGAAAAGTGACTTGACTTGGCCAAACTGTTCGAATGTTCTGATTATTATCAAAACAAAGAGATAAAAAAAAAAAAACAAAACGAATGAGAACGGTGCCAAGACACTTACGGGGCCTAAAATATATTATATAATCCTATTTATAAAACGCTAATACACATATATTTAGCGGCCGCCGCATATTACAATTTATAATAAAACGTAAATCGTACGTAAATAAAATGTAACTTAATTCCGATATTTCGTAAAATATTAATTTAAAATCGACGATTTATATATATATATTTTTTTAAAGTAACTTCTCGAGTTAAAAGTTCATTTGAACAGAAAAATAACGCGTTAATTAACACCGTTTCAACTTTTCACCCGTTCATTCCCAGCCTTGTGTATTTGCTCGTCCCACAGAATCTTATAGTTTCGTTATAAAAAAAATTATTAAAACGACGTTTTTTATCGTTTACACGAGGGCGTAAGGGAAATATCGGCCAGAAACGCTGAACTGAATTCCCAACAGTTGTTTTCGACGTGTTGATAATTTTTTTTTTATTATAATCGTTCGGGGGGAGGGGGTGGTGAAGAGAGTATTTTGTAAATGTTAACTGTTGCAATTAGTAAAACGAATTAACAATAAGATTTCTCGTATCGCGTTACGAATATTTCGATATTTTACGATTTTATTTTCGGTAGAACGAGAGTGGCGACAATATGGAGTGAAATTAAATGATTTCGAGTAAGAAAAACAAAAACTCTCTTTTATACATTATTATTATTATTATTATTATTATTATTATTTTAAATGGTATTGGGGTTGAGGGCATTGCGGATCCGAATGAATCCGGACAAAACGCGTGTTTAGCTTTCGGGCGGGCTGCAATGGGAAAAAAATCCGTAGACTAAAAAAAACACCGCGACTCCTCTTGACAGTGTCTTATTATTATTATTATTATTATTGTTGTTATTATTGTTATTATTGTTATTATTATTATTATTGTTATTATTGTTATTATTGTTGTTATTATTATTATTATTATTATTGTTATTCGTCCGGTCTCTGAGTCATTTTTTTTTTTTTTCGGGCGATTCGGATACAATTTTTTGTTATTTCTAAAACTCGTTTTCGTAAATTTTCTTTTATAGAAAAAAATTACAAAAAAAATAAAAAAAAATAACGATATCGTCGTCCCACGGGGGATTCATTGTTAACCGAATGCGCGTGTGTGTGCGTGTGTAAACCGTGTAAAATGACGCGTTAACCTCGGCCGTATATTATACAGAGTTCACGGCGCGGTGAACAGAGACCCCGGAACGATTGTAATTTACATATCACACACGCGCGTAGTGTCTGATGACGACCGCGATCGGATGAATGCGCGCGACGGCCGGGCCCGGAAGAGAACACGCCGGCCGGACGGTTTTTTTTCTTCATTTTCGTACGGTTCAAGTGCGAACGTTCTCCTTCTACCGTTTGTGAACGCCGTATTTTTTTCTCATAACGGTGTTTATGCGCGAAACACTTCGGTCTTGTGTGGGCGGCGCGAAGACTCCCCCGGGCGTTGTCCGCCGACGGAAGACGGCCGCGTATTGTCGTCGCCGTCGTCGACCGGGTCGCGGGGGGGGGGAGGCCAACGGAAAAATTTCCCAATTCTCCCGGGAAGAGAGACACCGTGAAAATCGATGTACGTGTGTGTGTGCGTGTGTGCCGCCAGCACACCGGTATAATATTGTGTAGTGTTAAAAAACAAAAAAAAAAAAAAAATTCGCCGAGTAACGCGCAAATGACGTGTTTCCATGCGAACGCGCGCGGAATGCGCGCGCACACACACCTGCAGCGGTAGGTATAATACGCGGAGTTTAAACAGTTTACGTGTTTTTTTTTTTATTTTTCTTTCGATTTTTTTCAACAGTGTCACACACAAAACCCCCCCCCCGTGACAAGATTTTCACGGCCTAAACGACGCGCTGCTGTTAACAAACAAACAAAACAAAAAAAAACGAGTTACGATTTTTTTCATTTTTTTTTTTTTTAACCGGTGCTTTACGCGGACGGACACCGGGCCAGTGCGCCGCGAGACGAACTCTAAACCGGGACCGCGGTCGCGTCGTCATTTCGTACATTGTTTCGAACCGGACCAGACCTATTACCCAACCGCTGTTGTTTTAAACGTTTTTAATCACAAAAGAGCTGAAGCACTTTCCCCATTAGACCGAATCGGACATTTTTTTTTTTTGTTTTTTTTAATAAAGACCACTTCGGACCGCATCAGTTATAAAAAAGACCAGAGTGATTCGATCGCTTACCGTTTTTCCCTATCTCGCAGTGTTAGAAGACCCTTATTTTCCCCGTGAAAATATCCGCTGGACGTCTGGCTTTTTTTCTTTTTTTTAATACGAATTTATTGTCACTAACGAAACCCGCTCTATTCCGTTGTATGACCTAAAATTAAATAATATTTCATACTTGTACACGTAAATTACGTCATGTCTTACGTGATAGTCTTGTAAAATTCCTATTCCCAATAATATTCTTGTTCAAACGATTATTGAGAAAAAAAAGAAAAAAATTTGACCGTACCGGACGGAAGCGATTTTTCTCTTTTTGTGAAAATCCGACGACGAACTAAATTAATACGAATTCGGACGGAGCTGAGACCGAATTTTATTCGAAATATATCAGAATTCGATCACACCAAGCATTCCGTTTCTTCGGACCAGACCAAATCCGTCGAATCATATATGGACATTTCATGGTCGATATATGCGCGAATTCGCAAATTTTACGTGGCAATATACGAAATAACGTATGTTTAAAAAAAAATAAATACCTCCCCGATTAACACGGCAATCCGAAAATCGTCAATGAGCGACGGGGTAGGGGGATTTATTTCCCCGATCGAACATTACGATTATCGACGATTTACACCCTTTCCCATCCCGGCGTTACACTCGGTCAGAGAAATCGTAATCGATTCCGATTACAATCGGGCGGCGGGGACTCGTTTGAAAGTAATTACGTTCTAGCCCGGGATCGTCCGTGGCGTGTTATTATGGCGAGTTTACAAAATCCTTTGATCGCTCAAACTATAAAAAAAGAATGTGATTCGATGTTTACTAGCAGAAGAACTGACGCGGCGGCGTGATAGACACGTGATGATTCGATCGATTGGGTTAGGCTGGGTTTCGGGACTAGGTATTTTTATTTATTTATTTATTTATTTTTTTGAACGGAGAAAAACAAGAAGAAAGTAAATATTATGACGCTTACCTGTTCAACGCTGACTACGGCCTCTCCGCTGATGCCAAACTTGTCCTTGATGGCAGTCAACTGCGCTTTGAGCACGTGGTTCTCCTTGCTCAGTTCGACCACCCGCTGTTCGAGGATCATGTCGTTGAACCGTCTCTTTTCACGCGAACGCTTTGCCGCCTCGTTGTTGCGCCTCCTACGGTCCCAGTAACTCTCGTCCTTTTTGTTGTCCGGTATGAACTCTCTCTGTTTGCGCTGCGCGAAGAACTCTTTGCGTTGCAAATGCGACGTTAAGTCGAACCCGGGCGGGTACGACTCGCCGGGCCCCGGCGATTCCGGCCCCGAGTCGTCGTATCTCATGCTGCCCGGGCCGCCCGACTGTTCCATATCGCTGCAGTACGACGGCATGTTCTGGCCACCGCCGCCGTTCTGCTGTTGCTGCTGCGGATGGAGCAGTTGCTGCTGCTGCTGCTGCTGCTGCTGTTGGATCAGCTGCTGATCGTCCTGTTGCCCGTTACCGTGTTGTCCGGCAGACTTTTGCTGCGATTGTTGTTGTTGGCTCTTTTGTTGTTGTTGTTGTTGTTGTTGGTGACGATGATGATGATGATGATGATGCAGATGGTAGTCGACAGTCGTGTCCGCTACCATTTCTCGATCTGTAAAACACGAAACGCCGTCCCGCGTCAGTTTATCGTTGAGAAATACAGAACAAACGAAAAAAATACCGGGAGATAAGACGGGGGGAATCGCTTTTTTTTTTAACGGTCCATTATATGCATACAGACACGAGCGGCATAAGATTGGTGGGAGCGAAAAAATGATCCGAATTATCGAAACTCGGATTTGACGGGACCGAAGTCACCGTGAAAACGTCCAGTGCCGTATTACCAAATGAACATTATGAAAAGCACGTGTTTACGGAGACGAAACCAATAGAACATTGATTAATTGCATAACGTCTATTCGTAACGATGAGGGGTTTTCTTTTTATGGGAAAATGTGAATTTATCGAGAAAAAACGATTAAAAGTGAATAATAATATTAGTTAGACGGACGACGTAAACTTCGAGTTTTTCCTCTTCTTCATTGACTTAATAGAGTTTGAAATAAAAAAAAAACTTAATTTCCGCGTCTAAAATGCCTCCGACGTTCGTTTCTAAATGAATATGACATACGTAATGCGTAGGTAATACGAAAAATCAGTACCCATTTAATCGTCGTCCGCTAGCTGACCGGACACACGAACTGTCCCGTTCGAATTCCAACGAATTAATTGTTTCGTTTTATTGTTCGGTGAATTTGACGATTTGTTAAAATCAAAAAAAAAAAACAAAATCTAAAGTAAATTACCGTATAGAAGAGAAATTAGAATTGTTTTTTCGTATTTATCATTCGGCGGCCCGTCTCGTTTCGACAATTGGCTTACGGCGAATAACAGTTCAATGGAAAATTCGGTTTACGTAATATTTCATAGCGTACGAAAATATTTATAACGCGGCGTTATGTCGCAATAAACAAAAAAAAAAAAAAAACAAAAACATACTCGCCGTAATACGTATTAGACACGTATTTTTTATGCGCTTCACGCGCGCGCATATATTATTATAATTATTATTCATATTATTTATTTGCGTAAATAATAATTATATCATACGCACGACTCCGACCTTGAGAGCGACGCGTACGAAATAATAATAATAATAAAAATAATAATAACAATAACAATAAATATTACGAGCGTATTATTACAAAATAATAAAATCGTTTTTAGAGTCGCGGGCACGCGCCCCGAATTACACATACGCGTAATCGTGTTAAAGGAAAAAAAAACGACGTCGGCGAAACGCCAACAAAACAAAACAAAAAAAACGGGCGCGGCGGCGAACGTTTCGCAATGGACACCGGGCCGGGGTAGGCGATGACGACGGAGACGTGAAAACACCGACGTAATATTTATTCCGGCGAAAACTATTAATTTTTTTTGTTTGTAATTTTTTTCCTGTAGACACTTTTCAACTCGTGATAATCGACAGACGCGGTTCACATCGGGATTTCAATATTAATGTTTCGACACGCGTTACACACGCAGTGTTACGTGGCAGCCGGTTGGCGTTATTAAATTTGGAATCCCGTACGCTTTTTCTAGGTGATTTCTAGGAGTATAAAAAGAACGCTCGTTCTGGCCGTTTTCTATCAATATTGTCGCGGGTTAACGATTTCTGTTTCAATTCAACGTAACACAGTACAATAATTATCTCGCGAACGGGGAGGGGAGAAGGAGGCGAACGCGATTTTTTTTCATTTGATTTTCTCTCGAAATAATTGTCCGTATTGCCGATTGAACGTAAAGAAGAAAAAAAGAAGATATTTCGACAATATCTCGTTTTCGAAATATCGATTTTTCCCTTATACGCATTTTTAATTTTAAATATATACATTTAACGAAAACATTGTGTTCGCGCAATTACGTATTTTTTTTTTTTTTACTTCTTTTAAAAAAAAAAAAATTTTCATGTTAATATATATTAATACGGCTTATAATTGAAAACGTTTACGTCCCCTGAACTCCACTGACCGTTATAAATACAATAATAATAATAAAAAATTCGTAATAAACGTGCACACGGTGTGTGTCCTGTGTAGGCGCGAACGGCCGTGTGTCATATACTCGTATAAATATATATAAAAAAAAACGTATTTCGCGGTACGAAAAAAAACAGTCGTATACGATCGCTGCACGCGTTTCTTTTTCCCGTTATACCGGACGGCACAATACCCGATAGGTAAATCGACAGAAAAAAAAAAAATTGTATTTGACGCGCGTGTGCGAGAAACACGGCCGAACGAGTTTTCAACACAATTTCTAAATATCTAATCGCAATAATATTTCAACCGTTCAAATCGTCGTCGTACGTTGATTTTCGGTTATTATTATTATTATTATTTATTTATTTTTTCCATAATTAAATAATAATACGAATCGGACATTCGCTGTATACACACACACACACTCGTCTTGCGCCACCAAACGACTAATCTGCCTGCGGGGTATCCGATAATTATTGTATTAAATTACCGAATCGCCCCGTGGCAAATCGTTTTTGCCGTTATTATTTCACGTCGTACGGGAAACGAGACGATTCGAATACTCGCGGTATCGTCAATCACGTTCGTTCTTTATAATAATTTTTTTTTTTTACAATTTTTTTTCGCGGAGGACAATTTTTTTTTATAATAATTTCGATAAAAATCCGCGGATCCGCGCGTCCATCTCATTTCGAATCGCAATCGGCTACGTCGAATACGTCCGCGTGTACACAGACAATACGAGACACGGACCGTATTTAGAGTCGTCTTGGCCAAGGACGATGACGATGAGACGGCTGGCTAGTCGGCGGCGATCGAGGAAATTACTCTTTACACGCAATAATAATAATATAATACGCACAAAATAACGCGCGCGCAAACCGCGAGCAAGGACGCCCGCGGCGATATAAAAACTTTACGCGCGTTCCTTTTGTTCCGACGCATTTCTCGTTGTGTATTATTTAATGTAAAAATACATATTATTATTATTAAACAGCGTTTCATTCCAGCGCCGAAAACGAGAACACATATAAATTATTATATAATATATATATTATATTATATTACCTACGATAATAATAATAATATAAACGTCGAGCGTATTGCGATATTAATTTGACCTTAAAAATAATAATAAAAAAACGCCGTCGAGACGAAAAACGGTCGTGCGCGTATCGTAATTCGAATGCGTACTACTACTACTACTACTACTACTATACTATTGCAATAGCAAACACATACACACAGAGATTACACAACAGCAACAACAACAATAATAATAATAATATAATAATAATAATAATAATAATACGAATACTCGTGTGTTATTCAACGAATTATGTTCTGTTACAATGTGTAACGTTTTAGCTTTTATGTTAATCGTATGTAAGATTTATGTTAATATTGCGTTAGGATTATTATTATTATTATTCGATTTTTATAAGTCGGTCTTGTTCTCTCCACAGAGTAAGACACGGCTCGTTTTCCGAAATAAATGTTGTCCGTTTAACGATCGGAATTTCGAAATCCGGTCGTTTTCTGCAACAGGAGACAGAGTAACGCGGTAACGATAACGAAAAGGCGGAACGTTTAAAAAGTGATGACCCCCGTGTTCGGGGGGCGATTTGAAACGTTTACGCGTTAGTTTCTTGGTTTATCATAGTCGTTCGGATCGCGACTTACTTCACATCTGCCGTGTTCTTTTTTTCCTCCCCTCTTCCGCGTCACGTCGAAATCGTTACGAAATAATCATAGACGTTATAAGAATATCGTTCGTATTTATCTCCACGAGTCCCTACAAAATCTCTCGGATTTTTCCGCGTGATTTCAATAACGATAATCGGTGGAATCCGGGATTCCACTGAATATTGTTATTGTTGAATGCAGAGACGGAATACATGTCGGAGAAGGAAATCGTCGTAACTTTTTTTTTTTCGTTTCGTCAATAAGACTTAAAAATTAT
Organism: Chaetogeoica ovagalla; assembly: GCA_032441825.1. Taxonomy (NCBI): domain Eukaryota; kingdom Metazoa; phylum Arthropoda; class Insecta; order Hemiptera; family Aphididae; genus Chaetogeoica; species Chaetogeoica ovagalla. The sequence continues at coordinate 4,347,981 of CM063744.1, forward strand.
TCCGCGTTTTTCACACGTTTCGTATAATCGTAATAATCGGACATTTGCCAGCAGTGGCATTCTTTTTTTTTTTTTTAGCGCGTATTTTAAAATATTTTCACTCCTCCCCGCCGGAAAAATTTCACAAAAACAATTTTTTTTCCCCCTTATTTTACAAATCTCCGAGCCCTGTAACGATAGTTCGTACCGAAAACTTGTCACGAACAACGTCGCCCGCGCGATCTAAAATAAAAAAAAAAAAAGAGAGAAAAAAATAACCACCTGTGCACACTGCCGCCGCCGTCACACTATAATACAGTCATACACACAGACGGCGGAGTTCGGCTAACTCGCTAATGTACAGTGTGTGTATATATATATATACGAATATAAATATAGACGCGTATGTATAATACACGACGTATTATATAAATTATTAATATTTAGGACGTGACACGTGAGGGGTGTATCTTATACCGTCGTGCGTTAATATTTTATAATATTATAAAAAAAAGAACAGCGTTACGGCCAATACACGGGCACGTTTATAATAAAAACGAAATATAATATTGTAAATAATACAAAATATCATAGCGGCGGCGGTAGTAAATATTTATTATTATTACTTCTTTTTTTATATATATATATATAATATACGCACCGGTCGACGACGCTATTACCGTACGTACAGCTGTGTGTCATTCGCGCGCGCACACATCAGCTGACGATCGGTTTCACGCATAATCACAAGAGAGAAATTTCGAGAATATTAACGAGAAACGAGGTTTTTTCTCTCTCTCTCTCTCTCCCATATCAACACTAACGCTCGGTATCCGCCGCAATGAGCATATAAATGATTTTTTTTATTCTTTTTATGGAAACATCAATGTGTTGTTGACCTAACCGTCGAATTTATCGACAATATTGCGTCCGAATGATTATTTAATCCGGAATCTTATAGATATAAAAGTCGTCTTAAACAATACCTTATGTGTAAAACAGTGTTTAGTGTATCGGATATTTTCTAAGGGCGCCTTATAGAAATTTGCCCGGGGCGCTGTAAAATACCTCGGGCCGGTCCCCCGCACACACACACACATCGTCGAATAGATATTTTTACGCTTATATGCGACGTGTGCACGGGTGACGCGCGAACGGTAAAAACAAAAATAAAATTATTCGCTCGCAGTGTTTTCGGTTGTATTGAAATCGTCCGAAATGACGACATTGTTGAACATTTACGCGTAATTGAAAAAAAAAATAAAAATACTACTACTATTCGACAGCCTTGAATTTGCCGCGTTACGCGCCGTCGCGATCGACAGAAGAATATCATAAAACGCGTGCGCGCGTACACTGCCAAACGTCGGTAACGCGCTTTGTGCGTTTATGTGTGTGTGTGTTTGAGATAATCGTCGTCGCATTGGGCGTGTTTTTTATTTTTTATTTTTTTAACTTCATTTCGCGATGATAATATGCGAACGAGCGCGCGCATTACAATATTTTTTATACGCGTACACGGGTTTATATTATATCTTGTAGGCCAACTCGTTCCGACGAGTGTGTTCTCTCTATTTGGCCTTCACCCTCAAGGTGAAGTTTACAGAACGACGTTATAATAATAATAATAATAATAATAATAATAATAACGATAATACGCGCGCGAACGATATATACGAGTATATACTCGTATGTATAATTTTTTTTTCCTCGTTTGTTGTCTTTTTCTTTTAATTTTTTTTTTTTTGCATAACACTCGCGTGCAACCTAACCACACCGTATCGTAACAACGACATATTATATAACGGCTGACGCGCGTGCAATAATTATATTATGCGTCGTCAATAATACAATAATATGTAATACACGCAATTGAATAATAATAATAATAATAAAAAATAATAATAATAGCAATTTGCTACGCGACATTTCGGATTAGCTAAAGTTCGGCGGTCAAAACGAGCAGGCAAAAGACGTGCGTTTTTTTTTTTTTTTTTTTTTTGGTGGGTGAGGGAGACGCGATTTCAGGAATATTTTTTTATTATCCCTCCGTTTTCCACGTCGTTGAACCAGATTGTGTGTATATATGTGCTAATGACGTTTCTGTATAGATAAATCGTATAAAGATATTTACGGATCGGCGAGCTGTGGCGAGTAGAGGAAAAATCGAAATTTTATAATAATAATAATAATATCGTATTAAAGACATAGGTCAATTCGAATTATACAAATTGAAAATCGTACACGGGGGGGGGGGTTTTTTAAAAAACATTTTATGACAAATTCGTGTTACCTACTTATAAATATAAGTATACGCTTCCTTAATAATTTAAATAAATTCCCGCACGGAACCCGCAAAAAAAAAAAAATAAATAAATAATAATTTTCAATTTAAAATCATTTACCCGAGACTTTACAATGAAATCATTTGCGTTTAGTATTCATATATGTGGCAAAACTTCCGATTTTCACTCTTCTTCTCATACACGATATATGCCGACAACTAAATGTCAGAAATAATAATAATAATAATAATAATAATAATAATAACCTATTAAAATTACTATGTTTATTATAACGCTTTGTATTTAAAAAAAAAAAAAATTACCTATAAAATATAAATTTAAATAACAAATTATAAATACGGAATATTTAATGTATTACTCGCATTAATGTTTTTTTTTTTTTAAATAACGTTTATGCGTGTGGATATCGTTTAATAATTTAATATCGATGGGGGGGGGGGGAAACAAAATGTTTAAAAACGTCACCGCATAAATTTCGATCGTGTCTTATGAGTGTAATATGTAACACGAATGTAGTGGATTTTATACCGTATGCATCGGTGTGTAGTGTACATTTATTGAAAATAATACGGAAAAAATTATTAGAGCGTTTTCTGAAAATACATAACGAAATTTGAAATTATCGAAAATTAATTCGCCGTGTATTCTGTTAACGCGCAAATAAAAAAAAAAAACAATATTGCACGCGGCGAAGGCTTTGGTGAAGTCAAAAAAAAAAAAGAACAAAAAATTTCATTACATGCCTTAGTATGACATTTATATATATATATATATATATTTTTTTTTTACACGAATTTATGTAAACACATTTTTTTTGCGCGTACAAAAGCTCTTCGAATACGTATTTATTTTATTATTTTTGTTTTTTTAACGGATTAAAATAGAAACAATATTATTTTGCTAGTATATTTTCTAACGTATAGGGTGAATTTTTTTTCGTATTGGTATAGTGAAAAGAGAAAAATCAAAATGTTTATACTAAATAAAAGTTTTGTACAGAAATCTCGGAGGGAGGGGGGAATTTTTAAAAATCGTTTTTTTTCCTCTTCTTCTTCTTCTTCTTCTTCGCAGGCCTCGGTTGCGGCGAATCTTTAACAACAATCAGTTCATTGAAATCTATAATAAGAAACTTCTTGTTCTAACGACATATACGCCATTACGCTTGTAAGTTATAAAGGCCACCGTTCTCAATGACCCGATAAATAACATAAATTCAAATACCGTATAAGCCGCGTTATAAGCACGCCGAAATTGTCTTATTATCTCGTTATTTAGATTTTTGAAAATAAGAAAAAAAAAAAAAACGTTTAATCTCGCAAAATATGAAAACTCCCAGCGGCAACGGCAAACGCGCGGCGATCTGCCGGGCAGCTGTTTCGTTTGTTTATTGGCAACAGCGCGCGCGACACTCTTTTTAGTTTTCGCGCATTACGTCCGAGAACGCGAGAAATAATATAAGAAAAAAAAGGCCGTCTTTAACGCGAGACGAGACAGTGAAATTTTTCAATTATTATTATTATTATTATTATTTTATCGTTACTCGTCGAGACGTGCGTCGTTATATAATAACCGCGTACAAGGTCTGATTGCTGCTGCTAGTTGCGTCTGTCGAAAAGGTCAATATTTACACGCGTTATTACGTTATATCGCGGCGCGTTATGCAATCGCTCACGCATGATTATTCTGTTACGCGCGTTATTAATAATATAATATAAAAATAATTTAACGTGTATTATCGTTTTATTCGTCTGGATCGCGTAAATAAATGTACCAGTGGAAAACGAAAGAAATTTAACATAAAAAAAAAAAAAAAATTACGTAATACACCCGACCGTTAGATAATATCGCCGTTCTTGAAAAAAAAAAAATTTACGACATAGGAATGAATTAAATAAAAATCTTGAAATTAAGTACGTATCGCCGCGAAGGCCGTCAACGTGTTTTTTTTTTTTTTTTTGTTAATAGAAAATTTACAATTCGCATACAGTTCAACGCTACGAGGTAAATGCGCTTGAAACGAATATACAATTACACGCGAACGACGTGATTCCGAGGGAAGAGATCACAACAACACTCTCTCGTTTCCTCAATTGGTATTTTATTAAAAATGCGTACGATTAGCCGGTAATTTTATACGTATACAGTACGTGTCACGTTATTTTTCGTAGGGTTTTTCAGGTAGGCCGTTTTTTTTTTTACGAAGGGATTTGCGTGCGAGTTGTGCTGATCATGAAATCGTTTTGTTGCAGCGGAGACGTTTCGGGACGGAAACGATCATGCGCAAACGTAACTACGTAAATGATATAACAATATTTTATAAAAATTACGATGTCAAAGATTGATCGTTACATATTGATAAAACGAACTACGCGATGGTTTATAGTTGTTTGTCAATCGGTCACCACATTTACCGTTTTCCAATCAAGATGGATATTGTCATGTCAGATCAGTGCGTTTAATAAGCTGTTAATGTAATAACGGTTTCCACCAAACAGCACCGATCGATAACCGTCACAGTGCGATAACGGAAAAGGTTTTCATTTCTTCTGTAAAACGTTAATTTCACTGTTTCGATTATTATTTATTTACCGGCGTAATAAATACGTGAACCAAGTCGTCGAATATGATTAACGTAATAATTAAGTAAAATTTATTACCATATTTTTTCATAATTACATTCGTGGTTATTTTTTTTTCAATTAAGATTGTCATTTTTCATAACACCCTTGAAAATTCCTGCCCACGCCACCGTGTACCTCTATGATGATAACAATAATAATCGGTCGAAAAGAGTTATGTCCCCGACAATTTTGATTCGATTCGATCACCGCGTGCCAGTAGTTGTTATAGTTGCACACCGCGGGCTTATATCATAGCTGTCGATTTTTCGCGATCCGGAGAACAGCGAAATATTATTATTATTATTATTCTTGAGCGAGATAAAATAAATACCGTCATTCTCCGGAATAATTTTCTCGCACATTTTCTCGATAATTAATAATATCCGCGCGTTTATTTTATACGTTTATACCGCTCACACAAGACGGAAACGTTCGTGAAATTTGTTTTTTTTTTGGATACGCGCGTTTCACTTTTTCGCACAAACGCAAATCGGATTTTTCACAATAAACGCGTATAACACAGAAAGAAATAAAAAAAAGTGAGACCGCTTAACAGCGGGAGGCCGGTCTGAGCCCTGCAACGTCGTCGTCGCCTTGAACTCGCCGGTAACGGCGTTATGTAATAACGCGCGAATAACGATTTCCGCCGAACTCTCCGACCCGAAAACGCATAAATCACACAATGGGTTTTGATCCCGCGTGAATGCGGTGTGTGTGTGTGTGTGGTCGTCACCGCTCACGGTCTGCGTGTAACACCGCCACTTGTTTTCATAATTCGCCGCGGTCACGACGATTTTCCAATAACGCTGCGGCGGCGACACGGTCTCACCTAACAACGCCCCGTTGTTTGTTACACAAAAACCGGTCACATCGCAAGACGTGTACCTACCGTTTCCTAAAACCCTGCACACGGATATTTTACTGCGTGTAATCACCCCAACGCGGATTTATTATTATTACATATTATTATTATTATTATTATTATTATTATTATTATTATTATTATTATTATTATTATTATTATTATTATTATTAGAAAAATAAACGCGACATTATTATATTTTTTTTTTTTTGCTTTTTCTCGTTTTACCACCGCGTGTATTAATAATAATAATAATAATCCGACGATTTTCTTTTCTTTTCTAACGAATTCGTCGCGCGCCACCGGACGAACACGAGCGAATGATATTTTTTCTTTTCGTAATGTTTTTTTTTTTTATCCCGACTTTTGTCGTCGTGTTTAACCCCCTACACACACACACACAAACGCGCGAATTTCGAACGATTCTCCCGAATTACTATTACTGGGGATATTGAAAAAATATCTACGAGAGAAAATCGTTTTCAATTTTAATATTTTACGTGCGAATTAAACGACAAAAAAGAAAAGCGTTTGTCTGCAATAGACTACTCAAATCGTGTCCCACGAAGAGTATATGGCGTTTGTTTTTTTTTTCGTAATAAAAAAAGCGCGAACGGAACGAGAGGACTCTTCCGTCTCATAAGTGGAGTATACGTATACGGTCGTTAAACGGACCGGTAAGAAGAGAAAATACTTTTATATATAATATATATAAACGAGCGAAAATCGATTTAAAATCCGTTGGAAATTTCGTGTTTGCCACCAGTAAGTTAACACGCCGAAACAATAGTTCGCGTTGAAATTTACATTATGCGGCGGAGATAAAAAAAAAAAAAAAAAAACACCACCGTCGCTCGTTTCTGTCTTTTTCACCAATAACCGTTATTGGGCGTTTTATACACGAACACGATAGATAACCAATGATGAAGTTATATTGTACGCGATACGATTTTTCGATAAGGATTACGAAATAAATCTCGGTTATCGCGAACGCGGCGAAACGTTCATTTATGAATAATAATTTTTCGATCGAATAATTCGGTATAAGAAAAAAAAAAAAAAAAAAAAAATTTGCGAAATAATCGTACGCAAATGACGAATTTCTTTTTTCATTACGTTTCCGTCGTACAGCGTTTTCACGAGAATACGAGCGGTTTTTTCCCCTCTGTTTATACAAAACGAAACGGTAAAAACGAAAAAAAAAAAAAGAGTCGTTTACGCGCAACGTGTACTGTCGTCTGAAAACGTAACATCTCCTCTGTATCTCCTCTGTGCGTGGTGACGCGTTTAGTCGATGCGCAAAACAAATCTTTTTCTCTTCGCTGCCGCACGATTTCGGAATTTTCGATATTTTTCAAAACCACATCGTTCCGTAATTACGGACGTTTTTTTTTTTTTTTTTCAAAAACACGTATATTCGACAGAATACGATTTTCAACGTGAGACGATTTGACAACGCCAAACGTCACCGTAACACGGTCTCGTGTCCAAACGGTTCCATATTTTATCGCGTGAATTCACTGTTTTTCGGTTTCGTCCTTTCGATCGATTGTTTTAGCTCGTTAGAAATGAATTCGCGCGGAGAGACGACGACACACGGCTCCGCTAATTCCCCGCCACACATTTCGATCGCCTTATACAATAATAACAGCGGAATAATATAACGCCGCGTCGTCGCGCCGCATAGGTGTAACGCGGGCGCGAGTGTTCTATTTTTGGTACGCGACAAAGACATATTTGAAGCGAGCGAGCGTGCGCGCGCGCGCGCGTGACACGTTTAAGGCCGCCGCCGGTTAGAGATCGCTTCGTTATAAAATATAACGTCAAAAACGGTTTTTCTAATAAACGCGGCGCGGCGTTCAACAAACTCCCCCGTCCGTACGGCGATCGCACAAACACACTCGTGTAACGTTCCGCGAACACGCTTTTTTTAAATAATAATTATTATTATTTTGAAAAAAAGTATTCCGAACACTCGAATACGTCGAAATGATGATAATAACTCCGGTGCGCGCGAAATGTCGCGTGAGACGGAACGAAAACACCGCCGGTGATAAAATCACACTATACGGTATATATATATTACACGTATTAGCGAAAAGTAGTAAACTCCCCCCCACACACGCGCACGCAGTTTTCGCGTCGTACTGTACTGTTGCGACGGCGGCGTATACAAACGGATTATATGTTTTTTAAAACGTAATACGATTCGTCGTCGTCGTCGTCGGTTCGTACACGCCGTGACCATTAAAAAAAAAAAAAAAACAATAATAATAATAAATAAAATACGATATAATATATAATAAAAATTGGCCGCCGACAAAAATAAAAAAAAACAAACGCCGCGTTAAAAAGAAAGAAAAAAAAAAAACGGCGCGAGAGTGACGTACACCCGCCGCTGTCCGTCAACGGGTTTTTGTTTCGGCTTTGCCCTCGAGCGAAACGACCCGCGGACGGACACGACACACGGTGTACGCCGCGTCGTTACGTATACTCCGTCCGCGCCACTGATTTTACCGTTGTCGATGAGACTCCTCTCTCTGCACGCGCAACGCTACGGGCAGTTTTTTTTTTTCATTAAAAGAAAAATATCTCCTCGTCGGCAAATCGTTCGAGTCGAAAAACCCCACATTTTTTTTTCCCATAATGAAAACGCGATTGTTTTCACGAGCGTGTGTACCAAAAAAAAAAAAAAACCGAGAAAAATATTCTCTGCATCACACGAACCACGCTCCTATTATGATGTTAATTTCGGACGCGTATTTATTTTACACTGTTGTTCGACGACGTACGTGCGCGTCGTCATCGTAAACAACGGCGAATAATATGTGTTTACCGATTGTTTTTCTAATAATAATGTATTCGAAAAAATTCGTACTTGGCGAGAATTGCGAAAAAAAAAAACGACACCGTTCGTAGGAATTAGTGGGTACGCGCGTGTTGTAGAGAAACAGAGTCTAGAGAGAGAGAGAGAAAAGAAACGGTCGTAACTCGAAACCGAATAAAACTCTTTTCTCGTTTATTAAAAAAAAACGTACTTTTATAAACGGCGAAAATCCGTTTTCGAGAATTACTGATTTTCTCGTTGTCTGCGCGCGTTAAATCGACAGAACCACGACTATACCAAAAATATAAATGTTTAAAAAATTCGTCGAAACCGGTTCGGTTAACCGTTATGCGCGCGTGTAACGCGAATGGGACATTTTTATTTCTCGAATTCGCCGTTTGTACGGGGTTTTTCTTTTCCTTTAAAAAATATTGTCGTAATTCGCATATCTCTATTTATTCTCTATAACACTCGTAACGATTTATATTATTTATCCGTCGTTTTCCGCCAAAAAAAAAATCAGCGATTGTCTTCGGGGCGTATCGTATATCGTTTTGCTTCTTTTCATACATCTCAAACCCGTACGGCGAAAGAAGCGATCATTTCAGGGACGATTTTTATGGGAATTATAATATAATACGACGGTGGTCGTGTGACAAACCGTCCGGCGAACGAGTGACATAAATAATTATTTCTGCGTGTGTGTTTCGTACAAGAAACGTCGTGCGCCTGTAAATCGATGCGTAAACGGTTCGGGTATTTAATAAAATGCGTAGAAAGAAATACTTCCGCCGACGTCGTCGCAACGCGAATTCCACCATAACGGAAATTAATCGAAGGGGAGACAAGAAAAAAAGAAGCGTTTAAACGACAAATACACGTTTATAACACGTTACTATAACGCATATTACAGTGTTACGTTTATAATTCGCGGGCGATTCGTTGCGGGCAACGAAAAAAAAAAATAAAAGAAGAAAAATTGTGTCCGTATTCGCGGCTCGGTAACGTTTAAGAAACAAAACGCTGCAGATTTTTTTTTTTCACTACTCCTCCTCCTACCTCGTGCTCCTCGGCAACCTTGAACTATAATAATTGCGTTATGACAAAAAAAAAATATATATATATAATAATAAGTACGATGAACCCGTCGTATTACATTATATTATTATTATATATATATATATTTCCACCGAACGCCTCTATATATATATATTTGTTGGGCGTGTGTATAGGATGACGTGCCGTAATATATTGGGTACGCATATTTGTTGTATATATAAAAAAAAAAACTAAATTATGAATACGGGAAAAAAGAAATTCGAAACATTTTTTCCAAATCGCACCCACAGCGGTATAAAAATATTATACGATAAAATTTTAAAAGTTTTTTCCTTGTCTCGATAACTTTTCAAAAATAACGCGCGCGCGATTTCCAGACGGTTTTTTCTACGGTAATGGTATTATGTACATTTTCGCCGAATCGGGAAGAAAGAGACAAATAAGCGAGCGAAAAGAAAAAAAAAAAATTTCATGCGCTTTATAATAAAACTATGTCGTACGGGTACAACGCGATATATATAACAAAAAAAAAAAAAAAAAACAGTTTTCGAAACGAAGAAATGTCGTTTAAATAATTTTTTTATTTTCGAAATTTCTTATAAAACAACGTTGACAATAAATAATTCCGTTTCATTTCTTCCCCTCGCGTAATATTCCGACTTTTTGGCCTGTTGTGCCCACCGGGTTTCAGCGTGCGCGCGCGATCCATATTACGCGGCCGAAGGGTTTTCGGTGTTGAAAAAAAAAACAACAAAAACGACAAGATGCTAATACTAAGTTTCACAGTGTGCATAGGTTACTAACATCTCGCGTTTACATACACAGGTCCGTCGGTTACGTTACGAATTCTCATAAAACAAAAAAAAAATCTCTTCCCTATTCGATATAATTTCGCGCGACGAAACGATTCGGCGCGCGCGTGGAGATTTCAATGCTGGAGACGGCCGACGGTTCTGCAGGGACCCGTTTTTCCGAGTTACGGAGACGACGACGGTGTCGTCGAGTGGAAAATTACGAGTGGTAAATAATAATAATAATAATAATAATAAAATAATTCGTATATTTTCGCGGACAACGTAAACGTTGTAATAAAAAAATTAATAAACAATTTTCTTTTTTTTTCTTCAAATATATATATATATATACTCACTATCGGCGCGTGGTGTACCGCCCCGAGCAGTGGTTCGGTCGGTGCGCGTCCGATTCAGAACGGGTGTGCACGGCGTTCAGACGACGGCGGCGACGGATTGTTGCGTATCCATAATTGAAATCACCGCGAACGAAAGAAATGAAAAACGAAAAACCGCGGAGAACGAGAAAAATCGTTTTTCGCCGGTCTCTCTCTCTCGCGCGCGTGAAAACACCAAACGACGAATTACAAGGAAACAAAAAAAATAAATAATAATAATTCTTCAACGGACGGTTTGTTGTGCGGCGGAACGCGGTCGAACGACTGACGACGAGCGTGCGCGGGCGCGCGTGTGTGTGCGCGTCTTTCTAAATACGCGTATTGGCGGGGCACTGCGGAACACGTTACACACACACACACACACAGCAGAGTTGACGGGCGAACGCGACGTAGTCGACTGCCGGCGGTACTCGCGCGCGCGTTTACACCGTGTCGCGCGCGTCGTATAATACACGGCGGCGGCGGCGACGGCGTTTATACCGTAATAACGACGTATTATTGTATATTGTAGCGATTGTCGAAACGCCGCCGCTGTGGCCGTTTTAGTGGCGGTTAGCGGTGGTGGCAGTGTTGTTTGGGGGGCGGGGGGGGGAGAGGGAGAGGGCCAACCGACGGGCCACTGTGGCCGCCGTCCGCGTCGTCCCCACCCCATACCAACGACGACGTATAGACGGAAACGAGCGCGCTGTATGCTGCTACTGCTACTGTTCTGCTGCTGCTGCTGCTGTTACGACGTGCCGCATAATACGAACGCTTATTATTATCGCCCTCTCCCCCACACGCATCCACCGCAGCCGTCGTCGATTTAGGGGGCTCGGTACAATGTTTACGGTGTTTAGGGGGCGGGGGGGTGTAGCGGGTTTAAAACCACCACCACCCCCGTCGTGATAAAAAAAAAATTTGTAAACGTTTTGTTTTGTTTTTTTTTTTCAAATCTTAACTGACGTCGAATTACGCGCGCGCACTTTATCGTTCATTGCGTTTCGGATTTGAATTTTTTTTTCTCTTTTACACTTCGGCAATATTAGGAAGGAGACGTGAGAGTTTTTAACAAAACGATTTTTTTTTTGTAAAATTCGAATAGAATTCGATTTTTTCTTTTGTGTTTAGACATTTTCGAATTTTTTAAATTCTACAACGCTTGTGCTTTCGGAAACGAAACATTGCTCGGTGGTACGTTTTCTTGAAGAAGACCTTTTTTAATAGAATTTTTCAAATTCTTTATGGACAGACCAATAGTTCGGGAAACATGGCCAATTATTATTAAGGGGAAAGAAAAAAATCACGGTTTTTTTTTTTGAGAAAAATACAAAAATTGACGTTTCTGTCTTATATTCGGAAATCGGATTATTTAGTCAAAAGGAATCTCTTTTTTTTTTTTGTAACGTTTGCGATGTTCGATAAACCCCTGACATTTGTACGCTTCATCACGAATCAAACACGTGTATGCTACTATTTACACTATAATCTGGTAGATGAAAGCGTGACCCAACGAATAATAATATTATTATATCAATTGTAATATGATATTATTATAATATTAACTGGAATAAAAATATAAAATATATACTCATATACAAAAATTATGATTTCAGATTTAAACTGGCCGACCCAAATTCGATTTCTCAGATTAAGTTATAACAATTTATGGAATTTCTTCGATATATTAATACAATATCGGAATGCTTTTAAAAACGCGTGTCCGAAACACCGTATAAATGATGTGGAAACACAATATACTCATATATATATATATATATATATATAAATTTGTCATTGAAAATAATATGACAACGTTTTGTAACAAAGGATTTCTTATTAGAATAACATATACAAATATAGAAATAAAGATTCGCGGAATATAATAATAATAATTGTTACTAAATTCGATTCCGGTCTCTCGTTGTATAAAAAAAAAACCCATTTCTTGCAAACTCCGGCTAATTATTATTAATAATAATAATAATAATAATAATAATAATAATAATAATAAAAACAATAATACTGCAGACTCTTAATTAAGCAATCCGCTAGATTACATATTATTATAATACAGTAACCTCCATCCACGGTCCGTCTAGCGATCCTATAGCTGTGTGATTATTATTATTATTATTATATTTATACACACTCTTAAGTGTAGCGACAAATAATCGACTGTGCAATGTATTTAAGGACGCGTAGTGTACGTACGCGATTTCTTACCGAAATATTATTTGCAGCTATTAGTAATTCATCAAGGTCAGACATTCGAGAGAGGAGCGTTCGTTGCCCGACCGAATCTACACCGGTACATAATACCGGTCGGTATAATAACTGACGAAATCAAGAGAGGAAAACAAAAATGTTAATACGATATAATAATAATAATAATAATAATAATTCGTTGTTTTACAAAACAATTCGTATAATAATGATTTACACGCACCAGCTATTCCGCGAACTATTGTTCGGTAGTAACAGAATCATCGAATACGCGAGATGACGTATTTTTATCATTTTTCTGGTTCCACACTCCAGTTAGTTTACCTACACCTACTTAATTATGAATAATAAATCCTATTGAAATACTCAACACAAATTAACCTTTGAATTATTTCAATATAAGAGTGTATTAAAACTGTATAATATATATAGTCAATGTAATTTATATTACAATATTTCAACTGTACGGTCACAACGGTGTTTTTTTTATAAAATGTGTTCACAATTTGATGAAGATAAAGTAGTGGCGCACAGAGGTTTTACAACAGCACATGCAGTGAGATGAACACGTTGTACTGGTCCAATAAATCTGTACCCAAAACCGTTATAATTACTTTTATTATTTTCCATTACTTATCAGACTAAGAATTAAGAAACGTATTCGTACAGGCAAGACTAACAATTATTAAATTTCATATTTTTATTAATAACGATCAATAGCAATCCACTATATATATAATTTCTCGTTTCAAACACTAAAAGTGTTTATTTTTTGATTCTGTGGTGGGGTCCGGTGTTCTTGGATCCCCCTTCCCCTCGTATTGGATGAAAATCATTTCGCGTTACTATTGTACTGCTATGGACGATTAAAAAGACTTCACAGCCTCCCCGCAGGTGGTCGCGGATCACTGGTTCTAAGAACCGCTGATATTATAAAATGCTTATTATAAAGTACTCCTCCGTCGCGAATCCAATTTATAAACGCGGACTGCTCGCTGCAACGTAACTCAGACGTTTTCGACTCAGGATAATGCGCATATTTATAATGCGCAAAAGAAAAAAAACCGACTTGTCGCGCGAAACGCGTTCTCGGGGTCAAAACCTTATATATATGTATATAAATAAATAAATAAATATATGTATAATATATACGTTGTACTAAACACGTTTTTATTATTATTATTATTTTTTTTTTTTATGACTGTTTATCAAACAAACACACAGCGCACGTATATTACATATACAATATGACGTCGTCGTATCCGCAATCATCCGAATCTGCGGGACTGGATCTTTCGATAAATTATAATTATTATGCGGAATTGACGTTTATTTACGTAACGCAATGGTATATTTTAAAATAAAATCTATAGAATGTTGTACAAATGAACATTGTACAGCGTACAATACATATATATATATTGCGAATGACGGCCGACCACGTGACTCCGGTGATTTTTAATAAAGCCGTGGTTAGGTCATACGGAACGCCGCATTAAATCCACCGATCTTTCGCGTCCGATTTTCAAAAATAAAAAAAGTTTAAGTTTCCCAATTTTCTAACTCGTTGCATACGAGCAAATTGTAAACGCGATAACGTTTTGGCTCGCACGTTAACGTATATTCGAACGTCCATCGCGCACAGACTTTAAAACCGAGTCTGATTGACCGTGGGAAATAATATCACGGCGGATTATTATCAATCCGCATAGAGTGACACTGATTGAAGAATCGGATGTCGTGTTACAAGGAGTGTTACCGATCCGAACGATAACGAAGAAATTTTAGGCGCGGTTTAAGAAAATGATATTAAAAATTTCGGATTCTGGAGAGACGACGTTATACCTATTGATTGTCGTGTATTGTGAGCTATCGCAAGAGAGTTTTTGATAGCTTTTCCATTATAATATTTAGTCCGTTTTTAAGGTCATTTCTATCGGAATGAAAAATACATTAAAAATCATATAGGGGAAAAAAAATGCTCATTTCCGTCGAACGTTACAACAACAAATATAAACGTTAAAACAAAATCGCGCTTTACCATTGTACATTACGAAATTAGAGTTTATAATGCGAGCCGAAATTCGTGATGTATAATATGCATACTACTGGTGTAGATGTTGTGTGGTTTGTATTGAGGTGCATAACTTATGAATTATAGACGATTCGCGTTGAAATAACGACACGTTATTATAATACACTCAGGTTGATTTTTTTCCCCCACTCGTACAGATCGAGGATTTTTAAGTACATTTGAATTCAATAATAATAATAAAATTAATAGTGTCCGTTGCTCGTAAAATTACACGTGTATGGCTGTTTCCTGTTCTCGATTCATGCGTGTCGAACGCACACGTGTAAGTATATAAAAATATTTTTGATGCATATAAATATATTGTATTCCGTCGTAATTTTTGACCTATCAGAACGTATACATTCCGGTTTATATATTCAAATCTAGAGGAAGAGAATGAGGAGGTGATAATTTAAATATTAATACGAACAGTAATGGTTTTATTTTCGTGCGCCTTCGAACGTTCCGAGGTAGACATTCAAATTTCATTTCGTCGTCATTCTCCAATTTCAAACACAGATTGGCACGTGCTTGGTCGGCCGAAAACTGAGTTGATTCATTCAACGTAACTCGTAACAATGAGTTGCTAGACTATATTACAGATACAGGAAAAACGTCACGTTCAGAACGTAATTGATGACGTTCCGGTGTTAAAATTTCATAGTTCATCAAAATTACGAGAATAAAAATTTGTATAAAAAAATTTAAATAGTCGAAAATCAATCGGATTATTAAAAAAAACACGTATGTACGCGTAATACCGGTAAAAAATCCAATGCTTTTCCGGGAGCAATATATCGCAATAATTACACAACACAAAATACGTTGTGTGCGATGATTTCGGTTGTTTCTCGGATGTACCGAAAATAATTTTACTCGTGCATATTTTTTTGGATAGTTTTCCTCCAGCGAGATAATTGCCGAAGACGTAATCGAAAAAATGAATTTGTCGCCCGAGAACACGTGTATAATTCTGGTACGTGTGGTAAAAATCGGTGTAACCGATTCTGTCACGCGTACAAGTGTTCATTGTAGATAAAGACAAATAATAAAAAAATAAACAGGCACGCATCAGTACAAAACCAATACAACCTTCGCTTCGCACAGAATCTATATAACCCACATACTATGAGATTAAATCATTGTCGTCGTCTCGCGGTAAGTGAATTTTCAACGCCGACGTTTTCTCATCATATATATATATATTATGTAATAAACGAAACTGCTCGCGATAAAATCGAATAAATTTAATCGTAACAAAAAAAAAAAATAAATTATTATTTTTTGTTATAAAAAAAAATCTCTCCAAGAGTTCTTCGATCGAATTCCGTACAGTTTTTCGTTTAGGAAAAAAAAAAAAATCCCGAATTACGAATACACACACAACCAGTGCGGCTTAACCACAAATTTAGACCTCGAGAACGGCATCCACTCTTAGCCCCTCGTCTGTTTATTGTCAACAAAACTCGTCGTTTCATTTTACACAATTCAAGTCCTATTCTATCACATTCGTATTATTATTATTATCATCACCAAATTTTGCTTTTTTTACACTGCGTATTACAGTATGACGTGAATTTAAAAAAAAAAATTTAATTTTTATACTTGCAAATTGTATTTACCAAGGCCTTTCGAGTCCAAGCCTCCACACACAATTACCGCACTCAAGACTATTCATTTAGAAGAATCGCGTTGTAAATGGACTCCGCATTAAAGGTGAGGTACGAGTGTTCAAAATTGCAGTGTACATTATCGTCCGCGATTTCGCGTCCCACAACATTAGGATGGAATTTCGAACACTATTATTTCTTAAAGGAAAAAACAGAAACGAACTGTTTAAGTATAAGATAAAAATTTCTAGGCGTTGAAGTCAACGGTAAATGTTGATGAACTCGCGTGCATATAATAAAATCATACAATAAAGGGCATTGTGTAACGTAATATTTATTAATTATTATAATATCGCATTAATTTATTTATAACACGATTTTTTAAATTTTCAAAGAAAAAAAAAGCACATGTTTATTATACGAGTAGTTTTTTTTCTTCTTTTTAATCGTTTTAAAGGAATTATTGCGCTTTTCTCAATACTCCAAAGACTTCTCGTGTCCCTACGGTCGCGACCGTGTCATGTCGTTTACGTCATCCGACGACAACGATAAATAGTGTTGTTGATTTTACACAGCTGAAATCGCGGAAAAAAACGCGATTTTTCGATATACAAATTCATTTTCTCTCCTCTTGTGTTATGGTAATTCAAACGAACGTATTATTATTATAATTATAATTTCTGAATAGCTAATGTCGTCCGCGGAAAGCCGTTGACGTAATACGCATTAATGCGTTTATGTAAATGCGTTATACGATACCGTTGTTGTTTTAATGTAAATAAAATATTTATACAACGCGATTACAAAAATGCTGCGAACGAATTATTATTTATAATATTTCATCGCGTAACATAAGCGTATAACAGTGCGGAGCGATTTTTTTTTTTTCTTCTCTTTTTCGTTTATCGCGAGCCAACTCGCTGCAGCGTATATCTCGGAGAAAACGTAACAATAATTATTGTTATATACCTTCTACATTTCATTCGCTGGCATTCCGTTGGTTTTCACGCGACTCAAACGTTCTTTTGCACGTCGAATTACAGATTTTTAAACCTGTGCGCGTTCAATATTGTAAATTATAACATGAAATTTTATTTTGGTATTGTCGATTTTGAATACGTCGTTTGAGGCGATGTTATACAGTTATATGTATTTTGTTTTTTCGAATTCGTTTTTATACCCGATTCATCGCATTTTATATATGGTCTTTATTATTATTTTTATTTTCCATGTAAAGTTATTAATATTCGACTATTATTTAGTAATTGTTATTTGTTTGAAATGTAAAAAAAAAAAATCAATACGAACGTTATTGATGAAAAAAATAGAGAACAACCGACGAAGCATTTACCGAATATGTACAAGACCATAAAAATTCAAATAATGGGACCGTCCCGTTAAGCTTCAATAATGCTTAAATTTCTTTAAAACAGATGGCTTTTTCTTCGAAATCTATTGCGTGTTCATTTCATTTTTGAACTGTTTAAATTTTTCTCTTATTATACACTTAAATGTGAAAAAAAAGAACTTTGTACGCCTCGATTTCCGTAGAAATACTGCAACATTTTATTATAACGAATCATATGAATATCTCTTTTTTTTTTTTGTTCTAAAAGTGTTGCGGCGTCGTTAATAATATCTGTATAAACATTTCGTTAAATATACGTAATTACATTTTTGTTTTACACAATAAAGAGATTGCAGAAAAAAAAATAAATAAAAATTATTACTCGTCATTAAGAAACTAAAATCAACACTTTATAGATTATACTTTCTAATCCAAAATATTATTTTATAGATGAAAAAAAAATGAATAAATAGAAGAAATTTAAGTGATAACCGCACCGACCTACTACTTTATTCACTTCGGACAACTACAGCGACCAATCGCGGGATTTTCAAATGCTTTGCCCGGTCTGTCATTAAATTCGTACAATAGTTTACTACTAGTGTGCCAAGGATGGTTTTAAAAGGAGACATGAAGAATTAAAAATAATAATCATGACGGATTTAGTAATCGTATTATATTTGTATAATATTATTAAATACGTATGATTTCTTATATAAATTACATTGTGTGGCAACACGTGAAAATAAAAAAAAAAATATCACGCGTAGACCTATACGCGAGCTTTTACGGAGGTCGAATATATTGGGAGTTTCGTTAATATTACAGTCGGTTTTACAGCGAACGTACAATTTAGAGTTGTTTTTCTTCTCTGAAAAGAATGTTCAACAAAAAAAAAAATAATATTAATACGGACCTAATACAACAATATCGTCAGTAGTTAATGCCGAGTTAATCTCGAGTACTTACGTAATAAAATTGTTTTTTTTTAATAATACTCTTATGAAATCGCAAAAACGAAATCAATATGGCAGTTATCATGGAAATTTAATTATAAGTTATGTTAATCCGCATAACAATTTATAGGAGTCGAATGACGATAACTCTCAAAACGCGTTATTAAATCGTTCATAACGAAAACATCTAATAATAGATTAATATTTTCGTTCGCCTTTTTTAATTTTTTTAAATAAATAAACAAATGAATGTGATACTATGCAGTGTAAACACAAGTATTAATCATTTTGACATTCGTTTAACCGCTGTTATCCGATCTAAATGTGTACGAGTTTGTATAGAGTCAAATTAATTATTATTATTATTATTATTATTATTGATTCATAGTAATTTAAAAAAAAGAAAATATAAGTTGAATGTGACTTTTAATTATTTTCAATATGATAAAAAAATTAATTTGCCTAATACTGAATATCGTGCAAATATGTATAAAACGAGATACACAATATGTAACGGGGTTAAGTGAAAATATCTTAGTCAACGACTAATATAATTCGTTGACATAAAGTCAACTTGATGTTGACAGTTCAAAAAAAAAAGAAGGTATAATATAGTAAGTTAGAAGTTAAGTAAAATTAAAATAAAAAAAAAATAATAATCATAATATAATGTTAAATAACATAAAATTATAACATTTTATGCTCGGTTTCGCACGCTAGATGATGGACACTATTAAGTCATTGAGTTCCTGTGTATCGGATTTTGCAGGTTTTCGCTTATGAAAAACGATTTTAAATATTTGTTTATATATATATATTATATATAAAAAAAAAAAATTAATAACTAATTGTAATTAGAGTGCGGAATATTGTAATACGCACTAATAACGTAGAAAATACGCGTATGCACTAATTAACAATACAAACGTGTTTATGCACGAGTACGCGAGTAATTGAATTATTATGATTAAATATGAACGAAAACGTCCTATTTTATTAAATATTAAACGGTTATTAAGAATTCTTTTTTCTTTTTTTTTTGTTATTTACTGGTATTTTGGCGGACAGGAATTTCGCTGACAAAAAAAAAAAAATCGAATCATCCGAATAATAATAATGTTAATAATTAAACGAACAACGTCATGCACGTCGTAAATATAGTCTTGAAGAAAAAAGAACAATTTGTAATTAATTTTCGAGCAATTTACTGTAAGCGATCAGATTGATTTAAATTTTATCGTCAATTTATGAAGCTAAATTTCGTACGGAATTGTTTTTGAAAAAAAAAAAAAAGTTAAAATTTGCCATACACGATTTTTCGGTTTACTATTAGAGTACGGCCTATAGCCATATATATTTTTCGTACAGACAAAATATGTAAAAGCATATTTTATATATATACGACATTCCCCGGGTCGTCATTATCGTTCTAGTGTTTGTTTAGAAAACGATATTTTACAAATTAGCCGTGGTTTCGTCTAAAAGTGTGGGAAACGCTTTTACATGTATATATGTACTTAAAATAAGTGTACGAACTGCGCACTCGAGTATAAAATACACGTTGAAAAAATTACGTTCAATTAAACTCGCTTTAACATCGTATTTGTCTCCTCCGACAGCACGGAAAAACATTAAAAACGTGGAAATTTGATTTTTTTTTTCTATTTTTTATCACGATAAGAGTACAGCGTTATCGAATGAAGTTTTCGGGAAAAAAAAAATTGCCGAGAAATCGATCTTCTGAAACTAATTTTGGCAATATCCTAAAACACATTCGCGTTGTATTCATTCGTTAGATTTATTATAGTTCCGAGTGTTTTTTTTTCATTAAATATTCGTTAATCCGAAGAGATTAGATGAAAATAGTTAATATTTTTTTTTTTTTTTTTTACTTTAGGTACTCGACGATGTTTATAAAATATCCGCATTACAGTAGTTTTTAGTAACTAAAACGCGGTTAATGACGGTTACACTAAATAATATCCTGACTCGAGAATAATATTATTATTTGTTATTAAATGAAATATAAAATTTTGATATTAAAAATATGGATTTTATTCGAGTAACGGACAATGGAGAACGAAAGGGCCAGAGAAATTGATCTAAGTACGACGAAGGGTGTATGACATTTGCGTATTAATTGTTGTGTAATGTGAACGCAACGGCATTCAATAATTCAAATCGGAAGGCGTTTAAAAACAAGGATATTTTTTTTCGAGTTTTAACATCAGATGTTTTAATATCTGAATTCTGTCAAGACCACCAACTTTTCTAAGTACATACCGCATGGTGCGCTTTTATATTGTATTGCCGCATCATATTTTTTTTCCTGACAGGTTTTCCATTTAAACATATTGATTGTGGCGCATTATTAAAATGGGAGTGTTTATTTATTCATTTCCAAAGTATTGCGTCTTTCTGTGAACTGTTGTAATACTGTTTTCAGCATTCGAATCGGAAGAATCGTAGAAGAGGAGCTTTAGTGAATAGTAATAAAAAGAAAAAAATGAAGCCTTCTACAAAGAAATTTAATAAGGTCCGAGACCGAACGTTTGACATTTATTAAATACGTACTACACATTCCTAGTAGAATGAGCTCTTTACGTCCCCCCCCGAATTCGAACGCTTTAACGCAATTATCGAATAAAGCGTGCTCGGGATTACAAACTTTAAAAACGGTACTCACCGCGTCGAATTGTTAATTTATTTTGTTCCAAATTCCGAGACGACAATTAATACAATATATGTATACGTATCTATTTATTTTTTTATGTCCAATAAAAAATATTGAAGTATGCGACTATTATATAATAATATAATATTTAAACCGCGCCCGGCGATGATGAAATATCATCCGCGCCGTGTAATATTTAAATAATAATAATAATAATTGTCGTTACGCACAAGTATGTGTCGGGGGAAATTCTCTTCGTCTTTTTCCGACGGCATATCGACAAACACGTGCTCTATTTATGTAACGAACACACACATCGATAAAAAAAAGAACAACGTTTATAAACGATAAAACGGTTTTTTTTTTTTTTTAACACTTGACGAACGTGTGTACGCGTTTCATGCAAATGACGACTTAGCCGAGACGATAATTTATAATATATTACGTAATAATTTTTTTATTCGATCATATTATATCGATAACGGTGAATTGATCGAAACAGAAACGTATTGTGTTGTGAACACCGTATTATAAATATGGCGGCACCGTTCTATAAGTTTGTCGTTAAAATTCAGAGATGCTGGATTTATGCCGGAGAATCCGTCTCGCAGACAGTAAATCTTATACATACTCGTATATAAAAGAAAAACGTGACTGACTGACTGATGGATCAACGCACAGCTCAAACCACTGGACGGACCCAGATTCGACAAGTGTATAGAAAATTATACGATCCACGACGATTATAGACTCTCATCATCACTTATATCAATTGAAAAAACAAAAACAATTTTTCGCTTAGCAATTAACGCTAATTCGCGGTTTTGCAAATCACTGGTACACTGTACAGTCTGCAAGAAACCCATAATGTGTTAAAAATAAACCTAACCCAGCTCGCTGAACTCTTTCCTCGATTCGTGAACATTATTTTGTTAAAAACCGGAATGGATTTTTCATTGAAAAAGTTTAGCTGTCTCCGGGCGAAGAAAAACTATTACAAAACAGAATCAATTGATTTTCCTTCGTGATTCTTAGACGTTTAGACGTGTGGACAATCAAAATACGACGTACAATGCATGCCTATTTGCGAGTTCAATGGACGGTTAAATTATGTCAGTTATTTTAATAATCTTTTCAATATTCAATCAATACGATTGATATGCACGTGTATATATATTTTTTGTTTGCATCAAAGCATATTTTACGTATTTTTTAGTGTACAAATATTTCTTTTTTTTTCTAACGCAATTTTCGGTCCTTATTGTTGAGATTGAAAAAGTAAATCGGGGAGTTTTTTTTTTCTTGACATTTAAAAATCTAGCGTTGACTAGCGTTTATCATTCGTGTGTAGGTAAAATACAGAAAATCGACTTAATTTTTGGTGTATACGAGAATTTCGCTACACCCGTTCTTCGAAGGTGTTATAGCAATATTCCTATATTGATCCCGAATTAAACGTGTCGGTCAAACGATTTTCATAACGCAAAACGTTTAGGCGACGGGAATTCAAAAAATTTGTGTTTTAAAAAATATCGGCGGACGAAAACGTCGAAGCGGCCGATGATTTTGTACGGGCACGTCATAAAATACCGTTATGCGAACCGAGAATGGATTATTATCGTTTTAACATTTTTTTTTTTACTCAACAAACCCGACCACCTTCGAAATCGATACGATTTGTTATGTGATTATTTTCGTGGGCGCGCGCCGCGCGTTACGCGTCCTCTCGTCGACGATTGCTCAACCGCGCGATTTTGCCATTTCAAACACTATTACGGTGAACCGTGCACTGCCGCTGTTAATGCACATACGTAATTATTTACAATAAATGTACGCGTATTTAACACACACACACACAATCCGTAATATATTTTTATGTTCCGATGCCATTTTCTACGATATCGTGTATACACCAACTGTAAAATACGAAAAAAAATAAAATAGTATACCTACAATAATAATTGTTATTTTTATTATTATTATTATTATATACACGCCGTATTAACGCGTACCGACGACGTCTTAATATTCTATTCTATTATTAACATGTATATATATATAGTTTTTTTTTATATCGACACGCAGTTCGGTGAGTATTGGTAGTATACGGTGAACTACAATGTACAGAATAAAACTTGTAATATTGTTGTGCGTACTTTATTGGCTGTTTATCATCGGTTCTGCCTACGCGAGTTCGCACACGCGCGCCCGGGAGTCAGTAGGTTATATTTTTATAATAATATAAATTATTAATTATATATATATATATATATACACGCGTACAATGTTTTCTCGCCGCTTCGAACGTAGATTAATATATTATAATATTTCGTTTGTTTTATTCAAGGTTAGGCGAGTTAACGGTTTTTTTGTTTGTTTTTAAATTAGACAATATATATATATATATATATTTATAATCATTAAATGTATAATTTAAAAGTTGGTTTTGAAAAAAAAACGACTTGACCAGTGTAAATGTTAAGTTAATTTCTTTTTTTTTTTTTGAAATACGAATCTAAAATCTTATCTAAGAAAACTAATCCATCTTAGAAAACGAAGTGTAAAGAAGAAGAACTAATTAGAGTGGTTCAACTCATTTACCAAAAACCTGGAATCAATACTACATGTCTTATGAGTAAAAGAATCGAGTGGGCAGGCCACGTCTAGAGGTCGAACGGAATAATGAAGAAAGCATTTGAAGGGAAAGAAGTAGTGGACGGGAAGAGGAGACCAAGAGGCCGGTCTAGACAACATTGGTCAACGATGATCTAAATAAGTGCTCACAAGGAATAGCATCGAAACGGAGTCGGATGGAGAAATGTGTGCACCGAAAGTCCTTCAAAGACCGTAAAAACCGATGAAGAAGAAGTTAAAATGTTTTGATTATAAAAAAAAAATATATATATATATATCAAGACAGCTGCTAAGGTACTTACAGAACCTAAAATATATTATGTAAAGTAAAAACGCTAATGTATTAAATTTAGGTGCGTATGATAATATAGCACAAATTTCATATAGATAAAATTTAACGTGACTCGGGGATATTTTGTAAAGAGCGTATTAATTTTTGTTCAAAAATATGTAACTTTTCAAATTAAATGTCAATTAAATCAACGTAAATTTTTGACTTAATTTCAACTATTGATTCGTCAATGCACAGCATTGATTGTGCATACATATCTATATATATATATATAACTAGTTGATCCGACAGAAGTTGTACTGTCCGAATTGCGATGAATTTGTTTTTTGATCGTTTTGCGAATTTATTTAAAAACTATTTTACCGTCAGACGAAAACCATCTGCGTAGATTAAGTCGTACTCTACGAATCGAAATCAAATAGCATGATGATAGGACATTCTGAGATTAGTTACCGTTATCAATATAACTTTCCTAAATTTTCCAATTTTTCCGCAAGACTTTCCCCTAAATTGTCTTTCCCCAAAACCTTATTCGAATTATTACGGCGCACTAAAAGAAATGGAATAAAAATCTGCCAAATCGGTCCAGCAGATCTCGAACGTTATGCGGTTACCAACGAACAGCATTTAATTTGTATTATACTCGTATTCATAGCTCGTATTTATTATGTTTGGGTTTTGGAAAATATCGATTCCATGCAGGAAAAATGCTCGCGTTCAGACCCGTGACAACGATGAAATCCAAATCCGATACTATAAATAATGTTTATTATAATAATAACAATACTTATATTACTTTTTTCTTTTGTGTACGACTTTTCTCCCAGGAGAAGTGCTCCAATCATTGCGATAATTACAATAAAATTATAATAACATTTTATTGGTGTGGTACTTTGCGTTCATAGTCGTTTTTCTTCAATAGTTCCGAAAGTAGGGCAAACGTTTTCGAGATTTTCGAGAAAAACGTTTTTCTGTTTTGGGCTATTTATAGCAATTACTTGATGGCAAGCCATTTTAAATTATAATTTTTTTCGTTTTTAAATACTGAACATTTTGTACAAATACAACGTACGTGTCTTATACGACACTTCAACTGTATTACAAAAAAATCTTGAAAATTAATAATCACACATTTTTTTTTTAATTTTTCAAATAAGTGTTATTCTGATAGAAAAATATAATGCGGATAACGTACAACTGTTTGTTTTTTTACTACAGACAGTGATTGTCATTTTTTTCTAAAAACAATCTTAATACAACACGTGTACGTAAATTATGTACGTGATCAGTGAAGGATCAAACACGGTTAAATAGAACAATTTTTTTTCAGAAAGAAACAAGTAATGAGGCCGAATTAAAAACTTTACGACGAAGTTCCAATATTCGCTTTCAATAATTTCTACTTATTTTTGTTTTTTTTTTTTTTTTAATATTATTAGATCTAAACGAGTCAGTAATTACGGTAATTATATTGGTTTCGTGTGAGTTTCGTAATGAATTTCTTTGTATTTCGAAATTAAAATCATATTTTCTCACATGCATATGTTGAAATTCATAAAAATCTACGTGCTCAGACGAATATTTCTTATGTCTTTAAAATGCCATTAACGGCAAAATGAATTGATTTCGTAAAAAAAAAAAAAAACTACATATGCGCCATACTCTAATTGCTTAGAAATGCGTTACTCGAACGATCGACCAATCGTGTCTATTGAGGAATATTTAAAAATATTAAAACAATATTTGACCCGTCTAGTTTTATAGATCGATTTTTTAATTTTAAATAGCGTTCATTCCTGAATTTTTTTTTGTTTTTTCCCCGTATACTACCACAACGGCTTATTCCCCTTTTTTCTCACATTATGATCGTCAGAAGTGTGTTCGAGGGAAAATTGTCCGACTGCAATTTTAATCGACGTATCTCATTTCGTCGAGCTCGAAGACATACAAGAACGTATAGTACGCATACGTTCGTTTTTGTTGACCATAAATCAACCACGAATATTGACATTGTAATGAGTGATCGATTAAACGAATTTTTATTGATAGATTATATAAAAAAAAAAATTGCAATGAAATAAAACGGTATCGATGAGTTCATCGCCGAAACCTTGCATGTGTTTTTCGAATATTCCTTAATATTTGTGCCATAAATAAATCGTATTATTAATATTAATAGGCGTGTAGAATAATATTAAAATAATAATCATTTAAAAGAATACAAATAATTTACATTTGCGTTCGAAATCGCGCACACGGTCTAAGCCGAGTGAAATTCAGCTGGTATAAAATCTGTAACGGCGCAAACTCTGAGTATATTATGTGTACTCGTATGTTGTAACGACAATGATGCAAATTCGATTATTACTCGATTATGTATACGAGTAAATATCGTTTAATATTATTCGCGTATAAAAAAAAAAGACTTGGCCGACAAAACGGTAACCTTCGGTTTAATGATTATTTTCGGCTACACACACACACACATATATATATATATAAATATTTTAATATAATATTTTGAAATAGCTCGAAAGATTTCGACGGTAAAACGATCTGTG
The DNA here is from genome assembly GCA_032441825.1 of Chaetogeoica ovagalla. NCBI lineage: Eukaryota > Metazoa > Arthropoda > Insecta > Hemiptera > Aphididae > Chaetogeoica > Chaetogeoica ovagalla. The sequence goes on from CM063744.1 coordinate 4,375,178, forward strand.
ACATAATAAATACAATATGTTTCCGAGTAGAAAAGAACGGCGATTTAGAAATTTTCGTATCCGAGCCCGGGCCGATGGCGTGCTCAGAAATTTCAAAATTAGATGGTTAAAATGTTATTTTTATTATTCACATCGCGCGATGTGTCTTGTTATTTTGTATGTAATACACATCTTTCAGGAGCCAGACGAAGTAGTGTTTCTCGAGAAATATAAAATCATTTGTGTTTTAATTAAACAATTATTATGATCGAATTCAATATGAATACGACGTTCATATAATATTATATAAATAATGTACAAATTCACAGTAGAGTAAAATAATTTTCGCTTATAATACAAATATAGGCGAGTTTGTGAGACTTGTGCTCGAGTGTCACCACGTCAAAAGTAGGCTTTGAAAAATTGTTCGTATGTAATCGAAAAATTTGTACTTACGGTATTCACTGGTTTACTTTACTCGCGTGAAACACCGTCTTAAATATTCGGTAATGACAGACGATTCTGTTTTCTTCACCGATCATTTTGATTATGATAAATTAGTTTGGAAACGTTTTCGCGAACTTTTTGAAAAATTTTACAATTTTATCGTGTATCTGTATTATTCGATGATAAATTCAACAGTGTACAAAATTATTTTAACGAGAGAAAAAAAATATTATTATTTAATTTCTTTTTTTTAATTAAAATACGCGATTAAAATACATTGATTTGACGTTTTTAATGGTTAGGAAAACTTCCTCGCGCGTCATACATTACTTTTTAACGTAATTTCTTGTACGCGACTTACGATTAACAACAGTACAATACGACAGTTTGATCGATTATTATTATTATTATTATTATTATTGCCATTGTGCATCGGTTTTTTTTTTTTTTTTGGTATTTTTCTGTTAAACTCACGGCGTTCAATAACGTTGCGATACGATAAGACGTACAGAATTCACGTAACTCTCCCGTACGTTAAGTAATATATTTTTTTTTTTTTTTGAAATTATTACGATCTAATGCGGTTTCTGCGTAAAACCGTATTTCGTTCCGTCCGCAGTCTGAAAAACGGTATACATGTAAATTCCACGTTCTTATTTCGGGAACAATTTATCATAATGAACATTCGATTGTTTACAGACGACCGGGATTCGGATTTCAAAGCGATAAAAATGATTAAAAAAAAAAAAAAAATCATTTAAAATTAATAAAAAAAAAGGTGAAAATTATTCAATTTTAAAAATCATCGTACGCAGAAATTAATATTGACAATCCCCGTATATTTAATTATTTATTATAAGCATATTATTTATTTATTATAAGCATCGCCGATGCTTCGAAAGCCGCTTTATCGACACGTTACCATCGATAATCGAGTGCACGGACACGAGTATTTTTTATACATTGTAATGTTTAATGTATACATGTGAAACGAATAAAAGTTTATTGGATAACACTGAGATATTAAAAATCCGTGTTTTGTTCTACGTTGCGCAAACGGGGTTTATTTACGTTCGGTCGCCGTCGACTGCAGCGCATCGTTATTATTACGACGTTCGCGCGTACCGAAAACCGTACAAAAAAGCTCGCGGAGTCTAACGTCGACTTACACACTCGTGAAACGGATTTTTTTCCCGTTTGCCATTTACCCGATCGCCGGAAGAATTGCTGCGTACGGCGAGAGAACGAATGGCGGCGTATTCGTATACGTGTAGACGAAAAGCAAAAAAAAAACCAAGTTCTAACGAATTTGAAAAGGAAAACAAAAAAAACAAAAAAAACGCCGGCGTACCGGAATAATTTTGTCGAAGAAAATAATATTTTCACGAGAGTGAGTGAACGGGGGGGAAAAAAAAAAATATGCGATTTTTCTTGGTTTCGTTAAAATCGCGCACGCGGTCGGGTGGTGGTCACGTCAACGAGAAAATACCGGACGGGAGAGAATCGGACGCGTGGAGACGAAAAAAAAATAAAAATATTTCTTTGGAAACCGACCAGTTTGGCCGTGTGAGAATTACAACGGGCGCGTGCTATTAATACGTTTAACGTGGTCGGTCGGATATACATATATATTTATTTTTATTTTTTTTTTTCCATAGTCTTTTCCGCTGTTTTTTTTCGTTTTGCACGCCGTCGCAAAAAAAAAAAAAATACCGAACGCAGCGGCAACGCGTTACGAAATTCCACGTAATAACATAATAATACTACTCGTGTATGCGTGTATAGAAAAAGAGAAAAAAAATTACGAAAAATACACGCGCGCGCGCATGAGAAAGAGATTCTTTGCGGAAAATAAAGAGCGAAAACGAGACGAAAAAAAAAGCAATTATTCGTCGTCGGGTATCATCGAGCGAGAAACGGCGAAACCGTTATTGGAGAAAATTACGAATATTACGCGGACAACGGCAATTATTTATTTTTTGTCCGGTTGTCGTACGCCATTTTTTTCCCCGCTTAAATCGACGGCCGACCGAATTTCGTCCGAAAAACCGGTAATAAACGAACGCGATTTATAAAGGAATATATATAAAAAAAAAAAACGTTCGACGAATAAACGATAACTGGAGACAACAGTAATAATATGTCGCGACCTCAGCGGATACAAATATTTCTTTAGGGAATACGTGCACAAAGTAACACACACACACACACACTGCTGTGTATTTTGTTTTTCGTTGATATTTCGACGGTCGAAAAAACATTTCAGTACAACGTCACGTACCATTCACGTTACCGGACTGGCCGCGGCGAGTTCTCGACGACACGAAACGTTTTTCTCTTCTAATAAATATTTTATTTTTATGCGTGTCTCAGAACTTTCGGGCCTCCTCCTCCTCCCCATTCCCCAGGAGACGTCTGTTATCCCGGCGTTTACATTTTTTTATTTCTTTCTGTTACATAAACCCGCTGTTGACAGATCGCGCGTACCGCGGGAGTGGATCCCGACGTTAAAAAATGTTCACGCGACGAACGCGTACGAGCCGAAGACGAATCATCTGATTGATTGATCTATTTCAGTGGTGCTCAAAACCTAACCGCTTTTACGCGGTTTTCGAATACCCCACTATCATACAACCGTCGAATTCACGTCTCCTAATACGATATCGGATAGTAAAATTACGGGAAATAAATGATTACAAATACGCAATATCGAGGGGAAAATGTCGAACACTTATATATCGGTCACGTACTGGTTTAGTGAAAAAAAGCGACCGCTGTGATCTATTCGATTCGTATACGGAAAATGAGTTTCCACCCAAATGTCCGAACTCTGGATGCGTGTTCAAACACTATACTCGTATACTCGTTAAATCCATTAAAACGCCATGCGCTTCCCGTTCAATTCATCGTACAATATTGTGAAGTTTAACTGTCGGTCGCATTTGCGAAATAAAAAATAATTTTCGAAACGTATTCCTACTTGTCAAGCAATAACGATTACGTTTCGAATCAACTGACGTCGGTTGTGGACGTTAATACAATCATCGAAAATACTCGAAAACAAGGTGTGTGTGAACGCATCGATAACCGAGCGCTGCTGGACACCATCTACGGTAACGCAAATTCACTAACGTGTTACACTTTTGAAGTTTTCGAACACTTAAATTTATTTATTTATTAAATTATTTATCGGGTTCATCGTCGCCACAGTGTCCGTCGCAAACACGTTTATGATATTATTATTATTATTATTATTATCATCGAGTGCGTATGGTATTACTGGATTTTACATCGGAAATCAGGATTTCGTTTAGACCGATGCGGCGGAGTCTAAATAAAAATTACCCCCAACCGATTAATTCCGTCGTTGCGACTAATTAGTGTTACACACCGAATAAATGTTACGCTTACCGATTATTTAGTACACTCAAATGTTCGATATATTTTATTTTTTTTACACCCAATCATTTGTTAAAAATGGTTTGGAAAAAAAAATTGATTCCGGAGATCTCGTGTACTCTTCCCTCCCCCCGCGTTACTCCCATCGGGGAGGCGTCCTGTGCCGAATGCGAATTATCCCTTACACGAAATTCGTTCGCCTCTATATGATATTTCAAAAAAAAAAAATTAAGCAAAGAAAACGACGTTTGCGTGTATATCGTGTGTACAGTCAATATAATATTTTTTCATGTTTAAGCACACGACTGCATGACGTATTAGCGCGGATAAGAGACGCAAAACGAGAGAAATCAAACCAAATTTCCGAGTTTGTGGGTGACACGAAAAACACGTTATTTTATTATTGATAACAAACGTTATCCGCTATTGTCGTAAAAAATAATTTTGTTTTGAAAATTATTTAAGGAAATACTACACGAATAGTTTACGAACAAAATAATTATTATAAATTCCGTAAAATTTTACTTCCAAGCGGTTATAGGGTATTACCGTGTAATATTTTACAGTAAACCGCAGCGATTCCAAATCTGTCTAACCGATAATAATATTTTATAATCTTTCAATTTAACTGTCGGTAAAATAAATTTTATGTTTGAACATTCTTTATCCACCTGCGATTCGATATTATATTGATTTATTAGATTTTCACGGAGCTATATAGGGCGATCATAATATGTTTGATTATTAGATCACGTTGTTTTAACAAAACTCGTCTCTTAACTGCAACAATATATCACTTTCTCGTGTTATTATAATTTGTATTTTTCGAAAGAACTCAATTAATGTCACTTAAGTGTGCTCGAATGAAACTACGTTTACATTTGTTTATTATTTTTTTTTAATCTCGCGGTAAAACGTTCCGTTGTGGAATGAAAACACGAGTGTGTTGAAATAACAATTTGAAAATGTAATTTTTTTTTTTTTTTGTTTTAAAAATTGCAAATTGAATTCGAAATATAATTCGTCGCAGAGGCAATGGCCGGCGATGAATTCACAAATTCCTCAATTCGATACTTGTATTATCGAAAGCCTCCCAAAAAAAAAAAAAATAATAATAATAAAACGTGCAGTTTATCGTCACCCACGCAAAATGATTTACGCAATATTATTTTACCGTCGATTCGTCGCGTGAAAAATTATTAAACGTCTTGGAAAAGTTTTAAAAACTGCATTTGTCCGAGTGCTCCGTACCCGTAAGCCATTCGATTAATTTGTCATTCTCTATCGAACGCTCGGATATAGAAATATATTTATAACCGCGCGGAAAACAATGATATTTAAGTACGCTTTTTATTCAAAACGTTTCGCGTTTCTCTGGACGTAAACCGATATTTGTAAATAAATGCCCGTTGTTTTGTTATAATTTTTTTTTTTTTTTTTTTGTTACGAACATAAATATTTATATTAAAAACGCGTAAGCGCATTTACGTTTTTTTTCTCCTCTGGTTCATATTATATTGCGTTATAATAATAATAATAATAATAATAATAATAATAATAATAAACTATTACGAGGTAAGAACAAAAAAAAAAAATAAAATACTAACGAAACGATGAATAGTAATAATTATTTGCCAAACAAAACCGCGCAGTACGTATTATATTATAACGCGTGTACGATAAATAAAACCGAAGGACGTCCGTGAACTTGGTGTCGTCTGCCCACTCGGTTTTTTCGATAAGTACTTATAAAAAATAATATATATATATATTTATATTTGAACGTTGTCTATTATAAATAAAGTACGCAAAAAATTCGTTTTTTTCTCCATTTTTCAGCGGCGGGGGAGGGGGGGAGGGAAATAATTATTTTACTTATATAAAATAACGTACGCAAATACACTGTGAGCCACAAAAAGAATAAATTTAACGCGTCGAAACCGATAATAACCGCACGGTATCGAATAGATTAACATTTGCAATTGTCACAATAATAACTAATAATTAATCAATAATACGGCCGAGTCGATTCGATTTGGTACAATTAAAATAATTGTATGATGTCGTCGTCGGCGGATAATCTCGGAATTGATTTTTTTTTTGATGCAGCGATTCCTCGAAAATACGATATATTCTAAAAAAAAAAACACTCGTTTTCCGGGCCAACCGAATTTCACAATTCTATTTATTTTTTTCTTTCTTTTTGCGTTCATATTATTACGTCATTACGTAATTATAATATTATTAAGGTTCAGTTATAATAATTGCCGTGACCGCAATAATTGTATAACTAATCGATTTTATAAATGTGTTATAGTAATTTTATTTGTTATACCGTTTACCACGCGGGGCTATTTTCCGTTAATAATAACAATAAAAATACAAATTCATTTTTTCTCGTATATTTGTGCGAATTTTATATCTGTTGAATATAATTGAGCGCGTAATGATAATTTAATGCTCGCGGATGTCGACGAATCTTGCGTTTTTTTTTTTTTTTTTTAGAAAGTCTCAGGTGAGATGTTTTCGAAGTTAGAAATACGATCCGTTTGCGTACGAATAGAAATGACTATTTATTATTATTATTATTATTTTGTATTTTTCGCCGTTTTTTTTTTATTTTATTGTCAAAAGCATTTATTTGACGTTTTAAGTTCGTTTTTTTTTTTGTAATTTTAAAAATATTTTTCAATAAACGTCAAAAATACGGAGAATTCGTTTATTTACTGACAATTTACAATTTCTTTTTTATTATTTAAAATTTTTTTTTTCGCGCCAATTATACAATATTCGTGCGTGTACATATTGTTTTAAAAAACGTGTACAGTACGCCGTAAAATTCGGACAATCAAACGTTTTTCTTTTCTTTTTTTACGTTTATAGATTGTGAATTGAATTTTTCAAATGTATTTTCGTACGTTTTTTTTGGACTGTCTTGACGTGTTTTCTAGATTTTCGACATCCAGGCCCCCTCCCCCGCCAGGTAATTATACGCTTCCAAACCGTTGCCGTTGTCCGGTGAAAATTTCAATAGTCACTTGCGAAAAAATCGAAAACGATTTTCGAACGTTCCGACGGGGGGGACCTGCAATCAACCCGAAAATGTCGTACTCGATTGTTTTTAACGAATTTGGATTAACGCACGACTATTTAGTGCGGTTTGAGATTCCATTCCGTTAACACAAAGCGAATTCGCCGTATTTCCTTTGCGAAACGATTTTCCCGCCGTTGGCGCGTACCTACGAATAACGGGCGCGTGGTGGTGGTGGTGGTGGTGACCTTCGGTCGCGCGAGGAACGAGGTAAAAAAAAAAAAGCAACGGGGGAAAAAAAAAGAAAAAAACAATTCTAAAAATACGCGATTTTCGATTCGCTAATATTTGGTAACGCATTCGCAGCCGCCCGAGGTTTGGCAACGATTTTCGGTTGAGCAAACGAATCGAGTGGGTGGGTCAGGTTCATGGACGCGGCGCGACCGCGCCGGCAATGGAGGAGAGAACGGCACGCCGAGAGTATTACGTAGTTGTCGTTCGGTCGGTTACGCGCGTTTTATATAAAATCGCATTGTAAACATTCGTGTGTCGACACGTTGCGTAATAACGTGTGACCACCACCACCACCACCACCACCAGCGGTTCACGAAGAGTGGAATCCGCCACTCCCCCCGCCGTACAGGTCCCCGTGAAAACGCGAAGGCCGTTGTGCTCTCGGCCCGTTTCGTTTAGACTTCCAAAACGCATTTGCCGACGCGATCACAATTGAAATGTATAAATATATTATATATGAAAAAAAAAAGATTTTGAAATTATAAAAAACGCGGACGACAATTTTCTAGTGTCACACAGCGTATCGAAAATCTGAGAGTTAATTCGAAGACAGAGAGAGAGAGAGAGAAGACAAAAGAGAACGTTTCCCCCATAGGCGTGTCTACGGGGGTGGCAGGGTGAATTAATTCTTGGCCTATTGGCTATAAAATCTACCACTGGTTGAAACTATAAATGTTAAACAGCTATCAGTTTGTTTTGATATTTTATTCACGATTATATAGACACAATCGTGATACACGGATATCGATACTATACAGTAATATATACATATCTAAGTCGTGATCGACTAGTTTCAAAATTTTCAGTATCAATTTGTTAAACATTATATCACGGATAACGTAAAATCATCTGTGAAAATTTACATATACAAATTATATAAATTTGTGTAATAACTGTAATAGGATGTGTAGAGAAGGTTGATAAAATATTTATAAAATTAACTAAGTGAGTAGCACGTTAATTGATATTGACCTTATTTATTAATTGTAATAGTATAGGAAACCAATTTTAAGATCAAGACAATCTTTAATTTTGCGGGGTGAAAAAATTCCAGGTGCTATACAATTGCCATACAACAACAAAAAAAAAATGTTACATATATAGATATAGAATATAAATCGCTGCAGTGGTTAGGTCTTTTTCTCGGTAAGTCTTTTTTTTTCCTCCGAAATTTCCGAACAGAACCGGTGAACACTGTTACGTTTAAATATTGTCCCGCAGTCGAACAATTTTATCGGATATCTTTCCAACGATATTTTAGAAATCGAAACAATTGCGGTTGTACGTCGGACGAAGAAATTCGTGTTGAACGAAAAAGATAGAAAAAACCGTTATTGCCGAATTCACTCGGTTGAGAAATAATAATAAATTAAATTTGATAAAAAAAAAATCGAGTTTTAATGTCGAATAATTTTTACGAAAAAATATACAATATGAAATATTTTTAGAATTATATTACGCGGAATGCCCCCGTATTATTCGGTTATAGGCTGAAAATTTTGCACTGAGCACGATCAAGTATTAAGACTGTTTTATACGAATAATATTTGACGAAATTTAAAATTCTCGCGGATATATTTTCAATTCAATTTCGATTTTCTAGAATTACGCGGGACTCGTATCACGTAGGATGAAGAGTTATGTTATACAAGATTTATTATTATTATTATTATTATTATTATAACAATTGGGAAAAAATGTGTATAACATATTGAAATATACGTGCCTTGCGATTGCTCATTGTGCTCCGGACTCGATTGCTGCGCACTATTTATCACGTGCCGCAACGCGCGCGTGAAAATAGGGCCTCGTCCATGTCGAATTTCGATTTCGACCAGAATGAATAAAAATCGTAACGATTAGTGCGTATTTAAAAACCGTTTTTTTTTCTCGAATGGTTAAAAAAAAAACGGCGTACATTACGTCTACGTAATTCGCCGAAATTGATTACTGCTTTGAAATTACTATAGATTTTCTTCGAAAATCGTTGTGTAATACTGTTGGACTTGAAACGAAATGACATTTACATTTATAATTAGTCAATACAGTTACATAACGAGTTAATTTTTTTTTCATATATGTATATATATTTTTTTTTTTTGCGAAATATTTATTATTTTATTCGCGATTAATTGAATCTTTCATAAGCGGTATACAAATAATCTTTTTGTATATTAGGCAATAGGTTTATATCGTGTGATGAGTGCCTAAAAGACTTTTTAAAAATTGTATTTAAAAACGAGTACGTTCAATATTCTAAAAAAAAAAAAAAAAAACCGCAAGACAAAAAAAAGTTGATTTTATTGTAGTGCGATTCCAATAGTATTACGAAACGAAATTTTAAATAAAAATTAAATTTAAAACGATTTTATAAAATGCCATTTTTTTTTTTTTTAAATAAAATGTAACTAAAGAATTGACGACGTGCACACCTATTCGTATATTTTACTTGTTAAAATTTAATCGTTTAATACGAATTTTCATTAATAAAATACTGTTTGGACGTTTTTTCGAGTTTTAAACGCAATTTTCATTTCTTTTAAATGCCGTTCTATTTCGAGTCCCAAATATAAAATGTAGGAATAAAATTATGTCAATAGTAAATCTTTCATTTGCGCATTGGAAACCGCTATGCTTTTATTCATTCGTAACACAATACATCATTAACGTTTGAAATAATCGTATTTGAGAAGAAGAGCGTTTGTCATAAAAGCTTTTGTCATCTCGTATCCACACGAGGGCAACGGGATTGTTCTCTCGATCGTCCCTCCTCCATTTCACTCGTCCACAGAGCGCTCGCGTTTTCGTTCCGCCGACCCCTAAAAATCCCTCAGAATCGCGTTTAACAGAATCTCCTGGTTACCGGGGAAAGCAGAAGAGAGAAAAACAAACGCGAAAATTCGCGTGGAATCCGACAACGGCGGCGGCGGCGGCGGCGATTACGTCGTGTGTTTTTTGTTATACCCGACAGAACCGGTTTTGGTTTTTTCGCACGACTCGTTTACGCGGGGCGTCACACGCGAACCGGCCGGGGGCATTCGAAAGAAACGTCGTAACGGCGAAAAACGTACGAAAATTGTTTTAAAATAATTTTACTCCGCCGGTCCGACACGGGCCGGTATGAAACGTAATTTTATTATTATTATTATTTGTTCATACGCCTCGTCCGAACAAACGGTTCTAACGATACGAAAAGGTCAATCGCCGTCACGAAATTCCGAACCGGTCCCCTCGCGCTCTCCGCGCACATGTGCATGACGTAATCGTGCAGAACGGTCCTGCGCACCGGCACTGCGGTAGTTTATCGTTTTCTGTATCCCGCCGACGGTTCCAGAATCGCACATGGGGAATCTTGTGAAAAAGTCCATTGATCGTCGACGTGTTTTTTTCGGCATTTCAACGTGAACACAACGAAGATCCGCTCTTATCCCCCCGGGTCCCGAGCGGAGCGAGGAGGAACGTATCGGTTTTACAACGTTTCCGTGCCCGTTACCCGAGAAAAATTCTACCGGACCGAGTGTGAGAATCCCCGATGTTTGGACGTGACGCCGTTTGCGGATAACAAATCGCATCTACTTGTTACGATTGGACAGGGGTCGTTTTTCGATTTTCTCAACGCCGTTAACGTTTAAGCGTCGGAGAAAACCACACCGAAATATGACGTAGTCTCATCGCAATCTCCTCGTAACGTTTGACACCAATGCGGTCGTCGTAGAAACCGGCGATTTTCATCGAATGCAAAAAGAAAAAAAATACAAAACGTCTTTCAATTTTTGATCGTTTATGGCGATTGTAGGTTTCAATTCGTAAAATGAGGAAATTCTTGGTTTTACGGCTCACACGATATTGTTTTAAACGGCGCGGTCAGAGACGTTTGTCACTCTCAGTTCCAAATCGGAAAATCACGAAAATTCACAATTTATTTTTATAGCCATTTCAAATTTTTCGACAAATTGGTGTTGTACACCGCGAAGGTCCGCCCGGAATCGTTTTATCGAACGTACATCAAGCGTATCGATTGATTTTAAATTCATAAAGGACCTTATGGAAAAAAAAAAACACTAAAATCTAAGTTCGTCTCTTAAGCGTCATCCACAACACCCCGCGCGGCTCGTTAACTTTTTTATTTTTTTTTTTGTATAACGATTTTCCACGAGACATTCGTTTTTTTATTTTTAAATCGCAGTAAAGTCTTTTTAATCACTCTGTATATATATATATATATATATAATATTTAACTTCTCAGACATTTTCGCGTGGTGCGGTGGAGAAAGACGAGAAATGGGGGGGGAGGGAGGGCGCACAGCCTCGAACGGATTAACGGATATCTGCGGATATTTATCGATTTTTCGGCACCCGTTGCTTCAAAACGGTATATTTATTAGTATTTCCGCGTACACGTCGTCATGCGCAGGACCGCGGTAATAATTATATACAAACTCGAAGTAAAAAGAAAAAAAAAAACGATTCCGTACCGTATATTAAAATAAAATAATAAAATAATTATTATTATTATTATACGAATAATAATAATAATAATAAAGACGTTCGGTTCGCCTTGTACGAATATTCATATTCGACGGTATTAACGACGATAATAATATGGTGTGCGGTCGTTTACGATATGCGCAGGAGACTGGGGCGTCGGAATATTTAAACGCGAGCGATTTTAGACGGTTTTTGGGCGGGATCGTCGTCCTCAGAGATGATCGACGGTCCAATACGGCACCGCGGGTCATTTTCGTGTGTATTACTATGAAAAAAAAAAATATATATATCTTTTTATAATATAAATATACAGTATATATTATATACTCGTGTGTAAACGTGCAAAAACGAAACATAAAAAAAATAGATAGATAGATTGAAAACCGCGTTTTTGTTGTGCAAGTGGACGTCCGTTCGAACCGATTACTTCGCTATGGATTCTCGTTATTTCTGTATGGAGAAATTATTTCTGTATCGTCAGCGTTCGATAAAAACGCGATTCCGAGCGGAGCTCTCGCGGGTGTTTATGTCGTTTACTACTATTAATAATAATAACAATAATATATTTTGTACGTGATTTACAATTAGCCTCGTACATAGTAGGTACGTGATTCTTGAAAAAAATTCCTAAAACAAACTTTATGCGGCTAAAAATTAGTAAAAATGCTAAGACTCTAGGACCAATTGTTACTGTACACAAACGCGATTTTCCGCAAAAAATAACAAAATACGTTTTATATCTACCGCGGGGGGGAATCGAAATCGCGGCTTGTCGACATTCAAGATTTTGTGGAAGTTTGAAATTTTTTTTTTTTTGGCACATCACAAAAGAGTTTATTTAGTGTAGTCTGAATCCGATAACCGAGGAAAAGACCTTTGATAAAATCTGTACGAGGTATATACGTCGGTTAACTCGTTATAATTTATATAGATTTGAGTGGTGGGGTGTATATGTATATATCAACTCGATCGCTATAGAATCAATGCTATAAAACCGCGTTTGAAGTTTGAACGCAATAATTTACACCGTGAATTTCATGATATTCATCAAATATTGTTTGGACACGCTGAACGTCCCCTACTATAGCTCTCGCCTGAAAATCGTTATAACCACGTTAATATTTATTATGATCGGGGACGTCTTCGGCGAGCCGTGGCCAGGGGCTGGGGGAGGGACACGCATATAATATAATAACGAGTACAATAATATAATACACGTTATTATTGTACCTTCGTACAACGTCATATTATCATAACTAGCCGTGCTCGTGACCTACATGTTGTACACAACAACGCGTAGTAGAATATAAATTTTTTATTTATAATAACCTGACACACATAACGCGTAATGCACTACTACTATACGGATGTAGGCGTGCGGTCGCTTTCTTATGCCGACGACGAGTATCGAGATTTTCTAGGCCTATTTTATATGGTTCAATGGTAATTCACTGTTACTGACCGGCGAAACAGTCGAGACCAGTCTAGAGAATAGTAATAGATTTAACACGCGTGTAAATGAACGAGACGGAAGCGAAATATATTTTAGAAAATACGGGGGGGGGGAAACAACATCGAACCGTATTGTGGACACGATTGGAATGATGCGTGATCGATTATTGGCATAAACGCCGTCGGAGAACTGCACTGGGCAAATGGTCGAATGAGTCGTGTGAATACGCTTACGGCGACAGTAACTATTATAAAAATATTTTCGAAAATCTCAAAAAATATCCGAAAATATTAAAAAATATAACGTACAATTTCGGCGTTTTCCAACGCGAACTGCGTGGCATATCAATACAAAATGTATGTTATAAGAAATGTTTTTTTTAAAAATATCGTGGTCGGTTCAAGTCGGTCACCGGATTCCACGCTGCTTATGTTTTTTAAATACTCGTCTTTTATTGAACTGAAATCGAAATCGGTTCTTCTCCCGGTTACCGTGTTTCCTCGTTCGAATCCATTAGCTGACAGTATAGGACTTTCGTTGTCCGTTTCATGAAACTGTGCGAATTTTTAACCGATTCCTTAGTCAGATATCCGTTTCACGAACTGGCCGGAGAGTTCATGTTATTATTTTTTCTTCAATTCACGGACCGGAGCGTATAACAAAGTAGCGGTTGTCGGGGGACACGAAATATATTCCGACGGATATATATGTATACGAGAATTTTGAAATGCGGACAGACCGTGTGTGGTCGTTCAAATGAACTCGGCGAATATCGTCCGCCCATTTGCAAAACGGCAATTTCAGGAACAGTAACATACGTGTGTATACTTCATTGTTACGCAACATATTGTATTTCCGAACCGGTTATGTACGAGATATTTTACGTATTATTATTATTATTATTTTTTATAATACGTCGTAGATATTATAATATATTTTGTATTAAATCAGTTTGGTTTTAATCGGTGGACTGGAAGGCGGATAGGATGAAAAAAAAATGCAATTTGAATACGTGTTAAGCCATAAAATCGTTATATTTAATGTATATAAGATACGGTCACGTTGTTTTAACGTTTTTGCAACAATTACAATTGGGAAAATAATAATAATAATACACGCGCAGATGAATTAATTTTCAACGTTTCCCGCAATTTTGGTCGGAATTTTAACACTGGTCATATGTTTTAATCAAAAACGTCCTAAAGGCCGGGATGGCTTTCTTATTTACGAGTACCGAAAGTCCATCGGTGGTTCAGGGCCATAATATGGCACTCCAATTTTTTCGCTCCCTTATAAAGATTCTTAAAATGTCATATTGTTTTTCCATATATTCGATTCATATTTCGTAATAGTCTGTACGGATACGAAATCAACTGTGACGAATTTTTATCTATAAAAATGTACGAATCCACACGTGCATTAGCTATTTTTCGAATTGTTACAAAAAAAAAAATACACGAATCGAATGCATATAAATAAATCTTCAGGCTTTAGTTTATTATTACAACGTAAACGATATGTTATAAAATAAATTTCTAGTTCAAGGAGGAATCTCATTCAAACGCAATAAAATCAACACGTCGTTAATGTGTAATCATTTTTATTGTGTTATACGCACTCGGACATTGTTGCAAACGTATCACGAAACCAAACGTCGATATAAAATACTACAATATATTATTATTAATATTATTATTATTATGCGTGCAATTTTCGTATACAGATAAGAGTTAGGTAACGATTTTTCCACGTTTCTTTATCGTAATATATGTAATATAAACGACCGCGGTTACTTAATATATCACGCGTTTGTGTGTATGTACAAAATGCGTTACATTATTTTTTATATATATGTATAGAAAATTTATTATAATATCGTATCTACCGTCCACTATTACTATATAATATAATATTATACGTACATTCTCAGTCGTTACGCTTATTTACACACACACACACACACACTCACTCACTCGCCGATTAGTAGTAGTTAAAATTCGTACAATAGTACAATAATACGATTACGTAATATGTACATTGCATTAACTGAATTACACGGTTTAAAAAACAATACGTTTTATGTATAATTAAAAGAAAAAAAAATGTATATGGAATATTTAAAACACGTGTCATCGTACGGAATCAAACGGCGACATTTTAACGTTGAACAAAAAAAAAAAAAAAAAAATTATAATAATATTACAATTATGATATGGTGAGGAGACGAGTTTTCCTCGCGTGTTATATACAAAAAAAAAAAAATTTTAGAAATAATAAAATTTGACGTTCTAAGAAGTATTTAAAACGCTTCGTCGTATAGAAACAAACAAAAAACTACACGTACTAACTCGTTACGTTTAAAACAACCGGCGTTTCATTACTAGTGTTACCGGACAGTAGGCGATAATTTAAGAATTTTCATTATTTCCTAATCACTGTCAACGATATATTATGAATACAGTGTTGTAAAATCTACGCGTCTTAACCGATTTGAACAAGCCGCGAGAACGATTAAAACGTAACCTAACCTGTGTAGGACTTGAAGCAGAAAACTTTCGTTGCGGAGTATTTGTAACGCGCGCACCGTTGTCCATTGTAAACGAGTACGAAAAATGGATTTTCGGAAACAATAATTCAAGCGATGCGAGGAAAAATGATCTTTTTGAAACCGTCGTAAATGAACGGAACGAGAGGAGAAATGTACACCCGGCGAAGCGGTTCACTTTAATAGTAATTTCTGATTCATATATAGGTATTACGAGATGCCACCGCTGCCGAATTCACTGTGAATGAACTTATTTAGATATTCACGCGCTCGTCACTTGACGATTAAAAAAATAAAATCGACATTACGAATATAGAGAGAGAAAAAACGAAATAAATATTATTTTGTTATTCAACCGAAATAATTGTCTTTTTTTTTTCTATTATGTGATAAATTATCGCGCCGAAAACGTCTATGAAACGCAGATGGACCAATTATTATTTATTTTGTGCTACGCGTTTTCCCCCTCGCTCAATTCGTATAACAATATTAAAACCACACGATGTTTACATGTGTTCGAACGTGCAAACACGTCGCCGACATAATGCGTAATAATAATAATAATAATAATATACGTATTAATAAATAAATCGTCGCGATAAAATGAGAAAACGATAAAAACGCTCGGTATAATATTGTTATTAATATTGTTGTTTTATTGTGTTATTATGGAAGGAGAAAAAAATGTTTTTTTCAATAATAACGTTCCGATTTACTACGTCATAATTTATATTATGTAACAAAAATTCCCGTACACGCAACAATTATAGATATTATATATATATATATATATTCTTATTGTAATATGCGCGTTATAATATTTTACGAGTGATTTTTTTTTTTTTTATTCCGCTTCCCGTATTGTATAATAGGTCGTCGGGCGTACGAAACCATTTCGTTTTCAATCGTCTTTTTTTTCTTCTTCTGTCGAAAAATCCTCGTTTAATATGTCATAAAATGTCGTTACCGAAATTCACGCACGCCGACGAAATAGCTATTCGTAAGACAACGAACATAGGTACTTCGAAACACCGGAATACATCATCCTGAACAAATGATTTTTAATAGCTACGTACACATTTCGAACGCTGCAGACTCGGACCTAGTACCATCGAAAAACTGAAAACCTCGCATCCTCTAGACGCATTTAAACAGTTAATTGACGAAAAACGTGAGCGTCGCGTCGAATTCGCCGATTGGCTGCGAAAATTACGCACACGACGCGATACGAATTTTATATTTTACCATAGCCAATGAATAAAAACAATACCTCTATCGAATCCGTTAAATAACGTAATCGCGTCGGGGGGGGGGGAAACAATAATTACTTTTTGCACCGAGAAAAAATAATTCCTTACGCATTACGTAAAACTCGTGAAACATGCAGAAATTTAAAAAAAATGTTCTATATTCATTGGTCATATTTTGTTTATTGCAACAATCGTTAGAGACATTTTTTTCTTAAAATTTGCGCGTACAAAGACGACTTTTCGAATATTTGGACTTATCTGGTTATTTGTGTCTGCGATTGGAACGACCGTATGCTTCTATACAAAATTATACGCGAATTCCGTATTTCTTTTTTTTTTACAATATTCTCGTATTCGTTTGCGTTCGTGCGTATTATAACAATACATACACCGTGGTTTTAATCACGCGCGATCTAAACAGATTCATGTGATTCGTCAAATTGTTCAGTTTTTCCGATTCAAAACGCGCCATCTCATCAGAAAACTCCTTGTACGATCTTTTCCCGATCTCGATAACACACATATTGTATGAAATGCTTTAAAACTGTTTGCATCGGAGTTCTGTAGCGTTTCGACACAGACGTACGTGGACAAAACGCGCGAAATATTAAGTGTTGTTTTATCGATGAGAACTGGTATTTAATTAAATGTCGTAAGAAAATTAAAATCGCGTTTATTTTTGTAGTTAATACGAAATAAAAACTGAATCTAAAGTGCGCGTCTCGTGACACCACGTTTTATAAAAGCTATACATCTCCAAAATATGTTTCCCGGAAACGAAAACTTTTTGTCCGCTCGAAGCAGCATAGCCGAGGAAATTATTAATGTTCAACACGTCAAATTAAATAAATATAAACAAATGAAATATACGTTCAATTGAAAGTCATTTATATTAAAAAAGATATATATATATATATATATACTAAATAAATAATAATAATTTAAATCAGTTTAATATTAAAATTCTCGTAATTTACAATAAAATAAATAAATAAGATGAGACTTTTCAACTTACAATAACATATTATATAAATTCATTACTGTTTTCCAATTTAAATCAACACCATATAATATTATGTCTAGGAAAAAAGTAATTTATGAAATAGAATATAGTTTTAACTACGCGATTCCCGACTTTGTTTAAAATACAGTGTGGATGTCTACGGATTTCGTGAAAATTAATTATTTTTAATCGTATTTGCGTGTGCGTACAATATATTTAGAATATTTATTGGAATAAAAATGTATTAAATACGGTATTCACGATTACTCGACGTTTTTCCGACGAGTAATGGCAATAAAAAAGTGTTTTTTTTTTATATTATTTGACTTTCAACATCATTATCCGAATGAGTGTCTAGAGTACAGATCAACGGTTTTGATTATACAGATAGTAAAAAAAAAAAAAAAATAAATAAAAATAAAATCGTATTATAAAACTAAAATGGTTCCTTATAATTGGACTTAAAAATACGAACAGATGTATAACGCACTACGACCACGGACCGACCGAATGTAGTCGGTTAACACTAGATTTGTTCTTAGTTTTTCTAATTGTTTATACATATACCGTAATATATACATTTTTGAGACATTTTCTTTGGTGTATTTTACGAAAACCGTCCTTTTGGCGAGCGAGAACAACAGTACCGAAAAAAATTATTTACGATTTTATTTCAACGTAAAAAAAAAAAGCGGAAATGCGTGTGTGAAAAATAATAATTCAATTGATTCGAACGGATTTGGAGTACTTCTCGGCAACGAATCGTTGCATAAACTGCCGCAGATAACTCGTTTTGTTCGAAGCACGCGTAGTGTAAATCTTGTGTTATGTAACGACGAGGCCGCCACTCATTGTAAATTCAATTATCGTATCACGTCGTTAAAAAACGCAGTGGATAGCGAAAAGTTTTCGACGTGTTTGAGCACCACGTAAACACGCGTTTTTTTTTTTTTATACAAAACTTGTTTGAGTATACGGAATTAGGTACTTGTCTATTCGTAATACTCGTATGTTCGTTACACCGAACAACGCGATTCGTTGTCATTGATCGATAGTCGTCCTCCACGCGTACGTACAGAAATGAAAATGTATGTCTGTCGTTGAGGTGGATGAAAATAAACGTAAAACAACCGAGGTTGGATTACAGAAAAAATGAAAAAAAATCGTAATAAAATTATTAAAGAACTCGAAGTATATATATCTGAGAATGGAGGACGGCCCGGTAAAATATTGTAGACGCCTGAATTCCAGTAGTCGCGAAATGGAAAAAAGTATCGGTACACAATATGTACTATGAGCTTTTTTTTTTTTTTTTTTGTTTTTAAACAGTCTTTAAATCAAATTTTTTTTATCCCGTAATCAAAGATTTGTGTTAACCGAGTTCACTACGTAACGCATTTTAATATATCCGATCGTTTGTGACACGCATTGGTAAACGGACTCTTTCACACTGTCCATTCTACCGCTGTACATTCGTCATAAAACGCGCGTGTCATTGTGATATCAGTAGTGAATTTGAACAATCGTCTTCGGCAAACGTTACACAAAAATAACCGTTAAAAAATCATTACTGTATTCGTATAACCAATGTCCAAAGATTTATTACTTTTTTTTCATAACGAATCGCTTCTGACGACTATCGTCGCTATTCAAATGCAATAAAGTTATTTATAGATACGAGTAAATATTTTTATTTTTTTTTTTAATCGAAGCTAAAAAAAAAATCTGAAAAATATTTCAAGTACAAAAGAAATTTTATATTGTAATTTTAATTAGTTTTTCGTTTATATTGCGTTTTACATTCGTAATATTACACAATTTGTCAATTTCTTTTTTACGTGCTTACACATTTAATATAATAATAATTGTGTATGGAGCACATTCTCCTCAATAACTACTTTTTTTTTTTTTTTTGCACTTAAACGCCTGTGAGTAACACTATTATTTGTAGAAAATATCATATTCCTATTTGAACGCTCGTTACATTTATTTATGTCGACAAAACGAGTAGGAACCTGACGATTCATACGAAATTCAGAGTATTAACAGAAAATATAAAACTTTTTTATAATTTTCTTTTTCTTTTAATTATTACTCTTTACAGAAAGCGAAAACAATTAACGCTAAACGCGAGACCGATTTTTTTTTTTTTATTTTTTATGCAACGTATTAATGTGTAATATATTATATATATATATATATATATATATATATATATATATATATATATATATATATATATATTTAATAGTTTCAGTGTTATAAAACGTATTTTTTTAAATGTAGCAGGCATACATTTGGGCACGCCATGTTTTTCTCACGGTCAGCTCTATGTGGCTTGCTCACGTGTTTCCAAAGCGAAAAATCTGCATGTTTATGCTGAAGGAAAAAATCGCTAAATATAGTTTATAGAAGCATACTGCAGTAGCTACCTATAGGCCTATGATTAGGGGTTTGCAGTGCTTAATTACTGTATTTCTTATGTTGACAATATTGTTACGTTATTACAGTGCGAATGTAACATCTCAATATTGTCAGACTGTTATATTTTTCAAATACGACCCAAAAATTATGTATGTTATAATTTTAATGTCATAATGTTAGTTCTTTTCACGCTAATATAAGCTACTCGAAATACTAATACTGCGCACACGAAGTCGCGGGCACCAGTTATTGATACATAAAGACCTTGCTTTTATTCGAATTACACGCAGACGAAGTCGCGGGCAAAAGCCGTAATCAAACAAAAAACAAAAAACAAAGCACTACAATGATAATAATAATAATTATGATTCACATGATTAACAATAAAGCGATTACTTACTTTTAAATCATTATATATGTTTTTTATTCACAACGCCCTATCACCAGGTTGACGGTTCTGTTCAGGAGAATATTTTTAAAATACGTAGGCACAAAAACTGCCACATTACAAATCTTTTTGACAGGACGAAGTCTGTCGGGTCAGCTATTTTAGGCGGAATTAAAAATATATATTTTTTATATAATAGTTATAGGTAATGTAAATTACTAGACCCCCGAGAAAAAATTTGAAAATACGCTACTGGCTGGGTTAGAGGCGAGGGAGAAGAAGAGCATGTGTATTGAATTAAAATTTTAAAGTTTAATAAATGATGCAAGTTCGTTCAAAACTGTACACGGGCGAAGCCGGGTAATTCAGCTGTAATAAAAAATACAAATCTTTGGCACGGGCAACGCCGGGCAGGACAGCTAGTATATATATATATATATATATATATATATATTTAATAGTTTCAGTGTTATAAAACGTATTTTTTTTTTTTTATATATTAATAATCGTTTATGTAATTCGCGCTAGAGCATAGCATAACGTGATAGATTGAATTTCAGAAAACGAAAAAGTTCTTTTGACGAGTAGACAAGAACGACACCGTGCTTGCAGATAAAATTTTCCACAATAATTCCGTGCGATTCTATCAGTAATCAATTTTTTTTCCGCGTTCTCCTGTACACTCGCGTTTTTACGCCGACCACACAACATTTTTTCCGAATTCCTTTCCGTCGAACGCGAAGCGATATGAAATTACAGTGAACTTCAGTCGTGTTTTCGACGCTCGTCATGTTTATACATACACTGAACAAAAAAAAACAAAAAACTGCTCTTCTACGGCACTCTGCACGGTATTCTCTACTCTACGAGTGTTCCGGTACCGCTATCACAATATCACTACATCCACCTGGGTATCTCGTACCGGATCTTTTAAAAATTCAGAACTCTCAGACGCTCTTCTATTCCATTAAAGCCACTTTTTTCCAAGCGTCCAGTCGAATGCCGTTCTCGTATTGGATTCTTTTCCTACCCCGACCCCCCCCCCCAGCCGTTCATTCCTCTGGCATTCGATAAAGTCGGCGAGTATTAAAATGTAAAAAACAAAAAAATAAATAAATTTCTGTACCGAACGAAACGTCGAAACAGTCGCGTCGTCGGTTCACAGTAGTGGTGGTCAATGTCAATGCGGCGGCGGCGGCGGCGGTTGCGTAACGACGACGACAGCGCCGCCGCCGCTGAATGTTTGCTATCTGGCGCGTGACGACGCGACAGCCTTGCACGGGGGTGTTGTCCTCGAGACACGTAATAATGTGTAATAATAATAAGTAATAAGTAATAATAAGTAATAAATAATAAGTAATAAGTAATAATAAGTAATAAGTAATAATAATCAGAAGCGTATCCAAGTGGCGAGGAAGGAGGATTTCGAGTCCCATTGAAATTCCAACATTTAAAAATGTTTTCTTTTTTTTTTTTCATACGATTCAAATTTAATCTAACGATAATTAAATAAAACGTAATTATTTATATTGCACAAACGCAATTATATAACTCATTGTAATCAATGTTTAATCGATTTATATTTTCTTGAATAATATGTATTAATTATATATATATATATATGTTATGTATGTACCAGACATTTTTCTTTAATTGAAATGTCTACGTTTGAACAATTGTAGGATCCTCTCTACTCGACAAATTGTTTGGCTGCTCCACCGATAATAATAAGTAATAATATGTAATAAGTAATAATAATAATAATAATAATAATAATAAAGAATAATAATAATAATAATAATAATAATAAAGAATAATAAGTAATAATAAGTAATAATAATATAGAATAATATGTAATAATAAGTAATAATAATATAGAATAATATGTAATAATACGTTCGGTTGATTACGAGAAAATATTATTTCTCGCACAATGTCACGTTCACGTCGTTGGTCGCGCAGCGCAACGGCCGCTGAACCAGACCTCGGGTTGCGGTTACATAACGCGCGTTATATGTATCAGCGCTCGTACTTGTATATAACACGCGCATAAATTATTTCCGACCGTATTTTATTATTCCACCAATTATTATTGCACACGCGACGTGGACAACGCGAATTCGTCAGCGCTTCGCACTCGGTGGGATTGGGGGGGGGGACCACTGTAAGTTCCACGTGGCGTCCGAACCGCAGAGATTACGTGTGCGATTATTATTCTTCTTCTTCTTCTTCTGTTTTTTCATCCCGGTATTCAAATACGCTCTCAAAAGCGACGATTCCGCAATTAAATCGTCGAGGAGAAAACAATGCGCTTGGCAATCGTTTTTTTGCACGCGTACATAGAAGTGTCTTCGTACACGAACACCATTTCGTATCGTTTTTCAAAACCCGCTCTTTTCCTTTTCCCGGAGCATTTCCATTTCATTGGTTTTCCAAAAATAACAGTCATTCCGGTCTGTATCGTCGCGATGCCCGGCGTACGGTAACGTGTGCACTAATAATACTATAACAGTGGTTTTTTTTTTTCTTTACTTTTTTTGTTTCTCACCGACAATTTTAATAATCGAATACCAAAAAAAAAAAAACGTCACTAACGACACCGAAAGATTTACAATCGCCGTAAAGACTAACGCGTGTTAGGTTTCGTTATACGACGTGTCAATTACGCAATTGTAGTATAATTTGTCGTCGTTTTGCAAGTGTTTGCGGTTTTTATTTTCTGTTCCACAATATAACAGGACAGTGCGAGAGACCACTGTGGAAACCACCGGTTGTAAAATTCTTATATTTCGTATTCAATTGAATTCAGAACGTCCGAAAGTCCACGTGTGTGGTTGGCGCGTATTTGTTTCGATTTTTCCGTGTCGTTTTTTTTTTTTTTTGTAAACATTTATCGTGTCGGGCCTTAATAATTATAAACTTGAGCGTCACAGCGAATGTGACTTCAGCGTCAAGTACTCTGTACTGAATGTAAAATGAAATGGAATTGTTTGTAATACGTACCGAAGAAAATCGTTAAACATTTGTGTTCATCGATTTTCAATTTATACGCTAAAAAAAAAATATACATATATATAAATATTATAGATTTACCGGATAAAATTCTGAAAACGCACCCACGAATATCCGTCTTACACTTACACATTAGATCGTGACTAAAACACGTAATTGTAAAAAAAAAAAAAGATTTATACGATTCGCGCCATAGTATAAATTCTCGTTTGTATTTCCATTAACACGTCTGCACACACTGAAACGATATCGAATTTTATAGTGTTTATTGATTCCCCGTCACGATAAACGTTCCAATAATGCGTAATATTATTACACTATACAGAGCGATCTCCTCGATCGAATCAATCGACTATTTACGTCACATCGTTGCGTCTGCACATTACCCGTGAATCATCCCGTAATCATCCTGCCCGTGACATTTTTTCATTTACAATGGAAAATATTCCGTTTATACGAACCGAATTCCGTATGAAATACGGTCGAGCACAGAAAACGTGAGATTTTACCGGGGAAAAAAAAAAAAAAAAAAACGAAAATGTATGGATTTCGGATTTCCGGAGCCCCCCCAGATTGAAATTTCAAAGTGTTTTCATACGATTACCGAGTAATATAAATAAACCAAAAACGAATATTAAATAACACGATATTGTACGCGTGAATTCGAATCGAAATTATCGTCATTTTTCGTCGTATTTTATCGGTGCGCGTTTGACGCGCATGCGAATACATTTCGTCTGTTGTGGAAAAAAACACGTCATGACATACGACGAAAGTGAACGCAGTGATTAACGACGGGCGAGATACAATGGACCCCGCCGTTTGAACTGCAAAATCTAAAAATTTTCTCATTTGATAAAACGACAACTGTACGCGGTGGTGCGTAATGGTATGAATTGTAATTGTAACGAGAGAGGACGAACGGAAAATGGACTTGCGACGCTCAAGTGAAACGGAATCACGACGCGAGTTGATGTTATATGAACTACAAAACGAAAATCGGTTACAAATGATTATAATGCCTGTTATGACTCGAGCGTTATTAACAGTGATCTGTTGGTCGTGAATTTGTCCGTCATAGGACAAATAAAATCAAAAATTTCAGACGCCCAATTATTCTCGAGTATACGCCACTCGTGTTATAATACGTAAATGACGTATTATCACGATGCGGACGATGAACGTTTTGGATTCCGACCGAAGTCGACGATATTAAATGTTTTTACAAACGACGTTAGTTTGCGTTATTTTCAACGCTGAATAATGCGAAATAAAAATTAATTTCGTGTGCCATTGAATCACATTTTCGACTACGAATAGAAGAACGGCACTGATTACGACGCGCTTAAACGCGCGCGCGCGCGATTATTTTCCACGGCATTTGCGTTTTGGAAATATTTTTTTAAAACAACACGTGCAAACAATAATGCACGCGCATTTACGAAAATTACGATATTTAAATGTCCATTAAAAAGTTATTATATTCGTTGTGGATATCAAACTCTTACCGGCCTGTTATAGAGACGTGCGTTGTTGTTATTATTGGGGATTTCGATTTCACGCACTGTGCACTGGCGCACGCGTGTCGTTGTGATTTATCAATATAATCGCGCGTTAAGACAACTAACGGATTGAAAACGATTCGTCGTGAGGAGCGACTAAATCGTTGTAATTAAAAAAATATATATATGTAATCACTCGTTTGTTATTTTATGGATTTTTCGCGATCGGAAATCGGCGGCGCGTCCATTTCGTTTTTTACAAAACGCGTGCGTAGCTCTTGTTCGGCAAAACTTGCACGAGTGATGACGCGTGTCGCATAGTTTGATTGTAAAATGTCGAAATTCGAAAAGAGAAATCCGGGGCGGCGACGTTTGTCCGTTTACAATTACTCCGTCACCGTGCGAATGAGAATGTCTCCTCAACACATTTAATACACAGAAACTTTTCTGCGAGCGCGACACGAATTCCTCACGTTTTCCCCCGTTGTCTCTACGGTAGTCGACGCGTCGAAAACACTGCACTAGACTAGACGTATTTTTGTCAATAACACTCGTGTAACCGTTTCGCCGATAACCGATTTCGTCGTCGTAATCCAATTCGTGTCCCCGTAAAACGATTTTGTTACCGAAATTATAATATTACGAGAGCACGGTAACGAACGCGAATACGCTTTGGTACCGTCGTTTTGTCGTCGTTTTTTTCTTTTTTTAAAAATGAAGACTAAAATAGTGTGCGCCATTCGAATGTCTTCCCGCATTGAAAAGTAGCGAAAATATCGCCTTCAAGAAGTTTCCGTGTAATAAGTAGTTAGGTAACTCGAATTGTTTTTTTTTTTTTAAATAATTCAAGTTATAAAATTATATTAATTATCTATGCTTGTATGCGTATGCATTTCAATTTTAAATAAATGTTTCATCAATTCGACTCTTTTACGAAATGAACAATAATTTTTAAATGAATTTATACCAGTAAAATAATAATTGATTCATTTGACTTTATTCGCGTTTTTACTGTTTCCGCGCAATTTTTTCGGCGGTAGCCGTTGAATTTTTTTTTTTTTTTTCGGTAAATGCTTTTGAACAAATCGAAAAACGACTTCTCCGTTTTACCAAAAAGGTGCGATTTGAAACCCGAATTTAAAACTATAAGTGTAAAGATCGGAGAAGCATTCCTTCTGGTTGAATTTTTCGTTACTGACATATAATAAAAAGAAACGCACATCATTGTAAAACAATCAATACGTCTCTGAGAATCTAAAATTGTTATGTTTCAGTAGCGACGTATTGGATTCTCGACGAAACGACTATTTCCCGGTTTTTCGATTAATTGACGCGTGGAAAAATTGTCGATAAATTTGCTTATAATTATTATTTTTTTAAATATATTTTACGAGGCGATTTATTATTGTGTTTTTAAACACTTACGTCGTACTAAAACGTGCATAATACAATATACGACTGTTCTCAACAATTAATTTATAATTTGTATAAAATGTTAAAACAATTTTAATTTGTTTACATAGTTTTAATAGCGATAACAGACAGAAATTTACGTAAGAATAAAAAGAATTTATTTTTTTTTATTGTCATTTAATACTATATTGTGATATGCACCGCGTAACAATGAATATTAAATATAAACTATGAACTCGATTGCGTAATAAACAATGAAAAATAATTAAACAAATATTTATAACAAATAAAAGAACTCAATTCACCGTGATTTCCATATAATAACGCGTATTTCAATATTTCGAAATGTTTTTCTTTTCGCGCTTCTCGCCGTTTGCAAAGTCTTTTTATCGATACCTTTTAAATCGACAACAACACACTGTTCAGTAGTTAAACGTATCAGTGTTGTATTCGTATTATACGCATTCTCATTTTATATGAAAAATCATGAAATACTTTCGTCACTAAAATATAATTATTTATTGTAGTCTTCAATTATCGAAAAGAAAAACACTTAATTACGTAATGTTCACGTAATAAAATTCATAAATAATTTCGTTAAAATAAATAAATAAAAAAGAAAATATAATAATTGTGTTGATTCGACGCAGAACGTGCAAATACCTATTCGATTCCCTAATAATATTATAATTTGTCAATTAATTTAACAAATAGTTAACGTCAATAGAAATTATAATTAATACCTACGAATTTCACGTATTTCACAATACCTGGTATGTTTTTACGAAATCGAAAGAATCGTTTCGTGTATTTAAGAAACGTTTTTACGCGTTTCGAATAAAATAATATCAATTTTCCGTAAATTATCGAAGCAAATTCATTTACGATGTCATGCCGACGAGTCCAAAGAATGATTCGCTTTCTATATTATAATACACTGAGAGTAAAGCCACGTTCGCCAATTGTCTTTGTCGCGATCTTGAATTCTTTTCGAAAATGACGTTTCGCTTATTTGTTGAGTGTATAATTCACATGCACGTGTTATATTGTAATCGATAAAAACGCTCATAAAAACGTTTGGAAAATATATGCTCGTCGCTCGATGAAAATATCCAAATATAATATATTGTTTTTTGCACGATTCTCCCGTGTTTCGCCCGTCAAAGAAAAAAAAGAAACATAACGAATATTTTATCGGCGAAATGCTTTAAGAAATGCGTCTGTTATAATATATTTTCTCGTTTACTCGCAAAATAATGCCGTGTTCGGTGTATAACGTTCTTCTTTCTTTTTTCGACGATGACACACGTCATTAGCGATGGCATTTGTTCCTTAGCCACATTTTCCGCGGATCCGGCAATATATTGCTATTTGAATACGAATACGGTTTTTTTTTTTGGAAATTCGAACGATAGTTTAACGCGTAGTTACATTTCGATAAACGCGGTTTTCCGATATTTATTAATAAAATCGTATTCGTATCGTTTTCGTTTGCTGAGCGTATCCACTGTAAATTCGGTAAAACGATTCTGAGCTTCGGTGTAATATTTCGTGTAAAGACTTTTAAAAAAACAGGTAATTAAAAAACTGCAATTGCTGTGGACCAGTTACACAATTAGTAGAAAGTTTTTGAAAATTATTTCCCACCTTATAACACGAAGTCACATATTTAACGGGTATTTCAATAATATTTCTATAGCTTTCGCTGATTTCAAAATTACGAAGAATAAAAACGATCGGAATCAAACGAAATCGTTGTCGACGCGACACGATCGTCTAATTATTATTTTCGATTTTTTTTTTTTTTTGGAATTTTACCGCCGGCACACCATGTGCAATATATTTTATTACGACCATCGGAATTCGAGCGATTGAAATAATATTGAACGTATTTACTTAAATACGATACGAATCGAACGTGTTTTTTTTTTCTCTTCTATTACTGATTAAATTAATACACATACGTGTGCGTAGAATTCGATAGAGAAATTATAATCTCACACGCCTAACGCGTGTGTTATTTATTATTTATTTATTTTTTTCGCAATCGCCGCGAGTTAAAATTCAATCGAAGACAAAAGTAATTTTCGATAAGAAACGTAATTGAACACACGTTGACTCGTTGTCGGCCGCCCTGCGGTACGTTCGAATGTCGGACAATAATATTGATATATTATCGGAAGCCCGTTACGGATTTTTTTTTATATATATATTTATCGCACAAATACAAAATACGTGCAGAAATTATAACGAGGGAGCCGAAGGAATTCCCATCAGGAATACACGATTATTGTTTTCTATCGCGAATACACGATATTTCATTGAATTAAATATCCAAGGTTGACGTGGCGAACGGATCGAAAAATTCGAATGTATACCACCACCACCAATCGTTTATTTGTTAAAAAAAATAAACCACCTCCTCGACTCGTCGTGTTTCGTTCGTTTGGGGGGCGCCCGTGTCCGAATGCGCTTCAACCGAACACACGATTTCGCGAAACGTCGTAAAACGAACAAAATATCCGTGTATTTTATTACTACCGGGTCTTTTCGGCTACGAAGAAGCGCACCGTTATTTCCGTCGTATCCGAAAGCCGAGGAAAACAAATAAAAATAAATATCAAAACGTTACTCCCTCGTTCGCCTTCCCATCCCCGAAACGCCGGGCGCAATGAGTGTCGTGCGCTATAATCACGTTATATTTCATACGTAAGAAACGTATGCGCCGTGGAGGAGGTCGTACGTCACCGGCAAACGAAATTTAATAATTAAGTAAATCGTCTTCTGCGAATGTTTTTCGTTTCTGCGCGGTCGGACCTCTCGAACGTCCTTCGCACCGCGGATCCGCCGTGTCGCGTAACGCGCGTTCAGTGTCGAAATGTTTGCCCGTGTTCGTCCGAGGAGTATTTTCGACACACTGTCGAATTATTATTATTATTTATTATTATTATTATTATTTATTATTATTATTATTATTATTATTATTATTATTATTATTATAATAATGTACGCGTCACGCGGGATTCGCGCGTGTACCGAAAACGATTTCTAAGCTCACGAGGTATAACAAATAAATCGTCGTTTTCGTTAATAACGGCGGGTAAGAGTTTCCCGGTACATTCTACACGAATGTTCGGCGCATTGCACAGAGATGGATTTAACACGGCGACGGGGGAGTTGAAAACCGTTTGAATGACGCGCGATTAATATGTCGTAAAATTGTTATTAATATTTTGGATTTCGCGTTCATTATGAACATTATTGTTTTGACACATGCGACGACGACCATATTATGTGATTCTTCACGACAAAAC
The DNA here is from genome assembly GCA_032441825.1 of Chaetogeoica ovagalla. Lineage (NCBI taxonomy): Eukaryota > Metazoa > Arthropoda > Insecta > Hemiptera > Aphididae > Chaetogeoica > Chaetogeoica ovagalla. The sequence continues at coordinate 4,405,120 of CM063744.1, forward strand.
GAGAGACGTTTTCAATTTAAGTTTCAAAACCACCTCGTAATAATATACACAATGTTATAATTTTTGTCTTTTTTTTTTTTTTTAATGAGAAAATACTTTCAAATAATTTTTCTACGCTGTTCGAAATATTGTTTAGCCGGATTCCAGAGCAATGGTCGAGCGGTGAAAAAGCTCTTCTTAAAATAATTATGGTCGTTTGCGTTTTATATATATATATATATGTATATACATTTTTTTTTTTGCGTTACCACTGATTTGAAAGAAAAAAAACTGTACATTTATTATTCGCGCTCGTATAACGTCATAATTTTTCGTCATAGCCGGTGACGGCCCAGGGGTTTTCTCCGCAGATTAACGCGTGATTTTTAATCGCAACGACGACGCATATTTATTAAAAAAACTCGGACTATATAATAAAAAAAAAAAAATTAATAGATATAATTACGTAACGATTGCTGAAATATTTGTCGTTTAACATACTTATTACTGTAGCAAGAGAACGAATAATAATAACAATAATAATGATGAAAAAAAAATTATCGTTTTTCGAATAAAAAACCTGACCAGGAAATACAATAGAAATATACGTGACATAATTTCCGATATAAATCCCGAGCGCTATAATCGCGTTTCTATAGTTTGACGTTTCGTTGAAATTTCTCAAACGTTTAGATAACTTTCCGAACGTATTTTCAGCTAAATTCTTTTATTATACGCGAAAAAACTGACCGGACTTCAAACGCGAAACAGCGTTTCTTGCAGCAAACGATTTTAAATCTTTGATATGATTTCTGTATCAACATTACTGAATTCAGTGCCATGATAGATACCAAAATGATATTATCCCGCTGTGCGAATCGCATACATGTCGCTTTTGCTAATACATGTGTGAAAACATTTTCGAATAGAACGATTGCTCTTACTTCTCTTATTTTTTTTCCCCTCTTGATATTTACGTGCTGTTAGCAATACGAAAACTACTGATAAAATTGATGAAATATCCGATAGGACAACGTTTTTTAACAATTTCGCATTTGAAAATTGCGTTCAATTAGTTTCGTGAATATTACTCTTAAAAATTACTTAATTAAAATTTTTGTTTTACTATTGTTTTCATTAAAAACAATAATTTCGTTATAATTTTTCGGCCGACAGACACGTGCACAGAGGATTGTGGAACGTTTCCAAAAAAAATCCGCGTCTGTGCGCTTATTTCGATTTGTAAAGCGAAGCGTCAATCGTCGCGCATGCCGACCAAGTTGTAATAAACTACAGTAAAAAAAAAAAAAAAAAAATACTCGCGTTTTATACACTTAAAAAGGAATTTACACATTTAATTGATCATTTATAGTTGAAAAAAAAATATTACGTTCGCGCGTACACTCGAAATTTCGTGTCGAATGCGATATTTTACATTATCCACACGTCGTCTCGGGACGATAATAAAATCCGTAATTTGTTTCTTTCGAAAAAACGCTGCGTACGATCCACTTAAACGTGTGACCATAGTATTGTCCGCATTTACAGTTCGTTTCCTATTTGAATTCGGATGTTATTTTTTTTTTAAAAACGCTTGACACGGCGATTTTCAACACGTAAAATATATAACAAAGTAGTGAAAACAAAGAGGAATTTACAAAATTAAAATTAAAAATAAAAATCAATAGGATATGTAAAAATAAATAATCAAATAGATAGAAATGAAAAATTATAAATGAATACTCGTGATAATAAATAAAAAATGTATACAAAATAAATAAATATACACATATATACATATATATCAAAATGTATATTTAAATATACAAAGAGAAGCCAATGAGTGTTAATAATAAAATAAAATAATGTTGTTGTATAAGTTATTTTATTACTACCGGTTTCGACAAAAAGTCATCATCAGATAATTCAAAAAAAATACAATAACGGAAAAATATAATAAATGAAATTAATTGAGAGAAAAAAAATATACATAGAGAAAACGATGAATATTACAATAAAAAGACAAGGAGCTTAAAATAAAAATTATACAATAATAAAATATTACATACTAAATAGCGGAGAAATTGTGTATACGATGGAAAGACCTACGGCACGATATTAATTATATTGTCTAATATATATTTAAATAAAATTTTATTTTTAAAATCCGTTTGTACATTTAAAATATTTTTAAATTTATTTTGTTTAATTAAATATACATTTTGATATATATATATGTGTGTGTATATTTATTTATTTTATATATATTTTTGGGAAATTTTTTATTTTTTTTTTTTTTTTTTTTTTTGTTTGGATAGTCGTCGTGTTCTATTAATTTTTTTATTTTTTTATGACATTTTTAACATACGCATTTCTCGCGATGCCGAGAAACAAAAATAAACTCAATGTCACACCTGCAGCCGCGATCGGATGATTTACATTAAAAAAATCCGCCTCGCGCGAATTCGTTTTCTTAACGTGTGGAAGAACACTGTTTCGCGCGTCCACGCCAATTTGAAAATTAAACATTTTAAGCCATTTATTTTTTTTTCCAATAATATTTTGGTAGTCGCGTTTGTACGTAATGCGTGTGTGTTTTTTTTTTTTTTGTAGGACATTATTATATATATATATAAAAAAAAATTCTTTCTTTTTTGCTTTTGGACACTAAATCCGAACCCCAATTATTATGTATTAAGGACGCACACTTGTTTTGGTAATGGTCTGCTCAGTTCGTATAAATACCCCGTCGGAATATTAATACTGTTTTTTTTTTTTTTATCATATCATGCATGGCCTCGTGTCCACGCCGTCGCACGTATATTATTATAATAAGATTTAGGAATTTGTTTGTAAGGACGTGTTATTATTATTATTTTTATTTCAAATATATATATATATATTTTTAACGGATCGCAATCGATGAGATCTGACGACTGTGATAAATCCGTTCGACGGTGTAATTAACCTATTTTTATTCCGTACGTGCGTCACAGTATACTGTATATAATATACACCTTGTGTTCGTGAACGTGATACACGGAGGAGAAATGCTTGATAATATTATTCACACACACACACACACACTCTCTCTCTCTCTCCCATACGGGCTTTATTATTATTATTATTATTATTATATTCCTCGATCATATATTATATCGTTGTCAAAATTAAAAATTCACCGATCGACTAAAATAGGTTTTTCTCTCTCTCTCCTCTCTCTCAATCACACACTCGAATTTTCTCGTTGATTCATATAAAACCGGTTGTTTTTTTTTTTTTTTATCGCACTCACTATAGTGGCCAATAACGATTATATAATTAATTAATTTTTATTTTTATTAACACTGTCAACGATTTTGTACTATTTATGAGAAGTTTTTTTTCCCGACTTTGCATCGTAATATGCGATACGTTACAGGCAGCGCATTCGCGGTAGTGCTCGTTGTGGACAGTACTCGCAATTGTTAAAAACAAATAATATATTACATAATATCAAAATTTATTAGAAATCGATAGGTCTCTTTTAATTAATTTTATATATAGAAATGACTGACCGGCACGCATAAGCGACGAAACGTTATTTGTCGAGTTTTGATGTTTTAAATTTGATGATGATGATGATAATAATAATAATAATAATAATAATACGTTCCTTACGTGTAATTTCGTAATAATAATTGCGTGCCTACCTTAACACGATTCGTATACCCGGCAAGTGTGTATACTCGCCGTGTACGTTTACTCGTCACCGCCAATATTCTTCTACAAAAAATTATCAATTTTTGTCTTTATTTCGAAGGATAATCCGAGAAAATTTAATTTCTTACGAGAACGAGTCACTCGCGTTGTACTATCCAGTAGTGCCGGATTTACGCATGCGTTATGGCGCGGCTGTGCGGGTACAGATTTTGACGCTTCCATTCTCAACAAAAACTGGTATTCACATTGAAATGTCAACTCTTTAAATGTATTCATTCATTAAACGCGTTTGACATCACGTGTAGCGTAGGATGGGCAACTAAGGAGAAATAAATAATAGAGTGTAAAACTAGACTTTTCAACTTATCGTCCCGAGTCTGAATCGATTCAAAATATGATTTGTCGAATACAAGTCGTTTCGTATTTTGACCGCTAAAAAATCGCTCCTGTTGTAATCTCAATTCGTTATGGATTATTATTTATCTACGTGTGTTTAGTGTTTATATACGCGTGTAACCAATGCGGCAACAAATAAAATGTTAAGGTAATTTTAATCTTACGGTATTTTTTTTTTTTTATTTTAATTGTATTAATTTCAGACGATTTCCCGCCAGCCGTTATTACAATCGAAATACACGTTTAATAAAATATTTTCGGTAATTTTTTTTCATAATCAGTATTAATTCATTTATGAGCATTTTATAAGTTCATTTTTTTTTTTATAAATGTTTTATATAATTAAAACCCTAGCGCCACCGACGACGGATACATTATTCTAAAATAAAAGTAAATAATCGTTTATTTAGAATTTTGAATATCGGGGAGGAAATCAATAGAAAACTCGAATGGTTTAAGACATAGGTTCTCAAACATATTTCATACACCGCCCACTTTGACAATCAAAATTTTTTTAGTGCCCCCTCAAAATGTTTAAACTTACCAATTGTTGTTTATCTTTAAACAGTTATTACAATTATTATATTTAAACATGCCATATTATATTTTACAGTTCAAACTTACATTTTAAACGAGCATTTTTAATAAGAACAATTAAAACGCATATACTTAATCGAATTTCAATGTATTTTTATTAAAATTTAAACAAATCTTTGAATTTAAATTTATCGAGCTTACTTAATGTGATGGATGAACCTGATGTAGTTTAACCAGTTTTTTTATATTAGGCCCGAATTTACTTAAATACAGTCGTATGTCGCCACGTTCGGTAACAAGCAGCAGATTTCTTTTTTTTAGTTATTAGTGTTGTTACAGCACTAAATCCACGTTCGAACAAATAACAAATGGAAACGCTATTAGATTCATCTTTGAACAATCGACCATAATCCAGGGTAAAGTTGTCTCGTAATTGTTTAAATCTCGATTTAATCTCTTGATTTTTTTCTATGTTAATTTAATTCGCGTACTCCTTAAAAATAATAGAAAAAAAAAATTATCAATATTTTTAATCTGCCGATAGTAATAATTTTGCAATTTTCCGTCGGGACGCGATTCGCGTGTGGAAAAGGGATTTCGCGTGCACCGACAGTAATAATATGAATGCGAGCGGTTTCGTGACGAGAAGTGTGATTATTATTGTTATATAATCGCGTAACAAACACAAATATAATTAGTGGAACGAACGCACCCGAAACAAAGAATTATTATAATTTTTTTTTTTTTTTTGATCTCGTTTTTTTTGTATTCGTTTTTCGTTTTTACGTCGAGTTCGTATTTCTATTATCCCGCGATAATTCCACGTTGTGGCCGAAACAACCGGTCGTAAATAAACCTACACGCAGTTGTTGCCGAATCAACAATACACTTGACTTTGGTTTTGGAGTGTATAATAAACGTATACGTAATGTCGTGTAATTTTTTTTTTCTCTTTTACGGTATATTATTTTAAACTCGTTGCTTAAATAATACGATCAGTTGTTTCCTATGCCGTCGTGTATATTTGTATATTATATTATACAGTACGCGTTTTGCACACGTTCGCGGCAACGATAAATTGTACACCGAACTCGTGCGCGATGACAGCGCAATTAGATTATTCCGTGAACGGTTACGTCAACGAGAGATATTTCCCGAGAGAAAATATTGTCCCGTGTACATTCCACGTTTAGCGCGAGATCGGTTTAATTCGAGTAAAAGCGAGGGATAAATCGCCTCCTATATGCACGTGAGCGTGGTATGGTGTTCCAACGGGACACAAAAACCAAGACTTCGATTCGAACGATTTCCCATGGTTCTAAAGCAGGTTTGAAATTCTTTGGCCATTTGTACGAAGAACCGTTGGGCTTTGTTTTTTATTTTAAAAAAAATTACGTATCGAACTAAAAAATAAAATAGCTAAATTTCAAATGACGGCTCAGATGAAACAGTGGAAAATATCGTCTAAAATCGAGTTGTTTGTAATCTACGGTTACAAGAGATTTGTGTTATTTTGTAACTAAAAAAATTTTTTTTAACGATTCCGACAGAAGTTTTGTATTACGAGAACCAGAGCAAATGGTTTAATAACGATGCGCCTACCGAGAAAGATCAAATATTTGTGGCTCGGATAAATGTCGTGGACGATACGGCGGAAAAGGAGTGAAACTTATCGAAAAATATAATAATAATAATAATAATTTAACAAATGAAAGAGATCGCGAACAATATTTATTACGAATTGCCAAATATTACAAGAATGAGTTTCCAGACGGTAGAAAATCGACACTTTTTTTTTTTAATTTCATATAATATTTATGTAAAAAATGTAATCCTGTCTCTAGCCGTCTATCAAAGGCGTATTTAAATAACCGTAATAAATCAATTTCGCCAAGAATATTAAATAGTATTAGTATTAGTGCTCCCGGGAATTTTTTTCCCGTTTCAAGCCCCGGATTGTTGATATGGTTTTATAAGTCAATAAAAAAGATTTCGAAATAAATTCCAATCCGTTTTTATTAATTGTACTGTATAAATAGTAGTAGTAGACGCGAATATTCGCGTAGCCTTAAAAAATTTAATTGAACTATTCGCTAAAAGCGCTATTTAACAATCGCGTGTTAAAATTTACCACGCCCAGCTATCGTAATGTTACACATAAATGTATATCTGTGCAACCCGTGTACGTTTTACACGCCGTAAAATCATCAAGGAAAATCTTCGACACACGGTATTAAACATATTAAACCGTATTAATAAATGGCTTACAAACTCCTTTAAAAAATCTATACTCGTTTTCAGCTACGTTATTAAAAAAAAAAAAAAAAACCCGTAACTATTTCAATCGTGAAACGTGTCTATAGTTACATAATAATAGTAATAGGATTCGTTCGGAAACGTATATGTCGTTTATTATTTAAATGTTTTATGAGCGTTTCGGACGATTTCCAACTGACGCACTTACATTGAAAGAAGAAGAGTTTTTGTGAAAAAATGGAAAATACTTTTCTAAGGTAAAATATTATGTACATTGTAGAAACTGCGGAATTTCGGACGCACGTAGAGAATCCCGTCATCTATTTCCATATAGTTTATGTCGGATAACGATAATTATACGAAGATTGAGCGTTAGAGCGCTTTTGCGCTTTCTTTCAATTTGTACACCTATCGAGTAGTTTTTTTTTCTGTTCGAAAATATAAACCAATGAAAAATGTGCGAAAAACCAGGTAAAATCTCGTCTAGAATTTCGCGTAATTCGAAAAATATTTAAAAAAAAAAAATAAATATTTTTATCAGTTATTCCTTATATTACTGTACGTGTAATATTTTGAGAAAAATGCGTACGTTTCAACAATTCAAACGATTTTTCGTACATTTTATAGTTTCACTTCAAATTCCGTATGTAAAAATGGAAGAGTTTGTTACGTAGAAAAAAAAAATTAGATGAATCATAACACAATAAATCGTTCTGTTGAAAAGTTATATACAAATTTATATACACGCGCATTACACGGCGGCAATTCATCAATTGCACGTGATGTTGTCACGAAAATGCCATTTCTTCCATAATCCAATCATAATGTGAATTTTTTGATCACAATCCTGCAAAGGGACATTCCAAGTGTCCGGCCGGCTCGTCGTTTTGTTGGTTTCTGAACCGTTTTACTGTGTTGATAACACACGTGCTTACAGCGATGCCGTTGCCGAGGCGGGCAAATTAGAAATTCCCGATGAACTGACTTCGATTACTGAAAGTCGTATTGACATCCGAGATCTGAACAAGGAACGGGTAATTTATTTATCAAACGTGATGGCGTCGTGGACAAAAGTAATGCAGACGGAATTAGATTTGATTAAAAACATAAAGGTAAATTGATAAAATTTGAAATTAAAAAAAAAAGAACAGTTCTCGGAACTGCTACACGCGATGATTTATTTGTCCGTGAATTATTTTAGACATGATATATGAAAATATCATATTGTTACAGTAAGAAAAAAAATATCGGTTGAATATTAAATAATATATAAAACACTAATGCCAACAGTCTAATTTGAACAATTTAAATATAAAATAAAACGCGTTTCGAATAATTTGTTTTAACAAATTTCATTTTTGTTGTAATAAATTATACATTGGTAAAATTCGTACGGATTTTAAAAACAAGAGACGACGGGTAAGGCACGTCTGAAAAAGAACTACATAAAAACAAAAATTAAATCTCTCGACGTTTGTGACTCCAACGCGGATGGACTGAAATTATTATAATACTATTTAACGTTAATACAATAATAATAATAATAATAATTATTATTATTATTATTATTATTATTTGTTGTCAGGAAGGTAACGTTCAACAGGACAACGCAATGGTTCTGTACGAGTTTTGGAATAAACGCTTTATGCATTTTAAAACGATATTGGAACAATTGTCCACCAAATCGGTGATCACGAACATAAACATTTTGGAAGCGTTTAGAACAGACCCTGAGGTTGTTCAGACGTTCCAAACGTTCATGGACGAGACGAAAAGGTTCAGAAACTACAAAACGACCGTGAAAAACGTCAAGTATTCTATGGATTTGATTTACGAAGGAATTTATGTACGAACAGGCGGAGCGGATATCTATTATAACGCGATATTATGCCTACAGTGTTTATTTAAACGTGCACTCGGACACATTCTGCGACACATTCTATTCGAGTTAAGTAGGAGTTAGGAGAGGTAGATAAGAAGAGAAAATATGTTGGTGAAGGGACGCAAAAGAAAAAGTTAATGGAGGATAGGATTCTGAGTTATACGCAATTCCAAAAAAAAATAAATTTTAAATAAACACTGTACGCTACATAGTACATAATAAGTGGCGGACTGGCGTATATAAAATATTATACTCGAATACGTCAATAGTCGAGTAGGATTATTCGCACGCAAAAATTGAAAAGTTCCTTTAATTTGAGAAATTTTCTATGATCGCGTGACTTGGTTCTTATACTAAGTTTTACGTTTGGAAAACTATACCGATAGTAATCGGCAACATATTCGATCGTCGTTCGTGTCAAACGAAAAATGTTCACCAAAAAGTCATAGTGCTCCACTGTGTGTTTTAAACACTTTTTCCGTACGCCTCGCGGTAAAAAGTTATAGTCTATTCGTATAAAAACTATATCGTCCATCCATTTGACGAAGTGAGACAACTGTATATTATATCATATATCAGATATACGCCTATATCATAGCTTGCTAGTCCGCCTCTGTATAAACAAAATATTAATAATAATAATAATAATAAATAAATACATAAGAATCCGATTGACTTTATTATAATTCGATTTTATTTTTCACTCCCCAGGCAATAGCCAACGAGCCGCTCACCAACATCGCAAACAGTTTCACGCTTTTGTTAAACAAAATGAATATAATGTGGTTGACGTCGAGTTTTTTTAATCAGAAGAAACAAATGGAACATCTCTTCAAGTTGATTTCCAATTCTATCGCGAACAGAGTTTCCGACACTTTGAGCATCCCCGAGATATTTAAGTAATTCGATTGATTCGTAAATTATACCAAATGTCCGTTATATCAAAAGCTGGTACTAAGGTTTAAGAGAATATTATGGTAAAATAATCGATTAATTAAATTTTAATTGAAAATAATATTTAACGATATGAAATGTTGAAGATTGTACATAAATCTTCGTGATTAACGAACAGAGATATTAGTAAAAAAAAAAAAAATTAATAAATAATAACCATCTTTAACAATCTATTTTTTTCTCCTCCGGGCAAATTAGCAACAATAGCAAATGACGCCACAGCGGTAATACGTTTTTCTACCTATGTTTGACCGTAGCAACAAATTCATTTAGAACACATTCCTCCAAGCGCATCTAAGAAATGTATAGGTAGTATTTCGACATTCAATAGTGAAATTCGATCTTTCTTTAAATGTCGCAAATTAAATCTTCTTCGAATATCTAATTTTCATGCAACAAATATGTTACATCTCATTGATAAATTTTTGGGAATTAGTACCGTTATAGATATCGACGCGTAATTTCAAAACATTATGTTTAGCTTTCTTATATTTGATATATTTGATGGCGATGAGACGATAAAATGATTATACGGGACTTATGAAATTCTACGGTATTTGACGATTCCATCGATGTAATTATCATTGAAATCTATAGCGATATGCTTTGGATCCTTATGAAAAACGACTTTTCTTTTCATAGAGAACACAATATTGTACAATAGTACACAAAATGACAGAAAATTGCAATAGAATAATTAAAAATTAAAAATAGTTATTCCTGTACGGGAATGTGAGTAATAATTATTTCAATTCGCTTGCACAACATTCACACGTCGCATGTGTCCACACTAACTGTTATAGCTTCAAAATCAAGTACGCTTTGGGTTTGACGAACAACGCTATTCGATTGTTGGACCAGTGGAAAATCAGATATACAGAATGGAAAAAAGATATGCAAGTGTTGTCAGCCTTGTATTTCACTCGTTGGGCGTGGGATTTTGACGAAGACATAATCTTTAACCGGTTGAATTTCGTGCATATGGTCGTAAACGATATACAAAAAATAATGGAGGTGAACTTCATTGACAAATAGACAGTAATTATACTTTTCGCCTAGATTTGTTCATAACGAACAATTCAACACAGACACAGTAGAGTCGCATCCAATAATTTTCGTAAAACGATGTGGTTTTTATCTTTCGTAGACTCCGCGATATTAAAAAAAAAAAAACGTTCAATTACGTTACAATGATAAATATAGGTATACGGTAGAATAAAATACTTTATTATTATTCTATGATCCTAATGACTTTGTGCCGACTGCAAGACATATAAAATATTTTCATTTTATAAACCATTTTATAAACGTACGTATCAACGTACTTTATCGATGTATATGGAGGGAAAACGAATTGATGATGTCTTTTTATATATTTGATATTTCGCGGTTGCGATTTTGTTGTCGTCTGCCTCTTTTGAATCACACTCTTGCACGCGCGTTTAAAATGTACGTAAATATTTACTTTCAATGGTTTTTGTTTAATGTTCTAATCGCTCAGATTATCAAATCAAATACGATGGACTCCGAAGTCGAATATCTGTTCAAAGGCTCCAAACAGACACACGCGTTTCTCAAAGACATTACCAACGTGTTTTTCAATTTGAAAATTGACGTGTACAAAAGCAATAATCAACAGATTTGGAAGGACGTGTTCGACGATTTTCTCATCCGTTTTGAGAACAACATTTACGACAGGATCAGCGAGAAGATAGACGTGTCGAAAAACCCGATTGAAGACTACAACGCACTGCAGTTCTTCGAGAAAATGATGATCCGGGATAAACTGGTAAAAAAACTTCATCCGAAGTACGAGATAATTTTGGACAAGTTCACCGTCGAAATCAACGAGTTTGTTTCAAAGTTTATGGTGAGTACTACACATAATTATAATACGGACAAAACCGTCAGATTATTATCAAATCTCACGTCATATTATTATCAACTCTTCATCTGAGTGGGGACTGGCCGATAGAACGGAGACTATTAGTTTTCGAGTGTTCTGTATGAATTATCGGCAAAAAAAACCCCCCTAATAAATTCCGCGATATTTTAATACTTCATGAAAATTTCACGGCTAAAAAAAAGGAGTTTGAAGTCAACCAGACTACAGTTTCCTTAGAAAAACTTTGGTAACCGATCAAAATATTTCGTTGCGAATTACGAACACTTTATACGCGAGTACGTTACAAAACATAATACGGAAAAATAAGTAGCCGACAACGTCAAGGGTGTTAAACGCGTTACGAATTAAAATTCAATTCAATCCGTCATTGTTAAAATTGTTTTATTTGATATTCATTGTCGAGATATATAATATTGTGAATACGTATCAAGGCCTGGGCAAGTAAGACAAACAATTCGAGTGAATAATATTAAGTGAATGAAATTAAAATTTACTCGCGTGTAATTTCAAAAATATCTCTGTCACTTCGATCGTAATATAAAAATTTTATATTGCCATAGACCACTGTAGTCAATGATTACATCATGTAATTTTAAAACCCGCTGCGTGGTTCATTCCACGATGAAAAATTATAATTCAACGGCTGTAAAAACGCTTTATATATATATATATTTTTTTTTTTTTTTTTTTTTGACCATTTCAAGAACGCGAAAATCCCGCGATCACTTTGTTAGATCATTTGTCACGCAATCCAAGAATTTGGACTCAACGTAAAACAGTCCAAGACAATTGCCATAAAACGAATAACGCGTGAGCGAATACTGGCACAATCGCTTTTGTCTTTTGGTATTTTTAATTTAAAATCGATAACTTTGGATTACATTGCGTATACTAACAGAAAGAACGACACGTTTTCGTTTGATCTTTACGGACTACAGCCTCAGAATTTCGGTACTATATAAGTGTAATGATTTATTGTTTTTATTAAACTTATGTGAAAGATATTCATTCGGGAATTCGATTTTCGTAAAATAAAACGATCGTTCGGATAACTAGCGTAGTGTGAAAATCGAACGAACTCGTCAGCTACGTATAGAATTCTCCACACACACACACACTTTTTATTCGAATTACAGTTTTTAGTTACAGTGTACTTAAAAAATGTAAATAAACCGTGCTCGGTTCGGATAATATTTTTTTTATATTAAATACTTTAAAAATATATATATATAAAACATTTTATGTAATACGTCGAGCCGCCAGCCTTGAATTGTATGAGATTACAATATAATAATTATGTCCTCCAAGGTACAAACGTGTTTTGAGTACACATTATTATAAAAACCAATTTTTTCGGAGTTATATATTTTACATTATTTTTTTGTCTTAATGTTTTTAACGGGTTTCTAGTAATATTATGTAAAATAAAACTCTACCGAAGATTTTTACAAGTGTATATTATAATTTTGTACTAATTACAACGTCAGTTAATCAAGGTTTTTAAATAAAACGATTCGCTCAAATCGAACGTTCATCTACAGTCGAGTACATGCAATAAAATAATCAATAAATTTGTTTTCGTTGTCGTTTTGCGTGATGAGAGTGGCGATTTTTTTTTTTTTATTATAAAAATAATACAATTTAAATACAATTTTTATATAAAATTTTCTTAGGGCGTTTTAATGATATCTTTTTGACGTAATACAATTCCGGGTCTAATTGAAAACGTTTTTTTTCTTCTCGTATAATAACGTATCGATGTTGCGAAATTCCGCCGATTCTCTAAACCGCTATATTTTATTGAATTCACAGTCGCTGACGTCGTGTCCTCGGTCGATGACAGACGTGCCGACGGTGGCGGGAAACGTCATAATGGCACGGGATTTGTTCGACAAGGCGAAAAAGACCGCCCGCGTCATCGAATCGTCCGAGAAATTTTCGCCCTCGAACAAAAACAAAGTACGCAAATGTTTAAAATAGAGGAAAAAATAAAAAATATTATTATCGCCGAAATTCCCGGGACTTCTTTCGCCCAAGCGATTCACCGAGATTTCGTACGGAATCTCATGACTTACGACTAATGCGTAGTTCTCGCGGGATTTTTTTGAATAGAATAAAAACGAAATTCCATTGGTTGGTAACCGCAATCGTTTGGCAACGGTTGCACTGATTTTGCCATTTCTTTTTTGTACCTAAAATGTTCGTAATATAGTCCGAATAAAGTTAAAAAAAAAAAAAAAACTTGTAAAATTAACACGGAAAAGCAGTCGGTTTGGAACAAAGCGTCCAAGTCGATCACGTCCAAGGAACATCGAACATTTCCAGCACAATTCAGCGGTGTACTGCCGATAGGGATTCATCCGGCAAATATCGAATTGGCGTAGTTCTAAACGCATTCCTCATCAGATTGAATGTCCGTGACGAAAACGGTTTTCAAGAAATGCGTTTTTCTCTTTAATTTTTATTTGGTTCGCACAACAAGTCCGAAAACTTTTCACGAATTCGCAAAACGACAAAAAAAATTATTGGAATCCGTACAGGACAACATCTGTCGGATTGTAATTAATTAAAACGAAATAATAATAATAATAATAACACGAAAACGTAGAGTTCAAAGCAGAACTTGAATTTAATTTATTTTTTAACGTGTAAAAGAAACAGTTCCTCCCCCCCCCCCATTTCTAGAGACTTGGGAGAATCTCAGTTTATTTTAACCAGTACGGTTGAAAGAAAAAAGTTCCACGTACACAATATTTATGAGTGTTAATTACTCTATTTTATAGACATATACTTCGGTATGTTACTTTTTTTCCTCAAACGGCTTCGCAATACAGTCTATGTTTAATTTTTATTTATTTATTAATGCGTTATTTTTTTTTTTTATCATTTCGATATTTCATTCAAGTTTTTTTTTTTTTAATACATTCGATTATTTTTGAATTTCCGGATTGATATTCTTCCTATTATTTTAAATATAAGTGTATATATTTTTTTCTTTTTTTACGGACGACCTTGTTTTTTGTTTTTTCTTAATAAAATTAATTTTTAGTGTGGTTCGACAAGTGTCTTGTAGAAACACGAATAACTCGATAAATAATATTTGGATGTGAAAATCGAATTTTACAACACTAATAATACGAAATGATTCAATCCGATTAGTAGTAGTAGTACGAGAAACGAAAATGCGTAACGGACGCGCGTTAATCGTTGAAAATAATTTAGCCCACGGTGGACATAATATTGATATTATAAATTGTTGAATGTACTATTATAATGCATTTTCCCTCGAAAGATCGGTTAATATTTCTCGCGATTTGCGCGAAGCTCTGGTAGGCGCATTTTGAATCCCTGCAAACGATTTCGACGGGGAGAATCGGGAATTGATTATTAAACGAATTTTTTTTTTCTTTAATACGTATTGTGCTCGTTTGTATTTTACAGGTACTGTCGGTGTACGTCGATTTTTGTAAAAAAATATTCGCTTACGAAAAAGACACGTTCGACAAATGGGTACGGGATGCCGTGGAAATGGAACAGAATCAGATGCGTCAAGGCTCACTGTTGGTTTTCCGCGACAACAAACTCGCGTCCACGTTTAACGTAAAAAAAAAAAAAAATAAAAATTTGTCGACAGTTATTATTATTATTATTATTTCTTACCACGATGTAACGCGGAATTATAACGAATTTTCGTTCGAAATTATAAAGCCACTACCGTCGTTTCGTAACTCGGTCTTTTCAACAACAAAAAAAAGAAAAAATCAAATAATAAATAAATCGCAACGTATTTCAAACACGTCCGGGTGTTTCAGAAGGAATTGTTTTACGTTACGGACACGGCGATCCAATTGCGCTTGCTCGGTTTCGAATTGCCCACCGTCATCGGGTGTCTAATAGACAAACGAGAACAAATACGGTTGAACGTCAAAGCGATCGACGAACTCGTCAAGGATTACAACGAAGCGTTAAACAAAATGGACGATTCGGTCGTAAGTAAATTCCGTCTATGTCTCGAATTATATTATACATTTGGTCGAAAAACTTACCGGCCACTTTGATTAATTTATCGTACCCCAAGTGAATCGACGTTCTAAAAACTACCGCGCAAAAACGAATAAACGGAAATCTTTAGTTTTTCAATTATTGAATTCTGATTATTTTACGTATTTCAAATGAACGGGATTAAATGGTCAGTTTAGAATGGTGTTATCACATTGGTGTTGTGGCTCAGTGTGGACGAAAGCGGCGTTCTCAAAATCATTCACGACCGACCAATTTTTTGCATTTTTTTTCCACCGTGTCATTTCTGACATCGGTGATATGTATATAAAATAAACGCGTAACGGTTAACGTCGTCGCGTGTAGACGAAAAGAGAATGCGAATGAAATTGTGGATAATAATAACGCGTGTCAATCGCAGATCAAAGCCATGAGTCGCCACTTTACCGGAATAAAAAACACTATGCGACCGGCTTTGGAAAACCGATTCAGTTACTTGTCGTACAAATTGCCGAAGTTCATCAAAAGGAGTAAGCGTTCCCTCAATGAATTCAACAGGATTTACAATGAAATCGAATCGGTAAATACGACGCGTCATATAAACGTGACGAATAATAACGATATCATTGATTATGGGGCCGGATTTTACAACTATATGAATAACATAATACGAACGGAAAACGTTTCCATCGATATTTCGGTAACGAAAAAAAAAAATTATTTTTTTCCTAAAATAATATTTTTTAACATTTCCAATAGTTTCGGATAATAAAATATTATGAAAATCGTTTTTTTCTTTTGTTTTTGATTTTTCTCGAAGAAGATTATTATTTATCGTGTCGACGGTTTACCATCTGTACCAACTATACGAGTGGCATGACAAGGAATTTTTTTTTTTAATTTATCATACATTTAAGGCAATTATTTGGTGAAAAATATATATATGTCTTAATTAAGTTGAATAAGTAACGTTAAGTAAAATCAATTATTGCCTGTATGTTTTCGACGTAAACAGATAGGCTTAACGAAAAGAATAATATTGAATTTTGGAATGATTTCGACTTTAAATTATATTATTATTATTATTTTTTTTTTTTTTATGTAAACTTAAAACATTTAATTAATAGCGAATTATAAACGTTAGTTCAACTATGTCCAATCTTGATAATCGGGCAATTTGAAAACGAACGTATTACACGGACAAAGTCAACAGGCAGTTGTGTGTCCGTTACCCGTCCACGAGTCTTCTAAATCCGGCCCTTATTTATATTTGGTTTAAAAAAGAAAAAAAACTTCGTTTTATTGTAATACATTCGTTCGCTTACAGTACGAACTAATAATAGACGAGAAACTGAAATTAATCGAAAATCTCTCGTTTTTCTCGATGAAAACCCACGACGATGATAACGCCGACACTGAAGGGCCATTCGTACGTATATACTTAAATGTTTTCGTATATACAAATGTATATTACACGATTTTGTAAATGTTTATTACGGCATAAGTTGCTTTTTTTGTTGCGCAAATCGGAAACTTAACGCGCTTAAAGATTATACACGTTGCCGTTTTCAATATTATTTCTCTATAAATAATTTCGTTTCTAGCACATATTAATATATTTATATATATTATGTTACCCGTTTTGTTAAAATTTGATGATAATAATTTTTATATAACGCATATTCTATTCAGTATCGAGTGTATTATGTATGTATATAAGTGTAATACGCTATAATAGTATGTTAATTAAATGGTAAAAAAAAAAATTGAGAAAAACATCCGAACAAGGAAATGAAACTTAAACGTGTTTGTTATCATAATTTTATGGCCAAGTTACTTGATTTGTTTGAGTTACAAGGTTTCAAAACGAGATGGATAATATTATTATATAATTACCGCGCGTACGTCATATTTAACTGGCTTAACACGTTGACTGCGTACCGATGGCCATTTTGCGTCCGATATAAATTTAAAATAAATCGAATTTTCAATTAAATTATTCAAATTAAATTTTTTAATTGTTCTTACAGGGAACACGCGGACAGTGGTCCTATCGATTTAAGTTCTTTATTCCTTTCCAATAATGACGAGGGAAATTTCATAGTAATACTAAAATATGGTCTTATGAATATGAATAATTTTGTCGATTAATTTTGAATAACCACCACCTCCTTTTGAAATTTCTAACTACGCGGTTGTTTTAAAGTACCGAAATTAAAATCGACGAAGAAACAGTTATGTACGCACTGGAGTGAAAACTGCAAAGAGACATACGCAGTCAACGTGTGACGTTCATTTTTCTCTCTCTGATAGACATGTGGAGTGATGCATGCGTTTTCATAAAGCCGATTACGTCGTTTTCAGAAAACGTTCGATCGATTTAAAAGACAAGGCAACGAAAACGTGTCGACCATAACAGACGCGATGACATACATCATGGAGGCCCTAAACTTGATCGAAAAGGTCTGTTACGACGTTAAGACCGGCCATCACAAGCAGATGAGATTGTATTACGAAAAATACGAAAACGCATTGTTCGAAGCATTCATGAAGTTAGTTATTTAGCGAATGCTATAGTTCCTTTACGACTGGACGAATAATACGTTAATACGTCTAGACAAATGTGTGTGAGGGGGGGTTATTAAAATGCATTTACGGACTGAAAGCTCTCATCGTCAATCGCATTCGATCATCTATGTTCAGGAGTGACATTTCGAATCGTATTGAACGATTGACGTAATATAATGATACTAAATTTGAAACCAATGCGATTCAGCAAGCGGGGCGTTTCGCGGTATAATAATTTTATATTATTAATAATAATATATTGCGTAGGTTACGTAATTTACGATTGACCTTATACGTGCTTGTATACATGCTTTTCATATATTATTTCTCACAATAAACGTAGGAAGCTAAAAATTTCCAAAAATTATTTTCGTTTTTATAGTATAGAGTTACACATTTCGTAAACACTCCAAGACTTCAGAACCATTTGTTTTGTACAAACGTGATTTTCCACAAAAAAAAAAAAATATATAAAATATATTTTATCGAAAAATTTGAAACGTATATTAAGGAGAATTGTGACCAAATGATTTTCAAGATTTTTTTTTTAATACTGCAATTAATGTGCGCGTCTGTTATCGTATATGAAATTTTTAAAGCTTAAAAACCAAAACCAAAAAAAAAAAAATTATATCTTTTATGAATTGAATAACTTAAAAAACCTATAATTGCTAAAAAATAGCACAAAATTAAAAAGAAATTTTTTGAAATTTTTATTCTCTAATATAATATAAATGTACGTATACAGTGAATGCTTTAAGTTCGTTTAACGATTAGTTTCAAAATCACGAAAATATAACTATAATCGTTTTCATTGATACGGCGTGTTTTTATCTAATTTTCCCGTAGATTTTGAAACTTTTTCGTATTTAAGGGCGTTTGACAAAACTACAAAAATAATCTCTCTAAATTGCCGACTGAGGATCGCTTTTTGAGTAAAGATTATTGTAAAGATCCGGAACACTCTCTTCGGTAGAATTTTCGGATACAAACATTAAACGAGTAACCACACGCGTCGCTACAAAAACCAATGTCATTTTCCGTTTTCGGAATCTCAAGAAATCGACGTAAAACTATTTCATTGTAATATCTTGATTTATTTATCATTCACACAGTTAAATAGGTTTATAAAATCGTAATATTCTTGTCGCATTTTCCGCGTCGTCTTTTTTTTTACGCGTCATTTTTTACCGGTCACCTAATTCAATGTACGGAGATTAGGAAATTGTTGAAATTTTTAAAATCTGAAAATACACGTTTTGCCCGAAATCAATCTCGGACGGTTTCGAACGAAAAACGTCTTATACGTACGTAAACGACATTATGTATATAACAATTGGCGAAAAAGTCGATTTTTAGTTTTTTTTTTTTTTTTTTTCTACGTATTTATATAGAATTTTTTTTTTTTTGAAAACGGGAGTTACGGACAATAATTGTACAGACGTTCTTACGTCTCGTTCGTAATATTTTTAATGGTACGATCAAAAAAAAAAAAAAACAAAATTCAGGTACCGGGAGAATGAAACCCCGATGCACGTAATATTGTGTTCGCTGTGAATTTCAAAACACACGCCGATGTTTTCAGAATGATATTCAACAATTTCAAAGAGTTCGATTGTCTAGTGAATGGCGAACGGGGTATAGCGATCGTCACCTACGGGCGGGTGATCAAAGACAAATTCGTTCTGGTGCCACACATACAGACCGTGGCTCAGACACTGATCGGCGCCATCAATTACATGTCCAAGAGTTTGCGATCCGTGCCCAGATGGTTGAAGACCACTAACTTCCGATGCCCGTTGGTCCAGAACGTTGAAACGGGCGACAGACACTTGCCGTATTCGTTCTACGAGCACGGGATTATTGGACGAGAACAGGTGTACAGAATGGAAACGAAATGTTACGAGTCTGTCAGGGACATCGGCGAAAAGGTGGAAAATGTCATCAAAAAGTAAACGTTTTTTCTCTCGTTTTCTCGCCGCGATGCCGTCGGAGACGATTAGGCCTTATGTATTGTATGGACATTTTTTTTTTTTTGCGACAAAAATAGACAATCCGGTTTAAAAGATCTAATTTTAAAATCACGATTCGAAAGTATTTGCATAATTATATTATCGATATTCGAATAATAGATTCGACACAATCGATTCGATAGTAACCGACTACCGTTTAAAGACGTTTACGTTGTGTAACACGTCGACGGCTAAGTTCAATGTCGAATTCTCCTCGAAACCGTATTTAATAAGTTCGTTGAGCGAATCTCTTTTCTTTTCGACCGAATACCGTGTAACAAGTCAAACCCTATTATACAAACGTGTCTTATGGTATACTAATTTTAATGGTTTTTAGCGCGAGATAGATTTGTTTTTTTTTTGTTGTTCGCTTTTTGCAAATTTACGCGCACTCGATTTCGTACATTCGATCACGATCTGAATATTGAGCGGACAGATATTACAAGTGTGGACTGTTTTTGTTTTCGTCAAAAACGACTCAGTCAGCTTTGGTGACGTGCAATGTTCGTAGATAATAATCCGTGTTTTTTTTCCCCAAATCGATAATAACAACACCGTTACAAATTGTACAATATTTTATTTCCCTTTGTCGATCGAATACGCGAGTAGATTTAGTACACGTTTTAATATCAATTACTACTTATTAATTAATTCGAGTTTTTTTTTTTTTATGAAATCAACAGTGTATACAACACGCTCGTCAAGGTCTTGTATGTCCAAGGCGAAAAATAATAATTATAATTTATAAAAAAATCGAGTTCGAATAGTAACATTATTGTATTTAAAAAAAAAAAAAAAACAAATCTAACGGGCTGAAACAAAAAAAAGTTATAACTACGTAATTTACACAAAACGTTTCGCAAATATATTAATTTTGATAAAAAAAAAAAAAAAAAAGAAAAGAATTATAACGGGTGATATTCGGATTTGAAATTATTTAAAATATAATAATAATTAATACAATTCGCGTTTAAAATATTTAAAATTAGAGAAAAACTCAACACATTTTTTTTGTTGTCCCGTAAAATTTAGCGTGCCTTCGCTACACACTCGTCACTTACCCTCTTGTCCATTCATCGAATAATATTAACGCGTATTACGCCGGCCGCAGGTTCACCAGATTCGGTTTTCTGTTCGAGAAACACGACGAACTGATCATCCAGCAATTCGTCGCCACCAACCCGTCTCTGAACGATTACTGTGAAAAAATCGAATTCTTCTCGACCCTGGCGAACCGCCTTAGCAATCAGTCGTACATAGACATCGGTTGTGTGCGACTCGACTACTCCCAATACTGCGACGATCTAATAGAACGGTGCAATTTTTGGCATTCGGTTTACGGTGGTCAGTTGATCAGTGAACTGGACGAGTCGATGACGGAGTTCTCGGAAAACATCGCGGTACGTACGCACTCATTCGTCGAATGAGTCTCGTTGTGACGCGCAGGCAGCTTATGGCGTTCGAGGGATCAAGGGACGCTGTAGAATGCACTTAGAACGAAAAAGAAGATTTTATATGACTTAAAACGGGTAAAAGTGTTCGAAGAAGGTACTATATTAATTTGAATAGATAAATGAATATAATAAATTCATCTTGCTCCGTGCACTATTGTAAGATCTTCGTGCGCCGTTTTTACATTTATAAAATATAAATTTCAGTTTTATTTCACGATCGTTAGTAATATATAAATATCGAACTTTTCTTTTTTTTTTTTGCTCGTGAAAATAATGTAAAACCGAAATTCATTTGTTTTATTCGCTTTTGTGTAGGACATGAAGAAAAGACTGAATTCCATATTTCGAGATTGTTACGGGCTCGAAGTCGTGGAGAACGCGATTAAAGATGTCAAAGAAACGGTTTATCGCGCAGACTTTATATTCTACGACATAAACCGTCGGATTGACGCGTTAACGAAACACGGAATAACGGTAACACGACAACACTACTGTCAGAGACGTGTTCAGGATTTTTCCGACACTATTTTTCTTCCGTTAAACAAAAAATTCTATAAATTCGCGGTGTTTACGTTTCGATTTTTGCTCGTTGGATTCTCGAATTATTATATTTTACGCTTATGGATAAATCTGTGTAATGTACGTATGACACGTATACGTGTTAATTATTAAAACGATCTCAGACCGTCGTCATATGTCTTAACTTTCTTTGAGCAACAGAAAAAGATATTTCCGAGCAGCAACAACATACACGTTCAAAAGCATAACATTTCCGAATCGTTCGTAGCGATTTGTATTGACGAATGTTAATATTAATTCACATTCGGACTTGTAAAGTATTCGAATAAAAATAATGATTTAAATACTTCTTTTTTTTTTTTATTCGAATATTATTTTGAATATGTTCAAAAAAAAAATATATATATATATTTCAACGTGCTTTTACTCTGGTGTATTTGTATTCGTAAAAAAATACTGTTTTTCGAATAAAAATAATTTGTTAGGGAAAAAAAATAATACATTTTTAAAATTTTCTATATTTTGTACACTTTCACGGTGTCAATATTCGATGAAATACATTATTTTAAAAATTGCTCAGAGTTCTCTTACCGCTATAATCACATCGTGTTGTACGTTGAATTTTCTACACATTTATTTTAAAATAAAACAATATAAAATTCGCATTAACTCACTCATCAGATTACTACTATATTAATATAAATTTGGATAAATTAAAAATGACTCGAATACTTTGAAAATATTCCGAATATTTTTTTTTTAATAATTCGAATACCTATTACGAATGCATTTTTATATTCATTTAATCGAATAAGTATCCTGAATAGAAAATAAAAGTTTTACAAGTTTGTCTACATTAAATGTTTTATCAAATTATCAGTTTGTTCGTTCGAAACATCCATATAATACAACTGGGTATTATAAAATATTAGCTAAAATGAAATCTAATAATATCGTCCAGTACACATTATAACCGAATTCTACAATATTTTTTTTCGATAAAATTTAACGTAATTTAATCGAAATTCAATCGCGTTGGTAAAATTTGCCACTATTTAGACGCACCGAAAATGATCAGAAATTGTTCTCCTTGTCCTCCCTATACATGTCTCTGATAATTATTGTTATGGAATTCGTGTATAAAAAATGAAAAATCGATTTTCTGCGCAGGTGCCGGCAGAACGAACGAAACAATTCGCAAGTTTAAAAACGAAATGGCGAGATTTGTACAAAGAAGCGTTAACCAAAAATTTTTGTTTGGAAAACGCTATAAACGCAGTAATGACCAGATAAATGGTGTTATTAATACGTGTGCATGCGATTATATTTCTCTTCTTCGATTTCAAACTTCGTAAATAAACAAATATTTTTTCGCGACGTAATCGCAATTGATTAAATTTGTATCGTTTTTTTTTTTTTTTTTAAATTCTGTGCTGAGTGAGAAATGTATTGGTTTTTTTTTTTTTACAATGATTCGTTTTTTATTAATTCGAGTATCTTTTGAGCTGATTTTCGCCCCTTTCGACTTATCGAAACTTATTTTCGTACGATATTAATTCACACGATCAAAAAAAAAAAAAAAAATCGTTATATTTTTTACGCGATAATACGAAAACGTCGTTTATGTGTGTGTGTGTGTGTGTGTGTGTGTTCCGGCTCTAATACTCGCGCGTGATGATATCGGATGCTGCACGGATTTCATCATTTTTCATTATATATATATATACATATTTTCTAGCGTGATCTCTACTCTAACCTACTGCGAATGACGCGACGAGATTTATTTCCGATGACACGTAAAATACGCGAGCCGTACGGTTTTCTTCTTCTACACAACACAGACGCGTACACGTATTATAAATACGAGTTCACCGTGACGAGTATTATTATATACTTCGTATTATAATATTATACGTACTCTCTCGTCTCGTTTTCACTCTTACGTCTAAAACTCATATATATATATATATATATTTATACATAAAGTAATAATAAAAATAATATAAAAAGTAAAACGCCGATCGAAGAAGAATTATTTACGTTAAAAAAAAGCTTCGATCTCGCGCTGCGGTAAAAGTGAAATCATCTCTCTCTCTCTCTCTCTCTCTCCGACGTCGACAATATTATATTGAATTCACTCGGGAATATAATATTACAATTCTGTAAAACGTCTTCGTACGGCCGACCGGCGTTAATTAATTAGCGTTTAAAAGAGAGAGAGAGAGAGAGAAAAAACGACAAAAATTTACGTAATGAGGTTTTTATTTTATAACGTACAAACGCACACTCGCGTCCGTACGCTGCAGCCGTGTACGTGTCTGATTGAAAACGCGCCGTTGATACGATTTTGATAAATTTTGTGTTAGAAATCTGCTTTGAAATCTAACGCGAAACACTCGCGTGTTCAATATCGGCTCGAATGTAATATCGAACAATTGTCCTTGCACTGCAGTCGTATCGGATTCCGTTTGAGCCTCATTCAATTAACCCGCAAAGTATACTCACTTATACTGCGTTTCATTGTAATCATACGACTATTTGATATTATCAATTCGCAAGCGCACGAATCAAATATAAAATTTATTGAACTGCCCGCTCCCATAAATGTATTGTATCCGATGATTGTTTTATGTTCGATCGAACAGTTATCATCACACTAATTGATATACGTAAAGAACAAAAAACGAAAAAAAAACGAATTATTCGGCATACATTTTGCGACGGGGAATACGAAACATTCGAAACGTACGACACATATTCTAAATACTCTTAAAACGTTTTTTCGTTTTTCGTCACTGATTTCGAATTGAAAACGTTTTTTTTTTTTTTCCGTCTCTTAATCAACGGAACGCGGCGGCGTTCGTGCTCGCACACCGTCCGGGTTAGAAGTCGCAATGGAAATTCGATTTTTTTTTTTTGTTTTTCGAAAGTCAAATAATAAAATTTCATGCGCGGTTCGTAAAATCCGGGACACGAGAGGAGCGCGTAGAGTAGTCGTTCGAAATGCCGAGGCGGTCGTCAAACGCGCATTAATCCCGGTAGTTCAAGTTCACAACCGGAACCGGTGTTACGGCCACCGCGCGATAACGCGCACACCTGTACACAGATTTATGCAAACACGTAAATCGTGTACTCTGTTTGCGCCGACCATAACAATCCAATGATTCGTGCGAACGATCGTCGTCGTCGTCGTCGTCGTTGTTTCCTATTTCTCGCATAGCTTCTTCCATGCTTCCGCCACGGGTGGCTCTAGGAATCACACCGTGAGCCTAAGAGCTAGTTCACATGAAAGGCGTTAGACGCGCGTTTCGAAGCCACTGTTCATCATCACATGATTACAGATTTTACGCGTTAAGTGCGCGTTTATGCCCCAGTCAGTTGAGTGTTGCTTTCTGTCGAAGATGGACGTTACAGATGCGATTTGTTTATGGATGTTGTATCGAAGAAGACAGCGTAATGGACAAAAAGAACGAAATGATTGGGTTCATCCTATTCTACAAAATAGACTTACCTCAAGCTTGTACGCTTTAACACTTTATCCGAGTCTCAGGAACTACGAACCTGAATTTTTCAACTACTTTAGGATGTCAATTCAATTTTTCGATAACTTATTGGAGCTAATAAAGGAAGAAATTACAGCTGATGAAAATGCAATTAGGCGTTTTTTCAATCTCGTCGATGAATAAATCAGTATCAAATTCTTCTCCGTCCATTTTTGATTTTATTGATAATTTTTCGAAAAAACAACCGAAATTATTTGACAACAAGAACCTATCGCTTCAAAACGCGCGTTGCAACTGAACACGTCAATACAAATCTATATAATTTTTAAACGCGCGTCAACGCAAGTTATCATACGTACAGTTAATAGCAATTGTATAGTAATTTGACTAACGCGCGTTTAACGCCTTTCATGTGAACTAGCTCTAACGTTCTACCTCTGAATGATGGATATTGCGTGCGTGCGGCCAACTGCAGTTGTCTTCCGGAGAGTGAGGAGATTGTATGTTTGCCCCGGCGACTTCCTCGACGGTTTCGCAGGTTTTCTCGGATATTAGTCCCGAAGACAACGGGCATTACTTTGGTTTTCGCGTTCCGTAACATTCGCATTTCCATTTGCACGTCATATTTGTATTTCGGACGTTCTACCCGTCACTTTTCGAGCAATACTGTAGTCGGAGGGTACATGTGTTTCGTCTTCTTGTCTTTGATGACGATGTCCGGTTTATTGGCTGTTACAGCGCTCCGTCAGTTTGGATCCGTGTACCCCATCAGACGATGACGGCGGTAACGTAACGTTTTCGCTTTCGACGACATTTTCTCTCTTTCTCCCGACCTTTGCCGGCGCAGTCTTAGAGGAATTGTTACGGAAAAACAATTTACGCAACAGTGCGTGTTATTTTCTATACCGCGATAAAATAAACGCTTTTTATTGTTTTCATATTAAATATACACTGTGTAAACACGCATTCACAATAAACATATACTGTAATGTGCTAATGGGTACAACGACGACGACAATTACGCTGAAAAAAAAGCGGGTTTATTATTAATATTATTATTATTATAATTATTATTATTATTATGAATATTAAGAGTTTAAGTGTCCACACTGCAGTTTTCATTTCAGTCTCCGTGAACCATTCAGCCGAAATACACGTACGAAAAACACGAAGAAAAAACCGTCCGATTCGTATTGAATCGGTCATTTCAAACGTTATTGGCGATAAAACGATAAAATTACCACCCGTTCGTTAATCCAAGAGATTCTCTTGGAATTTACGTTTTTTTTCTTTTTATGAACGATTTACGAAACGCAGATTGAAATTAATCAGAATATTATATACGAAACGCGTTTAATACTTTAATAATTGATCGTAGATTAATAGAGATGAGCGATATTCCCTTTGGCATAATCGAGAAAAAAAATGTGTTTATTGATTATTTGGCAAAAGAGGAATGGAATCGATTTTTTCGTCTGAAAAAAAGCTGTTAGTTCATTGAATTGTTTTTAATACGACGGCGCGCGGCGAAACGTATATACGGATTTACGTTTTATGCCCGAGGAATGAATACACACGTAAATTAACATATTTAATTAAGATCACCACCGTGTTAATGACATTCAGAAGCCGTGCTCATTATGTACGATAAACGATACAGAATGAAAATCGTAAAGCAGTTTTATTCGCATCCGTACGAACGCGTGTATATAATGGACAACAGGCCCGGGGATTTTTATAGCAAAAAAAAAGAAAAAAAGAATGTTCGAACGTGCGTTCGAATTGATCTGAAAAAAAAAAAATTACGCGATCTAAGAAAAAAGAAGAATTGCGAATTATAGGTATTGTTTCATCAAAAATTACGTAAAACGTTCGTTGCAAATCCGTTTTCTTGTAATAGAAAAAACTTTGTTTTAACGCCGATGCGTTGAAAACCACTTTGTACGATTAATTGTGCTTTATTACCAGTGGCGGTTATTATTTACACGCGATTTGACGACAAACGCGCATCGCTCTGTTCAAGGAAAACGCTGGTTGTGATGGGGACTTTATCGGGTATCGCGAGAGAGTGACGATCCGCGGGAAATCGGGAAGACTCGTTCGAGAGACGTGCGCGTATTCGTAACAAACGTTTTCGCGAAATCAATTATATCGTAATAAAATAATCGTTTTGAAAACAGGGAAGAGTAACGGAATAGTGGCTACGCTCACTATATTGGCGAGAAGAACGCAATAAGACGTATCGCGTCATCACTGAACTCTACGACAGGAAAACTTTTCGAATTTTTATTATAATCGTATGTTTTTTTTTTTTTTTTTTATAAATTCCAATGTAACTCGGTCAATACAACCGAGCTCTGTTATTCGATGTGTAATTTATTACTGATTCGTGTATACTCGACGCTCGGCGATCCGTAGTTTAATTTCATTTAATGCTTGTTAGAAAAAAATAAATATTTCAATTCAAAGTACTGAAATGCGTACAAAATCGTTTATAACGTGGACGGAGTTAATATTTACGATATTAACGATCCTCGTCGGCTTCATCCTGGGAATAAATTGAAAGCACGTCACAAAACACGCCTGTAGACAACGCGTAGGTCGTAATCGCGTTCACACGTCATGATAAATTGTTATATCTGATATAATATTTTCAGACGTTTGCGTTACTGCACAGAATGAGTATCGATTTGACACGGATCACGAGAATTGTGCAAAAATGCCATTCGCCGCGCGGCCAGTCGACAAAATATTCAATCACTGTAACACATAAATCGTGCTTTATCTGGTTTTTAACGAATCGTATTTAATTGTCGCCGTTGTTATTCACCAACAAAATGAATTATTAAACGCGAAATGAGAATGTCAGGAGAAAAAAAATGATTCGCGTTCGATCCAATATTACATTTTTTCTTCTAAATATTTCTATAAAAAAAAAAAAAGAAAAATTCTTAATATATTTCTATACGGTTACGTGAACTGTGCACGACAATAAGTTTCTTAGTTCTGACACCTAAGAGAAATGTATTCTCCGTTACACGTCGGCAATCGCTGTTAATTACTTTAATTGTTACCTCGTGAAAATGATTAGGGGGACTAGTGGGAATCGATTTCTGCACGCGTAAGTTGAATAGAAAATCCAGTATCGAGAACCGCGGAAACCGACATCAGAATCAAAAAAGAAAAAAACGCGGTAGAATTTTAAGCGATTCTTTTTCGGAAGGTGGCTTTGATTTTGGCCACGCGATTCTCAAAATTATAAACAGAGAGAAAAAAAAAATGAGCGTTTATTATAATATTTGTAGCGTTCGGAATGGATTTTTTTTTCGTCTCTCCGTTCGCATCGCTGCTCCTAATACTTCATCTATACAAAACATTATGTTTTCGCTGTATAACCCGAACACAAAAACAACACTTGTCCGACAATCGCGAGCCGTTAAAACGCAAGGCAACGTTCGGCGGTTTTATACGAAAACAGCGTTTGACACGTTTCCAACACAGGACGAAAATGGCCCGGAGACACGTTAGTTCAACGTCATTGCCGTCGTTCTCTGTATGGGGTCGATTCTGTGCGAGTCTCAAAAAACTCGAAATAAATATAATTTTTTTTCCACCATTATTATAATTATCCATTTCCAATAATCGATTCCTCGCCGTTCAGTTTTCCGCGTGCGAAAACAACACTTTGTACCGGGGACCCGATCAGCAATCTCGGAGGCTCTCGCGTTCATAAGAAATTTGATTTTCAGACACGTGCTGTTTCGCGTTATGAACGCCTCCTCAATTATAATAATCGTATTCAAGTGCACGCGCGCACACGTTTTTCACGCATAATTTCCGTCTTAAATGCGGTTAATATCGTGTGTGCACTAATATGGATCGATCGATCGGGCGTAAAATACACCTGTGTCAGTGCGGAATCGCCAAGTCCCAGTACTCTCGTGTTCGAACGTAAAATAATAATTGCTATTACAACATCTATCGGTTAATGTGTATAAATTTTTTTTTTTTCAATCTCCTCTCGCGTACGACGTCACGTGCGTATATTAAAATGATAATAATAATAACACGATGTTTATGCGAACGCTCGTGTACGTGGAAGGTCAACACACTGTTACTCAACGTCCGTTAATATTATTACGAGAGTTAAAACGATAATTAACGTTTTTTTTTTATACATATATATTTATTAAATTATTAATTATGTTTGTGAATGTATAAAATGCTCAAAATCACGTCTCTCTACTACCGTATCCTCGTGCAGCGTGTCTTAAACGACAAATGCCGCGCCGCATCTATCGTTTTGCATCCAATCAATTTCGGTTCTTAATCCTTCGTTGTCTATACCGATCGATTTTGGCAGAATAAGGATTTTTTAAAATTTATTTCATGACCCATTACGGGCGAGCCATCTCGAGCGTACGAATCGAATTCGCATACTAATGTTATTAATTAATTAGAACATTTATCAAAAAGCTTCTCGTGTTCTCATTCGAATTGAGTGAAGCCTAGAAACTCATAACGATTATACAGTCGAAACTCAGCTGGAAAACAACGTAACCTATAGACGTTTTGAAAATCAAAAACTTTACGATTCTGAGCGTATACGTATAAAATTATTTATCAGACGATGTCTATAGAACTACATACTGAGATATAATTGCAATAACAAGCAAACTTTGTTCTCCCCTCTTACACTATTAAAGCTAGAGTATTTTTCAGAAAGGGGAATTTCGAACGGTTTGGTATTTACAGTAATAATTCGCATCACGACTGATATTCCAAATGTTTATCCTATGATCTATACGTAACTAGTTTTTTTTGTCGAGCATAAATCTTAAATTACACGCCCGAGTATATCTTGTGCGTGTCTTATCATCGGCCTTAGACCTTGGATCATAATATTGTTGCAGATAACATAAATGAAAGTTATCTAAATATCTCTGGTTTGTTTTAAAATAATGTCGTATTATTTTTGGATTTAAATTGTTTAAAAAAAAAAAAAACAAAGTAAGGAAAAGAAATAATAATTAACGAGTTTTGTATGTTGAATACCTAGAAACGATAGTGTTTGTACGAAAAATGGCTCAAACAAAATATCGTATTATTCAATGCAAAAAACACAAAAAAAAAAAAAAAAT
Organism: Chaetogeoica ovagalla; assembly: GCA_032441825.1. Classification (NCBI taxonomy): domain Eukaryota; kingdom Metazoa; phylum Arthropoda; class Insecta; order Hemiptera; family Aphididae; genus Chaetogeoica; species Chaetogeoica ovagalla. Next base: position 4,435,928 of record CM063744.1, read on the forward strand.
TTTTAAACCATTTCAAAACTTAAAATTAATTTTTTTTTTATCGTTAACAAATAATATATTTAATTATCTCAAATTGAAGTCGTTCGGCATAACACGACACCCAAGTATTATTTACTATTGTTATTGTCGTTGACTTGAGCGTATTTTCACGAATACTTAATCAATTATTTATACGAATATTGTGTTTTTATAAATTTGTCATTCTATCAAAATTTATCGTTAACATTTTAATTCAAAAACATAATATAATTTATTATTATGTTTATAGTTATAGTTCGGTTTCCTTTGGGTACCCCTACGTATTTTACACTTTTACTATGTTTTTTTTTTTTTTTAATTTTACTGGTTTACTCGTATTCACACGCTTCCTCGGCCGACTGAGTATACAGTCAGCTCTAATCGCTAAACGCTCGATCACGACAAATGATTGGCGCACACCACATGCGCTGATCGTCGGTCGAGCATTTGTTTCAGCTTTATACGTGATGTTCAAAGGAGTGGGTTGTTGTGAAAATGGAGAGCACAATCATAACACAATTGGACAAACTCGCAAGTCGACGACATTCGACTAACAATCGTATCGGAAACGCTCACTGATTCTTGTGCCTGTTTCGAACGGTACTGCGGTGTTTGTATCGAAAGTGACATTTTCGCGGCACGGTTGTTGAACCCGTGTAAAAATTCGGTGTTAATTTTTGTCAAAAACACTGTGACAACCAGATTTGCACCGTACCTTGGACCATCGTTTTACTGATGAATCCAAACGGCTTCCGAACTCGGTTTATGGTACTGGCGCGTGTGAAAACGATATTTCGGAGACAATGAATTGTTGACGATATGACGACCGAATATGCCGGGATGTATTGTAGGAAAAAAATTTGTTTTTTTTTCTAGTTTTTCTACGTGTTTTTCTTTTTTTTTTTCATATATATATATGTCACAGAAATTGGAGCCTCGAACTGTCTCAATACTGACTTGCGTAATATATTGTACAGCGCCGTAGGCACGTGCGAAAGTCTCGGGGGAAAGCGGTGTTGCGGGAACGTCGAAGGAATCGCGTGGCACATCGTCGTCGTCGTCGTCGTCGTCGTCGTCCGTAGTACTCAGTGCGTTGGAAGGCGAATAATGATAATTCAGCGAGTATATAAATATTTTGTATGGTTTTCTCTCTCTTAAATTTGCGGTATGTGTGCCCGAGATAATGACCGGAGTGTTATTGACCTTAGTCGTTGCGCTTTCTCCTCCGCGCGTCCGACATAACGTCTTATTATACGTTTTTTTTTTTTTTTTACGTCGCCGTATATAATATAGAAATCGTCGAATAATTTTTGCGCAATTCTACGAGACGACATAATATTGATATAGCGACGATAGAATTATAGGACCGGTGTTTTGAAACGTGTTTATTCGCGGATTTGAGTCGAACCAAAACTACGATTGAGGCGAACATTAAAAAACCAACGAGTATAGTTCAATTCATTTTCAAATCTTCCATTTCGTTAAAAAAAAAAAAAATGGTAGCGATTCGTGAGGTGTTGTGAACGCCGCACGGGAGAATCGTTACGACGAACATTTGAGTTCATTTGAAAGCAAAACCAATCTGAGCGGAGTTTCTGTGCGTAATACACTTTGTTCGGACGATGTAAAAAGTCCGGGGCTGGGGAATTGTGACTTCGGATTTGTCAAGACATTATTTCAATACAGTCGAAGCGGACTCATGACGTACAAAATGTTTTCAGCTCCGAAATCACCCGAATCAGAGTCAGAATTCGTTTGACGATAAAACACCAATTATTTACTTTATATATTTTAATTAAAGTATGTGTATATATGTACTTAAATTTTCGACGAATTCACTTTCACCGGTGAATTGAGTTAGACGAAATATTCTGCAGTTGACAACGGGCCAATAAGACGGAAAAAAACGGATAGATAAAACGCGCGTTAAATAGAATTTCTCGTTTTTAAAATTCCCCCGGTCCGTTTGACGACTGCACTCGTTTGAACAGCGGTTTGCGGCCTATGGACCACCGCGGATAAATGAAGAAAAAACCAACGATCTCCGTCTCGTCACCGTTTCTCCGCAATGAATGCATACACAATAACGTGTAGAATTTTTCACGTATTTATTTATATATATTTTTTTTTCATTCATATTCGCGCCGTGACTTACATATTATTATAATACAGACCACGGATTACGACCACTCGTCGCTGATGCTGACGCCGCTGCGCGGTGATAATATTACGTAGGGAACGTATACACCCGGTAACGAATATTATTATTATTATTTATTATTATTATTATTTATTATTATTATTTATTATTTATTATTATTCGTATGACGATCGCCGGCGGCCGCGTGTGTTATACTTTTGTTGTGGGGCAACAAACTCGAATGGGAACGGTCGGCGAAGAAAGCAGTCCGTCGACATTGCTGCCACGTTGTGTTACCTACCTACCTAACTACTTAACTACTATTACTATTACTACTACTACTATTACTACTACTACTACTACTACTAATAATAATAATAATAATATAACGTAAACGGTCGTTTGCACGGCGTGTCTTTATATTATATGTTATGTAGGTCTTCCGTGAAAGTCATGGCCCACATTTCCGCGTGCGCCGCTTCCGCCGCCTGCGGTCGTACGCGCGAAAAGAAGCGGAAAATTCAATAAAACTAATGTACTAATACACCGACGATAATGTGTTACGAACGATTTCGAATGAGGCAGCGCTACGGGAATAGTGACATAAGCGAGACTAAAAGAGTTTGTTAGGAGGACGGGCGCCGGAATTATAAACATACGAGTGGGAAAGAAAATAATTCTGTTTATTTAGTTATCATAACAACTATTAGACGATTTACTTTCTTTCATTTTACGAGTCAAGTGTTTATTAATTAAAATATAAACGTAAGTAGGCTATACTACTCGACGATGCTCACTGGTTCTACGCTACATTCGTTACAATTAGCCGGTCTAAACGCACTCTTTAGACACGGGTGTGTTGTGTGTGTGTGTGTGTGTAATGTTCGTAATGTTTTGTAGGAATCGAAACATTATTCGCCGCGATTGAATTACGTAAGTTTCACGCGCCATTACATCAACGCCCGTTTAAATTCTATATTGTCGAGTCGACGAAATGTCAACTCGAACGTTACACCGAAACGGTCTCGTCGATTCGAACGTCATCGCGAAACGTGATGTAAAATACAATGTTATAAATAATATTGAAAACGAGACGGTTGATGGCAATGGATTTATGGCATATTAAAATGCCGCGATTCGTGGTTAACTCGGAAAACATTATTTTAACAACGGCTATCTCGGGATGTCGGTGAAACGTAATTTTCACTGACCGTTATTAAGTAGTAATCGGAGTTTTTAACGCGACATTTCATTTTCTATTTACCCTCCCGCGTTTTAACAATTATTACTTTTACGAATCGCAATCGTTTCGCATTCGTTTTAACATAATTTTATTTCGAACTCTGGTCTGTTTCACGTATTTAACATATTTATATATATATATATATATAAAAATTTAAAAACGTATCGAACGCACGAACAGATTGCAGAAATAATAACTCATGCCAAATATTGGATAATATTAACAACACACGTTTATTTAACTGTATTTACACAATTTCTTCGTGGTTTTGTATTTGTTTTTTTTTTTGACTCCAATTATCTAATATTTACGTTTTTTTTTATTTTTTACTGTAATATTCGTAATTGTTTTCTCCGTGTAACTTTGTTCGTTTTGATTCATTTCTTTTCAATACGATAGATTTTCCGTCGAAATCGTTAATAAAAGAGACAAATTTTTCTACGACGACCCATTTATATGAATAAATGTTTTTTTTTCTCTCATAATGTACTCATCGTGTGTTCGCACGCATACAAATTTATTATTTACGAGAATTAATCTATAATTTTTGATTTCACATATTTTTTTTGTCAATCCTTTTATTTATTTAATTTTTCGGCTGGCTTTTTTTTCTCTTTTCCTTTACTATTTTATTATTTAACATTATCACACTCGCACTCGGCCGAGTCGACGATCCATTCACGTCTGTATACATAAATAAAAATTAATAATAATAATAATATATTATTCAATAATAATCCGTCACGCGCTGAATCACAATATTGTCCGTAGCGCGACGGAGACAACGAGCGACCGTTCTTTTCTCTTCCTCGGTAGAATTCCACCGTCGTCATCGCGTGCGACTGACCTAGTGCCGACGCGTAATCTCTCCCGGGGGGTTTTTTTTTTTATATTCCACAGTTTATTCGATTTTTATCCATTTATTTTATTTTTTTTTTTTGTCGAATAAATTTTGTAAATAAATACGCGTTCAAACGAGTTTTCACCTCAACAGAACGTTCTGCTAACACGCTTATTATAATAACGACTACGGTTGTAATGTAATATTATATAAAATACGTTTGTATATCGTGATTTTTCGCAAAGGAAAAACGTGTGTAATATCAAGAACGTTGTAATGCGATTTCGGAGTTTAATGTACTTGAAGAAATGTTTAAACATTGAAAAAAAAACCATAAACGGAAGAATGATTTAATTTTTTTTTTTTTTTAGGCATAACATTACGATCCCGTTCGTTTAACTGTTCAAACGCGTTCGTAAACAAAATATAAATAACGAAACACTTTCAGAAACGAAACGTTTACAAGAACGAAAACATTTAACTTATTTTGGTTTTTGCGAACCGTCGACATTTCTCACTTGTCGTTTTCCGAAAAATCGAAAAAAAAAATAAAAAATTATTATTTATAACGAGTATTCGAAGAAATTTCATTTACCTCATAAAAAAAAAAAAAAATGATTTTAATATCAAAATGTTATTTTATTATTGATAAATAATTATTATTACAACGCGTGTTTAAAATGTATTTTTATTATAGGTTTTGAAATGCAAAACACTCATCTCTTACGACGACGAAGTTGTTTTATATCGTAATAACACACACACTGAGTAAAAAAACTATGAAAAAAATTAATACGAGTTTTCGTCAACGGCTATAGCGTACATCATCATAAAGTAGAAAATATCGAGAAAAAAAAATGAAATCTAAAAAAACATTAAAACAATAATAATCACGTACTCTAAGTCCAATAAACTGTTAATTATTTTCGAATCTCAATTATTTGGTTTCGGAAAATCTAACGGTTACTCTGATTTAATTTAAAAAAAAAAGCCCTCCTGAGAACCGATTCTGTAATCGAAGTTTATGGACCATTTTCCTTTTCTTTTTTTTTTTGTTGTTATATCCCAATAAATTCGCTTTTTTATTTTATATTCCGGTGTGTTTTTTGTTTTCCATTGACGTTTAACATTAAAGTAATTCGCTACACATTTTTGTTAATATTATTTATAAGAAATAATTGGATTTTCTTACGCGCGTAATTCTTTTCGTATATCTTAATTTTGTTCAATTCAAACAGATTTAATTTCAGCGTTTTAATAGAAATATTTTTAACACTTTCCGGTTTGGTATGAAAACTCGAATTTTTTTTTTTTTTAACGAATAATGTTTTTGCAATTCGAAAGTTATATACATAAGTTAATTTAATTAACTTATGTGTATTACTTAAGCACCCGACAACGGTAGGCATATTAATTTATTCATAACGAATTACTTTTATTTTCCAAAAAAATATGTACGTATATTAATTTGCGTTTGCCGAATATTAGAAGAAGAAAAAATAAATTTAAATCGGTTAAAAACTATGAACGACGAGAAACCGTAGAAAAAAATTAACGATGACGAATCAGTCGAAGAAGGAAATCCAGGCAAAGGTATGTCATCCACGAAATGCGGTTAGACGTCATCAATGCGGAATGGAGTGGATAAAAAAATATGATTATAGACAGGAAGATGACTGGAGTAGATTAAAAAAAAATAATAATAAGAATACGCCTGTGAGATGAAGGCGAAGAGTATTCATAAAAAAAAAAAGAGAACAACAACAATAATAATAATAATAATAATAATCACACACATAGTATACCGATCCGGAATCGAAGTCTGCGTGACATTGCGCTCTGATATTATACGTTTGTATATATAAAATAAATCGAACCGTCGCGCACTACGCGTAGTTACGCCACTGCGATCTGACACAGTGACATAATTTACGCTACACAAATATTACGCATTCGTTTCTTTTTTTGTTTTATTTTTTTTCGTTTCGAGGAGTTGACCTCGTGAACCGATTTCTATACGAAACAGCATAACGAGATTTGAACTATATTTCCACGTCGACAAATAAATAGACGAATACCACCGATTCGGATGATTCCGCGGATGACGTTTCTGCTCGAACGGGAAGTGTGAAAATAACACTTTTTTTTCTCTCTATCGTCGCAAAAACACCAAAAAAACTTTACAAGTCCGTGTGTACAATACGCAACGTAATCGAAATAAAAAAATAACTGATTCATCAATTAGTTAGTGTAAAAAAAATCGATGGAAACGGTTTTTTTACAGATAAATTCTAGCTCTAGATTTATAAGTACACTTGTGTATAAAATATAATTATAAAAAAAAAATATACCTAACGAATTTATAATTATTATTTTGAGAATATCGAAATATAATCGTAATATCGTTAATCGTAATATCGTAATAATCGTAATGTTCGAAGATGTCACGTAATATTGTTTTGATAATTCGGTGAATTTCTTCTAACAAAATCGTATTTTTGCTTTTTTTATACTCGCATTTTTATAGTACTATTAAAAACGTTCTTTCTCCAATGTAAATACCGATTTCCCGTGAACGAACTACTGTATTTATTGCTCCGTGGGAATAAAAAGCCTTTTCAATATATTCATTATTGATAGACAATAATCGAATTCATCGGTTTATGTGTGATTTTCACATGCTCACACTAATAACGATATTCTATACCGTTTTCGATAATTTTGTATAACTACAATATTAATGTAAACATGAAAAATGTATCAAAATATTTTTTAGTAATAATAATAATAATAAAAAAAAATTACAATGTTCGATTAGCATATGTGTGTTAATAATAACGATTTTGCACGCATGCTATAAGTGCATGTATAATTATAAATTACATAATTACAATGCTAGATTTTATTAATAATTCTCACGCTGTGAAATCAAAAATCGCTAATACCCGTTCGTTATATTGTGTGGACGGGTCGTTTAATTTTATTTAACGCAACGATGATAATGATTCGTTGAATTCGAAAATTGAAAAAACCATTTCGATCGAAACTCAGTTCAACGCGATGTCATTCATTGAAATTGGAATTCGGCGCGTTTGAAAAATGTTTTATAATAACCTAACCGATCTGAAAAAAAAAAAACGTTTTCAAATTTCGTTAAAATATTATAAATACAATACATTTTAATCGAAACGTATATTTATAAAACGGCATTTGTATAATATTTTATAAAGACGGACATCTACCATTCGAGATTCCCGAGCACATCCGATCTTGTCGACGTGATCGGTGGCCTGTACCGGGAATAGAAATTCGGAATGGTTTTTTTTTTTTTTTTGAGCGTTCGTGTGATTTTTATTTTAATACTTTTCCGGTGGTGAGCTTTAGTTTTTTAGCTGGAGTTTTTTAGTGTTAATGACCACTTGTTGTACGTATCGGTTTAACGAATCGATCACGTGATATGGTAAACGTCATCAGACTAATATTGTACGTCGCGTATTTGCGACAATCACCAGTTCTCTTGTCCACATTGTATTTTTGCATATCGGTTGGTTTCAATTTGGTGTCTGATTGCGATTTATAGACACGGGGGAAAAAAAATGTTAAAACCTGTGTAAACGAGTAGCTGATTTTAACGTAATAATGTGGTCCGGTGAAATTTCAAAATGACCTACTTGAAACGCCGAACGCCGGAAAGAAAAAACCGCCTGAAATGACGCTTCTGTCGCATGCTCGTATTATGTATTCGATAAATGCAAGCGAATCGAGGAACGATTACACGTCAAAGACGTATAATTGGAATTACCTCGTCGTGTGCTTTTGAAGTAAAAACACTGAATTGTGTTCAAATCGAGTGACGGCGACACTCGAATGACGCGGAACATTTTCGTCACTGAACGTTTAGAAATACATAAACGTTTGCGAGATAATAAACGTACGCGTGTGTACAGTATCGGCGAATCACACGACATTTAACGAGTTTGATTGAAAAAACAACGAGATTTCGACGGCGAACAAGTATTATTCACAATAATCTCAGCACGATTAATTCGAAGTGGTTAGGCGAAGCCTCGTGATCACGCCTCTTCAACGCCTGTGTGTACTACAGTAATCGGTCTCCGGTTAATCAGACCGTAGCCCGAACTAGTGTTTCGCCTTCCGGGCCGACATCGCAAACCTCGACGTAATGGCATATTCGAATGAAATACAAAATGTTGTAAATCTCGAAAATACTTATAAACGCGTATATTACAGTTAAACTCCGATACCGACGAAGTGTAAGATGAGCTACAGAAACAAGCGAAAATCGAGGAACTAGTTAAATGGATAAAAAATACACGACGTATTAAAAACAGCGTGAAATGTCATATGCGCGCATTAGGCGCGCTAAATTATTTCGAGTTTTTTCGAGAAAAATTCGTTGTTTTTTCTTTCAATCTTAATTTACGTGAAACGATCGGCGAGTTTCGTTTGCTTATTATTTTTATAAATCGTATTTTTCTTTCCCCCCGTAAAAATTATCGATTTCATTGTGTTTAAAAGTACATTTCATCGGGATTTATTTTGTTCGTCGTCTAAAACCGTTTCTCACAACGGAAAAATCGTTAAATAACTGTTTTTCCCGTAAGTTCGTTTAGCACTCATTGCGTCGAACACGGATTACCGCGTTCGCCGAGTACGTAGAAGGAAGAGAAAAAAACAACAAAATATTATATCGATATATCGTTTATTCGGTGGTTTTTTTTTTTTTTTTTTTTTTGGTAAATCGTTATGTGTTATATTGTACCGTTATGCGAACGTGTTCCGAACGAGAATATAATCGTGATTGTCCTTGTAATAATAACGTTAAATTCTATTCGCGTGTTTCGCGCATACGAAAATCTCAAACGAACGTGTATTATAATTTAAAATAATAATAATAATAATATTATTACACGCGTTTCGTATTATACGGTCACGGGAATCTCGTGTGGTTTTCAGCGTTCGAGTACACATTTCACCGAATATTTATACGGATCGCCGCAACGCACACTTTAAAACGCGAGTTTTAAAAGATACTTAAATACCCGTTATAACGACATTGGCGTAGGGCAGGGGGAGTTTGAGCGTTTACACAAACCATAAACCGATTTTTAAAAAGAAAAAATATTCATTCGTATAACGCGTTTATTTTTGTTCGATCAATTTGCTATTATAACGAAACGCGTTTTATTCATCTGTGTGTGTGATGGATGTACAGAACGCGTTTATCTTCTCAAAAGAATACATTTAAAACGCGTTTAATCGTCACTTAGCGTATATATATATATATTATGTTAATATTAACGTTTTATAATAATGGTCGAGAAGACGACGAACGAAACCAAGTGTGTCGAAACGAGGAAGGAATTCTCCTCCTCTATTGGACCGTCTCGGTTTTTTTTTTTTTTTTTAATATACACTAACGTATTATTTTTATTATTGTAATAATAACGCTGGTGTGTACGTATTGCCGAAATATGATTTGCGGTGCGTTTTACGGCGTATATGCGCGTTAATAATCCGTCAGAGCGTCCAGTAAAATTGCCCCGTCAATGAACGATTACTGTACGAATCGAAAATATTGTAAAAACATCGTATCAATTGGGGGGGGGGGGAGTGGAGCGGTGGGAGGAAAGGAGCTATTGGAAATTAAAAACAAACGAAACCCGGAAATTCGTCCAAAAATAATAATAATAAAAAATAATTACGCGGCCCTGGTGCGAAATTCGCGAAAACTAAACATATTATTATTATTGTTACTGTTCATCGGTGGCTTATACGCACATAATATACGATATATTATAATATTTTGGCCATATCGTTCGATTATATTCCGTCTCGGTGTATATACACACAAATATTTGTAAATCCGACGTGTTGCGGTTTCAATTTCCCGTAATAATAATAATAATAACCCTATGGGATTATTATATTATAATTCTCGTTGTTTTCCAATAAATAACGTACGCGTTTTTATACGCACGTATCCGCGCAAATAATAATATATATAGACAAGTGTTTCCCAATAGGCGTGCCGCGATAACTCGAACATATTTATAAAAAAAACCGTCGTAAAATATTTATAAAAAATTTAAAAAAAAAAAAAAAAAACGATTTTTGAAAATATTTGTATATTATTCGAATTAATTTTAAAATGTGTTTTAAAACGAACAAAAAAAAAAAAAAAAGGAATAAAATTATTTTGAATGATACAAATAGAAATATACGTAACATTAATTCATTGTCGTAATAATATTATGAATTTCAGGGCGAAACGCGCGGTTGATTTCGTTTTTTCTCGCCATTATTTTTATCGTAATCGTCAAGGTGCTTTTTTTTCTTCGCTTTTAAAAACTTATTCATATTTTAATATATTAACCATAAGGAAAATTTGTTAAAATTCTGACGTGTCGTCGTCGTCGTCGCGTGATGTGTAATCTGAACGTTTCGTACGACAGAATCGTTTAAAATACTGATAGGACAATAATGTTGTACGAGCAGCAGGTACAGACGATAACGAGAGACAACAATAATATTATCATCTAATAACGATTATAAATTTTCGATGACATACGTATATATTTGATTTATACCACGTTTATGTTTTCCCGGTCCCGAATCACTTATATTCGAAAAGAGTGGATATTATTATTATTTATCCGAAATGTGGTGCCGTGCGACTTATACGTATATATGAAAACTAATGACAACGATATGGAAAGAAGTTTGGGAACCGCCGACACAGGCGATGAATTAAACGCCGAATCTATTTGAAAAAAAAAACAAAAATATTTTTGTTTAAGCGAATTTATTTACATTTTGGTTTTGGATCTAACGTAATTTTCTACAAAAAAAAAAAAATAATAATAATAATAATAAAAATACACTCCGTGTCGAGAAATTTGAAATGTTCAAATCAAGAAAATCGTGGCTAACGATTTTCACGAGTTTTTGGAATATATATATATATATTCGAAATAACGCGTAACTATTGTCCAGTAATTTGTGCGGGCCTCGTATGATTTATAAGATATCAATTATGTAAAAAAAAATATGTTTATATATTTTTTTCTTTATCGCAATTTTAAAAATACCACGCAACGACTAAAACATTAGTTGGCATTAATTACATTGATTTTCTATCGTAGAGAAAATAACTTTTTTTTTTTTTGTAATAATATACTCGCGAAAATACTGATGTGCAAATATTTTTTTTTTTATAATAAAACGCTTTAGGTATGTCGGTGTTCGATTAGGAAGAGTACACGATGGTTAATATATATAAAACAAACATTTCGTCGACGAACCGTTTATTAAATATAATTAATAAATAATCAATTTTCAATTACATTTTATATTGTATGACATACTACCAGCGTTCGTACGAATTCGTCCTATAACAAAATTTTTGTACATATTATTATTACCGTCGAGTTTGTGAAAATAAGCATCGATAAAATCGGATTTTGCGTGTTCTGAACGGCGTATAAATTATTCAATTTTCAGTTGTCTTCCGATTGTACTCTCGATTCAGCCTCTAAAGGCGATTTCGAATTTTTCGAAATGTGCCACGGATTTATATTTTCCGTTAGATCGGAAAACTATCAACGAGACGATAAATTTGATTTTTATAATAATTTTTAAAAAATTATTAGTTTTTCTTTTTCTTCGTTAAATTATTGTCATGGAGATTGAAAATGTCGTTGGATGATTTACATTAGCACAATCCTATTCACTTAAGATTTTAATTTATGGTAAAAAAAAAAGAAAAGAAACACGAGTATAAAATAATCAAACTTCATTGTTATTATTATTATTAAGAGGTATTAATAAAATGGAATTTAATAAAATACGTCATTGGTATTGAAACGGGTTTTGTAACAAAATCATAAACTCAGGAGTACAGTTTTTACAATCGGAGCACTTTGTTAGTTGTAATGTTTTTATGCATTTCATTCTCAATTTTCGCTTCACATTTGATGGTTGTTTCATAATGAGAAAACGTCGTTCAGTATTCGTATATATAAAATAAATTGTGTACGGTGATAAATTCGATATAAATGGCACAGAAAACCTTCAATAAATATTATAACGAGGTTTTGTTGCCTCGTAACATTTCATACAAAATAAAATCGTATTTTTTTCTTACACTATTCCGAAAATTCATAAAAATCAATTCGAACGAGAATTTCAATAGACGTTTAAAATTGTATTTTAAACCTTATATATATATATACCATACACACTATAGTCATTTTTGAGTTTTTATAATAATTTTAGTTTTTTTTCGACTATGAAAACTACAAATTATAATAATCGTTTTAGGAGTTCCGAGGAGACTCGCTTAAATTTTTTTTGAAACAAAATATAAATACAATTACGAGAATTTAGTTTTATTATTCGTGTATACTACTTTTAAACAAATATTTTGTGAAATATTTTCAAAAGATCGTTTTGAAACGTAATATCTTTTTAAACGTAATTTTTTTTTTTTATACAAATGAAACGAAAACAATTTCTGGTTATCTGCAGATGTTATTGTTGCACGATAATATTGTCATAATAGAATATTACGCAAATCGGTTAGTTACGTGCTCGTTTTTCATCACGATATGTGCCCGTGTGTGTATAAATCGTGCGATTCTCATAAACATATTTTCATACGCTGACATTGGTCATGTACTGTAATGCGTTCACAACAACAAATAATAATAATAATAATAATAATAATAGATTGAAAACCATATAGAATTTATAATAAAAGTGTAGTATATAAAATATTATGTGCACCTTAGAATATATTCGAAACGTGACTACTTTACGTAAATCCACCCAGCAAAAACAAAATAATAAGCTCATTAAATTATTGTTTTATAAGGTGTAATACGCATAAACCGGGTTTAAGACACTCCACCGCGGTGAAATTTCAAAATGTTTTACAAAAAGTCAATTGTTTGGAATTTTATTAGTTCTCTGTGAAAAGAAAAAAAAATGTGAAAATATCTGTCTGTATCATCGCAATTCGCTAAATACAACTTGTCGATAACAGTTAACCTCGTATATTAAGTCGTATTTTTTCGAGATTTTTTTTTTAAAAAATGTTTTTCCGATACGAACTCGTCTATACCGCGTTGTTTAAATATCCTACAAACATCGTATCTTTACTTTTGCGACGTCAACGTGTACACTTAAGTTTACAGACTTGTAAAGTATTTCGAATAAATGTTTTTTTTTTTGTACTAAAATACTATTTTCAATACTTTTCAAAAAATAAATAAATATTAAAAATATTCCAATAAATAAATACACTTTTATCGACCTATTCGTCAAAAAAAAAATATTTCTCATCAAGGGCGAATAAAACATATCGTGACTTGTGTGGGAAAAAATACAAATACGAGTATACGTATTAAATTTGTATAGGTAATATTTGTTGTAAATTGTCGCGTCCAGTAAAATATAATATTTTAAGATTCATAAAAACATCGGAAAGATTCATAGAAACTTTGGAATTCCTTTTTGAGCATTCCAATGAGTAGAGTCCGAATATTTATTATTTTTAAGAATTCGAATGATTTCTTTTCGTCCATTTATCCGAGTAAATATTTCGAACGAGAAAAATTTAAGTATTATTTATTACAAGTTCGCACTGATCGCAAATATTTCACGATATGTTTTTGGAAACATTTTCTGTACTCGGTAATAAATCACCGCGACGGAGAACTTTTTCCCAACATCATCTCGGCCAAATGAAATCTTCGATTAAAAATAATAATAATTTTTTGTATTATATATTATTATTGAAATAAGTAAAACGTTAATCATCGAACGCCGTCCGTGTTGCGTAATGCTACGAACTCGTGCGTTAAACAATTACGTGTGTATAAATAATGTTTTTATTATTATTATTATTATTATTACGTTAAATTGATAGCTAATGTGTAATATATCACTTAAAGGTATTACGTTACGCACATTGTTATTATTATTATTATTAGCAATATTACGTGTACGATAACAAAGTATGAATTAATATTTCAACGAGTATTTATGCGTAAAAAGCGAATAAAAATTGTTTTATCAATTTACCGAGAAACTTAAATGTCGGAATCAGCGAAACGAATGTAAACGCGTTGTTTATAATATACGTCGTCGTGTGTGCGAGAACCGCGCGAGTATATAAAACGATTTTTTTTTCAACATAATTTTATTTCGTCTTTTGCTTTCTGGGAACGGGGTGGGAAAAGAAAATCGATACTCGTTTCGAAACGGAAATTCGGTTTCGTTTTCAACCGCGTACGTAATAATATCGTTTAAAATACTATTTTCCGCACTACGCTATTACGCGATATCATATTATCCTATACGGATATAACGTGTATTTCGTTTCATTTTTCATTTTTTTCCTTCCCCGCCCCCCAAATTTCAAGTGCATTCCCGCACTTCAAAATATATTACGTATAAACGGTGACGTGACGAAGGACGTAATTTTAGGAACGCGCCTTAAGTATACATGTGTGGTGGTGGGTGTCCCGTGGAAGTTTCTCGCCCAATAATAACCGAATGTACGAATGTAAGCAAATCTTTGCGTGTCTTACTTAGAAAAAAAAAATGTGCACTTTAGATTCCGAAGCGGGGCTTGGAACGCATTATCGGTTCTACGATGATGTGTTCTCATTTTATACCTCTGCACGAAAATTCTATGGGATGGGAGGGAGCGCTATCCGATCTTTACGGTCGTGCTCGGTCTGCAGTAGCGAATTCTGTTTAGTCGGTGTTAGTTTTTAAATTTTCTCAATAGCGTGAGAAAAAAAAATAACCACCGGAAAACGATATAAAACGCGGTTTTCCTGAAACCGATCATCGCTATTTTTTCGTGATTAAAAAAACTAAAGAGTTCAAAAGTCTGAGACAATTTTCAAAAGTATTCGGGATTATTAAATCGTTAAATATTTGTCTCTGGTTAGACCGATGAGAATCATAGGCGTTTACGTTCTGTAACGGACCGAGAACGTTTGAAAAGTTGAACGTTTTTTCTTTTTTTTTGAGTTGCGAAAGTGATTTGAGAAAATCGATCGCGAAGAGACAATAACCCGTTTTGGAAGATCTTCTCAACTGTTTAAAAAAAAAAGAAAACCTCTCCGCTTTTCATTGAATTATAACGGCAAAAGAATTTTGTTTTATATTTAAAAATTCTCTTTCTCCAATACGTATTTAATTTTTCCAGTTCGCTGTGTATATTACATATAATATAACATATTGTGTACACGTGTATGGTGTAGACTCTGTACGACGAACGTTTTACGTTACGAGAATTTCCGTTCGTCGGTTACAGGAAAAATTGAGAAAAAAAACATTCCTTTCGAAAAGAATATTTTGAAAACTACATTATATTAATGTATACGCGTACATTCCACAAGGTCGGGGATTAGACATTTCGTAATAACTTCGAGTCGAGCCACGCGCGCTGACAAAATTTATATTCTTCGTGTTTTTTTTTTTTTTTGTGCTATTCATTTTTTACGTATTATCCCGATAACAATACGATAAAATATTAATAACACGCGTTACAACCGTGTTCGGTAAACACGCTGTATATCGATTATTGACGATTTTATCACGACGAATATAAACAGAAATGTGTCCGCCGCACAAATGTCACGTCTATTCATTCGGCTTGTTACGAAACTACACGCGCGCATAATGTTCATTCGTATAAACTCGTAATAATAATAATAATAATTATTATTATTATTATTATTGTTTTTATTGTTAAAATAACGCGAAAGACAAGGCATATTTGTCAAACATTTACAACGTGTGCATGTATTATGCGCATTTACATATCGTATTGACGCTTTCGATTTCAATAAGCCGGAATAATTTTCAATTAAATTTTTTTACGTAATCATTCAAATAATCGGATTAGGAGACGGCGGAATTCTAACGGATTTCCGATACGATATATTCATATATAAATTTCTTCTTTTTTTTTTTCTTCGAAAATTTCTGACGCTCCGGAAAAACAATTCGTTTTTTTTTCATCATTTCCTGTGTAATAAACGTTCGTTGGACTCGCGCGTGTACACAAGGTTATTAGAGTTGGTTATTCGGCTTCGCTGGAACCAAACGTACGGTTGCGATTAAAACGTTTGCGTATCGCTTATAAACAGAGCGAGCGCGTGTAAACGATTAACATAATATTTTATTATAAACATTGTTCGTTTGTCGGTGACAAATGTCGAAATTATTTGTCCGGGACAATCGGCGAATTAATAACGTGTTATTGTAACAAAACTCGCATCGACGTTTGGACGCTATTTTTACAATTATATTGAATTAACGATAAAAACCTATTTAAATTTCAAATTTGAAGGACTTCTGAATTATTTAAACATATTAAGATCCTATGAAGTTGTCAGAATGATTTTTGATATTCGATACGGTGATCGAATAGCGTTCGAGGATTCCGAGACACAAAATTTTCCTCAAAAGTTTCTACATGAGAAATCAACTTTTAATTGCGATTTCAATTTTCGCTGTATCGGAACGCGAATAATCGTTTAAACACCCCTTGACAACATCATAACGTCTAATTAGAAGTGCACTTAATCGTTAAGATTTCTCCTTAAAAATACAATACCATCACAGCGTTTTATTATGAAACATTTAAACAATATTTTTGTGGTACGACGTTATAATAATATTTTATAGGACTCTGAGCACAAAAAAACAAAAAAGTGAGTCAAATTAAATTTTCACAATAGAAAACGAAAAGTGACAATAATATTTGAGGTTTATTATTATTATTATTATAAGAAGTATATCAAGGTAAACAAGAAAAATAATATCTTTATTAATTTTACTTAATGAGTCTGTAAAAAAAAAAAAAATTGTTAACGCATTGAACACGGGTTATTTATATGCGTTCAAAGCTCGAAATTTGTTACAGAAACATAGACGTAACTGATATTTTAACAAAATATTTGTCGCACTGGAATTTTCTCTCAATTTTCTAGATCATAATTATGAACATTTCGAAAATTCTTTTCAATCTATATATATATATATTTCTTTTGCCAATATTAAAATAATTAATTCGTTGGAGTATTTAATTTTGACGCGCATTTAAGTATCTAAAAACATATACATATTTTATATTATTACGCCATTTATTTATATTATATTTAAGCATTAAATTCGTAAGCACGAACATCCGTGAATTAGTTATAATTGTATGAACTAGGAAACACAGTTGTTTTCATAAAACCGGTTTTAGTGACAACGAAATTCACATTAATTCGTAAAATGTTATGCACCCGAATTTATTAAGACTTCCTCGTTGTCCTGTTTTAATATTAACATTCAATGTATTCTTATAATTTGATTTGTTCGATATATAGAGCAACACGATTTCGGCTAAATTGGCTAATTTCATTCGAACAATTCTTATAAATTGATCGTCCAATTTAGACCGTTGACCGTAGAATAAAATTACTCTCGAATTTCGATCTTCGTGTTTAAATATTGAAATCGTGTGAAAACAGTTTTTCGTTATTCTAATGACCAAACTAGTATGGGAAATCACTTTTCCATTTTTTTATCTGTTTTTTTTTTTTAATAAATACTATTACCACTGTTATCATACCGAAATATTTCCGACATTAAAATGGTTCTCGAAGAATCGTTAAAATTTTGAACTCTCAAAATTAATATTTAAATTTATATATACATATTATTTTATTTAAAAATGTATTTAATACGATTGACCCGATTCGAAATCCTGATCGTTTTATCGATTTTACGAACGACACGTTTTTTTTTTTTTTTTTTTTAGAAAGTTATAGAAAATCCGTGTTATTTCCGAAAAAATAACACGTTATAAACACAATGCGACGTTACGTAACGGAATTTTCAATAAGCCACGACCACGTGTTACACGTTAAAACGATTATTACCGAATATTTGACGATATAGTCGATTTTATGAAAGCGTTTATAAAATATATATATATAAATTCCATTCGTGCGACACACGAATTGATTGATTTACGATTTTATTGTATGTAATTAAAACTCCAGGACAATATGATTGGAGAATGAAAATTTGTCCTTAAAACGCGAATTAGAGTTTAGACGATTTACGTAAATGAAATTTCGATTTTGTGTTTATTATTATCGCGTGGCATTCGGTGGGAAGAGAAAAATCATCAGCCATTTCTCAACTATTATTCGTTTATTCCGTACAACATTGATACGCGAGATAATTAATTAACGATCGTTTTTATTAGATTCCGTTACACACGCGCGTCGTTTTCACTCGATCGATCGGATCTCTCGTAAAGACTGTCACAATATTGCAGCGGTACTTAAAACACGATTTTTTTTTTTTTTTTTTAATTGAAAATTCAACTCCCGGTTCTTCTCCAGAAGATAATTGGCGCGTGTAAAACAATCGGTATAAACAATAATCCGAGAAATCAAATAGGCGTTCCGAAGGAAAACCGTCTCGTACGTTTTGACGAATACGTTCATTCTATCGATTAAGTTTTCAAATGAAACGAACGTGTTTTCACGACGACGACGACGACGACGACGACGATCGTTCGTGCTACAACGGCGTTGAGAAAATATTTCATCCGGTGTAGTTATCATCCACGCGTATCGAATTCAACGACGATTAATATTCGAGTGTTTGCTTTGGAATAGTGCCTACGTAATTTTGTGAAGACTTGTCCCGGCGGCGTTCACCATAAACCACAAGGTTATGCGACCCGACCAAACCGTCCGCCCACGCGCAAAATACCGTTTATAAGTAATAAAATTATACGTAAAAAAAAAAAATAATAATAATAAGAAATTCTCTCAGCGGCTCGTAATGAATTAACGTAAGTCGGCCAGTAGTTTGCTAACTGTGTACGGGAACTGAAGTGTAATAACATTATCGCTATTATATTATTATTATTATTATCATCGTCATCGTTGTGGAGGTATACGCGTTATGTTATTGGGGTCAGTGGCGCGGAGAGAAGTCGTTTCCATTCGCGTGTAATATTCGTAATATTCGTGTTATACGTACACACGGGCGTATATGCGCGCGCACGAGCACCGTCATCGTCGGCTGGCCAATGCGTGCTTATTACGACGGCGGTCAGGTCGTGTCACGCGCGGGCCTGGAAACGATCCAACGACGTTCCGGACGGTGGTACTATGTCCGCGTTCGGAAGATTTTCGCCACTCGTAAAACGTAAAAAACAGCGACGATTTTCGTTTTCCAACACAAAGATGTTTCGTGTATCGTTAACGCGTCCGACACCCGTCGATTCCCGGGATCGAGAAAACTTACTGAATCAGTTTGGGGCGAAAAGCTAGTGCCCGGTTCGACAGAAACGCCTGTTCTGCCAGATACGAGAACACGCCGTCGGACCGTCGGGCGGCGCAGAAACGCTGTTGGCCGACATTCAAAAATCGAGAGACGTTTCCACGAATAACGTAAAAAAACGATTTATCGCGCGTGTTAGCCGGAGAGAAATAGAAGAGCGCCGAAATTGTTATTGCCAAAGTAACATTGAAACGTTTGATGTATACAAAAAAAACATGCTGCGGTGTAGAACGTTTTACGTATCGAATTGACGTGTAAAAGCAAATTATTATTACTACTCATAAATTGAGTAATTTTTTACGGCGTGTTTTAAAAAAAAAAAAAACAAAAATTAGCGAACGCTTCGAAATCCTCGACGATTACCATTCTAATATTTTCAACACACGCGCATGAAACAATGTAAATCCGCTTGTGATTTCCATCGAAAACGAGATGGCTGTCGTTATTTATTCATTGTCTACTCGTATAATTATCACGATTATCGTACTCCGCATAACTTTAAAAAGTCGGTCGTGAACTCTCGGATATACATACTCGTATATATCTTTCCATTCTTTTACGTATTCCGTTTTGCGTACAGTTTCATAATAACAATAATAATAGTAACACGCGGAACTTAACGTGTACAGTGCGCGTGCGTGTGAGAGAGAGAGACTTTATACCACGTGTGACACACTGACACTCATTATTATAATGGAATTTCAACCGCGACTTTGAATTCGAACGTCGAATGAATACGTAATATTAGGCGGTAAAAACGTGAGAAAATCGTGCGGTCCGCGCTCGGTGCACAGCGGAGGAGAAGGTTCTCAAACTCTGCCCGTCATTATTCGTTATTATTGTGTAGAACAGAGACATTTTTCTGTTTCCGCGGCACGAGATAGAGAGAATGAAGCTGTAAACGTCGGTGAAATCCTCGTAATGGAATACTTTTTCTATTATAATTATTATCGAATTTCGTCGATTCCTTTCTGCTGCGATCCTTTGCACCGTCACGGTTTCGTGTAAAACGCCCGTGTGTATTTTGAAAAAGAGTCGATACTCGAAATTGGAGACCCCCCCCCAACAATTTTTTTTTCACACGTAACGAGTAAATTTCTTCGGTGAGAACGCTTGTTTTTTTTTTTTTTTGTCCGTAAGCGTAAAATATAATTTTTTTAAAAAAAAATCAACGCCAAAGTGTTTTTGAAAAGTTTCGGCCACTTCACATTTCTCTTTCGTTCTAAAAAAAAAAAAAAAAAAACCTGCACACAATTCACGCGACAGCCATGGTTTATACAAAATTACGTTTTGTGTTTTGCGAGGGAGGAAGCAGGGCTCTACCCCGAACGTCGTCTAACGTTCGAAACGAGTTTTTTTTTTAGCCGCTCGAAAGCGGCTAGTGTCGACAATGCCGCGTAATGAAAATAACAATATTACTGACAGAAAAAGAAAAAAAAGAGAGAAAAATGTACACCGCGTTATTTGACAAGTGACTATTTTACAAGTCAACCAGCCCGTCGAAACTGTACGCGAGCCGTCGGACAACGTGGATCGTGCGTGTGGCTCGGATTGTCGTGCGTTCGGTCCGTCGTCACCGATTCCCGCGGAGTCGGACGGAGCGCGGCGTTGCCGTCGCCTAAAAAGACGATCCGCTTCGTCAGACGTAAATCGTTTGAAGGGTACACTCGAACGCTTTCGGCTTACCATATACAAAACGGTTTGAATTTCGATTTTACGCGCTATTTACAGATCGATTATTTTCAACGAAACAATTCGTTTGCGAAAAACATTCGTAAATTTATTGTCCGCATTGTATACGAAACGAGAGAACTTCTTTCACTTCCAAAAATATTCCATCGTTCAGGGATTTTATTATTATTTTTTGTTTTCGCAGAAGTTATGCGTTCAACCCCGACTCGACGACAGTCACCGTAATCGAGCCGTCGAAACAGTGTTTACCGCGCGTTGGAATCTAAAATTATTGTTTTAATAACTTACCGAAATGTAGTGGTAAAGACGTGAACGTTAGTCCTGCTCGGACTACATGTTTGGTCCGCCACGCGTTTCCGAAAGTTACGAACAAATGTTCTTTTCCCCCCCCCCCAACGCGAATCGAATAAGTCGTAAAAGTTCAAATAATGTTAACATTGATAATAATGATCGGCGGTCGGTGGCGATGAACGCGTTGTAAACAGAGCGCGCGATAAATTGAATTATTGTAACCGAATTATATTTGCGAGCAATCACACGATCGGTGCACTTCTTATTCGCCAATTCTATAATAAATTATGCTATCCCCGATTTCGTTCGGTCTGCGCTTAAGACGTTTTAAAAAAAAAAAAAAGGAATTGCGAAAGACGTCGAAAACGTCCTAGTCACGCAATATATATCGTATGGTTAACTTCAACAAAAAAACCGTCGTCGACCAGCTTGTCCGGAATTAATATCGATCGGATTTTAGAAAAACTTTATTGCGTCTTTTCCGTCCGAATAATGTGGCCGTCAGTTACAATTGTACGATTGTTCGCTGTAGAAAAAATAAATAAATATTTACCGGACGCGAACGAAACCAATCACTTCCTCTGTTTCCACATCGCAATAGCGTAGGCCAACGATTAGAAATATTGTCGTTTTACGTTCATTTACGCATTACGATTATTCGCGAGATCGGAGAAATTGTTTGGAATGAAAAAACGTTCGAGAATTCGAAAGGCATTCGCGAGTTTCCCGCGGTTTAAAACCCGATTGATTTTTTTTTCTCCGTCGCCTCTCGTCGTAGAGTTTTGAAAATACGAGAAAAACTTAGGGGGTTTTTTTTTCTTTTCGTCGAATATTTAACGGAATCGGACGGTACACGTGTCTGGAGTGAACAAGTGATCGTTGAATATATTTCATTGAATTGCGGGGGAATCGAACGAGGGCAAAAAGTTGTTACGATAGTCTAGGAAGAATAGATAATAATTAGTCGTAAAAGCGGAAACGACGCGAAGAATTGTTTTGGCCATGATTATGTCGTTTGGTCGGTGTAAACGAAGCCGTACTCGAGACGTTTGAGAAAAAAACGTATAAAACTTTACCGTGTATCCATACTCGGATCGGAACGATCGGCGTGGATCGTTTTTATGACAGTTTCCGTTTTTATTTTCGCGCGTTTTGACTTTATTAACCGTCGTACACGACTGTCTTTAATAAAAGAGTTTTTTTTATTATTATTATTCGTAAACGCACCACCACGAATGAATGTCGGATATTTTCAAATACAAGCGTAAAATCGATCCGGAACTTCACGGGACCGTCATCGAATCGAGGTGATGAATACGCGCTTGTGCCCGCGGCGTAAATTTTCGCGTTTTTTTCCCCCTCCGAACATTGTCAAAACGTTTCGGAATTTTTATTTTTTGTGCAAAACGCGGTAAAGAACCGCGCGAGAAGACCGCGTATTGGTTTTTAAAAACGTTCGTACCAAACGAGCATGACGCAAAAACGCCTGCAATCCATAACGATAACATCAACAGCAATGGTTGTTATTGTACAACAGTCATAATAATATATTATATTATACGAAATGCGAATTTAAATTTTTCAACGCACAAATGAACGAACGCCCGGTTTCGACCTTGAATATCAGATTTCTACGCGGCGATTAAGAGAACGTTCAACTGGATATTATTGTAATTACGTAATACCGTGCTACGATCCGTGCGTGTGTTGCGGAAAATTCAACGCGTCTATTATAGTAAAATAATAATTTGTTACAAAGAACATCGTTCGGCGCTATTTATTGCGTATTATTTTTCGCAAACGCGTCTCGCATTATTTTGATTCCGATCCGCGCTGGCTGAGTTATATGCGATATACGCGTATTTTCTTTTTTTAAATTATTCTTCCGCGATATAAGGAGAGGACAAAAAAAGAGCGCCAAATTTCGAATGCCGAACATTATGTCAAATAGCCAATTACGAAAATTACGAAAACGAATTACGCAAATATTTTAATGTCACGTAAATGACACACGTGTTTTAATTAATGTTTTAATCCCGTTATGTTATTTATGCGCGCACAAAAGTCAAAATTATCGGTCAATTTTACAATAATAATAATAATAATAAGTGATTTATTATTTTGCACTTTATCGGTAAAACGTGACTTATACGCTGTCCTATGCCAATTGATCGCGTATTTACACAATACGTCCATTGTATATATATATATATAAAAAATTATAATAATCAGTGTTCGTTACATGTGTTTTACTGTATTGTATTGGTATGGAAAACAAAACAAAAAACATTATTTACATTGTCAATACATTTAAATATAAAAATTATAAATAAGAGAGACGGTAAAAAGTACGAACGTTTGAAAGGAAGGCGATCAAAAGAGTTTTTTCTTTTTTCTAATCACAACTAAAAAAGACTAACTATTGGGAAAAAAAAAAAAGAAAAACGTTTGTTTTCGGTGATGTCGCGCTTAGAAACGAACTATAGTCACACGTTATCACGTCACAGTTGTTTATTATTTGTGTATTTATTAATCAATTATCGCGTGTAAATTAATTAACGTCCGTTTTTATTAATTAATTCGTTTACGTTCGATAATACGTGTAACGAATATTATTTAAAATGGAAAAATTCGTGTCGAGTAGTGTTCGTCAGTGCGGGAAGAAGAATTGTAAAACGCAGCTATTTTTTCGCTTTTAGAGGAACACAACAGAGAAAAAAAACGAACCGATCGAGCTGAGTACACGAAATAAATGGAGAAAAATTTGGCGAATTCCGTCGTCTAGTTCCAGAATTACGAGACGATCCGAAACGAATTCGCGTATGTTTCCGAATGTCGAAAGAAAAATTTGATTATTCACGCGAAATCGTTTTAAAAATGTTATATCGTTATACGGGGGAATGGATCAGAACCTCGTCCGTTTTTAAAATACGCGCGCGTATAAACAAAAAATAAACGATAAAATTCGTGAGCCCGCCAGAATGGAAAACGTGTGTGAAGTCGGAAAATCAAAATGTGCTCACGACGTGACATTTGCTTATGATTACGATACATTCAAACACTATTGAAATCCATATCGTACGCATTTTTTGCGTGAGTCCACGCGACGCGAGAACAAGTTTCCAGTTACATAACTGACGTTATATTGGAAACAAAAAAAAAAGCGCTAAAATCCTAAGCGATGTGAAAACGTTTGCGTTTTTAATATTTTTACGTCGGCGTTTAGTCGATCGACGAATGCGAAGTGTCCGTTCGCGAGCGAGCGTTTGTCGCGGAAGAAAAAATCGCCACTCGAAATTGGAAGAAAATTTCGGATTATCGAACGCGACGACGGGAAACGAGTTCGTATTGATTTACCGAGGCTTACGCGCGTTCGTCTTTAAACCGTGTTGTATGTTTTACGAATGTAAAAAATCGAAATTTTTCATTCATCCGACGTCGAACACGAGTGTATTTCGCGTAACTTTTGAATAACAACGTTTCCCCGTGCATACATTATTCGTATTCGGTCGATATTCTACCATGAGCCGTACGACGTTTCCGTTTCTGAGCCTTCGACTCTTGGACTCTTCTGAGCGACGAGGAGGGAGCGGGGCACCAATTGATTTCTGAAATGTGATCGCGCACCGCCGCGTTAAGAACGTTTGGATTTTTTCACGAAAATTCCGTTTTTATATTGTTATTATCGTCGACGAGATTATAAGAAAAATCCTACATGGCGCGAATTGTGTTCTGCAATTTTTTTTCCCCCGATAATCTTTAAATTTTGAACGAAATAGAAAGAAAGAAAAAAAGTACACGCTGTACTCGAAAAGAAAAAAGTGTGATCGCGGGGCCCGCGGATTGAAGACCCGCGCTGGTACACGTTCGTATTGTCCTGAGAACGATGAAAAAGAACGTCCGTTGAAACTTGCCGACAATTATTGCACATGTATTTACGACTACGGTGTAAAATATATTTTGAAACGTAAACGAAAAAAAAAATATAAAAAATTCCGCTGGAAATCGATTTTTTGTATTTTTTTTTTTTTGTATTTTTTGGAAAAATAAAGACCACTTCGGTAATAATTCAGACACTAAGTTGGTACACACAAAATAACGACTCTGTTACTGACTATATAAACACTTGCCGTCTTGAATTACGTCAAAAGAATTTATTATCGCGAATGTTTGAATATTTTCCGTGCGTTTCGCGGTACAACTAACCGAGCGTTTTCTGGGGCGTTACACGACGTTCTATTACCGGTACGGGGTACACCACTCCTCAACACCGTCGCGCGATTAATATCATCGTATGGAGAGATTGTAGTAATCGCCGTCTGCGCAACGCCGAAATTCTCGATTTCACGGGCAATCATCACCGATGAAATACGCTCGGATAAACTCGGTCCAGCACACAGCATCGTCGTACTGCGGGCCGGATCGCTTGCAGACGAAAATCGTCGGGAAATCGAGTACTACGGATTTAAAGTATATCTATAAGTGTTGCTCGAGGCGGCGGTTGAGTGTTGTGATGACGCGAAAAACGACCGTAACGCGAACGGAACGGCGTTAAAAAATAAAAAAAAAAGGAAAAACAAATCGCGTAATTGTTATTGGATATAGCGCGTATCGATCCGAAAAGCGACGAGAAAAGAGAAGAAATCGTTTCGACGGGATCGACAGTTTAGCTACAAGGTGGTTGGCGTCCAAAAAATCAATTCTCGTGGAATTCGCAACTTCAGTGCTTTAGGACGTCGTCGTTTCGAAACGTTAAACAAGATTTTGTCGTTTGAAAAACGAGTTGAAATGTTGACATTTGTATACGTTATTATAATACGAGTTGTTTTTACCGCATATGAGAATTCGGTACTCTGTAACGGGTTACGAGCACATTAAAATTCTCATGGTACAAGCGAGATTTTTCAAATTTACGCCATTACTATTTGAAGCATGCAAAAAAAAATATTGGCTTACCGATAACATGTGTGTGTGTGTGTGTGTGTGTGTGTGTATTATGTCTGTACGCAAAAATCATTTAAGAAAATGTGTCTTTACAGTGACAATTCGTTTTCAGTAGGAAGAGTTGACACCTAGTTGGCATTTTAGAGAGATCGTTTTTAGGATCGTTCTCATAAACGCGTAACAGACAAAAAAAAAAACACACGAAAACTGTCGAAAAATTACGTGAAAACGGTAAAAACCGCGATTTCGTCGAAATCGATTATCGTTACGTCTATCGAAACTAATGGTTATTAAAACTGTAAACGTTCACCAGATACGTAAAATTGTGTATTTATGTATTTGATAAAAAGACAAAAATTCTTCCCAAAAAGATATCATTCGATTTACAAGCTGCAGTATATAGCAATTATATATTTCGCGGTATTTAATTCATAAAAGAAGTAGTTTTCGGTTTTAACACTTGAAAGCGATATCGAACACGCATCATTACTTCAAATGTATCCCGAAACTCTTGAAAATCGTGTGTGTAACAATTTTCTTTTATACAGACGTTTCACGTTTTTCCACAAAACGTGTTTTATTCTTTATTTTTAATTTCGAAATGATTTATAGCATTTATTTCGAAATTTACATTAGCAACAATACTCTAAAAATTATTTGTCTAAATAATTCATTTGAGCGACGCCCATAACTTCTAGCCGCGCGCAAACGCGGTTCGTACGTTCGAAATTAAAACTCTATTATAATTTCGATACGACGTTTCACAATAATATTGGTTTTTTTTCTTTTTAAATTTTTTTCGCCTCTATGCAAGGCCGTAATATTATAATATACTGCACGTAAATATGCGGTTAAATAAACGACGTGTGTACACAAATGACACAATTAAAAAAAAACCAAATTGTCGTTAGGACTGACCGTGGCCAAAATGTATAATAAATATAAAAAAAAATATATATATATATTTATTATTATTATTATTATCAGTGCGAAAAATATAAAGAAATCGATTTTTTCTTCGAACATCCCGAGTATACGACGTTGAATAAAATATTCACATACAAGACAGAAACGTACGTGAAGCTCAATGAAGGGGGTAGAGCAAATTAAATATGTTAAAGTACCTTACAATGTACGGAAAAACGTCTTACACCTGCCTCCTCCCATCCAATCACATTTCCTTTTTTTCTATGTGTAAATGATTTTTTGTTTTCATCTAACATTATAGACTCGTACAAACAACAGATTTATCTTTTAATACGTAATTTTGTCTTATTTTATTATATTACTAAAACATAAAAAATTCCATTTGCGAATCGTTCTACGATCGCTTGAACGTTAATCGTCACCAATTGTATCTTTTATTTATATGGTAATTTTCATATTTGTATTTATTATTGTATTTTTATAATATATAGCGTAGCTAAATCAACAACAGTTTTACCTAAAATCGCTACAACATTCACTAATTTTTTTTTTCACGAGCGAAGTTTATAAAGAAAAAAAAGGCAAAATTACTTTACTCAACCGCTAAAATCCAAATGGGTGGGAAAGGCTATTTATACTGCGATCAGACACATTTCAAAAACGCTAATACAAAGTGATTCGAGAAAAACATATTTGATTTACTTTATATACGCGCGTTCTACTTAAATAGAAAAATAACTTTTCGTCTCGAATTAACTCAGATGTTTCTAACCTTTTTCAAAGTCCGAGCTACATTCGAAATTTTTATATATGTATATATTACGTCGTACTGCAGAACACGAACGTATACATTAAATTTCCAAACGTTTCATATTATAACGTAGCGAACGTATCGTTAAAAGTCGTCGTTTTTTTCTATAAACGGAAACGTTCGAAATTTACGTTTTAGTTATAACCATAATTAAATAGATTCATTTACATTCTTCGATACCTATTTAAAAAAGATTAAGAATAGATGTTTGTCGAAGCATAGAACACTCAAATATTCACTAGAAAAAAAAACAATAAATGCGCGCGTGATATTTTTATAAATTGATCATTATAAAAATTATTAAAATTAAATTATTTTCACGAAAATTCTTAAAATCCGCCGGGCCCCCTTCCATCATTGAACAACGATTATCGTCGGTGTCGTACGTATTTGAATACGAAGAAAATTCCCGGTGTCGAACTGAAACTCCTCTCCGACAATACATTAGTGCCACGGCTGGTCCAACGATTATTCAGTCGTTTTGAAAGAAAACGGTATTGTGAACGCTGCAATCGGTTTCACGACGTTTAGCACTAACGTTAGAAGTCCAAACAATAAAATTGTGTCGTTTGGCTGATTTAGGCCAAAAGTTCATTTAGAATATAATGCGTGTGAGTGTGCGCCTGGCCGTAATCGTGGTAACGTGCTTATTTCGGTCGGGTGAAAGTGTGTAGAGACAAAACCGACTCGTTTACTCTTTCTTAATTATTATTATTATTGTTATAATTACGTGTAATTTTAATTCTGTAATTAAAATTGTTTAAATATTTATTTTATATAATATCGTTTATTAAAACGACATTGTGTTACGGGCCTATGAAACGTAATAATTGTGTACCGTAGTAATACAAAATGACGCGCTCACACGTATTATTAATATTGAAACGGTTAAAAACTTCGTAAAGGAATAAATACGCGATTTGCGAGAAACGCTGTTTGAAAAAAAAATCAATTTTTCCCGCTCTAAATTCCAGAAAACTCATCGATAATGTTTATTATAGTTTATAAACATATATTACAGCTGCAGTGTTCGTGTACAGAGCAGCGTGACCAGAAGATGATTTTTGATAAAACTTTTAATATTCGAAACGATCGGTTGTCGGGAACGGTGGATTATTGTTAACGACATTAATTGTGGTTTACAAAATTGTTATAGGTGTAGCAGAAGTGATCAATTATTTCGGAGAGAACTAACGGATCGCCGAATAGTTTTCTACAATTAACCTTCCCTTGTTTTGCGAACGTCTGAGAGGATTTGAATATTTATACAAGGCTCTATCCGTGCACAGGTGCATTACAAATAGTCTTAAAACTCGTCCAATTGTTTACACTCTACGCTTGGATTGGATGAAAACATTTTTTTTTTTTCATATCGGTCACTATTACAAATTTTTTACATTTTCGAATGGCTTCTTCTTTTTTTTTTTTTTTAGATAAAAACAATTTTAAAAGGAAAAGCAAAGTCGATGGATACGTTGATTTTTTTTTCGCTTCGTCAATTCTTCTCGCTTAGAGCGTTGATAGCTTGAAACGAATCGTTTACCGAACGATAACACCGATGCGGGTAGAAACAAATTGAAACTATATTGCACATAATCATTTCGAGAAGTGATTCGTCGTGACGGCCGATTATTATTGGTAGTCGCGTGTGGCGTGAAAAATATCGCCGTGCAAGCTTACACTGTAACAACGAAACGGTGACCTGCGCGATACACGCGATTCCGGAATTAAATATACAAATTATTTGTCGTATTTTATATTTAAAACCGCCCGGTTATAATAATTGGCGTGTGGAAACGTTCGCGAGGGATTTCGGACGGGAAATTAAACGAACGTCGGCGATTGCTGTGGCGGACACGTTGCTGTCGTACCGGATTTCGTTATGACGATCGATCAATCGATTTTCTACTATTCAGATGACACCATATTACACGCGTCTCGCGCGCGTTCATTAACGTCTCTTCCACGACAATATTAATAATTTATTATTATTATAATAATAATAATGATATATTTTACCGCGGTTAGGTACCGGGCGCGCGTCACTGGTTAGGACGTCCGGGAGCGGGAGAAAAAAAACATTTTTTTTTTCCTTCCGATTAACAATGCGTACCACCAGACTCGTCGTTATATACTGTCATCGACAGACGAGAACTTCGATGACTCTTCCGAGTCATTGTCGCGCGAGAAAAGTATTGTAATGCGATAAAATAATAATAATAATAATAATAAAAAGAGAATCGCGTCTGTCATCCGCTTCGTCGTGACGAACGCCGAACACACATTGCACGCGTCGCCTCCTACGGGATACCGTAACCGACTAAAGACGATAGTTTTATTGTCGTTGTAATCGCTATAACATTAACGATTCTCTTGCGTCCGTTATTATTTTACGCGACAAACAGATTGTAATAATATTATGCCGGACGTGTAGAAGAGATATTGGTTAGAGTATTTATTTTATTTTTTTTTTGTGCGTGTTTTCGGTAAGTAATATTTATTGTGTTAGTACCAGCAGCTCATCGCGCGTCAATCGCCGGGTGGCGCGGTGGAGGACACCGCGGGGATCCGCATAGACGCGGACGCGACGGAAAGGATGTGTGTGTGTGAACGAGAAATCGGAATAATCATTGATCGCGTATAACATTTACACAAGATCAGGCAGGATGAGCGAAGAATTGGAACAAGTGACTGCGTAATCCCCGAGTCAGTAATAACATTTTGCGTAATGCTTCCGAAATACGGGGGAAAATATTAATTACACTTGTATATCGCATAATCATAGTCCCCGTTTATCCCATTATTTTTGATTAATTTTCAAGTTTTTTTTTTCTTCTACGAACTCGTTCTTCGAAACTCGTTAAACTTATTTTATTCGTATTTAACGATAAGAAATACAAAATTAGTTGGTTTTTTTTCTCTCTCGTCATTTCTTGACGCGATTGATGAATTACGCGCTTTTCCTGTAAAAAAAAAAAGAAAAAAAAATTTATAAGGCAAATGAAATAAGCTCGTTGTAGGAAAGTGCGTGTTTACGTGTGCCGCATAGAAAATATTTCGAATTTTATTCCGAAGACTTTTTGCGAATTATATTTATGATCTATTATAGGTAAGTCTCAATGATTTTCTGAATTTTTTTTTTTTTTTTTTTGCTTTTTCAATTACAAGTTTATTTTATTAAAATCTATTAAAAAAAAAAACGTGTACCGAAATCACGTTATTGGTTTTGTTTAAACGTACCGGCTGTGTGTTTCCCTGGTATCGTCTGAAAAAGACAGTACAATTATATATATATATTTTTTACATTCGAATTCGATTTTCGGTAATTTTCAGAGGAAAAAAAAATAAAATATTCGAATAAAAGTATTCCGAATGCTTTTATTATTCCCGCCCTGCCCAAGAAAAAAAAAATACACATTTCCTACGCGACGAACAATACGAGTACGTATTATCGGTTTACGATGAACGCAATGCGTTTCAATCAAAATTTTCGATAACGAAAAAAATTATTGCGAATCAATAAGCGACCACACGAAACGTAGAGCTAACGAAATCCACGACTGCGGATGAATGGATTCAGTTCTTTGCGTTCGGTGGCTGGGGGAAACAATTGTTTAAAATCAAAAAAAAATCTCATCCAGTGTATTTAGCTTTTGCGTCCTTTTCTGTTTGTCTCTTGTTCTCACTTGCGTGAAATTCAAACTTAAAACGCTCGCGATAACAATATCTATGACTGACAATTTTTTTTTTTTTTTTTTTTTTTAACCAGTAAAATGTAACAACGTTATTGTCACGCGTAAATATCAACGTACAACGAAATCTAAGAAAAACGCAATGGATGTTATTTTGTCGTTTTCCGTCAAATATGAGCGCGGGTTTTTCGCCCCGATTATTTCACATTAACAAAATAAATCATTTTTCGTTCGACGCGCAGTTTACATTGAGGTCCGAGAGAGAGAAAAAAAACGATCGATCCTCTCGCGATTTTATAATATTTTCCAATCGTACTTTGAACATTTAAACCGTGATTAATTTACTTAAAAGATTTTAATGCGCTGTCACCGCGCATTTTGTCAAAATACGATCAGCGATTCTGTACATAAATTCGATTACATAAATCGCACGTTCAAAAAAAAAAAAAAATCATTGAAATACATTTTGTTCAGCCCGCACGTATTCCGTCCGAGTATTAACGCGATCCAACAAGCAGGGGCCTTAAACGGGGGATTCTCTCACACCAGAACTTGTATAGTTACGTCACACACACGTATGTACGACATACAGAAATATTAACATCACTCCGTTCGTATAATTCGACATAATTTATTATATAATTTTGTAATACTCCTTCGGCGTAACTGTTTTTTCCCCGTTCAACGCGATTTTATTTATACCCGGCATTTGCGTTCTCGTACGAATCGTTAAAATATTGTTCGTGCGCACTTCTAAAACGATTGCCGCCGCCGACCATCACCGCCATACGACTAATTACGCATCGTCGTCGCGTGTGGATACGAAATTATATGATGTACCGCCGTAAGCGGTGTACGCAGAAGGAATTATTAAAGTTTGCCACCTGAACATTTTCGTCTGATTTTCCTTCTTTTTTTTTTTCTTTTATTGCAAGCCGGGAAAAAAAACGATCCTATGCAAATTATTATCATAACGCATGCCGAAATCATTGTGGTTTCGGATAGTTACTTATTCACTATACAATATACTATAAACGACCCAGTAGGAACTTTTAAAGTTATGGAAAATACAATAATATATTTATATATTACAGTTTTAAAGAATTGTTAAATTTCAATACTTTCCATCGGTCGCATGACGGTGGTTTGTTTTGCCTGACAAACAGAAGACAAAATCCAATAGTCAACTTGTATATATAATAACTGCGTGTGTTTCGGTGAGATCCGATGTAAAAACGAGAAATTCATCAAATCTCCTTTGTGGAACATTTCAAGCGTGTCTCAAATGCATCCTTGAGATGGTGAGTACACAAACAGTGGCGCATTCAAGGGCAGATCAGACAACCTTATATTTCGCTGTTCCGAATTTTTCGCCCCGTTTCGAGATTTCACATTTTCAAATATCGCCTTATTCGAGTTTCAAATACTATCCGTTTATTGTTAATATTATAAATTACGTATAGAATTCGATCATAATCGTATAGATTTTATTATTTTACAAATACATTTTTTTTTTTTTTGAAAAATAAAAAATTTCACCTCCGTGGAAATTGATTGCAAACGATATAATTACGAGCGTTTTCGGCTTGTTTTTCGACGCGTATTGTTTGTCATGACGTATTTATGTACGATTCAACTCGCCAGAGAATTCGCTGAAAACAATATTTTAACACACTGATGTGTTGGACGTTCGTTATCGTCGTTTCGACGAGATAATAAAGAATTCGAATTCAATTGGATATTTATTTATTTATTTTTTTTTGTATATATATATATAATACGCGTGTCTGCAGAATAAAATCCAATAACCGGGTCGATAATCAAAAACGATAAATATTTACGAGCGCAATATTATTAGAGACGCGTGCGGCGAAGCGAATGTCGTATAAAAATATTTTTACTGAAAAATCCCTTTTCTTTTTTTTGTCTTTACGTTATAAAAAATAAAAACGTGTACGAAACGACGAGAACGTTGAACACGACGTGTGCGCCACAGTGATCAGATAATGATGTCTCTTCTCACTCGTTCGAGTCCTCGGACGAGAATGTTCTTTTCCCTCTTCTTTCCCCTTAGTGCTCGTTAAATCTTTACATGTCACGCGCGTTATTTGAAAACTTACAGCCCTGGACGGTTACAAATCGTAAAAATAAAAATACAATTATATTTCGACGAAAAATTCGTAATTTGGTTTGGAACAATTCTTCGGACAGAAATGTATTTGAAGAAAAAAAATATTGTACAAATATTTGAAGAGAACCGTAATAAAAAGAAAAAAAAATCCATTTCAGTGTGTGTGTGTGTGGGAGGGGGGAGGAGAGGGAGGAAATTATCGACAAAAAAAAAATAATAAAATAACGTAACAGAAATAACGAAAGATTTCTTTTTCCGTAAATTGGCGAGCGACTCCGGAAAGATCATTTCGATACGGAAAACAAAAAGTGTTCACGGACAACACAGTAACGAAAACTCGTCACACACAGATGATTTCATTACTCTTACACGCACTTATAGCATCAGATCAATATTAATTAGCATCCTATGTCAGGTGGTGACTTCACACCAACAATTAATGTTTCAGATGAAAAATAAAATATTTCCTGCGTATTTTCTAGCGCGCACACGATTTCGTAGAAATCTCGACATTCGTTCATTTTGAAATTATTTTCATACGTATAATTAATTAATTATAGTTATAATGAAATTATTTTCGTTTTTTTTTTTGTTTTTTTGGAAGAAAAGGAAATAACACGAATTCTCCTATTCGAAATTCACTAGCGCCCACGTCGATTATTATTTAAAATAATATATTAATAATACTTTCGATTTTCATTCCTGCGTAATTAGGTGTACTGAACGCGTAGAATATTATTGTGGTATTTCTGTTAACGATTACAAACGGAATATTTCGTCAGCGATCGAAACGCCGAACGTTTTCGTACGAATCGAACTCGTACAGGAAGACGCGCAAATTATAAACGCATTATGCGTAATGTAATTTATAACGCGTTATTTTATAATAATTTCACGGGACATTAACGCGCGTCCTGTCCCTGTGTACGGGTTGCGAAACGATCGGTATGTAAAAAAAAAAAAAAAAATCCACTCGGACAAATCGACAATACAATATTGGTCAAATTTTTTTTTTTTTTTTACAGAAAAACAGAAAAAAAAATTCGTAATTTACGATATTATTCGGACGTTTAGAACTGTTAGCGTTCATGGTCGTTGTCGTCGTCGTCGTCAAAATAAAAAAACATCTCGCTCTTATTTACGGTTCGTTTGGGGCCCGCCCGTCACGTCCAATTATATAAGTGCGATTTTATTTCACTTATATAACGACAATAATATTATTGCCTAAACTATAAGCATAATAATATTCATTAGGTGATAAGCCCGGTAATGTCTAACGGCATATGTCGTTAAAAATTATAGAAACTGGAAAAACGAACTCGGTTTGAACTGAAAACCGTGCGAGGTCCGAGATTTTAAAAAAGTAAAGCGAGTTGAACGGGACGGGACGTGGAAAACGTAAGATGGATGGGATCGCGAGAGAGGTGGACTTGACGGAATGGACGTTGAACGCGAACGACGGGAATATGCGGTGCGCGCTGGACCCGAAAGGTTCTGGGCGCGATGAGC
The DNA here is from genome assembly GCA_032441825.1 of Chaetogeoica ovagalla. Lineage (NCBI taxonomy): Eukaryota > Metazoa > Arthropoda > Insecta > Hemiptera > Aphididae > Chaetogeoica > Chaetogeoica ovagalla. Next base: position 4,471,566 of record CM063744.1, read on the forward strand.
AGGAAATCATGAGTAGGACCCGGGGAACGTTCAGATTTTATACAATTATTATTGTCTAATTGAACGTGTGAAGTAATCATCATCCTGTACTGCGGCCTATTAATCACAATCGATCCGCGTAAAGTCGGTATTTGGCACTGGGAAGTATTTCGGATTTTCTCAAATGTTGGATATTTCGCGCGCTCCGTACAGAACGAAAAAATGTCGATTCAGTCGATCCCGGCGGTGAAACGAGGCAAACAGGTCGCGTCTGAAGGTTCACGTCAGGAGTTCGGTGCGCCGAACACGAGAGAAAATCCGCAAAATGTATGTAACGAATACGCGATCAAGGATTTATTCGATTGAGCGTGATGGCTGTCGAGTCCTCCGCGTGTCACACTCGGGCTATCGGACGATGTCACCGGGTACCGTTGCGGCCTCTTCCAGGGGCGGAATGCGAATTTTCGTTTATCTAAACCTGTCGTTTATCACAGGCCATCTGACGTGACACTTACCATAAAAATAAAAAAATTCTGTTTCCCTCCCTCCTCCTTTAACGGCGATTATATTTCAAAAAAAAAAAAAAAAAATTCGTTTCATTTGTTTTTTTAAAATAAAATAATTGTGAAATTCTTTAAGTGACTATATATTATCACCATTGGTGTAAAATGTATATGGAAAACAAAACCAGACGGTTTGAACAAAATGATATTAAGCGTTATTTTATATTTATTCGGTTTTCAAAATCATACAATTTTTTTTTTCTTATTTATTTCATTGATATCAACATCAAAGATATTGATGTATCCCTCGAATCGAAATGTTGAATTGAAAATTATCACCGATCGTACGACGACAGAACGTTTGTATGGATGTTCATGAATTCATATAGACAAAAAAATTACAAACGATTTTGTTGTTATTTTTAAAAACACGTCAATTGTTGTAGGAGAAAAATCGTAACTTGATAAACAGAATTCCGACACATGCGGGGCTTTTTTAGAATTCCAAAAATTCACCCGCGAATTAAAATTTTCGTTCGATACTTTATTTACAAAACGTCTTATTATTTTTGATTCTGCAGGAGGGAAGCGAGAAAGCTATTGCTGGTTTTACAATGGTATTCGTATTAGTTAGCCACTCTTTTTTTCCTTGTACGACTCACAATGCACACACGTGCCTATTTACCGGTAGAAAATCTTACCGGCACAGTATTTTAGAATGTAATTCGATTTTTTCAATAGTTTTTAAACGCTAATTAAAAAAAAAAAAAAAACTACCGATAATTTTTGTTTAATGTATTTCGTCAAAATTATTGTATTACTTTAGGACTTCATAAATAACGCCAATATTATTAATTGTCTTAGACTATTGGAATTTACGCGTTGTTCTACGTGTAAAAATTTCTTTCGATTTTCGGCTATTTATAGCGATTATTTAAAGCTAATTCAGCTGGTCAAGTTACGAAAATGGCGATTTCAAGAACTGAAAATTGTATGGGTACGACTACTCAATTATCAGAGAGATCTTGGAAATCCAATTTTACCGAGTAAATCCCTGTATTGGTGTAAAAGCGTAAGAAGGACTTACGTCGAAGTACACATCAGCGTTGTTTCAATGTCTACTCTATACAATATTATCGGATTTCGCGACTCAAAGTGTTGCGGACAATAAGTAGCACTTAATCTCTCCGGTAAGCGCGCGATTCGAATAAAGATGAGTGGTGTTATGTGCGCATAAATCGTTACTAGTTCGGAACGCAGTGACTTTTCAACTGTATAAATATTGAAGTCTATTGTTTTAACAGTGTACGTAGCTCCAGTAGGAGAGTAAAAAAAAAAAAAGAAGTTTTATAAAAGCGATAGAAAATATCGACAAAATACCTATTTCTCAAAATATAATTATTTTTTAAGAATTAGGTGTTTTGTCGTGATTAAAATCAATTGGTTTAACGTCGATTGATGATTACTCGTTAATCGCTATTTAATTCGAACAATCGCTTTATGAAACGTTTAATAATTTATTTTATTTTAATTTTTTTTTTACACAATTACCCACGGATCCGAGCTGCGTCACTGTTATGTCAATACGTATTGAGAATTCAATAATAACTTATAAAAGTCGTGTAGAGTATACAATAGAAATTTACAAAAAAAAATTAAAAAAAGTCGTTTTGTTATTAGTAATACAATAATTACAGTAATACAATAATTACATTAATACAATAATACAATAAACACATTACGTACGAATAAAATACGGCTGTCCGGGATTCAGATCTCGCGTTTATAATTTGCACGGGGGCATATATTCGTCACATTTCGCGCACACCGCTTACGTATTTTTCTTGACGGTTATTACAATATTGCGTACATGTCGAATTCGACGTCGATTCCACGTTTTTTCTTTCTCTCTCTCTCTCTCTCTCTCCATATTAAATTCATAAACATAAACGTAAATCCGACACGTTTACGCGATTGTAATATTTTACAAACCGGATAATAATAATAATAATAAATAATTATCTAAATACACACGACGCGAATTTTCGTGACGATACGCGTTTAAACCAGCGCTTCCACCCCCGAATTTTTTGATACCACGGACACGCTTATTCGACCAATCTGTATTTGGTCGTGACACACGTGTAGACGACACACTGACTAATATTTCTTTTTGTTTCGTACACTTTATTATCATTAAACGTAATTATTGTGTGTCGGTAAATCGTGAATAACTGTGTGAACTTAACTTAACTTAGTGAATGACTCGAAATGCTGTGTTATTGTTGTTGAGTCCGGGAAAAATCGTACGGAATCCAATTACAAAATATATTAGATTTTTATTGTCAATGGAAAAAACAGCGTTGCCGGCACACAGGTTAAGGGGAAACGATAGTTTAAAAAAGAAAAAAAAAACGTTTTGCGTTCGCGAGTTATAACTAATCTATTGCGTTATACCAGTACTGTAGTGCAACGTATATAATAAAATTACAAAAAAAAAAAAAAAAAGCAGCAATATTATACCTATTTATGGCAGTTACTTGTAAAATGTTATTCGAAACTAGAATAGTAAATTTCTTTTCTTTTCTTTTTTTTTTTTTGTAAATTATAAATTATGTTCGATTATTCATTTTCGTCATTCCGCCACGCGATTAATATAATCCTTAAATGTATAAAATAACACGACATCTTTTTTGTTTCTATGCGCCTAATAAATTTCTCACGAAACTGTTGAACTATTTTAAGTTTTTTTCCTCAGAGTCGTTCCAAACACTTCTCCGGCAGTCCACACATTTTTCCATATTCTATCTGAAAAGGGGAGAGGAAAATATTTTGATTAAATGTTACGGTTTTTCGACTAAGCGTTACAATAATTTTCAAAATTTTAATTTTTCATAATTAATAACATTTTTGTTCAAAACCGCGCGCGCACGAAGCCTCATGGCTAGTATAATATTATATAACTACTGCGTCGATACAGCTGAGGAGAAGCCACTCAGATATTCGTTTCGTTTCTATTCGATTTTTTTTTTTTTTTTTACTGACACTTTCGTGTCAAGACATTACACGATCGGACAGAGAACGAATTATTTATAAGTTGTGATATCATAACTCGATATCGCGAAATAAACCTCATATTACTTCTTCCATCGATGATTATTATTATTATTATTATTATTATTGTTATTATTACAACTGCGGGTCATAAAACGAAATAGAATAAACATTTAAATTTTACAGCACGTTTGGATAGTTTTAAATATACACAGAGAGGCTTCCGAAATACGTCGGAAAAAAAATTTTGTTCCTAAAATAAAAGATCTGCGTGAATTACTCTACAAATAAAAAAAATCCAACCACATATCGATATTTTCAGTGGTTATTACTGTAACGCAGAGACACGAGTCGGCATACGATTTTATTTATACTGTAAATAAAAATAATTATAATAATAATAATATATTGTGGTAAAACAATAAATAATACCGTAAGGCCATCGCGTGTTTATATAAACGGTGTCTAACCTATACGTGTCAACGAAACATTTTTCGCACAAGGTCAGATGACGATAGTTTAAACGTTATTGTTATTTATGGTTCTTGTATTGTTATATTAGCTATTGTTTCGGATTCTGTCCCGTATTAATAACGGTAATTCGTTTGTCATCTGTAGGTACGACCAAATAATGTGTGTGGGCGACGTAAAATCATAAAATAGGATGACCATATTTTGAAATTAAAAGAAAAAAAACGAACGGGACATCCGTAACGAGAAACAAAAATTATAATTACAACCGACAGTTTATAATGTTAAATACATTTATAGCGTCCTGAAGGATTGACGTTATTGTATTTTACAGGATGCCAATTTTTTTCTTTATGTTACTCATTGACATAAAAAAAAATTTAAATACGTTATTTTTTGCGCTTAAAAAAGTCAATATGTTTCTATGAGACTCGTCGTTGAACGCGTTACGACTCCAATCGTCAACTGCCTTTGTACGTCCAAAGGTGTGACGCGAGTGATTGCGAATTATAACAAAACGTTTGGATAGTTTGATGGATGCTTAGTCGGGGTTTTCCGACCAGCTGTGCTTCAAAAATCCGTAAGATTCTATACGGGATCGACATTACATTAATTCTAGCAACAGATTTTATGTACAGAATCGTTTAGGCATTTGTCCGGTATACGTTTACGTCTGTTCAAATATATGCGAGCTTTCTGACCGCTTTTCCGTATAAACGTAATTTCAGATTCTATAAGACACACTTATTATATTGAATGCGGGTTCTATGGAGACGCATAACACGTTTTATTGCGACTACTTTCTTTTTCCCGTTTTATTGCTTACGTTCCGTGCACTGTGTTTTTCCTTTTTCCACATCTGTAGATTTTGCAATCGATTATCCTTGTCGGTTGTGATCCTTCGATGAAGATATTCATCTCCTTCTTAAAGATCATGTATAACCGTTACTGAACAGGATGTTGTATACGGAATGTGTCGACGAAAAAATGTCTGTCGTGTTTGAATACTTATCACGACGTCCGCATTCATGTTCACATCACTAATGGAATTCCGGATTATTAGAAGTATTTTTCACTGTTTACTGCCGGCGTTATTAGAAAATCGAAACCAATATATAAGTAACGATGATATATCGTATTTCCAAAAACAAAACTGTTTAAAAAATTATAATTTCTTAAAATTTTTCGAAAATAATTGTGTTGGAATTATTAGTGACACTTCGTGTCATTGCCTAGTCCGTTTTTTCCACCAACCGCGCTTAAAATGACCAATGGGATTAAATAAAAACTTTTAGCAGGTATTATTCACTATTTGATAAACTATAATTTCTGATAATCGAAACGAATAATGATTGATCGATCAATTTTCTTGATTATCCACCGTCTATTCGAACGAAATATTATTAGACGTAGTGTATTTACTTTTTATACACTTTTGAAACACGTTAGCGATTTATATTTTTTATAACATTTAATAGCGAATATTATTTTAACGGCGTTGGAAAACACATTCAAATAAAATATAATATGACATAGGAAATTTATATGCTATTAATTTCGACCATTAGATGTTTCTAGTAGCAAATTGTAATATTTCTTCCGTGTTTTCGGTACAACGGTCGCCTGCGCATTCAATTAATGAAATACGATTTCTTCGAAAAACGTCGAATAATAATAATAATAATAATAATTATAATAATAATAATAATAATAATAATAATAATAATAATAATAATAATAATAATAATAATAATAATAATAATAATAATAATAATGATGATGATGATGATGCGAAACGCAGGCAGCACACGGCTGTAATCACAATAATGGATAAAAGAGAATTAACGAGTTTTATTCAATCGTATGCCAAAACGTAATATCATGAGGATTCAATAGAACAACTTTCACGTTTTATATATATATATATATATATATATTTATTTTTATTTTCATAAAATCGAGTTTCGAATATATTAAATCGTCTTGCCGAAACCGTATTAATAAGAAATACGTCTTTTGTACCATATTTTACCAGTAAACGAGAAAATCGTTTATAACGCGTCCATTATTATGTTGTGCGTATATAAATAGATGTTTTTGACGTTCGCGAGACGTGGCGTTTCGAGGTATAAAAAATACGGGACGATTGCCCAGCGATGCGAATATACTCTTTTTTTTCTTCTTTTTTTTTATCACAAGATAAAATTCATTAATATTCTGACCCGTCGAAATTTATTCCCAAACAAATATACTCCGAATTAAAATATCGCACGTCAAAATTATTTATTTAAAAATATTCGGTGGGGTTTATTTCTATTACTATATAACATATTATAAAAGTTCATATAATTTTGATCGACTAATATATTGTTGGTAAACAATTGAACGTTTCATCTGCAAACTTCGATCGTATAAAAATACTCGCGTTGGCTGGGAATTTTTAGATTTTGATCGAAACGAGAAACGCGTTGATTTTACAATGTGTCTGTACACAAAAATTCTACCAAAACCAGTGCTCCGATATTCACATTCATAGTTTGTTGCTGATAGCGAATCTCATCTAGTCGTGGTGCTTTACAGAGGTCGCTTTTTGATTTTCTCGTAAGCGTTTAAAAACAAATGAAAAACTGGAAAACCGCAGAAAAATTATATAATTTCCTGGGAAATCGATTATCGTTATTTTTTTTTTTTTTTTTGATAATTTTCAAACTAACGAGACTTGAAACATTCATCAAACATGTTAATGGAACACAACAACATTTTTGAAATAATGACTTTCAATTTTAGGCTATTTATAATTATTATAGATTTTGAGGTATTTAATTAAAAAAAAAAGAGGTAATTTTTTGTTTTATAATTTAAAAACGAAAAATACAATGTCAGACGCGTACGTTACTCGTACTGTATTCGAAAAATCCTCAATAACGTTTGTCCACAATATTCTCTAATAGAAATTTCAAATTTTTCGACAAACCGTATTTTATTTGTTCGTTAATTTTTCTTTTTTTTTTGGAAAATTACGTTTGTTCGTAACTAATAATGGTTTCCAGGAGTCTCGACATTTATTTTCTTTTGAATTTTGAAATGATTTATCATTGCTTTCAAACGTATACGGAAATGACAAAACCCTAACATCAATGATCCAAGTATTGCTCACCGTTTTTACCGAAAACGCTATCGTTTGATTGGAAAAAAAACTTAAAAATCCGTTCAAAAAAAAATGTACGGATGAAAGCGTGCAGGAAGAGGTTAAACTGTACGAACAACCAAATAAACAATCTATCGCGTATTTATTAAATATTTATAATTTGATCGGTCTGCACGTGTAGAATACATTGTCGGTGACCGTATTTATAAACGATTTTGTCGAATTTTAAAATTCGGATGGAAAACAAAAATTTGTCGATAAAAACGCGGCCGACACGATTGTCGGTGACAAATGTTCAGAGAAACATTTCTGATTTTCGCATTGTCGGCAACACGCGTTCGCGACAAATGTTTTTTTTTTTTGGTCTTAACGTACGATTAAACGTAAATGTTTTTGTTTTTCCACTCGAATATATTTACGCACACATTGTAACAATATAATATAGTGTAATATAATATAATATAGTGTGAACATCGTTAACTGGAATAATATTTTATTTTTATACGTGTGATATATACGCAGTGTATTATTTCAAAGAGCCTGTTTACGGAAATTTCAATTATTAGGTCGCACACATTTCCCATTGAGTGTGTAAAAAGAAATATTCGACACGGAATTAATTACGACACGGCGAGTGTCTTCGTAATATAAAACGAACGGGTTGGACTAAATAAATATATATATATATATTTATTTATTTATTTATTTAGAATAAATCGTTTATTCCCAGTGCGTCGTAATGAGATTACTGCTTTACTGTTTAATTACTATACTAACTCGTTGCCATTCATATAACGCGGATATGACACGAATCCGCTTTTCAAAAACCTATTAATATTATCGTATACGTTCGTTCAGTTCGCTTAATACAAAACTGCGGTTTTTGATAAATACGGAGTTTGAAGAAATGTCGTTTTCGTTTTGAGTGTCTATTGAATACACTTCAAATGTACGAATTCGTTTTGACTAAGTCCCTAACCACGTGTGTGTGTGTGTGTCTGTATTCATACTTTTTAAATGGCGTTTCGCGGGGGATTTGAATAACGCTTTTCTCCGTCAATTCCGTGCATCGGATTGAACGAGAGATAAATTGTTATTTTTATTATTATTATTATAATCAAATAAATCGTATGTGTCGAAAAGTCCCATAAAAAAAAAATACGTGGCTTATGGATACACAGTAAGTATATTACGTTTATTATGTTAGATTCCGAACTAATAGGAAAATTCAAAGGCGAAAATATAATGTAATATTTTTATAGAATTGAAAAGCAAAAAATATCCGTTTTAGATACTCGGAATTTCTTTTATTTTTACTCGTATGATTTGCGAATTTATTACAAGCTCACGCGTATAATATTTGGAACGGTATTAAAAAAAAAAACGTACGTAATGCATTTTATTTTTTTAATACGTAAAAATCAAAATGACTTTTTGATTTCAATTGGATTTATAAATTGTTGTTAGAATAGAAGCTGCGTTTGTAGTAAATTTGTTGTCTGTCTTATAATATCCTATTCACGTTTAAATGCAAAGGCGGTCATTTGAGCCGGCATATATATATATATATACGTATAAACAGATGTAAAATTATACTAGAAAAATACTAAACGCCACTGTACGTCGAGTCCGTTGCTATAATTAACGTGCGGTCGATCTCATAGAATCCTACTGAATTTGTTAAGTACAGCTGGTCGAAATATCTGACTGGGCGTCCATCTGTTCAAACATTATTTTAATAATTCGCAATCATTGACACGATAATCATTGACCTTTGAACAGACATAATTGTTTTGCTGATTAGAAGCACAATGTGTTCAATCAATGAGTCTTATTGACGTTTTCGTGCACATGTAAAATAACATATCGTCAGTGATTAATTGAATAATAATATAACCTTTAAACGTAAATAAAATTTACTGATTAAACATAAAATGTTTTTCACAACGAGTCTCATGGAACCCTGTTGGGTTTTTAAATGCAGCTGGTCGAAAAACGGTATTACACGACTACGATAAGGATAACAGTATTTTTACCGATCGAATTCTAAATGTAAACTGTATATAAAAACTGTTGTTATAGTTGTAAATATTATAGTTTATGCGGGGGGGGGGGGTGTGTGGATCTCGTAGAACCCCATTGAAACAGTTGGTCACAAAAAAAAATCGGACTATCAGAACGGCCAATAGTTTTGTAATAATTAACAAACATTGGCATGAATACTCGTAATAATGTAATCATTGAACACATTACGTAACCTAGTTATTAATTAATTGTGATATGTTTTCGGGACAATAAAGCCTCATTGAATCCTAGTGATATTTTTAGCACAGCTTTTTGCTGACCAGGCATCCGTTGACGGCCAAAAGATCCGCATTCACTAGCGTCATAATATAATCATAATATTGTCGCCCATACTGGATAACTGTCTACTGTCTTACTCTATTTATTATTATTGTCTCTTTCAACAACGAATTAGAAGGTCCGAGTGTAAATTCGAATGTCATCACGATCATGTTGCCATGGGTTGTCTTCTGTTGATTCTCGTTACACGGGCGATCGAAATCTGTGAAACCACCGCACGAACGATTATATTATTCTATTATTATTATTATTGTAGATTAGAGGTTTTTATCGGTATATTTCCTTGGGCAATTATTGAATAATTAAAATAATTTAACGGTATAGTTTAATTGCAATAAAATTGCAATTCGTGTTTCGTATTTTGTTCTTTTAGTACAGGTCGTAATTCGTAAAAAGTATTTATTGTTAATCGTTTAACGATTATTAATCTGTATTAATTTATGTACAAGTTACGGTAAAAGTTTTACATTTTTTTTTTTTTTGTCTTTATAATGTTTTGTTTCGCTGTCAGTATTTTCATTAGCGATTTGATAGTTCGAATGGCGGACACGTCGCGTTCTCTACACAAATGAAATACGGTGAAATAAACGTAAAACAGATGCGTTCCTATTTAAGAGGAAAACGAATAATTTTTCGGCGGCGTTTTCGCGACGTCCCGGAATGCTAATCGGAATGCATTTCGAGACGACGTTATTGCCGTGAACAGACGAAAAGTCCCGTTAGAAGTAATACAAGAAGTGTGGTACAATATGCGTGAACTACGGGAGCTGTCGACCGTGGTTTTATGTAGAAAGACGTGGACGAACGGTATGTAAATAACGTTGAAAATTCTGATTTTATTCCCGGTTTTCGGATGAAATCCGCTTGATTTTAAGCTCCGGAGGGGAAGTGGGCCATAAACGCGGATTGTTAAGAGCTATTTGTTTTTTGTGTGTATAAGTGTGCGTAAACTACGCGAAATTCGTCGAATACGTTTTATACCCGTGAACTCCTCGGACTAAGTCCGTCGGATTTAATTAAATACACATTTTTTACGAACAAAAAAGTAAAAAAGAGAAATTCTCGGAAATATGTTACACAACGCAACTAGCAAAGTGCACGTGGCACTTTGAAAAAAAAAAACGAGGTTATTTTCATTATTCCTCACGAGCAAAACTCAGCTTAGGGTGACGGCATTTGGCCGAAATTGTAATGCGTACAATAATTTTACGGTTTTTTGCGAAGTACGATTTTATTATTGCCGTCGAATACAATATCCGATGTATCGATATTTAAATTTAAAGTCAACATACTGATTTTATTAAACATCGCGTTGTGTTTAAACTGCTTCAAACGGCAATTTCGTTTGACCGATGTGAAATATAATCGCATTAAATTCCGATATCGAGTACGTTTGTAATTAACGATGAATTCGAATCCTGTGCAGTTTTGAGAGATTATAAAAAACAACAATTTGTAAGTGTTAATAGAACGCTGGTGAATATGTAATATTATTCGGGCTCGGATTTTAATGATCTAAAAATATTATTACAGACCCTTTAAAAAAAAAATCATTTATTATCTAAAGACTCGACAAAATGATCTAAAAAAAATAATCGAACGAAATAGTATGGAAAAAAATCATATTATGTATAATTATTATTTATTTAGTTGGGTCTAATTTTAGAAAAATAAATTTCACCCGTGTAATTCGTTCTCAAATAGAAATGATATAAAAACCAATAGTAAAAATGCAAATTATATTACTAGACAATACGTTTGAAATTCCAAATTTTATTTTGTAATATTACTAGAAATAATGAAAAAAAATAAAATATGGGACAAAAAAGAACGTTTAAAATGCTTTAAAACGTTAAAAATCCAGGGAATATCGAATTTTAATTATAATAATAATAAAAAAAATGATGAATACAAATAAACGGTGTATGGTGCTACATTGCTCTAAACGTTTACGTTACTTCATCAAAATTTAAATCATATTGTTTATAAATTCGGCTTTGACGAATAATAATAATAAATAAATAAAATTTTTCTATTATACGTTAAATTATATATATGTATAATAATCTCGTACCGATTATTTATAATAATAATGGCCGTTTGAAATATTCTTTGTGTTTAATTTCGGGTAGAAATAAATTGTGTGGAATTCGAATGACGAATAGTGAAAATTACAAAAAAATTAGTTGATTTTTTTTTTTTTACATACCTACACATCGTTACACGAGTTACAATCATGAAACTGAACTCAAAGCATTCGTCAAGGACACACAATAACGCGCTTGTAAAAAAAGCAATCCAGTTCGGTCTGTTTATACACATTTCTCATTTTGTGTGTGTGTGTGTGTGTACGCGTGTCGACAATTATATAATGATAACATTTATTATGTGATCTCGGATTTTCAGAACATTTTAGAGTGGATTTTATTTAATTTTTTTTGCCGTTCGCTTTTTTAAATATCTGTTCTTGAATAGAATTTTATCTGCCGACCTGTATAGGACACGTCAGATTCCGCAAGAAGACGAAAAAAAACGCACGCGTATATAATAAACTCTTATATAACGCATTTCAATGCGAATAAAATATTGTACGAAATTAATGACCGACAAACAGGTGTATGAATTTATAGCAATTGCGCATTATATAATATGTTTTTTTTTTTTTTTTTTTTGCTCAATGTCAGACATTGCGATTTGCTCGGTGTACACAGTTTCAGAAGTCAAATAAGTGTCATCGATAATTATTGAAATTTTTATTTAACGTTTTAGATTTCTCCTAGTAGTGTGTAATCATTTTTCGTATTACACATTCATTACGTACATTATTTAACATGAAATATTGTCTTCGGTACACTTAAATTCACTGCTTCTTTTTTTTTTTTGCTCCGTTTTCACTATACTTTCGACACTTAAAGCAATGTTCTCCTATAGAAAAGTGTATTTTTTTTTCTATTTAAATTTATAAATTAATTTTTATATTTTCGTATTTTATAACGAGATAACAAAAAAAAAAAAACCACAAATTCTATTTCGTAATTTCTACATTATATAAAAAACCGACTAAAATCGAGCGTTACGTAATTTACAAATTCGTATAACACCGTAGGCGTAAACGAGTTGGAATTGAGGAGTTATAATCAAATTTAGATTTTTAATTATAAATCGCCTATACGAAACATAATAGTTTTTATTTGATTTTTCAAACACTCAATACAGTATTCGCATAGTGAAAAATCAAATTGTACCAGATTGTTAAAATATAATATATGTATTTGTATAAAAGAATAAAACGCGATTATATGAGCACTGTTTTGTGTAAAATCAATTGCGTTTTATTCATATGAGCGTGTGAACGAAATTCGACGTGTGAATAAATGCGTAAAGAGAATTCGCGTGTTTTTTAAAAAAAATTTATTTTAATTATAATTCGAGGGACGAATCCTCGCGCGGCACTGTTACGTCGCACAAATTAACAGTCCCTCCTCCCACGAAATTTTTCATCGATTTTCGCCTGTGTACAGATTACACACACACACAGACATGCAAAAAATGAGTCCTCAGTTACTGATGAAAAGGAGTTTGGCCGCGTCTTGAGTGTTTTATTTTTTTTTTTCGTAGGATACTTCGAGCATCCATCATCACAGCTCTCTCTCTCTCTCTTGTAGAACTTTGCTGTTCGACCGCGGTATTCGAAATTTGTTTTCCGACGTATGCGAATCTACATTTCCCACCCGGGGAACCTCGCAAAACGCGTAGTGCTCTGGCGTAATCCCTGTAACTTTTCATATTATAACTATGCCGAACTTTTCGTACAAACTCTCGGTTGGGCGCACTTCAAAAGGCCAATATAACATAATGCGTTAGGATGCGTGTGCTATTATATAAATAAACACGCGCAGTATTCAAGTGCGGTCTACACGTTTTCGACGAGACGCGCGAAGCGTACGAGACCGAGTTACGAGACGTGTGTACACGCGTTGCGATACGGTTCGCGGGATAGTTTCAACGGGAAAATCGGTGTGCTGTCACAAAGCTCTCGTTTGAAGACGCGCTTACTTTGCCCGGTATATACCGCGTAAGAGCTTGTACGAAACATTTTGACTCAACGAGAGCCAAAAATGCATTAATGGGAGAACAAAAAAAAAGAAAGAACGAGACACCTGTACCGTATGAAAAGTTATTAGTTATTCTTTTTCAATATCCGCGCAGTGTGGATCTAAAAGCCATTGACGCCTATAACGGTACAAGGAGTCACGAAATTAATCTTTTCTGTTCCGTAATTACACAAATTTCATTTTTTTTTCCCCCGCACGGAGGCTAAAATCGCACACCGACAGCACGCTTAATTTTTTTTTTTTCTCAAATTATTCAATTTAATTCTGTAAATTCAAACGAAATTTGAAACGATCCGTGCCGCGCCTCGGTCCATCGTTCGTCGGCCCGCGGCGTGTCGACGTAGTAAATTCACTGAATATCACGGCGATAACAGACATACAACATTAATAATACGTCTACGCTGACGTTTAAAATTCGATAAAAATTCTATTACAAGTACACGGTTGGTCGTATTGCTTCAATAATAATTATAAAATGTTTGATAAATAATACTACCCGCCCATCCAACTATTTTACAAGCGCGAGCCGCCATTGCGCGTAGGCGTCGTACTAACGCGTTTTAACGCGTTCGCGTAACTTTTTGAACGACTGTAAACCGCGGATTTCGTCCATAATAATCTCTTATTCCATTATTACGTTTTCAACATTTTACACTCCGACTACGGACATTGAACGCTATTATTTATATACTCGATCGTACGATTAGACGGATTTCGTGTATTTGTACACACACACACTCGCACACATATGACTGTAGTACGATGAAAAATAACGCGTGGTCGACGACCGCGGAGTTTTTTTAATACACACACACACACATACAAAAAAAAAAAAACACTCGGTCTGTTGTCTCGTACGTACGAAAACGTTTTTTGACCCGATCGCGCCCCAACAGCGGTTCGCTATGACGCGGCGACGTTCGTCGTATTGTTGTATTGCGCCGCAAATAAAATATACGACGTGCCCATTAAAAACGCTTACGATTATTAAAATAATATTATTATTATTATTATTATTATTACCGTGTTCCCCGGACAAGATTGCCTTGTGAATTCGCAGCGTAATGACGTGTGTTGTATATTATATTGTGCCCCGCAGTAGATCTCGTTTGCGCTCGCACGGCACGCGTGACTCAATAATAACAGTACGGTTTCGTTCGAGAGAATAACTTTTTCGTTGTGTTCGCGTCAGGAAAAACTATCGAAAACTTATATGAAAACAACGATTTCGTCAAAAAATAAATAAATAAATAAGAAAAACGTTCGGAAACGTGAAATTTTCACGTACACCAGTGAATTGTGTATTACGCGGATACGAATACATCGGGTTATTATTACGGCGAGTGTGGAATTTGAGGTATATTTAATTCGTAAAAAAAAAGAAAAAAAGATAGGTAAATTTTTGGTTTCGACGTTCAACACAGAATCGGACGCGTGTCACTTCCAACTATACTCGAGACAACAAAAAAAAAAAGATATCGTCGATTTCTTTGTACAACCGTTTGTGGACGTCCAGTGATTGGTAGTCCGCGGAACACTCGTGGGCTGCGAAAAACGGCGTACGAATCGAGTGTTTTCAATAATACATAATACATTTGTATTATATTATATTTATTATACATTTGTATAACGGAAAAAAAGAACGGAAGTTTTTTTCTCTTTTATTTCCAAAATTAATGTTACCGTACATGACGACATACCCGAAAACGGCCGTCGTTCTCGTGCGACTAAAAATGGAACGTGTGCTCCTCACTAATATCGTTATGATCGTCGTCTTCATCGAATAAATAAACGATCGAAGTACGGACAGTACGACAACGCCGTTATCATAATACACGAGTCAGATATAAATAATATCGTGTAATGCGAGTAATTGAATACATAGGAAACAAAATATATTGCATTTTAAGTTTTTCGACAAAACGTGTGTATTGGGTCGGAACCCCGCACACAATCGTATTATCGAACGCGATCGTTTAATCATTTCTTTTTTTCAAATTCATAGCAATAACGAAACTCTGAAAATCTTCGCGTAATAATACACTCAAATACCCGGCGGCTCTTTTTTCTGTTTTTTTTTTCTATTACATTAACGGTACTCCGTTTTGTGCCGGAAACGTATTCATTTGAGTACACGAAAATCAAAAAATCTGTCTGCGCAACTGTGAGATAATGGAACGAATAAGGGATTCCGCCGCGAAACATTCGAGTTCCTTAAAAGATTCCGTAAGCAATAAAGAAATTGGAAGGATGGGGGGAAGTCTACGACAATATAATGATGAAAATCTGTGTAAAAATAAAATAGAATTCGCTCCGGGAGAAGTACGGACTGTTTTCAATTACCCGGAAACTTACCATCGTTTAATATTAACGAATTCCATTTAGACCATTGTGTGGATTTTATTTTTGTCGAAAAACAGCCTCGGATTCTGACTCCTCGTCCATAAACAATAATATTCAGTTCATCGGCATCAACGGAGGCACTGGCATTCGCGGCTTTACGGTACTCGTAGACAATCGCGAAAAAAAATCGTTTTTTTTTTTTTCTTTTATCATTTTTCAGACGAGAACAATATAACTAATGTTGTACCGACGCACACAGCGGCGACATAATATGGACCCGCGAATTTTCGCGCGTTTAAAATGAAATATTATAGTGATTTGTTGATGGTTTGGTTTGTTTGGTTGGTCGGCCCGCGTAATAGACAGCATCGAACTACTCGTTTCTCTTCTCGCCTACAAATCATGGTTTTTCAAATCAAAAACTACATAGGCGATTAGACGATAGACGTTTATTAATATTATGGATTGACGAATGGAAATTAACGATTGTTCTCGACGAACGAATGAATCCACGACATCGTCACACCACGATTAAAAAATGCGGTAATCGGTGGCTTTAGATAAATATATATATACGTATATATCTAACAATTGGTAATGTCGGAAAAACGTAATTCTGATAAACGATTTAAAATGATCTAATACTTATCGTATCAATAGAGCGTACAAAATAAAATATCACGTTTACCGGAATTATATTTACCGATTTTACGAATTAATTGCTTCGATTAAAATAATAATTATTAGGACGGATGGTAAACAAAAAACAAAAACAAAAAAACGCGCAGGTGATGAATCGTTTTTTTTCTTTGTGTACACGTACAGAGACCAAATCATATTGTAATAGTGAAATTTTTCATCATTTAAAACACTTATTATTATTATTATTATTATTATTATTATTATTATTATTATTATTATTATTATTATTATTATTATTATTATTATTACTATTATTACTATTATTATTATTATTATTATTATTATTATTATTATTATTATTATTATTATTATTATTATTATTATATACGTACGTCGTAACCACTACACGGCTATTAGAATTTCAATTAAATATTCTATAATAACATAAAAACGTTATATAATATAAAAAGTATATTATCGATCCGTAGTAAGTAAACCATTTTTATACGGCGATTCGACTGCGGAATAATAATAATAATAATTATTATTATTATTATTATTATTATTATTATTATTATGTAATTCTTAAAATTTGTATTCGCACGAGAAATGGGACATATTACGAGGTCTCTTGACGACAATATTTAGACGAGAAATTGTCGTGATAAAATCCGTGAATAAATATTAAGTGTGATTATATATTTTATTCAACGTCACTGTTTAGACGCTGTCCAATTGAAAAAAAAAAGGACGAACGCCGTAGAGTAAACGTATAGGCAAACACCGTGCACGAACGTTTACGTGAAATATAATATTATAAATGTAAATGAGTGCACAAACTTTTCGTCAAGATTTCTACGGATGGAAAAAAATTCTCTACGAATGGAACAAAATTCTCTACGAATGGTGGTAGAGAGACACTATGGACCATCCACTAATGCAAAAAAAAAAAAATTAAATAGTAAAACGATCAATTTATTTTTCTTACTATGGAATCCTATAAGACTGTTATTGTAGTTTTTAAATTAATTCTCTTTATTGTTATTATTATTATTAATTTACTTTTAATACATAAAAAATATTTTCCAATTATATATATATATATTTAATACGATCATTTAATTTCAAAAGTACTCAAAAAATCTTTTTCGATACTCCAATTTTTTTTTTTTTTAGAAAATTCGTATCTCAAAATTTATTTCTAAAAAAAAACAATATAAAAATTACGCTAATTTTCAATAGTATATATTTAAAATTGTAATGAATTTTATACATAATGTATAGTTTATACACTTAAATATAATGGCAGGCAAATGCGTTTCGCAATAGTCAATCTGTTATTAAAACAACATATTTCATAACTTATTAAAACGATTTTTAAGGCAATATTAATTTTTCAATTTCAAAACTCTTTGAATTCGTATATTTCATTCTAATGGATTGTGCGAGTGAGTAAAATAAAACTATTATTTCTATTAGTAACTGTTTTAAATAATATTATAATATTAAAACCTTAACTACAAACACTTTTTTTTTCTTTTTTAGTTATAAAATCTATTTTATTCTTTTCGGGCGCATTGTAATAAAACTATCGATACATTTTTCACGACGAATTTTCATAAAAACGAATAAATTAACAAAATATATATATATATATAATATTTTATTTATTTTTATTATTAATTTTACCTAATTTAATTACTCATTCGTAATTCATGACTAATAAGATTGTTATTCAATTATACGCTATTCGATGTAAGAGTATATTATAGCGGACGAAAATTGGTTCTTCTTCGCGCAGGCGATGTATTCCAACACTGCTCCGGCTTTCATTAGACTTTCCGACATAAATCCATAAACTGAATAGCATATAGTTGCGTGTCTTTGAAGATGGATCTAAATTAAAACATTAACATACATCATAAATAATTTATTAGACCGATGAATCAATTATAGATTATTAATTGACTTTAATTTCTCTTAACTTTTTTATAAAAAATACGGAATTTTTAAGTTTATTGTAGAAAATTTAATCGCGTTATTTTTTTTTTTTTAAGAAAAAAGTTACATAGCTTATACTATTGTAATTTACATAACAAATTAACTAATATTTTTTCGTCAACTGTAATTAAAAAAAATTAGCGGGTTAATTAAATAAAATGTAAAAAAAAACCTCAAGCTCTGACGTCCACATTGATTTTGCTTTCTTTGATGTTTCCGGCAACTTCTAACAAGCTTCGCGAGAAAAAATAAATAAATACTACTAATAATAATAATTAATAATATTGTATAGATGTATTTTCTATAACTGTGAATACGGTTATAAATATTTTTGATTAATATCATTTTGATCGTCGTTTGTCATTATAAAAAGAACCAATGCTAAAATGTTCACTATTCTAAAAACCTTATTTTCTATGAAACGTATATATATATTTAATAAACAATAATTTATCTATATGTTTTTATTCAATATATAATAATAAATCTATACAAAAATGTACATAAATACATCCAATAATTATGAATTCAAATTTTTTTTTTCATTAGGATAATCTAACTGAAATGTCTAATCCTGTCAGATCGTCGTCCACGTTTTCGGGGCAACAAGTATGTAAAACTGGCCTCTTTTATTTCTCCGGCTATTTGAGTGTTTTTAACCTGTTGGACGTGTTCTTATCCGTCCTATTTGCGAGTTTAGCGTATACACTTCACGTTGGATGTTTTGCTTTGCATTTAATCGACTTTGATTTCACCATCTCGTCCAGACGTTTTTTTGAATCATCAGCGATACTGTATACTGTGTACTCTATATGTATACGTATATCGATGTACCTATAAAGTCATGCATAACGTAAAATAAAAGTTACACCTTGTGAGGGAAAAATTTGTCGAATTGAATTTTACCATTAGGTAAACACGTAATGGGAAATGAACTGTTTTCATTGTATACGAAATATGTTATAAAGCCCCAATTAGAAACATTATTTCGGCGCCATAAAACGTAAAATAATTCGTTATAAATAGCGGAAAATAAAATGTGTATAAAAAAATAAATGCGTGTTTACAGAAAATAATTGTCAAAAACAGTGTTTCATTATAATCAGTTCGCGTAGCAAAAGAAGTCTTTTGCTTTACGCGTAATAAAACTCTGGTCCCGAAACCGCTGATTTCACATTGCCCCGATCAAATGTACCGTTATAATGTTTATATATTTATAATAAATATATTCCGTTAATAATGTTCGTATAAATAAACAAATACTGCGAAACAAGTGTAGTATGTAAATGAACGGGCGGAAAAAAAACCATTCGAATTCAAATGACTTTACGAATATTTCAAATATGTAAGACGTAGTTTTAAATCGAAATTTTTCCTTATACCGATTGTGTCGGAGAAAAAAAAGGAATTTCATAACGATATACGTATTGATGACGAAATAAAATCGTATAAGAGAACGTCAACGACAGAAAAAAAAAACGCGATTCCACCGGTTCATTGGTAAAGAGACAAAATTTTTACTCGAAATAAGTATACTATTATACGGCCGTATACTTTTCCTTTTTTTTTTTTTTTTGTAAATATCTTACGTATCAAAAAGTATAATTCAATATCTGTTTTCTTTTTCAGGACGAGCTAATAGGAAATTTATTGTGTTTACAAAAATATAATAACAAATGTAAAAATATTTGCGCACAAATTTAGTTGTCCCATTATTATTATTATTATTCGGCGCGAATTGTTTTCTCGGCGAAATTTTCTCGGCTATTCGCATTTATGACACGGGAATAATAATAATAATAATTAAATATTAAACTCGACCGCAAATGTTATTCTAAGCGGAGCGAAGAAATCAGTGGTTTTACGTTTATTTTATTTCTTATTTTTTTCGTCGGTTATAACACTCCGACTGGAAGGTGTGCTCCGTTGGCCGCTTATTGCAAAAGTCCCCGGTATTGATTTTTCGTCTGTTTTCGTTTCGTATTCGAACAGGTCGCGAGAAATAAAAAAAAAAAAATGAAATGAATCGCATTAAAAACGGGCGACGTCGCGTTCGTGATTTCGAAAACGGTGTTCCTATGGAATCGCGTAATTGCGTATTAAATGTTACTGTATAAACGAATGACGGTAACGGTTTTACGGCGAATTTACTCGGTTTCGTTACGAGAACAACGATAAAACGAAATATATTAAAAAAGTTTTTTTTTTTTTTTTTAAACGCATACGTACTAACGCTTTGGCGTTCTCGTCTACGCACTATCGTCGTAAAACAACGGCAGCCGTTGCGTTTATAACAATTTCGTGTCGACCGCGGTTGAGCGATACAGGGCCGTATTACCGCTTACGCTGTGTTGGCTAAAGCCTAGGGCGGCAAATTTTTTTTTTTTTTTTTTTTGGTGTGACCCAAAAACTACGTCGAGATATTATTTTTAAATATAAAATTTATTTCAGCCTATATGGGCGGCAAAAACCTTAATCCTTAACCAAAATCCTTAACCTAACCTAACCTGGACAGATATTACCAATATCATTACCACCGTCATTGAAAACATAACCGTACGTGTTCCTCCCGGCCGTTGTCGCCTTCCATTCTCCTAAAATATTTTAGGTTATTACTGTGATTTTCTGAATTGTGAGAAACGTGACGACGAAACGACGGACGTTTTCGTTCTCGACGAGTGTGTAATTCATTATACTCGAGAAAAAAAAAATGAAAATTTATTCGAAATATTTTCGGAAAACCAACGGTGACGACTTTGTTCTTAAAAACCGTGCGCCCCCCCGACGGAGTGTAAAAAAAATTCAAAGTTCGTCAATGACATTTTTGAAATAATAATAATAATAAACGAGCATTCCCCCCCACACACCGTCGGACGAATATTTTCGTATAACGTCCCACGGCTCTACGCCTGTACCGCCCACGTCGGCCACGTTTTCGGTTAGGTTGTTTCTTTTTCTTTTTTTTTTTTTTGGCGATCTCCATTTCATATATTGTTATACGTGTGCGAGATTAAACGTACGATGCGCGAGTGTATCGCGGGGGGTTTTTTTTCTATATGACGAAAACGGGGGGACGGCGATTCGTTCACGGACAAAAAACGTCTTTCGTTCTCCGTCATAATACCATTTACGACGACGACAGTATCGTCTTACGATGGGGGCACGCGCGCGCGTTGGGTCAACGTTTTCCTACCGAATACATTTTTATTCGATTACCCGGGGAGGGAGCGGCGTACACTCGGCGAAATATTCTTTCCGTCCGTACGCGACATACGGCTGTGTCGCGAGCGATTTTCACAGTTTTTACAATAGAACACCGATTGAATAATAGAGAGAAACGCTCGCGATTTAACGCGGGGATCGAGGGGCGATAAGTTATATTTTCTTCGTAAAAGTTATAATTCGCGGCTTTTACGAAGAAAATGTATTATTAATAAATAGACTGGAAAACCGGCGGCTGCTCGCGAATACGCCGCGCGTCTCGCCCCGTCGGATTTTTTTTTTTTTTTTGTTTTCATCAACCGAGAAGACCATTTTAAAACCAACGAAAACTCTTCTTCCTCCACTCGAAATACGCGGGCGGCAATTACGGGGAGGAGTATTATAACACAATTTTCGATAATCGCTTTTCTACGCGTACCTCAAATTCGTATCGTTTGCAAAACGAATTCTAGTGCCTTTGGTTGGTTTTTTCTCCTTTCCCCGACGATTTCGTCGATTGCGGTTACGTACAATAATAATCAATAATCAATCGCGTTACTCGCGAAACAACATCGACAACGCAGTAACGTTTCGTGATTAGTAAAAACGTAGCGAATTATTTACGCATGTTTTTCCGTTTTCAAACGCTGTTGCGTTCAGGAGTTTGAAACATTATCAAGCGTCCCACAGCGTCACATTTATGTGTCCCAATTGTTTTATTTTCATACCTACAAATGTGTGTTAAAAAAAGAAAAAAAAAAAGCCAAATCTCCCTAAGACCTCTCCGCAGATAATAAGCTCTGACTGACTCGGACACTACAAATCGATACTCGGTAAAGTACATAATTTTTAATACGTTATTTTAACACTGTCTGGTGTCACAGTAAATTATTGACAAAAATGATATATAACGCGAATCGACTAGAACTAGTGGTATTT
Source organism: Chaetogeoica ovagalla (assembly GCA_032441825.1). Classification (NCBI taxonomy): domain Eukaryota; kingdom Metazoa; phylum Arthropoda; class Insecta; order Hemiptera; family Aphididae; genus Chaetogeoica; species Chaetogeoica ovagalla. The sequence goes on from CM063744.1 coordinate 4,494,326, forward strand.
TTCGATTTACATTAATCTCTTAATATTAATAATAATAATAATAATATATGTATAAAGGGCGTGACATTTAATCAAGTAAAATCGGTCGAATAAACGCAAATAGAGCGTACAGAATGCGCGCAGAACGGAATAGACACGATTTGTACCCCGCGGTGAATACGAATACGAAGTGAAAAACACACACACAGAATAATATTATAATTACGGCGGTTATACAGTTACCCAGTTGCGTGAACTAACAAAACGTTCGGATTTTAAATCGAATAACGCCGTACACGCAGCACTAATTTACGAACGATCGATTCGCGGTTATAATATAACGCGAACCGTATTCCGTATTCCGTATTCAAAAAAAAAAAAAATAACAGAAATAAACTACTTAATCGGTTCGAACATTCTCGTCGAGGACATTCGTAACGTTATAGTACAAGAATAAATAAAACATGGACATTTCACGCGCAAATATTAGTCTAGTGTGTATGTGTGTTGTTTCTTGTATAAATAGACTCTGAAAGACGTTGACCCAAAAATAAAACGAACAGTCGAAACTCAAAGCGAAGACAATGACACGAAATTATGCGAGAGAAACGAAGGCGACGTCCCTGAACCTCAGCCGAGAGACGAGGTGATGATTTATGATAAGTCTGAAAACAACAAGATTATTTATAATGGATGTGCATCGAATTATGCTCCAAGGTAAAAACAAAATTGTTATTGCGCGATCGAAAATGAAAAATTACAAATAAGAACAGATCTCTTATTAATTCGATTATTGAGAAACAGTGGTTTACGGTAGAAAAAGAACTGATTATTATTTTTTTTTCGTTGATGAATCGTAATAACCTGGGTATAACGAAAAAATGTTCAACGTTTTGCAGCCGCCGTATAGTTTTTATTTCAAAAGTAATTTTATCAACACGCGTTACGAAACAATTAAACATACTCCGGAGTAGACGCATAATGAACTGAAAATCGTGAAGTATCGCGTTTTGGACAAATGTGTAATGCGAAAAATAAAACGAATTTCTCATTCTATGCATTCACGACATATTGTAAGCAATATTTCTGAAAATGAGACGTGGCGAGAGTGACGAATTGAATTTTCACGTCTTATATATTATATGGCTTTGTACAGTGTAGCAAATATGACATATTAAAATAATAATTGTTGTAATTGGAAAATTTCCCGATGGAGCTGCTAATGAAATGAACGCGGAAATGTGACAGAGAATAATACAACCCGGAAAACTTTTCCTCAACATTTGTCAATTTTTCAATTGCTCAAACGAGATTACTGTAATATTTCATGCGCAGTGCGCGTACACATTGGCGCGAAGAAGGATTTTATTTGAGGAACACACCTCAACATATGTAAGTTGTGACGAATGGGACCCACACAATTACATCCATTCGATTCCTTTAAATTGAATGTGCGTGAGCAGTAGAGCAAATCTTTGGTATTATTGCATAGACATATACCTCTAATATCTTAAAGAAAAGAAATAAAGGTATGGGTAATGAAGAGAAAGATACGCAATTCGAAAGAACTTCCAATTTCCGAGTTATTACTATCGAAATATGCGAGGAATAGTATTCTTTGAAATCAAGTGTATTGTTTAAATGTTTTTTTCGCCACGTGTAACGCTATACAGATCTCGCGTGTCTTTTTTTTCTTTTTCTTAATCAGTTTCCGCGTGAGCGTTGACAGTATTCTGAGACGTGATTTTATTCTGCCCCGAATAACGTAGAATAAAACATATCGAAAATATAAAACGTAAGCTATTTATTGAATAATATAATGGAATAATATTATCGACCGCTCGTGTCAGTCATCGACACCATTATCGACGTAAATATAATAACATAAATAGACTATTATTTAGTCGAACAATATATGCGTAGGTCGTGTGTGTGTGTGTAGACACGACGAAGTAGTATTCGAATAAACTTATTTAAAATACTTCTTTCGAATACGCGTCCTGAATATTTTTACCGATGAATATTTTTATTCCCTTAAAAATACATTTTTACCTCGACAACGGTGTGTACACAGTTGGCAAAACGTAAAAAAATTATCGCGGCCAATCATGCCCGATGACGATTTGTAAGTAGCTTCTCCGTGGCATTACGAACAAACAGTAATATTCTTTCGCGTTAGAATTCTGGAATTATATAAACGATATTATTATAAAAAAAACAATAATATAACGTAATCGTAATGGCATAATACCTAATATAATATCGCATCGAACGTGTAATATTTAATGTATTGATAATGAAAGATTATTGCTCACGATTATCGCAATAAACGCCGCAGTTTGCGAATTTCATAATTGTATATATATATTATTTTTCGTATAAATTTAATTTGTTATTAAAACAACGCACAATACCGTTATCGGACAGTATTTGAGAAACGAATAAAATCGTTGAAATAGAACTCAATAGTTTTAAAGTATTCGAACATTTATATTATATATTTTAAATATATTCGCTTTTGCGTACCCGAATGGGTATTCCGAATGATATTTACCCGTTAAATACGAAGTATAAGTATTCCGAGTATATATTTATATAAAAAAAAAAATATTCTTTACAAAATTCGGTTAATATAATATTGTTTTTTTTTTTTTTTTTTTTTTTTTTTTATTTGCGATTTTAAAAGTTAAATTAATGCTTAGGGAAAAAATAAAAATAAAGAGAAAATCTGACGAGATAGATATTAGAACACAAAAATTTATTGATATGTTCACATACACCTCCTACAAGAAACGAGGAATATTTTAGTGATGATCTTGATCATTGAACTCTTTGTCGTTTGCTCATTTCGTTCCTACAATGTGTTTATGTAAATTCATCGCTATTTGCATAACGAAATATGTTGTTGTCCTTTAAAACACGATCAAGTTGAAACGTAGTAAATATATATATATATATATAAGCGTACCAAAATATATTTGTATACTTACACGACGCGTTCTCGTGTGTTCTATTTTTCTATTTTTTATTCGTAACTATACGAATATATCTATTAAAATATACACACGTAGTTGTTGTTGTTGTGTAATAACAGGTTACGAAAAATATAAATATAAAATACGATATTATCATAATGTGTGTGTAATATTTTGTCGAGTGCAAATATTCGTACAAATAATAAAATGTACTTTTTTTGTAATACATTTTATTAAATCGGTACAATTAAGACCGAGTTTCGAAATGTGTAAGGGTCTCTGGAAAAAGGGACGGATCTGAACATTTGAAGACGTTTAACGTCTTCGTTGTTCATTTTTTTTCAACTTCACGACTTTATAACAGTGGTAACAGTTTCCTCGGAAATTAACTTCTAAACGGTTACATTTCACGCTTCGGAAGCCTACCACCTCGACTTTATGATTATAAAAATCGCCGGTCGATCAAATTATTAACCAAACATTTATACATACTTGAGTATTGTGTTAGACAAATTTCGTTTTGTTTCTGGCGGAAAAGGAGGAAAAATTTTCGAAACACTCGTTTCGATCAAAATATATGAATAGGAGGACGACTAAGGCATAACGAATTCAAAAATGTCTTCGACCGCCTTGACTTTAGTAATAAATGTACAATATACATTTGTAATTTCGGAATAATAATAATTCATTGTTATTACGCGTATTACACGGTTATAAAAACAAACAAAAAACATCTATATTGAAAACCGTTTAATATTACACGAGAATAATAGAACTTTATGTAAACTTGTGCAGACATCTCGGTAAAAACAACCGGTTCAACTAAAATTACAGTGTACTTTGAGTCAGTCCGTTTTTTTTTTTCTACAAAAATTGACTTATGAAATCTCGCAATTGATTGATTCGTACATCGATGCTGTCTTCGTAATATAGTCATAAACTTAAGAAGTAAAATTTAAAACACGAATCCCCTTCTTTGCCCGTCGCAAAAAAATGCCATTATTATGTAAACGTATGCATTACCATCATTAATTGTTCTCCACTAATTGAGCGTACTTTTTTCCACACGTCGCGGCGTTCACGTTCGAAATTGCGTGTCAGGAACCTTCGCACAAATCACGGTCAAAGTTAATAATTCACTTGAACATTTTCTTACTTTAATCTAGTAAAGGTAATCGCGTCTTTAATATTTTAACGATTGTTAATTTATTGTTTTTTTACACGTATTATATTACTTTGCCGTGTATTATAATAGTGCTCTGTTACTTTTACATTTCGATTTCACATATATGTGTATATTATTATCTGTACTTGAACGTTTAATAGGTTTCTATTTTGAAACAAATTAATTTAATTAAATCCGTTCAATACATTTTAATATTTGACTATTGAATAATCGTTTTATTATTATTATTATTATTATTATTATTATTATTATTATTATTATTATTATTATTGTTATTATTATTCCTGTAGATATTCGCATTACATCCATAATTATTATTATGGTATATTTATTATACCGCGGTAAATAACGTACAAACTAATGTAAAACATAAAATTGTTGAAAAAGAAATAAATTAAAAACCACACAATTTTTATAAGGGTATCCAATGGTTACGAAAATAAAATTACAGAAAAACAAATAATATTGTGTTTATTATAATGTTTTGTACAGCTATATTTAGTATTCAATTAGTTTTATCGATGAAAGGTTTTAAAAGGTTCTCTGAAGAGATTAATAATTTCGGAAATTACTTTTTTCAATTAAAACTTTATGCTAATGAGATATTTTCTTTATTTGTTTATTTTACATAATAAAAAAAAAAATTAAAAAGAAATATCGAATAATCAAGGCAATAGGGCAATCGCAAATCGTAATAATGTGTTTACTCAGATATTTTACCAGTGGTTTATTTTATTCTTCAAATTTCGTTTCTATTATACGTGTTTTTCCAGGGAAAGCGTAAATATTTGAAATAACTTTCACAAAAGTAAAAAAAAAAAACGTATTTTCGAATTTTATTTTTGAAAATAAAAATCGAATCATCCACATGCCAGATTTCCAAATAGAAAGATTTCAATTTTTGAAATAAGCGTGTGTACAAGACGGTTTCCGCTCGTGTGTATACCATTCCTGAAATCGAACTCGAAACTTTGAGCAACGTTGTTTTCAACTTTTCCGTGGGAATTGCAGCGACTTTTTCTAAAATCCTGATTTCACATCCAATGTAAGGTTCGGGCGAGTTGTTGGTTTACATTGTGTTTATAAAACGCGGTTCACAAGCATTTTTAAATCAGATAATCGTTAGAACCAATAAATGTCACCAAATCGCGAGATAAAACGAATTACTGGAGAATTTTCGAACGAACAGCTACCATTGATGATGGTCCCGATGTTCTGACTTGGCGGTCCGTTTTTGAGAGCGTCACTTATAAATTTTCCATTGTTTAAATTATCACGATCATACGCGATCACGAATTCGGTCGTTCAGTTGAAATAGGAAATTCGTCAACACCGAATGATTGTTATGATGTCATAATATTATTGTCGAATAAATTGTCTGGTATAGTTTGAAAATGGTCTTGAGAAGAACTCGAATCGCATTTCATGCGTCAACTTTTCTCCGATTTTATAGTGGCGAGGTGTAACACATACATTTATCCTGCAGGACATCTTATCGGATAAAGTACTACGCCCCTGCAATAGCGTTCGCGTGTATTGTGAATAGTGCGTATATAATGCCGTAATGTTGAATACGCGAATATCATTCTCTAGCATAGGTGTTGTCTTGTAAGGAGGTCTGCTTTTTGTCGGCCAGTTGTAATTTTCGATTTACATAATAGGTAACGGGACATTTTTTACGTACGAAACGAAGAAGAGACAAAAACTGAACGTTTGACGAAAAAACAACGCAAGAACGTCGTTTTCTATTTTCACGTTGAAGTATTATGTCGTGCCATTGCGTATATTACGGCCGACCTAATATAATGAATTCTACCGTTAATGTATTATAATAAAATATCACGACGTTTGTGGAATATCAATTCGGTATTTATTTGAATTTCAGCCCGTGTTACTTCCTATTTAAAAAAACAAAAAAAATGTCTTTTTTAATAAGACTTCGGAACCTTATGCTTAAAACCTTATGACCCGTTCGTACACAATTAATTTTTATTCAATTTTTTTTTTCTTTGCAATTAATTTTAGGTGCTCAACACATATCACAATCCATACAGTTTACGTAAGCGCGAAAAAAATATATGCGCATTAAGGGGGATACGGAGACGTTTTTAAGAAAAACTCCTTTAATAACATCCACACGCGTTATACACATATTTCTTTTTTCCTATTGGGTATCGTTTGTTATTGTATTATTTGTAAAATTTAATTTTTGAAGCGAGCGTCACGACACGAATATTTTCTCAGTCATCGACTGATGCGCGGATACCGGACAAGTATTTTTTTAAAGTACAGTACTGTACGACGATCGGAATATTAGTCACGTTACTTAAAATGAAACCAATAGCGAGAAAATTCGTATTAAATCAATAATTCGCGTCACGCCTGTTCTTTTGACACGACCTGCATCAATTTCTGACGAACTGACCGTGGCACATCGATCGCGTGTACCGCGCGCATTATTACTAATAAATTTAAATTATTTTCGAATTTTGAGCATATTTTTTAATCTCGTTTTAATTAGCACACAGACGAAACGGTGAGAAGTGAGAAATAAAACGTGAATTCCGGGTGTCTTAAAATCAACGCATAAACCGACTCGTAGCGGGGGAAAAAAAAATGAAAAATTTGTGTTTAAAGTGACAGCTCATAAATTTATTTAAATATTTGTAATTCAGTCTCCAGATTGGACAATGGTCCGATCAAAAAGACACCGTCTCGATACAGTGGTGTTGACTCGTGGTGTAATTTCGTGACACGCGACGACCATGAAAAATTGTCGTTTTTTTTTTTGATACAAATAAAATCTTACTTCACACGCGCCGAGTACCGTTGACATTAATTGAAATGAATTCAATTAAATTTCGTTCGTTTAACAATATTATTATGCCGTCAAAAATCCCTATTCATTTTTATTTTACGGAAATAAACGGAATTTTAAAAATATACACAACATTACAAATTATTGTAATGATATAGTTTTGTCCTAGAGATTTTCTTTTCCTCTTTGGGCCTGTATGAACTCATACAAACAAAAAGAGTTTTCCAAGGTATTGATTATACATTAATACGATTTGTTCGTATTCTTACTGTGTCACTGTAATCTTGCAGCAGTATTAAATAAACGACATCATTTACTATCCATATATTATGATGTCTAATTCACCGATTAATCTAACAACAAAATTTACTGATATAATATAACGGTGATCACTTTTTCAATTAAAAAAAAAATAAAATAAAATATCATTAGAATTAAGCTTTATATAAAAATGTATACAAATTGCTATTGAACTTTTACGCCAGTATAAAAATTATAAACAACATATTATTATAATGTAATAAATAATTTCGTACAGTGTTAATTATTTATACATATATATAACATTCTCAATGAAATTAATTTATTTTGGTTTTGCAATTTGATACCATGTAAAATAATAAATATTTTATAATTTAACCTCCGCAGAAATAATTTCGTGTTATTCAAACAAAAAAAGTTGGATCACATAATTTAAGAGGTCAAGTATACCTAACCACTGCAAATATGGAGATTGTCTATAGCGGCGAAACTCCTTCGTGTTTATAAGTCTAACCATTTGTTTAGCCCACTCTGAAAATCAGTGGCCACAGATTAGCCCACCTCTTATACAAGTGCTGGCACAACCGCTGAATCTCTAATTTCATTGTGATTCGCTTGTACGAAGCTTTTAGTGATTCGACTATTTTAGTATTTCAAATACCCATCTTCACATAAATATTAAAATATTTGTATTAATTAAAAAATGAAAAATATACATCCAGCTATATAAATAATTAATAATAACAAATTATAGCATGTATGGTGCTTGTATATATGTATAATGACTTGTAAAAATTACAAGTATTCGAATAAAGTGTATTCGAATAAAAAGTAGATTTTTTTTCTAAATAATATTTTATAAAAAATGTTCTATATTTTATAGAAATATCATTTACGTGATAATAAAACTCTTCAGAATTCCGAAAATTTATATTTTAAAATAATAATAATAACCTTTCAGTTTCCCGAGGATAATAATTTAATGTTCGCCGTACGCCCGCGTTATATAATAATATTAACCGGACGTTATAGTTTTTGTAGAATTTTTTCGCGAATATTTTCGCCGTGACATTAAACACAGTTAAATAAATAATTATTAAAATCCAATAAAAACAGCGTACGAAAGAGGTGTGATTTCGGTAAGAGAATATATACATATATATATAATATTATAATATATATATATATATAATATATCGAATTGGAATTCGAAAGAAATCTCGGAATTCAACAAAATGTTATTAAATATTCGTGTTATCGAAACAATGCGTTTTCGTTAAAACGTACAAATAATTAAAAATAAACGCGTATAAAAAGCGAAATGACTATAGTTGCCGAACGATCGTGAACGGCGACGGGGAACGGATACTCCTATTGCGTTCTCGGCCGCGTGAATATTAAAATGTGTCGGAATACTGGAAGACGGGCACGAGATTAGGAGTTAAATTGAAAAATTAAGTGTTGCGCGCGAGTCCGTTGTGTCATTTTCCCCAACAGCAGCCGTCCGCCAGACAATAATATTTTATTTTATTACGGGCCCGCGGTAGAACGGTGTCTAAATGTCCCGTGACATTCCGCTCCGGTAAAGGTAACGGTAACATAGCGCGTGTGCTAATCGAATAGTTCTCATTGAAATCCAAAACGGACCAAAAACGTATATTGGCGACCAACGCGGTGTTTCGCGACGGATTCCAAAAATTCCAATATTCTCTAGAGTCGTATTTTATTTTGCTATTTTTTTTTTTTTTGCCGTCGACGACCTAGTCGGGGCAGTTCGTACGATATCCGAAAAAAAATAAATAAATAATTCGAGCGAAAGACACGCTCGTCGTTTTTTTTTTATAACGCGAGAAAACAAAACGAAAATTGTGTACGGAGACACCAGGAGTATTTTCAAGGCGACGTATACGTCGGTATTGTAACAAATACGCGGTTACACGCGCGTAACGGGTTTCACGGGGCGAGGGGTGTGCAGGGAAAACAACTGTCCAGGAGTCGCGTGTCCTCGTTAATTTTTTTATTATTCCTTTTTTTTTTTTTTTAGTATATATTACGATATATTCCCCAAAAGAGAAAATATTGTAACCGTATGCGGTGTGATCAAATATATTCCTGGCGAATTCGAATTCTCGTTTTCGTCGCAATTACGCAAACATGTCGACATATTATATTCACGCGTATAAAATAATATGTTCTCGGCTATTCGTTCGCTAATTCGATTTGGCGATCCGGACGCATTGAGGTCAGACTTCTGTTATAATGGTTAGATCGTTGATAAATCGTCCGGACGCAGTCGATTCGCACGTTACATAAACCGTCGTCAACTCGGTTATGTTTTTTTTCTCTTACACCGACCGCGATGAACGTATCGAGACGGATTTCAGCGTACCGCGACGTTTTACGCAACGCCGCGTATGCCGAATAATATTGGAAATTATGAAAGAAAGAAAAAATCGTATCGGCGCGTTTCACTCGGAAACCATTTACACATCCGTCCCCGTTCATGTGCAAAACAAAAAAATGTTTTCCAAACGTTCACATTCATAAGTAAACACTTCTTAATAATAATAATAATAATAATAATAATAAATTTGTCGTCATGGAAATACGTGAAATGATTTCGTCCTGGGCGCAGTTCGTGTGGAGATTTCACCTCCGCGAAATTCCGCACGATATACGTGTACCGGCGTTAAATAATCGCAGACACCGAGCGGAAGAAACGAAAATACCGTTCACGTTATCCCCCAAAAAACCGCGGGGATATTTATTGTTGTAAAAATAATAAAACACTTATGCAAACGTGTGAAATCGTCGAGTTCACCAGTTCACCACGATAAACTGTGCTCATGAAGACGGGGTTATTAATATTACAAATAATACGTTATTATATTATATATATATATTAAAATTATAATACAAAAACTGAATTCCTATTCATATAAATAACAATAAATTACATATCGCGTAACGACTAATTTATTACATAGATTATTTATTTTTTTCCCTCCGTTAATTATATAATTGGTTTTATAATTTATATAGGTTTTAAACGGTACGTAGTCCATGAACTCTTTTCCTATTTATTATATTTCGTTTACCATGCAAGAATGTATGTATGTCCGATATTTTTCATTTATTTTCCGAATTCAGACTGATTTTATCGGTTTGATTCGATACGACCAACTAACTCGCAGAACTATTGCAGTTCTTGTTATTATTCGATGGGCTGTGGAGATTTTTATTTCCTTATTTTTTTTTTTTTTTTTTTTGTTTCTTGTTAAGTACAAGTTTTTGTTGTGGCTCAAGTGATTTCATCGACATATCCAATTTCCCATATTATTAAACCGTATTGTATAAGACACAGCACACATAATTTCTGTATTTTTTTTTATATATACGAGTATATTATACAAAAATAAAATTAGCAATTATAAATTAACGAGGAATGCGGTAAAAAAAAAAAAAAACCATTTCGATTTCGTCACGTTTAATTCTTTTTTTTTTAGATTTTACGAACTAATCGTTTCTTCGTTTCATTATTTATTTCGTTTTTCAATCCGATAGAATTACCACACTATCCGTGTCCTTCGATTGAAACATTTCATACGAAAACTGTTTTTATTTTAAATCTAATTACATGCGCATTCATTTTAGAAAAAATATTAATTATAAATTTGTTTATATAATATATGAATAATTATAATTATTTATAATATTGTCCTTTCGAATAATATCAGGCGCGCATTGTAAAACAGTCAGAACTACGTGACCCTTTTACATATTATAACATACATTAGGAATTTAAATATCGCGTTTCGCGATATGTAAATTTAAAACGTGTATAACGACAAAACAGTTGATGTTATAAATAAATAAATTAATAATAATAATAATAATATAAAAAAATTTATATCGAATCCCGCAACTATTTATTGTAAATCGTAATTTATCAACTTGTGATAATATATAAACACTCTTTACGAGTTATACCGTTGCGCGTGTAAATAACGAAGGGGAATATTCGCGCGAAACGTTATCGCGTTCTGGGCGCGGCCGCCGACTCCGGCGAATTCGCACGACGTAAACGGGATTATATAACGGGACCAACGAACTCGGCTCTCTCCCCCGCCGACTCTCCTCTGCTCCACCGGGCCGTAGTTTTACATCACCATAAACGCGCTGTATAACGTGTATAAATTATATAGCATTGTGTTACGATCATAACACTTGTGTGTGTGTGTGTGTGTAGGAGAGGCGGAGAGACAACTCGCCCACGCGCGGACGACGCGGAGACCACTAGCTGTGACCTAGAACTTGAAGAGAAATCGGAACGGTTTTTACGATTATTATTATTATTACTATAACGCGTAACTCGTCTTTACTGGGACACGTCCTAATGGTTAATAATTTTGTGCCGAATACAAGTTTAAGGGGGGGAAAAAAATTCGACTGGTTTCGGGTTAAAACGTAAGCGAAAATGTTAATGATGTTCATAAGGCGAGCGACAATCGTATTGGAATTCGAATAAAAAAAAAAACCGACACATCGTTGTGAAACCAATAACATTCCTCGCTCCGTTCGGAGTCCGAGAGGGTCGGAAAAACGTTAACGTTCCTCCTGAGATTCCAATACGTTCCTTCCGCACAATAGAGGAATCCGACGCGTTCCTGGAAATCGAACGGAATCAGGGGAACGCGATTTCCTTTGAACGCGTTCGTTCCAAGCGCCGGGTCCCGGTGCCGGCGCGGAAAACAAACGGGACCGTCCCGTTTTGGAAACGCCGGGACGTGCGTCGGTTAGTGAACCGTACCGGTGACGTGATTAACGCGTCGGGTCACGGGTGAGGGAACGATACATTTTTTTTTTTTACGAGAACAAATACAAAATTGTTAAAAATTTGTGTTTTCTTTAAATTATAATAGATACGAAAAAAAAAAATGTATAATCCATATTTCAGATTTATTATTTTTGGCTTCAGAACCATTTCTTCGAGATATATTTTTTTTTTTTTTTTCTAAACGACTCAATCGATAGTGACATTTGGTTAATACACTAAGGCGCGTCGTCATTCCAAAAAAAAAAAAACCCCCGTTTTTCGTTCTCGTATTGGCGGCCGTCTGTTGTCGACACACAAAACGCGCATATCGGTTTTTCCGCCAAATATTGTTTATACGGCCGTTGACGATATTTCGATTTATTATCGCATTTTTTTTTTTTTTCAAAATTCCGTCCCACTAATAAAAAAAACCCCGAAAAAAAAACAAGGGAATCCGACGCTCATAATCCCTTCCCCCCCCCCCCAAAAAAAAACCGCGATTACACCGTTGTGCCGTACGATGCGCGCGTTAAACACATCGGCGACCAGTGCGACGGGTCTCCGTAACCGCATCCAAATACCGCCGGGGTATTACGTGCGCGCGGAAGAAAAAAGCGGTGGATGACGACGAACGACGACGGGCTCCCGCCGACACACGCGCGCACGTCAATAATAACAATAATAAACGGACGTTATCGTTTACAATAGCTTGCTGTGGCCTAGAACTTGACGGGGGGGAGACGGGGACGGGGACGACAGTCGTCGGCGGACCGCCGCCACAGGCGTCCCCGCGTCCCGCCGCCGCCGCCGCCGCCACAGTCACCGCTCTAACGACGGAAAACAATGTCAAGGACTGCTGCGACTCCGGCGGTGGCCAGTGACCGGTTGTTGCTCGTGTACAATTCGGACGCGGGCCGCGACCCAATGTCATTGGGAACCGGGCGGCGGACGAATTTTATTTTTATTTTATTGACTGACGAACGGGTGGAAACCGTGTACAATTATTATAGTACGGTAATTTTTAACTCAAACCGAATATCGGAAATAATAATTGTAACGTAAAACTAAAATAAGAAGAAAAAAAAACGGTATTGCGGAGAGAATAGAGAAAAAAAGCGTTAACAGTATATAGACAATAAACAATAATACTAATACAAATGCCACCGCACTAGCCCCCGTCCCCCGCACCGCACGCGGTCGAAACGATTGACGCGCGATAATCGATGAATTACCGTTAACAACTGGATTCGGAGCGCAAGAAGTCGAAAAAAAAAATCGCATATTACCGAACGGCGTTGAATCGAATTTGGTAAAAAAAAATGTGCAAAAATTATGTATCGTTTTTTGTTGGGATCGGAATAGGGTTTTCACTAAGACGCGCAAATGAGTAGTACTGGACGCGCGCGACGGAGGCGACGATGAACACGGCGACGTGGACCCGGTGTGAGAGGGAAAATGAAAGAAAAATTAAGCTAGAGAATTTTTCTTTAACATTTCGAACAAAACGATTTCTACGCTGTCGTCGCGTAATCGTCCAAACCAGGACGACACGATAATGTTCCCGTCGTGTCGCTCGCCGTCCTTCTAAAACACTACAAATCCTATTCTGACTTACAAGAAAATAACAGTGGATGACGATATCGCATTGGTTCTTCCAACGATTTTTACAAAGTGGTTTTCCGCGTGAAACCCCGTGGAAACACTTATAGAGCCGTTCCACGACTTGAGTGGACAGATCGTCGAGTTTCGCGACGAACGCGCATTCCGTGTAACGCCGAAAATTACGACAATATATTCCGTGATCCGAGATTCGAATCGAGGAGTCTACGGATAGAGTATTAAAACCGTTTGCGATAAAGGGAATACATTTAAAAATTATTATTTATATATTTCATTTTTAATATTCTTTTTGTTCCCGTTCCGACGAGGAAGACTATTTGCGATTGATTATATTTTACACGTCTCGCACCACCCCCGACAGAAAATTCCAATTGTCCTCTCTTACCGTCGGAGCGAAATACACGATAGAAACGCTCGCGACGAACGACGCGTATGCCAACGACAAGAGTTGGCAAGTAAAATCAACGAATTTATTTAAAAAAAGAAGAAACGTTTATTATGTAAATTTAACGCAATATCGAGTTGTCCGAATACCCGGATGTCTTACGTTATCACTTGGCACCAGACTTGTAAAGAATACTTTTACTTTGTTTCCGAAATACGGGTATAAAAGCGTTCGGCATTCGAATACTTTAAAAAGTATTCCATTCGTTTTCAATTCATCGGCCGTTCTACGAATTCATCAGTTTTTCAAACACTGTCTTGGCCTGAATTCTACGTTGTTTAAATCACCAAAATAATATTCATTCTTATATTACGTTCAATCGCGGTTGTGACTGAAATATATGATTAATTATTCTTCTTACGACAGTTTTTATTGTCTTGTGTAGGATATAATCCGAAAATTCGAAAACTTAAAATTTACATTTCGCTCGTATCGTTACAAATAGCCTTTTGGATATTGGCTGCAGCTCGCAAAAATTTTAAATATTACGAAAACATATAAAACATTTTTTTTTTTTACACATAAGTCGACAATATGGTCATAGCCGCTTTCCTGCTCACTCACTTTACTTAGGTCTTAAATTCATTTCCTCTTTGCCCTCATCATTTATCATTCAATATTGGCGATTATTCTCACGTTATTTCTTATTGCCCCAGTCTTTCTTCTGCTAGAATCATTTCTCTTTCCCCGTTTCCTCATAAAACATGATATTCTGCTCTTAAATTCTTGCAATTAATTCTTTAACGATTTTAATCATTCGGTTATCTTTAAAACGACTCAATTCTTTCTCTCGTCCAGTTTTCTTTTATAATTTTATAAATATATTCGATTTTATAAATTATTTTTCACTTATTTTATTATATTTTACGAATCAGATGGGATGTTGATGTGATGTGATCGAACGAATACAATTTTATCAGTACGAATTCCTTTATTTACGCCGTATTAAATTATGGCATTATTGCCAACGGCCCGGTGTGACCGAACGCGTCGAATTATTAAATTATGTATATATAATATAATATTATTATATACGCGTTAATGTTATGCTAACACTACAAACTAAAAAATAATATTTATTATACGTGTACTGCGCAAAAAAAAAAAAAATCAAAATATAACCGGTCATTGTATGGCCAAAAGCGCGTGTGACTATATTATAGTATGTGCAGATCATAACGAATAATTTTATCCGCGTTAATATTATTTAAAATAGCACACACACACACGAGAAAAAGAAGAGGAAACGGGTTGTTTAGCTCACCTTCTCCTGAACGCGCGGTTTTTTTTTTTTAAGATCTAATATGAGTTTGAACTACTTGTAAATCTGTATATTGGAATATCGATATTCGAACATGTGGATATAAAAAAAAAAATCAAACGAAATCAATTAGCTGAACAAAACTCGTTAAATGACTTTGAACGTATTGTGTTTTGATATTGCAATTAGGTTAACGTGAATTTTAAATTTAAAAAAAATAATAATATTAAATGTTGCTTACGCACAAATTTCTTTTTACCTGAATTCAATTTGTTAACAATTTTTTTGAGTGGGTATCAATTACGGGGCTTTTGAATATCATTTATTATAAATTAGTCATAAAACAACCCAGAATATATTATAAAAATAATTCTGGGAGCGCAGTAAGAGAGAGAAAAAAAATCGTTAAATTTATTAGAGTGAACGGGATTTTAACGATTTACCGTTTATTATATAATGTACGAGAATTCGTTCGATCAATCTACCGCAATAAGTGTCACGATTATACAAAAGTCAAATTTCCATGGTCAATAATAATAACATTGCTATAATATGACACGTAAATGGAATGTTAAGTAACCAACCCGTCAGGGTCGAATATAACACAATAAAGAATATCACAATATTTTATTAATACGTATGAAAACGAAGAGAAGAAGAAAAAAACGTTTTACTCGACACACGTGACTGACGCAAGCGTTATATCAGTCTCATAATAATCGAACATTTACAAATAGTTATCATGAAAGTACTATTGCAAGCGTATAATTACCGACCATGAGCCATGGTATTGACATAACACCGGTTATTAAATAAAATAATTCGCTAAACGAGTAATATATTTTTATAACTCGAACAACCAGATCGATTTGACGTATAAACGCAGTTTTGCGTTTACACAATTCGTTTACGATATTTGACATAATCGACGGGTATGTCGTTTTCGAAAAAATGAATAATCGACTGATTATTACGATGTATGCATTACAATAGTATTTCACACGGTTTCAGATTTCCAAACGGTTGAATACCAGCAATATTCGACTCTGCTGAAAAGTTACACAGTGTTTAACGGGGGAAAAAAAAACAGTGTTTTTAGAAAACGCGAGGATTAGATATAGTTATCAACTTGATTTAGGTTTGAAATTAACGATTATTATATAACGCGCGCGTTCCATTCGGAATTTTCGTCTTTTAAATATTTATTTGTACGTATCGCACATTTCGATTTCGAACGTTCGTCGACTAATAAACATTTTATTTTTTTTTTTTTTACAAATAAAATAAATATTTAAACCTCCCTAGCCTCCTCCCACGCGCGTTGCGTTTAGCGCGGCCGTGTGTCGAGAGAAAAAAAATATGTGGCGGTGAAAGGATTTAATAATCGTGTGTTACGTATTTTAATTATAATAATAATAATAATAAAACGAGACGAAATCTCTCTTGGATAGTTGTACAGAACGCGTTTCAATGTCTGTTGAAGGCGGAAATACGGCCATATGAGGAGGGGAAACGGGCGTCTGCTATGGTAGTTTATAAAACGGTTTCGAACGTGAACGGAATTAAAATAAATAAATAATATATTATTCGGTGCTGAAAAACCAACACGCCACGTGGCCAATATTTGTGTATTACGATACGGAGAATAAAAATCGAAATCCGTAGTAAAAACAATAAATACCGATTCGAATACGAACGTATTACGATTTTATTGAAAAACAAAGATTCTTCTTACGACGACGGGAAACGAACGGTACTGATCATTGTTTATCGAAATACGATTTGCAAAAAGCGTAAAATGCAAACGTGTAAGACGAGATGCGAAAACAATTGTGTATTCACTGTTCACAAAAGAAATTATTAAAATCACAAGTCCTAGTGAAAAGAAATACGAAGTATTCGTACTTATTCGATTTATACAGGTATACACAGTTTTGTGCAGTACAGTATCCGTATATTAAACGAAACTCGGTTCACTCGAAGTCGAAGAAACAAGTGGAAGAAATTTGAAAAAAAAATAAAAGTACGTTATAGAATTCAAATATTTATGTGATTAGAAGCCGCAATGGACGGGATTTTTTTTTTTTTTAATTTTTCAATTTTACTTCAAAATGAATTTACCGTAACCGCACACTCAATATACGCTTACCTTCTTTTCACTGGACGTCTCTTCAGTAAGCAAGTGCGTTTGTCTATAAATATGTATATATAAAAAAAAAAAAGAGATGTATACTTGATTGCAGGCTCTGTGATAAAACACGGTTATTATGTTCTCTGTAACGAGCTGAATAATAATCACGAAGCTCATATTTCATGTACATCACGGTTGGAATTTAAAAAAAAACGGTTTTCTTTTCTTTTACAAAACAATTACGATGAATACGTGACATCGTACGCGCGTGCGTAAAAATCAAAAATTTCCGTTTACTCTTCCGTTCCGGATACGAGCCAAAAAAAAAAAAAAATCGAATCACACGCCCTTTTGCAAATGATATCGATTGAAAGTTCGAAATAAATCGTCTCCCCCACAACTCAAAACGAAAAACGAAAAAAAAAACAAACAAACAATGCGGGAAAACCTTCGCCGCTCTTGTTCTACAAGTTAAAAAATTGAGATTGAACACTTCGACGGTTCGTAAACGGACGCGACGCCGTTTGTTGTTCGTATTATAAATGTGATAAAAAATGAAATTCGTAAATTGCGTTTCCGAGTGTAATATTAAGAGTTCTCGATCGGGTGTAAAAAAAAAAAAAAAAAAATTGGTTGTTACGCGCAATACTCTTTTTACGCGATTCGTAATGATTTATTTAAAAAAAAAACGTTTTTTCAAAATAACGAAATTACAATAAGTGTATAAAAAAACCACCGCCGATGTAAATATATAATAATAATAATAATAATAATAATAATCGGTTTGCGGTTCGCCGCCGGTGTGTAAGGTCGGCGGCGCGCTTCGCCTAGCGATGTGGCAAAAAAAAAAAAAGGAAAAAATTACCGATTTCCAGACGAATCGCGGGGAGAAAATGAAAATGGCAACAAAAAAAAAAAAAACAAAAAAAACACCGATCCGCGCCGAAAAAGGTTTTCCGTTTGAAAAACCGCAACGAGCTCCGTCGTAAACGAACACGTTCTCGGCCGTTGACACAGTTTCGGTTAGTCGGCGTTCGGTGCCGGCCGACGGGCGGTTCGCGGGTCTCGGTCGCCCCGCGGGGTAGGGAGAAAGTAGGCTGCCGCCGTCGTGGTAGAGGGCAATGCACCGCGGAACAGCACCGCAACACGGTCGACCGTGTGGCCGCCGACGACGCTGACACCGATTTTATTATTATTAGTTATTATTATTATTTATTAGTTATTATTATAGTTATTATTATTATTTATTAGTTATTATTATAGTTATTATTATTAGTTATTATAGTTATTGATTAATTAATTTGGTCGATTGATTTTTTTTTTTTTTTTTGTTCAATCCGATTAATCCGTGAGAGTAGTCCGCGCGCGGCAAAACGTGCCGGCGTTTTCCACAGTATAGTTGTCGTCGGGAATTCGCGTGAATTGTCCGAATCGCGAGATTTCAATAAAAACCGAGAGAAATAAAAGAACGAGGAGACGTGATTTTTAAAAATGCCATTTTCCACCGACCACCAAATTTCACGAGTTCGATTGACCAAAATAATAATAATAAATGTCATAAAAATATCGTGTAACGCGCGTTACAGAATTTCGGAACGATTATTTTTTTTCTTACTTCACACGTCGGTAGAAAAAAAGCGATAAAAAGAAATCCAACGGACGAATTGACTATATTCGCCGCGCCGATCTACGTAGTCGAATACGACGTGCAATCGATACGTTCGCACGCAGAAATAAGGAAACAAGCGTTTACGTATGTTTCAATTTTTGCGTTTTTTAATAAAATATCGCGGACAAAAAACATAAGGAATTTTACCGTTTTTTTTTTTTTCAGAATATTTGGGGACCGTCCTCGCAATCACGAACGCGTTTCAGGTTTTTCGTCCTACAGCTCATCTCGGCTCCGATTTTTCCTCCGAGCCTTCGAAAACGTTCCGTTTTACGGAAAACGAATACGCGCCCTCGGGTAATAGAAAATATTACAATCTCGCGTCGCACGGATTCGACCGACCGTTTTCGAGTTCGTATAAATGGTAATCCACGTTATTCAATTTAATACGCGACGTAAACTATACAATCGCGAAAACGAATTTTACGCGAAAAACTCGTTTCGTCCGGATTAGTTGATTGCTTTTATTGATTCACAATATTTAGGTTTACCGACGAAACAAAAAAAAAATGATACAAAACGATATTCCGAAACATTTTGCGGACTTTCTTTTTTCCCCTTCTTTTCAACGATACTTCCAGAATATATTTACCACGCCTATTATGCGCATTTGATGTCGTTACGGCACACCCCGTCCTGGTGGGGTTAAGAATTTTTTTTAAATGAATACGGTAAATCGAATTATAAACGCGTAATAAAATCACCATCGACGCTAGACGAGTCAAAAGTTTATGCGAGTTGAGGATTAATTCGAAAGTAGCTATTATTGGTATCTGGTTATCCGTTGCTACGTTAATAGTGTGCAGTTATAAAGCGCACATTCGTAATTCTATTTCTTCTCCCGACGCATTCGGTCGTTCGAAATTTATACAAGACGACGACTAAAACACGTTATTCCCGATTTGTTTCGCTGAAATAATTCATTAGACGTTCGTCTAGAATTCCAAATCACATAACAGAACACTTGAACTTCCCACACTCGAACGGAAATTCGAACCATTTTTTTTTTTTTTTTTTTACTTTAAATTCCAACGTTTAAAACAATAATCTCATTCGATTCGAACAATAAACTACTTTTTTTTCTCGAGAGTATTCAAAATTTTTGTTTTTTAAATGGTCATATATTACATTTGATCGTCTCGTCCGTCACTGGATCACCTGCGTCCTTATTTCAACCTACACGCATATTAATAATAATAATATATCGTTGTGCAAAATGCGCATTACGTAACGTTATTTTTAAACGATACAATACACACACACCGCGACTCATATTATTAGACGACACGGCGTTATTTGGCTCGTGAAAATGTGTAGCAAAAAAAATAACAAATAAAAAATGACCATTCGTAAACGAACAAATGATGTCGGACGCAGGTGTAAGGAATGTTTTTATTTGTTCAAATGGTTTTTGAAGAGACGTTCCCGCGTATAAAACATACCCGGAGACGCAGAGAACGCGAATGTGAAACGCGACTAATCTCAAGGGATGACCACCGCGGCTTACAAATTTCCATGACGAGATCAGGAACCAATGTTGGGACAAGATGAATGAAAATTTATCTAGACGAGTTATTTGGAATAATCGTGTCATTAGTTATTACGAGTTGTCAATAAGATACAGGTATACATTATTACGCACACACGCATATGTGTGTGTGTGTGTGTGTGTGTTCAAGTACTCGAATTGATATTGCCGAACATTTAAAACGTTTAAATACTATTGCAGACATAATCGTTTTTCTCTCTCCTAATTTGTGTAAATTATACGACAAAATTCGTGGTCTCTGCGGCCCCAGTAACAGACCTATGGGGACTACAGCATTTCTCGACATTTCAGGGACATTTAAAAAGTCTAAAATATTATTCTACACACTTTAATTGTTTTTCCGCTTATTTATACTTCGTTGGTTTTTAAAAATATTTTACAGTATTCGAATAATCGAGTGTTACGCCAATGGCCGTAGCGGTAATACGTAAGCTTAGTGATACGGAAATTCGTCGTCTCTTAATACTAAGAGCTCATCATAGACAATTTTTTTTTTTTTACGTACTTTGCGTATTTATTTTCGTTTGTTATATTTAAATTTTCACTAAATTAAACGCTAATTTAAACACAAAAAAAAAATTATATATATATATGTATACAAGATAGAATATATCGATGAAATGAGTGGACACCTGTATTTACTCGGCAGTCTTTATTTATATTTTAAATATAAATATTTTAAATTTATATTTGAAATTATAAACCGCAGAAATTATTAATTTATTTTCACGCGGATTATCATATATTATCATGTACTATAAATATATTTTTTGAGTGCAATACATGCCATAGTACGATTGTAGTTTTATTGTAGTAGTTACGTTCTAGTAATAATGTTCTAGTTTTTATATTAAAATGTATACGAAAAAGAAAAAATGAAAAATGTTTAAATGAAAATTAAAATGTAATTTTGTTCCTTTTTAAATTATTAGCGCCGTTCGTAGCGAATATTTTTTATTTTTAAGCACATATTAATATGATAATTATTAACTTTTTTAATGTTATAACTTGCGTACCGCGATTATTATAATAACGGAAAACGCGCGTGTTTAACGATCGTCGTTATTTTAACCGAATAATGAAAAATGTGTGTAATAATATCTGGCACACACGAGTGACTATAATATTATACTGTTTTCGTATAGTTTAAAAATATTTCGCGCTGAACATAGCGTACTACACACAATATTATATTGTCGGTACCCAACCACCCGTTCGGTGTGTTGTAAAAAAAATTGTGTACGCGTGTTGTGCCTATAATATGGACCTATCGATGCTGTAATATAACAATAAACCCGCAAAAATAACGCTCTCAATCGTTATTAAAAAAAAAAAAAATAGCGCAAAAATTATACGTAGACTTTAGTGGGACACGGCCATTTACGTAAACATCCTAAATGAGAATAGAAATAAGATTAATTTAATAAATAAAAATGCCGTTTTAGTACTCAAATACGCGTAATAAATCGAAGAACACTCCATCGTAGATCAGTCTCTGTATTATATTTCTATAGACTTGATATTAAATGTTTAGGTCTTGAGACAAAAAAAAAATTACTGTTTTCATGCGACGTAAATAGCTCTACGTCTAATAACTCTTACGAATAGCGCAAATTCAATAGAAATTATTTGGAAACAGAACCGTATAATTACGTGCTCGGTATAAAATTCACGAACGCTATTATTCTCGAGAAAAACACTGATGAATGTCGATGAAATCGCGTTTTTTCATTATTTTTTGACGAAATTTGTGTTTTCCTATCGGCTAAAACTGTTGGGGAAAATCGAAAAACGACGCCCTTGCGGAATAGTGTCGCAGAGAAATCGATTACGAACGTCGTAGTCGAAGCTGGTTGTACACGGAACAAAAAAAAAAATGCAAAATAAGTTAAAAATCCGTTGTAAATCCAAATTACTATATCGATGGAGAACTCTGAGGTAAAGGAACTGGGGAGATCTATTGAAATTTTTTCATTTTTTCATTTTTTTTTTTTTTTTTTTACCACAACTCTCGAATTTATTTCAAATGACAATTCAATCGTAAATCGTACCGGGAAATCGCTCAAAACGGTAATAATTTTATTATATAAATCGAATTCGCTCAATTATTATTATTATTGTCTCGTCACTACACTCCTACAAACTACAAATTTACGGTTCGTATAACAATATTTTTGACCATACACGTCACAGTACGCGTGGTGGTTAATGGCATAAAACGTTCACTGCACACACGCAGACAATTATTTTTATTACTTTTTTGCGCGCTCATCCGAGTCTCTTTTCACTCACTCCACCTAACTACAATAGTTATTATTATTATAACAGTAAAAAAATAATATTAAAAATAAAATTGCCGATATTCACGAGGCTGTGTGGTGCGTGGCCAGTGCCGCACAACAAAGCACACTCGCGTCCCGACAATTTGTACTCATTTATCGCGTACGAACGTTGCCGTATTTTATTTTTTTCTTATTAAGTCGTCGGATTGTACAATCTTACGGACTGTGTTCACAGTTGAAGTTTTTCTAATCCCGTCAAATCTATTTATTTTTTTTTGTTTTTTACGAAATTTTAAATGACGTAACACCGTCGTCTAATCTTCTGTGACGAAATCAATACTCGATTCAACGAGAATATTTATATTTATAAATATTTATATAATTACTATATATTCGGATGTTATTTGAATATTATAATGTAATAAGTCTTATAAATGCTATTGCACGCATGAAACGAAACGCTTTATTAATTCTTTTTCGAAATAATTTAATAATACGGAAACAAACGACGTGCAATAAAAGAAATCTAAATATAATCTAAATCCAATAATACGCTGTTTCGACTGAAATCATTCGACAAACACACACATGGCTCCTATTATCGCTATCGATTACGTCGGATAACGATTTTGACGGGTGGATTACAAAAAAATGACGAAAATGTTTGATCCAAAATTGTATTAACTGTTCTGCGACATTGATATACAGTACGGATAAAGTATAATAGTATGTTGTAACGATCTGCTTTTTTCTTTTTCCACTTAAAGCGTTTTGGAAAACGAAATTTATTTTAAAGTATTTCATTCGTAGGCGCAATTTGAGGAGTGCTTAACACCCCGAAATTTCACATTAGCACCCTCAAATTTTTAAGTGCATGATCAAATTTTTACTTGTTGTAACTTACGATATAGTGATATTATGTCATAGGCATCAGCATCTAATACCCTCAATAAATTTAATCCAAATCGCGCCTATGATTTTATTATTAAGTCGGCAACGAGATGAGTATGTTATTTTATTGTATTTTCGTTATAAAACTATTTGTGTTTTATATTTTTTCCTTCGTGGTCGTATTAAAAGAAAAAAAAACCTACTTTGGAATTATCGTTCAATTTACAAGAGTCGCTCCTTTACAAAAGTCAAAACCGCACGGGGATTCTTATCGAGCGTAGTTTCACCACTACATTTTACACATATCAATTTTTTTTTTTGACGTTTTTTTAAAAACCTCCTTTCATCAAAAAAAAAATTGTCTGTCCCTCTCTTCTCCTTACTGCACGCTACCAATGATCCAACATCCGCCGTTTCAGTATCATTCGAACTACGTATACCTGATGATAATAATAATAATAATAATAATAATAAATTATATTATTATTATGTTTAGATGATTTCGATTTAGACTATGTTTGCAGTTAACCATCGTAATATACGTATTTAAATAGAATCACTCGTGTTAAGAATATAATCGGGAAAGTGGCACGTAATGCTCATTACGCGCTCGTGTTATAAGAATAATAATAATAATAATAATATCGTTACACCGACGTATAATATAACACTATTATACTATTATCTAAACCGTAATTCGACCTCCATTTTCACAGCGAATCCGTCGGTTCTGACAATACACAGTTCAAGAATTGGGTCGAAGTCCTTCGCGAGCGGTTTTCACGCGACGTTTGTACGACAGATTTCTAAAAATTTCTAAAAAAAAAAATTCAATTGACTGTTATATCTTGTCGTTCGCTTGTATCAATTAATAGCGCGGTTGGCTCGTGACATTGTCTGAACATTTCGAAAATCGGAGATTATTATAATTATTTTTTACGTTTGAACGAAAAAACTTAATATAACATAGCAATGTGCAAAAACAGAATTAATCAAAAAACGTGTTCTCTTTTTTTTTTTTTTTTTGTAAATTTGACAAATTTGAAATTCCGTTTGCGCGTTTTCAACACTATATTACAGTTAAAACGTGGAATTTTAGTATTGAATGAAATACATCGGTTATGCCGTTTGCCGGAAAAATGTGCGTGCGTGCGTGCGAAAAAAAGATAGAATGGACCATCAGAACGAAATATATTTTCTAATGTCAAACGAAATTTTAACGCCGTGTATATATTGCACACAAAAATCAGTAATATTTGTGTATTTATTGAATACGCCGTAATAAGTTAAATGATTTACAAATTCCCGTTTTTGCGCTATTTTATAACAGAATTTTTTTTTTTTTTTTAATTTTTTTGTGCGTGTTTAAAAACTATTGCGAAAAATAGTTTTTCATTCAATTTTCTCGTAAATTTAATACGAATCCATTACGAGTTTCTGCTCTTCTGTGTATATTTAAATATGAACACTAAATATAATCATGTCTCTTTTTTTCTATGATATATCGAATGATATGGGAAAATCACGTGGCGCCTCAAACAAAACCGCAAAATCCGATATCGTGAGAATTTTAGACAACTGTTAAGAAATAATATGATATATGTATTATACAGTTCAGGTCAAAAAGATGCCTTTATTAATTCAGAGGTTAAATTCCAATTTTCAACACGTTTGATGTGTGTGATTACAAAAAATTAACAATATTGATTCATATACATTCAGATAACTAACAAATAACTTAATAAAAATATTGTGGGATACTATGTCAGATGAATCATTGTGTGACACGCGTTCAGTAAACGACTGGTACACCGCCGGTAGTCGAATTGTCGACTCCGCATTCGTTTGTGCCTCGACGAATTTTGAATAATCCCTTGTCGCC
This sequence comes from Chaetogeoica ovagalla, assembly GCA_032441825.1. Taxonomy (NCBI): domain Eukaryota; kingdom Metazoa; phylum Arthropoda; class Insecta; order Hemiptera; family Aphididae; genus Chaetogeoica; species Chaetogeoica ovagalla. Next base: position 4,520,091 of record CM063744.1, read on the forward strand.
CCAACCTTTGTTCCACGAATTGACCATCAACCAATATGGGACGCCGTGTTCTTCTCCCCATCCGATTAATTTCACGGCGTGTCCTCCCAAATATGACGCGTTCTCCGATTTGACATAAACGCCTAAACATATATTTTATTACGTGTACGTGTGAAATAACAAAAACGTTAAACTTTCATCCTACTAATATGACTGTTTGAATTGTTTCACAATTATAACTCCTGATAAAATAAGGCAGACTGTTATGTTTGCATATATTATGCTGTTTGTATGCTTCGAATCGGTCTGTAATAGCATTAATTACAAACAGTTGGAGGATAGGGTTGAGGCATTTAAGTTTAATTCACATCGACGCTAACATATATGTACAATAATCAGTTGCGTGATAAAAATTAAGATTTTTGAGAGAATTATCCGAAATATTTGAATGGAATTCAGGTCCGAGAAGAGGTGAGGCATTGTTATACTCAGTTGGAAAAGACAGTGTCATGGCCATCGGGATATCGAATTTACCCTATCAAATACCATAGTATTACTTTAACGTCACAAAAACATATACACACACGATAAGAATAGCCTATTTCATAAATAAAATATTATATGCACCTGATTTATAGTTTATAAAGTCATCGTAAACTTCGAATGATGCTTCAACGGGGCCGTATGTCATAACGTCCTTCTGGATAGAGGCGTACGTCAGGTAATATTTGTCTCTTGCTATAATTAATATTTGATCATAAGTTAATTATATAATTGATATAAATATCGTTTGAGTCGGTTATACTTTGATGGTGATCATTTTCGTAATCAATTTCTGTATCTCCGTAACAAGATCTTTGGCATTTGTGATTACGTTCCATCGGCTTTCCGGCACATGTGTTGTTTCCAGTTTCTTCGTCATAATAACAAGGTGGCACTCCGTACGGTTGACAACCCTAAACATAAGCAAATATATTAATACCAATAATATTATTTTAATAAAAATCGCTTACGTCAGTGGTGTTGTAATCTCCTCCGGTGACTATTCCGTGTCTTTTAAAATATCCCCAAGCTCTTATCGGATAACCTCCATTACAACCGAAACCGCATAAATGACAGCAAAACGCTAATTGTTCAATGGATAAGAATTGATTGAAATCGCCGTCTGTGGCTATACACAAACGATCGGCAAAAGCTGAACTCGTTGCTACCGCCTAAGTAAATAATCCGAGAAATTGAAAAAATTTACGCAGTCAAACATTGATTTGTGAACTTTAAAAAGAATATATATATACATACCCAACAAGATCCACAATTTCCTTGATCTCGGATCGCTCCGATTGTTTTACAATTTCTCCATTTCTTTCTCGCGTCGAATTTCCTCGGAATTCTATCGAACAAGTTGTCATATGCGGCGTCGTGTGTTTTATACGTTTGCAAATTGGCATGGTTTGGAATTTGTACTCCTTTAGATCCCAAAAGTCGTAGAAAATGTTCTTTCGGCGTATTTGGATCGAAGTTAACACCGGCCTAATTGACGTGATTCATAGCATAAAAAAGAGCTTTACATTGGATCAAAATTTATTTTTTAAATATAGATTAATTAATTATAATTTTTTTTTCTAATGAAATTAAAATATAAAATTTATAAATAATTTTGTGGAAATGTAATTCACAAATGAATTTATATAAATGAGGAATATAAATCGCATTCAGAAAATCTGAGTTGACCCGTAAGGGTTGTTATAAATGTTTAAAATAAGAACGACATATAAACGCATGAAGTAACAATCTCGATTTTAAGTTAGCGTTAATAACCAACCTTGAAATCGAAGCACATTGATAATGTCGATGCATCAACGTCATTAGATGACTGATATAAAATCAAATTTATTCATTTTTATTCGTTCCATTGGTGATTACAAATAAATATTTAAAATTAAAATAGCGATTTATATTGCTATGTACACAATGTACGTGATATGCACGATATATAGGTAGCTAATTCATATCGGAAGAATTTGGTTACTTTACACAATAGTAGTCATTGCATTATATACGAATTACGATATTAAACCAATTTATAAATTAAAAATTATTTGAGTTTAGCTTTTTTATTTACCACGATAATAAATATTTTATAATTATACAAATGAATTGTTTAAACGTCAATGTATAAGTATAATAACTCTGAAAACAAAATTTGAAACGGCATATTTTTTTCAGACAAATTCGTATGAAATCTAAAAAAAACTTTTTTTTTCTCTCAGTTGGAACGCGTCTGGCTATGAAACATAATATAACTCTAATACTAATAATTATTATACGTATACGAGAGAACCAATGAGGTGTGTTCACTTAAAATTCGAAATTATTATTCTGGTTAAATCGTAGAATATAATATGATATTATTTTATTACCTTCCAAGTCGTAGCTTGATTGTTAATTTCCTCAATAAATTCTTCTTGTAAAAAGTATGCCTGTTCCGTCATATAGACACTAAATAAAATCACGGACAACAAAATAAATACTCTTGCCATTTTAAAATATGATTTTATTCAAAATTCATACGGAACAAAGTGTAGCTCGCGACAATTCGCAACGGTTAATGATGAATTTCTTATGTTTGATATAATATATATATATATTTGTATATCTGCGTACTTATGAAAAAAATTAAATATATATCTAAAATAAATACACACTGCTCTCGAACGAGATACGTGCAATGTATCTCACACTCGTGAGCATTTCTATGATATATTATGGAATTAATTGCCATAACATAAAGTGAACTGTCCTATTAAATAATATTTTTTTAGACGTTATACACTCATAATAAGTATATATATATATATATATAATATTTTAAGAAGTAATGAATTGTCAATAAACGGTACAGAATTCAATTGTAATGAAAAGGTATAATATTATTAATATTATTGATTGCGTCACACTCATCACTTCAAAACTGGAACACGACGTATTGTTTCTACGTAATCTTAAGAGAAAAATGTTTATATTAATAATTTATAAGTAAATATTATCGCCAATTAAAACGTTTTAAGTGTTTATTTTTTTCATTTTTACGTCCGTTTTATTTTCTTTAAAAAAAAAAATTACTACTATTGTATTTTATACGTCCATCATCCATTCCTCTAACGAATTGTTCTTCAAAATCGTTTGTGCTATATTGACTCATTTGCAGTTCAAAATTCTTTTAAAAAAAAAAACTTTAAAACGATTGGTCATAATTCAATTTCAGTTCGATTATTGTAGTATTTTGTATTTTCAATTTTACTCTGTTTCAATAAAAATCTACGAAATTATATTTATACCATTTGTTTTTTTTCTGCTTCTTGGTTATTTTTGATTACTGAATTAATTTTTTTTTTTTTTTTAGTCATTCTTACTAAAATAAATGTATTTTAATATCTTATTGGATTAATTCATCATTGTTGTCATCCGCTACATGACTATACGAATTGTTTTTAAAGTATTCAGTCGTTTTGCGTCAACCTCTTCGTCAAGACACGAATATATTTTCATTCGCTACCTGCCGTTATCGTTAATTTTTTAATTAATTATGTAAATTTAAATATATATATATTCATTTTTTTCAATCTCCTTTGTATGACCACAAATTGCAAACAACTATTTTTATTCACAGTGTTTAAATTTTCAAATTTGTTAAATAATCTTCGTGATGGCGAAAATAAATTCACTTATATATTATTTATTGTATTTAAAACTTATTTATTTATATTCAATACGACATTGGTGAACAGTGTTTCGAAAATTCTATTTGGACGACTGCCTACGATAACCGGATACAATTACACAACGTAATTTTAGCAGAAAAACTCGATGAAATTATACTTACGTATAATTTTTCATATATTATTTTATTTTATAAATGACGATTTTATTGTATTTAAATAATTACCATTTCTCTTTCTTTTTTTTTAAATTTCGTAGAACATATAAAACGTCGAATACCTCTATAATATCATGATTAAAATACACTTATATAAATAACCACGTATTACAATATTTAATAATTAAATAATTTTATCAATATATTTATGTCCTTAGTTTTTGTTTTCGAGCGTTTTTTTTTTTACGGATATCTAAGCAATTGAGAAAGTTATCTTATTATAATCGAAATAATATGCAACAATGATTCCCGGTAATAGTATTTTCAAGACTAAGACACACTTAAAACCACTACTAAGACATTATAAACGCGCGGTTCACATAATTCGTAATAGTGGAAGGTTTATTTAATCCTAATATTATGCGCATCACATATAACCAAAAAACGTATCCGATCATCGCGTCGATTCCTGTTTTTTTTCTTTTTCATTTGATCCGTCCCAAACTTTATTATAGTTTTTAAATGCTTTTTTCCCCAGTGCATGTTGATTTCGAAAACGGGAATCTCGTGAATCGATTTCTTCAAGAACGATTTTTCACTATGAGAAATTAAGTATTTTCAAATGTGAATTGTAGACCTAAATCGTATCGGCATGCGCGTGCACGTGTCAAAATGATTTCAAAGAGCGTACTAATAAAAATTAAAATAATAATTACAATTGCATGCTCGCGATGACAATGGCGCGTACTAGACAATTGTAAAACGAGTTAGAGAAAAATTCAATTTTCAAACGATTGGAATTCAAATTGAAATTATTCTTGGGTTATTGTAATGTTTCATTTTCTATCAGTAAACCACAGTTCGTGGATAGCGTTCGTCGTCAGTTTCACGGTTTTGATTCGTTGTGCGAAACGATTATTTAAACGGTTAAAATATTGAAAGGATTTTTCGTCTAGTTATCATGAATATTTTTAATGTTATACGCATCAGCGTTACACTATCGTCTGTAATTATTATGTTACTTAATTGCCGAGCGCTGTTCGGACCCGAAGACGTATGTTTTTAAACGGATAGCCCGCGGCGGAATAATAATAATAATAATAATTATGCAACATTTAATAGCTACTGCGAACAGTTGAAAAATCATTAGTTAATAATTATTATTATAATATTCTCGTATGTGTTTCAGTGATCATCGCTGAAATCGTGGCTTAATCGATGATTAACTCTATGTACGAAAAACATCATTTCCTCTCACATAGTGAATTCTCATATTTTGTTTATTATTTGCAGTCGACACGACGAATACGTCAATACTCATAACATTTATAATTAATGGTGAAAACACAAACGGCAAATAGCTGTTGATAGGCGGAAGTTGTTTTTTTCTTTCGTTTATACGTCGTATAAATCCCTTCTGTCTTCCTATAACGGGGAGATCTTTGCGATCGTTTTTCCAGTCGATTGTCGATTTTCAATATCCGTATATTATACTTATTTGAAACAATAATGTTATAAGTAGTACACCTACGCGTGTTTCTATAACATCCATGACAATATAGTGTCAATGTCCTATTATAATGAGTTCGTCCACAAGCACAGCTCATTTACGCATGAAGCAAAAAAACAAAAAAACCAATTTTTACAAATGAAATATCACAAAAACAATGGCACTTCAATTAGTGTACGCGGACGTATCGTGCGCATTTTAATTGACCGAACAAAAAGAAAACCAAACACAAAATATTAATTTTATTTACCGTCGTTATGTTATCGTTCACATTTATTATAATTGTCTCACGCTAAAGTACATTTTTACCACAAATATATATATATATAAACATTTATAAATTCATCGATATTATATTATAGACAATTTCGTTCTGTAACAGTGAACGCTATATACGTTTTCACTTCAGAACAAATAATATGATCGTTATTCCTATTTATTTTATTACGAGTTTTATGCCAAAAATAATCATCCATATAATATTCACTATATACAATTTAGACGGTTAATATAAATATTTATTGAATTCGATAATATAAGAAGAGTCGGATATGAACGTAATAATTCAGTCGACAAAGTCGAAAAATCCTAGTCCAAAACAAAAATAATTTTCAAGTAATTTATATTTTACTCTTATACCAAAATACGACAAGCTGGGCAATCAAAAAATTTTATATATTTTACGAGCCTATTCGGCTTTTTGATTTTCCACTTGACTATCGAATATTACGGCTTAAGTTTATAATACGATAACACTCTATACCCCAATTTTTGGCTCCGTCTGCTTAACAAACAAAATAACGAAATCACATTCCACATTTCTTTAAGTATAACGTCTGGATTGAATTTAGTTTCAACGCGTATCTATTAAACATTTTTTTTTTTTTTTTTTTTTAGTGAAAAGACCCCTGTCTCAGTCAACCTTTTTTTTTTCCAAAACATATAATTTCAAAAGGAAACTCACCACAAAATTTAAATTTCAAGAAAATCTAACATGACAACATAATAGAATTGTGTTTACATTTCGTGCAACTCGATTAGTGAAAAACCTACTCTTCGTCGTATTTTAGTCGCCGAAAACAACAAATCGTTACGTGAGTAAAACAATGAATGTACACCATCCGATACACACAGGACGCGATGATATTCGTCAAACAGTGCTGTACACGCGAAGAAACTCTTAATATTCGGGAAATATTCGTAAGTAACGTATTATAAATACGATAGTTTTTTCGCGTTTGCCATCGGGGATTCGGTCGTGTGTCGTCCCGTTCGCTCTCACTGTAGTACGTATTGTTTCGTCATTCGCTACCAACACACGTTTGTCCACATAAATTATAACGGTTTACGGCGGCGGGCCGACGAATTCCAACGATGAAAAACGTGTTTTGTGACGGCTCCCGTCATATGCGTATATTTTATTTTTATTTTTTTTTCGTTGCGAAATTCGTAACAGTACGAACGGCTTTTGGCTCGAACGTTTCCGTACAGTTTGTACTGTATTCTATTCTCCTGTACGCGCACGACGACCAGACTTATTCGAAACCAAATACTCCGCAACAACGGAAGTCAAAGTTTGAGGCGCCCAACTTGAAAACCTAAGCCGCTCGCGATTATCAAACCCGCGCGTTACAGAATTTCCGGAGAGGCGTGAAAATTCTTATAAAATGAAGTTTTCGTGAAATTTGTACGTCTCTGAATAAGACAACGAGAAAATAAATGATTAGATAATAATCGATTTTTTTTAAATCCAGACATTTTAGGATTATGCGTGTGCTTGCGAAAATGAAAACGAAATAATGATTGACGACACGTTATCTTGAAGAAAATTCCACGAGCTTTTCAATGGAATTTTCAAATTTACCATAAGATCAGATCAATGGTTCAGAAAATATGACCAGTTAAAGGGGGAAAACACACAAAAATTGAAATTTTTACCTTATAATTGAGAATTGAACCGTAGTCGAAAAAATATCTTTACAAAAAAGGTCTATATCAGTTGAGGTGAACAAAAATCCTCTGAAGTTTTTCGTCACGTTATCATCAGTCAAAATTATTGTCCAAACCGACGTGGGACTCATCGTTACGCATTCATATACGTTAACGAATCGAAGTCGTTTCTCCGAACACGATCAAACTGTAATTCACATAAATTTTTATCTATAATATAATATTATCCTCGAATTCATTGAAATCGTTTTGAACCGTTTTTCAAAATTATTGATGAGCTGTTCGGTGGTCCACTTATGCGTATTATAGGGTATATAAGTGGACCACTTATAACATTATAATAATCTTTGTCGCTGACTTCACCATTGCATTGCGGTTCGAAGAAAACAAAAATAATATCATTATCGAATACTACGGTTATTGTAGGTACTCCAAATTCTATTTCAATACAATACACTTATTATAATATAATTCGTAATAAAACTATTAAATCTCATTAATATTATATATTGAATTCGCCCATTGACACACAATTCGAAGTAAACACTACATATTTTTGAAACTAAACATTTTCACTCGAAACTTTGAATACTTATATATATATATAATAATCGTACTACCGATTTATTGAAATTAAATTATCTCACTCTCACATAATATAATAAACGAATATATTTTCGTTTACGTTTAAGAAAACTCGTTAGTTCAAAAAAAAGCAATTTTTCGTTAATCATATTCATTTTCATTGACAAATTGTACGTTGAAATATTGTTGATATTGAAATGAACTATACACAATCATTTCCCTTAATTTTTTCCACAAATCGTACTAAAAAAAATCCCTTAAAACCGGAATTGGACAATACGGGAATCAAAACCATTATTTAAAAATTAATAAGAATCCAACACTCTTGCGAAAAACATTTAATTTTCCTTTAAACGACGTTTTGCAAATTTTCTCTGATTATTTTTATATTTATCTCATTACATTATCCGTTTTTGACATAAAACCGTTTAAGAATGAAAAACGAAAATTTAAAACTATTACCGTCTCCACGATGGTCGATTTCCAAAGTAATTAATACATTACACACAAATGTAATACATTCGTGCACAAAAGCACATAAGGTTATTGGAATTATTCGCCGGACCTCCAGCGATTATTATTGCGCATTAATTATTCGACGTTTTAAAAATCAGTTTCAAATTCGATTTTTCAATTTGAAGTTTTGTTAATGGGATTCGCCTGGATTTGATTTATAAAAAATTTTTCATTATAAAAGGAAATTTTATAATTTAAAGATTTTAAATTACTTTTATAAAACACAATTCGCTGAAAACTACATAACTACATAACGGTTTATACCGTTTATAAACAGAATAACACATTTTGTATTTTTAACGACTTCAACTATAAATTGCGATCCAAAAAAAATAAAAATCGAAACCAGAAACGGAACTGAAAAATTTAAAGTTCTCAGGAAATAAAATTATAAAATACTTTATTCTATAAGTCTCAAATTTTAGCGCGTACAATGTTTATATTATAATATTCTATTCCGTGTTTTAAAAATTATGCCGATAATATTTGCCTAAAATATTTTTTATATTATTGAAATTATTTTATTTTTTTAATTCTTTTATTCTTAAATTTATTTGAATACAATTTTGAAGTACTTATGAATACAAAGAAACTAGTTTTAGAAATCTTCGATGATTGCCCGATAACTGAGTAATGGAAAATGATTATTTTATAATAATTTTCGAGAAAATAAAAAAATATATATATAATTTATATTAAATTATATATACGTTATTTTAAAACGTTATTTTTTTAGCGCGCATATTTTTTTACATATTTGATTCTCAAACTTATTGGCTGACTCTGTGTAATAATTGTATCACGCGAGTTTAATGTATAACGGTAAAAAAAAAAAACTTTGCAGATTTTTTTTCATTTGTTCGTTTCGCATTATTGTCCCGGTGATCGACGCATCGTAAAAAAATGTTAACGAATAAAAGCCAAATACACTATGTATAATGACATTATGTAAAACTATTATTTTTCTTTTCTCTTTTCACAATTTAAACAATAATATAATTACGATACAGTCGACAATTTACACCCATAACGAATTAGTTACGATTTATTAGAGTAGGCGCGTGTTTATTCCAATTAAATAATTCGTGGCGTACGCGGTGATGGATCGACAACGATTTAAATACGTTTAAAAATATTGTCTGGAAACACCGAAACGAAATGCGGGGATCTTTGAAATAACAGTTTTGTAAATTTTTTTTTTTTTTTTTGCGTTTTCTCTGTGTGGTGCGCGCTCACAAAAGAAAACATTAGTCAATCGAAGTATTTTTTTGACACGATCAAATTTAAAACACATTATTCTACGCACAATATAAAATTCGAGGAAAAAAAGCGATTGTGCGTATATGTGAGTATACGTGCGTGTGTTTTGTTTTTTGTTGATTGAGAGTATATAATGTACGAATATTATGCGTACGAAATTCAAATTCATTGTCTCGGGGGAGTTCCGCGTGACTACGATGGATGGTAAACTGTATAGGTAAAATATCATAAAAAAAAAACCATATTATTATATAAATAATTTACATATATATTATGAATCTGAGCAAGGTGAAAACCGCCTTAGTTACCTTGTTGGTGTACTCATGAGAATAATAGAATCTATGTGGGTACCAGTCTCTTTATTACAGAATGAAATATGATGAAAATAAGAATTAATAGTGCAGTTGACACATAGTGATCAAAACTACTTATATATAACTGTACTGCAATAACATAGCTATATCATTTCAGCGACGCGATTCAATCTGGAAAGTAAAAAAATAAATAAATAAATAAACAAATTTAGCGGGATAAAACTTTTGAAACTCTATTAACACACGAAAGAAAATTGAAGGTCTTTCCACAACGGTTATAGCCTTTATTTACTAATTTCGATATTTGATATTATTATTATTATTATTATTTATTTTTAACATATCGCCGACTCGATATTTAAACGTACACGTTTGCCAAATTACGTATTCAGTATTAATTCTTGAATGGATATCTGAGCTGCGGGTTCAATGGATTTTTCAATTTTTCGGTCGGAATATGTCATTGTCGCGTGTTCCGATTGCCTTAGGACCAATGGCAGTGACTGCCAACCGGGAAAATTATTAATGTTTTATGCGTACAACGGATTACAATTGTAACCTATTGTGACATATATTGTCAAAAAATAAATTTAAATCGCAAATAGTTTTTTTTTTTTTTTCTAAACAATCGATTGTATAGAATTAATTATTATCAGATATATACGAATAATTTTATTCGACGATCTATCTGTGATACGTATTATGACTCAAGGGCATCAATAAGTCGTGCACGACGATGTGATGAGCAGATGTACACATGGTAAAAATACGCGCGGACACGTGTTAGACGATATTATATACGAAAAGAATACTACAGTAGTTACCGTTATGGATGCAGATTACTTAAATTAAGGTTTGCAGCGCCGCCAGACCAGTGTCCGAATTCAGAAAATCATAGAAAAGGGAGTTTGCTAAGTAATGAAAATTAAAAAAAAAAAGAGCGTTGTGCAATAAAATTTACTTCGACGTCTGGCCAAAATCGTCCATTTTAATTGTATCAAATAGGTATTACATTCATAAAGCATACCACGTCTATGAAACGAAAATTGTATTACGTTTTTTTTTTTTTTTTTTTTTATATTTTAAAATAGCGTAACACAGAGAAGATAATGAATTAAAAATTATTGTGCGTGGGACCGATCGAAAACGTTTCTCGTTAATCGAATATTAAAATCCTGCGCACGCCTCGTGTATACGGCGAAGCGGTTTTTGTTTTTTTTATAAACGTATACACCAATGCTCGCCTCGGGCGCGCAAAACGCGCAAATACTGCGCAGACGTATATAATACTCAAGTGCACACAGACGTATTATATTTCGCGTATAACAAGAACGTATTAACATAAAATTACAGAACAATGGGACCGGCCCCGGTTAACGGTTAAATGTTTTTCGGCCATAATTTTGTTCGCGTTTTTTTTATTATTATTATTATTATTATTATCGTTGCGATTTGCAGGCGTACGAGAGCACGAACAAGCCGATTGCGGACGAGAACGTGTTTAAAAAATCATAAAAGCAACCACGGTAATAATATAGTAAATAATGTCTCTCGTAAAAACGGGATCGTGAACGTTACTAGCTGTATAGCGTCACCTAAGAAATACACCTAACTCCGTCCCATGCCTAATCTCACGCGTTGGTCGAATTCGTAACTATAAGTCATGAATTCCACTACCATTGGTCTAATACCACGGTAAATTTGTTTGACTTATTGGGAAACGAGCTGGTCGAACAAACTTTTGAAATTTCAATATAACCCGTAGCTTTTATAAAACATATTCCATTATGACATTTAATTGTAATTGCCGTTCGCTTCGACCCCCCGAGATTGATGCGTCCAGAGTCATTGAATTATTTATTTATTTATTTTTTTTGTTTTTTTGTATTCGATACTCCGGAAAAATATTATTACAGAGACTTGTACGCCGTGCTCTCGCCAAATCATATTGGGGGGGGGGGAATTCTTTCAACGTTTGCCTATTTACAGTAAAATTATGAATTTCGATGTTCTCCACTCGTAACTCGCGTAATTTTCGGTTTTAAGAATTAAAAATGCGTAATACAATGTCAAACGACATGAGTACGTTACATCAACTGTATTCAGAAAAATGTTGAAAATTACGTTTGTTCGACGTAATTTGTCGGCTCTTTTTGGCCTCCTGGAGTCTTGATATTTTTTTACCGAACACGTGACTCTATATCGTTATTTTATTAACGAAAACAAATTTTCGTTACAATATTATGCACTTGTGACGGGAAAAGGTGAGACCGGCATAAAGAAAGAGCAGAAGGGCGCGAGCGAAACCCAACGGGCGTTTTACAAGAAAAAACCGCGTTCGCGTCTAACGAACACGGTTAGTCTGGAGAACACCGGGACTCTTGTAAATCATGTTGCTCCTCCGTACGGGGCAAAAGCGTGACAACGACGACGCTCGTAGCGGAATGGAAAACGATTGGAGCGTTTGAAGAAGGACGCCGGTAGAAAATTCGTTGGACGGACGAGGGTCGAAAACGAAAGAGCGTGTTCGAGAGCGAACGTAGTATGGAGAACAATCGTGGAAGGGAGAGGAGAGAAAAATGGGAAGTACAACGAGAAGTAACGGACCGCGAGTTTTCCTTTAGATAATTCTGTTGCAGGGGCCAAGTGTTTCCGAAACGTATCGCCGAAAACCGCGTACGATTGGAACTCGCACACTGGCGAGTAACTGCGCGATGGCAGTCGTTTTAACCGATTTAAAGGCCGGGAAAACAGAAGAAAGAGAGCTATTGAATCCGTCCGTACGTGCGCGCCGCGCTCCGGCGGCACACCTCGACCGTGACCGCGATTTTTTCGCACGCCGCGGCTGTGGTGAACCGCGCGCCGGAGACCGCCAGCCGCCGGGCCGGCGCGAAGTAGACAGGAGGTCCGCGAAACGAACGGCTCCGTTCACCGTTATTCGCGTATTCGAACGCGCGTTCGTTCGGGCGGACGGTACGGTCTGCCGACGGACGGACGTGGTTTATTACAAAAAAAAAAGAAAAAAGAACTCTCTTGTTACGGGCCGAAGGTCGCGTGGTGGGGGGTGGGGGAGCGCTGTTAAATAACGACCGGCGAGGGATATTCGCCGCAGCACCGTCGTCCGGCGATTGATGTTTTTCGTTTCGGTATTTATTTCTTTTTTTAACGACCGAAATGAATTATTATTATTATTATACGCTCGTCTCTTTAACGGTATACCGCGGCGACGGCGGCGGCACGCGTATTATTATCGTTATTACGTTGCGAATACGTGTGCCGATGAACGCGTGTCGCCGTCTGTTTTTCGGTATTTCGCGAACGAAAAAAATATAATTTTTAATCTTTCCGTCTCTTCCGCGTTCCGTGCGATTTCGCGCGCGCGAGCCCTCCGGCGGCCGGTAAGACGCCGAAAACCGTACCGGTCCTTGTGCGTTACACCGCGTATCGGTTTTGTCAGCGGGGGAGCCGCAGTGACGCGCCCAAGATTTTAGTGCCGTGGGTCTGTCTCGCTTACGAGAGGGGCCACCGTGTAGATCCGACTATTATAGTTGCTCGCAATTCAACTTATTTTTATCGCGTTTTCATGCACAACGTGATATCCAATAAGCACGTTTTTCGATTTAACGCGAGGGCCACACGATTTCGCGCGCACGCTATATTTATACGTCAATGCTCAATCTTCGCGACTTCATACACATCCGTACTCGTAAATTTATAATCATGTCCATATAAAAACATTCTCGAGCCTGTGTACATTTTATACATTGTTGTTATTTCGTCGTTGATTTTATTGTGACATTGTACGCGTTTTTTTTTTCAAATAAAAACATGTTATTTAATTTGACACTTTGGGGGGGGGGGCCACATTTTACCGGAAAAAAAACTGCGGGTCGGCTGACCTCCCAAACCCTGCCCCCCAGGGTGGAGGGGGGATCGATCGTCCCTATCCCATCGACTTGTTCGCCGTCGTTTGATAGACATTCCCTAACTATTTATCAAGACGACATTATGGGAACAGTTCTCGTCACGTCATAACGCAATATTCATAATCCAGAACCCTATTACAAAACAATAAAAAAAAAGAATCTTTTACTCTTTTAAAAACAAATATAACGTTCCAGAGGTTATAACCTATGCGTATCCGCGCATTACCGAACTCTGTTATTAACGTATTCAATAACAGAGTTCGGTAATGCGCGGCAGTACTACAATTTATTGTCGTCGCGCCACTGCGATCCGTCCAGGAGTTAAAATCGATTCACCGGTCCGAGCAAATCGACGCGTCGAGGGAAAAATACAATTCGATGACACGATTAAAAAAAAAGCGTTTCGTTTTCTTTTTTTCTCGCGGAATTCCGCGTAGGAGTCATAAGGAAGAAGAAAAAATAAACGAATAATGCGAATAATGGAAACGTAGAATAACAACGCTCCCGGCGTCGTCGTCATCACGCGCCGTCAATCCGTTCAGTCTTTCGTCTCAAAACACTTGCCGTGTACGATCGAAGCGCCGTGTTCGTCGTACTCGTTCCGGCCGACGCAGGTCATCGGGAAGTTTTGCGACGACGCCAATATCGAACCGCCGATCCACGTGGAGAACTCGCGTTCGGGACGCGCGATTATCGCGATTTTGTCGGTGGACAGAAAGAATTTCTCCACCTCGGCTTTCAACCGCTCGGGCAGCGAACGGACTAGCGTGGTGCCGCCGGTCAAAACGATGTTCTTCAACATGTCCCAGTTTTCCGTGACGGACGGCCCGATCGCCTCGTATATCGCGCGGTGAACGCCGTACGTCCGAGACGCGGAATCGACGAGAGCCGCCGAGTCGAACAGCACTTCGGGAGGTCGGAAGCTGAAACGCGTTTTATTCCCATAACAATAATCATTACTCGGACTCGGGCGTACGACGTCGAATGTGAACTGTTTTTCGATTCGTCAAAAAAAAAAAATCCCACCACCGCTGTCAACACTTATTTTGGGACCGGCACGAGAATTATTGTTTTCACGAGCGTGTCGTGTGTCGCGGGCAATAGAATAATAATCGCGCGACAGAAATGTAAAAACACACAACAATCGTGTTCGTACGTACACGATAATATATATTTACTGTCATACAGTCGTTTCGACGTAAAACTATCGTACCCGAACGGCAATATGCCTCCTACATTTTCGTCGGACACACACACACGCCAATAATATTGACACGAAAACACAACTATGACCGCGGGATTGGATGAATTCATTTCATCTGCGCTATGATTACTAAAAATGTGTCTATTGATAACCTGTGGTATTTTCCTCATAAAACAGTGCGAATAATAATTCGCGTGTCAACAACATAATACTGTTCTACGAAAATGAATTTATGTGAAAATGAAATTTGCTTCACGTGGGCCATTTGATTCACTGGAATTTACACGCGTTCAATGACTTCTACTGAGATAAAATATACCGTTGTGGTAAATGTACTACGTAAAAAGAAAACATTAAAAATGTCGGGAAAACGGTTAATCGATTTTATAAGGCTAAAAATTATTACTAGCGTTATAAATATTTGTTTTTAAAATTTCGCCCATATTACCAATAATCGTATACGTATAAGAGAGTTCAATTCAATTTAACGGAAAAAAACATATTCTAACGATATTTTTAAAATATAGAAATCTTTATTCGTAGAATTTTAGAAAAGAAATTGGAAAAACTCTCTTGAACGATATTAAAGAGCCATTTGTTTTCTATGGCTTTTTTCAAACCGTCTTCATGTGCGTATTACGTAAATACTATTGCATTTATTACGTACAAGCAGTACCTATTTCAGATTTCAAAAACGATCAACAAATAATTATTAATCATTATAAAATACACCTATTTTGTAAAACGCCGATTGACATGTCTCGCAATCCCCCTTTCGGCGATTTACAATCATATTCCAATGCTCGTTGGAAATTCACTTACGCCTCGGTACTCACTGTCACCTCCATTCCATCCGGCAACACGTATTGTTTTTCCTTGTCTTTACTAAACGCGGCCAACTCCTTTTCAAAGTCCAAAGCACAATAGCACAACGACTCTTTGATGCGTTTCACCATGTCCCAGCTGTGGGCCGTGGTAAGCCGGTATCCACGTTCGTTCAACAATCGCTGCAAGTGCCCGGTCACGTGCCTTCCGCCGATCGGGATGAATTGTCCGTCGTTCGTAAACGGAAACCCTTCATAAACAGGCAATACTCTAGTGCACTCGTAACCGGAATCCACCACCAGTCCGGTGGTCTTGCCGACGCCGAACAATGCGAGAATCGATTTTGCCTTCAACGCCATACTGGGCACGGCGAACATTTCGAACATGAGCTGTGATTTGAACGATTGATACAGTTATTTTTTTTCCCCTCCATCGAGTCCGCCGGTTTTTTTTTTTTTTTTTCCGTAATATATATTCACGCGTATAGTATCGAAAACGCAATAGCGTATGCCCCCAACCACCGTAGCCGAAATTCAAAAAAAAACGAGTTTGTAATTCGTGTGTAATTTAATTTTCAAAACGACACTTAGAATTTCAACGAATTTCACCGCCGATTTAATTGTAAAATATCGGCCGAATCGCAAATTTTACACGGACTCTGGTGAATACTTGCATTCGGTTGACGAAATGGAGTAAAAATGCGCTTTAAGAACATCCGAACATTGACTAGTAAAAAGTTAAAATTAAGTGTCAATGTGAAATTAATTTTAGCACGATTATTTGTAATTTTTGATTGAAAAACAACCATTTACTCAATGCTTTAAATTCACGACTTTTTTTTTTTTTTTAACACGTTAAACGTCCGTGTCAACCCGTCGTTGACACGAATAAACAGGCGCCCGTGGCCCGTGTCAACCAGTGGTTGACATGCCGTATACGCATAAATCGCGCAAGAATCGTGTCGCGTTGCAATCGCCTCGCGTGCGGTGGGCCTGTGTGATACGCATTGCGACAGGCGCCCGCGTGTCGATCGACGTCGGCGTTTAACGTGTTAATTCAAGTGAACAAATTCTTTTTAAATTAATAAATTTAATTTGCAATGTCAAATACCATAATATTGTTTATATTACGTTTGATAACATAATATTAAATATATTATCGTATTCAAAACATCGGAAGATTTTATCACATTTTTCACGCTATTGTTTATTCTTACGCCAATTAATATTAATAATTGTTATATAATAATTAAATGCATTATTCATATATATTATATTCCGATTCAACAATCATTAAAAGCATCAAGTAAACTACAATCAAACTTTAATAATTCCGCTATATTTTCACTTGAATTTTTTTTTTTTTTCTTACGATTATATAACCATATTTTTACTGAAATTTCGAATTTGACGACCATAATAATAACAAATTTCGTAAAAATTATTATTGCCGCGAAGAATTTGAAGTGAAAGATGATAAATCATTAGCGATTCTTATTGTGTTCGGATACGATGAAACACTTTGCAAGTAAAATTATATGTATTATTTTTCAACAGATAAAAATAGTGAGTGTAAAGAGAAGACATGTGTTAAAGTTCGATAAATCGTTACAGTAGTAATGAGGCGGATCGAAACAATATTTTCGAGCACTAATTTAATATGTCGACGGCCGACTAAAGGACATATTCCGTCAATAATATCAATAATTATTCTACAACATTTCATTCACTGTATTATAAAGGTTCAGCGAAGTTATTCTTTCAAACGATTTACGTATTTATCCGCGTGTGCTTATCGATGTAGCGTTTAATCGCTATCATTCAGTTACCGTCTTAAATAATAATTGATCATTGTAATGTTCGATTAACATTTTCTCCTTAATTTTTGAAAGAATTATTTTATTTACTCCGAGAAATATCCAATACAAAAATTACAGGAAAAAAAAAAGATAAAATAAAAAAATCAACTCAAAACCAAAATTAAATATAGGTAGCTGTAATTAATTCACTAACCCTAATGTCTTCAGATCATAGTGGAGACGTGCATTCTATTTAACAATTTCTATTTTCTCCGAATTTTATCTTTCAGCTCGATACTAAATATACTCGTTTTAGTTCGACTGAATTGACTAAATAACTATTATTGTCATGAAAAAAAAAAAATGGTGATTAACCTCGACAAGTTTTTCACGGCATGAAGACGGATTGTCAAACGATTCTGTGTGTAAAATATTAAAATTTTCTGGTGGCACCATCAAGTCCTCGTAAAACATATGTGTCCAAATTGTTTCCATTGCGTCCCAATCAGTAATTATGGAATTTTCTATTGGACGACTTGTATTAAAAATACCACGGTTTTCTTTGGCACTCTGACCGACATACATGAATTTTCGCCCGTATCCCCTTATATTCATCTGAAAACGACAGCGATTTTGTTTTGGGTTATTTTTCTTCTTTTTCATAATTATTATTATTATTGTTATTATTATTATTATTATTATTATTATTATTATTATTATTATTATTATTATTATTATTATTATTATTATTATTATTATTATTATTATTATTATTATTATTATTATTATTATTATTATTATTTAGTTCGATAGAAAATCAATGGATTAATTTAACTGTGTAAATCGTCATATTATTCTTATTCATTATAATGACTTTATTATGACGGAGAGGAGAGCGATAAGTCGAAAAAAAGCCCCATTTTGGCAACACAATATTGTGGTCACCGAGGAAAACGAGTTACAGACGTACAAAAAATGAAAAACCGCAAAACGAACATAGTATTCATATATGTTTTGTAATAATAATAACAATAACAATAATACTCTTAAACAATTATACACATATCGCGGTTTTATTAGTATAAATTATAAATATATAATATTTGTTTTACATTTTATTTGATATTTAATAATTATATGAATATACGAATTATGATTACAACATAATTTTAAATATTTATACACTATTATCGTTTTTAACTTATAATTTAAATCAACATTTATTTATAATTAATTATTAATTTTAAATTAATATTAACGAGAAATATATTTGTTTTAAGATTGCTGTTTACTTCTCGTATTGCGTGTTTTGTGCAAATAGAGATTGAAATACAAAGGGGAATATGAGCGGTTCTTATACATAAAAGAACCTAACATTGCTCTATTACATACGAATATTACGATTATTATGAATGGGAGTACTACGTTTAACAAAAAAAAAACGTACTATCGCAACATCGATTTCCAATATTTTGAATTATTATCAATAATAAAATCATCGAAATCAAATGAATAATTTTTCTCTACATAAATGTCAATTACATACATACTCGTTTTCCGGTACACCGACAACGGTTGGAATTATCGACCGTGGTCTATCGTCCCCGGAGAACCCGACTTTCAACGAGAACGTTCCATTATCACATATTATCGTCGGATAACTTGATAAAGAATGATCTAGAAAAATTACGTTTAAATTTATATTGCCAATATTACACGTCTGTATCGGGTACTGAGTATAAGAATACGCCAAAAACAGTATTTGTACTCGATACAAACCACGCGTCCTCCATATTAATATAATAAAATTGATCTTTGTCCTCCTAGGTATCCGTGCGATCATTAGAAAACGTTTGGATCCGCGGACGCATAACTCAAAACGCGCGTATTACAAAACATTTTGATCTAAAACGGTTTTGTGTAGTAAAACATTATAAAATGAATAATGAAAAACAATATAGCGTCGATATCCCCGACTATACACGTAGTTTGGCGTTTTTAAAATTATGAGAAATCCGCGGAAAAAACAATTTCAAATCGTTATTTTATAAACGTTTAGTCACAAAATTCGAGCAAACAACTATTGAACGCTTTTAGAAATATCACCGGTTCCCGGAGACCACCATAATTGTATTAGAAGTCTTAAAATATTTTTATTTTTTTTACAACCTGCCGTAATAATTTTATGAAAAAAAAAACACTACGACGTGATTTAAAACTACTTACTCGACGGACCGGTATTCATTATTCCGGAATCGTTGGTATTGAATTCAGTAAAGTTATTGAATAAAAATCAGATTTACTTTAAAACGAAATACATTTTCGTTTTAATGATAACTATACACATGGATACTAATGCCCAAGTGATTATTTGTATATGTACGAAAAAAATCAACGTAAAACATTTAAATCAATATAGCAAAACGTTTGAGCCAATTAATACAGCATAAATATAATTTCTGCTTTCCAGTATTACAACGCGTCTTTAATTTAGTTCATTAAAACGTATTACGGTAAAGGGCAATCTCTCTGAAAGTCAGAAGACGTGTTTAAAAGGTCAAAGAAATTTTATTAGATCAAAAATAATATATTAATATACACGATATTGTTGTTGTTATTATTATTATTATTATTATTATTATTATGTATATGAGCAATTTTTCAGCAAAGTCAAAACCCAAAACGGGCTTTAGCCCGAGTACTAAATAGGTACTCGAATTAGAAGGGAAGAGCACAAACAGAATGATTATCTTGACCATATTTTTCAAAACTATTAATGTACTCTTTCTATTCCTTAATTTAAAATGAAATACATAAAACGGTACGGAACTTCCTACGTTTTTCTTTTTCATAATAATAATAATAATAATAATAATAATAATAATACATAATGTAGCATATTATTTCATATGTTCGCTAAATACCAAAAAAAAAAGTTTTGTAATCTTACCAATCAAGACTCTCTTAAAAATGTATTAGCTATACGTGATTTGTATCGTATATTATAATATGCGATAATCAATATAGCCAAAAAAGTTGACTAGAGAAAACATTTCAAGTACTTATACTTATATAAATAAAATGCTTATTTTTCGTTGTTTTCACGAGATTCAAGAAATTTTTCAATGATTAATCCATTAAAACCATTATCAATTACGATATAAAATGTAACATAAATAATTAAATGAGTATATCAAACCAGCAAGTTACTTTTAATTTTAACGTTATTTTTCCTAATAAAAAAATTGTAATTAAATTTTACGTAAAGTTAATATTATTTACGTGTGTTTTATGACCATTTTTTTTTTAAATTTCACAATGTACGCAATTCGTCTACAGAATCTATACCGTAATAGTATAGTATATTTTAACGTTGTACAAAAATCCTTAACTGCCACTTTCATGTAGAAAATTTTAAAGTTTGAATTCCCGTTTTCTTTTCGACCGTTTTCACGTATTCCTCGTCGTAATGACAATTATTTTCTGTATTTTAAACCGAACGTGTGTTTAGTACAGAATATTAATGAAATATTTGCGTGAAAAATCATCGGAAAAAAAAGCACATCAAGTTTCCTAAGTGAAATGTTGACCTCAGCTATGTGCCCGTGATCTATTATGTTCCTATAATTTCAAATAATAACAACACATACTGTGTTCCGAACATTCTTCTGCGTACAAACACTCGGTTCTGTTCGACCGATCGTGAACAATCATAACGATCAATAAGACGTTATAAAATAACTAGGTTAAAAAATCATTGTCATCCGGTCGCCTTTCGAAATATCCTTTTAAAAACGATCTCGCGCCGCCTCCGTGTCGACAAAGAGTGTTTGCACTGAATACAGTGAGGCGCGATACGACGAGACTGGATAATATGCAGAACGTCAATACTCCATCACTATGCTGTGACGAGTTACATAATATATTATAATGGTGCGTATCGTGTGAAGCAAAAAAAGAAAAGCGGTAGACACTATGACACTTACCGGTAGCACATATACTTTCACAATGTTTAAAGCTAACCGTAAGGAATATTCGTGATTATGTAGGCCAAAGTAATACGTCATATGACGTGCCATATCTGTTATCGGTAAACCATATGTTATGGCACCACATCATAACTCATAACGGTTACAGTTTTTAATTTGTGTCGTAAATCTGAAGTTTTTGATTTCCCGTCCCCCCTTTAATGGGACTGGAACGAAACGCGAGAAGACTTGACGTGACTGGACCACGTCGGTCACAAAGTCACAAAAAAAAGGGAGCGCGAAATCGAAAAAAATTTAATTTCATATATCATTATAAGAATTAATGGATTTTAGTCCTCGATTAATAGAACAAAAGCTTCATAATTAATTTAACAATTTAACGTATAGAAAAAAAACTAGTTGTGTTAACTAGATAACCAAAACCAAAAGCAGAAATAAGAAGAAACTTAATAATTACAAATTTTATCTTTAGACAATAACAAATGGAAAAGAAAATTATTTTGATTTTCAAATTATTAATTATTAAACAGAAGACGTGTGTACAGATTCAACTATATATATATATATATATCCATATGAAATGGAATCGATTTTATACTTAAAATTACATTGTTTCAAACACCGAACTAATCGTTAGATTATCAACGTTAAATATATTCTTATATAAATTTACTAAAATTTACTTATTCTCCTTAATTTTCCCCCGATATCGATCAAAAACTGAAAATATTTATATGATTTAATCGAAAAATAGTCTCCAGCAGATAATGCACCGACCAAGTGGTTGAACACAATTGTTCTATCGAAAAAAATATTTGTTATGATCCTGTAGCCCACCGCCCGGGGACAGATTGTTTCTTTTAGAGCGGCCCTGTAATAATTAATAATATATAATATGACTTACTAATGCACTTTTCATATTATAAAATATCTCGTTTCCCCGACTCAATTACATTTATAATATATTTGTAAAAAAAAAAAAAAAAAATATTAATAACCTCAACGCGTTTTATTAAGTTCAATATGAATTGAAAAAATTATGTTTTAGTTATTTATTCTCGTAATTATCTTCATACCGCGCAGAAATTATTTAAACAGTCGGTTAAATTATCTTTAATAATTCGTTTTGTTTTTCAAATAAACGGTCTATGATTATGGTGTATTATATGTATATATGAGCAACGATATTTAAAACGCTTTCCTCGGTCGCCGTTAGAACTAGTGCGATTCTTTTATAACAACATTATTTATTTATTTATTTATTTATTTATTTATTTATTTGTTAAATAACGTTGGTAAATATAAGAAATCCGAAATCCCTGCGCACCGGGGAAAAATGTCTAATGTCCGTCCCCGGGGACCTGGACGATGAGCGATTTCCGACGGACTACGTCTTGTAATATGCGCGGGACGCGCTTTCGCAACGCATTGCCGTAAACGCGTTAACGTGTCCACAATATACCGGACGTCGTAAGAGAACGAACGTAATAAACGTTACCGTAACATCAGGGCCGGATTTAGGAATGTGGGGGCCCTGGGCCCGCCTTAAAAGTATATATTATATTTCGATAACATATATTTAATATATTATTGTAAGTGAATTTAATTTAATAATATATTAACATTTACCGCAAAACAATATTTTACTAGAAATTTTGGTTTAAAAATATTTATATTAAAATAATAATAATAATAATAAAATGTGGTACAATAAAAGTAGGTTTTTTTTTTTTTTAATTTTATTCAATTTGTGATTTAAATTTATTTTGCAAATAAAATATTGTGTTTTATACTTGGATGCAAAAAAATCCCATTAAGTGGAGGCCCTCATTTTGTGGAGGCCCGGGGCCCCCCGGGCCCCCCCCCTAAATCCGGCCCTGCGTAACATTTATTATTATACAATAATGGTGGTCCAGAAAATCCGTATAGGTGTACAATTATAATTGTAATGCAGTACCGGTTAACCGTCTTAAATATTCTAAAAACAATACTCTACGATTTTCCGTACTCTTCCATGTCCAATAATAATAATAATAATAATAATAATCGAACTGGCGCGATTTTCGTTCTCGCGTCGTCTGCACCACACAATTCGCAGGGATTTCGTCATTGTACGGAATTCACGCGTATCTCATACACCGTTAATACATTTTTCGATAAAGAAAATCCTGCGCGGATGTCCCCGGACCCTCCTCCGTGCACTCGGCACTGCCGTCTCACACGCCACGTCGTCGATTTGCGCGCCCGGCCGAGGTTTCGCAATGTGTTATGTATGAACAAGCGGTGTGTGTGTGTGTGCGCTACACTCGTAGCCGGTGGAAGAGTAAAAGAGCAAAAATTAAATGATCGAAAAAAAAATCCGCCAACGTATCCTCACATATTATAACTAACAATATTATACGAATAATAATCGGGCGGTGTATATAATTATGACGTGTTTGTGTGTATGTGTATAAGCGACTACTAGCGAATATTATGTGTATGTGTGTGTGTGTGTGTTGTTGCGCCACGGCCGACCGACGACGAGGTTATCAGCCTCGTGAAATCGCACTTCGACGTGTGTGTGTGTGTGTGTGCGCGCACGCGATGTAGGACATTGACATTGCTTTCTCGCGAGCAAAAAAAAAAATAATAATAATAACAACGTAAAACGCAACGAAAATAAATAAAACAAAAAACTCTCTCCGACGCGCGCGTTCGTTTGCCCTTCACTTTTGGCACCTCGTCGGCGAGACCGCTGTGCTGGTGGCGTGTTGCGGTATGTCAAACGATGTATCGGCGGGACCCCGGCACTTCGTCGGCACAACGCTTTGAAACCGCGTCGTCCCGTAGGAGAGGAAAACGAAAATGACTCGCGATTATAAAACAATCGAACGATTCGTTAGAAGTAATCATCATATTTCCATATTGGTTTTCGTAACTAAGTTGTGTTCGAAACTCACGACGATCGGAAACGTTCGAACCGAAAGCAGCGTTCGAACGCCTCGGAAAAGCAAAAAAAAAAAAACCCGAATTTATCGAAAATACGTAAATAATCCACACAATTTGTAATAATCAGTCATTTTTGACGACAGAGTGCATTTTGAGGAAGACGGAGATTAAAGGAGACCACATCTCTTTTCTTGATCTTTATTATTATATTTTTCATTCTTTTTAGCTTTTTTCCCCACCCCCCCTCGTCATACGCATTCAAACGCAACGTTTACGTTTGTCATTCAATGGAAAAATCCGTTACAATTATTACAACGCTTTATAATTATTGTTTTTAATCGCGATACAATGAATTCAATCGCGATTTGAATTTGCCTTAGTAAATATTTGAAATATTGTACAAGATCATCAATTGGTAAGTGAAAATCTGTTGAATAAATGGTACCGCCAACCGACAGTTTCAATCGTAACGTGTAATTTGTCGGATGAATCTGGAGAGAACGAGTCGCGTATTACGGACGGTATAATAAATAATAATAATAATACGTACAGACTCGCGTAAAGCTTCACCGCAGAATAGATAAAATGGCTTCACCTCGCGCCCAACACAATCAGGCTGAAAATTGAAAAGTTTTCTTTATTTCTCATCAATGACGAATACAAATTGTAATTACTGATAAATATTATCTATGATATGTGAAGAAACGAATAATAATAATAATATAAGTTGTTCAATGAAAAATGTTAAACGGCTGATGGTAAGATGATTGAAGCGAGAAAAATATAGTTGGGTGTAGGACACATCATCCGACACACAACGATTTTATAACCGACGTATTTGAAGAAAAATTAAGTAGGAAGAAATCGAGAAAATTTATTTTGAATACGTCCAAGAATTTTTATTATTATTATTTTTTTTTTTTTTTCACTGAAGAATGTGGCGTCGAACAGAGATGAGGAGTGGCTTGAACAACAAAGCGTTGTCTTTAATAATTGACGATGATGATGATTTCACAAATACTATTACGTGTTTTTTATGACCTTCCTACGAGATGATAATAATATAAATTTAAATATGTTTATATGTGTAATGTATATATGTGTGTGTGTGTGTGTGTGTACTTTAGCTAACCACCAGTTGCGTCGGACCGTGTCAACGTCATAATGTCCCCACTCGATTTTAACCAATTACCACGATAATATAATTTGTAACGTATTATTATTATTATTATTACTACTATTATTATTGTACGTAATATTAAGGTCCGAAAATCGATGTATAGAATACTTATTATTATCGCCAGTGGTTTACTGAACGCTTCAAAAAATGACTAAATCAACTACATAATATTACATACGTACTTTACGCATAATAGTATTATATATTATATTTCCGCGATTTATAGTATTAATAATTTTTTATCGATTATTAAAAACTCTGACGAATTCGCAATAATACGGAAAAGTACGAGAACCCGTTGTTTGTGCAAATGTAAACAAATTTCGAATACATTTATGAGTTAGTAATTAATTTAGATTCGACAGTCGTAGTAATTCATACGAAAAAAAATCAATTGCTAAGAGAACGAATAAAATTTACGATTTAAACTAGTGTACACGTCAACGTTTACCGTCGGTCATCGTGAAAGTAGATTTTCAAGTCATTTTTTTTTTTTTTATTCGATAAGTGTACTGGAACAAAATAATGTTAAGTGATCAAATTTTTATCGGCTTTTTAGTTTAACAAAAAGAAAAATTCACCGTTTCCTATCCACTTAAATAACGTAAATAATAATAATAATAATATATTATATAATATTATTAATAATAATATTATATAATTAACACGTCGATCGCTCATTTTATTCGATCAAATAAATATTAATAAGATAAGGCGAAAAATCAAAATGCAGAGAAGACCGTCCGTATAAGTTTATATTTTATATTATTATACGCGCGATTCGAAAACGATCGTGCACGCGTGAATTACTTATTGAATAATATGCAAAATATGGTTCATGTCGCGCTCTCTATCAGTCAGTCAGATTGAGTATGAATGCTGTTTCAACACAATGAGAGTACTATTCTACGAATAATAAAACCTATTAAAAATTTAATATTTATTAGACGAAAACGTAAGTGTTAATCGTAAATTATGTTACACTCTATACACGTACAAACGATTACCTTCAAATCAATATAAAAATAACATTTATTATTATTTATAAATAATTAGTACACCTACATATTTTGTTGAACGAGGTAATACGTCAATGTTAATTTTGAAAATATTCAATATTTGAGTGAACTGTACAATTGAATTAAAAAAAATAATACTAAACTCCAGTTTAGTTCTTAACTGAGGAAAAAAATATAAGAAGAAGCTAGTTTATGTCAATGTAAATATGACTATCAAGGCCGGGCATTAACGAGTTAAAAAACAAAATTAAATTTATTAATATAAACGCGTTATTTATTTATTTTTTGTAATTTTAACTCGAAAAGTTACTATTTTTTTTAAAAAAACTCATCGCGTTAACCTAAAACAAAAATATTCGAGTCAAGTTAAATTTTATCCGAATAACGATGTAGATTTCTTAACGGTTTACTTTTTCTATTTCGAAGTATTCGGAATATGTTTTCCAAATACTTTAAAAATATATTTTAATGTCATTTATCGTTTATTTTTAATGTTTTAATCAAGTGTCTAGGCAGTTTTTTAATTTTTTTTTTTTTTTGTTTCTTTTCGATACTGTGTGAAAAAAATCCGCTACGAAATTATTAACGCTCACGATCCGTGATAATTTTAACAGACGAAATATTTTTTTTTTTTTTTTACAAATCTATACAGTTTCCATTGATTTGTCCGGCGATCGTAATTTCGCGAGTACCTAACACGCTGCGTTGTACATTGAGTTGTCCTCTCTCTCGAGTCGCACGCGAACGCGGCGCGACGAGTTCGAGAAATCCGATGACGAACGAATTATTAGTGCGACGTATAGTGTATTGGGGGGGGGGGTCAATGAAAGTTTATATTCCTCTTCTCAAAGATATTACATTAATATTCAATTTTCAACGATGTAGACTTCAACGACGTTAACTAGTGAACAAAAATATTATATGAGGTTGTGGTAGGTCGGATGACAATATTTGGCAACAACGAGCCATCCAAAAAAAAAAAAAAAAAAATCCAGACCAACAGATATTGAATTGTAATGTGTCTAATTTTGTCAACGAAAATTGATTTCAATAAGTTAATTTGCATTTCTCATCATATGTCGATTGATTATAATTAATTTAGGCTATACAAATTCGTTTTACACGTTTCAATGCGATTTACGTGTGATAAATGTGTAATTCCATAAACTAATTCCATAACACGCTCGAATTTTAATTTTAAATATTTCCTCGTTCAAATTTTTTGTAACCCCCCCCCTCACCCCATACGGGCAATTCCGCGTGATTACGCGAGTGTTTTTTTTATTTTTTTTCTATGTATCCATTATTTACGTACATCGATTTTAGTGTAAGAGTTGACGTACACCAAGGTTCAGCTTGGTCAAGCCTTTTACTTGTTCTCTTCAATAACGCACGAATTAACGGGCGATATGCCTACAATGCGGATGTACCGCGGTGTATGATGTTTAATTTTGTGGAGTTTGAATCGAATCAAGAATTAAAACCTGTTAACAAATTAGAAGAGTAGTATTTTTTGTGCGTATCACGTTATTTTTATTTTCACAAAATATCATAATAATCCGTACCTAAATGAGGGAACATTGCCGCCGATATTTACACAAAACGACATGCGTACACATACCACAGCGTAGGTCGCCGATAAAATATGTGATTTAAGTTGCCTATATTACGTCTATTAATGAATGGCCGGCCGGCTCCTGATATTCGTTACTTACAGCGACATCTATTTCGATCGTCCTTAATATTAACATTTTAATCCCCGAATATTATTAATAATTTATTGTAAACCCGTTATAATTATTATTATTATTATTATTTATTTCGTTCTACAATGTGTGTGTGATTTTTTTTTTTTTTTTTGGTGTGTCTGTAGCCAAAAATTTTACCAAAAGGAGTGCCTCCGATCTTTTTCTCTCCGATAGCAAATTGTATCCAGTTGGTACTTTAAAGAAATCGTTTTCAGATTTTCTCGAAAGCGCCTAAAAAAAAAGAAGCAGCGGAAATTTACGTGAAAACATAAATAGAGTAAAATAAATTAATTGGTAAAAAACGTATTAATTTCTTCGAAAACTGATATTTAATTCATAATAGATGTAACGATTAACGATTAATTATGTAATTCCAAATTTATTTTAAATTCAAACGTACGTATATTATTAGCGTGTTGAGCTATTAAATTTATAAGAGGGGGGGAGGGCAAACCAAGGATCACTCAAGAAGGAAGGAGTGCTGTAGGGCTCAAGCACCCCGAATGATTAATACGTATTGTTCGTTTCAACGTCCCTGAATTTTTGTTTCAATTCATTCGTTAAAACGATTCTGAGCGGAACTTCCGTGTAATATTTTGAGTATAAAACAAAAACTAACCATTTTGTGAATTAAATATCTCAAAACCCATAATTGCCATAAATAGTCCAAAATTAAAAGAAAGTTTTTCAAAAATTTGTTTTTCCCTGATATATTTGAATGAACATTTCAAGTCTCTACACACACACACGTTGGTTTCAAAATCACGAAGATATAACGATAATCGATTTTTGACGAAATCACGTTTTTACGTAATTTTTCAGTAGTTTTCGAGTCTTATTTTTGGGCAGAATATCGTGAGAGAATGACCTCTCTCAACTAAACGCAATTTTCTACCGGAAACAAACTGTGACGTAAAATAAAAACACCGATACGAATTCCGCTTAGAATCTAATAAATGTTACAAAATTTCGATTATATTATTCTTATTATTTATTTTTGGTTTTTTTTTTCCTGTAAGTTGGTGTGGAAAACACTGACAGCATAAAAATCCACACAGAAGAAGGAAAAACGTTAAAAATACCTGGCATAAATACAAAAAAGAAAATGAAAAGTACTTTACCCTCCTCCGTGCGATTACGTACAAGACATATGAGTATGTTTATTTGATTTATAGATCAATGGCTAACATGAAATAAAATTAATTAATTGCATACTCCTCCATGAGATTACATATAAGAAGAAAATAAAAATAATGGATTGTACTCGGGGCCGGCGTGAGGTGAAGACGGCCCAGGCGATCTCCCAACGCGCCAATCGCCGAAAGGCGCCAAAACGTCGGTATAAATTTTGAAAAATCGATCTTAATTCATTTTAAGTAGTATATTTTTCGTCGGTCATTAAACGTTTCGCTCGAAGAAAATCTAGAAAAATGTAAAAGTGTTATTTAATCGAAAATTTTATAGGGCACTTTAAACTGCTGTTTTAAATAGCGTGCGAGAAAATTAATAAAAT
Source organism: Chaetogeoica ovagalla (assembly GCA_032441825.1). Classification (NCBI taxonomy): domain Eukaryota; kingdom Metazoa; phylum Arthropoda; class Insecta; order Hemiptera; family Aphididae; genus Chaetogeoica; species Chaetogeoica ovagalla. The sequence continues at coordinate 4,550,215 of CM063744.1, forward strand.
AATTTTTTTGTCGATTTTTTGACTTTCGTCGCGAATCAATGACCAATGTTTTAATTATTTTTACAGAAACGTTGAATATTTTTCATTATTAAAACGTTTCACTTGTAAAGTAACAAAATATGTGTCGCGCGCGCGCGCGCAACACACGCGCATAATTCACACCCATCCAGATTGTAAATCGGGTATGTTTATTTGTTTTTTTTTTCTCCCTCGGCCGGTATTTAATTTAGTATTCGATTTATTGTATTTCATTTGTACTTTGTGTTATTCGTTATTGTTAAAATTGTTTTTCTGTCACAAGACTTCTGTTGTCTCGTCTTACTGTTTTTCCAATCTGTACGATTTCTTTTTGGTTGGAGTTTTACGCCCGGCAGCTTTCTCCGCAATAAAATTAATTCTTTTTAACCGTAAGGAACCCGGCGTTCATCATTTTTCACCTCACAAAATCCCAGGTCTCCTTCACCAGTATGGTGTTCTCCGGATCCAGGTTGGCGACCCAGCCAAAGCGTTTCGACCAGTAACGATAGCGTCACACACTTAATGTGTATAATGTTTTAACATTAAAAATACGAATATAAAAAAAAAAAAGGCGTCCGAATAACGGTTGGCGCTATTACAATTCACGCCGGCCCCGATTGTACTGGCCATATATTTATGCGCGTATATAAGGCAAAACGTAGTGCTCCGTCATTTATGATTTGGCACACGGGAAATGTATAAGGGAAAAAATATTAAAAAGGAAGAAAATATATATATATATTGAAAAAACAAACAACCGTTCACCGTTCGACGGTCGGGAAGGAAAAGACAAGAATACGTACACGTTTCGCTTTAAACACCCGTCTATATTATAGCAAAAAATAAACACACTGGTCACTTTACTATGTTATTTCTATTATATTGAAGAGATAAAACGATAAAAATTTTGTAACGTAAAATTTATAAAAATACACGGCAAACACCTACACGGAGAAACAAGTATCGATCGTTCCCACTCCCCCTATCCCGAAATACGAATATAGACGAATTAATATAATTTTATAACTAAAATGACCTATTATTTATTGTATATTATATAAAATAGAAAATATGCGTACACATATTTTTGCCGTTTAAAGTTTTTCGAAAAAGTGTATTGTTTTTTTTATATGGAATATGACGATTGAAAGTAAACATTTTCAGCTAACTATGTTCGATAAAACGAATTTATATATTATTAATAGTAAATAATATTACACCGAAATTCCGCTCAGAGTAGCGTTTTATCGAATGCAATGATTCAACGCATTGCTTTCAAATAACAAAACTCTAAAATCTTTGTCCGAGTATAATTCGCACTTGAGCGACATCCACAACACTCCGCGGTTTTTAACATTTACTGTTCTATTTCTATTAACTCTTATTGCGTTACTCGTCCTTTACACTCGAATGAATTGTCTTCAGTAAGTTGTATTTATTTTTTTCGATTTACGCAACGATTCAAAATTCACGTTGCCCAACATGAATATCAAGTCCCGTACTGTATTTTCATTAACGAAAAAAGTCTTTCTACCGGAGCAGAAAATTCCTGGCATATAGAAAAGACACGCACTACACTAGTGTGCAAAATTAATTGTAGATTTGAAGCTGAAATATTCTTTTCTTTAAAACGACAGAATAACTTGTTTTTCGCTATATGGTTTCTTCCTCCTTTTGTATTAAGTTACGTTTAATGATCGCGTCGACTTCTAAAAATCTCAATCGAACACAATCGCGAATTATTTTTGTGAAAACCACCTAAATAATTACACGCGCGTATATAACGCGCGACCTTTAATCGTCTGTGACTTCTAAACCAAGTGGGAGCAGCGGCACCAGATTTACGCAGATTCGTAATCGGAATAAAAAAATAATATTAATAATAAAATTTCGAATAAAAAATTGTCCGATAAAGTATTGGGATATATATTTTATATCCAATATTATTATAGTTTTATTCGAATGGAAAATGTACTTTAATCAGGACTATATACTATATAACATTATTATCTGTAATTGAATGCGATGGCAAACACACGCCTCGATTGCGTAATATTAAACCGTGTCACGGTGGCTCTTCATATATACCCCCTCCTCACCATTGTTGTATATTACGTTAATAATAATAATAATAATTATATATCATTATGAATTGAAATATTAAGTAATATTCATTTTTCTGTTATAATGAATTATGTAAATAATATTTATTAGTAAAATACATTGTATTAATATATATAATATGTTTTTTCTTCATATTTCTTGTGTATATTATTCATCAGTTGTATGTATTCAACTTATTAACCATAATAATAGATTACCAGGGAGTTTCGCCAGCATCTAATTAACGATTTAAATTTTTGTTAATACCATATTTAACAATATTATTTAGTGAAAATTGGGTTTCACTCGTACTAGCCCTATAACACGTTGTTGAAATGATCGTTTAGTTAATTAACCGAAATCGGTATGATAAAATGTTAATCGGCACTTTAAAATGTCATATAAATCCACTCCAAGTAGTTACCAAGTACTGCGCGACTGCACTATAAGCAATCGAATGGGGTGAGAAATTTTGTGTACTGAAATCGAATAAAATTGAAAAATCGTTTTAGGGGTCGACAATAATAAAGAGAAACGATTGGAAAACCTCTTACACAATATCATTGGAAAATGATATAAAAATTGATTATAATAATGTAATTAACAAAATAATTAGTAAAACGAGTCATTATCATATTTATATTTAATGGCTTAAATTGAAAACGCGCACTAATATTTGAATTCTGTATAATATTATTTATGAGTTAAAACATTTTGAAAATGTATTTTTACTGGACGTTAAGACATTTAATGGCAACATGACATTGGTTATATAACGTCTTATATTCGTGAAAAGCTAATGTGATTATTTTTTTTCTTTACAACTGTTTAAAACTATTGTAATTGCAGTGGTGTATTAACGGGAGAAAGGTGTGTTCCGTTCTCAACTCCCTTTCTAGAACCGAAAGAAATGCAAATGCACGACTTATCAAACTTACTAATGCCCTAAAATATGAATATATAAAAAAAATTAGTTTCACTTTTGAAAAGTTTAACCCCTCTCCTCCAAATCAAAAATAAAATAAAATTTAAAATATTCCACCGGTAGTATGGGGTGTTTTTTAACAAACAATATTTTTTTTTATCAACTTTATAAGTTAAAAGTCGACTTTGTAAATATAATAAATGACTTGACTTGATTAAAAGTAAAAATTGTCTGAGTATCAAAAAAAAAAACATAAATAAATATATGAGAAATTAGCGTCGATATACCTACAGAAGAGCCAAAAAACTTAATTCTGATTTCAAGATTAAACGCTTTAAATTCACTTGTTAGTGCTAATAAATTTTCATGGACCAAGAAACCGGCCGTGCGCGGAGAGCTTTGTCCTTGTCCACGCTCTCTTTTCTTTTTCTTTTGCACCACTTACCTTACGTAAGGTATACGTTTATATGGCGACCATTGAATTGGCTCACAATTTCGGATGAATATAAATTCGACCATTAAATCGGCTCCCGGAATAAATATAGACGTATGATCGAATTGACTTGCAAAACCCATAAAATAATATTATTTTAACAGCGGGTCGTTAAAGTACTGTGACGACGAGTCGTCGTTTTGTTTTCGGTCCATAATGTGTGCATTCCGCCGCGTTCGTGTCAATAAATCTCTCATTTTTGATATCGGAATATAATAAATAATAATTGATCAATAACGTTTTCTTTTAGTTGTAAGTTACCGTGTTACGGCGCGGCATTCATAGCTGGTCCTTGGAATGCATTTAATCGACTTGAACAACGATGATGCTAAAAAACGAACGACGATGTTAAAAATATAATGTATCATTTAAGTAAAAAATAATTGGAATATAGGTAGTTAGGTGGTGACACGCCGGAACGTAACAAAAAACATGTGGAAATAAGTACGGAGCCCATGGCTACGAACAAATGCCCATGCGGCGATATAAAATGCAACATTTTGATGACCAATACATTTTTGAAAACGATCTGTAGAGAGCCAATTCAAAAGTATTTTTTAACGGAAAAATAGCGACTACCATGATTTTGGAGCCGATTCAATTGTTTTGTATAATTATTATAAAAACAAAAAAAAAAAAAACGAAATCGTGAATAATGTTGATTGAAAATCAACGACAAAGCGATCAAAATGAACGCTGAAACAATATTATCAGCTATATAATAATAGGTGTATAATATATCATTTATATATAATTATAAAATATAGCACGCGCGTATACATCATTGTTATAATAATATTACGTACAAAACGTATAAATTTTTTTTATACTCGGACGTATTTACCATTATTTATTTATTATTTAGTCGATGATTATTATTTCGTATTCGCGTTAGCTTGGAAAACGTTAAAAACTAAATGATAACAATAACAATAATAATAATAAATGGCAATACACAATATTAAGATAAACTGCGGTTCAAACGAGGGCAATCGTCTACATTTTATTACACACGTCTATATATTCTATATTTAAGTTGTTTTTCATCTACGCAACTAAAACGCACACTCGCGTATTATGAATAATTATTATTATGTTTAAAGTACAATATGCTCAAATAAATAATAAATAATAATAAATAAATTAATTAATTAATAAATAATAAATAAATAAACAATAAACTATCTCGCGACTTGTGTTACGTTTTTAACGTGTACTATGTTGTATACATTGCGCTATAATAAAATTACACCTACCTGATATTATATGCGAAATCATTGGGAGCTTTACTTTAGTTTTTCGAATAAAACACGGTTTGACTCGGATACTTTTGTAAAAAGCAAAGCGGTTTTTTTTTTAACAAAAAAACAACTCTTCGAGTTAAAAGTCAATTTTTCGGGAAAAACACAGCGCGTCGTCAAAACTTAATCGTCAAAATCAACTCGACTTTTTAACTCTTAACTCGTTAATACCCGGCATTGATTTTTTTTTAAAACACTTATTTCCAAAAAATACTCGATGGAGTTTTATAAATATTTTTTCGTTAAGTATTCCGGAATACTTTATGGATCAGTAGCTGCAACGCTCGATCGTAATTCAAACGATACCTGTAAATAAAAATAATGATTTCCTCGTCAAATGTTAAAAATTAATTATTTAAAAAAAAAAAAAAAAAACGAGTAACAATAATAATTAGTAGCTGCGGTGGGGGCGAGTGAGAAAAACAAAATTTTCAATCAAAAATCCTCGTTGTATTTGACGTTTGAACCCCCAGCCCAACACAAATAATCAAACAAATATATTTGATTACGTCACACCGTGTATCGTATGTAACATTGCGTTATGTTTTCTAACCGCGATCGGTGTTGTTAATTCATTATTTGTTCGGTGTGTTAATTTATAAACGCATAATTGTCAGGATTGAAGGAGAAAAAAAGAAAATTAACAAACCCTCCACCCCCCCCCCGCCTCCCGAAATACGTCATATATTCGATTAAATACTAACATAATAATTACTATGTATTTGATATTCTCAGGCACTGAGAAGTTATTTTCGCGGGAATGTATTCGTGTAAATACTTTCTAAAAAGCATTTCCACTCGAACGCGCGTAAAACGTAATATCCGATGGAAACAAGTCACCGGCGCGGCACCGCATTACGGCGTAATCCGCCGCTGCCGCCGCCGCCGGAGGACGGGTTGGGGGGAGGAAAGGGGAAATCGTAAAAAACAAAACGTCCGTAAACGTTACGTAATTTCATAGGAATATTTCGTACGGAGAACAGTTTTTCTTCCAAGGACGAGCGGCGCGACGACAACTGCGTAGGACCCCGGACGACGGTGCGGAGGCGGCGGGACGCGTTTACACCGGCTGCGGCGACAGCGTCCGCCGCGGGGGAGAACAGCAAAGGTCAGCCAACGCGCCTCGTTTACAATATTATTTTTCGTAGCAGCAGCAGCAGCAGCAGCAGAAGCAGTAGCAGCTGTTGCCAGATCGTCGGACGCCGCCGTCACCGTTCGGCCGCCGACGCGCTGCGAACGCTGCCGGCCGGCCGTACGTCGCGCGCGCACCGGTACGTTGTACGGCGTCGGCCGACGTTATCACTTTGTTTCTCGTTCCATTGTCGTCCGGCCGCGTTCCGTCACAACTGTCCCCCTACCGCGTCTCGCTCGTGCCCGCTAGTGTTTCTTTGTTCGTTCGTCGTCTCGTCCGTGCTCTTCTCCTCCGCCCGTCCCGTCGTCATCATAAACCGTGTGTACCTGTCCGCGTTTTTCGCTCTCTCTCTCTCTGTCTCGTTATCCGTTCGTTTTGTCGAGACATTTTCGTGCCGCGTGGTGAGCGATAACAATCGTCGCGTTTTCTCGAAGCGATTTTTGATTCTCTTGCGTGTACGTAGAAAATGTCGGACCAGTTGTCGTTGGTGGACGTGAAGCGTCCGATTGTCGGAGAAGAGCGTGGCGAACGGCAGGCGACACCGTCGTACGACGGCGAACGACGTGCGCCAGCGGACGGTGGACAACAGCAACAGGTGGACAACGGCGATGGAGAGAAGAAAGACGACTCGAATGTCGGCGAGGAAATGTCCGACTGTGAAGAGGAAGAAGGGGAAGAGGAGGAATGCGATGGCGAAGAGGAAGAGTCCAGCGTTAATGACGAAGAATCGTCGGACGTCGGAGAGGAAGAATCGACCGACGCGCAGAACGCCGCACAAGCCGCCGCCACCGTTGCAAACGGAATGGCCAACGGACACTACGACTACGTTTATCTGAGACTCATATCCGACATTCATCCGGAGGAGTGTTTTCTCGTGAAGATTACCGAGCCGATGCGCAACATGAAACAGTTGCACAACAGTCAGCTGAACGAGACGCAGAAACAAAACCTCAAGCAATATTTTGTTTACAACGGCAATCTGATCAAGGACGAAGACACACCGTTGTCACTGGGCGTGAAGGAAACCGATGACATTCACGTTTTCCATACAAACGGAGAAGCTTTACGGTAAACGCTTTAACCAACGATCCTATACGTAACATTTTTTTTCATTCTTTATCCACTTATTCTCTGTTTTATTTTCATTTTAGCGTCGAATCAATAGAGACTGGAGAAGTGCGCAGACTACAATTGTAATACATGAAAAATCAATCAAAAAATAATCAATATTATATACCATGATTAATTGTAAGTGTTTTTTTAATTGATAGGTCAATAGCGAAAAAAAATATAATATGTTATTAGGCGTAATGGTAATTGTTCTTAGTAACCTTGCCATAGTGAATTATTCGATATATATTTATTTGTCTTCGATACGCATGTTTTTTTTTTCTACTAATGCAAGACATTGCAAATTAATGTACCCTGAAATATATTTACTTGTGATTTTTTTTCTTTCTCCGTGTACAGTCGATTATGTTACTTATATTTTTCTGAACATCTGTTCCATACCCCTTCAAAAACAATATTATTCTTAATATAACTTACAATTTATGTATTTGTTAACAATAATATACAATTTATTTAATATACAATTTATTTAATAAACAATTAATTATATTGATATATATATATATGATAATTTGCGGTTTTATTTAAATGTGAAAAAAAAAACAAACATTACCTATCACGTATAATTTTCAATAAGTTATGAAAGTGAGCGTTTACGAAGGAAACTGCTGACGGATATTAATATGTCAGAATCGCATACAATGTTTCTTTTTGACTTTTTTTTCCCTTCGAAATTACACACATTTTAGGTGATGAGTATTGTATGTGTACACAGTAGCGGACATCAATACCGCTATTGGTCCGCTATTTTAATTTGTTGGTGAGTGCATTGTTTTTAGTTGAAATATATCATCGTATACTGTATTTAAAAAAGAAAGTAAGTATTTTTAGATTTGCACTGATTCTATTTATTTATTTATTGTTTTTAATTTGTGGTATTACAACACAGTTGTCGCTAGGGGATAATGATTTAAACGCAGGAATGATTTTTAATTTGAATTTAAACTATCGTATGTTACAATTTCTATATTGTTTGCGCATTCCGATTGTATAATAGCGTTAGTCGGTACTTGTTAATAACTTAAGACTTGGGTGAGATCAGTAATTACATACACAAGCATTGTAATGAGGTATGCGACGTATGTCTGAACAGAGGATTTTCTACATTATTTTTATTAAGAATTATTTTCTATAACTATACATCTACTTAAATGTAGAACTATAAGAGTAAATTATTATATACGTCATTAATAAATAAAGTTTTAACTAACATCATCTTATTGCAAATGTAACGCTGTAATGTAAGTTTAATAAACTATTTTTTTTCCAAATCTATTAGTTTTCAATATATCTTAGAATTTAATGATTACAATGGATCCTGATGTTTTGTACTTTTATCGAATAAGGGATTCTGTGGTCGTGTGCATAATATTATATCAAATTTAAAACGTTTGAGACCGATTTAAATAATTATAGTAGATTGTATGGAACTTAATACAAGACAGATCTTGAATTTTCACACGTTAACATCGAATAAAGTTGAATATTATAAGCGTAATAGGTGAATAAAATTAAAACCGATACAACGCTGAAATCAATTAAATTTAACGTAAATTTGGTATTTTTTAATAATGTAAAAATTTTGTTTATTATTGATTTGTTGTTAATTATTTGAATTTTTTTAAAATTAAAATGATGATAATAATTGTCAAAAATTAGAGGTTTTTTTTTTTTATAAAATGTAGTGTATGATGTAAAACATAAGCTAAATGTTGAGTAACCAACATAATTGTTATACAAATAACTTTAAACTAAATTATTTTTACGTTGCGAATAAAACAAAAATATACGTAAGTCGGTATAATTTTTTTAGATTATAATAAATATATAAAAGCACGGTAGTCGGTAAGATATTTTTATTTTTTTTTTCTAATACGAATGCAATTAAATATTTTTTAATTCATACAAAACGTCAATTTTCATAACATAAGAGAAAAAAAAATATGTTGGTGTCTACTTGGAATCACATCTGCGCAGTTTCTTTTTCACGGTTTATGACCCCTCAAGAGTTATTCACTCGTTATCAATAACATTACCTGTGAATTATATGATTTACAGTAAATAGGTCATTTAGTTAATACACTAAACTAATACACGAACGGACCGTGTAAATATATAACAATATTATATTAAATGACTTTTAGCCTCTGAGTAAAATGTGACGAACGAATCGGTTTTATGATGATGACGTAGGTTTTGTATATTTTCTCAGAAACGTTGTCACGAAAAGCGTTTCGAACGAGCGCCAATGCGAGGGCATAGTATAGGCCCGCTTCAAAGGGCGAAATTAAAATTATATTTTAAGAGACATAATAAATAAAATTAACGTTATTAAGGCGCTTATTAGGAAAAAAAAGAAGAAAAAAATTGAAAAATACTTGTCAAATAAATGTCGTGATAATAAAAAAATGATAAAGAATTTCATTCATAAAATAAACCAAATGACAATGATTTATAGGTATTTTCTACATAGAGAATATAATCGGAAATCGGGTTAACCATTACCCTCCAAGACCAATGAAAAGAAAAGCTTAAAAATTATATAGTTGTAAGAATGATGTGTTTTTAACGTCTGTACAAATTGTACGAATGTATAAATTCTACCGGAAGAAGTGCTCAGATCTGTACGTGTAACACTATTTTCTGGTAGCTAATTGATTTTTTCCATTAGGTTTTTTTTTTTGTGAACGTCAGAAGAAACTATCAAAAAATTACGTTAAAAACGCAGCGTTTCGTCAAAATCGATTATCGTTTATTTTTTCTTCGTAATTTTAAAACTAATTGTCGTAGAAATCTGAAATTTTCACCAAACGTTGTGTAATCGCGTAGACTGCATTAACCAGACAAATTTTTTTTCAAAAAAAAATCTTGAAAATCGTTAAGTTTTTTTTCTCTATGACTATATTAAATTTTTCGACAAATATAATATATGTCATTCGATTTGTTTTAATAATACGATTGAATTCGAAATATTATGGAGACGAAGTTTCAATGTTTTATATAAACCTCCCTCCAGAGAGTACGCCGATTTGGTAAAACTACGGTACTCGTTAGTTTTCTCCAATCCAAATATATCAGAAATATCAATTTTAACTCAAATACAATATTCCTACACAACCGTTATTCCGATTTCAACGCTATTCCTGAACAAATTTTTTTTTTTTATCAAAATCTACTAAAATGATTCGTATGAAAATACACGTTTGTGTTACGAGCCATGGAAGTGTGGAACTCAATTATTTTATTTGCGCTTTATAATTTTGGTAACATTTCACAAACGAAATTGCGGAGGAGGGGGAGGATGTCTAATCGTTTTGGCCCGGATAGCAGTAGCGTATTTAGGATTTTCTTGAGGGGAATATGGAAATAGAATTTTGGTTAAGCCAATGTTTTCATTAAAAAAAAAAAATGTCGTATGGTACTTTATCGATATTATATCACATACCACCAGTGGCGTAATTAGCCCTAGGTCATATTGGGCGAGGAATCAATATTTTTTCGTAAAAAGTCATATATGTAGAAATTTTTTCTGAAGTAAATTTTTGTTCATTTTAAATAAGGCGACATTAATAGATACAAAAGAAAAAAAATTATTGTTCGCGTTTCAGATCTATCAATTTTTTTTTCTTTTTACTTCAGAACCATTTCGTTGAGTATTATCATATCGTCGAAATAAATATAATATTTATTTTTATTAAAATAATCGAAATGTTTATTATTTGTTTAATATAATAATTATTGAATGGTATTAAAATACACGTTTGATTCGTGCGTAAAACGTTGTATAATTACAGCAATACAATGCGATTTTTATTTTTTGTTTTATGCCTCCCACAGCAATGGCCGATGTGAGAGAGTAGTTTTGGAGTATAAACAGATGTGTCGCGCGGCGGGCACGACAATACGTGTATTACGCCTGCAGCAATGACCGCGATTTAAAATCCCACAAGTAATCGCGTGACTACGTAATATTATTATGTAAAAAAAAAAAGAAGAAGAAAATTCGCGTTGACTTACATTTGTTATTGCAGTGTTAATCAATAATTTAGTCATAATACTGACTTTTCGTATTATTCACGAGAATATAAATATTAACGGAGAAAGACATACTGCATGACTTTACGTTTTGATTTGTAACCATATCGAGTGAAAATTAAACGCATTTTGTTTTTTTTTTTTTTTTTCTAATCATTTTTATATAAAATCTCTAATCTAATGTAAAATGTCTATTAATTGAATTTAATAAAAAAAATACAAGCGTTCAAATTATGATTGAAAATTACTCGAGTAGTCGCGTGACCTATACAAAAAGTATTCATTTTGATCTCTACTGTTGTGTTTCACTCGATGTGATACATGATATTATATACATGTACGAATTACGGATTAAAATCAAACATTGAAAATATTTTTGCTCGTGACTTTTTAGTTATTTAATCACATAACACGCTTGCAAGTCGTACCGCGATTTCTATAAAAAGATCCAGTGCCCGTCGTCTCCCTTTAAAATAAATTACTGGACTGTCATTCAACTTTTTGTAATTTGGCACACAAGGAATATATTGTATAGAAAAATGTTCACCGTTCGGCGGCCAGAAAGGAAAAGACCGAGCCATGATTTTTTTTTATATATATATATATATATATATATATATAAACAGACGTAAATTAAACAAAATATTTGTCTCGACAATCACATACGAGAAAAATAAAATTAATTTAATAATAGAAAACAGCGGAAAAAGAAATTACAACAGAAAACCATAGGAAAGAAAATAATTTAAAACGGAATGAATAAGGAAAACGTTGCCGGTTTTGATGGATATGGGGGAAGAGTAAAAAAAGTAATGTTATTGGAAACGAATGGACTCGCTAGAACTAGCCGCTGCTCAAGGGAAAGGACTTCGCGTAATTTTATCGCGAAAATATATCGATGCGCGCGTGGGAGATGAGTGGTAGCGGTGTTTACTGTTCGCTCGCGTTTCTGTTAGCCAGCAGCTTTTATAGGATTTCTCCCGATAAATGCGCCACGCAATTTTTGTACACGACGAAGAATCCTTTATTAAATTGACCCTCTTGACGATATTTTTAAATTGTCAATTATATTTCTGTAAACACCCGTCTATAGAGAGAGAAAAACCATAGAATATATTATATATATATATATATAATTTGTAATGTTTTTTTTTAAATAAATAGATAAACAAATATGTACAAAGAGACAAGTTGATGGAGGCTGGGCAATCGCTCCTATCACCCACCTCAAATATCAAATATACTTGAATATTTGAATAATGCCGTGTACCAAATACCAAAGACTATTATTGTTGATCAAATAATATTGGTGTTGTTTTATGTATCTACTGTTTCTTCGTATTATTATTTTTTTTTACGAAATAATTACTTTTTACATTTAAGTAACGAGTTAAAATTGTTATCTAGGCGCTATTTAAAATATGATTTGACGGCATGCAATAAACTTTTAAGTACAATATTACTAATAACTCGATTTGTTTGAGTTTATCTATTTTTTTTTTTCATTAACACGCCAACTTTTTGTTATTTAACGCTTAATGTAATGAAAACATTAAATTTCCATTCTTATTTTATACGAATGCCAAACACGCGACGTGCCAAAACGTCCAAAACGGTTAATGACAACGCCGTATTGATCAATGTAATTATAAAAACATTAAAACGTTTATACATTTGCACAATAACCTAGAAAAAGAGACTAATGCGAGTTTAAATATTTTTTTTTCAGTATTAAATTCGTTTCACTGTAAGTCGTCGAAATTTCCACTCGCTCTTGTATATAAAATGATACAAAAAAAAAAAAAAATACACTGTCTCCTCGACCTCCTTACCCCCCTGAGCTTTACTTACTGTACGAATTGCGACATTTACATTAATAATTTTGGAAAATATAAAATAACTATAAACGTTATATATGTTAAAGTACATATCCATGTTACACTTTAAAATAACGTTATTTTCTAGTAAATAATAACAATTACATAACAAACCAATAATTATTGTGATTTATAACTTTTGGGTTTTGATTATCGTTAATCTCTACGCATGATGGAAAAAGTTATTATCCTAATGGTGTAAGATTGTATTTTATATAACTAGTCTTTCACGGTATGCGTCGGCATCATCGTTATATCGTAATATTTGGTGTTTATTACCTTTAAATCGTATTATTAATACAATTGAATATGGACGAACTTGAAATGGAAAACAAATTTAACAATATTATATCTGATATTATTAATAAAAAATCGTAGCGACAATAACTCATTTCTAGTTATCTGTTTTTTATCTAGTTTATTCGTTCTATTTTTTAGTCTTTTTATCGAGAAGCAATCAGTTGTTATATGTCTTATGGGCACACAAAACAGATGGCACTGTAAGATTAAACGTAAGACACTAAGACGAATAAATGCACCTGTCGATTAGTTGGGGAAATTATGCAATTCAAAATGCCACAGTTCTTTGTCGTGTGAAAATAAATAATATAATATAATACAAACATTTAAATGCAATTAACATCATTAAAATAATATTGTTTGTAATTAACGTAAATCCTTAGTAAATAACATAATAAACCTGATAAATTATTCATTATAATCCATTAAGCTTAATTACTGAATAATAACGTTAATTTAAATTTAACGTATTTTACTGTAACATATATATATATGTATGTATCGTTGTGTCACGCGAGCTAATTTCAAACGTAAAATACGATGTGAACTGTCACGTTACGCTGTTATTTATCAATTTTCAAAACCTCTTCGAATTCTATTCGCTTTGAATATTTCACAAAATGTTTTTCGTAATATTCAACAATTTCATTCATCTTCTTCCTCGGATTACATTCCAAGAGTTTTCGTCACCATCACGAATGACTTTAGTGTTTTCGGTCTTAAGAGCGTAACCAGGATTTTTTTTTTTTTTTAGACGGGAGGAGGAGGTGACCCGTGGCACAAGAAGTGTTTTTCACACGGATGGGCACGAAATGTAGGGCGTGAAATTATGGGTCTCTTTCTGAAACCGATCGTTCTCCTCTCCCATTAACTGCACGCGTATGAAGGACTCAATCTCCCCGCCCTTATTTGTTTTATTATTTCATAGTATATTAAATATTTTAATTTTTTTTTTTGCTATTAATAAATAATTTTATTGCGGAAATTGACGGAAAACAGTACGAAGGGCTCTGTTACCGAGTGAATTGTACAACAAGGGTTAGAAGAGAAATCGGTTATATACGTATATATACACGACAGGGATAGAACGGTGCGGGCATTTCACAAATATTTTCGGCCTGTTGTGATCGATCCGAAACGGTAAAAAGAAAAGAACCGTTAGAACAGATGAACGCGTTTGGTAGGATGATGGTGAGGAGGGTTGAGGATGCGGAGGACACTATACAAATATTTCGTGCCTCGGTGATTGACACGGGCGGCGGGGTGGGTAGAATAATACAATTTACGAATGGCACACAGGTGGTTGCTATCGGGTTCTCGCATGGCGGTGGTGTGTTGCGAACTATCTGTATTATTGTATATTGTATTTATAATATTTTGTGGTGTGTGTGTATCGCAGGGGCGTATACAAGGGGGGGGGCGATAGGGGCGATCGCCGCTCCCTAGATACTTGTGTATGTACCTATATCTACTGACAACTAAAATTAATCGAACTAAAACTAAAGTGTAATAAAACATTTTTTTATTTAAAACTTATTATTTTCATATCATTTTTCGCTAATTCTAAGTTGGCAACAGTTCGACGGGCCGTTTTTCTATTCACCCCCCCCCCTAGGGGATGAAGTAAATACGCCCCTGGTGTATCGTCAGTTAATGAACGTGCTATTATTTTCGGTGTTTGTACAATACATCAGGGTATTTTTTAAAGCTGGTTTCCTGTGTCCAATTGGACACCCATTCGGCGTAGATGGACACCCGCCCAGTAATGAAATATTCGACTCACTGAGTGTCCTCATGATTTCTAAAACATATTGATTTATAGGTGTATTACACTGACAAATATTGATTTATAGGTATTACACTAACAAATATTGATTTATCCGGTAATTTATGATTCCGAGTATTGTCTTTTAAGAACATTATCAGTTTTAATATCATTGAACATAAAAGTGATAATAAATTATTATTACCTAACCGCGGCCCAAACGCTTTTTGCAAGCGACTCTGTAGATTGATGAATTTTGGCACCTCTCCCGCTTCACCAAATCATCATGGCTAAAACTGAAATGACACGCCTGGACACGCAGCAGTGTGAATATTCACTAAAAAACGACTTGCAACACACATACACGTATACACATAATATGAGCATGTACATAATATTACGTAATTACGTTACAACATATAATCGTGGTATTATAATATCCAACACGCGTAATGAATACTAAATATGACATTATTTTCGGAAATTTCATCATTTATAACATACAACATGTATTATATACTGCGTGTGATTATTTTTTATACAATGTGACAATTCTTTTTTTCTTTCCCTTTTTTTTTTTGTACATAAATATATACAGAGAAGTAATTTGTATATACATGTAATATCGATTCCTGGCTGGGTCTCCGTCTGAAACGTTCCACTACCCGGTCGGAACGCTCGCGGTGGCGAATAGCATTTTTTATAAAGGTCGTCGCTAACCAGTGGTGAGGTCATTGGAACGGACACACACACACACCGGATTTCTAATTTCGCTTATTTATTATAATATTGACACGCGTATGAAAAGATTATTATATAAATAAATAGAAAATATATTACATACATGTATAAATTAATAATGTTTATTAATATCGGAGAAAAATTCTCGCGTGTAGAGAAATAAAATTAAAAAAAAAAAATTTAATAAAAATAAATACATAATATACATATACAATGTACCCATCGTTGTATACGCTTAGTATTTATATTAAAATTAAAACCTTTTTACGTTATTACAAGAAAACTTATAATATTTTATACAACAGACAACAGACATTAATTTTTTTCGTTTACATCGTTTTAAATAAAGTGGAATAAATTCAAACTCTGATTTCTATATAATATTTCTTATTCATTTTTTGTACTTTTAATATATTTTAGTTGTATTTTTATAAATTAATTTTCTTGTGAACTCAGTCAATCAGTTTCTAATCACTGTGCACAAGGCACGTTTTACCACCACTCTCTGTGAAAACTACAAAAATAATAATAATAAATTTAAAAATCTATTTGGATTTCAAATACAAATGTTTTTGAAAATATTTGAATACTTACATACAAATACCTTTATTCGAATACTTTACAATAAAACTTTTTATTATACAAATATATAATAAAAATTTGATTTTTTTTTACAATTTCATCGTTTGTTTTACGTTTTAGTTACATACGAGAATTCATATTATACATAATTATAATTGGAACTGAATTAAATTTTTTTTTTAAGTATTATACCTATATGGTATATCACAGTAAATCTATTGAATTCGTAATACGATTCTAAACAGTAAAATAAAATAAAAATTATTATTAATTTGAACGTTTGTAGGTTTAAATAAAATTTTATTGTCATAAAATAAAATTGAATATTTTGTCTTATTTATGTAGGGGAGAAGGCAGGTGGTAATATGGACCGGTTTTTTGTTTTAGACAAAAAACTCGATTTACAATGTAAATATTAATTATCATTAGTCAGTACAATTAACAAATATGTTTCATGAAATAAGAGTAATTATGGAAAAAAAATTGAACTGTTCTATGATGCATTATAATTTTAGAACACACTGCATAATATGGGTTTTAGAAAGTGGCGTGGTAATATGAAACAAGTGTAAGAATAAATCAAAAATATTATATTTTGGGTACAATTAATTTTATTATTACAGTTTTATATTCTCAAACATAAAAAAAACAAATTACACTCGTAGATAGGAAAAAAGATTAATAGGTACAAATGTCTATAAAGTTCTTTATGAGCAGAAGTCACGAATGAAAATATCATTGTCACGCCCACTGCGCGCAACATATGAGCTCGCTTCTGGCTCATCCCACATTGAACAGGGGCGTATACAAGGGGGGGCGATGGGGCGATCGCCCCCCCTAAATACTTGTGTATGTACCTATATCTACTGACAACTAAAATTAATCGAACTAAAACTAAAATGTCATAAAACATTTTTTTAATTAAAACTTATTATTTTTATATAATTTTTCGATAATTCTAAGTTGGCAACAGATTCGACGGGCCGTTTTTCTATTCGCCCCCTCCCCTAAGGGATGAAGTAAATACGCCCCTGCATTGAAACCAATGTTCTCTAGATTTTGATTTCTTGAACGTCTCGTCGCACAAAATAGACAGTGTGCATACCATCTTCCGCTGAAACTTCCTGTCCAATTGGTTCTGATATGTATTATAATGGAATGGTCCGTTTCATATTACCACCCGACACCATTTTTTCTATTCTATGCCAATAATCACAATTCATAAAACACGGTTTTAAATAAATATCCCCGAATATTTCGAAGTTTAATAATATTACTATCTGATGCACTAATAATATTATATTTCATTTACTAATATAGATATAAAAAAAATCTTACCTTACGAAAAGTTTTTAAATGATTTGAAAACACAATGTTTTTATTTATGACCGCATGCAACGACGCCTGTCGTCTCTGGACGTAATCAAAACGTAAAACGATCATTAAAAAATTACGCCCAGGTATCGTGACAAGTAGCTGCGTGTCATTGACAAATACGACCGTTCTGTTTCATATTAGAACCCCGTTTCATAATACCACCTTCTCGCCTTAATTAAAACGTTTATACGTTTAAATAAAATATTATTATCATAAAATTAAATTGAATATTTTGTCTTATTTTTACGTAAAGAACATCACACACACACACACACACATATATATATATATATATAAGAGTATATGACTTAAAAATAAAATATTACGTTATTAATGTTAATGTATCTACACATTAAAACATTTAATTTCTGAGATACGTATATTACATGGACATTGGAATCGTTTGCATACATATATTTCTTTTTTTTTATTATTCTAATTACTAAATAAATTATTAAAGTGATTCAACTTCCCCTAGAAAAATGTCCTCGACTTTTTTTTTCGTACAAATTCTTTTTTCGGAAAAATCTACGTAGAGCCGTAGATTTCATTTCACGTTGGTTCGTGTTTTAAAATTTTTTTTTTTTAATGAAACAAGGGTACACTCGGACTTATTAGTTAATATATCTGGGAACTCGTAAACATAAATATTCATTACGGTTACTCTGTACCACTCAGGTTATTAAAAAAATTAATTGGCATTTTTAAACATGATATGCACGGTAAAAAAAAAGGAAGAAGTATCTTACAAAAAAAATATAAACAAGTTTCGTAGAAAAAAATTTAATTTTTCACTTTTACCGTTATACGTAGAATAATAATTGTGTTTTATAATAAATAAATGGGTTTATAGTTCTTACGTTTGATTAATTGAATCATACTATACATTATAGTAAGTAAGAAAATAATTTCATTATATTAATGTTAATTCATTAATCTTAAAAAGATTGGAACTTTACAAGATGACGTACTATGCCGAAGAACGAAGTCACATCATTAGTGATAACAAAGTTACATCGATATAATATGTAATACTTCCGTAACAGAATTTATATAAATATATACTTAATTATATCCTATTAACAATAGGTTGATTATTATTATTATTTAACAATAATCTGACCCCGTCGCCGATAGCAACGCTCGTAAATTTAAATACGATTACTGTAAGAGTGATATTAAGTTTTTCTAAAATTTTTAACAATTTCGTGTAGCCCAAGTATTTAAAAAAAAAAAATTATCGAGTATTTTTAATTCTGTATGAAATGATAAACTCTTCGTATCCCACAGCATGCACTATAATCGGAGTCACCAAGGAACATTTGAAATTCGTCGAAAACCCTGTTAAATACCGTAAAGAATTACTTCGGGATGAATACGAGGCCAAGCAAAAGCGGTTGGTTGAAAAATTGATGTTAAAAAAAAAACGCGTAGCCATATTGGAAAAATTGCGATCGATAGAAAAAGCGAAATTCGCCGCTAAAAATCGCGAGAAACGCGTACAGGTTCAATTGCGATTGGATAGGAACAAAACCATCGAATTTTACAGAAAAATAAATGTAGAAACTAAATTGAAACGCAGAGACGAAAAAGTAGCGGCAAACTTCGTAAATTTGAAACAGAATAAAGCAGAGAAAATACGGAAATGCCAATTATCGCGGCATTGGAATCGATTAAACAATCAAAAATTTGAGGTAGAGAGACATAATAAGACATTGGATAATAAATCCTTGAGGGCGTACAAAGTCGAGGACGAAATAATGAAGGAAAAACACCGCGTAAACTATAATAAAAGGATCGAAAAAACGCTCGAACAAAACGCTTTGGATTACAACACTCCCGTGAGTGTCATTATTATTGCGTTATATACAAGGCTCGAGTTTTATAACACAAAATAATAAGGAAACGTGCATTATAATGTGCTTAAAATAATTTTAAAATATCCCTTATAATTATAGCTTCTAACCGTCCAGGTTTCATCTGCGCATTTCATATTTTTTTGGTATCTGTCCATTATATACACCTATTGTCATATATACATATTGTATATGTCAATATACCTATGACTAAACTGAAATTCCCTTCAAGTAGTCCCCCGGCGGCGGTTTGTATTTGCGCGAAAGCAACCCAAGCATCGACGCTATTATTATTATTATTATTATTATGATAACCGATTAACTATTCGTATAAGAACTATATATTTATTACGGGATTTTAACTCCTGTCAAAAACGTATGTCATTATTGTCATCAATGAAACTAATTAATGAAACTAATCCACACGTAGAATATTACAATAGCCAACAAGCAACATGTGGACCGAGAGAAGGAATTTACGCACGTATTAGTGGACCGCATAGAAAAGTTCAAGACGAACTTAAACACCTCCGAATTGAGTACAGTTTTTTTTGAAAAAACTCAACCGGTCTGGGATAGAATGACGCAATGTCTGGTAAAAAAATACAGTCCGTCGGTTTCGGAATCCATGTCGAAAACAATGTACGTGGACGAAAGTCCTAAAAGCCCCGTGAAAGTTACATCTACAAAAGAAGAATCTTCGTTACAAAACATTTTGTTTAAAGGTATATTAAAATGTATATATATATATATATATAATATATATAAAATTCTCTATTTGACAATAGAAAAATTAACGCATTTATTCCGCCAATTGATAAAATTATTAATAATGATAATTTTAATTTTTGCTACCGACAAACAGACATGTTAAAAGACATAAATTACAAGTGGTCGGACAGTTCGATCATCGGAATGGTGAAAAACGCTAAATTGTTATTGGGTACGGACGCGACCGCGGCCGACGTACTACACCTGACTAGGTGCATGATGGAAGACGAGGCGGACAATTATATCAACGTCGATTTTATAGTGCGCAGTTTGATCCAGAGAAGCGTTTTCGAATTTTCGAAAATACATATCGCCAGTGAGTAAAATAATCCCCATTATTCTACATTGAATATCGGCGGTACTGCCCTACCGAGAATACACACGAACATTACATTAAATTTCAATCCTAACGATTACTAACACTCTCGTGACGATATATTTTAATATATCTCGTTAATGTATCGTGTACGTGCTTTGATTATCCGCGAGATTTTTAAAGTTCGGATTTATACGTGCATCGATAACAATAATATTTGGACATGGTTATGCTACTGCATTCAGTACCTACTTGTGTACATTTCCATAATATTATAATTTTTTAATTTTTTTAATACGATAATTGATAAACGAAAATCGTCAACACGGTTTTATCTAGTGGGAAATATTTCGCGTATCGTTGAGAACTGTGAAATTCGAATGCCAACCCTTATTACAAGTTTCTGACTACGTGCCACAAAATAAATGGTTTTGTCACGAAAATATTTTCGTGTCCCTCTCTCTCTCTCTTCAATAATATTTTTAATTACGCTATCGATACTGTGTACGTATATGAAGAAATCATAACGTATGAAATTAACACGTCCATTTTCCTAATGAACTGTGAAAAAAAAAATTTTTTTATTGCTATTTATGCCATATTGATTCAGTGATTAGTTTCAGAAATACTCTTAGAAGGAGTTACGTTCATAGTAGATTCGGTATAAATACTGTTTAATATTGTTAAAATAAAAACTTTCTTTAAATTGTATTATTTTATTGTATATACAATACATTGAGAATACGAAACATTTCAAATCCAATTTCAAGGCCTTTGAAACTTCAACAGGCTCCATTACAGTTCTATTTAAAATCAAATGCGAGACCAAAAAAAAATTTTAACACATTATTTTTGTTTTTCTTAAAATTATTGTTCCGTTACCGACGTTTAGCTTTCGGTCATTGTTTTTCCCGGCCCGTATTTACGAGAACGACGGGACGGCGCGTTACAGGACGAATATTCGGCCATTCGCGAAAATCCGTCGACAGATCAATAATGCATATAAAATATAATCGAAAAATCATTATTAATTCATGAACGAAATGGTTATTGCAAAAATACGACGTAGTTCTCGAAAGAATTTTTCGAAAGTTTCAAAAACGATATATAATGTTTATGGAAAAATGTTGCATTTTTAGCAGAAATTTAGTGTTTTTTCTCTTTTCGAATCTTTCGAAAACGATTGGCGTAAAAACGATTACGACCAAGAATATTTGTGTTTTTCGACCACGATTTTTGCGTTATTTCAGTAATTACGTCCAGTAATCCCATTACGATTTTCAACGGTATAAAAGTATCGGCCGCGTTTCGTAAATAAATACGGAACCGGCGTGACACGTACCGCGAGTTTTTGCGCCTTTTAAATTGTCTCGCGTGATTTTACGAACGCCCAAAACTAATTATCTATCCAATACACCTAGTAAACGTCAATTTAGTGAAAAATTGTACAGACGATTTTAAAACCACAGGAAATCGTGCGATTAGAAACGAAGTTAAAATTTATTAGCGGCAAGTTTTTAATGAAAATTATTTGAAATTACACCACGATTCGCGTTGTTGTCTAATATTGTACACAAATCGAGTCGAGAAATAATTCTTTGTTTATAAATATCATGTCGCATACAACCGACGACGAGAGAATCTTTTAGAATCGTTTCTCGCGCGAATAAGGCATTACATTTTGCAAAGAACGGAAAGAAACGAAATTTTATTTGAACATTTCCATTCGTTGTAATCGGGAAAAGGGAATTTTTCAATTATCTCTGCGGTGCGCATTATATCAAATAGCGCCACGCAGTCATAATAATCACGTATTATACGAAACATGTTCCACTTTTCAAATCAATAATAAATGCGTACGTTGCAACTAACGTCATTGTATTTAATATATCCTTTCTATAAATCATTTAAATATATTAAATTTACAATATGCCAACAATATAAATATGCGTCAAAGAAAATTCAAAAACGAATAAATATTTGAAACAAAAAAAAATTGTTTAAAATTATACGATATTGAATTACATTTTGAATTGTTTTCGTATCGTTTTATTAATTTATTAAGTTTAATAAAAAATCAAATCTTTGGTTTTGTATATTTTACTTGTAATAAAGAAGGCCGTGGTGGAAAAGATGTTTATATTATAATCCAGAGAAAAAATTAAAAAAAGTATTTGTCTTCAAAAAAATTATTTTCAAAAAAATTTCGTGTCAGTAAATTAAAAATTTAATGTATTCAAAAACGTATGTTAAATTAATGCATTTATAAAAATATAAATTCACGATATATTATCATTTTTATTTGAAAAATGATGCGATATGATTATAATGCATACAATGATTTACTTCATAGTTTAAAGTTTCGACACGAAAATAATATATTGATTCCTATAATTCATTAGTAAATATTAAATTAGTTTTATTTTTACTTGTCAAAATAAAAATCCAAGTAAAATAAATTATATTGAAACAAAAGAAATAAATAGTATATTTTTTGCATTAATTCATGATATCACATTCATTATATATCATTTTCAATGTAATTATTTAAACATCAGTAATTGATTGCCACGAAATTTTATGAAGTGTTTTTGTTTTGATTATATGATCTTTGATCACAATAGGTCATCGACCAGAGGACAACTTCGTTTCTAGAGAGAGCCGACAGCACAATCGCGACTTTCGTGTCGACGATTAAAAGTGACAAATTCACCAAAGCCCGATATTCTTCTTCCAACATCACAATGATGATGGCGTATAGAATCGGTAGGAAATTAACAAAACTTATGTTCAACTTATTCCGGATGGAAAAGCGGAGAGTGTACCACGATGTAAAGGCAATGAATCTGTACCGAGATATGGTGATCAATAGGACGCCTTCAGTCATGTACAAGAATAATGTAAAGAAACCAAAAAAAGTCGAGATCGACATCAGATACTTTCTGTGTTTGTTGGAAAATTTGAATCCGAGAAATCGCCGAAACAAAATACTCTGAGCTTTTTATTTTGTAATATGATCGTGTTACAACGGCATTTTTACCGTAAATAGGTGCTATATATTTTTTTTCTTTTTTTTATAATTTCGATGAAAGCTTTAAAAACAAATTCATTATTAATAAATAATAATACATTTCTACCAATATGTTTTTAAATAATCTGCGGTTATTCAATAAGACGTATATGCAGTATATTATACTAGTTATCCAATACAACACGATGATTCAAATAATAATAACGGAACGATATATAAAATATAATTTATTTTAATAAAATATAATTATAGACGGGAAACTGCGGTTTGGGTCAAATAGGTCATGGCCGGGCTACAAATCAGCATAATTATTATTGAGAAATCACCGTGGGGAATTAAAAAAAAAGGGGATTAACCCTTTCCGACCTAGAGATGACGCTATGTGGCATCATGATAATCAATATTTTCTTTTTTTATGGCAGTAAAACGCTAATGATGTCCAAATCACTGGTTTGCGCGGTATTATCAATTGTCATTTGCATTTTGATGAACGTGAAACTTTGTTGGTAACTAAGGGAAATGAGGAGAAGATGAACGCCTTTGAAAGAAGACTACTACACCGAATTTATGGCCCTTTAATTGACTACGGAGAGTACAGAGAGCGAACCAATCAGGAAATTTATCAAATATTTCATAAACCCATTATTAGTGAAAAGTTAAAGATTACAATGGACTGGTCACATTTAGAGGTCTGAAATTATAGGAAATAAAATTTTCATTGGGAGGCTGAACGGAAAAAGGCCCAAGGATCGATGGGCACAAAAATGGGAAGACAGATCTCACTGAAACATCACAAGGAACAAGAATCGAAGACAGCGAAGATAGAGATAAATGGAGAGGAGTGGTTGACACAGCAAAGGTTCTATGTGGAGTATAAAACCTGGGAAAAAAATTTGCTTTTTGATACCATTATTATCGTTTTTTTGTAAATAATAAAATACATTTTCAATATCGGTGGTTCCTTTTACATTTCTTTTATGTATATTTTAGGTAAGTAATATAAATAGTTGTTTTGTATACAAATACTATATTTACAATAGAATATGTTGTTTATTATAAAATGACATAGTTAATTTCATTGTGCGAGTATTAATTTTTAATATTATGGTGATGACAACAAATGATTCCATATGACATCGTTGGGTATCATAATATCTATAATTATTAACACATAATATATATAATTAATAAAGACAAATTATTATTATTTCGTTTAGTGAATATTTCTACGATAGCGTTAAATATAATTATCAAATTGAACAAATTCTTCAAGGAGATATGTCAGGTATTGAAGAATTTTGTGAAATAGATGAAGAAATAGAAGCTGATTTTGTTGACATATAAATTATGGAATTGTATAATTTCATCAAACACAATAATATCCAGCTTGATAATTTGGTATAAAGTATCATAATTTGTATATTATATTTGCTTGTAAATTAACACTTTTCATTGATTTGTTTAGGAAAATAGGCATTATTATAATTTAAATTTTATTGAAAATAATGTCCCTTAATAAAATATGTGATATGGAGACAAAGTTATTCTCCACAGATTAATGTATTTTAGTTTTATATGTAATATTTATATTAATGTTCCATTTGAAAACTATGTGATATGGAGAAAAAGTTATTTTCCAAAGATTATTTTAAAATTTTATATTGATAAAGTTATAAATTAAAAAAAAAATAATTTTGAGTGTATAAAATTTATCTTTATATTTCCATCATTGCCCATATGGCATCATAAACGGAAAAACAGGTTTTTCATGAAAAGTGAAGTTCAAGTGATGTATACATTTATACTTTATTACAACCGTTCTATTTTGAAGGCAAGTTATAAATTAATACTTATTTGTAATTATAACTATTTTTAATCATCAGTAAATTACATTCAGAAATGAATTTACCGTTAAATATAAGTTTTATAAATAATACAGTTTACTTAAATGTAATTGAATGTAAAATACCATTTTGGTATATAATCATTATCACGAACGAGATAATTATAGTTACTTAGGATAATTTTTGAAGAATACATAATGTCTTAATTTAAAACTGTGTTGTAATTTAAAAAATCTTAATCTTAATTTAAAATTCAGTTTCACTATTATTAGTTTTAGAGATTTTCAATTTTTGTAATCTCTGAATAGCTTCTTCGACACTGAATTCACCATGAACATTATTATCTCTTGTACGGACATTCACTGTGTTTGCGTTCTTTTCTTTTTCTCCAACAACTGAAACGGTAATATTTATTAATACAATTTTCGTCATTAAATTTGAATTGCCAGTGGTCTATAATAGGTAAGTGTATTCAATATTTTATGTTCAATTAAATAAAAATTAAAAGAAAAAAAATTTCACAAAATTGTTTTTCATATATTTTCTTTACTACTCCGCATATAATTTAATGTTTCCCCAGAAAAATAAAGCTATCAAATAATAACTTTGTTTGAAGTTGAAACGAATGTATTTATTCACATATAAAATTTTTTTTAACATTTCAACAGTCGACATAAAAACGTTTATAAAATATAAAGTGTGTTTTTATAAAATCATATTTTGTTTTAGGCATTACAATACGAGTAGAAACTTGGACTTGAGAATAAACAGTCATTTTGAATACACCTTCCGATACACCACTGTTAATCTGTTAAACTACCTATAAAATACTTACCAAAAATGAAATTGTACTGAGCCAATTGGGCATTGCGAATCTTTTTATTTAAAGTATCACCGTGGTCAACATCTACATCACACATAAATCCAGCTTCAAACACTACTTTTTTAACCTAAAAATATTTTTAAATCGTATTTATAAATATAAAAAAATGTATTGGCTAGAAATTAAATTAAAACTTGCTTTTTCTGCGTATTCATCAAACTGAGGACCAACGGGTATTAAAATTGCTTGTCTAGGAGATAACCAAAATGGCCATTTTCCAGCAAACGATTCAGTTAAAATTGCAATCATTCTTTCTACTGAACCAAATATAGCGCGATGTATGATCACTGGACGTTTCTTTTCTCCTGATTCACTGAATCATTAAAACAAATATATATGTATAATACATTAGAAAATATTAATAAATTTGTAATAAAACATTTTAATTCAGACAAAATATTTAAAAAAAAAAAACAACCAATACCTCACAAAAGATAAATTAAATCTTATCGGCAACTGGAAATCAAGTTGTATTGTAGCACACTGGTGTTGGCGTTTTAAAGCGTCAGAAATTGTTATATCGATTTTTGGTCCATAAAAAGCACCATCTCCTGGGTTTAATGTCCACGGTTCGCCAAATGAATTAAGACTGTCAGCTAATTGCTAATAAAAAAAAATCACAAAACACGTTTCATTATAAAATTATCGAAAACATCATAGAAATTTTAATATAATATTGTAAGTTACAATACAAAATATTAAATTATTTAATATAATCAAAATATACCTTTTCAGCACTTTCCCACATATCTAATTCTCCTAAATACTTTTCAGGTCTAGTAGATAAACGCAAATGGAATGAAAATCCGAATACTGTATATACATAACGCAAAAAATCTAATGCATTTATCATTTCTTCACCAATCTAAATATAAGTAGAATAAATCAGTAAAATTAAATATTTCATTTTTTCTCGCTCTTATATAATAACCTGTTCTGTAGTACAAAAAATGTGGGCATCATCTTGTTGGAAACGTCGAACACGTGTTAATCCTGTTAGCGCTCCTGATAGCTCATTACGGTGAAGCACACCAAAATCAGCCATTCTAAGTGGCAATTCTCTCCATGATCTAACACGATGGTCAAACATTAAACTGAAAAATTATATATATTTTTTAAATATGTTAGATAATATATTCATATAATATATACACACATTATACACATCATATATGATAAATCTAATAAAAAAAACATTTAATTTATTAACTGAATATTATATAATACATTATACGTACCAGTGTCCAGGACAGTTCATTGGTTTCAAAGCATATGTTTCTTTTTCTACATCGAATGAAAACATGTTTTCCTAGGGAAAAAAATTACAATTAATATCTACAAAATAGTGAGTATGCTTAAGTTTATTACATTAGATGAAAATAAGAATAATAAAGTTTTTTTGGAAAAGAAAAAATATCCCTATAAATTTTTTTTAAATCAATTTTTACCAACAAAAATTTGTATTTATAAAACATGTTTAAAAGAAATGCATATGATATCAAAATTACACAGAGATTTTATCTGAATTATAAATTGTAAATATAAGAAAATGTTGGATTAAAACAAATACCCAGAAGTATGACATTTCTTCTATGCGTATTTATTATTCTAGAATAACAGATAAATAAAGTATAATAGAAATATAAATAAAATAGATATTGAATGTGTGTATTCGTATATGTAATTGATTTTAATACAGATGTTAAGAAAGTTTATTGATAAGTTATAGATAGTATTTCAGTTTTCTTTTTTATCATTTACATTTAAGACAACAGCAATTATAAAGCAGAGATAAAACTTTATCTAGTGTTCATATATTTATATGAACACTATTTTTATAAAAATATTTATAGCAGTCCTTAGTATGGTAGTACAGTTTTTGTAATAGTGTTGAGGATGACCGTGTTATATGCTACTGTGAAGTCTGCAAAAATTCCACTCGTTGTGTTTAGGTGTATAAACTTGTACATTTATTTTTTTTAAATGTTGAAACCCATAAAAAATACAACCAACAATGAAATATATTTATAAACTTTTGTTTTTTAGTAAAGAATATAAAAATATATCAATAAACTATAAATACGGACAATGGTTTTAATGTGTATTAAAAATAATGACTAAAACAAGAAATATTACTGTAAAATCTATAATTATTTAAATATATTGTAAAAATATAAAAATAATATGAAAAAGAAGCCTACTGCATAATGTGCCCAATGACCAGATGTTTGCCATAATTTAACATTATAAATATTTGGCGACACCACTTCAGTGAATCCACGTTTCCTGTATTCGCTCTTGATGAACTCAATTAAAGTGTTGTAAATGTATGCACCTTTTGGTTGAAAGAAACACGATCCAGGACTTAATTCGTGAAAGAAAAACAATTCTTGTTCCTAATGTAGAATAATAAACATATTTAGATTATTTTATCGTCCTTATAATAATAGACTTCAATAATGGTACAAACTCTTCCAATTTTACGATGATCCCTTTTCGCCGCTTCCTCTTGAAACTTTTCCCATTCTTTCATTAGCTTGTTGTCCGTAAACGAAATACCATAGACTCGTTGCAATGATTCAGCTTTTGAATCTCCTTCCCAGTATGTCGAAGAATTCTATAACAATAGTAATAATAAAATATATATATATATTTTATCATTATAATATAAAGAGTTGATTTAATGAAATAATTTACTTTGATAACTTTAAAAGCCTTGACTTTGCCTGTGTGACGAATATGTGGTCCCCTACACAAATCAATTAGCGGTCCACATCGATAAACAGTAGTTGTTGGTGTTTTAACTTTTTCATTGAGGATTCTCACTTTAAATTCATTATACTAAAGAATAATAATAATAAAAAAATATATATATTTAAAAAATATAAAAGCTGTAGTGTGTTTTGAAATATTGATTCTATATGATTTAGGAGGTTAGGTTCAACTTATATATATATATTTGTACATCTATACGGATTCTTACTAAACAACTTAAGTGATAATCACAAGGAATAAGTTGATCATTACCTTAAACATTTCCAGTAAATCTTCTTTGCTCATTTCAAGCCTTTCGAATGGCTGTTTCTCTTTAATAATATTCTTTACAAGTGCTTCCATAACAGGAAAATCGAAGTTCGACACCTAATAAATACAAGGAAGTACATTAACAACCATGTTTATAGACGCATGTATATTTTTGTTAATTTTAAATACCCCTTTATTCTCAATGAACATATCATAGTAAAAGCCTCCATCAATTGGTGGTCCATAACACAAACAACCACCGTAAATCCTTTCCATTGCTTCACCTAACATATGAGCAGATGAATGCCAAAACACTTGTTGGGCCTCTTCATTATCAATTTTAAGTAATTGCAATAATGAATCTTTTTCAAATGGTCGATCCAAGTCCCAGAGTTCTCCGTTTACTTTTGCAATTATTGTGTTATCAGCAAGTCCTTGACTATAGAAATATTTTTAATTCGGTTAATTTTTATAGATATATTAGTACAAATAATTAATAATCAACCAGACCTGATGCCTTTTGCTACATCATATGGTGTAGACTGCCAAGCTTTAGCACTAGTTGTTTTTCCATCAGGGAAGGTGATTGTTATGGGTTCCAGTACCTTATTAGCAAGTTCTCCGTTATACTTTTCTTTGAGTTTATCCCAAAATTTCAAACGATCCTAATATAAAATAATAAAATATACAAATTCTACTTTTGAACACCATAATATAAGAGCATTTTAAAATTATTTTCATTTAAAATGTTTTGTAAAGCTAATTTTCTTTCAATATATAAAATAATGAGACAATATTGGTAACTAAAACAAATAATTAACTGTAAAAATAGAAAATAATTTATTAATTAAATTTAGCAAGAACATTATTCAATTATTCCAATAGATTATAGCTCTATAAAACTATTTCAGATGATCTCACTTCGATGTAAGCTGGCCAAGGTTTCAATTCAGAAACTTGAGACTTGCCTTCTTTTTCCTTTAACGCCATTTTCCTTTTACTTGGCTTCTGAAAATAAATCATATAATATTCTTAGTAGTGCACATAAATTAAATTTTTTTTCTTTTTTTTTTAATATAAAAAAAATACTGATCTGGATTGTTCCAATATTTAAATTTTTTTTTAAACAATATGTGTTTTTTCTTATACTATACACTTAAACTAAGTAACATAACATTAATTAATGGTCTTACCAGATTATTTAAAGTTATATTACTTTAGTTTAAAAATATATATAAATTTTAATGTGATTTACTTTTTTTCTTCAATTATTATATTATACAATTGTTAAGAATTTTATTAAAGTACATAATATAATTTAGTATTTCTTTTTGTGACATATAAATACATTTTCAATCATTTGAATTATAAACTCTGTTTAAATTTTCTAAAATAAAATAATAATTCAAATAATAAGATATTTATGTATTGGCTCAAGTCATGGTAATTATTATTACTAAAAAAAAAAAATGTGTTTAACATTTCTTACTTGATATTTAGGTAATCTTAATTCACGCACTGAATGTGTTCCAGAAAATATTTTTTGATGAAAGTCAAATAATGATTTCAACCGCATTAATTTACTGTAAAATAAAACAAACAATACTTTTCTTTTAATATGTACATATCTGTTGTCGATAGAATCTCAACAATAAAAATTAAAAATAGTTAAATAAAGGAAGTATTATAAGCCGATGTTAATGATTAAAGTCAAATTTAAAAATTAGCACTTGATAATTATTCAAAATTGTTAAAGTAATTGATATTTAAGAAATATAATTAAAAACGATACACAGGCATATATTATTATCGAATACAATTATTGGAAAAAAAAAACCTCAAACGACCGATTAAACACTTTATAACGGGTATTAGAACTCACTGACTCCAGTAATTTCAGAGATCAAAAAATTGTTCAATAATTATATTGTTCTATATTTTAAACAAATAATAAATCAATTTAATGCTAAAACATTTTAAAATTATAAAATATTTTTTTTTTTTTTTTGTTAGCTTTGCTATTTTCAATATAAAATAAATAAATAAATCCATTAGTACACTTAGTACACCTAACTAAAATATGCAGAATTAACCAAATACTTTTACAAGAATTTAATATGCATTCACGGACAAAAATTAAAGTCATTTTAGTACTCGCTCATTTGTTATTTTAACGTTAAATGAAAATGAACAGTCTTAAATCGAGTCTAGGTGTGACCACAATAGTACAATATTTTTATATCATTATTATTATTATTATTATTATTATTTCTATAAAATTTTTATGGAATACTGAGTATTTAATAAGTTATATTGTATATATAGAATTACGTATAATATATAAAAGGATAGAAATTATTGTATTGTTACAACAACCAATACTTCTTAATACTAAATATTAAACGTTGAGGAAACTTAATCAAGATGATCATGCGCAAGACGAATTGATTATAAAATTTTTTGTCGATTGATAAAATACATAGAATTTTTTTAAAGTACGATTATTTCATATAAATATAATTTTAATTTTAAAATAACTTGTTAAATTATAAAAGAAATAATAATTTTGTTAAAATAAACTGAGAGTAGATACGCAATTATATATATATATATAAAATATACTATCAATTTCATGAACCCTGTATAATGTTTTACGAAATAAGCACACCACAACCTAACGGTGAAAAACATGTTGGAGAAATTGAAGCCAAAATCAATATTTTACGAGTATTTTATTTGGTATTTGAACAGAAAAAATAAATCTTTTTTCATACTTTTTGGAATTAAAAAGTAACGCATAAACGTAAAAAAACAAACTATTCTGCAGCGTCGTGGTATTTACACCGTCTTGACACGTGTACTGAAACTTGATGACTTTAATACTAAATATAGGTTCACTCAAAACGCGTTCAAGCTATCCCGCTCGATTACGTATACCGTCTAAATTAATAATTAGAGAATACCCAGAACGGCCTATAAGCCGAATGGACGTATTAACGACCGAGCTCAGATTTTTTTGAAGTGCGATGTAAACGTCACTGACACGGCGCGTCCGAAAGTTAAGCTAAACAGATAACTTTTGAAATCAATTAAGCGTTTCTGTACATGGTTTACGTGCAAACTTCATTCGTATAGTACACTCCGTCTCCTACCTACCTACCAACGTCGTTTACATTTATCACCTTAAGCGTTTAAGAAACATACGAGTCGTATTACGAACTGATCGAACGCAAGTAGTAGGAATAATTGTCGATTTTAACTCTCGTTTTAAACGTTAAAAAAACACGACTACGTTCACTATCGTTGACCGAACACGAGAGCGTTGTAAAACGTAACAAAATCAAATGCGATTGATTTGATGACAATTAACGGCGTGATATTATTTCGCTTAAAAGTAAATGCGAACAACGAAAAAAGAAAAGAAAAAAAAAACTCACCTGAAACAGAATGAGGACGTCTACAAAATTTTCATTTCACGTGCGCGAAAGTAGCAACGAGTAATGCCGATGTGACGTTAGTTCTTATCACTGTTTTAGAGGTTAACAAGACGAATGAAATATTAACAACGATACGTCGCGTCGTGCATACGTACCTCCATACGTCCTCCACGCGTAAATATACCGAACGAGGCAATAATAAATAAACAAAAAAGAATGGTTTAAAAAAAAAATAATTCAAAAATAAATATATTTTTTTTTTTTACAACTCTTATTAGATTAATTAACAGTTGGGCTCGAAACTGTTATTTTAAATTCGATAATTTACAATGTTATTGTACAACGTAATGGTAGGTAGCTATACTATTTTCAAACACAGAATTGAGTTCACTCAATTTAAACACCAGTTTCTTTTCTTTTTTTTTATACGATTTTATAGTCTTCAATTCGAATACTATAGAAATGTATAATATATGATTAAAATTAATAGTTTCAATAGTATAATATTTGTATTATCTTTATTTATTTATCGTAAAAAATATATTATTTCTCCTAAATTTATATAAATAATTTATAACAATCATTCAGCATTTATTTCGAATCAATTTACCAAGAGTATAGTTAGTAGGATATCCGATGTTTGATATCCTATTTTGTTGATTTCAAACTAACGTATACTTTTTAATTGTATTTTTTTTTTATTTTAATTAAAAAAAAAATGTACGATATAATAATAATAATAATAATAATAATAATAATAATAATAATAATAATAATAATAATAATAATAATAATAATAATAATAATAATAATAATAATAATAATAATAATAATAATAATAATAATAATAATAATAATAATAATAATAATAATAATAATAATAATAATAATAATAATAATAATAATAATAATAATAATAATAATAATAATAATAATAATAATAATAATAATAATAATAATAATAATAATAATAATAATAATAATAATAATAATAATAATAATAATAATAATAATAATAATAATAATAATAATAATAATAATAATAATAATAATAATAATAATAATAATAATAATAATAATAATAATAATAATAATAATAATAATAATAATAATAATAATAATAATAATAATAATAATAATAATAATAATAATAATAATAATAATAATAATAATAATAATAATAATAATAATAATAATAATAATAATAATAATAATAATAATAATAATAATAATAATAATAATAATAATAATAATAATAATAATAATAATAATAATAATAATAATAATAATAATAATAATAATAATAATAATAATAATAATAATAATAATAATAATAATAATAATAATAATAATAATAATAATAATAATAATAATAATAATAATAATAATAATAATAATAATAATAATAATAATAATAATAATAATAATAATAATAATAATAATAATAATAATAATAATAATAATAATAATAATAATAATAATAATAATAATAATAATAATAATAATAATAATAATAATAATAATAATAATAATAATAATAATAATAATAATAATAATAATAATAATAATAATAATAATAATAATAATAATAATAATAATAATAATAATAATAATAATAATAATAATAATAATAATAATAATAATAATAATAATAATAATAATAATAATAATAATAATAATAATAATAATAATAATAATAATAATAATAATAATAATAATAATAATAATAATAATAATAATAATAATAATAATAATAATAATAATAATAATAATAATAATAATAATAATAATAATAATAATAATAATAATAATAATAATAATAATAATAATAATAATAATAATAATAATAATAATAATAATAATAATAATAATAATAATAATAATAATAATAATAATAATAATAATAATAATAATAATAATAATAATAATAATAATAATAATAATAATAATAATAATAATAATAATAATAATAATAATAATAATAATAATAATAATAATAATAATAATAATAATAATAATAATAATAATAATAATAATAATAATAATAATCATTATAATAGCGTAAAACGTTTTGTAATTCTTCACGGTGTACATGCTACTCGAGACGGTTTTAAGGGGTAATGAATAGGCATTTTATATCGCACCCGTGCATTTATAGACAGGACTATAGGTGTATTCAAACTGGCCCGGGACGCATCCGGACCGTGATCCGGATCGAACAAATATCGGTAGAAACGATTCTCTTTCCGGGTTCCCGGACGTGTTCAGCCCGAAACGGATATGTCCCGGAAGAGCGCAAAAGATGAAACGGACCGGAGACGTGTGGTCTCCGAGTATTCGTATTTTTGATTACTTTTTCGTTGAAAAGTCGTCGGGGTACCATCGACAAAATATTTTATTTACACGGACGGGGCACTGAAAAGTATGAAAACCTGACCGGGCCGACCTGGACGTGCCAAAAACAGACACAGTCCCGGGCCGGACACGTCCCAGGGTAATGAGAAGAGACATTAAAAGTAACTTACTAGATGTAATAAATAACAATCGAACAATTGTTTTGGAATTTTTTTCAATTTTCAATTTAATTTCAATCGCAAATTTTAGCTTCTTGAATAAATGAGCCGTGCTTGTGGACGCACCCATTACAATAGGACATTGCCACCTGTTGCATTGGTATAGATGTTATAAAAATACGCGTAGGTGTACTATTTATAAAATTATTGTTTTAAATAAGTATAATATACGGATATTGAAAATCGATAATCAACTGGAAAAACAATCGGAAAGATGTCCCCGTTATAGGAAGACAGAAGGGATTTATACGACGTATGAACGTATAAGAACAAAAACAACTTCCGCTTATCAACAACTATTTGCCGCTTGTGTATCGACCATTGATGTTATAAATGTTATGAGTATTGACGTATTCGTCGTGTCGACCGCAAATTAAAAACAAAATATGGGAATTCACTATGTGAGAGGGGAGGAAATGATAATTTTCGTACATAGAGTTAATCAATACGTCACGATTTCAGCGATGATCACTGAAACACATACGAGAATATCATAATAATAATTATTAACTAATGACTTTTCAGCCGTTCGCAGTAGCTATTAAATATTGCATAATAATAATTGTTATTATTATTATTATTCCGCCGCGGGGCTATCCGTTTAGAAACATACGACTTTCTGTCCGAACAACGCTCGGCAGTTAAATAACAATAATTACAGATGATAGTGTAACATTGATGAGTATAAAATTAAAAATATTCATGATAATTAGACAAAAAGTCCTTTAAATATTTTAACCGTTTAAATTATCGTTTCGCACAACGAATTAAAATTGTGTAACTGACAACGAATGTCATCGACGAACTATGGTATACTGATAAAAAATGAGACTTCGTAATAACCCAAGAATAATGTCAAATTGAATTCCAATCGTTTGAAAATTGAATTTTTCTCTAACTCGTTTTACAATTATCTAGTATGCGTCATTGTCATCGCGCGCATAAAATTATAATTATTATTATTAGTACACACTTTGAAATCTTTTTGATACGTGCACGCACATGCCGATACGAGTTAGGTCTACAATTCACATTTGAAAATAATTAATTTCTCATAGTAAAAACATAGCGTTCTTGACAAAAATCGATCCACGAGATCCCCATTTTCGAAATCAAAATGCACTATGAAAAAAAGTTTTTAAAAACTATAAAAAAGTTTGAGTTGGGTCAAATGAAAAAGATAAAAAAACAGAAATTGACGTGATGATCGAATACGTTTTTTGGTTATATGTGGTATGCATAATATTAGAGTTAAATTAATTTTCCACTCTTACGATTTATACGAACCGCGCGTTTATAATGCCGTAGCAGTGATTTTAAGTGGAAATGGTTTTAAGTGTGTCGAAGTCTTGAAAATACTCTAACCGGGAATCATTTGTGCAAATTATCTTAATTACAATAAGATAACTTTCTCAATTGCTTAGATATCCCTAAAAAAAACGCTGAAAATTAAAAACAAATATATTGATAAAATAATTTAATTATAAAATATTATAACACGTGGTTACTTATATAAGTGTATATTAATAATGATATTATAGGTATTCAACGTTTTATATGTTCTACGAAATTTCTGAGAAAAAAGAGAACTGGTAATTAATTAAAGACAATAAAATCGTCATTTATAAAATAAAATAATATATGAAAAATTATACGTCAGTATAATTTCTTCGAATGATGCCCACGTTTTCTACTAAAATTAGGTTGTGTAATTGTATCCGGCTATCCTAGGCAGTCGTCTAAATAGAATTGTAGAAATACTGTTTCAGCAATGACGTATTTAATATATTGTAAATAAATAAGTATTAAATACAATAAATAATATATAAGTGAATTTATTTTCGCCATCACGAAGATTATTTAACAAATTCAAAAATTTAAACACTGTGAATAAAAATAATTGTTTGCAATTTGTGGTTATGTAAAAGGGATTGAAAAAAACGAATATATATATATATAAATAAACATTTACATAATTAATTAAAAATTTAACGGTAACGGCAGGTAGCGAATGAAAATATATTGGTATCTCAACGAATAGGTTGACGCAAAATGACTGAACATTTCAGAAACAACTCGTACATTCATGTAGCGGACAACATCGATGAATTAATCCAATAAGATATTAAAGTCGATTTATTTTAGTAAAAATGACTAAAAAAAAAAAAATTAATTCAGTAATCAAAAACACCCAAGAAGCAAAAAAATACAAATAGTATAAAATATAATTACGTAGATTTTTATTGAAACATAGTAACATTAGAAAACAAAATGCTACAATAATCGAACTGAAATTAAATTAAGACGAATCGTTTTAAAGTTTTCTTTTTTTAAAGAACTTTGAACGGCAAATATATCAATGTAGGACAAACGATTTTGAAGAACAATCTGTTAGTGGAATGGACGATAGACGTACACAATACATTAGTAGTACTTTTTTTTTAAAAAAAAATAAAACGAACGTAAAAATAAAAAAATAAACTCTTAAAACGTTTAAATTGGCGATAATATTTACTTATAAATTATTAATATGAACATTTTCTCTTAAGATTTTATAGAAAAAATACGTCGTGTTCCAGTTTTAAAGTGATGAGTGTGACACAATCAATAATATTATACATTTTCATTACAATTGAATTCTGTACCGTTTATTGACAGTTCATTACTTCTTGAAATGTTATATATATATACGTATTATGAGTGTATAACGTCTAAAAAAATATTATATAATAGGACTGTTCACTTTATGTTAAGAGATTTAATACTATAATATATTATTGAAATGCTCACGAGTGCGATACGCGCATATTCCGTTCGAGAGCAGTGTGTATTTGTTTTAGATATATATCTAATTTTTTCTCATAAGTACGCAGATATACAAATATATATATATTATATCAAGCATAAAAAATTCATTCAGTTTTCGCGAGTTGTTCTTTGTTCCGTATTGATTCTGAATAAAATCATATTTTAAAATGGCAAGAATATTTATTTTACTGTCTGTGATTTTATTTAGTGCCTATATAACGGAACAGGCATACTTTTTGCAAGAAGAATTTATTGAGGAAATTAACAATCAAGCTACGACTTGGAAGGTAATAAAATAATATCATATTATATTCTACGATTTAACCAGAATAATAATTTCGAATTTTAAGTGAACACACCTCACTAATTCTCTTGTGTACGTATAATAATAATTATTATTAGACTTATATTATGTCTCATAGCCAGATGCGTTCAAACTGAGAAAAAAAAAGTTTTTTTAGATTACATACGAATTTGTCTGAAAAAAATATGCCGTTTCGAATTTTGTTTTCAGAGTTATTATACTTATGCATTGACGTTTAAACAATTCATTTGTATAATTATAAAATATTTATTGTCGTGGTAGATAAAAAAGTTAAACTTAAATAATTTTTAATTTATAAATTAGTTAAATATCGTAATTTGTCATATAATGCAATGATTACTATTGTGTAAAGTAAATAAATTCTTCTGATATGAAGTAGCTACCTATATATCGTGCATATTAAGTACATTGTGTACATAGCAATATAAATTGCTATTTTAATTTTAAATATTTATTTGTACTCGCCAATGGAACGAATAAAAATGAATAAATTTGATTTTTTATCAGTCATCTAATAACGTTGATGCATCGACATTATTAATATGCTTTGAATTCAAGGTTAGTTATTAACGCTAACTTAAAGTCAAAATTGTTACTTTATGCATTTATATGTCGTTCTTAAAAATTTATTTTAGAAATTTATAACAGTACTAAACGGGTCAACTCAGATTTTCTGAATGCGATTTCTATTCCTCATTTTTATAAATTAATTTGTGAATTTCATTTCCACAAAATTATTTATAAATATTATATTTTAATTTCATTCGAAAAAAAAATTATAATTATTTAATCTATATTTAAAAAATAAATTTTGATTCAACGTAAAGTTCATTTTTATGCTATGATTCACGTCAATTAGGCCGGTGTTAACTTCGATCCAAATACACCGAAAGAATATATTCTACAACTTTTGGGATCTAAAGGAGTACAAATTCCAAACCATGCCAATTTACAAATGTATAAAACACACGACGTCGCTTATAACAGCTTGTTAGATAGAATTCCGAGGAAATTCGACGCGAGAAAGAAATGGAGAAATTGTAAAACAATCGGAGCGATCCGAGACCAAGGACATTGCGGATCTTGTTGGGTATGTATATATATATTCTTTTTAAAGTTCACAAATCAATGTTTGACTGCGTAAATTTTTTCAATTTCTCGGATTATTTATTTAGGCGGTGGCAACCAGTTCTGCTTTTACCGATCGTTTGTGTATAGCCACAGACGGCGATTTCAATCAATTCTTATCCATTGAACAATTAGCGTTTTGCTGTCATTTATGCGGTTTCGGTTGTAATGGAGGTTATCCGATAAAAGCTTGGGGATATTTTAAAAGACACGGAATAGTCACCGGAGGAGATTACGACACCACTGACGTAAGCGATTTTTATTAAAATAATATTATTGGTATTAATACAATGCTTATGTTTAGGGTTGTCAACCGTACAGAGTGCCACCTTGTCCTTATGACGAAGAAACTGGAAACAACACATGTGCCGGAAAGCCGACGGAACGTAATCACAAATGCCAAAAAACTTGTTACGGAGATACAGAAATTGATTACGAAAATGATCACCACCAAAGTATAATCGACTCAAACGATATTTATATCAATTATATATTTAACTTATGATCAAATACTAATTATAGCAAGAGACAAATATTACCTGACGTACGCCTCTATCCAGAAGGACGTTATGACATACGGCCCCGTTGAAGCGTCATTCGATGTTTACGATGACTTTATAAACTATAAATCAGGTGCATATAATATTTTATTTATGAAATAGGCTATTCTTGTCGTGTGTGTATATGTTTTTGTGACGGTAAAGTAATACTATGGTATTTGATACTCGTGTAAATTCGATATCCCGATGGCCGTGACACTGTCTTTTCCAACTAAGTATAACAATTCCTGACCTTTTCTCGGACCTGAATTCCATTCAAATATTTCGGATAATTCTCCCAAAAATCTTAATTTTTATCACGCACATTTATATTAGCCTCGATGTGAATTAAACTTATATGTCTCAACCTTATCCTCCAAGTGTTGTAATCAATACTATTACAGACTGATTTGAAGCATACAAACAGCATAATATATGCAAACATAACAGTCTACCTTATTTTATCATGAGTTATAATTGTGGAACAATTCAAACAGTCAAATTAATAAGATGAAAGTTTAACGTTTTTGTCATTTCACACGTACACGTAATAAAATATATATTTAGGCGTTTATGTCCAATCGGAGAACGCGTCATATTTGGGAGGACACGCCGTGAAATTAATCGGATGGGGAGAAGAATACGGCGTCCCATATTGGTTGATGGTTAATTCGTGGAACGAGGATTGGGGTGACAATGGATTATTCAAAATTCGTCGAGGCACAAACGAATGCGGAGTCGACAATTCGACTACCGGCGGTGTACCAGTCGTTTACTGAACGCGTGTCACACAATGATTCATCTGAAATAGTATTCCACAATATGTTTTGTTAGTTTTTAGTTATCTGTATGTATATAAATCAATATTGTTAATTTTTTGTTATCACACACAGTGGCGCAACCAGGGGGGGGGTCCCCGGGTCCGGACCCCCCCTTTGACTAGTGCAATAGTATTACATTTATAGATGAAAATCCAAATTCTGATACAACTTTCATATTTTTCTGTTAAAATTTCGCATACGATATAGATAACACCAGGTGTTAACAATTTATTGATTATATTATATTATTATAATATATAATCTATTTTTATTATCTATTAAAAGTTTTGTTTTTCATAATGTAGTTTTTTAGACCCCCCCCTTGAAAAAATCCTGGATGCGCTACATTACAGATTCACACACATTAAAACATTATTGTTCTAAGTCGGTACTTCCGAAATAAAACGGTTTAGACAATATGTTTGAGTACTATGTTCAGTTGAGTCAACGTGAACCCGCACAAACATACACACACACACACCGCACGCCTCATGGTCTGTTGCCATAGCGGGCAAACGCGATCAATCGTATGCACGTTTGCTATATTTATTATTTTTATTATCAATAATTATATTATTTCAATGTAATATAATTAACGTAATGATTCATCTTTCCTCGTTGTAGATTCGCTAACACGTTTACTCGTTTATTTTACACGTTTTACTATTTTATTAACTTTTACTGGTTTACTAATATTCAAGCGTTTTCTCGACCGATCGAGTTTACCCGTCAGCTAGACACTAAATGCTCGATCGATGATCAGCGCATTCCAGTCTTATGCATGATGTTCAAATGGATGGAATGCTGTAAAAAAGACGCATAACCATAACATATTTGGACCAACTTACAAGTTGATATTTAAATAACATATGTTAATATGTGGTGCTGTAAACGCACACTGATTCGTGTGCCTGTTTTGAATAGTACAACTGTGTTTAAAACGAAAATAACATTTTCATGACACGATTAAATCCATGTAAAAATTAAGTATTTATTTTTGTCAAAAACACAATGCTATGAACCAGATTTACACCGCACTTTGGACCATCATTTATTGATGATTTAAAACGGCATCTGCACCTAAAATGCTACTCGGGATTTGTCCCCGCATAAAATTATAGCATCTTCAATATATGCGTTAATATTTGACGAAATATACGTTTATTTTTATCACTATATAAAAGATATTAATAGTAAAATTTTTCAAAAAAGATTTTTTTTCAGTTTTGAACTATTTGTAAAATGTATAGATTTTAAAGTATTTAAGTCATAAATGAATAAATTTGTTTTTAAGATATAAATATTTAATACAATATCAATCGTACGTAATTAGAACAATATTCGAAATATTTTGAAAATCGTTTGTCACAAATCTTTTTTTTTATAGCTATTACAATTTTTTCGATAAAATGTATTTTATTTCGAAACTTTTATCAAAATCGATTATGGTTATTTCTCCATATTTTGAAAATCAACGGTCCTAGAATCTTAAAATGTTCAATGAATATGTATGTAACAATTTGCTATACTACTACATCATTTTTCCTTTTTTTTCTTAAGTTCTTTTCAATTTTGAGCTATTACAACAATTGACCAAATTTTATGGTAATTAAATCATAAAAAGGTTAATTCTTGGTTTTACGACCTGATAATTGAATACAATATGACAGTCGTACGCAGTGATGTTCCCATAAAATTTGTTGAGGGTATACTCTGCATCCAGGAGGATTAACCCCCCTCCACCAAAAAAATACATCAACTTTCTATTTTTGCCAAATGACCTGAGTGTTGGGGGGGGGTTACACCCCACCCCTCCTAATCTCGTCCCTGCCTTAAGTACCCAAATCCAAAACATGAACATTCAATATTATACATATATTTTTCTTACGATTCACAGGAGTTGATACAAGGATAGACGTGATTTCGATAGTATGAAAAATAATAAAATAATAAGAAGTAATTATATTTCTTCTTAAATACAATTATCAAAAAAATTAATTAAATAAATTAGTGAAAAAAATTGTCTAGAACTTATTTTCTTCGTTTATTTCGTTTTGTTTTTTGCCACGTGGAACTGAGATTGCCGATCGATGGTCTTGCAGCCAAATTTTAACATAATGTCGTGGACTTCAAGCGTAATAAGTTGTGATGTGTGTGCCGGCAGTAAAGAGGTCTACAGTGGGAAAATTAATAAATATAAATTCCAATAATAAAATTAATCATAAAAAATAAAAAATAAACTAAAATTTTTGAGGCCTTTCTTCAGTAATTATGTTTCTTTTTCCGTTGCATATAACTTGAGATTTGAAAATATACGCAGTATACCCATGATTTTCAAAAAATCGTGAGAGTATACGCCGTATATGGAGTATACCCTATGGGAACACCACTGGTCGTACGTTATTATTTTTTTTTCTACGTTTTAATTCAAGAAAATATAATAAGTTAAATTATACACAGGAGGATATACTTACAATACATATTGTATTTATTAGATATATATATTTTTTTTTTATGAACAATATTACACCAAAGCTCCGTTCAGTACCATTTTTATCGAATTCAGTGATTTTTGATTTATCTTTGCTTTCAAAATGTATAGTGATATCAAAACTCTAATACCTTTTTATAAATAATTCACTTAAGCGACGTCCACAACGCCCGCGGCGGCCCTTTTTCCCTCTGAAAGCTAAATATTTGAACATTACAAAAACAATAATAAATCTAAAAATGTACGACTTTAATTAATTGTCGTGTCATATTTGTTTTGAGTTCGGTGTGTTCACGATTAAACCAGACACGCAACATGATAACATTATAAATTTTCAAATATTTTATACAACGAATTATTGATATAAATCTAGTAAAACGTTGCAAGTACATCAGGATTCAGGACATAATATGTATGTTTTTTTTTTAGTACCGTCACTGCTTTGTACACAACTCGCTCGAAATGTGTCAAGGTTAAAATCAATCATTTATTAGAAGATTGTAGTCCCCATTCTATAATAAACAGAACTGCTAAAAGATTTATTTATTTAGAGAAAGAGAGAGAAAACACGAGTTATATCCGAGTCGGCAAGGGTATACGAGTCGGTTATTATTATTACGAGTCGTAATAATAATAATATTATTTATACGAGTCGTTTTCACCCGTTTAAATAAATGTTAAATAATGAAAATATGAATTAAATACTATAGATATGTTTAAAAACAATAACATTAACGTAAAAATAATCATTAAATAATTGTATTTATAAAAATCGCAATTCTTAATTATTGAACGGTTCATTTTAAAAACCACGTGATACCAAGAATTTTTATTATCGTTTATGATGTTTATTCAGTATGTATTAAATACAAAATGTTTTGCGTTGTTGTTCGAGTCCTACGCACGTAAAAAAAATAATTGTATTTTCCGAATGGTATATTATAAATTATCGTGTACTCGTGTGTATCGCATCTATAAATACATTCGTGTAATGCGCGTCTTGGCAGCATATAAATTAATAATAAAACATATTACACTAAAAAAAAAGTCTAATTCGTCTTCAATGCCGAGTGTGTCGAAGTTATTACTGAACTAAATGTGTATGGAGTACACAAAAAAAGCTCATAATCGCTATATTAACGCGAT
The DNA here is from genome assembly GCA_032441825.1 of Chaetogeoica ovagalla. Lineage (NCBI taxonomy): Eukaryota > Metazoa > Arthropoda > Insecta > Hemiptera > Aphididae > Chaetogeoica > Chaetogeoica ovagalla. The sequence continues at coordinate 4,594,988 of CM063744.1, forward strand.
ATAACTAAATAACATTACATATAAGTACACTGGTGGTGTGCTTAAATCGAATGTTATAATGTTTAATATATATATATATATTTTTTTTTTAAATATTTATAGGAGAAACGTGATGTTATCGGATGCACACACGAATTTTCCTATTACACAATATACGTATTAATAACGTTATCCGTTAAATACGCAATTGACTGCGTCGTGGTAACGTATACGCACTTGCAGTCACATGTTAAAGATATACTTGACAAAATCATTGCGACCGCCACTACTGAGCTCAATTATAACAAAATTGAACAGCCATTTCCAAATTGTCATCATCACGTTTTATCGATGCAAACGCAAAATAGTTTTCAACTCATTTTCGAGTTGTATTACAAATATAAAAATGATGTTAAAAAAAAAATAAGATCGCATTGTACTTTGTCTGTTTCGAGAAATTCCTCAAAACATTTTTTATTGTGTCCAGTAAAAAAAAAAAAAAAATGTAAAAATTCGAAAAAAAATAATTCGTTTTGAAATTTTTCCACCCGCACCGTAATGGAATATCCCGTGGTCTGTAATTGTTTTTTTTTTCATCCTCTTTGAATAATTAATGACTACCGCTGATATTTTAACGGTATTTCACCGAATTTCTATATAATACATTATTAAACAAATAGAAAAAATAACACGTCAAGATATTATGGAAAAGCTTTAGAAAAGTAAAAACAGTTTTATAAAAAGATACTCGTCGATGACTTTAATACGTAGTTAGAAAAAACATTTTTGATGGTAACGCATCATCATTGACCGCGTGATGTATAAAACTGAATTCAAAAAAAATAAATTTTATTAATATTGTATGTCATTGCCGCCGCCGCCGCCGCCGTAGTAATACGTTATTTTATCCGTTTGTCTGCAGAGGGCAATCGCCGCGGCGATATTAATACGTATTAATACAATATTATATAGCCTTGCGAGATCATCAAGCCGGTTACTGGACAATTTAGATCAATCAAAATCTAAATGATGATCAGTGTCACGCGGGAAATTTTTATTCGCTATTATATAGTAATTACAAATAATGAATACAATAATATAATATATATTCACCTTACCGTTTTGAGCCTAAACGGCCGCGCGTTCACCACGACGATATTATGTACACGCGCGTGGCGTGTATAAATTGTGTATATTATGAGACGTATAAAGCCGACTCCGCGTTATGTTTTTAATAAAAATCTACGTTGCGCGCCGAATGTACAGAGTCATTCAAAAGGATTGATCCGATTTCAAATAGTAATCACAGAGGATAGATCTCAATTTTTGGAATGTCATTAATTCGTTATTTCGAAATCGTCGCTTGCCTACGGCGAAGAGTTAGTGTCCGGCGCAAATGATAATATGTCGACCCGGAGACGACGTAGAGCATTTTGCGTGTTACAATTTTCAAAAAGCGTGTGAATATCGGTTCAATAACAGCGCAACGTGATTTTCGTCGTCGTTACGGAGGATCGATGCACCGCCGACTGTTCAGGTTGTGTACGTCGACGGTGTCAGCGGTTTAAAGGGTGTTTGTGCGAAGGGAACAAGAAGCACAAGCACACCTCGCGTAGGTATCCGAGAATAATGTGAAAAGAATTGGAAAGCGTTTTTAACGCAGTCCGTGTAAGTAACGTGGACGACCAACAGCGCAAATCAACGCCCGAGAAAGTCCCTCGAACAACTGTTTGATGGCGTGCTTTGAAATATCGCTTGATTACGAAACCGTAATACGTATTGCGACTGCTTACAGACTTAAAAGCGCCCAGTGAAAAATTGAAACTACTCGATTTTAGCAACACCGTTTAACCGTTGGATTGATGATATGACACTTTACAACACTGGCCTCCTGCCTGGGTCATCAGATCTCACGGTGTGTGATCATTTATTTTGGTGATACGTCAAAGACGTACCGTGTACGTATCACCACCACCATTGCCGGTGTACTATATCGTGTTTAGTTAAAAAAATACGTCCACACTAGAAAATGATGTTAGAGAAAAACCACGGCCGAAAGTATTAAAAAAATAAAACACTTGTTTTCTGTCGCGCACGAATTCGCGTCGTATATGACGCACGACGTAAAATTTTTACTAGTATGGACGCTGTTATTAGCGCGCGTAGGTTATTTGTGATAATTCGATAAGTATACGTTTAGCAGCGTGTAATGGTGCGTAATAACCGGTCAATTATATTTTATGTAATAACGAAAATACTTGGTATTAACGTGATTACCGTTTTGCTAAAAAATCGTTATATTATATACGTTATCTGCGAGTTATACGCATTAAATTATAATCAGCCTGCAGGTGAATATACGTACGAATGTACGATCGATTCGTCCATTTTTGTATTAATCATAAAATGTTAATATTATCAGAAATAATGTGTAAAATTAAAAAAACACGCGCCGAAATCGCGAAAAGTTGCGCTAATTTTTATATTTTTTAATACTCCAGAGGAAATAAAAAAAAATAAGTTGTAAAATACACAGCGATATCCGTGCCGTCCTTATTAAGTAAAAAGTATTTATTTTTTTCTAGTTTTAGACGGAGAAAATCGAATGGAATCAAACAAATCGTTGTAAACTCGTCTGATAACACGTTATTATCACTTAAACTATATAATCGTGAATATTTTGTAAATGACAGTGAATTATAACGTACAAAATTATTCGTCGCAATAACGAAACAATTCCCATTTCCCCTATAAAATGAAAAAATGCTTTCTCCTATATAGGTAAATTGATATTTAATAATCATACTATTTTTCTTCTTTTTTCTTTTCTCGACGACATTTTTGAGAAATGGCAAAATGCTTTAACCAATTACAAAATACAATTCCCAAAATCATTGTGTTTTATTAATAATATATATATTTTTTTAATATTTATGCGTCGATATACGGCAGACTAGCCGAGTACGTATTACGTACACGTACATATATATAAATATATATAATAATAATTAATCATTATTTCAATAGAAAATATATAGGTATTATACGTTTTGTATAATATAATAACTAGGCATTCTCGCAATAATATTATCGATGACGATATACTATACCTACCACAGGTTATATAATATAATCATATAATCTGTGCCTGTACTATAAAAATACATTTCATCTATATACGTCTATTACACACACACACACATATATATATATATATATATATATATATATACTCGTATGTAATGTATTAATGTATATCTATCATCCATATAACACTTCAAGGCCACGTCGACTTTTATTATATATTATTATACTGTTAATGTATTATAATAAATTCATATACATAATAATGTATAATAAACATCTATTGTATAAAAGAAAATAATTAAGAAATGTGGCTTCAAAGTGGAGATTGTTTTTTAAGGTAGTCGATTAAAATATAGACAATATTATTTTCACGTCTATTAAGAATACATTTTAAAAATTAAAAAGTTTTTCGAAATATCTTTAAAAAAATTTTAAAAATACTTGCGCGCGTGTGTGTGGGAGTGTAGGATTAGCCACCAGTTAGTAGATTGAAACGTCTAAAAATGTCTGTTTACGCTAAAACAAAAATGTTTAGTTCCCCCATGGATGTGACCAAATGTCCGCCTATGACCATAAGCCGTCATAAAAAATAACGAAATCGTTCAAATCCGTTTATATATATATATATAAACGTTTCCATAAATGTGGTAAAATGATGGTGAACGAAAAAAAATATTGAGAAACGCAGGTTTAGAATGCCAATTTACGGGGATAGAGTAGTGTCTATTGTGCGTTTATTGATAAATAGATACTCAGAGGCAAGAATAAATAGGTAAATGTAGCAGGGTGGAATCAAATTCGCGCAGAATTTACTGCACAATACGAAGAGAACAAATTCCCCTCGTACTCTGTTTGAGTACATATTATGCAAGCTATACCTATTTATTTAGACAACGAAATGGATTTTTTTTTTAAATTTTTTTTAGACGGAAATTTAAAGAGAAAATACAATATTAACAATTAAAAAATATCAATTGTAACAAAATACTGATATATTGGAACAAACAAGTATATTCGAGGTGCTTGACTCTACTTGTTTCGCTCCCTCTCGCCATAACATTAAGTCAAATACTGCACGCCACTGATGAGCTGTAACGAGTACACAAAAAACTCTTAAATTGAACATAAAAAAAAAACACGTTTATATAATATTATATCGTTTCGAATTTCGTTGATATCTTTTATGATATTATATCGTTTTCCAATTTCTTTTTTGTTTTAATTTCAACAAAAACGAGTCCGGTTTAAATTTAATCTCGGCGTGTTTACGCGCGCGCATTATTATTATATTTATACACACCGGTACATTTCAAACGTCAGAATTTTGAAGGCCGTGACTTTGCCAAAACAAAAATCGTTGCCAGAACACTATTATACGTGCGTATATACGTTCATATATAATATTCAGTAGATATGCGTAGTATATATGCGTTTGCGTTATATATGTTTATTTAAGAATCGTCTCTTTATATAATCAAAATAATAATAATATACAATTGTATATACCCCATCTATATTATGTAGTTCGTTTTTTTTTTATTTTGCCGATCGCACACCGAAAGCGTGGGTATTTAAACGTTTAAAATGGCTTTTCACCGTCAATCACACTAAATCGACAAAACCGCATATTACTCGTTAGAACGTCGTTTAAAGAGGTTGCAGCGATTTGTGCGCACACTTCATAAAAATTATGAAGGAAAAAAAGAAAAGTACGAGTTCATAATACGCATAAGAAACGTATATAAAACTCGTGAAAATTTTCCCTCGCATTTTATGCGCGAATTGCGCGAAGGCGAAAATAAATTATGAAATTACACACATACGCGTTACAATTATTACTGTGCAGTCGCCCCCAATCGATCGTCAATTTATTATTATACATTACCGACGATTTTCCGTCCACTAAACTTACCAAATACGTCACTTGCAAATGACAAGCCGCATTGTAACGTTGTAATTTAATAAGAAAATATTAATAATAACAAATTATTTTTTATCAAGACAGTATTAGGCCGATTGTAAGTGCGCGATTGTAAAAATCGGAGTTTTTAGCACATACACACGTAATGTAATATAAGCGTACACGTCTAATAATTATTTAATATTATTTTGTGGCTACCTATTTAAACCACGCATAATAATTACCAATCTTTATAAAAAGTAAATAATCAAAACGATTTATTATCACCCGCTGCAGTGTACAATTCAGCCAAAACGCTTTTATACTTATATATGTATTTATTTTTTTTTGATTTTATAGTCTATTTCAAATCAATTTCAACATCCATTCTATATAGATACGTAAAATACTTATTATATACCTACCTATTTATCTGTGCGTAATAACGACCATCGTTACATACGACTGTTCACGCCGCGAATTGTTAAGATATAATAATATATATTATATATATATAAAGTATTCAAACAGTTTTATCGTATATTTTTGAAAAAAAAAACATTCTTATATGTGGAATTTAAGAACGATTTATCGGTGAATACACGAGGTGCAATACGATAATATTATAATAATAATAATAATAATAATAATAATAATAATAATAATTATTATTATTATTATTATTATTATTAATTTCTCTTAAACAATACATATATATATATATATATCTATATTTATTATATAGCTGTTAATATTATGTTTTTACCGTACATAGGCGTATAAAACGGGTGTAATAAATACTACGATTATCGCGCACTCTGCAAATATATTATCCAGTATTTCCCATATTATTATAAGAGGACGTTATAGGCATTCCTCTACGATTTTCATCAAAAATAATTGCTTCACGAAGGCTACACGCAGTCGTAAAAATTATATAGGCACTAACATTTTTTACGCGGAATAAATTACAATAAATTACCAGCTACAACACAATAACGTTTTTTTTTTTTAATATTTTTAATTCTCAAAAAGCTATAAGCATTTAAAAAATACAATTATTATTTTAAATCGCGTAAATTCTTATACTTATAAAAAATATTTTTGAAAAACAGCTCCGCGTTATATTGTATCGAAGACATTGTCAAGTTTAATTTTCCGTTAAAAAATGTTGATCTCTTAAATACTGTACTGTAGTGGCCGCGTCGGGAAAAATCGATTTTCTTTTTATTTCCACGGCATAATACGTTCTAACAACGCGTTCTCTCGTGAAAGAATATTGCTTTTATTTTATTATTTTTTTATAAATAATAATAATCGGTGATCTTAATGGGATTTGAAAGCGGGCATTTTCTCTCTTCGTCTTACACAAACACACACACGTAACATAGCAAAATAGACGTTTCCTACTTCCGACGTACCGATCGAACTAATGGTACGATAAGAAATTTACAATGAAGTCGACTACTTGAAATCGACTTTTCCACATTTTCAATTCTTTCACATAAATTCTTTAAAAATTAATTGAACAATTTTAAAATTAAAAAAAAAAAAATTGGCCAATAATCGACTTTTAAAGGTCTCGAAATAAAAAATTAATGGGAAAGTCGTTCTACAGTAAAAATGCACGACGAATTCAAATCTGTTTTCAAATTTCTTATTCCCCCGCCGATCGATACGGCTGGAGGGAAACGTTTATTTTACTACGTTTCGTGTGTGTGTGTGTGTGTAAGACGAAGAAAGAAAATTCTTTCGAAACCCTCTTAACGATACGATAATAATACACGATTATGACATTTTTACATATTATATTATATGGGGTGGCGTCGAACACACGCTGTAAAGGTGTGTCTCCTGTCGCACGCCTGTATCAAAACACGTATTTAACGCCCCCACATAAAATTTGGCGTTTATTACACTCGGTTTCGCTTAAAATTTTAACGGACGAGTGTTGTTTTGAACACTTCTGTTACGCCTTTTTTTTTTTGTTTTCTTTTTCGTGATTCGACGCCATCATTGCAGTGCGTGCACTACTTATTTCATAAGGAGACGGTATAACATTTTTTTTTTTCTTTTTCGCTAAAACGAGTCCTTTCGACCTGAACTCAAGTACGCGATGAAATCACCAATATTTATTTTTAAAGACGTTTCAATAATTGCGAGACACGGGGGACTGTTCCTGTACGACTCCGTCTACATATATGCATATATATATACAATATAAAACGTTCTTTTCGCGAATTAACGAAACGAGTGTTGAGATATCGTTGTACGACTCCGTTTGCAAAAACGGTCGTAACGAAATGCGCGCGAAATGCGGGTCGATAGTTGAAAAACGAAAAAAAAAAGAAAGAAAAACCGTAAAATCTCATCCGCGGCTGGCCGACGACGCGCTCCGCACACACCGTGTGTTATTTTCAAAATATTAATCGTCGCCATATAATATTGTAATTTTTACGTTATTCCCGTCGGAAAGAAAAACAAAAAAAAAAAAAAAAACACGGTACGCGTTATAGGCACACCTATATACCTCGGTGCGATTACGGAGGTATTCACTGCGCGCTTTACGTGTTAAAATCGTTTTTTTTTTGTTTTCGTTCGAATACCTATCCACTTATTATTATTATTATTATTATTATTATTATTATTATTATTATTATTATTGTTATTATTGTTATTATTATTGTTATCGGTCAGCGTCTATCGTGCGTTTTGTCTCCGTATCCCACTTGCGAGAAGGACTGTTTCGATTTTGTTGAAATACGGCGTTTGGCGCGGTCAACGCATGTGTGTTGTGGCCGCCGCCGGCGCGCGGTGGACATGTCCGAGAAACGAAATTATTTTTGGAACCCCTGCGCGTCCGTCCGCTCGGCGAACGATATAAGAATAACAATTGATCCCCCGTGCGCGCGTGTGATACTACGAGTTCGTACGAGTCGATTTCAATTAGTGTGTTGGTCGTTCACATTTCTGTCCGTGTCGTCCGCCGTTCCGACGTTTTTATTTATTTATTCTTGTTCCGCGTTTGTTTAATTTCGTTTTCGGTTTCGCTCCGCGCCGCCATACCGCACAGTGGTGGTAGTCAGGCCGTTTCGAACGAAAACGCTTTTTAATAAAGAAGGGAAAAAAATCGTCGACGGCGGCGGCGGCGGTGTCTCCCCGAGAAACAACGTCACAGTTGATCTCGTGTATTCGACAGCAGGTCTCCTCCGGTAATCACATTTCCACTACCGAAATGGCCAACGGCATCAAAAAACTCGACGAATACAACTTGAGTGTGCTGCGAGAACAATTGTCGTTGCCCGCTAACAAATACTGTTTCGATTGTCACCAAAGGGGTCCGACATATGTGAACGTTACCATCGGTTCGTTTGTCTGCACGTCCTGTTCCGGACTGTTGTGAGTATTCGATAATCGTATCTCATTAATCGCCGTAACGATACCAATACGCGCCGACAGTATAACGCCTCTGAAATCGGAATGTCTGTGTGTGTGGTTGTTGAAAATATCGTATTTTAACTTCAAATTAAATGCGTAACTTATACACAAATGTCCATATATAAATGTGCAATTAAAATATGTGGTACAATTGAATTATATCAAAAATAAATCTAGACATACAATTTATAAACTATAAAATGTTGAGATTTCTAATTGGAATTATTTTTACGTTGTTAAAATTTCCGAACGCTTTCGTATCCGTTAACCTGTCTAGCGCTCTTTATTTCTCATTGAAATTCCACGGTAAGAAAGGAAAAAAAATGTATTATTCAAATGCGTATTTTATTAACATAAGCCATCGGTGTTTGAAAAATAAACTAATTTAATGATAAATCCTATAATTTAGTTCTATTTCAGATTATCTTGCATCGTTAATGTCTTCTAAAAGAACAGTCATCGATTTATAGAAATATCTTCTTTTTATTATTATTGTTAATTTATAGAACATAATAAAATTAATATTTTAAATTTAAAACAATTAAAAATATATATATTCAATTAATGTCTATATTATGTTCAAAACTGTTTAAGTTTCTGGAAATTATACCTTGTATACAATCACGTCAGTAAAAAATAATTTAAATATTAAATATTTTTAAGCATTTTTAATTGTTGAACTGCAACAGAATAAATGAAAAATACATTTTTCCAAAACTATACGTTTTACTTTTTTGAGTAATTATTCTCGATTTCTCCGAAAATATTTATGTTAATCTGAAAACAGTTTGCTTATAATATTATTCGTATTTTACTTACGATTTATTCTAATCGATCAATAAACAGTATAAAATTTTCTCTCACTCTGACTCAAAAATTTATTGTAAAAATTATAATAACACTTACAATTAATCTTCATTAATTAATATAAAAAAAACCTTTTCGTATTAAAATAAAAAGCAATTTCATTTTATACTAATATTTATTTTTCTTTGCTACCTAAAATCTTTGCTTTCATGGTTTATATAATAATATATTTTTGTATTCAAATATTATATTAAAAGTAGTTATGAGTTTTATATTGAAATTGTATTTATATAGACCGTTTTATTCATAACATCTTTTGGTTTTTTTTTTTTTTAATTTCTTATTAGTATAATCCTAGCTAACTTACGATTCAAACTATTTAAAATGTGAATGTTAGATAAAATATTATAATTATATTTTTACAAAATATATGTAAAGAAAACTTTTTTTCTTTTAAAAAAAGAAAAAAATGATTTATAATTTTTTAGAAGTTTTTCCCACTACCTATTTATACTCATTTTTATTTAATTTAAATATTATTGTTTATCACTGTTAAAGAATGCTGTTATTCAATTAACAGTAAATTGTAAATTATTACTAACAACGAAAAAATCAGGCAACATTTAGATTAGATCATTGTAATTTATAATATTAGTGTTGTTTATAATGGCATTGTTCAGAGAAAAAATAGTGATAGTTTTTTTTTCTTCTAATTTTATGATCACTTTCTATAGAAAGTTTGGTCAACTGCCAATTGAAATGTGTATTTAATATCATACCTTATTGTGTGTTTATGAATTCCATTAAACGGGCATTACAATTTTAGTTGACATTATTGACTAAAAAAAAAATAACTAACTAAATTTCAAATATATTATTTATTTCTGGCCGTGTTAAAATTTAGACATTATATCAATGTGCTTAATTTGTTTACAAATATTATTATTATTATTATAATGTTTTGCGTACACACTATACATTATTTATTTGTTTTATAATTTAAAAATTTACATTTTAATTTATTTACGTGTTATTACAAAATATTTTACTTATATCAATAGGTATAGTCTACTGTTTTTCGTAAATTTAAAAACAAAATAAACATTTATAATGATACAGACTACAGTGTTTTTGAGTTTTAATAACTGATACTTAATTAACCGACGACCGTTTTGCCATTTTGAAATTTTCTTGTTATTATTTTGGCCTTATAATATTTATTCGTATATATATCACACTCTGTTTTCAATGCATTTACTGCACACTGTTTACCAATCTTGTTATGTATATTAAAATTTAAAAAAATTTTAAACGTGTCGAATAAGCACAATTTAATGGATTTCATGATATAAATTATTTGATCCACTCGTATACTAACGGATAAATCGTAGTTAAAATAACGATTTACCTTTGATGTATATAGTGTAGTGTATTTTATAGTGGAAATTGATTAAAAAAAAATTTCAATAATAAAAATTATAATATAACTAATATTTATGAACATTTGAGATGACACATCACACATGTTTACTATCACTGTAACAAAAAAATAAATAATTTGGATATTTTAATTGAATATTGTATATTTTTTCATTCTATTTATAATTTTAAAAATAAACGCCAAATCTTTTTTTTTCTATCATTTAACGTCATTTATGTCAAATTTAATACATGTATAAATGTTTTTAAAAAAAAAAACAATTTCCAACCAATTTGTCCTAGAAAAAAAATATCGCACAAAATTTACTCTATGTAAATATAATAAAATATTTTCGTATTACTAATTCAGCCATTTTTTTTGAAACGTAGACAAATATAATTTTACTACGAGAATTCTCTACTACTTTATTTAAGTCATGGCGCTATAAGTGAGATGTAAACACAATGATAATTTTTTTTTTTAAATATTATATTTCATGATATTTTACTTTATTCTTATCTAATATTACTCCGTAATAAATAATCGTATTGTAATCTGCATGATAAGACCAAGTACGAATATTATTTTTTTTATGTCTTTCATATAACGATAATTTGAGATATACTTTTATTTTTAAGTAAAGATGGTGTTAAAAAAAATTACTGAAAAATCATTCCATTACATAAAAATTTATTTCTTTAGGTATTGGGTTTCTAATCATGACTAGATAATCGGTTAAGCGTGATTTTTAGAAAATTACAATTATAATAACTTTTCAAAATACATTTTGACTTGATGAGTTTAAATTGTTGCCATCATATTATTACCTACATAACGAGAAGTGTTATGGGAAATATTTTCTCAACCAATAATTGTACACAATATTTTCCATGTGATGGATTAGAAACTGAGAGTATAAATTATACTGTATTTTAAATATTCACAGAAGTTTTTAAGAATTAATATTTTTAACGAAAGAATTAATATTGATATTATTATTTATTTTTGTAACTATATTATCTTGACGTCGTATTGTATTGATTGAAGTTCAAAATGTATTATTCAATATAAGTATTTGAGAAATTACTTTTTACATTAATATAATTACTAGGCAAATATACATTGGTACTTCTACATATAGTCAATTGATGTTATAAAACCTAATTATTGAGTAACTTGATTTAAAACGTTAACCATTTAAAAGTATATTTTCCAAAAATATAAGTGAAAAGTATATTTTATATTTTTAATATATAAACAAATGACTAATGAATAGTTTTTTTTTCATGCCATTTGAAGTGGCGTAAAGTCTAGAAAATGTAAATAATAAGAATCTCCTCTATCCTCCATATAAAATATCCTTCTTATATTATTTGTCTCAAGTATTTTTCATTACTATATATTTTTTTTTTAATAGATTCAAAGATACGAGTAATAATAATTTATCTCCAATAAGAGTGAAAGTTAATATAAAATTGTTTTAGTTTTTATTAATTAAGACAAAATTTTATTTTATTTTTACTTACACATTTATTGCTACATAGAATATATTATGAACCATTATAAATAGTAAATAACCAAAATGAGAAGAAATCATTTGGAAACATTATATTATAACGCTTCTTTTTTTTTTTTCAATTATTAATCGGAGTATTCGTGTTAGATTTTTAATTGTAAACGAAAATTAATTAAATTTGTAGAAAGATATTTGTTTAATTTTCATTCGTTTTATTTTATTAAGTGTATATATATATATATATATATATACATAGACTTATGATTTTATTTAGGTGCAAAGTATACGCATATTAATAAAAATAAAATATCGCATTTAATTTTTTTGTGACAAGAAAGAATGTATTTGTTGAAAAAGAATAAAACAAAAAACACTAAAAAGTGTGTGATAATTTTTGCCAGAGTATTGCAGTTATTTTTTTTTATGTATAAAAAAAGCTAAATGTTAAAAATAAATATAAAGTTTACTTGTAAACAGTTGTGCAATTGCACTGAATGTCGTTTAGATGTTCTGAATAATATAACGCCTTTTTATTGAAAAAAATTAATCTACCAATAAATATCGAATTATAAATTGTAGAACACAGTTTTTAAATATTCTAAGTAATACTAATATTACAATAAATTGATAGAGAACTGAAACATATTCAGAAATGAAAATTTACGGCCAGTGTTTAATGTAAAAAGAGGGCAAAATATTTTATTTTATCGATGATGTTAAATTTTGTTACGACTGTCTGTTTTAAGTCAATACGTGCAAAATGTCAACAATGTGTGACAGACACGCATATGGCTTTATGTTTGAAATAATTGCGCATTTAGTAATTGTACAAAATAAGTCGTGCGACATATTTTTATTTTTTTTGAATATTCAATTAATTTTGTTTTCTAGACGAGGCTTAACTCCGCCACATCGAGTTAAAAGTATATCAATGGCAACGTTTAGTACCGAGGAAATTGACTTCATTAAATCCAGAGGAAATGAAGTAAGTATTTTACTGTATTGTTTAAAAACCGACCGTATAATGTTTTATGAAATTGAAATGTCTCTATAAATGTTATAGACAAGTAAGTGTGGAGCATGGTGTTACATTGAATAACGAATGAACTTTAAAAAAATAAAAATAACGTAAAGTCAACATTTATAATTAATTTGATAATATTTTATATCGATTTAATTTTTTTTTCTTTATTTATAAAACTGTGTTAATCAAAATTTAATTGTTCTTGAACTGTAACATAATATATTATATTTATAAAAAAATTTTTTTTTACCTGTTTGTCATATACTTTAATGTTAATTAATATGAAAAGTTATTAGTATAAACTGGAAAGGTTACATGGTTAACTTGTTGACTGATGCTCATTGAATTTTGAAATTTGTCAAAAATAATTGTATGACACCCTATGAATTAATTATTGAAAATAACTAATTGTTTTTAAATTTATTTATAGTTTTATTTATCCAATACCGTCAGTATGTATGGAAAAGTTAATGTTTTTTTTAAATTAAAAAAAGTTTTTCTGTAAAAATAAAAAAATAAATGGTTTAGAAATGAAAAAAAAAATAGACACATTATTTTGTGTTTGTTCATGCCGTATTATTATATTATAATGTATAAATAATCCAAAGACTTAGAATTTAAATATGTATTAATTACCAGATTTGAAAGAAGAAAATTTTAAATGACAACCTTGTATTATTTATTTTGTAAAATATTTGATTTAAAAACATCAAAATGTTTTAACGTTTTGTTATTTTTTTTTAAATATCTACAGTTGTAGTATAAAAAAGGCGTGTGGTGCTTTTCTAACTGATATATCAAAATATGAATTATCAATAATCAAAATAATGTACTACTAATAATTGATTATTGATGTCATGGTTAAAACTTATCATTCAGGTTTAACTTCTAGGTGAGGCAAATGCCTCTGTTATACTGTGTACACACCACTCTACACACAGTAAAAATCACATTACACGTCATAAATCAGAAAATCTAAATTATTAAAAACACATGTCTATAATAGTAAAAAAAAAAACATTTATTTTCTAGACGGCGGTCCGTCCAACAATTCTCCATTCAAATAAAAAAACCATGTACTGGCTTATTCCAACTTACAGCTAGCCACAGAATGAAATATTTCGTCAGTATTAAATGTACATAGGAAATGTATATAATATAATTATTATCAAATAAACATATCCAATATATCAATTTCTTTCTTTTTTAGTAATGAATATTTAAAAAAAACATAAATTGATAATTGTTTATATACAAATATTCATTTCTATGTTTAAAGTTATTATAAACTAAAAAAGGCAATTTGCCAGATGAAACGTGAAATTTTTTACCAAACTAGTGGTCTTTTTTATCGTTTTTTTTTATATTTTTAAACATAGTACATTGTATTATGTATTGTTATTTATGATTTTTCAAAAAATCATCGTTTAGAAAGTTATCAATTTCATAGTTTTTAATAACATGAACGTTTTTAGATAAACCATATGTGTTAGGACTTATACAAGTAATATTCAGTTTTTTTAGAAAAATGTACGTGTTTCCACGATAAATTGTTATCCTTTATATTGTGATGCTTAAAAAATTTAATGAACATTATTAAGATAAGATAAAGCAGTCACTCTCAAAAATTCATTTACATTGAAATCCGGATTGTCAGTGAGCATAATTCGTTAATAATATGTAATAAACATATTATTATATTGTACTTTTTATTTTGGTTTTGAAGTGTGAGGGGGGCAGTGCCGTAATTATAACTTCAACAAAAACCTTTGTACGGCTGTGCAAACTATATTTTTTTTAACGCCTATAGAATTGGTTGATGAAATAATAAAACTGTATTTTAATATATTGAAAAACTACGTTACGATATATATTTAATGTGTAAGAACATTTATTTTTACGTTTTAGAATTGTCAAAGGGTTTGGTTAGGAATGTACGATTCAAAACAGCCTACCAAAGACGAAAAACAAATAAAAGATTTTATGGTTGCTAAATATGAAAAAAAAAAATACTATTCTGATCCCGGTTTACAAAACGAACAGAACGGCATTCAATCGTCATCAAAACCACCTTCATTTACCGCTGTCACCACAACAACTTATCAAGTAATTATTTTAGCATATTTTATTGATATGTGTTGTTTTTTTTATATGCATACCTTTATTTATTTATAGAAACCTAGTAATGATGTTTCTTCACCGGCCATAAATACATCGTCTTCAAACAAATTTGAATTCTTTAAAGAAGAACCTCACAACCAGAACCAATCACCTATTCAAACATCTCAATCTTTTGCCAATTTCGATAATAATCCAGCATTTTCTACATGTTTTGATACCACGAATTTCGATACATCAAATTTTGATAATCTAAATTTTGACACTTCAAATTTTGATACCTCAGATTTTGACACCTCAAATAATATTGGTAAGTATTATAAACATGATGAAGTAAAGTTTACAATTAATTATAAAATGGAGTGTATTGTTAGTGTAAATATTCAAAACCGTTTTTAAAGAAATGCATTGTACGATCGTCACTCAATTCATCCAAACTCTTACGTTTCCCGTTACACCAAACGAATTTCCAGTTATTTAATTAGTATTAATTTTCAGTTACTTTTGAAATTTTATAAAAATAAAAACAAAAATACTTATCTCTAATATACTTTTAGATTTTAATTTCGAACGATTAAACTATAATCTAATATTTATTGGTATGTGTTAAGACATAAATTTTAAGTTTGTTCAACCTCTCCAAACTGGATATTTTGATTATTTGACATCAAATCCAATACATTTTTCGCCAGCAAGAAAACCAAACAACATAAATAATCGTTGGAGTAAGTTGTGTAAATTGATTTCGTTTTGTAATTTCATCAGTTCTTAGTTGTGTTTGTAAGCTTGAAAATGTGTTCATAATTATTTATAATAACATATAATTTTTATTACTGGTTTGATTATATATATATATATATTTTTTATTATTTTTATACCTAAGTCAATTTATAAATATTAAAATATCTAATTAAATAACATATTCAACATTTTTAGGGTTTTTCAAATTATCAATTACATTTTAACCTATTAATACCAATTTTATGTTTAAATAATTATTTTTTTTTTTATGTAATATCATTAATTATTATACATGATAATTTTAAACTAATTAGTAATTATGTAAATTTAAAATTCAGCTGTTTGTATTGTTTAAATACTATCAATTCATTAACCTGGAAAATAATTACAAACTATTGGTCGTCATTTTATTATTATTATTATTATTATTATTATTATTATTATTATTATTATTATTATTATTATTATTATTATTATTATTATTATTATTTAAATTTTGTGTGCATGTTAATATTATTTTTGCATTTGATTTTTATTTTATTATACAATTTTCTAGAAGATTATTATTATTATTATTATTATTTATTTTGTATGTATTAGTGTGCAATTTATATTTTAATACAAAATACAGATTTGATTGCGTTATTTATAATTCACAACTATATATTATTCACTAAATGTAATTACAAGTGTATGGCCAATATCTATTGACACAATAGAAGAATAATACAGTTAACGATACAAAAAATTAAAGAAGTTAAAAACATTTTAAAATTTTATTTTAATTTAATATTAGTGCATTAACATTGCTAAACATATTTTAAAATAGTTTTCGCAATTACTTTAGAATTATGTTTTGTCGTTTTTAATAAATACTTAATAGTTTTATAATATTTTAAAACAAATTATATAGAATTGTTTTTCTTGAAGTTGTGTTTAATTATGCATTTATGTAATTTATAAATTTATGTTTAATACTAGGTGTTGCTGTAGAAAGTACAAGCCCTAATGCTGGTTGGAAATGTAATGATTTTCAAGTACAAACTGAAGATCGTTATGCTGCATTGAAAGATCTCGATTGTTTAATGAAATCTCAAGTCCATCAAGATACTTCTCCACCACAGTTAGATAATAGTAACAGTTCTGCATGGAGTATGTGAAAAATATAATTTTTTTTTAAATTTCCAATTAACTAAAACACATTTAAAAAAAAAATGAATTTAGGTTCTGAAGCATCTTTGAATGGTACATGGAGCAGTCACGTATCTGAAAATGCACCTCAAAACCCATTCAAAATTAATAATGATTTTAGTAAATATAATTTTTTTTCTTATTTTTATAAAATATAAAATTATTTCTTTTAAATTACCTTATTTATATAGATTATAAAATATATTTCTTATTTCTAACCAATGATTTTTCTTGTTTTATTTAAACACAGGTTGTACCCAAGACATTTGGGCATCACCAAATCATGTAGATAATCCATTTACAAATGACACAGCAGGTATATTGCATTTTATATTTATAACAATTTTTTTTATTTCTATTTGCAACAGTAAAATATATATTATTACATATTCGTACAAATAGTGATTTATAAGTATTTAGGGTCCTTTGTACAAAAGAACAGGAGTTTTGACGAGGTTGTAAAACATATTATTAGGTACGGATGGATCAAATGGGGAGAAACGTCTTGTGTTCTGTGCGATAAGAGCTTTCCAATGAGGCTGAAAGATAAGTTCTATAAGAGTATAGTGCGACCAACTATGTTCAGAATGTTGGGTGGTGGACAAAAATATAGTGCAAAGATGAGAATGTTTAAATGGATGAGTGAGGTGAAATAAAAGATAAAAAATAAATATGTGAGAGGAAACATACGAGTAGCGTGGATTGTGAAGAAGATGAGAGAGAATAGATTTAAGTAGTTTGATCGTGTTTCGTATTCATATTTTTTTTTACACTTGATCTAAGATAAGCTCAAATTAATTTAATAACTTAGAACATTAAGTGGTTTCTCTATATAATTTGATACACTTAGAAATAAAATATATATTACTGAAATTGTTCAGTTCCCTTGGACTATTTACACTAGTATCAAAAATATTTTTATCCGAATAATATTTTAAGTGTATTTGTGTATTTAATTGTTTTTTAGACGATTGGCAAAATAATATTCAGTGGCCCAATGGTTTGACTGCTAGCCAATCTATGGGTTTCAATGATGTAAAACCATGGAGTGCAGATTTCTCCAATCCATTCAATGTAAAGTTCAAGACAATTTGTACTATTTCATTTTTATTAAAAAATAAGAAGCAAATTGTGAAATTAATATTATATATATATTTTTTTTTTATTATTTCTATAGGTTGGATCAGCTTCTCCATTAAACAAGCATTCGAGCAATCCGTTTTTATAAAACAAATTGGATCTGATCAAAAGAAAAAAGAACTATTGCTGTCAATCTAATCTAGTAAAAAGAAAACAACAATGATGCATACCAATAGACTTGTAATAGTTTTAATTGTAATATAATGTTATAAATTGGAAACATGGCATAAAATATAATTACAATTTTTTTTTTTTAATAATTATACGTTATAAACACATACTAGCTTTATGCAAACGAGCTATTTAGCACTTTTCCTATGTTAAAATTCGTGCAACTGTCTAGTCTCGCAAATATTTATATTTTATTTCAATTTTTTTTTTTTTTTTTTTTTTTTTGATGTCACGCCATAATTCATTAAAATCGATCGAGTAAATTATAACACGTTTTATAGCGTTCACTATTAAAAAATTATACATTTGATTCTTTTCAAACGGCGTTTTAATAATAAGTTATTTTCTGTGCCTTATATAATGGTTTAAAAATTGTATGGAGTCTGGAAAAAAAGAGATGTTATTATTTTTATACATATGAAGAATTAATTGAGTAAATGTTATTCATAGTAAAAAAAGAAAATACTGTATTTATATTTTATCGCTATGTTATATACAAATTTTACCAAGATTTACCTATATTTATTGTCCTTGATCGTTTTAATTATGTGTTTTATAAAAAAGCTAAGTCAAATTCTGTATTTTTATTTTTTTTTTTTTTAATAAAATATTGTATTTATTTTTTAATAATGACGTTTAAGAATTTAAAATATATAATTAACTAGTTTTATTATATTATCATACCTATACATATATTGTAATTTATTTACAGTGATAACAAAAAAAAAAGTCATGACCAGCAATATTATTATACAACGATAACTATTGTATTATATTATAATACGTAAAATAATGTGTAAGAATAATCGGTGTAAACCTTAAATTAATATCGGTGGTAATGCTGTCGTCGTTTCTATTATTTATGATTTAATTGATACACTAAATGTGTTTTTGATTTAATATTTCGTGTGCACCAAAGTATATGTTAATCGTGTTTAATAAAATATGTAACTGTGATATAAAATTTGTTTATTTAAACTTGAAAAACGTACGTTTATCTCGAATAACTATTATTGTAGCGGATTAAGTTAAGTTTGTCGAAATAGTATTTTGTACAGGATATATTTTTGCTAAAATCCGTTATTTACTTATTTGCTCGTATTTTAAAATGAATTGTTTTATTTATTTTATATATATATATATATATATATATATATATATATATATATATATATATATATATATATATATAATGCGCTTCTAATGAAAAAAAGTATTGACGTTCTCTTGATCAACAATCGTTGAATAAACGTAACTGTGTTTTCATATCTCTCGAACATCATAAAAATTCAATAAAAAAAAAATTGTATTTATATACGTATTTCTTGTAAACCTAAAAATAATATCGTTTATATACTTACACTATATTTGTATTTATCAAATGAAAAGAGACAATTATTTGTTATTAAAAATATATATTAAACTGTAAACGTTATAATTAATAACAATTGTATATACCTATTACGTAATAAATTAAATCGCACTATTTTTATTCACATTTTTTACTTATTATTTTTTATTTTAAATCGATTTATTATTATTTACATTGTTGTTACGTTGATTACAATATTGTATTTGTCTTCAATCATTTTGTGATAGTTAATAATTACACTCGTGTGCTCCTTTTTTTTCTTAATCGATTATGTTTTATATAAATTTCAGTGTTTTATTTAAATGTATAATGTGCGTGTTGTTTATGAGCATTTTTTTATTTATTTATTTATATACAACACAGGGTGATTCGGAATTCAGATAGGTTTATGATAGTATTTTCTTTTTTTTGAATTTATAATACCGCTTACTTATAGATATCAAACGGTAGTTTGTATTTTGTTCAAAATATATTTAATATTGTAAAACCGACTATAACAACAGGGCTATTGAAATAATAAAATGTAATACGATTTTAATCTTTTAATTTTTGTTGTTTAATGAAAAATAGTAGCATCAGTTGATGGGGACATTTAACAAATTCGTTTTAAATGCAACACGCCTGATGAATATAATTGTATATTTATATTTGATAATTGTATGAATATATTTGGAAAAAAATGTTTATATAGAACGCTTATAATATATAATACATTTATAACCAACAATGTAGCCATAACAGAAATGTTTACCGAATACGATTATTATCCAATTGAGTTGTCTATTTACATTTACCGGTCGACATTATTAATTAATTATTATCACCGATTAATTGTTAATTTATCCATTAAGCAAAGATTTCGATTGTTTTCGTCTTCATAAAATTAGTCCGTATTCTGTATTTGACAAATTTCGCTTACTTTTAATAATCGAGAACATAATCTCTATCTGAATTGCCTGTAATCGAGTGTAATAGTCGTTTTTTTTTTTAAATAAATTATAAAACAAAATATGTTTAAAATTATACGCTTGTTAATATTTATACAAATAACATACTCACTAATGTATTAATTATCGCCTCTTTGTGACGGAGTTCTCGTACCACTTTTGAACAATTGTTTGAAATCTACCTATTTAAATTCTGTATACATACTTGTAAATTTTTTTTTTTTTTTTTTATGAATTATAAAATGTATAAAACTAAATTTTATTTGTAACCGATACGATTGTACAATCGTTTTAAATATACACAATACACATATTACCGTTCTAATTATTATTTGTAATTTAATATCCGAATTCAATAAATAATAATAACAATAATAACAATAATAATAACAATAATTAATAACAATAATAATAACAATAATTAATAACAATAATAATAACAATGATTAATAACAATAATAATTATTATTATTATAATAAAAACCAGTGTATTTAACCGAGACGAAATATAAAATCAAAGTGTTACTGTTTGTAAAAAACTAAAATGACTTTTTTTATAATAAATTATATTTATGAGACACCACAATATAATAAAATATTTAAACATCTTAAACGTTTATTGTGATTTTTAAGGATATTGTAATTCATTATTAAAAATTAATATTATTCATGATATTTCAATAATAATTAAAATAATTAAATCATATAATAAAATGTGTAAAAAAAATTTTTTTCTAGAAATCAGTTGACCACAACGGTGTCTTGCACTATTGTTAGCGATCGATCGTTAAGTTTTCCCGTTTATATTTTTTTATTTTTCGTTTTACTCTAATCTTATAGATTTAAAAAAACAACACAATATACATAATTTGTCTATTCAATTTCAAAATGCGAATAGATAATAATAATAATGCACTAACGTTTGGAGCGTTTATACAGGACAAATAGATATAATATATTATGATTTACGTTATTCGTATCTATCCATGGCGTATAAGTGATTATGACACATTTCTTATAATTTGAAAAAAAAAAATTATACGCCACGTTTTCTTTTTACGTTTTATATATACATCTAATATTATGTCAAAAAAATGATGTGTAAAAAGAAACTATGCGGTTTGTATATATAGTGGTGTACAAGTGTTATAATAATATTATACGATTATCGTACAGTATAGCTTTGAAATGTGAATGAGTGACATTTCTGTTGTAATTTACATCGTCAAGTATATAATATTATAGTTTAACGTGAAAAAAATAAATATAGATGATAAACGATAACAATTTTTTTTTTAGTAAAAGATGGAGAAATCGACCGTGTCGTAATAATGCTAATACGCACGTCGTTTTGTTATTATTATTATTATTATTACTATTATTATTATTATTATTATATTATTGTATACTGTTACACTATCTATATTACGTTTTCCATTTATTTTATTACACCGATTTATAAGTAATATATTCTGTGATATATAAAACTATCGAATGAAAAAAATATATATATTTACGATTATTGTGTTACTATTACTACTACTTAACAGTCCTTGTGCACGTTTTTCTAATAATATGTTCGGAAATGGATGGTTTTTTTTTTTTTTTGTTTCGAACTGGTCATTGAAAAGACTATGAGACATTTAATTATATTATTATCTGTTAATAATAATATAATTTAATGAGCGCGGATTTATATGCACTAAAAACCAACCAAATACGCGGTAAAAATTCTTAAATGCGCATAAATACACGCACAAAAATAAAAAAAAGCACTTAAAAATGACATATATTTATAAAAAAAATGTACCGAAAAAAAGGATACCGGTTTACTGAAAAAAATTGAATTCAAATTTAAAACATACACGCAATATTATTGCGGTGTTGAACGACGTGAAAATTTCTTCCCAAACCGGGAATTAATTAATTTTTTTTCTCTATTTTCATATTCGTTTGTTAGAGGGCTACGTTTATTACGCGCGTCCTATATAACGCAAACCGAAACCCGATTATGTTTTTGGCCGGAAGGAGGATGAGAGGGAAGAAAAACGCGTTTTCTTCAACACGAATTGTCCGAACATTTTATTTTAAATACATCGCGACGCACACAACCGTATGCGCGCCACAATTGACACGGACAAAAGCACAAGTAGAAGAAAATTAAAATTACTCTGTTCGTATGCAAGCAAGTATCAGCTGTATATAATATATATGGCCGAGAGAACGATGCGTGAGACTCCGTCGGAAAAGAAATGAAAGATCTAATCGATATGATTCCCTGTTATTATCCGAAATACGTTTGGTGTTTGTTCGTCTCTTCATTGCCGTGTCGTTTCTGACCATAATAACTGTAAAGATTTCGGGTTACAATACTGCAGTGTCTTTTATAACATAACCGTCGATTTCGTAACACAAAAATTCACCGTATACGGTTTTATTTCATCGACAGCGCGCGTGCCAGATTATGGCACCGACGGGACTTCTACGAAAATACACGACGATTTTTCAATATATTACGAGTATACGAACAGTACCGAGCATAAGCCGCTCGTTATGAATATAATATGCTACAGTTTCGACAGTTACATAATAATTTTTTTTGTAATATGGAAATTTAAATACGGTACCTTACGCATAATAATTTCAAAATAAATGTTAAGTCGACTATTCTGAGGGGGGCTCGAGTCCGTTAGCCCCCCCTCTCCCTTTGGTGCGCCTTTGAAACGTGCCCCCCCCCCCGGATCGTCATCCCTTTGGTGCGCCGTTTGTTATTGTATAAGTGGTGCATATACAATGGACTTCGCGAACTTCCAATGAAACTTGTGAAACCACATGCGTTTATTGCAATTTACAACAAATAAAACATCGTAATTAAAATTAAATAGAAAAACGAATAACGCGATCTTATAACGCGGCATTTTTTCCATCTTCCTCTTCTAATCGAATGATAAAAAAAAACACCTCCCTTCGACTAAAAATTACTACCGTATTTACTGCACGCACTCGTATATGTATAATTACAGCGAACATAATCCACTGTTACGCGCGGCCGGATTGACCCGTGTGACTAAAATAATCCTTTGGTTTTTTTTTTTTTTTTTTTTGCGGCACCAAAAAGTATTGTATAATAGTATAATATTATAGTAAAAGCGCGATAAAAAGTTTTCCGAACTAGTTGAAACAAGATTTTACGAGTATAGCTGATGTAATTGTGCGTGATTTTTAGAAAGCTGCATCGCGGGCAAAACGAGAACGGAAGAGTTATTTTTACGATTAAGGCGCTTAACATTGAATATAAATATTACGATCGATCGGTTTTTAATTTTCCATTCGCGATAAACGATTTGCACGTGGAAATATGATTGACATTGCGAATAAAACGACGCGTTTCGTTTCGTCGTATACCTACACCGTACAATAATGATTACAGTATAGTGTAATGTATGCGCGTTATACGTATGGCTTTGTTTGAAAAAAAAAATGCGGTCATTATACTCGTTTCGAAAATAGGCTTTTAAAAAGCTTTATGTCCATTTCGCAGCTGCTAATTCGGGCCCTGCAGTATACTGCGTAATATTATACACGTATTTCACATAAATTAGTAATTCATATAAATTAGTTTTTAAAAGCAAAGTTATTACGCGCTCGCGCGCAGTTGTTGTTTGTTTATTATGGATTATCAATGGGGAAAAAAAATTAAAATAAATAATAATAAACAGTTTTATTTTATAAATAATAATATGTATATTATTATTTTAAAGGCGAATGTGCGTGAATACGGACAACAAAACAGTAACACGTTACGATAAAATAATATAAACTCATATTAATACTATAAAATAGTTAATATCGATCGAAACAAATGAGGGAAATCAGATATTTGAACGTGAATATACAGACTATTAAAAATTGAAGTTGCTGTAATAATACGCTTGCTTCGGTTATCTCGACGCAATTAACGTTGTATCACATTATTTTTCTAACAAATTCAGATTCATGCGAGTCTGTTGAGGTATAAAAATATAGGTATGAATAAACATTTAAGGAGCTTACTAAAATGTCCTTATTTATTTTAAATGTTCAGAAAATTCACCTTTTGCATCGCAAACAATGCAAAAAAAAATTGTTAACTTCGTGTAAACCTATACCTTCGTGTGTTCTATCGTAATGGACGTGTCGAAGTATTTTTGATTAAAAATAATATTTATTTTATTATTATTATTATTATTATTATTATTATTATTATTATTATTATTATTATTGTTGTTATTATTATTATTGTTATTATTATTATTATTATTATTATTATTATTATTATTATTATTATTATTATTATTATTATTATTATTATTATTATTATTACATTATATTATATATTTTATTTTCTCGTTCGTTTTGCGTATATATAGTGACAGCTCGAGACATTCTAAACATTTTCTATATATACAGGTATATAATCCGCATGATTATTATTAATAGAGACTCGTTATTATTTCAACTTTTCATTCGTAATACACGAATATAGTATGACGTTAACACGCAACAATTGTCCAAACGAAATAAAATATTGTTGTAGATATTTTTCAATAATATTTGTTTTATAATTCGTTTTTGACCGTTAAAGTGTAAGAAAAAAAATATATATGTAAATTTCTAGAGAAAAAAACATAAAATTACGTTTTTTATTATTATTATTATTTATATGTGATATTTTTCGCGAGTTTAATATTATTAAAGTATAAAAATATATTGAAATAATGACCGAGGAGAAAAATGCTATTAAATACGACGTGTTTCTGTAGTAATATGGCGTTTTTACACGTGTTTTCATTGTTTTGTGCATATCCTTAAAATTCGTTACGCTGGTATATGGTCACGATTACGTCATCCTCGTCGCGCAATAATTTATATATTATATTTTAAGGTAGTTAACAATTGTTTTTTTTCCTTTAATTAATTTTAGAAATTAAAAAAAATATATATACTTTAAGACAAAATATTTGTAGGCAAACGATTATTATTGCGACTCGTATTGTTTCCGTAAAAAAAAAAAAAATTAAACATATATAAAATGATTGGACCGACCGAAGGGAAAACGTAATTTCAATTGAACTAATATCGTTTTTTTTTATTTTATAACCACGCGAATCACACGAAAATGTATTGAACGGTTAATGGATTTAATTAACGCGCGTGTGAAATAATTTCAAATCGAATTCCAGTCCGTCCATCTATGCCGTGGAGTATTAGTGGCAAGTAGTATTTATTGATTGGCTTATAGATGAATTGTTTTATATATATATATATATATATATATATTATTTATTTTTGTAGAATTTATGTACGTATTTAATATATTTCTCTTACATACTACAGTTCTTTGAATATTTCCAAAATTACACAACGGTTCACTATCAAATCGATACGGCACAACACGTTTTAAACGGCTTATTTCTATTATTATAAATATCTATAACAGGAGGTAAACACCGAATAGTACAGTATCGAACTGGTCGATTACTTTTGTCATCGGCTTCCAAGACAATTGTGTCCATTCGTCAGACAAATCTCCAAGTGCAGCGGTACGCTAAAAGCAGCTTTTCGCATTTTCGCCGATATCCAATCGCGTGCAATTGACAGGACATTTTTCTGCTCCGGACAAATACATCACTTTTCTTTCTACTAAATTTTAAATTCTTCACGTTGTGGTTCAACAATTTTCCCACACACGCGTCTAAATATTCTCGTTTTATTTTATTTGGAAATAAAAAATGCGTTGAGGTTTAAAGCCATATCTAACCAAAATTACATCGTTGAATCCCAATTATAATTGTTTTGTCCCCACTGTAAACGTTTTATACAACGTATTTGAAAATATTTTTTAAATTTTTTTATTACTATTAACTATAGTACCAACAAGAGACCGAGCTTCATTCGGTTAAGTTTAAAATGCATAAAACAAAAGGATTTGGTAAACTTGTAAAAACTTTTTATTTAAAACGCTTTCGTTTCTATACAGTCATCACACTGAACACACATACAATCGAATGTTTCAAGTATCCATTAGCTTCAAAACGGTTTTTTTTCTTATAATTTAAATACTTAGCTCTGTCTTTTTATCGTCAATGAAAACGGGCAATGAACGTTCGACTTTTTTTTTTTGCTTTCTTCTAACTGTAGTATTTTAACTTTTACATTTACAACATGTATAAAATCGAATGTAGTCTAGCGAGATTAAAATTATTAAACACGCACATATTATAATATCTGTATGAATTAGTTTTAAACATGTCTTAAATTTCTTTCGAATAATAATATAATAAAATATTTTTTAAGTCTTAATGTGTTTTTAGTATAGAAATATCGTCAAATAACTTATATAAAAGTCTGAGAAAATTAATAATATTGTTTAATTGTAAAAATATTTCCACACATTTCACTAAATTATTAATTAATAATAAACCATAGTCACATATTACGCATGCTTATACTATCTTGATAGTTTCAGTATTTCACTATTTGTTTTAACGATGGGAATATAATATTTATTTTTTTCTATTAGACATAATTAATACGTACTTTAGATTTAATACGTTTATACACACATACATATATATATATATATATATATATATATATATATATATACGTAAATATGTATGTAATATATTATTATCAGGCTCGTTTTGAAGTTCTGATAGAGTAAAATGTGTTATAAGAGTATAATAAATACGCGTGCATTTCTCTAGAAATAATAATTGTATTAATATTGTAGTAGGTACTTATACAGGTTTATGTGGGCGTAAGTGTACATTTTTCCAGTAATCGTTTTAGTTCAGTGCGTATTCGAGTCAAAAATACGGCTTTAAAAAATAAAATATTCTTATTGTTATTTTTAAGCCATTCGGTTTAATATTCGGTAGGTAACTGATATAAATGACGATTTAGATTAGACAAATCGTGTATTTTGTATAATACAAAACAAAATTCGAATAAAATTTATAAAAAAAATTGACCATTATTCCGGTGTTAATCGTAGACATTTCGTTTGTTTATTACTATATAATACATAATATCGAATAATTGAAATAAACTGAACAAAAATATGACGTATTATATATAATTATTGTCTTCACTCTTATCAAACGTCCACGGATTTTAGTTTAAGAAAAATACAAGCTCATACTAAATTTATATTAATTTCGTATATTCACTGTGAAATGTCAATGTCGCATTACTTTTTTTTGTTATACCGCCAAGTAAAAAGTTTAAAATCGTTTTTTTTTTATGAAGAAACATTACGTACAGGTCCACTACAATTCTGAAATATTTTATAAATAATTCAATAGCAGCGTATTGTTATCGTTCTCCGCTTTACATTGATAGTTCATTAATTTCATCGGATTACGATTGATTATGGATCGCACTCGTGTGCTGCTCAACCAAATCGAGAGCGGACACAGACGTGTAATTAAATACAACTAAATGTGCTGTATAACGAGTGTATATTACGTTCTCGTCGATTTGTGCAGGTTGTTGTGCGGTTATAAATATTGAAACACGTAAACGGTTTTGCAAGCGAGTTTGATTAATAACAAAAAAAAGAAAAATTGTTTTATAATAAACAATTTTTTTTTTATATATAAATACACTAAAGCTCCCCGAAGAAGAGAAGCGATTAACACGTCTCCCCTTAAAACCGTTCGTGTACGGAAATTGTCGTGTTTTCCTAATTACGTGGGTGATGCAGTGTTTTCGAACGACTGTTTTTTATTTTCTCTTCGTGTAAATCACATTTGTTTCCTGCAGACAGACGCGTCATATGTACATAAGTAATATAATATAATCCGTTGTCTAACAAAATATACGATTTTTTTTATGCTGTTATAACAGCAATAATTGGTCGGTAATCTGCAGAAAGACACTATATAGGTACTGCTACAACGTTGGATTGTCGTCCGCACTCGAAGCGGCGAATTCCAGACAGTAGACTCGTCGAATCGAAATTTCTTCGAGTAAACGGTAAACACTTCACTCTCGTTCTACCTATATGACAAACCAGTTCGTCGTCCTTAAAGAATAACGCTATACGCGCGCGATGCGATTCACACCAGCAGCTGTTGTTGTCTTTGTTTGATAAACGCGAGCGCGCAACAAAAGAAAATTAACATTTCGAATAATCGATATCAAAATAAATCGTAATAGTGTTTAAAGTGAATCGCCGCGTCAAATTTAAAAATAAATTCTATTACCATCACTTGTCGCGGTTGTTTTCGTTTTTTCAATTGACGACGAATATTGTGTACCTGACGTGATTGAGTATTTTTAAAAAAAAAAAGACGATTTTAGCGTATTTCATGTCGAAATCTCTTCAAAAAATACAATTTTACTATAAAGCAATAACAATACATTATACCTACACGTTATTGATTTTTTTCCACGCGTCTCTTTTTTCTCGTAAATAATACATAATAATCATTTTTCAATTAATCCATACTTATATGCCGTTAATCACGAATATCATGTATGCCAAATGTATTCACATCTCACGTTTATTGAATATCACGTATAACACGATTATCTGCAGAGACATTTTTTTTTTTTTTTAACATATAATTTTGGTTACGAATATTATATTTTTGAACGTATTTCAACATTGCGATAATATTTTATGTTTTATAATTACATTTTTTTTACGAATTGTTTATTACATCAATGCCCGGTACTCTAATTACCAATATTATTTTTATTAACTTTAAAAGAAAAAAAACACATAACACATTTTTTTTCATAAAATAACGATAATACTCGTATATATTAATAAATTATGCGCCACGAGTGAATATTAATATGTTACGTACTTATATATTATGTAGTCAATCAATAAAGCGAATTTAAAATCGATACTATATACATATAAGGTTTTAGTTTCTAGTTAAAGTTATACTATATATATATATGTTACATATTAATAATTTAATGCTTATATTATATTATTCATTTGGTTAGGGCGTAATAGGTATGTTCAACCGAGAATAAAATGTATAGGGATGTTAAACAATTGATTTATTATTATTATTATTGTTAAATTAAAATCCATAAAAATTTATTCGTCAAATTATGTTATTCATAAGTATAACGATCCGGTTTTTTTCTTTTTTTTTATAGTACTTATATTTATAATTGTCTAAAAAACAAATAAATTATAGTCATATTAAATGCTAATTACCTATAGGCGATTTGAGTTTGTAACGAGAGAGAGAGAGAGAGTTAGTATAGGAAATATAATTCGCCACAGGAACGAATTCAGTAAAAAAAATTTTTAATGGATTAATTTACATATACTTAAATAATTTAAGTGTGTATATATAAATATAGTCAGTTTGTTTTGTAATATTTTTACGTTAATTATGTTTGAATATTTATTTATTTATTTTTTTTTTGGAACAAACAATTTCATTAAGATATTACTTCTCACGGTTCATATGTATAACTGTACAACGATAATGATAAAACATTACAATAATAATAATAATAATAATAAACAAAATAATTATGTGTTGTGTTAAATAAACATTGTATGAAAATGTGATGAATAAATTAGAAATTCTAATTGAGTAAAATCGAATATCGAAAAAAATCGATAATTATTTTCTAATAAGAAATAATAATATAATCCACACAGTTTACGTACAATTATTATTAGACACGTATTTATCTGTTATTATTTACAGATGAAAAATGTATATTTAAATAATTTAAGGGAATTATTAGAAATAAATAAAACACTCCCCCCTCTCCCGCCGTCTTCTGCGAGCGAATTCGGTACACTCGCGCTCAATTCATCATTAGATATAAAGTCGTTTTTGCAATTAGATATGAAAATAACGATATTAATTATTATTTTCGATTTTTTTTTTTTTTTTACTTCTGTTCAAGTGTAAATCACTGCTGATTTAATAAACGATTAGAAAACTACATTGAGTTAATTTAAACGTTGCTTACGTTAGGACTAGAATTTACATGCAATCAAAAAAAAAAAAAAAAATGGTAAACAAAGTTTTTTTTCTTAATTCTACCAAAAACAAGAATCGAAATATAATTATTTTACATATTGACACACACACAGATATATTTATATTATTATTAAAATATTATTTTTAATGTGTCGCTCTTCGAGTTTTCGAAATCGAATCCGGAACGTATAATGTGGAACGTATATTACTGGCAGGGGTAAAAGTTTTGTTCACGTCATCACACGATATGTTACTAAAGCACATTTTGGATACGTCTACGTCTTACGGATATAAAACAACAATTATTATACAGGCGTCTATCGAATAAATAGGATTTTGAATTACGTTTTTTTTTTATATATATATAATAAATGCTTTAAAAAATACGCAATTATACCGCGTTTCGATAAAAAAAAAAAAAACTGTTGTTTTGTTCGATTGCGATTAAACCAATTATCGCGGGGAGACACGACAACCGAATATAATTTAGACTCTAAAGGAAAAGAAAAAAAAAAATCCACGTAAATCTCGTAGTCCTATTCGTATGCGCTTATTACCGGACCGCAATATTATATCGGGTAGAAA
The DNA here is from genome assembly GCA_032441825.1 of Chaetogeoica ovagalla. Classification (NCBI taxonomy): domain Eukaryota; kingdom Metazoa; phylum Arthropoda; class Insecta; order Hemiptera; family Aphididae; genus Chaetogeoica; species Chaetogeoica ovagalla. The sequence goes on from CM063744.1 coordinate 4,626,440, forward strand.
TCTATTTAATATAAATATAGTGTAGGTACCGTATTCGCGCCGAGTAAGACTTGCCTATGACGACGGAATAATAATAATAATAATAACAATAACAATAACAATAATAATAATAATTAGTCATTGATCGCGGCGGTATGTAGACGAGATTCCATTGCGCGGTGTCAATTACAATTACACATCACAAGTTATAAGCTTCGTTTTTTTTAGGCGCCAATGTACAACGACAATTATTATAGTTACCCCCCACATGCGCGTTACCGGCCATTAATGACGGAACGTAACGTATTCGTATTTCGTAGTACGTTGGTCATAGAAGAGTTTAATTGTAAGAATAAACGTGTTGAAAAACGCAAATACGATTTATTTCGATTTGTTGTCAGTTAAGCGCGCGCGATTTAAAAATCACGCGATATACGCGATAACCGCAGGCAACGCATTTAAACGAAATAATAATAATAATAATAATAATAACAATTGCCGTTTGGACGTTATGGTGTTTTAACGCGTGTTTTCAATCAATAACGACGCTTTTAAAAACGTTATGATACGTACCCGTGAGACGATAATTAATACGCGTTTAACCCGTACAAATTGAACAAATACTACGTGTGTGTGTGTGTGTGTGTAGAACGACTTTTGCGGGCGGACGAGTCAGAGACGCGGCGAGGGCGAGGGAGTTTTTTTTTTATAAAATACCCGCGCGGCGACTGCGCACCAGCTATTATTTAATGGACGGGACGGGACGGGACACGGGCATATCGCGAATTTACTCGATAAACCTGCGCGTCCGTTCCTGCAACAACGATACGACGACGCCCCGGGGCAAAACGAAATTATCGTCGACTTCGATTTGTACACACGCATATTTCGGTACACGGATATCAGATACAAAAACAAAACTTTAAAATCGCACGTTCCGTTAAGATACGAATGTTGTGTTTAGAAGTTGATATGTTTTCCGCGAACGGGATTGTTGAGGAAAAGGCTCGTTCGGATTACTTAATATGACTTCAAAAAAAAAATAAATAAATAAATAATTAAACAAATCGATTTGCTCTCTATTTATGCTTGAAAAGTAATTTTCATCTATAATTGAAAAATACAATGAATAACGATTACAATTTAAATCGTTATTATTATATCGTGTGCGTTTAAAACATTGTGGCGGGTTAAACGCTTTGTCCCGCAAACGTCTTGGCGACGTGATTTCTTCGCGGTTTCCGAACTGCGTTGTTTTCGGCCAATCGTATTCTACGATTTTGTGATTTCTGGACCAGACGTTTTTCAAGGAAATCTGCGGAAAAACATGCGATAATTCGATCTCGAACCCGTGTTCGGATCAACGGAAACCCGACTGTATCATACGCGAATATAATTGTACAGAAATTCAGACTTTTCAGACGCTTATGAATATTATTCCGAGATAATTGAACATTATTAAAATAATATATTTGCCGTGTAATAAATTTCGCGTGTTTTCGAAATGTTTATCGAGTAAAAACGAGAAAAAAGAGAAGACAATTTGTTTTTCTTTTTAAAAATCCTATAATATAATCATATACATAATACGTGAGTTAACAAATGGTGAACAATGTTATTTTCTCTGAATTACAAATGAAATAATTTCGAAATCGACCGCGTTTAAAACTGTATACCAATAGCGCTCGATTGTGGTTGTAAAAACAAAATTGGAAAAATTAAAGCGTAATATTTATATAAAAAAAAAAAAAAAAAACGTACATTGGTTAACCGTTTCAGTTCTCTACACAAATCTAATACGTAGTTTCTCAACACGAATTTTGAGATTTCTATCATTTACGCAGTAAATATGTTTAGATACGAAATTAAAATATGTTTACAATCAATATATTATTGTCATAACGAAGAATATTAAAAAAACAAAACATTTTTATTATGCATTTTGGTGAGTATACCTATAATAATTGTTAATACATTTTACTTCTTTCCTCCCTGTATTACATAATTTATAATGGATTTATTGAAAATGAGCATAACACATTTTTATTTATTTTTTTTTTTTTTTGCCATACGACGGATTACATTTTTCAGTTAATTTCATTAGTTAATATATTTATAATTTGTTCGGCGTACCGGTGTATAACGAACTTGCTGAGCCATTATATAGGAATTAAGCCGGTTCGGAGGTGCTCGTATATTAATTGTAGTCTCTGCTGTTTAATATACACATCATATACGCCATATTATAACGGCACTCACTTATAAAAATATATAATAAATGTGTTCTCGTAAAACTAAACTGTAACGGTACCTACCGCGACGAAATATAATCTGACGAAAACTAATAATAAGCGGGAGTAATAAATTAATAATAACAAAAATCCGAATAAATAATAAAAACAACAATGAAAGAAATAGGAATAAAAAATAATAATAAGAATTATATATATATATATATTTTTTTTTTTAGTTAGTTACTATTATAATCGTTGTTACATCAGGACGATACCCCGTCTACGGGTTAATATTATAATATATCTAATTAAATTATATAAATTAAACGTGTTACGATTAAATAAATATTTATTAATTTCTACTGCAACACGCGCGGTTGACCGAGGAACGAGCGCGTAAGAAAAATGTTACTACCCAACGACGAATAAAAAAAACCGTATAACACGCGCGTATTGTTTCCATTATTATTATTATTATTATTATTATTATTATTATTATAATATAGACGTATTATAATCTCTAAACGAAGTGAAATCAGTCACTTCCTATGTGCGGTGACACTCGATGTGTATTATTATTATTATTATTATTATTATTATTATTATATTATACGTGAATTATGACTGCGTATTTATTGTCGTCGTGTTAATCGCAATAAAAATAATATGTCTTATTGTAAACAGCGCTGTGTCGGTTAGTATACGGTAATAGTCATCGGACCCGTGTGCGTCGCGCCCGACGCCGTCGTATCAATGCGATTAACGAAAACACAACGGTATCACGAATTATTTTCACTGCATGAGCTTTTATTTATTCGTATGGTTTTAATTCAAGTAATAACAATACATTTGACAAACATAAATAAACGTTTCGCGTAGAAATTCAAGTGACAACGATTTTAAAATGTGTCTAATATAGCTAACAATAAGACGTAATGTAATAGAGTAAAATAAAAATAAGAATCCGCACTTCTTTCTCCAATTCAGTCAACCACCGGACGGCGGCGTCCCCTTCCAATGCGTGTAGAGTTTTCGTACCTACTTGGCAAATAGCGTGCTGAACATTTCTCGACAAGGTGTTCCATTGTCTCAGTCGTTCCGTCGACCACACGGAATTCTGAATCCGTCGAGTTCCACTTGGTCATTAGTTAATTTCCGCCATCGAATCGAAAACGGTCGAGTCTCGACCACTCTCTCCTAGGAAAGTTAAATCCTGGAAGCTTAAAATCCGGTTCCCCTCGATTAGTTCATAGTTATAAGCAGGCCCGCGGATTGACATTATCCGTAGGACCTAGGCACAGATGGTAAAGAAACCTTCTCTTTGTCAACCAGGTTTCTGTGATTTCAGTCTTATTGGTGGCAAATTTTTACGCGTTTATCGTATGTGTGTGTATGCGTGTGTGGGCAATGTAGGATTAGCCACTAGTTAGTACGTTAAAGCGTCTAAAAATGTCTGTTTACGCAAAAATGTTAAGCTTCCCCCCCCCCCACGGATGTGACCAAATATCGGCCCATGAGAGAAGGGAAAAAAGTTCCGAAAATTCGTGTTACCTTTAAAACGCGCGGTTGTTAACAGAGGTATATGAACAAAAGCCGAAAGGCAATGTCGGGCAATTGTATAAAAATCACATTTTCGAAATAATAATCCGAATAATAGTAGTTTAGTATTAGTTTATTAGTTATTAATATTAATATTAGTTTATTTATTATTATTATTTTTTTTTTTTTTTAAGAACACGACGTGCGATTAAAATGTTTTTCATTTAACCGAAATTTCGTTTTGTTCACTCAAAGAAATTAGTTCTGATGCTTCCGTGAACATACCGCACCGTGAAGCCGTTCTTGTTCTCAATACTTTAAATCATTAATCGCACGCGAATTCAGCTACGCGAAAATCGATTGGTTTATCTAATTTTCCCAACTGCGCTTTACAATAATAAGCTTTGTCTACGATCCATTTTTAGGTTCTTTGCTAACTCTTCTTCACCTTTCGCTGTCTTCTATTTTCCAGTCATTTCACTCCTCATTTATTCAGATCTTTTTCCATTCCTATTTATCCGACGTCGTCTCGACGTTACCCCCCCCCCTCTCTTGGCACATTCCGATTTATTTTCTCCGGCACGCCTTTGTTGATGGCATCTGCGCTGGTTCACCAAACATATCCAGCCCGTTATTCTATATGGCCTTTTTTTCGTTAAATACGCACTTATTGCGTTTGCGTTTTTTTTAGATTTTCTGCAACACTTGATTTGTGCTGCCCGTATTATTATCCTTCTTCGTATACTTAACTTTTTTCTCTAATATTCAACACTTTTTCTTTGTAATTCTCTTTCGAATTCTTTTTTTTTTTTTTTTTTGAAATTTCGTATATTAAAATAATATTAAACAATATATATATATATATGTGTGTGTGTGTGTGTGTGTAAGAAATATTGCGCGTACATACCAATAAAGGAAGGTTAGTCCAAATTAACAAAAACAGTCAATCGTTAAATGTTACATATTTACATTGCGATTAAGATAAAATGAAATAATAATACGATAATATTGTAATTAATAATGGATATGTCGCATGGATATATATTCAATACAATGTTATATATTATTTTTATATATATATATATACTGCGCCATACATATTTTGAAAATATAATTATACCAGACGCCGATATAAAATATTTTAATTACCTTTTGTAAATTGAAATTTGTTAAAAACGAATATACAAAATGTGTAATATAAAGTGTGTTTGGCCATTACCGATTATTATTAATGTGTATTAATTACGAGTAAAACGAGGAATTTCACGACGTATGCGTAGATTGCGTAGTATAGTGCAAAACAACGGTTGGTCTGAGTGTAGATTTAATTTTGTATACAGGATAAATCAATGAAAAACATTTACATTTTGTTTCTTGATTATTTATAAATATATTTTTCAGATTGGCTATGAGGAAAATTGAAGAATAAAATCGTTCGAACAGAATAATAATTAAATAATTACGTATTATTCAGCCTTTAAGAAAATTTTCTTAAAACTCAACAACAACGAGATTGTCGCAGTGGTTTTCAGAGGGAATTTGAGAAAGACACATTCGGCGAATTTGACGGAAAGCCATAGAATTTTTCAGTTTGAAAACGCTATACTCACAGGTGCGTAATATTTTATACATACTACCTATTTTGTTTTTCTGTGTGTATATTATTTATATAGAATTGTATACATGCAAAATGAAACGTTGGAAAAATATCATTTATTATTTTAAAATTTACATAGCCCCTTCCACTACAAAGAAAAAAGCCCGTTGTCACTGCACAGTATACGGATATACGTGGTTGGAGGTTTTTATTCATTAAAAACCAAATGCATATGACATTGTGTCGGAGAAAAAATTTTGAACGAATTTCGGTTTTAAATAATAAAATATTCTAAATGAAGCATAAGTCGATTGCTTTACAGTCTGTCCATATATTAAACACACATCTACGTGTATATAAAATACAAGTAGAAATACTTGTTTTTTTGCAATTTTCTAGAAAACTTTTAAGAAAATTGAATCCGCGTTCAATTTATAATATATCAAAAAAGTAAAAACGTATAGTTAGGTACTGTGTACAAGTACTGGGTATATATATATATATATATATAGTATCTGTACATAAGTATATATGTATGTACTATCGTATGTATGAAACTTTTTGTACTTTTAGTTTAGGAATGTATAAAACATAAATAATTCTCATCTTTGATCGAAATATAAAAAGTACGGGTACAGAAACTATACATCACAGAGTGTTTCAAAAACGTGTTTTTGGACCAATTGCACTTGTTTAGACAATTACATATACAATTATTCTGTAGAAGAGCGAAAAACCATACAATAATAATCACTCGATTAAAAAAAAATCAATATTAATATTATTATATTATGTGAAATATTTTGTTACAAGAGTTGTCAGAATATCCTAGAACGGTTGTGGCGCGAATAACAGATTTATGTGATTCGTGAAAAATTATTTATAATATTTATTAATAATTACGACTTAATACGAACGAATCGTATATATATATATATATATGTTATGTTCATATTATGTGGTTAAGATTCCAATTCTTCTAAGAAGCTAATAATGATGTGTTATGCGCGTACAGACAAATCGAATTCGATACAATGGTGTTAAGGTGTATGATCAAATGTAAAACTGTTAGAAACTTATATAATAAATGTTATTATAGATATAGTTAGTAAATTTATTTATTCAGTATTTTATATTATTATTATATTTTTAAAACGAATATATCCCCTCAGGGGTGATAAATTATAAACAATAACTGAGGTCTACAGGTCTTGATGATGTTCAGATCATACTTTATAACACACACACACACACACACACATATTTACTTATAACACTATGTAATAATAATAATAATAATAATAACTAGTATATTTAGTTCAGAAAAGTGGCCTACAGAAAATTTCCATGTGGAAATTAATTAAATATGAAAAAAAAATTCAAGTCGCGAGTGGTACATAACTATTAGTTGCGTAAATAAAACCCGTAACTCAGACAATAATCGATATTTATTATAATTTATTTAAAAAAAAAAACACACACAAAATGTCGCCGTCCTTAAGCATCTTGCCGCTCTAGGAGCAATTGTCCCTCCGAGCCCACCATAAATGCTGGTCTGCAGAGTCGAATAAAATATATTTTCGAATTTGGAGCAAACGCCAGCCAACGCTCACTCACTAATAAATATTATCGAATTCAAAGTTTAGAGCGTTTTATGTGTATATAGTATGGGAAACACCGACAAATCGTTAAAACGAGAGTAATTCAAAAACGTAAATGTTTTTTTTTTTTTTTTTTTTTTTTATTCCTATAACCGATACAATAATATTATGATCCGATGTGATCCGAAACGTCCGCACGATAATTCATATACATCCCACTCCCCTTTTGTTGTCATCGATTTAAGTATTTCGTTTTTTCATTTTTTTTAATATATAAATATTTTTTTTCCCCCGGAGTCTTGAAAAAAGTGCTCGGGCGAAATGACAGACGCTCGTTAAGGTTAGCATCCGGACCGGCTGCTAAGTGCGTCGATTTTCAAGATTTCTTTTTTTTTTTTCCATACGATTATTAAAAATGTGGTCGGCTGCCAATAAGGATATTGGTTTTTATTTGTTTTAGATTTATAAAAAAAAAAAAACCTATAGTCTCTATACGCCATATAAAAAAAAAAAAAAAAAACACGTGCGAGTCGCAATAATCGCATATATATACACGCAGTCATATGCTTACGACCTACTAATAAATTAACGTATTGTTTTTCGCGTTCCCTTCCCATCCGAATATCCGATCAATATTACACGGGTACGTGCGGTATACACACACGCGTCCAAACAACCGACAAACATTTATATTCGATTCTCGAGCGCGCGACGTGGTAAAACGACCATAGAAGTGTGCTTCTATGCAAATACAACGATTAAAACGTACAAAATGAATAAAGTACCTGTGTAGAAATCACGATAATTATTGTAATGTTTTAGCAATCGTTACGCGCGAGTTTTCGTTATTATTATTATTATTATTATTATTATTATTTTTACAGCGTGTCGTCATGAAAAATAATAAATAATAATAATAATAAAGCGCGTGTTGAAATTCGTCCCACAGTGATATTTCAGGTTCTGTTTTAATCATTCCAGCAGATATTCAACATTAATCTAACGAAATTTTATATAATAATTACCAAACATAGTTAGGTTGTTTCGCTTCTTAAAGTTGGCCGTCGGTCGGCCCTGTAAAACTATGCCACACCGGTTGGCCTTTACTGACTATTATAATAAACGGTTTTAAAAGCCGAATGATTTTATTCGTTACGAGCTCATGTGGATTGGCTCAGAAAGGATTTTACGGCGATTTCCCGTTGTTGAGCGATTAGAACAACTTAGCTGGCGAACACACCGTGCGTCACGGTAAAATATTTATTTACGATTCTCAATGTCGTGTAGTAAACAAGACGTGCGCCAGAATGTTCTAGAAGAATTATTCGTTCTACGCGTACTTCGGCGATGTTCCCGTTACCGTCCTTTAGGCTTTTCCCGGTCGAATAGAACGGCTACTGTTTAATTTTATCCGTCACGTTCCGAACCACTCAACTTCCACGTCGATCTGTCTCAGCATTAAAATATATAAATATTGTATCAGCAATATTTATATATATATATATAATTTATAATAAAACTAGCCCATAGTGAAAATAATTTTTATCTACGTCACTGATAATTATAATAATAACATTAAAACGGTGTTAGAAAATCGAAAGTGCTCCTACGCATATTCGAGCGTAGTACAGTGTACAATTATACGATTTCACCGCATTCGTTAGACAAAATAACACGTATGATAGTAAAAAAAAAAAAAGAAAAAAAAACGTATTCAAATACACTCGAGCACTTGGTGTAATTGTAGTACTATAGAAAATATTATAAGCCCAATAAGTCGTATAAGTCGCGAAAAATAATACACTTTTTCGAATAACAGTAATATTTTTATAATACTACGCGTATCACACGTGTGTTTTGTAAAATAAGACGATTCTATCACTAACGTATTTAAAATAAATACGCGCGTATATACGTATATAAACACGTATAGAATACGGACAAGCCTTATTTGGTAGAAGAGTCTGTTTACATTTCCCTATCTTTCTTTCCAACAGCTACCGACGATCTGAAAATTCTAATAAAAAAGTGCACGTATATATATATATATCATAGGGAAAATAGGTGTGGGACAACACACATAAAAATCGAAAACGAAAAATATGTACGATCGACTGTTCATTTTCGGTAAAAAAAGCACTGACCGCAAGCGTGAGATAATTTCATTGTCTCATCACTAAGCTTTTTTCATCACTTTAGTGATTTTTTTATATCTTTAGCATATAAGCTAAAGATACGCGTCACTCAAACCTTACTCACGCCTTTTACACGTTATGAAAAAATAAAAAGACCAATACGGTCCATTTTGTTGTGTGTTGCGTGCGCCTGGATTCCACTAACAACCAAACGCATCGTAGAAAAACGCACGAAATATAAGCACGCAAGCAGTTTCCCGTCTTGAAACGCCCTTCCAAATCAATCATTAACTACTACTAATATATATATAAATATTGACAGACCAAGAAAATACCTCCTACAGAACCTTCATTTTCTCTTAGACCACAATTTGTTATATATGTTATATATATACCTATTGTAAACCTATGTTTATTCGAGCTAATGAATACAAAGCGTTTAATAATAATAATAATAATAATAAAAATATATATTTAATAACGCATTTTCTCTGCATAATTCTTCTTTTCGATTATTATCCGTCAAATGCTCGTGCGGATTCCAAACGCGCGAAACTTGTGTGACCGTTATAGGAAAGTAATATATTGAAAATTTCGCGATATTCACAAAATAAATAAATAAATAATCATTTATCTGTATAATAAGTATTTCAACGAAAATATTTTTGTCATTTTCAACGCGAACCAACTATATAATATTATGTAGTATGTATTATGGTTATTTTTATACGGGCTGCACAGGGTCGATAATATTAATTTATACAATAGATAGATGTATTTTTTTCTTCTTAAATACAAAACGGCTTTCAGGTTTTTTTTTTTTTTTTGAGAGCGTACCAATGAGTTGAAAAAAAAAAAGTCTGACGACCTGCTGTAGTTATAGTGGAATGTTGAAAACGACGACTGTTGAAGTACCAATAAGTTGTCGAAATCCCGTGTGGGCCGCCGTGTTTTCTTTTAAAATTATAATCACTCGGCGGGTTTTTTAGCTAAAAAAACTAAGTCGAGCTCGACAATATTACGTAAACAATGAAAATCTAACGACAATAACGAATTGAAATATTTATAAAATCGAACGAGGAAAATAAATAGGAAACGATAAGAATTACGTAGCGGATACGTACGGAAATATAGAATTCAGATTTAATCTAGATTCAAAAGCATATATATATACTTTTAAGAACTATAAGAGAGTTATTTTATCAACAAAATATTATTACGTTTGACGGATATTAAGACGGAAGAGGATACACACACACACACTTTCCTCTATAAATATGCGGAACGCGCAAAAAGGCGAATAAGGTTTAGTTTGTTAAGGTGTGGGGCCTATAAGCGTAAATATTAATATAGAATTACAATTGTCATTATTGAAGATCCGCGTGTTAATAAGGATACATTTTTCAAACGAATTTTATTTTATACCAAATTGGAGGTACAGAAACGCGACGTGAGATCTGGCACATTATAATGAAGACAACGGAGGACATATTAAATTTGTTACGCCGCGCAGTATCAAAGTGTATATAGTTTTTTTTATTTTTTCAATTTTCTTGTATAATAAAACGTTGAAACGCCAAGTTTCAAACACTCGCCGAGGCAAAAATATATATATATTTTTTTTTAAATTATTGCAGGAAAAAAACTAATATTGGCGAGCGCGTCGCAATGGCAGTAGATATCGCGTATTAATCGTCGAGAATAAAAAGTTACAGCGACGCGATGGGTGGGTGGGTGGCCGCTTTATCGTACCGGATCCGTCTACCGCCGCCGCCGCGGGCCGGGCACAGTCGTGTGCCGCCGCCGCCGCCGCAACCGAAGCCGCGCCGAGCGCGCGCGCGCGCGTGTACGGGGGAAACGCGGAGAAATGTAAGTGCATCGAGAGAAGAAAAAAAAAAACCATTCTCGGACGCTGGACTTGCAATTCCGCACAATTGACAGCACTGGTACTACAGATCAATTAAACGGTGAGAGAACGACACGAGTGAGAGGGAGAAGCGAAAAAAAAAACCTATTCATCCCGCGAGTAAGCGGTGGCATAGTAGGACCACCACACCACCACCCACCGATCGCTACTCCCGCTCGATCCCTCTCACTTCGATTCCCCTCTGTCACTTCGTATCCCTCTTATACATCGTCGTTCGCGTGCGCGCGCGCGCGTCCGCGTATTTATTGATGTTTTACAACACCGATACGGCGGCGGCGGCGGCGGTGTTCGAAAAAAAAAATACCATACACACATATGTTTGTACGATTTTCGTCAACGTTTTATTCGCTGCTTCCTCTCCCCCCCTCCCGCCGGCCCGCAAACGATCGGATTTTTTTTCTGTCGCGAATCGCCCGTCGCAACCACGGTGTGTATCGTTTGTGCTTCCGTCAAGATCACCTCCTCTCCCCCCCCCCTCCCCGTCCGACACCAAACCCTCTGGACCGTATACGAACGATAAAACGTGTTATCGTTATCGTTCGTCTTACCCGAGAAACGCGAATGCGAAATTCGGGATAATTGTTATCGTCAGTTCCTACCCGAGAAACGTGAATGCAATTCACTCGAGATAATTATTATCGTTGTTCGGGCTGCCAAAGGGATGCGGCGGAGGAATCGTTAGGTATACGGGGAGTAGCTGTTATTAGGCGATGGAGGGTGGGTGGGAAAGACGACGACGATATTATATACGTATAATACAGAAGAGAGATTATAGTAGACGTGTAAAGAGAGAGTGAGAGAGAGAGAGAGAGAGAGAGAAAAAACGTTGCGGTCAAAAAGAAGGGAAAATACAACGCGCGAACGAGCGACGGAGACCGACGACGACGCGACACACGCCGTATTATATTGTGTTTTGGTCAAATAATAATTCATCCCGCCGCCGCCGGCGGCACGGTACGAAACGCGTCATCGGATTGGCCGGATATGCCGTACACCGTACCGCGGCTCGCGGTCACGCCGGCCAATCGCGCGGCCCGTTATGTGCCGCCACCCGTAAACACACACACACATACGTAAGTACGCGGTCCAAGATACAATGTCGGCGTGCCATCGTGTGTGTGTGTGTGTGTGTGTGTGCGTACCGGCCGCGCGTGCGTTCCTCTCTACCAGTCCGCACACCGCCAGCCGCCGTCGCCCGTCGAACGCGGTTTTGGTGTGTGTGTGTGTGTGTGCAGCAAACGGCAGTATACGGCGGCGGCGGTGAGAGTGTTCTAGCACACCTGCGCGTGCGCGAACGGCCCGTGTGCGTGTGTGAACCGTATCCACACGGACAGAGTGTGCAAGAGTGAGAGAGAGAGAGCGCTGCGCCGCCGTGAGTGTGTGTGTTGACGTGTTGGTGCGTGCGTGTGCGTGTGTCGTGCGGCGTCCGTCGTGTGTTTGTGTGCGTTCATCGGTGTTTGTGTACGGTACGTGTGCGTGCGTGCGTGTGTGTGTGTGTGATTCGCCAGACGATATTTTATTTCGCTTCACGAGGAAAAAAAAAAACAATAATATATAAAATACGTTTACGTTGAATTCTCTTCTTTTTTTTTTTTTTTTTTATACGTTTATTTATATAATAGGAAAAAAAAGTGAATAAAAACGTAGAAAATAAATATAGAAAAGATTTTATTTTTTTTTATATATATCTATACATAAATCCGCGCGTTACACGTACTACGCGTTCACTACAACGAGTTCGTTAAAATTAAAAATATTCGTTGTTTCTACGCCGTCTTGACGATGATAAAACCGACGGAATCAATTATTATTTGAATGTTATCGAAACGAACAGCGAGCAGGTATAATATACGAGATAAATACACACACACGATGTTCGCTACCGCCACTACTACTACTATTTAGTTTATTAGCCACTTCTACTATTAGCCACAACTGCTACTACTACTACTACTACTACTACTATTTGTATATTATTTTTATTGCTGTTTTAATTGTTTATTGTTGAAATATTGTTCGTTTTTCCTTATCGTATACGACGCGATCGTCTGGCTCGCGGTATATTTTATCAAACGTTCAATAAAATATCGGCGGTACTACCGATTTGTGTGTTCGTCGTCTCGCCGCCGCGGTCGCAGCCGTCAGTGCGTTAACGTTACCGTACGGAGAATCGCTGCCGCCGCCGCCGCCGTCGCCGCGCCGTAGTGTAACATGTGTTTTGTGGTCGCCGTTCCGACCGTAAAAAGTGTTCCGGCGTATATATGAACGGTCGCCCGTTTACGTTGTTGCCGTCGCCGCAGCCGCTTACCGAAGACGACGATTATATTATTGTATACGTGCGATGTGATTGCGTTCAACATACTTTCGTCCGGTAAGTCTTTCCATATATCTGTATATTAGGTACGTGTTTTATTTTTTTCCCCCGATTCTTGTTTTATTCTAATACCGTATTTTATTGTTTTAATTATTAGTCGTATTGGACGGGCGCGAATGGTAATAGTACAATTATCGTCGCCCGTCCCTATAAATTAGCGTTATTGTCAATTATTGTTTGATATTAATTTTCGGCGTCATCTGCCGTCGTCCCACCGCCCGTCCGCCAGTACAAAATTTTTAGTCTGTTCGTGGCGGCGGCGGCAGCGCGTACATTTATTTTTTTTTTTTTTCATTTCGTACGTTTGACGACGTACCACTTTATACACACACACACACTAATATTAAATGATTTATACAAGAAATACATATATATTATGTAGTATAGTATACACAAAAATATGTATTATGTATTTTCATAATAATAATAATATGCACTGTATAAGTATATACGCGTACGTGTGTGTGTGTGTGTGTGTGCGTGCGCGCGTGTCAGTGTACCGCCACCGCACCACCACCGCGTCGTCGACGTTACCGTCACCGCTACGACTATAGCCGCCGCCGCCGTCGCCGCTGCAGTCGTAGTCATCGTCGTCGCTGCTGTCGTCGTTTTGTTTGTTGTTTACGCACGACGACGGCGATGCACAGGGGTAGTTGTGTATAAGCGAACGACACGGCCCCGTTCACACACACACACACACGTATGCGCGCGCGCGCACACTCACACACACACACAACGCGCATACCGCCGGAATCGCCGCCGCGTCTCTTTTCTCCGGTGATAACGTTTTTTTTTTTATACACGGTGAATATTGTTTTATTTACGCGCTTGCACGCCACGATTTTGTGCTACGCGCGTTCTCGTTTCTCGCCGCATTTCGATCGCCGAGTTTTTCGCGTCGCGATCGCCGCCGCCGCCGCCACGTCCGGTGTTCCGTGTTGGGTGCGCGACGCCGTCACCGCGCGCGTACCATACGACGCCGCGCGCGTTCGCGCCCGATAACGTATATTAGGTGTTGTATACACTCGTAACGCGGTCGACGACATCGGACCGGGGACAACAACAACAACAACACGCTTTCTTCGGTGTCGGTTTGCAAACACGCCGCAGTGATTTTCGGCCGGGACGTGTTTTGGTAAGGTCTTCGACGTCGTGGTTTTCCTTTTTCTCGTGCATCACGCGCGTGGTCTTACGCGACGATCCTCTTTCCCCGGCGCGCGCGCGTCCCTCGTACACTACTCGCATCGTACCTATTTGTGTGCGTCGTGTAGTCACAGAAAATGTACGCCGCGCCCCCCCCCCCGTCACCGCGTTGCGCGTTTTACAATAATTACATTTATCACCGATACGTTGGATTTCGTACGACGATTCGCATTTGTCGTTTGTTTCGATACAATAATGCGGACCGACGCTATACGTTACATATAACGGCACACGACCGACCGGGTTTCGTTTTTATTTCACCCCGTTACCTGTTTTGCCCGCGCCTAACAATGTACACACACACACACACATGGTTTTGTTTTTTAATTCGCTGATCGTCACTTTGCCATGCGAATTTTTAACGATTTTGTAATATATTTTATGTTATTATATTTATTATTATATATAAAATAGTATAATATTAATATTTTTAACGTTTTTGTAAATATTTCTATAGCGCTTGTCGTGTTTGTCCAAACATAACGCATTTTATGCCGCTTTTAAACGTATAGAATGTTTCGCACTAGCCAGCGTTCTAAATGTAAGACGCAAAAGTGTACCCGTGTAGTACCTAATTTACGCACTTAAATTTTTATACCTACCTAATTAAAAGACCATTCTCGAGTATGTAGGTATTTAAACATATAAAGTGCGAATAATCATTTCATTATAGGTACACGGTACATTGCCAAATGAAATTGTTACATTGTAATATTGAATTAAACAAATTTGTATTTATTTTAAGATAATAGCGGTTAAGTTTTGGGTGTTGGACATAATTAAACATTTACTTTTGCCATTCAGTATTAAACACTGAAATAATGTCCGACCAACAGTTTTACTTAATTTAAGCGGTGTTTACGTTTCTTCTTTTTTTTCTTTTTATTTTTTTTTAGTTTTTCAATTAAATTTCAATGTTACGAATTTTAGCCGGCTCCAAGAAACATCGTTATGTTGCACGGTATTCAATCATTTTCTTGGAAGACGATAGTTAAGGGAACATCAGAGTCACACGTTTAACATACGAAAATGCTACGTTTTAAACAAACGTGTTCGTCAACAACGTTGACCTGGCTTTATAGTCACACAAGGCATACGCGGGCTGCCAATAACGTTACGTCTTGGTAGCAGACTCTTGTGTTGGTTCCTTGATTTTAGATTAGGTAGCGCAACATGTTAAATTTTTCAAATAAACTCTGTATCTATCATTAAATATTCGTTAAGCAAATTTTAGTTATTGTGTATGAATTGTATTATAATAATTAATCGATTACAACTGTATGAGATAAAATGGAAATTTGAAAGAGAAAATAAATTTGCTTATTTTTAATAAAGTGACAATAGTTGTGTATCGCGTAAAAACCGATTAGTTGAGTAAGTAGTAATGAAGTATTCAGATAAAGCTAGTTATACTATCGCTTAGTACTTGGGTTAAATTACTATTATTATTTTATTTATTTATTTGTTTTTTTTTTTTTTTTTTTGCAATACTGTGAATATTATATGATTTCTACAACTATTTACTTTTAATAGTTACGTTAAACTGTTGTAAGGATAATATAATACATGTATGGCATATGATATTTGAAAACTTAAATATAAACACATTTAACTTAAAAAAATATTTTTAAAAGTAGGTAAAGATTATCGTCTTGTTAAAAAAAAAACAATTGTGCATTTATAATAGATTAATAAATAACATTTGTATTTATTTAGTTTAATTTGCAATTGTAAATTTTTTTACACTCTTGTATCTAATTCAAATAATTTTATCATATATAATTTAAAAAAATATGTAGACTGTATCCGAATTTTCAGTAAAAAGTTCTTTAGTTTGACAATATTTTTTTAAGAAAAATTGAAACCATATAATACACTACTGTTAACTAATTATCTCAAATTGAATGAGACAAGGTTAGGTTAATGTATATAATTTGAATCAATTTATAATGTATGCCATTTTATAACATATGGGCATGTCCTTAATGCAGACTGTAACAGTCATTCGGAAAATATCATTGATTTCAATATTAGAGTACAATTAAAATGACTTACTTAAAACGTATTGTATAAATGAAATAATTACTATACAACAATTTCGATTCTGGATTGCATATATTGAACGAGTGCTAAAAAATATTGATTACTATCAATATAGTAGTGTTGATAATAATTATTTAACATAATATTGCGTAGTACTTACTCAATGTTACAATCTGTCTCTATCAGTTTAATTATTTTGAAAATTCTTTAGGTGTACAAAAACTGTTCGATTTTAATTAATAATTCTATTATAAAGGTATTGATCTTAATACCTTAGGTTAATACTTAGGTATTAATATAATCTTATAACTGTTGTCCGGATTTATACGTTTCTATAACAAAGGAATATTTTGAAAATTGCGAGGAGAAAAAAACATTAATTTATTTTATTTTAAAATTATTATTATTACTAATTTTAATATATGATACTTGAAAAATCTATTTTAATGTCCGTCAGTTACTAACCACAATTTTTTGTTTGAAGTTATTGTAAAAACATGCAAGAATATACTTCATATAATTGAAATATATTAAAGGAATTTTTTTTTCTATATATGTTTTAATATAATATACCTATGTTGTTATTTTGTATTTCTACTGTTATTATAAATAGTAAAATTATTCCGTTACGCAAATAAAATTCCTTACTCAAATAATTATTTAAAGGACATATAAAAAAAAAAGTAATAACAAAAATTAACGTATTAATGTTCATTGATAATTTTTTATGTTTTATTTTTCAAATTTTTTTAAAAAATATAAGAAGAATATTTGTAGGTTTTTTTAAGAATATTAATATCATATTTTATGCATTTTAAGAGAATATACATTTGCTGGACTATACTTATTACAGACATTTTATTTAGTTTAAACACATACCAATCCAAGGCAGATGTTCTATAAAGTACTTTGAACCGTTCTCATTTTCTCAAAGTTTATTTTTTTATTAGTATTAAATTAATTTTGATGTTAACTATTAAATACTGGTCAATTCTGTAATATTTCATTTGCTTTTCTGTTACATTATATTTCAATGTTTCATTTTTATTTTCATTATAAATATTATGTACTTTCTACGAATAATTTATTATTCATAATAATTATTGTTTTTTTGGGAGTCTACTTATTGTTAAGTTTTGTAAAAGAAAAAATATTGGTCATTTATATCATAAAATGGAAAATGAACCATATTTTTCTATTTCATACACTTACCTATTAATTCAAAAATTTAATTTTTTTTTGTTATCTATAGCAATATAAAATAATATACATAGGTATCTACAATTTATATTTTGTACAATGTAGTTTACATTGGCATTAAAAACACAAAATCAAATATATTTTTGTATTTACTATTGTTATAAGTATTATGCATTATCGTTAGGAAAAAATGAACACTATATTTTTCATTTATAATATATCGGTTCAAAATATACTTTTAAATAAGCAGTAAAATGTTATTATTTTGTAGTATTAATAAGTATAAATGAAATACCTATAATATAAAAAGCATTCAAATCAACAGTTAGAAGTATTTACACAAAATAGAGTTTATATTCTAAAAATATTGATGTTGATCAAACGAAAACATTATATTTATTTTCATACCTAAAGTATGAATTAAAACTTAGTTTGAAAATGTATTCAAGTTGAATTTTTAAAGAGAAAATATAGGTACTGTCGTTTTATACTATAGTAAAAACGTCAGTAAGAAACATTATTTAATAATCAATGTTGAATTGACGATTATTTTAGTAAAAATTTATCCTCTAAATATAACTTATTGGAGAACATAATATAACTATCTTGCAATAATCAGTTTAATATAAACCAATGTTTTTTTTTTTTTAATTTTATTAGCCAGTGATATATGTGTTACACTATTGTTATTTTACAAATTGTTAACTAATAACACTAATGCTCTTGCCAAAGTCTCAATTTTTATATAATATTAATCTGTATATTGTAATAATGCAGTTTTATTGCTTTTCGTGTAA
The DNA here is from genome assembly GCA_032441825.1 of Chaetogeoica ovagalla. Classification (NCBI taxonomy): domain Eukaryota; kingdom Metazoa; phylum Arthropoda; class Insecta; order Hemiptera; family Aphididae; genus Chaetogeoica; species Chaetogeoica ovagalla. The sequence continues at coordinate 4,645,069 of CM063744.1, forward strand.
TTTTACTTTTTAACACTTTTAGTAAGCTTATAGTTTCTCTAGCACAGCGGTTCTCAACCTTTTTATAGTCGCGTACCACCTAAACAATTTGAAAATTTTTACGTACCACCTGACTATTTTTTTGCTTATTAATAATGTATACGTTTATGTTATATGTATAGATTTTTATTTTATTAGAAATTACAAAATGAGATAATATAAAATAAATATATATAATAAATAAAGTATTTAATGCACAAAAAGAAATTAAATTAAATCAAATTAAAAATGTAAAATTATTATAATTATTATGGTTTACTTTTTACTTCAATAAGACGATTGGTGTTGTTTTGAATGGACGATGACGTCAATATCGGGCTCCAAATTGTTAACTTTAAGTCTTAAATCGCTTTCTACGTTTAATCTACTTCCATATTTATTTTTTGTGTACAATAAGTGAGAAAATGTATTTTCATACAGATATGTTGATACAAAAGGGATTAGAAATTGTAAAGCTTGTGTGGACAATGCCGAGTATTCTTGTTTCACGTCCATCCAATAATTAGTGATAATTTTGGTTTTGAAAGCGGTTTTTAGGATAGAATCTACTGGTTAAGTCAATAAATAATTCTTTTGCCAAAATACCATCTGGAATATTCTTAATATAATCATCTTCGAAAGGGTTTATCCATTTCATTTCTGAGTTATCTTCAGGGAAATATGGTAAAACATTCGAATTTAGTGATTGTAGGTGTTCCGAAATGTCTGTAATTTGAATTTAGCTGAATTTTGTTATTTTTCCAAAATGTGTTTAGTGTCTCGAATGCTGAAAGATCATTCTTAGATACTTGCGAAATAAATAAATCCAACTTTCTCACAAATGCATTACTTTATCACTAGCATAAAATATGATTGTGTTTGATCCTTGCAGACTTAAACTTAACCTCCACACCATCAAATAAACCAAATAATATTTAATGTTAATAATGATTCATTCCAATTTTTTTTATGAAGGGAGATTTTCTTCGCGTACCACCTATGAGCTTCCCGCATACCACTAGTGGTATGCATACCACAGGTTGAGAACCGCTGCTCTAGCATTTTAAAAGACTTCTAGTTATATTTTTGTCTGTCTAATTTTCAACAATGAGCCTAATGCCCATCCTACATATAGTAAAATATTCCAAACATGTTTTTAACAGAGTTTTTCTAAGTATAAACTCAATATTACTTGATATGGGCAAATTTTCTTTTTATAGAAAATAATTTATTGTTGCATTTAAATTCAAAATAATAATGAATTATAAATTATCTTGTCTAAGTGTCTCCATTTGAACCAACATCCATAACACCCATGGATCCCTACTTTATTTATTGTTATCTAAAATGAAAGTAAATACTCATTTTTACTTTTTATAAATATATATATATATATATATTATATCAATATTCGACAGTTTCAAGTTATTGACTTATTTGTATACATACACCTCTTTGTATGTTTAATGTATTGAGCAAAAAAAATTTATCTTATATTTTTAACCTTACAGTATATAAATAAATATAAGTTAATACATGTATAGGAAAAATCAATTGAACAGAATACTGATTTCATCATTTGAGAGATTATAATGTTTAGCTTAATTATGTTTTTAATATGTAACAGTAAATAAACGGATAATAAATCATTATTATTTTACTTAACTTGTAAAATGTTGTTCTAATTGAATTAATATTCAGTTGTACTAAGTACATTAATAATACAAAGAATTAAGAAATTATCAGTTTTTCCTAAAAGTGTATTAACTAATGTCTTTTTCAAATTTTTGTAGTTAAAATTAATTTAAAAATTAAAAATATAAATTATATTTAAATATATGTGTATGTATTTATGTATGTATATTGACTTTTAGTTTATATTTTATAAACTAAAAACACGTAGGGTATAAATTTAAGTTTTCTAAACATTTGAGTAATATTCTTAATACCAACAATACATTCGTAATAATAAATAATAATATTATTATGTAATTTAATTGTTATTTTTTAATTATAATCAGATAAAACAATTGTTCTTTAGACGTCTTTCTTGTTCTATTAAAATTAAGATAACTGAATTAAAAAATATACAAATTTGCTATGGAAAAAAAATAATTACAGAATTTTGTTTTTTAATTGAGACTAGACAGAGTGGGAAATATTGAAGATTAACAGCCGTAAATTAAATATATTACAAGTACATGGGTTAAAAAATGTAATAAAATATATTTATAATTATCATGCAAAATTTAGTCACATTCAAATAAAAAAATTTTATCAACATGATTGTTAATATTCTGTGATTATTACTCTAATTTGTATACATTTCCATAAAAAAAAAGAAAACAAATTAATAAATGTTTATTAGAAAATTATTCTTTAAAACATAATACTTACTATTTTAATATAAATAAGAATTGTATGTGTAATTACAATATTTATTTTTTAAATATTTAAATTATTATGTAAGTTTTTATTATAATAAGGATTATTATATGGCATATATATTTTGAGCTTCGTTGTATAAAATTATTTTTTAAAAGTGATATTTGCATACACGCAAAATAGGAATAATACACAAATTTGAAAAATTGTCATTAATAGTATAATATTATGATTTTTGATAGGTATCGATTTTTAAAATCAATGTTACGAGTACATGTATTTAACAAATAAAATTGAACATACAAATAAATAATAACAAATAAATTTGTATTTAAACATTTAGGTTTTCAATTGAGGTTAAATTTATAATATAATTTAATCTATAAAATAAAAAACTCAATGTGTCATGTCATTAAACATATTCCTTTTAATTTTTGCAATCATATTGAATATGTGTGTACCTCAAAAAGCAAATAGTGGTATAATACGGATCTAAATATTGAAATCTATATGATACCTGCTGAATGGTATTTTTAATATTTAAAATTATTAGTATGGAAGTTATTAAATTTGATATTAGAATTAACATTTTATTACAAAATTAATAATAATCGTGTGGAAAATGGGTAGGATATACTGAAAGAGGAAAAGTTATGGCGGTTATGTTTTTAATAAATAGTCGTAAGCGTATAGCTTTTCCCCTTTTAGTGTACTCCTCATTTCATTACACTTGTATGATTTTAAGTAAAAAAAAATATGTAATTTATAAATTAAGATTAGTTAAAATGAACTAAATATGTATATTTTTTTAAACACCTATTTGTTATTTAATAAAATTTAAGAATTATTATTTGAGTTAATAAGTAATAACTAATTTATATTTTATTATAAAATTTGTTCATCTTATTTTTCAGGAAATAAATCCAAAACTGATTAAATAAGAGTGAATCAAACAATGTCAGACGGCGACACCAATGAGGATCTGCTAAATAGCAGTATTTAGTTGGTTTAGAAGACTATGGATTCATATGAGTTGTTTGGAGAGGATGTGGGTGGAAACATGTTGGAAGGATTATCCGAATTGGGAGGAGATAATTTCACAGATGTGGCAGGTCGTGGAAGTCAACCCCCTGCAAATGCAGGTTATACACAATCGCAACCATATCAGTTACCTGGAGAAATGCATGGCCATCAAGGGGAATCTCCACTACAAAAACTTGCATCTTTTGGTCCCGGCGCTCCTGATTACAACCCTGGCAATCATTTGGATCATTTCCATTCTAATCACTCCGCATCGGCTTATGGATCGAGTAGAGTTTCATCAGGCCTTAGACCAAATTTAGGACAATCTGGACCGCCACAGTATTCGCCTTATTCAGATACTGCAGCAGGCATGTATGGTACTGATCAAGCTGCTTTACAAGCTTGGTCTAATTATCCGGCTCCAGGTATTAATAGGCACTATCCCCATATAGCTCAACCATCTTATAGACAACACATGAGTTATCAGCAGCAACCCAATCAAGAAAGTCAACAGAAACCTGGTCAGTATGTATCTTTGATGACTTCTCATCAGACCCCATCTAGTGTTTATTCACGAAGTCAGCAACAGTCAATGGCCCCTTATCAAAATATGATGTATTCAAACACTTCACCAGGGTATTCTGCTTATGGTCATCAACAGAATACTACTACTGTGTCTTCACGAATTCCGCCACATCACATACAACAATATTCACAGCAGCAACAAATGCAAATGTCTGAAATTCCTAACCCTCAAGCTTCATCAAACTACAACCATTTACAATCACAAATGACATCTCATCCAGCATTTTCACAACAATCACAACCACAACAACAAATGCCACAAAGATCATTAGGAATCGATGTGCCTAGTAATCCATCATATGGACCAACTAGTGGGAGTAGTCAAAGTAAACCACATACATCTCAAGGAGGAAGCCCTCAACCACAATATCGAGCACAATTTCCTCAATTATCGCCACAGATTTCGCCTCGGCCACAAATGTCACCTAGACCTCAAATGTCTCCGAGGCCAGTAATGTCACCAGCAAAGCCAACAACGCATTCACCACATCCTCATTCCGCTCAATCTAATATGTCTCCAAGACCTGCTACAGCATTAACTCCAAAAGCAGTGGCTACTTCTAGCCCATCACCATATACTCAACAGAGCACTCTTCAACAACTTGAAGAAATGGTAATGCCAACTGTTAATACTAATTCGTCCACAGATTATCCAGCATATAGGAGTGGCTTGCAGACCAATACTTCCCCACATTGGCAGTCAGCACCAAGACCCCCACACAATGGAGGAATGGTTTCTCAAAATCTCAGTGACCAAGGAATGCCAGGATATGCTACTATGTCATCTGAAGATACCCAAAATTTGGATTCTTCTAAATCACAATCAAATTCAAATTCCAATAGTAATATGAATATGAATAATATGTCTAATATGGGTGAATCAAATTCTATTTCAAGTCAAAATAACCTTGATTACCCTCCTAACGCACAAAGTAAATATACCATTTTAGAATCGCAACACATTCCTGTTTCACATTCTGCAGATATGCCTCCAACTTTAGAACCACAAACAAATATACCTCTAACACAACAGCAACAACAATTGCAGTCAACTAATCAAAGTCAGAGTTCTCTGGAACACATGGGATCTAACAACATAATGACATCCGGATATAATGACTCGATGTCACAATATCAAAATGGTAATAAAATAGAAGAAATGATCAGCAATCAACCATCTGATACACCTCAGCAGATGCAACATCCACAAGCATCAATGTATGATCCTAGAGGTCCTCCAGGAATGTATCATGCTTCACCAATTAGCCATCAACAAGAAATGGCTGCATTACAACAACAGCTTCAAGAATTATATTGTATGCCACCTGGCCCTGATCATCAACTAAGGGTAAAAATATAATTTATTTTATAAGTACCTAATTTAATTACGTTTTAAATTAATATTATTACAATAAAATAATTTTTGGTTTTTTGTAGATAAATCATATCCAAGAAAGAATAACTATTTTACAACAGCATGAAGCAAATGATCAATGTATGGGTGGTATGCATTGTCCTGTAGTTAATCCTATGTATCAACCTCCAATCATGGAACCTGCTGTACCTGTAATATGATATATCATATATTTTAATTATTTTATATAGTTGACTAATTGTTAAAAATAAATATAGGTGTCGTCAGGGCGTGGTAGAGGAAGAGGACGAGGACGAGGAAGAGGTGCTGCTTCGGGTGAAGGCCGAGGAACTCCTAGACCTAGAAAAAGTCGAAAGAAGACTCAAGAGCCAGAGCAAATACCATTTTCCCCTCCCTTATTACAACCAGAAATGCCAACACATCCCATGGTGTCACAAGATATGGTGCCGATGCATATGAATATGAGTCCAGGTATGGCTCCACCCCATCATATGATGGCCTCTGGAATGCCACATTTGGGAATGCCACCAAACCCAATGCATCATGAACATATGTCACAACCTTCTATATATAATAATTCGGAATCTGCATATCATCACATGCAATCATTGGGATGCCCACCACAACATGTGCCTCCTCAACCAATTCCATCTCAACAGTTACAACAGATCCCAGTGCAACAGCCTATCTTGCCTTGTACTTCCGAGTCACAACTAGTTTCTAATTCTGTTTCTTATTCAGATCCTTTATTGCCTCTTGAACAACAAAAACAGCCGCAGCAACAGCAACAACAACAGGAGCAAGAACAACAAATACAACCACCACCACAACCAACACCAACACCACCACTGGTCGTGCCTCAGTCACCAGTTGATGAATCATCGGAATCGCAAACTCGTGCAGAATCTCCTTTAATGGAAGAAATAGAGCAATCTTCGCCATCTAAATCTGATGTGCCATCACCATTAGCTTCTCAAGAAGAAGTAAATAAAGATTGTAATTCTGACAATGAATCACCGCCACAAAGTCCAGTAGCAGACATTTCTGAAGTCGTGGAAAATGATAATACATCTATTGTATCGCGTCAGTCAAGATCTTTGTCACCAGCAGAACTAAACGAACCACAGTCTTTTGAAAGGGATTGTTGGTCAGGTAGCGAACATGATCCTCCTCCACCAACATTGACTGCAGAAGTTTCACCTCCAACTTCACCTAAGATTGAAAATGAAATCACTAAAACTGAAACAAGTGTTTTCAATTTTACTGAAGATGAAGAACCTCCTCCACCACTTCATTCACTACCAGACAGGTCACCTAGGAAATTAAAAGAATTGAAGAGGTATTTAGTGTAATATTGTGTATAAATATGTACGTTTTTTAATTTTATAATTATATTATAAACATTTTTTTTAGAACACCAAAAAAATCACAATCTCTAAAAGCAAAAAAGCCTAAAGCAATTAAAGTTCATAAAACAAGGGATCGAAAGAAAAAGCAAGTTATTCCAGTTACTGATGTAGTTGAAATTACTTCTCCACCACCAACCAAATCTAAAAGGTAAATTTGATTTTCAGTTAAAAATAATAGTTTTATTTAATAATGGTAACTAATTGTATTATATTTAGTAGTTCAATTTATTTGTTTTGTTTTCAAAACATTTTGTAGTATTATTTTTAAAGTTCACATTAAAATCAGTTTAAAAATATTTAAAAAAAAAATATATTGAATTGAATTATTATTAATTCATGTTTGTAAAAATAAAAACATCAGAATATATTTTTAGTAAAAATGATATCTCGTAATTTGGATAACCAACTATTTAAAAACGATATTAATATTATTGCTAATTTTTCATTTTATACTAATAATATATTCTTTAATGATAATATTTATTTCTAGTGAACTTTATCAAATTTTATGTATTTGTATTTAATTTTATTATGTAGACAAACAAAAAAAAAGAAAACTACTGCTTCTGAAAATAAAGCAACTGATAGTTCAATATTAGTTGATACTAAAAATACCAGTGAAACTAATCAAGATAATAAAGTTGAAGATGGAACCGATGAACAAGAAACAAAAGTTGATGAATCTATAGAAAAAGAGTTAATAGACGCTGAACCCCATACAAGTCCATTAAAAAATGAAAATGAAATAATTGCTGACGAATCATTAGCAGACGTTGAATCATTACCTGAAAGTCAGCCAGAGCAGACAACTAAATCTTCTAAATCTTCCAAGCGTAGTAGTGAACGAAAATCAAAAAGTCGCAGCAGCCGTGCTTCCAAGTATGTTATGAAACGGGAGTTTGTAGTTCTATATTTAAATTAAAGCTCAAAAATTATAAACCAATATTTTTATATTGATGAATATAAAAATTTTACAATGAATTATTATTATAGGCGTAAGAAACCTAAACCATTGGTCACAAATGAATCTGAAAATGAAGAACCTATTGTAACACCACCACCATCACCTGAAGGCGAAGATAATGTTAGTATATTATTTAATTGATTACATGTTTTACTTATTGTAGAGGGTTAAAAATACATTTGTATAAAGTTTATAGTTCCTCTTGGACTATCACATTTTTAAATATTTTACAAATTATTTAACTAGATTTGTTCTTTCTTAATGTGTAAATAACTTAAATAAATTATGTATACATTTTTCTCTGCAAATTGTACAGTGTGGAAATTTAAATATTTATTATTACTAAATATATTTGTAATTGAATTTACAATAATAATATTATTCTGTATGTATTCATTAACAGAAACGCAGGTCTGGTAGACATGCACAGAGAAAGAAATACGTTGATGATATTATGTTAGCTATGTCTGATGATGATTCCCGGAAATCTTCGCCACAACGTTCTAAAAAAGATACTTCTAGTACAGTGAATGAAAATAAACAAACTGCTCAAGACAAAAATTCTAATACAAATAATTCTGTCAAACCTAATATGGTTTATATTGTAAGTTTTTATAACTTGTAACATATATATAACATGTATTTAAATTTGATCAATATATGTACAAACTATTTTTATATGTGAATATATTTATTGTACTTAAATGATTGAATAAAATTAATATTTTTAGAATGTCACTGATGAAGATTCAATGGTTGTTCAACATATACTAGCTGTTAGGAAAGGTACAAGAATTTTAAATAAAGATGAGATGAATTCACCTAGTGATAGTGAAAATGAAATTAAAAAAGAAGAAAATGATGTAATTAAAAATGAAGACAAATCTGATCAAAAAGTGACTGATAAATCTGAAGAAAAATTAGATGACGAACCTGCTACAATAAAAACAGAACAAGAATTTGTGGGAGAAGAAATTTTTAAGGAGAAAGAAGTTTCCGAGAAGAAAGAAGTTTCTGGTGAAAAAGAAGTTTCTGATGAAACAATGGAATCAGTAAAAGAAGAAGAATCGGAGAAAAAAGTTGAATCAGAAGAAAAAGAAAAAACAGAAGATACCGGGCAAAATTTAGATGACAGCTCCAAGAAAACAATTGAAGTTGATGAATATTATGTGAAATATAGAAACTTTTCATATCTTCATTGTGAGTGGAAGACTCAGGAGGAATTAATGAAAGGAGACAAGCGAATTGCTGCCAAACTTAAGCGATTTAAACAAAAAATGGCCAACAATACTAACATATTCGAAAATGTAAATTATAAATATTTATTTATTATTGGAAATATGTTTAAAATTCCTAAAATTTTATATTCATTTTAGCTTGAAGAGGAACCTTTCAATCCTGATTATATTGAAGTCGATCGTGTTCTCGATGTATCTGAACAATTTGAGGAACCAAATTCTGAAAATCCAACAAAATATTATTTGGTTAAATGGCGGTCACTTCAGTATGAAGATAGTACGTGGGAATTGGAACAAGATGTTGATCCAGCAAAAATTGAAGTTTTTGAAAGAATCAGACACACGCCTCCGAAAGACCAGTGGAAGGTAAACTACTAATATTGTGTAATTCTCTATTTTCAAAAATGATGACCGTAGCCATGCTAATATGAATGTTTATATACTTATATAAATGTTAAACATATTGATGATATACAATGTCTGAATATTAATAACCTTTTAATATTTTTGTTTAAAAATGATGAATTTTTTACATGTAAATTTAGATAACAATGATATAACTATTAAATCATAACTAATAATAAATAGAATTATACTTTTTAAATTTTTTTAAATGTACTTGTACACGTTTACAATTAAGTATATATATGTTTTATATTATAGCCTAAGAAAAAACCAACACCCAGTGATTGGGTAAAATTGGATAAATCTCCTGTATATAAAGGTAACAACACACTTAGAGAATACCAATTAGAAGGTCTTAATTGGTTACTCTTTTCTTGGTACAATGGGTAAGTTATTATGGAAATAAATTTTTACTTCATAGTCATATTATTGATTATTTTTTAATAACAAATTATTTTGATATATTAGACGCAATTGTATTTTGGCTGATGAAATGGGTCTCGGTAAAACTATACAATCGTTAACATTCATAAATGCCGTCCATGAATATGGTGTTCGAGGTCCGTTTTTAGTTATAGCACCATTATCAACAATTCCAAATTGGCAAAGAGAGTTTGAAGGATGGACTGAACTAAATGTTATCGTCTATCATGGATCGTGAGTACATTACATTTTATATTTAAATTATTTATTTATTTTTTCTATTATAATACAATTTTAACATTTTTTATTTTATTTTTTCTATTACTATTATAATTATAGCTCTCACAGTAGAAATATGGTTCAGCAATACGAAATGTATTATCGCAATGACAAAGGCGCTATTATTAAAGAAATAAGCAAATTTGATGTTCTTATAACAACTTTTGAAACTATCATATCTGATTGTATGGAACTTCAAAATATTAGCTGGAGGCTATGTGTAATTGATGAAGCTCATCGTCTTAAAAATAGAAACTGTAAATTATTAGAAGGGTTACGTGCTTTAAACCTTGTAAGTTTAATTCTTATTTTTAAAAAAAATGTAATAAATCATTGGTTTTTTTTGTAAATTATATTTAAATACTAAACATGTATTTTAATTTTAGGAACATAGAGTGTTGTTATCTGGAACACCACTTCAAAATAATGTAAACGAATTATTTTCATTACTTAATTTCCTGGAACCAACACAGTTTTCAAGTTGCGAAGAATTCTTACAAGAATTCGGTGCATTGAAATCCGAAACTGAAGTACAAAAACTTCAGTTGTTATTAAAACCAATGATGTTGAGACGTCTAAAAGAAGATGTTGAAAAATCAATTGCTCCTAAAGAAGAAACAGTTGTTGAGGTTAGTTTAGTTATAATTTATTTTATATTCAATTAAGAAGTTAATAATTTAATAAATATTTATTTAATCAAATAAATATTTCGTTTTCAGGTGGAATTGACAAATATTCAGAAAAAATACTACAGAGGAATTTTAGAAAAGAATTTTTCATTTTTATCAAAAGGGACAACATCGGCTAATGTTCCAAATTTAATGAATACTATGATGGAATTACGAAAGTGTTGTATTCATCCTTATCTATTGAATGGTATTTATTATTATTATTATTATTATTATTTAATTTTTTTTTTATTACTATTGTTATTCGTTTCTTAATTACTTTATGTATAGGTGCTGAAGACCAGATTCAATACGATTACCGTAATTTAAATGGAGACGATCCAGATGTTTATTATAAAGCTTTGATTAATTCGTCTGGTAAAATGGTATTAATTGACAAATTATTACCAAAACTGAAAGTTAATGGTCACCGAGTATTGATTTTTAGTCAGATGGTACGGTGTTTAGACATTATTGAAGATTATTTGGTATATAGAAAGTACGTTGTGAACTTTTTTCTTTATTTTATTCCAATTGAGTTACTAATTTTTTTATTACTTTTACTCTAGATATCCTTTTGAAAGATTAGATGGTAGGATACGAGGAAATTTACGCCAAGCTGCAATTGATAGATACTGCAAGCCGGATTCGGATAGATTTGTATTTTTATTATGTACTAAAGCTGGAGGATTAGGTATTAATTTGACTGCCGCAGACACTGTTATTATTTATGATAGTGATTGGAATCCACAAAATGATCTGCAGGTAATTTCTATCATATATAATTATATATAATAATTAATATAATTATATGTTATACAATTTTAATTGATAAATTATTTTAATTTTTAGGCTCAAGCACGTTGTCACAGAATTGGACAGCAAAAAATGGTTAAAGTGTATAGGCTGTTATGTCGTAATACATATGAAAGAGAAATGTTTAACAAAGCATCATTAAAACTTGGATTAGATAAAGCTATTCTTCAAAGTATGAATACTGCACAGGGAAAAGATTTGAATAATAAACAACTTTCTAAAAAAGAAATAGAAGACTTATTGAAAAAAGGTTAAATACTTATTATATTTTATTTTACTTTTAATTGCTTATTTGTATTATAAATTGAATTTATAATATCTATGCGATATTTATTATAGGAGCATATGGTGCAGTTATGGAAGAGGATAATGCAGGAGATAAATTCTGTGAAGAAGATATCGATCAAATTCTTAAACGCAGAACCCAAGTTATTACATTAGAAAGCGAAAAGGGTTCAACCTTTTCAAAAGCAAGTTTTGCGTCCAGTGGAATTCGACAAGACATTGATATTGATGACCCTGATTTTTGGAAAAAATGGGCTCGAAAAGCAGATATCGACACATCAGAAGGAGATCAAGTATATTATGAAATAATTGTTTCGAACTTCACCAAGTATAATTAATTTATTTTGGTCCCTGTTTATAGAATGATTTAGTTATATCAGAACCACGTCGACGTACGCAAATTAAACGCTATGGTCATGATGAAGCTGTTGTCGACATGTCGGAATTGGAATCGTCTGGTTCAGCTGACAGTGATGTCGATAATAGTTTAGGAGTTGGACGAGGAAGAGGTTAATTTTATATATTATTTATACTAAAAATATGTCCCTCAATGTACTAGTTTTTCAATTTTGTGGAGTAATAGAGTTTCCATAGTTCCCACAAAGAAAAATCAGAACATTTTAATTGGGACTTTTTTAATATTATTTTAAGTTATCGTGTAAATTGATCATAGAATTGTTAGAGAACCATTTATTTTTAGCCTCTTAACAATTTTCTTATTTGAATGAAATGTATTTTTGTAATACTTAATATTAAAAATATATTGTAATGTAATACAGTTTTTTTGTATATTATTATTTATATGTATACTATTAGGTCGTCGTACCAGAAAAAGCAAAAAATTCCGTACTAAATTTTTACCTGATGATTATGTACCCAAAGATGGAGAAGTTGTTTATGGTTGTTGGACAAGAAGTGAATGTTTTAAGGTGGAAAGAGGCATTCTAACATTTGGGTTTGTATTTTTAACGTTTTAAAATATTGAAACGTTTTCAATTTATATTTTTTATTGTAGTTGGAGCCGTTGGCCAGAAATCATTCAACATAACGATTTTCGTGAGGGATGGAAAGAAACTGATGTAGAAGATCTTGCTCGTATTGTTGTAAGTAATTTGTATTTGTTTAAACAACAATAATCTAAAAATTGTATTTTTAATTTTTAGATTTTATACTGTTTACGTTTTTATCGGGGTGATGAAAAAATACGGTCTTTTATATGGGATCTTATTATTCCTGACAATATTTCGACGGAAGATTCTCCTTCTCATGGTGGTGAGCATTATAATTATAATTTCATAAAATAGTAAAAACATTAAATAAACAAATCTAATAAATAAAAAAAATAAAAATGATATGTGAAAGAAAGTAGAAAAAAAATTAATTAAATAAAAATTATAAATTAATATTCGTAAATAATGAATTTGTGTGTGTGTACATGTATAGTAAATATACAATAAAAAATATAAACTAAACCTCAAAAACTTATATATTTCTGTATTTTACTTATTAATCTTTGGCTTAATTTACTATACATTTAGCATGTATACATACATAATTTAATTTATTATATTTAATATTCATAATTTCATTAAAATATGCTATACATTTTTTTTATTCATAGATTTTTATGTAATAAAAATAATATTTTAGAAGCTAATTCATATTTTTTGTTTCTTTGAAAGTTGAATACGTATTCGAAATTGTGATTATTCTGTTAAAACAATCTTATGTTAAAAACATAATTATATAATTATATTAATAATATAATTATATTATATAATTGGATATATAAAAATTTATTAGATATGTATATTGTAATTTTTTTTTTTTTTTTTTAGGTCAAAGTTCCCGTGGATCTAAAAAATATCGAAAACTTAAACAAAAAGATTTTAATTCAACTCAGTTAATAGACGAAGAACACTGGAGTAGAAATAGTAAATATGACGGAGATTTGTTCCTAGAAAGCAATTATCGAAAACATCTAAGTCGACATGCAAACAAGTTCGCTAAATTTCTCGTGTATCCATTTTTAATCCATTTATAACAATTTCATTTGGTTTGCAGGGTATTGTTGCGAATACGTATGTTATATTATATTAAAAGTGATATAGTCGGCGAATTCGCTCAACAAATTGCTGAAGGAATTAATATTAGGTCAGTATATTAAATATTATTATAAGTCTGGATTTATTGTGTACTTTAAATTGTAAAATATGCACTTAAAAATTTTTTAAAAAAAGAAAAAGTAAAATAATTTTCGATTATTAACAGCTATTTATTTATTGAAAAATTATACAGTAATGAAAAGAAAAGATTATCTCAATAAACTACAATATTATACAATTTAAACGTTATTGGAAAAACAAAAAGTTAGGATAATATGTTCCATATTTATTTTGGTTCAATTATAACGCGTCACTTTGTAAGAATGTGTTTATACGTTTGTGTTTAGAACTTCGTTCCACATCAACGCCTGTTATGGGTGCATATTTAAAGCTAGGCATCATTTCTGGAGAAACATTTTTTTTTTTTTTTTTTTTTTGGATAAAAAAACTCGTATAATCAATGTTGTACTCACTTTAGTGTACTTTAGACATTTCTTTTAAAGTTAGCTCACTTTTGTTTTTATTAATAATTTCAGTTTTATTTTGAACTAATAACGTATTTTCATTTTAAAAAAGGAAATTTTGGCATTGTAAAGTAATATAAAGTGTTATATAAAAAATCAACACGTTTTTATAATACGTTAGCTATTGCCGAATGTACACTTCGAACTACAGTCGTCGACATGTTAGCCGGTGTATTGACGAAAATGTTTGACAAAGTAGATAAGGATAAAAATATATAATAGGAAAACCAGTATTTTTCATTACATACATTAGGGCTCACCACAGTAAATAATGATCAAATATTATATTATTTTTAAAAAAATTTATATTGTGGAAAAAATTATAAATCATAATTGTATCACAAAATTAAACATTTTAAACGTATAGGTTATGCAAAAACATGCGTTTTTATAGAAAATATACGAAATAAAAATTTACAATTTTATTTATTTAATTATGATTGATGAAAATCTCATTTTACTGCATGTAGTAATTGATTATAAAAATATAAACAATTCATTCTGCAATTAATAATCCAATTACATACATAATCCAATCTTTAATTATTACATTTCCAATTAGAGATATGACAATACTCTAAAATATTATGATAAAAATTAAATAAAAACTTGTCAACCTTTATTAAATTTGTGTAAGATGTAGGAATTTATACATATATATATATATATATGTATATATATATATATATATATATATATATATGTATAAGTTTGTATAATTAAAATATCTCTTTATTGTCTACAATCAATATTTAGAACGTTTTCAATACTATAATAGTGAATTATAAATATTAATTTAGTAATATTTAATAAAATATTCAATTAAAAACTAAATAAATTAAACCAAACTGTACTAAATTATTGAATTTGCTGGAATACTTATTAGATTTCTATTAATTTTTTTCAAATTATTTTCTAACATATACTGATTGTAGAATACATTTTCTAGTAAAAATAAAAAAAAATAAAAATTAAAAGAAATATATTTATTTAGCTTTGATTCTGAGTATAATTCATAAAACTTCTGTCATAACTTGGCTTTAATTAACATTCATAGTCTGATACTGTGTTGTGTGTATATGTGTTTATGTATCACAACGTTATTATATACCTGTTGGTATAATATATTTTTGCGAAATTAAATATGTATAATTTTCTTTTAATCAGATTGATATTTAAATTGTTTAACATAAAATTTAACACAAAATGATAAGAAATTATGGACTAAAGAAAAATACATTGCTATTTGCTATTACGATATGTAGGATTAATATATTTCAATAACGTCAGACGTACAAAATTATGTGCTTGAATAAATATTGAATCATTATTTGTTTATTTAATTACATTTGTAACAGTAATTATATTAACAATTTAATTGCTTTATCTTTTTAAAATACATATGTATCTATATGTTTAACAAATATTAAATCCATTGCCTGTATATTTAGTTTACATTTGATAAAATCTAGTATAAAGTACAAAATATGTGTAAGAAACACTAAAGTAATAATTAGCGATTAAGAGTATTCATTATTCAGGTGAATTCAATGTGTATAAACTATACTATTTGACTGTAATGTTGATTATATGTACATTCAAAGTAACATAAATTATTTTTTAAATTTTTTTCCTCTAACTATCATTAGACCAATTGCCTTTTACTTACAGTTTGAATATTTCTTACCAGTTTGTTCAATTCTGGTATTTATTAATTTTTTTACGTGTATTCTTCTTAAATGATTCATTCTATTAACATTAATCAGATCGTTTTTTTCTAGTGTTCTTAAATTAAACTATATTCTAAAAGTGTAAAAACAAGTTCAGACATAATTTTGTTTAACCTTTAATACAGTATAATATTAATAGGTAAATTATTTAATAATTTGAATATTATTTACCTAACTATATATATATATATATATATATATATATATATATATATATATATATATATATATATTGTATAATCTTAAAATTATAAGTTAAAGATATCAATTTGAATTTATTAAATATTTTATTTATAATTATAATTTTTTTCTTTTATAATTTTAGTACGTTACCAATTAATACACCAGTTTGTGATTTGACTCCTGCGCCTTGGTGGGATCGAGATGCGGATCGTTCACTTTTGGTTGGCACATATAAACATGGTTTTGAATCTTATAATCAAATGAGAAATGATCCAGCTTTAAGTTTTCTTGCAAAATGTGGTCCAACAACACTGTTAGTATTTTGTTTCTTTTAGTAAATAAATAAAATAATTTCGTATCTTAGCTGTAATAATATATTTATTAGTGAGGAAAAAGAAACGGTTCAAACAACCTCGGCAAAATTGAATGATATTGAAGAAAATGCTGAATTACCACTGAATTCTGAGGAAGTATCAGAACCATCAACTCCTTTACCTATCGAAGATAACGCCGTTAGTGCTACTATAATACCAACGACACCAACATCTACTGCTACAGATGAATATTTATGGCCATCAATCGGTGATCTTAACAACAGGGTGAGACGATTAATAAGCACTTGTCAACGAAACTTCAAGAAGGAAGAACAAAAACTGGTGCAAAAGGCTAAGGTTAGTTTTTTTTTTAAATTGTTTTAAATAGTATTTAGACAAACATTGTTTCTAGATAAGTTACCATTTAAAATATTTTATTTAGGAAACTATTCTATCCTATTTCAAACTTACAAAGTTATCTTAAATGTTAATCAAGCATTTATGCCTTAAATATTTAATTAATAACCCTAGATAAATGCTGGCCAAGAAAAATGTTCTATTAATAAATTTTTATATTAAGTAAATATTCAAAAGTGATGGATTAGAATAGGTTTTTTTTATTATTGATTTTATTTCTACTGTGAACTCTGGAACTCCAAAATTGGTATTTGTTTCTATGCAGGATGTGACCATGTATAAATATGATCTCGGATCGCCGAGATCTTTGATGGATTCCATCAGTTCATCACAGGCATTGCCGGTAAATCCTTTTGTGTGTGTCTTGTGAATAATATATTATTATTATACATAATATATTATTTTATTTGTTTTTCGTTTTTTTTATTTGATTTTCATTTGAACTATTCGTTTAGCATGACACATAGATTTAAATATTTTGAAATATTTGTTTTGTGTTTCATTATAATTTATTTGATCAGTCACCAGTTAATACGTTTCATTTTTTAGAACTATTTTTTTTTTGTAAGTATGTAATATATACTGCATTTAAAAATAGGAAAGACAATTTAAAAGTTATGAAGGATTATAAGGATTTAATAGTTATTGGAAATCCACGGATTTATTTACTTTTTACTATTTACTTAATAATGAAATACACTTTGAAATCCTTATGGTAATTGGTTTTGGTGCAGGTTATTTTTTCATAAAGTAAGAAGATGGAGAATTAATCAGTGAATTTTATCATAAATGCTATACGTACAATTTTGTTGGTCAACTGTCATGCACATTTGTGGTAAACCTGTAATTAAAGTATAAAACTTGTACACTAATTTAAAACAAAAAATCAATTGTTCAGGACACACCATAAAATATATTTTAGTATGTGGTCACGTTACGTTTAATTATTAATACCTTGTTTATATTTCAATTACATTATCCCATTATTCCAAGGAACCAAAATTAACTTTGAATTAATTTACTTAAAAAAAATAACGAAATTTCTATTCTAAAAATATGGATGACTTGGGTTATATGAAGGCATAAATGTCTGTATAAATATTTTATGTTTTCTTTGTGTTGGTTTCGTTGTGTGTGAATGATGTGGTAGTATTATTGATATGGCCTTTGTGTGTCTTTGAATTAATTTTTTTTTTTTTTTTGTATATATACAATATTCATACACACATATTATACAATATATTTTAATTAAATACACCTTATGTACAGTTAAAATGTTGTTATAACATGTGAAGTAAAATGCATATTACACATTAATTAGTAAATGAAAAACACGCAAGTTTTTGAGGATGTCAATTATATAAATAAATTATTGTATCTGCCCATTAGTGTAATAAAAGTACAATACAAAAATATTTCAAATGGCTATGTATTGGAATGAATATAATTTAAATTTTAAAGTCAAAATAATATTTAGATTTTACCTATATGCTTTAATTTTACTCCTTGGAATTACTAATAATTTACGTTGCTGACATTTTCCTTATTATATTTAATATTTTGTTATTTCTAACACATTTCGATCTTAAGATATATAAATTTTGTTTCAAAAAAAAAAAAAAAATTCTAATAGATCATATTTTTATTTCTTTATAAAATCATTTTATTTTATTTACCACAAAAAAAAAGTATGTGTTAATGATAGTTGATTGATGAGATTTATAGTTATTCCTTGTAGTTGATCATATATATTAAATATGTATGTATTTTAAGTACAATTACATTTCATATGATGTCATAACGTATCTTTGCAAAGTTTTAAACTATATTTAAGTATTTTTATAATGATTTCTGAAAATACAAAAACAATTTTCATTAAGTATTTGTAATTAAATTTAATTTACCATAATAAAAAAAAAATTAATTTTCTACCTTCCTACTTTATGAATTTTTATATTTTTGTTTACATCTAATGTATTTAGAAAGCTTTTACACACGTAGTTGGTCGGCTAACACCATTATTATTTTTAATTTAATCTTTTAATGAATATTAGCCACAAATAATAGCTATTCAATAAAATTATGCAGATGAATTGTCGATTAAACTAAAATATAATAATATTTTGTTTTATGTGAAATATCGTTATATAGTAGATCTGTTGACGTAGATTATGTTTAGTTGCATGGATGTTTGTGTGTTCGTAGCTAGGAGAATCAACGTATGCAGCGACGTCAGGTACAGCCCAATTATCAGGAGACGTTGCCAGCCTCCTTGGTACGGGACAGCCCGGATGGGACTGGCAACAACTGGCCATGTATCTTTGGGTTCGTATCTGTGTTCTTCAAAATTACTTACTGGTCAATAAATAAAACAGGATTTGCACTAATACTAATAATATAGTTATGGAATGGACTTTTTTAATAACTCGCTTTTTAATAGTTTACGTTGAAAAGCTATAAAATTAATATAAAGAGATTTCTTTCTTTCTTTTTTTACTTTAAATTAATTAAATTAAATTTATATGTTTATATATTTTATTGGTAAACAAATTTATTTTATTTTTATTTACTATTCGTAACTTAATAATAATAGACTTTATGGTGTAATAAAACAAGTTAATTTGTCAAATTAATTATGTGAAAATTATTTAACTATTGAATTACATACTTTATTTAATAAAATACGTTTTAAAAAGTAATTTTAATTTACCAAGTATTAAATAAAGATTAAAGTTTTATTCAGTGGAAAAAAAAATGAGAAATTGGATTTGGGATAAAGGTTTTCGACCATACAACATTTTTTTAAATGATCACAGACAAGACCAAGTAATTTAATACTTTAGTAATATTTTAATTTTTAAATGAAAAACTAAATAATAGACTGAGTGATTATTTTTGACCAATTTCAATAATAAGTTATTAGAACATCAATTACTAAAACAGTTTACTTATGAAAACAGAGTAGGTACATACTTCTTTTTTTAATAATTTATTTACCTATTTACATATTATAGATCAAAATGGAATTTTACCAGGAAAAAAATATACCATAGGAATAATATTATATTATACCAATTAGTACTTTAATAATGGACTTGTAATGTACAATAAATAAAACGTTGATTCATCTATTTCTGAATGTTACGATTTTTAGTCTTGCATGGATATAGCATAATTAATATTATTAGATGCTTAAAAAGTAATTTGAACTAATATATTTGTTGTTTAATTTATTTGTTGATATCTGTCTATGAAATTGTTTTTAGGTCAAATTCATTGTTAAATGATAGATAGAATATATAATATTATTTTAATAATATATAATTATCACAGTTATAATTTATCCATAATATATAATTCTTTTATATGTGTACATAGAAGTGTGTATCTTTTCATTATGTTAAACTCCTTGAAAATTTCATAGATAAAATAATTAAAAACTAGATAAGTAGGTTTGCTCTCATATAATAAAAATATTAATTTTTTAAAACTTTAATTTAACTGTTTTATTATTCTCATTTATACATCTGATTTGTTGTTCGTTTTCTGATTTCGAGGATTAAATATTATTTTTATATTTTTCTGTAAAAATTAATTGTTGAATTCATTTTTAAATGAGTATATAATTTGAGATTTTATAACCTTAAATTGAATTTTTAATGACAAATATACTCCTCACTAATATTCATAAAACCAAAGTGAATATTCTGAATACATTTTTCTGTAGAAATCTTTTTAAAAATAAATAAATTCATCTTTACTCTATATAGGTTAAAACGATCTAGTCGACTAGTGAAAACCATACGCACATAAATGTTACCGACTACAAGCGTTGTAGTCGACTATGATGACACCACTAAGTGTACATGTATTGAACTGTATTATCACATTATTCGTTTCACGACACATTGCATGCATGTATTTCAATATGGAATATATAAAAAAAATACATTATTTTCAAATTTCTACTTCAATAAAATAAAAATAAAATTCTATAGCGTCAGATATACACTTACTTAAATCAATGCTTAATGCTTGCTTGTGTGTACAATTGCTTTTTATTAGTGCTGTAGCATTTAATTTAACTTTTTTAGTATATAGTATAGTACTGTGTTCATGAATACAATTAAATATTAGAATTGTATAATCATTAATAAATGAACATTTAATTTACTTTTATTTATTTATTCATCAATAGTTAACTTAAATTGTTAGCATTTTGTAAAATATTTATATTTTTAACTGTATTTTAATATTATGAGTTTTCATGTTGTTGTTTTTTTTTCTTACATAGAAGGTTGAAAGACGAGAAAAGTATGAACAATTTGTAAGAGAACGAGAACGACAAAGACTCGAAATAAGTCAAAAGAAGTGGACACGAAAAGAAGAACAAGAATTTTACAGAGCTGTTACTACTTACGGTGTAGATTATAACAGGTACATAAATAATACATTTCAATATATTGATAAATTGTATGTTAACAAAGTATCGAAATATGTATTTCAGGGTTTCGAAGACTTATAATTGGACCAAATTCAAAAGCGTTGCTAGATTAGAAAAGAAATATGATGATACGTTAACTGAATATTTCCGTTCGTTTTATGCAATGTGTAAACGCTTATGTAATCAGACATTAACTGAAGAAGAAGGTAAAACAATTAATTTAAAATTAAATTGAACTCTAATAATCGTATAATTATGAATCATTTTTAGAACTGTGTGATTTCCCAATGGAAATGATAAATGAAGAAAGAGCTCGTCGAGCATTAGACCGTATTAATTTAATTGTTAAAATACGAGAAGAAACACTCAATCATCCATGTCTAGATGAGCGTCTAAAAGCTTGTCAAGTTTCTGCTGATGTGCCAGATTGGTGGCAACCAGGAAAGCATGATAAAGATCTACTTATTGGAGTTTCCAAGTAATTAATATTTCTTGTAATATCATATGTTTATATTTATTCGTTTCCTTGTTATTTAGGCATGGTCTTGGTAGAACAGATTTTTATATTCTTAATGATCCTGAATTATCTTTCCGAGAAATTGTTCAAAAGAATTTGTTATCGGCTGTATCTGGATCGATTACAGCAGAAATGATCGAAGCAGCGAAATTAGAAACATCCAAATCTGATGCAATCAAAACAGAAACTGCTACTAAAGTAGAACCAATAAAATCAGAAACTATTAAACCTGAGGAAATGAAATCAGAAAATGCCAAGTGTGATGTAATAATGGAGACTGAAGTAAAGTTAGAATCTAGTGATAAACCACAAGAAACTAAAATAGAAAAAGTTGATGATATAAATGATTCAACGTCTTCGGATAAATTGTCTAATAAAACATCTGAGTTAATAAATACTGAGGAACCTATTAGGGCTGATAAAAACCAAGATGAAAATAAAGTTGCAGAAAATCTTGAAGAAACAAATGAAAAATACGAGCCAATGAAAATTGATAATGAAGAAAGTAAAACATCGGAAATTACAGATGAAAAACAAGAAGAATTATCTGATAAAATAACGGAGAAACTAGATGACAAATCTTCTGAAATAGTTGATGAGAAAACGGATGGTGAAAAATCGGAAACAGTTAGTGCAGAAAATATACAAAGTGATTTACAAGAGAAGGATAAAGATGAATCACAAATACATGAAGCCAATAATAAGACTATAAATAATGAAGAGTCAAAAACTGAACTATCCGTTTGTAAGGAAATAAATGAAAATGTTATTAACATTCCATCAGGCATAAATAATAAACCTAACACTAAAGTTAGTGAACAAATTGTTAAATCTAAAGAATGTTCTACATCTGTAGGGAGCGTGGATAGATTAAGAGCAATGTTTCCAGAATTAGAGGTTGTTCATAAAGACCTATCTACTAATTCTGCTATCATTGACAAATTACCAATACATAAACCTCTGCAACAAATTGATCAAACAATTGCCCATCTTTTAGCTACAAGCTATCAGAACCCAATTAAATGGCCCAAGGTAAATAATATTGATTAATTAATTCATTTATTATTATTATTATTATTTAACCTAATGAGGTAATATCTTTATTAATTAATATAGGAACACGCGCTAGTTGTCCGTTTACAGCACATAGTAGAATGTGTTGAATCAGGAGTATGGCCTGTAAGCAAAAAATTTTCAGCGTATGCTCAAAATCCAACCATATGTGGAATGGGAATTGATGACACTGAAATAACTATCTCGAAAAGAGATGTTGGAGTATCGCATGAATTAAATTTACATGACATACATACTGAACATTCTAGTTTGAAAGCCAATAACATTGTAGTTCATACAACCCCTAGTTTGAAGCGTAAACGACATATTGCCATTGATGTCGAAACAGAAAGAGGTGTGTTGACTATATTTACAACTCTTATAAAAAAATAAATAAAAACATTTTTATATTTGCTGTTACTATAATTATTACAGCTAAACTGCATGCATTATTAAATACTAATTCAGTCCCAGCCCATCCAGTTAAACATTCTCCAGTTCCTATGTGGGAACAAACTGATGAATCTCTCTCGGAAGACTCGAGGTCAGATTTTAATTTTTAAACAAAATTAGCATTGTAGTACTAACATTATATTTACATATAGGCGTTCAACTCCAGTCACGCCTCAGATAATTCAACCTCCACCTGCTCATCAACAGTCTCATAATACGTCATCACGATTAATAAATATGGCATATGATCTTAAAAGTTTAGTCAATCCAAAAACGCCAACTACTGTTGCCACTACAACACAATCAACTGGGCCTATGGATTTATCTTCTGGGTAATTAGTATATTAATTTAATTTTTTTTTGTTTATACAATAACGTAGTAATTGATAACAAAAATTATTAGTACTGTTATATTTATTTTAATGTTATAGTGGTAGCAGTACTACACAGACAGGATGCATGGATTTAAGTTCAGGACCAAGGATGTCTTCATCTTCAACAGTTAATGAAGCTCAAGATTTTTCAATGCCGTTTAAAAACAAACCAGTTCAAAATGTAACACAGCAAACACAATCTTCATCAACACCACCAAAAAGCAAATTGGACGACATGTTAAACAAACTAATGCAAAAGAAAAATTGCGTACGCCCGGTGACACGTGTAAGTAGTTGAATATTATGCCATATGCAATATATATATATATATATATATATATATATATATATATATATATATATATATATATGTATATATAATTTAAATTTATATTTTTTTTTATTGTATAGTCATCTGATGAGCCTGTTGGAAAAGAAATGAAACGTCGTAAACTAGATGAGATTGTTTTTGGTCTCTCTTCGGCTGCCAAAGAACAGCAATCTTCATCTTCGACAGATCAGAAAAAACACTTACTATCAACTTCTACTGTCCATAATTATCCAACACCATCTAATAAATCACAACAAAACTTAACACAGCAAATAGGAGCAGCTCATAGACAATCAAGCAAATTAGATCCGCTTGCAGCATTTTTATCTTCACAAGTACATGAACAACAATCTAATTTACTTAAACAACACACAACTTTACAACAGCAGCTGGCTCAACAGCAACAAGTAAATGAAATAAAAAAAAAAGATCTAATCAAAATCGTATTTCACAAATTCATTTTGTTAAGGTATTAAAAATGTCTCAAGTGTCAAGTGCGTCTTCTGTTTCTCAAACACAACGTAAAATGTATGAAGCAATGATGGACACTATGGCAAAGAATACTGTTGATTATTCAGGCAAATTAAGTGCTTCAACATTTTCTCAAGAAGCTAAAGTATATTAATTAATTATATTATTTAAAATCATTTTTTAATGCAATATTGTGTACATATAAATATTAGGTTAATAAATGGTTAGCTGAACAAAATGCGTTGATGACTGATCAACCAATGTCTGCGGATTTCTTATCAGCTCCGAGGAGAAGACGACCAAGAGTAGATCCAACATTATTGGATTGGAAAAAATTAACTGGTGAAGAAAATGTGTCTGTTATAAATAGGACAACTGGAAAAAAGGTAATTAATACCTGTCTATTAAATTTAATAAATTTTTTTTTTTTACTGTTGTGTATTTATTATATGTTAATATCTATTTTTGTTTCATAGTTAACTGGGACGAAAGCTCCACAGTTAAAAAGAATTGGACAATGGCTATTAGAAAATCCAGCCTACGATGTAGATCCTAAATGGGCCGATTTAGTAAAAGAACGTGGAAATCTCACTCATGATTTGCAGAAACGTTTACCTCAAACTGAACGCAAAAAGGGTCCTGGTCGACCACCAATGCAAACCGGGGAAAATGCTAGCTCTTCAGGACAATCATTATCTGCGAGTCAACCATCAACATCAATGGCACCAAATCTATCTTTCCCGTCATTAGCATCAGCAGGACTAGGTGGAATAAATCCGTCAACTTTGTTATCAAGTTTGTCCATGGGAAATTTTGATCCCAAAAACAATCCATTGCTTATGCCTTTTAGTGGAATGCCTTTCACAGGAAATATGGGAGCATTGAGTAATATGAATTTAACCAATTCTTTATTTGCAAACCTTGCTGGCTTAGGTCTTCCTGGACTTACTGGTATGGATTCATCGAGTATGAACGACAATTCTCACATGACTCAGAATCCACAGGCTAACACAAAGTCTTCTAAATCCAGAAAGTCGGAATCTATCCCGAAAAACACTCCCTCTTCATCAGCCAATGTACCTTCGAGTTTACCTGGTTCATTACCATTTTTCTTCCCAAATCCTAGCTTACTGTACACACCTTTGGGTTTGGGTGGATTAAATCCATTTTCTTTACAACCTGGAGCCATGTCGTCGGCTTACGATAGTCTCTCGCTATTGAATGGTAGTTTAAATGTATCATCACCAAACACCTCTCAGAATTCACTCTCACGTCATAAAACATCAAGTAGTCGGAGTCAAAATTCTAATGTCAGTACTGTAACATCATCTAGCCAACGCCAACCAAGAACCAGCACACATCACCTTCCATCACCGTCCCAAAGTTCCACAGATCTTCTTGAGAATTTAACGCGAGCTGGACGCAATTTGCCTCCACCAGATTTGTCTAAAAGAAATCTAAGAGACATGGACCACTTACGCACACTTATGTCAAATATGCCATCATTTATGCTGGGATCCATGGGAAGTAGCGACTCAAAGAAAACAAAAGAACAGGAAATGAGAGAAGCCTTAGAAAATTTAAGTAAAGCGTCACCTGAATTATTTGCTCGATCAATGCCCGATGACAAAAAATTCAACTTTCCAACAATGGAAATGATAGAGAAAACTTTAAAGAGACCAACAACTGAACATAATACATCTTCTGAAAGACCCAGTAAACGTGTCAAAGACATGATATCTCCAATTACAATACCAGTTCCACCTACTATAACAAAATTACCATCTACTAATAGAGAAATTCCATCAGATTCTAGTATTGACTTGTCGAGTTTAATTAAGGCCAAATCTCCTGAGAAACAAAGGGACAAAATTAAAAAAATGGATATTTCCCAGCCCCTGGCCAACGTAGACATGGATTGTGATTCCCCGTTATTAGATAAATCTGATGTGGAGAGCATTGATATGACGAAACCGAAATCTAACATTGTTGACGAAAACGATGATAAAAACGGTAGCAAAAACCGCAAAAGATGTCGATCGAAAAAAACTTCTGTTGATGAGAACATAGAGCGTAAAAATTTGCGTAGTAATGCTGGCAGAGCTGCTGCCGCTGCAGCTGCAAGGACTAAATCACACTCACCATCTCCAATACCGGAATAATAAAATACACTGCTTTAAATTTTGTTTTTGATATAAAACTATTCCTATTATTTGATGATAAAGAATTCGCGTTATTTGATTGTTTCACTAAAACAAATTATTTATTCATAAAAGTATTACTTGTTTTTATTAAAATAACATTTTTAAAATATTTTTTTGAAAAAAAGAATTAATATTGTTTGACGTTTAAGTTTTTTAAAAATATATTTATTCCATTTTTATTTATTTCAAATGTAATGGTCAAATCAGATATTTTCATGTTAAGTACCTTGATTTAATTAAACTTATTAAGAAAAAATACGAAAAGTCGATTTGCTATAAATATATATATATGACAATTATGAGGTGTTTGTGATGTTGTAATTAGCTTTTGGCGCTCTCTAAAAGTATTGAAAAAATAATACTATCATAAATAATAATTATTTTTAACAAATTTATTTAAAAAAAAAAATACCTAATAAATTTCCAATTTTATATTGAATTTTCTTTTTTTTTAATTTTTCTATATTTACAACTGTGATAGTGTATTTTCATTGTAGAGAACTTATACTCTAAATGTATTTTTTTCGGCATCTGTAAAGAAAACCAATATTTTTACTATACGTACAAATAATGAATTTTCTGCACAGAAAATAATATCCCCTAAATGTTAATTAAAAATTAAACTTTTTCTCCAGTATATTATTACCAAGTAATCTGCATCCCGTTTAAAGCAATTAAATGTCGCTCTTACACACACATGCAAAAAAAAAAATTAATGGTATTTGTCAACTTAATTTATTGTCATGTATTCCTCAGTTTATATTATTGCCTAAACGTGTATAATGTATTTATGTATAATATATATATAATTTGTGTATATATGTTATATAAATATTTGTAAAATATTCACGAAACAAAATAATGTAGGCATAAAAAAAACGCCTAGTTTTTAGTATTGTTTTTTTTAAATATCAGTTTTTTTAATGTACATAAACTATATTATTGATCATTGAAACTTTTTTTCTTTTTTTGATGAGTGGATGAGTATTATTATATACATGACCTGAACAAAATCAGTTTATATAAAATACAAATTAGGTGAATGGAATGTACTTCAGTAATATTACTTTGTAGGTTTAATTACAGGTTTTTAATGTTTTTATCTACATTATATGTTCTGTATCTATGTGTGTAATTATATGAGTGTATATATTATACACATATTTATGTACATGATATATGCTAAATTTTGTTTGTAGTATAATTGTGTAATAAAAAATAACGTGGAAAATAATAAACATCACAAAAATGTTATAAAACATTTTTAAACAGACCTTAAAAGTACTCTATTATATATGTATTAATAATTATAATTTTTTTTTTTTTTAGGTTGTTTTATCAGTTTACACAAAATATATAAAAGTAACTAATAACACATACCCGTTACTTTTTGAAATTAAATGGTTTAGGCTGAGAACATTTTTTTGTATACGAAATATTTTTTTATTTGAGTTTTCTGTCTTGAGAAGTATTAATTATTGTAGACATATGACTAATAATAATGATGAATAATAATAATAATAATTATTATTGTTGTTGTTAACCTTAATCGAAAACAATAAATTATTAACGATCAATATTAGTTATCTGTCTGCAGACTTAAACGCGCAATTAAAATATTACTATTTATTAATAATGGGGCGTTTAATTAAAATTTATTATTTATTATAATTATTATTATTTATTGTCTTCTCTGGATCTTATTACATTGTTGTAATTATTAAATAGTACTACATAATATTAATTAACAAGTGAATTTTAGTTAATTTTACTACTAATGAAACATATTAGACGAATTGTAAAACTGTATTTATATTTCCACGTCATTTTTTATTTATTTATTAATTTATTTATATATATATATACGTGTATGAAATTTTTTTTATTATTATTTTTATCATTTTATTTTATTTTTTAAAAAGCCAATAATCTATATAAAGTAAAAATTAATTCGTTCCTACTGGGAACCATAAAATTCGATATGTTTTTGAAACACTTGTCCGTGGTACTGTTAAAAAAATAATGTACTGTATATATATTTGCCCATATGAAGGCTGATGATAAGTACCTATATATTATTATTATACTGTTTACAGTCAATGTTTCTGTAACATTTTTTTTTACTTGTACAAAATAAAAATTGTTTTTCTATTTTATTTTATTATTATTATTTTGATGCGTTTAGCGAGAAATACTGTTTGTCTCGTTTTTACCATATAATCTGATACGGTAAACAATTATATTATATATATATATATATATATATATATTTATCAAACCTGAACACAATTTATTGTTTATCTGTCGTTCGAAACGTGTAATCCGACATTTGAGTTAATAAGCAAAAACGGTTTTACAGTTTTTCTAAACTGTAAATCCTATACCCGCAGTAATTGATTATTGAAATATATACGAAATTTAATTAAAAAAAAAAAAAAAAAAAACGTTTAACGGTATACTTACTCGTGTTGTTTGATCGCAAATTGTTATCGAATAGAGATATACAAAATGTAATATGAAGTCAAAAGAGCGAAATATACACGCAGCTATTACATAGTAATAATAAATTTGGTAGCTATTATTTTCTGCTTTAATCGTAATATTTAATATTATCCTATAAAAAAGTAGTTATTAAAATTGAATAAAACTATATGCAATATAGTTAATATAATCTCCTCTCAGAATCTCTTTTTTTTTTTCCAAAAATTATTTGTTAGATAGGAATTTTATATACGTACTTATACGTAATATTATCATTAGGACACGGATTTATGGAAAAAAAATTACTTTAAAAATGTATGGTTTAATATCCAATAAAAAAAAATGTATTCGTCCGATTATATATATAGTAGACCGAGCTATACAAACAAGTTTCATACCACGGCGAGTTTAAAAACGAAATGTTTTAACGAAATATGTATGCTTGCAAGATTATCTGGGGATAAAATGTCCGAGGATTTTAATATAGCACTATAATATATATATATTAAATATTTTGTATTTCTTAATGCCGCCGATATTTTTTTTTAATAACAAAAATAAGAAAACATACACAAATTTAAACTAAGTCAAATTAATTTTTTTTCATATGTTTTTCATTAATTTCTTTCTTTTACAAATTATATTAACACGAATATGTTCTAGTACGAAAAGGGAATGGTGCTTGTGCCAAAATGTATTTAAAGTTTAAGACAAATATATATTTAAAATGTATGTTTCACAACCAAAGTTCATAAGACGCGCGTTCCATTATAAACTAATATTTTTCGTTTTACCTACGCGATATTATATTTTTATATAAGTATATATTTTTCTATACATATACAACTATTTTTTTTTTCTACGGTTAATTTTGTTAGGACGAATTGAAGAAAGACATTCATACGTGTATTCGATCCGTCATCGTTGGTTTATCAACTGCTAAAACGGTTTTCGTTTCGTCGTCCATTCATTGCTTCACGTTTCTTCTCCATCAAGTTCTCGATTAAATCGTGTATGTCGTTGACCGCGTCCAGCACCGTGGTCGATAGATCTACCGTTTCGCCGTTCATTGTCTTCTGAACGGTGCGCGCGTCGTGGTACTTCTTACGGACGCGCAAATCGAACTTCCGGCCGTCGATCTCGCAGCCGATGGTCCCGTACTGTGGTGGTTGCGGCTTAGCGTCAGTCTTCCGGCGGCAACTGCAGTTCCCGTTGCACTGTGGCGGCTTCGATTCTCGTGGACGACACGACGGTGACGATTTCGATTCTCGGGGACAGCACGACGGTGACGACTTCGATTCTCGTGGACAGCACGACATCGGCGGCTTCGATTTTTGGCGGGGGCAACACGACGGTGACGATTTCGAATCTCGTGGACAGCACGACATCGGCGGCTTCGATTTTTGGCGGGGGCGACACGACGGTGACGCTTTCGATTCTCGGGGGCGACACGACACCGGAGTCATCGATTTTTCGCGGGAGCAACACGACGACGGCTTCGATACTCGGGCGCAGCGCGGCGGAGTTTTCGTTTCCGCGCTGCAATAGCCGACTGCGGTCTGCGGCGGGTGGCACGCCGACCGCGGCACGGCGGCATTCCAATAGGCCTGCGCCCGTACCGTCAGCAAAGCCACGGTCCGGCCGTCGCGGCAGTCCGTCATCGGCACGGTGTGTTGTTCGTCGTTGGCAAACCCACCGTTAGACACGTGCGACGAGTGGGGGGCGATCGGCGTCACGTGCAACTCGCCCGACGCCAACGCCGCGGACTGCTGTAGTGCGCTGCCACTAGAAGAAGCGGCGGCCCGTCGCAGTCGGACGGCCAGACGCACCGGTTTCGAGAGGTTGTCCGGCGGCACGGCGAATGCGAACGTTTTACCCGCCGCCGCCGCCGCGGCGATCGTCCTGTCCGCCTTGCACGACGACTGCGCCGTCGCGGGTATCTCGCACACCGTCTGCTCGGGACTGTTCGCGATTCGGACGCTGACGGTCACGGCACAATTGCCGCTGTCGTCCGGTCGACCACACCAAGCCAAGGCCTTCACCGCAAACTCCAATCTTACCGACCGTTTATTACGGTCCGCCGCCGAACGCGACGTCATTTTCGACAAAATTTTATGCGCGTATAATTGTTTGTTTGTGTGGTGTGCGTGTATGTTAATTCTTGCGAATTCCGTTTGTCGCCGATTATTACGCGGTTACTACGCGACCGCCGTATAAATAATATTGTGGTTTATGCTCACGGCGACGTTATATTAATTTATTATGCGGAAAAAAAAGAGAATATGAGATGAGGACAAACCAGGAGATTAAAGACCCGTATGGAGAAGCGACCATTAATGGTGTTTTAAAAAGTAGTAGATTGAGATGGGCTGGATACGTGTGGAGATCAGAGAAAATAATTGGACAAGTCACAGAATAGAAACCAAACACAAAAAAGAACCAAGAGGACGTCCCAGACAAAGATGGAAGGATAGAGTGGACAAGGACTTAGAAGAGCTTGGAATTGAGAACGGAGTTGAACTGGCTAAGGAAAGAGATCAGTGGAGACAAGTGGTTGTTTGTGGCGGCAATGGGCCTAAATGGCTTGTAAAACGTCATGGACAGATAATAAATTATACGAAAAAAAAAGATCGGATTTTTGTGTCGCAAAAACGTGTAAAAAAATTACAATTTTTTCCGTGTGTAAAGGAAACTTCAAATTTTAATTTTATTACGCTATATTTTACTTTCTTATAATATTTAATACACGATTTTATTATTATACTAAATCAGTACTAAATACCTATATACATTCACAATATAGTTGAATTGGTAGGTTTCGCCCGTGAACGGTTTTCTCCGGGGTACGTTAGTTTCCTATTGATAATTCTTATTAAAACTCTGTCAGGACTGCCCTCGAACGAACGCACATGTCGTACATATTATTTACAAAAGAAAATTACAGTATAGGTTTACGCCTCAAACGCGCTCGTCGTTTTATTAGTTTTCTTTTCGTTTTATTCACTACTCGTAAGCAACGCGAAAATAAATTTAAGAAGATTTACGAAAAATACGCGCACGCAATTCGAAAGCAGCCCATCCTGTCAATAATTATTATTTATAGAAGTCGAGGGAATATAAAATATAGCAGTATTTGAATATCACGTTTTATTTTTCGAACCAAGATAAGAAAAAAAAAACAAAATCAATAAACAATATTTTAAATTAACAGAACAAAAACATTCGATTATACATACATATATAAGTATATAATATTTAATTCTTTTCATACTGTACACACAAAACGAATTTAACAATAAGACACTAACTATATAGTAAATTGCGATAAGCGC
The DNA here is from genome assembly GCA_032441825.1 of Chaetogeoica ovagalla. Classification (NCBI taxonomy): domain Eukaryota; kingdom Metazoa; phylum Arthropoda; class Insecta; order Hemiptera; family Aphididae; genus Chaetogeoica; species Chaetogeoica ovagalla. Next base: position 4,677,875 of record CM063744.1, read on the forward strand.
GGGAGTGTAAAAATTTTGTTTTCCAATATTATTTACTTCTTAATTAAATAGATATTTTAACACGGATTAACAGCAGATAATACAGGGAGAGGCGCTAATAAAGCCAATTAAGTATAATTTATTCGCAATACCAATAAATTACGAAAATAGCCAATAAAATAAGTAAAACAGTCGAAGAGAAGATCTAATAGGTAACGATAAACAGACAAATACAATATTAATGATTATCTAACAGTTACAAATTATTATCCGTCAAGGAATACGTAGACAATAATATAATGCAATATTCTCTAGTCGTGACGAAGACAAAATTAATGTGGAAGTACACGTTTTGGAATATTATAAAAAAAAAAAATTATACATAATACGATTTATATACATTGATTTTTAAATGTCTATCTGAAATAGATTACGTAGCATAATATATTATACACGGGGGGCTGTTGAGTAAACAGTTTTTGATTGCTTAATTTTATTATACATTTATTGCGGTAGTCAAGAGCCAAAAGTTATTGATTTTCTATTACTATATACATATATCAAACGTACAGAAACACATTTATTGAAAACGATCGCTATACGTAGTTGTATTTTAAAAACAATAATATTTGAATTGATTATTGACGAATTTCGATCCAAGTTCGAAATCGAATTGTATAAATATACACTATAATTAGTTGAGCGATGAGAGAATTTTTTAAGAAATTTTTAAAAACTGTCTGGAAATTTTCGCGGCAAACATTTGACTCCTTTTATTGTATATATAAAAAAAAAATTTCCGAAAGAAAGAAAAAAAGTTTTCTTGAATTTTTTTTGAAACAATAACATAATATTTTAGGTCAGTGATAAATATATTAATTGTATATATATATATTGCTATAAAAATAAGGGATTACTTGTTAATACTTTTATACGTAAAACTATAAATAATAAACTTTATAATAAATTAAAATACTAATCACTATCATTAGTGGTTGTTTACTAAATAGATTTAAGTAGAACATTTTTTACTACATAATAATTAACGACGAAACTTTAGAACGGGTGAACCACACCCTTAAATATAATATTAAAAAAAAATAATAATAATAGTATATAGTTTACGTTTTATTCAATACACGATATTATGGATAAGAGATTGCGTCATTTCAATGTAATCTGAGTGAAGAAAGGAAGGTATACATAGATTTCATCAGTGTACTTTCAATATATGTGTGATATTTTTACATTTTAAATTAAATTATATAAGAATGGTACATTTGAGCGATATGAAAAATAATTGGCACCTATCCATTATTTTTAACAAAATCTATATTATTATTTATATATATTTTAGCGAAAAAATTTAATATGTTCGATAGCATTATAATAAATTGGTCGTAAAACATAAAACGTGACTTTTAATAAATAATTAATATTCTTAACATTTGTAAAAAAATATAAATAATTAAATTATTTGACTATAGTTAAAATTCAAAATAAATTATTCGTGTTCTCATAAATCGTATCATGAAATTGAAAAAATTGTAATATTGTCTTATCAATTACAATAAATATTATGAACATACAATTTGAAACGACTCATCAATATAATAATTAATCCAAAATCATATTATCAATTAATTAAATTAATATGTATCTAAATCTACTTTGAACTCATTACTTCATATTATTTTTCGTCTATGAGTTTAAACATGTTTTTAATTAATTATATATATATATTTACATTTTACAACAAAATTGTAGGAAAAATAATTTTAAAATGGATCTAACTACGCACGTAACTCGTTTTTCTGTCGATCGAGTAGAACTAACGGGTAATACAAATAAATATATTTGGTTACGTTCACAGTTAAATTAAAAAAAAAAAAGTATTTTTGTAATAGGTTAGGACCCTGTTAAATGTCGACTGTAATATTGTTGTTAAACTGAACAACTTTTTTTTTCTTTTGTTTTTAAATGGCTAAACAATAATATATAATTTTGGAACATGACATAGCATCACATACAAATAAATTAAATTCTAATACATTTAGACGTTACGAGTAGTAAAGAAAATATTTACATGGGCGAGAAACGTATATATCTAACATACGAGTATTATATTGCATTTGATCAACGGTATATTATTCGCAATATAACGTTATTGATTTATTTACAATTAATATAATAAGGAATAATTACGAATCGTATTGAAGAGATCAATAAGCAGCATAATATTACAACACGACTAATTTAAAGAAAAATAATAATAATAATAATCAGAAATTATTCAGTCCGCACGCGTGGAAAGACTTATAATAATTATAAACTATATAAGTAAATCTATAAACAAAAAAATATATATATAATAATAATAGGATCGAAACGGAATTGATGCGGTAAAGAGTTGTTGCGGCGGTGATAACTAGAATAAGTTCAAAATTGAACCATGACGAAAATTAAGTAGTCGAGATTCGTGATAATTGCGATTTAAAAAATAAATAAATAAATAGGAATCTATTTGAATATAAATATGTTTGTCTACGATCAATATTGTAACTCGTCACTGTTTGGCATAGGGTCGTCATAATCGTATATAATAATGGAAAATCGATTTATTACAATTATTGGAAAACGAGGACGAATCGAGAAGACGAATAAAAACTAACGTCGGGTAACAACTCGAATAGGTACGGATTAGCATCGACAAAACTCGTGACGATGGTAAAATACGTATGACGGATATGGCTTAAGAAAAAGAAAAAAAAAAGACACGGATCGTTTGAGAGCTAATAGTTATTATTAACAACACGTGCTCTGCTCTCTCGAAAATTATACTCCGTTTGGGACGATCGCAGGAAAATATCTCTTCGTCGTTTCGAAGTTTTCTACGATTTAAAAAAAAGAAAGAAAATACGTTCAATAACATGGTAGTCGCTCTCGAACGAGACAAAAATAGTGCACGCGGAGTTTTCACAGCGTAAACCGTCATGAGGACGCCATCGTGGATTCTATCCACTTTTTTTTTGTTTTTTTTTTTTGCTATTACTAATATCACGCGACAGGAAGAAATTGACTTTTCGGAAATTCATCGTTTACCCGGTGTATCACTCGCACGCATAGAGAAATGCAGATAGAACGGAGGTGAGGGGAACGATTCGACGGACGAAACGATAATATTTAACCGTTTAGGTTTTTACTTAAAAATAATAAATCGCCCCCCCCCCACATTGTCAAAAAAAAAAAAAACCAAAACGTATTATGCGATTTCGGTTATTGTGGAACGTTTCTCCTCTGTCTGGGACCGCCGTGATGGTGGTGATGTCTGTTGTGGTGCGCGTTCGGCACGTAACCGCCCCTCGGGTTCAACATGTTCAACACGAGTGTCGAGCCCAACGCTAGCCCCGTGCCCGTCGAATGTTGTCCGCGGTCCGGCAGTCGGATCAACAGTGTCGTCACCGCGGCGTTCGCGTCACTGGTCGGTTCGATGGCCAACGGTCTGATGTCGCCGAATCGGCTGCCGTTGCCGCCGCCGCCACCACCACCACCACCAACCATCTGATGGTGATGGTTCATTTCCGACTGCTGCGGCGACGCATTCAGCACGATCGCCACGAACGCGAACGGCCTCTTGGCCATGTGCAACATTTCCACCACCTGTTGTCTCCGAGCCCGGCGCATGTCGGCCGCCTGTGAAATCAAAATCGGAGTTACTTTTCTTTTTTTTTGTAAAGCGCATATTTTAATAATAATAATAATAATTATTATTATTATTACTATTATTATACAAAGACAGTTTCCACGTATCTCGTTTCAACAATAGCGGAGCAATTAAAAAACGTTTAAATTATTATTATTAATGGAACAGCGGATACATAATTTATTTTAATTGTAAAACGCCGTATCATTGCATAATTAATAATATTTAAAAATAACGATCGGAAACAATAACAGGGGATTACGTATGTGTGTTATATAAAATGAAAGAAGTCGCATACTTGTTTTGCTTTCCATCCGACAACGCACACAGCGAGAAATAAAAAAAAGCATGAGAAGAACACGGAGAAAAACACAAAGAGATCAATATGAAGTTGGTCTTGTCTGAAGAACACCGTGCCGTACGTAGGGATGGGCACTATGTGCGTTTTCTGTACCGGTAACGACGAGATGGCCAACAACGCTATATAATATTTTGTAGCAGCCAAATCATGTTTGTCATACGGAAGAGTGACAATCAATCTAAAATTATAAAACAATATAATATTAGCAACTCGGGATTATGTTGGAACCGCGATATTTCAAATATAATAATCAATGTACCGGTTATTGATGTTCTTAACCATCAGCAGGGACATGCTTTTCTTCAGCGTCACATAAGTAGACAACCCTTTGGTTTTATGTTCCTGATACATAAATAAGTTTTTTTTCGAAGAATTTGTATTACTGCTCATCCGTTCAATTGTTTCCGTCTCACTAAACCATTCAAACCTTAAAACAACGCGCATTATATTATATATACTCAGTGAGTTCAAATCATTATATTTACACATTGATAAAGCACAATCTTAATGGATGTTATACAAGTATTATCACTAGGGTTCGGAAATTGTAGGACTTGCGTTTTTGTTCTATATGCTCTAGATTTATAGCAGATCAAGCTAGAAATCCGAGCTATACAACGATGAATTTAAAAATCGAAAATTTATAATGAATATTTTTGTCAATTTGAGGAAAAAGAGCATATTTATTGATTTTCATACACATATCATGCATAATTTAATACTTTCTAAAACAAATTGATATTTTCTTTCTTAACCTATATGTATTTTAAATAACATAAAGCTCAATATTATATAACGTAGGTATTTATTTTATATATTTATAACAAGTATTATATAACGCGTATTTCATTTATAACTTTACAAATACTAAAATTAAATTTAAACTTTTTTTTTTTTAGTAAAATCAATTTTACTACGTAAAGTAACGCCAATCAATTTCGTATCATATTTTAAATATAAACGTATTTTTCCAAGTTATACATTTCTTTTAAGTGTATTTATTAACTTTTTCGGAACTTTAAATAATTTTTTGCATATTTATTAAATTTTTTCGAATATTTAGATTTTTTTATGAACATTTTATAATTTTTTCGTGCATATTTGCATGCATATTTTGCCTTTTTTAACTCGTACAACTTCCGAACCCTAATTATCACACGTTTCTTCGATTTATATTTTATAAATTATATTCTGAGATACCTAGAATCAAAATCGAAAACGTTTCGATTAAGAGATGCATTTTTGGTAACTATGAAAACATCTTCATGTGATGTCAAGAAGAAGTCCACTGCTCCTTGTGTTATGTCAACAGTGATTCTGATATCCACGTTCACGAAACGTGGCTGAACTACGAAAAATGACTAAAAAAAGAAAAAAAAAGTTTTAATAAAAAATATATACGTATATTCTTCTTATAACTGTGAACGTATTATATTTTATATTTATTCGAGCAATATTTGTTTTATAAATTATATTATTAAAATGTATACGATTATTATTTTAACTGAAATAGGAAAAATCCTGTAATGATATTTTATATTATAAACATAATCGCCATCTTAATTAAACTTCTAACCAAGGACAAAAATGCACCAATATCCTTTAAAATTTTTACTACCTATAAAATTAATAAAAGTAATTTTATTTCCAATGATTCTATGTGTCCTCCTTAGTAATTATGGAGTTTCTTTTAAATTAAAAATATTTAATAGGTAAATTATTATTAAAAGATGAACACAAATTCAACATTTATAATATTTTTTAATTTATTATTTATAGAAACAACAATTAAGTATAGGGACAATTATAGGGACAATAATATATGAATTTGTTTATATTAAATTATATTAAAATACCTATTTAAACAATATCTGTATTTCTCTTTCTCTCTCTCTAAAGTTCTAACATGAAATAAACATATTTTTAAATACATGTTATTCAATTAGATAAATTTTAATTTAAAAAAAAGAAAATGGGGAATATTATATCTACCACTGACAGTTAATGTCAACGTTTTTTTTTTTAAAAATATTTTGTATTTCATCACACACCGTTTGTCCTGGATATAGTGGATTCGGTTTTGTTTTACATTCATCAAGCAATTTTGCATCAAGACAGAACCTCAAGTCCACGTTCATTTGTTTGTAACACTGATGACCATCAGTTGGAGTTCCCATATATGATTCTCTACACTTTGAACACTGATGCATCCAACACATTTGTCCGTTATTTTTCAATAAACGATGATGAGCCGTGTCACCAGACTGACAGTTTGTATCACTTTCAGTATTGTTTTGACAATCGCATTTTTCTCCAGTAACTGGATCACATGTGTTCCCATGACCATGGCATTCACACGGTCTATAAAAATAAGTAATTTAATTATGCGTATTATTAACAATATTTAAATTACATTTCAATAATGAAATAAGGTACTCGCCTACAAGGATCACGATAATCACTGGATCCTCGAAAATGACCAGATAAACAACCCGAACACGTTGGACCGGTTGTGTTGTCCATACAATTGATACAATAAGCATCAGAAAGAGGACCGTTTACAATACTTACAGTGTCGATTGGTTCAGTATCAAACTTTTTTAAGCATAAGTGAGCATGACCATTACAGTATTCTGAGCATGGTACACATTTACCGTGGTTTACTGGGTTTCCCACATACAATTGTTTACACCGTTGGCATTGAGACCCTTGTGTGTTATTTTGGCAACTTAAACACTCAGTTAAGCGATCGGGTCCAGCACAATCAGAATGCCCATTACATTCACATTGGATAGTACAATTGGCACCAACATATCCAAAACTACATTGGCAGACATCTGGTTTTATGCATTCACCTCGTACACAGCCTGAGAAATAAATGACAATAAAGTTTATAATTTTAATTTCATTTAATATTTTAAATTTCATTTTTCAGAACAATATTATATATTATAGTGTTGGATAATAAAGTAATAAATAATTGTATACAAAGTATATTAATAATTTAATCAGTATTCATTATCATTACCTTGTGTGCAAATGGGAATACATTGAGAATTATCATCGGGTTGATAACCTTTGCCACATACGCAATGGAAACCGTCAGCAAGATCAACACACTCTTCACTTTCTGGATTGCAACTGTGGTGACCGTTTTCACATTCATTTTCTGGCGGACAAGTTATATAATACCATGCTACAGAATCATTTATGATCGATTCTTTGTTTAATAAGACTACATCAGTTGATGATGAAAATGCATCGTCTACTCCATAAATAAAATCATGCGATTCTACATTTTGATAGGCTGCCATTTTTGGTTCAGTATTTAAGTGCTGAAGTAATTCTTGACAAGAATGATTTGGGCCAGATGCTGGACTAGACATGTAGCCTTCTGTACATATTCCCTATGAAAAAAAAGTAATTACTTATTCTTTTAAAAATATAATTTTTAAAACATTAGTTTTACCTGGCCAGTTTTGTTTAATACATTTAAAGCGCACCATCCACAATGCGTATGACGTAAACACGTGGAACATTGAGTATAACTTGAGCATGGTTGAGGGCAACGATCTATGTTGCCACCACTAAGGACAAGTCCACAAACGCCACCAGCACAGTACAATGGTTGAAAGCTCGGCGAAATACATTCATTCAATGTTATTGACCACCGACATTCATGCCATCCTCCTTCTCCGCCCTTAAAACGATTTGATTAATATTACAATTATAATTCTCTGATTTATATATATTTCACCTGAGATGATAAACACATTTCACAAGATTTGTGCGCAGAACAACGTTCCGGACACGTAGTATAATTTTTTATTTTGATATTTGAGCGTTGATTAAGATCTAGGCTGGAACAACTCCATTCATACAAAGATTCGCTAGTTAAAAGTGTTCCGAACTCGGATGTATGCACTTGTCTGAATAAAATAAATAAACAATAAAAAAATGTATCTAAATTTTCATGATAATAACCGACATTACCTGGTCCATAAACAATTGCTTTGCTGATGACATTTCTCACAATCTGTAGCCATACATTGAATATTTGGACACATTTCTATTTTTGTTATTGTTTTACATTGGTTATCACAACTTGAAGGATCCTTTACACATTGTCCCTTAGTGCCACAATTTGCACACCACGAACAAACCTTGAAGCGATAAATTATTTGTGTATTTAAACCTGTTTAATCAATAATTAATTGCGCAAACATACATTAGAGTTTTCATGATTGTTAGGCCACGTGGCCAAACAATCTGTACACGTAATATACTGTTCACAAGAACGACTAGATATCCAATTTGAATTGCAAGATACCCCATTATTTGTACGCGATGTACCGTTAGTTGAAATACAAGGATTAAAACCTGGACCAAGATGAGTAAAACAATAGCTGACATTTGTTCCAATTACTTGGCAAAATGAACATCCAACGAGTGACCTAATTCAAACACAACAAAATAATATCAAATTTAAAATGCACTTTACAGTTGTTAGCATTTTAATACGCATTAAATAACTGCTATAATTGATTTATTTCAAAATTATAATTAAGAGTTAATACAAAAGGATAGAATTAATTGTCAACGTCAAAAAGTTCATTAGTAGTCCTATGGAATTCTGAGAGAAAAAACATTATAATTAGTATTAAGTAGCATAGATTTCATAAATTATGAAAAGTTTTAAAAGTAACTTGTTTAACACAGTAATAATAATAATATGCTAAGAACTATTTTTAAACCAATGTAACATTCAAACGCTATAGGAACTGTAGAATATTACTGATGATTTTTCTGACCTGCATTTATCTCGTTTTCCAGACCAAAGGTTACAAAGATCATGTGGTAACTGAATACGCGTAACACGAGATTGTATATCGCCAGCGAAACCACCAAGAATATACATCGACTTTGTGTCTACATCTAAAGTCATAGCATGAGCATGAGTCGGAGGTGGCGGCAAACCGATTACAAATATATCTGAAACATAATACACGTATACTTCTGTCACTATGTGTGTATATATAAACTACTTTTTATTTAATGTCTTCAATTTACCTGGTGCTAATAAACGTATCCACTGATTGCAAGCGTACGAATAAGCAATTAGAGTATCGTTTGTACTAGGAGGGTCGGTCCTACCTCCGAAAACAAACATATATTCGTCTGTTGTAATAGCAGAGTGTAAAAATCGTCCCCGCGGCTGAAACGTCACAATACATTAATTTATTTAGTTAAAAAAACTAATCTATAAATAGGTAGATAAATATTTTATTATAATACATGTGTATGACACAATCATCACTGCATTCTCGCTTGAACATATTAATAAGAAAAACTAAATATTTAATATTTTATATAAAAAAAATTATTTTGTGTGTGTAAAATATATTATAAAATATAAAAATTCAAACAAGTGAAATTTATATATATAATTAATAATTAGTTTATGACCAATACCTATTTTTCTACTACCTTAAAAATTATATTTTAAAACATTCTATTTATCCATAGTGGTTTAATAAAATATTTTTAAACATTTTAAAAATAATAATAAAGCTATTTAATTTTTTTTTAAATTGTTTGAATGCAAATGTTTTCAAAACACGTCTAACCCACTCGGATTGAAAAATATTGTCCGTAATTTAATTTATTAGATTATCGAACAAGATACCAATTAACTTACTAAGCTATTTTTGGGGGGATTATAGTCTTTAAAAATAGGTAAAACAGTCCAAATTTGTTGATCATAGTTGAACGCAAATAATTTATCTGTCATTATAGTTTGATTAGCAGAGTAAATATATCCACCAAATACATAAAAACTGTCTGTTGGCCCATGATATACTGTACTGTGTCCATATATACCTATATATGATAAAAATATTATTAAATTTATTAGTACGATTTACTGACAATATAAGGTAATTATTGTGAATATTGTGGAACACTAACCAGCTGGTCCATAGCCACTTATTTTAAACGTTTTCCAAGTTTCTAATTGTAAATCAAATTCCCATACATCTTCAACGAAACCAATATCTGGACTAAAACCTCCAATTAATATAAGACTTTCTTTTTCGCCGACTGACCGCAGTGTTAAAGTATGACCGGCTAATGGAGGTGGGTCGTAAAGTGTCTGCAATGTTCATAACGTTATTGTAACATAATGACGTGTTATATACAACTAAATACAATTTTAGAAAGTATAAAATCTATTGTATTGATAATTTAAACTATTTATAATATAAATCACCTGTATACCAATCCATCTTTGATCTTTTAGACTAAATTTCCAAAAATCTGATAAAATCTTCATTGAATATTTTGTAGAACGACCATAAGCCGTTTGAATTTGTGTCAGACCACCATAAACGAATATCTCTCTTCGAGAATGTACTATTTCAGCAGCATGAAAATACCTTCCGTTCGGCATATGAGCATCATTTGTGCCATCTACAGTCACCTGTTAATAATATTTTAATTGCATGTAATTCCAGAAAAGAAATGTATAATACTTTTTGCATAATCGTTAGTTTAAAATCTGAACCATAAAACTTACTTGCATCCATGAATTGTTTTTTGAATCGAATAAGCGAATATCATTTAAAGGGCCATGTGATAGCGAATAACCACCAAACAACCATAACTGACCACGTCGAGTTGCAACCACTGAATGTCCAAAACGTGGTAAAGTTTGCCGTAAATGATCTAAATTTTCTGATACATGAGCAGAGTTAAATAGGTCTGTAAATATAACTGGTTGCCGCAAATGATTAGATATAGGAACTGGTATCGAACAGTCTTCTCCTTCATAAGTATTTTCACAAATACAACGCCCATATTCCTGATAAATTAGAATAAATTAATAACACGAATCTCATAAAGGTTATATAGTATTAAAATGGACTGTTATGACTGAATAGGATTTCCCATCATGTTAGGGTAAAAATATTAAAAGTTCAACGTAATTTTTTTTTTTTTTTTTTTTTAGTAACATCTTAAGATTAAATTATTGCAAAATAAATTACTGTTATAAATAACAAACCAAAAACAATTTCAAATATATTAATATTATTTCAACATTATTATTTGAGATTTTAATTTTCTTATCTTATTCTAATGATAAGAAAGAAAAACATATTGTAAAAATAAAACATATTTATCAATTAATAGTACACAGTCCCAATCACGATTGTTGATTAATGATCATATATTAATCTATAATTGTATAAAATTAATCTATAATTAAGGTTTCAACAATAGACAATTAGTTGTATAAATTAATTTCTAAAATTATTGCCATTTTATACTTTTTTTACCAATAAACAGTTCGTGATAAACTAATGAAGGAAAAATCATATCAACTAGGTAAGGGATATACAAAAGTACCTGACATAGGCGTAAATGAAGTAATTTAGAGAGCTTAATTAGCCCCTCCCCCCAAAACTCCAGTAGCCTTCCAAATTTTTTTTGAAATTTTGTATGGCAATATAATGTTTTGAAAATTATACTTTTCCTATGTACTTTTTATTCAATCTTCATTATATTTTTTAATGCGTAAATAAACAAATTTAGATTTAATTATAAATTACGTATGAAATATATTTTATTTTATTGTTCAAATATTAAATACATTTGGCATACTAAAAACCGAATTTTATCATATTAATTTTTACATAACATTTTATTATTATTATTATTTGCATAAAAATAATAATTATAGGCATTATTATGTAATTCAAATAAAAGTAATTGCATTTATTTTGTATGTAGACATCTAATTTAATTAAAACTGTGATAAAATAAAATATTAATTAATTTAAATTTATATGAGGATGTGAATGAGATTTGATGTACATAAATGTGTAAACCAAATTGATGGTTCGTTTATAATTATTTTGAATGTAATTCGAAGGTGTGGCTACGACTGTTTATCGTACAAGTTAATAGCCTACACAAAAAAAATTTCATGAATTTCCGCTCATGGTACCTAACCCAGACAGTCCTTGCTACGTGCATATTTACTAACATGATCACATTTGCCATGTCTTTTGTCGTGATTACAATTATTTGGGCATATTACATCTTGGCAAAAAACACCAGTATTCCCTTCTTGACATACACAACGGTTATTGCGACAAACACGATTTGAAGGGCAAAAATCTGGGCAGTTAAACACAATGTATGTTGCGTTAAAGCCTTCAGTAGGTTCAGATTGTTTGTAATAGACAGTCATCACACCTAAATTATTAATTATTTATTTAGTGCACAACTTTAGCTTGTAAATTAATATGGACTATGCATATTTACCAGTTACACCTTCAATGGTCAAAGGATATTGTGAATCTCTTGTACAAAATACACCAAGGGAATGAGCTGGATGTGTCCTAGACATTGATAAAAAATTCGGTAGTCCATCATATACATACACACTATTCATTCCACACGGAACATTTATGTCACTGTCGATTGTTAATTGTATCACATAAGATCCACTGAAATAATATTAAACGAAATATAATGCTAAATAATTCGAGAAATTTTTGTTTCTATAAATACATTAAATATTTAAAAGATTAATGTTATACTTATAAAATGTTCAGACATCAGGACACATTTAACGTTTTAAAACGTTTATAAATACTATTTTTATTATCTAAAACTGTAACAAATTACGTTCTTACATTGCAGTTGAATTATTTCGCATATTTTCAGGATCAATTATCCAGAGACATTCTTTCGATGGTGGACCTTCTAAACGTGTTTCCCAAGTATTAACTTCGATAGATTTAGATCCAAATCCTTGAGGACCCATACCAGACAAAATGCCTCTGGCCATACATTGATGATAACAAACATTCCCATTCCTATAAAATTAAAAATAACATGAAAATTTCAAATAAATTTAATTACATTTTGAAAAATTTATTATATTGTAAAAAGAGGCACACAATTTGTTTTCAAGAATAATATAAATACAATAATTGAAACTAACGCAAATCATATTTTAAGATTTTCGTAGCTTTTACGAATAATATTGAATTACAAAACTAAACTATAGATATTAATTTGTATAATGTGGTTAAAAAAAAAATTGTAAAAAACGATTATTACTTTGGATCTCCGAAAAATCCTTTTTTACAAAATTGACAATTGTCACCTTCGGTATAATGTTTACAGTAACATTTACCAGAATTTGAATCACAAATACCCAATTGTTCATCACCGTGGCCATTACAATCACACTTATGACATCCTTCATATGATGTCGCATTACCATAACTACCAGTTCTAAAATAAATTAATTAAATAACAATATGCATAAAATATTATAATTTGAAAAAAACATTTCACTTACTTGCAATATTCACAAAACTGTCCACTGGTCCAATCTTGACATTGGTCACATGTTCCAGGCCGTACATTGCAAGTCGAATGGTTATTACATCCACAGTTAATTGCACAATCAGGCCCAGTCCATCCAAGATCACATTTACATGTATAATCAGGTGCACCAATACAATAACCATTAACACACTTATGATAACACCTATACATTTAGTTTTATTAGAATATATTCATAATATATTTAAATTTTAAATATATATATATATATAATATAAAAAGTTAGGAAAACTAACGTTCTAGTACACGAATGTTTCCCATCACCGATGAAACCTCGCTTACATTGACAACTATATGATCCTTGTGTATTAGTACATTTCGCTTCTTTATGACAATCGTGTAACCCAAGACCACACTCGTCGACATCTGGACATTGTGCATATGCCCAACTTGTATCTTCTTCATAGGAATTATTCTTCATTACATAAGAGCAAGTTCCTAAGAAAAAAATTTAAAAAACCAATAATGAGCAGAATGTAGTATGTATTTATCTTTTTTTTTTATATGTAAAGACTAGACAAAGACAAAACAATAAATAAATAAAAGAAAGAAATACCAAACTATTATATCTAAAATGAAGCCAGCTTCCAAAATAAAAGAAATGATTAATTTAATTGTAGGAACCAGATTTACAATTAATATAATGGAAAACAATTGAAACGTTGAATGATTTTTAAGAGTTAAATAAAGATAAATGCCAGGTAGTCAAGAAAGGACAATTGAATAAAATATGAGAGACATCATAGGTGCTTTTATTTTGATGCAAAGCACAGAATGGAGAGTCGTTTAGAAAATGTATATACATTAGCGGGTAATAATGAATGTCTCATACTTAAACAATTAAATTCGATATATCTTAATAATTTTAAGTTTTAAATCAAGTTTTTGTCGAGGGCACTAAGAACAATATTTTTTAAACTAGAGGCAAATTTGGTAAGTAAATTAGTCCAGTGAGTAAACCAAAAATTCAATGATGCCGTAGAATGGGTATGAAGTCTATCCAGGGAATTTGAGTAAAAGATCATATATGAGATTAGATGAAGAGTTTGCTAAGTAGTCAGCAATCTCATTTTCACGTATATCAGAATAACTAGGGACCCATAAAAAGTTAATGATGTAATTTAACTGACAAAGATAAACATACCAATAAACGGTTTACTAAAATCGCCTCCTGTACAAATCCCTTGGATTGGGTTACTTCTGTCGTAACACCATCCACAACCAAGAGTTTTTAAACAACTAGAACAGTTCATATTATTTTCACATGAAGTACAAGCTGAGTAAGGTTTATCGTATGGAAACTGGCTCATATAATGAACATTTTTGTCAATCCATTCTCGACAACGTCCATATTGATATTCTGACGTATACTCGGAAAAATGGAAACATTCCTAGAATATTATACACACCGTTAATAAACAGAATTACAGGTAAATAGAAATACTTTACATTTGTTGCTCGACACCAAACGCATCTTCCATTGTCTAAGCAATCAGAACACGTGTGCCTATCTGAACATGGAACAGGACATGATTCAATCGATATCACACCTTCTAATAATCTAAATAAAAAACAACAGATACACAGTAAATATTTTATTAAATAAGTATATCTTAAGTGTAAAGTCAAAAAAAATATATATATACGTATATATATATATATATATATATATATATTCTTTACTCCCAGTTCTATTCACACTTAGAGCTTAAAATTTTTATTTCAAAAAATTAAAATCTATGTATTTCATTTACAACACTAATTTTTTTTAAGTTTACATAAACTAGATTAAAATAAAATAATTTTGTGATTTTTTCAGAATTTATTTAAACATATATACCTATACATTTGTATTATTATTATTGTTGTTGTTATTGTTATTGCAATTCACATTTATATAATAGAAGAAAATTATTTTTAATTAGGTTGAAATATGTAATAATATCACTAAATTTTAATAAATAATAATAAACACATATTAATTATGAAAACTAATAATAGATATAATAATTTAATGTTGTTTAATTTTAATATTTAATTGAAAAGTATTAATATAACAAACTTATTACAAACCTTCCACGTCGTTCACATTTAGCTTCTTGACTCCACCATTCACAATATCCACTTTGAATACAATCAACACAGTCTACATGATTAGAACAGTTTGGACATAGCTGAGCTGATATAACTAAATATTTCCATTCATTAATATCTTTATTACTGTGGCAAAAGACTGAATCTGTTTGATTCCTCGTAGTACAAACAGATTTTAATTCACACCACGCACAATTAGCGTCACTAACACATACGAAACAACTTTGGTAGTCAGCACACGTTGAACTGTCCCTACTATGATAAGGCTCAAGATACTCCATTGTAAAAGGCTGTTTACATTAATAAATAATAATAATATATTTTTAAATCAATTAATATAAATATTTATTATTTATTAAAAATTAAGTAAGAATTGAAATACCTTTGAATTATTATGTCCTTTATTGTGTTGCAGTTCTACAATGGCAGAACCAGTGTTTTGCGAATACGTTACATTTTTATAAGTAGTTAAATCTAATAAGTATCGTTCAGGAGCATGAAATGGTTGATCTTCAGTAGACCACGAGGAAAGTTGTAAACATTGCCAACTGTCAGCTTTCAATGTTATATTAATTTCCTAATAATTATTCAAAATGTATATTCAAATGTCAAGACTCAAGAATGCGATTGAGTTAATTAATTAAATCTCAAACCATAAACAACATACATTATATAAATGAGTTATATTTAACTCTCTCTCTCTCTCACTCTCTCTCTCTCTCTCACTACAGTATATAAATATATTTAACAGTTAGCAACAACTACTAAAGATGAAAAGATGATATAATCTTTGAAATACGTATTTGTAGTTACATAATTTTTTTTTGTGATTTGGGTTTTTAATTTTTATGTATTAGAATTAATTTTAAAGTTTATAATAAACTTTATTAATCACATTTCTAAAATATTAGTTCACTTACTGGTTGATACATATATGGAGATGTCATTATAAGTCGTGTATTTGTAAACCGAGAACATAATTGCAACTGATCCTTGTGATTATCCCATATCTGAGGAAAACGCAGAAATCCAGAAAGTCTTACAATTATTGTGCCACCAATCGATAAATCAGATCGTGACATTGGTAAATGGGATGAAACATCAATGACACTCATATTAACTATGGATACCTATATAAAAGATTTGCTATTAATTACTATATAATAATCAATACATATTATTAGAATCGAGAAAAAAATAAATATACTAGATCTGGTTGTGAAAAATTTGCAGGATGTAAATATTTAAAAAATGTCAGTCCTGATCTTCTGTCCAAGGCTCTACAGTCATCTGGATAAGTGACTTCTATTCCTCCGTTATTAAAGACATTATTGTGTAGACCACATACCTCATAATTATCTATAAAATGTTTATTACAAAGTTAAGATATATAATAATGGTACTTTAAGTATTATTGAATATTTAAAATATTTTAATAGAAATAGAAAGCTGAAAATGATACAACTTCAAATCTGGTTACTTTTTAATACAAAATCAATAATTACCAATTTGATTATCTCAAATTAAAATGTTAACTCTTTAACTTTTCTGATAGTTTAAAATATTTATATTTTTATTATTTATGAATTCTAATTGATACAGATTAAAAAAAATTAAATTACAAATACATTATAGTTAAAATTGTATAAAAATCATTAATATTATGGTTTTAAATTTAAAAAAAAAATTGGTACTAAATTACAAATTTAATTTTATTAAAAAAAAGTTAAATTTCTATTTGTCTTGTTTTTTTGGAAATTTGAGAAAAATTACAAAAATTAAATTAAATTGCAACTAGTGCCTTATTTCTAACAATTTAAAATGTTGCATGATTTTATACGATAAAATACTGT
Source organism: Chaetogeoica ovagalla (assembly GCA_032441825.1). Lineage (NCBI taxonomy): Eukaryota > Metazoa > Arthropoda > Insecta > Hemiptera > Aphididae > Chaetogeoica > Chaetogeoica ovagalla. The sequence continues at coordinate 4,695,285 of CM063744.1, forward strand.
TATAATACAAACAAATATTGAAATATTGTATATTAAAAACTCTACTCGTTACTTATACTCAATTAAAATAGTACATTTAATATTACAACATAATATTATGTTTGTTTACTATTTTAATATCAATTCAAATAATCAAATTAAAATTTTTAATAATTATGATATTAATTTATTATTATAGCCAAGGAAGGGGTCCGGGGACCCGACAGTTCATACCTTCGGTGCGCCACTGCCTGATCCACTTACATGTTTGTTAACATTTATTAAGATTATTTTGAAAATAAAATTATTTATTTTAAGTTATTAGTGCATTTTTTTAAAAATTACATGTATTTATTTTATTATAATTTTTATCTTTATTGTCAAAATATTATACATGAATATGTCATATATTATGATAAAAATAAATTGACGAATACCATTTTTATGATGACACCGGCCATCTTGTATACACCAAACACATCGACCCAACTGCATAATATGGGCAACTGAAGTGGTTGATTGATTATTGTTTATAGGTGTGCTTTCTCCGTGAATTAAACACGAGTGACAATCGGTCAAAGTCAAACAAATCCCTGGACATTTAGTTGTTTGTAAGTTAGTCGTACAATTTATACCACCATTACGTCCATAACAAGTCTCGTCAGAAGAACACCACCCACATTCAGGATTTACCGTACATTCTTGAAGACCTTTGTGCCTAAACATCAGGTTTAATTATAATACATAAATATTACTATTCGCATTATTTACTGTCTTGTTACCTCAAGCACATGAGTTCTAAATGATACGAATTATTTCCAGTTGGAACTAACGTTGGTGGTAAGACAAATGCTGATAAATCAGAATTTATATTTCCTCGGTAACCACCAACAATAATTAGAGTATTACTATTTCGGACATCAGCACCATGCCCAAATACACCATACAATTTTTTATGTGTAAATTCTACAGTAAATGTACATAATTATTATTAGTTGTTTTTTTTTTTTTTTTAAATGAATAACAAACAAATTATATACCTTTGGTTGTAACACCGAGCACATCTCGACTGAGCCATGTATGACAACCAAGATGATATAAATATATTTCGTTATCATAACAAATTTCTTCCTTGGCGTGGTGATGTGTATATCCTCCAAAAACGACAATGTAATTTCCTAAAAACAATCAAACTAATAAATTTCATACGATATAATTTAATTAGAAAATATATTTAAATATTTATAATAACTCAAATATATAGATATAAAATGAATAAAAGTTACTATTGAATTTACATGAAATTATTGGTAAATTTTGGCCAAAGTGCTTTTACAATATTAGTGTAAATACTATAATGCGTTAGAACTCAATTTTTGATAGTAAAAAATGTAATATTTTCATTAAAAAAGATTTATTAATAGGTGGCTAAAAGTAATAGCAAAACTTCTAAAAATAACGTCTTGAGTACGTTTGTTCACTCATTTATTACATTTAAATCTATCTTACCCCAAGATTATACGTAAGATAATATCAAATAATAACCTGAAGATTAAATATATTGTAATAATATTAATATAGAATTGAAAACAATGTACTCAATAAAAATGTGTTAATATTAGGCTACTTATACATAAAAAGTTGTTTTTATGATCAATTCAAAATAAGAAAGAATACCTATATACTACTAACCCATTATGTTTGCCGAATGAAAAGCTCGTTCAGTTGGCACATTCGATGGTGAATATTTTATTTCAGACCAATGTTGTGCTGGTATATTAAAAATAAACATACGATCGCTAAGTTTTGAAAACCATGATGCACTCGTGACAATTCCGCCATAAATAATGAGAGACTGTGAACGAATATCGTATACAGTTGAATGAGCTGCTACCCGGAAATTTAATTCTTTACCACCTCTTGGTTTAATTTCTTTCCATTGTTCATTTTCGTTATCTAAATTCAGATACATATTATTACTATTGTTATTTATTTATTAACACTTTTTAACTAACTATTAAATTGTTTAATTTTTTTTTAAAAAAAGGGTTAAATTTAATAAATATAATTAAGAAAACTTAAATGGGTAATTTATATTAATACAAAGGAGTTAGGTATAAACTTTATAAATACGGATGTATGTAGGAGTCTGGCAATCAATTCGTTTTGAATATGATAACATGGTTATTGAAATACGTATACACAGTTATAAGTGTATTATTTTTGTGATTTGAATTTATAATAATTTACAGTATAAAAGTTACAAGTGCTCAAGTTAATTTTAATACTAACCTATTCTTTTCACTACATGAGTACCCACTCATTTAGTAGGTACACCGGTGATGAATATTACATAAATATAATGAATATTTCGAAAATTAAAGACCAGTTTATACATACATACATAGTACATATATTACCTGTATTTAGTTGAATGCAGAAAATCTTAGAAGAAAAATATCCCTTGCTATTACTACCACCAACTAAATAAACACTTTTTGTATGTTCCACAAACGTTAAAGTATGTCTAGTAAGAGCAGGCGGACGTATTATTGATTGTTGAGATCGTAAAAACCATTTTTTTGAATATATATTATAAAACCATAATTCGTCTGACAAAATACCACTTTTTAGTTTGCCACCATACATAAGAAATCCTCCATCGTATCTAAAATATAATGTGAATTAAAACAAAATCTATAAAGAAAGAAAGACAATATACACCTTGTAGCTGCATGACCAAATCGTGGTGCTGGTAATCGCTTTTGTTTGATTTCATTCAATATATATTCATTATCTTCATCCATAGGATATTTAAATGATGAATAACGGCTATTCTGTAACGTAAAGAGTATAAACTAAAAATCCAGTATAAACGTAATCTTTATATACAACTAATTAACATATACTAAAAAAATACACACATATGCAATTTATGTATGTAAAACAATCAGGCACGTACATAGGGCGGTGTTTTGGATGTTCAAACACCCCCCCCCCCCCAAAAATATAGTGTGAGGCACTGGCTAAAGTAAAATAAAAATTTAATATTAACAAATTTTAATTTAATTAAAAAAAAAATACTTAAACAGAATTTATAAATAAAATAAAATTTTATCTATTGTGTATTGACGCAGATGTAAAAGAATTCTAATATGTACAAGGACACGGAGAAATATCTAAACTATAAATGACGAAACAATTACTGTGGATCAGTGGCAGTTGTACAAAATGTTTAACGGGGGAAGGTAATGGAACCAACTCCTTCAGCCAATGACATCCACATTGAAGAATAATAACAAAAATAAATTGTTTGATAATCTATTAAGACGAAATGCAAATGTAGAAGAAATAAAAGAAAGATAGTTGCTTATAAATAGAGGTTCGACACCATTGGACTGCACTGGGTAGGCGCGGCGGTCAACGTATGTCAACGTTCCACACACACACCACAACAAATTATATTTAAACATATTAAAAACAAATAATTACATCATTTTGATGCTCTAAGAATGTTGAATCGTCAGCTAAAGATACGAAAATATCGTGTAATACTGCTGACCATGGTTTATTTTGTTTGTGTCCATTTACGATTGTAGTATTGTCAGAAGATGGAAATTTAGATCTGTTTGTTCCTGTTGCTGCAGTCTCTCCCAATTTTGCAGTCATTAAAGCGTTTAATGTAGCTGAGCCAATAGAATTTACTGTCGTGTGTAAAGGATCTATCGCGTAAAAATAAAAATATCAAGTTTTAATAGAATATCTAATATAAATGTATATGTAAATAAAAAAGTATAATATGTTTACATTTTGTTAAATGAAAAATAAATAAATTACCTATAACATTATCATTTTGGTCATACCACATAGAAGTGTTAAATCGAAAAACAACTAGATCTCCACGAATATTATTCAAATCGTATCCGCCAAAAACGTATAAAGAATCGACTTCAGAAATATACACAGCTGAATGGGCCGCTCTTGGATGTATGCCTCCTTGATACAAATTATGCCATCTGCAATGTAACAAACATTAAACATAATAATTCATGTCATAAGAGATTTGTACACGTCGTATTTGTAGTAATTTGATATTGTTCAAAAAATATCGAACCTGTTTCCTATGGAGTCAGAACTATTCAATGTACAACCCATTCCAGAATAATTTTGATGGCAATGGCATCTTCCTTGTTTGCACACTCCTCTGTGAGGTTCACCACATTTATCAGGACATAATTCAATCCCGCAGTCGGGTCCACTCCATTCATTGTCGCACACACAAAGGTTTCGAAGACAAAACCCATGACTTGAACAGTTTCTTGGACAATCAGAAACATAATATGAGGCTTCAAAACCTTCTAACGCATAATTTGTATCACTGAATAACAATATTAACATCTAAACAATAATAAAAAAAATTATTAATCAAACAATCATATTAAAAATATAATAGCAACAACAAAACATAGTTATGCAAGTTAATTCTTAATAAATTAAAAACAAATTACATTTCCATACGCATGTTGGTAAATTTACAAAAAGATAAAAACTTAATACATAGTTTTATCAAATTATTGGGAATTTAAAATATTTATTATTTAATATTAAAAATAAATTAATATTTATTGATCTTAAATTATAATATAACTTACACATATGTAGAGATAAATGTACTTACGAAACCAGATGAAGCCAACACTGACTGGGGTTGATTTCTTCCACTAAAACTTCCAAGAACAGGTGAATTAAATGAATCTCCATCATAAATAAATACATAGTCATAAGAACATTCGGTGTTTAAAGTTTTGAACTCCAAAGATATAAACTGATTTGTGCTGTTTGCTATAAACAAGTAAATAATAATTATAATAATTGTTTTATAATATAAAACAAGTAAATTAATGTAAACAAATATAGCATTTTTTTTTTACATTCTGGCTTATTATTATAAATAAAAATATATTTATATATTTATGGACATTACAAAATTAACATTTATTATAATAAAATGATATTTGTTTTATGAATTTACATTTAATTAGGTACTCAATTACATTGTAAATCAATAATTAGATAATAGTTAATTGAAAATAGTAGAAATTTATTACTTTAAGTATTCAAATGACTTAAATACAATAGTATTGTACTCGTATACAATAAATTACAGTGAAACCTCGGTATCTCGAACTCCGGTATCTCGAAGTTTCTGTATGTCGAATTTTTTTTTCAGTCCCGATCATTCAGTATTGAACTTACGTATTCAGTTATTTCGGTATATCGAATTTCCATATGTCGAATATTTCTATAAATCGAAGTCATTATCCGGTACCCACCACCAATTATGATTCACTAACTTGAATATATGACAGATTAGATAATGTATAAAATGCCCAGACTGAAAACTATATACATGAAGTTCGAAGATACGTCCAACAACAGTCAGGAGTTTCTGACAATATTTTTTCTGCACTTAATATTTTAGGTAGTTTTATTGAAAATACTTCTAATGCATGTATTAAACAAAAACAAACAAAAATGTCAGATTTTCTACTTTCATAGAAAATAATGTATACTTACGCAAATGACGAATACTAATACATAATATGTATGCAATGTATAAATACATTCTCTATTATAAATACACATTTTTCCCAAATATTATACATTTTTATTTCAAATTTTATTTATGTTTTAAATTCCCTCGCTAACTCGACTTTTCGATATGTCGAATTTTTTTTTTGGTCCCTTACGACTTCGAGATACCGAGGCTTCACTGTAGTAACTAAAAATTTGAATATGTCCGTAAGACCAAATATATTGATTAATACCCGTTCATTTAACATGGAAAAATGTTTTTACGATAAAACCCTGAGAAAAAGAGATAAGTTGTTGTTTCTATGGTTACCATCAAATACTAAAGTGTATCTTGTCCTAGACCCAACAGTCCATTTTTAAGTCCTCATATAGACTGATAAGGAATTCACCGTCCCGACAAAACCTAATACCGAGCGATATAGAATTCTCCAATGACAATTTAAAAAAAGAATCGCCTACAACAAAACTTTAACAATCTTTAAAATCGTATCAAACGAATATCCTAAAAACTCATGAATTACGATAAGTGTTATATCGATCAAGATTGAATAGAAAACATTATTATTAAACATTTTTGCAACGTAGTATTATTCGAGATTCGATACAATATTCTGGTACGTAACCATATTACTTTATACCGTGATCCGAGTACAAAAATTAAAAATTGTTTCTGAATGTTATCCGTATGTTATACACTGTATGCGTGTACGTGTTCTACAAGAGCCACTAGATTTCAAAGATACACGTACCCAAATTCGTTTGTCTAGTCAAGGGCGTTATATACATATATTAATATTTGATTAATGCGCAATACGTATTCACATTCGAGCGTCGTTCGCGCGCCAAAGTAATTCACCTTTAATCAGCCATTCGCAGTGCGTGTTCTGCGAGTAATTGGTTCCCGGCGGCCCGTGTGTGATGATTCCGCTGGGCTGCGAAAGAATGGTCCTGGTCTTGTCGCAAGCCACGTCGTCCGAACGGGCCGTCGCGCTCAACAACAAGACAACAGTCGCCAACCGTCCTACGGGAAACATGACGAACATTTTCCACGATACGGTTTAACATGTTGGAAGACGCGGTGGAAACGCAACACTCATCTCAACGCGCGACCGAGTGTCCGAGCAGTACGACCACCACCTCCTAATGTTGCTATGAAACAGAACCGGTCGGTGAAACGTACGCGAAACGATGCGCATAAAAGTTCGATTGTTAGGTACGTACATAACTGCGCGCGTTACCGCGTTAGTCGTCGCGGGCACGCCAGAAAAGCGTTTTTTGCACGTAACGACGATTCCCTGTAATGTCCATGGCGTTCGATTCGCGAGCAAATGCGAAAATCAGAATAAAAGCGACGAAAACGTAGACTTCACACACACACACCCCCCCTACTACTACACTCGCGATTCCAGCTTATCACACACGCACAATCTCAATAATTGTGCGAACCGTGTTTTGGTTTCGGACGCGTTATCATAACTGGCGTAACGGCGTTATCGCGTTACCGACGTACGACCGTCGCCAAATAGAAAAAAAAAAATCGACTGAAATCGATTGGGGGGGGGGACATATTATTTTCACTCCGAGCGAGCGCGCGCTTTGTCCGTTTTTTCCGCACGCCACACATCGATTATTTGACAATTTCTTTTTTCTCTTTTCTTGTCTATGGTAAACTCGTTTTAGATTCCGAGTAAAGCGAGAAACGTATTGATTTTAAACAACCAATGATAACGTGTGTTTTTTTTTTTTTATGTCTGTACCGAAAATATTCTATCGGAAGTAGCTGTATTGCTGTGGTATATTACAATCGCATACAGTCCCGGTGTTCCCGATATCGAATTCCCATCTATTTTTTTGAGAGGACGTTTTACGATTTTCTCGAAACTTTTTTCAGGCTTCGGAACTGTGTCGAAAAATCACGTATAGGTAATTAACGCGAATTTCGTCAAAATCCATTGTGTGTCGTTATTTGTTCTCCATAATTTCGACGTTTATAACGGGTGTTCAAAAACTTGAAGTATTCACCAAATACACAACTTATATTATATACTGAGCTATATTGCGGATGGGGGGGGGGGAAATTTTCAAAATATTTCTCTCGATTTTCACCAATATTCATAACGATTATAGATTTTGAGACTTTTAATTCGTAAAAAATATAATTTTTGGTTTTTACGCTTGATAATATAATACAATGTCAGACGTTTCTTCATTTTTATTCAGAAAAAAAAAATGTTGAAACTCGTTAATCGCATTTTTTTTTTTTATATAACCATTTTAAGTATTTTTCGATAAAATTTTGATCGAAAATCATGATTTAAACTAAACATATTTAACTAGTTTTTTTTTACAAGAAATTATATTAAAACCATTTACTGTAATGGGTAAAAAACGATATGACCAATTGCGAAAATAGCAGAGCAAAAAGCAAATACATTGAATAATGTTGAAACAAAGTTAATATAATATTATTTTATTTTACATATTTCGTTGATTTTTTTTTTTCGCTTTTAAAGCATATTTATAATTTTTTAAACTTTTTGTTAAATATCATTTATTTTTAGCCACTTTTTTTTTAAAATCAATCCTTTTAACATATTTTATAAATTGTATACAGTTATAATTGATAATTTTTTTTTTTAACAATTTAAAATAACAAAAAGGATTTTGACAGATGTATAGTTTACTGTTACAGTAATTCGATTGCGCGTATGTTTAAAAACTGTTTAATGACCTGGGCAAAATATAATATTATGCAAGCGGCAGGCCGATCAGATTCTTAACGTGATGTATTAACAGCACGATTCGAATTATTTTTTTAATATATTTATTCAAACAATTGCGAAAAATTTAAAAAAAAATTGTCAACACGTCCGATTTCCGTTTTTTCTTGTTTTTAATATCAATAATTCGAAAAGCTTGAATTGTTTTTATTGAGTTTAGAATAAAACATAGAAACATCGTCCTCACTTATTAATAATTAGGAATTAAATTTTTTTTTTGTAATAAATCGAATAAATTACCCGTTAAGTAATAGAACTCATTTGTTTTGAAATATTTATTTGAATTTAGAAAATTATGGTAAAAAAACTCACAAATAATTGTTGAGTTGTAATACTTACCGGCTAATAAATCGAAAAAGAAAATAATAAAAATTCAAAACGTCAATTTTTATTGGAGAGTTCGGTGAAAATTCTGTCTGCTGCAGGTTTTATTGTGTATTTCCCACCAAATAATTGTGAGGATATAGCTAAACCATTCCATGTTAATAATAATAACAACCATTTTTAAATCGTTGTTTTATTTAATAAAAATAAATAAATACATTATATACACACACAATTTATTATTTCAGACTTAATTTTTTATCATATTTTCCCTTGATAATATTGTAGAACATACAGGGGATTGGTCAAAAATGTACAAATTCTGGAGGGTTCTTGTACACCTTAAATTCGACAAAAAAAAAAAAAATTCATTTTTTACCATGGTCCGACACTTTAAGTATAAAGTTGAAATTTCAGTTTTTTTTTTGTTCTGTTTTTTTCTCGAAAAACCATGATTTTTCACCTTGATTCGGCCATATCTACTGGAGTATTCAATGAAAACACACCAAGCAAGGTCCCAATATTATTTTCGCGAGCACAAGCAAAATTGGAAAATTTATAAATTAAAAAAAAAAAAAATTGAATTCTATCGAACGATTTTTTTTTTGTCACTCCATAAGTGTGCAAATTTCGTAAAAACTTTCTTTTCTAATATAGGTTTTCCAACGGTATAGTAATTTTTTGAGAAATTCCAATTCGGGAAGGAGAAATTGCGTTTTAAATTAAAAAAAAAAAAAAAAACACAGCTCAGATAGTAAGTGAAAGAAGAACACAGCACATGAAAAAATTCTTCGATAATTTAATATTTTTTAACTTACCGGACGGTAAATCGACCCTAATTATTGAAAAACTATTTCATCTCTCACCACCCCGTCTGAGAAAATTCCTATATACGCCAAAATCCCTGCGGATTTTCATCATAACCCGTGGGGGTGGAGAAGAAGTAAACACGACACAACAGATTGTATCGATTACGATTTATTCGCGCGATTCTTACAAACGAATTAATTATATTTGAATATTGTTTCGTACGCCTCGTCTGCAGATCTCGAAAACGGAAATACGCGTTGAATTTGTGCGCGGCTCGCTCGCGCATTAATAAAACCTAAAAATCCCCGTAATCATAGACCCGTTAAAAGAATAACAACAACATTGCGTTTACACACGACTGTTGTCCATCAGTTTTTGGTAAACGCGTATTGTGACATTTTCGTCGGCTGTATACGGCGCGCGCAGCACACGGTGGTCGTAAGAACCGCGGCGGACGTCAACGACTTCCTCGCCCCCCCCCCACCCTTCGGAGTTCGGCGTTTTAAGGATTTTTTTTTAAAAAAAAAATTTCTTCCAGCAAACACTAACAGCAGTTATGGGACAACGGACCGCGGTAAACGACCCAGAAACTCCTGAAACTAAACGGTGGTGAAATACGAAGAGACGTGCGCGTTGCTTGTATTATAGTCGCCGCCACTAATTAATCGGCAATATTTTTATTTCCTTTCATTAAAATCGCGTTAATCGTCCAACATTAAAAACGGTAATAATTTATAATATATTTCTATAGGTTCCCCGAGCGCGGGCGTTCTCGTCCGTACGAAATATTTTTTTATCACGCGGGGATCGATCGTCAACACGATAAAATCGTGACGGGCGGCGCACGTACACTCTGCCGGGGGAAAAATATAGAATACCGGAGCGGCGCGGGGGATAAATTTATCCGCTCCGCCGTTGCAGACGACGGAGAGGGGGGGGGGTGAGGAGGTGTAACGCTGAACGTCGAACGGGACGAAACAAAAACGTCCGGGACGAATACGGCGTCGGCGTCGGTGGTGGCGCCGACGGAAAAGGGTCGGTAGGAGAAGAGGGTGTGCGGTACGAGAAACGAATACGCGCCCGCGCACGCACAACACTGTTTCCAGTAGTCGTGTGCGGAACGCGTACCGTGTTGTTCGCTTGTGCGGTCGTTGTTCTTCTCACTTTCTCTCACTCCACTGATCGAAACGAAAATAAGTGAGAAAAAGAAAAAAAAAAGAAGGTAATTATTACGATTTAACGCGATAAAAATTAAAAACCGTGTTGTAAACAATAATCGCACTGACGGTCGTCCGAGTTCGTACACCGAAAAATATGGTCGCGCCGCCGACGACAAATCGTCGCGTACAGCACCGTCGCATAACGCACGCGCACGTGGTTTTCATCGCGGCGCGCTCTCTCTCTCTCTCTCTGGTCTCCGCGCGCAGTCCGTCCGGCTATTTCACTCGCATTCATATTATTACGCGTCGTTTTTACGTTTTGCCCGGGTTTTTTTTTTTCTACTTGTTTTCGCAGTGCCCGCGGCGTCCCGTCGTCGTTCGATTACGCTCGGCCCGTCTTTTTGATCGAATACAAATTTTTCTCCGCCAAAACCGACGGTTTTCCGTTTATTTTTTTTTTTCGCCACGTTTTTGTAACGCGACTCTTGGGTGCAAACACATACGCTGCCGCCGCCGTTGGTTCTCGCGCGTCCCTGTGTTATCGATTTTCGTTGTGAAAACGCGTTCGAACAACGACAATCGTGTTCCCGGGCAATTCGTTAGACGTCGCGCGGCCGTTTCACGCGAATACATACGGTATTATTGTGTTTTTTTTTTTTTCGTTTTCTCATCTCCGCGTCTTCGTTTATTATTGTTAACCGCGCGCTTTGGCACTACTACGTCTAGAACGTACATTTTTAAATGAGTTGGTTTTTTTTTTTTTTTTTTTTGCCTAATCCATTCGAGTTTTCTACCGGTCCAGTGAGCGTGCGAGTCGGGGGCGGAAACTAACGGACGTGGAATGGGGTTGTGAGAAGTCCACATCTTGCCGAAATAAGTTTTATACAAATAATACACGAATTTTGTGCTGTAAAGTGGTTGTTTAATATTTTGTAATATAACTATCCCAATCCCTCCTTGACAACGGAAATAAAAAAAAATTTTCCCGTACCGTGTACATTATAGTATGTTCAAATATAATTTAAAAAATGAATATATAAAATTGTAAAAAAAAACCCCCCTCCTGTTGTGTTTATTTAGAATTTTTTATTATTATTATTAGGAGATATCAGTATGGAAGAAAATTGGGATGAAGAAGATGCGAACACTGCTACTGCTACTGGCAAACAAAATTACAGTAACGGTAATAAAATGTATAACAATGTAAATACCGGTTATTACGATTATGGTGTAACTGAAGCAAATGGTCGCATGGGCAGTAACGTTAATACTGATTGGAGTGTAACTGAAACCGATGGTTGCTCTTTTGATTATTACCAAAATAATAAACAGACCAACGTTAGTTATACCGAGGCGGCAGTAGATGAATGGGGAAGTACAATTGCTTCAAATGACCAGTACAACGGAGATGTGGTTTATGACGGTTATGATAATCAAACGCAGGATTCTTGGGATAATAACGTAGAAACGAAAAACTATCAGAGTAACGGAGGTTCTAAATCCATTAGTTATGGTAAAACAAAGTCCTATCCAAAAAAGTCAACTCGTCGTGAAAATAATGATGCGAACAATGAACCAGGAAAACTAAAATCGACTTACATTCCTCCGGAGTTTGAAGAAAATGATAATTTGACTATAGAAGCGGGATCAAATTTTGAAAAATACGATAAAATTGAAGTCACAGTAAGCGGAATGGATGTGCCCAAAAATATAACGTCTTTTCATTCTTCAGGTTTACATGAAATATTATTGAGTAATCTGAGTAATTGCCATTATACTATTCCAACACCGATACAAAAGTATGCTTTGCCGATCATTATGAGCGGAAGAGATATGATTGCGAGCGCCCAGACTGGTTCTGGAAAAACTGTACGTATGAAAACACTAAAATATCCAATTGAACATTTGTACCACTTGTAAACGAAATTTATATAAAAAAAAATCGTTTTGTGTTTCAGGCGGCTTTTCTTCTACCGATTTTACACAGTTTACTGAATGAAGGATGCGAAGTAATCGTCGACTACAACCATTGTGAACCGCAAGTTCTAATTATAGCTCCGACGAGAGAACTCACTATACAAATATGCGAAGTTGCTACTAGATTGAGTAAAGGTACTGGAATCAAAAGTGAACTTGTTTATGGCGGTACGGCGACTTACTATCAAAAACAAAGAATATTGGTAAAATTAATAACGATTAATTTTCTTACAAAAAAAAAAAAAAAATTATTATTATTTTTGATTTTGTTTTTCGAATAGAGAGGCATTAATATCCTTGTTGCCACTCCGGGACGATTACTCGATTTTGTTAAACGCGGTTTGATTACTTTCTCGTCTTTGAAGTTTTTGGTACTGGATGAAGCTGATCGAATGTTGGACATGGGATTTGGAATCGATGTAGAACGCGTATTAAACCATAACACTATGGTCTCATCAGTAAGCATTCGGATTTTAATTTACTATATTTACTTTGACTTCAAGTGTTGTTGTTGTTGTTGTTAATTATTGTGTTGAATATATATTTTAGGCAGAGAGAACAACACTCATGTTTTCAGCAACCTTGCCTGAAAGTGTTCAGCAAATAGCAAAATTGTATTTACAAGCAAATTACATATCAGTAGGTGTGGGAGATATAGGGGGAGCGTGCAAAGACGTTACACAGACATTTATTAAAGTGAAGAAGTTTGATAAAAGGAACGAATTACTAAAATTGCTAAAAGAAACCGGTACGTCAATCAGTAACGTATAAAATAATTATTTTATTTTGTGTGTAAACCGCAATATGTATTTGTATTTTGTAAAATGTCATAGGTGATTGTCATGGGATAATTGTGTTTGTTGAACAAAAACGGCAAGCCGATTTCATTGCAGTGCTTCTAAGTGAATTGAACTATCCTACAACGAGTATACACGGCGATCGCGAACAACCAGAGCGAGAAAAAGCTTTGAAGGATTTCAAAACAAAGAAAATGCAAATTTTAGTGGCTACTTCAGTTGCTGCCAGAGGATTAGGTAAATTTATAATTCATTGTCAATGGCCTGTTTGTTGTTGTGTATATATGGATGGATATGCCACTTTCCATATATATATTTTATTTTTTTTTATTAGATATAATTGGGGTCAGGATGGTGGTGAATTTTGATTTGCCGAAAACCGTGGAAGAATATGTTCATAGAATTGGACGTACCGGTCGACTGGGCAATTTCGGCCAAGCGGTTTCATTTTATGATCCAGAAATTGATAATGTCATAGCTCCCGGTTTAGTGAACACTCTCAGACAAGTATATTACATTTTTGTAAACTATTTACTAATAATTCATTGATTCACATAACCATTTATAATGATTGTGCATTTGTTATTTCAGGCCGATCAAAAAATTCCAGAATTTTTATTACCATTTGAAAACGGAGAGAATAATGCGAATGCAGATTTTATTACTCAGTTCAACGACATAAGAACGGTATTATACATTTCATTTTATTTTTAATAATTTCTAATCAATCATATTGTGTCAATGTTTCTACTTGAATTTCGATCGTTTAATATATTAAATCGTGCTAAAATTAAATGTATTCAATATTCCTCAACTGTCTGCTAACGTCAAAACAATTTATTTGTGTTTGATATTAAAATTATAATAACCTTAAATAATGTGTTTTATATTTGTAATTTTTTCTTTTTCTTTTTATAGGACGTTACAGTGCATTCTGAATATTATGTAAATGAAACGTTTGCAAGAAATGAGGAAGAAGAGACGTGGTAGTTATTAGTAAATCGCGCCATTAAAAGCATTTTGTGATTGCGATGTTATTTAATAAACATTGATAATCATTAAAGAATTTGCTCAATTTTAAGTAATTTTATCGACAGTTTTAATTTTTATAATTTTTTACTCATACATACTTAAATTTTTTTTTCAATTTTACAATATCTCGTACAAGTGCTCTGACATTCGTTTATACTGAACAGTGAAAAAAAAAACATTAAATTTTCTATAAAGTTGAATCGTAGCCCCATAACGCACATTTTAACTACAGGTTAATTTTTGGAAAGGGAGAGAAAATTATTTGTCGTATTAATTATTTATTTTTGAAAAATAATTTCATTGATTTTTTTAACAATTGTTATGTGCGTGCATATTAAAATTGCTGTACTTTAAAGTAGTCAAGATTCTCAACAACTGGTCCATGTCAATTTGAAAATATATTACATTTACAATATAACCCAGAAAGCAAAATAACATTATTATAATATTAAATGTTGTAATGAGTTATATTATTATTTTATTACGAAATTTTTTTAATTGTAATATTAAACATATAATACTATAATATTATAAAAGTATTATATTACATATGCATTGAGGAAATAATAATATAAAATTATTAACATTACAATTTTGGTATCTGAGAACTGTTCGCAGTGGTTATTTTTATTAAGTTATAAAGTTAATAGTATATACGTCTGTGGTTATATTGAAAAAAATTGTAACTGATTTCTTCTCTTTCTTAATACTGTAATACTGACTCCAAATTTATATATTAATTTAATTAAATATCAACATAAAAAAAAATTATTACATTTTTAAAATTTAATGACAGGGCCGTTTATTGAAATGTCATTATTACTTCAAATCTTTTACAACACTTGTTTAGAATTAATTATTTTTCAACTATCAATAAGGAACAAAATTACTTGAAAAACTAAACTAATAAACTCTCATTAATTGATTTTAGAAATGTAATAATTTTTTTTTATATTAACATTAAATTAAATTAATATATAAATTTAAAGTCGGAAGAAGTAAGGCGTCAGTTTTATGATTTTTCGAACCAAAATCATATATAGCTTAAATGGTTCGTTTTTAAAACCATTAAAACCGTCTGAAACTGCATAAAAGTTAAGAACTACTTTAAAAAAAATTTTTTTTTTATATCCAATAAATAAATAAATATTTAAATACAAAATACAATACGTTATATTTGTGACGTTCACAATTAACGTTTAATTGTCACGAGCTTATCAAATCAAAGTATAATCATAATTAAAAACAATTCTGCTTCTATTGGCTGTGTTGTGTTTGTTATACATGTCATTTTAAATTTCTTTTTATATACTAAATGTATATATGTTTTTAATTATACAATTTTAAGTACAATATTTACTTCTATATATGTATGTAAAGTGACCAGATTGTTGTGTTAATTAATGTCTTTTCTTAATTATTATTGTATTCGTATTGTGATTTCAAATCTACCATAAGAATAAAAAAAAATTTGTATTTCCTAATTGAATTTTACTAATGATAGTTTTTAAGACTTGAAAATGTGTTCATTTATAAGTGATAATTATTTTGAATAATATGTTTTAAGAATTATCTGTTTTATATACGAGTGTGTCATAATTTTTTTGTATTTCAACTTAAATGTAAACAAATCATAATATTAATGTGAATTATGATCTGTTATAATTTTTATCATTATTTTGTAAAATATATGAACTTGATTTAAAATTAAAATGGTTCTCATTGGAAGTAAACATTCTTAAATGTTATTTTAACCTTAACTGGTCTTCCTATTCCTATTCCCAGAAATAATAATTATTACCCAAAAGTCTTTACTTATTTATATGTATTATAATATTGTAAAAATTTGTATAAGGTTTGTCATCAGTAATAAAAAAAAAGCTGTCGAGAGCTATACTTTTATTCGAAATGAATAAAATAGGAATTATCCTTTTGCAGTTTCATAGATCGTTGTTAGGATTTATTAAAAAGTTGTATCGAGTATTTTTATGGTAAAACCAAAACCTCCATGTGTACTTGGGCTGTTAGTTTTATCATTTAATAATTCACTTTATTAAAGTTTTAATATTATGAGATGGGTACTAGAATAAATTATTGTGACAAACAGAAAACCGCATCATACATAACCAGCCCAAAATGTGTCAGATTTAAAACTGGCAATAATTTTATATTTTATAACGGGGGAGGGGAATGTTATTTTAGTTATGTGCCAGTAATAAAAGGATATAAGTAACTAATCTATTACATTGATGATGTTTGTGTTAATTTATTATTAATGATTTTTATAATATTCGTATACACTGTCAGTGCAATCGCCTATCGTATACCGGCCCGTCAATTATAATATAATAGGTAATAGTGTACGTGTGATGAAAGTAAAAGTCGTAATAAGTATAACGAATATAATTGTTTTATTTAAATATTAAAATATTACAATCCACTCTAATATCAAACAACTAATATTATATCCTATAAGATAATATTATTATTGAAAAGTCACGCACTTTGTGAGTTTCAAAGTTTTAATGTTGTGTCTAGTTCATCCTGCGTTTCAGACGTACTAGCTATTCCGACATGTCCATATTTACAAAATTCCTCCGGTGTCCTTAAAGTCTGATTCCCTAAAAAAAAAAAAATGGTAAAAAAACAATCAATGATCACTGATTATAATGAATAAGTAAATAAATATCATCCTATATTTTTAGTGTTGAATTTCAATACGTCTTACCAATTTTCTGATTAATCTCGAGAAACAAGTCAACGTGGTATAGTTTGGCTATATGTAAATATGAAATAAATAATTATACATACCTATTTTGTTATATTTATTTTTTAATAGATACTTCTTTTGATTATAGGTAATTATAACTACTTCATAAATTCAAAATTTATCTCGTATATGTGCAATAACTGATGGATGAATAGTCCGATAGATGAAGTCTAAACAGACTTCGAAATGGCTTGCAAAACGATACCTATACCCAGTTGAATAAGAATTGGGAATCATAATCTTGTGCCTTTTTAATTATAAAAATATACATACATAATATGTGTTAATATATATTTTATATACACTAACTAAACGATTGACGTTCTAAAGGCTTCTAATAAATTATCATTGATAACAGACACGAAGTGACGAATTTGTCGTGAAATCTATTGAAGGTCGATGTAAACTTAATGAAATGACCGTGTTTCGTGTGTATTAAGTCGATTATAGAAAATTCGTATATCCAATTATTTATCTGGATGTAATAAACGATTTATTTTTTTTAATAATATTTAAATAACAGTCAATTTGTACCTATTTGTTTACTTGTTGAAAAAAAATGTATACTATTCTATATAGGTTAATTTTATGTCGGATGATAATTTGATTTGACATTCAGAACCATATAATATCAGTGTTTTAAATCAAAATTTTATACCGAATAAAACATACCATAGCTCGGTCTTTGGTTATTATGAGAATATACTGGAATAGAAAAGAATCAAATAAAGTATTATGTATTGTGTGCCGTATGTAATTGTACATTAGTATTAGATCCATTGGAATGTATGAGATTCATCGTTATCACAATGCCACATACGCCATAAACATAATTAATAAAATAAACATATAACAAATTGAAGTTATATCAAGTATATATATATATAATAATCTAGATGTTAATTATTTACGTAAGAGTATAAATTATTGATTGAAATTTATACATTATTTATTTTGAAAAATATAGTCTTCTCACCCATTTTGAAATATGCATGTCGGAAAGCTTCCAGATAAGTGCCGTTCTCTGAAGAAAAAAGTTTGATTAATAATTCTATAAATACTATGTTTCCACTAGAGTGTAAGATTAGATTGTGGCCAGGAATTTCGTATGGGTCCAATATTACTTATATAGATAAGTAAATAAAAATTATCTTAAATGCGTCAAAAAGTATACGTATACCTATTGATGTAAAGTTAGATATTGTATAATATAAAATAATACAACAAAATAATTCATATGTGTGTGATTTTTTTCAAAAATGTATTCCTAATTGATTATAAAAAGAAAATGCGCTTAGAATGCGTATTCGCAAAATGTACATAAAGGTATTTTCAACTAGCTAAGTTCACATCAAGTTATAACGTGATATATTAAGGTAGGTTAACGTTAAAATCAACCTTACGATAACTTTTAGGCGAAAATTGTTGTTACCTTTGTAAATATTTTGTGGTATACTCTAAGCATTTTTTTATATAGTTTTTATAACGTATATTAATTTTGTATTTTATATATTGTTATTTCTATAATAATTTAACGATTATGATCATAGGAGGCTATTATAGCCTCTCTTTAGCCACCCCGTGGATACGCCTTTGAGTGCGTTGTATATTATATTGTTATTGACGAATTATTCGTACAATATTATTATTGATCAGTGTATTACATTAATACACAATCGAATTGCTTACCTTTAAATCCTCCGATTTCCATGTCTCCTGCAAAATTATTTTTAGTTTTTTTTTTTTAACAATAATACTCGTATGTTAAACATTTGATGACAATTTTATTGATAAAAACAAAAATAAAATTTCCGTTATATAATATTGTATATGTTGTACCACCGTGGAAATAATGTGAAAAACATATTTCGCGTATGAAGTTGCGAGTTAATAAGAATTGGAAATATTTATTTTTTCATTTATTCTAGGCCGATAAGTCATAAGTGGACAAAAATAAATTCAATATTCCCGTTTTCATCATGAAAACTAATAGTTGGATACGTTCGTGTGAACTCTTGGATATGACGCGGGCAATTTAATTTTTAATGCTGTCACTCTGTAATGTAATTGTTTTTTCTTCTCGTAAATCAAAACGTGGCCTATTTTTATGTGCGTAGAAAACGGATACTGTTCGTTTTCCAATACGGTATGGTATCGTTTACTTACCAAACACATTTATTATTGAGAATTTTCTCAGTACTTATAGTATTTACTGTTTAAAACGCGTGTTCAAATCGACTACATAGTGTAAATTGGGTATTAATGTGTTTACCTCGCGTGTGTGTATATTTGTCGTTAGTGTGTAAAACGATAATTTTTTTGATCTCGGTGTACACACATATACATTTACGAAATGTACTTTCTGAATCTACACAATTTTCGTCGAGAACGCTACGACGATAAACATCATTCTGTAAAAATATGTAATCAAGAGTTTTGTGTTTTTTATTATTGTTTTAATTCTTTTCATTTTAAAACGGATCTGAAAATAAACGGCTAAAAGTCTTTAGTCCAATATTACGGTACGATTTTAAATTGTCAAATAAAAGTTTTTAAAAAAAGTATAACGAACCGAGGGCACTGTGTACATCGACTAAAGTAAATTAATAGCACAATGATTTTTACTGTTGTATCGAACGGCTTAAACCGTAAAATCGAAATTCGTGTGAGATGGCAACACTATAGATGTGTGCGTTAAGAAAAATGTACCGAATCTCATTAATTTATTTAAGCGAAATGAAAATCGATTATTGAAATACACGATTTGTTCGACGATTTTTAACACGTAGTACGACGTTAGAAAACGAAAGACAAAAAAATATATATGTGTACGCCATTCTCTAATAATAACATAATTTAGAACGCTCAATAATTATTTTCATATTGATAACCGAAATTCAATACTTAAATCTCACGACAGTCTAACTTGGTCATGTTTGACTTGCATAATTTAAATAGAAGTATATGAACTGTATATTGTAGTAAATAATATTATTTATAAAGATAAGAAATAAAAACAAAACTTACGTAGACACTCGTTAACCTCTAATTAAACGAACAAAATTATATTATTAGAAACTAATATTTACATTAAACTCATATAAGTGTAAACATTTTCATAAACGCGGTTAAGTATAAATAGGTTTATAAAGTTATAACAAATACGAATTTAAAACTAATGTCGAAATACCATTTTGTTAAGTTTTGGGAATTATTTTATATTTGTGTATTCCCAAATCGTTGAAACCGATTTGGAAATGCTACGAAATTCTATTCGAGAAAATTCGATAGTTGAGTTAAACCGTAATACGTATATCTCTCGAAAAATCCATTTTTAAAAAAAAAAAAAAAACCGTATATACAATGAAGATTAATGCGGAAAAGTTTTAAACGTATAACAATACTTGGCGAGTTGATTTGTTTTTTTTTTTTAATTATGAGATTCTTTCGTTAAAAATTACTTAATAATATTATAAATTTAATAACTAATATATTTTTATTTCAAAACTTCATTTGAATTTCCTCCCCTCACCCACCTACCTCCGTCAGAGAAAAAAATCGTATCTACTTTATTAATTTCAATTATCAATGCAAATTACAGCTTAATATTATAATATTAAATAACGTTGAAATATTGTTTCAATATAAATACGTATATATATTATGGAACACGCATTTAGCCCGAAATACGAGTGGAATTATATTTTTTTATATACTACTAATTTTCAAATGAATAGTTTGTAAAAAATGCGCGTAATTAACAATATAAGTTTTGTAATACCAATAGAAGAAAAAAAATATTTATATATTTTGTTAATGTCGTATTTATCAAATACTGTTTTGCAATTTCTAAACATTTACGACTAAGCAAATATTTCTAAATATTAACGACAACAATGCAAATATTTTTTCAAGAGAATTTTCGTTTATAAATATAGTTAAAAAAAATTATATATATATATAATATATAATTAAAATACTTAACTTCAGCCGTACCTATTAAAGAAAAAACCAAACAATTCGTTATTATAAATTAAAAGCTATTATTTTTGTTCAGATGTCTTGAAATATATATATGTATTTTAAATAATATAAACAATGTAATACAAATGATATAATATGTAATAAGGAAATATTTTATTATTAGTAAATATAAAAACGTATTTACGTGCTAGTGAAACCAATGTGGCATGAAAAATTAAAACACATGTAAGAGTTATTAAAAAATAATAATTTTTAACGGTATTCATTTTTTTTCCTTTAATTTAAATCGAAACTGTCGATTGATGTCGTCACTAACAAGAATTGTATGAATGATACAGTCGAACGAATAACCCAGCAACTGTTTTATATTATATTTTACGAGAATACGAGTATTTAATTTACAATATAATAAAATTCTTTACGTAGATTGTAACAAACATATTATTTACTCAGTTGCCTTTTATTTTTTCTACAATAATTGACATTTTGTGTTAACAAAGAATTGAAAGTCGTATACCGATCGTGTAGTTCGAAATCCAAAAATCTATCTCATATATAAAATAATTTTTAAAATTTTTTACGCTCCCAATGTAAAGTGCATAGAGCTCCTCTCATTCTGATTACGATATTATAAATTGGGGTTTCTGTATCTTATCGGTAGAAAAAAAGAAGAAAAAAAAGATTTAAACTATTAAATTCAAAATTTCCTTACAAACAATTAAACAACGTTATACAGATTGTCCAGAACTAACTGAACGATTAAAGTTTTAAACTAATTTACACAACTCAATCTATAGTCGCGGATTTGGGATGGGCGAGGGGTGTTTGAGAGTTAAACCTCACACCCCGTATTTAACTCTTTTAGTAATATTATTAATTATTATGCGCTTTCCATGGTTTAGGTATTTATATAATTCTGTTATTATGGATATGTGTAAGTCGTAACGTCTTTCATTTTGTGTTGTTACGTTATTATTTGTATCAAAATTAAATAAAAAATAATGTTTATAATACTCTGCACTCTGCAGTAACCGATGAACAACGGCGAGTGGAAAACGTTAATTTATTATTATTATTATTTAGTTTGAAGTATCTAAGTCTGAAGACTGAATTCTACTCACATAAATAAGTGTGTGTTGTCTAGTGATGAATAAAACGAACAAGACAAAAAGATATGGCAGTCTTATTTTTATAAAGTTTTACGATAACTATAATTGATAATTATTATTTCCATACACATATTATGAATACGTCATATTATATTTTATACTCGAAAAAAAAGAAGTTTTTCGAAACTACTTATAATCATTTTGAATTAATAATTCGATTAAAAGTTAATTGTATTATAAAAATAATAATAAATTAGTACGATTTTCCCTTTACTAGCTTCTTTTATTTTTCACTTTGCATGTTTTTGCATTCTTATTTTATCATTTTTTTTAAAAATTATTTTGTAACAACACACACACACACACATATATATATATATGTAATTATTCTGATTTATGCATAAATTTTATAATATGTACAAGCAAACCAATATATACCTCGCTCAGCTAAGAATCTATAATGATATATTAATAAAAGAAATCATACTCTCTTTCATGTCTCTTCACACCGTACCTCCTACGGACTACTGTCATAACAATCCCTTACATAGAATGTTCCGTCTCCTTAACAATACTTAGTTTTTTTGTCTATGTCACTCAAATATTGTATATTTAATCCATATGTTAATATTTATGCGTACTTGTATTACTTATATTACTTATACATGTTATTTTGTAAATTGCCGTTTATCGTAAATTGTAAAATAAATATTTAATAAAAACAGTCTTTATTAAATTGTGTTGTATGTTGTTGTTGTATGCTGTTGTTTATTATTTTATTAAATGTATTGTGTTGTACAATTATTTACTCGACATTGTTTTTCAACTCCAGATTCACTCCCCTAATAATAATTTTTTTTTTCACGTCAGCATATTACTAATAATTGAAAGTCAACCCACATAAATAATTTGTATGTATATTATATCCGAACGAATGTGATAAATTATAATAGAGTATGATACATTATTGTAGAATAATTTTCAATTTAAAATTGACAATAATTTTCTCTACAGAATAATATGCGTTTTTTTAAAAAAAAAAAAAAAGAAAAAAAAATGTTTTATTTGATTTAAATTGCGTTAAGGTTATTTACTCAAAAGTATGTTAAACACACACACACACATATGTCGCTATGCTATCTTTTTACGAGACTTGTACGAAGCAATAATATATATCCGCGTCGTAGTAATCGTATTTGAAATTTGCCTGTACCGTGTAACAATAAAAATGTTTTCATAATATTATACGTCGTCTCGCTTCGTATTTCGTAGTACATTTTTGTACATGTGTAAATAATGGATTTTTCATAAGATAATTAAAACCAGTCGACGATCATTTTATCGATACAAAAGGTTAACTGTTTAATTTACATTCAATGATGGAACGGACAAAATTTAGATAGAGGAGACTTTAAATCGATTAAAGACGCATTGAAATCTGTTCTTGTTGTTATTATTATTATTATTATTTTGATAAATATTTTATAAAAATATTTGATGTAAATAACTGTTTTTTAACACTGTAGTATTTGTTGAATTTTTAACAATTGTACCATAATTTAGAAAAAAAAATGATAGTCACCAAGTTTTTTCGTTGCGCCCTGTTCGTTAGGGGGCGGCTCTGGGCTATAGCCCCCTTAATGCTGCGCCGCACGTGACAGTGTAATAATGCCGGGCGCATACTAATATCTGACGCCAGTGGCGGTTGTAAGGCGAGGGAGGCGATAGGTGCATCGACCGCCCCTCTGACTCGTGTCGTGTCGTAGTCTATTCCCATTGACCCGGGGACGTGTCCGTGCCGGGATCAGTCCCCGGGTGCAAGAAAACAATTAGCTATTGAGTTTTAAACACGACCGTTCTCATTTATCCCGGGGGGGGGGGGAGGGCGTGGGGAGGCGGGCGTCCGTGTCAGATTCGTAGGATAGAAGAGATTGGGGAACCACCTGTATTAGAAAATTAGAGTACAATGTTGAGTGTAAACGGTCTTTGAAAATGTTCACGAAAGTGATCCGCGTTTTGAGTGGACCGTTGGTTCATAATTTTTATAATTTTTATTTGCGTGATACCACTGGCTACAATAAAGTGTATCGTATCCAGATAAAAAAATTTCGCGTGAAATATCAACATTGCGCGGGGTGGAAGGAAAAACGAAATGAATTTTTTATTCTATTTAAATCGGCTCAACAATAGTTTTGGCGTTCGGATAAAGAACGTCCACTTAAATAAAACTCAATTCAAACGCACGTTCAAACACCGTGATTGAGTATAAATAATTATATGAAGATGTCATCGTCAGTCTTCGTCGACGTGCTCATGTTCACGTTATTAAATCGCTGTTTTTCCGTTCGAGCGGCTGAAGATACCGGTAAATACACTGTTCATAACACAGTACAATAACGTAAGACGAATGTATTTTCAATGAAATTAAAAGCGTCGTCGTCTGTATAACGTGTATCGAAGTATACGTCGTTTTGTCTTTTCACGCGTATTATTGTCATTTTTTTTTTCCATCCGCAGATAGATATTTATAATCACGAGCTACTGTAGACGTGTAGTCGAGTCGATTTGTTCGAAATCCGCGAACGTTAAAAAAAAAAACGCTCGATTTTTATTATTTGTTTTTCTTTAGGCGTTTGCACAGAACAAGGCGATCACTTTAAACCGGATTTCGTCGACATGGACAACCGAAAATCCGCCGGTTAATACAATTTTCTAAATAAGTTTCTCGGTTAAACCGAAATAACAAATGCACCTATATATATATAATATATATATAATACACATATACGCGGAACTTCGATCGATATTATTGTTCGAATTCGGTTTTGTTTAGTAGTGAGCTGTGTAAAGCGAGGGCCCGAATACGACGTCGACGCGTGTCTACGCGAACAACAAATGAGTAAAAATCGTTTAATGTTCAAGAGACCGGACTATATTTGGGGTAATGTTTTTTACGTAATATTGAAAGAATAAAAAAAAAGAAAATCGCGTATAACGATAAAACGAGATGAATTTATTATAGCAGTCACCCGGGTCGTCGTTCCGACTCGTATTCTATCGTAACGACATTTTTCGATATAATTTTTCATTACTTATTAGTTATCAACATTCGATATTATTCGGTTAATTCGACATTGACCGATTTCTATATTACACTGAAAATGAGTTCCATTCAGTCCGATACTGATGTATTTGTACGAAATAAACAACAATCAATCTCACGATTAAATCGTAAAATTGTAATTCAAATACTAAGATATATCTAGAAATTGAGATTTTGTTTTTTTACATTTATGTATATATAATACAAAAACATTAAATGTTAATAAATACATTTGAATAATAATAAGACACATAATATTAAAAAAAAAAAAAAAAACACTTTGACTCTTAATTCAATATTAGAATTAAGCCGCACATTAATCGGAAAAAGTTGTGGTACTCTGTGATAAAAAAAAAAAAAAGGTTGCAATCTAATACGTAACGGCGTTAGAAAAAATGAAAAACGAATGTTTAATTTCTGAAGAATAGACTTTGCCCCTATTGTCGTTTATGTATTATTTATCCGGTCCAACAACCAGTTGTTGATCGTCTTAATACATTTATTGTTAATAACCGTTGTCGTTATTGCGGCGTCCGACAGGCAAGGAATTCAACAGTTCCAACACCAAAGCACTGTGCGAAGCTTGCATATACACGCGCGGCAGCAGCGTGCAGTACATTCGTTACACGAAAAGGGGCACGAACCTGTGCTCGAACGTGTGCAGTAAACAGGAACGACGGATACTGCGAGTGACGCCCACCACGGTCGTGCTTGTGGACAGTTACTGTTCGAAAAGAAAAATGTTCACGGCCACGTGCGTGTGCATAATCAAAATATCGTGCCAAGAATATAACCACTATGCATTTATGCATTTTATTGTCAACCGGTCGGGCAACGTGGCCATGTTGTATTTCGAAGCCGGGCATCCGTTAACCGGCAATTTGGAACGTTCGTCATGAAATCCGTGCGCGCCTTTCGTCGAATCAACTTTTCATTATCCGAAATTTATTGAGTATATTATTATTATTATTATTATTATTATTATTATTATTATTATTATTATTATTATTATTATTATTATTATTATTAGTGTATGTAATAAACTGTTCGGCGAAACGTTCGGTCGCGTTGTTTTTTTTTCCACGCGAAAAATATGCCAAAACGATTTACGTACCGTTTAGGAACGCGAGAGAAATTACGTATTATTATGTGTTTTGATACGATTTTTGTATACGAAAATTCTACGAGGAGTGCTGCCTGTCGGATGTCTTTACCGCACAATAGTTACACAGATACCCGATTTTTCGGTGTGTACCTGACATAGTATTTCAGTACTCTTATACTCTAGCAAAGGTCGTTTTTCGATTTTCTTCTTTTATTTTCCAAGCGTCCGCGGACAAAAAAATTACCGCGAAAAATTCGTAACGAAAACGCGCCGATTATTATCGTTGTTTTCAAACTAATATTACGATCATAGAAACTTGAAATATTCACCAATTTGCGTACACGTTTATAAAATGAACGTTTAAAAAATTTTCTTCGGAACTTATTCCTATTTTTATAGCGCAATTACGTAAAGATTTTGTGCTGTTTAATTCGTAAAACAGGCGTAAAAATTCTTGGTTTTAATACTTCATAAAATTCTCGTTCGTCATTCTCACGCGTTACGACGCATCCCACCGCGGTCCACCGAACGTTTTGACGAATCGTGTTGTAAACGAGAGTGGATTCAATATAAATAATATTATCAGAACGTAAAAGAAAAAAAGTTTGTTTTTTTCCCCCCCCATTAATAATATCGTTTTTAATTGCAATTTCGTTGGCAACAGGTCATATTATTTGTT
Source organism: Chaetogeoica ovagalla (assembly GCA_032441825.1). Taxonomy (NCBI): domain Eukaryota; kingdom Metazoa; phylum Arthropoda; class Insecta; order Hemiptera; family Aphididae; genus Chaetogeoica; species Chaetogeoica ovagalla. The sequence continues at coordinate 4,722,489 of CM063744.1, forward strand.
TATTCTCGTGTCAGTGTAAATATTAAATTATACTTGCCATTGATCGTAGAAAAACACGTTTACGCGTTATCGGTGGCGTACAGAGAGTTAGGCGAGAGCGGTTTAGGGAACGGAACTCCGTCCTCCCAAACGTTATTGGCAATGACTAATGACAATCATTCTTTGATGAAGAAAAAATTTTCTTCTAGGGGAAATCGAAAGCCGGGACCACCTCCTCTCGAAAATACACCACTGTAAACCAATACGTGGGCTGTACACGGGACATTAAGACTTTTATACAATTTATAAAACGCACTGCATTGCTATAACGTGTATTATTATTATTATTATATTTTCTAACACATTATTACAATAAAAATGTCGTATTAAATAAATAAGTTGTAATTGTTTGTTATATGAATATAAGTTTAAATAGAAATTTTAAATATAATTTTAAGATAAATTATTATATTGTTAATCGTTTGTTAGCTGCGACCGAACGTGAAACAAAAAAAAAAAAAAAAATAATAATAATAATAAAAAAATTCATACAGATCTAAAATATAATAATTATATTGTAAGAGTGTTAAGATTTGTACGTTTTGGAGAATGATAAAACGCAGTACGGATCGTTACGATTCGAATTCCGATGAAATGAATAGTTTCCGATTTCTCGCGACATCACTACTAAGTCGTAACGATTTACAAACACACACACCTTATAATTTATTGTCCACCCGTTTTCGTTTTTAAAATAAATCGGGAAATGAATTGGACAATAGAAATGTTGATATTTTTTAATTTTTATTTTTTGAAAATCGTATTGGTTTTGTGTCGCGTGCCTAGGAAGACTACTCGAAGAGGAATCAATTCGTGAAAACGCAGATTTATTTTAATATGACGTGTAAAAAATTACAATAATGGTGGGGAAGGAATTTGTGTTTCGTTTGTTTTGATGCGCCAAAATCCGAAAGTGAATGTAAAAGTATGTCATATATTTTAAGCACTAAAAATGTAACGAAATTATCATTGAAATATGCAAAATATAGAAAGACGCAAAAAAAAAAAATAAAATATATTCACGTTAATTATTATATAAAGCGAAAAAAGTTGAAAAATGACGAGAAAATATTTATTAAATAACAGGATAATATATAAAAATCGAGATACTGTTGTAGGGTTCATAAGTGTACTTGTAAGATTGTATTCCGTCTGCGTGGCAAACGGACGGCGCGAACGTGGCCTGCACGGTTGCCGTGATGACTGTGCGGCGGAAGACGGGGGGGGGGGGGAGGAGGAGGAGGACGGTCGAAATTGCGGGACTGAGAGAGCTGATGAGAGTCGGTTAGGCCGAATGCAGCGTCGACACGTCGAAATCCGCGTCGTAGTAGCTCGTGTCCAGGCCGAGGTCGTTCATGTGCTGGTCGATCCAGTCCTTGAACTGGGCCACGTCCACGTACACGCCGGGTGTCACGTCCCCGCAGCCGATTCCCCACGCGACCATGCCGGCCTGTTGGAACTGCTGGGAATTCGGCGTAATCGGACACATCAACGGACTTCCGCCGTCACCCTGGAACACACGTGCGCGTGAAAAACCGTTCCACTAGAACGCAATGGCCTAGCTGCTATCCCAGGACAAAGCGGGGCAGTGACCCCGGGGTAGGGGCTCTCGGTTAAACCTCTTCATCCTACGGTTCCCGGTACTAGCGAAAGCCATGAGCCTATTTAGTGTATGTTTCGAATTTTTATACAAAAATTGTATTGGTTAGGAGCCATTTACTGACCCCGGGGCCTTTTCCCGCCACGCCACTGTTAGAATACATACATTATATTATGTGAGAAATCAGGGCCTGATTAACCAATAGGCTGAGTAGACTACAGCCTAGGACGCCAATCGGTTAATGTTAAAATTGGGTGGAGTGGGAGGGAGGGCGCTACAAAATAATTTTCTTACGAACGTAGAAGCCGCGATTTTCCGCTCTTGGACTGGTGAAGACCTTTTTAAGATCTTTTACTTTACGCCAGTAGAAAATGAAAGCACTTGGCACTGTTGTTTATCGAAAATGAGTTCATTGATGATATTTCTTTCAATAAAATAATAGAATCTTTTACGTACTCGAAATCAAAAAAGAAAAGCATTTTATATACGGTTTGAACTAATGTTTCGGCACAAATTGTTTAAAAAATATTCGTGTAAACCGAGATAATTTATATATATATATATATATTACGTATATATTTGACGAATCATAAATTTTAAAGTGTTTATTTCTTTTGTATAATATTCTATCAATTATGGAATACATTGTATTTTAAACGCTGAAAGTTTGATGTCTATAAGTTTTTTTTACGGGCCTCCTCCTGGAACCTTCCCTTTTCGAATACATCGTAGGGGCGCCAAATTAATCCTAGCCTACTGGCGACAAACTCCTTAATCAGGCCCTGTGAAAAATGATTAAGAATCAGTAATGAAGATGGCATAATAATATAGAAACTAGTATATATATATTTGGATATTCTAGAAATAAAAAAAAAATTGTAACACTGACAACGGAAAACGTTCTATTCGAATGATCGCCATTAAAATAATATATTCTAAAATAAATTAACGGATTTCATATAAATTATACGATAGATTTATTAGGTTAAAACCCCATGTTCAAACGAAATCTTCGGACGTATTAATACATGATCCAGTAAAAAATTTCCATCTCTGACTAATAAATTATCGTTTATTAAAAAAACATTATACACGCGTGTGCACTTATTTTACGTTGTAAATTGACAATTTAAAATAATAATTTTTAACACTGACAACGGAAAACGTTCTATTCGAATGATCGCCATTAAAATAATATATTCTAAAATAAATTAACGGATTTCATATAAATTATACAACACTGACAACGGAAAACGTTAATATTTAATGAATTATAATAATAATAATATAATAATAATAATAATTTATCCTATATACGGCTAAACTCTGGCTATAATAATAATGTATATAATACGTATTTATACATTTCAAGTGCTAAAAATTTCCATCTCTGACTAATAAATTATCGTTTATTAAAAAAACATTATACACGCGTGTGCACTTATTTTACGTTGTAAATTGAACGATTAAAAATAAAATTCCTTACTTTGCACGTGTCTTTGCCGGGTTCTCCGCCGGCGCAAATGAAATAATAATAATAATAATAATAATAATAATAATAATAATAATAATAATAATAATAATAATAATAATAATAATAATAATAATAATAATAATAATAATAATAATAATAATAATAATAATAATAATAATAATAATAATAATAATAATAATAATAATAATAATAATAATAATAATAATAATAATAATAATAATAATAATAATAATAATAATAATAATAATAATAATAATAATAATAATAATAATAATAATAATAATAATAATAATAATAATAATAATTATAATAATAATTATAATAATAATAATAATAATAATAATAATAATAATAATAATTATAATAATAATAATAATAATAGATACATAAACACAAGCAGACTGTACGAATATTAAGGAAAACGGATTGCGATCATCATATAATTCATATAGAATTCGTATAACGCGTATAGGTTAGCTTTTAACTTGTTATTATACTTATCACCGCGTGGGCACATCTGTAACGTTTATAAATCATTAGAAAAAGACGACTTTATGTCTTTATAATTGCATGCATAAAAAAAATTTAAAACACGTGGTTTTAGTAAATCAAAAAATAATTTTATACGCTTAATACGGGATATTTTTTTTATGGTAATACGTACGAGTACATAAATAGTTCGAAAACAGAAATAAATGTCTTAAACATAAATGTTGATCCCGGCTGATTACGATTATGAAAGTTTGAAAATAAAAAAAAAATGTCAATAAAAAAATTTATACGATATCATTTTCAGTTAAACGTGGAAAGTAAAAAATTGATTTAGGAACGGAGTAAGGGACAAAATATAAAACATGAAATTAAAAAAAAAAATCATTTCTTTTATTACTTGATTTAAATATTGACAGTTGTGTCGCCACGTTTATAATGGCAAATAAATCCGAACGTATTCGAAAAACGAGTTTGAAGAGTCAAATCATTTCACACCGATTTCATTATCGTTATGTAATGATGTTATGATAATGATAAAACGTCCATTATAATGAAATTCGAATTCGAATGAGAAAGTTTCGCGAAGAAAATTGTTTGTTTTTTAACGGTTGTAGGTTCGTCAATCATTTTTAATAGAAGAAACGGTTCGAAGAAACTCTTCAATAACTCGAACGTTTTTTTTTCTTTTAAGATAAAACGCTCACCAGTATTGAACGAAATCAATCTCGGACAATTTCGTTGTATTTTAAAAATTAAAAAAAAAAAATCTCTAAAATATTTCGACATAATTCTACGTAGGTATTTTAATATATTATTGAGTAGAATTTTTTTTTTTAAATATGCTGCTTTTGATTTTAGACCTGTAAGGTTGTAAAAGTATTTATAAAATTGTGATTTTTAAAAACTTTTCTAATTTTTTTAATATTTCGTTATACGCAGTGGATACTGTAAAAGTGAACGTTTCCCCGACAGTTTCCAAGGGAGAGAAAATCGTCAAAAGGAATTGCACACATTACTGGATGGAGAGAGGCTTGAAACTGAACTATTTATCGAATACGACGCGATTTTATTATTTCAAATCGAAAACAATCGTACAATAAGCATTAATTAAAAGAAGAAAAAAAAAAGGGAGTAAAACAAGACGAGTGCTGTCAATATTGAAATCGCCGCGCTTATAAACTCGTGTAGAATTAAAATTCGCAATTTTTTTTTTTAGTCTATTTACAAAGCGAAAAATAATTAACGTTACAAATATTACTCAATGCGCGTACTTGTTGCATTCTTTCCCCAGCCACTGGCGTAGCATCTCTCCGTCTCGAATTTATGCCCGTGTGGCGGCAAGCAAATGGTGCCCACATTTTCTGCGAGTACGAACGGTTGTGTCAAGATGATCAACGCTATGTCGTTGTGTACCGCCGCGCCGTAATATCTTTCGTGTTTTATTATTTTAAAAACTTCACCGTCTTGGTGAGGGAGCAGTTCGTTTTCCGTCTTCGAGTCCCATTCGCCCGCGCGTATCACCAAGTCTTCCGGTTCTTTGCTTTTGTACAAATAAAACATTTCGTAGTCGTTATCATCACCGAGCACATGATGTATAGTCATCGTAGACGGTACTAGGCCTCCCACGGTACGGAGGAGCGGGAGAAGGGAGTAAATATCAAATATTTATCAAATATTCAATTCGCGGACGTGTCATCTTGTCCTCTCAAATCACCTATAGGCTTAATCCATAGGCTCGAATTTATAGGTCAATAACACCATGGAACAAATGAAATCAAAATGGACACTCTCAATGCGAGAAAGAAAATAAAAAAAAGTTACAAATAATATTGACAATCGACTAAACAAGAAAATAACATGTAACATTGGCGCTAACAACCTTATCGGCATAAGCGTGTTCATGAGGGACTGGCCAATTGTATCATCGAATAAACGATAAGTGTCCTATTGTCTATTCGATTTGAACTAAGTTGTTAATATTGTAAAACGGACGTATAAACTTATAGATGAGGCAGCTGCATATTTTTGCTCTCTCCTCCTCTCCCCCCCCCCCCATTGTACCACCTACGGTAGTCTTGTAAAAAACAATATTACAATGTAAAAACGCTTAAATATTTTTTACCATTTATCGGTTTTTGTTGAAATAAAACGTATTAAAACATAATGTTAATGTAACATCGAACGGGATATAAATACAGCGATAGTAAAAAAAACCAAGAAGACAATTTTGTTACGCGAAAATGATTTCTGTAAGAACTAATAATACGCGTTTCACAAAAACGAAACGTTTTACCAGACACAGATTGGAATAAAACACTTTATAATTCATTATAATAACGATTTTTACTTCACATAAAACATTTCTAAAATAAAAAATCCCCCGTAAACATTAAACGTCAAGAATCATGTTTTTACTAAAATTATAACAAAAAAAAAAAAAATCGACACTAACGGAGCCTAAGAGTATAGGATAATACGAATAAGCGGTACTCAAACTTTGGTTTGCTCGCGGGCCCTTAAGAGATACTATTTTAAAAAAAAAATACTCCAAGAACTCGTATAATCTTAAATAAACGAATTCTTGAATGAAAGGTATTGTTAAGTAAAAAAAAAAAAAAAAAAAAAATGTAAATAATTCGTTTGCATATCATAATTCGACATGTTTACGTGTCAAATCATATACAATATTTCTAATGGTCGCTCTGATTGTTTGACGACGAACATATTTTGATTTGAGCCCGGCGAAAATCATTCTCGCGGTGGTGGATCGTCTGCAGGGCCCGCGGAGATCATAAAATTGTTTGAGAAATGCCGATATAATATGATGAGTTAAATAAATATTATCATTGGACTTTACTCGGCTACGCAATGGAGAGCGGTCATTACGACTTTTGGATGGATCAACGAGCCGCCGCAGTGGTAGATTGGTTTGGCCGCGTCCTTTTTCAGTATGGCCACCATCCAAGGGAACTCGCCGAATTGCGCTTCGTTGTTCGTGTCACCGATTATCCTGAATCCCACGCCACTCGGGTTCCAATGGCCGCAGTTCGTACGTGTATCCTTGACCGGTATTCTCGTCACTTCAGTCTTGTCCTTAATGCTTACACAGCATTTCTGAGTGTAATCGGAGCACGCGCCTTGAATCCTGTGGATATACGAACGCGTGTAGTAATTTGCGCCGAGGCAACAAAAATTTTGAAAATATTATCTGCCGCGAAATTTTCGAAATGTGTCGTAATTCGCACCGCTGTGGGCAGATAGTATAGTAACTTTCGAATTATAAAACGGTTGCCGCTACAAGATCTATGAAACGCGCAAGTAACCGAACTAAGCTCGCACGCGTATTTTTGAAAGAGAAAATGTTAAATCCAATACCGACCATAGGTTATAAGGTATAATAGGTCTACCTCAAAAGATTCCAGTTATATCCGTCTATAAGTATTTGTTACGCTTCTAAAAGTTTTACATAAAATTAGGCTCTATAAAAATTTTAAATCGAAATCATATATCACCGTGTTATATCGTTACATGATTTATAAATCTAATTTGGTAATGTTGTGTAATTTCGGGAAATGGGTAAGAGTGTAATGATAGGAGCATTCCTTCTAGTCGAAAATTTGTGCACAGAAAATAATAAAAGTAATAAATATACCATTTGAAAACCAATATAGCTTTTTCGGTAGTTCGGTTCGTTTAGAATCTAAAAATTAAAATCGATAATTATCATTTTCGCCTTTAGTTTTTTTACGTGTTCCTCGACAATTAAATAAACTAGGAAATAATTAAACGTTTAAAAAAAAAATGTGTAACTTGAGTATTGTTAGTAAGTCGAAGTAATTATGTTTCTAAGCGAATCTGATAAATCGACTAGGGTCCAATTTAATCTAAAGTCAATCGGGGAGATTTTAAGTTTTTTTTTTAAATTTTATTATATATATATATTATATACTTTATAATCGAAAATACCCCGATTTTAATATCGATGAGAATTACCGAAACATATTTTCCAGGTAACTACGGGCGATGTAGATTACCATTAAATTCACACTGGCGAAAATTACAAATTCCCGGGCACGTGTTGTAATACACGAAATCGTTGTTTTAATAATACATTCACACTTTCGACAGATTCCCCGTGAAACAAACCTAATGTCTATTACGCCTTCGCCGTCTTCGTTAAGGATGTTGGTGTTGTTCTTGCACAGATAGAACGGCACGCAAGTGCAATCGCCGCTCGGTGGCGGAGGGTATATCTCTTCGACTCCTTTATTGAAATTCTCGTTGTTTTCCTCTGTCACCGGTATAGAGTCCTTCGGTCCTTTATCGGAATTTTGACTGTTCTGTATTAACGGCAAGTATATTTCCTTTACACCCTCTTCGAAATTATCATTGTCTTGGCCCCGTACCGTCGCTTGAAACAGCAATGCGGCCAACAACAAGACGGATAACTGTACACAAAAACACAAAACCCGAAACAATTGTTATTATTATTATTATTATTATTATTACGTGATCAAAATCAAATTTCATAATTTAAATATTTAAGTCTCGTAGTATAATTTTTTTTTAAAAAAAAAAAAAAAAAAACATACATTTACCGGTGCAGGCGCGAGGCACGTTATTACCTAATGGTCGACGTACAACGTTCTTCAAACGCGAATTTCTATAACTTTCGGGTACAAACTATATGTCAAAGCGTTTGGAGTAAAAAACTTACTTTAGTCAGCAAATTATTAATTTAATTTATTATTTTATTCCCTCTACTGGTTATATTTCAAACTTAACGGCGTTAAACAATTTAAAAATACGTCTTTCAAAAGTTAATTATAATAAAACCATACGTTTTAAGGCGTTCGGGATTCTAGTGGGAACGGAACGAGTGTAAATCACAATCATTTTACAAGATTAATGTAATTTCCAAAAAAAAATAAAAATTTATATCATTATTCACCTTTTAACATTTCATCTGTAACAAGTTTACATTAAATATACACTGCAATATACGATTGTTCGTGTAGAACGTCTTTTCACTGCTGGAGGGCAACTACTATAGAACCAAGACGAGGTCCCACTTCAAACAAGAATATACTGAAGTGCCGTTACTTTTAAAATATAATAAATAATAAAAATTAAATACTCGTATATACCTGTAGAAATCATTCGAAAAAATTGTATTTAATAAATAATGTACCAATAATGAATTTTTTTTAAACTTTTAAAACTAAAATTGTTCACAAACACATATTTATTTTTAATTTTATTTATTTATTTTTTAGATGCAAAACAACGCTAAGCGAATACAAGGTTTTTTTTCATCAGAAAATAATATTAAGTAAAGAAATTTTAAACATATACTTCGTTTACACAAATAAACGGTTCGACGAATAATCATTTGGCATAGTCGGATTTATCTAGTTTTAAAAAGTGTTTCATTTTTTTTTTTTTTTTATTTGGTGGCTAATTGACAAAATTAATTTTACTTGCAAATTTTAATGTTTATGATAATGTAAACACACAGTTGTTAATACAAAAAAAAAAGTCGACTTATAGATATATTAATAAATATTTTACAAATTAGTCAAATTTATATAAAAATCTGTAGACGTTTGATTAATCGTGGTATAAAGTACTAAATGTAGTATATTTAATGATTTTTAAGTTTGCCACTTCACTACAATTCGATGTAAAATATTATATTTTAGTATATAATCGTACATTTAAGAATTAAACGTAAGTAGGAATTTCAATGGTTATCGGCACATTAATTATTTGCTATTGATTTTCCAAAACAAAACACCCAGCTATTCAATATGATACTGAAATATTCTAATTTTGTTAATAATTTTATTTTTCGTTTGTTCTTGAGACGTAAAGCGTTTATTAAAAAAAAAAAAAAAAATATATATTATATTATTGCCTAATAAATTTAATGCCTTTTTCAGTAAATGAAATAGTGCTGAAATTATTTATTATTTATTTTAGCAGTATTACATTTTTTTTTATAAATATTATAATTATAGCTCAATGAAAAAATGTACTAAACAAATAAAAAAAATGAAAACGTAAAAAAAAAATTACTGCCGGTAATATTATTAAATGCAAATTTGAATTAAAAACTAAAAATACAGACGATAAATGATATCATGAACAAAAAAAAAAAATGTGTTAAACAAGAATCAATAATTAATAAAAGAATATATCGATTATGGAAATTCGAAATATTTCGCAAGTATTGTTCTCCTACAGTTCTCCTCCTGTAGTAAACGTGACAGAAAAATTAAAATATATTTTTAATAACTCCGATAAATACACATTGAAATAATTATATTTACCTAAATATTATCGTTCAATAATTGTGTCTACTACGAGAATTTAACGTCGTCCGTTTGCCATAGAATTAAAATCCCATTTTCATATTGCCTTATCGTAAAAATACAATTTATTAAAATTTGTAAAAAAAAAATTGAATTTAAAATCTACAAATGTTCTGTTCTCAACATTTTCGTATAGAAATGGAAAATTCAAAAATGGCAAAAAAATTGAAAACATTTAGAGTTCCATAAACTGTGTATTGTATGAAACGGATATATTGAAATACACTTTAAATGCCAAAAAAAAAAAGCAATAAATTTCGAGCCTTAATTACAACTATTAATTAATTAAAATTACAACGCCTTATCGTACACTATTGCGATTATTTTAATATAATAATTTGCGATTTAAATGTAATTTTTTTTTTTTTCATTGAACGTCTAAGAATTTATCTCTATACGAAAATAATGACACGATGAATACGAAAACAGGAAAATTGAAATCTTAAAATCGGACTGCATAAAAATATGTCTAACGTCACTGATTAATAAAACAAAAATCGTGTATTTCTTTAAAATTATTAGTCAGGATTGATATTTTTTTACACCATTAAACGTAGACGCATGTTTCAAATTAAATGTTATTGTGTACGAAAAAATGCAATCAAGAATTTTTACAAAACGATAATTGTGTTTATAATTATTTTCGTTCGTCTTTTCGTATCCATGAGATTATATTTGATTGCTACTATATTCCGAAAGCAGATAATAACGCAACATTATTATTATTATTATTATTGGTGCGCATTAATAACTATATTTAAATATCGAAGCAAAATAATTTAATACAAAAACAAACCACTTAAAATTAAAAAAAAAAGTAATACGGAAATAAATAATAAACGATGTACTTTCATATAGGTATTCATAGTAGTTTATATTATTTCGAAGAAGAAAAAAAAGTAAAAAACGGAAAAAATAAATAATAAGCGGATACTATGTAAAATGTTTTAATATAGGTAACTAATATAGCGTACATGGTACATGTAACGTGAACTATTTAATATTCATAAATAAATAAATAAATATATATATGCTATAGAGCTACGTAAGACTTTTAATTATTATTTCACGCTCATAGTTTACAATAATAGTTTATTTTAATAATTGTTATACGCGTCAAATTAGTTAATACTCAACTAAATACGTAATATATATATATAAAACAAATTTTATTTAACTACAGTATGAAAATAGTATTTACGTATAATTTTTTTTTTAATTTTCAAAACGGTCCGAGTAAATTATACAACACATACGATTATATTACCAAAACAACTTAAACGAAAACAATTTTTTGTTATTTTATGAAACCTATGTGCGCAATATTACTAAAAAGCTTTTATTATTAACGATTTTTTTACATAATAATAACACATTTAGTGTGTTCCTTAAAAAATTAATATTTTTTAAGAAAATTAACCATTTAAAAACATCTCTTAAAAATCATTAAAAAAATGTTCCATTTCAGTATAATTTTTATTTTTATATAATTATATACATACATATTAAATTATTGTGCTATGGACACAATTTTTCTGGAATCTTATTTATGGTAGGGTTTCCATATTTTTACAATATGTAGAGGAGAATTTTTTTCTTTGTCGTAGTGTGTTTTTAATTTTTCGATAACAGCATTAATGTTTTATAAATACTCGTATAAGAAAAATTTAAAAAAAAAATCGAACATTCACAAATGAATGAGTTAAATTTTATTTGTAGTTAGTTTAAAAAGAAAAAAAAATTAAAAACGTTACGTTATATATTATAGAGAAAATTCTCTTCTGTGTTGTAAAATTTTGGAACTCCTTCTATATATGTATATATCATTCGAAAAATCTATTAACCCTCGTAAAATAAATTACTGGCAGTTTGGCTTAATCTAAATACTAGACGATTTGGGGTGAATTTCAATTATTTCATACGCTTATTAGTGCAATAATGATCGTTTGCAATCAACCGATAATAATTATTTAATAAAAATGATATCTATAGACAAAAATACAACAACGTTATTCGAATAGCGCGGATATGGAAAAATCGACGATATTCTTATTCGGGGTTTTTTTCCATTGTATATACGGTTCAAATAATGACTAGATCGGCAACAAATAATGATCATAAACTGAGAAAATTAACTACACAATTAATTCAAAAAAAAAAAATAAAATCGAATTTTTTCATCGTAAACATTTGAATTTTAATATTATTGAATAAGACGGATTTTAATTCTCAAATAAATACATTTAAAAAATAAAACCACGAAACCGATAAAACAAATCTCACTTTTTCTTCTTATATTCCTCAATAATAATAATAATAATAATAATAATAATAATAATAATAATAATAATAATAAAACGTTTATGTTCAATAACAAATCGTTAAATTTTATGTTTAGTAATGAAATATCGGTGTGTAATACACACTTGTGATTTTCGATAATAGTCATTATAATATTGACCGAGACAATAATATAATAAAGAGACAACAGAAGGCTAAACGTTTGGTCTTTAATTTAAATAAAACGCGTATTCTCGTTTCCCACCAATCGAATACATAATATTTACGATGTACATTAAATTACGACTTAATGCGTTTCTGTTTAATTTGTTATTTAGTATTCCAGAAAGAACGTAGTTTCACTTGTCTACTATTTCTATTATAACTTTTTTTTTTTTGCTTTTTGCTTTTTTAAATCGAATTTCAAAATGGTTAATACGAATAATATACGCACGTGTTGTTAATTAATATTGAAATCTATAATTTTACGATTTAATTTCGCTGACATTAAACTATTACGTATTTGTACACAGTAATTTAGACATTATATTATACGGGGGCTCTAGAGGCATGTACAAATCATAGCGTAGTTCGTGCTATTACGTTTCCACATAACATTTTATATTCAATATACAATTATTTGAGAATTTACTCTAAAAAAATAAATAAGACAATAGTAAAAACTATCCAACTATAATATAATATTTTTATCCTTGATTTTAGTCCATTGCTTTTCGTGATATATTCATGATTCATTTAATCATGTAGCTGTCTAATATATGATCCACAACTATTTATTCATAATATATAGTTTTCTTATAGCTAAACGAGAATTCCAATTATGATTTTTTTTTTTTTTTTTTTACAATTTCCTGGTTCCATCTTTTTCCTTTATTTCATACTTAATAATTAGGTGTTTAAATACTTGACATTCTTTTATATATATATATATATATATAAATCCGGGATATTCTCGAGAAAAAATGTCACATGACCTTTATACGGTCACGTAATTCAGCATCATGAATGTATAAACAATAAATGTACACGTGGACCATAATTATTATTATTATTATTATTTGCATACCATATATAATATTTAAACACGATTCGTGAATATCCTAACCTTGTTTTATCCCATCTTGAACAAACTGCGTATAGGGAAAATTCTCATAATATAATGTTTTTCCGACAGATCGGTATTTAATAATTGTGCCATTAATTTGTTATTATTATTATTTAAAGAAACGTACTTATAAATTTAATAATGTATAATAACAATAAAAAAAACAACGTATGAATATACCAATTGATATGCCGAAACATTTTTCTGACTACTCATTATTATTTTATGCATACAATTATATAGATTATACGAGAGTAAAATACGTGTAAATAATAATGGGTTTCAGCAAATATCTGTATAGTAAGGCTTGACATGATTCTGGTTAAAAAGAAAAAAACACAGACGAAAACTAGTATCAATTTTATGTGATTACAATTTGGATTCGAGGTACCTATACGACGAATTACGTACATTTTTTTCGGATTTATATCATTTTTGAAACCTACAAATTTTTCTGGAAAATTAACGAATTACATTGACTGTACAAAACTCGTTCGTAATTTTCAATAATTGCAAAACGAGATTGATTATTATATTTTAAGAATATTATTTTTTATACTATTTGAATAATTTTCGCTGCGCTGCAGAGAACCAAAACAGTTTTCTAATCTAATAAGAAACAATTTTTAAAATAACGTTGGACGTATCGTCAGTATTACAAATTTTACACAAGAAATGTACATACTTTAACTTTTTTTTTGTCCAAATTTACACTCAACGAAAATAAAATGTCGACACTCGGTTTTTCCAAAAATATCAACGACGCATCAACACGTATATGATATTATAATATATTCTAAAAATATAGAAATCAGCGAAATAAAATAAAAACTATAAGTATTATTTTAAACTAATAAATACATTAATTTATTACTAAGAAAAATTACATTGACATTTTATTGTGTCACAATCATGTAAAAATATCAAATTAAAAACGAAGTTTAATTACAGCAAAAATATTATTAAAAATCCAACAACATCGGATTACGAAAAGAAAAAAAAATCAAATGTATTAATCGATATTTCCCACAACTAATTGGTAATTTCGATAGGTAAAACCAATTTGGAAATTTTCTTTTTTTCTATTATTTCTTAGCACGTAAAAACGATTTTTATCAAATGATACCGAATAAATCCAAACTCGAATTAAAACGTTCATAATATATATATATATATTTTTTTTACGTGGTGGTTCGCTCATCGTTCGCACAACAAAATATTACAACATTATACACATCGACTTTCGAAGTAAATTATATTCGCAGAAAAATTCATCCTGTACTCAAACGTTGTGTGCGCGTCGTACAATTACGTATAATTCCACTCCGTTTTTGACTCATCGCCAATTTCGGACCGGTTTTTGACGATTATATTATTATGACATATATATTATATATATATATATGATAATATTATAATATATTATTATAGCCGTCGTTTACTTTTCTCTACCGTCCACTTATATGTATATATATATATATTATATTCGCTCGATAATCGAGTGCTTTTACCAGTTCAGTACTCGAAAACTGAGCGTGGAAATATCTACAACAACTGAATGGTTAACTCAGTAAACTGAGTACACTGAGTGGTTATAACATTTTTGTTTTATTTCGAATCCGACACACGTTTTCATGTTAAACAACAAAGCAACGTTGGCAGTATAAAAAATTCACGAGTTTTCAATAATAAACTAGTGGTGTATCAACTGCGGGCTTTCTCGTTGTTGTTGTTGTTATTATTTTTTTCACATAAGTACCTGACTTCAATGACGGAATCGTTAACTCGAATACCATCGAGGAAACCTGCACTGATCAATAAATGTACTTCACGAGGATTTTGTAAAAAAAAAAAAATAAAACACAGAATATTTTCAGTTTTCGATATTAAATTCGATTGTGACGTCAAAAGTATAATAATTATAATAGCTCTCGTTTTCCGATTTCCGAATGAGTTCAAAATAATAGCACAATAATTGCATTGCGTCACACACGCACGTAAATAATATTTTAAGCATATTTTAATTAATTTTGTAACATTTTATTCTTAATTGAACTATTTATACGATTTCAAATAAAACCATTTATTAATTAATTATTAAAAATCAAGCCAATAGTATTAAACACCCAATTCATATGTTTGAAAACGATTTTATTGCAAAGGCGTTACTTCAGTTTTTTGTCCCCGGGTGTGTGAAGTTTCAAGCAACCGCACACCCTGCCTTCCTCCCTCCCAAAATGACACCCCTTGGCCTATTTCTTTGCGAAGAGAGAGGCAAAAAATTTTCGCATTGCCTCGTGCTAAGGAGCTTTTGCAACGACGGAAAGAATAATTGAAACCGACGGTGACAAATAAAAAATTGAAAAAAAATGTACGTTTCGTATTGAATTCAACTATTTTAATCGACACGTAAAGACATTATAATGAATTGTATGACATTCGTATTCGATCTGTTAGATTGTATGTACGATCTACCAGATAGAATAAAGAAGAAATGAAACTAATCTTATAAATATTAAATCGCGTCAATAGTCAGTCATATTAATTACGCATTCCGGTGCGCCTACAAAAAGTTTATTATTTATTTTTTTTTAAAAATTAGAAGAAATCGATAAAAAATTATTTTAAAAACACTGTTCATGGAGGAGCTATACTCCTTACCTCTTTTTGACAATCGCACTGACTGAAACGAAATGTTAGTATTTAATATAAATATATTATATAAATATTTAAAACTTAAAGTATGCACCTATGTATAAACTTGTAAAAATATGCACTGCTATATGAAGGTGCGTGGTGATTTACACAATATTTAATTGGAATCTACGAATATACACATAATTACAATGGATAGAAATCTTTTTTTTTTTTTTGTTTCATCATTCTATCAACTCAAACGGTGGCCCAATGAATACGATTTAATTTAAAATTAAATTATACAACATTGGTGCCATATTATTACCTGTATTATCGTTACACATTTTATATTAATATTTTTATATTTATACTTTTTTTTTAGACAGAATGGAAACAATGAATTTATATTTTAGTAAATCGTCCGTTTTTCAAACACGTTTTTTTATCGATAATTTAAGTCAAAAATACGCAGTGCACATCAAATCGCCATCACGACGTCGGCCCAGCATGGACTCTCCCGAACAAACTGGTCACGTATCGAAACGGTACAAAATACACAGCACTAAGAACAATCCAAGCAATCCTATTACGTCTCGTCACACGAAAACCGTTTCGAACACCGCTCGTCTAAAGGACTTTGTCCATAATAATTCGAAATGCGTGTACTGTACAAGAGCTCAGAACTCAAGGCACGAACGTATCCGCAACGTAGGCCGAGAAACTGTGATAAACACGTCCTTGTGGAGCGATTGTCCTCCCCACGAGTTTACCGACCAATAAAAAAAGGAAAAAAAAACACTATTAAAATATACTAAGTTTTTCTTCTAACACTCCGACTTATCAAAACGACACACGGTCCACGATAATCTTATCATAAATGTTTAATCTGGAATTCATCAGCGAGCGAAGTCTATTTTCGAGTTTTATGCGCGCATCAAGGTGAACTTATGTTTTTCCAAAAACGTTTGATCGAGTTCCGTATGAAAACGGGTAAAATACACGCAATTCGTATTTTCCCCAACGCCGAGTGCGAAAAAATCGTAACATCGTATTAGGTTATATCTTACAAACGCGTATATACAGACATTCTCCGATTCTGTAATTACGTCTAATATAACTATTTGCAAGAGCAGCGAAATCGAATCGTACGAAAAAAATCCAAATATTTATACATTTATTTTCATTGCGATGCGCTCGAATTGCACACTGTTCGAGTGGTGCGTACAACAACGGGTCTTTAAGAAAAGCGAGTGAGAAGTAAACAAAAAAATAAACAACTGGCGCGTGGAGTCCCCGCGCGCTTTGATAAAATGAAACTCAAGGCGCACAGAGGAAACTTTTTTCACGAAACGTGAAACGCTTGTCTCGTGAAACCGAAATTTCACATAGTCGCGCAACTGTTGGTTTCATAAAACGTTTAACGTCTCCGAAGTCCACTTTAAAAACATTCACTACAATAAATAGATTCCACGACGCGTTACGCACAGTCCGTTGTCCACGTGCAGGCGGGCGTCTCCTGCGGGGCGATGCGCGGAACAGGCCACTACGGGATTACGTTTACCGCGTTCACGTTTTCATTCGGTTTACCGTAAAAAAAAATGAAAAATGAAAAATGTTAAAATTGCGCTTAATTCACAAAAATCCGACGCGCGTCGTCGTCGTCGTGAACAAACAAAACGCGGAAAACTTTTTCTATAAAAAAGCGAAAAAAAAAAAATTTCAAACGAACCGTTCCCTACCCACTCCTTCCACCCACCAACAAACCGGTAGTTTTCTGCGGCGCAATCCCTGATCGTCCGTCGTACAAATACGCGTGAATCGATTAAAAAAAAACAAAAAACCGTTTAAATTGTTTTCTCTCTCTCTCTCTCTCTCTGTTGCGCGCGTCACATACTCACCGAACGTCTCGACCAGGAGTGCAACAGTGCGGGACACCAGCAGTAGTAGTAAGACATGCCGCCGTGTGACCAGTCGCCGACTTTTGCTCCGCGCTGATCGAAATGTTATTCCGCGGGTCGGGTGGTGCCCGGATTCGGGTGACCAAAACAAAAAAAAAACAAAAAAAAAATGAAGTAATTTGAAAAAAAAAAACAATGTATAAACGACAGACTGTGTGTGTGCGTGATAATAAAATGCGCGAAAAACCAAAAAAGGAAATCGTAACACGAAAAATTGTATTTGGGCGAGAAAACCCGGCGGAAAAACGATGCGCCGCGCGTTGGCTAATCACTGTCCGTGGAACGAGACAGAAGACCTCCCGGTCCACTCCGCCGGATAAACGAAGCGTTACGACGACGAACGCTTTTTGCGCGTGGTAAAGTGGAGGGGTCGCGCACGTGCGTGTATATCGGTCGAGCTCGGCGGTGGAAACCGGTCGCCAATTCGCCTCTCCCCGTCCGCCGCCGCCGCCGCCGGACGACGGTAACCGTTACCGCGGTAATTGTCACGCACTCCGAAACGCGCGCGCGTTTGTGTGTGTGTATCCTATTACTACTTCGCGCATGATAACAGGTGGCCGAGGTCAATAATAATATTAATGTCGATAACGGCGTAAATGTCTTTATTATGACGCGCCCGTGTGTGTCTTTTATTTGCTGGCCGAAAGTAGCCGATGAAAACCGGTCTCGAAGTGTGAAGTAGTTGCGCAAAATCCCACCGCCGCAACAGCAGTGCGCGAGAATCTCTGTCGTCAATGGCCTTGGAAGGCCTTGGCCGGTTCGTCCGTAAACCTCGCCGAAATCTCGTTGCGCACGGGTGCTCCGGTAGGATTGCCAACCGTCCAGCACGTTTCGCCAATGGACTGTTCAGACGTTCTCTGGTGCCCGCAGTCCGATCGTATATTTATATTATCGTTTCCACTGGACGCCAAATGTCCGGGGGACTCGCGCGATTCCGCGTGAGACAATGCGCAGGCGGCTCTGATCCAATAAAATATATTCTGCGCAGTCGTACATTTCAACGAAGTACATTTACTTTACATAATTTCCATTCGATAACGTTAGTCATTTTCATCGAGGATACGCCATTGCGTTAAGATGCACATTTGGTTTCTTCGAGCCCTCCGTCCGGGTAGACGTAAAAGCCGGATATGACAAGAAGACAGAGAGTATGGCAGGGCGGTGGCGAGAGCACGAGGAGCACGATAAGTTAGTGATAGGGAGAAGAGTTATAGGAAGAGAAAGGACGCGGCGGTGGACGAAGAAGAGGATTTTTTAAGTCATACGCACTTTAAAAAAAAAAACACTGACTCGAAGGCTTGTATTCGTGCAGAAAAGCCCCGAGTATCAACGCCGTTGAAAATACACAAGCGTATATTAGGAACCTCGTTAAAGCAGAAACGATGATAGATTTTTATAATTATAGTTTGAGGTGCGAAGAATTTCGTGTGTGACTTTTTTTGGAAACAGAATGGGATCAACTGAAACTTATAAAAGCTGTAAAAAACCGAGACAGTGAGACGGTTTTAAATAACGCTATTCGTTCATTTGTTTATTTAAAATATAGCTGATTTGTTTATTATTATTATTATATGGTATGTTTTTAGTTATTTAAAAATTATTAAACATTTTTTCTTCTTTTATTATATTATTTTAATGATTTATTCGTGTCGTCAATCGTGTTAATTTTATATTATAGTCATGTACCGGATATACGAATAGAATGAAAACAAAAAACAGTGTCTACTTATTAAAATTTTAAGAGTTGGCAACCTTATAGAAGTACTCGCGGTGATCGACGCAGGAAGACAAGGAAGAGGAGGAGAACACACGCTCAACGATTTATGTTGTAGATAAAATTCACCGCGATTTCTCGTCGACGTCATAAAACGACGCATATTTTTTTTGAAAAAATACTCGTCGATTGTGTGTGTGTGTAGTCTCGTCACGACACCGTAACTGTTTTATTATATACGATTTACTGACACCGGTAATATTATAATAAAACGCGAAATTAATAATTTGTTTACCGCTTTTTTTTTTTTTTTTGTTAGACACTGGACGAGGAAAAAAAATATGACACGATGCGCGCGGTCGGTTAAAATATGTAAATTACGATGAAAACGAGTATATTTATATGTGCGTAATCTCTTTGTGTTTTATACATATTTATACTCTTTGCGAGTCGGATAAACTGTGGTAGTGGTCCGCGTAGTCGGGAAGAAAGGGTGAATATCCTCATCAGTGGAGGGAGGAATGAGGAACCACCCGGAAATATTTCACGTGTTTCGAGAAAAGAGAATTTAATTAAATAACGTATTATAAATGTCTAATAGCGCCAGGGACGTAATTATAAGGGATAGGGGTTTGGGGATGGATCCCGAAAGAAAGTCGCTGGACTTTCTTTTTTACACGACATATATTATCCGATGTACAAAAAACATAATAATTAAAAACAATTATTTGTTCGTGTTAACGAAATTCGTTATTGTTCTTATTTATCATAATTCATAATATTCCTCAGTTTATTGACCGGTAACTGTATCGGATCGGTATGGCGCGGTTAGATTAGGTCAACGGAGAAATGTTTACCAACCAATATTCGGATGTTGAAATCGAAACGGACGAAGTGCTCAATGAATTAGTGAAGAGACGAAAAATGAAAATTTTCTCACGTAAATATGTCGTTTTTATTAAAGAATATATCGCGAGTATAAAATAAAGAGATCGATCGCATTGACTATGACTATTATTATTAATTTTTCAAAAAGTATGTTGCGATATTATGAACACTTATAATTTTATATCCTTTTCCGTAAAACGTTCGTAATTCATACGGCACTCAATTAACACTGCACAAGGTATTAGATTTACGGAAAGATCAATGGAAAAAAAGAACCAACAATTACGTGTAATATACACGATATGTGTATATAGAATTTTTATATTTTTATTCGTGTAATAATGTCTTATTGAAATACCGGCATTCCTATATATGTGTTTTTCTACTCGTTAAGTAGAAACATGGTAATAAAACAACATCGGGACTTATAATTATCATATTTAGCATAGCATCGTCGTGGTATAATATAACTACGTATTATATGACATATGTACGGGAGTGGGGAACTTGACGGCCAACAAAATGAACGTGTGAAAGATACGATTCCAAGGATAACGTCTTACAAATTCTATACAAATTTTATATTTTTATAAAATAATAAATTATTTATACAAATTTCCGATGCATACGACGTATACCTTATACGTAATAATAGTAGTAATAAAAATAATAATAATAATAATACGTATAGTAATGAAGTAGTTTTCCTTTATTTAGTTTTATTAAATTGTGTCGTTTTTTTTTTTTCGAAAACATAACATTCAAAATAATTTACGCCGTTCTAATAAAATTTTTTTCTTATAATGCAATAATTTGTTGTCAAATAAAATATTATATACGTATAAAATATTTTGTTTTTGACGCATATATAATACGAATCACGCGTTAACTGAATTTCGATTAAAAATAAATAATAATATTGTTCATTTTTATTTTCTGTAATTTTTCTTCATTTTGAAAATTTCCGCATTATATGCAGAAGGAATATGTTTAAAGATTTTAATCGAGTAATAATTACAATAATATAATATAAACACATATTACGGTTTTTTTTCTATTCACAAGCAATATAATATTTGTAAAAACAGTGTGATTTATTAGTGCATTACACTTTATTTAGAATGTTTTCGAAAAATTGCATGTCACTTGTATTTCGAACGAGAATACTCGGGGATACACGCTTATAAATCCACTTTGAATCGTTTATTTTTTTTTTCTAATATGTTTTTTTTTAGACTATAAATAATAGTCACCAGAATATTATTATAATTATTAAATAAATCATATTTATTGATAAAAATTTTGTTTTTTTTTTTGCTAATGCAATTCAATAATACGTGTTGTTCACAGTGTTTTTTTTCAAGGTCGATAAATACGTTTTTTTTCCTGCGTTCAATCGAATTATTACGAACAGCATAAAATATTAATATAATGCCACGTTTGTTCATATTTATGTAAATTACTCTTAATTACACGAACAATTTGATTTATTCCACGGCTAGTATTATAATAATATATCATAATATTATATCTCGTAGTGAGGATATTAATTTATTATTATTATTATTATTATTATTATTATTATTATTATTATTATTATTATTCGTTGTGTTCCGCTTTGAAAATCAAATCGTGTTTGTAATCTTCGCTCTTCATGGCCGCGGCGAGCATTCAGGAATGTCGCCGCGCTTCCAGGCAAATACACAATTTGTCCGTCCCCTTCACACCCTGTACTTTTACACACCCTGTACAGATTTTAAATGTATTCAATTCGTACAAACATTCAATTTTTATTTTTTTTTTTTAGCTAATTAATGGTTGGCTAATAACAGCAGGTGAGAAAAAAAAATCGAACACCTTCTTCCGTGTAGAGCATATAGTTTCCTATATAATAATGAACTTATAAAAAACTGCGCTCGAACTTAACGTATTACTCACTTGGTACTAATCAAACGAATAAAAAACAAAACTACTCCCAGTATGATTTATATAAAAAGGAAATATTCGTAAAGGATTTAATTTTTAGGATGTAAATCATAAACAAACATTTCTTACTGTTAATTATGTATAATGTATTGAAAATTTTAAACGATTAAAAAATATAATAATAAAATAAAATTGGTTACGAAAGACCTGCGGATCCTGCGATTTTATACGCAACTATTACGAATTATGATTTTAAATTAATACAAGTGTAAATAATAATAATAATAATAATCAGTGTGGTCAGAGTGGATCGAAATAATTGGGGAGATGACGGAAGCAATGACGTGATTTCAAATTTTGAAAGGGGCGGGGAGCAAAGTTGTGAACAAATTGTTGAAAGATAAACAAAAATAAAGTATTTTTTTAACAAAAGTCTCTAACACCGGCCTTATTAAACTTAATCTATTGAATCTATTGAATTTTAATGTTTTAGAAAACGAAATAGTTCTTACAAAGAAAAAAAGAAATGATTCGAAGATATTTTATTAAACAAAAAAATTAGGCAACATAACAACTACAAGTTATATAAAAAAAAATTAAAATTAAATTCCAAGAGGGATAAATAATTTTAAACAAAATAAACGGAGAACGGGCGGAATTGAATAAAAGTGAAGAGGTATGACATCTCTCCATATCCCCTTCCACTTCGACCACTGATATAATAACACATAAACATTATAATGTCGCGATCTTCGCATAATAATTTATCATTTTGTCAATTTTTTAAGGTGCTCGTTGATCCATTTGGAATTGGCCATCACCGAAGCGTACACTCCGGGCACGCCTTCGTCACCGCATCCGATACCCCAAGACACAATACCGACTTGGATGTATTTTTTATGCTCTCCTTTCATGGCGCAAAACAACGGTCCGCCTCCGTCGCCCTGTAAACGGACAAACGCATTTCTGATTTTATATACGTCACATATATATATATATATAGGATTTTTTTTTTTTTTTTTAATAAATCATTGTCACGATCACACTGGAGGACGTGTGTGACGAAAGACTAAGAAGAAGTTTAAAAAAAAACTGTAAGACGTTTGCTCACTTGACACGCGTCTACTCCTTTTATGCCGCCGGCGCAAATGAAACTTTCGTGTAAACGGAAAATGTTCCCGAGACGCGTTTTTCGTAACTGATGCTGGCACACGTCATTCGGTACAAGTGACAAATCGACTTTTTTTAATACGTCTTGGTACTGATGAATTTTCTCTGCGCGAAACAAAACAACGAAAAATTATCAATTAATAAACCGTGTCGGTTGTTTTGCTTTTCGCACAGTCCGCGACGAATCGGCTGAAAACAATATTATAAAACACCAGGGACCTGCTCATCACGCTCCAACAAATATCCAATCCAATAGACTAGTCTGTCTTGGAACACTTCAGTGTATTTGTTTATCGATGATATAATTGACTTAGATCCGTGCGGATTTTTACACGGAAACCGAGATATAATAAAAATATCAAATTGAGTGTAAGGAACGTGTTTTATTTCTACACGCATTTATCTCTCGACGATTAGAATACGTAGTTACGCCCATTTGTAGCTGTGTACGGTGATCGGTAATTTATAAATGTATAGTGTAGAAAAAAAAAAAAAACGATTTGATATTGAAAAATCTATTCTGATTACCCATTCGTATTTATTAGGCGAGATATTATATATATATAAACACTAAAAAACACTAAAAATAATAAGATTTTTTCCAATGGGAAGAGTATACTCACTGAATCCGTTTTTACCCCATCCCGTGGACACGCACGAATTAGGATCGTAATTCGCTTGTTTTTCATTATTCGGTATGCACACGGTGTTAATGTGCGGTTGCTCTTCGTACGGATAATTGAGTTTGATCAATGCGACATCGTTGAACATAGTTCCGTTGTTGTGATTTTGATGTACGATCACTTTTGACACACCGATGTCTTGATGCGAGTCTTTGTTTTCGTCATCGTTATCGCTGGACTGGGTATCCCATTCGCCGACTCTCGCTTTCAACAAGTTATAATCTATTCCGCTGTTTCAACATAAACGGATAAAAACAGATCAAACCTATGAGTGCGTTATCAAATCGGTTCAATCAAAGCGAAAAAGAAAAATCGTTATACATTTACATTCGAGGTGTCGAAATAATCTGTTAATCGTCCGTCAATGTGTACTTTTAAACGACTATTATATAAAAAGAATCATTGATATTAATAAAACGTTGCCACGGAAAAAAGACTCGTCGGTCTAATATTTCGAAAAAAAAAAAAATAGATAAATTTCGCGCGTTGTCGAATTCCGAAAATATGTGTGCGTCCGTAATGGCGGTGATAATATTTTATAAGACCGCTAAATTTTTTTTTACTGTTAACGGTACACACAAAAACGAGATATTATATAGGGCATGAAAAACACACAAAGACTACACCGTATAATAATATATACTAGTATAATTTGAAAATCAGCGGAAAAATGAATTAACTTTTTCCAGATGGACTTCGATTTTATTGAATTTACTATTATACGGTGTTGATTTCGATTAAACACGACAAAACCGATCTCACGAGATAGCCGGTTACATAATTATACTTATATAACATTTATATTAATTTTTTTAGGGGGAAAAATAACTATTTTTTTTTTTTTTTTTTATTACGAATATACGCACAGAACGCACCTCTTAAGATTTGCCTACGAACGGCTATTTTTTTACGAACGACATTATTAAGCCAATATACGATTACTACGCGTATTGCGTTATTAATTATTACATTTTATTTGATATTATTTAAATTATTAATTTAACGTTAAAATTGATTGAGAATTAAGTTTGTTTAATATTATTCGAATTTTAAAATGTTAATAATACTCGATATATTATAATATGCGTCACTTATGGCCGTGATAAGTTATCGAAGTGGAGGAGGGGAATATGGGTAGATTCCATACCTCTTCTTATTTTGTTGAAAATTATTTATCCTTCTTAGATTAAAAAAAAATTCTTTTTTTATATAATTTATAGTTGTCATGTTGCCTAATTTTTTTTTTTTTTTTTAAATATCTCTGAATAATTTTTTTCTTTGTAGGAACTATTTCGTTTTTTTAAATGTTAACATTCTGTTGATTTGAATGTCACTTAATCACAACCATAAAAAAAAATAACATGATTCGCCATCAAGTTTAATAGAGGTGTTTTGTTAAAAACAAAAAAAAAAAAAGGCTTTTTTTTGCATATTTTTCAACAATATGGACCGTGACAGAAATGTGCGAAACTTGAAATGACGACACTATTTCCATCCCCGCCCCCTCTCATTTATTGTGATCGATTTCGACCACTGGTCGTGATAGTAATGAAAAATCGTTAAGAACGAGTAGAGTATACCTGACGCAATGCGCCGCTGTCAAAACCACTTGCGGATGTATTAATGAACCGCCGCATTGGAACACGTTCTCAAGTGTTTTATGAGTGGTCTCGTCCACGAACGTTTTCAGAATAGCCACCATCCACGGGAATTGGCCGAAATACGTTTTCGATTTCGCTGAACACATAAATATCAAAATAATAAAATAAAATACTTAAATCGATTGTAAACGTCTTAAACGAACCTTCCGAGGTAATAACGATACGCGTATCGACTTCTTCGTCATCGGTGTTCGACGATGGCATACCGACACCACAACTACGGATAGTGTTATGATTATTGTTGTTATTGTTATTGTTGTTGTTGTTGTTGTTGTTGTTGTTGTTGTTGTTGTTGTCGTTGTCGTTGTTGTTGTTGCTGTTGTTGTTGTCACTGTTCTCGGTGTTGTCTGTATCGGCGGGCTCCTTGGTGTTTTCGGATTTTATGTATTTCTTTTCGCAACACACGTGACCGGAACTGCAACCGAATCTGTATAACACGGGCACGAGACACATCCGTCGGATAATTTTTTTTTTCTTCTTCTTATTCTTCTTCAAATGTTTAAACGTATTCAAACATTTGAATACAACGATTTCTACGTATCATATAGTGATATTCACCTGATATCGATGTCCGGATCGTCGTCGTGATGCAAACACTGTTTTTTCGGTACGCACGTACATTTTTCTTCGTGTGTGTCTGGCAGTTGTTCAGGAGGCGACACCGGACCGGTTGTAACCGGCTTCGTCGAAACCGGCGGTTCGCTCACCGGTGGCGGATGCGCTCCTCCGTTTTCCGCTCGGCAACACGTCAAACCGTTCGAGCAACCCGTCTCCGAAGACCTTTGCGCGTAACGGGAAAAAAGGGAAAAAAGACACGATAAAATCAACGAATTCTAAACGTTTCGCACGTTCAACGGGTACCTCCTCAGTCGCTAAAATATCCACATTTTTGTACTACACACATCGTCGCAAAACATTAATTAATTAAAACCACAGTTACTAAAAGGATAAATCGGTGAATTTGAATAACGCACTTTTAAATTTCGTACTGCACACGATTTTAGATACCCGGGGTACCTACAGGATTCGCTGTTCATTCGAGAATTCGAAATATTTTGCGTCCCGGCAAATTGAACGAATAAAGAAAAGAAAAAAAAAATCAAACGATAATGTATAATAATAGTAATATTATTATCGATTCTAAAGTGTCTGGACGTAATATTACATTATAATAAAAAAAAAATAATAAATGTTCTAATCCACAGCGTTAATAACATTCGCTTATTACACCTTATTATCCGCTAAACGTATGTATAATTACGTGTGTTATATTGAAATATTTTATGTACTTATCGTAACGACGGTATCATAATTCTCTAAATGACGTGAAAAACAATTATTATTCTCGCATTTATTTTTATTATAATTATTACTTCTTTTTTTTTTTTACACAGTACAATAATTATAATACATGTATGTATCTATTTACATTACAATATATGCTGTCCTATAAGTCTCTATGACTGTACATAATTGTAAGTAAAATTTTCTTATGCGCGGAAAATGTTAAATCCCGTGCCGTGCAATGCAATACAATCTGGACCCCCCTCCTCCCCGTTGAAATGCCGAACATTTAAAATTGTTTTCATACGATTCAAATTTTATTTAATAAAACTTTATTGACAATTTAATGATACATTATAATTTATATTACATCATATTTTGTTTTCTCCGGTCAAAGTGTCTATGTTTAAATAAGTACGGACGCGCCTCCCCCTCATTGAAAAAGTTCTAGTTGTGCCACTGATTCATATACTATAACGCATAAGTGTACGCAGAAGTCTATGCAATTGAATGAATTACGAATACGAATGTAATGCGTATTTTAATTAAATATAATGTAGTTTAAAGTCGAATTTAAGGTATTTCTATTATTTTAAACTACGTGTAATATGAATTTAATTGATTTTTAAAATGTATACATATACGAATATATATTAACATGTTCGATTATAATTTCATTTTCATTCGAACGTCTATTATTATTGTATAGTAAATACTCAATTATTTTTACGATATATATATATATCGTTGGAATGAAAGAACGATTTTTTGGAATAAAAGTCAAATTAAATATTTAAAAACAATTTATTTTCGATACTATAAAATGTTAAAAAAATTTTACAAATTGAATATTTATTTAGACAATTTTACCTGCAACTGTTTTGCAATTTTATGAAAATTTTCCGGGAATTTTATGAAAATGAAAAAACCGTGTCTGTGTACTATGGTTTTTTTTTTTTTTACAACGCCTTAAGGCTTTTTCCTATACCGATCAAAGATCCATAAAAACATTTTTAATGGTTGTTAGCAAACTGCGACAGTGTATAAATCGTACGCGCACGCCCTATATATAGTAAAGTAAAAAAAAAACAAAAAAAAAATCTTAATTTTTACCACAAATCGTTACTATTTTCACAATAATTCTATAAACATTTTAGATATAAAGATTAAAGATAATAATTGATTACACTCTGTAACTAAAATTAAGGTTTCGACTTTGAGGTATATAAAAAATAATTATTCTCGTTGGTTATAATACATAATTTATTTATATATTTTTTTTTCTCCATATTTAAAAATGTATTACAACGAACGTACTTGGTGTGTTAAGAAATATGGTACGCCAGAATTAAGCTCGAGACCCTCTTCTCCCGGGCTACACGGACGGGAATTGCGACATTGGACCTTGAGGGGACGGGAGGGATAGGATGTATTATCGAATTAACGTAATTTTTGTAGAAAAAAAAATCAAATATGACAAAATATTTTGAAAAAATAAATTTTTAAATCCTATCGTGTTTTACGAAAATTCTTCAAACGTTTTGTATATTGCGTGGCACGCACAAACGATATTTTCGTTGTCGCAAATAATATTTAGTTTGTACGTTTGCGCGTTTTGTTTAGCACGATAATTTTTTTTTTTTTTTTGTTTAAATCATTTTGCCGGGACAAAGCCCCAGGAATTTTCGGTTAAAAAAAAGCGAAGTAAGGGTCGTTCCCTCCCCGACGAAATTACCCATTTACGACGCGTATACGGTCGTGGTGGTGATGGCGTGCGATCGAAATCCCCGAGCAGACGGGATTTTTTCGTAACACGTATTAACAAAACGGTTTTGGCCCGCCGCGGGCGTATGAAATCACAACGTTATGTAATGTAATAGTGATCGTTACCCTTCGGGGACGTTGATGACGTTCGATTTTTCGCACATGTAGAAAATCACGCAATTGCACGATTCGCCGGCTATCGAGACCATTTCGTTGTCGACGTTTTGCGGCGCCGCGGCCGCGGAGTGGAGTACCGTGACGGCCGCCACGACCACAGCGAAGATGGCGAGCATTTTTACAGGTGACGGATGCGGCGGCGGCGGCGGCACGGTTGTGACGTGCGTGTGTGTGTGTGTTATTTTATTTGTATGGGACGGACGGGAAAACGAATTATAAATGTTTTTATTCGATGCCGATTGTCGAGCACGTGCACGTCGGGCCGATTTTCTTTCTTTTAATGTACTGGACAAAACGGTTCGGTACGTGAATTTTAATATGTCGTGTCGCGCGCGTACAAACGCTGTACGGACGGACCGGACGGACGACGTCGGTACAATAATTATTATTGGAAGAAGAAACACGACGACGGGTAGTACGGCGACGACGACGACACACCGCTTAATGAGACGGGCCGCCGCCGTCGGTCGTCGTGTCGGCGGCGGCGCACGTTGTGTGTGTTGCGTGGGGTCCGGCGGTCGAGTGGAGCGTGCGCGGGCGGGAGGAACACGCGCGCGCGTTCCGACGAAACACGCGAAATCACTTTTTAGAGCCGTTTTATTATCGCGTTTTCATTCCGTTTTTCCTATGCAGTGTTGTATACACTTTTTCGCTGTACGATTATTTTTTCCTTAACCTCCTAGAAGTCGCGCCCATGAAAATCTCGTTGGCACCGCTGTTTTATTTCTTATTTTTTTACCGTTATTTTATATTTTGTATAAAACATGCTAGGCTAGGAACGATTTACAATGGCATTTACAAACAATTAAATCTCAATTAAATAACTTTATTTTAACATAATATCATAGAAATTAAAAAAATTTTAAGTTGAAAAATTTATTTTTAAACCTTATTACTGCAGTAGATTATTATTCATTTATTTAATCACAAAAACGACCGGAAAATTTCAAGAGAAAAAAATTCATCGGTTTGTCGGACGCGTGCGGCGGAATGTACTTTACTGTAAACGGCCGAAAAAAAAAAGTATTCCATAATAATTATATGTTATTATGCATTAGGTGTTTAACTACCGTGTACTAATTGGCAAAAGTTCCCGAACTCTTTACAGTGGTGACGATTTTTTGAAAATTTTCAAATTCAAGTGACTCAAATTTTATTTATTTTTGTTTTTTTTCGTTTTTTTTTTTTATATAAATATCGACGATATACTTTAAAAAAAAAAAAAAAAAATTATGAATTTCTATTGTATAAATTACGATTTATATTATTTATAAATATAACGAAAAATACTACATATTATTAGTAATAATTATTACTGTAACGTGAAGGTTGCGCTTGTTTTCGTTTGTTCTCCGTATTATACGAGAGCGTTAAATATTAATGCGTCCCCACGCATTTCAAGTTGATTTGCAGAGACGCAAAGGAGTTTTCGCGACAAGTTGAAATTTGTTCCGTAATTATACTAAACTACAACGACCGTAAATCCAAGACTTTATGAAGAATCGTTCGTAAAAAGTGCCTTTATGGCTTTATCAAAAAGTGTTGGGGACGAAAAAGAACAACTCTTTGTTCGCGTTTTCCCGCCGCGGCACGACTGAGCGAATTCGCTAATTGTGGACCGCCATTTATACGTCTCTCTCCCTCTGTTTTTGTGTTGTACCGCTATCTGGTGATTACTTTCTTTTCCGGTTTTACAGCGATCGACTGACGGGCTATGTCGGTATTCGCGGGTGTTTAGTTTGACACTGACCGGGTGGTCAATTGTATGGACTTTTGTTCTATTTATTATTAATAAATTCGCGCATTTCATTGAAATAAAATTAACGTTTATTCGTTTATTTTACACTTTTTACTATTCTAAGAACTTTTATTGGTGTGCTGTGAATACGGAGCATAACCATAACATAATTTGACCAACTTACAAATCAATATTTAACTGATATTTAACCGCTGCGTCTACACCGTTAAATGCACACTGATTTGTATCCCTATTTCGAACAGTACTACGGTGTTTGAATCACAAAATTTAATAAAAGTAACATTTCAATTGCACGGTTAAACCTATGTAAACATTTGGCGTTCATTTTTGTTAGAAACACGGTGCTATGAACCATATTTGCACTGTACCTTAATCCATCATTTATCGATGATCTATAGTGGCGTCTGCACCTAAAATGCTACTCGGGCATATAGCGTTGTTATCACTGTAAAATGTAAGTACATACCTGCATTCCCGACCACTTTTTTCCATCAGTCAGTCTGAAGTTGAGCGTTTAGAGTGAAACTAAACGAATATAGTCAAACGAAATAGGTTTCGGACAGAGAAATTATTTTTATTCTATTCAGTGCATTCAACGTTATCGACTGATTGATCAATTATCAGATTAATCAACAAATAATTTAACAAAATAGAATATTTTTCCGAAACTGAGTTAACGAAATTTCATTTTTTTTTTTTTTTTTTAATTTAACAAATCTAACGAATTCTTTGTTCTGTCAGAATAACCGTCGAGTTCGTCAAATAAAATTTTACTGTGTACGTATTTGGCACGATGGCGTAGCGATGAAGGAAAGCCACGAGGGTAATAATCCCTACCTATTGGCCGCAGTTTTTCTATTTTTTTTTTTTTTAAATATTTGCATTATATTAATCGCGGTTATTCAATGATAACATTGTAATTTTATTGTATACTGTGATCATAATTGTTTTAAAAATGTAAAATACGATCACGCATAAATTTCTATGTTGACATATATTAATACAATTATTATTCTATTATTACATATTATTCAATGGCGTAGACGCAATTTTTTTCTAAAGGGGGGGGGCAGCAATTGAGAAGGTTGTTGAAAGAAACTTTTAAAAATAACAATTTTTTTTGTTCTAATGAAATTTCATTGTTTTTTTTTTTTTATAGAATATAATAAATTTGTTAATATTTAATTTCAGCACCGCGTGCACAATCAACGAAATGAAATTACTAAAATGTTAAATGACAAGAACAAGATTTATCTAGGATATTTTTTTGGGAAGGAGATACCACTCACACACCACCTCTCCACCATTACCGTATATATTACGTAATACAGGGTCTTAGCCCATCTTCCACTCATACGAAATTCCTGGCTACGTCACTGACTAGGCACATGTCAAAAAATCCGTAACAAAAATAATATTATCCGCACGCAAAAACGTTATAATTAGAGAACGGATATTCATGTTTTGTTTTATACATATTTACTGAGAGTATGCTGCTTGAAATGGATGAGCTTTCTCGACGATTCATTTTCCTATGAACTGATGTGGAACAATTTTTACAGCAAAAAAACAAAAGCATATTTCAAGGTTAGAGAATATTTTGCACGAAATAATATGTTTTAAGATTTGTATATTGAGGTTTAACTTGAACATTTCACAAAAAAATTAAATGGTTTATAAAAATAAAAAAAAAAATCAATGCAAAAAGAATCGTGACTTTCGTCAGCTTTTACCTCCCGGACGCTATATGATCAGATCGGATGAAGTTTACCGTTCGACTTGAACGCGATATAACGATATTATAATATAGTGAATTAATATTTTTATTTTACTTTTTTTCCGAGTGTTATATTATTTTCAGCTCATAATTATACTGAATATTACTTTTATTGCGTAATATAATTAATTATTTCCTTTCTTTTTATTATTATTAATTGTTTACTTTCATTTGTTTTTTCAATAGGCGTTTAACACGTTTCTTATGAAACACAATAATACTGTCGAAAAAAATTAATAAATATTTACGCATAATAGGTATAAAAGATTTTTTTGATAAAATTATAGAGCACAATAACATCTTATTTTTAGGATTTTAAACGCAATAATAAATCTGGGTCTCTATATAATAATAATAATAATAATAATAATAATAATTATAATGTATCCCGCACCAAATCTGTACAACGTTGTATAAACATACGTCAGATGAATTATCTTATACTGTACCGCGGCGTGGAGGAGGAGGAGGAGGAGATAATCATCACGATCCGGATTCGTATGCAAATTTTTTTTTATTATTATTCACCTTCGGTAATACCCGTGACCTCTCTTTATTTCTTCCACCACCACCACCATCATCTTCGAGATGAAACGTCATTTTCCGCATTTTACAAACGAGTTTTCTTTGTATTTCTTCGACAAAATATTTGAATTGCGCATAATGTTATTGTGCATGGCGGATATATAAATATTTCTTCATAAAATAGTGCCGGGCCGCGATTTTGCAGCAATTACCGTTTTTTTTCTTCCTATCGATTTGTAAGACGAATTAATTTTTTTTTTTTTTTTTTTACTACTTTTTCGAAATGTTTTATAGTCGGTTTTTCGTTCTACCGAAGCGACGTAATGTCGCAAATCATTGGCGACTAATATTTTTGGTATATCAATATAAACGTGTCTGTGTCATATACAGGGTCGTACAATTATTTCCAGTGCGGTTTTCCACTACAGTGTAACTCATTTATATTCATTTATTTACCGTAAACATGCACGCGCATCATTTTTCTAATCACTTCTGACACAATGCAAATGTGTTAGTTTCAACAATTACTTACATTAAGTATTCCGTGTTTATATAAATACATTATATGCCAACGCTTATTTCACACGGAACACCGATCGTTTTCCCCTATGTACGGGGCAGGAGGGAAAGAAACAATATACACTGTATCAATAAACTATGGTAGCACATAAGAGAGATGCTGCGATTGTCATCGACGGCAATCACATAACTTATAAATGTATAGAAACAATACACGACCCTGCTGGAAAGATATAAATGAGTTGTGCAAACGATATAAACAGTATAGTCGTGTAAGGGACCGGATAAAAGAGAATATAAAGTACGCCGAAGGAACGCTGAATAACGATGAGATTATTGACGACACAATCGAGAACGATCGTTTAGATTTCCAAACAAAATGCTCTCTAAAAATCCATATACACGAACTCTCGTATAAAATAATCTCTACACGCTATCTGACAGAATTGTGTACAGAACAAAAAAAATGCATATGGGTAGAAAAAGACGAGAAACGATAACGTATCGATAGTACCCGGCCGAATCAGCACAAA
This sequence comes from Chaetogeoica ovagalla, assembly GCA_032441825.1. NCBI lineage: Eukaryota > Metazoa > Arthropoda > Insecta > Hemiptera > Aphididae > Chaetogeoica > Chaetogeoica ovagalla. Next base: position 4,756,870 of record CM063744.1, read on the forward strand.
ACATAACGAATATGTTGTAACGTCAGCATCGACTCGACCATCGGAGACAATCGGCCGACCACCACCGATGTCCTGGCCTTATAAAAAAATATATATATAAAATAATATACAATAAAACACCATCTCGATGATCCCGTCTTGTCATCAGTCCGCCGCATATAGTTGCACTCCAGTCACCAGCCACTACTACAGTTTGGCTTTTCGCACGCCACTAAACTCTTGAATTTGTTTCGTCGCTGATTTTACAACATCGTTTGAAAACAACGTCACCGTCAATTATTCTCCCATTTTAAGTCGTTTAATCAAAATCATTTCACTGCACTGTGTCCTGTCGTCGACAAAAGATTCGCAACAACACCGTGGCGTCTCGACACTACGCATTGCGAGGTGAAGTAGGTAAGTGAATTCTTATATTATAATAATAATAATAATAATATAATAACGCTTTGCTTTCGACACGAGCGCGATAATAATTCTCGTACCGATTCGCAAAATAATAAATTTTTTTCTCTCTCTCTCATTCCTGAGAATAATATTACTGCACGATCGTCAAAAACGATAGTACAATAATGTAATATGTAAATTGACTCGAACGCGCGCGCGTACCGTTATTACACGTAATATCACGAATCCGGAGGACCTTGCAAATGTATATTATTTATTAAATAAATAATACATAATATTAGTGTGTGTGTGTGTGTGTATGATGAACAGAAAATATTATGTTGCAAAACGCACGAACGAACGGACAACGAAATTATGGTCAGGAAATTCCCGTGACTCGTTTAATATAATATACTCCTTTCGCCAAAACGCTCGTATATTTAAATTTAATTAAAATTTACTACAAGCACGCGGCGATTGGACGATTTTTATATGTTTTATAAAAATATACACACTCACACAGTGTTTCTCGTCGTAATAATTTAAGAGAATAGTTTTTTTTTTTATTTATGAAAAAAACGTTTTAACATCGTAACGTGATTTCGTGTGCACCGTGTGAATAATATTTAACGAAAATTAAATTTTACACTAACTAATAATTCGAAAAATATAATTTCAAAACAATTACGTAATACGTGAATAATACACAATTATAAATATACGATATTAACTATGAGACGATTTTCCCTTCGACCGTTTTGCCGCCTATAATAATAATAATAATAATAATAATATTTTTACGTTTATTATTGTGAATCGTTTCGTATTTATTGACACGGTCATCAATAATTATTTTCATATAATACGATTATATAAGCATAGTAATACAACAATTATTATATACTAATTTAGCTACGAGTACAATATAGCTACTATTATTATTATAATTATTATGGGCATAATATTATATGTATAGCTATGGGTTCATTATATTATGCTTTAATTGAGAAATCCTTTGATTTTAAAAAGGAAAAATTTAAATATAAATTAAATAAATGAAAATTTTAGTATGCGCGGAGAAATGATTTCGATCCTACATAATTATATTTAATTAATATATTTTTAAAAATCACAATTAATTATTATATTTCCATGTAATATACCGGTACAATATATTTCTAATATACCTCTGTGTGTGTGTAATGCGCGGGCGATTTTAAAACATCGTCAAATGTTTTTAAAAATTATTTTATAAATAACGTTTTAGAAAAATATCGAACTACCCGTCCAAAATGTTTTTAAAAAAAAATTATTCTCTTTCTGCGTATAGTATTGCTATATGTGCGTATAATAATGTATAGTATTAAATCGTTTTTTTTACCGTATCAACGCATATAAATACGAAATTCCTCCAAACTTCTTATATAGAAAAGTGTTCAAGAACGTATTAAACAAATAAGAAAGAAATTATCGACTACGAATAAAATATTTTGAAATCCCGCTTACGCTGATATACATTTGTAGTCTGTAAATTATTACGTTAAGAAGAGGAAAAAAATATATATTTTTTTTAGTTTTGTCGGAATTGATGGATTTATGAAACTAAACTTTGATGGGAGTGCAATTAGTGTAGTCGTAAATAATGTTTCGGGAAACTTTTTTTTTTGTGTTTAGATACAGCTCAATAATTAAGTAAAGTGCATTATTTTTTTTTCTTCGCATAATATTCAATATTATCGAGATTTTCGAGTGCTGAATTCAGTAGAAGAACGATATTGGCTGTGAGAAATTCTCTCGGTGAAAAATCTATTTTAATACGAACACGGTGGTTTCTTTTTTCTTTCGATAACAATAATTATGACATTGTTCAGAATGCATGCAGCAGCTGGCGTAATCTCATTAATGTACACACGTTTATTCCACTCGATTTCATGTCAATACGTTTAATTCGTTTATTAGGACATTATTAGCATTATATTTTAATAGTTTTATTGTGCATCGATAACCGGATAACTGAAACGACTAACGATTGCGTTTGATACCCGTTCGCACTGTTATAATTTTATTTTGTTTTCATTTTTACGTTTCCAATACGACGTGGCTGATAATTGCGAACCGTACCAGTGGCGCGAACATAGTTTATGAAAGTGACGGGCATCTCATCGGGTGATTTAAAAGAATAAACACCGTGTATGAATATTGCCGTTACATTATTAATTCGTTATCATTATATTAAGATATAAGACCTGTATGAAATGAAATCGAGGTTTTCATGATATTTTTATTTGTATATCACCATCTCGTCCACCGCGTAAAAGGAGACGGAATTAAAAAATTGTCCCGAGGTGCCGAAATTCTAAATACGTTTCTGCGGCATACACGCATATTACATTCACGTTCTGACTTGTACACCATGTCGTACTATATAGTACGACGAAAAACGGTTACTTTTTTTATATTTTTAGAAGTTTAAGAGAAATTGTTTAAGAATTACACAATATGAAATGGTTATATTATAATGGTTACGCGTATACTATTTATAAATAATTGAATTGTTGAAAATTATACATTTAAATTGTTCGAGCGTCGAACGCTTTTCGGTTATAACAATATTATACAGTTTACATTATTATTATTATTATTATTATTGTTGTTATTATTATTATTATTAGACAACCTGTAATAATTAAATGAATAATTATTCTATTATTGTCAAAAAAAAAGAAAAAAAAAGAATAATGCGCAGTAAATAAATCGTTTCCTCAATTATTTTCCAAACTAATGTTTTAGTTAAAGTAATTAGTTTTTTTTTTCATTATTTAAATAATACAATAATAACACTAAAATGTACAAACCGAATAAATTAATTGTATAAAATACCTCTACGAATTTCAATTATGTATGTGTCGTATTGTTGTGTTCTATATTATTGACTGACGAAATTTTCGACACTCGAACACTCGTACCCATTTTCCCATTTTATATATTGTAATTATGGAAACAACGGTTTAAAATGTCTTTAAAATTGTTTAAGAGTACGTTACGAATATTATAATATAATAAACAATAAATATAAATGTTTTAAAATCGCGCAGTTTTTTTTTTGTTTTTAATTTATGAATTTACCTTATACGAATTCGTCAATCAATAATTACAATGGATGATGATGATGATGATGAAGTATATAATACATTATAAATGCAATACGATCACAATAGTTTATTCTTACAGCACTTTTTTATTAAAAAAAAATAAATAATAATATACAAAAATTAAAATGCGTTATCGTTGTTGGCTATTTATAATGATATAGAGACGATTTGCAGTTCTCTCGTTACTCGGAGTTTATTTTGAATTTTGCAAATTTTCCTACTCGATTTGACAATTTGTCTTATAAGCACAGACAAACGAAACCGCGCAACACACGACAAGAGGAAATGTTCAAACAACTGACACGTTTCAATAGTTTCGAGGGGGAAAACACTCTGCGGAGACGACCGCAATTGCACATAACACACCAAATTTTTACACAAAATAACAATAATTACAATATTCAATCGAGACAATACCGATTTTTCAAAAATATCTTATTAATACTTAAGAGGTAACGGGATTTGATAAAAAAAAAAGACACTCTCCGATAAATATTTTATTTGTAAAATGTTTATGACTTTTTAAGAATTAAAGTACGACTATATAGGTAATATTGTGTAATATATTTTATTTCGTGAAAAAATTTGGTGTCTTAAAATGTAAACCTTCGAAGTTGTTTCTTGCGTGGAGCAATTATTATATTTTAATGAAAATCATAAGAGTCAAACACTTATCTTAAAGCTTATCGTATTACACACAATATTATAAGAATATTTTGTTTTTTCTTTGCTTCCAATTTTTATTATTATTATTATTCGAATAATATAACGCACACCGTTAATTGACAAATATTCCCTTCGTTTGAGGAACAGCGATAATAATACCAACGTGCTTCCGTTTTTCAAAATTTGTTTTCCTCCCACTGGTCCAGAAGAAAAAGCTGGAAAATATACTGAAAATTAAAATTGAAATTAGTTATTTTTAAAAATAGAATGTTATATTTTATATCAGTTTAAATATGACATCTAATGGTTATTAATTCGATAGAGTCACTTAGAGAAGATAAATTTTATGGTGTTTATTGTATTACTCATAAAACTATATTCATTTCTTCACCACGATTGTTCGAAGAAGATTAATATTATATCGACGATTTTGGTATCGTTGGAAAGCTCATTAGATAAGGAATATAAATTTACTAAAAAATTTACATTTTAGTCACCTAGACCTAGAGTATATATATATATATATTATACGAACTAGCTAATCTGCATTGATATCACGTTGTTTCTTTTTTAAATTTTAAATAGCATTGTAGTTTAAAAAAAAAAAAAAATTAGCGTGGAGTAGCGCTACCATATTGTATTTTAAATCTATAAACCTCTTTTAAATAGGATTTTATAATTTCCAGTTGCCCATATTCGCCCGGTTTCGTATAAATCGATGTTTTTCTCTAGAATTTATTGAATAAAATACAGTTAGAATTAACCATTATGCATCGAAGATAAACTGTTTATATTTAACGAAGACAATATTAAAGATATTGATGGCCTTGATGAGGAAAATAGTGACGAAGGACTTACGAGGAAATAAGAATAAAAACAACTATCGTATAAACATTTGATTGCTATACAATATCTTAATTGTTTTTAATACACCCGCACACTGTACGCGAATAAAGTTTAATATTAAATTTTGCTCAATAGAATACTTTTTTTTTATGTTATAATAAAGTAAAAACTATCATTAAAATAATTTTTCCAATACATTTTTTTTTTTTTTGAACCACTGTGCCGCGTACCTAAACAGTGGCTATCTCATGGTTATCAATGGATAATCCAGTGAATGCTTAAAGTTTTTAGTGCAACGACACTCGTTGTTTTTAAATGTAAACCATAACACGGTTTTTGGACTTCATTTTTCTTCTTCGATTTTCGTTTAAGTCGAGGGGAATTTTTTGTTTTTTTTTTTTATACAAACGCCTTTTTTCTACTTACTCGAAAAACACGCGTAATATTGGACAAAAAACAAAACGTATACAAAAGTCGTGTGATAATGAAAATAGAAAAAAATCCTTTATGTTTAAATTTTCTTCAATTTTATATAATAACTGTAATAATTCTGTTAAAGTCGAAATTCTGCGATCCTTCGCGAACCGCGAAAGGCAATAAATTAAATATTATTTCCGATCGACTTTTTAAAAAACCGGTTAACGCGCGAAGAGCGGCGTCGTTGTGTGTAACAATACACGTGATGTATTGTGGCTTGCCTATCGCGTTAAAATTTACGGCGTAAAACGTATTTTCTTATAATACTCGGTCGGCACCGCGTCTCCCTTCTTGCCTATCGACGCGGCGCGTTATAATATGGGGCGGCACAAACGATTCAATTATCGAGGAGTACTGTATAGGCAACAGTACTCACTTCGTGTTGTGCAAGGTGTGAAATTATAATAAATGATTTTTTTTTTTTTTTTTGGTCTTATATGGCCATTGATTCCACACGATGTTTATTATAATAAATAAATTTTCAACGACGTAATTATCACCCCAACCCGCTTGACTAAATTCTGGCTGCGCCACTGTACGTTTAAGTTTTTTTACCTATTAAATATAAATCTTACTAATATCTCGAAAAAAAAAAACAAAAATGTTATTTCTACCTCAATAGAAAAGAAACCTCTGTTTTCCGTGTCTTGAAAACCGCGCACGTTTAGAGCAACACGTTTTATCCACGGGAATAAAACGAAACACTGGCGCGTATATCAATAATAATACAATATATTAATAATATACAATAATAATAATTATTATTGTAAAATACGCGTACCATTGCGTAGTACGTGTACGCACACGGGCGATTCGAGGGACCGGCAAATAATCGTTCGGACATTTCTCCCCCCCCCTCACTTCACACAAATTTACATCAGACGAATTCAATTGAGAAATATCCAAAACCCGTTGATTAAGAATTAAAAAAAAAAATCGTTAACATTTTTAAAAACGCCGTAATCCGTCGTGGTATTGTATATAAGCAAAAAAATAAAAATAAATAAATACCGATTTTCAATCGAAGCTCAGTTAATTTCCAGTTATCAATATTACGGGTGAATTGCCGTAAACGATTTGACGTGGAACGACCACCGTGGGGAGGCAATTAAAAATATTTTTAGTTTCGATATTATTATTATTATTATTGAAGTAACCACACGGCTTTTAGATTCGGCGCTATAGTTTGCATTTTGTACACCACCGAAAAACCGATTAATTTATTTTTAAAATGGATTGTTGACGACCGACGACGATTTCACTGCGCTGGTCGTCGTCTCTTCCGGTCGCAGCTAAACCGTCGTGTGTAGTACACACCCACATGTCGATTTTGCGACAATGTCGAAAAGCCGTCAAAAAACCGTTAAATGAATAATATTAATATATTATTATATATTAAATATATTATTATAATATTATTTTGTTTTATTCATTTGTCGCGCGACAGGTCCCCCTGCCCTCCTGTCCCCGTTAGACAGGAATTATTTTTTAGGTCTCTCGCAAACATTTCGATATATAAATTGCGTTCGTGAACTAATAAATTATCATTGATTTTATAATGTATTGGTAAAATCGACGATATCGGCCAAAATACGTACGATAATTTCTCGATTCGAACGAATCTTGAAAATTCCGAATTTGAAATTAAAAAAAAAAAAAAAAAAAAACGAAAACCGCTTTTATTCTCTCGGCGTACAAAAGTATAATTATTCGAAATTATAACCGTTTTTTTTTTTTTTTTTTGTAACATGATATACAAATCACCACGATCGTTTCTCGGCGGCACGGTCAAAAAATGCGTTTTTTTTTCTGTAAATAAGCGTATAAAAATAATAATAATAAGCTCGTTTTATTAGTGAAAAAAATTCGCGGTTCGTTATAATTGGAAATTGTATTAAAATTAAAGACTTTCTCGCAAAAAAGCACAACTCTGTTAGTATTTATGAAATTTCGGGCCATTCAGAGCACACCTCCCTGGTTACGTGTCCGTTCGTAAATCGATGACGAATTATTATTATTATTATTATTATATGACATTATTTAATAGAACGTGTAACGCTAAATGGTTGTTGAAACGAAACAAGAACGCAATTCACCGAATCCGAAACCCGAAAGTTATTTAAAAGATTAAGTATTTGTATAATTTCGATTTACGTCTGTGGTAGAAAAAAAAATTCCGATTTTAAAATATCACAATTTATTATTTTTACACGCCGCGCGATAAATTAATTATTAGACGACGATTTCGACGTGTCCGCCGGCGCACGTTTGTGAAAAAAATACGAAATGAAATTTTCACGATTACCGAACGAAATAATTATAATAATAATAATAATAATAATTACTCTAAAGTATTAATTAACGTTGAATCTCAGTGGCCATCGTCATCGTCTCGACCTAACGACCTATCGATCGTAACCTAACCGATCGTTTTCAATATTATAAATTTATTTATATTTATTTTATTATATTTAATTTTCGATAACGTATATGGGTTTGATTCGTTTAAATTTCGTTCGATATTTCTATACGGATTATAAAAGCTCGCGTACGAGTGAATTAACGACAATGGCCGTGCTCAACAAAATAATATAATATAACACCGAAAACGAATACGATTATCGTCGACAATGCGCCGGAGAATTCGATATGATCTTATTTATTTTCGTAACGCTCGGAATTAATTTCGACACGTTGTCCGATTTGATGAGGCGATGATCGGATTCGAATAATCGCGCGTTCTCTGACCGCTCGACATTTCTAAACAAAACCCGTCGACGATGAATATTATTCCATTGCGCCGCAAAAATCGAAACGTTTCAAATATATTATCGTTGAAAACCGTGTGTTGAATGAAATACAGCTTAAAATACAGTTTTTTGCACGCGCGCACACACTTATTGGTTGAATATAACGTTTTTGCTTTATTCAATCGATTCTCGAACGACTCTCGGAATCGCGTCGTTTCTTTTATCGATACGCATAAAAAACGCTCGCTGTTCCCGATCGTCGGTCAAAACGTTTTCCGAACTAGTGTTGAACGTATATTATATATAATATAAATACCGGTGGTACCTATACTCTCTCGAGGCGTATTATTTATCATTAAATTATTGCACGATTATTATTATTATTATTATTATAAAAATATTAATCTCATTACGTTCATGTACTTCGTGTACCGGGTTTTTCATTAAGTCTTCTCAGACTTATTTTAATAACAACAGTTTTGTGTTTTTTTTTTTTTACGAAAACCAACTACTGTAGTAATTATTACGAGTCACCGAACGGTAAACACACACGTAACGTTTGTGAATTCATAAATTCCTAAATTATTTCGTCGTTTCTCTCTCGGTACACGATAATAACTCTATAGTTGGTTTTTTTTCTACTTTGGCTCGTGTCACTATATGGAAAAAAAATAGATTGGAAAAAATATTATTTAAATAATAACACGAAAATAATAAATAATAATAACGACGTCGCGTACAATCGCTACCACGGCGGATTCATCCGACCCGCCCCGCACGTACGAATATTACGGAATTCACCGCGCAAAATGTTCGTAAACCGGAAAACGGCAGTTAGAGAGAACGGTCGTCGTAACGACGGGAAAATCGCGATAGAGCGCCGTGAAATTTGTCGTTATTTTTATTTTGCTCTCCATGATAAATGGTTTCCGCAACGGACAACACCCCGCACGGTCGCTCCTCCCGCCAAACGATTTTGTTTTTTCTTTCAAGGAGCTCGCCGCCGCCGCCGGACAGTCCGCTCGCGCTGTTACTCGACCGACCGTTATTTCAACGTCGGCCGTCTCACCGTTGGTGCGCTTTTGCCCGTTCGTGGTTTTTTTTTCGCTTCTACCGCCCGTCACAAACGCGTCGTCGGCTCGATTTCGACTTTATACGCTTTGTTTTCTCTCTCCGCGTACGACGACGACACGCATCGATTTCGTCCGTAGGCGCCCGTTGTGTTACTACGTCGATTTTTAAGCGAGTGAGTAGTATTATTGGTTTTTATCCGGTGGTCAGTTATTTTATTCCGTTACCGTGTGCGGCCGCGGTCGGGGGTGGAAAAACGACGGGAGAAAATAAGACTTTTTCGCGTCGTCTTTAGGGGGGAAAAAAAAGGAAAAAAAAAAGCGCACCGCGATTTCTTCCGTTCGAATCGTCGCGAAATTGTTGTTGCGGCCCGGTGTAGAGTGGGAAACGACGTGTACGACGCGCGCGTAAATTAACGTAGCTTGTGGTGGTGGTGTCGTCGCTGTGTTTGTAAAAATGGTTTTTTTTTTTTTCATTCTCTAGAAAATCGCCGTTTTCCGTTGGGCGGGTGTCGTTCACACGCGTGGGTAAAATAAAATTAATTAAAAGCGCGCGCGAAAATTTTCGACGCGTTCCGTTTTCGTCGCGATATCGCGGTTTACCCGAACATCGTATTTTTAGAATACAACAATTGATTTTCACTGGTAAGTGGACGGCGGCGTGTTCGTTATCGTTATCGTGCGTGGTGGTGCGCCCGTCGTCATTTTTCTCGTTATTTTCGGTTTCCACCTGGTAAACGATAAATCGCGGTTATCGTCAAATAATTCGTGTTTTGTGTGTGATTTTTGCGCGATTATTCGACGACGGAAATTCAACGGCGCCGCGCCGGTCTTTCCCCCGCACTCCGCCACTCTGTTGACGCGTGCGGTTTCCGCTTGTAATAAAAACGTTCGTACGGTTTTTATTAATTTCGCGCGGCGGTTTTTCTTTTTCTCCCGATTGCATTACACTTACGTAAAATTTTCGCGTTTACTACGACACGGCAACAGTGCTGCTCGCGCGTACAACACGATTTATTAAAAGCGTATATAAACGTAGACATATTTTAAATTTTTTTTCCCCCCCCCCCAATTGATTTTAATTCGTATTACAAACCTAACGAGGCGGAGAGGGTAAGAGTTATCAAATATTTTTTTTTTAACTTTACGGTCGTTTTTCCTATTGTCTTTACCCGTTTATTTTTATAACGTACCTATCATTTTTAATCGGAACGTCTCTTTCTGAGTAAAAGGCACGAAAATCGCGAGGAAAAATAATAATGTTCATTTACGTGTTTATTGGATAATATCGGAGATTATTCGTGTTAATGTTTACAGTGTAATATATATATATATATACGGTAGAATCTCGGTAATCCGACAGACCCAGAGTACATCCGGATTAACGGATGTTAACATAAAAATTTATTGAATTTTACATTTTATTAAAATATCACTTGCCTATTGCATCTAATCCGTTCTCTTTCGCCCGCGTAATGGAATTAGTAATAGAATCCCGTTTCAGTGGAGTCGGTTATTGTTTGAACAACATCTCCTTTTATTATTATTCTTTTCTTCGACCATCGCTTCTTCGATTAAATCGTCGATTCATTTCCTTATATCGTTTGTTTTCGGTCCGTCTTTCGTGTCCATGAGTTTTTTTGCAAACCGAAACTTGTTGTTGTCGATTGTTAACGCTCCATCATTAAAATATTCTTTTCATTCGATGAGAGCAGTTTTCTTTTTGTACCGTTCGAAATAAACACACGCTGCGTATCCATAGATTTTTTCCATGAACAATCAACCGTTTAGGCTTACATTTGACACCAAACATTCAAAACATAAAAAAGACTACATGTTTTAAATTAATTTTTTTTTTAAGATTCAATCGCACAATCATCTTTAGACAAAACCTTGTACAACAAACTCATTTTAACTGCCGCAATAACACTCTAATCCATTGGTGTAACATTAGGCGAAAGAAACGTAACTGGATAAAAACTGTTTTTGGAATTTAAATCATCATCATTTGGATGGCCAGGGCAGCAATTGTCTAAAATAAGCGAAGCATTTTTTTTAAAAAAGTTTTGTTTTTTTGTTGAATTTTTCCACTGAAGGTACAAATGTTTCATGAAAGCGGTCGATAAAAATAGACTTAGTCATCCATGTTTTGCTTTGATTTTTGTAATCAACAGAAAACTCACTAGTTTTTAATGTTTTGTGTGTAAACTTTCGTCGTTTTTGAAAAAAGATTTCACCTTTCAGCTAGTTTTTCTTGCATCGTATATTGTAGCACGGCCTACTCTCCAAATCCGTTAGCGAGATTTACTAATTTATCACCGTTTTCTGTTTTGTTTAAAATTTCTGGTTTTTAGATTAAAATTAAAGCAGTATGTTTTCGTTTTCTTTGTTGTGTGATATTTTTAATGTAATACAACACCGATACACGATAAACACGCACAACGTTTATTAAATATAATTGAAATATCTATTAGGTTTATTCGGATTTAATCAGTTAGTACTTAGTTTTATCGTTTACGATGATAATTTTATAGTTAATTTAACGAAAAAAAATTATATATAGCCAGATAACTGGACGTGTAGCGGATAATCGAATCGAGAGTACTGTATACGTTATTATTTATTTTTTGTACATTAACCTTTTCAATGCCAAGCGTTTTTAAATTATTTTAGACAGTTTTTTTTTTCTTTCCAATTCAAAGAGTTCTCTTGACTAATAATTATGAGCAAAAAACCATCTTTGGAAACAAACTATGTTTTTTTGTCTTTGTTTGATTTGTCTTTGGAAATACTATAAATTATACATTAATTATAAATTAACTGTTACCTATAATTTTTTTTCTCATATTATCAGAATATAAACGAGGGGGAATATATGTGTCTCTCATCGTAGTTTGTCAATGGCAGTGAAATGGTTAAAACGGATTATTATAAATGCTACCTCGTAACACGTATTTTTGCTTCAAAATCATTTTACAAAAAAAAAAAAATTTAATTCTTAGAAATTATTTTAATGAATATTAAATTTGTTTTTAATTTCAAGTTTCGTGCTTAAAAGTCGTGACGCGATACATTGAAACGTGTGTTCGACATTAACAATTTTTTTTTTTTTAAGTTTTGAATCTTAATTCGATAATCACTTAACGAAACGTATGAACAGTTTGATACGCCGCCTATATTAGCTACTCGGAGATATTTTATTTATCCTGTCCCATCAGAATTCCAACAATATTTACAATTATAAATTTGACGTTCTCATATTATTTTATTATTTTTAATTAAATAATTTTCGCACATACACTTATAGTTATTTGTATATAATTGTTTTATGTACGTTTTTAGAAATTTAAAATGGCCGACTTTGAATGGGACGATGAAGCGAGCTCAAATCAGAGAGAAGAAGGTGGTGGAGGAAGACGTGGACGTGGCGGCGGCGGCAGTAGTTCGCGAGGCAGAACAAATAGAAACAGAAATGATGGCGGTGACGCCTGGGGCAATGATGCCAATGACGATTTTAAAAACGGCGACAGAGAAGGAGGTGGTGGTCGCGGCCGCGGTGGTAGAGGTGGTGGTGGAAGTAGCCGAGGTCGAGGCAATCGGTTTTCCGATAACAATGACGACGGCGGCGGCGGCGATTTCAATGATGATCAACAGACGCCTCCAGTAAACGATAAACCTAGACCAACGTATATACCTCCCGAAATCAGTGACAATGATTTTGTTGACGGCGTCGAAGTCGGCACGAACTTCAATAAATACGAAAAAATCGAAGTGAAAGTCAGTGGCGATTGTGTTCCGAGACACATAGAGTCGTTTAAGAATTCGGGTTTACGTGAAGTGTTGATTGAAAAATTATCAAAGTGTAATTATACCACACCCACTCCAATTCAGAAGTACTCGATTCCAATCGTAATCGGTGGACGAGACATGATGGCCAGTGCGCAAACCGGCTCTGGGAAAACCGTGAGTGTTGTTTTTGTTTTTTTTTTTTTTTTTTTATATATATAAATTTAAAACATTAACTTACATCGAATTTTTAACGAATATCCGTTTGAAATTACGTTGCGCAAACAACTTAATTACGTTAAATTGATTTCAATCGTATTTTACAGGCTGCGTTTGTTTTACCAATAGTGCATACTTTACTCAGTCAACCGACAGATTTGGTTTTTGAACGAGATTATTGTGAGCCACAATGTGTTATTATGTCGCCTACTAGAGAATTGGCCATACAAATCCGTGATGTTGTGTATAAATTGACAGCGGGCACTACTATTAAACAGTCTATACTCTACGGTGGTACTGCTACGGGATATCAAAGATCTCAGCTGGCCGTAATTATTTAAATTCGTTATTATTTGGTTTTCTCTTTTTTTAATTAATACAATCTATTTTTACAGAATGGCATTCACATAATTGTAGCAACGCCTGGGCGATTAATCGATTTCGTTGGCAGGGGATATGTATCGTTCAAATCTTTACGATTTTTCGTATTGGACGAAGCAGATCGAATGTTGGATATGGGTTTTAAACCGGATATTGAACGCATTTTGAATCATGAAACGATGGTTGATGTTGTAAGTGTTGTTGTTGTTATTATTATAATATTATGTAAATTATATGATCCATTCGTTTATTTTTAACACTTACAATGTATGTTAAACAAATTCGATTTTCAGAATGCCAGACAAACTCTTCTGTTTTCTGCTACATTAGCAGACGACATTCAAATGTTGGCTAAATCGTATATGAAACCGAATTACGTATTTGTTGCTGTGGGTGAAATTGGAGGTGCTTGCAAGGATGTTAAACAAGAAATCTTCGAAGTCACCAAGTTCGAAAAGAAGAAAGAGTTGCTTAAAGTTTTAGAATCCTTGGGTTAGTATTACATCATTTTATTTGTGTTTAACATTTGTAATTTTTGGTATTGATATATTATTGTTTTATACATGATTGTTTAGGAGATTGTACGGGCACAATGGTTTTCGTAGAGCAGAAAAGAAATGCTGACTTTATTGCTGTATTTTTAAGTGAAAAGAACTATCCAACTACTAGTATTCATGGTGACCGGGAACAGCCCGAAAGGGAACAAGCGTTAAGAGATTTTAAGACAAATAAAATGAAAATATTAGTTGCAACTGCAGTTGCAGCTAGAGGTTTAGGTTTGTATATTTACTGTTTTTTTTTTTTTTTTTTTTTTAACTGATGTGTATATTAAGTTCAATTTTCTTTTTTCTAGATATTAAAGGCGTTAACTGCGTTGTTAATTTTGATATGCCTTCTACTATCGATGAGTATGTCCATCGAATTGGTCGAACAGGAAGATTGGGTAATGCTGGAAGAGCCGTTTCATTCTATGACAGTAGTTGCGATAGCAGTTTGGCTTCAGATTTGGTTAGAATTCTTAAACAGGTTTGTGATTTGAAAAACATTTTTATTTCATAATATTATATACGTTTGATTTATGATCTATAATTGTTGGTTTTTGTAGGCTGATCAAGAAATACCATCGTTTTTGAATAGCGGATATGGCGGATACTCATTCGGCGGAGGAAGTAGAAACAGTGCACAACAGTCCAATAACGATGTTAGACAAACTGTGGTAAATTATTTTCCTTCATTATACTTCTGTTTCACCTTCTCCAAATATTTGTTCAAGCGTTTTAATTGGATTAAATTATTTATCGTAGATCCTAAACAAAATACTCATAAATATATTTGATTTCTTAAACGTTATTTATTTTTATGTATTATTAACACAATTATGTATGAATATACCTAATTCCGTGGTTGAAAATAAAAGTGTAATGAATTATTTTTATTTATTTTAGCAGGACACTGTTGATGATGAAGATGCATGGTGAAAACCACACATTTCAAGTGGTTATTATAACTTCTCCCAATATTGTTTATTATTTATTAATTAACTGTTCTCAGAAATCGACTGATTGATAAATTAGTAGTTACTTTCTTATATTTAGTTTTTTAAGTACCCATTAAAATTGTTTTGTCATTTTATTTATGTTGAATATGTTCATTTCGTGGTGTACATAAGTAAATGTAACTTCTGATAATTTGTATTCAATGTTTCTATTAACAATTTTCATGGATTATTTTTCAACAGAGTAAAAAAAATTTAAAAATGTATCTTGTAATTTTTTTTTCCAATTTATTCTCATGTTTGTGTTTTTTCAAATCTTCCTTCTATTTGGCACCTATGTAATAATGTGTATTACAACATTTTGTTCAAGGGCTTATGATATAATGTTCATTGCTGTGCGGTATAATACACCTCTATACACGTCTGGTAACACTTAAAAGTTTTGTTTTTGAAATGTACTATCTCATTATTTTATTTCGGGTGTGTGTACTTAATATTTTCCTTTATCAAAATGACTTCATTCTATTGGAAATTTAATGCGCTTCTGTTATTAACATAAAAAAATATGTATATATATTTACCTTATGACTTACATAATAATTTCAAAGGTTGGTCATTTTGTGTGTATAGCGAGTTCCTAAAATTCTAAAAATCTTACGTTGTTTTATGTATACGACGAAGACATGCGAGACGGTCCGCTACTTGCTGGTCAGAACGCTTCGGTGGCAAATACCATTTTGAGGATCGCCAACCGGTGGTGAGATCGCACTGACTGACACACACGTACTGGATTTCTACTATCAGTTTTTTTTTATTTTTATATGCATACGACACGGATGAATTGGAATAATATAGGTATATTTATATAAATGAGAGTAAATGTATTACAAAAGTAGAAATATAAAATAACGTTTACTAATATCGGAGAAAAACTCGTGTAAAAAAGCCCCCCAAAAGTAAAAATTACAAAATCAACAAATTCCATCGTTTAAACAATAACCTCCGTAGGGGTACCTCACACTCGTGGTCGAGGACAACAAATGGACGTTTTTTTCGTTATAAAAATAATTTTAATTATTTTAAAAATATATCAAATTAAACGCCATATATAAAAATAAAATCAAGTTACCGGTCTTATAAATAATTAAAAAAATATATATACACTCGCCTCAATATATACACCCTTCGTGTGTTTCCTTCGCCCGTCGGCAAATCATGTCTTATTGGGGGGAAATGATGAATTTGATCTACTCTATGTATAAAATAGAAAATACGAAAAAACGTTTTTCGTGGCAGACCACCGTTCACCATCACCCATAGAAAAACAGCACAGAATGAAGCAAATTTTTGCCCGTATCAAAGAATACAATAATTTTATTTTATGAATCATTTTATTCATCATGTGCGCCGACCGGAGTGGCACAGCCGGAGGTGGGCGCACAGTTGTATTGCCGCAGTTATTGCAATCATGGCACAGGTGCGGGGTTCATGCGACAATTTTAGTATAAAAAAAATAATTGTCTGGATTTAGACGTTACAAGAAGGACGAAATTCTTGGCCGTGTGTATTATGGTCTTCAATCAAACGATTTTACTTTGATCGTTTGTAAAAATTCTAAAAAAATAATTCGACGTTACCGGAAAAAAAAGCCAGACAATTGTAAACGTTTGTGATGCGAATTAAAAACAATGATTTTCGAATTATTGGTCGATATAACCGTTAATTTTGAACCGTCTTATAATTTTAATTGTGAAATTCTGCGCGTTTTACAATGATCGGTTTTCTCGTTTGTCAACAATTTCTCGACTACTGGGTTCCGATAAATTCCACGCACGTTTTTGGTGCATAATTTTTTTTTAAGCAATTTTTTTATTGAACGACAAAAGAATTATGTTTTCTAAAAATAGCAGTACTACGTAATATAATATTAAGCAAAAATATAAATACTCCTAATTAATAATAATAATAATAAATTAGAATATATAAATGTATTGATTTATATTAATTAGCCAATGAGTATTATAAAAAACAACACGTAAAACCTGTTTTATTTACTACAACTGTATATTTTTATTTTGTTTTTTTTTTTTTTTTCATAATAATACTTACTAGTTGGCTTCAACCAGTATAAAACGTATTTTTTTTCTTCTATTATTATTGTGCAATATTTTTTAACGATATCGGAAAGTGTTTCAAAAGTCGCGTTGGTCGCAGTTTATTTTAATTTTTTTCAAGCGTTTGAAATTTCGGAATTTCAAAAATGTACAAAATCAACGGAAAATAAATAAATTATTAATACGCGGTCAACCGACGAATAGTAAATAATAATTAGCGTCGTCACATCAAATTTTGTGAATGAACACCATACGCCAAATTTACTCGATCGTCGTATCATTAACGATGACTAGTGATAGGATTTTAAAACGTCTATTAAAACATTGTAAAATCACGTAGAAATACACCATGCAAGTCATTTTGATTGATATTTCGTTTCCTTTCATTCTTTTTTTTTTATGTTTAAACGTATACTGCGCAATATAAATTGTCATTATTTTTGGCATAATTTATCCATTAGGTGTGATATATATATACTGATATTTACTTTAGATATAATTTACGTCCAACGATTTCCAGCAATATTTTTCGAGGTAAAAAGACTTCATTTTTTTTTTTATTAAATGCCACCTTGGCCTGGCATATTTATACTCTTTACTACTTCCTTTTTGCATTTCCCGTCTGATCTTAGTGTTTCCCAAACGTCTAAAGTCGTCTACTTGTGTTCGATAATTGCGTACCATTTCCTTTTAACTTTTATTATTATAGTTGACAGAGTAATGAATTCCTCTCCGCCCTCACAAAAAAATAAATAAAATATCGGAAGATTCGTGTCTAAGATAACAAAAACATCAAAATCATTTCAAACGGAAATTGTTTTGAGCTGAATAAGTAAGTACGGGAAACAGTTAAATGGACCGGTTAAATATTTTGCTCCTTCTCTCCTTTGAAAAAATGAAATGACTCCACACCGAGTTTCACGCGTCTGATGCAAATTTAAATTATATTATAAAGAGTATATAATAATAATAATAATAATTATTATTATTGTAGTCGTTGTTAATATCATAACATTATTTCGATCTCATTATATAATATATAAAATTATACGTTTTTTTTTCAGGGCGTTTTTAATATAAAAAAAAATTAAAAACCTTACGACATAAAATTATTGCCTACCTATTAACGAAGAGTCGTATACGAGTCATACGGTCTTTTGCTTATTCGATTTTTATAAGTAGAATCGCTACAACGCGTTGTTGTACTATATTATATAATATATAATACGCGATTTTCTACATTTCTGTGTGTACCCAATAAATTTTTTTGCACAGCCTATTTATCGCAGACGTAAAACTGAATACGTACTAAAATACGACCGCATAACCATGACGACTAGATTTTGTATAATTTTTTTTTTTATATATATACGTTTAACGTACACAAAATCAATCTCGCGACGATACGTCGTATTTATCGTCTGACACACAACACATTTTATTCGACACACAACACTAACAACACGGACACGGACAATACACGCAAGAACGAAATTAATTATATCGACGAATAGTGCGGCGGCGGAATAGTGATTATCCGTTTTGAAAAATGTTGCGAAGAAAAGAATCGAATTGCGACGCTGACTATCAGTACTTTAAATGCGCAAAGCCGTTGGATTTTTCTCGTAGAAAATTGGAATCGCTCGAAGGTATATTATACATGTATACACGGAATTTTACATTTTTGTAAAAGATTACGAATTTTGTACACGCGCCAATACTGACGCCGCGATTGGTCTTTCGATGTCGAATTCGTTATGGCTGGTATTTTAAACGGTTCGTCTTACGAATCTTTACAATATCCGATAGTTTTGTGAACAGTGGGCTTTTCTAACCATCCCTCCGTTTAACTAAGGGATTCATGAAATTCGCCTCCCGCGTTTTTATCACGAAATTTTTCGTAATTTAATATTAGAAAAAAATATTGGGTCCAATTACGAAATCTATAGCCGAGATCATCGTATATTCGTCTTTTTCTCAAAAAGGGGAAAAAACGTCCGATACAGTAGCAACGACACGGTAAAATATCGGGTTTCGCGTTCCCGGCAATTTTACGAATGACAACATCACGGTTGATTTTCATAGGTATTCAATGAGATTAATATTTTATAAAGACAGCGTAATCTATGACGTACAGGAATTGTTTTTACAATAATAACTACATTTCAACAAAATATTAATCACGTTACGTGTTTATTTACGTTTGTAAAAAACTGAAAACAAGAATTTATCAAAAAAAAAAAAAAATATAGGTAATCCCAATATGGCCAATAATATCGCAGTATTATTCATTATTATTCATTATTATTATTATTATTATTATTATTATTATTATTATTATTATTATTATTATTATTATTATTATTATTATTATTATTATATGTCGTATTTAGAGATCGATTATAGTATTATTAATATCTTCTATACGAGATTCTCAATAATTGAATTTTTTTTTTTATTTTAATAATACTCCCAGATTTTTAACGTGCTTTAAATAATAATAATAATAGGTATTGAAAAATGTTCCACGGCCCATTGAATATATATATTTTTTTCAAATTTTAAATTTGTATCGCGAATTTTTCTAATGAATCTTTGAATTGTTATAATTCTATCCCGATTGCCGCGAATACCGATACGAAATGCAGTCCAATCGTAAAATAATACATTTCTGGCTACGGTTCTGTACGTCGGAGGTAAACGGTTATTTTTTTCTTAACAGCGTTGAACGGCAACGAACAACCGATTGTTATGATGGCGCATGGCGCGCCGAAGAAAAACCACTACAGCAATCGTTACAAGACCGGATCGTTTTGGCTGAGCAACAACAAATTAGAACACGTGAATGGCCTGAGAAGTCTGACGGACCGTCTGCTAGAAATGCCCGACTATCTTTCGTGGTTGAATTTGTCCTGTAACCGTTTGACCAGCGTCAGTAACGTGAGTAGTTACTGATGGACCACGCACTCCCCATAGAGTCTGTGCGACAATCGATCTTGCGGCGCAAGGGTGGGGAGGGGAAAGAGGAAATCTTTTTTTTCCCCCTAATATAATATACAAAGGAGTCACGTATTCGGTGAATATTTCAACCGTTTGTTTCAAAATTACGAAGAAATCACAAAAAAAAAAAAATTATCGATTTCGACGAAATCGCGTTTTCGCGTAATCTTTCAATAGGAAACTTTTTTTTTTTTTTTGAGAAAAATCGGAAAATTACCCTCTCTATAGTATACGGACTTTAGTAGACGTGCGATTCGTCACCGGGAACGAACTGCGACTGTGAAGATCCGGAGCGTTCAATCTGGTAACGTTTTTAGGTACGTACAGGCATAAAAAAAAAAAAACCACATCGTTGTAAAATCAATACGTTTCGCTCAGGATCTAAAATACGACTCATTGTATTATAATATATAAAAACGCTAATACGATTATTGTACTTGAACACTTTGAACAGTGTTGCGCGAATACATTATTATTTCTAGATTTCGATTCTGACACCGTTCCGCATCCACAGGAATTCCTGTTGTTCCCGAATTTGACGATGTTGTACCTGCACCGGAACTACATCGCCGACATCGTCGAGGTGTACAAGTTGCGGGGCCTGAAAAAACTTCGCGTGCTGACGTTGAACAAGAACCCGTTGTGCAACGACGACAATTACCGGAAAATCGTTCTACACATGTTGCCGTGTCTGCAGAAGCTGGACAACGTGGTAGTGGTGCGCTCGGAACGCGAGTTATCCAAGAAGTTGTCGCTCGGCAACAACGTCCGATTGCGACTGTTGAACGCGTACCCGGAAGATTTCGTCGGCATCGACGAGGGCAGAAAAAAGGCCAAGTGACGGCGGCGGAATCGTTGCGGTGGAATCGGGAGGGATGGGAAGCCACGTGCTTTGTACTTTGAGGGCCCTGTATTTTTTTTTTTATGAATACATCATCGGAGTGTCTACGCGTTTTGTGAATAAAATATAAATTAAGATTAATAACAACGTGTTATTTGCACTAACCAGAAATAAATTATTTTCTCTGTGTCGAATGTCGAAACCTCTATTGATGTACAATAATATACAAAGCAGAGGCGTATTTACTTCATCCCTTAGGGGGGCGGGGGCGAATAGAAAAAAGGGCCCGTCGAATCTGTTGCCAACTTAGAATTATCGAAAAATTATATAAAAATAATAAGTTTTAAATAAAAAAATGTTTTATGACATTTTAGTTCGAGTAATTTTAGTTGTCAGTAGATATAGGTACATACACAAGTATCTAGGGGGGGCGATCGCTCCATCGCCCCCCCCCCCTTGTATACGCCCCTGATACAAGGTGTACGGATATGATGTCCAGTGGCGTAGATACGGTAGGGGAGGGCGAGAAGGGTTTACAACTCCCCACCCCCTCAAAAAAAAGTTTTTTTTTCCATTTTCAGCGTATTTACATATGATTGTACACGCGAAGGAAATCGATGAAAATTTAATATTTAACAAATTCGTAATTTATTGTATTCTATAAAATTAATGAATGGAATTATAGTAGAATCTCATCTATATGAACATCGGTTATCCGAACCGAAAAAAAATGTATTTATAAAGGATTCGAATTTTAATAGTTAAATAGTTAGGCTAATTAGTACATACTATATATATATATACACACACACAATAAACATATCGTCGGATTTTGCGTAAAACTTTTAAAAATATTGTTAAAATTCGGTATAAAAAAAAAAGAAGACTTAAAGCATTGTAAACAAAAATATGTCAATTTGAAATTAAAAAAAAAAAATTACTACACAAAATATTAATGTTTTGTAGGTTTACAATAATTTACTCCAAATCGTATTTTACCGGTCCGATTTAGTCGCTTATAATAGCGTAGTGTCGACCTGACGATCAAGGATGATGATGAGTTTTTTCGAAAGGACTCTTAGAAATTTGTCATAATTAAAATGATTGCCAAAAGTCTTTAAAAATAGAATTTAATTTATACTTGATAGCTGATAACAATAAAAAGATTTATCGAATTCACAAATGTCTCCATGTTGTTGTAATACATTTTATATTGGGAAAACGATAATAGACATTTTTAACACTATGTATAAAGAACACATCTCTGAAATTAAAAAAGTTAATTCGAATTTTGCAAAACATGTTTTAGAAAATATCCGTGTTATTAAACGCAATAATATATATATATATATATATATATATATATATATATATATATATATAATAACTTAGAAATTTTAAATAAACAATGAAATATTTATATAAATTCTATTTTGGAAGAGTTTTATATATATATATATAAGTAAATTAAACATAGGTGATAAATTTAAAATATTAATGATATGCTAGTGTTTTTTGTTTTTTTTTTAACAAATTAATTCACTATAATATATACATTCTGCAGTTTCATTCCTATTTATAATTTTAATTTTTTTTTAAATTTCATTGTTATTAAATGTTGTTTTAATTTAAAATATTTTTTTTTCTTAGTTTTATGTTGTTTTTTTATCGTAATATTCATAGTTTTCTCTATGCAATGTGTTCATTTTTATTTTTGCTTTTTTCTTTATACACGAAAACCCGATAATGAATTTTTGTCGAAACCGGTAGTAAATAAAACAATTCAACTTTTTATATATTTTTCTTTACTTTACGTATTACTCCTTGGCTGGTTGTATATTTACATAAACATACAAATGTCATGTTTAGAATCGACACTAATTGGTACTTGAACTAATTATAAAAAAAAAAAAAAAAAAACAGTATTGAAATTGTAAACTTACCTAATTGTGATAAACTGAATATGTTGATTTGAATAAAATGAAAACGATGAGTTTTTGTTATTTCAATCAATTTTGGTACGATTTACACACTTTTACGTTTTACCGTTTATTACGTATTATAATAATATATGTATGCGATTATAATAGAAAAATAAATAATAAAAGAAAAATAATTTAATCAAACTTTGGATTGTAATTGAAAAAGCTAAAAAAAAAAAATTATTCATTCGCAATGGAAAAATTTTAAGATACGATGCATGCGAGACTTAGGAATAGTATTGTAACAATATTTTATTGAATGCTTAATAATAATATGTGTACATTTGATTTCCATACGATATTTCATCATTAAGTAGATTTTTCTCTTTTTGTTTATTTTTTCTGTATGGAACACTGTATACAAATTTCATTATATATAGTAAATATACATCCAAACCTACAAAGTCCATTGATTTTCTTTAAGTATATATTTAGTTGATTATTTTTATTAATTTCTATTATTCATTATTTTTTGTTGCGCTAATATTAGAATCCAAAATATTTTTTATTTTTTATTTATATTTAGTCGGTGAAAAATATTCTATACATCCACATTAAAAATATATTTTAAATATCTTAAAAAAAATATTGCGAATTCAAAATCCATTTTAAATGTTAACGAATGAATGTAAATTTATGCGCGACAATTTTCTGCCAGAGCAGTTACGGAGAAAAGCTGTAGGCATATATTTTTATTAGAGAAAAATTTTAAAATTTACATAACTTCTAACATATTTTCTCAGATTTCTGGAATACTGTAGTCATACTTTTTAAAGTTATTATATATTTCTGTATATAATTGCACTGGTGAAATTCATATTTTAAGTTATTCTTTAGACAATGTTGAACACTTTTCAAATACATTTTTTTATAACAAATAATTAATCTAAAATGTGAATTTATTAGAATATTTTCAAAATGCTTCAAATCTGTTCAAGAAATACTTTAGTTTTCATTGTGAGATTTAGTATTTTTTTTTTATACGAAACAATACTTACAATGTACTTTGAAATTTAATCATTTATAAACACACCATCATATTATAATAATCATTTTATCAATATTATTTCTGTTTGGTAAAATTTACATTCATTTTTATAACGAAACACGATTATTAAAAATCATTTTATTTATTTATTCAATAAATAGAAATTTACTAAACAAAAATAAATGACAAATAATATAATCGTTGCCAAAATTTAAAAAAAAATTAAGTAAATAGACTGAACAATTAATAATTTTTGTAATAGTTTACATATAATAAATAAAATAATATTCTTTATTGTGTTCATTATATTGGTAAAAATTCCTAGCGAAAAATACATTTTCCGAATAGGAAATAATAAAAGTAAAATTGAAAATATTAAGTATTATTATGTAAACAAAATAATGTAAATATCACAATATTTGAATGCCTCACATATAATACATGGATTGAACATAAGCTCCTTATAATAAAACAAACGAAAACGAAAAAAATCAAAATAAAATAAAACATGATAAATATAATATAGAATAAGTAATTAAATATTTTACAATAATAAAATTCATGGTTTTTAAGTCATATTGGATATTGTGATTTATCAATATACAGGAATACATTTAAGATACCGTATTGGCGTACAATTTTTATTTTTTACACAAATTTAATTACAATTGAGGGTAAGTGATCCACAGAAGAAAGCAGTAAAGACATAAATAACGCCCTGAAAAAAAAATCATGACATGATTAATGAATTACCAAATTTACTTATTGGAAATATACACAAAAAATATATTTTGATTTCAATACATTATACATTATAAAACGTTTTGTACAATTGTATAAAGTGGTATACCAATCAATTTTTATAGCAATTTGTATGTGTACGAGTGATGGTACATCTTTTGAAAAATAAAAAACCATTTCATTCCAAACGTAAGTATGTATTTAAATTTAAAATCGGTTTGATAATTTTGTGTATATGTTAAATATTTTACATCAAAATGTTAATATTTAGTACAGTAAAAGTATTTTTCATTTTCTTTTTAGAAACAAATTCTTTTACAAAGATTCAAGATGGATATTATTTATATGCAGTGTTGCATTGTTCAACATAGTTATTTTTAATTCAAAATAAAACGAAACACAAAATATTATTTTATCTGTAAGCGAATTATATCTAAAAAGATTTTTTATGAAGTTTGAATAGTTTAGAGATGTGATGTTTCATTAGTCTTAATATTTTTATGTACTGATACAGCAGAGACTATTTTTTTGCAAGGCTATTGCGACAAAT
Organism: Chaetogeoica ovagalla; assembly: GCA_032441825.1. Lineage (NCBI taxonomy): Eukaryota > Metazoa > Arthropoda > Insecta > Hemiptera > Aphididae > Chaetogeoica > Chaetogeoica ovagalla. The sequence goes on from CM063744.1 coordinate 4,782,312, forward strand.
TGGTAAAAATCCACAAAAGTATGAAACAAATATAATCCTTATAAATTTAATAATTCTTATTAATTTTAAAGAAATTTGTTTTCGATTTTAAATTAACCATATATTATTATATTCAATTGGCATTAGAATTTTACTTACAATTCCTATAAGTACGAATAATACATATATTTTCACATTTTTCCAAAATAACGAACGTTGTAGCGTACGACTCTGTACTCTGAAGTTCATGGATTGTGAACAAAGGTTTTCCGTTTTATTGACCAACAGTTCAAGTTTCTCTCCACGAAGAGCTACATTGTCTGTAAATATAACACTGTGAATTAGGTTCGTCATTCAGGTGACGTCGTGAATTTGTTACTTTACCGATATTTCGAACCATAATATCTTTTAGTTCATCTAATTCCCCGTGTACTTTAGTTAACGTGTCGAATTCGTTAGAACTAGAAAATCGCTTCTGCAAACAGAAAAAAAAAAAAAAAATAATAAATAATTCGTTATTATCGCCTCGAAAATTATACTAGCATAAAATTACCATCTCGGAGGCGAGTATCGGAGCAAATTCAGAATTCATTGAATACGCTATCGCAGTATTTGCCCGTTGACCGTATGTAGCTTGAAATCTTCGTTTTATTTCATTTAAGAAAAAAAATGCTTTGGATCTTTGGAATTCCTTTAAGCACATTTAAATATAATTCATATTGAGACACAATACCATTTCAATATAATGTACTGAACTAAATGTTGACATTAAATAAGAAAAAAAAAAAGAAACTTACATCGTCCGTGATACACATATAAATTATTTGATCTTCACAAATGTAATGGTACAAGTAACGGTCGTGTAGTAAACTTTGCTTTTTGTTTTCTGTACCGATTTGGGTTAAAACTCCTTCTAAGATTTCAGCAAAATTGCCTTGGTAATTGGCGTGCTTGGCCAGCACGACCATACCTCTGGTTATTACGCTGTAGAATAGTGGCATTGTAACGAAATGGCAAATAATATATTAAAACGATCTGAAACACGAATACAAATGTTACATTATTAACATTCACGATTCAATATTGACACACTGGTTTGTTGAATATTGAAAATTTTATTATAGAACTAATACAATAATTGGTGATTATCGACATTATTATTTTTTTTTTATTGTATAAAAACGTTTAATTCTCAATTTCTACTTTTATACTTCATCATAAATTAAATATATCTAGTGAGGAAACACACACACACACCGTTTTAGAAGAGAATATATTGTAGGCCGACCAAATTCGTTCACTCTTTGCACATTTCTTACGCAGTAATTCGGTGGTGGCGACAAATGTGTATATCGAGATAATTATGTGCAACAGACGTACGTGTTGTTGAATTTGGAAAAACTCAATACGGATTTCAGCCGCTACAGTACGGGCATAAAAAAAATGAACTATGACGATACGGCTACTGGGAATGGTGAAATTAATAGTTTTACATTGATTAAAAGATTTTATGTAATAATTTGTGTGAAAAAAATTAATAGTTAGAACGCATTGCTTTTCGCTTGTTACGTGGGTTTAAATTACATTACATGTACATACACCACATTTATGGTTTATATTATTTATCTAAATATTTATTGAACGGGTAGTTTCAATCATTTTATAATCGATCAAAAATAATGTTCCGTTAAAATATCAAATAACACGTTTTACATAAAGTACGTAATATTACGTAATACTATTTGTATTCAAGGTTGGTGTACAAAAACATACTTTAGATACGAGCAGATACAGACGTAATTTGAAACTAATATATAGTTATCGGATTTATGGATTCTAATGCTTTTAAACAATCTAACACGATTGGTAAACGTTTGAATTTGAATGAAATATACTTTTAACGAGTGGAAATAATATTTTATTATGAAAATAATTTATCTATAATGCATACGCATAACGTTTCATTACATTTTCGATTATTTAACTTTTTAATAATTTTTATCCGGGTCGTAAAAAATACATACATAATACGGAATAATTGCGCTTCATTACGTGGTTATTATAAATTTGGATCAGTATAAATAATATAATAGCACGCGACAAAAAAAGAACAAACAAACAATTATTATTTATTAGACAGTATACAGTTTAGTAAACAGAGTACGTACGTTTCCCAATATTATTTTTTTTACGTTTTCAATATTATTGTGTCTAAATTATTTTTTTTAAAAGCAAATATTTCGTAATAATGTACTATTATAAAATATGTATTGGAAAAGGCGAGTGGTTTTTTAAAATCCCATTATAAATATCATGAATTCTAACGCGTTAAATGTTGTGTGTATTATATTGGATCGTGATCTAAGAGAAGGTCGTTTACAAGGAATCCAGAGAAACGACGAATAGTTATTGAACGAAACGCGAGACTGGAAAATTTAAATTTAACCCGCGATTGTTTAATTGAAAAAGTAAATCAGTTTCCGGCCGACAAACACAAACGGATCGATATTATTACTATTAGGATTTATGAGTACGTTTGTGAACTACGCTTTTTTTCCGGAAACAGGCGTATAATATTGCGTTGAATACGGCCGCCCTCAAGAACAATTAATGAAAAGTGTCAAGTACCACTCAGGCGGAGAATGACATTGACACGTACTTTTTGGACGTAAGCGCGACTAGGACGATAATAATATAATCGATATACAAAAAGCAGCCGGATGCCGATGAGTCGACTAATAAAATCCGCTCCTTTATTATTATTATTATTATTATAAAACGAGCACGACTTACCGTTTATTCGGAGAAAACGAAAACGAGATATTCGTTAGATGACAACGTTCGTTCGTTCGTCGTAGTAGTAGGTACTGCCGTTGTAAAACTTCTAACTCCCGAGCAAGCAAGCGGGAGTACGGATAGACACAGAAGTGACGGCGTGCGGATTTTCAGTATTCGACGGGAGGGGTTGGAACGAAGCCGGACGACGACGCCTAGATGGAAAACGGATCCGGTAGTAGACGGAAAAACGATACTGTCGCACGGTGTAACGGTGGCGACGGTCGGGTGTTGTTATTTTACGCGCGGCGCAATTCACGGATTCCGCCGATACCCCTACACTTCGAACAAAGTGATAGTCCGCAACAGAGTGACGGCGGCGCGGCGAGGCGCGAAGCAGAGAGGGGAGGGCGAACAACACTCGACACCGACCCGTTTCCAACGTTATCTCTCGCACGTACTTATTGTTAACGAATAATAATCATAATGACAATTTATTAATTGTCACCACCCGGTGGTACTGTTCGTTAAGAGTACGCGTCACGATTATTTGCGTTAATAAAAACATACTGAAAAACTCATTGTCGTCACACCGACACACATTCGTCGTATCGTTTGTTTGGCGTACGGCTGCTGCGTCGTTATCAGAGCACCGTTTTCCGTTTCGTACGTGCGTACCGGTTATTATCATCAGTCGGCCGTATGCGGCGGCGATCTGTTTTTTCTCCACAAAACAATGGCGGACGGTTGACGAAGACGACGGACGCATTCGATCGCATCGACTGATAACGGCGCGCCGGCGTTAATTCCCCGTGAAAATCGTTTTGTTTGTTACGTTTTGTCTCGATAATATTTTATTTATTTTTTTTTCGCTTCTTCAACGGAAAGTCCCGGTGTTCGGGAGAGACCGCCGCCGCCGCCCGGTAAGCGATAACCCCCCCCCCCCCCGCGGCCGGTACGCACTGATAACGACGAGAATATTGTGCGGTGACGTTCGCGTGCGAAATCGGAATTTCGTTTTCCGCCGAATACTGTCCGATTTCGTATTTCCGTTTATAAACGCGCTTCTTTTTTTTTTTTCTGTTACCGGACACAAAAAGGGATCGTCGTCGTTCGCGGTAAACGCCGTCCGCGTTTTGCGATGCGTCCGCGCGCCACCGACGTCGTCTTGCACTCGGACTGCGGTTAATAACGTCCCCGCGGCGATTGTCTCGTCCAACGCCGTTACGTTATCCAACGACGACCGTCATGTTCTCTTGGGTGCGCAACCGCAGACATTTGACCAGACTCGGTTAGTAGTGTTTCTTTAACGTTTCAATGTTTTAACGTTTTAATGTTTCTTTAACATCACCATTGTCACCGATGTGCCCGATCCAATAGTTTCTTGTCGTTACACAGGCCTCCTGTAGTGACTTTGGTCCCGTTTCAAATTGTACCCAGAGAAAACTTCGTTTGTGATATCGTTCGCGTTATTATTATTATAATACTTGCCTCCAACGCGGTGTCGTTCCGTTACAACGAGCGTAGACGGAACGCTACTGTGTTGTGTACGTTTTCATTTTAACACGAGAACGACATTTTACACACATACCTCGTTCAATACGCCTTGCCGTTTATTTTGTATTCAATGTAAATGTATGTAATGCGTTATTTTAGCAAACTGTTCAATTAGACTGTGATCTGTGTAAAAATGGGCAAAAATCTTTTTTTTTTATAAGATACACTTTTAAATATTCGATTGTGTTTAATAGTTTTTGTAAATAAATATACGTAGGCTTAATTTATTTTCAGCATTGTCAATTTAACGTCTCTACCCCATAGATTTTTTTTTTTTTCCATTGATCTCGCATCTTCACCATTTCTCGGCCAACATTTTGGGGATCCATTCGTGATTTGTCAGATGAAAGGTGATATCATAAATATAACATTGGTTTTCATCGAAAGTTTTGTTCTGAATTTCATATATATTTTGTTCTTGATGCTAAACTTTATTTTAAACATTTTTCTTCTTGGCTGATATCTAGGAAATGTTTGATAAAAACTATAAAACTAGTAATTTATAACAATATTCGTTTATATTAATTATTATTATTATTTCAAATAATTATTTTAATTATTATTTGTAAAAAAAAAAATTTTTTTTTTAATCTCACGAAAATCATAAATATGATTTTTATTTTCAAATAGGTATTATCACTTTTATCGTTCTTTGTATGTATGACTTAAACGTGTGTATATTTTGCAAAAGAGTGTTTTACGTGAGATCGCCATAACATTATGAGTGAGTAAATCATGTTTTAAAATGTTCAGTCTCTAACAAATAAAAAGCTACAGATTACAAAAATTAATGAAAATACATAAATAATATTTCTTCGACAAATATATCATACACTTGTCAGGTAAAACTTTCTACTTTGACATGTAATATAAAATATTAATCGTAATTATGAAAGTGTTAACTTGCCAGTGGACGAACCAAAAACGTTCATAAAAATAATGCAAACATAGTTGACGTTTATTTTTTGAAAATTGAACGCATTCATGCTCAGTTTCAAAACACACCACAGAAAGTAAAATTTATTTATACTCGATGATATTTTAATTTATTTTATTTTTTTAATGGTATTTTAATGTCTTGAATAATTTTTTTTAATATTTTTATATTAATAAAGCTAATTAAAATCATTTAAACTGTAAAAAAATGTTGAGTTACAATAATGATGGTGACAATCGAATAATAATAAGTATATGTTATTATATACTAATATATTATTATCATATCGCTAGTGATATCTGTATACTCTGACTATGAATTACTTTTATTATTTTATTGTTTTTGTCATATTGTTTTATAGATAATCCTCTCTAGCACAAAAACTTTCATATTTCAGTAGAAGATAAGCCCTAAAATCATGGTGGATAAAATAGAGTTGAAATTATTCTCTATATATAATATATGTTTTCCATTTTTTATCGTTTCAGCATCGATCTATGTTCAATTAAATAATAATATTGTGTTCTGTAAAATTCTTAGTAAATATCGTTACAATTTTCAAGTTAACAATCAACACTGTGTTGGTTACAACATATCTGTTATTCTTTCGAATAATAGTGTAAATTCAATATCTTTTTTGACAATCGATAAAATCTGTGATCAGTTTTTTGGTTATAATATTCACATTTGTTTAAAAGTTCTTTGCAAGTTAGTATTAAATATTTAATATTTTTACTTTAATTAAATTTCAATGTCACAAAATAAATTTTACGGATTTGATTTTCTGTATCGTACATTACATATAGACACTTTATATAGTAAATGTAAATATTGTATCCAATAACTTTTATTATTTGCGAATAAAATTTAGTTTTTTATAATTTATGAAAATATTAACAAAATAAGTAAACAGTTTTTTGATAAAAAGCCAATTTAAAAAAAAAAAAGTGAACAGTTTTAATGTCACAATATATACATTTTATATTGTCCACTCCGTTTTATAATGTTGCCCGTTTTTTTTTCGACTCAATAATTACAAATGAGTAAAATTTTATTCTCTATAATTTTTCTTGCAGTAATTTAATCAGTTAAAAATCATTTAAAATGTATTTTTAGCATTCATTATTGAACCGGGCATACTTAATGATTAATGTATAAAGAGTCAATAATACATTTTAAATTGGTGTAAAATCGTAGACTTGAATATACTTTACAAATGTTCGTGTTTGACAACTGATAAGGTGAATAGTACAATAACTTTAACCTATACACTTAGTTAAATGATATTCTAAATAAAATTTGTAATACGTTCTCAATTAGCAGCAGTAAATGATAAAATATATTATTAGATAACTTAATTGTATTAAGTGAGGCTATCTATATAAATATAACGAGTAATTTATTTGTATTTGTCGTGCAACAATGTTTGTATTTATCTAAGAAAACAAAAAAAATCTGTGCATTTTTATTTGTTTTCCTGGTGAAAAAAAATATGTTTATGTTTCAATAATTAATCGATAGAAATATATTGTTCGGATTTATAATTTGTTAGTCGAGACTAAATAATAAATATTGATTTATACAAAGATTTATGCGTGTTTAACTATATACGTACATATTTTAAATTTTTGTTGAAAGTGAAGGTTTTGTTTCAAAAGTTTGCACGTGTATTGTAAGTATAAACGTATCCCATCAAAAACATAAATGTGAACAAATGCCAAGTTCATAAACGGTTTCGTTAATAAAAGAAGTAAGATCTAACTGAAAACCAAGTTCTTTCAAAGCTCCTTAGATCACATCTCCTTTCGCATGCATAACGTTCTTCAATTGCTTAAAATGATTTGTTATGTTATTTGCTATTTAATAGTGCGACTTGGCAAGTTTTTACCCACCAATTTTATTCTTTGAGTTTGAGTACAATGTCGTCTAGTAGTATGTCATAGTCAAGTATTCGAATAACTGTGTGGTGAGGATGAGTTAATGAAGTGATTAATTTTACTTTCAGATCAAATAGAGGAATTTGAAAAAGAGAAAACTTGCCAAGTCGTAGTTACTATTAAGTAGCAAATAACAAATTTATAAATATTTACTGAAACATAAACCATTAATTTTTTTTAGAAAAACTAAAAGTTAGACTATTTTACTTATTTTATGTATATTTTTTGTCAACCCACCAACTTGAATCTTTGAGTCTGAGTAAATTGTAGTCTATTATATCATTGGCGAAAATCTAGTCAAGTATTCGAAGATGGTCTTACGAGACTCGCGAAATTGCAAGTGTGTAGTTCAAATAGATTTTGAGTTATTGGGGGAGGGAGTTGTTTGTACTATTTCATAATACAAACTGTACACGTGTGTTTTTCTGTATGCATGCAGACGAAAATGAACTGTTATATAATTTTGTTTGTAGGGACGATAAAATGTTTTTTTACCTCTCTCTGGCACCGTTTAATAAAATTCTTTAAATTGTTTTTGTGTCTGAAAGTAATCACGTTTTACTAAAGTGAATAACTTCGTTTCAAAACACAATAATAAACACGTATAGTGTAAATTATGCAAGTTCCAAAATTCGTCTTGTGAAGTAATAATTAATTTATAGATTAGTTTATCGTGTTTCAATAATTTCTATAAATATCGTGTTTCAATAATTGAATTTCTAAAAGATAATTTTATTTCTTATAAAAAAAAAAAAAAAAAAAAACGAACTCTTTAACCTATTCGAAATCGGGAAGTTCCTGAAGAAAATTTTTTGGGTAGGTGTGTAGAAAAAAACGAACCGAAAAGAGACCAACGATCGATTCGAATAGTTTTAAGGGTAAATAAAAAAATATTTAATAATAATAAAAACTCTATTTTCAATTTCGTTTGTATAAATGTACAGTAGAAATTCTTAAAATATATAAGCATTGTTCAATTGCTAATATTTTTCCCATTTAATTATGTATTGGAAAATTAATTATTTACATTGAAATTTTTAAAATTCTTTTTTTTTTCATCCGTTTGAACGATAATATTATTAATATATTCGCAGTATAACTTTCTTCCGGGTAAAATTATAAATATATACTTTTTATACCTATAATTTATAATTTATCAATTATGTGTTTATAATTGATAAATATCGATAAATAACATATATGTATTCGAAGTGAAAGATAATAGACGTTTTTCATGTACCTGTTTGTACACGGGATCTTTTCCAATGAGTATTTTACGGATAAAATACGGATTTCGTATTTGTTTTACCATATAATATAAATGTCTAAAATTTGCGTTCGGTTCAAAATCGTTATACATTTTTTTTAATATGCGCATAAAATACACACGAAAAAAAACAAAACGAACAAATTGAAATCAGATATTTCGATTTTTAACTGTATTTTTAATTTTTTTTGCTCATTTCGTGTCTGTAGTTAATTATTATTTTTTTAATTCTAATTGTCTCCCATTCGTTCGCGTTGAATTTCCGAGACGAGTATTCGATAACATCGCTAAATTCTTGTTGTTAATCGACCACACCCAAATTGTTGTTAACACAAAACAGATATTTGAAATATTGTAATACTCCACCCAGAAAAAAAAAAACAAGAAAACAGTAATCAATAATTTAGACGTCCGAACGAACGAAAATTCCGACATTCTTTGTTTTGGAGTGAACACGCTAACCTTTATTATTTTTTTAAAAAAAAATAAAGGAACGATTTTTTTTTTCATTTCAGAGTTTCCTGCGCGATTATTCACTTTTCTTATGAAAAAAAAAAAAAAATAATAAACGAATAAAATTAATAGTCTTACGTTAATAGAAACGAAATAAAATCAAATAATATCCCGTTGATGGGGCTAAAATAATTCGATTTATTTTAGTGTTTTGTGTGTGTGCGTTTTCTTCAATTAAACTCTGTTAATAAAATATGTCAAACGCTTAAAAAGTTTTATTGGATTTCCACGTGAAAACAACATGAAAATTAATAAAAGAAGGAGGTCAAAATTATATTGCGTTACGCGATAATGTGTAAAGTGTATTGTAAAATTGATTAAAAGTAGTAAAATGAATGGTGTCGGGAAATATAAAGGGGCCTACTGCTGTGCGGCGTGTGATGGATGGATTGAGTGTGCTTTTCCGATTCCGTGATATATTTATAATGACGCGAAAAAATAAACAAATCCCATTCAACTATGAAATTGTTGTTTTTTATTCTATTTACCTATTGTATAAATTAACAAATTCAGTCTTACAGTAATATTCTTGCTTTTGTTTCGTAATACCAATGAATACGTTAAAGATATATCGTATTATTTCTAAAAAAGAAAAGAAGATAATATGTTCAGAAGTTGTTGAATTAATTATTTTATAAATTATAATTTAAAATTAATTGATTAATTCACACAATGCACATAAATAATATTGATTAGCACTTACTTACTTTATGTAACACATTTATATATTATTATTATTATTTATTTAATCAAATATTTAATTGTTTTTTTTTTATATAAAATAAGATATAATAGCAATAATTTATTTAAAAAATTTTTAAACTTAATAATTTTACTTATGAAGTATTGCCTTTTTTTTTATGCAGGCTAAATTAACTATAATTAATTTTTGAAGGGACTAAGCCCCCTCCTCCCGATTTCTGTCAATGATTGGTTGTTAGGTTTTATTAGTTAGGAGGAATTGATTGATAAATTCAACATTTTGTTTCGACACATTTATTCTTATTGATTTCGATTGTTTTGAAAAAAAAATTAATATTGAATTCAAAAACATTTTCTCTTGGGATTCATTTACAGTAGGTTATATTTCACCGTTTATTATGATCACATCGTTTAATTAATACATATTGTATTAATTAAAAATTGATTGTTATGTTCAATCCTTACTCTCTAACGTTAAAAATACATTGTAACATTGCTATATATATTGTACTCTTTAAACGTTACATAATTAATTACGAAAAATCGATAAGAAAAATATGTTCTAATGGTTTTTAAACTGATGGGTTGAAAGTCTTGCGAACCGTACACAACTGCTACAAACTAATATTGTACTATTTTAACAATTCTCATTTAATATTATTGTAGGAATCCGATAATAAATAAATATTTATAGGAATACGTTCACGTACCAAAAAAAAAAAAAATGTTTCTCGACTCTCGGCCGTTTTTATACCAATCGTCCACATTGTATTAGTCTATTTTTTTTTCTTTACATATGATTTGTATTTAGACTTTACAAAAAAAAAAAGTGTTTTTAACGTAATTGTTTTGCGAGGACGAAACTGATGATGGCACAGTTAGATATATGATGACTATTGCCGTTGTTTCAATTTCTATAATTACTTTTCGTAAACATTATAAATTAATAATTATAGGATTGACGTAGGTAGTATATAATGAAAGAACTGCGTATTTATATTATATATAACAAAAAAAAAAAAAAAAAATAGAATTGTACGTGTGTTTACCACCGTGTTATTATTTACAATTTTATAAATAAAATTAGAAAAGTTATGTTCGGTGTGTATGTGTATTTGAAATCAGTGAGAATGTATATTATATTGTTATTTTATAAACACTTTAACATGAGTACGATTTTTATAATGCCTTTTGATACGTTATTACTATTATTAATAGTTGTGTGTAGTGTGTTTTATATTTTATCCATTCAAGTAATTTTAAATTGTAATCAATTATAAAAATACCGAGTAATGGAGTAGAAAATAGTAGAATGGATAAGCATCTTTTTTTTAACAATATTTATAAAATATAATATTATTTATGTAAAATACAAATTACAAATTAGTTTTCGAAAATTTTCGTTTGTTAACGGTGAAGTTATTATACGTTTTTTTTCTAATCAATTATATATAAAACGGTATACATTTATTCTGAAAAAAAAATGGTTTATAGAAATCCGGAACAATCAATTTGTTCGTTATTATGATCAGTTAACAACGGATAAAACATGCCGTTTTTATGAGTCGAAATATGATGGAGAGAGAGAGAGACTTGTAGTGGCAGCGATTGTTGTCCCCTGTCTGCGATCCTTAAAAAAAAACGAAAAAAAAATCTATTGCTCATTAAGTGTTATTACTTATTATTATTACTACTGAATAATTCACGTTTTAATTTTTTTTTCGTATTTAACGAATAATAATAATTATTATTTATAACAAATATATGTGTAGATACTTAAATATTAAATTAGTGTAAGCAGATATATATCGGTGTTGAATTTCGCGTTTTCATATTCACCAACATCAGATCATAAAATAATTGATTTTAATATTAATCGAGTTATAATATAATAAGATCGGTCCTCGGTTAGGTTAAGGTAATAAATATATATATATATATATATTGAAAAAAACCCTTTTCGTCCGAATTATGTTTGTTTAGAATTTCGTCGATAAAAATATATACTCTCGGTAATACACTGACGATCGTGAAGTGTGTTTTAATATTTTATTATATATAAAACGTGAATACTACTCATGTTGGCCGTGATTCGCGTAAACGAATTTCGTTATTAAAAGTTAATAATAATCGTATCAGATATAGAAATATTTGTACGTTTAATTGCGATTAAAACGGTACAATTATTAAAATGTTGTCACCGAGGCACGTTTTATTAGTCATTTTATATTCCAACGATTGCGGACAATTAAAATTCAATTTCGTTTTAATTTTATTGAGATTAGTTAAAATTGGACAGAATGAGTATATCGAATATAAACGTGTAGGTTTCGTTCAAAACGTTGTAAAGTGAAAGTTAAACCGGTTAAATCGTATATGTATATATTTCTTTTTCCTTTATATTACAGTTGCGGATGACAAACAGTGCGTGTGCGCGTGTGGATTGTTTTATAAAATATTGTGTCTGATTTCCAAAACTAATTCTTACCATCACTGTGCTATTTTTTTTTTTTTTTGCTTTTATTATTGAAAATTAAAAATTATATATTCAATTTTCGTTCGTAGTATTTTTTACACGCGGTGCTAAAACGATTAAAGACAAAAAAAAAATGTAATGTTAAAGTATTATTATAGGTTTTTTGTCTCTCGCCATTGTTGTCACACAACGAAGAAAATATAATTATTTCCCACGGTAGTGTATGGTTTTAAAAGTAAATCGCGAATCGGGGTAACGCGTTTTTAAAATTATTATTTCTTTATTTCGAATTGGGGGGAGGGGGACTTTATTTGTCGCGATTTTCGAAATATTTAAAAAAATGTCGGAATAAAAGTGTAATCGATATTTTGATGTCCGATTCATTCGTCGCGGGACCACTCGTAAATGCATCAATTTTATCTAATCCACCACGCTCGTATTACACGAGACGACGACGTATTTATATAGCATAGTATAGTACGATAACGTTTATTTAAACAATTTTATTCTCATATATTTTTAACGTGGAGTTTTTTAAATCTCCTCTCGCTTATATATACCACGAAACTATAAGATTTACAAATATAAACGGTGTTGTTTACGTCCACACGGATTTTTAAACATTTTTTTTTTTTTTCATGTTTTTTGGTCAAAATTAAAATTTAAAAAACGAATTTCGTCGATATGCAAGCGGCAATACGATTTTAGAAATACACGTACGTTTAGCAGAAAATTAGGCTCAGTGGATGTAAAATTAATTTTCGATTGTACGTTTACGAAATTTTAACATACGCATTTAATAAAATATACCGTGGGAATAATTCAAACAAATTTTAAATTGACATTTTATTTATTAATTGTCGCGTAATTATAAATAATTTACAGCTTAATTCGATTCAATTCATAAAGCGTACGTAATAATTATATGTTAAAGATTGTATGGTACACATAGTGTCTCGCAAAGATTTGTAATAACTTTTGTCCTAATCAATATTAAAAGAAAAATAATTTTTTTTAAAATAAACTTGACCTATTATTATACTTTAAAAATTGAAAAAAAAACGTCGATGTTAAAAATGTTTAATTTTATTACTAGTTGTCAATTTTTGTAAAAAAATTGAAATTCACGAAAATTTCAACGTTTCTTGAGCAAAAACGAAAATAGTCTTTTCGCATCATATGACGACCGGTTGTCCGCGTTTTCTTCTGTTATATACCACAAGTGGTACTAATGAAAGACATTTTTATTAGCTTAAAAAAAAAAATGTTTTCCGTAAAATTAACGACTAATAATAAATAAACATTTCTAAACGATTTTATTATATATATATATATATAAAAAAAATAATAATTTTTTTTTTTTGATCCGTTTTGAGCACATTGGGAATTTCGGTGAGTGCGACGAGTGCCTCCCCCCCCCTATTACGGGCGCTCATGTTTTTTTTTTTTTTACGTTTCGAGGGGTGCGTAATATTATTATTATTATTATTAAAAAAGAAAAAACGTGACGCGGGAGCGCAAAGCCGTTTTTTTTTTGGAAGGACAGAAAACGCCTACCACATCCCTCTCCTGTCTCCCGCCGTACACGAATGACATCTGATTGCGTTCGCCCGCTGCGACGGCGGCGGCACTAGTTCCTATTGCAGCTTTCAGTGTTTCACCGAGACTTGCGGTTGGCGGACGTCCGGTCTTAGTGTTATAAATACAGTGTTTTAAACGCGGAAATAATTTTCCTGGTTTTTTTTTTCTTGTTTTGACCTCGTTCGCCGATAGAAAGTAAATCGCGCGCGTTTATACCAAAATTTATTAAACCGGGCTATTTGATTAATACAAATTATCGCGTTACGCTGTATACACACAGCTGTGCTGCAGGTAACGGATTTCACGGTCGGATTTCAGGCAAAAATCTGTTGTGTAAACTCCACGGGATCCGTATTAAAAGAGAAAAAAAACAATTTTTTTTTTAATGATAAATCTTGGTAAGCCAAGGTTTTAGGTGTCATTTTAAATATTAAACCATACCGTGAAGAGGAGATCGGTCGGCGTTTTATCATCACAAACGACAGCTGGATACGATGTTATTGTTACCGCCGCCTGTTCTCCTCCCGTTGTGTAAACCGTGTACGAATCGCCAAAAAGTATTGTTGAAGGCGTGTGCAGATGAGTCTCGTTAATAGAATTACACCCAACAGCCGATATAGCCACAACAACATTATCGATCACGAGAATTCATTATATCAAACGCCTAACTTCCGCTGTAATATTTCCTAGTGTTTTTTTTTTAATTTTTTTTTTTATTTAACGAAAATACGTTTCAGTTACAAAAATGAGTTCTGCAGGCGCATTGTTTAACACCGCAGGCTGTATATTTATTACGTAATATATACTAGGGACGACAGCACACGACAACCGGTGATCGTGTGAAAAAAAAACAGTCTTCGTACTTGTTATTACTACTTCGTCGTAGATTTCACGATTGCGGCGCGTACGCGTCGAGTTTTCAAAACGCTCAGTCAAATATTACCAATGACTTTTTGACCGTTTCCACCTCTAACGTTCGTTCCGTTACATTAAACGTTCGTACCGTCGACGAGACGCGAGAGTCTATAATATTTTTCGAAATTCCGTCGTGTTAACAAACACGCGCCGTCGACATATTTAAATAGAACAATTCCGTCGTTCGATGCAAACGAACATTCGAACGCGATGCCGTTTATTAAATTAAAATAAACGTATAATAATAATAATATTATAATGTTTGCGCGCGTTTTGTTAGTAAATTCGGAAAACGGGTTTTCAAAACCTCTCTTACACAGTAGATGTAGCGGTTTCGGACGGGCCGTATGCGTAATATTCATATCGGCGGTACAGAGTGGAAAAAAAAATATAATACGTTTGTCGCGGCCGCGTTGCGAGTTCGTTTCGTCGTGTTTGTGACATTCGTTAAGTACACCGCGTTTTTGAAAACGTCCCGTTGTCCGTCGGGTCGTCTACTAATTATTAATTTCATTGTCGACAGTATTCGTATATAAACACACGTGTGTGTGTGTAGGTGGTTATATGTAATGTAGACGGGCGATTGTTCGTTTTTTGTTTCTTATTTTTTTTTTTTTAAGGACTTATATATTACAGTTTTTTTTTCATTTCTCTCCCGCGTCCCCCTCGGTACCACAATTGTTTCGTAATAATTGTAAAAAAAAAAAAAAATAATAATAAATACGGTAAAATCCTATCGGCGGTTTTCACGGATAATATTTGCTGGTTTTCGATGCGATGATCTCGTTGTTGGGTTCTCGACCGGGCGGCCCGTGGATTACGTTGTTAACACTATAATAAGGCGTTCGCGGAGTGGCTGCCAGTTTTTTTTTAAAATAATTCAAAAAAAAAATTTCGCTTGAAAAATTAATTCGAATTCTTCGACGAATCGACGTAGAATCAACTGCATTTATATTATATAACTTACTATTATTGTGGACTTTATCGAAAGTGCATTTACTGTTTTCGTAATCGAAGCGAAATCGCGAAACCGATTGGACGTCAGTGACGACGATACGTGTGTATTGCTCTTATTATCTATCTCGTAGGTCTTAGATTTCAAAATCAACAGCGAACGATCGCACTGGAATTTAAATAAATTAAAAAGTAAAAAGTAAAAAAAAAAAATCACTCGTACTATATTACGTATCGTAAACATAGATTGTTCACAACAGTGTTGAAC
The DNA here is from genome assembly GCA_032441825.1 of Chaetogeoica ovagalla. Lineage (NCBI taxonomy): Eukaryota > Metazoa > Arthropoda > Insecta > Hemiptera > Aphididae > Chaetogeoica > Chaetogeoica ovagalla. The sequence goes on from CM063744.1 coordinate 4,798,173, forward strand.
TGACCGAGTTTCTTAGCACTCTTATTATTATTATTATTGTCATTAAAATAAACGAATAATTTGAAATAAAAGATTTTAATATTTATTTTTTCGAAGGAGTTGTTGTTATACTTGAAATTTGGGTCCGTGACGTAGAAAAGTTTAATAAAAACTTAGTTTGTTGTAGTATATATCTAAGTGTCGGTGTATGTTCCTCGGTTGTGTGTTTATATTCTTATGTCGCTGCAGTAGTCTGATCAAACCGTTAAATACGTATTCGGATAGTAGTAATAATAATAGATTTAAGGAAAATTCATATAATTATAATAATAATAATAATTATAATAATAATAATCCACGAACGTTCGTTAAATGAAATACAGTGTTGGTTAATTTTCTTCTTTTTTTTTTGTTGTTATCGTTACGCAACGTTTGCGGTGCTCTCGGCGTCATATTTATATACGTGTATGATATATCAAGTGCAATTCAAAATATAGAGGACGACGCGCTATATTATAAATAATACATAATAAGCATACAGTGGTTCTAAACGTTTTCGATTTGTTTATAATGTATATATGTACTGTTTTATATTGTGTTTGAACAGCGCGCGTAACATAAATATTGGTTAATATTATTATTAATTATATATATATATATATATTTATTATTTCGATATAATATTTAATGATTTTAAATGATTTTCATTCGATACGAGATCCGTGTTTGGCACCGTTGTTCAATATAACGCCCCGGTTTGGTCGATGAGAATCACTGGGCGCGCGTGCGTGTGCGTGTATAATTAGATAAAAATATTCTAGAAAACGTCGTGCACGAAACTCCGCGTTTTATTCGTTGTGTTGCGATAAATACGCGAATGTCAAGACATACGTACACACACCTACACTTTACTCGCTGTGCAATAATAATAATAATAATGTTATTGTACCGTGTCTTCTATTCGGCTACGTTTTGTGATTTTTTTTTTCCCCGTCGCGAATAAACGCGTTCATTGTTTTTATATAACGAGAGATGTTATAAATTAATAAAGTCGAATAGTAGTATATAATTAATCGGTGTATAATAATATATTATAATTTTATCGACATTTTAAATTGTACGATTTTCGAACGCGGCGTTTATTGTGCCGGAGTGCGTTTCAAGAATAATAATAATAATAAAAAAAGAAAAGTTCGTATTCCTCTATGGTTAACGCGCTGCGTAATCAGTATTCGATTTTTACGTAAAATAATATATTGCGCGTCTGTTTATTTTCTTATGAACAATGTGAACGTTATTATAAAACGATATTTTCTATTTAAAAAAAGAAAAATAATAATACATATTTTTGATTTTTTTTTTTTTTGTTTTATACTTATTTCTGATCTTTTTTATAATTTGTCGCGTATTTTTCAGTCGAAAAAAAGTAATAAATGATAATATTTCGCAAGACGATTTAGTTTATACACACACGTTGAGAACAAAATATTGTGTCGGCGTTATTTTCGTCTAAAATGTCAAGTGTGTTTTATTGTTTCTTGTTTTTAATTTTATTAGTTATTTGGATTGTGTCTTCCATAACAATTCGGTGTTAGAAAATTATTTATTTTATTTTTGTAGTCGAAAATATTCGTTAACTTTCGTGTAGCGCATATTTTATAAAAAATAATGTCGGAACGAGAAATACTATACGGGGTTTACTGAAAAAATGTTTGTACGTATTTTATTCTCTGTAGTATAATATATAATATTATCACAGTGTTGACAACTATTGCGGTCGGACGTGTGTGTATTATTTAATAATAATAAGTGAAAACAGGTGTTATTTGCGTTTGTAATATTACAAGTTAACCGAGTGTTGCTGCTGTCGTATTCATATAATATTTTATGCGTCTATAATAGGTCTCCGAAAACAGACATCATCACGTCTCTCTATCACCATATAATAAATATCGATATTATTGAAATACAAAATAGAATTTCGAATTTTCTTGACGCGTTCTTTTTTCAGTAAAAAAAAAAAAAACGCGTTGAAAATATCATTCACTGTTAATATTTTACGAACGGTACTCGCGATTATATTTGATTTATGTTTTTCCTCTCGTAATAATTATAAACGGAGATGATTTTTTTTTTTTTTTTTAATCGTAATTATCGTTCGATTCGATTTTCTTGATTCGTTGTAAATTACACAATGCGCGCGTATATAATAATTATACATTCGAAAACGAGATTGACTCAAGCGAAATTGTCGCCATCTCAAATTATTCGTTACGGCGTATCTTTTATCGGGGATTTCAGTCGTGACTTTCTTGCTGTTGTCGTTGGCTTTTGAGTATCGAACGGCAAATTATCATCAAGAGTTTGGTTACGTAAATATTGTAATGTTTTCGCAAAATTTAATTAGCCACACGAAACGCATAACGTTTATACGACCGTATTAATATGATATATGTGTGTATAGTTATGCACACTTATTAGTACGCGTGTTCGGCCTTTAAAAAGGATTTTCACGATATATTTTTATGTTTGTTCACTTATACTTATGGTCCATAAAACGTTGACGACTCGACCTATATAATATTATTATATTATTATTGAATTTGAAATACGATATTTTTACGCGTTCCTCTTTTCGACCGCCGAGTCTTTTTTTTTTTTATTACATTTTACCAAGCACTGAGTTAGAATTATTCGTTTATTTTTACTGATAAATCGTATTTCATATATATATATATGTGCTATGTAAGGGTATAGAAATACGCTTCGTAATATATTCGGAAAATTCGATCATTTTTTATTCTTTAAAATGTATGTGACGATATTCAAAGGGGGGTTTAAACGATTATTATATTTTTCGTCTGTTCAATACGCGTTTTCATGATATCGATTTGTCGCAACGTCTGTGACGAGAGAAAGAAAAATTATACAACTCATACTCTCGTGGATTAGCAGTTCAAGACGAGATGAAGAATAAAAATATTGTTTATTTATAAATTTAAAATTAAATTGTTTACTACTTAATTATTATTTTTTTTAATTTAAACATTCATAATATTTTATTTGGAGATTTTTTTTTTTAAGGCGTAAATACACATAGTTATATATTTTATAGAGCGTTTAAACGTCGTTTTTAAATCCGATCCCTTATTAGTTATTTTATAATATTGGTAGTGTATCTACGTGTATGTTTGTAGCGCGTATGTATATATATATATGTCGATTCAGATTTTTAAACAAAAAACAAATAATGTTGTGCATCTAGGTAAAGGTGCCTCTCTATACACATAAGATGTTGTTGATCGCTTCGTCTTCCTAGCTTGTCTTCCAGCTTCCTATTGTTTTTACCTCAGTGCGCAAAATATTATAATCCATGTCAAAAAAAAGGAATCCACAGACTCCAAAATCCAGTTGCCAAGGAATAGGTAAGAGAAATTTAATAATAATATATATGTATGTATGTTATAATACTATATATAAATTTAACATATAAGTATTATTTATATTATAATACACATTCACCTAAATGCATATATGTGTAAAGTTATATTAATTATTTCCTTTTCTCTTTGCTACATTTTATTTGCACATTACGTTTTTTATATATATATATTTATAAATTTAAGTTTAATTTCTTATGACCATTATTATAATCGTAGGTGTGACTAGACTTCATCCACAGAAGCGCAAATTTTATTCCAGGAGTAATAAGAAAAAAAAAAACCTCCCTGAAAAAGTTCATTCAATTTCGATTACTCCGCCGTCACTACATTAGTTGTTGCATCCTAAAAAGTGTATCACCCTTTTGATCTTCTCTTGAATACAAAATCGTGGGAGGAGAAATAACATTCCTTTACTGATTTGTATGCTCTCAAAACAATCAACTTTCATAATTCCATTTTAAAATTAAACTATATATTTGCAATACCTTACAAGCGCTGCGAGTACTCAAAACGAAGTTGTAGCTTAAAAAAATAATATTATCATTACGTAATACGTAGGAGACACACAAGGGATAATGAATTGTATACGAATAATCTGAAATAAAATCTTTACGATAATTTTTACGAAATTTTATTATTAATAAAGTATGAAAAGAAACCGAATTTAAAAACATCGAAATACCCAAACCTTATGAAGTATAATATCTTTTTTAATGTGCCATTCTTAAATATTCATCTAACGGCCGCTTCAATATTAATAGTGCACGCTAATTCTTGTTCAATAAATACAAATATCAGTGTGCGTATATAACAATAATGGGAAAACTACTTTCACATTGATTTCTTCGCTTTTTATTACGAAATTACTATTATCGTTTTGTTTTTCGTTATTATCTTATAACATATTATTTACGTTCGGACAAAATAATAATATGTTTTTGTACAGAATAAACAGAAAAACGCAATACGTATTATAAACGTATTAAAACCGTTTAGTGTTCAGTGGGTATATGATATATGAATAACTTGTTTCTCGGTATAGGCGCTTTTCTGAAATGACGGTGGTGGCATTTGCACATTCACCTTAATATGTTGTCATCCTCCGTAGTCACACGTATGAGTATAATAATAATAATAATAATAATAATAATTATATTTAAAAGTATATATTATTCGACGTGTATTGAATTCGTATGAAAAAAAAAAAATGAAAAATTAATAGCCGTATCATAACTAATATACGCGTAAATGAAATATATTAAGAAAATTGTTGTAAATAATATACGAAAGAAAGAAAACTATGTTAATTGTGATTTTTTTTCTCTCCTTTTCACTCGTAGACGTATGTATGCACGTCATACGTTCTACGCGCGTGTATATATATATAATATACTTATTATTTTAGTAGTTATTTATGTACTTTTATTATATGGATTGTACGTGGGTAATTTTTTTTTTTTCTAGCTAAGTATATATTATTATCAAGTTTGTTTAACGTAAAACACTGTTCTACACTTTTGTTGTATATGAAATGGCATCGGAATAAACTCGAAACCGATATAACGTAGTATAAAGTAGTAATGAATAGTAGTAGTATATCGTGTCCTCTACGATGTTGACCTAACGAGCAAAGTACCATCGCGATGTACGCATTTAACAAAACGAGTAAATCAATAAATCGTAAACGTATATAGTAAATCGCGTGTTTTATCCCATGAGATACGTGAAAGATACATACTCGCTTTCCCAAGATTAAGATATTTTGATGGTATCGAAATAAAGTCATTTGTTTATAGGCGTTTTGTTTTTTTTTTGCAAGGAAAAAGAGAGAGAAACAATAAAAACTGGTAATATGACACGTACACACAGACACACACGCATATACTATACAGCGTGTGTTTATTATATGCGTATATGTATAATGGAAAATTCGATTTCGTCGTTTTTGTATAAAATTATGTCCGTTGGCGCAATTTTAACACGTATAAAGTTATTATTTACGTTAAAAGTAGCGAATCGGCGGTCGCGATTGGATTGCCCGTAAAATACGTTGTATCCAAAGTACAATATCGCGGGTTTTATTTCAGTTTCTCGTTTCGTAAATCGTTTAAATATTTACACGTTTTATAATAAATAATTATCATAATAATATTGTACGAATTTCTCGACGTGTCTAGTTTTATACGTACAACAAAAACGTTACAACAAAAACGCTGTTTTTTTTCGTATATTATAAAAGTATGTATGTACACACGTGCGTTCGATAATGTTTGAAAAAAAATAGTAAGAAAAATATCCTCCCCCTCCTAAAAGACTAGGCGTTGCGCTTTTTCAGAAAAGTATGTCGGCCATCGGGTTATTACGTACGCTGTAAAAAAACTCGCACTCATATCGGTCAGTTGTGTTTTAATAAACAAATCGTAAAAATATGAAATACGAAAAATTAAAAAATGTAAATATTATATTATACATGTGCTGTACAGAGTGTTTGGCGTTGAATTTTTACGATTGTGAGACGATGTCGCGCTGCCGGCGTGTTGTGTGAAAAGCACCGGCGGATGCCCGTTGAACAACGCGTTTTCACCACATATTATAAATAGTATAAACACTGCGCTTGTTGAGTATAATATTAATTTGTGGCTCGGTACGCGAGAATGAGTTTGACATGTGTTGTTGTCGGTATGTTAAAATTTTTTTCCCCTCGAAATAATTCGTTTTTCGAAATGTTTTTTCTCATACGCGTTTTACTACGGTTTAATATAATAATAATAATAATGCGTCGTATTACCGCGTCCTATATATTATGTTTATTTTACGATCGCGTTCGTTTTATAGAGCTTTCTGGAAAAAAAAAAAATTTGTAATTTTCGCAGTTCGATTCAGTATCGGAAAAAGAGAAAAACGAAAGGCAAACAAACGCTCATACAATTTTCTCGCCGACCGAGCCACAACATTTATTCGGCGGAACACGTTCGAAACTCCGTCATCACTCTCTGTCCGAGACAAAACAAAACCATTCGTGTAAATAATACTCCACTCGTATTATAAGAAACGCGTTTCGTGTGAAAACAAATTGTTTTTGAATTTTCGTTTTACCGCAAAACAAACGAAACAAATATGAAAATTTCATTTGTGCCAAATCACTTATTATATACACGCGACGTTGACGTTGATTCGCGCGTTCTCGCGCGCATTTCTCGTTATTGTTACAGATCAATTCGAGGACGATGGGCCGACCGACACCGTCGACTGTTTGGGCTCGAGAGACAGCAGGACGATACGCATCAACTGCGCGCAACCGTGCAAGAGCTGTTCGAATTGCATATCCACCGCCAAGTACAGCGTACTGTCGTTCTTGCCCATATTCCTGTTCGAACAGTTCCGGCGGTATTCCAACTGTTTTTTCCTGCTCATCGCCCTATTACAGGTCAGTGCAAATGCACAATAATACACAACGGCCCCGCCGCCTTGTCTCCGCGTTATCGTTTCAAGGTCTCACACGAATAAAATCCAATATTTCCGTGTTACGGAGAAACTTCTCGAGCGTAATTCACTCGAGCAATTTTCTTAACGCCCGATTATTATTAGCGCAACAGGTGCAAAATACTCTCTGAATCAATTGCGATTATAACAAACGTGTGCTGTACAACACAATCGATGAATTCCAGCCAATAACGGATAGCATCTATTATTAACCGCCCGACCGAGGGGTTTAGCATCGTTCCGGTGTTCCATTCCGCGTGTGCTTTCGGTGTACAATCCATCTTAACATTTTCATGGCGCGTTTAAATCCGTGTTTTACATTTTTTCATATATTTTTCATGAATTCCGGTATTCATTTTTGTCAAAAACACCGGTATACACTATGAACCAGTTTTGCGCCGCACCTTGAACTATCATTTATTGACGGTTTAGAATGGCGTCTGTACCTGTAAAACGCTCCTCGAGTAAGGTACCATAAAGTATAAAATATTAGTATTAAATATAGAATTCACGTTCGCTGGCGCAGATTTTTTTAAACGTGTTCTCCGCCGTTTTATTTATATTCCTTGATGTTGAATATATACGTATGTATCGGTATAAAGCGTAAATACAGTTAAAAACATTTCATTCATCTCTTCACTAGACCGAATATAATAGTTTGGCGCCATTTCAACTACAACAAGCGTATCTAACGAATCGATACTATTATTATATAATATTACGGATGCAATTAAATGTTAGATTCTAACGAGCTTGTAAAGCAGTTTGCAGTGTTTTTAATAGAACCTATATTTAATGACGATTATTGTTTTCGTTGGTCGTTTTCGATTGGATAATAATATTTCGTTAACCATTTGTCGAATAATATTTTTAACTTTTCCGTGTGGCCGATTTTAGTATATTTAGCGCAATAAACACAAATAGCCTGTGATGACGGCAGTCGATTGTGATTAACGGTCAGAAAAATACATTATTTATACAGTTTACACTAATGGACATTTTTGAAAAAAAGAAAAAAAATACTTAATATTCTTAGATGTTTATTATGTACGTAGCTTACGCAGTCAAGTTATATCAATCCGTTCTTGATTGAGTAATAAGGCGGTTTCAAATTTTCTTACTCGTTTCCTTCTCTCCCGGCTCTCCCCCACAGTGTGATCTCAATAAACAATTCAATGTCGAATTGCGCATTGTTTTATATTGTGTTTTAAATTAAATTCGAAATATTTAAAATTCGTATTGAACAAAAAGTGTAAAGTATCTGATAATATATACCAGTACGTACCTTAAAATAATAACGATAAACGTTTTTATTAATATCGATTGAAAAAATAAAAAATATATATTCTTAGACTAAATTAATTATTATTATTATTTTTTTTTATGGACACGCTATTGTAAAGCGTTTTTATTGTTATTTGAAATTTTAATCAATTTTTAAAAAATAATAGCGAAAAAACGCGTATAAATACATTTTGTATGTAATAGTTACTAATAAATTGATAAAAAGAAATATAAATAATAATAAAACAGATTTTCTAGGTGTGTACAATATTATATTATGTAATCGCCTTCGATGTATGTGTGGTAGATAAATTAATCCCGAATTCGGTGTTGGTGATAAACTATATTATTTTATATATGACGTACACAAAGAACAATTTCCAGATTATAGATTACAATATGAATTGTATTGGTTTTTTTTCTCAAAAACTATTCTGTGTTTGTATTCGTAATTTATTTATTTGAAGACGAATAGAAAAATAGTACGTATTTGTGAGAATATATGAATATTATAAAAAAAAAAAAAATCCATACACGAATATTTTGTGCGAATCACTGTATAACGCGATACTCTACCGAGTAAAAAGTGTTAATATCATTATTATTTACCTGAGGCTTTATTGTAAACTACGGCGGAAAAAAAAATTCACATTTTACGATCTACGGCGAATTATTTTTTAATAGTTCGTATAAAAATTAAAATAATACAATCGGTTTAGTCACTTTGATTTATTTAATATTCCGTCATTTATTCTTAAAACGTAAATATTTTTTTTCAAAAATTCCTATTTTGAAATTTGTCAATCTTCTTCTCTATTCTTTCGTCGCCGTTCGTTGATAAATCTGTCATTCATTTCTCCTATATCCTTCGTAGTGTATTCAGCATTAAGATTTGGGCAGTCGTATATAGACACGTCTTTCGTGCTGAACTTGTCCACATTCGCACTTGTCATTTACAGAAATGAATGATAACGTCATACAGTTGACAGAGTATTGGAACGGGAAGTCATAAATACAGAAATAAGCTACTACGCGAAGAGTAAATTGGTATTTTTGCGTTATATATAATAATAATAATAATATATGTCAATTTGAACGTTCCGTAGAGGAGAGCGTCTACAAAAATATGAATTTTTATGCGCGAGAGCGATGGACGATAAAAAAATATGCGTTGAATTTTGTTTGGAAATATTCGCGTATAAAATAATATTTGTGTTATGTGACTTAATCTACACGCACACACACACACACAATATATAGTGGGTGAAATAAATTGTCTCAGTTTGTGTATAAAATGTATCTCATCGAAGGGGGTTTTTGTCGCAGATCGTATGTTTTTTTTTTTGTGTGCTTGCTATAGTTTGTGTATCCACGACTATTTATTATTTAAATTTCGAGTAAACCGGAAAATAAAACGTCATCATCATCCGCGTTCGCCCGAAATCGATATCTGCGTGTACTACTTGACTATTATTTAGGAAAAAAAAAAAATTTTTTTTTTCTTTATATACTTCGTCAGTCTTTTTTTTTTTTTGACGTGATATAAGAGAGACGCGTTTGCGTAAAATTTAAGAGAATAAACGCTGTTTTTACGTTCATTTTTTTTTTTTTGTTATTCATTAAATAATTTCTTGTTGGTCGTCGGAGAAGATATTTAAAAACGATTTCACGACGGTGGTGTGCGGTGGTGGGGAGGGACGGAAAACTCGTCTCGTCCACCGAATTCGACGAGTCAATAACATTGTTTTCAATAATAAAATCGTATTTTTTTTTTTCGCGCTCGCCGACTCTCTCGTCTCAGCAATAGTTATAGTGTAGTTGTACACAGGGCCGGATTTAGGAATGTGGGGGGGCCCTGGTCCCACCTTAAAAGTATATATTGTATTTCGATAACATATATTTAATATATTATTATAAGTGAATTTAATTTAATAATATATTAACATTTACCGCAAAACAACATTTTACTAGAAATTTCGGTTTAAAAATATTTATATTAAAATACCAAAATAATAATAAAAAAATGTGGTACAATAAAAGTAGGTAGTAAATTATGTTTATTAGACATATACTGTCATTATATCGTATATATTATATACATAGTCTATGATAATGATATTAATATAATACTATACTTAATAATAATTTTTATTATATTACAACTTTGCGAGTTCTCGTCGCCGCGAATTTTTCAACTGCTTGAGAAAAATCCAATGTTCTAAGTATATACTTTCCATACTTAACAGTGCAAGTCCCGATAGATCGCTTATCGCTTATCCTACTCTACAAGTCGTAACAATCGATTTTAAATTACTTTAATTTTACTATATAAATGATTGAACAATTTTATTCAATTTGTGATTTAAATTTATTTCTCAAATATTATATTGTGTTTTATACTTGGATGCAAAAAAATCCCATTAAATGGAGGCCCCCTGCCCCCCACCCAAATCCGGCCATGGTCGTACACCACACCACAACATACATCACGTGGGCGCGTCGCCGCCACGTTCGGATTTACACGCGCGTGGGTCTCACGAGTTTGTTATTTGTTTTTTTTTCTGTTTAAACGACGTATGACGGGAAGAAGGGAAAAGAGGAAAAAAAACCTTCTCGAACGGTGTTATTTCGACGTGTAATTTGCTAAATGTACATTATGTAATATTGCCGCTGCCGCCCACCACCACCACCACTACTCACTCCGTTGATATTCCACTGACCTTTTAATGCCGTTGTCATTTTATACACCCCGTCCGCGCGCCGTTAAATGTTAATGGTTTTGCCGTGACCTTATGTTTCCGGGGCCCGGGTTGTGATTTATTATTATTAATCCCTTCTTCCCGAGAATCGTACGCGAAAAAAAATTGTTTTTTTTTTTTTTTTTTTTACGCTTATTCCCGTATCACCAATACGTGTTTACAATACGTTTTCGAATTTCCGCATTAAATATACTTTCATACGAATTGTTTCATCCGTAAAACGTATAACATTTCGCTTTTGTTTTCTCTCGCGGTGAAACCGTTTTTTTTTTTGCGCTCTCTTATTTCCTCCTTCTCCGTTTGCTCCATAATGGTTATTTTAGTTACGGCGAAATCGTCACAGTTTCGGGGAATAAACGTCAAAAACAACAAAAAAAACAAAAATCGAAACGCAATGAAATTTACTATAACGTAGTAGCCGGGAGTGTTAGAGCGCGTTAATCCCGGAAAACGTCTCTACCCCGTCCACATCTCAATACGTCGTTACGTTCGTCGGACGAGTGTTTTTAAAAAGCACCTACCGGACTATTGACAATGACACCGGAATATTCGAAATAAACCGATGTCCAAACGTTTTTTTTTTTTTTTATTCTCGAAAATTCGTTACGTACGCGCGAAAATCCACCAATAAATAGTCGAGTGTGTCCTCTCTCCAATGGAATTTCATTATATACGAATCGTTCGGACTTTAATTTTGTTGTATAAAAAAAAAAAAAAAAAAACGGGCGTAAAATATCCCCACGTGCTTATTATTTATTTATTATCGTCCGTGTAAACGTTCAAATTTTTTTTTCTCTCCTATCAACACGCTCGCATAATTGATAATAATAATAATAATAATGTAAAAAGGCAATAATTTTAATATTAGAACAAAATTAAAATCGTTAATTAAAAAAAAAAAAAAAATAATAACATACCGACTTCGTGATTTATTATTATAATTCGAAAATACGTTATTACGTATATTATTATACACTCGTTGTACTCGTAGTAGTACATTTCTCTCCTCTATACGTTTGTTTTCATTAGTTTTACGATTATTATTATTATTATTAATGTGTGTGTGTGTGTACACTGTTTTCAGGTCGTAAAACTTTTTACGAACGTCTTTTTTTTTTTTCTCATGAGGTGATTTTAAGTGCCGAATTCATAAATAATACTCGATGATCGCGTTTGGTCGCGTAAAAATACTTAAGAAGTTCAATAAATCAAAATCGCCGAGACGCGACGATGACGACGACTGATGATTCTCGTAGGAAATTTAGTCACGCGATCGCGTGTTGTATTTTATTATTACAAGTGTGTCAGTCGCGAAAGATAAAACGGCAAAAAATAAATACAATCATTATGCGCGCGTAATTTTTCATTTCCCCGCCGTCATTTATATATAATATTATGTGATCACACAATGTGTCCTGCATTGTTATTCAGAATGTTACTTGCCGTTTTCGTTTTATCGATTAATTCTTCTCACTGTCAACCCAGTACGATAATAGTGTACACACAGTTTATTTTTGAAAGATGTTGGAAAAATTAATATTTTCTATGTTTTTTTTTTTTTTTTTTTTAGAGGCCTAACTCGTGTCGAGTTTTGTTTATAATCGTGAATAATCGCGCGAGGTTTATTATTAGCACACCTGATATTTTTTTTTTTTATAAACCCCGATCCCTCCTTGTTTTGTCTAAAAAAAAAATTCTAAAATAGTCGCAATTTCTATATGTAATTGATGAAAAAAAAAAAAAAGGAAATATTTCTACGATTTTTTTTTTAAAATTATTTCGCTTTTTTTTTTTGTAATATATAATTGATAGAAATTCGGTCAACTCGATTATACTTGAATTAGCACAGTGGCGTATCCAGGAATTTTTTTTGGGGGGGGGGCTGATCATTTACAATAAAAAAACATAACAACTGCAAAATAAGTGATTAAAAAAACTATATTTAAAATTTTTAAACAAAAAATTATTATTTACATCATATTGTTAATTTTAGTCGTCTAGCTTTTCCACAGCTTTTGATACCGATAGGCATGATGTTGTACACGTTTTCTGTCTTTGTGATATTATAGTTTGGTAATGGAAACAACGTAATATGTCGTATTGCAGTATGGTGCCTATGTATATTATATTATTTAATTAATTAAATATTAATTTAAGATTTCCTGAAATTTCGGAGGGGGCTGCAGCCCCCTCAGCCCCCTCCCTGGATACGCCACTGAATTAGCAAAATAAACGATAATAACATTCGTATATATAATGTTTTTAATATATATATTTTTTTTTTTTGTAGCAAATACCCGAAGTGTCTCCTACTGGTCGATTCACGACGTTAGTACCGTTGTGTTTTATACTGCTAGTCTCCGCACTCAAAGAAATTATTGAAGACTTTGTAAGTGTCTTTTTTTTTTTTTTACTCGTCGTGCAGTAGACATGATCTATCCGTTTATTAAATATCTAATTTCGAAGATATATACCGTTAAAAATTGTATTGTTATATTAATTCGGTGTTGTTATTACCATTGGTTTTTTTTTTTTTAGAAAAGACACAGAGCGGACCGTGAAGTAAACCATCGAAAAGTAGAAGTCCTAAAAAACGGAATTTGGACGTCGCAACGATGGGATCTCATAAACGTGGGCGACATCGTCAGAGTGATAAACAATACGTTCTTCCCAGCCGATCTTTTAATACTTTCTTCCAGGTAAATTGCTCATTTTTAAATGCCGACGTGACGATTTGCAAACGGATACTGGCATTATTATTATTATTATTATTATTATTATTTATTAGTGTTTTTTTTTTTTTTTTTTTTTGTTAAAAATAAAATAATCTTTGAATCGATATTTCGCGATTCTAGGTGGTAAACAATAAAATTTCATCTTTGAAATATTTCGGATTTAATTTAGTAAGCGATACTTCTGTGAACTTAAAAAAAAAAAAAAAAAATTATAAAACACGAAAGCGTTGTGTGTGTGTGTACAACGCCGTTTGATCGACGCATTTATAAATCGTGTTCATTTCGTGTTTTCCAGTGAACCGCAGAGCATGTGTTACATCGAAACTATGAACTTAGACGGTGAAACGAATCTGAAAATACGACAAGGTCTTCCGGAAACGTCGCGTTATTGTGACGCGAATGATCTCATGCGTTTGAAAGGGACGATTGAGTGTGAGCTTCCGAATCGTTTGATCTACGATTACGTGGGTAGTTTGAAATTGGTCGATAGAGTGTGAGTAGTAATGAGTTATTATTATACTATTAGTACCTAAATAGTGTATCACGTGATCGTGTCTTTTAAACACAATATGCTCTATACACAGTGTACTGTAACGTTTTTGTTTTGTTTTTTTGTTATTTCAGTCCTTTATCTTTGGGCCCGAACCATTTGCTGCTAAGGGGTGCAATGTTGCGAAACACGTCTTGGGTGTGCAGTGTTGTGATCTATACCGGTCACGAAACAAAGCTTATGATGAATCAGACTTCAGCTCCTCTGAAAAGATCAACTGTGGACAAAATCGTCAACACGCAAATTATAATGCTGTTCTTGTTGCTGTGTTCGTTGTGTTTGTTAAGCTCGTTTTGCAATATCATTTGGACCAATCGGAAAGGACAAAAAGATTGGTATTTACAACTCGACGGTAAGTCATTGCTGCTTCTTTCGCAATAGCTTCGTCGTCTTTCTGTATCCAACAAATTGTATCTTACGATTTTTTTTTTACTTTTCAGAAATCGCGACATTCAAATTCGCATTTAATTTGCTTACATTCTTCATATTATTCAATAATTTAATTCCTATTTCTTTACAAGTGACTGTTGAAGTTGTACGTTTTATGCAAGTAAGTTTTACCGTGATATTTGTGCGCATCATTGAATACTGTATTTACTGTTAATCTTTTTTGTTTTTATTTCAGGCAATGTTTATTAACAATGATATCGAGATGTATCACGAAGAAAGTAATACACCAGCTATGGCACGAACTTCAAATTTAAACGAAGAATTGGGAATGGTAAATACTATAATGCATTAAATAATGAAATTAGATTAAATTGTATAAGTTATTCATTTTTTTTTCAGGTTAAATATATTTTTTCTGATAAGACTGGTACACTAACAAGAAATGTTATGGAGTTTAAACATTGTTCTATAGCCGGAATACTTTATTTGGAAGGTTCTAAAGAGACCTTAATAAATGTACGCGAAATTTTTGTTTTTTTTTTTTTTATTTTATTTTTAGTATTGAAATTATTTAGTTATAGAAAAATGGATTTTCTTTCAATTGTTGTTTTATATAGAATTCGAAAAATCATCCTACCAGTAAATATGTATTGGAATTTTTAAGAATGATGTCTGTTTGTCATACGGTTATTCCGGAAAAAGTTAAAAACTCGGATGAAATCATATACCATGCTTCATCTCCAGGTCTGTAAATTGTTTATTTTCTACACATGGCTTATTTGTCTATTTTATTTTGTCAATTATTTTTTAGATGAACAAGCATTGTTAAAAGGGTCGCAGTTGTTTGGTTACGTGTTCCATACCCGTACTCCAGAATCTGTTGTTATTTCTGCATTGGGCGTCAACAAGAAATATGAAATATTAACCGTCATAGAATTCACCAGTGCGAGAAAGAGAATGTCTGTCATTGTGCGTACACCGGATAATAAAATTCACCTTTATTGCAAAGTGAGTTTGTAGTAGTTTTCAGAGTATTATTAAAAAGTAGAAAAAATGTTGTAGCTAAATATTTAAACAACTTACAATTTATCAGGGTGCAGATACAGTTATTTTTGAGCGACTTTCAAAGAATGGAGAACAGTATAAAAACGCAACACTACAGCATCTCGAAGAATTTGCAAATACTGGTTACCGTACATTGTGTTTTGCGTATGCTGAAATTTCTGAAAATTTTTATAATAATTGGAATGAAGAATTTGTGAAAGCGTCGAATGTGTTGACCAATCGCGATTTCGCTATTGATGAAGTTGCCAAATTAATTGAGACAAATCTTATATTACTAGGAGCTACCGCTGTGGAAGATAAATTGCAAGATCAAGTACGCTCGTACTAATATAAAATGCCCATTTGCCCATAATGATCACTGATGTTTCTATTTTTTTTTTTTTTTATTTTTTAAGGTACCAGAAACCATTGCGGCTCTGTTAAAAGCAGATATCAGTGTTTGGGTATTAACCGGTGACAAACAAGAAACAGCTATCAATATTGGTTTCTCAACTAATCTGATTTCGCAAGGAACGCCTCTTGTTATACTTAATGAACCTACATTAGACGTTTGTATCATCGGTGAACTGTTTATTTATTCCATAATAGTTGATTAATTATCGATTTTAATTTAAAGGAACTTAGAGAAACGTTACAACAACACATTAACGAATTGGGGCCGTCTGTAGGGAGGGCTAGTAATCCTTGTACGTTGATCATCGATGGCCAGTCATTGAAACATGCCCTATCCGATGATTTGAAAATGGACTTCTTAGAACTATGTTTGAGTTGCAAATCTGTTATATGCTGTCGTGTATCGCCTATGCAAAAAGCCGAAGTATGTATTAGTATAAGACAACATACCTCGTTGTATGTGTAACTACGATGTTTAAAATAATATTTACATTTGTACAATAGGTTGTAGAACTCGTAACATCAAACACACATCAAGTGACCTTAGCGATTGGCGATGGGGCAAATGATGTGGCCATGATACAAAAAGCTCATGTTGGCGTTGGTATATCAGGTGTCGAAGGATTACAGGCAGCTTGTGCATCTGATTATTCTATAGCTCAAGTAATGCACGTTTTATATTGTTTTCTGGTCTTGTATTCATTCCGAACTAATAATAACAATAATTTTGCAGTTTAAATTTTTGTTGAAATTACTATTCGTTCATGGCGCCTGGAATTACAATAGAATGTCAAAGTTGATTCTATACAGTTTCTATAAAAATATTTGCTTGTATATCATTGAATTATGGTTTGCTATTTATTCCGGATGGTCGGGTCAAATAATATTCGAAAGGTGGACAATCGGCTTGTACAATGTCGTAAGTGTCTCAAATTTGTTGTTAGTGTATGTTTTTGTTTCAAATATCTTACCCAGTTTGTTCATAATATAGCTTTTTACTGCTGCTCCGCCCTTAGTAATGGGCATATTTGACATTGTATGTACGTCCAATACGAGATTAAAATTTCCTCAGCTCTATTCGCAAACACTGGACACCTTTAATGTGCGGATATTTTGGATATGGGTGCTCAACGCTCTGTTCCATTCATTCCTTTTGTTTTGGATTTGTTTGTTTGCTATGAAACACGAAGTTCTGTGGTCCAATGGAAAAGAAGGCGGTTACTTGCTTATGGGGAATTTTATTTACACGGTAATATGTCCCTTTTTTTTATAAATTTGTATGAAAACAACTATGGTATGTTATTAATAATTATTTAATATATGTATAATGTAAAATCCTATTTTTAAAATTTGTATATTTAAAATATTTTTAAATTTATTGTGTTTGATTTCTTTATAACTATTTAATTCTTCTAAAACAGAAATTGATATAAATATCATGTTGGATATTTAAAATTTCTATGTCATTAATAAAGTAATTAATTTTCGAAGTTGGTTGTAAAATTGTATGTTAAAAATTTATATATATATCTAAATTTGATGCGTTAAATATTCTCAAAAATAAGCTTGTTCTTAATAGTGATTTTGATCTAAATAAAAAATTTATGAATTATACAATCAATTAACGTTATTATTAATCAAAATTATTTTAAATACAATAATAAATTATAGTCTAGTAATGTGTAGTCCTTTAAGTGCACTTTTATCGGAATTATACTTGATAGATTATGAATCAAATAATGTACTTTCCAACGAATATAGACCATTTTTTTTAAACTTATTTTTGATGTGTAGATGATAAATTTATTTTATTTAGAGGTATATAATAGACAAACATAAATTATGGTTAACATTTTAAATAAAATTAATGAACATATTATTCAATTTACTTTAGAAACACAATTAAACAATAAAATTATTTTCTCGGACCTTATAGTTAGCTTAGTTAATAATATATTTGAATTCAATATTTACACAAAACCTATGCAAACTGATTCTGTTTATTATCCCTTATGATTCCAATCATCCTTTTATTTACAAAAATTGTTTTTTTTTTAACTCTAGTTTAGATAGACTTGAGCGCATTCCTTTAAATAAATAAATAAAAATATTATCATGAGCTTAATATTATATACAATATCATGCTCAAAAATAAATATGATTTCAATAGAATACACGAACAAAAATTAAAGAAAATATAAAGAAAAACCTAAAAAATTATAATAATGTAACTAACTAATTATTGTAGAATGAAATATCAAAATTCATTAATTAGAGAAATTCCAATAATTTTAAAATAACAATGTGAATAATATTATTAAAATTGCATTCAATATTAATAATAATTTAAACAAATAAATTAATTATAAAATACAACAATTTCCAAATAATAATTTTAATTTTCCTAGTATTATTTACAAACTTAAATGTAATTGTAGTAAATTTTATGTTGGTGAAATTAATAGCAATTTTAATACGAGGCATTTGTGAAGTAAAATTTAAAAAAAAGCTACTCCGAATTTAAATTTTGTAAATCATGTTTTAGAAAATATTTGTTTTATTATTTTTAATATATTGATAATGACTTAGATACATTTTAAATATACGACATAATATTTATATTGGTTTTGTTTTGAAAGAATTACATATTTTTTAAAGAAATTAAACACAATAAATTTAAAAATATTTTAACTATACAGATTTAAAAAAAAAACATTTTATATCAGTATATTGTATTAAATAATAATATGCCATTATATACACTATTTTTTTGTCGTTTTAAAATTTATTTTATTATTATAGAATATATTATTATTTTTTTAACTTTATGCGTTTTTATTGTAATATTCATAATATCCTCTATGTAAATTGTTCACTTTTATTTATTTTTTCCACTGTTATTGTATTATTCTTTTCGTTTAATATCCGATTACTTTTTGTCGAAAGCGGTAGTAATTAAATACACTTAATACAATAACGTTTATATATATATACATAAATATTTTTTTTTTTTTTTTTACGTAATATTCTTTAGCTTATTAACGAGTATTAATTTGTATTATTTTTGTTTTCAGTATGTCGTTATTGTCGTATGTCTCAAAGCTGGTCTACACATACAGTCATGGTCTTATATCGTACACATTGCCATATGGGGCTCAATAACTGCGTGGTTTGCGTTCTTGGTCATTTATAGGTACGTCAGATTTTAAGCGAACAATAAATCACATTAATGTTATTTTTGAATTTTGACAATAATATTATAACTTTATTACATTATAGGATATTTTTATTTTGTTTTCAAACTATTTGTTATTTAAAATAATCTATTCAGTGTTTTTATTTTTAAAAATCAATTTCCTCATCACAATCGGTTACAATCAACAGTGTATTGTAGCTTGACGGTATTAAAAATTATATTTTCCCGCTTTGTTTCAGTCACATATGGCAGATATTCCCTGTCGGTGCTGTATTTACTGGCATGGATATCATGGTGTTCACATCTCCAATTTTCTGGGTTTTATTGGTGTTCTCCGTATGCGTCGTTATGGGATTGGATTTAACAGTTTTATCGTTAGTTATCAATCGTTTTTTTTTACATACTATTATTGTATTGTACGTTTGTAATTTTTCGTATTACTGTTATTTGCAGACTAAAATCGACCACCAGTAAAAGTCTAGTGCAAACTCTGAGGGAAAACGAATTGCAAAGAACCACTGACCCAAATACTGTTGTCAATCCGAGACATAGGTTGGTGTAAATTGTTTTGTATGGTACAAAAAAAAATATATCTATATGTTTTATTTTTTTTTCTGTTTGTTTTCCGAAAAAATAACATTTGATGTACAGTTTTTAATTCGTTCGTTCAATAAATTTTTATACTTATGTAAAAAAAAAAAAGTGTCTTCTTATTGACTAGTTAGTAGTGTAAATCAATTTTATTTGTGAGTGTTTCATATTAATCGATGCTGTTAAACTATAATTGTATACAAACTAAATGATTTTAAAATGATATCAATTGAATATTATCTGTATATAATAATATGTCCGTCGACGTGTAATAATATTATTGGTTTTTTTTTACAATTGTATATATATATGTGTGTGTGTGTGTAAAATTATCATTTGTCATGTTTAAATATTTAAGCGTGGTCGTGTCACGTGTGTTAATATACGTATGCACGTTTATTTTATTGTTTCTAGAACAAACGAAAAGGCGCGTCTTCTTGACAATGTTAAAAACGTTTTCAATTTCAAATCGCGATTACAATCGACCACGGAAGTCGAAATGAATCGTAAGTGTGGGTCAAATGTATTCGTTATTGAAGTATTTCACGTTTTTTTTTTCTTTTTTTTTTTACGGTTGTCTGGTATATTCTTGCACGTGTTAGAGGTTGTGATCAGTTCGGTGATTCGGTTGTGCGCTGGTCGGTTAATCGTAGTTATTTTTTAGATGGTTTTGCTTTTTCGCAAGAAGAAGGAGGAGCCGTCAGTCAATCGGACATGATCCGCGTGTACAATACGTGTTCGCCAGATGCAGAAGGCGTATAGGTACATACGAAGAAATCGTAACCATTGTCGTGTTAATAATTTAATTATGTAAATATGTTTTTATATGATATATTCCGGAGCGCTCCGAAGCACCGGCTAGTTTTAAAAATCCGTTTAGGGTTCATCACTGATATTATTATTATTTTCTTTGTTAATTTATCACTATTATTATTTTTATTATAATCGTCTGTTAATTTCTGTTGTGCACACACACACACACACTTTATAATGTAATGTCCTCTGTGACGAAGTTATGTTGCTTGATGAAAATCCATTGACGATATCACTCGCTCACGTTTGTTTAACCATATATATATATTTTTTTCCAAGTATATACAAGCTACACGGTTACCGAATAATATTTTCATACGTTTACTGAAGTATAAATACAAATTGTCAACGAGACGAGACAAATTATTATTTTTTTTAGTGATAGCGATATAATATAAAACGGGTATATTGCATTATTATCGTTCGGTGGTATTCAGCCATTTCAAAAATAAAAAAACACGTCAGTTCTGAGCCATTTTATGTGAAATGCGATTGGCTGCTTATTTAAAAGCATGTTTTATCAATAGCCTAATTGTCAGATATTGTTAATCTGTATTTCGAGTAGAATCCGTTTCACGTCTGGTGGTGCTTCTGTTATTATAAATAATTTAATATATATATATATATATATTTTTTTTTTTTTGTTCATTATTATTATTTAGAGTCGTATAAATATTATTAATGTTGTTTTAAATTATTATTGCAATTTGTTTGCTTGACATTTTTCAGTATTATTTCTTCGTCCAATCAATCTGCTGTCCATTTTCCAAAACCACAGATTCCACTCGTTTACGTTGTTATTATACGTTTTGTCATCGGTATGTCAACAAAGTGTTGGTTAATTTTTTATATCGCTTCAGACCAAACGTGAACAATATTTTTCTGAAATTTAGTTTAAAAAAAAAAAAGCCAGATGAAATCTTTACTCACTCCATTTTGTTTTATAGTGTCCTATCAACTTGTGATGTACCGTAGTCGTATCTGTCTCACACCAGGTTTACTTCTATCCGTTTAGTTAGTCCTGGAGATTTCGATAATCACTATGGCTTTGACATTTTATTATTTATAAATGTATTAACATTGTATTATTTATAAATGTATTAACATTTTATTATTTATAAATGTATTACGATGTCTCCTTGTAGAATTTTGTCCGAATTTCAGAGTAAACCCGTGGGGTTTGATTTTTCTGTTCAGTTCGCCACTGCTGACTGGAAAAAAAAAGGAAGGCCATTTTCCAGAACGCGAAACGAATCGTTTCGTTTGCCGTTGTAGGTTTCTTTACGCGAATATAAGATTTTTCTTTATTTACAATTCCTTTCGCCGGATGATACGACGAAAACGTTTAGAAGAACTTCTATTGGTGTATGGAATATGAAAAGATCTCGATCAATGCTTGTATGGAGTAATATATATATATATATGGGAACGCGAGCGAGTCCACACCTCCTATTTTATTCGTCTATCTAGTCCGACAATTAATCGTTACACGATGTTGTGCGCAACAGTTATTATATATATATATTTAGTTATTACTTAATATTATTTATTTTATATTTGTACTAAGTTTTCGTTGTTTGTGTTTTCGGCCGAGCGTATGTATCGTGGACTGAATGGATATTAATAAAAGTAATAGCGCGAACAAACCGTTCGATTTTTAATATAATATAATCTCCGAAGTCGAGGAGTAGCCTGCAAACCAACCTCGTTTATATAATAATTAATTTTTAAAACTTTAAAAAAATGTTAAATAAAAAATAAAAAAGTTACAGGTCCACAGTACGTGTACGGACGCGTATTATTATTATTACTATTATTAAAACCATTGTTGTCGTGTACTTATATATATATATATATATATATATATATATATATATATATATATTTTAAACATTATATATATGCATTTTATAATTTTCCGAGGAAGCTGAGGTACAAATTGTACAAAGCCATCGTCGACCGTTGTTTATAATAATTTTATCGTGTAACGAAAGAGATCTATTGGTGTTGTGTCCATCGCTTGATGCGCTTTCATACGTGTTTAAAACGAAAAAAAAACCTAATACGTCGATAAACTTCGGTGAAACGAATAGAGGATATATCATTTTCGTTTATGTTTTCAGTTTATTAATTACAAATTATAATCGTACGCAGTGGCGTAGCCTTTCCTTCATCTCCATAAACCATGTTTTTTAAAATAATTATATACATTTTTTTTTTTTTTTATTAGTACATATAGTACATATACCAATTATCATTGTGTCTGCAATCACATTTATATTATTGTCATTTATGTAATCGTGTTTGTCACAAAGATGTTAGTATAAAATATCCTAGAAGAATGCAACTCTCAAAGAACTGTCTAAGCCAACGGCTCCCCGACCTTTTTATCGTTGAGTACATTCACTTTTATGATCAATACGCGTACACATTAATTCTAAAACTAAATCAGTAGAGTCAAATTATTATTATTAACATTTTTTTATTGTATACTATTCATAAAAGTAAAAAAAAAAAATGCTTTATATTTAGAGAAATCTAAATATATTATATTTAAATTACAATTTTTAAATTCAATGTGAAATTTGTAGTTTTTTGTTTTGTACAAGAATTGATAATGTCCGTGCAGAATGGAATTTAATTTCACTCGTCAATCACTTTGAATATCGTGCCCAATTCTGTACTTATTTTTTAATAATAATAATAATAATAAAAGAAAAAATGTACTAAATAATATCGAATGGATGCATTGAAAATAATATCGACAAATTTGCGCTCACCATTACTAGTGGTACGCGTACTATACGTATAGTAAATTGGAAACCACTGTTACTCTGAGTAATTTACTCATAGATCTTAGACACAATTATTTATTATTGTATTCATCAGTCATTATGACTCAACGTAATTAAATTAATCAAGTTAATTTCGTGTTTTATATTTATATTTTGTGTTACTTAATAATGCGTGTTATGTAAGAGTTTTAACTGTTTATACAATTATTAAAACTTTGCATAAAATGTAGTCAGCCACCCTTCCCATTGTAAAACGCTGGATACGCCACTGATTTGTGTACTACACGCCTATTAGAATATTAAAGAGAAAAGCAATGACTGACGCGGTTTAGTTGATTTTTATAGCTAAATATATTATATAATATTTGTATTATGATATTTTTTTTTATCATTACAAAATTATTTGTAAGTTTATTACACTTTATTATAACTTATTTTACACCGATGTGATAAACTCGTAAAAATTAATCTGCAAAATTATTGCGTTTATTATATTATTATCGTCGATAATAGATTATAATACGTTATAATAATTGGTCCGAGCAAAAAATCACCGAATTGTCCTGCAGTAAGGCCGTAACCAGCAAACATTTTTTTGAGGGAGGGAGGGGTTTGAGAGTATAAATATGAAATAAAATAATAATATAATTTAAATGATTAAATTTTATTTTCAGAAAAAATTTCGGGGATGAGTCTGAACCCTAAATCCCTTCCTGTCCTGCGGTATTCTCGTGTATGGCAGCATTTTTTTTTTTTTTTAATACATAAATTATAAAATATTTTTAACGGATGTTAAATACTGTCCATAAATTATGTTTACTCTATTGCCGTACAGTAACGTATTTATATAAAATGCTGTTTTTAGAGAGAAAAATAAATATGTAAAATAATTGTCAATTTCTACAAAACCTGTGCTCGATTTGTCATAATATATAATATGTATAGTGTGACTGTTAATTTTCTCAGTTCTTTATGTGATCGATGATATTTACGTGTTTGCACAATACGATTACATTGAAAACGAACATTTGTACAAAAACGATACTGCACTCGAATTTGTGCTCCAATTTAGCAGAGGATGTGTGCCCGTGTGGCGTATACGTTTGTCTGATTCTTTGGATAGTCGTCAAAAATCTATGAAATGTAATACAATGTTGCATCATAAGGATTATATTTTCCACGTGTTCTAATAAAACGCGTTTCTAATATGTGGATACGACGATATCCATAGTGGAAATTCATGGGTGAGATTGTCTAGAATAACTGGTTAACTGCGAACAAACGGAAGAACAAAAAAAAAAAATGACACACACTGTGCAGGTTACCGACCGACACATTAATAAAGACGTGTGTCCCGTTTTCATAATTACACTACTGTTGTCTTCTGTACCATTCTCCGGCTATACGATCTCGAAGACGGCTGGAAAGTAAAAACGTAATGTAAACTGTTGTTCGTTTCGTCATGTCGTTTGCCTAGCTAATTATTGAAACTATTCGACAGACAATTATAATACAAGTATTTTTAATCACGCAGTTGGGGGGGACATTGAACGTTTTATTTTTATATTTAAAAATAATTGTTCCAAATGAACTTCGACAGTAAAATCGTATTACAATGTACTCGACGGGCTATACTACTTGCTTTTCAATACGTCTTTGGTAAGTATATATTATTTTATTTTATCCGACCGTGCAAGTAACGCGACGGGTCATTGAATCAAATTCGTTTACCTTCTGAAAAATTTATATTCAACACCATAACAAAAATAGATTATCGTCGCGTGGCATATTATATGCGTTTCGTTAATGATTGTACACTACCGATAACGCACTCCATTGATCCGACGTTACCATTTCCAGTAGCCACCAAAAACGTTTTCTGATCAAAATGATTTTCGGTTTTTTTTTTTTTAACTTTTTAATGAAAATTCAGCCGAATGTTTTTCTTTTAAATCGAAACCGCGTGTTTTCATAACGTCACCGTTTCGCATGAAATTTGACCTCGTTAAAAAGCGTCATGCAGACCGACGAGTGATTAAAAGTTCAAAACTTGCAGGCCAATCCACGGGAACAGGACATGTGAACATGGAGTGTTACAGAATCGTTAGTACATAAAATGCCGTATTATAGAACCACTAGAAGAATGCAATTGGCAAGAATGGTCTTAAGTAATTTATTTATTTATATTAATTATTATTTAATTTATTTATATTAATATATACTCGTATACGAGGTGTGTTCAAAAAGTACCCGGAATTTTTAAATTTCGCGGGTCTGGAGCGTCCGATTGTCAGAAATTTTTTTTTATTGTGTTGGTATACATGCCCCTAAAGTATGATGAAATTATCAGCTATATTCACTGTTTACTTTATCTGTGGTAGTCGCTAAGGTTCCACGTGTTTTTATGAGCTCGGCGATTTTTGCTTGTTTAAACAATGGAAGAATTGAAGAGTCAAAGAATTTGTATTAAATTTTGCGTAAAAAATGAAATAAAGTGTAACAAAGTGTGTGAAATGTTACAAAAAGCCTATGGTGAGTCTGCTATGAAAAAAACAAGTGTTTACGAGTGGTATAAGCGTTTCCAAGATGGCCGCGAAGACGTTGAAGATGACGAACGCTCCGGTCGACCCAGCACGTCAATAATCGATGAAAATGTGAAAAAAGTGGAAAAAACGGTTATGAATGATCGCCGAATCACAATTAGAGAAGTTGCTGATGAAGTTCGCATATCAATTGGCTCATGTCATAACATTTTTTCAAATGTTTTGGGCATGAAACGAGTGGCAGCAAAATTTATTCCAAAACTGCTGAATTTTGACCAAAAAAACAATCGCATGAACATCGCTCAGGAGCTGTTAAATGACATCAACGACGATCCAAGTTTGCTTGAAAGGGTCATAACTGGTGATGAAACATGGGTGTACGGTTATGATGTCGAAACCAAAGCACAATCGTCCACCTGGAAGGTAGAAGGCCGAATCGCTGAGAGTGCTCAAGGACATATCAAAAAGTGAATATCAAGAGTGCTTCGAAGATTGGAAAAAACACTGGCATAAGTGTATTATATCTGGGGGGGACTACTTTGAAGGGGACCACATTGATGTAGACGAATAAATAAATATTTTTTTGAAAAAACGAAAATTCCGAGTACTTTTTGAACACACCTCGTATGTATAGTCAGATAACGTGATTGAATGAATCGAGTTTATTTCGTGTTTTTATAATTATATTTTCAGTGGCGTAGGTAAGGGGGGGTTTGGGGGGTTCAAACCCCTCCCATTTAAAAATCCCAATCGGTTAATAAATAATAATAATAATCAGAAAAAAAATTGCATGTTAGGTGCTTGGTTTTATGTAGGTACTACAAACAACAAAAATGACTTTTTAGTTAAACATTAGAAAAATAATATATTGCTAATTTATAATGAAGAGTGAAGATGAATATTTTTGTAAAACAATTTTACAAGTACGCGTTTGGTACGAAAAATAATGATTATCTAGATAGATATCTAATGTTATATAATATATAAAGTCTAATATCTAATAATTTAAAGTCGAACCCCCCCCCCCATTAATAATCTATACCTACGCCCCTGTATATTTTATATTACATATTAGTTTGATTTTTTTTTTTTAAGAGATCTCCGCGGTTTTTTTCGCCGAGATACAATATTTTTTGACCGGTATAATATGTAAAATATTCGTAAATGTTTAAATGAAAATAATTAGCAAAGACCATTATCCTCCCTTTTATTTTACGTCCAAGGTTTTTATAGCGCAATATATGGCTTTAAAAAATATATTCGGTAAAAAATAATAATAATAAATCGGGCCCCTAAATTCGCTCATAATCGGTAGTATACTGTATATAAATATATATCTAATTTGACAAAATTTTGAAACGATTACTTGCTCGTGATAGTAATTACGCACACACATACATAACATATATATATTATGAAAAGTAATAATAATTATTTATTTATAAAGTATATATAATTATATACTATACGTTTCCGTGCATACCTATAAGCACACATAGCATAGTTTTACTGTGTAAAACAAATGCTTTGCACGTTCGTTGTAAGTTACTAGGTGAAAAAAAAAATAGAGAAAAACTATAGCGACAAACGGATGGTTTTTATTTTAATTTTAAAAGTGAATTATTTGAATTCAAAATTTAAACGCAATATATGTTTTAAATTCGACGAACAAGTACAACGTACATAGTTCGAAAATGAACAAGAAGAAAAACGACATTGAAACGAATTGTTTGAAAAGAGTATTTTCTTTTCGTGCGTTTAATACCAAATGCAGTAGACCATTAAAATTCGAGAAGAAACAATCTCAATCGTCTAAAGAAAAGACACCCGTTAAGACTAGAGATTTTAGTACGAACACGGTAGTATTCACATATATATAT
Source organism: Chaetogeoica ovagalla (assembly GCA_032441825.1). NCBI lineage: Eukaryota > Metazoa > Arthropoda > Insecta > Hemiptera > Aphididae > Chaetogeoica > Chaetogeoica ovagalla. Next base: position 4,826,072 of record CM063744.1, read on the forward strand.
ATATATAAAATATATTAATATACGTATATATAATGTAGGTAAGTAACTAACAAATGGTGTATACGTTTTTTTTTTTCTAAAAAGAATGAATCCATGGTGAATATTCGGAGTGTCGAAAAACTCGAGGAAACGTGTTTAATGAAACAATCGCGACAATTCAGACCTCGTTCAGTGAAGTGTCGGAAACGTATACGGACGGCGAATAAGAATAAAAATACTACTAATCCTTTTGTACGCTGTGTTCTACATTGGTGTCCGTGTTTCTGTTGTTGCAAAACTCGAAAAAAACGAGTATTTCCAAAGTCGTGCGTAAACAGCGAGCGGCACGACGAACTATTAGTGAATCAAATGTGTTTCCAATGTTCCGACAAAGGGCTAACGGGGGGAATGTTAACAAAAAATTTTGATACGATTGTGGCGGCCGAAAAAAAGTCGAAACGGACAAGAGGGTCGTCAAAATGTACACCGGAGGATAAGTATGAAAAAACGATGTTCGACGACGATGAAATCGCAAAGGGGGAACCGATTTCGTCAACGGAAAGAAGGAGAGCAGCGGAGGTTGTCGCGAACGAAGAGAAAGCAATATGTTATGAACCGCGGCATAAGAGTAAACCCGGTTCACAGTGGTTTTTAAAAACGACCAAGTAAGCAATAATAATTGATGCGCACATTAGTCGAGATTGAGACTTTACGACGGGGATAACGGAGATGAATTATCGAGAGAGTTTTGAATCAAATACACTGCTCTTTTCTTGTTCGATACAAGTAAATACACACGAATTTCCCTCATTTTCAAGGATGAAAGTACTTTTATTGTATCGACGCAATACGTATCTCGAATATTTTATACATAGTTATTGTATTGTTCGCCGTCTTCGTAATAAAGCGTAGAACGATTTTAAAACGATATCGAATGATATTCAATCGCTACACGTTTTAGAGTACCAACGTACAGAATTTATTGTATGCTTATAATTATTACGTTATTTCAGGAAGAAGAAATGCCAATGTCAGAATAATGGTGTCGAACACTTTAGCAATCGATCATCATCAAACTCGAAGTGCCGAAACAAAGGTTATGTGTTTATTCGCAAACAGGATTGCGAGACACGTAATTATTATATATAAGGAAATGTGGGTAAAATGGGGTACTACCCTAAGGGAAATTTTTTTTTTGTAATTTTATATTTACCCGCAGATGACACGCATAATCTTATACAGAGTTATTCAAAACGATTCATCCGATTTTAAATGCTAAACGAATTTTTGATTTTTAACTTTAGAACAATACGTTAAATAAAAGAAAGTAACATTTCGAATTTAGTTATTATATTGTACCAGCCCATAAAAGTTTTGTGTGGGCCACACAAAAACGACATCTATTAGATAGGTAAAAAATACACTTGTTGTGTTGCAGCAGCGTGTCTCTCTTGAAATTGACTCCACCGCTGTTGTAATTTTCGATTTTTCGGCTGACCGGGGATCGATGGAGATGGGGACGGTGGAGTACGTACACGATATGTTTAACGTAAAAGGAATAATCGCGTGCCGTGAGATCCGGTGACCAAAGTGAGCCAATTGCTGAAACCGTCATGTCATTTTAGACCCATTTTTACCAATTCAAACGATCAGGAAGTGTTTCGATTTTTTTATCGGGTTTTAAAACACTTACAACAACTTGTAACCTGTATGATTTACATATTCATTAAACTCCATTTCAACGTGCCGAACAGTTGTTTGATGGATTTTCAGTTCTCGACTCGCTTGGAGATTACTTACGTTTTACATCGCGGATTGCGTTGAACGCGCAATTCTCTTTCGAATTTTATTCACATTATCCTCGGATACGCGAGATCGGTCTGTGTTTTTTTCCATTTATCGTCAATATTAGAATTATTTACGTAGAATTAAGACAAAAAAAAAAAATTACAATCGAATTTATTGTACGTATTCGCCCGACTACGTTAATAAAACTTGATAACGGCTCGAACATTTTAGAAACGATTATTAAACTATGGAGGTATCAGTACAAGCGTTCTCAATTAGTTTCATCAAACACGATAACTTTTATATTCGACAATATTACCGTAGTATGAGATGCAGCATACGGCATGTGACAATAAAAATATTATATAAATTGATTATTAGATATCTTTTTTTTTTGGTGAACGAGGAGAGGAGAGCAATTGCCCCCTTTCGTTATTATTAAATTAATGATTTTATAATAAATAAAATAAAAGCAAGATAGGTATTATATATTTTGTATAAAAATTAAAAGTAAGTTAATTGTATTTTATTTCATGACGAGGTGTATTAACAAACAAAAAAGAAGATTAAACATAACAGTGTTCATTTACTCGACACACACACACACACAGGTGAATTAACTCAGGAATATGAGGAGTTAAAATAAATAAATGCTAACAAAATTTTGTCAGGTAACACAAAAACACAGTATTTTGAAATATTATATTTTTCGTACATTAGAAAATATGTTATTGTATTCTCTGTGTTGTTACGACAATTATTCTTATTCAATATTCATTATAATATTGCTGTTACTACTGTTATAAAAGAACATTTTTCTCATTGTTTGTATATACATATTGGAGCATAGACTTTGAATCGATACACTGCAGGTTTTTGTCGCAGTGAATTAAATTTTATATATTTTTTACGGGTATTCGCCGGATTATATTCACAATTAAAAATTAATTTACGCGAAAATATTCTATACGGGAATTTAGTGGTTTTTCCCCGTGTATTGCGGTTATATTTTTAAATTAAATGAAATAACAAATTATTCACCGAAGAATTTCCAAAAATTCCTAACCCGTAGACAATTTTCAATTTATACGTACACGAAACTATTGAATAATTAATTTTATATTGTAACTTTATAAACTAAAAATATGAAACAAATCATTTCTTGTTTCGTCGTTTTGGTATCAATCTGAATGCTCACTGAACATAACTTAATGAGCTTAAAAAAAAAAATAAATAAATAAATACATTCACGTCACCTCATGACAATACATACCTAAGAAAACGTAATAATAATACTGTTGAAAATGAAGACTTGAACGTGTAATATCCGCTTAAAGAATTTAAGTAGTAAGTAGACGATTCTATTGTCGTCATTGTTTAACGTGTTTTCGTTCCGGTTTAAGTGACAAGAATGGCAACGGAAAATACAACGAATATTATAATAATTTTATTGAAAAGTTTAAATAATGGCGTAAACATTTTTTGAGCACCTTTTTCGAGAATACTTATATTCGAATGCAATTGAATTATTTAAAATGTGGAAGGCGCGTCTTTTGGTATTTAAATTACATATTTGTTATGGTTGTATCGTTTATTATTAAAACGATGTTTTATGCTTTAGGAAATTGAATACGAAATAAAAAAACGTTTCTCGTTCACATTGCATTTTGTTTGGATTTTTTTTTCATAATAAATTTACCAAACTATCCCATGAAAGAAGGACTTTAATTAAATCGGAGCGCTTTTACAATGTATTTCGTTCGTTGAAATCATTACGGTTTAAAATGTAATATATTTCAATTGTCAGTTGTCGATAAAAAAAAAAACGTTCGAACACGGACGAAACTTCTCTCGATACGTGTATTTTAATAATTTATTAACCCTGCAGTTGTCATTTTGGTGGAATAAAGAATTGTTGTTTTTATTATCGAAATATTTGTTTTAAAAAAAAATGTGTTGTTTTTGATGTAAGAAGAAAAATTGGCGTGTAAATATACAATCGAAATATTCATTTATCTGTTATTGTAAACGATTTTCTTTTTTTAGTACTTTTTTTTACTAATTTCTACACGGACTTGTAACGAGAAGCATTTTAATGCATTAACTTACACTTATTTCGAACGGCAAAAGCCAATTTCTCTGTTTATTCTTTCGCCCTGTGAATAACAGATACACATTTCTTGGATTCTGAGCATGGATTGGTTACACAAGGGTGTAAAATTTTATCAAGTTTTCTTTTTTCGTGTACAAAGAATGATCGGACGATTTCGTTATGCGCGTTACGTTCCGATAGGAAATCGTATCTAACCAGTGCGTTATTTGAAACGTTTTTAGTAGTTTCCCCTGATACGCTCAAAATATAAATCAAAAAATATTAAAAGAGAAACTATTTTCTCGATGTAGATTTTAAACGCGGTACAAAAAAAAAACCAAAATAATGATCCTAGAGTCTTGAAATGTACACCGAATATGTAACTTTGCACCATATGTAAAGGTAAAAAAAAAAAACGTCTTCCATTTTTTTTTGTGCCTATTTATAGTAATTATTAGAGTTATTTGAATCGTTTAAATCACCTCTTTTAAATATTAAAACAAATAATTTTCAGTTACAGGAACCGAACGTTTTACACTTTTATTCATATTAATTATATTTTTCTTCTTTTTTCATTTTCACTTTAAATTCGTTGGACAAAGTGGAACGAGTCGCATTACACTAATGGTTTTCCGTTCGTTATTGGCGTTAAAAATTTTATTAAAATAATTTTTGGAAAAAAAAAAAAACAAAACTTTTGTGAAATGGTCACGCGAAAAACGACGTTCGAATTCGTACAAGCGAATTAATTATTAAATAAGCAATCAATACGTATACTGACGAACAACAACAATAAGACGTGGGATCTGTTAGGATTTCTCGCGTTTGATTTTGGACGGTCGCGTATTATTGCGTTCGCGGAATTTCGAAATAATCGAATTATTAATAATAATTTTACGAGACGTGTGTGTTATCGAATGAAATTGACGCGATTCCGGAACACCGAATAAAACATTTTTATTCGCGACGTTCGAAGTGAGGTGTGCGTTAGTGTGCGCCGCATATTGCACGCGTTATATATGTACCGTGTACGTATATATCCTCTCCCGGTTTCACCCGCACCACACAGGTAACGACGATTTTACGCGAGCCCCTCTTGGGGGAACAACAAAATTAATCCTTTGATTCGCGTACAAACAAACGGGTTCCGGCGGCCGCGAATCGATTTATTTATGCGACGACGACATCTGGTCAACGGTCCATTCGACGGGGATCTCTCCACGGACTTGAAGAGGTTATCGCGCGCGCTCTATTGTATTGCTGCACTCCACGTGTATTGCGCCCCGAATGGGGGCGAGAGTGTGAGAGAGACGTGTCGACGGATTCTTTTTCTTTCTAAAAAAAAAACTCGTGTCGTTTCCTCCTCTTATGAAAACTCTAATCGCATCTCTCTCTCGTTTTTTGTTTCGCACCACAGCAAACGCTATTTTCCAGCACTTTTTCCGTTATAATAGGCCGACGATGACGTTGCTCTTATCACAATAACGTTTTTCTAAAGGAATCAAAAAGAGTTGACGAAAATTTAAGTTGTGGAGACGGGTCTTTAACAGTGGCCACGAGGGTTTCGACGTAATGTTTATAGCGAATACATTCCGAGGTGTCGCTTATTTTTACAATTAAAATTATTCAATAAATCGTCTGAAGAATTATATTTGTTTGGCGTTTACACGAATAGCATTTTAAGTCCAGGTGTTTTAGCACCGACGTGTTTTTGACAAAAATGATTACCAAATTTTTACATGGCTTTAACAGTGTCATGAAAAAGTCATTTTCGATTCAAACACCGTAGTACTGTTCGAAATAGTTCGCAGTGTACGCGCAGCGGTTAAATATCAGTTATATGTCGACTTGTAAGTTGTTCCAATTATGTTATGCATATGCTCCGTTTCACAGCACCCCACCCCTTTTGAACATTATGTATAAGGCTGGACTAAGTGCTCGACCGACGATCTGCGCATATGGTATGATATCACGCACTCAGTCGTGATCGAGCGTTTAATGGTTGGCTGACGGTAAACTCGGTTGGTCGAGGAAACGTGTGTGAGTGAGAGTAAACCAGTAAAAATTAATAAAATAATAAAAAGTGTAAAATAAACGTGTAAACGAGTGTACAACGAGGAAAGATTAAACATTACGTTGATTTTATTTCATTGAAATACGCGAAATAATATTATTATTATTATTATTAGTAATAAAAATAATAAATATTATAACAAACGCGCATACGATTGATCGCTCGGTCAGCGTTAAACTGAATACACGCGTATAAATCGCATTGTAAAAAAAATATGTTTTTATTTCATTATAAAAAGTTATTTCACGAGTTCAAACAATATTAGTTACGTTTTCATATTTGTATAACCGTTGAGTCACAATGAGTCCTTCTGGTAGAACAAGTTATAAGTCCCTTAAAAATTATCAAATTAAAAGCATTTTTTTTTTTTTTGACAACTTTTTATTAAAAGTTGTTATATTACAGATTTCGGATTCTATAATTTTAAATGGAAAATTGTTAATGTGTGACTGAAAGGGTTAAATCGAATTACAACGGTTTTCAATTAACAGTTTATAAACCGTGTGTATTATTACTGGTCACGATTATTATATACCGACATTATACGGCAAAAATGTTACCCGGGTATAAACCTCGTGTCCCCGGACGCGGTTTTACACACAATATTACGTATTCGGAGCGTTAACACTATATTTTATGTGATTAAAAAATCGTTTATTTTCACTACAAATACAATAATTGCAATTCTTACATAAAATTGTCTTATATTTTTTTGTTTTTTTCTTTTTTTACGTAACGAAATAGCAGCGACCGAGACCCCCATCCACTCGTTAAAAAGTCGATTAAACATTGTCTGCTAAATATTGTACTTGTGTGTTTTAGAGTATATTCATACGATTGTCTTCGTTTTGTTTACTTCGTCGACACGAAAACACGTGTTTTAAATGTTACTGGGTTTAAATAAGCGTGTATAGTGTAGTAGGAATTATTTCCATGTGCACCCTTCGCATTAAATCCCGTTATCGCGCACGCTCCAATGACATTTTCCAATGGCGGGGATTCGACGAACGAGAACGCAACTATCCACTCATACGAATAATATAGAACAAAGATCGTTTTACGTTTTCTTGTGCGAGAGGCTCAGAAACGACTGCAGACACGACGATATCGAATGACAAATAACAAAATGCGTTAACATATAAACGCGAACAAATATATAATGTCATAATATATATAATATCGATATAGAAACGTTCAGACTTTTCTGATCGTGTACGGTGTTGCCAGTTGGCGTGTAAGTTATACTCGTATTTCGCGTTTAAGGTATTCACGTCACGCGGGTGTTGTGTTATTACGGGCCGGATAAAATGCGGCAAAGACATTTCAAATGGAAATTAATTGTGTATACGATACGAAATGAGCGCAAGATCATTCGCGCTAAAATTTATAATAGGCGCGCATATTTAAACGGAACGTTCTCATTCGTCTAACTCGTTTTAGGTCTATCAGTAATTTGTTGTTGCCTTCCTATAAGATTCTTTCCCAATTTTTTTTCTATCGTCTATTTTTCTATTTTAATGTCTGTATAAAATAATACTTTACACCCAAGTTCCCCTCACGCGATAGACAAAGTTTGTTCGTCCTTTATTTCCTGGCACAATTCCGTCCAGGACTACCTGTATCATCCTTCATACTTGATCGATTTTACGATATTATCATAATATTGTTCTTTATTCAACGTAATAAAACGTAATTGAAGGCGATATTAATTTACTCTATCAAATAAAACACAATCGTTGTCGTTTAATATATTGCATTGTTTAAAATTAATAATAAAATAAACACTTGACAATAGTATTCGATGCCGAACGTTTTGTGTGTGATTTAATTCGGATTCTGTTTATTTTCATTTTATATTGATTTTAAAAATGGAAAAGGTATAATAAAACTACACGTAAAGGTATTTATCTAATTATTCTCGGCGAATAATTTGAAACACGAATCGTTTGAGAAGGGTGTGCGTGTTCCATTACAGCATCATTTCGAAAACGATTTGTTGTATTGTAAGTGCAACAATCATAATATGAACAAAACCAATATTTATAGGCGTGTCTTTGAAGACAATTTTTGTTTTACATCGGGACTCAGTATTCTTCTGTAATTAAAAAAAAAGACGATTTATTTCAATTTGTTACCTCGACTATTCGTAGAAGAACAAAATATTTTCTGAAGACTACTGCCTAGAGTTGTCCTGCTAAACTTACGATTATTTTTCACGAATGATGATTTCCCCATCATGTAAAGGACTATCCGTCGTTTCGTATCTTTTTGTATAAAAAAATCGGTGTAAATGAATAAAATAAAACGCTTTGATACAGCGGATCACCTGAAATAACACCAATTGGGAAGTACTCCGTGCCAAGACGGACGGCTAAAGCAGAATATATTATTATATTGTTTGGAAAAAAATATTTATTTTTTCGTACAGACGTATCAAAACATGTCGTCGGTAACTCAAGAATCACCAGAGATATCAAAATACTTGCATAGTTTTATGTAAAAAGTCCGGTTTCGAGCGCATGTTTCAATCGAAGGTGCCATACTCCGCGTGTTTATACAGACGACACACTGTGTACATAACGTTTAGATCGACGTGTTTCATATTATTTTTGCTCTTTCTCTCTCTCTTTTTATGCATTCGTACTTATTTATTTATATTTGATGTGTGCGTGTGTCAGTAAACAAAATCGAACGGATCGCGCAGGCAATCAAAACGTCAAAAAGAAATGTACACATTACGTTGTATATATTTGCAGTTCGACACACAACTTTAATTCAAATCGCTCCCGGGCTCCTGCGATTTATTTTATTTTTTAACTTGTAGAACGAAATACACCATATTATATATATATATACTCGTATATATCTGTAATAAGTTTTTTTTTTTTTAGATTCGCTCGTAAAAATAAGGGACACACCAAGTAGTATTGAGACTAGAGATAACGCAAAAATTAAAGACGCAAGATAATTACGATTCTAATTAAATCTATTTTAACCTTAAATTATTATTTCTTTAGTTTATAAGTGTAATTTTTTTTTTTTTTTTAATGGTTCAAAACACTCGTAATATAATTTTAAATACAATGTTAACACGATTGAAAAAAAAACGTATTATTTATCAAAACCGTGATAATATGTTCCAACACAGAATCATTAACGGAGCGACGTGCGCCAGGATGAATTATTAAAGAAACGATTATTATCAATACAAGATAAAAATAAATAAATTTTCAATCTCATTAACGAGCAATAGTAATAAACGATCTAGAAAAGTGAAATTTTCATTTTAGATACTAATATTTAGATGACAAGGCGTTATTCCCGACATGAAAACACGAAATTCTCTATTACAATAATATTGTTTAATCCATTTTCAATTCTCGTTCAGATATTGTATAAACCCATTTAATTATATAATCTGTTTGCTCGTATTGTGAATAATATTTTTCTTCGTCGTCGATACTGTCGCGTTTCGTTCACCGCGCGCCGCCGGTTAACCCGATCTGTCCCCGTATTCATCACCACGTTTTGTTACCAAACCAACTTTTTTGTAACCGAGTTCTTTTCACCGTCACCGTTCATTTTATTTTCAATCATTTTTTTCCTTTATTTGTATAATTTTTGAACAATAATATTTATCGTGATAGCCGGGAAGAAAACGATGCGCAATGGCCGTTAAAATGAAACGAAACTCTATCAAAACTAGTCGTATTCGAAAAACCAAATCGATTTTTTATTTTAAATATAATTAAAACGTCATAAACAATGCGCGTTTGCGTTAATTGCTCGTTACTCGATAAAAAACGTTTTTGTTATATACGTTCTCATAAAATGGGTTATTGTGTAAATGTTTACCACTATACGTTTTGTTTATAGAATATTTCAACAGTTATTTTTTTAATTATTATATTATACCTACATAGTTAATCATAAAGTCGTGAAAAGAAATTATGTAAAAATTGTTTTTTTAATGGATTTTTAAGAATTAAACACGTTAAAAAAATGACTATGTTATTAATATTGTATTATTTATTTTCTGTAAAAATTTTATTGTAGCCTTCAAAAAATGAATTCCAGCGTGAAGCAATTACATACTTTGTTGATAATCACATAGCAGTTTAGCGTCCCCTTTAAATATAACGTTTTCCGAACCCTTAGGTTCAATATATGAATCTATTTAAAATATTATTATATGAACAATACGCAGATTGAAATTGAACAACTGCTTTTCTTATTATTATTATTATTATTATTATTATTATTATTATTATTATTATCATCATCGAAACAGTTGTATATTACGAAATATAATTGTTTTTTTGACAACACCATAGTTATACAGAAATTTATAAGTCGTATACAATTTTTCTGATACTACAGGACATTGCCCCCAATCTATCGTATTACACGATAGCGGATTTCCGTACGGCTTCATTTTACGATTTCATTATTTTATTTATTTAGAATTAATTAGTATTTTTAGTATAAATACGCCATATTTGTGTACGGTTCCGTTTTAAAATGCGCATTTTTAATTATAGTACTCTTGTTTTCGTTTTAAATCTGTATCTATCGGATGTTTCAGATATATTTTATCTTTTTAATATTAGGAGGTACAAAAGCGTGCCCGTTAACAATTTGTTTTAATCGATAGCCGCTTTTCCAAATTGCATATATTTATAAATTATTACCGAAATTAGACGATTAGCGTGAAAAAATATCAGTTTTAATTTGTTCGTATTTTTTTTTTTTTTTTTTTTTTACATAGTAACCACAGTTGATTAATTATTATAAGTTTTTTTTTCTCGTTTTTTTTTTCTAATCAATTCCGTTATTTGTCTATAAAAAAAATATATATTTGATTTTTGTTATAAAATTTTAATGCGAAAATCGACGACAGACTTTGGCGTTGGACGATTTTTATTTTATCAAACGTTTTCAAAAATAAACTTAAACATCGAACAACTTAAACAACTTAAACAGCGGAACAGATATTGTCACGCGGCGCGATCGAACGCCGTCGAAACTATATTTTAAATATATAGAAAAATAGCATTGGAGCGCACAATATGGCTAAACGAGTCGGTGGTAGTGGTGTCGGTAGGTATATGATGTTAACGCACGACATAGACGAATCCGGTTCAGAAGTGAACTTTGGTGTTAAACACGCGTCGGGGCTTGAAGGTAAGACGTTGTGTAAATTCCTATTCGTCGATTCGTATTATTTTAATGTTTATTTATTTGACCAGTAACGTTCGAAGAGGCACAGAAGGAATCGGGTGAGTAAAACGAAATGAACAATGTTCGTGTACGTATACCCGAGGACTCACCTCGATTGTCATAGACATTTTTATCTGTTTATAATTATTTCAAGTGGCAAACGTTTCGAACGTACACGTCGACGAACCGCCAGGCGTATAATATTTAAATAAATGTTTGTATTAACGAAAAATACAAACACGATATAGAAAAAAAAATAAAAAAAATAATGACTGTCGCAACCATTGTGAAATATACAGGGATGTACTCAAAGGGAACAGACGTGGTAGTTGTAGACAACGAGTTTTTTTTTTAACCCATTCTGTTTGTTTTCTTGGTTAAAATTACACGTGTTCTCACTCTAATCATAGCCCAGACCAATTTTAATCGTAAATTCCTTTTAATTTTGTCGTAATACATTCTTTAAAGCTGGTTGACTGCCGTGTTATAAATATATATATATATATGAGAATCGCTATTATTGCTCTGTGGTGTACTCTAGTCCAATAAATCTATAACTTCACATGTTTACCAAACCCTATCGGTTCATTTGATCTCTACGTTCAGTAGGGGTTATGAGAGAATCCGTCAAAATATACAGTCTCATATGGACATACATTTTTTTTTCGTGGCCTCTGTAGCGATTCTGTTCAATTGTAACGACGAATTTTACCAGTGAACGTTATCTTCTTGTCCGTGTGCAATATTGTAATACAATATTTTAAACGTGTTTTCATTTTTTTTTTTTTTTATTAAATTACCGAACACGATAATTTAATACAGTGCTCGTTTGTATATTAAAACGTAAACACTATTCAGCAATTTAAACGTAATTTTTTTTTTTTTTTTGTTAATTTTTAATTAAAACGAGACAAATAATAATCGAACACATTGGTCGAATGGCATCGATGGAATCGACGAAGAGGTATGTAATTATTTTTCAACCGTACAAATAATGAGTGGTTATTTTTGAAAACATAACGTTGACAAAGATACCGATCGAGATTTTGGAAACAAACGGGGAACAAAATGAAACTGAAATCGAAAATTATAAACACGAAAGTGGTAAAAATAACGTCCCAAACGAAACGGCATCTTAAACACGGGGACCCCGGTTGTAAGTAATCTTTACGATATAATCTTGATAATTACGATATAACCTGGTATGTATTCGGACGTAATAGAAACAACGGTGAATTTTTCGTCTATTAATTTTTATTCAGTATTTTTTTTTTTTTTTAGAAATTTTAATAATAAAAACAAACCGTTACGCTTCGAAATCACATCAGAATTCAACGCCAAATTCACTCCGAACGGCCGACGAACCAAAAAAAGATACATTTTCTGGACCCCAATTATGTGGATAAGATTGGTTAATATGCCAGTGCTTAGTTGACGTAAAGATATATTTTATATTCAAATAACGTTATTGGTGTTACGAGTAAAAATAGATATGAATTAATTTGAAGTGTGTGTTTTATTGGTCAAACAATGATAATCCAGAACATATTTAAAAATAAAACAAGAAAGTTAGTGTCACACATTTTCAAAAAAATAGAAGGGTAGTTTTCATGTATTGGTGAGAGTTTATCGGAGACTACTGATTTTTCGTCAATATTTAAAAAGTAAAACATATTTCTACGGCATTAAATTTTGTATGTAAAACGTCCATACACTACACTACAACATTTATTCTACGTGAAAACAGGCTGTTTTCGTGAAACTAATGATCCATCCAAATTCGTTTTAAAATTACCGGAACACACTCTTCATTGCAGACATTGTTTTGTATATAGAGAAAATTTGTATTCTAGCGTAGAGTTAATTTTGAAAATATGTAACGATCTCTAAAGGCAAACCAACGCAAGTGATGTAATAGTATAAAAAAAAAAAAATTAAAATCGGAAAACTTTTTTCTCGGCCAAGTATCTAATTGTTATTAATATAACAGTCGAAGATTAATTAACATAGGAATAGATTTTATGGATCATCGTTTAAACCAAATGGCGTTTTATATGAATCTGTTAAAATAGTGTAGACAAAAGTCAAATTCGATGTTATATTAATATTGTTATATAAGATAAAATCGGAAAATTTATTGACAATAAGTGAAACATTTCTAATAAACCATCGGTAAAATTTCGTGGCAGTCAACCCGTTAGTATTGTACTTTGTATTGAACGAAAATTGTCACGTTAATTAGTCAAATTTCTTCGTCTTGAAAAAAACGTGTAATTTTAATAGAAAACTTAAAAAGAAACAAAACGCATTAAACGTTTACCAGAGTTATTATTACATGTACGTCGAATTGTTTTATTATTTTATTTTATTTTATTCAGTACATAATCCGAGTAAATTTCATTACATATTATGTGACCAAGAGTGTAATGAAAAAATCGATACGATTTATCGGGTATAAATTAAAAAATTCAACGAGATTTTCGACGTTGTCATTCCGTTAAAAATAAAATTGTCTTTTGTGGATGATTTACTGCATGTCTCATTGTACATTAGTGATAATTCACGATTACCAATTTTTATTGGTTTTATTAAGGATGACGTTACGTGTATACGCTATATAATTATTTATTATTATATTATATTAAAATTTTAACGTGTTTTAAACCAATCGATTTATTTCGCATGTTCAAAATAAAAATCTATGAAAGACGATTGAAATATGCCACTTATGTGCGTACGTGTCCACCAACTCGTTAGGGCAAAATTGAGCGCGCCACTGGATTATTGAAATAATATATGTATAATAATAATAATTTTCGTATACGCGATAATCGCTTTTAGGTACTGGAGTGTATCAGGTTTCATTATTATTTGTATGTGGCTTAGTGAATATGTCTTGTGCTATATCTACAACAGCTGTGTCATTTATCGCACCAGTGGCCAAAAAAGATTTCGATTTAAACACGATCACCAAAGGAATGTTAAACGGAGCTCCATTTCTCGGTAAGATTGTCGCATTTGCGTGTATTAAAAATATCCATCGTAAAACATAAATAAACCGTATAAAAAAACACAAGGCTGGCCTCGTCATAGTTTAATCTCCAATAGTTTAAGGGCAGAGGAAAATTTACGAACAAAAATACCGATAAAATCGTCAACGTTTTAATAATATTTCAATAATCGTTTTTCATAAGTTTTTTTTTTTTGAGTGTGTGAAGTGCGAATTACGGAAAACTACATGAATAAACAGAGTTTTACTCTTCCAATGCCATGATTTATCGCTGCTTTGAAATTGCATAATGTAATACAACAATATTCGACCAAGTGATCTGTCGTTCGAGCCATAAATACTACTCGTGGCTTGTTACCAACCTTTTTTTTCTGTTTAGTAACTTAATAACTTACTTAACTTGTAATACATATACGTCTAATAATATAAGTGGTTTTAATCGATTACAATGCAAAAATTAAAGATATACGCAGAAATAATTTTATTTAGAAACGGAATTAAACTATTTATTTATTTTTTTTTTTTTTTTAGGAATGGTGTTGGGAGCATATTTTTGGGGAATTTGTGGTGACATGAAAGGAAGACGGTTCGTTATATTGGGATCAATGGGTCTGGACTCATTTTTCACCATTATTTCGTGCTTAACACAACACGTTGAATTGTTTATTTTGCTTAGAATAGGAAATGGATTTGCGTAAGTTATTATTATTATTATTGAATACATTTTAAATAACCACCAACTTGTAGACGTATAAAATAGTTTTTGTGTATATTTTTAATGATTTTCAATTGAGTTCAAGAAATATCGTTAATCGAAACAAACTGTATTTCTGTCGTTTCTTGAAATATTTCTAACAAAATTATCGATATTTCTATTGTGCCAAGCACATATATGAGTTCTCGGCACGAAAAAGATTTATGGTATCACTTACGTCAAATTTAAACAACGATTATAACAATGAACTGTCAGAGGTTTCTTTTTTCTTAACATATAATACGCGGGAGTACCTTAAAATTTTAATATTATATAATAGCCTTTGAATTATTTAAATTCAGTAGGAATTTTTCTATTAATTAACTAATATAGTATTATCTAGATTTTTATCGGTGTTAAATTGGCTATATTTTAACGAATCGTATAAAGTTCTTCGCGAATATCCTTTACGTCCAAATCAACACAACTACTTACATACAACGTGATAATTGTTGCATACGTTTTATAGTGTCAGGCGATTCCTTAACTGGTATTCAGAAATATTTTTTTATTTAAACTTTTTTCATTATTTTGTTTTTTCAAATAATATTACCACAACAGTTTATTATTTTATTTCGAGCGACAACGCCAGTAAAAGCCGCTTGTTTCGGTGCAATTTGCAAGCGATTTATTATGTCCGTAACTCCAAAATTTTGGAAATTTCTACTGTTTTCGATTGAAAAAGTATTTTTGATATAACCGGTTTCTATAATATATTTATTGTTATATAATATAGTAAGTTCAATATACTATTTATTGACCGCTATATTTTGTTTTCCTTATTATATACTATATGTATACATTTTTTTTCTATTAATTTCAATTTGATGTTCGGATTTCACCATTTTAAACCAGAATGATTTCGAAAATCTGCAATAACATTATTGTATTTTTGAAAACGCTTTAGATCTAAAACTCTCAATTTTCCACCGTCTATTCCACCGCAATCACGTCCAAATATCGATAACGAATACCGTTATTATTATTATTTGCTATAATCAAATCATGTTCAGTCAATCTTATCAGAACGAACACACACACGAAGGGAGGGGTGTTGTTGTTATATTATACTCATTTTCATCGCTAATTAAATCAGAAATTATATTTAATTTAATTTTCGATTAAATTTTGAACGTTTTAATTTTTGGCCGTCCACAATTTATAAATTATAGATGTGACAATTCGATTTTTACAATAATTTATACACAAATAACAAAGTATTTATATAATTAGTTGTCTTTGTAATTACAGTAATTGAAAATAATTTGCTTATACGTGTAGTATTTTAGTAACTGTAAGTATGAGTGTGTGTTTTTATACATATAAATAGGTATATTACTCGATAACCGATAAGAAACAGACATTTAATTGTCTGTTAAATATGCAGAGAAAAATCCATAAATTCTAAGTTATAAAATATAATATTCCGACGTATGAACGGTGAGACCCCTCGTCGATACGCACCTTTGTAGGTATTTATTTTATATGAAAAATAATACGTATCGTGTAAAATAATGGAATGTCGAAAAAATTAGGTTTCGTTTATCGAAAAGAGTGCAAATGCGGTGTATAAAATACGAAATGAGAAAAAAATGGAACGACTAATGATAATAGAAATTGCTAAATCTCTGTTTTTAATTTATTTCTTTTTCTTTTTAGTAAGAAGAAATACGGAATACGAAAGATTTAATTTTTTTTCTACCGATTTAAAAACAACGAATATTTTCGAAATACGCACTAAAACTATTTTGTATATTTTTACTTTTAAATTATATTTATACATTATTTTATTTATAATTCATTTAGCTTCGTAAAGAAATAATCGTATACGGTGTATTGTATTGTATTTTTATATATATAAAAAAAATACTATTTTCAGTATTATTGGCGCGGTTTGTATGGTTTACGTGTACTTAGGTGAATTTTTAACGCCCAAAAAAAGAGACAGTTATCTACTTTTTCTTGAAATATTCTGGTCTCTAGGAATGATCGCTGGTCCAGGTCAGTATAATTATACGCTATTTTAGTTTGACGTTAAAATATATCGAATAAAAGTTGTTTGACGAAAACAAAATGTTAATCACACACTCGAGTGAATGTGTATAATATTATTATACAAAAGTAGTGTATTACGCTATGAAAATACATTTTACGTGTTTCAGGTTTAGCGATGGTGGTGATTCCTAGAAATATTGTTTTGCCCATAGAGTACACCTATTTTCCATTTAACGCTTGGAGAGTGTTTATATTTTTGACTTCCATACCGAGTCTTGTTGCGTTCATATTGATATACAGATATCCAGAAACCCCACGATATTTAATGCTTAGAGGTCTTTTAAACCAGTCAAGAGATATTCTCGAAAAAATTTATTTTGCCAACCATAAAGGAACAACTGAACCATACACGGTAACACGACCATATATCGTTTGGTTACGCTTATGAAAATTATATTTTCATTAATTTTTTGTTAGACTGTTTAGTACAAAAACAAAAAATTAGGGTGAAAATGATTTTCCTTTTATTAGTTTGTATAGGTACATTATATGTTGTTTTACATTTTGTAAAAATCCAAAGAAAAAAAAATAATACTACTTTAGTAAGAAATATTTGTAAATTTCGTAATGTTACGAAAAATCATAAATTATATTTTAAAGGTGAAAAGTTTTACTCAGACCGTGTCGGCAATTGGATTTCGCTCGAGATTCAGTAACTTGTCGTTCACGACGAATTTTAGAAAAAAGATGAAGTCGTTAGTCGACGATCACAGGATTTTATTCTCCAAATATTGCACAAACATTACCGTGACTTGTATTTTAGAATTTTGTTTAATGGCAGCGTGAGTATTAATAATTTTGTCGTTTATTTTTTTATTTTTTTTCTAAGTAAAAACGCGTTTAATAATAACACGCCAATCGCCGATCGGCTTCTTGGCTCAAAGTATATCGAATTAATTTTTAAGAATGAAATACTTTTGCGTTACAGATACATTGCTGTACTCGTATGGATACCCGAATTGTTTTCCAGATACCATAAGTATATGGAACTCAAATCGAAACATACGAATATATGTAAAGCCTCGCAAAATTTGATGATTCATAATAATAATTCGGCAGATGATATAATTTCGATTAACGCTTATTTGCCTTCTTTTATAGTGGCACTATTCACAATACCTCTTGTCGTAATCACAGGAGTCGCAATTAAATATTTGAACAAAAAATTGTTATTATGTACGTTTGAGACGTTTGTTGCAAAAGCGTAATTTTGAGTTTACTCGGTTTACTCTTTTTTTTTTTTTAAACTTTCGTTTCTTTTAAATACTTTCTTATTACATAAGATGTTTTACGAACCGCGTGCGTTTAAAGATACTAATAAAATTTCATCGTATACGGTTTGGTATTTGGTGACGAGGTACTCTAATATACAGAGTGTTCCCAAAATGATTCATCCGATTTCAGTAGACTGTAAAAATATTGAGCCTACAAATTGTGGTAAACGAAACACCGACCATTTGAACGATGGGATTATCGAGTGTTTATCGATTGCCAATCGATTCCGCTTCGAAAAGTGCAAGCTCCTGTCATAATTGTTCAACGTGATTTTCGACGACACACAAACATTGAACTTCCGAAACATTCGAAGACAGAATAAAGCCTTCCAACAAACCGGTTGTTTGTGTAAAGGGAAGTCATCAATCAGGTGGACCAAGAACTTCGAATGAAAGTGTTGAACCGATTCGACAAAGTTTCGTAAGAAATCCGCAAAAATCGGTTCGTCGTGTATCCAGAGAAATTGTTATTCCATAGACAATAGTTTGGCGTGTTTCAAAGAGACATCTGAGAATTGAAACCGTACAAAATTCAGTTGCTGCACAACTCTCTATAACGTCGATATGCAAAGAAGACTTGGGTTTTGCACATTAGTTTTTGAGAATAGTGAAGTGGAAGAACAGTTTTCCTACCGTTTTCAGTGAAAAGGTCCACTTTAAATTCGAACGGAAAAGTGAATCGTCACAAAGTGTAAATACGGGGATTAGCGAATCCACGGGAAGTTGTCGAGTACGAAATAGATTCGCCTAAAAACTTAATTTTTTCTACGCCGTTCCCACAGAGAAATCATTTTTCTATGATATGAACACAGTAACGAGGAACTTCATACCAACAAATGATTAAGGATTAAGGATTCCCACAATTGCAAGCCGACGGAGACGATTTCACCTTACAAAAAGATGGGGCACCAACACATTAGGTCCTTAGATTTTTCAACGATGAGCTATCACAGTGGACGTGGTATACTATTTTGCTAATGACCGCTACATATTGTCCTTGGTCGCTCCTTTCGCCGGGACTTACAATCCGTGATTTTTTATTCTTTTCTTTGAGGTCACATAAAAAACACTGTGTACGTACCTCCCCTAACCTAACCTGACCTCGACGAATTGAAAACTCACATTACAAACGGCGACATATTACAGTCGATGTGCTTCATTGGGTTTATGAGGAATTTGATTATAGCTCAGACGTGTGTCACGTTGAAAATTTGTTCTAAACATTTATCCTAATATTGATTAATCGAATGAATCATTTTGGAGCACCCTGCACTTACGAAATAATGAAATTTAATGTCTTAAAGAAGTTACCGTTCGATTATCATTTACCAGAATCCGATAAATTCTAAGCCAATTACTTAAATGGGGAATCCTATTAATTCTTAGCAAGTATTTATTTACTGTAACACTTATTATGCGTATACGATTCGACAATAACGTCAGGAAAAAAAATCGTAACCAAAACAATATAACGTATACTACGGCTTTACACGTATTATATTTCATTTGTAATTCGATATAATTACCGCATACAAATACATTACCGATTCGAGATGGTCTCTATGAATTTAAAAATAGTATGCCGAAAATAAAATGCTCAATTACCATATTGCAAATATTTCTAATAGTAATAATAATAATAAATATATTAATTTGTTTTTTTTTTAAAAAGACATCAGTTGCGGAATCCCAATTTTTTCCTCGTTAATGATTATAGTAACCAGGAATGATTTTCAAGCGGAAATGATGTGCAGCATTTTCGAAGGATTCAGCACGCTGGCGGAACCGATTTTATTTTGTTCTATGGTCCAATTGTTCCCCAGTAACGTGGGGTGAGTGAATTGTTTGTGAGATTATTGTGTGGTGTATTCGTCGCAGCTTTTATTTTTTCATTATTTGATTCAAGAGGAGTGGCGTTTTCATTGACCGTGATGGTCGGACGATTGGGCGCCGTATTTGGAATAATTGTTTTCGGCATATTGATCGACGAAAATTGTAAAATGGTTTTTTATCTCTTGTTCGCTCTGTTATTAAGTGAGTGTAATACACGATTACGACGTTGTTCTTCACATTGCATACGCCGTAATAAGTTAATCATTGAAAGTATTGTTTTCATTTTGTTTTTTTTTTTTTTTTGTTCGGTAAATTTATCATTTGATTCGTATAAATAATAGCACATTTACCTATATGTTTCAGTCGCATTTTTTACAGTGTCGTTTTTGCCGAAATTGAAAGTCGGCGGTGGTCATTAGAAAAACATCCTCCGAACACAATAATTCCATTCTACAAATTACGACAACAAGTACGTCGTGTTTTCCAGTATATTTTTCCCCGTAACAACAATCTGTGTTGCCGTATAATAATAACAATAATGCGTGTAATAGTTTTTCGTCTAACGTATAATAAATTTAGTCCGCCGCTATTATTTATCAAGTCGAACTGTGCAAAATGTCCAATAAACAATTGAATATATCGAAATGAAAAATGAGAAAAAAAAATAAATGTTTTTTTTTTATTCGATATATTGGTTATTATTTTAAAATAAAATATTTATTTATTAATTGATTATTATAGCACTATAGGTACTAACACAACTGATGCGCGTTTACATTTCTTCGAAAATCACAAAATATACCTATTGACAATGATTTTAAATACATTTCTAACGTGATAATATATATATAGAGTGAATTTTGACATTATATGCGAGGAAACGTCGCGTAATATAATATATTATTATAATACATATATATTATTTTGTGTTATATACATAAGGCCGGGCGCACACTGAAAGAGCAAAACTGCTCGGATCAGCTCGGAGCTGTTTGGAGTCAATTATAACACGTGTAAAGTAATTGACGCTTGCGCACACTAATCAGTCGACATCAAAACACGATCGCTCGTGATCGGTCCGGTTCTATTTTTGCTCCGATCAAAATACGAAAACCAAAGCCACTGGTTTATTTTACGAATAGTACACCACCGAACACGTTGTTTTATCCTTATTATGTCGTTATTTTATTTTAACTTTTTTAATTTTAATACGAACATTTAATTACGTTAATTTAAAACGGCATGCGGCGATCCAGAAAAATTAACAACTGTAGTATTTTCAAGAAAATCTATTTACGATTGTACAGACAAAGATCATAGCAATAAATTGATACAAGACAGATTGTGGAATGAAAATAGCAACGAACTCGTCTTGACAACTGGTGTTTAATAACGAAAATTAATCCAGAATTAATGTGTCTTGTTCTGCTCTGTTTTGTCGGCGGTGTGAATGGAATTCGTTCCGAGCTGTTTAGGACAAAATGGACAACTCGGAGCAGTTTCGCTCTTTCAGTGTTCTTTCTAACACACAATATTCAGACCATATAAAACTGTCCAATTTACGTGTATCCCTCCCCTTTTCTCGGAGTTAGGCCTTTTATTTTCCATATGAACACGACCAATCGTCATCAAAGCCATACACATATAACTAGGGAACGGACTTTGATGCAAAATACATTTTTTAGTGGGTAGAATATGGCAATGCTTTCTAAGTGTATAATTCGATTCATACATCAGAGAATTTAAAAATGAAACTTTTATTTTGCATTTTTTAAACTTTTTCAGTTTTTAAAGCATTTTTTGACATTTTTAGAGCATTTTTCAATTTTTAGTTCATTTTTCATATATATTTGTTGCTTGGAATTATAAAATTTTAGTTATTTTTACGAAGATCGGCTGATTGTATGTATCTATACGGCTATATGTAGTTCCCATCAAATAATCTCGATAACGTTACGATACGCGATATAAAACTAATTGATGTCCGATTATTAGTAGGTAGGTACTCGTAGTCGTTAGTCGTTAGTCGTGTTCGCTATCACTCACAGATAACCGTAGAAGATTTGTCGTCACATTTAGAAAAAGAAGCATAAAAAAACATGTTGTATTTACAGAATGTAAATAAGATTATTAATTAACATAAAATACGTAAAAATGCGACACGCATTTAATACAATAATTTTTTATAATCTTTTTACGCGCGAAAATATTGAAATAGAAATAATGTGCGTTATAGTCGTGACGTAAAAAAAAAAAAAAAGGCGGTAAAGTCGAGAATTTAAAAAAAAATAAATACAACAACACGTATTGTCGTAGACGTTTTTTTTTTTTTTGTTGGTTTTTTTTTTGAAATTCTCGTATTTTACCGAACGCTGAAATATTACCGCGAATAACAATAATACGACGACGACGACGACGACGGAGATTTTTTCTTCTTTTTCTTCGATCGAACCGTCGACGGGTGGTGGTGATACCCGACGACAGCGTATGAAAAAAGGGGGCGCGAACGTCCGCCGCCGCTGGCACGTTAGATGGGCGGCCAAAGGGATCGACGGCGATGGTGGCGAGCTCCACCTCTCCGCCGCCTCCGTTAACGTCGACGACACGCCCACCGTTGTGGCGCGCGTGCGTTGCCTCGGTCGTCGTCGTCGTCGTGTTATTCTGCAAATTGATTATTTTCCCGTCCGCCGCCGCGTCTGTCGCCGGCGGATTATTTTTTTCGACATTTTTCGCCGGGTCCGGGGACACGGTTTTCACGCGTTTAGAATTTGTTACCGCTTTTGCTTAAATTTTTCTTATGAATGCGTTAAACCTTTCATGGACTGTTGATTTGTTCAGAATATTTTCAGACGCATCAGTGGCGGATCTAAGACTCTTTCGTAGGGTGGGGGGGGGAGGAGGGATATATAAAAATATGCATGTATATATGTGTAATATTCTTTATTAATATTTTAATAGATTTAAAATATTTTTTTTGCTCCAGTAGAGGGGAGGGGGGGGTGTGACACCCATATCCTCCCATCCCGTAGATCCGCCGCCACTGAGACGCGTCCGTGTCTTCAGTTTCAGACTCATCGCATAATCCATCTTCAGAGCGAAAGTTACTGGGTTCGACGTTGTATAACTTATACTATACTTGCAGCATAGTTACATAATAATCTCGGACCAGTGATTTGCGCTTTGAAGACGGACTGTGTGTGTGAGTGAAATGAGTCAGAAACGTCAGCGAAACAACCGAATATAATTTCAAATAACTGAAAATATTCCGAATAAATTTCTCTAACTCTTACCGTTTCGGCATATTCGTTTTTTACTTTCCGTTACGTATAATATATAAATATATATATATAAAAAAAATAAAAAAACAAGTGGCGTATACTCTTTCAATTCCTCTCGAGGCGTGGGGATTTATATAAAACGTTGAAACTCCGTTAATTATTTGAAACAAATGGAATAAAAATATTTTTGTAATAAATCACACACCACCTTTCGAAAAACTTGAAATGGTAACAAAAATAAAAATACATTGTGACTCGACGATTTTCGAGATTTTTTTTTTTTTGTCCCTTTAACCCGATTAAAGAGTTACGTATCTATTTGGTGAAAATTTCAGGTTTCTATATGAACACGGGTTTTAAAATCACAAAGAAAAATAACGATAATCTCGTGTTTATGTAAGCTTTCGGTAGTTTTTTGAGTTATGTTTTTAGGCGCTTTTGAGGTCGTATATGTGACGTAACGTAAAAACAAAAAGAATACAAATTTTTTTTTATAGTAACTCCATAACAAATTTTTGAAAAATTGAAACGTATGATTAATTAAATTAACACATCGAAAATTGAATTCAAATCTTTTTTTCGCAATTAAATTCGGTCCATTTTAAGAATCGTTTCTAATATGTTGTCGGTATAAAAAAAAACACTGTGCCATTATGTCAGATGATTCCCCCCCCCCTTAACACTGTACATTGGTAAAAAACATTTTAAAATCACTCTTCTTTCGCGTGTTATTTTGCGAAAACGACAGAATACGTTTCTTGAATTCTTCGTGCACGATGCGTGTAAAATGATTTATAATCATTTAACGTTCACACACGTCAAATATGGTGAAAAAAAACTCGAAACTTCGTATTCAGACGCTTCTCTTCTACAAACTTTTAAACGCTTATAAATATGTACCGAGACGGTTTATTTTTTTTAGAAGAAATATAAATTCCACGATTCGGAGTGTGTTAAATTTAAAAAATAAATATCGATTAACGTTTAAATACGTACGGACGGGTTGTTCCGACCGAGGTATATTTATCACCAGCAGCAGCGTTACAGTCTGCGTTTCCAATGTTTTATCCGCATTTAATATTGCCGTCAACGGTATTTTGTAAACGAGGAATAAGAAACGTTAACAGTACTTTTCCGATGATTTTCAACTATTTGAATACGTGCAAACTCGTACTTAATCTGTTTATTTTATTTTTTATTACATATTGTCTAAAGTATCCGCCCGGCATTGTTTCAAGTCGAAAAGTCTATGCATTTTAAAACACTTGCGGGGTAATCGACTGAAATAAAAATAAATCTCATATTGGTCGATCGATATGTAGACGGTTAACACGCAAAATTTTTTCTCCTAACTCGTAAGAGACACATTGGTTTTTTTTTTTTTAATACAATTTTTCTCGTACAATTCAGAATTAATCGATACGAAATGTTTAGTTATCAATTTACTATAATATCGTTAGAGGAAATCGATAAATGTTTCGTTGTATATTACTACTGACAATTCGCGAAATCTTCAAATATGTTTAAATAAAAATAAATCTGTTTTTTCAAATATATTTATATCGTTCGTTTGTCTCTTCCATAAATAGTTCACTATAATATTATAATTTAAAATAGTGACGATAAAAATAAAACTAGTGTTTATACGCTACACTTATCGTGATGTTACGTGTAACAATTAGGAATTAATAGCGTAAGTAAAAGTTTCTTCCAATATCATAAGCTGCAGGGCTTATTATTATTATAGTACGGCGTTTACGGATTAGCTTTGAATTCAATTAAAAGAAGAAAAAAACTGAAACGTAGCCAGTGATAAATAACAAAATATCTAAAAACTGTGAAACGCGGAAAAACATATTGCTTTACTGATGCCGTTTTCGAACGAAGTGGATTTAGAGTTTAATTTGGTTTCCGAGATCTTGTAAAGAGCTTCGCTATAGGTGCTGTACACGGTTAAAAGCGTTCTTACAATTTTAGTTAGGACGATAAAGCGTTTTTTTTTATTATTAAAAAATGTCATTTCATCACGATTAAAAGGATCTCTTTGGTAAGCAGGGACGGATTAACCGATAGACTAAATAGGCCGAAATTTTATCCCGAAATTTTCCCACGTACCGTACACTATACATATTAGACTCGAATAATAATAGAAATTAATGCGTTGAAATGTTTACAACTTTTTAAATCGTTTTTTTTCTTCGAAAATTAAAAAATGCTCACCGTTCAAATACATCTCTCATTGCATAAATTCTATTTTATAACCGCTTACTGACCGTTGTCCCTTAATGTGATGCCACTTTTACGGCTATAATATCACACGCATAATATGTTATTTGTTTAGACCAAAATTACGTAAGAAAAAAAATATATCATTGCTGGTAATACGTAATAATTGATAACAAAAATGAAATTTAAAAATCATATTTATTGAAAAACATAAATAAGTAACAATTATAATATAAATAAGCGATTTGACCGAGTATATAACACACTGACTGTATAGACGCAATTAAATTTAATAAAAATGAAATTAAACGAAATTTTTCGTTTTCGTATGTAATATTGTTCGAGTAGCGCATAATATATAATTCAAATTATTCGAATCTTCAAAAAAAAAAAAAAGAAAAGAAAAGAAAATTAACAAACGATAATATTTATTTATTTCAAATGGCGTGGTACGACAACCGTATTCATTTCGAATAGAACAATAATTTTTACATACGTACATTTATATATAGACAATGACAAAATTGTATCGTTATAATATCATATTAATAATAATAATAATAATAATAATAATAATAATAATAATAATAATAATCGGTTTTCGGCATTCATTGAAAACCATTTATCGCGCAAAAAATAATAAATTACGGCGTATTATAAAAAAAAATAAAAATATTACAAAGCGGAACAAGAGGAGTAATTTTATAATATAATTGATACGAGAATTTACGTATAAAAAACACAAATAATACGTTTTGAAAAGAAACAAACGGCGAATTGCGGACTCAAATTATCTTTCTCTTGTATTTAATAAAAACGCTAAAAATACTCAAAAAAAGCGGTCGAATTTCGTTGGTACATATTTTCGCGTTTTAAAACAAACGTTTTTTTTTTTTTTTGAACGTTTCTATAACATACGGACGGAACTCTCGTATATAATAATTATAACATTTTATTTTTTCTCTATTTGAATAGGTTTATATATATATATATATATAATTCGCGTTCAATAAACGACAATTGAAAACTATGTAAGAGAGAACAACCGTTGCTTGATTTTTCTACGGGGTTTTCTTTTTCCCAATAAAACGTTCACGGAAGAGGCAGAGAGAAACTTCGTAAAAAAAAAAAAAAAAAAAAAAGGCCGTTCTCTTTTTATTTCGTTAATCCCGAACGCGTTTTAAAATAATAAATAAAACACGCGAATAATATAATAATAAAATACGAGCCACTCTCGGGTCTCGAGGCCGCCGTCAAACGACCCCGTAGTAAACGCGCGCGTCGTCGTCCTGAACCCCCGCGCGCCGCCGCCCACACTTCCCTCTAGCCGACGACGACGACGCCGACGCCGACGCTCCGACGATTCTCTCCCGCGTGCCGTCGCCGGCGGTGACGGCGGGCGAAGGAGACTACACCGAAGCCGCGCGCCGCGCCGCCGAGTGAGTCTCGCGCGCGGTGGCCTTTTTTTTGTTTTCTTTCGCTCTCTACTTTTTCCCTGCGGCGTTGTTTTTTCGCTGTTCGCCGGTAACCGCGACAAAACGTTCAACGTTCCGTCTCTCCGCTGAAGCACTGAAAACGCGACCGCCGTCTCGCCGTAGTAGCGGAGTAGTTAGTCGACGATCACATCAAAAACGAACCATTAAAACACACGAATATAATAATAATAATAATAATTAACCCCGGACAAATCGTTGAGTTTGGGATGGTCGTGAGCGTTCGAACGGTTTCCGTTGGCGATACTACGCCGAAAAGCCGGGACCGTAATACTTAATACGCGGACGATCAGCGCGCGTCGCCGATCACTCCTACGACAACACCACACACAGCACGCCCGTCGATTGCCGTTCTTCACCTTCTCCTCGTCCACACGCCGTCGTTTTCGGTGAGTTTCAAAAAAATTTATTATTTATTATATTAAAGAATCCAACGTATTCGATTGCCCGTTGGCAATCCGTCTCTTTTTTCTTTAAATTTATTTATTTGTTTAACGGGAGCGCGAGGATCTCTTTTTTTTTTCACACGACGTATGTGTATTATATATTAATTGGATTATTAGTATGCAGAGTAAACTTACAAACACGCACGAATAAATAAATATAACAAATAGAAGAAAGAAAATTAAATTTGGAAAAGAGAGTTCGCACTGGCGTTATAATCTTCAAAGCGGTTCATTGGTTAAGTAATTGTAGTGGTGGTACGAGGAACAGGGAAAAGGGACAGTATAAGGGACGTAGCTTAATACTTACGCGCGCGAAAGAAGCTCGGTTGAATCGATTTTGCCGTTCAACAGTCTTTCAATAAATCCAATATATCGGCAGTTCGTTTTTGTTCGGCCGAGGAGGAAAAGCCAAGTACATTGGCAGCTGGTGAGTAGTAATCATGAGGCAAAAAGGTGGATTTTCAGCACATAACCATAGGAAATCGCAAACACTTATTCTGAACTCTCTGAATCCGCCTTAGGTTTCTAAAGCTTTTTTCACCTTTCTCTACATTTTGTTCCAATACATCTCCATTTCTTAAATACTTTTCAAAAGCGTATTCATATCATAGTTCGTCATCAATCGCCGCGAGTTTTGTTTTTTACTATATTTGGACGTTTTCGGGAGAAAAAAATCAATTTTTATATTTTATAGGTACGGTTTCAAATAAATATCGCATTGCAATTCGATTCGTCTGGTGTCTCGTGGACAAATCGAAACGGTATTTATTTCGTTTCCCAATTAGTGCCTTTGTTGAAAATCGAGCCGTATAATCTCGCTTATACGCATTTCCTTAAGTAAATACGATTTTTTTTTTAATAATGATAAGTATATTTTCGTTTTTTAAATATCAAAATGATATTTGTATTCATTTTGGTAATATTATTTTAAATTATGGAAATTTTCCTACAAAATGAAGTGGATGTTTACCACCTCTTTTGCGTTTTCGTATAATTATTATAATATTATAATTTGAAGATTATTTTAACGCGAAAACAGATTTAAAACCTGTATTTAACACAAGAACACGTACACTTTTATTATTATTATATTTGCTTTCAGTATTATGTTTAGTGCCTATACGGCGGTGTTTACTGTAAAAATATGTACATAAGCTTAGAATTTTATATCAAAAAGAGTTATTTATTGGTAGACGATAAATGCGCAGCGTATACCTATGTGGGAATAAAAACGAAAACTTTGTCCGTTTTTTTTTTAATTTTCTTCCAATTCGTCTGTCTCTGCATTAGAATCGTTCCAGACATTTTTTTTTATATTCGACAAATGCGCGTTTAAGTCTGTTACATTCGTCGTTACCGTGCGTCATTAAAATTATTATTTGATTTCAAATGTCATTTGATTATTATATTTTTAACGTTTATGAGCGAACCTATTTAATTGTTCGTCGACGTTTAAAAAAAAAAAAACAACACTTTCGTGTTTAATTCCGTATAAAATTAATAGTGGGGAAATGCGAAAGTAAGAAAATTATTCTTTTTTTTTTAATTAATTATTCTTTATAAGCATTTAGTCTCGTCCTATTCTCCGAGTGACTATCACGTCTACTATTCATTTTCCTTTACAAAGTGCTTATTTTACAATAATGGCCGGTTCAACTAAAGCAGTATACAAGTACGTCGCACCAACACCACCTCAGCAGCTCATCGACTCGTCTGTTTTCACATTGGACTTTACTGAACGTAAATTTATTCACGTCGGAATCGATCCGGTAAACCAATTTAACGTCACGATACATGTTATTACACCATCAAGATATATCAGCATAAGTACTGATGTTCTAAGACGTATATTCGCATTGATGGGAAATATTCTTTCGTTTATCAAATGGTTGTGATCGCGTACTGGTGGTAAATTGTCACTTTTGAATTTCGATTTGCACAACGGGCAT
The DNA here is from genome assembly GCA_032441825.1 of Chaetogeoica ovagalla. Classification (NCBI taxonomy): domain Eukaryota; kingdom Metazoa; phylum Arthropoda; class Insecta; order Hemiptera; family Aphididae; genus Chaetogeoica; species Chaetogeoica ovagalla. The sequence continues at coordinate 4,855,543 of CM063744.1, forward strand.
ATTTTTCGGTTTACGATTTCTCTGTGATTTTTATTATTTTCGTCAGTCATTACCAGTGGCACGTTCGTAAGTAATAAATTTTCAATTTTTTTCGCAACTTCAACAATTTCTTCCATAAATTTTTTTGCAACGTCCCCCTCTTTTAAACTCGAATCTCCTCTAAATATAACAGGTTCCGATATTACTCATTATTGTTAAAATTATAGTTTAGAAAATTACGAAAAACAAAACAACTTGTGTGTAACGACGAAAAAATAGTACACATTTTTTTTTAAATATCTACTAGTAAATAAATACTTAATAATTAGGATCATAATGATGTGAGGAGACGTCCGGTCTATTGCGAATCATGACCGATTTTTATTTTATTTTAAATTTACGACCGCTTTCGGGACGCAAACACGCATTTTACATAGTAATTTTAGACAATATTATAACGAGTAAATAAATACATTCAGTCACAGACAGTATCGGATACATCCGAAATGTATTATTGAAAATTAATCATCACTAAATTCTGAGGAGTTATACGGATTGTGACGTCTGAATCCGTCTCGTTCGGAGTAGCGCCGTGTGGACGACTCCACACGTAAAAGGGACGGTCGGTGTTCGAAAACCGGAGCACACTGGAATTTATATCGTTATTTAGAGAGAAATAATAACATATATACCGACCACACGAAATACCATAATGTATGTATAATATATTTTCTTAAAAAAATATGATAAATTCGAAAAACATTAAAAAAAAAAAATATTTGAGCAATTTGATTTTTCAACATACCTACGCGTACACTATGCAGTTTTACTTAAAAGAACATAACTCCTTTTCAAATGATTTTGATGAATTCGATAACTAACGTTCTTATATACTATAATAAATCGTCTGTTTTCGACACGTGTGACAATAAGACACTGTATAAGGCCGTTTGAATTTCTGGCCGCACGAAAACGCGTTAACCAAAGGAAAAATAAAATTAATTCATTTAAGTGTAAGAAAAAAAAATTATTTCCAGGACCTGTAAACGTTTTATTTTTTATGTCCAAAAACTATAAAATTATCGTTAAAAAATATTTTAATTATATAATTGGCGCGTATGAAATGTCTTTCACTAACCGTCTTACTGTCCATATTACCTTACTCGGAGGGGACATGGGGCAAAACGGCCAAAGGGCGTACATTATACCGGTTTTAGACCCTTTGTCGTATAATAAAATTGTGATATTTCGGCTCGTCCGATTTAAATCTTGTAAAAAAAATCTTAAGATTCTCCGATACGCCTTTTAGCGAACAAAAAGGAAACGGTTTTTTTTCTTTCGAAAATATTAATTTTTTCCTACGAATGCGCGCCCCCCACACGTGAAAAGAAGAAAGATTTTAATAAATCAAACTGACGGCACGGAAATCCTTCGCGTATTACTATTCTCTTGAAGCGTTTTTTTTCTACTCTAGAGCAGCGTTTCTCAACCTTTTTATAGTTGCGTACCACCTAAACAATTTGAAAATTTTTACGTACCACCTGACCATTTTTTTGCTTATTAATAATGTATACGTTTATGTTATATGTATAGAATTTTATTTTATTAGAAATTACAAAATGAGATAATATAATATATTTATATATATATATATATATAAAATAAATAAAGTATTTAATGCACAAAAAGAAATTAAATTAAATCAAATTAAATATGTAAAATTATTATGGTTTACTTTTTACTTCAATAAGACGATTGGTGTTGTTTTGAATGGACGGTGACGTCAATATCGGGCTCCAAATTGGTAACTTTAAGTCTTAAATCACTTTCTACGTTTAATCTACTTCTATATTTATTTTTTTGTGTACAATAAGTGGGAAAATGTATTTTCACACAAATATGTTGATACAAAAGGGATTAGAAACTGTAAAGCTTGTGTAGACAATGCCGAGTATTCTTGTTTCACGTCCAGCCAAAAATTAGTGATATTTTTGGTTTTGAATGCGGTTTTTAGGGTAGAGTATACTGGTTAAGTCAATAAATAATTCTTTTGCCAAAATACCATTTGGAATGTTCTTAATATAATCATCTTCGAAAGGGTTTATGATCCATTTCATTTCTGAGTTATCTTCAGGGAAATATTGTAAAACATTCGATTTTAGTGATTGTAGGTGTTCCGAAATGTTTGTAATTATATTTGAATTTGGATGAGAATTCCGTTATTTTTCCAAAATGTGTTTAGTGTCTCGAATGCTGAAAGATCATTCTTAGATACTTGCGAAATAAATGAATCCAACTTTCTCACAAATGCATTAACTTTATCACTAGCATAAAACATGTTTGTGTTTGATCCTTTCACACTTAAACGACCTCCACACCATCAAATAAACCAAATAATAATTAATGTTAATAATGATTCATTCCAATTTTTTTTATAAAGGGAGATTTTCTTCGCGTACCACAGGTTGAGAACCGCTGCTCTAGAGCCATAATAATTAAATTAATTTTCGGCGAATTCGCCGAATCGCAGTTACAAAAATTGCGTCCCCGTTAAAATGCTCAAAAACGTTTTCGCAACGATTACATCGTGTATTACGATATGAACATCGAACGTGTTGAAATGGAAATATAAAACGGAAGATGTATTGCTACGGCGATTTAAAAACGTTTCGTAATGAAATTCGTCGTGAAACAACGAGAATCTGACGGAATACAATTACGATCGTCCGGACTTTAAAAGTAAAAAAAATCGAATAAAAAAGGGATGAAAAAATTTCGTTCTAGTGGTGTCTAGGACGACAATGGACGACTCGTGTGATATTTTTACCACTTTTACGGAATGTATTTTGTAGGAAAAAAAAAATGTCGACATTCCCGCGGTAGATCTCGACGAACACAGAAACGCACCCCCCGCCCCCCACACACACACGTCCAATAGACTCACTATAATATTACAAAATAATAAAAATATTTTTCGCGTAACGTGTTCAATCGTGCGATGCGATCCGCTGGTCTCTTAAAAAAAAGAAAAAATGCTTTTCCTCCTCTGTCGTCGTCCAAGGGACAAACGGGACGTGACGTTCCAATAGAGTAGGGGAAAAGGACACGTTGACGGCGGCGAAGGAACAGAATAGGGTGTTTGTGCGGTGGGCGGTGAGGGGGATAAGGACGATGCGGCGGCATCGAAACTCCTCCTTATCCACCGCCGGCAACGCGTTTTGTTATCTCGTCGCCGGCGACACCGCCCTCGAACACGTTCGACGACGGCCAAACATCGATTACCTCCGCCGCCCCCGCGAACGACACTCGCGCGCGCGCGCGCCGAAAACTTCGCGATATTTTTTCCTCTGGCTTTTTCGATACGGTTAAAAAAAAAAAAAAAAAAAAACGTTTTTTTTTTATTCTATTCGTTTCTTCGTTTGTTTTAAAAATTCAAACCAAATCAAACGGCGATTGAAAAGAGCGATATACTTTCAGTATTTGACAAAAAAATAAAAAAATATTCGATTAAATTTTTAAATTATGCCGGGAGGAATTCTAGTCGACTGTTGCCGCGCACTCCTCCGCGTTCATCAGCGGCCGACACCCCTACGACTATTGAATTTCAATACGATTTAATTTATTAACTAAAGAGAGTTAAGACAATTTAACAGAGTTAAGTTTAGACAATTTTTTAGATCCTGAGCATATTAGTAGGAAGGAAACCGTTTTTAATTTCACAACGATGGTGTTTATTTAGTTTTTCTATTCGTACACGGTTTTCGACACTAGAAATAATATGCTCGGACGATTTCGTTATGCGCTCCGGTAACCAAAAATATTGAATCCGTACGCGTTTAGTACTTTTTTATTTGAAACGTTTTTTCTTTTTGTTTTCGATTTTCTCAGTGGTTTCTTCGTGCGTAATTTGCTAAACAATCCAACGATCGAAAGAAAAAATATTTTCTCAACAGTAGTTTTTAAACGCGACAAAAAAAAAAAAATGCCAAAATAAAGGACGTAGAATCTTTAAGCTCTGCGCTTTCGAATTTATATTAATAAAAAAATATCGTTTCATAATATCGTTTTTGACGTTTAAACCTTAACAGTTCATTTTCTGAACAATCGTTCTGATCGTCTCGGTCTGACCAACGGACACTGCAGCGTAGCGGTTCAAGAATTGCGGCGTTTTTTTTTTTAATATTCGCATATTGTTGTTTTTTTGAAATCATTTTTACAATATTAACGACTCGTCGTTTGCATTTTCGAACGGCAATAACCTAACCTGACTAGTTTCTTACCTACCGAAAGATCATTCATCAAATTGCGTCACAATCGATCGTTTATTAACCATTACACATTACGCAAAGAAAACGTGTACATTATTATTACGCACGTGTCATAATAATAATAATAAAATTCGATAAATAAAGAATATATATTTATTCTAAACTCTTGTATTGTACTCTCCGTTCGCACAATATATAATATTTTCAAAACAGGATTACCATTAAAAGGGTGCGTCAAACACAAAAGTGGAGTGTTTAAGAAGTTTGAGTTTAATCCGCGTTTTGCTTGTCAACCGCCTCGAAATGCTTATTGGATCGTAATAAAAATGCGCAAAACTCGAGAATACACACTACACATATATTTACCAAAACAGTGATTTTTATTATTAGAAAGTAAATCGTATTATTTTTTTTCTACTCCTCCGGTACGGAACTAATAATAATCAGAGTGTATGACATTTTTTTTTTTTAAACTATATTATAACGCTGTTCGGCGCGTATATTTAATAATAAACATTTAAAGAATTAAAATGATTAAAAATCGACGCGATTTCCCGGCGTGATCGTTGTTTAATCAAATTTTTTTTTGTTCATTTGCACAAACAATAATCGTAATTGTTATTCGTTGTTTGCAAAAAGGATTACAAATATATATTATTACGAGTAATGTACACATTACTCGTTTTTGTGTTTCTAACATTAATTATGTACTATAATAATAATAATCGCTCGAATGTATGTACGGTATGGCCCGATCGCGATTGTAAACCATCGACCATTGGCACGTTGAAACACGTAGTACAGCAAATATTGTTTAAAGAAAAAAAAATGTTTTAAAAAATGCATATTTAATAGGTTATTAATAAATTTTGTTTTTAGTTTCTGAGAGAAGCAAGAATTGGTTTTATAATTTTTTTGTCGTTTTTATTATATTGCTGTTATTATTATTATTTATTTTGATTATGGACACTTTTGTTGTATAACACGAACTATATATATATATGCTTAGGTATCAAAGATAAAAAAAATACTGAAATATTCCAGAAAAAAGATATTAAAATTGTCGTTTCACACGATTTTTATCGAACCAAATTTGGTTTTTTTTTTAATTTAAAAAAATAATATTTCGAAAAACTTGTAATTTTTACCGGTTATTTATTTCAATAACATTTAATCAATTAAAATCATTCATGTTATGCAAATGTTATTGATTTGCGGTATTCTTACGTTTAAAAATTGGCAAAATTGTCAGTTGTACGGTCTAAGGCCTGACAATTTACAAGAGGTCTATTATACGTTATTCAAACGATACAAAAAAAAAAGAAAAATTGTTCCGTTTCTAAACGTTCGAAGTGAAAATTTTACTTAAACCGACGTATTTTTTTTTATCTCATAATTTTCGATTATTTGAATACATCATAAATGTATACTATTCGAAATAAAAATACGACTCTTCTTAAGAATCTCACTTTAACCACAGTTTTCGCGGCTGCAGATTGTTCTATTTTATTTTAAAGTTAATTTTCGCGTCAAGATTTCTAAAAATCCTATACGTATTTCTTCGAAATCGATCTATTGAACGTAGTGGTGCGTTATTTTTTTTTTTGAGCCATTTCTAGTGTCACGAATTTAATGTTACAAAATCGAAAAGATTCAGTACCTATATTATTATTATTATTTTTTTTTTTTACGATTGAAAACCTTAATCGAAAACATGATTTTCTATTCGTTTTCAACGAATACAGGATTTTGGAAACGAAGTTTATTTAACGCGTTTTTTTTTTCTTCAAAGACACTTAGCGTATTTTCGAAAGGGGACAAAAATGTACTATTCCAGTAGAAGTTCGAAGGCGCACACATAGAATGGTTGTTGTTGCATATACGAGGTGAAGTTTACTACACAAACACACAGTGAACGATTTTTATTGTCGATTTTCGTCTGAAAACCCGCGAAACGAAACGTAACAATACACAAACGGGCCCGGTATGGGACCAGAACGGGCGGTAATTGAAAAACGGCGAGAAAGGCGAGTGCCGTCGCGGCTGATAAATTGAAAACACATTATATTATTGTTCGCCGCCCTCCGCCGCCGTTGGTTCTAAAGGGACTTTTTCGTATGCGCAGAACACTTCTTGCGTTCTCAACAAAATCCCTTCACACGGAAATTACTCGTATTCACACCATTACTCATATTTAAACTACCTTATTGATAATGGCATTTTTTCGTACGGCGAGTATCCGCCGTTTTCAATGCGTATTGCGTGTGACCTGCCTGCCCGACACAAATAGACGCGTCTTCCCGCGTCAGAACTCCGTCGCTAATTCGTCAAGAATCATCTTGTTTCTCTGCGTCCGAAGTTCTCTCGAATTATCTCACACGTCTACAAAAAAACTAACACGGTCACCGAGCGTAAAACGTTATATTACGCGCTAAATAAATATAAATAATGTAAATAGCGATAATATATTATTATTAAATTTTGCGGGTGAAATTTTCTTTCATTTCGATTTTTTTTTTTCTTTTGGTTCTTGGAGTTTAAAGGAAGTGATTTTCCTGCTCATTTTGATAATTTCACCGTCACCACAGAGAATCTTGAACTTCACAAACGTTTCCAACGTATACGCACACCGCGTTGACAACGGTTTAGTAATTTTCACGTGCCGAATACCGTTTACGTGCCGATTACCGTCGAAACGTCGAGCACACATTATATTATTCGTCCGGAGTCACGCGCGTTACGACGGTGATGTTTATCGCGGCGTAGGACGTGCGTGTGACTAGAGAGAGAGAGAGAAAATAATAATAAAACTCATCTCGTCTGTATAGGAAACGCGTCGTTTTCGTTAGTTTTTATTTTTGTTTATATTACATAATAATAATATGTACTCTGATACATCATCTCACTTGGGAGGTCGTGTGGATGGTTGTTGACGATGCGAGACGGACGCGATAACACGTGCCGATACGGCGTAATGTAACAACAAACGTGTAAGAAAAGAAAAGGGGAAGGAAATCAGCTTGGGCGCCAAAATAAATAGAAGGTCTCGAACGGGTTTAGAATGGGCTCTAATTTATTTTTAGTTCAAATTAATCCGTAGTGGACAGTTATAACAAAAAAAAAAAAATATATATATATATTAATTTTTCTATACATATTTACACAAAATATGACGTATATAATATTATTTTGCAAACTACATTTTTATAATTTTGAATCGATTTTGTATTAACTCCTTTAGATTCATCAACTTTCACTAATAATGCTTCAAAGTCAGCGTATATAACTACAGGATGACGTTGAGTTTTAGTCCATGCTTCAAACTCAAGCATAGTTCCTACATTAGGCATGATGGGTAGTATAGCTTTATGCAACCCACAAATTTTTATATGTTCGTCTAGCGCTTCTTGACCAGATAATTTATTTTTTCGGGGTCCATCATCGAAAGAAGTAAAACATCTTTTACAGAATAACTGTAGATGACCATATAGTGTTTTCTGCCTAGATATAAGTCTCGAAAAATTTGATATGAAAGTAAAATATTCTCGGCCATTATTACTCAACATTAGTAAGTCAAAATGGTTAAATTTTTCTTCTTCAACAACTCTCAGGGGGTAAACATTATATAAATTAGATTTTTTGTTTGGTTGAAATAATCCATAAACGTTTATTGATGTATTAAAGTTATTTTTTTCAAAAATAGTTATATCAATAAACGGTGCTGGAAAATGTATATTATTAAAATTATATTTATTTGCATGAATAAAATAATTATTATTAACTCTATGTTTATTATTTCCTGTAACATGTTTTGCTAGTATGGCCCATTTGAAAGATTGATCGTCATTATTCTGCGGATTGATTACAGCTTTTTTATTATTGATATTAAACGGAAGAGGCATATATGACGATATTGTTAATGAACGTTGATTATTTTCCTGAAAATTATAAGGGAGTTGTGAATTATTGTTGGACGATATATTTGTCGGATTTATTGATGTATTTTGATCTAATATTGTAATTGAATTATTTTGTTCGCCTTCAGCATCTATCGAAAATAATTTGTTTGATGGACCATTCATAGGCGTATAATTATAAATACATAATAATATCCAAATCAAATTTGTCATTGATATTGTCATGTGTCTTGACATGTGTTAACATACTGCGCTTAAGCATAAAAACTTTACCACACACAGAACAGTTAAACATGATTAAATAATATTGCGAACAGGAAAAAAATAATAAAAATAATTTAATGCGAATGGCGATCAAAAATAAATAAAATGTATTTGGACGTAAAACGATTAACGAGTAAACGGTATAACACCAAAAATAATAATTTTTCAAAGTCTGAATGTATAACACACAAACCATATACTATATACACGTATATTTCTATGTATAAGGGAGGGGAGGGTGAAGGGATGGTGTTCGACGTATGGTCACGACGTGTTGATAATATTATGGCCTTCTCACACTAGATACGTCGGCATCCGTTGCGTTGACGTACTCTTTTTAAACTCTACGTGTTTAAATACGAGTCCGCACACTGGATACGACGCGTCAAAAACCGTATACGTTACATACGTCGATACCTAACCTAACCTTAACTTTCTTTACATTAATTAAAAAAAAAATAATGGGGCAAAATACAAAAATATATAAATCTTAAAATAATAAATATTGACATAATGTTTAACAGAATTTAGACTGTGAAATCGATTTAAATTTAATTTTGTTTGTACTCTTAATTTTTTTTTTTTTTTATGATACGTAATACGTATTAATTTAAAACGACAAAGTGTTGAATAAAATGTAAAAAGAAGATTGTTGTATCAAGAAAATGAAACGAAAATCGTTTTCTGTGAATAATGCCATATTAAATTATTATTTAGTAAAAATCCGATATTTTTAGGTAATGTTTAAAACGTCAATGGATAAATTAAAAAAAAAAAAAAAAATGGTAGGATCGCGTAATACGACGTATAATATTTTACGAGTGACTTGTGACTTTTTCATAAAATGTTTGAAAAATGGCGAAAAATCCGAGTTTACTCATTTTAAATTGTGGAAGTATATTTAGTTATACAAAATCAAAATTATTTTAAATATTTATGTATAAACGTGTTATTTATTCTATGCAGTGTTACACACTCATTCAATAGAATGTCTAAGCAGCAATTATGTGACTAGAGTGAAAAGAAATCATCGATTTCAGAATAATTGCTAATAGAATGTTTAGCGATAAAAAAAAAAAAAAAAAACAAATTTCAAAACGTTATGAAAAAGGACACAAAACGTTTTATAAAGTTTTAATGGGATGGACGCGGCAACATTAAAACGTCTTTTTTCGCACAACAACTCTTGCGAATTCCTCTTAAATTCAAATTTCTTTTCGAATTCTTGTCGTGTTGTAACATTTTGCGGACTGGTATTTTTTTTATTTTTTGACGTTTAACTCGTCAAACAACGCACTAATGTTTTAGCACCGTGCGGACGCGATCAGACTGTCGACATTCACGTCGGTATGACGCGGATCTACCGATTCGCTCACCACATTGAACCGCTTCGCTCGTTCAAGCACGCCGCGTTTTCGACACGCGCTCGTCTCCGTACACCACCGGAGAATTTCCAAAGGTTTTTCGTCAGATTTCACTAGAAATTGGATAACAACACGTCGCTTTTGTAATGCGAGTCACTTGTATTTTCACGAAGCGATTAAAAGAGTTATTTTCGAAAAACACGCCACTAGACACAAACCTGGAAACGCGCTATCGACTTTGAACTTCGACTGGATCTAAATAAAATGTGTCTTTTCAGTGTCGCCAGTGCCCGAGTTATAACTAAATTCCCGGGACTCAATTGCCAGAGGATTATAAACTGAAATATCGCCAAATGCCGGAAATAATTTTAAATTTTAAATCGAACTGTACTACATATTTACTTGACTTTTACGGATCAATAAAAGTGATGATAAACTTGTTGCGCTGCTGTTCGCCTCGCAAAATACAACGTACATATCTACCGTAACCGCGATAATGATATTATTTACAACGCGTAATCGAATATTTTTATTTACATTAACGTGTTTCGATTATTTAATACAAGTCGATTATTAAACCATGTAATTGTATAGTAAAAAAAACACATTTTATTTAAAAAAAAAAAAAAAAAAACAACAAAATTGTGTTGATAAATCGGGTGAACTTTTTTTCCCCGTAAACATCGCGTCAAAGTTTACACAAATACTTATTGGACGAGGGAAAACGACGGACGATGGCCCAGGAACGTGCGATTTTAAATATCCCTTACGATATCAATAAAAATAATAATAAACAACGAAGATATTTATCGAGGCTTTTGCAAATAAAAAAAAAAACGAAAAAAACGAAAAAAACGGTTTCATCGTTTTAAATTGAACACAACTCGAGATCGTTTGGTGACACTTAATTGTCGAATAAATTTTTCGTCACTATTTACCGCTCTCGTCGAAAATTACAATATTATAAACGAAATTCGTTTTTTTTTTTTTTCAATACAAACTCCTTATGTTATATATTCCTACACCGGGTGGTTTCGATGAAAACCGTATCGCAGTAATAACGTGCTCGCTTGGATTGCGTTTAACCGAACACAATACACCAATTTGGCGACGTTATTCCCCCCCCGGTGTCGTCGGAGAAAAACACAATTCGCCCCGTCATATTAACGCCGTTTCGCATTGTGAATCCGCCAATCCCCTCTCATGAGCTCACGCGTTAATAATATTACTACTACGGCGACGGGGGGGACGCGTGTGAAATCGCGTTACAAGACCATTCCAGTTGGCGTAACCTCCGTATGCGTTATGCGTATAGGTGCAGAACGGTTAACAATACCGTGGTAACGGTATACGACGAGTTCAGGTGCGGCGGAGGTCACACGTGCGCGGGATCACACGCGTGGTAAATAACACGAAAGTGTGCGACGCACGGGGGCCCCCCATCCCCTCGCTGTCGTCGGGCGGGGGAGATGAGAAGAAATCGCCGCCGGTTCGTTCAATCGGAAACAACGGTTTGGCCGACGCGCGAACGGTAAAATTAAACCGGACGAAGTCGGGTCGCACAGCGACACGGAAGGTGAGAAATCATAAAGTAACGTTTCGCGTAAGAAAAATTGAATAGGAAAACGCCTCGTGGAAAACGTAGCGCGGCAAAAGCCGCAATCATCACACACGATGACAGTTTTTTTTCCCCCATCAAACAACAATTATCAACCGTTTGAAAAAATACATTAATTCGCGTCCGCTCACACGTAAGTGTTACGCGATACATGCTGTCGTGCGCGGCACGGATATATTTGTACCTAAACAGAAATGTATCGACAGATATTTCGCGATATTACACCAGCGTTAGGTATAGTAATAGTATTTATAAGCGCGCACTGCGCCGTATTACTTAAACATTTTTTTTATATTTATAATGAATTGTGTAAAAATGTGGTTTTCAAACGTGAAAAAATCGCGTCTACTATTATTGTTATTAATTTTCTCTGCAATTCGCATTCACTAGCGTCAAACGACACACCTATAGTCGACAAACAGTTTCTCCCCTCCAACTAATCCATAATTCACGTCTTTTGGATTCCATAAATATGAATTGTATTCATAATCAGCTATTAGTTTATGCGTTTGTTCAATTGAACGTTCTTTCATTGTGGAAGACACAATAATATTAATAACTATAATATATAATAAATAAATAATACAAGTAGTAATAATTACAAATATAATCTTTTTCTTCTTCTTGTGCCATAACTATACATTAAGAGTATTCGCCGCCATTACTATACTTCGCCACCTGTCCTTATCTTGTACTACCTCTTTCCAGTTCTCAATTTCTAAAGCTTCTTCAACCACGTCAATCCATCTTTTCCTAAGTCTTCCTCCGGGACGTTTCCCCTGTGGTTTCCATTCCGATGTTACTCTAACCGCTTCGTTTTCCCCTCTTTTCATTATGTGCCCCGACCAATGTATCCTTTGACCCTTGATAAAGCCGGTGCTAGTTTCAACACATCGTATAACTCTCTGTTATATCTCCTTCGCCAGTTCCCCGTTGTTTCATCAATTATAGGTCCACACGTTGTCTTACTATACCGCATTAACGCGATAAAACGTTTTAAAATCATTTGAGTCTTTTTTTTTATAAAAATCATAAACTTTGATATTTTCATTCCACGAAAATGGTAATTCTAAGATTTATTACACGAAAACGTAATGTAACGTTAATCGTAAATTATACATACCTAATCTATATACGAGCATATAATTATTAATAATAGAAAAATATTATACCAAATCTTCGCTCAGAATCGTTTAATCGAATACGATGATTTATCATTGATTTTCAAATATATACTTATATAGTCATAACAATACTCTTAAATCTTTATTTGAGTAATTCAATTCATATAAGCGTCATTCATAACAACCGCGGCTCACTACCATGTTTCTTTTATTCACTTTTCAAATTAAGACAGGAATTCATTTTGACATTGTCAATTCGATTTGATTGAAATCTCACACGTGTAAACGATGTTATAACAAACACAGGATAACAGATACATATATACGTAGTTGAAATTAAAAAGAAGAAAAATACAATAATACGTAAAATTATAAAATATTCCCAACGAATTATGGATATATCTATAAAATGAAAATATAGAATATGTCCGACTTCGTTGAGGCATTGCTATTTTTTTTAAACTGTTTGTACATCCGATCGACACCGAATTCGGCAAAGATATTGTCTTGAGTTCAATAGACTTTAATAAGAGCGTGCGTAAAATCCTCATTGAAACATTTGCCCATAAAATCGAAATTTATGACTAAAATTTGCTTCAGAAAATCACCGGTGGCGTTTAAAATTATCTTAAAAACGTCCCCGAGAGCTCGAGACGAATCTCTATGCTATATTTGGTGTCGATCGGATGAAACGCGGTTTAAAAAATATTTTCACGCTATTTTATTAATCGTTATATAGATTATTGTTTCATATTCGCGTTACCTACGGATTATTATTATTATTATTATTATGTATAAGTATAACAAGGATAAATTAGTATAGCAACACAACGTATAATTAAATTATAAACAAACCGTCAAACACTACTATTATTCAATACGAACAATTAAATAGTTATTTTACGATTCACGAGCGTATAATTTTATTAAATTTTATATATAGATATATTTTAATTTAAAAAATGAATTCATGCAAAGACGTAAGTATGTGTGTGTTAATGGGTGCACAATCGGCTCATAAATCTAAAAACAAAAATACTTAAATAACGCATATTCACGTATTTAGAATTACATCGAAGAAACGATAAAGGAACTGAACAACACTATATTCTGTCAGAAGGACAAAATAAGCAATTTAAAGAGACAATTAGATTCGTACGAAGAGATGATTGCCGAGAAAAATGAACTACACGATTTACGTAAGCAATTATGTCAGTGGAAGGAAAACATTTTGGATGAAAATAAAAAAGCGATCACCGAACTATTAAACGCGTTTAATGTTCGATCGGAAAAGCTTAAACAAGAAGCGGCAGAAGAATGTAAATGGCAAATCAAGAACAACGATTTGGAATATTTGAACAGTTGTCTCACGGAGAAATTAAAAATCGCAAAATCGAAAGTGACTGAACTTGAATCTAAGTTGGCAGAATCAGAAAAGAGTAAAAAAATTATCAAAAACGAATTGATTTCAACAAAAGTAAATAATTATTTTATTTAGTATATAATAATTTTTAAAATACGTTGTACGAATTTATGTACTACTTAAAAAAACGCGTTGCTCAGCTTTAATAATAATAATAATAATAATAGACGAGATATAAAATACAATTTGTTTTCTTTTGAAAAGATAATATCTACATTTATTAAGTTAATAACACCCAGTTCCTCGTTAATATTGTATTTTTAAATTTTAAATGGTATTTATGAAAAAATTTAAAAAAAAAAAAATGCTAATTTTGTGTATACATACAACTATCTCAGTGGCTACAGATGTTCTGTCTTCTGCGTTTCTTCTAATAAGGTGTTTTATATAAACACGCATCATTTGTCATCTTTAAAATTGATTTCTCTTACACCACAACCGTTCTGAAACCGATTTTTTTAGATGACAGTATACGGTCGTCGTACCATCCGTATTTTAAACGTTCACAGAACGGAACATTATAACCGACACCGAAATGAAATAATTTAAAAAGCTGTCATTCGATACAAATTATACATATACACCTATTATATTTGTTATTTAGGAAGAATTGGAAGGAAAAGATAGCGAAATAAAAAAGTTGAATGCCCATCTGAGATGTAACGAAGAGGAACTTAGTAAGGTACGCAGACAATTCGACGAATGCACAAAAGAATGTAATCGGATTAGCGAGAAGAATAGGATGCTGGAGATGGACCTAAAATGTACAAAAGCCAAACTCGCCGATGAAAAATTGTGTACGCAACGTATGGAGGAAAATTTCAAACTCGAACGCGAAATGTTGTCGGAAGAATTGAAAATAAAGTGCAAGAAACTGAGCGATATGGAGGCACAATACGAAGAGGCGAACCGCAAAGTAAACGAAGGCAAATGTAAAATCAAATTGTTGACGAATTCGCTACAAGAACTGAAGGATATAAGCGAAAGGAACCAATGCGAGTTGAAGAGACAAGTCCAAAAATTAAAAGAAGAAAACATTTCAAAGGACGATGACATATGTCATTTGAAAAAGAAAATCAAGGAGTTACAAATGGAATTGTACGGAAATAAATGTTCGGGAAAATGCGACAATTCGCGGGAATGTGATTAAAGCTAAAAGTATTCGAGAGAATTATCAGAAATCTTTAACTAAACGAATAAAACGTACCAAATAAGCAATTGAACGTGTCTTTGGCTACTTCAAAAATCGTAACGGTAAAACGTCATTATATAGCGAAACGGAAAGAATCAATCGTGTAATTTTTTTTTTTAAAACAATTAAGCGTTTTTTTCTTTGAGAATTATAATTTTTTCTTTCGAACAATTTTTGATATAAGAACCCCGATCATTCGACATTCCCCCAATTCCGGTATCCCCGGTTATGGTATCGAATTCTCTCTTTACGCTTTTATTGATTCTCAACAACGGCCTAGCTTGGTTTTATACCGAGGTCAGTGAGTGTACAGTTAAAACGATAAAAAAAAAAAAATGTTTTCCGACCGACCGAAACAAAAACGATTTATGTGAAACCGCGGGAATTTCAACGTTTTTCGCGCGCGGTAAGCGTATAAGTGTAGTAGCGGGTTAAAAACAATTTTTTTTCTATCTTTTAATCACTGCCGCCGTCGATTTACAATACAACCACAGAACAACGCGCGCGCGCGCTGCCGACCGCGGATCGCGACCGTACGACACACACACGCGCGCGGTAAATAATCGAAAACCAACCGATAATTGTTCTTTTTTTTTTATATATATAAAAAATATACGTGTAAATAGGCGAGCGAGCGTTGAGTGTTGAGATTTTAATTAAAAAAAAAAAAAAAAAAGAAGCCCCCGGGAGTTTTCAAAACAAACGGAAATAATAATAATAAAACGACGAGACGACAATACCTCCTCACAGTCCGCGTGTTAAATAAAAATATACGTATAAAAAAAAAAGAAACGCGCGCGCACGGAAGCCCGGGCGATGAACAACGGAACACAATAGAGGTGTGTGTGTGTATGCCACCGCCGTCCGCTTTTTTTTTTTCTTCTTTTTTTTGTACACCGCGGCGACACGACCGATGGAATAAAAATAATACTACAAGTGTACCCTCGGGGACACTTCATCGGCAGATATTCGAACGCGTCGTCGGAATATATTAAGTATATAAATATACACGCGATTGAGTCGTGTGTGTGATGCTGCGGTCGTGTTAGATGATATTATTATTATTATTATTATTATAGTGTAGAAGAAAACGCGCCCCCTAATACTTTCTCCTTCAGCCTACGCGGCCAACGTTTTTTTTTTCCCCCTTCCCGGTCCCTTAACGCGGGCGAACGTCGCCGCGAAACACCGCTTATCCCGTTCCCCTCACCCTCGCTACCCCGACCGCGTTCGCGCGCACTTCGGTCCCGACGTAAATGCGATAATTATATATATATATATTTTTGACGTGCGGTGACAGGCCCCGGCCGGCCCCGTTGCGGTGGCGGCTCATTACGTGTCGTCAACACGTACGTTTTCACAATCGTGTACGCGCGCGACAAATCCGTCGTTATAAGTCATTATTGTACAGGGAGTAGGATCTCGTCGACGCGATTAGCTGACGCGGGAAATAACGCTAATAATATTCGCTCGTTGTATTACGTGTTAACGTGTAAGGGGCCGGGCGCACACCGAAACGGCAAAATTACTGCTCCGAGTTGCTCGGAACATTTTGTCCTAAACAGCTCGGAACGAATTCACGCCATTCACGCCGACAAAACAGAACAGAACGAACAACCCCACATTAATTCCGGGATTAATTTTCGTTATTAAACACCAGTCGTCAAGACGAGCTCTTTGCCGATTTCATTCAATAATCTGTCTTGTATCGATTTATTGCTATGTACAATCGTAAATATAAAAATATACACTACAGTCGTTAATTTTTCTGGATCGCGTGCCGTTTGAAATTAACGTGATACAATTTTCGTATTAAAATTAAAAAGATTAAAATAACGACATAATAAGGATAAAATAACGTGTTCGGTGGTGTACTATTCGTAAAATAAACCAGTGGCTTTGGTTTTCGTATTTTGATCGGAGCAAAAATAGAACCGGACCGATGACGAGCGATCGTGTTCTGTCCTGTCTTGCCGTGTTGTAATTGACTCCTAAACAGCTCCGAGCAGCTCGGCGGAGCAGTTTTGCTCATTCAGCGTGCGCCCGGCCTAACGGCGACGGTTTCGTAAAACGTCACGCGCACGTAAATCAAGTGACGGTCGTGGTAACGAACGACGACGATTGGGAGGCGGAGTTGGGCTAGGGCCCGTGGAAGCGCTAATTATTATCATCATCATCATCGCATTAATCGTGAATTTTCCAAAGAAAACGATTCGCCGAATGCGATAAAAGATATATTTCGAAATAATATTTGATACCTATTTTTATTATTATTAAATATTATTGACACCGCGCGCGTTCGGGATCGTGAAATCACCACGGTCGTAGGTCGAGGAGACATTCTGGTCACGCACGTTTGTTATTGAAAATATGGATTGTGCGCACACGTCTTACAATTTCCTAAATACGGTTTTTATCGGTATTTCCACCATTTTTCCTTCACCCCCCCCCTCACCTGTAACCGTGACGACGAACAGTGGCGTCTTAAAAAAAAACTAAAAACAAGCGAACGATATAATACGACTAATACGTCGTAATTCGAGTTTTTTTTTTTTGACAATGACGTTTTTGTTACGTTTCCCGTAGACGATTTTTTTTTTTTAGGATAATACTCCGCGATTTTTACAAGTGCGTTTTCCGGTAACGAACGTTTCGCAGCGTATTACATCATTCGATGTAAAACGGTTTGTCAAATTATCGAATCACAATGATTACGGTTGAAAACCAACTGCTGCTTGTAACAATCTCATTACGAGAGAAACTATAACCTCAAAAAAATGTACATGTTCGTCGCAGTAAAACAAAACAATTGAAAATGTCTCTCAATGCGCAAGTTTTTTTTCTCATACGTTCGTTTAGTGGTATAATATGTTAGTATTTTTTATTGTTTTGTTACCTCTTTATTTACAAATAAATAAAGAGCACATTAATTGTTACTAAACAACTTCTATATTATATTTTATCTTTTTTTGGTTTTTTTTATTATAGTTTTTATGTCATGGTATAGTTTCCAGCGAATACGTAAATGCGTTTTCTCTGGAATGCCAGAAATTCCTTTTTTACATAAAAAATTTTGGAATTGGACTGAAAATCCATAATATTTCCGATTTATTATTTGTCTAATAATTGTCCGATGTTCAGAATTTTGTTAAATTTAACATTGAAGTTAAATGATATACAGTATTATTTAAGGGGATTAATAGTATTCGATAGTGGCTCACGTACAGGTTTAAGGGTAAATACTGGTCATTATAAAGCAATATCATATAGATCAAACGCTCGATGGGAACTATATGATGACACAAAAGAAAAAATAACAAAACCAGAAAAAATCAAATATAATATTGAAGTTTTATTATACACGCAATAAAATTAACTAAATTATAATTGTTTCTTTTTTTTAAAATTCTTTTTAATTTTTTCTTATATTGAAGATGCAATAAAAAAAGTTAATAAACAAAAATTAAAACAACGTGTACAATTTTTTATTGTAAGTCCTCAGTACTTCCATCACTTTAAGTACAAGAAGAAACCGGGGTATCCCGGGTTTGGTTTATTGTACAAAATTTCTTTTTGGTTGTACAAAATTGTACAAAAAAAAGTACATAATACTGTGTGGTTGAAATTTCATTTAGAATAAAATCTGCCTTTGCGAGTGCTGGGGTAACGTTACCGCAGCACGCGCATGGGAAAACCGGGATATCCCGGGTTTGGTTTATTGTACAAAATTTCTTTTTGGTTGTACAAAATTGTACAAAAAAAAGTACATAATACTGAATAATTTTGGTAATGAAATTCAAAAGTGGCAGTGCTGGGGTAACTTACCTGTTAAATATTGTTATTATTATTGTTATTATTTATATAGAGCCGTGTCTCCCCCCCCCCACACACACACACGTCGACAACACAGTGAAACATTTTTCCCAATTTGTGGGCAAACTAAAACGTGTGTTCACCAACCACCCTACGACGACGGTGAAATTGAACGTAGTTACCCAGAACGACGACAACGAGGAATAATAATGTTTTCAATTTACTCAACTACACACTCGTCCTCCTCCCCCCCTATCGTTATATTATATGCGAGTAGTTGTTTGGAACGGTGTAAATATCAGAGAAAAACGCGGTCGTCGTTTTCTCATTTACGCGATGATGAGGACCACACCGTTATTTCATTGCATTTTCATCCCGCGGTGGTTTTTCACCGAAACACCGAGGTTATTATTATTATTTTTATTATTATTATTATTATTATTATTTGTCGACACACAAGTTCGTCACACTTATTCGTCTGACTACAGAAGAATCTATTATTGTTTCCTTCTCCCCCCTCCGTTTCGTCTACTAGTTTTGTCGAAATATTTCACACCGTCGATTTCTATATACTACACGTACAAATTTGTGTTCTCTTTTTTTGAAAATTCGTTTTTATTATTTTTTGATCTTCAATAATAATAATAATAATAATAATAATAATAATAATAATAATAATAATAATAATAATAATAATAATAATAATAATAATAATAATAATAATAATAATAATAATAATAATAATAATAATAATAATAATAATAATAATAATAACAATAATAATAAACAATATTATGGCTCGACAATAATTACAATAGTGTAGATTATACAATTTTTGTTCGTATAACATACAAAACGAAAAAAAAAAACGAATTATACAACGGTAAGTGTAATAAATAATTAGACGAAAAACTCTATATTAACACAGATAACGAAATAGAATATTGTCGAATGCTGTGGCCAGCGTTGAAAACAAAAGGAATCGCGACGGCAACAAATGGAAGTAGAGATTTGGAATTGGGAATTTCGAACGGATGGGGAGAATTAAGATTACGGGGAGGGATTATTGAATAATATTACGATTCTATCGGTGGAAAACGATGGACAATTAAAAATATTTTTCGAGATGACGTGGGGCTATCATAACAAACTCAACGTGAAGGAACGGTTATGGAGAAAATTATTTCTGAAAAAAAAAAAACAAACAATATTTATTTATTTTTTCATTATAATCGATATTTTTTCGATCTCAATGGAAAACACGAGCCAAAAATAATTATCGAATTTTCATATAAAACGTATGTACAATAGTATTGTGAATACCCGACCGAACCGAAGTGTGTAAAATGTATAATATATAGAGAAATAATAATCGTAATAGAGAAAGAAATGTATGAGAGTTTTTCGACTTGTCGATTTACTATAAATGGATGTCGACAAAAAAAAAAAATAATAAAAAAGTCACAATATAATCGACGGAAATAAAATTACATTACACATACGTGATTTTAGGTTTTTCATGACATTTTACTATACCGACCAATGATTTCCGACAACATTCGACTAAGCAAAAATCGACCGTACACATGTCTTGTAGTAAGATAAAAAATAAATATATATATATATATTCTAATCGCGAATTAAAGTCTTTACTCGTCGCTTTTTTTTTTTTTTTACAATCGTTATTATCGTGTACGTATGTAAATTTTAATAAACAATACCTCGATAACACGTAATAAGCAGGGGGACGTCTTCGGCTCGGGTTTTATGAGGAGAGAGAGAAGCGAATTTCTTGACGGAATTTATTATTAATACGTTAGAATTCGACACTCGTCACGGTCCTGACAAAACCGCCGTTTATTTTTGAAATTACGTGTAATCGGATACGAGTGATTTAAAAAACGATTTTCTATTCGAGTGTAAGAGAGAGAGTAGAAAAAAAAAATTGTTCACTATCGGATTCTACCGTTAAATCGCATTTATTAATGACCGTCGCGTTGAAATAGTCCACCGTTATATATGTCTCGTTTTGACGACCATTATAATAACACACGAGTGCCGGAAATACTTTTTCTTTTTCTTTTTTCTCATACAACGGTCGTCGGCGGTGATAGACGCGCCCGTGCAATAATAACGTTTGACATAATATTATATTCACATACCACTCTGTATATAAACACTCTTTAATCGGACATTTTATTTCCCTCCGGTGTCAGTCACCTATATCACATGTGTAGAGGGTGTTCGGTGCATAATACGTATTCGGGGTCACGGAAATCCAACTCGAGGCCGCGTCGTCTGCCCCGGGGCCCCGTCCGGCCGACGACTGCCGCCGCAGTGGCCGCGTGGGAATCGCTTTCCCGCTTTTGTTCGTTTTCGCGGCGAACATTCGAGAACGCGTTTTTGTTTGCACACGGTTATAATAATAATAGCGCTGCGTACTACTCTAATCGTTTCGTATGTACATATAGAAATTATCGCGCGGGCCCGAGGCGATCGACGGAGGCTGCTTTTTTTTTTTCCTCTTCTTCTAATAGTTCCCGCGTATCACGGCGAAATCGACGGATCCACGACGACGGTATTATAAAATATTATCGCGGACATATGGCGACGTGAACGGATTATTATTATTATTATTATCTCTCTGTAATACGACGCGCCCGTATTACAGAGATCTACACGTCAAATATATACATATTATATATTCTCTCCTCCGGATCGATAAAATATAAAATATTCTCGGCAAACGATCAAACACGCCGCGCCGTACCGCTCTTTACGAATTACGTAATAACGACGAGAGGCCCCGGGGCGCTTGCGCAGCTCCGTTTTACTCCCTTTGGGACCGGATGAAAATCACGCGCAAACGTGTTATTCGCGCGCGCACAGCAGCAGCAGCAGCCACAGTTACTGTTTGGTCTTCTGATTGGCATACGGAGCCGACGTCGTATACGCAGTAGTACACACGCCTACTACTTTTTATTATCGTTATTTGTGTAATAACGCACACGAGTTTTCCGATTATATCGTGTGTACAAAACCAGACGAACGACGGCGGCGTGTTTGCGGTTATATTATGTGTTTTGCTTTTTTTTTTTCCTTTTCTTCGAATGCCGTTTTTGGCTGCTCTCTCGGTAATTGAAAATAATAAGTATAACTACACGTCGGTGTAAAATAAACACATCGTCGGGGCCCTCTCGCCGGGAGGACATTTGGGGACGATTTTTTTTTTTCGACTCAAGCGCGATAATCGAAAATAAGAATTTCACGAAAACATTTTTACGTTTATTTTATTATACGAGGTTATAAGATAACTTGAGAGACTTTGTAAACATAAATCTAAACTGTTAACGTTGTTATCTATAAAGCGATTATTGGAATATGATCAGAAAAAACTTATCCATAAAAGTATTATAAATATTGATGAAATCGGTTTATTTTCTTATACGTTAGTTATTAGTGTTATTAGTGTTATTAGTGTTATTAGCCTTGTTATTAGTGTGAATTCGACTATACTGCCGAGACACGTTAGATTTAAAAATCGAACAACATTCGATTTTTTGTTAAATTAAAAAAAAAACCGGCCCGCGGAATCGTTTATGGTGAAGAATGTTTATCAAGAGCTCGCGCGTTTTTTAATAACACGAACGGTTTTGTAGTAGAACAGAGGACGACGTCCGGAAACGATGATCACGTCTTCAACAAACGGAAAACGTTGAAAAAATCGACAAAATTATTCGTCAAGATTAAGTGTTAGAGCTGTTGCAGAGATGGTAAATATTGATAGAGAAAGTGTTCGGGAAATTTTAGTTGAAAATTTAAATATGAAAAAAGTGTGTGCCTAAAATGGTCCCTAAAAATTTGACGACTGATCAAAAATTCGATCGTAAAAAATTTGTTCAGACACATTAAAAATTATCAAAGACGATTCGGTTTTTATAAATAATATTATTACGTGTGATGAAACATGGATTTTTACATACGATGCTGAAACTAAAAGGCAATCCGTGCATTGGAAGACACCGACTTCCCCGAGAATGAAGAAAGCGCGAATAAGCATGTCGAAATTCAAAGCGATCTCATTGTTTTCTTTGACATTAAGGGAATAATTTTTGTTGAATGGGTACCTCCTAGTGGACAAACAGTCGACCAATATTATTATAAAGAGGTATTAATTAAATTGAGAGAACGTGTTAGAAAGAAGCGACCAGATCAGTGGAAGAATGGCTGGGGGGTTCTTCGATCTGCACGGAGGCGGCGTCCCAACCATTTTATTCGTTTTTATTGTTTTGATAGAACAAATAATCGAGTTTCGATCGCTGCAGAAAAGTCTAAAAAATGTATTTCGAACGATAATGACGTTAATAAAACGTCTTACGTTCGACCTATTTTTAGAGTTATTGAAGATAACGAGAAAAAAATGAAAATGTCAGCAACTGTAAAACGATTCTGAAAAAAACGCAATGCCTACAACAAGTAAGTCATAATTTTTTCCTCAGTATTTTATCGAGTGTTTTTAAGTTTATTTTATTATAATTTCACTGGCGACGTCTTCGATCCGCACGAAGGCGGCGTCTCAACTATTTTACTCGTTTTTAATGTCTCAAATACCGCGATAAAGGTAAGACATTTTGTATTTGCTTATCTTCCTTTGTTTTGTTTTTTTTATTTAGAAAAAAATAAGAACAATTAGGAATAAAAAATTCCTAAGAGTTTTCGTACTCTTAGGAACGGAGTGTTCCGTCAACAGGAGTAAGGTGATAATCCAAATTCAAAGGAAAAGGGGTATTAAGTTCACCACTGCTCTCCTCAACACGAGAGTCACCGAAGACCTCGGTCCATTTTCATTTATTTCATTTTAATTTGGATTATTACAAATATATTACGTAGCTCGACTGTTAATGGAGTTTCAACGGGAGTAGTAAATCCACGGGCAACGCCGTGCGGAATCAGCTAGTTATAATATATATATATATTTTTTTTTACTAAACGTTTAATAACAATTTCAATACGGTTTTAAACAGTATAAACCAGTGAGAGCAGTTTGTGAGTTTGTGTTTATGTAATATAATAATATTGTTGAGCGTTACAACAAATCCCTTTTCTGCAGCGTTCGGATAACTTTTTATATTAAGTCGTATTTAAATGCGCGCGCGCGTGTGTGTACAACTCGACGATCGTATTTCGAGACAATAAATATCGAAGTCATTATTATTATTATTATTTTTTTTTTTTAAGTGTATTTCGAGTCTCCGTGGATTGCGCGCCGCGTGTACACGGTTAACATTTTCCGGTAAAAGAAAATAAATAGAATTTTTTTTTTTTTTGTTGTTATTTGTCGACAAAAGTAAAAAAAAAAAGAAAAACAATCTCGAGGAGACTTCGAGCTATTTACACGGGGAACGAGGAAATAATAACGGTTCGTACAGACCGATTTCTAACCCCGGGTAGGCGGGGATTAAACTGGCGAATTCGAAAAACATAATGTACACGCGTTACGTCTTCCCGCTGACGTTCAGTGAGCGAGCGAGTGAGGGAGACAGAGAGAGAGAGAAATGCGACACGTGAACAACAACAAACAACAACGGCGTGTGCGATCGCGCGCACGAGCTGCCTTATTAACCGGCCTCGTTTCGACGGAAATCGGCGGCGGGCCGCGCGTTTAGGTGTCGTGCGTGTGACGAGAGAGGGATTGTAAAACGGGCGGCGCGGTGACGGCCGGCGTTCCGCGAGGCGCGTGGGGGGGTGGTGCCGCCGTGCGCACGTCGTCGTCGTCGTCCGTCGCTGCGGTTTTATTCGTTTTTTCTTTCTTTCTTTTTTTCTACATTTCTTTTTTCCCCCTCGTACGTATTTATTGTGATAATAACAGGTCTCCGCGGTGTGGCGGACGTTCCACACTCGCGTGTCGTTTGCGCCTTTCGTTTTTCGTTTGCGTGTTCCGATTATTGACGTACGCGCGGTGCACAATAATCTGTCCAGCAATTAGGAGGCGCAAGCCGTCGTTTTTTATGAAGTTTACTTACGGCAAAATAACTTTTCATACTCATTCTCATCCGTCCCACACATAATAATTTAGTATATATATATATAAAGATCAATCGCGTAGCAGACACATTTTTATCCTACGAATGACCCCGTCTCTATTTTAAAAACCTCAAAACGTAATGTTTTCTTTTTTTAATTTTTCACGATATAATTTTGGATTGTTCGACAACGAAATACTCGCGGTGTTCAATCGGATAATGTCGCGTCGAAAAAAACACGTCGAATACAACGGGTTTATTTATTTCTAGAAACGCGTAAAATAATTTTCAAACGCGTAAAAACTTATTAAATTATTTACATATTATGAATATGTAATTACACCGACTTTCAACACGTGTAAATACCCCTACACAGGTATTTGTCTCTGTATACAAACCAAATCTATAAGTATGAAATGTGGTCTTTTATTTTATTTTAGCTATTTATTTCTAAAATAAATACTCGTCGATTTGCTACGAAAATTCTACGCATCAGACTGACCTGATCCAAATCATCACCAACCATCTAAATTTAAAAAACTACAGGTAACTGCACCCATCCACCCCTTGCCACCGTGGATTTGCGGCGCCACTGTGTCTATACATGCGCGACGATAAACGAGACCGAAGCAACGGGCACAACTGTCAGGAGACGTGAAATCCCGAAATTGTTCAAAAACGCTTTAGCATTGATTTAATATCGTAAAAGTGTATGCATTAAATATTACATTTACATTTACCGGATCGAATAACCGAATTTCATCGTGTGTTATAGACAAAACACTATATTGTGACTTGCTTAACAGTTGCGGTTTTAGCAATATTTTTGGTAATTTACTGAGCGTCGTTGAAAAACTTAAAATACGTGTTCGATATGAACAAACGTATTCAAAAAAAAAAAAAAAAACAGTTTATACTGTTTACGAGCTCGGTTTTCAAAGCTTCGTACTCGTCGTGTTGATATGTAGAAAAATAAAACCCAAGTTCTAATTGATTTTACGTTTATTACTTATAAAAAAAAAAAAAAACTGTCAAATATACAATAGTCGTAATGCACTTATGACTACTTTTTAAACACACTCCGATAATTAGAATATATATAAATCGTACTAAGGTTTTACATATTGCCAATACATCTCAAGAATATTTCCAATAACCGAAAAGTAAAAAAAAAAATTAATTGAATTTTGTAAACGCTCCGCTGGAAAATGCCAATAAAATAATTTTTTTTTAATACCGTTTCGTTTTTTAAATTCTCGCCATAACGATATTAACGCTTGTTATATAATAAATAAATCGGTAAAAACGAACAGCACTTCGATATAAACGAAAAATGTATTTATAATGAGGTCTCGCGAGGTTAAAAAAACGTATTATTTTTTTAAAATTGGATTTACACAAAATTATAATCCGGTTTTCTTTTTTTATTTATTCTCGTATTCGATAGGATTCCTAAGAATCTAATGGTTTCGCAATTACATTTATATTAATTTTTTCTGCGCACGACCTTTCGAGTGGAAGCAGTGCTCTGTTCTGCGATCGTTACACGCTTATAGTAAAAAGAAAAAATACGCTAACAAATTCTATTCTAATCGGTACTTCTCCGTAGAGGAGAGTTCGTTTTTCTATTTTCCCAATAGTAATTTTAATGCGAGTCGCAGGAAAATTACATAAAAAATCGCGATAAATTCGTCAAAATCACATATTATATTTAATTATTCATTTGTAAGTTCGAAAACAACATTCCTAGAATTTTCAAAATTCATACAATCTTTGGCGTTTTTAATACGTTTACCAATATAAGCAATAACGTTTTTCGAACACAGCGATTTATCGTCGTTTTGAAATTCAAATAATTATTATAACAAAACACTGAAAATCTTTCGTTATTTTGACACGTGAAAATCGGTTGTTTTTATATGAAATATCGGTACGGTCTGATTTGTCAACACTGCCAGTCCTATCTGTACTTTGGCGTTAAATCTCCATTGATGTCTATCATTTTTTGACGTTCATTTCCTTTTTTGCTATAATTTTTCGTTACTAACGAAATAACGTATGCACGAAGTATTATTTTATTGTAATTAAAAACAGCGTCATTTACGGATATATTACCAACGAAAATGGATTTTGAACGTTTTTCGATTATAATGTTTAAAACGCTCTACTTCCGTTCCACATGGAAATTCTAACCCCATTATATTATACTATATAAAAAAACACGCGTTGTACAACAACTGAGGTTACGAAAACTTCATTAGAATTATCTCCTCGGTTCCTCCTCCCATCGCATATTGTTTTACGATATTGTTATTTATTTCTGTTTTTTTTTTTTTGTGTGCTATCTCCAACCATCGGCCCATCAACGATATACACGGATAGGCACAGCAAAAGGGAGCCGTTCCACTAAACGGAAATAACTAAATAACGTATAAAAGGACTTTATGACGAATCACACGATATAATGGATTTCATTATTTAAACGCGTGTCTTTATCGTGGTTTCGAATTGGAGTTTTAAACTGTTTTGTATTTTATGAAGAGCACAACGACACGCGAACCCGACTGTATAAACGTCATAACGACGACGTTCTAGGCGGACGCGATTAGTTGTTATTGAAATAAAACGTTTGTATGCATTTTTCCTTTCCCCCACGATCAGTGTTTTCCACTGGTTTTCATAAATAAAACATTATGTTCGAACGTCGTTCCTATCGAACATTCAACAGTTTGAAACCGAATTGAAAATTTCGATTTTACATAACGTTTCGTAATTATTTATAAATAAATAAATATAAAAAAAAAAAAAAATCATGCACGGAGAAACAAAATCGCGCGATCAATACTCTTACGCTTCCTCTCATACATATTTATTTCTTATCCTATCTTCCTATCTTGTCACCCAAAACATCCATCTAACTCTTATCACCTCGGCTACATTCATGCTATTTTTTGTTCACCATTCCAAACACTGAATCATAAAACACTACAGTTAGTGAGACCAACCAATTTGTGAATAATTCATTCACAAACCATATATCCGTTAAAAATCCCTTCGTATTAGTAGTAATGAGGGAGTATTTGTTTACATTAATTATTAAAATTCAGAATTGCAATTCATCGACTGCCATCACCACCGTGGCTCAGTCAGTCAGTCCGAGTTTCACACGTACATTTATACATATATAAAATATTGTAATTATATTAAAATATATATTGTAATTATAATAAAATATATATTGCAATATTGTAATTATATTAAAATATATATTTAATACTGCATAACAATTTTTACTTATATTAATAATAGCACTCAATATATATTTTAATTTTAATTTGGTGTTATGTTCTTTTGTTGAACTCTCACTGTTAAATCAAAAACATCATTTACCAGAGCTGATCATTTGGAGAATGCAGTATATGCATCAGATTATATATATTATATTATACATACAATATACATCAGAATGTAATATTATTTAACCCCAGTTATGATTTAAATCTTACTTCTCAACCAGTTTGTAATAAATAATTAAGAATAAAAAAAAAAAATGGATTTATCTGAGCTGATCTTTTGGAAAAGTAATTGACTCACAAGTTTTGGGACTATTTCGTGACTTCTGCAATTTTCAATGCAGTACTTGATAATTTTCTTTGTAGTGTTATCAAAAACTGACATGATAAATGTCCAAATAGTTAAATGTTCTACATTAAATGTAGATACGGAAATGTTATTAACTACTTAATCACTGACATTGATGTTTTAAAACATAATTTGTCTAATTAAAAAAAATTAAACACAAATAGTAAAAAACAATGACCTAGATATTAGAATATCGCGGTAAAATAAACGGTACTATTAATATTTTGAACTGATACTACTAATTGACCCTTCTATATCAAAAATACAGTAGGTACCGTCGTTTTGTCAATGATCATTAAATAAAGGAATCACTGGTCTCGCTGCCACCAAATGGTGTACCGGACACCGTATTAATGATATGTTCCGGCGGGTAATGTGTAAGTTCGACAACAGGGAGATTTTAACCAAAGAACACATGATCTTTAATAGTATAGCTTTGGATTCGAGTCGTTTTTGTTCCTCATATTCAAGTATGAACTCTTCAAAATGTAACGAACTAAATTTATTTTTTGTTCAATATTGCAACATCAAATTTTTATTGACAGACCCATGGTTATCCCACAACTAATGAAAATAGTGAAAAGAATAAAACCGCGGTATGATAAATACCTAATTGACGAATTAGTTAAAAAACCTAATCGTATTATATTAAGACTACCGTCATATTATTGTGAGCTGAACCTAATTGAATTAGCTTGATCATCAGTTAAAAATTATGTAAAGATGATCAATACGACATATAAATTAACCGATGTCAAACAATTATTAATTGAGGGCGTCGAACGTATGAATAGTTTCATGTGAAAAAATAATAGAGGAGTGGGTCATAAGTCCGATTTTTTCATATTTAAACCGCAAGATATCCTGAAGAGAAATAAAGAAGAATGTGTGTTTTTCCTTTTTTTTATATATAAAAAGTATATTAAATAATTTATAGCAACTTAAAATTCGGTATTCTTTATCGATCGATCTATATTATGGAATCAAAATATGTTGATTAGTAAATCATGCGTTGGAGAGTTAATATTATTTCATATGTATATATTTAATATCTAATGATAGTATTATACAATTTTAAAAATAATTTAAAAAATAAAATATATCTTATATAATTATTATTTTAATTTAAAAATTATTTATAATTTTATTCTTTATTAAAAAGAATAATCATGAAAGTATTTTTAATTTTAGAAATAATACACATTTATATAAATATAGAATTAAATAATAAGATTTTGTGCAGGTTTATTTGATAATCGATAATGATTTAGTTTTCGCCTTAAGTATATTTTCTTTTTTACATTTCTTTTTTATTACTCGGTTGATACTTATTATTTATATAAAACTTTTTAATATTTGTTTAAAAACAAGTACTCAGTACTTCAGCGACTTTTTTTCTATGGATATTATTAACAAAGCTACTTAAAATGTACATTCCATAATAAGTTAACATACAGGTAAGCTATAGTGAAGTCTAATTCTTGAACCAAATTAAACCATAGCTGATGATTATACTTTTATAGTTTATAATTAGTAATTAAAACGATTTTAATAATTGTAACATGGTATTTCTCTGCATATTATATAGTGTATATTTGTATTGTTTTTTTTCCTTTTAATTAAATATATGTTCTTTGTTCTTAATTAGACTTACGTGTAATTAAACCGCGCCAGAGGTCTAATTATTTCACAACATATATTATATTTTCATTGTTTTTTTGTCTTTAAATTTTGGATTTTTGTTCTTAATTAGACTTACAAGTAAATAAACCACGCCAGAGGTCTAATTATTTCATAACATACAACCAAAATCATAGTTTAATATGATTTAAGCTTATCGTTTATAATTAATAACTATATATAAACAATTTTAATAATCATAGCATAGTTTATTTCTGCAACACTATACTTTCACTATTTTTTTTTTCTTTAAATTTTGATTTTTCGTTCTTAATTAGACTTACGCGTAATTAAAATGCCCATATATTTAATGACCAAAAATGTTAGGGATAATTGTACCACGCAACAAGTTTTAAGTATGTACACTTATCAGTAGCTAAGATGAAATTTTACCACATAGTAAAGAAAAAAATTAAAATTAGCATTCAACAGATTTAAATTTTATTGATAGTATAAATATTTTGTTATAATAAATTTGAATTTCATTATGTATCAAGTAAATAAATAACAAGTAATAAGTAACAGAATAAATGAATTTCTGATGACTGTCGTTTTTCGATATTTATTTTGTTAAACACAAATTATTTTTATTATTATTATTTATTTTATTTTTAAAAAGATTCTGAAATGAACTGATATGTGATTTTGAAACAACAACATAAAAAAAAAATTTAAAACATGCATAAGTTTTTATTTATTTACTTAAAAAAATAATCCACTGAGCATCATGTGAATTAAACATAATGGAAAATAAGTTTATTGACTCTGATACTGCACAGAGCCTATATTTAAATTCCACATTAAATATTTAGTGAACCTTATTCAAAATTACTAAATATTACATATTTTTTACTATTACGTTAATTGATACAAAATATTCAGTTGCTTTTATACCAACAAAGATGTATATTTTCAGTAGAATAGAAAAACATGTTTACAGTAGTTTATCGTTTAATCATACGCCTAAATTGATAGCGCACAATTGTGGTTACTGTAATATATATGTAGAAAATTGCATTATCATTTGTGACCTCTGATAGGAATCAGTTTCGACATCTTATTAACAAACTAATTAATGGAGAATAATAATAATAATATACTATATGTGTTCTTTTGTTAAAATCTCCCTGTTATCGAACTTAACAACTTTAAGCATGAACTCTTCAAAATGTAAAAGACATAATCTATATGTTTGTTCAATAATGCAGCATCAATATTTTTGAAAAATGATTAAACCATAGTTATCAATTCAAATCTTACTTCTCAATCAGTTTGTAATAAATGATTAAGAATAAAAAAAAGAATATGGATTTACTTGATTTGATCTTTTGGAGAAGTAAATGACTCACAAGTTTTGGGACTATTTCAAGACTTTTGCAGTTTAGAATGCAGTACTTGATAATTCTTTTTGTAGTGTTATTAAAAACTGCCACGAAAAATATCCTTCAAATAGAACATAAAATGTAAATACGGAAATGTAATTAACACTACTAAATCACTAACATTTGTGTTTTAAAACATAATGCGTTGAACTAAAATACAGCGTGTCACCAACCCTGTATACTATATTTATAATACAATCTATTTAATTGAGAGAGAAACGTACTTAATACACTAGTATAGAGGGAGCATGAACCTATAATGTACGAGTACCTCTGATTTACACAACGATGTCCGATCTTCACTCATTGTGGACCTAATAAATATGATTAAAACGACGCAGCGTAGAGAAAAAGAACGCTCATTTTATGCCGTCGTTACGGTTAATAATTAAACGATTATACGCTGCCTAAAATCGTATGAATATTCGTGAAGACATTGTTGCTGTAAAAAAAATCGAGAGCTCCAATGGCATTTCGTATGTTCTCTCCCTTGCAGTTCTCGTTTCGCATCAAATTTTCACTTCATTAAATCCATATTTCAGATTAATTATCGTTTAAAACTGTACAGATCCGATTTAAATAATTCAATGCAAGACAATTCGTTTAAAATGTGTGATTGACTATTATTATTATTATTATTCGATTATTTTCGTACCTGAAAAAATTAATGAAAAAAAAAAAAAATAAATAAATAAATAATCAACCGCACGATGAGGACGATTCGGCGGTTAGTATTTCAGCAACGTCGTCGCTGAAATCGACGGACTTGCCGTGATTGTGTCGTGAAATCGAATCGTCCGTCGTCAACCCGTCGCAGTAGTTGTCCGAATTCTGCAAGTCGACGGACGTCAGCGACGTTACGTTTTCCACGTGACGACCGCCGCCGCCACAACGACAACGACGACGACTTTCGAAACAACTCGCGTCGTCGTCGTCGTCGACTCTGCCGTCGACAAAAGAGTGTTGGACGGGCGGCGACGAATCGTAGTGATCACTACTGCTGTCCGCGTCA
This sequence comes from Chaetogeoica ovagalla, assembly GCA_032441825.1. NCBI lineage: Eukaryota > Metazoa > Arthropoda > Insecta > Hemiptera > Aphididae > Chaetogeoica > Chaetogeoica ovagalla. The sequence continues at coordinate 4,888,244 of CM063744.1, forward strand.
CAGCTCTCGTCGGCCGTACGGGCGTACGTACGGCGACGGTGCCGACGACTCTTCTCGTTGTACGGACACGGAGGAATACCGTCGTTTCGCGCGTCCGAACCGACGACGACGTCGCCGTCGTCATCATTATTGCCGTGATCACTGTCTCCAACACGCGCGTCGGCGGCGGCCATCGGTGAACGGCAAATATCGTCGGCCGAGTCGCGCGACCGACAATGATGACCGCCATCGCGGTCGACGGGCGAACGACAACAACAATCACCGCCGGTATTACTACTACCCGTCGGCGTCAAAGCGGTCCGCACGGGGAAATCGCACGAGTCCTCCTCCGTCTTGTTCGGCCCGTCGTCGTCGCACCGGTCGCCGCGACACTCGTAGTAACAGCGACAAGCGCTTTTCGATGTCGACCGATTTTCTCCCGGTGACCATTGTCTTCGACTCGGGTTCGACCGCGCGCAAACGTCGCCGTCGATTCGCCGTTCTCGAGCACCGCCGTTGTCGTTTTTCGACGGTTCTCCGGCCGCCGCCACGGCTCGTGAATCGCCGCAGCAACACGACCGTCGTTGCTCGGCATACACGGCGGCGTCGTCGTCGTCGTCGTCGTCGTCACGCGCCGCCCGTCGCTTCTCGCCGTCGCACGACGCACGACGACGTGTTGTTGTGCTGCAGCGTTCGTTGGAACGACCGAAATTCTCGTCGTCATCGTTCGTATCACCGACACGCGATTCCCGTCGTTCACCGTCATTAATGCTCTCGGACCGGTGCGCCGCCGTTTGGTTGTAAATGATTTTCACCCCCGTCGTGTTGAAAACGAACGTCGGGTCCGGCATCAGCACGGTGGAATAAATTCTCGGGTTCAGTATCTTGTAGCCGGGGAACGATTTTTTGTGCACGATATTGAACGCGCTCTCGTCCAGCTGTTGTTGAGAAGACGGTTGATTCTGCACCTCTCTGTGTAAATGACGTGAATTCTGTTATTATTGTCCTACGAGCGTTCGGTGTTCAAAACATAACGAGAAATAATGACGCTAACACACTGTTGTGTTGGTACACACGACGGCGTGTTAGCGTCCTGTGTAGCGATTCAATCATCAATCACGGGGTCATCAAAGTCGTGCGAGGGGAGGGCGCGGCACTGAAAGGCGCTCGAGAGAAGACGGTTTGGCGTTCGTGTTTAAAAATCGGCAGAAACGGTAAGAAAAGCGTATTAGGAGATCGTAGTGGGATGGAGAGAGGGGATTACGTCGACAGCGAGCGCATTCAAAAGACAAATTTTCTCTGCCAGAGCGTTTTTATCATTACTTTTTGAACGGCCGTAATGTGATTAACGCGTATTTTATAATATAAAAGTAATACTAACGAGTCGACTTCGACGAAAGCGGCCAACCGTCTCGGCCGATCCTTGTTGTACAATATACTGTGAGGATGCCAACGGAAGATACACGCGGTGTCCATTTCCTTTGACACTTGTTCCGCTTTAATAATACTCTCGCATCTAAACGAAAGGAAAGAAACGCGGTGGGGGTGTAATCGCGTAAAAATATTATTTTTTAAGAAAAAAAAAACGAATTTTTTTTGTTTTTAGACGACTCACGTGTTTTCGGGTTTATTGTCGTCGTTGTCTTTGCTCCTAAACGAAACACCGCACGAATAAGTGTTAATAACAGTCTTTTTTTCTATTTTTTTTTTTATACGATATTACGCGCCCTTACTTTGTTCTGATTTCAAAACGATTCAAATACAGTTCCCACTCGTTGTGATCGAAATTGGGCGGCAGTATGATATCCGTCGGGTTGTACCACGTTTGAATGGGGAAATTGGATCTCACGTAAAACGATTGAACCATGTATTTCGAAGTCTTGGCCGACGAATACGAACACATGTCCGTAGCTACGACTGCGGAACGTTTGTACTCGGCTTCTTGTAAAAATTCTTCGTTAGCGTAAAAAGTATTCGTATTGGCTTGTATTACTTTCACCATATCCATCTAGATTCACATAACACATTCGTACGGGGGGTGGAGAGGGTAAACACACACACACACAGGAATTATTATCGATATTTCCACGTGCGAGAAAATGCCATACCGTATTGTCTTCGTCAAACACGTTTAATTCGCTTAGATCTTCGGGCGGTGGGAATAAAAATAAAGAAAAATTTCGATAATTTTGCAACGATATGAATAAGATTTTAATAAGATGTATTTTTAAATCCATTTCTTCCACGTCTATTCGATTCAACCACAGAGAACAATTAATTTTATCTGTATATACGTATAAAATAAACCATATATTATACTTTGCGTATTAATCGATTATTTTGTAAAAAAAAAAAAAAAAAAGAAATTTTTAATACCTTTTTCGTCTTTTAACCGTATAACGGACGGGTAGATTAGAAGTCGATAAAATTCATATATTTCTGTGGTTTTGTTTTCGATCTCTTCTCGCGAATCTATTGCAACAATTCTTTTGATTTTTCTCGGCGAACATTCAATGGGATTGATCATTTTAAATTTTATTTCAACAAATTTTCTCGTTCATTCAGTTAAAAATGTTTTACGCTACTGAAACTTAGTTTGTTCGATTTAAAAAGTTTCTTATTGTTCTGTTATCCTTGTTATTTATGTTGTTGCTATTATATTAATATGGATACTATATAAATGTATATATATATATAGCAACAATAGTAGTAGTATAACGTCCGATTGAATCGAATTTTATTCCGAAATATTCTTTTACGCGTGTTATTTAATATTTAACATAACTTATAATTATTTTATTAACACAAATGAATATACCGATATTATAGGTGTAATATCAATGAAGTTAAAAAAAAAAAAAATGGGCCAGAATATCCATTCGGTTTCCTCGGTTATGATTTCGTGAGCCACTCCGTCGCGTCCCGTTACGCGTATACAAATAGAGTTGTCTCACTGCACGGTGACAAGTATATAAAGATAGATATATTTTATAATAATAATAATAATAATAATAATAATAATAATAACAAAGAGCAGTCACGGTCTGCAGTAAGACTGGTGGTGGTGGATGCTCGCGTCATGACGAGTGGTTTGCGGATGTGCTTGGATCGTCGGTTCGGCGTTTTCATATTTTTTTTTAATTTTTTATTTTAATCCAATTGTCTTTTCACGTATATATGCAGCGAAGCGCGATAATTAATCAAAGCAACGGGTTTCCGCAGAATCCCTTTGATTTCGCATGTCATCCGCAGGGGGTCGATTGTGACCGAGCGCGCGTCAGAGTTTCGAGTGGCTATACCACTTGGCCGAAGAATTATTTACCCGTTGATCGCATATACATACTTATATACGCTCGCCCAAGTCCGTCTGAATAGACATTATAATATTATATACGTCATAGTATTATTATTATTATTATTTAATCCGTACGATTTCGTGGCATTATTATTCCATTATATTAAATACGAATGCACGTCTCCGCTGCAATGCGATTCTGTTTGTTTTTTGAAATTTAAACAATAAAAATACGTATTCGGCATTGAGTTTGAATCGTATCGTAAATATATTACGACGGTCGGAAGGAAAATAATACGAAATCAGTTCACGTGTACGCGGAGAATAAGGCACGTCTCTCACACGGAAACACTCAAATGGTCAAAAAAGAAACTGTCATCGACCGAATACTAGAAAACTGAGCAATTAGACACAACTTAAGTCACCTGTAAACGCGATCTACCAAATTACGAAAATGTCTACCGCGATTTCGACGAACGCTATGTTGTCGTTACAATATTTCAGTAATATTCAGTATTTCTTAATTTAATTTTCACATATTATATAAAAGTAAATAACCGATTTATATATATATAAATTTGTTTTTATTATAACAAATACGTATTTCGAAAACAACGTTTTCGTCTTCAGTGTTAAACAACTACTGGAGTCGTTCGACGCGTATACAATCCTTTTTATAGAACGCATGGGTGACACATAATCCATCGATGAGCCACACCCAAATGCGCAATAGCGCATAGGCCGACGAGTCATACCAATATTTTTATTATTTAGCCAACAATTTTAATAAATTAACTTTATTAAGCACGACATACGAGTATAATTAAATTAGTTCTACTGAAAATAATGTGCATTTTTTTCCTCTTTAGCGCTTTTAATTCAAAACAATTTGTTTCCACAATTTAAACAATATTATTTATTTGTTGCGCACGCAAGAGAAAAAACAAAATAAATAAAAATGCGACTGACAATTAAGTGTATATTAAATGTATAATGGTGATCAGCAAAGTATTCTTGAAAATATATTTTTGGCACTTTTAAAAATCCTATTGAAGACCGCTGGAATAGCAATATTAACGCGTAATTACTCTAATCGTAAGCCGGTTTGGTACAATATGATTTAAAAAAAATCTACGATTACGACAACGCGTGATATTACTTTGATTTCACAACGCGATCAAAACACGAACTGTAATCGAATCTCGAAAATACAAAATAAATATTGATAATTAAAAACTGGGAAACAAATTATATACCTACACTCGTGTTAATAGTCAATACATTGTACATTTTTCGATTTCCCCCCCCCCTCTAATAAAAGTTTGTTTTCAATTAAAACGTTGTCTTTATACAGTAGAATGTATGTCGAATTACAACAACCGCGGCATGGTTTTAAAAAAGTATATTATATTAGTACAGGTCTACGACGGAAATGGATTAACACTGAAAACCTGTTGTAATTAATTTTTATATATATATAATATTTGGTTATTCTCAACTAATATTCATAGAAGATAGTATTTTTAATAACTGAATGCGAACGATAACGTGCGTGGATCGGACTGGGTAACGCGAAAAAAATAAATAAAATATATATATATATATATTCATTTATTTTTTCTGCGCAATACCGTGCGAGAAAACGAGAAATTCATATTATATATATATGATTCGAGTCGAAAAGTCTTTGAGTCGAATGGTTGTCGTCGAACGAAATGCGGCGTATTTCGTTTCATCGCTTTATTATTTTCCCGAACGGAGTATATATATTTTGGGGCGGGGTGGACGAGGTATAAAGAAAAAAAGAAAACCACTCGAAATCGCTTTGAATTTCGCGTGTTGCGAACGCATAAAGGATAAGAGAATTATTACCCGCGGGATTCGATAAGTTCGTTTATTTTTATTATTATTTTTTTTTTTTTTATATACGTATAATGCGATGTGTGCGGTACGCCCGCGTATACTGCGCAGACCGGCCGTAGAAGAAGAGCGAGAAATGCTCCGACGTCGTCGTATTCGGACGTCAAAAAAAAAAAAAAAACCCCCCTTTTTGAGTACGCGCGGTCGGTGTCGGTGTACACGTAAAATAAATATAGTCGGATGATGGGACTTAAAAATACGTTCGGTTTAACAGAGCCGCAGTGTTCGCCCCCCTTCTTCTCGCGTTTTTTTTTTTATTTTTCGTCGTATTTTTATTATTATTATTATTATTATTATTATTTCAAAGGGCCCAAGAGTACCAGGTGTAGAGTATATATATATATATATACGTAAATATTATAAGAACGTCGTTGAGCACGCACTACTCCTACCGTTCACACGCACACGCACGATGTATAAAGAAAATAAAAAACACAAACACACACACACCGATAATTATCTTGTTCTTTTGGACGGGGATTTTTAAGTATATAGTGACAGGCTTTTTGAGTACGCGATCAAAGGCCCGTTAAAATCCGTAATGATACGACTTCTTTCGCTTTTTTTTTTTTTTTCCTTTTTCGAAATCCGTCTCGTGACCGTTTCTCGTGTTGAATAATAATAATTCACGCGTCTAGTTAGTGCGTAGTAAAATATTTACTCGACCGTATCATAGAAAGAAGACATTACAATATAAAAAAAAAAGCATCGATGACAAGAGGAGGGAAGAGAGATATTGTAAAAAATATTTCGTTATTTACATATATATACATTTTTTTTTTTTTTTAAAGCGCTTTATGAATATTTAAAAACGCGTAATATATACGAATATAATTATATATATATATATTTTTTTTTTAAACGCACACATTTTATACACAGACAAAACTTCTTGAACGTATTATTACGTTTTTACACGTTTTACTCGTACGGATACGAGTATATTTATACGTTTTTTTTTTTTTTTACTAAAAACACAAAAACACATAGGCAGAAGTGTAGACAAAAAAAATTCTGAGGCATTACAAAACGTTCGGCCGCTACCGAATAGCCGGTTCTCTATATAATTCGTCATAATCAGGCGTTTCGAACTTCGATAAAAAACATTCGTCTCTCAATTGTCTGAGATTTTTGACCGTACAAAGTAGTTTTCGTACGCAGAACGAATTTAAAAAAATAATATTTAATATTAATAATTATTGGTCGACGACAAAAACCGTTTGAATTCAAAAGTGTAACAATGATATTACAGTGTTAACTCGACTTCAACTCATTTTCGATGTTAGCCTTTACACACAGATTTGGTAAAAGTCTCAAATTTAGACACCTAAGCGCGGAAAAAAAATTACTTTTAAAAAAAATTAAAAGTAAATGAAATGCAACGACATAATTATTATGAGATAATATCTATACGAGAATTCGTCTTTTTCAAAGGTGTGCCTGATGAACACGCGATAATATATTTATTTATCACTTTGCAAGTCATTTCGACTCTCCCGTTATTCAAACTGGACGAGTTGTTTGTTCTCTTAATTACTTAAGGAGTTAATTAGAACAAAATATAAATGAAATAAAAAGGTTTAGTTTTTAATTTGGACAAAAATGTAATCAAACATTATTATAATCGAAAAATTAAACATTTTTAAAATTAAAATTCCTGAAAAAATATTTTATGAATTATACATTACTACTGAATAGCGTATCGAAATTCTTGGGAAAAAAAAACCCCCCGACTTAAACCATTCCACGACCAAGACCGAAAAATATTTTTCATAATCAAATTATAAGGAACAAATTGAATGCTATAAGTCTTAAACAAAAATCGTATTAATTCAGTCGGATTTTTTAATAAATATACTCAAAGTAGTAAAAAAAAAAAAATCAACCTATTTTGTAAAACTATATCGCTGAGATAAAACGATTTTGGCTAGTTCGATTTTATTTTCATAAAAAACCTATAATTTAAAGTCATTGACATTTCAGAACAACGATCGACGTTTTTTTGAATGCCCAACGTCAGTACGTAATTTATTACGGCTCGTTACTTGTTTCAAACATATATCTTAACAGTACTATATCTGTGGCATAAAACTAATGTGGATTTTCAACAACAACAAAAAGCTTACGAAATTAATAAATAGAAGAAGACATATTATCAGGGAACCTTTGAAGATTCTTACAAGATTAAAATCGTATCAGACAAATTTTCAAAGCGAAAGGTTTCAAATTAGAGTAGAATACGCGCTGTATTCGTTTCCCAAAGCGTCGTCTTCGTTGGACAACAAATCGGTAAAAAGGTTAGCAATCAGTGAATTAAAGAAAATTAATGCGAACGTCATTGGATTTATCACGCGATCAATATAGAATGAAATGCAGTAAAGTGTTAATTTTTTTGTTGAAAATTAAGTGTAAAGTCATATTCCACGACTCAAGGACTTTCGTTATAGACGAAATCGCGTTTTAAACACGCGATTTTGCGATAGTTTTTGTGAAAATCGAAAAACCGTCGTCCCAACAGGACGGAATACCACCTACGCGTGTTGGTGTGTTCGCGGAGCGCTCCTTCTACCTACTCGCAACACGTGAAATGAAATAATTCGCAAGTGAAATTGAACAATTCAATTTTGTAACTCTCGCGCGTAACGACGACGGCCGTTTCGAGCGGTTTAAAAAACGATTTTTCGTTAAAAAAAAAAAATAAAAAAGTGAACATCGCCGCCGTATAAGCACCGTGTTCCCTATCCGTGTGTCACACGCGAGACCACCAAGTCTCGCGAAACAAAACGCGCGTTAAAAACTCGATTTGTGCGTGACCACCGGCAGCGGCGATACCGGAAACGCAAACCGAACACGATACACTGTACTAACTACGATGACCGTCACGTCGTCGATCGTTATCGGGAAAAGGCGGAAAACGCGTATAAATTTCGGTTTACCGGTCAGTCGGATGTGCGGCGGAAGGCGGTTTATTTTGTTTTCCGTTCGCCGATACAAACGAAGCGCAGTAGGGTATATTATAACGCACACGCGGGTAATAATAATCATTCGTTATTCGAATATAACTTGCGAATAATACAATACCCGCCGGCGAAATAAAATAATAAGCGCGTCGGCCGGAGTTTTTATCCGAAACGCCGATCGCCGCCGACCGTTCACAGCGTACGTTTATAATAATAATAATAATAAACTATACGAACAATATAAAACGCGTTAAAAACGGAGAGAGGGACATTGAAAAACCGTCGGGCCGGGTCGAGTAAAACGCGAATAATCCATTTTCATACCGACCGTACGGTGTTGCGCTGCTGGTCACGAGACTTAATTGTGTGTTTGGGGTAAAAGAAAAGAACGGAACTCGGTCGTTGAAACGAGTTCAATCGCGATCGAAATGTATTCGGGGATTCGTCGTGAATGGCGGAGGAGAGGGGAAAGCGAGTTTTTTTTTTTTTTAATTTTTTTTTCTACTTTTTAATTGAATTTTTCTAATTTTTATTTGAACCTCGACTACGACGAGAAAACGATATGTTACGATACCCCCCGGCATATTAAAACGTTTCCAAAGATAACCGTTAAATCAAAATATCTGCATACGTGTACAATTGTGTTCGATGATACAGATACAAGATACCAGATTACTGGGCCACACTGAATCGAACAGGTTGACGACCGACTGTCGTCCACCGGTGATGAAGTGTCGACGAGTCGAGCGGACGTGTACCGCCTCTGCACCCACGAGGCGGACACTACGAGTCCTCCTGCACACGACTGACTCCGGCGGCAGCTCCGAAAGGACAGCGTCCGAAACTCGCCGCACACGGATTACCAACCACGAAAAATCCGTCCCCGACCGAATAACACGCAGAAAAAAAAAATGCTACGACGCGAGACCCGCGTGAAAGCGTCGCAGGTACAATCGCAGCCACCGACGGAGCGACGACCGTCTTACGTGTCAGGGATGGGTAGTGGAGTGAGTGAGTCGACTCAAAGAGTTGACACTTTTAGGTGAACTGAATGAGTTGAATCAGTGTGCCACAGTTCAGTGACTCCGTGTGGCTCTAACTGTAGTATCACAGATTTGTGTTATCAACATAACTTATCAATTCCTGAATCATGTGATTCTTTATTAAATGATGACTCTTAACCATGAATTAAGATAGTCTATCATTTGTTCATTTCTTGTGTTATTTTATTAATTGTTCACAACTCGTGATGATTCAGTGATATACCCATAGGTTAGGTATATCACAGGTTAATGACGTGTAGACGACGCGAATCTCCTTTAGACGCACGCTTTGATATCGACGGTTCGCCACGAGCGTGATTTTCTTTCGATAGCCATCTGTGCGAATCGGACTCGCACTGTCAAAACGCGCCTTTATGACGTGTTATCAAAAATGATTTGTTTGATTTGATGAATTGAGAGTTGTGGTTGACTCAATGAGTCGACTCACTTAAGTGAACTGATTCAAACGAACTGATTCGTGTCACCGAGTTGAAAATCCCATCTCTACTACGTGACGACTGGCGGCGGCGATTTATTTTCACGCGTCACGGGAAGAACGGCAAAACGATAACATTTCTCGGCGATAATCCCCGCGATTGAAGTACGACCGGCTACGTTTGAGAGAGCGCGTTACACGTAATTCATTTGAGTCGCGCAAGCACCGCGGAACAGCGTGCGATAATAATAATTTAACAGAACTGAGGGGAGATAAACGCTTTAAGTTAGGTTCTATACCTCTAAGCTTAATATTTTGGTAGACCGTACCTCTTCTTATAACTTATATATAATATAACCATTACCATATTTTTTTTCGCGTACCCTTAAGGGGTACAAGTACTACTAGTTAAGAACCGCTGGTCTAAAGAATTGATTTTAGAAGTGTAAGTCTTATTCATTGTACATGGGACGCACTGTGCCATTGATGAAAATTAGACATTGTAAATTGATGGTAACGCAGAATTGTGAAAACAGCTATAACAAACGACACGACAGTTTCGTTGTTTATTCACCAAAATCGTTATTGTCGGAGCCCCCGGGGTGTTTTTAAAACATTTTATTTGTATTTTCCCACACGACTCTCTTGCCGAGAGAGCGCCTACACGAAATTGTTTTATATACATATATATATATATAAAGATTACTGCTTAATGCTTAACGAGTGTACGCGAAATACATTTCGTATAATGTACTTATCATGTCCCTTAATTGTCATTAACTTATGAGCGTTAACACACACACACACACACATACACATATATATATATTAATAAATTCATAAATGTGCGAAAACCGTTACAATAGGAAAAGGAAAATTATAAATTCCTGAAAAATATTTGATCATAATATTATTTTCACTGTCATCCGGTTAACATTTAGTATCGCGCATAATATACATATAATTATAGCAAAAGACGAAAAATCGATTTAAAAATCATTAATTTCCAATATTTTTATTATAAAAGGAAATTATTTCAAGGAATGGGGTAAAAACAGTGCGTCATCTAATAGTAATTTACGCTGATTTCGAGGCATTGCTAAATAAGTGCTCTGAAATGAAAGGCGCTAATACTCAAGTTTCACAAAAACATAACCCTATGAGTTATGGATTTGTAGTAAAGTTTAACATTCCGGTAGAACCCGTTATTTTCCGCGGGTCGGAGACGAAAAACGAAGCGGCGAAATGTTTTGTGGAGTCAATAGTCGATGTGGCGCGGAGAGTGGAAAATTTATTAAAAACCTGCAATGTACCTATTAATATGACAGATGAAGAGAAACGGCAACACGCGGCGAAGACAAAATGTGATTTATGTCAAACACAGTTTTCAACACAAAATCATAAGGTCGCCGCGATCATCAACACCTGACAGGACGATTTCGACAAACTTTATGTAACAATTGCAACAAGAAACTGAAAAAACCTAATTTCATACCGTGTTTATTACATAATTTGACAAATTATGACGCTCACTTTATTGTACGTGAATTAGGGTACAATGAAAATACGATTTCTATTATTCCGAACAGTGCAGAGAAATTTATTTCATTTTCGAAATATGTAACACCGACCTTTACTGTTCGGTTTATCGATACTTTTCCATTTATGGCGAGCAGTTTATCAACACTGGCCTCGAATCTCGTTACCAATGATTTTTCAAAGTTCCTCGAAACATCCAAAGTTTTTAACTATACGGCTTTACCACTCGTTACGCGGAAGGGCGTATATCCATATGAATATACGGACAGTTGGGCTAGGCTGGAGGAGGCCAATTTACCGTCGAAAAAAGCATTTAATAGTATATTGACAGGAACGGAGATTTCAGAGGAAGCTACAGACACGCGGAGAAAGTTTGGGAACATTTTGGCTGTAATACTTAAGGAGAGTATTCAGATTTGTATCTAAAAGTTGACGTTCTTCTACTAGCCGATGTATTTGAGAATTTCCGCGACCTATGTTTAAATACTTATAATCTAGATCCGGCGTATTATTATTATACGGCACTCGGATTTAGTTTCGACTGTATGTTGAAATATACAAATGGGAAACTGGAACTCTTAACTGATTATGATATGGTGCTGATGTTGGAAAAAGGTATAATATATTATTTAATTTACTATAAAATGTATTCGAATACTTCGAATCTACCCGTAGATCATCCATGCTACACTAACAAGAAAAAAAAGATACCCGGTCTTTTTTCGGACGAGACTGACGATAATGACAGAGTTTATTGCGTTACGAGCAAAGTCATATACGTACAAAATCGAAGGAAAAGAACAGATCATGACTAAAGGCATCAGGGGCTATGTAGTTAAAAAATACATGACCTTCGAGGATCATAAAAAATGTTTGTTCGGTAACGACAACTATGTTACAAGTACACGGATAATGTTTCCATCAGGTCCTTTAAACACCAGATTATGACTATAAAAACAAAAAAACTAACTTATAACAATCATGACCATAGGCGTGTCTACAGGGGAGGCAGGGTGGGCCCCGGCCTCCCCAGTGACTTAATTTTTGGCCTCTTGGCTTATAATCTACCGTGGTTGAAACTATACATTTCAAACAGCTATCGGTTTGTCTAATATTTTATTCACGATTATAGCACAGATTATATGAATAATATATAACAATAAACATTATATCACAGATAACATAAAATCTGTGATTATAATATTTTCTGATTGGCTTTTAACCACGGACTATAAATAATTATACGAACCATGTATTATAGTTCGTGCTTTAACCAGTATTGAACAGGAATCTGCCTACAATATAAATATTGATGATGTCATTGAAACTTTTAAAACACTAAAACCAGTTATTAGGCGAATGGAATTGTAAATTGAAATTTTTAATTGATTGGATTTTATTATTTGTAGTATTTTAATAAATTAAACTTGTTTAACCAAACTGATAAATAACTGTGTTTTTTTATCATGTTTATTGGATAAGATCTACCTGATTTTAATCAATAAATTACTATATTTATGATTTTTAAGTTACCTATGTGTTAACAATTAAGGCATTATGCATTGAATTTAACCAGTTTTTTTTTTTTTGTAAATAATAGCATTGCTGGTTAACTGTGATTATCAGTTGTCATACAAATTTACATATTTATATAGTTTGTGTAATAAAATACAACAAAAAAAAAGTCACAAATATAGATATTGAATGTAGATCGCTGTAGTAAGTAAAAAAATTAAATTTTATAACTGGCCTCCCCAGCCATGGAGGTCTGGACACGCCTATGATCATGACGGCAAAAGGTTCATACTCGATGACCAGATACATACGTATGGCACACGGGCACTATAAGATTGAGTGAGTTAAACTGAAAATACTGTTTTTAAAAACTATTTAACCGATTTTTATAATATATGTTTCAGTGAAATAATGGCCGTGATCGAATCCTGGCGAAATCGAATTGGCCGGTGAACGCTGTTATGGAAACGACGGTCAATGGTGACGACAGTCGCAAAGTGCCCGCGACGAAGCATTTAAATTATGTTATTCATATTATTAAAAACACGGTCTAAAGCAGCGGCGATTCCTACGTTTTTTTTCCTTCTATACATCTAAGCTTAATATTTTGGTAGATTGTATATAACTTTTATATTAATAAAACCATTACCAAATTTTATTCGCGTTTTAAGAGCCGCTGGTCTAAAGTATGGATTTTAGAAGTGTAGCCTTCTTATTCATTGTATATGGAACGCGAACTGTGCGTTGTTGAAAATTGCGCAATGTGAATTGATGGTAGTGTTGAACCGTACTAACACATAACCGTGAAAACAGCTATAACAAACGACGCGATAGTTTCGTTGTTTTTTTCGCCAAAACCCGTTATCGTCGGAGCCCGAGATGATTTTTATAAACATTTTTTTCTTTTTTTTGTATTTCCCCACACGACTCTCTAGCCGAGAGAACGCCTCCTACGTGAAATGGTTTTTTTTCTCCGACCCCGATTTTCCAAAAATTCGTAAATTACTCTTCTCGTAATAAGACGGAATACTGCGCGATGTGTTGCAGACCGCGACGAATCGGATTGGCCGGTGAACGGACGTCATGGACACGGCGGTGACCGCGGTCGGCGACGACCGTAACGCGGACGACGGTTATCGGAAAAAGTACGGCGCCAAGTCGACGGGCCCGTTGACTTTTTCCATCGCACGGATTATGGAACCGGACGTGAGAACCCGACTGCCCGCCGCGCCGACGGCCGACTACTTCCACGCGCTCGAGTCCGCGTTCAAGAAATACGTGCCCGCGGCCGACGGCCACCCGGCGCGCCCGACGACGGTCCTCCTTCCATCCGGCGTCCGCGTCGTCCCGGCGCCGTATCCGCCGCCGCCGGTCGTCACCGCGCCGCGGCCGTTCCACTATCAGCAGCGAGTGGCCGGAGTACCGCAACAACCGTGCCGGGACGGGCCCCGTCGGTCTCGGCCCGCGGCTACGCGAATGCCGCCGTCGCGGCCCGAAACCGCATCGTGCGAGCCGGTCGTCCCGTCGCCGTCCTCCACTCGTCCGCCGGCCCAGACACCCATCGCCAAAGAACCGACGTCTGCCGCGACCAAAACGTTCACGTGCAACCATTGCGGAAAAGTGTTCTTCGCGCACTACAATCTCACCAGACACATGCCCGTGCACACTGGCGCCCGGCCGTTCATCTGCAAGGTACGCGCCCGATTACGATTATATTTCTCGTATGGACGAGAGGAGGGGGGGTGGTGGTTTAGACCGGCGAACGAATTCTCGGGTAGGTCATTGTGTGTGTGCCCCCACCGATGGGTTTCCAAAATACAATTATCTAATTCCCGAGTGTTGGTTTTATATGAATTTCAATCCAAAGTTATGAAAAAGTCGCCCCCTATTTCTAATATTTGTTCCTAAAAAATTTCGTTAACAAAAAAAAAAACAATATTGATTTATCGATTCGAACAAAATTCTTATTACTTTTCTTATTATCAACAAATGCGTCATTTTTAATAGAAAACACGATTTCAGTTGCTTGAGGTATTTTATATTATTTATATAAAATAATGAAATGTAATGACTTTTTTTTTTAATTATATAATAAAATATAACACAGTCCTGCGAAATTTATATATATTTTTTTGTTGTTTGCATAATAATACCTAATTCTTATAAATGTTGACACGCTGGATTCAAATCTCAATTCAGTTTGTTTCTATCACGTCTAGTTTTTATACAATTTATATTTACATGGGATGCGAATATTTAGATTAGAATAATGTATGTTATTTTTTATATTTGAAATGTTTTTAACTGTTACAAATTAAATTAAAGTGAAATACAAAATATTGTTAAACATATTTATCTAAATACATTTGTTCAGTTTAATTAAATTTAAAGTATTTAAAAAAAGTTATTTATATAGGTATACTGTTCTCAGTTTTTTTTTTTTTTTTTTTTTGCAGGTTCGTAGAAACTAAATTTATTTGATTTCCTTTTATAGTTTTGTTTTTTAGTTTCACGTTTTAAACACCAGCAGTAATCGGCCATCACATTAACATCCCATCGACCTTGATATCGTTTTTCCATCTCCTTGATGTCCTGATGAAAACGTTCTCCTTGTTCTTCACTTAATGATCACAAATTTTCCGGAAAATAGTCAATATGCGAATATAAGAAGTGTAACTTTATGCTCATATTACAGCCCAGTAGTCGTAAATTTTCCATTAAATCAGCTACAATTGTTTCATAATTTGGATCTTTTGTATTACCTAAGAACTTTGATGTTACAGATTTAAAACTAGTCCATGCATTTTTTTCTACATTGCCCATACTGTTTTGAAATTTAGTATCTTTCATTAGTATTCTGATTTGTGGTCCATCAAATATGCCTTCTTTAAGCTTTGCTTCAGATAAAATTGGAAATTTATTGCAGAGATATTGAAAACAATGTCCATTTTTATCAAGAGCCTTTACAAATTGCTTCATTATACCTAACTTTATGTGCAAAGGAGGTAATACGATTTTTTGTAGTTCAACTAAATTATGATGTATTATATTTTTAGTTCCCGGTTCCATATTCTGTCTTTTTGGCCAATGCTTCACGGTCCAGTGCTTAATGCGATTTCTGCTGTCCCATTCACATAAAAAACAAGGAAACTTGGTATACCCACTTTGTTGACCTAATAACATTCCCAAAACTTTGAAATCACCACAAACAATCCACTTATGTAATGAATATTGAACTCTTTCTAGCAGTAAATGTAAGTTTTCATAGGTTTCTTTTAAATGGACCGAATATGCAATGGGAATAGATGCTAACTGATTACCGTTATGAAGTAAAACCCCTTTAAGACTTCTTTTTGATGAATCTATAAATAATCTCCATTCATTTACATCATATTATTTTCCTAAGTTTGTGTCATTAAATTAAAACACACTCACCGGAATTTCATTACGTCTAAATCCATTATTTATATAATCCCAACGCAGCTCTCCAATAATAATAATAATAATAAACCCCCGTTAATATTACTTATGTACACACAATAGGTTTTCCACTAATCATAGGCATCTGCATTGTCTATCACCACTTTCGCGATCTTTTTGATCTCGAAACACGCACACCCTATTCGCTTGTCTGCCCCGCGAACATATTTAACGACAGACTTGAAGAGATCAGTATAATGATAATGATAGAAAAAAAAACACACACACACATAAATACGCAAAACCTTTAAAAGTTATTTCTCAAATCAATAAACGAAAATTAAAAATTTCAATTATTCCGTGTTATCGTAGATCATTTTTAAATTTATTTTTAGTTTTACACGATCGCGACAATATTTCTAATTTCTAATTAATTTATCGAAATAATAATAATAATAATAATATCCTTGTAAACGTAATGAATTGGTCATTTTTTTTTCGAAACATGAATTCAATGATTCTTTGACAAAATTGTCTTTTAAATTTTAATCGTTTGTATACAACTAAATAAAAATAATACGAATTACATTTTCTTTTAAAATCATACAATTATTAATTTGTAAGTATAACAATATACAATTCTTCGTTAAATTCACCGACTATATACGACACGTTTAGAAATTATTGACAAGGTGTTATGATCCACACACCACATTATTCTCAGTGAAAAATATAACTTAAGTTGACTTTAAACTTGTTTTTTTTTTTAATTTTGCTTTTTAGATTATAAAGAAATCCAAAATAAAAAGATAAATGTATATCACAAAACCTGTTCAATAAATTTAAATGTATTGAGGAACATTTATTTTGGATTTTTTTTTCGAGGAGTGGGAATGATATGAAAATGGTATAAAAAATTCGAGGCCATTGATTTTCTCAATTTTTTTTACTACAAGTTTAAAATAGCATACATATATATATATTATTTTATTACTGAACATTTTAAACTAAACTATAAATATTTTAGTTTCAAAATGACATGTTTATTTTAAGTGGTCACACAATATTTCTTTAAAAACAAAAAAAAAATTATGTGTGTTATATAACCAACAGATTTTTACATACAGCACTGTTCTTCGGTGGAAACGTAAAGAACAAGTACCAAAAAAATTGCAAAAAATCCTGTAGACGATACACACAATTTTTACAAAACCACTTTTTAATTTTATTCATTTATTTTTATAATTCTGAAAATACGTATGGAACAGGCACGACAGTTTAACGAGTTATATTTATTTTAATAATAAAACACGAGAAACGTTTAAACAATTCAATCATTTTCATATTATATATACGTCGTATATATATAACATTTTGAAACGATTCCCGGTCGGTCTTCTTTTGTTTAAAAATAAATACAATTTTACATGAATTGTATGAACATTTCTTACGAATTCTGTCGTATGTTTTTCTAACAATATTGATAAAAATACAAAAATTAGTTAATTTAATAATTCTATATATCGGTATATTAAGCGCTAAATTTTAAAATAAATAAATAATTTAATAAGGATAAAACTTCTAAACAGAAAAAGTTGTAATGTGTCACGAACTGCAACGTTTTCGATTTTTTCGGTTTCGGTTTCTGAAATTAATTATTAATTTGCGATTCCGGTATAGGTTTCGGTTAATATTTGTCGTAAGCGTTTTAAATTTATTTGTTCTGATATTCAGCAGAAAAAAAATAGTTTTAAAATAGAAAGTAACTAGTCGAGTGTTAAAATAAATTAGCAACGTTAATAATTATATTATAACGAATATAATTAAAATAACAATAACTAATGTTGTAGTTAACGCATTTATCATTTTACAACAGATTATACTTTTATTGTAATAATATATATATGTATATATAGTACTCTCAAAACTGAGCAATATAACAGTAATAATAACAATAATATTGCGCACAAGGGATACACTCTAAATTGATCGCATACTAGAGATGATTGCCTTCCAATATATTCGTATATCGGGTAAGTGTATCGGACGGGATCAGTCATGTAGAAGACGATTAGGATTCTCATTCAATGTTTCTGTTTGCAGGTTTTTTATATTTTGAAAACTTCGGGAAAAAATGTAATATCTAACTGCGTAACAAAAGGCAACGCAATTACTTTCCGAAAACAATATAGAGAGAAAGTACATGTTGTACTCGAAATACTTATAATCCACTATAGAAATATAATGTTATTGTTTCGTTTTTATTACGAATCAAATCTCATGTTACGCACACGCACGTTGTATCGATTTCCATCGACTTTGAATATAATAATTCACAATAAACTCGCCGTAAACTTTATTCGTTTTCAAACGGATTCGCAACAAATGATTATTATTATAATAATAATATAATTGTATACCATTTTACGCGTGTCCTCGAGATCGTGTGTAATTCTTAATAAATTCATCCCGAGCTTTAAGCCAAAAATGATTAAAAACAGACTGGCTTTAAAGGGTAGGTAGATGGAATAGCTAAAAATCAAATTTAAATTATTATTTTTTTTTTATATTAATTGACATGCACTTGAAAAACCAATACGGAATATAATTATTTTACTAATTCAAAACAAAAACGCGCACGCGTGTTATACTAAGTTGGCAATTTTTATGCTACTTATTATAATTTTTCAAAAAAAAAAACGAAAATTTTATGGTAAATGTACCGTTGGTCATTTGAAAACCATTCATAACAAAAAAAAAAAAAAATACAATTCACGCGTCCTCACGTGGCTGTATTTTTTTTTTTTTTTATAATTCTCGTCAAGCCGACGTGGAATTAAAGATCGTGGATTGACTTTTTATTAAATGCACGCGTATTTTTAGAAAAATTAACGTCAATTATTTTTAAAGAACGTCCGTCATTTTTTTGGACGGTCAAATCAATATTTACTAATAATGGTGTTTTGAACGACAAAATCGGAAGAGTAAAATATATATAAATTAATCCACACACACACACGTGTATTTTCCAACTGAGTAGGCAAAGGGCCATTTTGTCCCTGTAAATTTATTTAGTAAGTAATTATTTCGAGTCGAAACGTCCCCCGAACAACAGTTATTACACTTTTTCTTTTCTACGGGCTTTTTTTTTTTTTAGTGGTAGTAATTTTTTTCGAAAATTTCAACTCGGTGCGTTAAACCGTTCCGGTTGAATAATATTCTCTTCGAAAAGTCAAAAACAAAACGGTATTAGAGACGCACGTCGTTTTTCCGTCGTTTGCAGGTGTGCGGCAAAGGATTTCGGCAGGCGTCCACCCTGTGCCGGCACAAGATCATACACACCGAAGAAAAACCGCACACGTGCGCCATATGCGGCAAGGCGTTCAACAGGAGCTCCACGTTGAACACACACACGCGAATACACGCCGGCTACAAGCCGTACACGTGCGAGTACTGTGGCAAGGGATTCCACCAGAAGGGAAACTACAAGAATCACAAGCTCACGCACAGCGTGGAAAAAGCGTACAAGTGCACGGTGTGCCACAAAGCGTTCCATCAGGTACGCACACACATCACTTACAAAAACAACGCGACGTTTGTGTATAAAATTTTCATTACCTACTAGTGTTGGGCAAAAATTATAAAATTAAAAAAAACAAAAATAGTACGTGTACAACAAATTGTCTTTGAAAGAGATGACACAGATAAAAGAAAAAAAAACCAATTTGTAGGTATTCAGATAAAAATGTTTATAGATATAAAGTTTTCAGATAAAGATTATATCTAGATAAAATTAAGGTAATTTTTTTTTTAAATTCCTTTTACACGTATTTTGCAAGTTTTTTTTATAAACACCTATTTATTTTATTTTGCGCTTACTTCAGAAAAAATCTTTTTTATTATTTAAATTAAACGTTTAACGACTTGAAAATATGTTTCTATTATCGGATTTAACAATAATACAATAAACGTGTTGAGTCCTGGAAATTTTACGACCCATTTAATTTGTTTCCAATTCTAGTGTCTCTTCATTGCAGTATTTTACAATTAACGAGTAGATGCAATGAGTCTGTACCCTTTACCGGCCTACGGACATCATACAACCGATATAATTGTATTATCGTTCAATCATTGTTCTAATGCAAATGGACATTTTTTAAATTTAAAACGGACGACGTCGACGTCTAACAAATCATAACTACTATAAAATCATTACATATACAGTTTTCCATTAAATTCAGTGAAATAATAGAGAAAATATTAAAAAATATCCATTTAATTCATCATTATTATCAGCACATACGTACGAGTATAAAACATTAAAACAACCCGTGAAAATCAAGTCGCGAGGGCGGCGTATATCTTCCATAGAAGATTGTGCGTTTTATTTTTTCGAAGGTATTTGACATGTTTCTTTTTCTGATGTTCACATCCACACAGGTATACAATTTGACGTTTCACATGCACACGCACAACGACAAGAAACCGTTTACGTGTCACGTGTGTGGCAAAGGATTTTGTCGGAACTTCGATCTGAAAAAACACTTGCGGAAACTACACGACACATCGTACACGCCGCAGACCATCTTTTCCGGCGCACAACCATCGCCCCATGCGGCACAGCCGACACCAACGCAATCATCACTCGTCGTTCGCGGCCTCGGTGCATGCTCGGTCCCCTCGTTCCAGGCAGTCACGACGTCTCAGTGTAACGTCATTTTGTCGCAGGACTCTGTTTTATTTTAAGCTACTCCGATGACCATACGATTAGCAAAATTATATAATATTGTACATTCCCCCAAAAATGTATACGATAATCCTCCATATTTTTTTCTAATCGTATACCCGTCAAATGTTGCGCGACTTGAACCGTATCATTCTTTCAATTATACTACACTATTGTATCTACTACAACCGTGATCATGTGAGCGTGTCCATGGTAGAAGGAGGGGTAAAGGACGTGCGAAATCAGCAAGCTCGTATTAATTTTTACAGTAATCTAATAATAACAATCTGTTAGAGTTGTTTCAAATTGCAAACGCGTGTTGACCATTTAAAAAAAAAAAGAAAAGCCGGTTATACTGTACACGAAGACAAACCACCTTATTGAGCGGGTTTGAATTGTAATCGTTTACGGTTTAAGTTGTGCACACCTACTGCGAGAAAGGTTCGGTCGATCACGCCTATAGTCGAAATTATTTTTCTCATCGTCGTCGTCTAAATAATAATTGTACGGTTTTCCATTCTTGATAGTAACACGGTTTTCCGTCAGGGTGTCGTCCAACATATTAAGACACGGATTACTCAGCAATATATTTTTAAAAGATTTCGATTAATTTTAATTTCGTCTAAAACTTTATATTCATTTTAAGGAAAAGTTTAACTCGAATAATTATCCAATTTGTTACATTATAAGTCGTGATATAAATTATATACTCAAAGTCCCGACTTTTAATCATCCCGACGATGTGTATAGTATTGATATTAAATAACAAAAGGTAATATAATATTCCGTAGATCGAGAGTAAACGTTTTATACTGAAATCGATTGAAACGCGTCTATAATGGTTGTGATGAGTTATAAATAAAAAAAAAGCCTTAAATCGAAAATCTTCCCAGTCTGTGCAATTTAACGATACAATATTATAATCCTATTCATTTTTTACTGTTGCAAATCCAACTCGCATTAAAGCCCCGTGGAAACTAAATACAAAACACGACTGTGAGAAGATTTGTGGGCATAGGCGCCAGCAGAAATATTTCTAGAGGGGGGGGGCAATCGTTCAACATATAATATATTACATATAATACATTGGTTAGGTAAAATAAATTTCAATTTAAAATCGAAATATACTAATATTAATATATATAATACAATATTACCAAAATGCCAGGGGGGTGGGCAAATGCCCCATCTTGCCCCAGGAGAGTATACAAGAGGGGGCGATGGGGGTGATCTCCCCCCTAGATACTTGTGTTTGTATCTATATCTACTGATAACTAAAATTAATTGAACTAAAACTAAAAATGTAATAAAACATTTTTTTATTTAAAACTTATTATTTTGGTTGAAGTCTGGCTTTTGGGTCTAGACGAAAATGCGAAAATATATTACAAGTCCATATCAAAGTGTAAATCATCACCAGGTGTATTCATTACCCATACAACATATTTAGTGTTACTAACATAGGTACAGGTACTTTATATATTAAAACTATATATTTAACCCGGGCACATTTGATTACAAAGTAAAATAATATAATAACAACGATATAACAAATATAGTTTTAATATTTTGTAACAAACTCGAAATTAATTTTTTTACAACAGTACGGCTAAATAATAACAATAAAAAAAATTTCTTTTCAACGACTTGCCGCGAAATCATCATTGCAGACTGTGTTTTTGGGTGGTAACATGAGTTACCGGCTACCGCCCGTGGTAATGTATGTGGTTAGGTTACCTGATTATTTTACTTTTACCGCCTAAACTTTATCTAACAATTCTTCGGGTTTTTTTATTCATCGTCACGAATATAAGAATTAATTCTTCGTTTGTAGTATTCAGCACACGTTTTATTGTATTCAGTGTAAATAATATTTATTTAATTAGTAGATACTACAAAACACTTATCGGTTTAATTGTAATTTGAACAATTTAATGTGGACCGTTAAATAATATTGTGAGTATTGCAGTAAATTCATCAATCCGTTATATATATTTAAGTAACTGAAATAATTACATAATTATATTGTAATTGTTTCGTGTCCAACACTTTCATTTTCACCTTCCTCATTCAATTATTAAGAGTTATTTCTCTTTTTTAACAGATAACAGGACTTTGACAGTCCTAGCCAGGAGTGTATACAAGGGGGGGGCGATGGGGCGATCTCCCCCCCCCTAGATACTTGTGTTTGTACCTATATCTACTGACAACTAAAATTAATCGAACTAAAACTAAGATGTAATAAAACATTTTTTTATTTTAAGCTTATTATTTTCATGTAATTTTTCGATAATTCTAAGTTGGCAACAGATTCGTCGTGCTGTTTTTCTACTCGCCCCCTCCTAGGGGATGAAGTAAATACGCCCCTGTCTTTCCCCCCCTTGCGGGCGCCTATGTTTGTGGGTACACCGTCCATTTTGTAGACTCGCGCGTGCTATGGCGTCCAAAAGGATAATTTCAGTTGAAAAATAAGTCATTTGTGTATTGTTCGACAATCATATAAATGTTATTTTAATTATGACAGAACTAAAACAGATTTAAGACCACTTGAAATCCACAACGCAGGTATCTTCATAAAAAATAAGCGTATTTATATATAATTAATAATTATGTCTCATACGGATCATATGGATTCATTGACCGACCGACCGTTTGAAGAATTGTCCAATGGCAAATTTTTTTACTCTCCTTTCGGGTTACCCATTCGATTTCGAAAAAAATTATTGTAATCTAATTCGACCCTAAATATAACATGATTATATAATGAACTAGATAGATGTACATAGCACTACTATTATAATTGGATATAGATTCCCCCCCCCCAATAAACTTTTCTCACGAGAAAAAAAATACAAATTATTATTAATAGGTATATTTTGTTTTAATTTTAGTAATATGTAGTTACAATGTTGGTTTAAAAATACAATAATGTTGAATCCAAGCATCAAAATATTGTAGTGAATATAATTACTGTTAATGTCTAACACACTCAAAGAGAAGAAAAATCATGAATATCTGGAAATTTTATTACAGTTAAACAAGAAAAATATGGGTGGATAACTATAACAACTAGTTCACAATAGTTAAAGTTAATAAACTGATTCGGTGTACTGTTCGCTTATCGAATTATACGATTAAAATGCCTGTGAATAAGTTGTTTTATTTAGTTAATTTGAATTAAGTTAGTAGTAAAGTTTGAAAAATACGATTTTTCCGTTATTTGCTGCCCATTTGTTTCGAAAACTTTCTCCAATAAAATTCTTCTATTTATTCTTCTTATATTTCAGATATGATTATATTATTTATTTATCACGTTTATACGATACGCTTAATATTTCGGTAGATTTTATAAAAATCACTTGCCAGTCCGTCTCATTTGTGTCGTTTGAATAAATGAAGTTCTTGGATTCTTAATTATGTAAATTTACATGAAGTCAGTCGTCAGTTAAAGAAACAAAAATTAAGATTCTTTTGAAACAATATTGAATGGATTTCTTTTACCTCCTACATAAGTTTCAATTATTAAAGTATTTAACATTCTTCCAAATAATTATAATATAATAAATAGCAATAATAACAAACATATATGATAAATAATATTAATAATAATAAAGCTCAAACAGTAATGTGAATAAGGGGAAGAGAAATTGGGTGGCAGATAACGGAAAAGATAAAAAAGAATTAATATTAACTGAACACCGTTGCTCCTAATAGAAATAAAAAATGCTAACGTTATATTATTCAAAAATCATTCGTTTAGTTACCAACCTTCACTATTTTGTTTAAAATAAATTTTCTTTTTATATTTTGTTATGTTAGACATTAAAAACACACAAATAGAAGATATCAAAAATTGAATAACATTTGGATTAATCGAGTTGAATAAACAAAAGCCGATGTCAATTTTTAATCTCGACAATTCAAGTCATAAGTTCATTAACATTTAAATTTAAACAATTTGAAAGTACTATTTTCATTAATTACACTTTGTCTAGTTAATTTTATCATTAACTTTGACAGTTCTTGCAATTTGATAGGTTTTATTTTCACTTTTAATAAATACGAGTGTAACTACACAATGTATCATAGTTATAGTTAAGTATGCGTATTTATTATAAATGGAAAATAATATTGTGTAAAAAATTAATCAATTGGTAGGTAGTACTATTATATGAATAGATACAATTTGTTATTAAATGTGGTCATTAGCGTTATTATATGAATATATGTGTAAAAAAAAATTATGTATATTTAGCCTAGACTTTACATTTATCAATAACTTATGAAAATGTATTCGTTTTTCTTATAATTCTTCTCAAAAAATAAATAGATTTAAATTATTTAAATCGAATAAGTACAAATACAATAATTATTTTAAATCTACTCTATATTATATATTCGAAGAGATGTCCAACAACAAATTTAACTCCACAATTTTCGATGAAATCTTGAATCAATCGTTTAATTTGAAACGGTATAATATTTTAAACTCGTGGAATTTTATATTTAACAGTTTTATTTTTAATTTTATAAATTCTTCAACATTACATATTTTGTTTCGTGGATATATGTATCAGTATCGTTGAAATATCATTAGATATAAATACAAACTAACTTTTTGTCTTGCAGTTTAAAAGTCATTTGAAAACTACGAGTATTTAATATTCGTTTTTTTTTATGGCAGTGCTGGGCAAGTTTACAATTAATAATAACATTCGTTGAAAAAAAAGTAGAGAAAAAATTAATTAAACCTCTTTAAATTACTTTTTTGTTTTTGTGATTTCAAATAAACATTTTGCAAAAAATAAAAATTACCTCGTCTTAAAATTAAGAATTGGGAAACAGGAAAAAAACATTAATTGAATTATATAATTACCCTCATAAGTTTTTGAGTACCTATACTTAGTATTTATATAATTTTCCATATTTTTATTTGAAATTATGTTATACTTGACTATCAAAAAAAATGTATATAATTCTTCTTTGATGTAAGTATGAGCAATAAATTATATTTAAAAACGTTAATATTAAAATTACTTAACTAAATTATTATTATTATTAAAAAAAAAGAATGTTGAGCGATTTAATGAACTTTTTTTTAATTTACTTAAACTAATGTTAATATATATATATATTAACATAATAATAATACAATAATAATTGTAATAAGTAAAAATAATATTCGAACGGTAAATAAATCAAAAAATGACTCTTATGAACGTAATATTCTATATTTAGGAAAAAAAATGCCAACGTTAACACAAAAAAAGAATGGGAAATAATAAAAGGTAAATTCAAATTCATTTTATTAAAGTAACTTGTTTAATGCCCAGCATTGGAAAAAAAAAACGACGACTCGTCACTTGCCTATACATTTAATTTAAATGTGATCACTTAAACACACACACACTTATATATATGTTATTATTCATAACAGACGAATATATATTAAACGAATACGATTTTTTTTTTTTTATAATTTATAACGAATTGTCTATTATGTAGAAAAATATGTAGTCACGTAGCAAGTATTTAAAACCTACAAAAAACCACAACCAGTGTTTTGTTCTATGGGATCAATCCTCGAATGTCTTGATCCCATAGAACTTTCGACCATTTTGTAAATAATTTTTAATCGCGTTTAAGCAACATAATAATTATATACCGACTTGTGGTTGTGCGGGGGGTTCTATCTTTATTACACACGGCGGATTTAAAATAATAATTTACTTTGTAACTGAATTATATCAATAAATTATCGATTTACGTTATAATTATTTCACTGGGTCGGCTGCAATTAATTTTGTTTCGTTTTTTTTTTTTTTTTTTATTATTATTATTATTTGTACATACAATAGTGTTCGTTTGTATATAAATTAAAATGATTATCAGTGCGTATAACATTTTTTTTGTTTTTACTTAGGACAATTACATTTATTCCTGTATTTATTTATAATTATTACACTATTACAATGCATACAGCTGTTGTTCAAAAATGATTAAATGATTAACGATTAAATTAATATTGTACTCAATGATCGATTGTTATATTTTAACCTAACGCGCGTGCTCATCATTCTAAAGGTACGTTGTCTAATTAAACGTTTAAAACTTTACGAAAATATTTTAAAATGTTAAAAATTTTGTTAACGCATACTTAAAGGTCTGAAACAAAACTCAGTGGAATTCGATGTCTGATTCAAAATTTTTTTTAAAACAAATCAATACGCCAACCTAATGAAATTATTTGTTTGAGCGACGAGTTAAAAATTAATCGATTCAAAAAAAAATTATGATATTGAGTTTACGGAAAAGTCTATGGTCTTTCGGCAAGAGGTTTTTTAAATCTTTTAATAAGAAAAGTTTTCTTTTTTTCTTCTAACAGAAATAACACTAAAAAGAGAACAATATTATGTAATGCTTTAATTTCAGTCGTTTATACTGTTAAGCTATTGAAAAGTAAAAAATAGCAATGTAATAAATATACATAAAAAAATAGGGCATCTTTAAAAATGTTGTTATATCCAGTTCAAAGCCTAATTGAACGAACGACGACATGCTCAATTGGGAACGACAATATAGTTGACGGCAATGAACAAAGCATAGAAATCGATGGACGTATCGTCGATGAATGGACTGTTGTTAAACGAGTTGGAAAACGAAGACCAAAATAGCGATACAGAAGTCTTACGAGAAAGACGACTGATCAATTTGGATTTTTCTTGGCTAAAATTATCTCCAACTATTCGACGCGCAGACACCACAATACGATCCAAACGAAAATAAAATCACAACTGACTTTTTAGTTATACCGGTAAATAGTTTTTCTCGAGTTCGTATACGATAGGATACGGAGTCACGGAAGGACGAAACAAAGGATACGTAGGCGCCTGCACGCCACGTGGAATCGCCCGGAAATCGGGATTATTATTATTATTATTATTATGTATTATTATTATTATTATTAATTTTGTGTATTTATTTCCGAGAGATTGCCTCGTGGGTGACGTAATTGGTTGTTGTTTGGTTTGAGGTGCGTTTTGAAAAGAATCGGCGGACCGTAATTTTGCGCCTTCTCTATTACACGTCATAATATTATATATACGTACCACTTACTCTATTCTCGCATCGACTTATCCACCACCCTCTCCCCCCCCCCTCGCTGAGATACGGATAAGTCCCCTTATACTCGTATATATGTATACCGCCGCCGATCGTCTATAAAAATATTACACCCCTCGACGTTGCAGCAGTTTGTTCTCGGTTCAAACCCTCTTTCCGGTCCCCTCCGGTTTCCAATTTGAATTCCGTCGTCTAGATAATAATAATAATAATAATATATTATTTAATACCCGAAATTTCTATCGGACGCCGCACTATGCACACCATCATCGTATGCAGTGTTTTCTGTCGGGGGCTGGCGCACATGACGACAATGAGTCAAAAACGCTCAAAAGGACGAAGACAACGAATTTTATTACGGATTTGTGTTGCACGTATACGTCTATACGGTTTTTTCGAATTACAACAACCGAATGAATTAATGATTTTATTCGGAAAAAAGGCGACCGGAATAGTGAATAGTGTCACGCTCGCATCATTTTGCTGGTCGTCCGCCGGTTGCGTTCTCTCGTGACGCCGAGTAGTTTATTATAATACAATAAATATTTAAAAAAACCGCTTGAAAAAAAAAAATAATAAAGAACGCCGTAAATCAAGCACACGAGCAATACAAAATACAACACGAGACAATATTGGTGAACACGTTTTTTCGTTGTTACAACTGGACAACGGAATCCCGGGGGGGAGGGAGGAGATGATTCCGATCAATTTTTCGTCCCGAGAATCCCGAAATTTTTCAATAATATCCACTGTATAATATCTCAATCGTTTTGTAGATGCACGGCGGCGTTTTCTCGCTTTGACTCTATTATTTAGTTTATTATTATTATGATTTGTATTTTATACGTACAAATTTTTCGAGTACAATATTCGGCGATAAACTTTTCTGAAAACCGCTAAAAAAACTCGTTTTATTATTCCCGCGTATATTGTTATAATTGTTTTCGCCGTATTATAATCGTAACGTTGTTTAAAATAAAATAATGTTTACATTCGAAATCCGTTATATTTTTATTTACGGAAAATTCGTCCGTTTAAAATATCTCTTGTTCCGGAGACTCTGTCGATCCCTTAAAGTAAAAAAAAACCATCCCTACACACCCTCCTCAACGCACGCAGGTGAGTACATCGCCCTTAAAACCCTGTATGCGAACGAGACGATTCTAGAATAATAAAAAAATAATAATAATATTCTCCCCGGGATTAATAATATACGTGTACTCTCCTCGGAACCGGCGAACCGTGAACGAGACGTTAATAATAAAACCGACTGTACCGACCGACATATTATGTATATATGACGTGTCACGTGCCGTCGTCGTTGATTTTATTTTTTTTTGTCGCGTCGACACGGCGGAATCTTTACAAGCGACAACGGCGTCGAACTTTAATGCGTTCTCGGACGCACATCTGAACGCCTACCCGAAACACGCACGAAGGGTGGCGGCGTCCAATTGGGCATATTACCAATACGCAATAATCGTGATGAATTAAATTGAATAAAAAATAAATAAACGTTCCTTTTTAATATGAGTTTTTTTTTATTATTTATTATACGAATTGCCCCCTATTTTATTTTTCTATAAGTCTTTTTTAAAAAAAAAAAAAAAAAAGAAGAAGAAAACCGTCGACGAATAATTGTTTCGCGGTGACGGTTTTCCGAAAACCGTTTTATCGATTCGGCTTTTACACGTCGACGCGTTATTTTTTTCAAAACGCTCCGAGCCAATCCGTTGGGGACTAAACATCCGATCTATGGTATTCGATAAGTTCAAAACAGAAAATAACGCGCGTTGCAAAAATAATCATTGCTCGTCGTTTACAAGAACACTCTACACCACTCTATTTACGCGTTGTTCGTTCTTCATCCACGACAGGCGCCTCTGTGAATTTATCGTCGTCGTTTTATCCGCGTCCTTTCGCCGTATCACGAATAAACTCTTTTTGCGAATAACGGACACAACGTGCATTTTCCAGTCAAATGTTGCTGTTTAAGTAGCAGTGGCCAAGTACTTTAAAAAGGCATTCATCTCCCTCCCCCCCCCCAACGAGCTGTTTGTTCTTTCGCTTAATACATTTTCGTTCTTTATATCATATAATACTTTCGACAATATATAACCGTGTGGACATTCAGTGATGGATTGTCGATATGACTCATCATTATATAAACACCATAGATCGGATTAATATTTAAAAAATAAACAATAGTATCACATTAGGGCACGTTATCGAAAACTACAATATGAACGTTTTCAAGCATCGAGAGACACACGCCGACGACCTCTTTAAACAACAGGTTCGATTTTATTAAATTCGTATTTTTAAATATTTTAACATTAATATTTTAATATGCCTTTGCCCCACGCATCACTATTACATTGTATGTTTAAAATTAAACAATTTGATTGAGATCGAATGTGGACGAAGAAGGTTTTAATCGGGTTACCGTTGTTCAGTATTTATAGACGCACAGTCATTCCAAATTGATGTAATCGTTTTTGCTGGTAGTAAAAAAAAAAAAAAAAAAAAAAAAATCGTTTTACTCGTTAATTTTCAGTTAGTTAGACTGGTGTGTCATCATCGCTAACTCTCGTTTTTCGTGCATAACGACGACTCAATCATAAAAGTCGCGTAACCTGGTATGGATTTTAATTAGAAACACGAAAATTATTCATTAACCACGCGTTATTTAATCATTTACGTCGTCAACATCATTCCGTACGCGTCGATACACGCATCAACGATACAATGATTTCGTATATCAATTTAGTCGCTAAATAATTTAAAATTACTACTTAATAACGTAAAATCCGCGGTAATTTAAAGATCATAATGTTAACATTATATTACAAATAAATTATACTAGTTACTCGGCGGCAACAGTTGAATATTTCATTTGATTTCGGATAAAATGCTGAAAAATGATTATTGAAATACTTTGAAAAAGAATAATTGAAACATAAATATTATGAATGTATTTCGGCGACACGCTCGGTGAAAAATCATATACTCTACGAAATTATATTCCGTAAATAAATGCAATAAATGAGAATATTCGATTACCCCGGGTGATTAATGAAGCGTTCGGTGTAAAATAAATAAATTTTGACGTTCCCAATTTAGTTCTAGAATTGATTTGGGCACGCGCGTCCGTCGTAAAAGTCTCTAGTGGTAACTCGGTGATAAAATGATCGGGAACCCTTAATTCAGTCAGTGTGTGATTTTTAGTGAAGAATCTTGAAAGTTGCGCTGCCTGGACAAGAAGAATCGCTTACACACACACACACACACGTGCATATAATAACGTAATATGAAAACGTACGAGAAATGACAGAATATATTATTATTATTATTATTTTTAGACAAACGAAATAAGTACGAAAAACTATAAATTACCGGGCGGACCCATACGGGATTCGAAATGACCCCACAGGCATGTGGATGATAATGTTTTACATGTAAAAAAAGAAAAGATTCGTACAAATCAGTTTCGGAATAATCGGTGGTCGTCAAACGTTAAAAAAAGCAGAAAAAAATGTTTATAAACGTATTATATGACGATGACTGTCACGTGACAGTGGCACGGCGAACTTTCTTTCTCTTCTCTCTCTCTCTCTCTCTCTCTCTCTCTCTCTCTCTCTCTCTCTCTCGTTCTCACGATTGGATTGCGCGTGTTCGGGGTCGGCCGGTCGTTGGTAAATGTTAATTATTATTTTCATATTTCTCATAAACGCGCGCATGTAGTAATCGCGGGCGGTACGATTATGTTAGGTCAGGCGAATAGTCTGTCGAAATCGCGCGTTTTAAAATGCATTATAAACATTTTTTTTTTTAGTTTCGTCTAGACATCTTAGGGTAAACTCACACGGACCACTCGTGAACGATTTTTTGTGGTTATAATGTGGTTGTACTGTCGGCGAAATCGACCACTTTTGAACAACTTTTTTGTGGTCGTTAGAAGTCCGAACCAACGTCAGCATAACCACACCGTAACCACAAATATGACATACGTTCTTTATTTCTATTTTACATGTTTTGCTGATGTAAAAATGGACTTTGAAGAGGAAGCACTGTTATTACTTTTATTACAGCGAAGAATGCGGCGTCGTAAGAAGAGACAATTTTGGGTCCATCCTATTATTGAAAATAAAAATGAAAGCCAATTTAATTTGCTATATATTTCATTAAGAATGTATGATGATAAATTTTTTAATTATTTTAGAATGAGTAAAAATTCATTTGATTATTTATTATGTGAGTTAACGGTTAAATAATGATACAATTTAGTGCTGGTGGCAAGTGGTCGGAAAGTGGTTGACGTGTCGCAACATGTGTGTTACACTCAACCACCGACGACCACAATTTCGTGGGTGATACAGTCGACACGATGCGACTCAAGTCGAAACTGACGGCAGAAAGTGGTCCGTCTGAGTTCAATTGCATTTTTCATATTATTTCATGTGTTTTTAATATATCGACCACGAGCGACCACCGTTTTGCGGTCGTAGCGTGGTTCAAAAGTGGTCCGTGTGAGTTTACCCTTAGTCGATGGCACGACAACACGATGACCTGCGTCCTCACACGTAACGCGCAATCGCTATGGAAAGTATTTTCGTCTCCGTTTGTACGTTTGCATCTGCGGTTTGGAGGACGTGCGGTTAACGGTTATTGTCAGGGTTCACGCGATTTCGCGCATTTGAATGTTTTTTTTTGCTAAATAAGAATACATAACGCCGAGGAGTACTCCGTTTCACAAAAAAATATAAAGTTTAATAATATGTTTTTGCGTATTTTCCGTGTATAAAGATCCATTTCAGTGCCCCCCTCCCCCAAGTTGGAATTTCAATATACTTCGTGATGGTATCAATGTTCAAACGTGTCGTAAACGTGGAATAATATTAAAGGGCATAACAAAAGATGAAAGTATTTTTGAAATCGGATGACATTCATCATACAGATTGACAAACGACAATTGAATAACTTGTATCTTAAGTATTTATAAAGTATCAATCCCGAACCTATAACAGTAATGGCTGTCTAAAGTGTTCTTCAAAATAAATGGCAAGTTCATACTTTATAGCGACCTTGAATAATATGAAAAACCTACAGTCGTCATTAGAACCCGGTTTATCCAAGGAATGCATATGTTACCGAAGAAAACTCGGAAATCAAAAGTAAAATTAATGATTTAATTTAAATTACTCTTCCATTATATACCGATTTATATATAAATATTGATTACAAAGACTAGGTAAGAATGTATAACACGTATTTCAATCAGATTTAAATAAAATAATACGCTTATTTCATAGAAATAATAATTTTGAACCTGACTTGAATATTTTTGTATGTTCTGTATTGGTGATGTATACTATTGTAGAGGAAAAAATCACTTTTTTTACTTTTTTTTATATATAATTTATTTTGTTTTGTATGTATAAAAAAAAAAAAATAGATACATTTGTGAATAGGTACGAAAAGCATTTGATTATTCTGACAAACAAAATTGTGGATTTCGACAAAATTGGAGCCTCTGATTACATTCGTGGAGTATCTACTCAACTCAATAATATACCGAAAATAATTAATTTAAATGAATATGATTATAAACTTCGAGACGCTATAGAACTAAGAACAAGTAAGAATTTAGGCATTAAAAATATGTGTATTGTGCATATGTGCATCTATAATTTTTTCGCAACAACTTCTTATACGATTTCTATGTTTAATTTCTACATCATTTTACGTATGTATAATTTTAAAAATACTTAATAGTTATCCATTTTTCAATGTGTTTTTTCCTTTAAGAAAAACTGAGTCAAATTATTTAATTTAAACAGTAACGTCTCACTTAACCAGCAAATTTTAAGAACACAATTACTTATTAGGTGGTACAGATAATATGGGACATTACATCTTTAATGCACTTCACGAAGAAGAAAATCAGTGATTAACCTAACCTAACCTTAATATTGGGAGCCGAAAATTTATAAAGCTAATTTGAGGCGAGCCACATTGTAAAGCGAAGTTTATAAAATGAAGACGCATTTTTCATTTTAAATCAAATGAAGCAAAATTTATTTTTTACACTACACAAAACATTATTATTATTATTATTTTTTATTTAAACGTATGTGCTATCACCTGTCTTTTACCCAATAAACGATATTAAGCTGTTCAAAACCAATTTTAGCAACATTTGCAACTGAAACGAAAATAACGAGAAAAAAAAACAATTAAGCGTATCAATGATTTTTATAAGGACGCAAGTTAATGTTAATTTATTTCGATGTAAAGTTTATTGCGTTCGAAATAATCCATGTTCTGTCTCCGTGAACAATTAATGTTTAATTATTTCTATATACGGACATTGTGTAATTCATGAATAAAAATAGAAAGTTACGCTTGGTACTATATACTACTCGTATAGTTTTTGCTTCGGTTAACATTATATCATAATCGTATAATCAACGACACTGCGATTTACTGCGGTGTTGTCATTTTGAACTTTTACGATTTGAAAAAAAAAAAGAAAAAGAAGAAAATCGAATAAATTGATAACACCTCTAAATTGTTTCTACAATACGATTTATAAGTAATACGACATAATACCAAGAAAAAAAAATGTATTTCTTTTTCTAGTACAATACACTAAACCAAATATCATATCGACTGGTAATTATAACACCGAAATACACCGTTACATATTAGCTATTTTTACGAATTTTAAATTTAAAAAAAAAATCCATCACTTTGTCACTATATAGCAATATAATATTTTGTTTATTGTAAGCTGAATGACTGGATACGACAGAACCCAGGGGAATCCAACAGCTATAACGATGTACGAGCACGCATAGAAACTGACGAGTTAGTCATGTAGTAACCAATCTGAGCATTTTTTTTTTTTTTTTTTTAGTTATAACATAACTTCTTATATCATTTTTTATTATTGTAATTATAATTTATCTATAAAAAAACTCTTAATTAAACCTTTCATTATTCTAATTCCTTTTGAATATCCATTTTTTTTTTTTTTTTTGAAAAATTTGTAACTGAAAAACATCATTATTATACATCCTATATATACATTGAAAATAAAATTACGTACATTTATTTACAATACGGTGAATAAATTAAATTAATATAATTTAAACGTATAATTAATTAAATCACTAGGAAAAATAATACAATATTTTATTAGACGTTGAATATATGTAAATCGATGTTTTTCTATAACGTATACACACGTTTCCTACGCGTAATATTTATAATTCCACCAAATACAACACCAGGAAGACCGCCGATTCTTATAACTAGTTTAACTAGTTTAAAATACGTCATGTTTGTTTGTCTCACCACTTCCAGGTTTCAACCGCGTTACTGTACACACAATAAAACAACAGTTAAACATAAAGTATAAAATGGCAACAAAAAAAAACGATTGATCAAAAAAAAAAAAAAAAAAATCCGCATAAATTATTAAATGTGCGTATTGTAACGCGGAAACGACGACGACGACTTGTTCAATAATGAAAATACGACACATTTCTATTTAACATAACAACGAACGAATACATAGTAATTTCAAAACAATTATAAATTATAAAACAACAATAAATTCTATGTATCATCGAGTACTCGTAGTTAAAACGCATAATTTGTTGATATTTTTGCGCATAAATATTATTTAAGAAGTACTTTTAATCGCACCTTTTAAAACACCCGAACTCTAATGATAACCGACTAAATATTATTCTGGCCGCGATTGAAATAATACGACATTACGTTTGAAAAATATTTTCGTTGTTTTATTGTATATTTTTATGTATGTATTATATATTAATATTATCATTCCTGAACGTAAATCACGAATCATAATTGGTAATCGGATCATTTCGATAAAGACTCGTACACTACACACTTTACCGTTAAGTCATATATATATATAATTGCTTGTGTTGACGAATGATTCGTTATAATATGCGTTGTAAATAGTAATTTACAAGAATTCAGTGACGAAAATCGCGCGTCGTCCTCCGACGTTACCGAGGTTTGGACCGGACTACCGACCTGTTAAAACAGGGAGGGACGGATAGGCGTTCGTCCCTTTTCGAGTATAAGTTCGTCGCCGCTGATTCGAGGGATACGGTTTTATAGGAATACTAAGAATTTCTGGACGAAAACACGTCGAGAACCCCGCAGCGGTGAGGACCCCCGTGCATATGTAAGTCGCGGCAGTAAATGAAGTAATTAGAGAATTCCACGGTAAAACGTCGTCACAATGTATTTGTTATTATTAATAACCAGGGCTGTGAATTTAATGCATTTGCATGTTTTTTTTGCTACACTTTATAAAAAAATGGATTCGGCCAAAATTTGTTTTGACTTATTTGTAGTTCAAATACCAAATTTCATTTTGCATATTTTTGCATATTTCATGGGTTAGGGCATATAAATGCATGTTTTGATAATTTTTTTGTTTAAATGCTTTTATTTCGTAATATTTACATTTTTTCGGTCAATCTTATAGTATAAACTATAACTTTTATAGTTTTATCGAAATTATTCTATTTTTACTCGGGTATTTAACGTGTATTATTATTGACTATTGTACTATTGAAGTCGAGATTAAATTAATTTACTGATATCAACTCGTACACATAAGTTATGTAACACATACGACAAAAATCATTTGACAAATAAAAGTTTAATTTTTGTACTTTTTTTTTTTGCATATTTTAAGAATTTTTAGAGCATATTTTGTCAGATTTTAGTGCATATATGCATGCATATTTAATAGTTTTTAAGTGCATTAAATTCACAGCCCTATTAATAACACTTACGGCGGACCTTACCGGGTCAGTCGGGAAGCGACGCGTCTTTTGTGATCACACATACAACGGTTGTAGCGTTTTGTTTACGATAACGTCGTAACGATTATTATTTGTTTTCCTATATCACACGATCGCCCACTCCTCCCACCGTTCGATTGAACCGGTCGGTCGTCGCCACCGCCTTACTCGGCCGGGCGCGCGTCCGTTTCAAAACGTTCGACATAGTCGGCCCGATCGGATCGCTTCTCGTCGAAACACAGCAGCAGCAGCCGCGTTTGTTCTTCGCGATTTATATTTTTAGTTTTTCCAAAAAAAAAAAAAAAAAAAAAAAAGAAAATCTCCTCTCCCGCCGACCGCGGAAACACGATGACGACGTCCACAATAACGCCAGAGATTTTCTTCGGTTCGGATCCCTCGTTGACCGGACCGATCGTTCTCGGGTTCGCCGTCATCGGGTTCGTGACCGTGTTCGCGTTGTTGTACGACGTGCTCCGGGAAATCGTGCAAGGATTTTTCGCGCACTTGTTGCCGCTGATCGTGCCCGACCGCACACCGTTGAACTTGAAGTACGGCAAATGGGCAGGTCGGTACAACAGTAATTCTCTATTATACGTTTGAAAAACAACACTCGAAACTGTAAACGAATTGTCGAGAGAGAGAGAGAGAGAGAGAGAGACATTTATTCCGCGAAAACCACGTTCTGAAAAAACCAGACTCGTTTGTTTGTAAAACGACGATTTTCAAACTCGTAATCGTTACATTAAAAAAAAAAATCCGCTCGTTTAATATCGTCGATTTTTTTCCTCCCATCGGTTTTTTTCTCAGTTTTAATCAATCGAGAATGAAATCTACTATTCGATTCGTGAAAGAATACTGTTGGAAACGCGTTATTATTATTTTTTTTATATATACGAATAATTTATGAAAAAAATATGATGCATATTTACGGCTTGGACGCGGTAATAATAATAATAATAAAATAGGCTTACTGCTATCCGTTCTAAGTATTTTCTACTTTTCTAAGTACTTTCTACTTTTGTGGTTTTGTGTGCCTCCCGCCTCCCACCACTCGGTGAAATCCTTTTATTTCTCCGAAGTGTCGAAACGCAGTATTCGACACAAAAAAGAATTCGTTTTTTTCTCCACTCCCCTCTCCCCCCCCATCCCAAACGTTGTCTCGAATGTTGACACACCATTCCATGGTGGTTTTTTTTTTTGTAATTCCTTAAAATTAAGTGAATTCGATCCACGTGCGCGGATGTAATAAAGGTTCGTGTCGATTACCGTATCTCTGTTATATATTACTATTTATAATTTCTTAGTTGAAAAATCATTTTCAATTATATATTTTATTCTAAACGCGCAAAGTCGAATAAAAAACGACGATTTATCTATAAAAAAAAAAAAAAAAAAATACGTCGTTTTGGTTTATAAGAAAAATTTAATAAAAAAAAAAAAATGTACGATTACGATATAAAACAATTACGTTTCTTACGTCGATTCCACTCAATATTATCAAAGAGCTTTTTCTATAATTATTTTTAATAATTTAACACGCAATAGACCATTACTTTATTTAAATAAAAAAAAAAATATATATATATATATACACGATAATGAATATAATCTTGTTTTTTGACGCTAATACCGGACAAATAAAATGATTAAACATAATTCATATATCGTACGTGTACCGTGGCAGGTCGTTCGCACTCGTTACTTTTATTTAAAAAAAACGACACATTAAAAAAATGATTAGTTCATCGAAAAAAAAAATTATATAATGATAACGGTTCAGTAGTATAGGAAGTCACGTTTCAACGGGGGCGATAAAAAGCATTTCGATTAATCGCCACTGATATTTTCATACCGTGTTTTTTTTTCCAAAACTTCGACATACGTTAAATCGTTTAATGAAATTACCGCGGTTTGTTATTTTTTTTTAAATTATCAAAATACTTGTATAATATATATATTAGGAAATCAATTTCCACGACGTTACGGTATATAAATAATAATGTAAAAATTGTATTATTTATTGTATATTATTAAATTATTCCTCGGAATCGTGTCAGTTGCGATTGTAACAAAAAAAACCATCGCGATTTAAACCTGTGTTATATTAAACCCACGCCGTCTTATTAGCGTGTATATAATATTTCGATCTGCCACTGAAACGGAAGGGTTTTATTAGTAAATAATTTTGTTTATAACACATTCGAGGTCGTTCGATCTTCGTTGTGCGCTATAATTTTGTGTGTCTGGGAAAATATTATAACGCAAAACGTATAATCGTGCCAACACAAATACGACAAGATTTTTTTTTTTTTTATGCGAATGAGTTTTATATTTCCTAAGACCGTAAAAGACTAGACGACGGAATTTCTCGCTTTTAAATTATACACGCGTATACGAAAAATTTTCGAAACACGCGGCGTTATTATACTATAAAAATAAACGTTTTGTGTGTGTGTGTATATAAGAATGTAAAACAAAATATTGAATGTTGAATTCGTGAATATTTATTATATTTTCCCGGCAGAATTTATTCGAACATCTTAGGTTATGGGTTTTATTTTGGTTATCTGCTTCGAAAAACTACGCTGCATTAACAGCTATATGCTTATAGTTGATATTTTATTATTTTTCTTTCAACATTATACTCGTGACCTCAATTTAATGTTCATAATTATAAACAAATTTAACTATTAGATATTAATGTATAAATACAACACATTGTTATCCATTCTAAAAAAAAAATTGTTATTTTTTTGCTTTTCGTTGTTTTTGAAAATGTTAGGTGATTGATAGATATGTTGTCTTATACTAACTCGCGATTGCCATAAGTAATACCGGTCGACTATCAAAATAAATCGTATTTACATAATATACTTATATAATTGTATTTAAATTGCCCAACCGAGAAATGTAAGAGATTCTAAATTATACATTATAATATGTGGTCGGTAAAACGTGAAAAACATCGGGTACAAAAAAGTGGGTGCTGAATTGCGAAAGCGTCGATAAAGCCCGAGGACATCAAACAAAAAATTCACGATGCGAAATAAAAAGAATAACACAAATCGTTAATCGCAGTTCGTTTGTTGATCTACACAATCTGGTCCGAATTCATTTTATCAATATAGAATTATTATTCAAATAGATACGTAATAAAGTACTGGTAATTGACAAAAATCAATGTAAATCAATAATATCCGTTTTACCTATTACAAACAAAATGTTCTTTTAAATTTCACACATTTATTATACGTTACACAGAAGGCCATACGTAAAAAGTAACAAAAAAAAACAAATATAAACACTGTTTTTATACCACCGAGTCGACGCGGGCGTAGAATTATTTTTACTAATTTATAAATACGATTGGTACGGTTTTGTGTCGATTACCTCGCGACATAAACTGTTTATATATGAGTCAGATCTGGAGAAACGTATATAATAAATTCCAAAAAAACGTGCTCAATATAAAATTATTAAAATATTAATTATCTCGCGAAAATCCCCGGTAAACCTACGTAATGGTCTGTAGGTTTAAAAAGACGTGTCGACAATTCGTTCACCTCTATACACTGACGGCGGTTACGACGTAAAAAATATTGCGTTTCATTATCGTTATAAATATTTATTTCGCCAATGACACGGTCGTTCGAATAATAATTAATCCTTCAAATGAAAACGGTAAAATACGCCTGCAGCAGTATAATACGTACGAACAATTTTATATGTTTACAGTTCGCGCATTACAATGATTTTTTTCTTTTTCTTTTTTTTGTAACAATTTATTAAAATGTCACAAGTGTCGGAGTCGGTGATATTTTTTTTCGTTGCGTCATCAGCCGAGTCGCGGTAATGATTACTGGTACGCGTGATGATATAATGAACGGTTTGTGTGACACAGTTTCGTCAAATGCGGAACGCAAATCTAAGCGAATCATCCGTGAAAATGGCGAAAAAGAGGCGGACTAGAAATTTATTTCGCGTAAAATAATAACCCGCGTTTCGTACGATTGTACGCAATATTTTTACAGAGAGAGAGAGAGAGTAAAATAATACCTGCATATATGAAATCTGCGGACGCTACAGCATATGAGACGAATATAAAACCGTGTATGTACATATAGTTTATGAAAATATATCAAATAATTCGGTTTTAGACATATTATATATAGTCCATATATAACCAAATAAGGTTTGATTTCGTACGATGTGTGTTCCGAGTAGCTGGCAAGGGCGGAGTGAGTATTAAATCCGAGTCGCGCACTTATTAAAAACAAAAAAATTTCTATTTTTTCCCCTCAATAGCAATTTCATTTCAAAAAAAAAAAACTTTTAACTTTCTAAAATAAAATAATTGTTAATTTCTTTAATTATATCCGTATCAGTATATTATATAAAACAAAATGAACCGGTTTGAAAAACCACCAAATGTTTAACACCGGGCGTTCCATTTTCCACTCCGCGGCCACTATACTGTAATTAGGACACACATATTCAAAATTAGTGACGACATAATTCGAGAGAAAAAAACGCCAATTTTTTTTTTCTTGATATTTTTCTACACTTTTTTTTTTACATTAATTATTTAACGCTAAATATTTGTAAAACGCGTACAAGCAATAATATTCTATTCGAATCTTTTTGACACCGAACCTACACTACTATAATATTATATCGATGCTTTTTCAACGATTGATTTCAACAACCGACGTTTATTAAATATACTATAGGTAAATTTTAAATAACGCAATCGATAACGTATAGAATAGAGCCAAATATAAATTGTACAACGTTATAATTTCGTTGTATCTGTAATACGTGAATATGAAGATGCATTAAATTACTTAATTGCGCGATTTGCAATAATAACGATTCGTGAAAAACATAATATAATATATAATTGGGTCGTCGTTCCGTATACGTTTACATAATGGAATATCTATTATTCGTCGAAAATTCACCTTATAACATTAATACGTCTATTCGTTTAGAAAGTCGGATGCTGTAATCTTTTTACGTTTTATTATATTCAATGACTTATATATTATATACACCGCGATTGTAATTATTCATATAATATTTTAGTCTTAAACATTTTACGCACACTATTGATTTCAAAACAAAACGTTTGGAACTCAAATGAAATAATAATATTAATAATAATAAAAAAAAAAAATTAACACGGGTTTAGTTTATTATTAATATTTTCATATCAACCAATCGTATTACGACGTATAATAAAATTGTCGTTAGTTATAATCACGACATGAATATACGAGGAGAATTATCGCAAACAAACAATGTTATTACTACGAGTCGCGTTATACTCGAAGACCAATATAGTCACGTACGCATCTCTACAATATGGCATATTCAGTTTTTGTTTAAACCGATAATTGTGAAAAATAAATAAATATAACCCGCAAGACTTTATTCGATGATTTTATATATATATATATATAAAACAATCAGTGCATTTTATCGTTTTCTCTTTTTTTTTTATTTTCGTTTTGTATTTGTTAATAACGCCGCAATAATAATAATAATAATAATAATAAATCAAAACCGTGCGTGTCCAAGTGAAAGTATCATTTAATACAATATTACGCGCGTTCTTGAGAGTATATTTTTTCGCAATTCTAAATCGCCAGATGTCGACGAACATGAGAAAACGCATGCGAAATTATCATAAATAATAATTTATTCCTACTCTCGTTATAACAACGAACCGTGTAACGGAGTTACATAACAGTGTGTGTTTTTACGAGTAAAAATATATGCAATTTACTTCATTTTCTTCCGTTCTACGCCGCCACACGACGACGACGACGTTTCGCGTTCAACTCGTGTGACCACCACCACCACCACCAAACGTATGTTTAACACACGCGTAAACATTAAAAAAAAAAATACGAAATCGTGTATTAATAAATTTTTTACAAATTCGGAAATGTTTAAAATAAGAATATTATGAATTGCACAACATATTTTATACTATAACTATATTAAATAACGAGACTATCAATTTAGCGTTAAGTCGTATGTAGATAAGGGAATAATGTTAGTATATTTGTAATCTATGAATATCGTTGCATCGAACAATACCAGTTTGGTCAGTTTCCGTTACGTAGTCTACGTGTGAGCGTCGTTTAAATTACTCTCTTATGTACTGAATGTCGAAATTATGACGGACGAAAAAATTGAACAAGGAATTAATTTAAAATTTCTAGTGAAACTCGGAAAATCTGCGACCAAAAGCTTACCTTTATTAACAGATGTATATGGAGATGCTTTCATATCCCGACCACGTGTTTTCGAGTGGCACAAACGATTTCGCGAGGGTCGTGAAGAAGTTGAAGACGAACAATGTGTGGGTCGTCCATGCTCCTCAAAAACTGACGATAACATTTCAAAAATCAATGAAATCGTGCGAAAAGATCGGCGGCTCAGCATTCGAGATGGTCATCCTTGGACATCCTTGGACGGATGGAAAGTGAGCGAGATTTGTTGAAAAAGGTGATAACATGCGATGAAACTTGGATTTTCTAATATGACCCCGAAACTAAGAGACAATCTATGCATTGGAAGACTTCCGCATCACCAAAAATTAAAAAAGCTCGAATGTGCAAGTCGAAACTGAAGGCCATCTTTTTTGATATTAAGGGTGTAATTACGACAGAATGGGTACCACCTCAGGGACAAACTGTTAATCAACATTATTACCTCCAAGTCTTGACAACACACAGAGAACGAGTAAGAAGAAAGCGGCCCGAGTTGTGGGAAAACGATTCTTGGATCTTGCATCAAAACAATGCGCCGGCTCACAGTGCCTTATCTGTTAAGCAATTTCTGGCTAAAAATCGAACTCCAGTGCTTCAACACCCCCATATTCACCTGATCTCGCTCCGTGTGACTTTTGGCTCTTTCCAAAATTAAAAAGTGCGTTAAAACACACACATATATATGTAATATCTCTCTAATATTGAGAGAGATCGCGCGGTCTCGTTTACATATCATATGGCAAGCAATTTAAATAATTCTCTCTATTTTTGGCGTCCGCATAAAACGTGTGCCTGTGGCTCCGTTGCCCTAAACCATCTTAAGAAGAAGAAAAAATGGAATTCTAACACATATACGATCGTGTCGTATCGACGACAAACGGACGAGGAGAATATGAATGGCGAAGAAAAAAAATAGAGGCGTGCGCGCGTGCCAATTCTTCTCAGGCGGAAACGGAAAACAACGACACCGTTCTCTTCGCTTTCTCTCACACGGCCGCCAGACAACAAACCGTAGATCTACCGCGCGTATCTGACCATAATAATAATTTCGCAGTCGCCGACCTCGGTCTGTTCATAATGCACTGTTCGTTTTGTGTTAGGAACCCGTTAGTACTCGTCTCCTCTGGTAATTATTACATAACGCTTCGTGTCACCGATCGTTTTAATAGTCCGCGACCCCGTTTCGCCTAGATTTGTATGTATATATAATATATATAAAAAGAAAAAATGACGAAGACGGTTTCGGCGAAAAGTCCGTGAAAACTTGACGGATTATTTTCATTGGCGTAAATAAGAGGTGGTTAGGTCTAACTAAAAAGAGTAATATAAATAAATGTTCTATATAATTTATAATATATAATCTAAGCGAGCAGATGGCGAGGCGGCGGATAAATGTACACTTCTTGCGAGTTAATGTAAGTTATAAATAAGGTAATTTTTTTTTTCTTATTTATTTAATAAAATCTCATACGAGCGTTTGGGATGGATTTAGACTTCAACCGCCCTCCCCCACCGAATCTCAAACGCTGTTTGCTTATATTCAACGCTAAACGCTACGGCCGAACCCGTACCGAACCAAAAACAAAATTCTAATCGGTTTATTTTCTTTTTTTTTATTCATTTTAATCAATACAGAGACGTATAAATGATAAACGACAAGCAAACGCTTTTAGACAATATTTTCTGCATTAGTTTTTCGACATTTAACCGTTGTTATAAAATTGATTCATTAATTCCGTAATATTATAGAGAATAATAACTTTTCGGACGATAGATATTC
Source organism: Chaetogeoica ovagalla (assembly GCA_032441825.1). NCBI lineage: Eukaryota > Metazoa > Arthropoda > Insecta > Hemiptera > Aphididae > Chaetogeoica > Chaetogeoica ovagalla. The sequence goes on from CM063744.1 coordinate 4,933,115, forward strand.
CACTCATTAAATCGTTGAATCGAGGAAACCCTTTGGCTGTTCAACGCGATGCGAATTCGTGATTAATTTGAGATTACGATTTTCTAAAACACCCGTTAGAAACATTATCGACGGTTAAAAACACCTGATGTTTTCACATAATTGCTAAAAAAAAAAAAAAAACAAAGATTGTTATTTCTGTGAAGTAAAAAAGTATTCTGTCTTGATTGTGTTCGTCGTTCATATGTGTGTTAGTCTTCATTTCTTTTTGGGACCATAATTTATTTTATAAGTAAAATTTCTTTTTCAAATATCATTAATCTTTTATTTCGTCCGACTTTGTTGATGCCCCCACACTTCACATGCATACAGAACTATAAGGCCTAATGAGTACTTTATATATAGTCTTAATATAGTGTTTTTTTTATATACAATAACCTTGAATATATAATGTGATATATAACTATCACAGTTACATAGTCATATCGATAATCAATAAGACGAAATATAACTATTATATAGTAGAAAAAAAAATATAATATATATTATTATACTCGTTCCGTCTCTGATATATGAGTATGTAACAGCGTTATGTCATACGATCGACCCCATCGGATAACAACTGGTCGGATGAGGAGTGGACAAACTCGAATATTGTATTATGCACATCATTCACCTCCTGTGAATATTTCATAATAATATAATGTTTTGAGATCGGGGAACCACCGACGTATTGACCGCAAACCCATTTATATCCATGAAATAATCGAAAGAAAAAAAATCAAACGAATAATAATGAATAAAAAATATATATAAAATAAATAAATATACACATACTCGTATATACAAAATGTATATTTAAATATACAAAAAAAAGCCAATGAGTATTAAATAAAATAAAAGATGGTTGTTGTATAAATTATTTAATAATTTTTTATTTCTATTTTTTTGATTATTTATTTTTACATATCCTTTTGATTTCTATTTTTAATTTTAATTTTGTAAATTCCTCTTTGTTTTCACTACTTTGTTATTTAATAATAATAATAATAATAATAATAATAAAGATAATAATAACGCAATTCTAGCACGTTTTTAACGAATTATTTATTATCTTTTTCGTACTTTAACGTAGGCAATAAGAAGAGAGAGAGAGAAAACAATATTTATTTATATACGCGTATAATAATTATTCTTTCGGTAAACTTTTTTTTTATGTTGAATATTTAAAATATAATATAATTATTTTAATAAACAACAATCGTCGTTTCATGTCGAGTCGTTTGGAATAGGGGGGCACATTAAAAATCGACTTATGAATATTATAATTTATATTATTAACACAAACGTTACGATCTCTGTACTAAAAAAAAACCCCATAATTAATTTATGATAAATTATTGAAAACTCACTACGGCCCGCGTTCGTTTAAATACGAATGAAATTCCGTTTCTAACCCAGTCGAATTGTTTATTAATCTTACCGACATTATTCTATTTGTTAACACTGTTCGTATAATTTTTGTACGTGCGACAAAAACGGGATCTTTGCGTTTAATAAAATTATTATAAGACTTTGCGGGAGAAAAAAAATATTTTAATATCAACGTGCTTCACGTATTTACGTACAATGTGTCAAAATAAAATATTTTTGTACGATTCACGCGATAAGAGTATAAATGAATATACACAAACGTTGCTCTATTTAATTTAAAGTTATAATGTCGCCAATATTGAATTTAAATTTCACACGTTTAACCTGTCTGCTCGGCACCTGTTACATTCGGCGATACGTCGTCATACGTAATAATTGAAAATATAACCTCGGGAAATGTAAATAGCGTTTTTAAGGCATCTAGGTGTCTCGAACCGATTCACGAAATACTGGATTTTGGAAGAAAAAACAAATTATTTAAATGTGTTCAATACCCCGTACGACTTTCATTTTTATCCGGGTTCTTAGACAGTAACCAAACGATATTGATTACGAATAATACTTGTATCAGAGGAGTATTTTCGTTTAAAACACATCAACAGTCCATAAACCGAATAAACTGATAATAAAAAAAAATGTCTCTTATTTATTAATAAACTATTGTTGCAAAACGCGTCATATAAATCGCGTAAAAATAATCGCACATAATTCGTCCATAAAGCACGTTGAGATGGACTCAACACGTTGGGTAAACCGTACGCTAATTGTGCAGTTTACGTTTAGTTTCTGCGAGAAAAATATGAATATAAAATATGCCATTTACGCCTGTAAAAATGAAAGCTTTCTAAATTACTTGCAAATCCACGTGTAGAAAGTACCTGTTAAAAGAAGAATAAAAAAAAACAAATATAAATCGTATTGACTCTTTTAGTCATTACAAAATATAACGTTTATTACTAAAATATTGACTAATATCAATTTGAAAATTGTCGTTTTTTTTTTTTTTTTTTTATAACAGCCAAATAATTACAAACGAAATTAATCAAATGACAATGTTACAAACAGTTCGGGATATTATTAAAACTAACGTATTGGAAAAATTAAGTTTGAATTATTTCTTTTTGTAATTACGCGTTAAGAATGTGTTTTTTCTTCGTGTACACGATTACGACGACTCATGAAATGTTTTAATTTTTTTTTCTCGTTACATAATTGTCGCAGTGGTCACTGGATCTACAGACGGCATTGGAAAAGAATACGCAAAAGAATTAGCCAAGCGAGGTCTTAATGTTGTGTTAATCAGCAGATCTATCGACAAATTAGAAAAGATTGCTTCGGAAATAGGTAAGTCGATCGAAAAAAAATACACAATTTCCAACGTAATATTTCATGTACGGCACTATATTGATTTTTTTTTTATTATCTATAATGATTTCTAGCTATATTTAAAATCGATTTTGAAACTGGTTTAATGACCCGTTATAATACTTGTTTTGAGAGTATAATTAAAACTATTATCATCGTTTTTTGAAATTTCAATTGCACGTTTCAATTTATTATAAATCATTAAAATATACCTATTGTTATATATATATATAATGTGAATAATTTTAATTCGATCTGTATAAACATGTAATACATTTTATTTTTTAGAGCAAGATTTTCAAGTGGAAGTGAAAGTGATACAAGCGGATTTTAGTAAAGGGCAAATCGTATTCGATCACATTTCCAAGGAACTGGAAGGCATCGAAATCGGAATACTGGGTTCGTGGTGTTTATACGATATAAATTAACGTTAAGAAAATACGTATGTCCGATGAGAATGTTTCCGAGAAAAAGCATTCGAAATAAACAAAATCCGAAAAAAAAAACTCGGACGGAATAGAAATATCAGTTGTAAAATTACAATCGTTTAAAATGTCTTCTCTTCCGTATGATCTTACACTGTTTTTTTAGTAAGGAAAGCATAATTGTTTTTAAACAGAGTTTTAATAAAGGCACAGCCTTTGGAGACAACGACATTTATCAAATTTTAATATTTAACTTGATTTTTTCATCGGTTATATGAAATAACTGAAGTAAAATCACTATAACACGACTTATTCAAATATCTCGAAAAGAAAATTAACGAGAGTAATTCGTTTTATGTACTTCATTGGTAACGAGTGAGTGAAAAAAACAAAATCTCGTTAAACTATACTTGTAAACAATTTTAAATACGTGTTGTAAAATCGATTTTAAACTACCACTTACACGCGTACAATTTCTGTGAATTTTTTTCTGAATATTGTGAAGAAAAAGTTTCGGTGTACTGGTGCGTCAAGAACGATTGAACGCTCTTCCGTATTTACACGTTTTATTAATAATAAAAAACGATCGACTGCGATGAAATAAATTGAAAAATCCAGCACAAAACAAATTGCCGTTTAATAATTTAAAATTTATATTATTCTAATACGTTTCTATATTATTATTTTTCCAAGTTTTAAATTTTAATAAAACACAAATTTTTTTTTCTAATGATATCAATATAAAGTAAAAATACCTACAGAACAAACAGTTTCCGTCTAATGCGCAAATGTCCGCGCACACGTCTATGGGTTTTAATAATAATTTCCTCCATTGCCCAGAGTTCTTTGTGTGTGTGTGTACAATTCAATCGTAACAAAATGGCATAAAATTACGGTCTTCGCGCATAAATACACAATGATTTTTACTTAAAATGTACACAAATTATAACACTGTTTACAAAATTGATTGTTTCGTCACTTGACGTTATTTTCCGTAATTATTATTATTATTATTATTATTATTATTATTATTATTGATACGTGTATAAATATATATATTTCGTTACTTTGACTTTTTCTGCAAAACAACATTATCCTCCTGTCAGTCAACAACGTTGGCATGCAATATTTGTATCCGATGTACATAAGCGAAGTACCGGAATCGACAGTGTGGGACTTGGTGAACGTTAATGTTGGCGCGACCACTCATATGACGAAACTCGTGTTGCCCGGTATGCAGAAACGGAAGAGAGGAGCCATCGTCAATGTGTCTTCCAGTGCAGAATTACAGCCACTGCCACTGTTGGCCATTTATGCGGCTACAAAGGTAAAATGAAACATTAGTTAAAAGAAAAAAAAAATGCTTTAGATTAACAAAAGTTATAATTAAGTTGTATGCTACTTTCGCTACCTTTTTTTTTTTTTTTTTTTTTTTAAGAAAACAGCCTTAAATTTACGAATATACAAAATGCTGGCGTAACATTCGAACGATATTCCTTAAAAAACGGAAAAATTTTTTATGGAAAACTCAAAAAAAAAATATATGTATTTATAAGGTTTTCGATAGAAATTAATGATGAAAAAATAGAATAATTTTCAATACATTTTATTATCGAAGAAAATTAATCGAAATAAAATAATATATAATTAATATTTTATCGAAGAAAATCAACGATATTTCATGAAATATAAACATCGACCATAAAAATAATAAATCAATTAGGAAAAAAATATTTTTTTTTTTATCTAACTGTTAACTTTTTTATATTCGTCTTCCGTTTTTTTTTTTTTTTTTATAGATTCGTAAACACGTGTACGAATACACGATTACAAATTCACATTTTTCTCCTTGTTCGGTTTTTTTCTATTTTTCATAAATAACTGCAATAACAATCATAAGCGAACCGATAACGAAGTACGTAAAATCATCGTGCACTGTAGAACGGCTTATTCGGTTCTGTTTGTGAAAAAACAAAACAACAAATTAAGCGTGTCGTTTCATAGACACGGCGCGCGCGTTTCGGAAATTAAATTTCAAAATCCCTCCAAATTTCTCTGTCGGGTTAAAAAAAATTCGCGGCAACCGTCGTCGTCGTCGTTTTAGAATGGTAAACGACGACGACGACGACTATACAAAGCGAACTTTTTTTCTATACCTGTGTATCGCCGTTTGTTTCAGTCGTACGTAAAGAGCTTCACGGAAGCGTTACGCGTCGAATACAAACGGGACAACATAACTGTACAACACCTGTTCCCGTTGTTCGTCAACACAAAAATGAACGCGTTCAGTCACAGGTTGCAAGAGACGAGCCTGTTCGTGCCCGACGCCAAAATGTACGCGACGAACGCTGTGAATACATTGGGTATGGTGAAACACTCGACCGGTTATTGGGCGCACGGGATTCAGGTGACGATTAAATTTTATATACGACAAAAGCATGAAAATTACAAATCGATAATTGTCCCGTTGCCGGAGAAGTGTTACGCCGCGTCACAAACAAAACGTTATTAATAAAATGGAATATTTACGTTTAGTCGGACGGGGGTTTTTTTTTTTACGTTTTCCACAGTTCCGAAACGGTAAACTATTTCAAGACGATTCTTGAAATCTGAGGAGAATTAAACGGACTGACAAGTTCTTTCGATTAAATGCAATGTACTTTTTTTAAAAGTCATTTGCGCTCACACTTTTAGCATGTCCGATTTTTTTTTCTTTTTTTTTTTGGATAAAATTTGGTAAACGGTGTGAAAAGGTTTGAATTTAACGCGCCGGCGATTAATTTCAATTTGACGAAAATTGATGATCAAGAGCTGACGAGATTTTTTACTTACTCCACATTTTCATCTTTTGCTGCAGATGTTTGTCTTTGCTGCGATCGTCTAACAATTATTTGTACTACGCCTACCCACAAAGCTCTTTATAATGCGCCGTTCGAAATAAAATCGTTTCGCCTTTTTTAATGTATTTACAATTAATCAATATTTATTTTACAATTCGATTGCATTTTGCTCGAGATTCGACAAAACTAACGTTAGTTTTGCCCATAGCGTTGCGGCGATTTCGTGCAGGCTTGTTGTGAATTTGTGCTACTCGCGTTTTATTTTGCTACACTTTATAAGAGCTAAACATAAAAATAATTACAGAAATTTAGGCCTCTAAAGTGTACGGTGTATTTTACGACATTAAGCCTGAACACTTGTGAAATGTTTTATTATTATTATTATTATTATTATATTGTAGAATATAAAGTTGTATATTATACCATATTGTGGTGTACTAAATCAATGTGCTTTGTAAGTTTGATAATCAAAATTATTTTACAAAATGCAATATTAATATTTAATATTTCTATAAATTTAACATTTGTTTTGTTTTTTTTTTTCAGTATTTCTTTATGAGACTGCCCCCAGTGTGGATACAAACATTGGTGGGAAACATTATGATGCACTCTTTTAGAAATGATTATTTTTCTAAGAACTGTTTAAAAGTAGAATAATAATATATTATTTAAACTATTTGTATTTAATCGTATAAAATCATCATCATTTTTTTTTTTGTAATTTTTCATAATTGAACTATTATTATATTAAAATATCTGTGTAGAAATAAAGAATATTTTTTATTACTATAATGACTTATTTATAATAAAAAAAAAAATCATTCATAAGTTAGTGTGAACAGTTATAAAAACATTGTAATTTGATTTTACGTTTCTTAAAAGAATATATATACAGTGCAGTAGGTCATAGGTATATTCACAGGGTAGGGGGTCTTGTGGGCACTGTCTCCCCCCCTCGCCGTTGGAGGAATGTGCTTGCAAAAAAAATCATGCCCGGAAAATCAGTACAGATTTGTTTTACTTGTGTTAATAATGATGAATGAAACATAATGGGTGTTATTGAAGTTTCAGTTGTTAGCATGTATTATTATAGTACAATGATACACGATCATGTATCGTATGATTGATGATCGAAGACCACACACACGTTGTTAGTCAGGCGTCAACTAGTGAAAAATTTTCGTTATTAACAAATTTAAAATTAACATTGATTAATTAAAAAAAAAAATTTTTTTTTGTTAAATGAGAAAACCGTTTTCTTAAAAGGTAAAACTTCGTTTGAATAATTAGAATCAAAGAAAATTGGATATTTCTATCAAAAAAAAAACAAAATTTGGAGGAAAAAACACGTTAATCCTTGTATTTTATGCATATTTAATTATCGATCTAGTGTTGCGATAAGAAATTTGATAACAGATTTGAACTCGTCGTGAACTTTATTATAGAATGACTTTCCCAATTTTTTCATTTGTATGTTGAGATCTTTAAAAAATTTTATTTATTTTAAATTTGTTCGGTTAATTTTTAATGGTTCCACTAAATACGTTAGGTACGTTGGAAGTAATAAACACATATATTTCTATGTTTCGTGTAAGACGAAAAGATAAAAATATGCCTGCTTTCAATCTCCTTTAGATAAAGTCAATGCTGTAAATTTTGCTTATAATAGAACGCTTTTAAAATATTTAAGAAAAAAATTCAAAATCGATCGAAATATTTTAAAGAGCAGTTTAGATGAGGAGGCTAGAATTCGTTTCTATTTTTTTTTTTTTTTTTTTTTATATATAATAAGATATTAAAATTTTGATCTCAAACATGACTTTAAAATGTGTCATATAGGACCTCGCACACAATTACGTACTGGACTCCGAAATACGTCGGCACTTGCACTGGCCTATAATATTTAAAACATTGATCAATAGAATAACAATAATTACCCATTGTATTATAAAACTATAGCTACGTGTGTGTGTGTGTGTATTATAAAATAAATAAAAATATTGTTCATAAAATTTGCAATATCTTTCACGTCTAAGTTTATTTTTAATATTGGTTTAACTCATATTTGTGTTGAATTAATAGAATGCCGAAACAAAAGAAAAAGAAAACTACCAAAAAGAAAACGAAACCGCAAACTATCGTTGTTAAAACCAACGATACGGTCATACCGGTTTCAACTCCAGTGGGCTCAGTGAATTTTGACGAATTCCTGAAGACATGCAGAGAACCGAAATTGCCCATAAACGTGATTAAACAGCCCGTTGAAGAGAAAAAAGTTACTAAAAAAAATAAAAAAACGAAGAAAAATAGAAAAAAGAACGTTAAAACACCGAAGAAAAAAAATAAGAAGAAATCGGTTAAAAAAAGAAAGACACCAGAAAAGAATGATGATGTTAAACCGGACGTTGTTACACAAAACGAAACGGATCCAATGTACCCGCCGCCACTGTTTCCATTAATCAAAGCTTTACTACAACCCACTGAAGACGATGACCCTTTCCAAGAGAATGATTTATTTTCTGTGAGTTGTAAAAAAAAAAAAAAACTGTATGATCAGTAGCTATTATGACTTGGGCACTTATCGTTTTTACATAACGTATTATAGGAATTTGTTGTTGGTAAAACCAACCCGCCTATTCCAAAACGTCAAGAATCGATGGAAGAAAAAAATGTGATCGAACAGGAAGCCAACAACATAATAGATAAAATAAATGGAGCACAAGAAAAAATCAAAATTTTAATGCAGGTCAATAATAATACGTTTAATAATATCTACACGTCTGTTAATATTAATAATGATAGTTAATCAAAATATTTTTAATTATATAGAAACCTCAATTAAATAATAGCGAAATTATTGAATTAGAGGAACAACAAGTAGTTCTTATAAATCTATTAAATAATTTTGAAAACTGTTTGGCGAGAATCCAAAGAGTTTTCAGTATGGGAGAAGCGGAAAGTACCAACGAAGACGATTACGACGATAATTGGTTAGATGTCAATGAAGAAAGTAAAACATTAGAAAAACAACGACATCCGACGTGTAGTATCACAAAAAACGTAGTAGTTGAGTCACATAGCACGGTACAAAAACAATGTCTTACGATTTTTAATATTTATGCGAAATTATATTTGATTTTTTCATGTAATAATATTAGAACATTGAAAAATGGTACGAAGACACTGATTTAACATACCTCTTGTCACCAAACACGTCATTACATAATAAACGTTCTCTATCGTCGGACATATTAAGCATATTCAAAGAATTGAATGTCACGAAAACCACTGAGAACACGGTGAAACGTAATGAAGTGTTCAACCGACTTAAAAATAAATTCAATATTCTACTACCTCCATTAAAAATGAAAGTAAGAACATTATCGATTTACGAAATAATTTCAAGAAAAAAAAATTGATTTATTACAAATACGCACGTTGTATTTTATTAGACCGCCGACCAAAATCTGATATGGCTAGAAAAAAAATTCTTCAAAGACCATCAGGAAATGATTAATTCTACGAAAAATCTAAAACTATTTCAGTGTTGGAATCAGTTAGAATTCCAATATCATATGATTCGTGCCTTAATAAAATCACTAAAAGACGCCATCAAGTCAACTCCACCGGTTTGTTGAATTAGTATTAATTAAATAATAATAATATTATTAATGTTAATTGATGTGCACATATTATTTCTACGTCGATTTGCGATTTCAATAATTAAAAAGTTCACTTTTGTAGACATATAAACACACAAATATTATTAGAAAAAAACATAATTTAAATGAAAACCCGGTATTACTCGAATGTGTTATCAACTGTATACACGCATTAGTTATGTACTATGTCCAACACTCTTAGGTTTTTTTCCTAATACTAAAATTCAACATAATTATGTAGGTACGTAATTTATAGATACTAAAATAATACTGCTAAAAACTAATCGTTAATTTTTAATATTATTTTATTTTTTTTTAATCATTTTCACATTTTGGTTGTATCATTTTTTTTTTCGTATATATTAACGTATTTTAATGTTACACACAGTTTTATTACGCGAATCAGACTAAAAAGTCGCAGTTTGTGACTGACCAAAGCACACTTGTACAAGCATTGGACGAGATCAAAAGAATGACAAGAGATGCATTTTTACGAGTAGGACTTGACGATTACTGGAAAATACTTCCCGAATCTATAACCCTTAGTGGCAAACCTTGTTTTGAAATTGTGATTCGACAAAATAACATGACAGAAAACATCATTGCGCCGGACGAACAGATAACGTCATTGTTACGTCCTAATCCGTTCATCGGTGTAGACGCTGAAAATTGCAAAAGTAAATTACACATCTATCAGTGTGCAAATAATATTAATTATTATTTAATAACTCTGGAAGTCGCAAATTACACAGTGTACATAAATCATTCGTTTTCGTATAGATTTCAAGAAGAAAGATTCAAAAGACAGTGAAATCGAAGTCAGAAACATCAACTACATATTATGAACTTTTCAATAAAATATTAAAAATCGTATTTGAAAATTATTCTATTTATGCGATGTTACGTTAAACATCACACGTTTATTTTATAAACACGCGTAGGTGAAAGACGTGTACCAATTGTCGATACATCTTTATGTGATTATTTAAAGTAAACGTTTTAAAGAACACGTTATAATTAAAACCACATAATAGGGAACAGTACCTAATTTTCGACCATTCAATATCGTATATTAAAAGAAATATGATTTTTCAAAGTCTTTTAACATTTAGTGTCTAGTTAGATTGTTCTATTTTAAACATTTTTTGAAGACAACCAATTAACAAGCCTATATGTCATCATTGGTTTTTTTTAATTAATGAAAATAAAGTACAGTTTTAAAATTTTTATTGTCCTGTGCACCATAAATAAAAGGTTTTGTCTATAAAATAATTAAAACAAATCATTCTATACTTTTGATATTTTATACAGGTGTTTTTGTAAAAACATTTAACCAAAACTGTCTACTTCTAATACTCATAATTAATAAAGCTTATGCCTTGTATAAGTGTAATAAGTGGAATTTCAAGTAGGTTTTTATTTAAAAAATTTCAAATCAATCAAAAATCCACCAAAATTGTACAAATATATTTCACACAATGTATGGACAACGTTAGAAATTTTCTATTATTAATTACTATTACACTTTTTATATATTTCAAAATATAATATTTATACATTTTCTCAAACATTACCCAATGTTTTAATAGAACAACACATGACATACTCCCATAAAAAATGTATCATTTAATTGTATTTATTTATTTATTAAATTAGATATATTATTTTAATATACTGGGCCACAGGTATTGAGCATTAGCATCTATAGCTTAATGACAATAAGTACTAAGAATATAGTATATATGATGCACCATAAGTAACAAATAGATTGATAAATTTCCTTTGACATCCTATTTATTACAACAGTTGATTACAAATATATATTAAATATTTATGTATATTATATTACTCGTATATTCGGCAAACACATGACTCATTAGAGCAGCGGTGGCCAACCCAAGTGATCTCGTGGGCCACTTTGGAAATACAATATAAGCTCACGGGCCACATACTAAATTACATATTTTAGATTTGGGCAAAACAAAAAAAAGTTTTTGATCAAATGCTTAGCAAAATGAAATGGTTTTTGAATTATAAAGAAATACTTTTCTTCCCACTCCTCACTGTACTTTCTATTTTCGTCTACTATTTTTCTTTTCTTTGCACTCACACTTAAAATTATAAAACAAAATGTACTTGCTAAAATAATTCTCCCGCAGTTACAACACAATGAGCGCACATCAACAGTCACAGCAAAATGACTGTCATTGGCCACGTTTTACTTTAATAATATAATATAATTTACTATAAGCTGATATCTACCCGTATATGTTGTTTTCAGATTAAATTAGAATTATTATTTTTGTTGCGATCACGTTGTTAATAATACGATACCGCGTTGGTTTACCGCACTGTTTTGGCCCAAAAATATTTATTTTTTTTTTGTAAATGTTTGACAAATCTCGCGGGCCGCAAAACTTACCAAGGCGGGCCGCGGGTTGGCCACCCATGCATTTGAGTTTCAAATTATAATCATTCGAGTTTCCTAACAAGTTAAGTTAGTTTAGTTAAATTAGTTTTTAATGTGCTACATAGATGTATCAAAATTTAATTGTATGTTTGTTGCAATTTTTCTGAATGAGATCTTTTACTTCTAAAATTTTATAAATACCAGGTTTTAATAAAGTAATGATGAGGAAAACTCATACATAAAGAAATATACACACTTATAAACACTTCATTCGGAATTCTTATTAAAAAAAAACACAAATTCACCTTATCGATGGTTAGATCATTTCGGTATACTTACGATACTTTGGTATGTAAGTAAGAGAATATAATATGTATGATAAAGAGTTAAAGCCAGGCTCACTGTATACAAAAACACTTAGTGCATATGATACGTGGATACAATACACTATATTTTATAATATAATACAGAAGTAATGATTAAAACAGTAGTCGTCAGTGGTAATATCAAAATCGACTAAGCGAAAAGTCATGCCCATTAGCTGCCATATTCATATTCTGAAGAGAATATATTATATTTTTAATTTCCTTTACAATTAAATAATAGCCCGGTCTTTAAACAAAATCCAGTTTATTTTGTTATTATAATGTAATTTAACCAAATTCAAACTTCAAAACAAACACACAACAAACCCTCCCAATTTTAATATTGTTAAAATAACAAAATTTGATAGAACTTTTTTTAAACTTTCAATTTTAATTATTAAAAATTTCAAATTTTACTACATTATAATCATAAAAATATCAATTTTTCAAAATAGTTTTCAATCAATGTCTATGTAAGTATAATACTAAATATAAAATATATTTATATATAAATCATAGAAATAAAAATGTAAAGCACATTATAATTTTTAATTACAAATTTTTTTTAAAAATAATACAAAACATTGAATATAAAAAGAAATGAATAAAAAGGTAATTTTTTGATGGATCAGATTAAAACGTATCACATGTATACGATTTGCTAAATTCATCTAATGAGATTATAATCTCACAATTTCTTTTTACTGACCCACCAAAATATTATTGACATAAGCAGACACAATTTATTTTAAAATACGTTATAATGATAAATATGGAGTTTATTTTATTTTTATAAACATAATGTCTAAAAATAATAGAAAAATATCTTAAATACTTTAATAATATAAAATAAAAAAATTAAAGGATACCGTTTTAAAAAAAGTACTTAATCACTAAGATTTTTCAGACTTTGATATTGGTATAAAACAGACTGATTTATATTTAAGTTATTACATTTTATGATATATAATAAAACAATATTTAACAAATGATTTTGTGTAATCATTTTTTTTTTTTTTAATATTCTTAATTAATTAAACTATTCTATAATAATAATAAAAAAAAAAATGGCAAATAGATTTAAATTTTAACTGTGTATGCAATTATCAGTCGACCATAAAAGAAAACATATACATATGATATATGGATAATTTAATATTACATTTAATAAAATTAGAAATTTTAAAATCTGTGAGTTAAAATAAATTTAATACTTTTAAGTAGTCACTGAATGATTTATTTAACCATGCATAATAAATTCAAAAGAAAAATGTTCCATTTAAAGTTAAAACTAAAATTAATTTATGAATATACAATTTTTAAATTGTACATTTTGTTCAAATCTTATACTAAACTTGTAAGAATATTACAAATACACTTGTATATAGGCAAAGAATGTATCAAAACATATGGGGCATTCATTAGTACTAGCTGCGCAATCAAAACATACACATACATGTCTACAAGGTATACAAGTTATTGTTATTTGATTTTGGCGACAAACTCTACATAGAGGCGAATTTACAGGTTCGACGATCAGGTTGTGAGGGTCATCTCGTCTTATAGTTATATCTACATATACTTTCATAAGTATTGTAAATGGATATCTGCATATAGCACACTGATCAAGTGTCATAGCACATTGAACACAGGCAGTTAGATGACCACAAGGGATGAACAACACTTCTAGTTTTTCTTTAAAACATATTTTGCAAAGCATAGCTTCAGGATTTACATCTTGTTGAGAAGAGTGCACGTTTCTTGGGGGCAACATAGCGATTTGATCACCAGTCCTAAAAATTAAATAGCCTTAGGTAAAAAAAAAATAACGTTATAACTATTTTTTAGAAAAAATATTTAATTCTTGATTAAAAGTTCAATTTTATTACTTTAATAATTAAGTCTGTAATTTTATTATAAAACTCTCTCTCTCTCTCTCTCTATATATATAGAAAGAGAGAGAGAGAGAGAGAGAGAGAGAGAGAGAAAGAGAGAACAATGAATGATTATAATAATTTTTTTTTTTATCACTAAAATACTTATTATTAATGAAATAAAATAACATACTTTACTATTATATTAGTTGTAGTATTCCTTTCAAGATTTAAAGGATTTTTATGAATGGTAATCATCGTACTTAATTCCTAAAAAATGATGTCAAGTTATCAATAACAACTTTAAAAAATATTAAAAAAATAACTAACTTCGTGGTCAAAGTTTGGAATATTTTCTTCGCCACAAATTTCTTTCACAAAACGTTTACCCATATTTAATAAAACAAAACTGCAATGTTTTGACCAACGTGCATGTTCTGCCCAAGGATTATCGTCTTTTTGCCATTTCATAAGGCCTTGTTGACATGAGTAACATATCATCTGATCGTTATTACCATTGCCTTAGATTGAAATAAACAGACAAGAAAACAATGGTCGAATAAAATACTTTCGAAACTAATAATTACTAATGATTTACCTATATAATAAAATCCAGCTTTACAAAAACTAAAAATCTCTTGGCTTAATTGTCGATTGCACTTTTCAAATGTTTTCAAACGACTTTCCAGTGAAGTAAAGAATATATTACATCTAAAATCAAGAATCTTTTCGACACCCACGGAATATATAAAATTATAAATCTTATTAATGTCACTGTCAGCATTAGGACCGATGGATGAGAAGTCATCAACAGTATACTTATCATCACAAGCTGTAAAACATAATTTTTATTTTATAAGTAAATTTGAATAAATGTTGTATAGTATGTATATAATATCTTATATATATATATATATATTTATTTATTATAACGATATTTTAATATGCCTTTAATTTTGTCATAAAAAAAACTTGACCAATATAATATAACTTATTTAATATCGCCTAATATAAAACAACAAATAATCGAATATGATTATTCTAGAAATAGACAATCTTTAGAAACTTATTATCAAAAATGACAAGTTGAAAATGTATAACAGAAAACAAAACATTACTAGTTCTATTTAATAATAATGCATACAGCATATTCATATTTATTAGTTTTTAATATATACTAATTTATCCTTAGATAAAAAATTATATTAAATGTGATGTTTATAATGTATAAGACGAATCAATCAAATGCATAACCTACTCACTGATAATATCCTATAATAAATATTAAAAGAATTTTTTTTTCCACTAGAACATTTATCATTAAGAAAATAATATTAAACTATATAAATTAATTTGCGAACAAATCTGTATTCGGTCGACTATAAAAAAATATAATAAGTCATCTATCAATAAATTCCTAAAGCCAGGTTTACACGATCCGCATCTGATGTGTGAAGCCATGCGAAACACAGAGAGTTTTGTATGGCATCAAAACACGTTTCGTAGTACCTCCCAACGCGTTCACATAGTGCAAAACAAACAACCGAATCTCCTTTGATGCGCGTCCAAAAACCGACAAATTTTTGCTTGTCTCAGCACAAGTTCACACTGATTGAATCATGCCGAAACAACTTACCTTGCACATCAGATTAGCATCGTGCAAACCCGTCTTAAGACTTTTACAAATTAAGTTAAAAATATGTAAGGCGGTACGATTAGTTTTTTTCTTTTTATCAAATATAAAGAGAAAATGATTTCTAAACATAAATGGTTATATTATTGTTAGTGGCCTTTCAGAATTGTGTTAAATAATTTTAAGAAAATAGTTATATTTTTTCAAAATTTTAGGATATTTTTAATATATACTACTATGTTATTTATATAAATATAAATAATTTAATTCCAAAATTTAGGTAATATATCCAATTTTCATTTTTAACGACAGAACGGGGAAAACGATATTATATAATGGTATTTATTTGCCTAAATTAATTTCAATTTTACTTTGGTTTTCTCTGAGAAATTAATGATTCAGTGATTTGTATTTATGTTCTACTACTACGATTAAATATTCTGTAGCAAGTAGAACCATACTCACATCTCACGTCTTTTTGTTTGCCTGTAAAATAAGATAACCTTCCTTCACTTGTTTGAAGAGACATCAATTCAAAGACCCATCCAATGAATGACTGTAAACGATTTTGCATCAACTTCATATTCCAGCCACGTTTCTGAATATATAAATTTACATATTTGTATTTGCAAAATTTAAATTACATAATTATGTAAATTAAGCAAGTTTATCGTATATGTTTTATGTATCTACATATTATAGAGAGAAAAAATGTTATTAAGTATATATATAAAACAATCATTTAGTACATTATCTTCATAGTTTACATTTTAGAAGAAGTTAAATAATATAATTTCCCTGGTATATTGTACTACTAATTACAAATTATACAACTAATAATTAAAGAAGACTTCAAAAATATTTCCAGATTTAAATCGCATAACCAATTTCGAATATCGACTAATAACTGATGTCATAATACTAATTTTAATTGTAAGTATATTAAGATTTTTATACTGTAAAATTAGCTATATACAATATGCACAACTATTTGACAAAGTCTAATATCGTCATCTAAATATCTCAATATAATATACGCATACTCTTCGCATACAATTTTTTACCGTGAAATTTATGTATTTTAGTGTAAAAATGTAATATTTCAGTTATATTAATGCAATTAATGTCAATAATTATTATTAATTATATTCTATAACTTAAACGACTTATTATAAAATATATTATTAATGAGTAGAACATAGAACATTTTTATTAAACACAGGCGTATACGTTATAATAATGAACGACATTTTCAAATTATAAAGATAATGTACGTGTATTGAATTTTGTTTTCGGGGAATTGTATAGTCGTAAAAGAACTAAAAAAATTGTTAGTTTTATTTTTTCAAAATGTTTATAGGTAATATTTAAAAATGCAACCGAAGATTTTTTTTTTTTTTCAAACACAGTGTCGAACTCACCGAATCATTATCAATTTATTATTAATGTTACAGATTATGTCAAACGAATATGCCGGTCGTACACTATCACTCTTGGATTAATTATACAGCAAAAAAAATATTCACAAAACAAAAAGTGTGTTTTCACCTATCGATTTCATAAAGAGTTATCCGTACACAAATTGTTTAGAGTTTTGTAAAGTAAATAACGGACGTACGAAAATTGCATTATATGCGAATACATCAAAGTTAATGAGACATGTATTGTACGGGCTTAGTGCGCGACGATCGACAAGTATTTTCAATAGTGCGAATGATACGTTATTGTTACGCGTTCAATATGAAAAAAAATCGTTTGAAACGAGAAACAATTGGGAATCATTGATATCTATATACGTGTACATATAAGAAACCGTTATGGCGGTCATATCTACGGTCCTGTTTACAAAATATAATAATCTCATGAGAAAAGACGCCGTCGGGTTTACGATGCAAATCGAAAACCGATTTGCACGAATCGGTGAAAGCGTATAGTAGTGCCCGCCCCGGTGCGAGGGATAAGAGAAGACGGGGAGTAAAACGAATTATACTGACCACGAGTCCGGCGCCCGATAATGGCCGCTGTTCGTCGGACGGCACTTGTCCAACGATTTCCGTAGCGTTTTCCATGGCTGGGGACGATCGAGTGTAAAACGCAAGTGTGACACGATTTCGATCACGTACGGCGGTGAGAAACGTGCGCGGCGATGATATTCGACGGAGGAGCAAATGTGAAACGCAAACGTGAAAACGACAACGCGGCGAACGATCGGCTTCGACGACGAACGGGGGGACGCCAGTCATAAACAAAACTATTGTCCGCAGAGGTGAAGGGGAAGAGGTGAGGGGAAAGGAACGCCACGACAGGCGGTAAACAATTATTCCGGAATACGTTATCAATAACCGCGGTGAAACCGCTCCACGACCACGGTTACACTTACCGCGTTCTACGTTACCCATGTCCACTAAGAACCTACCTACGGCTTTTTTTTTTTTTATCGACAAAATAATAAACATTAATGATAAGCGGTTAACAATAATGAATAACATGTATTCGAAAGGGTATCTGTGATTTTACAACGAAATTTGTTATTTTATATAATTATTTGTTGTTGTTGTTGTCACTACAAAAGATTTTTTTTTTATGCGAAATTCGCAATAAAAGATATGACTAAAAAAAATCGTTACTCGCCCACACCGAGATATTTCGTCAAGACGATATTCTAACGAAAAGAACGAATGAAAATAGAATAATTTGCCCACACGAAGTTCGTCGAGAAGTATTATAATTACACACGAAATTCACATATAGAATTGAAAGAAATAACGTTCAATGCAGCAACGACTGGCGATTACATTTTTTAAACGGATGGAAGTACAGAAAATATGTATTATTGCCATCGATCAGATTAAATAATTATATAAAAATGTTCAAACATCAAATCTATGGGGAGTAACAAAAAATAGGTAAATTTTGTCCATCTCTTATAGAAACTGTACAAAATAATGAAACCATTATTGTCAAATATTGGGGAAAACTCATTGTGGACATGGAATTGGAAGACTTGGTCGAATGAAACTTTATGTAGAAACAAGAATACAAATTGCAGGTACTAATAATAATAATATCCTTGTACTTCTGTAATGACGCTGTTGAGCAAATTAAAATTTAAATTACTTATACTTTTCTGTTATGACCGACTGTAAAAGATTACATTATCTATATTTTGAATTACCTATTCAGTTATCTTGCGCATTATCCAAACTCCATGCATTTATCGATTCATTAAATTATTTATCTTACAAATACTCGCACATTCAGAGTATTTTTTTATTACTTAGTTTGTGAAACTGATTTTTTGATTTATTTTTATATTTTTAATCAAAATTGAAGGAAGGATTAATTTTCCAAAGAACGCTGCTTTTAAATCGACAAGATTTAAATAATATCACATACGGGATTTCAACAATAACTATATTATAAGCAAAGTTGTAAAGTGTTCGAATAAATTTATCTAAATATTGGTATTGAAATACTTATTTCTAGCATTTTGAGTAGTATTTACTTTTGGTTATATCCTGTATAGTTAATATATCTAAACATTTAACATTTTAACTACATGTGTCAAAATTTAAAATACAACAAATATAAATACACTATGTTTAGATTTATATAATTAAGTTTTTTCTTTAGATCACCAATAATTAATTAATATTAAAAATTCAATTTATACATATATATATATATATACAGTGAAACCTCCCTTAACGGACACCTCCGAATAGTGGACGTTTTTATGGGAACGGGGACATTTTCACTACTTTTATATAAGAAAACCCCTAAATCCGGACACTTTTATGGCAATTTAATTTTTGATTTTGATAATTTTTATCGTAAATATAGAATAATATTGTAGAATGGCTTAAGAAATATCTAATCTAATGTTACTACAATACATTATTATACTATGTACAATTATCGTTTATCTTATCTGTCCATTATCACGTCAATGAAAACATTTTTCTAGTTTATGTTATATGATGTTATCCTATTCGTACATTTTTATTACGTATTTAGTTCTATTTGTGATTCCAATACATACGGACGTATTCGTAGAGTAACTGATTTTTTCAATAAATGTTAATTTTTATACTACATATATGATATTTTTTAATTATTTTTATTAATTTTTACATACATAATAATATCATAATTTTAAATAATATGTACAACTAATATTTATTGATTATTAAAATAATACAAATACAATACATACCTATATTATTATTATACATATGTGCATATTATATAAATGTTGTATATGTATTATATTATATAGTTATTATTTCTCCGAATTATTTTTGAAATTTTTTTCCCTCTAAATAACGGACAAAATTACAGCGACCGAGAGTGTCCGGTATTTAGAAGTTTCACTGTGTATATATATATATATATAATTGATTTAAAATTTAATTAATTATAAGCATAAGTAAGTACTACATTTTATTATTGCTTTTTTAGTCCATTAGTTCAGAATCATTGTACTCTTTAGTTGAGTTTAATATGAAAGGTAAAAAGATTTTGTTTACACCAGAAATGAGAAAATTTACTATAACTGTTAGGAGCCGGATTGCGGAAGCTTTGTTTTCATTGTGTTATTGTAGGAAAATAAATTAACAGACAATTTCTAATTGATTTTACATTTATGACTACTTATTAATCACTGATTAGTAATAGTTATTCTTAATACGCTATTTATATACTTAATTAGAACAATTATAAAATAAAGAACAATTAAAAATATATATATAAAATAAATAAATATACACATATATACATAAATATCAAAATGTATATTTAAATATAAAAAAAAGCCAATGAGTATTAAATAAAATAAAAAAATATTGTTGTATAAGTTATTTATTACTACCGGTTTCGACAAAAAGTCATCATCAGGTAAATTAAAAAAAATACAACAGAAAAATATAATAAATGAAATTGATTGAGAAAACAATAAATATTACAATAAAAAGACAAGGAGCTTAAAATAAAAAATAACAACATAAAACTTACATTAAATTTACATAAAACTTATCACAACTATATTTTAGTTTATATATGCCAGGAAAATTAAATTTATTAAAATTATTATTTGGAAGTTGTTTTACTTTATAATTTATTTGCTTGATTAAATTATTATTAGTATTAAATGCAACCTTTATATTATTTTTAATTTTTACGAATTTTTCTGATATAATATTCTGATAATTCATGCTACAATAATTAGTTGCATTATTTATTTGTTTAGGATTTTTTAATTTTCTTTAATTTTTTTATGTATTCTATTGATTGTGTTTAAATTATATTTACTTTTAAGTGCGATATCATATATAATATTAAGTTCATGTTTATAATTAAATTTATTCAAAGGTATACGCTCAAGTCTATAAAAACTAGAATTAAAAAATGCAATTTTTTATGAAAAAAGATGATTGGAATCATAAGGAATAATTTGTGTAGGCTTTCTATAAATATTAAATTCAAATGTATAATTAATTAAACTTACTATAAGATCTAAAAAGCAAAGTCAACTGTTTCACCGGGCCAAGAGTTGAAAACTTCAAATGTTGATGATCCGTCTATAACATTGTGCATATTATCGACAGATTCTACTTCAAACATAGCATTTACAGCTTCTGGTGTTTCTACTTCTAATATACCATCTAATAGTGAAGAAACAGCATTTAACCGCCAAAAAACCATAACGGAGTCATTTTCGCATATCGTGTTTTATCAAACATGGAGGTTTAAAAAGTAAAAATTAATAAATGCAATACTATATATGATCGCAAAAGATAATCAGCCGTTATAAATAGTTGAAAATAAAAAGTTTATCAATTTAATGAACCTTTCTTCACCAAATTTTAAAATTCCTTCTAGAAGGGATATTTCCAGACGAGATGAAGGAAAATATAAATCAATAAAAGAATTGTTTAAAAATAAACTAAATAAAGTTAAATACAACATTTCACTAACAATGGATATATGGACCGATATACACACTCAAAGTTACCATGGAGTAACTGTACATTACTTATTTTTGAAAATTAACTGACATACAAGTGTAATGATATGCACTCGTATCATTAACTTAAACTGTTATTTAATTAAATTGTACATGTTTTATACACAGTATTTTGTGAAATAAAATCAGAATGCTCGCGCGTGCCATAATACCTGGAACACATATAGGCCATAAAAAAAAAATATATACAGTTATAAAATCACGATCACACAATTGGGAGGTCGCCATGCGACAAACATCCCTCAAATAATAGAAATAACCGTTACTTCGAACCACAGCAGAAAGACCCGTTAGCAATATCCGTAAGATAGGCAATACCGGACCGGAGGGACCAAAGGCTCGCCGACATCATTTGTGATCGACATTCCTTGGTCCGCCACCGGCCGGACCGAAATACCTCCGATAACAAAAAGAAAGGAAGACATCGAACATAACTCAAAGAATTTAGAAAGTCAGTAGAAAACCCGAAAAATAACGGTCTTGATCGGTCAGTATGGGTCATAAAAAAAGGAACGTCGCGTCGGCTTCATCACAGAGTTAGCAGGCGACAATGTTGTCGCCGGCGCGCGTTTGTGTGTCGCCGACCGACTGGCGGCCCGTTTGACAATATCTCGACCAATCAGATTTGAATATCCTTTTTCGGGGTCTCGGACCCTCGACCCACTCTGATCTTAAGAGCAGAGTGTGGCCACACTCCACGGGCGAAGGACTCTTCCAGCACAGGTCTTCTGGTACGCGCGGGCACCTCGTCATTACCGAACTGAATTCTGTGTTCGAATCTTTTTCCTGCGCCCTTTCCATCGGCGACGACTTTGATTTGTGTAAAGGCGTCGTCCCAACCATTTCGTCTGTCTACTTGAAGTCTCAGATACTTCGATAAAGGTGAGGCATTTTGTGTTAACCCGTTCACTGCTTATCTCCTTGCTTTATTCCTTCTTTCTATTTTATTAAGGTTATACTCCTAACGGTTCTCGAACTCACGACCCCGGAACGCTCCTTTCCGTCAAAAGGAGTAAGGTAATAATACAAATTTCAACACTCACCAATAAGAGGAGAGGACATCCTCCTCCCGTTCCCCCCTTAATAATTTACTGCATCATTATCTTTAGTCCGTTGTTTTTTTTGTATTATTACACAAGTTTTGGGACTATTTCATGACTATTGCAATTCTCAATGCAGTAATTGATAATTTTTTTGAAGTGTTATTAAAAACTGACATGATAAATGTCCTTCAAATAGAACATTAAATGTAGATACGGAAATGTTATTAACTACTTAATTACTGACATTGATGTTTTAAAACATAATTTGTCTAATTAAAAAAAATTAAACACAAATTGTAAAAAACAATGACCTGGATATAAGAATATAGCAGTAAAATAAACGGTACTATTAATATTTTGAACTGATACTACTAAATGACCCTTCTATATAAAAAATACAGTAGGTACCCTCGTTTTATCAATGATCATTAAATAAAGGAATCACTGGTCTCACTGCCACTAAATGGCATACCGGACACCGTATTAACGATATGTACCTCGGTTGATTCCGGCGGTTAATGTGTAAGTTCGACAACAAAAGGATTTGAACCAAAGAACACATGATCTTCAATAGAACCTTCAGCATCAGAATTGAATAATTTTAGGATAGCTCCAGATTTAAGCCGATTCTATTGATCATATAGAATCAAAACATATTAATCCATAAATCATGCGTTGGAAGGTTAATACGATTTCATATGTATATATTTAATATCTAATGATAGTATTATAAAATTATTAAATATAAATTATATATTATATAATTATTATTTTATTATAAGAATTATTTATAATTTTATTTTTTATTAAAAAGAATAATTATGAACGTATTTTTAATTTTAGAAATAATATATATTTATATAAATTTGGAATTAAAGATTAAGATTTTGCACAGGTTTATTTGAAGATCGATAATGATTTAGGTTTCGACTTTAGTATATTTTCTTTTTTACATACAAAAGAATCCATTTAATTACTTGTCCATATAAATAATAAGAATAATAATCATTATATTAATATCTGATTTACACATAATTTTGTTGATTTAATTAATTACTCGGTTGATACTTATTATTTATATAAAACTTTTTAATATTTGTTTAAAAACAGGTACTCAGTACTTTCAGCGACTTTTTTTCTATGGATATTATCAACAAAGTTACTTAAAATGTACATTCCATAATAAGTTAACATACAGGTAAGTTATAGTGAAGTCTTGAACCAAATAAAACCATAGCTGATGATTATAGTTTTATCGTTTATAATTAGTAATTAAAAACAATTTTAATAATTGTAACATGGTATTTCTCTGCATATTATATAGTGTATATTTGTATTGTTTTTTTCTTTTTAATTATATATATGTACTTTGTTCTTAATTAGACTTACGAGTAATTAAACCGCGCCAGAGGTCTAATTATTTCACAACATACAATAACATACATTACATTTTTATTATTTTTTCATGTCTTAAATTTTGGTTTTTTATTCTTAATTAGACTTACGAGTAATTAAACCGCGCCAGAGATCTAATTATTTCACAACATACAATAACATACATTACATTTTTATTGTTTTTTCACGTCTTTAAATTTTGGTTTTTTGTTCTTAATTAGACTTACGAGTAATTAAACCGCGCCAGAGGTCTAATTAATTCAGAACATACAACCAATAGCAGAGGATTAGTTTAATATGATTTAAGCTTATCATTTATAATTAATACCTATATATAAACAATTTTAATAATCATAGCATGGTTTATATTTGCAACACTATACTTTCACTGTTTTTTTCTTTAAATAATGATGTTTCGTTCTTAATTAGACTCACGAGTAATTAAACTGTCTAAAGATCTAATTATTTAACGACCAAAAATGTTAGGGATAATTATATCACCCAAGAGGTTTAAGTATGTACACTTATCAGTATCTAAGATGAAATTATACCACATAGTAAAGCAAAAAATTACAATTAGCATTCAACAGATTTAAATGTTATTGATACTAAAAATAATTTGTTGCAATAAATTTAAATCTTATTATGTTTACAGTATTTAAATAACAAGTAGTAAGTAACAGAGTAACATAATTCTAATGACTTTCATTTTTCCATGTTTATTTTGTTAAACAAAAATGATTAATTATAATTATTATTATTTTTTTTTTTTATTTATATTATTTTCAAAAAGGTTTTAAAATGAACTGATATGTGATTTTGAAACAATTACAAGAAAACAAAATTTAAAACATGTATAAGTTTTTACTTTTTTCTTAAAAAATAATTCACAATACAGACTACGAGGAAGACTGCGACCCCTCCGAATCTCCCCATAACCGGTAGTAATAAAATAATTTATACAACAATCTTCTTTTATTTTATTTTACTTAATACTCTTTGGCTTTTATTGTATATTTAATTATACATTTTGATATATTTATTTTATATATATTTTTTATTTATTATCACAAGTATATTAACTTATAATTTTTTATTTCTATATTTTTGATTATTTATTTTTACAAATCCTTTTGATTTTTATTTTTAATTTTCTAAATTCCTCTTTGTTTTTACTACTTTGTTATATAAGAATCATTTAAAAATGTTAGTAGAATCTTTTTTTGTGAAAAGTAAACAAATAGGTTATTACGTTAAAATGAGCAAATTACATAGATTCACAAGCTACCATCAGCACCAATCATGTCGACATTCTTGCTTGCGATACACACACATGAACATAGGTGTTAAATATATTTTGAAAATCAATGTCAATGATTTAGTTATTAACATTTCTTTATTTAAGTTTTGTTGTATTTGAGGAAAATGTATATTAATGTCATATTTTAAAAACACACACAAAGAATTCGAATGTATTGCATTACAAATTGCAAAAGTCATGAAATAGACCCAAAACTTATGAGTCAGCACAAATCATATCAGCAACCTTGTATGTTACACGCGCATGAAAGTTAAAGTGATGGGCACACCCCTTCCTTTACGCCGTATTATACGAAAAACTAGTACCAATGAACGAAAAGGGTTTTATCATTGATCATACGTCAAAATTGATGGGCATACAATTGTGGTAACTGTAATACATAAAATCAAATTTCCATTTATAACCACAGATAGAAATCAGTTTCAACATCTAATTAACAAATTCATGGAAATATATAAGAATCATTTAAAAATGTTTGTAGAATCTTTTTTTGTGAACAGTAAACAAATAGGTTATTACGTTAAAATGAGCAAATTACATAGATTCGCAAGCTACCATCAGCACCAATCATGTCGACATTCTTGCTTGCGATGCACACACATGAACATAGGTGTTAAATATATTTTGAAAATCAATGTCAATGATTTAGTTATTAACATTTCTTTATTTAAGTTTTGTTGTATTTGAGGAAAATGTATATTAATGTCATATTTTAAAAACACACACAAAGAATTCGAATGTATTGCATTACAAATTGCAAAAGTCATGAAATAGACCCAAAACTTATGAGTCAGCACAAATCATATCAGCAACCTTGTATGTTACACGCGCATGAAAGTTAAAGTGATGGGCACACCCCTTCCTTTACGCCGTATTATACGAAAAACTAGTACCAATGAACGAAAAGGGTTTTATCATTGATCATACGTCAAAATTGATGGGCATACAATTGTGGTAACTGTAATACATAAAATCAAATTTCCATTTATAACCACAGATAGAAATCAGTTTCAACATCTAATTAACAAATTCATGGAAATATATAAGAATCATTTAAAAATGTTTGTAGAATCTTTTTTTGTGAACAGTAAACAAATAGGTTATTACGTTAAAATGAGCAAATTACATAGATTCGCAAGCTACCATCAGCACCAATCATGTCGACATTCTTGCTTGCGATGCACACACATGAACATAGGTGTTAAATATATTTTGAAAATCAATGTCAATGATTTAGTTATTAACATTTCTTTATTTAAGTTTTGTTGTATTTGAGGAAAATGTATATTAATGTCATATTTTAAAAACACACACAAAGAATTCGAATGTATTGCATTACAAATTGCAAAAGTCATGAAATAGACCCAAAACTTATGAGTCAGCACAAATCATATCAGCAACCTTGTATGTTACACGCGCATGAAAGTTAAAGTGATGGGCAGGCACACCCCTTCCTTTACGCCGTATTATACGAAAAACTAGTACTAATGAACGAAAAGGGTTTTATCATTGATCATACGTCAAAATTGATGGGCACACAATTGTGGTAACTGTAATACATAAAATCAAATTTCCATTTATAACCACAGATAGAAATCAGTTTCAACATCAAATTAACAAATTCATGGAAATATATAAGAATCATTTAAAAATGTTTGTAGAATCTTTTTTTGTGAACAGTAAACAAATAGGTTATTACGTTAAAATGAGCAAATTACATAGATTCGCAAGCTACCATCAGCACCAATCATGTCGACATTCTTGCTTGCGATGCACACACATGAACATAGGTGTTAAATATATTTTGAAAATCAATGTCAATGATTTAGTTATTAACATTTCTTTATTTAAGTTTTGTTGTATTTGAGGAAAATGTATATTAATGTCATATTTTAAAAACACACACAAAGAATTCGAATGTATTGCATTACAAATTGCAAAAGTCATGAAATAGACCCAAAACTTATGAGTCAGCACAAATCATATCAGCAACCTTGTATGTTACACGCGCATGAAAGTTAAAGTGATGGGCACACCCCCTTCCTCTACGCCGTATTATACGAAAAACTAGTACAAATGAACGAAAAGGGTTTTTATCATTGATCGTACGTCAAAATAGATAAATATTTAAAATGATGGTAATATAATAATATATATATATATATCGAAAATTTTATTTCTTGAATAGATATATTTAAATAAACTTTAAAATACTTTTTCTGTATAATGAAAATGTCACTTAGCACATTTGTGTGCTACATCATTGATTTATAAGTTATCCACAATATATTTATATCTTGTCGAATTATTTTATTACGTATTTGCCAGTAAAAGCAATTATAGCCAATAAGGTCAGTTTTGAAACCATTTTTAAACAATAGTTCTAATTTTATTAAAAGGATGTTATGTTATAACGTAATTTATAACCTCGTTCCATATTTAATTCTAAATACAGTATTCAGAAAACATTTCTTTAAAAAGGGAAAATAAAATAATTACTAATACGATATAGGATTAATAATGTACGAATAAGATTAAACATATAATTAAATTGAGATCTTAAAATAAATATATAACTTTAGTAGAATATTATTGTTTCTATGAAATTTGAGCCTTCAAAGTAGCCCAAATTATTTATAGTGTTTGTTTCTTAAAAATTTACCAGAAACAAATAATTGAAACGCTGATTTTTTTAAAAACCCAAGATATAATCGCTATAACCTAAGCGTTATATTCAGTGTTTTCACTTGGAAGGAAGAAAAAAATGTTGAAACATTGGAAGTAATAGAAGCAGGTATTTTATTTTCATCTCCACATAAATCTTACAAGCGAGCAAAACATGTATCGGAGGTGGATGACTTTGACAGTGATATAGTAAGAACAGTTCATGCATTTTATGACAGGAGAAAATATCCTACAGCACAACCTTATAATTTATTATTATTATTAAAAGATATTTAATTTTATAATAGAAAATAATGAAGTTAATATCCAAAATATCATAAACTGAATAATATTAATTATTTTAATTAAATTAAATAAAAATATTAAGCAGTATATTATCCAATGGTCTTATTGAGTTAGAAGTAATACATAGTAATATAATCATAAAATTAACAAGTGTATATGTAATACTCAAGGCAAGCGTGACAAGTTTCAGTGAAAAATAAATATGATACAAAAGGCACCGTGCAAACAAGTTTGTTGTGACCACAGTTGCATAGTAAAATAAATTACAAACAAATGTTAACAAAAACGAGTGGTAGCCAAGTGAAACGGATAACCAGCAAGTTAATGAAGAGAATGCAAAACCATAATAAAACGGCAACAAGTAATCAAAAGAACCGAGCCATTTAGAATCACTACTTTGATGGTGAAACTGGAATGAAGAAATGAAAAATCTAATTACTAGTTTCAGTACGTATAATTCACGCCATGGCAATAAAATTAATTTTTTCAGAAACGAGCAGTCTCGATGTGTGAAACAGATATCGATGGGTTAATAAGAAAAGGAACACAGGTATCCAAAATAAATGTGAATAAAAATGTATGAAATAACCTGAGCCGTCAACGGATTTAGCGGACGTCCGACAGTGGTGCTGTACTCGAGATGATAGTTCGGTGAAGTCCCAATGTCACGTGGTCATGTGGATTTTACGTAACGAACGGCGGCGGCGATCCAAAAATGACGACGATGTGAAATGTCGCACATTTATCCAACGTATTGTTTAAACGTGCACACGAGTTTGTCTTGACCACGTTCCGCCGCGTAGTACTATACACAGAAAACAAATGTCAACAGAACGCGTGGTCGCCATATGAAACGGATACGCAGCGCGCTAATCGAGAGACAAACGCAAAACAACAATAAGACGGGAACAAAATATAATGTCGACTCATATTTATTATCATTGATAATAACGACGACGGTGGTGGTGGCGGCGGCAGCGTTCACAATGTCGCGCTATGCGCATGCGCACATAAAAGGCAGTGACCGGTTCAGGACAGGACAAACGTTTCTACCACACGACCGACAAATCCTGATGCGTTCTCACATTTTCATCAGATTCGTGTTAATATAACGTTTATCGCTTACAAAAATTTTAAAAACGAACGTCTGTTCGAGTAATCAATAACGACAGCCGATAGACACTGATAGATGCAAACAAAATCGCACCGGCCACAATAATAGAATACCACGCGCTTATTAGTTTAAAGATAAAATGTATTGTATTGTTACAGACCCCTGAATATCATAAATGTAGAATAAGCATTTATATACGACTGCCGTCACCGACGTATATTATAATCGTTGACGCCGTCAGTCGATCGAAACACTTAAACCTAACAACACTTTATTAATGTATTTCATTCTTTTATATTCGACTCAAAAATCCAAACAATTCAAGTATTATTTTTTAAACAGTATTCGGAATATAGTTATTTCTTCAATTAAGATAAAAACCATCTACCAATAAAAAATTACAGTGTCAACGGAATCAACCGGTTCACGGTTGAGGTAGTACACCGCCTCGAATACACAACACTATGGTGATCAGATGTATGGATAGTATATTAATGGAACGATGATGAGTATGACAGGTAAATGATAATCGTGATCTGACAGATAAAATACGGCATGAAAGAACCCACTGCAATATGTTTAGATGACGATTTGATAGCAACACACAATATTTACTATAACACGAATACAAATATGTAAATATTTTTCTCTTATACGACCTGGACGTATAAAAACGACACACGACTATGACAGGACGTTTTATAATGACAGCGGCAACGATAAGACATATTTAATCAAATAACGGTAACACCGTGCCACGCGAATAAGACAATTAATTTAAGTTTGACGTTAACAGTAGTATTAACCTAACACACAACATCTGGATACATTTGATAACTCTCCATGCTAAAAAATACAAACTGCTTCTTCATGTGTCTATACTAAATTTAGGACATTGTTCACAATAAACGAGTAATTTCACATATCCATTATTCTATATAGGCATAACAATATATATATGATATTTAATAATTATGACAAGGTATTTGTACTAGGTATAATATATACTTTTTGTTTTATTATATAATAGAAAAGGGTGTGATGAAATATATATATATGAATTTATTATATTATTTCATTGTGAGCTGTGTTCGGTGTATGGAGAGAATATTATGAGTAAAAAGTGCGGTAAAAAAATGATGCGTTTATTTGGTGAAGGACGTACAAATGTCCATAATGAAGGGAGAAGTGGCTGACCGTTTGTGGTGAACGGTTATTATTTATGTAAAATCAATAAAAAGGTTAGACAGAATAAGAAATTCACAATTACAGAGCTATCCGAGTGTTCCCCTCAGATTTCACAAACCGTCCTCTACGAAACTGTGAGCCAAAACTTGGATATCACAAATTTTGTGCTCGGTGGGTGCCAATACTGTTAGATTAAGTCATATGAAACGGATACGCAGTGGGCTAATGAAGAAGACGCGAAACACAATAAGACGGTAACAAGTAACCGAAAGAACCGAGTCATTTGTAATCACTACTTTGGTGGTGGATCTAGAACGAAAGGTACAAAATCCCATTGCTAGTTTAAGTGTGTATAAGTCGCGCCATGGTAGTCAAGTAAATGTTATCAGAAACGAGCAGCCGCCATGTGTGAAACGAACATTGACGGGTAAATAAAAGAGGAACACGGTTATCCAAAATAAATGTAAATAATATAAATGTATGAAATAACCTGAGCCGTCGATGGGTTTGGCGGGTGTCAGACTGTGGTGGTGTGTTCGAATTGATAGTTCGGTAGCCCGAGTGGCACGTGGTCACGCGGATTCTACGTAACGAACGGCGGTGATCCGAAGATGACGACGGTGTGAAATGTCGCGCATTTGTCCAACGTGCGAACGAGTTGTTCGTCTTGACCACGTTTCGCGTAGTACTATACACTGAAAACGAATGTTAACAGAAAAGTATGGTCGTTAAACGATACGGATATGCAGCGCGCTAATAGAGAGACAACGCGGAAGAACAATAAGACCGGGACAAAATATGATGTCGACTCATACATTGGTAATAACGATGATGACGATGTTGGTGGTGGCAGCGTTCACAAAGTAGCGCTCTGCGCATGCGCAAATAAAAGGCAATGATAGAAACCGCTTCGTGACGAACGTATCTACCACTTACGCGACTAATCAGTAGCGTTCTCACATTTTTATCAGATTCGTGTTATTAACGTTTATCGCTTATCAAAAAACAAAAATTTAAAAACTAGCCGAGTATTGAGTAACGAAAACATGATTTTATTTTTATTTATTACATGTAATTTGTAATTTCCTCGTAACAAGTGAATGATGGTGGATGATAGTAGAAAGGAACAGCTAAAACTTACGCGGTTTATAAATATTTTAGTTATGGAATAAAGCGTCATTTGATTGCGTGCGGATTTAAAGATCAAAAAAATGTTATTATTGGGGTAAAATGTCGCGATTTAATAAGTCATTAACAATCAAAAAACGATTGCAATTACATTTAAAGGCAAATCATGGCGTGCAATTACAAAAAAAAAAGGGCAAAAGACTATTCAAGGTAAATGTGATTACTGAATTTTGTTTTAATGACATTGTGTTCATAAAAACTTTTACCGTCAGATTTCGTAGAATGGTAAATTAAAACTTGAAAACGATGACTTATGTTTTTATGTGTTAAGCGCTCATGAAACTATTGGACAGAATAAAAAAAATTATGTATTTTTAGATTGTCATCAAACTGGTTATTATCAAAGCAGATCCACAGATGTCAGGAATATAAAAAACCAAGGTACAAACAATATTGGTTCTAAGTGCCCATCTTGAATGGTATGGATTTTTAATTTATTAATGTTTTTAAATTGTATTAGTCAATGATTTACAATTTATTATTCAATTAAATATGTTGAAAATCAATTTTATTTATGACTTTTTACTTATTGATTGTTACGGATAGTAATAAAAAAAGAAAACGGCACTATTAGTGCAGTGAAGTTTGTAGTACTCATTTGGTCACAATATAAATCTCTGTAGATGTTATTTAACACCTGAAGAAAAGGCTACAGTTTTTATTGTTGTGGTTCATATTAAAATATTATGAATTATTATTGTGTCAAATACTATAGGGAAAATAATTATAAATATTGTGCTACAGTTTTTGAAAAACTACTGTAAAAATAAAAAAACTAATGTCAACAATCTCTCGTATTCTATATATGTAACTTATAATAAGATGACGGGAGATGTGGAATGTGCGGTTCATGAGTGAATAACGTACGGATCATAGCTGTTAATTCTAAGGTTTCACGCTATACATGCACTGACCATTACATTCCGTTCGCGCACAACAACATATTTATGGATATAGTGATTTGTATGGATATAAACATTGTCTCATCATGAATATTGCTATATTAATCATTATATTGCTTAATAAAAGTTGATATTATAAATGATACAAGTTGTAAAATTATTCTTATGTATGTTATATTATTATTATCTATTTTGAAAATTGTTTTGAAATTAACATTATAAAATCTATTATTTATCACTTTATCTAAGAACCCCACACAAAAAGTTAAAGGGTTTGATCTTCCATGATGAGGATGGGTAATTCTTAACCGATTAAGAACTGGACACGGAAGATGTTCAAGTGGAAAT
This sequence comes from Chaetogeoica ovagalla, assembly GCA_032441825.1. Classification (NCBI taxonomy): domain Eukaryota; kingdom Metazoa; phylum Arthropoda; class Insecta; order Hemiptera; family Aphididae; genus Chaetogeoica; species Chaetogeoica ovagalla. The sequence goes on from CM063744.1 coordinate 4,966,596, forward strand.
TAAAGGACAGACCAGAATGTGACTGTAGAAATGACAGTCAGACTATGAGACATATTACAGACAAATGCCTGAATAGAAGATTCGAGTCGGGGATTAATGGAATTAATGAATTTACAAAGGAAGCATTTGAATGGATAAAGAACTTGGGCATAGAAATCTAGACTTGACTAAATACTAAATAACGTAATATTATTAGTATCACTTATAGTTTTAATTTATTTTATTGTATTTAAATGTTACTGTGTTATTGTTGCTATACGAAATAATAATAATCACTTTATCTTTTATCTTTCTTTAGTTTTAAGTTAAAAAATAAAAAGTTTAATTTGATTTTATTTTGTTATTTATTCATACAAGCATACCGTGAAGGTAAAAATTTTAACTGTGTTTAAACGTTAGGTACAAGTGTTAAGAACCCTTGGATCTAGAATATGTTGAAGAATCATTCCGCGACGCCATTATCTAACGGGTGGACGATGACGACGATGCAGTAGTTAGTCAGTAATAATTATACGAACATTTTCGACAATAGTTATACGCTAAGTATTAATCCAATTTACGTTATGTTAACTTTACTACTCATAAATAAATAACTCCATTACCTAGTTGAGTGTATCTTTTTCATTAACTTTATATTCCAAAGAGCGAACTTACAATCAAAAATATTGAATATACAACAGTGGAATTTAGCCGTGAGGAGATCCGAACACGTTACTGAGCGCACAAGAGAATCAACTCTGTGGCTCAAAACATAAGAATAACAGAAATTATTACCAATAATTGTAGAGTATTTTTTTGGCTCTGTCCCCCTACCCTACCCGATTATAAAATTCTGGTTACGCCACTGCAATACCTCCTTCGCGCGCGAGAGAAAAAATACGATGAAAATACGCCACTTTGTACATAACACACTGTATACGAAAACATATTATCCAGACTGCGCGTTTAATCTATCCAGATCCTGGTTGTACACGGAAAGATTACAAAAACCGTAGTAGTAAGAATTTCCTTAAACAGCTAGTAGGAGGTACCATTGATCACAGAATAATCATATAATATTATAAAAGCAGCGGTTAGTGTAATATATAATATAATTTACCTCGACGTGCTCTTGCAGCGCAGTTGCGACGCGATACAAATTTGCTCGCCGCCGTTCCCGATCCGTCGTGCCGCCGATCTGATGATGATGTTTTCGAGAGACGCTGCTGGTTCTTGAGAGCGACGAATAAACCCCCCCCCTCCCCCGTTAGAATTAACCGTTTTTTAAAGAGAATCCGGCGGTAGGCAATCGGATCCCCCCGATCTACTGTCGCCACAGCGATTATAAAATTCGTATCGTAATATCGCGTATAAATCTCGTGGCGAACAAACGCGCAACGTAACATCTCGTGCGTTCGTACGCACGCGGTACACCACTGCGCGGCGATACATTCCTATACTATAGTTGACGCGCGCGCGTTTCGTTTACACCACCACCACCACCACAGCCCGTCGTCACTCATCACTAAAACTACGTTGCCATCTGCGACCGCGGCGAATCGCGTGTACACATCGAGAAACATTCCAAACAGGTTTTTGCCAATTAACGACGATCGCCCGTATTGTGCGCGCGCGTAAAACAATTTAACGTATAAACCGAACGAATAATATAAAATACACGACCCGAACGTTATTATTATAGCCACCATATGTGTGTGTTCGTACGAAAAAATATATTATCTCCTCGCACGTAATTATTAATTTGCCACCCGACGGACGACCGTCCATGTCTCGGAAATCGTAATATCTCGCTGATATACCCGTGTATTTATATGACGACAATATTATTGCAACGTCGCGTTTTCAATAATTCCACCACAAACCTGTATTACAATATTTGTGATATTTCGATCGGATACTTTGAACCGATGCTCGTTTTGCCGATTGTTAATTGTTGTTGTTGTTGTTGTAAATGACAGAAAAGGAAGAGACAACACACACGAACGTTAATAACAACGATCGTTTTAAACAACACTGTCGTTCAAAATCCAATATAACATTCACACGGTCCGCGGCGCGCAATACACTGTTTATGTGTTGTGGGACGAGAGAGAGAGAGAAATTATTGTAAAATAATAATCTTTCTCGCCGTTTACTATACGAAACACGAATAAAACCACAAGACCAGAAGAAGAACAAAAATAACAAATTCGAATATACCTCGTAATGGTAATCAGTGGACTTGTATTGTATATAAAGAAAAGTAATAACAATTATAATAATTGGAATGGCGTCAAAAAAAAAAGTTCAAAATCGACTATATAATAAAACGGGGAAACGAAAAACGGCCACCGCGCGCGTCAACACACACTTACGATTTCTGTAAATTTATAATACGCGAATTTGTCCATATAATATCGACGTATAATGTGTAATATAAAAAAAAAAAAATGCGTGTATTATATATTATGACACACAAATCAAACGGAGTGTTTGCCTGGTGGATAACGAGTTTCACGTCACATAATGTATGCGGTTTTTCGCATATCGTGTACTGTTCAGAAAAAATATACAACGACGGACTCTGTTATTGCCGTTACGCCACGGAGTTCGATTTCGTATAATATATCTGACGATTACAATTAATATTATTTTCGAAAAACTGTTATTCACGAAAGTAGTTTTTAAATGCGTTGTCTCTCGCACGACGAAGTGACGGAAGAGATAGAAAAAACCAGCGGGCACAACAAGAGAGAAATATAATACAAACGAAGCGGATTCATGTATGAATATATTGAAAATAAAAATTGATTTTTTTTTCAAAAGACCGAACGACGACGAGACGGCGATTTTCGTAACGAGTAACGACGACGACGACGACGATATTATTATTATTTACGCGATACAATTGAAAAGAATTACGTAATTCCGCAAAATTAACGGAGATTTTCGCGAAAACAAAATATAACGCGGCGGCGTCGGAGTGAATATTATTTCAGCTACTAATGAAAATAACCATAACGCAGCTGGCAGTAAAATCTGTTAAATATTTTAATAAAATTATTATTCCTCGTCATAGTTGTTCTCAAGTGTTAATTTTCGTTTTATATACGCAGTGCAATCTACTGTATTTTCTATAAAAATTACCCAATATTCTTATCGATGTTAATTCAAGCGTCAGGAGTAGGACATAGGCAACTTAATATACGTTTTACTTGCTGGACCTCTTGCTAACTTCACGCACGTTACTGTAGTAAGGTTTTATCTTAATAGATTTTTCGGGTAAGCGTTTCGTGAACGCACTTATCACATATCTCCGTCACGATAGTATGGCATTCTATGGTGTGTCCACCGTTATTACTGATAATGGGTATCGTCATTTCGAATGAGTGATAACATAAAAAAAAAATTGTGATAAACATCGTGAACCGCAGCGTGGAAACTCGGCGACTACACCACACACGGGGTTTTGTTTGTTTTTTTTTCTTTTGTATTTGTTACTCTAAAAACGATCGATATTACTTTGATTCGATGCAGTGCACGATATTGCGGGCGTATTTTTTGAAGTGTAATTGAATAAAACTCGTGATTTTGACGTCGGTGGCAGTTCGTTACAAAAATGAGTAGTTTTCGGTTCAAAAATTGTGGTAAGTTTAAATTCGTTCATTCGTTGTCACAAAATATTGGACGAGTGACGACGTGTGGCGCATTAAAAAATACGTTCGTGATACAGTAATGCGCTTTTAACGTGTTTTTAGTGATGCATTCCAAGTACTTAACGTTTTATCATTTGTTTGTACTTTCTCTGAACACGGAGTTCATCGGTCTTCATTCGATTACGGATCGATCGCAGTGGTCGAACGGCAACGTTCGCTGCCGATCCGTAAACGTCATTATTTAGTTGATGTTATCGAGAAAGTGTTATTTTATTATTAAACGATAAATGTTTATCGACGTATATTATATATTTATCTAAAATATTTTATACAATTCTTTAAAATTGTTAATATTTAGTTACTAAATATTAGAATATACGACGATCCGTGATCGGTGTCGGCTGCTACCTGCATCGATTATCGCCAGTGGCCTACTCCGATCACATATTGTCGTGCGTTTTAATATTGACAATCAATTAAACGGCGTATATCGCCCGATTAGGAGTATATACGTGCGGAGGTATATGTGTTAATAGGCGGTTTTTATTGTATTATTTATTTTATTTTTTACCTGACAATATTTATTACAGACGAAAAGCCGGGATATGGTGAAGAAGATTCCAATTTCGAGTCCAGCATAGCCTCATCGTTTGTTTATAATCCGTACATGTCATTGGATTTACAAACACAAAAAAACAAATTGCCTATCACCAAGTACCGCAACAGTGTCTTGTATCTTTGTGAAAAGTTTCAAACCTTAATATTAGTCGGATCTACTGGAAGTGGAAAAAGCACTCAAGTGTCACAAGTATGTGTTTCACATTTTAATGTAATTAATTTTAATTAACAATGATTACATTTTATTTTAATTTATGAACATAAAATTGTTTTCAGATGCTTTTAGAAAGCGGTTTATGCCAATATGACAAATCAATTGTGGTCACTGAACCTCGGAAAATCAGTGCTATAACGTTAGCTACTCGAGTAGCCCAAGAACAAAAAACAAATCTTGGTCAATTAGTAGGCTATTCCGTTAGATTTGACAACTGTTGTCAGCTAGATACAAAGATTAAAGTTAGTAATATTTTGTTTACCTACATGCATACATTTTTTTTTCCGTAACAAATATTTTTTTTTAATAGTATATTACTGAAGGCCTTCTTTTGAATGAAATGATGAGCAATCCTTTATTGGTAAATTATTCTGTAATAATATTAGATGAAGTGCACGAAAGAAGTCTTATGACAGACATTTTGATTGGACTTATTAAAAAGATTTTAAAGGTCTGTATATTATATTAAACTTATACATTTCTCCAATATAATTATAAACTACTTTCAGAAACGTCCAACATTAAGACTTATAATATTATCTGCTACTATGGATTCCACACAACTTAAATCATATTTTAACTTCAATCAAAGTAATAATCCTGAAGAAGATACTGCAACTGTCTTGGGCGTTGAAGGTAGAACTTATCCAACTACAATTTATTATATAAAAGGTAATGTTAAAAAAGAATAAACCAACCAAGAATACTTCTTAAATTAATCAGTACTGAATTAACATATATTTTTAGAACCAACAGCAAATTACATAAATGAATCAATTGACACAGTATTGAACATTCAAAAAACTGGTGAATCAGGTGATATTTTAGTATTTTTGACTGGAAAAGAAGAGATAATGAAAGCGGTTAATATTTTGGACGATTACAACATTAAGAACGTGGATGATAAGTATGCATTCTTATTTTATTTTGTAATAATACTTCTTATTTTTATATATTTTATTTTAAGCATTTGTAATTTTAGCCATTTATTATTTTGATTAAAATGTGAAAATCATTGATTTTCATTTTTATTAAGATGTACGAGTATATAAATAATTTATTGCTTCTAACAAATTATATATTGTTCTTTCACATTTAACCAAAATACATATTTTCAAATAAACTAATATATATATATTATACATATAAATTAATATGTATTTATTTAAGACAATAAGTAAAATATACTTATTGACATTATACAATATTCCTATGTAAATTATTTTTATTAATGTTATAAACAAATATCTGTCCTAACTTTAACAATAATTATATATGTGTATTTAATTTGTATTATTAATCAGTGACTTTGTCCGAATGGAAAACATTTTGGTTAAAATAAAAATGGACAGATTTCATATTTTAACCAAAATTAAAAACGTATATGGCCCATATCAATGTGATTTTATTAGCATTTTATTATATAAATAATATTTATTTTGGTATAAAATCTTTATATGGCTAACACGTGTTATCACTATAATATTAACATTTATATATTATATAATATTTTGCTTAATTGTTTCTTTTTTTTTATTTATTTATTTATTTGAATATGATATTATAATTCATTGGTTTTGATTGCTCAAATTAAAGCTTTTCCTTCAACGAAACTAAAAATATTTTAATTTTTTTATGATTTCAATTATCACTTGACCAAGAATAATGACTAGTCATATAGTTTATTATTATGTAATAGTTGATTAATTTTTTTAATTAATTTTTTATTTTTAGAATTAAATTACTTCCATTACCTATGCATGGTGCATTGACTAATGATGAACAACTGAAAGCATTTCGACCTGCACCTAAAGGACATAGAAAAGTAATATTTTCAACTAATGTTGCAGAGACATCAATTACTATTTCTGGGATTGTTTACGGTAAATTAATAATTTAAATGAGAAAAAAGTGTATCTGTAATTGTGTTCTTTTCATAAACTGTTCAAGAAGTGTTATTGTAATAATAACGTTTTTATTATTCAGATAAATATTAAATACACATATTTATATATATATTGCGATAACACTGATCACAATGTAATAACCTCAAGTTATTTTGATATAGTTATATTTATTTTTGTTGTTGCGAAGTTAAATAATATTTTATACTCAAAATTGAATTACTAAAGAATAAACTATAATCGTTTTAATTATTATAATTATTGTATTTAAAATTATTTTCATTGTTACATTAACTGAATGAAAAGAATATAGCATTTATATAAAATCTTAAATATTATTAACATAATTACCTATTAAAATTAAATTTAGTTGAACTCTTTGTAATTTACCAATACATTTATCCAGATACATTTCATGAAATTAGTGAACAGTTTATGAACAGAATGAATGTAGTGTGAACGTGAAACGTTTAAAACCATTATTACATTTTTATAAATGTCTAAAAGTATCGTTAAATGTAAGTTTCACAAATATTAATGGTTAATTTTATATAATGGTGGTTAAGTGGATGTTACACCGCAAGATTTTTCTCTTTGTTTGACATATTATGATTATGTAGGGAATAAACTTTACACACATACGCTATTGTTTTGAAATTTAAAAAAAAAAATAAGTGCAATTTTATTATTAAATAAACATAAAAATATTATATTATCATAATTAATGATTTTTTTTTTTTTTTTAATTTACATTTTTAAGAGAAATAACATTTTAATTTATTATTTCTGTGCTATAATATTTTTAGATTTAGGTTCACATAAACGTATAATTCACTTTGAAATTAAAAAGTTGTTTTTATAATATAGTTTATTTTATATAATATATTAATGTAATTTATGACTAAATTGTGAACTTAAAATCCAATGACATAAATAATTATAATGATAATATATAAAACATCTTTATGCTTTTTGACCTTAATAAATTAATTAAATTATTTTGGGATATTCTGACACGTCAAAATTGTTTATAATATTTTATATATCATTATAATATTAATAGATAATCAGCATACATCAATATTTTTAATCCACGAAAAAATAGATAGTGATTACTAATTATTTAACTTTAATATTCTTATACAAAATATAAAAAAATTAAATATTATTGATGTGTTTATTTATAGTTATTGACTGTGGATTTGTAAAATTAAAATGGTTTAATTCTAAATTGGGAGCTGACTCATTAATTACTGTTCCTATATCCAAAGCATCAGCAATTCAAAGAGCTGGCCGTGCAGGAAGAGAACGACCTGGAAAAGTATACAGGTACATATTATTCAACTGATATTCAAATAGTAAATATAAATATTTATACAAATATGTGTGTATTATTTTATTACTATTATTTTTTTTTTTTTAGATTATATACAGAAAAAGCATATAATGATTTAATAAATGCTACTCCTCCGGAAATGATGCGGTCTGATTTAACTGATGTAACTTTACGACTTAAAGCCATTTATATTGATAATGTTTTAAGATTTCCATTCCTTAGTCCACCGCCAGTTAAAAACCTATTATTTTCTCTGGAGATGCTAAAAGCTTTAGAAGCAATTGATAAATCTGGTAATTTAACAGATAATTTTGGAACAATAATGTCTGAATTCCCATTACCAGCAAAACATTCAAGGATGTTAATAAAAGCTAGTGAAATGGGATGTTCTTCAGAAATAGTATCCGTATTAGCAATGCTTCAGCTCCAAGATGCATTTGTACGTCCCAAATATGGAGCGACAATACAGAAAGCTAAAATACAGCAGAGAAATTTTGAAGTTGCCGAAGGAGATCTATTAACATTATTAAATGTATACAATGGATTTGAAAAAAATCAATATAGTAAACAATGGTGTCATCGATTTTTTATCAATTATAATGAACTATGCAAAGCACATAAAATCCGTAACCATTTAATAAATTTAATGAAGACATCAAAGATTCCACTTAAATCATGTAGAGGTCTGAATATAAATTCATAAGATAATAATAAATAACACATGTAATACTTTAATTACTTTATATATATATATAATTTCAGACAATACCCGAATAATAGTGAAAAGCATTGCAGCCGGGTTATTCAGAAATGCTGCTTACTTGCATTATACAGGAGTTTATAGATGTGTTGGTGCAGATGAAGATCTTTACATTCATCCTAAATCGGTTCTAAATTATGTCAATCAACCACAATGGTAAATTATTTACTTTAATGTTAAAATAATGACGTAAAAATGATATATTACCGTTATATTTATTATTTCTATGTGGTCACTTTCAAAAAAGAAAAAAAAAAAATTAATAACATATCATTAAAAGTTTGTTCTTACAAACTAATGTATCAATTCACAACATAATTAACAAAGTTAAATGTAGAATATGTTTTAGGTGTCCAGTGGCGCCTGCAGGTTTCCCATAAACAAGAGTACATTTAAATTTCTTAAGACCTATTACACCCTTACATTAGCGTTTTAATAAATAAATATAGTGCAAATAATAAAATGTACCAAATTAATTGGTAATTTAAAAAGTGTAACAACTGAAAAATACTTTAATTTTTTTTGCTCATAGCATCTTGCTAATTTGTTTTACACATATATTTCAATATGGTTTTTACGCGATATTGCAGATATTAATAATCTTCATTTAATGTGTAACCACTAATAACAATTCTTTTCCCCTTTAATCCATTTGTGAGATTTACTATCACTGCATTTTCTATGTTTTCTATTCTTTTTATTTTTAGAATAGTTTCATTTGTTGTAATTTGTAATATGTGTAGTGCGCATGCGTGTGTGTGTGTGTGTGTGTGTGTGTAATGAAAATAATTTAATGAACATCAAATTTTTTTAATTCATAAACTATTAACTGAATTTTATATTGATACAAATTACGTCTCAAAATCGAAATAGATTATTTGATTAATTATCACTATTATTATATTTAACATTATTACAATTAACAATAATTATTAATTGATGATGTAAACACTCGTATGAGTATGACTTACCGTGCCTATCAATTTTTACCAGTGTTATTACACTAATTTGGTATATCTATGTGGGCGCTATTGGTTTTAGCTATGATAATATATATATATAGTATTGGCAGTATCAAACTGATGAACAATGATTTGTATGATGTGACAGAAGAGAAAATATACATAATATTTGATACTGCAATTCATACGTTAGAAGAGTTGAGCGCACATCAGTATTATGATATTTACCATATATAACTGTTGCAAGAAGTAAAAAAGATGCACACTTTGTTTTGTAATGTAATATTACTCTAATAATCGATACATTTTTTTTTCTATTTTAAAAATTATTTTGTTCACTTTAATATAAAAATATAAGTAGGTATATGAAAAAATTCAAAAACAAAACATTGATCAAAGATATATTATATAAAGAAATAAATTTTTTTTTTAACCATGCCAGCAATAGAAACTTGCTATCAGTCCTAAGCCTGTGTTAAAATGTGAAGGAAAACGACAATTTGAAATATATATTATGCATGATTGATAATTAAAATCCATTAATTCAGAATAGTTTTTATTTATTAAATATTTTAACACAGATTATAATATGAAAAATATAATATAATCTATAACTTAGAATTCTGTATTTATATTCTGCGCAGTTCTAATAAATAGAACAAACAATATTAATTTTTAAATTCTTAATAGTAATAAATTAATTTATTTAAAAAAAAAATTAAATATATTTTTACAAACAATAGTATATATTACTCGTATGTTATTTGTTATTACAATAAAAACTTATTTATGAGTGTTCTATGTTGAATAATAAAAAAAAATACACTTTTTATGTACATATTTTTAAATCGTCTTGATAAAATATTAATTATTTTATGTTACAGGGTTTTGTTTGACGAACTCTTGGAAACTACCAAAACGTATATTAAAAATGTAATTGAAGTAACACCGTCATTATTATTAGAAGTAGCTCCGCATTATTATGCAACACCAACTTTATAAACATATACATGTATTGTACATAGTCTTGTTAATAAGGTTGTCTGATGTTTAAATAAATGTTATCATTAAATCATTTTTCTATTGAAATGTTTGTGATTGTTATAAAATAAAATTTAAAATATAAAAGTAAGTTAAATTGTACATATAAAAGATGTCTTTGTGTTTATTTGGTTGCTAATGACACAAATAGCACCCTTGCTGTGCTAATCACACGTATACATTCCTCAAAACGTATGAAAATTCCTAAAATTTGTTAATGTTTAAACTCTGAACCGTTTTGGCATTTTTAATTGAAATAGGTTTAATCGATGAAAAAATGTTTGCATTTATTTTTGTTCTTATTGTAATTTTTTTTATTAAAAATAAATACTATTGAAATTAATTGTTTTCATTTTTAAGACATTTGGAAACCACAGACTAAACAACAACACTATTAAAAAAAAAAAAAAATAAACGTAAAACTATAGAATAATAAAATTAGGAAATGAATCATTTTATTTTTATATTTTACGTGGCTTACGATAAATCGACAAAAATGACAAGATTTTCCACAGACTCATAATAAACGTTCCGGTGCTGTAGTGTACTCCAAGGGAAGGAAACGATTTTTACAGAGTGAATACAAAAACGACAACAAGAGGTTGTTATTTATCTACTAATGAAAATCGAGTAGGTACCTAATAATGATTTCGCGATTAAAACTATATTATAAAATCGGAATATCTAAAAATTGATATGATTATTATAATAATTGAATAGGTATTGTAAACTTCAAAGTTTTGTACACCAAACTTGATTTAAAACTACCAAATTAGTAAATTCGGAAAAAGAATTCAAGAGAGTTCAAATGTTGTTCAAACCTAAAATCGGCTGAGTTCGAATGTTTTCTCCTTTTTTTTTTTGATACTTTTTGTATTTTTTACGGTTATAAAAACGTTGTTATACGCTGACAGAGGTGATTCACGTGCTTGCGTGAGTATGAGAAAAAATCGTGTGCGATTTTACGGATAAAAATGTAATTATTCAACTGCTGTGGACCAGTAGTTTGTAGCCATTTCTTTAGATAAATGATTTAGACATGGTCACAGTGATGTACATTGGTTTTTGGTGGAACCAATCAATAATACTAAAACTATACTTCCGTAATTCTAAGACTGACCTACAGATGATGAACAATTGACAATTTTCGAAAGTACATATTATTATTATTATTATTATATTGTATAATAATAAACAATTATATTGGAGGCGTTTTCGATAACGCACATGTTAAAAAAATATGGCCGACATTTCCTTAGTAAAAAAAGAACTCTTCAACACCGGCCCTGAATTTGTTACGGAACAAACAATGATGAGTGTATTTTCGAAGATAAAATTCGATTTGCGTCAATGTCATGTGTTTATTAACTCGTATTATTAAAACGTCATCCTTGGAGCGTTTTGGTAGGGTTCATACGAAATCCCTTTTTATGTTTAAAGCTATGAATAAAAATTCGAGATCTGTATATTTTTTCATGAAACACGCCAATAATAATTATACGACGACTAGCACGTCTCCCAACTCCATCAGCTCATCGCATGAGCTCTCGTCGACATTGTTTCAGTTTTTCACAAATTTAAATTCTTACTCGAAAAAAATTTTCTCATTGCACCGTATAAGTAGTGTTTTCATTTATTCAATAAATTTTATACTGTACGTCTACTATATTTCGTCATATTATGGAAATTATATCGTACACTCGTACGCATTATCACCATTTAATAAAATGTTATAAATTGCATTAAACGTAGACTTTTTTTTACTCCTTATTATAGTTCACGAACATTATATTAACATAATTCAATATTTATATAAAATCAATAAATCCGATTATTGTCGTATTGTCACACTTGTGAATATTTTTAAACGCGCATTTGGAGTAGGATTTTTCTGATGTACACTTTGCAAAATATATTGAATTTTTCCTTTTTTTTACATAAACTAAATATTTTAAAACGCTAAAAAAATGACTTTATAGTTGACATACACGTAACTATGTATATTGTTTGAAAATTTACGAATAAAATTACCATTACGGCGCATTACAGTTTTGTATTTATCGATAATAAATAAAAGTTCTCGGCCATTGTTATAGGTGATACTTGTTTAATCATATTAATTTGTTTGCGTAAAATATTTATTATACAACAAGTAATTGGTTAAGTGTTAAAAGAATGGAATATTTATTTATTACTTAATAACCACCAATGTTTCGTTGTTTCTATAGTTTGATTCACTTGTAGAATATCTTTACGCACCTATACCTACGTTAAATTATATCCAATTTGTCGTTACACTCTTCTGATTTAAAATCCAATGGCGGGCACAGAAAATGCAATAAATTGTGATCATATACATAATTATTTTGATGCTTTGCACATTTAGTTACCCATTCAATAACACATTGTATTTGTTTTTCCGGTATAGTGGGCCCGATACCTGGGAGCACGGATACATATACTTCTTCCGACGTCTCAACATTTTCACTCTTCAACGATTCAAATGTGAACGATTTTCTTAAATCTGAATATTCGTCACTCTCACTAAACATGTACGCGTTTTGTTCACCCTCTTCGTCCATGTCTTGGAACTCAAATCTCTCAGATACCGAAAAATCGTCTTTTAACGATAATTGATCTACGTTTAATTTATTTTTATCCGTTACGAATGCTAAATCATCTGCTTCAGTCATGCTTCCTTCGATATGAATCGATATTTTATCTGATATTATCGAATCATCGCTTGGTTGGTCGATCTCTAAGTATTGGACTTCGCTTAAATTGCTACTCGCTTCACTTTCTGAACTCTCTTTTCCGACGTGCACATAATAATTGTCTTCGAATGACATATGATGTACATTATTATCATCGGTTTGTTCGGCCGCGCATTTATTATCCAGTTCAACTCTGTCTAATAATGAAAATTCTGATTCAGTCGAATCATTTTCTCCTGTAAGCTGTTTCTCCTCAGGATCATTGGTCTCGGCATTTGGAGATGAACTGTTTTCGTTATCAACCAAAGCTAACATTACAACATAATCTTTATTCGCTCCAATAGCCGTATTATTATTATTATATTCATTCATCTCGATATCTAAATCATCGTTATTGTATTCGTCTAATATTATTTCATCGTTTCCTTCGGAAATTATATCATCGACAACAATTTCGTCATTTTCGATTTCAACAATGTTATAACTTTGATTTACATCACTGTAATATTCATCATAATTAAAATAATTCAATTCACTATTCATTTTTTCTCCATCGAATTGTTCATAAGTTTCGTTTATTTCGTTTATTGATTGCATATTATTTGATAAGGTGACACACAAATCGGGCTCCGATATAACACTAGAACCACTGAGTAATGATAAAAGATCGTCACTGGAATTTTCTTTTAATTTCTTTATCGACAATAAATAATTTGAATCATCACAACGTGTAATATTCGTTGGTTTGGTTATATATTTATTTAAAGCACTTGAAATCGATTCTGGTGCACCTACATTATCGCTATTCCAAGTTGTTGTTGCCAATATGCCTTTCATCGATTCCGTGTCCAGAAAATCGTCTGCCGTCTCTTTGACTACACTTTCGTAAAAAGATTCTTTGTCCAAAATACTGTACGTATGACATTCTATAGATAGTAAACTTTGATAGACATCGTTTATAGTTTCATTTTCTACATTTTCTATTTCTTCATCTGATTGAACCATTAGATTTTCATTTGGTGACGCCACATCATTGCAATTAAGTCTTGCTAAATATTGATAAATTGACACAAAACAATCTAATGAAATACCTTTAGTATTATGTTTATTGAAGATATCGCATAACAGTATCATTGTGTCTCTCAGTCTGGTGTTCAGATAAGCTGCAGCAATTCCTATAAATTCTATTGGTTTGATAGCTTCATTAAACTTACCGATTTTAATTATTTCTAGAAACGTATTTTTTTCGAGTGATAAGATGTCCCACATTTTTTCAATTTTCCCAGAAGGTTCGAATTCATTAACTAATGTTAAGGCGAGTGCTTTCAACGTGTTTAAAGTCAAGCCACCAGGTCGCAATATGAGTTGTGGTACGTCCAAATACGGTTTAACCGGTGGATGTTCGCCATTAGCTTTCATTCGAAAATACATTTCTGACCATCGATTGAGGTCAGATGGCCTAGTACGGATCACGGCTTGAAACCATTCTGTTAATATTTTTGGCAAAAAACTAGACACATTGATCGTACCTAATGATGAAGAAACGTCACAACGTTTATTATTCGGCATAATCAATACAACATATTCTTAGGTACTAATGTATAAAATAATTATTTGATCGAATTCTTTTCTATAAATTTTTTAAATCGGCGTTTTTATTAACGTCGTTGCATAGCAATTATAACTTTTTAATTGTTAAATATTGACCTCATACGATAAAAGAATTTTCTTATAAATAATTGGTAAATAAATCGGTAAATATAAAAATATTAACGTTACCTATTCGTTTCTTTCTCGTCGTCATCTAAATAATAATAGATATATAGTAAGAGAAAAAAAACTCGTCTTAAATAATCGAATACACAGTTTTCAATTTTTTAAAAACTATAGATGGTGTGTGAATATACTGGTTTTAATACTAATACTTTTATTTTTTTATCAATTAGACTGTGAGCATTCTTTTGTGTACATGGATGATACACGCTTTATTTTCCGGTTACTTAATTCGACACATTTTCCAGTAGTTTCTTTGTAAGTTAAGAAAATGTGCACAAAAATGTAGAAAAAAAAAAGTAAAATTATCGACATATCCATTTTTAGACATGTTTTCATATTAAAGAGCTCAAAAAGTAATGCAAGTCTCGATATATGATATTTCAACAATATTTGTCATGTTCATTAATTACCCATGTAATAATCTACTGGCGCGCCGTTCAGAATCGTTTCTCCAATATAAAATAATTTATAATTGCTTTCAAATTCAAACTAAAAATATAACTATTAAGTTAGTATTGTAATAAGTAAACACGAGTATACCTAAAAATCTTTTTAAAAAATATATATAAAAAAAAAGTTATTTTTCCCGGAATTTAGACTTGCTGATAATAATAATAATAATAATAATAATAATAATAATAATAATAATAATAATAATAATAATAATAATAATAATAATAATAATAATAATAGTAATAATAATAATATCTCGTGTATATATATATGTAAAATATAATTATAAAGGCCATAAGAAATGTTGGAATGAAGATTTCTCGTTAGTATCTAAAGAAAAGTAATGAGCCATAAGCAAGTTGTCTAAAGGACAAGCATTGCATACTTACAAAATATAACATAGACATTGAAATAAAAATGTAAAACTAAAAACATAAAACTATAAATAATAGTTTTGCTGTTATACCTATTATTCAATTTCTTATGTATAATATTGTGTTGCGAATAAGTTATATGGGTTTAGGTATTGTTGCAAGGTGAAATCTCTTATTACATTCAACTCGATCGCCCACATGAGCTATAGTTGAAAAATAAGCATATTCGGTTGTATAACATTTATAAATCGGAACTCGAATATTATACAGAAGATAAAAAAAATAAAATAACGTACAAAAGTAATACTTAAAAATGTAATGTTCGATTTTGGGATGCCTGTGAAAACATTAAAAATATATTTACAAAAAAAAATATATCAAATTAAAAAAATATATCAAAAGAAAAAAACGTGACTATATTTAACTATACGAGTATATAAATATCATACACTTCTGGTGTTGGTGTTGTAAAAATGTCATCGATACCAAATGATCTAATAAATGATTTTATATAATATAATAAAGTTTTTAATGTATGCGTCCAGCATTAAAGTCTTTTGATTTAAATGAATTATTATTATTATTGTGTGTGTGTGTGTCGCATATTCTTAGACTTTATAACATTATTCATTATATCGGGCATATCAGTCGCCAAACGTATAATTTTACAAATATATTCTTTTAGACACAATCGCGCTCATAAAATATTAATACGCCTACATAAAACTCTAATACATCAACTACAAACTATTACTCATACATACATATATTTAACATAAAAAATACATAAAACGCGAACGTAAAAATGATTTTAAAACAACAACTCAATGTCGTATTATATAGCATGCACTCGATAATATGATATCATAATTAATTTATTCGTTTGTTATGAGTATAAATAAAAATAAAAATACAATTACAGGTTTACGATGAAATAATAATTAGGTGTAATGGAAATTATATATATACTGTATAGTATTATAATATAATAGATAGGCAAGTATGTAGAATTTAAATAGTATCGAAATCAAAAGTGTTCGTGACACGTAGAAAAATATAATTATATTACGGACAATATCGTCTTTTCGGTTTGTTTTCTCCGAGTAATACAATGAACGAGTGCTATAGAAATTACTATCTACTTCGCATGTGTTTTCCAAGTATTAGAAATTCGATTTTTAATTTTCATTTTATAGACAACATATAGATATATATCAGTGGTGTAGTAAGAAAAATTTTCGGGGAGGAGGCGTTGTATACATTTAAAAAAATCGAAATAATATAATTTTTCATTTTTGCAGTTTGATATATATATATTTATTGTGTAGTACAGATGTAATACAAATAGTTATTATATTACTGTTTTGACACGCGATTTTGTACGAACTTGAAGATATACTATACAAATAATACTAAATTTTGTAATATTTTGTACTGATATCGCATTTTTTTTTTTTCCAAACACTGAATGATCCCGGGGGAGGGGGTTTGCCGCCCCCGTTAATAAAACTTAGTGTTTGCATCAGAAATAGTGTCTATAAAAATGGGAAAAATCAATAATAACCGTTGTAAAACAACAAATTGATACGTATATTTCGCTTCGTTCAGAACGTAAAGTAATAGACATTGCCGAGGATATCGATATATAAATAAAAACTTGATTAAGTCAAATGTGAAACGAGTATTTTCTCTGTCTTGCACACACGACGAATCATAGTGAGGAGATAAACGTTTAGTAGTGTTTCCGACCGATCGTCGACCTATTATAATAACTGGCGATAAACAGTGTTGAATTCGTGGTGAATTTTTATTGTAAAACGACACTTTCCACGCATTTCTAATTATTAATTTTTTTTTTCAAAAATCCTTAATAAACCACTCGAACAAATTTAGAAAAATAAATAATATTTTTTGTTAATAATCAATTTTTGAACGTTTTAAAATTGAAAAAAAAAAGTGGAAAATCATTCTACAGTAAAATTCGCGACGAATTCAAATCCGTTTTCAGAATCTTTATCGCATCGCTCGCGTTTACGTCGGACGTACGAAACGTTTATATTTTATTACTACGGTGCGTGTGTGTGTGTGTGGCAAGGCGTTAGAGAGACGTTTCCAATTCTCCGTCGCTTTTAACGGAAAAGAAAACGCCTGCGAAATCATCCGTGCAGACATAGCAACGAAAACGCGCGTTCACAGACGAAAATCAAAATTTGTCCGAAAAATCAAAACAAATACCATTTGTATCGCATTCGGTTCGGAATGAAACGTTTAGGAACCCCATTGGCAGCAGTGACGTATTTACGGGGGGGGGGGGTTCCCGGGTCTCGACCCCCCCCCAGAAAAAAATTTAAAAAGTCATAAATAACTTGGTACCGAGAAAGAGAATATTAATTTTATATTATGAGTTTTTAATGTTTCTATTATAAAAAAAAAATATATGTACAATATTTGTATAAATAACTTGGGTTTAACTTTTGGTTATTTTTGTCGTTTACCTTTTTTATTATAAAAAAAACTATTAATTTGTATTAATAAATCATAATAGTAGTGAAATATACATAATATAATTATCACATCGTATAACTCGTATGTGTTTTTTTTTATATTATAAATTTATAGGTACTTAATATTTACACCCCCCCCCTCACAAAAAATTTGAAAATACGCCACTGATTGGCAGTCGAACGGCTGCTGCCTGCGGTGGCCCACCGCAGTCATCGCCGCGCGCACACAATAACGTAATAAAAAAATATTATACGCACACGCGCGCGCGATTTTATGCGGTGGTACGTGGCGAGGTCGTCGAGCTCGCGTATAACAGCTACGTAGGACGATAGAAACGTAAAAAAAAAAAATAAATAAATATATATTATAATATGTGTGGTGTGTATATCGTCGTTACGCAATTATTTTTACCTCATTCCGAATACGGCGTTGTTCGCCAAGTTAGTCGGCCGTGCGCCTGCTGGCGGCCAAGGCACTGCTGTACACAAAGCTGTGTATGTGTGTGTCCCACCCACTTCGACGGCACAAGTAGTTTTTATTCGCGCGACCTTAACAAACCGCTCGCGTAATAGGCAGCGGCAACTACGTACTACGCGTCGTATAAATGTTTTTATTATTATTGTTGACGAGTGGGGCGGACGGGCGGTGGAGGAGGAGGGCAACAACAAGTCCTACGACCAAATGGTTTTATACGGATTCCGCGCGTACAATATGACGCGTGAAGAAGAGTCTCGAAATCGCGGTGAAATTATAATATATTACGCGTAGTAATTTTAATGAACGCGAGGACAAAGTGGGATGTGCGAAAGAAAGGAGAAAACAATAACTATAATACGAATAATATTATTATTTTGCCAACGACTTATTATTTGTGAAAAAACAGAGAAAATATTATTTAAGGCGACGTCCAGACCGAGAAACGTTTTTCGTCGACTTCGTCGCCCGTTTTCGGTGGAACAAACGTCACCGACAAAATTTAAAAACACAAAAAAAAAAAAAAAAAAGCAACATATCCGAGAAACGTTTTAGTCTCGACAAAAATGTTTTAACGAGAATGACGTGGCGACTCCTGTTGCATCTGCTTGCGTAATTTTGAGTTTAGAAACGAAAAGTGTCTCCAAAAATAGTTATTGGGTTCGTCCTCGTCTTTTAGCGAAGCACAAATACAGGTGGTAATGTGTTCTAATGACTTGTCTTAAACGTGACGACGACATCGGTCTACCAGGAGAATTGAAGTACGAGTATAAAATGTATGAAATCAAATATCGCCAATAGGATTTATTAGGCTGAACTGAACGAATAACCAAATAAATAAAACACGACGTATTTATTGAAATGTTTGTCGACAACATTTGACCGGTCCGTCCAGTGTCTGTGACGTTGTCAGTGACACTGCGTTTACATAATATAAATTTTGTCGAATTCTTCCCGCGTCGGACGGAAAACAAAAGTTTATCGATAACAACGTCGCCGACACGATTATTGTTGTTGGGTGACAAATTTCAGAAACGTTTCCGATTCTTGTCGGCAACACGTGTTTGCGACGAATGTTTTTCGGTCTGGACGCGGCTTAAGAGTTATTGTATTGAATTATGGTTTGTTCACTAATCAGGGTACGTACCGATTTCGACGGGAAAAAGTATATACAACAGAGTAAAAAAAAAAAAAAAAACCAACGAATCGCGTAGAGAAAATTATAACAGTAAAAACAGAGACACAACGCGCGATTAACAATATTTAACGCAATAAGTACGAAAATTGTCACTTATCTAAACCCCCCCCCCCATCACATACACTCGGTTTTTAAAAATTATATAAAACCGAAAAATTTGCGCGAGCAAATTATAGGCATTACCCTGCGGTAAATAAATTAATGAGAAAATTATTTTGTAATGAAAATCTAATCGTACGACTAATATTATTTCAATTTTTGTTAATTAACAATATATATTTCGTGTATACAGTGAACAGGCGCATATATCAAATACAATATGCGCGCGAATGTGTACACGTTTAGCGTTTCTATAAAAATAAATCCATGTTATAGTTCATTCATTTTGTTGCGAAGGAATCCATCCAAATGATTAAATTTATTTAATCATAATAATATATAGAGCTACGATTTTCTTTCAAATGTTACGCACTACGTGTAAATCCTTTTTAATCTTAATTTTTTAATTAAAAAATTGGGAAGGAATATCGGGCGCTGTTTCTTAAAAAATGTCAAGGTAAAAATAAAATATAAATATTATTCTCTATAGGTATTGGAAAAATTATTGTTAGCAAATATTAGGTGTATACGTGTAAATTTTTATTGTCATTTGAAACTTTGTGAATACAATATTAGTTACACGACAATTATTAAAAAGTATACGAATAAATTAACACGTACTAAAATAAACTAAAATGGAAAAATTAAATCCCACTAAAGGTATAATTATTAAAAATTATATGATTTTTAAAAACAAAAACGTACAGCAAAATCGTTACCTATTTTTTAACCCAAAAATATTTTAGTAAACCTACTAATCATATAAAACCACGGCCATCCAAAATTGTAATGGAACCTATGGTTCAAAAATCGTCACGATATTATGGTAAGTACTTAACCACCCACCTAAAAAAAAAAATATATATATATATAATATATACGTTTGTAAATACGCCACCGAATAATAATAATAATAATAACAATAACAATAATGATATGAACTCGGTATTATTATTTAGTTAAAAATGAATTGGGCCCGTTTTGATGTACTTATCCTCGAGAAATGCAAAATATTTTCATCTGCAGAGATATTGATATATTATTGAATGCATTCGAGTATATAATAGGAAGTATAATGGTTTTTTTCTTTTTTCGGGTATAAACTTTATTTCAAATACTTGTCATACGTCCGTACAGTCTAATGGGGGGACTGGTGAGAAACGATTGAAAAAAAATAATTCGTCTATAACATTCCGTCCCGTAATCGGTTTTTTTTTTTTTTTTTTAATATCCTTAGGGATTCTTCGATATATTTTGTTTTCAATTGTCCCGTAATAATCGAATGACTACTAGTATTCGAAATTTCGATTCGTCGTAGAAAAAACAATAACTGGTACTGGACGACGACGACGACGACGGCAATAAAAGTGTGAAAAACGACACACGGTGAACGGGAAACGATATTGTAAAATTAAACACGTATTTAGAAGTACGTAAGTAATAAAATCTCGATACGGTTGTCTACAGGACGCTGTGTTTCAGAGAAAACACACGGGAAAACGTCCACCAGACGTTGCGGGTAAAACCGTTCGTTCACCGCTGACGGTATCGTTCGCGAGTCGGCCGTGCACCGCACGCACCGCAGTGCCGTGTAATCGTTACTTCGTTCGTTCTACGACGGCGGCCGAAAGACGTTGGGGGAGTGGCGGTGGAGGTCGGAAACGAACGTACCGCTTACACCCACCCGCCTACCTGTCCGTACCGGCGAACAAGTAGTGGGTACCGCGCGCGACCTGTTCTACACGGTAGGAGGGGGCGGGCAACACCGTTACCGCGCCGTCGGTGTGACGATGTGTGGTGTGATACGATACGTAGTTGGTGTGGTGCCGCGCAATCCGTAGTCGTTCTCGGACGATTGCGCAACGTTCGCGAGGAATTCCTCCCTGCCCCGTTCCCATCGCTTACGAAGACGGAAAAGAAGAAAAAACGACTGTGCACTCGCGCGCGCAGTGTTGCGTTATCGGCCGGAACGCTTCGTAACGGGTTCTCGGTGTTGTTGCGTCTCGTTTCTCTTCTCCTTTTTATTGTTACTCTGTTGTCACGGTCCGCCCGTGCCCCGTTAACCCGAGAGGCCGTAGACGGCGGTGCCAACGAGCGCGCACGCGCTCTCAGAGACTTGGACGCCCAAACCGACCCGTAAGTACGATGATACGCGTTCCGATTGTATTATTATTTTTCGCATTTGCCATTCCACTTATTATTGCTTCGTCGTCCCCGTTCGGTTTTCGCCATTTTCACTCGGATAACAATATTTGGTTGGACGCGCGCGCCGTTATTGCCGTTTTAACCACCGATAACATCCGTAACCCGAGAAATGTTTTTTTTTTCACGCGCACCGTTAATAACGTAACGTAATGTAATTGTCGAATATCGTCCCGTTCGCACGTTTATAGTGTGCCTGCGTCACGCGTACGATTACTCGAATCGCGATCCGGACACTGTTGACATGGCCAGTTTCCGACCGCTTATCGTTTCAATCGATTGACGTTATCCGTTTTTTTATTTTCAGGACAACATCATGGCAGCGAAATACATTGTCTTATGTGCAGCAGCGGTGAGTTATTTGTTTATGACGTATTATTCACGTTAAATACAGTAGTAAATTGTATTGACCGGCCTGAGCTGGGGGCAAGTCGGTCGATATTTCCAATTAATCGATCAATTACCCAGTTACAATATTTTAAATTACATATAATTCTCATGAAATCCAATGACTTGGATTGAAAGTTACTCGTTGAGAAACAAACCGACCGAGTCGGTTAGAAGTTTATTGCAAAAAAATACCCATAAATCAAGATTTGATTAAAAAAAAATTTATTGAGTGGGTACCTATAATATTCAATTATTCATATAAAACGTTTATTAAATTTTAAAAGTAACGGTACTTCAAAGTTCTTATTTGAACGTTCCAATACATTGCGGTGTAAATATTTTATGTAAAGTAAAATGGTTTAAAAATTTGGATAAGAAAATGTATTTTTAATATCATTTTTGCGTAATCGTGTGAAATGTTTGTCATTTCACTTGTTCTATTCTTTTAAAACCTCGTAATAACTTAATCTCGTATCAGATGTATAAATATTTTTGTTGCTTTTGATAATAACTTTGCAAAATTGTTTGAACAAACATCGTCAAAAATATATATCGTGTAAAATATAACTAAAATAAAATATAATCCTGTTGTATTGATGGAAACGTTATATTATGAACTGTTGACATTGATTTATATCAGTTCTTTTTTTAAAGTGTTTGTGTGTTTTTTTTATGATTATATCAAAATAACTAAAAAAATAATATTCTATACCATTGATTGTGGTAATTATTCATTTTTACTTTTGTTATCTTTTTCATATTACGTACACATTTTAATACAAGAACGTTAAAATATTTATGTATTACAGTCCATGTCTGAATTAAAAAAATTAATTTATTTTCATAAAATCCTTAGTTGCTACCTCAATTACCATGTAATCTGTACGTCATCTGAGTGTACTATTTATAAAAACTCCTAATTAAAAATATTATTTTATAATTTATATTCTTAATATTTTTAGTTGGCATTATGCTGTGTTCAAGCTGATCATATGATGTCAAATGATGCATTATCAGGTACATCCTTTAATCGTTTCTTCAAACAACAATTACATACTGTTTATAAATAATTTAGAAAATTCAAAATTATATAGTGCAATACTCTGGCCTAAGTCATCAAATCGTTGAATAAAAAAAATACACATTAAATTTGTTTATATAGCATTATTATTTATTGAATATTTATATATAAGAATACAAAATATAAATTAAAAAAAAAAAATAATATCAGCATACTATAGTAGGTAAATGCTTGTAAGGTACACAAAATGATTAGTAATATTAACGTCAATAATTGTTAATTTTATCTATGTTATCCAAAGATGTCACAGATATATAAGATAGATACATATACTAATATGTAGTATTGTTCCAAATGTGATACAAATAATTATTTTAATATTTTTGTGCATAGCACAAACGTACGTATATTAGGTTTATACGTTCGTTTTCCCATAAATGGCACATATTATATTTTCATAACTTTTAAAGTGTGAATACTGCCATTTTTTACTACTAGATTTTTTTTCACAAAAAAAAAAGTATATTTATGAAGAGATTAATAGTTTCAAATGAAAACAACTGAAATGTGCCACTATTGCTTTAACGTTTTATAATGATTTTAAACAATGTTAGGCCAGTATTGTTACGCATATTGTCATACTTATAAGTAGATACAATTATTTGGTTTTGTGTGTTTATATATATTATTCTGTCTAGATTTGAACGATATGTCAAAAGATATACTCATCGAATGTAATAATAAAGAAATAGTTGTAACTATTGACACAAAATCAAAATCATTCACTGGAATCGTTTACCCAAAAGGTTTATCAAAAAATTCAAGTTGTATGGCCGAATTTAATTATGAAAAAAGTCCTGTGGTTTATAAACTTCCACTAAGGTCTTGTAACACAATGAGTACATATTTGGTATGTAAAACTATTTTATTTAAAAAATATACTAAATATATTAAAATTCATATTAATTATTATAGAACGATGGTTTGGTCGAGTACTTTAACACGATAATTCTACAGCCTCATAGGAAATTGGTGACAAATCAGGGTAAAGGTTTTCATATTCGCTGCAAATATCAAACCAATAATCAGCTGTTAACTAATGTGCTGAATATGAGGTAAGCAGTGAACTGTTTTTATTAGATTAGATTATTTTAGAAAACATTTGTATATTATTAAAATCTCATAATACGTGTGAAATAAATGCAGTAACAATAATTTTGAATTTAATCTATTTGAAACTTAGCATTAAAAAAAATATATATATATTTTTGCATAAAATAATATTATGGAAAGAACATTCAACATTATGTTAATATTGTATCAATTTATGTATACAACATTAAATATTTGAAATGAAAAATAATAATATAAACATTACATAACGTTACAATAAATTTTAATATTTATACATTCCATTTAAATATGTAATTTTGATGTGGATTTTTATTATTTTCTAGCACAACTAATGAAGCAGCTATGATTGAAACGCCCAAAATGCCAACTTGTACAATGAAAATATTCAGTGGAAAAACTGTAAAGCACGACATTGCTGAAAATGTGAAAATTGGAGATCCACTAACAATGGTTATATCCATAAACAGTGAAGAAACTTTCGGATTATTCATCACAGACTGTTTAGTTCGTGATGGGTTGGGTTGGGGTGATCAACGGCTTATTGATAAATCTGGGTAGGTAATTTTATTCGCACAATTCTGAACAAAATTTATTCAGTTAATAATTCAATTATGAAACAAATGGAAATATTTAAAATATTAAATTGTACCTTACGACTTTTCAATTATATTTGGACGTATTTTAGGTGTTCCATTGAAGATGACATAATGGGACAATTCCAGTATAGTGCCAACAAAACAACAGCTGTGGTTAACTTCCAAGCTCATAAATTTCCCTACACTACTTCAGTGTATTATCAATGCAACGTTCATTTGTGCTTGAAAGCCAACGGTGGTTGTTCCAATACAGTACGTTTATTGTAAATGTTTATTGCTATCGTACAATTTTTAAATTATATTTATTAATTTTGTAGCCGCCGAATTGTATAAATAGAAAACGTATTCGCCGTGAAGACCAAGCAATCGAAGATGAAAGTCCTGCTACAATTGAAGTGTACAGTGGTCTATATGTGAATGAAGCTGCAGATTCGGGTAATCCCGAACAAATGGATCAGGTAGCACGAGAAAAGGTGCGTTTATTATATTATATTTTTAATATTGTATACTCATCATTATCTGATAAGTTTTATGATAATCTATGAACATTCATTTATCAGTCTATCAATGTAATATTATATTTGTAATGACCGGTTTCAAATACTTTTCGCAATTTTCGCACTTCATTTTTTATAATTATGCAATTAGTTAATCGTATATTATATGTAATGTTGGTAGAGATAAATACATCTGTACGTCTGGATACAATGATAGAATGACATTTCGCTCTTTTAAAATTGTGACTCATTAGATTTAATAACAGTATAAAATTATCTTTTAAAACAAAAATAATTAAATTTTTTTTTTAACGTGAATAGGAATCTACTAATGTATATAATTATTTTATTGTAGGTTTTAAATGATCCGTACAATATTTGCATTTCTCAGCGAAATTTTGCCATAAGTATCGCTATAGCTGGACTTATACTTATGCTTTTGACTGTGATTACTGCTCTTATATTATTGATGAGAAGACACAAAAAGTCGGTTTCTTCGAGTGGAAGTTCTGTGTACAGCGGTCCGTACACAAACACAGCATACAGTCATACCAGTTAAATATCAGAAATACGATTTCTTAGGACTATGGTGCTCCTTTTTTTTTTTTATTAACATGTAACAAATTTTATTTGTATTTATTATATACTCGTAATTGACATATGAATATTAGTTTTAAGCATACGATGGAACTTTTATAACTCAAAAATTCAAAGACAATGAAAAAAAATTTTGAAAAGATTTTGATGCATAATATGCATACACATCGAGTTATTGAGCGATTAGAAATTTTCAAAAAGTAGTTTTGATTTATTGAAGTTCCACACTATAGTAAAAGTATTATTAAAACTTATAAGTATTATACACGTACTATTTTTATATGAAATTTAATTTGAACCGCGGACATATATTATTAAGATTTTAGATCCGTGTAAAATACGTGATCGATTATCATTGACATTTAACCACTCTACTCAGATTTTTTAATCCAGCACTGATAATTCAGTTTTGAAAATAATTCGTGTTATAAAATATTTTACGCGTCACATACTGAGTGTTTTACATGTTTAAAAAAACCTTATTTCAGAAAGTTCTGCACATAAATTTACTACACAAATACATTCTTGTTATTAGATCATATTAGTATATTTTTTTAATTTTTTTTTTGTTAAATACACAATATTTATCAAAGTTCCTTAATTATAGTTTAGTATAGTATAACTAAACCTATAATTTAGTTAAATTAAAAACTAAAAATAAGTTTTCGTGCCATGAATTGACACGTTAACTCAAAAACTAAATATTATGTTCACTTTTGGTAAAACGGTTAAAGTCGATAATATTAATATATGTCCCTGATTTAAATATTTTATTAATATTTATGTTAAATCGTAGTCTAAATATACAATTAAAGTATTTTATTAATTTTATTATATTATATAAATTATTATGATTTATCACAAATATAGCGCTATATATATATATACATGTATGTTTTTATTAATTCAGTATTAAATGTCCATTTTCACTAAGTGTCCTTTTACAGTAATTATAAATTAATTTAAATGTATTATTTTTTAGAATGTATAAAAATGATTAATTCTTATGGCCACACACATCTCCATACAGAAATTATGTAATTCTCACAGACCCATAAATACCATTCCACAATATAGTAGATACATATGCGCAGTAATAACACATATCACAGTTTTAATATAAAAATATTAACATATTTATTTTATACATATTTAATTCACAGAATGGTGATATACAATTCTATTTGAAAACTATATTACTGTTAAAATATACAATTTTCAGCTGTTTTGTGTGTGGGCTGTATTTGAAATTGATTGAATCTGAATTCAGACGCATAACAAATCATCTAATTCAACTCCATAACATATTTACATTGATTCAAACATTAAATATTTGTATTCCTATATGTATATATACAAAACATATTAACTTTATCTTATGATTGCTAGTAGAATACTTATTCAGTATTTCCGTAGAAGTAATTTTGTTCACAACATTTCTTTCAGTGTTTAATATATATAAATGTGTGAAACGTTATTGCTTCGTACTTATTCCTTAATCAGTTTTTTTGATGGCACATTAATGGAAAACTTTGTTCATACATTTATTACTAATAATAGTAACAAAGATCTATTTTATTATTTGTAATAAAGTAATGGTAAGGAAGTCAAACAGTTTGAGTTAAACTGTTACTGAATCAAATGACAAGCACTAAATTTTTTATCCAATACAGATCCGTCCACAATAGATGTTAATATATGTAAACGTAATAATTGTTCAAAAGGCCAATTATATTATATATATATATAAATAATAAAGTAGTGAAAAAAAATAAAAATAAAATTATATGGATCTTAGTTTCCCTTATTGTTTATAGATTTTAGATTGTACGTGATGAAACCTTCATAGGTCTATGGACAGTAATATGTTTGACATACTCAAATATAAATTATTGGCAACAGGCTGGCCCACATGGGTTAAAAATACTAGTGCCCCCATTACTCCTACACATATGTATACAATTACGATAACACAAGTTTCTTTTCAACTTAAATATTCAATTAAAAAAAATAATAAATAAAAAAACACTTAAATATTTAAAAGAAATTGACATATTTACTTTAATTAAATGAGAACAAACATGCAATAAAACATGCAATAATCTTTGACAATCATTGAGATTCATAATTATTGAGTTAATACTTAAGATACTTAATATAACTTAAAATCCAGCAGAGATTTTTATAATCAATACGTATTCAATAAATTATTGAATCTATAATGATCAGTCAGTTGATAAACTATTAAACTATGTTCATATTAAACTGATATTATACAAATAGAATGACATAATCATAAAAACCTAATCAGATCATTGTGCTCTCCAGTTGTGTGTGTATATATATATACATATTCACAGCAGAAGTTAACATAAAAATTAATATAAAAAAAAGTATTCTAAAATAAATCAGATCAAATGTTAGAGAGAATATTAATAACGTTATTTGGAAGCATTGTTTCCAAACGATCCAGGCAATAGTTCACCGGCACTGAAACCCACATACAAATCTACAAAAACAAATATAAGAAAAAACACATTTAAAATAAACAGTAAACTGATTGTAAATATTATGCAATAAATTACGTAGAATACTATTTACGTACAATATAAACAAGACTTCCTGTGAACTGTGGTTGAAAATATATCAGCAGAGCAAGCAATGCTGAAAAGGAACTTAGACCGGCCGTAAAATGAATGAAGAAAGGTACATCTTTTTTTGGAAATACGCTGACTTTGTGATAAACTAAATAAACGAAATTCTATAGATTATTATAATATAAATATAAATAAAAGTATCATTCTACTGTATAAATTACCAGGTAATAATTCTCTGTCGGCCAACTCTGTGCATGTTGGATACGGATGGAATAAATATCCTTTTTCCAATGGGTATGGGATTTTGTTGAACGCATTTTCCCACGTTATACTGAGGACAGGCAATGCTCCTTTTACTCGTTTCCAATGGGCTAAGTGAAAAAATGCATACGCTATGGCTTCTGAATCTCCTCTTTTGAGTATGTGTTCAGGAGGAAAAATGTATGATTTCATTTCCAATAAATACTAGAAAAGAAATAAGTGATTTAAATTAATAATATTTATATATATATATATATATTTTTTTTTTTTTTTTTTTTTTTTTTTTTTTTTTGAACCGGGGACCTGGCGGGAACCGCTTGCGCATTACTTCCGCCAGGCCCCCATCGTTTATTTTAATAAAATATCAACAACATTAATAAATATAAGCATATATACAAATATATATACTGTACAAAATAATGGGGGAGGCCTCTAACCACCCCCATTTCGGCCTTTGGCCAACATCAAGTGAACTTAATTAGATTAAAGTCCTTGACGTTCCGCCGCTCTTTCGTCCGTCTCCTTTTGGACCAGTATTTCCTCGACCGTCTGGGTGAATAGGGATCGAAGCCTCGCTCCCGCCTCAATAGCCCGCCGACGAAGTTCAGGGAATATATATATATATATCGTTATTTAAACGAACATCTACTTATAACACATTAAAATATATTTCTAGATTCAAAATTATCATTCTATGATATGTTTGATTTCGTTACTCAATACAATATGTATATTAGCTCCTGTCAAATATACTACTAACTAGAATCATACTATAAATTAAGAGAATAGTAGGTGAATATCAAGCTGGATTTTTAAAAAGCACGAGATTAAGATTGGCTGAGCATGTTTGGGGATCAAAAGAATTAATTGGACAAATAACAAAATGGAAAAAAAACACTATACACCCAGAGGACGACCTAATTAGACAAAAATATGCAGATAGATACAGGATGATTTAAAGTTACTGGGTGTAAGGAGCACAGGAGCTGCAAAAGGCAGGAAAGAATGGAGAAAATATATAAATAACAAAGTAGTGAAAACAAAAAGAAATTTAAATCAAAAATAAAAACAAAAATCAAAAGGCTATGTAAAAATAAATAATTAAAAAGATAGAAATAAAAAATTATAAGTTAATACTTGTGATAATAATATTTTGGAGAAAATATGTTGCTACAGCAATGAGTTTGAAAGGCTTATAATAGCGAAAGATGTATTTGTTTTATTTGTCATTAAATATAAACAAATATATAATAAAAATATTTGGTATACAGCTAATTTCTTACAATACATTTACAAAATAAATTATTCTTCATTCACGCAGTGTTTCATATAATAAAATAGTAGATTTATAAATTGGAATTCAATACAAATTGTACTTGTTTTTCTTAATTTACTGTTATTTTCGGAAAAATTGTAGAAAACAACATTTATTCAAATAACTTGCCACATGTAAAACATTATTACTATTTTTGTAGAAGTTTTTAATATCTAAAGACTTTATTAAATAATGTATTGCTCAAAAAAATGATAGGTTTAATAATTTTTAAATTTTATTGGACATAAATATATAAACAGCACTAAGTACCTCTGGAACATGAGGATTAAATTCCACGGCCCGATGTATAGCTTCTATTGCCACATCTTCCAATTGGTTAAATCCCTTTTTATTATTTGAATTCAATCTGTAATTAATAAAAAGTACGCTTATTTATATTTTATATATTTCTACAAGCAATTGTAAGCAAATAAAAATCAATAACATTTACAAACTAAAATAATTTAATTTATTTTAGTTTGAAAATATAGGGAATCGAAAAAATTTGAATAAATAGGACTGCAATACATATAAATATAACTGGCATGCATATAATTACATTTTCAGGCATATTCATGCATTTATACATACAGAGACATTCATTATTTAAAACATTTTTATGAAAAGTAATAAGTTAAAAAAAAAAACATAAATTCTATAATAATTTTAAAACTTATATATAGTATTATAATTACAATGATTGTTTTCTTATTAAATTTTTTTTTAATTATTGGTCAATGGTACCATTTACCATTATAAATTTGCTCATAAACATTAAAAGGATTTATAATTTAAAAATTCCTCAGGGCAGAATAAATAACATCTCTAATATTAATCTATCTTGTTAATTTTAATTTACATAAGGAAACTAAATAGGATTAATGTAATACTTTATTATCATTATTCATTTATTATTTTTTAAACATTGTAAATACGCTATTTACTATTAGTTTAATACTAACTAAAAACTAAGCAATACAATCAGCACACCGATATTATTTTTAAATATTATAAGCTAAAGAATCAAACTGGCTACATAGGTGCTAATATAAGGCTGCAATATTAGATAATCATATTATTGGATATACAAAACAACTAGAACTTGACCACGATTAATACATGCTTATTTAACTATATAAATTTATATGCAAACTTAAAAATATACACGTGTGAATATCTAAACACGGAATATTCTATTCAAAGCAACACAAAATTAACCATATTAGTAATAAATTTACTTGTCAGCAATAATACGGATTTTTAACAATGCAGAAGTGTAACAGATGACCGCCGACTTAGGTAGATTTATGTCATCATACTTGGCTAATACCGATTGTACGTCGGCATATGACTGCAATTCTAATAGTACTTCTATTAAGTTTTCATGAACATTAAGTATGTTCATAATTGGAGGCATTTCCTTGCTTAACTGTTAATAACAAATCCGTTCATAAATTAAATAGGTATACACATGCATAATTTTTATTATTTGTTTTTTTTAGAATAAGCACACATCCACATTATGATAAAGAGAAAGTTCCAAACTGGTTACAAATATTGTGAACGGACTGAAGTTAATTACTGGACATTCTTTCAGTAATTATACAAAATTTAGACTTGAATTTTCAATGAAATATATTATATTATTTATATAATAAATTTCGAGAGAAAAAAATAAGAAATATTAATCTATTTATTTAAATAAGTACAGTGAAAAAAATTATTTCAATTATGTATACCGTAACTAATTCTTGGGACACTAATTCAAATAAAATGTATGCCTTGAACATAAATTAATATCTCAACAAATCAAGTACCTACATACAATCGCTTTGCAAATGCAAAATAAAAAAATGAATGGTAGAATTTTGAATTTGAAAAATGAATTTTTCCACGTAAAGTTAAGATCTGAAGGAATTTTATTTAATTATTTAGACTGCATACAAAACTATATGTATTTTAATGTAAATAATTTGAATGGGTTAATATTAAAAGTTACAATATATCTACCTCACTACATTTACATAATATGTCAAGGATTCTTCCGAAGAAGATAAAACACATATCAAATTAAAGACTGTGTTAACTAGAATTAAGAACAATTTACTTATTCTATTCTATATAATTTAAATTTTATGTATACATGACTGTGATAAGCATTTACTACAATGTTATTGCCAATGATTATTGATTTTATTCAAATACGACGTTTTATAGAAGAATAATTATACAAGTAGATGAAAAAAAATGAATACCTATACCTATGAAATACTATATCAATGATATTGATGTCATTATGAAAACTTAAGATATAATTTACATAAAAATGAACAAGACTGTTGTTACATTTTCTAACAACAATGATTTTGTAATCAACATTATGAGTTTTATCTTAATGAGTATTTTAAATAAATAATATAATCGACTTATATATATAATTAAGTGTAATAGTTCAGAAAATTTGTTTGACCAATAACAAATACCACAGATCAATAATGATACGAAAATATATGCCTTAAAAATTTATAATAATGTTTATAACTATTTTAATGTGTTATTTGTTTAATAAAAATAATGCCTTTGATTATTATTTACACAAAATAAAAACAGTAAATATATTGCAAACTAGAGATATCCAACTTTTCGTCCAAAAAATGATTTTGTCAAGTATAATATTTAAAAATATTTTTTTAATTTTAAACCAAGATTATTATTTTCATATTATTTAGTATTTAAGAAATACATATTTATTTTAAGAAAAGTTGTATATAAATTCAAAACTTTTTTGTTAAAATAATGGGAACCAAACTAGTTTCTTTAAGTTCAAAATTGTGAAATTAATAACACTGATTATCGTAAAATGATTAACAAGGTTAAGGCCAATTAATATATTAATTAAAGAGTACAAATATATTTTCCAAATATGTATTATACAGTTTTTCTAAAATTTTATTTTAAATTAGCAAAAACCTAGACAAAATCTATAACAATTAAATTAAACAATTTGCAATTGTATTATTTCTCATTTTCAAATAATTATTCCCTACTCCTTCCCATAAAACATTTAGTCAAAAATATAAAATATAGTTTAAATAAATAATCTTACATAAAATACTAAATAATAAAATATAATAAAAAATGACAATTTCAGAACTACTTAAAATGGCTCAGGAACTTTCACTTATCATAATATTAAACCATTCTTTATATTAAAAATTAAATAATTTAGTGATATTAAAAAGTAAAGTCTAATGATACACCAAGTCAAACATCAAAATTATTTACATTCACAGATATATGATTTATGATAGCAATATTACAATTATTGAAATGATTTTTATAAAATCACATTAATATACATTATAGAAATAATATCAAATAATAAAAACAAAAATATAAAACGTTACTAGAATACTTTTGATGTGACTTGATATCATTGGATACCTATAATGAACACTCACATCTCTAAACATTTTCACAGCTTCTTTCAACTTTCTTAATTTTCTGCAACACATGGCTAAACGTCTTCGGACATATATTAATACATTAAAATCTCGTCCTGAAACAAATATAAAAATATTTTTGAAACATTTCTTGCCAAGCTATATTGTGAATTCAGAATAATATTTAGGTGCGTTATTATTAATAAAATTATTTAATTGCACTAAAATACAAATTATTGTTAAGCGGAGAGTAAAATAAAAATATTTAATGAACAAAATGTATAGATGTATGTATTTTGTAATTATTATTGACAACTGGTATTTTATTATAATGAACGAAAAAAATGTATATGATTTTCCATAATGATAAAAATTTTAAAATAAATTATTAATAAAAAACACATGCTGCAACTCTATTAAATATAAAACAATTGATAATAATTACTGTGTTGCATTTCAATGTTAGGATCTAAGTGATGAGATTTCTGAGTTTTTTTGTAATTAGCTTCAGCTATCTTTAATGCCTTTCGCAAAATTTGTTCGACTTCTAACATAGTTGGTGCTTCTTCTTCAGCTAACATTATAAGAGCTGGGACACATTCTGCATTTTTTTCTAAAGCCAAATGAGCAGCTTTCAGTCTTGCAGCTAGTACCCTCTCCCTCCAAGCTGCTTGCATTACTAAAAAAAAAAAAAAAAAAATTAAATGCACATAAAATAGAAATTTTATATATTATGTTCATTTTATACTTTCATAATCTTCTTTTCCATTATCTGCGTCACAGATAAAAAATGCCTGATGATCTTGAGCTGATAAGTTCATATCGTAGAATGTCAAAGGTTCTCGTTTTGTCGCATCGTAATACCTTGCATATTCTGAACCACGAAAAAGTCCTAGTGGATTTCTCCAAACTTTGCATTCTAAAAAAAATATGTTAAACGATAGACTTTTAAAAAAAAAATGTTTAATGCATAAAACACCTAATAATTGTACATAACTCACAATCAATGAACAATTACAGTACTTAATTGATTATAGTACATAAAATATTAAAAAGTGTCCAAAGAGTAAGACAGA
Organism: Chaetogeoica ovagalla; assembly: GCA_032441825.1. Lineage (NCBI taxonomy): Eukaryota > Metazoa > Arthropoda > Insecta > Hemiptera > Aphididae > Chaetogeoica > Chaetogeoica ovagalla. Next base: position 5,001,788 of record CM063744.1, read on the forward strand.
TTTTGTTTTTCTTTGTATTTTTTTTTTTAGTTCAAACTATATTTTGATTACAAGTTCCATAAAATAATCATAGACAATGGTAACTAACATTAAGAGAATATACTAATATTAAGACAACTTCACATGCCACTAATTGTCGTTGTCTACGTCCATTGAATATTGTGATAAAAAAAAAAAAAAAAACAGACAAATTACGTTACACACATTTTAAATCGAGACATTAAATTTAATAGTTTAAACGCTTACTATTAAATTTTAATAGGAGATATAAAATTTAGTAGTTATAAAATGCTTTTTGTAAAATTATATTAAAATATTTTCCTCTTTAAATTATTTAAAAATTGTTTTAATTATAAATTCAACCCTTAAAAACACAGGTTTAAGATGAATGTAACATGATTTTACTATGTTGTCCATTACATAATATATAAAGACCACAAATGCGAACGCAACATCTCTTAAACGTTTTAAATAAAAAAATAGTGTTAAATATATATTACCTGGAACTTGTTGATCATTATCATTACTTCCACCCCCTATCCATGGGCTTATATAATTTAGTGAAAACTGTTCAATAAATGAGACTCCGTATTTTTGAAAATACATCCATTCTAGAACCTGAAAATAATTAAAAAATTTTTTGATACTGGTTATGTTATGGATGTCGCTTAAATGAATTATCTTGATAAAGATTTACAATTTCATTATTATTATAATAAATTTGAAAGCAATGCTATAAATCATTGCATTCGATAAAACGATTCTGAGAGGATATAATATTATCTATTAATTTAAAAAATTTGAAATAACTATTTATAAAAGAAAATTATGACTAACGAGTTTTAAGATTTTTTTAATATAGTTGAAGTTACTTCGGACATTGTATTAAATTGTTAAACTTTAAAAACAAAAATTACCTCTTTTATATAACATTTACATTTGAGCTAGATAATTAAATAATAATTTTTTGACGTGACAAGAATTAATGTAATAGAACAAACAAAACTAGCCGAAGATCACAGAAACAACATATCGCAATTCACATAAGACTTATTAGTTATAAGGCGTTATAGGAAAAGCAATAAATTTTAAATATAAATTGCTAACTTGAACATTGAATTATTTCAATAATTATTAAAAGATTAGTGATTATAAGCGGAATAAAACGTTTTTGAAAAAATGTAAATATTCAATTTAAAACATTTACAAAATATATTTCCAATGAAATAAATTAATAAGTGAAAAAACATTCACTGCGTATTCTCACCGTTTTATATAGTAGGTATAACTTTATTCGACTTATGTCTTATTTTATTCATTTGTTCGTAAAGCGCGAATAAAATTAATTTTAAACATGTTGCGTAATAAAGACACAACATAATATCATTCGCTGAATATAAGCGAATATTGGTTTGTTACGAGTAGACTACATTCTGGATTATATAGTAGGTGTATATTACTCGATTCGTTGCCTGTTTACCACAACGATTAAATTTTAAACGCGACGAAACAGAATATTCGAATATTATAAAATAAATAAGACTTGGCGAATAACATAAAAAAAAACATACCATTATCAAACCCGATATGAATGACGAAGTCGCTGTCAGAGCGATGTAAAATTTCGGTGTTAACGAATCCATAAAATCTGCAACTGTAAAAACGTAAACAAAGTCGGTAACGGTAAGTAATAATCGTATTGTAACATTGACAAGTAAATTTCGGTTACACGGGTTCCTTCATATGGGTATACGAAAGAAACAATGTTTGTACACGATAGATTTCCGGCGTCTCTTGCAGTTTGCATTGCGAGTTACACGCAAAATAAACCGGAATAAACTTCCCGACGCATTGTAATTATTGAATGTCGTTGCAAATGTTTTAATAACGGCGAAGTACGCGTAAAACGTCGAACCGTTCGCACGTCCAATTGATTTGTAACCAATCGTACGGAACAGAACGGATTGCAATCTGTTGCATAAAGAGCGCAGACCTGCGAGCAGAGAGTCGACGGGCGCGCGTGCGTAGTAACGTACCTCCGTCCAAAACGGCTTTTTTCCGTAAACACTCCCTGGTGTAGCACACAATCAAAATGATGCACAGATACCAGGCCCACCACAGTTTCGTCCAGATCCAACCGATGAAATTCTTGACCATTTTCCGAATGGACAACGACGGACACGGCGGTTAGGTAGCGTACAACGACGACAGCGACTCGACGACAACGGACATTACCCACGCACGGGCCAAACGACGAGTGTACGGGACGGACGGGCACGGGGAGTGCCAACGACGAACCCGAGGAAAACCAGAAAGGACTTAATTATTGAATATAAAACGTACTACGGCGGATTACGCCGCTCGGCCGCGGAACGCCGATCGATAATAACGACTTATCACTTATCAGAAATCGGCCGCCGCCGACGCGCGTTCAAAACCGCCGTAAAACGTTTCGCCGCCGACCGTCCGTACTGATTACTGCTGATAGTAGACTGTATATTACTACACGTACTCGTGTGTTATGCGTACGAAGTTGACGAAGTCGATATAAAACCGGCCCGCGTTATAAGTCATTATTAAAATATACGTTCCATCCGTATTCTAATCGCAACGACGTGTACGTACGCAAACGATTATAACGTGCTGTGTTCGGTCTAACGTTTTTCATTCCGGTACTCCACTAAACGACGATTATATATATATATATATATATACCAGTCAACATTACTCTCGCAATTAATTAATTTCGTAACGTCGACGAATTTTATCCTTTTATGCAATTCGAGATTCCGGTAGAATTCTAACGGTTTTTCGAAATCTCTTCACGAGATTTCTCCCCCTCGTGTAACTTTTTTTTTTTTTTTTTTTATAGATCCTACATTCCGTTTTTTCTACTTTCTGATATAATCAATGCACTCGAAAAAATTCGTCCGTTTTAATGATTATTATTGTTATTGTTAATTTAATTGTTTTAAAATCGTTAAAATTTTTTAAATATAATTTTAATGTAATAATATTTATAGAAGAGCGAAATGTAAACTCGTGCGATGTGAAAGTGATTGACAACTTGATTTTACGGGTTACACTATATTTGTATGACAATTATCCCTTGAATCATGAATGCAATTTTACCGGAATTCTCTCACGTACTTATCGCTTAAAACGATTGAGTGACACTCTACAACAACGGTTAAATACAAACCATTTATGTGTTACCTACTTAAAATGACTACGCGTACGGACAATGATAATTATAATTTTACTAATAATGACGTGAATTAATATAACCGTTATAATTTTAATATAAAATTATAAATAATGTTACCGTATAGGCGTCTATGGATAAGAAACAGAATATTTTTACGCTTGTTCGAGACGAAGGATTTTTATATTACACTTTCAACGGTACTACTAAAATATGCAACACAGAGATTAAATATTCATTCGTAAAAAAAAAACATTAAAAATATTTAATGTATTTAGTCTACGAAAATATATGCGTAGACCAAATATACAAAATTTAAAAGTATAAAAATAAAATTTTTCGCTTGTTATATTACTAAGTGTATGCATATATAAATACCTATATAATATTAATATTACTTTTTTTTTTTAATTATAAAAGATAAATCATTTTTTTTTCTTTAAAAAATACATTCAAGTATTGCTTCTTTGATATTTAAAACCAGTGACCTATTATTATTTAAATCAAAGCATCGGTTATCTAAAATAGAGTCAATTAGTATTGTTTGAGTAAATATCGATTAATTAATCGACACCTCAATGGGAAATTTGCATTTAATGTTTTACATTATTAAATGCTCAATTGAATTTTTTATATAAAAATCAAATAAATAAATTAATATTAATTAAGTATTTTCCACTTATTTTGAGAGATAATATACTTATTATGAAAAATGACAAAAATTCTATTCATAGACAATAACAAAACATGTTTTAATTAATAACAGATTTACAACACTAGAAATTTGACAAATAATTCCATATCCAATTTATAATCTATAAAGAAGTTGCGTGAAACTACAAATAGAACACACCGGATGTATTAAAAAAATATGCGTAGTTATTATTGTAGTAATATCAATTTGTTTCTATTAAATTTTAATAAATACATAACTTTCTTTTTGGACAACAATAAACGCAAATAGTAGGAATTTCAATATTTACATAACTATTATAAACAACATTTATTAAATATTAAAAGTAACAATACTTCAAAGTTTATGTCTGAAATAGAACCTTGTCTTGTTCTAACTTAACTTCTAGCATGTAGCGTTACAATTAGTAGTACCTTGTATTTTTGTGACAATTTTCATGAAAGTATAAGGAAAATTAAATGTACATACAATTTATATTTTTCCAAAATATAATTTAATATCATAAACAAAATTACATTGGTCATTTGTCTATTATAAATTTGTGTTTGATTGACATATTATAATATTCTATCTCAGAATTTTTTTTTTCAAACATGTAATTCCCAATAAATTATTAAAATAATAATACTTATAAATAAAAAAAAACACAATACAACATATTTTATAAGTAAGATAGCTTTAAGTAAAAAAAAAAAAAATAAAAATACTCACTTATAGATAGTGACATTAAAGCAACACGATAATACATTTAAAGAAATAAATATGGTATCCTATTAAAACCTAACGATTTGTTTTTGAAAATTGTTAGTACTTTTTAATTATGACCCAATGCCTCTTACTTTTTAATTGTCCTACGTATACAATTTATAAGTATACAAAGATACAATGATAAATGATAATTTTAGTGATGAAGTAGTCAAAAAATCATTAAAGTTTTTCTACTGATGAATTGAAAAAAAAATCAGACATTTATAGTTATTATACATAAACCCCTACATTGTCATCACAGAAGAAAAGGGACTTGTTGGTCATTATTCCTTTCTTTTACCTTAAGAGGGCTCTACATCAATATTTGTTTAGTCTGTTTTACATGTAATGTAGCAATACATCATTCCACAATTCAAATGTTGTGTAATTTTAAAAGAACGTAGGAACAAAATTGTACCATTGTTTGACATGTGAAAACTTTTTTAATGATTTGTTGAAAATTGTAAATTTTCAAAATAATGTTTTATATTTTTATGAAATTGATTATTTATCAAATAAACTGTTTTCATTTTATTATAAAATTATAGTAGTCAATATTTTCAAAAATCAGTGGCTAAAAAATCATAGCTTGACTTTTTATCTTTTAAACAGTGGAGCAATTTCGTTTCTACGTTATTTTAAAATTACATAGCATTTGAATTGCGAAATGATGTTTTGTTATATTGCACGCAAGATTGATGGAAACAACAAATGCAAATGTAACGTCTTCTTAAGAGCATAGAAGATTCTATCAAAATATTACTTGGTAAACAATCCACCTTTCTTAATATTCTTAATTATATTGTTAAATTGGTTTAAGAGTGAAAACTGTTTTTGTTTATATTTATTTGGTTTGTAAAAATTTGAAGTTATTGTTTATTTTCTATTATTTTAAAATTGTAGGATGAAAAAAATTATTGTGCATACTGTTTTTTATTATATTATTATATTGGTTATTATTTGGTAAGAAAATAATATGAAGTTTATCATACATTAGAACTTTAATTTTGTTTTATTATTATAAAAAAAATTTTTTTCCATTAACTATAATAAAATATCGTTTTTTTTTCTTTGGACAATTATTACATAATTTTGGTATTTAGAATGTTTGACACATTAACTCCTCAATTTTTTTTTTAAATCACAGTTTATTGAATTGCATTAGAAAACATATAAATTGAAAAATACAGCATATAACAAAAAGAACTGAATTTTATTTAATTAAATGTGTATTCGTATTGAAGGACATGACCAAAATCAAATAATAAATAATATAAAATACTACCTACTCATATTTAGCAACAAGAACCATCAGGTAAACTCCGACAACTATCGCTAAGACTTCTTTGATAGACTGTTTGAAGCTACAATCTTCTAAAAGAATTGGTATTACATTCACAGTCGCAATGTATATGAAACCACCAGCTGTAAATGGTAATACCCACGAATTAGCAACTTCACCTAAAAAATAAATACAAATACATATAAAATCATAGATATATAAAAATGTATTCATATGTAAATATTAATAATAAAATATACTATACAGTACAAATATATTAATATAACAAAATCAGTGAAATTCTGTAAGAAACGATTTGAATTATACAAATATCCATTTCATTACTTTTAATTAATAAATCTGTAATTTTATAATTTATTTATTGCATCAATATATGATATTTTGTATATTTTAACAAAAAACATAAATGATCATTATAAAAACTTGCTTGCTTTTCCAAATGTCAATGACACCAATGTACCACAAACAGCTCCTACGGCGGTTAATAACTGACATTTCATAGCCTGTAAAAGAAAATAATGCAGTTTGGTTTAATATATGAATTTCAATGAAAAAAATGACTTTAAAACAAACGAATAATAGTCAAATGAATAAACAATTTTATTATCACTATCATTAATGATATTTAATATAAAAATATACTTTTTTCCATCTATTATTTTTTAATTCAAATACAGGTAAGTTTAAATTAATAAATAAAAGTAATATTCCAGATATAATTACTTACGTTTGCTTTAGTACTGCCTTCCTGAATTAAAATTGCATAATCTCCAATCTCATGAGGTATCTCATGAAGCAATACTGTTATTGTTGTCACCAAACCAATATTTTGACCAGCCAAGTATGCTGCACCGATGGCTAGTCCATCAGTAAAATTGTGTGTAAAATCAGCAATAACGTTTAACCATCCTGCTACTGATAAACTTTGTTTTGGCACTAAAAAAATTAAAATTATATTAGGTACATACATTTGTCTAAATATTAATAAGACCGGCTGCTGAATATAGGTAATGTAATAAAACATTAATTAATATCTTGTTTTCCTATTATAGATTACAATATATTTAAACAGAAAAACACATTTCTGTTGTCTTCAGACGTATTTTGTAAATAATATATTATAATTGCATAGTTTAATTTAGGTAAGTATAATTAGATAAATGTAAAATAATATTGTTAAAGTTACATAATGTTTTAACAGGCTGTTTGGCATGTTCACAAATATATATGTGTGTGTGTGTGTATAAGACTTTGAAATCTATATAATATAATAAACTTTTTATCTACAATGATTCGTATATAGTGATTATAATAAGAATAAGCTTGGGTATTTTTTTTAATACTGCTGGACAACTATTTTTAAAATATATAAATTAATAACAAAAATGTTAAAAATTGTTTATTTTCAATAATAAATGTAAAATTGAATCCATTCTAAAATTCTGCAATTGAAAAAACAAATGTCAAATGAATCTGGCGAAACGGGATTAAACTGTGGCATTCAAAATAAAAGTAGTATTGAAAACAGAAAAGTACCTATTAATATAATTTTGTTTTTCAAACACTCAGTTATATATCAAAGTTAAATGAACAAGATAAATATTTTTATAAATGTTCTAAATAATTATTTAATTGTTTTATTGTTCTTTCAATTTAATTAGATAGGTTGTGATGGTCATAACACTAAGTAAATTATATCTACTAGCAAGATTTCATTTATCCCAATAAAGTTGAAAATATTTGGATAACTATTGCTTACGTAATTTATATATTTTTACAGATATTTTTTTATTTTTCATCTAGTCATCGTTCTATCGTATGTAAACACATGACAATTTATACGAATTCTACATTTAATTACTTAATGTTACATTGAATTCATTATCCAAATATATAAGTAAAAATGAAATATTATTAAATACATAAAAAACATATTTGTCTATTGCTTCAATAACAATCACATAGGTATTGTACACAATGCTTATTCAACAAAATGCTTATGTATCTTATTATAAAAAAAAATAAAAATTGAAAAGTATCATAAGTTATTTTTATTAAATCTGAAATTAGATTAGATACGATATATCTACTCGACGCTTATGTACACATCTTGAATTAAACAATTAACTCAACAATATGGATAACACTTACCTAAGAAATTTGAATTATTTAATGTAAACATAATGAATAATTATAGTAATATTTATAATAATAGGTCAAAATCACCTGCTCGATTAAGTCTACTATCAGCGTTATCGTCTTCATCGTCACTTAACTTTTCTTTGGAAGAACGTGTCGATGAATGCGAATGACTGTGACCGCCTTTGATGACGCGAACTATTTTCTCAATAAACAAGAACACCAATATGCCGGTCAAAATCCACAGACCTACTCTGATTTCGTGATCATGATCGTGGGTATCTTCTGGCGCCGGCGGTTCGGCGCTACAATACTGGCTGTGGTCGTGCTCGTGATGATGATGATGATGTTCGTGTGAGGCCAACGAGTGCGGGATCAAATGCAGGAACGCGTCACCCAACAGTCCGCCAGACGCGAAACTCAAGAGTATCTTCAGAAACGGCTGGTGTTCGTCATTGTTGTCGATGGGTATGAAGAACAGTACGAAAAACGGCAGCACGCTGATGGCCACGGTGGACGCCAACGCCCTGATCCACAGCATAGAGTCGGCGACCACGAGTCTCGACTTGGTGGGACCGTGGTCGTGATGATGATCGTGGTGATGACCGTGCCCGTGGCCCGTACAGAGTTTTGGCAGCGTCAGCAAAACGAACGCGAACAGCAGTGACCAGTAAACGTATTTCAGGAGACGTTTTACGTCCATCGCGTCGCGGCTGACAGACTTTTTCTCTCTATTTAACGTGGTCCGTCGGATTATAAACAAAAAAAAAAAAAACTATTCGGCCCGGAACGCTGGCTGCTCACGACAGAAGAAAAACAACGGCAAGCGTCACGTCGTCATTTCACGCGGAAAACACTCGTCTCTCTTCAGTCGGCCCGCCGACGAAACGCGTAACCGGCTGGTAATTATCTGTCTGCGCAAAAACACGACGCCGGGTATTAATTACAACAATACGTGTTACGTATTATTATTTTATTAATCGCGTGACGAGGAACGACACGTTGACGGAGATAAAAAAAAAAAAAAACCGCTTGTGAATCCCGCGGATCTCGCGAAACGAAAACAACGTGCGTGTGATAAGCACAACAACGTTGGATCACCACATTGGTTACGGTGACTGTAGCGATAACGGTGGCGGACGACTACTACGTAGAGATAAGAATATTACGCCGCGGTGCGGTCACGGCCGACAGCCGTCCGTCCACCACGAGTTGTATTGTAAACCGTAAAGACGCGCGCGCGTCCCCACAAAAGCAACAATTATTGCGGTTATTGCGATGAATTATGTTTTATTGATTGTTGTTCGTCACAACAGCAACAATAACGATTGTTATTGTTAATTGTCGTCAAATACGTATTCGATTCCGAATAATAATATTAAACGTAATAATACTGTACACAAAATCGGGTTTACCTATTATTCCGGCGATAAAAATATTTATTTATTTATTTTTTCAAACCAGAGAGGCCGGGCAAATTAATCGATTTGTTTTTGACTCGTTAAATAAAATTAATGTACCTATTATATAAGTTACTCTTAAATATTATTCGATGTATTTATTATTATTATTATTATTGGCTTAAAATTTAAGTAAAAAGTAACATTAAATTAGTTAAGAGTTCGGATTTCGTTGTAATTGGAAATAATTATTTATTTATTTTTTTTGGAAATGTCGTGAAACTCCTTTAATAATACGTCTTAAAAACTTAAACGATTATACATTTATTATTGATTCTATAGACGTTCTTCTACATCGATGACCAAGTCATGTATACAAATTTCAAAAGAAATTGAACTAAAAAATGAATACAATTTTTCCACGCCTAATCAATATAATTAGATAATCCAGCTTGAATGTAAAACATTTCAACTGGATATCATTTTAAAAGATTCCAACGATTATTATTTAATGATATCAATTTGCAGAATAATTAAATCAAACGATAATTATGAAAATGATAAATTTCGATTCAAATGTGATGTGTTAAGTTTTTTATTTTAATATATTAAATATTATATTATCGTATGTTTAATACAAGTACATTTATGATAGTACCTACTAAGATTATTTCACGTAATAAAATTATTAAAATATTTACTTACATGCGTAAGCATATACATTTTTTCAACATTTTAAAATTTATAGTAAGTAACTACTTAGTTAACAGTTATGCGTGTAAAATCTTTTTTTTTCCATAAAAAATTAAAATCAATCTTTACACAGTATATTTCTACATGGGTTTTATATTTTAGATCTTGAAGGGAACAAACAATGTTGGTTATGCAATGGTTTTTTTTGTCTGTCAACATGTTTTTGTAATGGAATACTTCATTAATGTATAATTTTATTAATGGGTTAACATTTAGTTAATTTCATATAACAAATTGTTTCTAATTAATAAATTATTTGACACGGTTTTAAAATTTTCAACAAAAAAAACTTGAAATTATAACGTATTAGTTTTTCAAGACACGTACAATTTGTATTTATAAGAATTGAAAACGTATTTCAACCTCAGTTATATGACCCGTTGAATTATTGTGTAACACCGTACCAAATATTACAAATATTTCAGAGGCCACAAGAATAGTGTTACTTTTTTCTCCCTACACAAGCTGTGCGCAACCAGGAAGGTGAAAAAATCACGTAAACTACCCATTGTTATTGAAAAAAAAAAATAAGTATATATATATTATTTCTATCTCATATATTTTATTACAAAATAATTAATTATTAGCAATTTCAAAACATTATAATATTAATGATGAGTTAAAACCTGGATTTATATACAAAAAATATATGTGAAGTATGCACACATTGTTTTCTTAAAAAAAAAAAATAAAAATTACATATAAATGTATTATATATATTTTAATTTGTTATTATATAAAAAGCAATGCTTAACATTTTGCAATGAGGCACATTGTAAAATGTAAATATAACATGTACAAGTGATGCAATGGCACATTGTATTTGGCGAATCACATAGACGACAAACGAACTAAACTATTGCTTACTAAAATATATATATACTAAACTGTGTCACAGTACTTATTCATTACATTAGGTATTATAAAACTTAACAACTTGGTAAATACACAATTTATACGACTGGTACGTACATCTAACCTAATACCATTAAGGCTATACGATAAGATATAATTCAAAATAATCTTTGTTTCAATTGTACTATTTACTAACCGAAAAGTTTGCGAGTGTTAGTACATTTAATAAATTTCGAATATTTCATAAGATTTTTATAAAAAATATGCTAATTTTTTTATTAATATCCATAAATATACAAAGAAAAACAATAACCATAGAATTTGAGCATCACAAAATGTTAATATTTCAAATCAGAATTATTTAAAATCGAATATATACAACACATTTTAATTGTATAAAAATCCAGGCACTAATAATAAATATAATGTATCAGAGTGTATTTTTTTAAATATGAGAATCCGCATTTTAGTTCATTTTTTTCCTGAAAGAACAACCTGAAACATAAACCAATAATAGTTATAAATAAAATGTTTGAAAATAAACATTTAAATGTGAATTAAATATGCCATGAACTTTTAAAATTAGCAATAAATCTTTGGAAAAATTAAATTTTATTGAAATATTTTAAACATATACCTATGTGCATGAAAACACAACAAGGACATTTAAATTATTTTTTACAAGATATGGAACTAACCACAGCATTTAAGTGAATCGTTCTTCGAAAGGGTATGGGTCTAGTACAAATAGACTGGTCCACAGACGACTCAGGTGTCAATTGGATACTCTGATCAAACACTGTTCTACCACGACCTTTGAGTAACGACTAGTGCTAATAGAAGATATCAGTAGGTATCGACCAAAACCCAGATCTCATGTTATAGTATGTAAAGTAATCGAGACAAGAAATATTACTCAAATACCTTCGGAAAAATATAATTACAGGATATATTTTTTTTAAACAAATTAGATATTAAAAAAATATATTAAAAAATATTTAGTTCCAAGTGCTTGGTGAAGAATTTAAAACTTAAATAAATAATTTTAAAAGTATATATAAAAAATAAAAATATCAAGTACATTTTGTATGAACGTATACATTTGTACATAAATAGATTTGTTGCGTTTTTATTTAAAAAAATGTTTAATGAAATACGAAGAAAACATGTAAATGATGTAATGTATAAATCAAATATTAGATGATTAAAAGCGGACTTTGATAGTAATGACTCAATGTTGACATCACGAACAAATAAAATTCAAGTTGATTTAATCAGTTATGATAGCAGTAACGAATAAACGCGTAATATAATGATGAGCAAACAATGAGATAATAGTATTATGATCGCGGAGTAAAAATTATCTCGCGGTCCATTGGCCAAAAACATCATTACATGACGGTGTAAGGAGCGAGACAGGTTTTTGGCTAGTCTCCAGTAGCAGAACGATTACAATCGTAAAATAAAATTTATAAAAACGATGATATTACCATTGGATAATCTAGCTAGTCCTCCGGTAGGCTGAGTTAAGAGCGTGTTACATCTAGCACACGAGATTACGGTATGAGAGTGACTGAACACGGTTATAATTTTATAACACACGGGGCATTTGACGTCCATGAAGAAGGAATTCGGTATTTGTACCAGACGTTTCAACTTGTGTTTCCTACGTTCTTCGGCAGCGGTAGGATAAAGCAAGTCTTTAGCCAACTGTAAAACGACACAACAAATGAATATAATTTTAACGGACGATAATTATTCGTCACGTCAACATTTAAAACAGCGCTTACAGGCATAACGTCCTTTTGGTTATACGGGAACGGCGCGAAATCGAGTGCGAACTGAAAAAATGAAAGACAGTATTACGATATCGACACGGCGTAATGTTTAAAAATGGACATCACACTAGGAAGACGATTGAAGTCGATCGATGATAATTTATGCACGGATTCAATTGGACGCACGGCGTTCTCGACCAACAACGGCTGGTGTTATTCGGGATCGAAGTGGAAAAAGTAAAAGAAGAAAAGTTTTACTGATTACCAATAATCGATTATCTCGGTTCCGTTTATCAAACGGTGCGAACACGTTCGTCTCACGTGAACGGCGAACGGTTCAAAGTTTAAAACGTTAACGCGAGCAACGGATCACAACTGACTGGATGGTAAGAACGGAATAAATAATTTTTAATCGCTGTCGCCGTGTGCACAATATATATAGTAGTAACGGTTTTCGCATGGATTTTCGAAATCTGAACGTATCCCCCCATCGAGTCCGAACAGTGTTTTTTTTTCTTTCTAAAGGCCGGTTTACACTTGTAAAAGTAGCCACGTCCGTGAGCTGCTACGAAGTAGTAATAAACTTGGATAGGTAGGACATGTAATACGGTTTGATATTGAAACCGTTCTGAACTTGAACGACGTATAGGAGAGTTGAAACGCTATGGAGAAAATGTCGTACAAATGTCAAAAGTGACAATGCGATTGAAACATTTTGCTCAGTGTGTTAAAAACGTTTTTCCGACAGTTCATAAACTATCAAACAACCTCTTATTTACTAGGGCGCAGATATTTATACGCTTTGAAAACTTATCAATTATCTATACATTAAAAATTACGATACATTTAACAATGTATATTCGAATATTTTTAATACTAATACATTATGTTATTCTATGACATACACAGAAAACGCATGATTTGTTTTCGCCATTATTTATGATATCGTTCTACCAGAAAAACCGTTTTCAACTGATATGCCGCGCAGTAACACTGAGCCCATGTAAAATCCTAAAAACGTTTTTCGCAAAGTTTTTTTTTTTTACAATGTATTTTCAACGACAGATTCGTATTCTATCGACTCCAAAGAATCTGTTCAAATTTCTATGATATAACGTATAGCGTATTTGGTGGTGCTTTTGCGTTTGTTCACGTACCACAGCAAAATGTTTGTCTTCTCGAAATTTCTTTTAGAGATTTTTTATCGATTTTACGGTTGTATAATATGTCGAATTATATTTTTACAAAAAAAAAAAAAAAAAAAATTGTTCTTACGAACTACAATGAAATGTGGTGGATATCGACGAACGTCAGATTTTCGTTTAGAAAACATAAGTACAAATGAATATCTAAAAAGAAAGCTTTCCGATATTTCGAACACATTGGTTTAAGCCATGGTATATATTATAATAAAGTCCCCGGGAGTTATATAAAATATTTCAATAGATAATAAAATCAATAGCAGTGTACTTATGGATCACTGTAAAGTATAATATCGTAATAATAATGTTTAAATTTAAAAAACTCAAAAGTATATTCATATTAAATCATTTCAAATGATTTCTTTTTTTTATTGAAAATTATTATTATTATCAAGTAGACACATGAGCAGGACAGATATTTATATGATGTTGTACCTATAGCGTTATGTTTGAACTGAACAAAAATAATATTTTCGTTCCGGCCTAATTAGCGTGTAATTTAAAATCGTCATCATTAGAGAATTGAGGTTTTCTTACACATTGAAAAAATGAACAAAATACATCGTATAACTATTATCGAAATTGAGTATATTTTTGTGCCAACTCGATTTTATTTTTTATATATGTAGTGAATATTTTGTTTGCATCACAATGCATTTTGAGTTTAAAACAAAAATTATTTAACTTTTTTCTTTTTTTTTCCAAAACTCATTTTCATATTTCTTCAAGCGTATGAATATTTATCCAGTTCTCTATAGTATATAATTTAGATTGAAAGTGAAGAAGATGTAAATATGAATGAATTGGGACCAGCAATAACCAGAGAAGAATTATATAAAATGTTGAATGATCTAAGAGATAAAAAAGTAACGGGAATAGATGAAATACCAGCAGAAATATTAAAAAATTTAGACATTGCAACGACAGAAAAGCTATTTAATATTATTACTGATTGTTATGAAAAAAGAAAGATCCCTAACTACTTCTTCATAAATAAATGCATTACCGTACCTAAAAAGGGAAATGTAAATGACTGTTCTAACTACAGGACAATTTCTATTTTATCTCATACATCAAAAATTCTCCTAAATGTCATAAAACATAGGTTGAAGATTAAAATAGAAAACCAAATAGGAGAAGAACAATTTGGTCGCAGGAAGGAATGAGGAACAAGAGAAGCGATGCTAGCACTACGTTAAATTCTTAATAGAAGAATAGATGCAAACATATATCACTTTCATAGATTTAGAGAAAGTGTTCGATAAAGTAAATTGGAGGTGTTTATTTAGAACGTTGAAAGATAATAGAATTGATTGGAGGGATAGACGACTTATTTTAAAACTATACAAAGCTCAGTCAACTATAATTGATATTAATAGAACAACAAAGCAAGCTAAAATTAGAAAAAGAGCCAAGCAAGGATGCTCATTTTCACCATATTTATTTAATATCTTCATTGAATCATCAATAAATGAATTGAAAAGTAAGACGGGAGGAATAAAGATCAATGGACGAAGGGTTCACAACATACGATTTGCAGATAACATTGTACTGCTAGCTGAATCTTAAAATGGTATGAATATAATGTTCAACACCTTTGCAGATATATTTGATATGTACCAACTGAAGATCAATAGACAGAAGACAAAAACAATGTTTATAAGTAAGACAAATAACAATGATGAGGTACATATAAATCTAAGAAACAATCCAATACAGTAAGTTAAAAAGTTTTGCTATTTGGGAAGCTTAATTACGAATAGAAATCAATCAGCAGCGGACATAAAGAAAAGAATAGCTCTCGCCAAGCAAGCTTTCTTAAAGAAGTATAATATACTTAGTAATAAGCACCTCAAATTTGGAACTCGTAAAAAATTTATTAGAACTTTTGTATGGAGTATCTCATGTTATGGATGTGAGACATGGACAATGACGAGAAAGATAAAAACAATCTACAAGCAATGAGGATGTAGTTGTGGAGGAAGATGATTAAGAGCAATTGGAAGGAAAGAAAATCAAATGAAACAGTTTTAGAAGATGTAGGAGAAAAAAAAAGTCTAATGATTAACATAATGGAAAGGAAAATCAAATTTATTGGGCATCTTATTCGTCATAATGACTTTATTAATAATATATTTGAAGGAAGAATAATGGACGAAGACCTAGAACAAATTATTTCCATGATATAAAAGAGAAGATGGGCTGCGTATCCTATCAACAACTAAAAGAAGCAGCAAAAGACCGACACGCACGGCTAACTCGACAAGGTGTTGCCTATAGAACATGATGATGAGTATTAAAATAATTTTCTTTTGTCCGGTTAAACTGACTGGTTTAATTTTGATTTTTTTTGTAAATACCTAAAATATATTTTAATAAAATTTAAAAATCTCAATACGTTTCAAAATATGCAAAATAAATTTTAATGTACATACAGAATAATTAAATCACGAAAGATGGTTTTTGAATAATATTTTTTTGTTTTTTAACTAATTGATAAAAATATTCAAATTTATATAAATATTTGCCTTAGTAATACATAATAATAATTTACTTTAAAATTTAAATAGTATTCATTTTTATAAAATGTAATAATAAATTAAATACCTACCATTTTTTTGTTTATAACAATAATACTAAAAAAATTTGCAATAAAAATACCATTACAGACCATTAGCTACGAATGCAGTTTTGACATTATAAATTGACAAATATTATACAATATGCTTCACAATTTTCTCTGTTTAACACATACCTTGGGAATTCTCAAAAAAAAAAAAAAAAGAAAAAATGCCTGGATTTTTTATAATTTTCTCATAATATATATGATTTCTCACTCTGTGAAATATAAGCAAAGTAATTAAGTAATATGTCATTCTAAATGTAATGAATAATAATGTCAATTGAAAACATTTAATCAAAAGTAATTATTTTCACAAACAAATTCAAATGTTATAATAAAATATAAGATATTAAATTTTGACATTTGAACTTAACAATAAGATTAATGTATTATACTACATAATAAAAAAAGATTATATTTTGTTTTTCTGTACTTTTATCTCAAATTTATTTACTTTTATAAGTCTAGAATCTTTAGGATCTAGAGGTTTAGAACCTTATTTGAAAGACAATGCAATAATCTATTACTAAGAAGTGATATGGTGATGAGATGAGCAGGGCGTTATTGATTATATTTTCTTGTGCACATAAAATGCGGTTATATGAAATTTTTATTATTATTATTATTATTATTCTAACTTTTGTATAATGAACAATAAGAGTAAAAATAACTGTACTAATATATCTTTCATTAAAATGTAAAAGAAAAAATATTTTTCTTAGTGATAAAAATTTGCTACTACCACCAGGGGATAGAAACATTAAGTGTTAGTTAAATCCAAGAAAAAAAATTATATTATTTTAATTGAACTCCAAGATCAATATTAATATATAACTTATAACGTGATACCAATGAGATGAATTATTAGTTTACTTTATATAAAAAAAAAAAAAGATATAGTTTTTACATCTAAGAATTATTATTAGTATTATTTACTAAACAGATAATTTTAATACAAAAATACCATAAAATTATTATAAACAAAATGGTCTTTTGTGTAAAGAGTATACATATTCATTTTTTGTAACATATCTGTAGCATTATTAATTAGTTAACAATATAGTAATAATAATAATAATAATAATAATAATAAAAAAGATCAAACTATAGCTTAAAAATAGTTTAATATTGAACAATGTTCAATGTATTTTTTTTAATGCACAAATTAACAAATTTTAATTCTAAAAGTCCATGTTCGTATAGTATATAAATATAATTAATTTTATGTATGTAATTTATAAACGAAATATTTTTTTCAAATTGATATAATGTTATAAATTAAATGAAAAAAAAAATGTAATATACAACCGCATTCTAAAACAGATGTTTTCTTCTTCTAAGTACCCACATATTGCTGACACGCGCGCGTAAGAGTATGTGTGTATTTACGTATTTAATAGAAATTATATTACATTTTATCAATATTTTATTTTCATGTTATTTTCAACTATTTTATGGCCAAATAAAATTTAAACAAATTATTCAAAACTGTAAGGCGTTTATAAAATGATTATCAAATAAATTATGTTTATATGCCATACGTACAAATTTCAAATGCCCATTCGAAAACCAAATAAATGAATACCCTTAAACTTAACTTAATTAATTATAAAATTATGACAAGTAAAATAATGTATTTTATTAACAACTCGAATAGTCATAGTTTCGAGTTGCATAAACCGTAAATCATTGATCGCTAGCGGCGACGGGTTTGAGCTCTTTAATTTGTTTGATCAGATACGCCTTCTCGTCATTGAACTGCTCATCTTCAGATCGTTCAGTGTGAAATCTGGTTAAAAATTCGACAAGTTTATCTTGGTTACGAATCAATATGTCGAGAATCGGCTTTGGCTTGTTGGGATTGGCTACAAATACCTTAAAAATAACAAATAGTAATATTACATTACGCTTTAGACCGAGTATATTTCCTTGACTAAAGATATTACTTTGAAAACGTGGAAAGCTTCGAATTGTATGTTTCTAGATTTTTCTTTTAACATGTTCATCATCAACTTTAAATTGTCTGGGTTCGATATGTAACGGGTCATGACCTGACACAGGAGTAAATAACAACAGTCGATTAATATTGAAAAGTACTTAATATTAATTAAATACAGAGTCGCAAAACAATTAGACGTGAAAAATATGTTACAATTATTAAAGGAAACGGTAGGTTAACATTGGTGTTGTAATTGGAAAATATACTGGTGAGATGAGAACTGCAAAAAGTTTTGTGTTTAAAGATAATTTTTTAATGAATTTGGAGTAGGTCGTACTACAATACATGTTATAAGAAAAAACAGCGTAAAAAAATAAAACAATGAAAGTGTAGAAAAAAACATTAAAAACTAGTAAGTTAGTTAACTTTTAGAAGTAAAAAATGCGCTTTCATGTGAATCTCCATTAATTTGGCAGTCGTCTGAACTGATAATTGACGGATTACCAAGTCTACAGTAATAATAATACCTTTATGATAGTTTTATAATAAAAAAATTGTTAAAAATTATAGTTTCATTAGTAATAGAAGTTATAGGAAACATTTTTTGTTTTTAATATACCAAAAATGTACACGACAAATTGTCATAGCTTACAACTGTCCCTTAAATATTGTAGTTTACAATGATTTTTATCATTAACAGAAATATTAAATATTTACAGTAAAATTATGTCGGTCCAACAACAGTTCACCTAGTAACTTGAGGCTCTGGCGACGAGTAACATAATTTTCAGAGTTTAGTAATTGTTGATAATGAGTAAACACTTTATCGTAGTTGACTTCAAGGAATTCTGCACACAGTGGTTTATGCCGAGTCAGCAATTCCTACATAACAATAAAATAAAAATGTTGTGCGTGTGTATCTACTTAAGTAATAATAATAACAAATAAATTATTTAAACCTTAAATGTGGAAAAAGCATCTGATGCAATATCAAAAGTTGAAACTTCCACGTAACGGAAGAAATTGAAAAATTCCTTTGAGTAGAGCATAATTTTCGCCAAAGCCTCATATCTGGCACATTCACGTAACATTGTACCACAGTTGAGTGCAATTTCTTGATGTTCGTACCTAAAGTAAAAGATTATATTATTTATAAAATATTTTTTTGATTTCTCACACATATATTAACAATTACAATTATATATATATATGTTTTATCGATTAGTAAAAATTATTTTTTATATAAATTTCACATTTGATAAAAAATAAGAAATATTCTAATAAATTAATCTATAGTTATTTTATAACTATTTTACTAACATTTCTTTTGATTATAGATTAATGCACATATGTAAAACATTAAAAATAGGAATTAATTTTTAAATAATAATAAAAAAATATATATTATATTATATAAGTATCTGATGACAAAATAAACAATATAGTTCAATAAAAATTTAAATTAGAAATTAATATACGTTTAGGGACCAGCATATCATTGGTAAAATTGTTGGTCATCTTTTTTTTTCTACAAATTGGATGAATTCAGATGAAGAAAATGATATATTTTTTATTTAAGAGCATATTGTAACACAATTTGTCGTCTCCGTTTATCTGATGGACAAGATAGCAAAATAATACTACTCAAATCTTAAGTCACACTTATTACCAAACCCAAAGAGAAGTTAGAGTGCATCTTATAATAATTTTTTGTAAAATATTTTGATAAAGTTGAAATGTTTTAAGATTTTTATATTTTTTAATAGATTTCATATCTAATTAGACAACAAATATTTAAATTCTAAATTCAACTCAAACACCGAAATGTAACAATTGTATAGTATAGATGTTGTCCAGTATATAGGGGAAGACAATATGTAAAAAGCATTATTTTTTAAATAAGAAGAACTTGAATGACCTTTTTAAAACATAATTCGTGTCTATTATCTAATTTAGAAAAATATTCCATCAAAATGTTTGAACATGTTTACTGTCAAGAAAAAAAATGTGTTAACTAAAATAAATTAAACGATCAATGTATCTTCCGCTTTAGTACGTATCTAATAAAATAATAACTGTATGTCCGAAATCTGAGTTTTTAATTATATATATTTTTTCCTGGATTTAATTTCTATATACATTAACTTACTCACCCTGCAATAAGAGTAAACAAAATTTCTGATTTAGCACAAATATGTTCAACAGTAGGAGATCGGCTACCCAGTTGCCGACGAAGAACATTATTGAAAACTTGAGCAACGTCTTTCTTGCCCTGTAATAATAAATAACAATACAATTAGATAAATATATTTGTTTAAACATGTCGTCTGAAACCAATACTTCAAAGTCTATCTTTGTTAAATTTTGAATCAACATAAGTAACAAATTGTTGTTGTACATTTCTTGTGCTAGCTGGGCCACTACAATATCGGACAAGGGTTCGGTATCTGCAGTTCCGTACAATAAATTCTTAATGACCAAAAGGTTCTTGCTGACATCTTCCTGTGCCTGAACAAATACAAATTATAAAACAATAATCAACATAAACAAACATATTTACAAACGCATGGGAAATTAACGTTTATTAATCATTCATTAATATCCATTAAAATTTGTTGGAGGCAACTGTAAACAACGTTATTAATTACTGCTATTTAATGTGAATCACTAATGTTAATCACTTTGATCTTTAAGAAAACATTAAATTATTTACGTACGTTCAATAAAATATGTATTTTTTTTTATATATATATATATATTTTATGGTACGAAAATAATATAGAACGATTTTAGTAACTCTGTATGTAAAAATATCAATTAAAAACGTATTACGATACCAGATTGTTCAATATTTATTTAACGTTTGAAACACACATCGATAAATTAATAATAATACGAGATAAAAGAAGAAACGCAATGATCAAAATAAAAAGAAAATTTATTTCTCCATAACTTACCTTTTCTAATTTTTTGTCGCCCTTTTCTAGTGCGACAACAGCTTCTTTAATTTGTTTAACTACTTCGACCGGATTTTTCTGCGATTTCCCGAATAACGGCATGTTTCTGAAATAAATAATATGATTCATATTCGTGTAAGTGCACGTACAATTTTTAACCGCTAATAAAATTGATTAAACTACTACTGTATGTGTAATAATGCAATACGAATTCATTACGAAAAAATATAAAAGAATTGCTTATTATTATATTTTTGTTATCTTTTTAGGAACCATGTTAATATAAATAATTATTATGACCACACAGTCTCTGAAAAAAACAATATAATATACGCATGTCGATAGATATCATATTACAATGTTATTATTAAGATAAGAGTTTAGAAGAGACTTTTCAATTGTTTTTAATGTAATTTTTTTTATTATTATGAAACCCGATATTCACTTGTAAATTCTTATCTAAAACTTAAAGTATTATAAACAATATTAAAAGAAAATAAAACAACGCTGTAAGGAAACCAGTACAGATTGTTTTCATTTTTATGTCTAATAACACTTACTCGTATTTCAATACTATTTATAAATAACAGGATATTTGTATTTATCATATATATATTATATTGTAGACAGGTGTAGATAATACACAGTGCATTATAGTACATAATAAACATAACTAGATATGCCACACAACTAATAATAAATATAGCTTTATTTAAAAATCTGTTTATGTGTATAAATAAATTTAAAAAAGAAAAATGGTTCGCCACGCTAAATAAGAGTGGAAAAAACAATCTAATCAAACGCCTTGGAAACGATCCAATAATGTACTTATTATAGCAGAGAAATGTCTACAAATCGAGTTGCTCAACAATAATTATTACTGAATCCAAAAATAAACAAAGAATTCAGATGAATAATGTAGAGAGACAACGGACCACTGACAACACGAGTACTTACTAACAGCGTTTTTAAAATTTCTATTGACGGATTTTTATGAAAACTAGTTAAACAATGGTTTATTATTAGGTCGACTGTCTGATGTAGAATTGTATAATAATTGTTTTGATATTACAGGTGGAATGTAGTGTATTTTCTAGTCGTTACATTGCCGAAATCCAAAGCGATTCTCAAGTTTCCAGAATACATTGAAAATCAGAGTCTACTGCACCGATACAGATAGGGGGAGAAAGAGAAGAAATAAAAACCAATCGATTAGCGCGTACGGACGATAAATAATACTTTCTACTAAGCATTAAGTTTAGTAGGTACACATAATGTAGTGTCGTATTGCGCGCATACCTCCGAGTATAAAACAAATTCACTACAATGAAACGTATTGGGTAGGAGAGTAGTTTGAAGTACGCGATCGACTAGTCAGGATTCGTTTATGGAGGCCACAAGACGACTGATTGACAACAAATCACCGTACAGGTATACAACGGAAGAATTTCGTAGACAATTTAATATTAAGTCGTTCGACGCGATCGTTAACTACTCGGGTACTAAATGTCGCCGGGTAATGGCATTTTAATAGGAGTTATTATTGAATTACGATGTACTATTACGAAACGAATTCTCACAGTAAACAATAGACAGTTGCGCGCGTACGAAACGGAACGACGGTCTGACCGCGTCAGAGGAATTTCGCGTACGCCTCTGTCCGGCGAACCGTTCGTGGTGTTGACACACCGTGTACTACTCACCCGGAGAACATAAGGTCCGTCAGAGCCGACGCCGTTTTCTTCCGTCCGGTACGACGATGAATTATTATTATTATTATTATTGTTATTTAACCGAATACAATTATTTTTCTCACAACATCACATTGTTTATGTAAACGACCATCAGTAGTACACGACTACGACGATATCATATGAATTTTTTTTTTGTATTCTTCTATTGTCCGATCACAATGATCGCGACGAGTGATAACCGAGAGAGATAACACAAAAAAAAAAGAAAAATTATATACGAAAACTCTACTCATCTACCTACGCTATCGGTCACACACACGCCAAACGTGTGACGACGACTGGCGGCGCGCACAACAAACGCAGCCCGTGCGTAAAAATCGTGTGATGCGCGTGCGCGACCGTGTTGTGTACGCCGGAGTTATCAGGAGCAAACAAAAAACAACACCGCATCGTACGCGGCACGGCGGCGACACGACTGAACGATACGAGGGGGGAAATAATGTCGTCGTCGTTATTATGTATTATAAAATAACGAGAGAAAAAAAAGTTCGGGATGAGGTGACGGACGAAAAGAAAAGACGACGGTGTCGATTGTTATTATTTTACGGAAGTCTGCGTTACTTGTGATACGGAGGAATCCACGGAGAAACGTGGATGTCGGCGACGAAATAACTATATATATATTTTCTTCTCGACTCGACGACGACGTATTCGTTCGGAACAACGGAACGATCACACGCGTGTATACGACACACACGACAATGGCACGTACGACGCGCGTCGACAATGGTCACTACGGCACGACGGCGACGGTACTATCACGTCACGACATCGAGTCCGGCGGAGTCGTCGTCGCCGCCGCCGCCGCCGCCGGTCGCTGTACTCCTCGGCGTGCAGTCGAACGTGTCCCCTCCACGCAATGCGTGCAGCGCGTAAACGCACCGCCGCCGATGACGGTTGTTCGTTTCTATGCGGTGCGTCGCGTGAACGCGTTAAAAACCGGCGCCGTAGACACGATTTTTATCTTTACCAGGGGGGAGAGGGGCGGCCGATCAGTGGTGAGAAATAATTGCGAGGGATGGTTGACGACGGTGTCGTCGTTTCGAAAAAGATCTACTGTCAAATACTCCCCCCCCCATCCTATCAACCGTAATCGAACTGTAAATTATATTAAAAAAAAATCGATTTTTGTAAAAAATCCGAAACGGTCGAATAATTTTCAACAAAATAAGTGGACGACGGCCGCATACCCCGTAAAACCTCCCGTCGTCCCGTTCACTTCGACAATTGGAGGGGTTCGTAAGAACTTTCGAAATAACGTTGTATATAGGTACCTACATTATTGATTAAATCTGTATCTCCAAACTGTTTTCGCGTGTTATTACGAACGGTTTTTGACGGAGAAACGTACAAACGTTCGACTGGGTTTAAAAAAAAAAACTATCGATTTAACTAACTAGATTTTATTCCGATGTGTTTTCAATTGTAATTTTAATGGACACAATTCGCCTCGAAAACAACAACGGCGTAGAGGAATAACTGAAGGGAAACACGGCGGCGTTGTTAGTTACGACTTTTTACTAAAATATTTTTCAATATGTGTTAAATTTATAATGTTATTATTAAAATATTAAGAAAATGTTGTGTTATGGTCGCTATAATATGTATATGAATTCAGCATTTAATTTGATGCGATCGAAATCTGATTGCAAACAATCTATAACGATACTGCGTATAACATAAACCGATATGTCAATAATTATTGAAAAAGTAACCGTTCGAAAAGTTTACAGTGGAAATTATGAATTTTTTTTTTTTTGTGAAAGTTTAAGGATTTTATAGTTTTTTTTTACGATTATCATTGATTTAAAAAAAAAAAACGAAAATTTTTTTCTCTTCAAATAATATCAATCGATCTGTGTGTTAAATAACATCTTGATCGGTTCTGCAGGTGCACATTAAACCGCGGGGATATTTTTGCCGGTGTTATAGCAAAACCTCAAAAAATATTTAATGCTGCTGAACACAGTTTCTCGCGCTGATTGTGAGATAAATTACAAGTGTCCATAGATTATTCAAATATCGTGAGTACATATTATATATATATATACACCCCATTGGAAGTATTTATAAAACATTACTTACCTACATATGCGTATTTACAAATTTACGGGCATAAGTAGCAAAATGTTTTTAAACCATATTTTCAAAAAAAAAAAAAAAAAAAAAAAATGGTTGTCTTTAAAGCTCCAATAGCTCTTGAGCTATTTACAGCAATTGGAGAGGTATTTAAAATTCATAAAAGAGGGAATTTTCGGTCGTAAGGTTTAAAATTTTAATGTACAAAATATCAACGACGTACCTACGCGTTACTCCAATTGTATCACTCGTATTCGAAAAATCTTGAAAATCGTTAGTAATAATTTATATATATATATATATATAAACGTTTCGAGTTTTTCGACAAAGCGTGTGCGTATTTATTTTTATGGAAAATGCGGACAATTTAAATTAAACATTTTTTTAGCTCCCTACAGGTTTGTTGCAAGTGTAATTATATTGAAATGATCCTACTGTAAGGCACAATAGTAAAATCATGTACTATATATTATTATAAAAAATAAATAATATTACAACACCGCGGCGCAGCTCCAATCGGAAACATTTTATCTCGAATAAAATCGGTTTTACGACCATAAAGCTGTGTGAAATATTGGGCACGTGTACGCACGCAGTTGTAATACACACGCAATGTTCGCGGGCGGCAAATGGCAATGTAACCAATTTATAAAACAGATTCGCCGCGGCTTTGCTCGAAATTGGCGTCGAGCATATTATTGCGCACAACGGCCGAACTATCATGCACTCTAATATTGTAGAAATCGTTTTTATTATTATTATTATTATTATTTTGTATCGCTTCAGTGTCACAGTTGTCAATAAAAAAACTCGCGCGTACATAACTATATGGATTCTTTTTTCATTTTAGCGAAAAATTAATATTAAATGAGTGGGAAAACTATTAAATTTTTAGCGATTAAAACTCGCAAAAAAAAAATATTATAAATAAAAATCAATGATATCTGGTAATTATTGACCGTTATAATATTATTTTGCTCTAAGACAATCCATTAACGGACTTTAATTTAATATTAATTTTGATTTTGATATACATATATAAATTATTTACGTCTGCAGTGATATCGTCACGTTAACATATTGTTATTATTATTATTATTATTATTATTATTTGTATACTATATCCAGTAGTAAACTATACTTTTAAATTAATTGTACATTTCTCGAATAATATTAAGAATCGAAGAAGGGGGAAAAATGACGTATAATGTACAAGGTAAATTAAATTAATTTATATAATAAATATTTGTATTAAATTGATACCCTATCCGCGAAAATTGTTTTAATAGAATTAACATTGACATATTATTTTAATATATTGCGCCGCACGTAATCAAATTGGTCCTCTTTAAAAAAAAAAAAAAATTGGAAGAATGATGGCTAGTTTCTATAAATTGTTTTATATTTAAATTTTATCCGCCAATTTTTATTAATACGGAAATAATTTGTATTAATATTTAGATAATAAATTCATTAAAAAATCACGGTCTTAAGAAATAACACGAAATGTTTATGGCATTGCTCAGAAGAATCGAAAAACGTACTTATCGATTTTTCATAAGAATACCGAACTGGGATACACTTAAAGATAGTTATTATATGATTTTACAAAACGAAATTACACGTTTTTGTACTTCGTCAACTCATAAGTTCGCGTACCCGTAAGTGTTCAGCCATATGTCCGAGTGCTCTTTTTCGTGCACGAGAAAAATTACTTAACATATATATTTAAGAGTTACTTTACATATACATTTAAGAGTTACTTAAGGTTCACCGCGTCACAAAATAGACTTAGTGATTTAGCTGTATTAAATGTAGAACAAGAACCGTCAAATAAAATAAATGATTATGATATAATGAATAAACTTGCATCCAAATATAGACTTTTTAGATTTTTAAATTCACGAAAGTAAAATGTATGTGTTCATTTAGTTTTTTTTTTAAATGTATTATGGAAAATTAGTTAATTTGCCTAAATTAATTCGTATTTGTATCTTTAAATATTGTAGAATCGGCGGAGGTCGGGGTTCTGAGTCCGTTCTAACTGTTCAATCCTATATAGTCACGCAAGTGGCAGGATGTGAAAGATATATATAGGTACGCTGTTGAAAAACAATTCTTAGAACACAATATTATAATATGCTTGTTCTGCATGAGTAAAATGATTTATTCATCATCGCAATCCACTGGCAAATTATTTTAATCATTTAAACACGACCGAGGCGGATGTTTTCGTTCTTATTCCAAACGTCCCTCGTCATTGACTCGACTTATTTTTTTTCACGGACTAAAATTTAAATTAAAAAAAACTAAACGCACCGACGGTATCTACCGCACGAGTACTAGGCACGGTAATAATAATTGGATATAACGAGCTCATACGTTTAAAGCGAAAAATTCATTATCTAATCACCAGCTATATGTAGTTCGTATCGATTTATATTCACTATAAAATTCATATTTATTCAGTACCTAATCCGCCGCACAGAAGTGTGCCCGGAATCGAAATTTAAGATAGTTTATAACGAATGGATTGCGAGTTATGGAGAGAGAAAAAAATTAGAATTAAGGTCTATTTTTGAAAAATTGACTGGAAATGCATTAATCAAAATAAAAAAAAATACTCTATTTATCTATATGTAATTATAATATTAACGAATTTTATTTATCGAGTTAACGAAATGTGTGTATGCCATTTATGTATACTCGTATACCGTATAGCTCACATTATTATTATTATTATTATAAAAAGTAAAACGTATTTTATTAGAAAAAAAACTTCATTTCTATACATTTCGTTAAGTCGTCAATTCTTTGTAAAACGTGTATTAATATTATTACAAATAAATAATATCGATAAACCAAATAAATATTGAAAGACAGGGCAGCCACAAGACTTATTCTCTGGCTATATGCCACTGTAAACCTTAAAGGGTAATTTTTCAAATTATATTTTATATAATTTTTAATTTAATGTCTGATTTTATACACTAACATTTTTATCCATTTCAATTGGGGTACTTCATTTAATATGTAATTTTTTTTATGCATAATACGATGCGTTATTATAAAAAAAAAATATATACTAATTAATTTATCGATTCGTCTATAATTAATAATAATAATAATAAATAAATAATATTTAATAACGAAATTTTCTTTCAACATTGATAAACTATGTGTTTTGTGTGTGTGTGTGTATTTAAATAATCGTCGCGGTATCAATGATGTACAAAATTATATTAAAAATGTACGTATACATATTTCAGGCATTCAATGTTTGTTTGTCACGTGTACATGACAATAAAATATTGTCTATAAAATTTTTATTAAATTTATCATTACGTTCGTTAAATTAAAAAAATAGAACACACATTTTTCTTTTTTTTTTTAGAGCGTATTTTCGACACGCCGCAGTGTACGTATTATCGACGTTTTGTATTCTGCTTGAATATACAAAAAAAAAAAAAACCAATTTACATACAAGGTGAATTTCTATTTATTTATATATGTATATACAAGTATCTTTTTTGTTTGTAATTTTGCGTTCTACCTCCGTTATACGTCCAAATACAGACTACTACTATTACTGATCGCGTATACGAGAGCTCGCTTTCCCTCTCGTTTCCCCTCACCACATTACCCGGAGATATAAAAACCGTGCAAATTGAACAATTTATTACTTTATTATGATAATAACGCGTAATAAAGGAACAGAGCTCTGTCCGACAGGTTGATTTATGTGTACTCGTAGGTATTATCAAAAGAACCAACGGAATCGAGTGGAAATAAACAACGCAATAAACGATCGAACGATGATATCGGTGGATCCTGAGCCTTTATTGTTTATTTGCTTTTTAATGTATACAACAGTTCATTCCGATTGCGCTGGCTCGAGTATTTCCAGCACTCTGTTACACGGCGGTGTATATTTGTGATTAAAACGCGGTTACGTTGTACGCACAACGGGGAAACGGTAAATCTCAATCCGCGGACTCGATAAATATATTGTATACACGCGTAGCGGGCCGCCGAATCGAGAGCCTATATTATATTATATTATACACGTATCCATACGCGCGGGAGACTTTTCGGATTGGTCGAGAAAACGCGCGAAAGTGACACGCGATTGCGCGAATAAACCAAAGACTTATTTGTTTAGAAACGTAATAAGGCGCGTGTTTAATATATTATACGAAGTAGGTAGGTAGGTAAAAAACGGTGGTTTTTTTTTTTTTTTAATTCGTATCGTTAAGTTATGAAATTGCGTTTCGTGTGTTATAAAATAATATTATTTATATATATATATATATATATATTGTAATATTCGTAACAATAATGGAGGAGAGCCGTGAGCTAGAAGCCCTTCCGGAGCCCGCGATATTGGCAAATGCGTCAACCGCCTCGCCGTCGCTATAACGGCTCCGACAATGTCATTTAATTTCGGAAATTTCTGCACTGTTATAACTGAAAAGTTCAATTTTCATTATCGTTTAAATAGACTCTTCGTTGACATTTTGATTTTAATTTAGAAATTTGAAATTAAAAAAAAAAAAAATGCGCCGCTGGTGATGAACGGAGTTTAGACGTACCTCGAAGAAAATTTTTTCCCGCATTTATAATTGCCAAATCATCACGTCTGCGGGTGGTGTGTGTGTGCGAGTTATATTTACTTGTGAATCGCGTCGCTTACCACCGCCGCGCGTTGCCAAGTCGTGGACAATAATTATTTATATGCGACGATCACAGTGGCGTATTTATGGCTAAGAACAGAGTAGGGGGTCAGGGGCGTATTTACATATATATTTTTATTAATAATACCATCGTTGAGTTATTTCTAAATTCTAATACAAACCTTAAGATTAGAAAAAAATATTATCAAATTCTCAACGCGTATAATAAACGATTATAATAATTTAGTACGTACATTTCCTTGCGTCGTCGTGCAAACGATAAAAAAACGTTGTTGTGATAATTTTTATAACTAAAATATT
Source organism: Chaetogeoica ovagalla (assembly GCA_032441825.1). Classification (NCBI taxonomy): domain Eukaryota; kingdom Metazoa; phylum Arthropoda; class Insecta; order Hemiptera; family Aphididae; genus Chaetogeoica; species Chaetogeoica ovagalla. Next base: position 5,032,210 of record CM063744.1, read on the forward strand.
ATAACATCTTATAGGGGCGTAGAATGGCATAAAAACAATTTTCTGAAACTTCGGCAAGGGAAATACCGTTTCTTGTAATGGTTTTAATTTTTTTACCATATTTTCTTTAGTAATATTATACGGAGTGACTGGTGATAGAGTACACAGACTCCAGGCGGGAAGGGGGGGGGTTATTGTACACCTAAAATGCAACAGAAAAGTTTCTTCTTGACCATGGTCATATTCTCAAACAAAAGGTAGGAATTTCAGGTTTTTTATTCATCGAAAAAACGTCATTTTAGTGATTACATCACGCAGATAAAATTGTATTTTTAATATTACAAAAAGCTAATAGAAAAAAAAATTAAAAAAAAAAAAAAAATTGTATATCAATTCAATTAATAAAATTATTGTCGTCTGAAATTTCGGGGGGGGGGGAGGAAGAGCTTTAGCCCAAAAGTCCCCCCCCCTTGGCTATGGTATTGAATTTATACAATTTCTAGTTGAGACATATGTAAGACACGTACGTAACATAACAATTTTAAAATTATAACTGAATAATAATAATAATAATAATATAAAGTAAAAGTCATGATAAGTAATTTCAAGTTTTATTATTATTTATAGCTTCTAGGAATTATTGTATCATTTTCACGCACGTTCAGGCACATGTCACCGAATAGTTTTCTTATAAATTTTCTTACGTTTATTAATTTGCTAAACTGGCCAATATTGTGAGACTTGTGTTTGGCCGTTTTCAATTTTGAAAACGGATTTGAATTCGTAGTCATGCCATTTAGGTTTCAGAACCAGAACACACGATTTTTCAACTGTGGAGAAATACGAATATCCGAAGACCACACGTCTCCGGTCCGTTTCATCGTTTGCACTTGTCCGGACGTGTCCCGACATGTCCGTTCCGGGTTAAACACGTCCGGGAACCCGGAAAGAGAATCGTCTCTACCGATATTTTTTCGAACCGGATCTGGCACGGACGCCCGGCCTGGACACGTCTCTTCAATTTGTTATCTATGAGGAAAATCAAATTATTCTCGGTCGTAATATTAATTCTTTTCCTCAGTTTTAAACGACAACACTGGGAGAGGGGGTGAGGGGGGGGGGCTCTGTGTTGAGGTACGTACACACTTAGAGGAAATCCTCAAGTCTAAATCCTCAGGACCCGGTCTCAAGGAAAGGCCTGGCCGCTACACGTCCGGGAAGTGTTCGAGGATTTTGTCACCAATGTAGCAAACATTTTGTAAGAAAATAAGAAAAAAACACATTTAACGATAATTATAATAGCGATATTGCGTGAATTATCAAGGCAGACATCACACGACTGGCCTCCTCACGCGCGACTTTGAACTGTACAGTTTTTTTTCCTTTCGGAATTTCGGAAAGGATTTTCGGACTGTGCAGGTCGACATATTCCTAATTGGCCGCTCCAACACACGCGAAGGAAATCCTCAAGAACTGAATTGCGCCGCGAAAACCTTGAGGATTTCCTCTGCGCGTGTACGTACCTTAAACGACGCGTCTGTCGAATAATATTATATTTTGTTTTCATAAGTTTCTGTGGTTTTTTTTTTTTTCTATACGTTTATATTTTGTTTCTTTCGCGTTCGCGCCGAGAAAACGTATTTTGAAAAACGACGAGCCGTGGAAAAGAAAAACGTTCGTTGTCCGTCGGTCCATCGTTGTCGTTTTAGCGTAACAACGACTAACGCCGGCCGACTAACGTCCTCCGTGTTTTTTTTTTTCATTATTGTTACTAATTTCATCGACTCGTGCCCGGTGGTCCGCGATACTCACAGTTTTTTTTTTCCCGTTCACCGTCACGGCAGCTGCAAGTATACTACCTACATGTATATTGACTTTATACATAAATATTTTTTATTTTTTTTTTTTGTACCATTTCGAATCACGCCTTTTGTAATATCCACCAGATATACACACGGAAATATCATTTAACGTTACGACACGGTTAATAAACGATTTCGGTACTCGTCAAACGCGAGTACGTAATATTACGACACTCGACGCGTCGTACGTAAAATATTATTGTTATTATTATTATTATTATTGTTATTATTGTTATTATTATTATCGTTCTATTACGATACGATTAATTAAACGTTTTGAGTTTCGGTTTTAGTTTTATTTCCGATTCGCCGCTGAACGATTTTTAAAATGTCCACTGCGTCGGATTTGGATGAAATCATTGTGAATTTAAAAGCGACTATCGCATCGAATAAAGGAGGCGTGCAATTGCAGAATTTAGAAAGTGAGTTTAAATGTTCGGCCTGTACCACACTAGAATTTATTGATTTTATGTTACGGGACGGCCGTTCTTTTGCAGCGGATATTGCGCCAATTTAAATTATTTCACCTATATTTTCGTGGTTCATCATTGGTCGACATTTAACAATATTTATATTATTATTCTACGAACATTTAATCCGGTATTTGTCCAAGAGTAACCGGCCAGGCGCGTCGAACGAACGTTCTTCGTCGTCAACGATCAACCACCTCATGGTTGGTCGGTTTTATATAAAACTCGCATTCCTTCCATTCTGACCGGGTTTACCCCTCTATTTTCTGATAATTAACCTAAACGCGCGGGGGAGAGAGAGAGAGAAAAAAAAACCATATAAAAATTGGATTTTTAAACTGCTTTGCATTAAACATTATTAATTGTTTTAGATGATTATCGCAATATTTTGGGCGAACATTTACCATATCGAAAATTTGGATACAGTACGTTGATAGAATTCATTCAGTCTATTAAAGAATTTAAAATAGAAAATCGAAAAGGCATCTTAACAGTATGTGTAAAAAGCGACGATAAGTCCCAGCATTTAGTAGACATGATTAAAAAACAGAAGTCGTCGAAAAAAGTATGAAAACATTTTTAATAGTAATCCAATAGAATGTTTTTTTTAAGTTGATGGTATAACTTTAATTATATAACATACATATAATATATCAATACGTAACAGAAATTTATATATTTTTTATTAATTTATTTTAAAGTTATATTTACTAAATTGATGATTTATATTTAATTTATGTCTATATCTCACCGCCATGGACATAATTTGGACAATTATGTAAATGGCTAGTCAGTAATTTTAATAAGTTTTATTACAATATATTATATTTTAGGCTTTAACATAATCAGTTTCGATAAAAACACACACACACACACAATGTTAATCAATTTATAATAACTCTGACTATGTAATGACGTTTTGTAATCTATTCGATTTTCATAAATATGTTAATATGTCTTATTTTTTTTTAAAAATTTGATATATGATATTTATTTATTTTCATAACGTACAATAATGTTTTAGTGTTTTGAAGTACAGAATTTATTTGTTTATATCCCATAATTAGTTTTGTATCATGTTTTTTCTGATCAAGTAAAGTATTTTTTTTTTTTTTTAATCAGTGATAATCATTACATATTCTATTTTGTATTTACAATAATAAAAGCTTTTTTTTAAAAACATTTTCGATTAAAAAAAAAAATTTAAATAAAGGTATTTGAAACTTAAAATGAAGTTGGTCTGGGATACATTGGTATATGTTATTGCTCGAGTAAAGTTATTTTCCAGTCAGTATAACTTATAGTCTAAATTCATAGGAAATATTGTAATCGACTAGGCATTAACATTAAGTCCTTTATTTATGTCTTTAATAGTGCTATATGTCTATAGGTATTTATTATTTAAATGTGTTGTCGATCTTATCATATGTGTATAACAAAATATATTCATTTTGAAATATATAGATAAGTTATTAGTTTGTACATTTGTAAAATGTTGACATTTTTGTAAATATGTTTAATTTTATATCTTACACTTATTTATTTTAGTCAAAGTCAAAGGCGGTTAATTCAAAATTAATTAAATTTGCTTATAACTGCAGTTTAATGGTTAATATATAATTATAATTCAATTAATTAATAATTATTAATTTACTTATTAGACTTTTAATTTTAAAATTATCTAATTAGATTAAAAAAATGTTTATTTTATATTTATTCATATACCTTATACAATTAATATTCATAAAAAATTTTTTTTAGTATTATTTCATTTAAGAATATTTCACCTAATGAAATAAAAATTACTTTTAACATTGAGTTGTACATGAAATCTAAACTTATTTTTTATATTTTTGAATTCATTAAATATTATGTCTAATCTAATACCTAATACTTATTTATTTTTTTAAATAAGCATTTAAATTTGAAAAGTGTCCTTGTTTAGTATGTACTATCTATAATACTTACATATATTTTGTATAAAAATACTTTTTTTTAGTATTAATTGCTTATTTAAATAACTTAGTTTATAACTTAATTAGTAACTCTGTATATACCTTATATATATATATATATATATATAATAATTATTTTTCTTCTTTAGGTATTTTAGTCATTCCAACTAGTATTGTCTTTCTACAACTCTTCTCTATTTCACCCTATTTTCTATTTTCTTTTTGATATTTAAATATTTTAGGCCCAGTTCTCCACATGTTTGAGATATGAAGTTTGTCCTAGGTTGTCCTCTTCCTTTTTTTCCTGGTATAGTTCCTTCGAGGACTACTTGTATAGGACTATCATGTCTCACAGTATGTCCTAGCTATTGTAGTTGTCTCGTTTTTATGTTATTTATCATTATTCTTTGTAATAATAATAATAATTACTATTTATTATATTTTAATATAAAATGTTGACTTTTGTCTAGAAACTTCATAAATTTAAAAAGAGTCCAAATACTTCTATAAATTCAATTAAATATATGTTAACCATTAAATATAAGTTAGTATTTGTTATGGAATTTAACAAATAAGTATATAAAAATACTTTTAAATTTTACGCAATAAAAAATATAATATGTATTTTTATTTTCTCATTAATTTTTAAAAATATAAATTTAAAGACCATAATGAATATTAAAATATTTTACAAAATTGTGTATAATTTTTTTGTCATTTAATTTATTTTAATAATATTATATTATTGAATTAATAATAAAATTAATTAAATTTTACAAACATTTTTTTGTTTAATTCAATTATTCAACAAATTTTACAACTATAAAACTAAATGTTTTAGCAGTAAAAAAATAAAAAAAATAGACTGTAAACTTTTAATCCTATTTAAAATATTTACCAAATTTTTGATAATCATAGAAATGTTAATCTATATATATATATATTTCGTAATAACATTATATTTATTTGTATATTGAACACAATTTAGAATTTAGAAGCAAATGCAATACCTAATAGCGAAATTTACAACAATATTCATTTTTGTAAAAAAAATTATAAGAAGATTTTGAAAACTGAATGTCTAAATAATGTGAGTAATTTAAATTACATTTAATTATATAATAAAATTTTCAATACCTAGCCATTTAGTCTTAAAGTGCGTGTCATTGAACTGTTATATGCTTTTTATTTTTTATTCAATAAATATTAAAATTTTAACTGTGAACTCAATTTTAATTATTAAATTTATGATATAACTAAATTTTAAAATGTTTGGAGTTTAAGTCAAAATATAGCTTATATTTCACATGTATGATACTTCAAATAAGTTTGAATTTATATTCTGTGTAAAGTGAAGGATGAATTAGTTTTATAATGATGTAGGTTTTTCTTTTAGGACAAGCATTGTTGAGTGTTGATTCTACTTTCTAATAGAAAATCATGCCTAAATATGATAAAATTAATATTTTATTTTTCTTGATTAAAATTAATATGTAATATTGTAATGATTTCAGATAGAGTCAGTGAATAGTAGTGGACTATTGAACACCGTGCCAGTGGACTGTATACAACCAGTGAGTCAATCAGCGACAATTCCACCAACGGTGAATCCACCAGTGATGAGTAAATCATTAACGAGTCTATCAGTGGCGAATCAGTCAGTGACGAATCACTTGACGAGTCCACCAATGATGAGTCAATCAGTGACAAGTCATTCAGTGGCGAGTCAGTCAGTAGTGACGAGTCACTCAGTGATGTGTCAAACAGTGATGTTTCCATCAGTAAAAAGTCCACCATTGAAATTTAAACCATTTAGAACAAAAGTATATGCTCAAGACAGATTACAAAAATATGTCAAAAAAAATATTGATGAAGTTGAGGTTGGTAAATTAAAAAATACCTGAGCTATATTTATAAATAGTTAAAATTGTTATCGCATCTTTTACCGTAGCTGTTTAGGTAATATAATATGTATTTTTAATACAGTTATATATATATATTGATCAGTTTTGTTAAGATGTTTTTTTCTAAGGTCATATAAAACAATTTTTTTAAGATTCTGAGCGAAGTGAAGAAACTATAGGTTGTATAATGAATAATTTTTCGACTAATAGGAGTGTTCCAATTTTTTCATTCTTACTCATTTGCAGGTATCAAATTTTGCTTGAGTGGTGTTTTAGGATAGTAATTTTTTTTTCAATATTTTTAAACGCGTTACAAGAAAGTATCAATGTTTTGTTAAAAATCTGTAAAAACGAGATTTTTTCAAAATTTATTATTGTATATTAATAAATATCATTACATTGACGCTCCGCTCAGAATCGTTTTATTGTTTCAATGATTTGTCATTGTAATAACAAAACTCTAAAACTTTAAATAATTCACTTAAGCGATATCTACAACTTTAATAGCTCGCTACTTATTTTTATTATTTAATATGTATGATATAAAACTTAAGTAATATTCTGACATGCTTTTATTATTTCTATTTTGTTATAATAATATTAATAATACTTTTTTTTGCATGTTTTATTGAATAGTGTAATAATAAAATTTGTCAGTTAAAAGTTCAAAATAATAGCACGATACCTGTGATTATAACTGCTGTTCATAATCCTTCAAATATTTGGGCTGTGTTGGATGACACAGGAAAAAATGTAAGTTTATTTATCATAATCATAATATTATACATTACAGCAATTATATTTAATCATATTATTAATATTTTGTTTTTATAGTCGTCTTAGTTAAGCTTGTTATCATATTATAACTTTAAATCGTTTGTAATTGTTGTATGACTTTGGAATTGAAACGTTCTAAGTTGATTGCGTTTTATATTCATTGACACATTTAATAGAAGTGACTTCATTTTTAAATTCGTATCATCATTACTATTAAGAATTGTGATTATTATTTAATAAAAGAATATATTTTATTTGTAGCTTGAAATAGTCTTTATCTGAGAAGCGTTTCTCCATTGACAGCGTGTTGTGTGCATACTAATTGCAATAAATCATGTCTTTAATAACCCAAAATAATTAATACTGAATTAATAAAAACTTGCATTGTGAATTATACTTAAATTTTTAAAATTAATTAATTTAAACATTTCAACAAGATCAGCTTACAGAATAATTTGCTATTTTTTTTTTGATAATAATGCATATAAAACAAAAAATTAATCTTTTTTCATTGTTCCTTTATTTATTATTATTATTATTGTAATTGTTATTTAGGAAAGTTTTTTAGAGATGGAAACGGAATTAAACAAAATGATGGTGACGGGTAGCCAATTTGAAAAGAAACCTACTATTGGTCGTTATTATGCTTTATTTCATCAACAAAAGTGGTATCGTATTATTATTGAAAATATTGATGTTAATAACTCTGTTAAATGTTTATTGATTGACAATGGTAAAATAATTGACGTACAGCAAAATGATATTTATCCTTTGGAACCAAAGTATTATAATGTGTGTGGCCAGGTAATGTATAAAAATCAGTAATGAAATCTATCAAAATTTAATAATATTTATAAATTTGTGTACTAACTAAGCTAACATATTTTGCACGTTGTAATTATTGAACTGAGAATTAATAGTGGGGCTTTTGATAATATTTTATATTAGTTTAGTATACTTTGTACATAATGAGCGATTTTATCAAATGTTTTTCAGGCATTTAATATTGTATTAAATAAGTTCAATTTATTTTTCGATTTCCCATTAATCAATGATATTTTAATTGAGATGCTTTTGAACAAAAAATTCAGTCTAATACCAAACAATGTGTTTACGTCTCCAATTATTGTGACTTTATATAATTTGGAAGGAGTTGTGAATATAAATGACGTAATACTAAACATGTTTTTTGAAAGAGCAGCACCATCGTATTATTATTTTAATGTAAGTAATTATTTTATTTAAAAGAAAAAAGAATGAAGACTGATTCCCAGTAAAATATCCAAGTGATGACCCCCCCCATGTCTACGTTTATTTTTATATCATGAATGTATTATAACAGTGTGTTGCCCAAACTACAAAACTCGATAAATAATAATAAAAAAAAAAAATAAATGATATAATGAGTATAGAAAATAGCACTAGGTATCTAAATTTTTCTTCATTGCTGTTGATAATTTTTTTCTGTGCCTGTAAAAACCACATTACTTAAAAACAACGAAAATTTCTCAAAAATTATATGAATATTTTATATTACGAACGACATCGTTTAATTGATATAATTAAATAATTTACTACTGTTATTTTTCAGGATACAAATAATGTTGTAAACGCTGAAGTGTTATCAGATGACAAAAATGGATATTGGTATTTACAAGTAGATACAAAAATATTGAGACCATTAGAAAATCTTCTTTTGACAGATTTATTTTGTGCACCTCATTTAAAAAATTCTAGAGAAATTGACTATAGAAATACATATTTAGCACCGTATAAATCAAACATTAGAGGAAGAGTTAAAGTGATGCATTTCGTTGATGAAAATTCACTGGTACTTGTATAATATGTGTGTGTACATAAAAATGTACACAGTAAACTATTTTATGCACTAGAATTATTAATTACTAGATTATTAATTTTAATTCAAATGTTTTTTTAACATATTAAAATTGTTTTTGATTAAATATATGTTTACTTAAAAAGTGAATTTGAAAAAAAAATGTATTTACCTATCTATTTTAACATTATGTGCACGATTTAATATAATTTTAAAATGTTATTAACATAGCGTTAAAAATTAATTTTTACCATTTTGTTTGCAGGTAAATGTGTTCTTTATCGACTATGGAATTTATAGAAACATCGAGATAACAGAATTAATCGATTTGAATAAAATTGATTCACGTATTGCTAAAATTCCATGTCAAGTAAGTTAAACTTATTAAATATTTCTATCAGATTTGTAGTAAATGAATATTTATAATTAATTATTGTAATACATATATAATTGGTGCCTAGAAATTGTCCATTATACACCCATATATATGAGAACTTATTTAAATATCTCGTGTAATGATAACTACATATTACTTTTTTGTATAAAATTGTCGAATTTAATTTGAAAATATAATACGGCAGAGAATGCATATTTCAATCTTGTATATTATAAATGGATACAAAAATATCTAGACGAGGTAATGAAGTTTTGATGAAAGTGTTTGATCATATTTTTAAAACTTTGGTAGGCACCAAATTATCATATTATTTTCCGGGTTATGTATACATGTGTACTTAATAATATTTAAAGTGTGTTTGGATGTTATACATTATTTTATAAAATATAATACAAAATTATAATAATTGAAAATGTAACTAAAATTTATTATTTTATTTTAGGCTGTTAAAGTATCATTGCACATGATTCCTCCTAAAATCGTTACTGGCAAAGTGATAGATCTATTTTACAGCATTATAGGAGATAATAAACGAGTATTAGTTTCTTACGTAAAGTATTTAACTAGAAATGTTCCATGTGTTCAGTTGATATGTGATTTATATCCTAATACATACGTGAACATAATTATGTATACAAAGTAAATTTTCCAAGCAATCTTTATTTTTTACTATGAAAAAAAAAACCAATTATGGATATCTAATACTTTAATCATTATGTATAGTACAATTAGATTAATATTATTTTAAATACTCAATGAAATTAATTTTTGCTATTAAAAAAAGTGCTTGTGTATGGTGTTACGAGAAAGCATGACGTCGTCAGACAGTCTCTGCTATCACGTAGGTAGTCATGCCGTGGTGACTACAGTAAATGTAAACTAGTCGTCGTTCTGTTGTGAGCGACAATGGCGTTTAGGTTCTGATATCTTTTTCGTGACACCATGTAAACGCAGAGGCATGTTTAGCTTTTTACAACGATGAGATTGGGGTTGTCATATGCATATCATCAATGCAATTTAATCATGCTTCATAGGTCAGAAAGTCACCCGAAATTTATAACCGTGCTCATTTTACTCATCAATGATTATGCTGTGTCAATTTTTTCTTTCCATCCAATTACATGACTTAAATTTTTAGATTCTGAGAGGATCGAGGGATGTATTGGTGGTTTTACAATGATGTGTTTTTTTTAGTTCTCCTTTTTATGTCCGTACCCAAAAATCCCATCAGATAGAGTACTATATAGCCATGCTCGGTGTCTGGTAGTGAATTGCATCTAGTTGGTACTTTAGAGAGGCCATTTTTCGATTTTCCCAAAATACTTTTTTCAAACGTCAAAAAAATTATATATATATAAAAAATACATACAAATTGTAAAAAGGCGATTTTTGTCGAAATTAATTATCGTTATTTCTTCGTAATTTTTCGTTATAATCATTTAAAATTTTTCGACAGTGTGTTATTTTGATTGAAAATAACAATTATTGTAATTAAACAATATTATTAGTCACTTGGATTTATTGTAAGAAATCATATTGAAATGATGTACCGTGAGGTCAATCATAAATTATGTAGATACTCTCTATACACGCACTATATTATTATTATAATAGATTGTTAATAATAAATAATATAACACCGAAGCTCCGCTCAGAATCGTTTTATTATCGAATGCAACGATTTATCATTGTGTTTCCAATGTTATAATAATAACAATATTCTAAAATCTTTATCTGAGGAATTCATTTGAGCGATGATCCTCCACAAAACCCCGCGGCGGCTCGCTACCATTTGTATTTATTTCTTTTTAATAACAAATTACAAGTAAATAATGAAAGGAATTTGTGATATGTCAATTGAAACGGGAAAAGAGATAAACATTTGTGTACTTTTAATGGAGAATTTAAAAAAAAAATTGTCATGTGAATATGACTCCTTCATCTCATTCCTTAAGTAGCGTATAAAAATGCAATATATTTTAAATTTGTGGAGAGTAAACTATCGAAATCAATATTGTTGTATATACTCGTATTACTATCGTGTACAATGTAAAATAGTACTTAATATTTTTTTAATTTTATTAATTAAATTATTAATAAATACATTGTTGTTGCGTTTTAGACTGAAATTGATGAATAATATGTAATTCGCAGAACCAATGAAGTCAATTTAAAATTTATTACTGTTCTTTATTTTTAGATATTGTTTATTGTATAACTACATTTTTCTATTTATTATCTACTTTTTTCCTTTCTTTCTTTTTTTAATTGTTAAAAACAATTTATTTACACACAAATGGGTTCTTTAAAAACAAATGTTATTTTTGTAATTTATGCCAAATGCAAGGAGGAGAATATTATAATTTTGATGAAATATACCATTTTTTTTGTTTTATATTTTATTTTTGTGTCTGTTAATTTACGTTTTTTGGTTAATAAACGGTAAATCGCTGTGATGTTCGTATATCGATTAATTTTTATATTTGTAGTCTATTAAATGATTGTAAATTTATGTAACTCAATGATTTTAAAAAAAATATATTTATTCATTTTTCACAATTGGAAAAAAAACAAAAAATTTGAATCTATTAATAATAATCTGAACTGTTCTTTAAAATTTTCAAATAATTTCATAACCGTTATGAATTTAAATTGAATGATTACGATTAATAGTTATATCAGAATATTTATATTAAAATTAACTTTTCCATTAGATTGTAATTTTTACACTTTATTCTATTTATGTGTTATAAATTATACTGAAAAAAAGAAAAAAACGTGTTTGTGTACACATATTATAAAATTACAAAAAAAAAAAAAAAAATTGGCCCTTAATATTATGTCACAAATATTCATTAAAATATAAGCAAGGAGAACGCAAGCAACTTTTAGGACTTTCAGTTCACAGTTCAGTTTTCACACACAAGGAAATCATATGAAAATTGTACCGATTCGTAATAATATTCATTGAATTTTTCCACATAAAACTAATGAATAAAGTATATATTACTAAACTTTATTCAATAATACATCTAACTGTTTTATTGTCATTTATTTCATTATTTGGATAGCAAAAAACATATTATGTCGTATGTGGTTTTAAAAACTGAAATGAAATTTAATAATAAACACTTTTTCTTAAATGGTTATACCGATATAATTATTGATTGTTACGTACGACCAATTTATTGAGAAAAAAAGAAAAAGGAAAATACCTATAAGCATGAGTTACAAATTGACTTTTGTTTTTAATATTATTGTTTTGTATGGAATTGATTTCTTTGATATTTTAATAAAAAATCATCAGTTCCATCAAACACAGCACTACACACGTATTCAATAAATAATAATGAAAATTTGAATATAGTTTTTATCAAATGGATAAATGGATGTCCGGTTCACAAATAAAATTGATTATTTTTCGCGTAACATGAGTTACCACAAATTATAATTAAAAAGGGTTAGTATGTTTATTTTTATTGTAATTGTTTTATTTATTTAAAAGACGTATAAAGACATTTATTATAAAATAACGTTAATTTTTAACATTATAATAACCATTATAGCAGGTAATCCGTTTGACTAAACATTTTTAATACCAATTTAACATATTTTTATCTGTACATCATTTTACAGACGTATAAAAATGATAATTAACAATTACGACATGGTTAAATTACAATTAATATTTTTTTCAAAACATTTGACATGTATGATCAATACAAAAACAATATCAAATTTTTCAAGATAATATAATCTATAGGGGAAAAATACAAGTACAAATAAACATACAAACAAATACATTTTGGGTATATGTGTAATAACACAAATTAAACACAATCACAAAAATTAATTAGGTCGGTAAAAAAAAAAAAAAATCACATTATTACGGTTTATAATAATATCTGGGATTAGTCAAGGGATTTGTTAAAACCTAGTCAAGGTGCTACGTAGCCGAGAGGTATTTTAATAATAGAAAACATTTATATTTTATTAAAAAGTTGAAATATTAATTTCGACTTTGAATCACGAAAGAAAACAATGTTCATCTGTGTACGGTCATTTTTTAAAACGCTATATAAATTTAAAAACAAAATATTTTGTTAGTTTTAATAGCCTACACTGTTATATACTGTAATTTTATTTATTTATTGTATTAAAAATACGAAAAAAAAGGAATGTAGAAAATTACTAACATGTTAAAATGGCCAATAAGAAACAAATTGACTTGAAAATTATTTTTTTGGTCATAAAATGGAGATACGATAAATAATGATGTAATGTAACAATTTTATAAAATAATAATTGTATATTTATGTATGGAAAAAAATATTAAATTTATATTTTAATTTTATTAATATAATTATTTGGTTACGTTTCAGTCTAAGAAACGTGTATAGATTTTATTTTATATATTAATATAAAGATTGTCCCGAAATAAACGCCAATTCGAGTTGGTTTGATGATTATTTACGTTCACATTTTTATGGAAAAATTAGATCTTCACAATAAAAAACATAGAACAGTGTATGTACGAACGTAGCAAATGGCCGTTATCACATTTAACTTTTTTTCATATTCTTATGGAAATAATATAACTTCTTACTGGAAATAATATAACTAGATCAAGTTAAAATACCATGTAGCACCTGTACAATTTTGTTTATTTGTTTTATAATTATAATACGTCGCTTAGAAATACTAAGGAGTACATTACATACATAAACAAATTGTACTTATATTGAGATAAAATTCATATTTCTAGAAATCAATTAAGTGTTTGTTCATTTATTCCTGATTTTTTTTTTTAAATAGAAATAGGAACAACATTGCCTAATTCAATATATTTATTAATTGTACATGTTAATGTTGAACAATTTTATACAACTTTTAAATATATAACATAACATACAATTCATTTTATGATACATAAACGTAGGTACGCCTATCGTCTGGAGACCGTGCGAGGTATTCTCTTTCGATTAGTCCTTCAATTCGTTTTTTGATAATAACCGGCGAAGGTAAGAATCTTGCTTTTAGATGCTCCACTACCTCGCATATCAGAGCAGTGTGCTAAATAAAAACAAAAGTCAATGTAAAATTGTTAAATTGCATATAAACGACGATAAAAATTGTATTCCACGTACAGTCATCTTCTTCCGAGATTTCATAACGCGCACAATAGCCGCTTCAATTTCGTGCTTACGATCATGATCCACTTTACTTCTGGTTTCTTTCCTCTCTGGTTCTGTTTCGCCTTTAGCTGCGACCGTTTGAATTTTTACTCTAAAAATAAAATTCATTAAAAATTTAGTTTATATATTATGTGAGGGGAAACCTGTCTAAGATGGAATTATTGAAATTTTGTATTCAATAAAGGATATCTATTTTATACGTCTTTAACAGATTACACTCTATATCATCACTATTTGCTAACCTATGCAATTTTGATGTAAACATCTCGTTTACACAAAATTCATGACTCAATTCTATTTCTTTGCACTTAGGACTTTTCAATAGTACACGCTGCGAAGGTTTTCCCAATGCTAACGATTGCAAAGCTCTAATTAGATCTTTTTCTGGAATATCCGTTTCATTTTTAATATCCTGAAAAAACAAATATGTACATACAAACATAAATAATTTTTTGTTGGAAAATAAATATCCGACGAAAAGATAAGACAATCAAATTGTAAATTACTTCAAAAGTCATTTTATTATGAGTGTTGAACAACAAGAGCACACACATCTGATAAGTAGACACTTGAATTATGTGCTTTCGTTCAATACATTGTTGATTATAATTGTCTGTCGAAGATACATTTGTCAATGATTCACCATCTGATCGCCTTGCACCATAAAATACAGCATTTAAATCAGCTGACCCAAGTTGAGGTTGTAATGATAGTTGCCGTCCATTGTGTTTTCCCAAGTAAAATCTGTGGTGTTAAAAATAGTAATTACAAAATTATTTAATAATAATAAAAAACAACAAAAATATTAATATATTATAACTATACTTCTTTGCAAAGCAATATTTATTATGTAAAAGAATTAAATTTCATATCAATACAAAAGATGATTTTAAATTTTGAGTTACAATCAAATTTGATCTTTCAACCTTCGATCACAGGATTTTCGTTAGATTACCTTAACTACAAACTCGAAATGAAATTGGTTATTATTCAACATAATACCAATATAAATATAATAAAAATTTTGTAACATTTTTAATACAATATTATAATTATTATTAAAAATGTAGGACATTATATTAGAAAATAATTATAAATGTGTAAATCATACAAAGTAATGCAATAATATTATTGTATACAATATGGTATTAAAAAAAAAGTTAAATGGGTGTATTGCCTATATAAAATTCAGTATCTTGGAATAAGACAGTAGTTTATTTAATTTATGTATTCCCAACTCATTATTCATTCTATATTATAGAAAAAAAAGGTTGAAGCATTAAAAGCGACAATAATATATATGTTACAAATACAAACAGATTTTATATCTAAATCAGTGAAAAGATATATTTTTTAATATGGTATATAAAATTGCAACATTGGTATTTAAACAGTTTATATGCTTACATTCGGTATTCATTAAAAGCTCTCCTAGGAATTAATGGTACATTGCACTTGGATAATGAATGAGTAGGCCAAAATCCTGTAGTTAAAACTCTTACAGTAAGATCCACCTCACGTAAATAATGCTAAAAATAAAATGCAAGCAAATAATTTTCTAATATACATAATGTTATTTAAATTGAATCTATAAAATATCAATACTCACATTATTAGATTTGGCAGCATATTCTTTAAATTCTTCCATGATAGTGTTAGATATGGACATATCTTTGAACATACCTTCAAGTTTTGAAGTAAACTGACAGCCACACTCGGTCTACATTAAAATGAAATTATAATATTTAATTAAAACACTAATTTATAAATACTATAAAATAAAAATTACCTTGAGTTTTGAGATCATATTTTTTTCATTATCATTACTGACAGACTTATTTAAAAGTAATCTTTTGGCTAAATGTTGTTTATAATATCTTTCAAACACATCTTTTTCTTGAAGGAAACGGAAAATCACCATTGCTTTGTCTAAAACCAATTCCACATCATTTTCAGTTAACTGAAATAAATAACACATAAAAACATTATTTTTATCTTTTAGATATTTAATAAAAAAGAATAGGGATGGTTATAATTATTACTCCGCGCACTCCTTTCTTCAATTTTTCATCGACGAATAACGATAAATATTCGGGTGATTTAGGATTTAAGTTGAAAAAATATTCAAAATCAGCAGCAATCAGTTGTTTGAACATCTTATCATTGTTAAAGGAATGAATTAAAAAATAATTGAATCTATCTTTTAAATCCAGCAAACTCTGTAAAAAAAAAAAAAAAGAAAAAAAACAATGTTTTATAACAAATTGTATTTACTATTATACATATAATAAATAGTATATTTATAATTAATTTCAATAAAAATATAATACCTGAATATAGTTTACTGCATTGCAATTATCTTCTTGTTGTACAAGTGATTTTCCTAATTCACGTAGATATTGACTAACACTGTCAGACATTATTTTTAAACCGTCTTTAACGCGATTTAATAATTTGTACATACATGCCAAATCAGTGTTTTTATTATTTTTTAACATATGAACTACACCAGTATTTTCCATCTGTAATAATAGAGCAACCATTTTGAATAAACAAAAATTTACTAATCTAATTATATATTAACCTCAACAATTGTTTTCATATTTCTTTTAATGAGTTCTTCTTCAATAACTTCTATGATTCGACATTCGGTTGACTCATCAAGGTAATGTTTTGCTCGATCGGCTTCTTCCAAAATTCTAGATTCAACTTTCCTAATATAAATACATGCACTGTTTTCATTTAGAAATTTTTGGCTTTCCATCTGTAAATAAGTTTAAATTAAATTAATATATATATATATATAATAGTATTGAAAATATTTAAATTCGTACTCTATAAAACTCGGCAGATTGTTCTAAAAATGGTTTCTCAAAATCTTCTTCATAAACCATGCGACCAGAAATTCCTAATATCATTAGCATTTGACAGGCGTTTTTAATGGCTATTCGATCGACCACTTCACCTTTTCTTTCAAGTTTGATCAAATTTAACAGAGTCATACGAAGATGGTCACGAATATAACCATAACGAACAATCTAATAAAAAAGTAATATTATTAAAAAAAAAAAAAACAATTTGCACATTTCATACAATTTTTAAATTTCATTATATAGAACAGATTGGATTGGATTTCAAAAGCCATTAGGTGTATATTAAAAGATTAAGATAAAAAAACATTAGTAGTATGCCATTATTATGGGACATTCTAATAATTAAGTAGTAACATATATATCACATTAATTTACATTAAAAAAAAAAAAAAAAATGAATCAAAAATGATGTTTTCATTGGTTTTTTTACTTACTAGATCACGGAACAAAATGAGACCCAAATTATAAACATTGTCGACTTCATTATGTTTGACATAAACTCGATCCATGTACATCAATATATCACGTATCATCACCATGGAAGTCTGATGATCATTCCAAGCAACATTTAATGCATGTAAGAAATTGTTGTTTAAAGATTTTAGAACATCATCCCTAACCTGTAAATAACAACTGGGTATTAAACATAATTTGTATTGTGCTAAAAATATGTCTGCAAGATCATACCTTATTTTCTAAATGGTTTATTACGGCTTCCTTCATGCCAATATACAATCGCTCGCCATGTTTCAGCAACACCATGGTATAAGCATTTCGATACAGCTCTTCAAAACTAAGGCCAGAGTTATTTTTCTTTTGAATTTCTTGTATGGCGTTCTTCAATAACAACCAAATATTGTCTATTAATTTGTCATCCATGGACATCTGAAAATGCAATTGAAATTTGTTGTTGAAATGAATAATAAATGAATACAAATTAATACACAAGTACTTAACAATTCGTTCACGAAACAAATTATAATTCTTTCTCTAATAATCTGCACGAATAAATGGTTTATTTTAGAAAAAAAAAAAAAAAAAAAAAAATTTATATATTTATTAAAACTTTCATAGATTAAATTATTATTATTATTATTATTATTACATATTTCATAAATATCTAGTGTCGTTTGCGGTCTTGACTGTGGTCACGGCAGTTAAATATGCATACTATACACTCTAAAAATGGGACTTGCATGGAAATATTAACCGACAAACGATAACATGGAACATTTCCAAAAAAACACAGTAATAATAATAGTTTATATTATATTTTACAAATTTATTTTTCTTGTCAACAATCAAATCATTTTTACTATTGAATAATTGGATTCAATAACGATCAAGTAAATAAATAAATAAATATATATTTATTTGATAATTTTGAGGAATAACAATATAATATACAATATTATATCTTAAAAAAACTGTATATACGTGTGTGTGTGTGTAACGAGCATCTAGAGAAACATTCACATGAGCAAATTTTTTATCATTTTAACATAAATAACTAAATAATGACGACTACAACTATTTTAAGATGAGAATTCGAA
The DNA here is from genome assembly GCA_032441825.1 of Chaetogeoica ovagalla. Classification (NCBI taxonomy): domain Eukaryota; kingdom Metazoa; phylum Arthropoda; class Insecta; order Hemiptera; family Aphididae; genus Chaetogeoica; species Chaetogeoica ovagalla. Next base: position 5,051,012 of record CM063744.1, read on the forward strand.
TATGCATTAACAATCATGAAAACAAATAAAGCACCAGGGCCGGATAATATAAATACGAAAAAAGCTGGAGCGGATCAATGCAGTAATTTCAGATTTTAAGCCTAATATCACATTCTTCGAAACTCTTAATAATTATAAAAAAAGTATTTGGAAATAAAATAGAAGAACAGCTAGATTATTATGATCAATATGGATTTCGAAAGAACAAAGGCACTAGAGAAGCAATACTAAGCTTAGGAATAATAATAGAAAAACATATAGGCAAAAGAAAACCTTTATGGCTTTTGTAGATTCAGAAAAAGCTTTCGACAATGTAAATTGAAAAATACTATTTGAAATAATGGACAATGTTGGCATATACATTAAAGACAGAAATATAATATATGAAATATAAAAAAATCAGGAAGCTGAAATCAAAATTAACTCTACAACAAAAATAGCTAACATTCAGAAAGGAGTAAGACAAGGCTGTCCATTGTCACCCTCTTTATTAAATGTCTACCTTGAACAAGCGATAATAGAAATAAAACAAAAACTAGAAAAGAAAAGAATAGGATTAATGATAGGAGATATTCTTGTATTAATGATAAGATTTGCATACGATATAGTTTTACTCGCTGCAACAGAAGATGATTTACAAACAGCACTTAATGAAACGGATAACATATTTTTAACATTTAAATTACATATAAATATAAAAAAGACAAAAGTAATGATACGCAGCAAACAAAATGAACCAAAAATTAATATATCCCCTAAAGGAAACAAAATAGAACAAGTAAATCAATTTAGAATAAATTACTAACATCGAAAAATGTTGATTTAAGAACAAGAAAACGTTTAATTGATGATGATTTCGTATAGTACATTATGAGTAACAGATAACGTTTAATTAAAACACGTGTATGGACTATAGCATTATACGGAAGTGAAACGCGTGGACCCTGAACAAAAAAAAAAATGAAACCACTTTAGAAGTTCTAGAAATGTGGTGTTGGCGAAAAATGGAGAAAATAAAATGAACGAATATGAAAACAAATGAAGAAGTGTTAGAATTAGTCCAAGAAAAAAAGAACCTTCTTAAATAATCTAAGACCAAGGCGATCGCATATGTTAGGTCATATGTTGAGACACAACAAAGAATTCCATGGCACAATACTAGAACGTATGATAGAAGGGAAATGGGGAAAAGGAAGACCAAGAACGAGTTATATAATAAGTCGAATATTCAAGGAGGCAAGAGTTAATTTATACAAACAGTTAAAAGATAAAGCACAAGATAGAGAATCACGGAGAGAACATTTAATGTAAACCAATCTACGGATTGAAAAAAAAAAAAAACTAATATTAATAATATACGAGTATTAATTTAGTTTTTATTTTTACTATATTTTATTAATATATCTTAGTCTGTACAAGCGTTTTTTAAGTAATAGTACTTTATGTACTCACAATTTTGTATTTGTACACAATGTCGTCCATTATGAATAATTACTAATCACACACAAACACACTTTAATAAAAATACATGAGTTTTAAAATAACTCTTGAAACGTTTAAAATGTTAAATTATGAAGTACTTAAGACAAAATATTTTATAGCTTGTACACAATTAAATAATGTGACAATAGTCGAATTGTGAAGTCATACACCATGATAAAAACATAACCCAACAACAGTTTTATTAACCAATGAAAAACCACTACAACGGCATTATCGTTTATTACCACAGTTGTGGTTACGGTTAACCATGGTCGAAGAGATAGCTAGTTAGGTTATCAGTAGGCGGTAACTACTGCACACAACAGTGGTTATGTTAATAGGTATTTACAAGTTTCAATAATTTTTACCTAATCATAATAATTGAACATTAATACATATATATATTTTTTTATTATATATATATAAAAAAAAGGTTACTCGTAAAAAAACGCATTTAAAACAAAATAATTTTGTTTTTTTTTTATCTATGACCAAAATTAATAAGACATGATGTCGAACGATTTCAAGTTCATTCAAAACTTAATATCGTTTTCACACGGCCGTCCGGAGAGTAGTGCAAAAAGGTGCATTTGAAAAACAAGCAATGATGAAAAAAAAAATTAATTATACAATTGAACGAAGTAATAACTGAAGTCGTCTAGGGTTTTTCACAAAATTTTCAATTACACCGTCAATATATTTGGTTTTGGTATTCGCTTCAACTCTCTTATGTACACTCATCATACACAATTCAGACAGCCGTTATTCACCCGTACCGGCCTGATTCCAGGTCTTGACACGCTTTAACGTACTACGAAATGATTGTTTATTGTTTTGGAAGAGATTGAATGCTTTAGCCAACGACAGATAAAATCTTTTCAAAGATCGATCGAATTTAAGTACTAAATAGAGCAGCCCAATGGTTTTGTGCATAATTTACGTATTATAATAGGTTTTTTCCTTTTATTTTTTAGGTGTTCAAAATAATTCGAAGACTGCAAAAATTGGTCGTCACACAGGTGCAGCACATAAAATAGAAATACATTTATCACTAATACGATTGTATTTGATTTATAATACAACAATAATGAACTATTAAAAACACAAATATAATATTATGTAGACGTAATTATAATTAAATATCCGTTATATTGTATATCTTGTTGTTGGTTAGTGGTTTGGTATGGTACATTTTGTTTTTTTTTGTATCGATTTTACGTAAATTTAAATTTTTTTAGAGATTTAGAGGGCCTGCAAATGTTGTATTATTAAAGCCAAACTTCTCTCAATTTGCACCAAAAATGGTGCGGCTTTATGAACTCATACCTACACGTGCCAAAATATTAAATATGTCAATGCTGAAGAACTTAGTGAGGTACCTATATATGAGTAGTATGCACACATATTATAGATCGGGGGGCTTGTGTTAGCGTGCAGTTTTAAATTAAATATTACGCAGTTCTTAAAAAATATTAACAAATCATTTTCACCCATGGTCACACTTTTTACTATTGCCATATAATATGTATTATTAAACATTTTGTTTAAATTTTTATGGTTAAAAATTTAGTGTTTGTCGTTATAGTTTGATTTTATACTTATATACAAAAATAATAATTTAAATTATTTCTTTAGCAAGTCCAGGAGGTTCATAAGTGATGAGAATTTAAATATTTACGGATCTACTGACAACTGTTTTTTTTTAATTAAAAAAAATATGTATTTTGTTTGTACGAAAAAAAAATCATATATATAAAAATAATATTTTTTTTTTATATTATATAAAGATAATTTTTCATGTCTGTACGTTATATCATGTTATGCGAAACTATTTACAAAATGTATAAATTTGTTATACTGAACAAATTGTAATGCGTTAAGTTACATTATCCAAGACCGATTAATACTTACATAACATTTAAATCGATATAGGTAAGAAAGTTGTTTACTAAAAGTTATATAATATTTGTAATTATCTAAATAATTAGGACGATGAATTTATTTTATTACAAATATGGGATAACCCAATTAAATTAATTTACATAATATTTCTTAGTAAGTATAAATAAATAAAAAAAAAAGAAAAAGTAATAATTACAAATTAAATGGGAGAGGGGAGGATTCTCATTAGCTAAATGCATCATTTTCAAAATGTTTTGATACCTACATAATTGGCGTTCATAAACCTTATATTAAACTGTGTTCGCTGTGGAATATATTTCTTTAGAACACAAAACATGATATGTACATAACTAGACGTTATGTAACCTTTTCCATAAAGTTTTCGCACGACATACCCGAATAGGTTTCATTTCAAAATTATAAACCATGTAGTGTCGTGATGATTAAGAACACTGTAGACAGTGTAATAATAACGGATATACGATTATTAGCTGCAATTATATTGGGCAAAAAAAATTGATAAATAACAAATCCAATATAACATACATTTAAAGCTTCAATCGAATGTTATCACCGCAGATATTAGGTCGTACCTGAATACTTCAGGATTGCCGACCTGTGGTGGGACAAAACGTAAAATCGTTTTCATCACGAAAGAAATATTTCATAAATTTATCAACTTTTAAGCCTGTCTCTTAACACAGTTTATTATACTGAAGTGTTTCTACGCTATTACTATATCGATGAGATTAAAAACACCGCACTTGGTAAGACGTACAGTCGTAGGCATAATAAATACGTTGAAAGCACGACATAAACCAATAGTTAGATTACATGGTTTATACATTCGCGTTGTGTTCGACGACGTTAACTGTAAACCCATTTGAATACAATAGTGGTCTCATTAGGTGACACGATAGAGAAGGACCGCGGTCGATACGACTTTTTATACAGTAACGGGAGGGCGACGACAACTCACCGGAAACGCCTTGATACGCAAGTTGGTGCGTTTTTTCGGTATGCTGCTATTCATCATTTTGCGTTTGACGTGCGGGGCGGTCGATCATCGAAATCGGACGGTACGTTGTGGACCCGTTGACGAGACACTCGGTCCGTGACGGCGGTCAGTTACAATTGTTGCGGTGTTGCGGCGGTCCAATTGTTGTCCGTCGTGTGAAGAACGGTGGTGGGTCGTTGTCATTTCGGCGGCGCGACGAGACGTGGACGAACGTCGGTGGCGAAGGTGACGACGACGACGACGGTCAATGTCATGATGAGAAACGCGTTGGAAACGGTTGGCGGCGGGACGTTATCATCGGCTGGCAAAACGCGTCTGACGGTCCGCGGGGTCGAAAGATCGTTTTTCGACGGTGCCGGGGGGAACAGTGTCGAAATGAAATAAAAACGCCAAACGACGACGACCTACTACTACTACTACTACTACAACAACGGTGACGCGGTGAAACAACGTTTGCGAGGTGATAATATTCCGTTGTTGTTGTCGACGGCCGCGAACGTTACGCGGATGGCGGGGGAACGACGACGACGACGAGTGTGTGCGCGGTCGGTCGAACGGAACGAAAATGGTGACGACGCGAGAAAAACAAAAAAAAAAAAAAAAAATTAATAAAAATCCAGTCCGATAAGACGATTTTTACTGTTCGTGGTGGGGACGGAAAGAGAGAAAACGTTCAACAAGGAAATTCACGCCGCGTTCCTTTCATTACAGGCCTGTTGGAGCCAGCGCGGTCGACGTCGTTCCGCAATAAAGTACCGCCGCCGTACCGTCGTCACACGACGATTTCGCGAACGTGTGTTCGTTCGTTCGAAGTAAGTGCGCGTGCGCGCGTATCTCGGCGGCGGCGGCGGCGGCGGCGTATGCCAGTGAACGAAACTCGCGAACGACGACGACGTACCGACGTTTTATTTTTATTCGTTATCATCACCGCGTTCGGCCGCGGCGGTGAGATGGCGCCTCCCGTCTCCGTCTCGCGATTGTTCCGTCGTCCGTCCCTCGTCAAAATTACACTACTTACGCGTGTGTAATTGCTTGTGATCGGTCGGCACAGGCGTGTCGTCTGCTTACCATTATCCGGCGTACGTCGAATCCGAAAAATTTCTTTTTTCCTCGGCTGAGGGTGGTGGTGTGTTAATTTTTAAATAAATATTACACAAAACAATATTACAAATGTATTTTTTAAAACGTTTATTTCATTACGACGGACAATTTTCCGTTAACGCAATACATTTCAGTTTTCCGTTGTTGTTATTGACCAAAATTTTACATTTTGTAAAAACCGTATTATAAAAAACCGATTTTATACACGTATCACACAGAAATTAATTCTTCTTAAAAAATTTTCCGAGAGGGGGGGGGGAGATTTTTAAAAAAGAAAATTTTTAGCCGTACGCAACATTCGATCATTCTGCAGTAATTGCGTGTAAAATATACATTGTGCGTATATTATACTGTTACGAATAATAATAATAATAATAATAATAATCGCGATATAATTCCGTTCATTAAACAATACGCAATCGATTTCCCAATCATTCCTATCCCGAAGTCCACCCTTGTTTGTTATTATCATTAAATATTGACAATAATTTTGGTATTAGTATTTGTTTTGGTTCGTGTGTATACATAACGTCGCGTCTGACAAATAATATGCCAGTTTTTATTGTTATATATATAAAAGAAAATTTGTTTTTTTTGTTGTAAAATTTCATTTCTTTATTTTTCATTTGTCATCAGTTGTATACGCTGCTCATTTAATTTCGACGAAATGAATTAGTCGAGATTAATGATTAGTAAATATACTTTGTTTAATAATTTATTGCAAAGCGATTTATACGCCTTTTCGTGTCGCTATTAAAAATCTTTCGAAAAACCTGTATTTTTTCGTCGTATTTGTATCGTCTTACAATAGCGTTCGTCTGTAACAAGAATCTAGAATTTTCGTTTTTTTCCGTACTGCACACCCAACGCGCTTTAAATTGCGTACGCTAAAGTTTCGAGATTAAATTAATTAATTGAAAACACAGAGTAAATAATGGAGACGAAAAACGAAGAATTAAAAAAAAAAAAAATCAATAATTTTCCGATCGATTTTCAAACAATATTGAAAATGAGAAATCTACCACCGAGAGACCTCCGAATAATATAATTCATTTTGTATAACAAAATTTTCCAATACGTACATTTTACATTTTTCGTCGTACTGCCACACACAGTGTGCAGTTCTGGCTTTTTGTGCTCCTGGTCTGTTAAAGACGGGGGAAAAAAAACAAAAACAAATCACGTCAGATGCAGTCGGACGTCGTATAATAATAATTATATTAATAATTGGTCAATTATTATTATTATTAGAATTCTCGGTGTATACTTCTCTGGAAGTAAAGTGTGGGATATAAATTGTAACACAGTTAAAAAAAAAAACTAGGGCAAACTGTAATAAATAGGAGGGTAATTCGTTTCTCTCTCTCTCTATATATATATATACATATATAATATATATATATATATATTTATTTATATATATACATATATGTATTTCGTCCTCTTCAAAATGTTCACTGATGCTGTTTAATTGATTACTTCCGATTTATAAACACTCGGATTCGTCGAGAAACACGAGTCTGTGTAATAATTCGTGACTATATCTGTACCCGCCGATAATAATAATAATAATCATCAATTGATAACCTACCGTGCAGCACCGGGACACGCGTCGTACAAATAATTGTTTATTATTTTACACGTTGTACTGTAGTTATTTATTATTTTTAACACACACATCGCCGTACATAAACTCATGTGTAATACAAATACACGACTTTGTCGCGTTTTGTCTACTGATATTTTTATTTATAAAAAAAATCGAATGAAAAACAAAGCTTCTAGACGGTATTGACGAGAACCACGACTTCACGGGTCCCGTAAGCATTTATTTCTTTTTAACACGACAGAACACTACAACTTGTAATACATTCTACGTACGTATAAGTTGAGTAAAATACTCTTTTTAAAAGTATTTGGAATACTTAAGAAAAAAAAAATGGAATATGCGTATTCGTGACGATAATATTTCCCAAGTATTTTGAATACTTTACAAAAAGTATTAATTCAAATATTTTTTTTTTTAAATTTTCCACTGGTTTTCAGTAGGTAATAACAAATAATATATTAACTGTATATTATTAATATTATTTAATCGAATATAAACAGTCACCAATACTGTTTGACAATAATATATATATATATATGTTTAAATATCTATGTTTGTAAATAAACATAATAACTAAAGAGTAAATTAAAAAAAAATAAAATAAAATTGTAATAATATAGAGTGATCAGATATATTCGATTACTTCAATGGGTCCATTAATCGAATTGATGTTATGCTGCTCTTATTTTTTCCCCGAAATAATAAATTCCTTTTTACATTCAAGTAATAAGTTATTATTTTTATGTAGGTACTATATTCATAAAATATATATGATTTAGCTTTAAAAATTGTTCGGAATACTTTTGAAAAGTATTTAAAATATTGTATTCAGAACGCTTTCGGAAAAAGTGTTCGGAACACCGTATTATTCGGAATACTATCCAAGTCTGTGAATTACAGTGTAAATTAGAAACAGATCGGACGTGTATAGAGATTGGCAGAGAGATTGGTGAATTCGTTCACAACAGCTTGGCGTTCGCGTTACCGTACGTTCTTCCGTTTTCTTTTTTTCTTTGCGTAACGCCAGGATAATAAATATGTTCACGGTGGACGGCGTTCACGTCAGACAATTATTATTGTTCTAAGTAATTATTTCGCAATTTTCACTCGTGTAACGGAAATACATTTTTTTCCAGACGTTCGCAGTTACCATTATCGGTCCGTTATTTATTATTGTTCACGAGATCGATGTATTTGTCATAGAGACTCTTTCCGGCAATTCGGTTCAAGTCGCATTGCCTAATCCGTTTTTTTCATTTGTCAACGCACATATACCCCCGTGTAAAACACCTGTTTGTCACACACATCAAAGTCGAATTGTGTATTGAAAAATTCCGAAGTGTTGTAAATGAAGTCTTAATTAAATATTGTGCGAGTCCACCGCGCACGGCCGTCGTACGCGTTGTTCTTGTGTTTCTGTTGGTGTCGCAGAAGGATTGCGAAAATCCGCGAACGGAGCGCGAAGTCCATGGTGTCTGTTTGCACTCTCAATATGGATTTTCATATAAAAATTTTGTCCGTTTGCAGTATAATATTTATACGTCAATTTATCGAATTGAGCCACGACTAACGCCACAATATTTTAAATCATATAAATACCGTATACGGGTATTTATTTGATCTAGAATTTGTTCATGTACGAGAGATTTGGTAAATTTTCGAAAAAAAAAATTTAATTTGTAATTTCGATTATTTTCAGTTAATTGATTTAAGAACGCTTTGAGCCTTGTAATCTATTAAACATACATTACATTGTACGTGCGCATTTAGAATTTTTAGATATATTGGCGCACTTTCCTTGTGCAAATGTGATTATGTTTTCCTCTTCCCCCCCCACTCACGGGTTATAAATCAACAGTAAAACGTTAAATCGAAATAATTTTATCTCTGTATACGATCCCAACGTATGTAAAACACAATATTTTCATAAAAAATCATTTTAGTTACAAAAAAAAAAAAAAAAAAAAAATTATAAAAATTAAAATGTCATTCCTGAACAGCGTTATATTTAAACAAACTAGACAAGATAGACACTGAAATAGTAAGAAAAAAAAAGTACACGAATTCCGTTTTCCACGATCCCTTCCCCAATCAAGTACTGCAAATAACATCTGTTTACAAATATTTCATTGCATTGCGTTAAGTTTTAAATGGAAGGTTTTTTTAAAAAAAATCTTGGCGTGCTCGGAGTTGCTGATACAGTTTGTTTTTCATTAATATTAATGAAATGCGTGTTTTCATTATGATGGATGTTTTGTTTGTAATATTATTAGGTACACATTTAAACATAGAGAATTGAAAATGGAAAACAAAGATTGCGAACAAAAACACCAAGTGTTTAAAATCTACAAATTTTGTTTATATATTTCGTAATAACTTAAATTATTGAAATAGAACAATTAAAAATGTTATTTTGTGTTAAAAGGGAGAGAAAGAGAGTGAGAGAGAAACGGATTTGTTATTGTTAAGTTTGAGTTTGTTTAATTAGTTTTTATTACGAAAGGAGTGTTCCGAAGTTGTCAGAGTTTTGAACGCACCAAAAGTTTTATTTTCGTCTTTATTATATTTATATTATTTGTTATTATTTTATCAAACTAAAATGAATAATTGGTTAGAGGTTTTAATTTCCAGAATTATTATTTTTTCAGTTACAAACAATATGATGAAAAATCGATTTTGTTAAAAAAAAAAACTTGTGTACCGTGTTTTCGAAAATTTTCAGTGAGTAGTCTTTTTCTTATGTTTCAGAAATAACTTTATTGAGAAAAACAATTTATTTATAAGTTACACATATTATGTGTATATCCGTGTTAAATTTATGATCTATAAATCCGGCATATTGGGTAAGTTTTTAAACTGAAAATGTGTCCATCCGTTCAGAAAAAGAAAAACCTATTTACTTCATCACTTGGATTTTCGGTTTAAATAAGACTTAGAATTATATTTTGTATTTGAAAGCAATATATCAAACAATTTTATTCGTAAAACGATTTTGAGCGTACTCTAATTGGTTGTAATAATCAATGGATTTTTATGAATTTTGAAATGTATACAGGGCAATATTTAATTTATTATGTTGTATTCAGTTGTTTCCTTTTAAGTACAAACATTTTTCTTGTTAAAAGTTAAGAACAAAAATTCATCATTCCAATGTTTATCTCTGGGCTTTGTCGTCCGATCGTTAAAAATATCTAAGGACTGAACTTAGAATTACAGAGAGATTATGTCAATAATAATTCGATTATGTAAATTGAATAGTAAATACGTGAAAATTTGGAAATTCGAATTACACAAACGTAGCGATAAAATTTGCAAAAGCTAAATAAGTAATATTTAAAATTAATTTTTAAGTAGTATAAAGTAAGAATTAACTGGACCAGTTGCTTAGCTTTAGTTTTTGATTTGTACCAATAACCATCTAGACTACGAAACGTAATATCTAGGTATACTCGACATTCATGAATTTTGGACCATCTTAAACGGTATTATACGATATTAAAAATGCGATACGCATGGGTTATGCGAACAGTGGCGATTTAACGGGGAAAAAGTATTGAAATTCGATAAAACGCATTGTAAATAAATAAATAAATAAATAAAAACGAAAAGAAAGTAATTTCTTAAAGTTTTTTGTCTTTTGAAATTTTCTAGACGCGAGACAAGACGGTAAAAATATTGTCGTCGACATAGTTATAAATAATTGTTCGTCCTTATATAACAACACGAGAAATGACTAAACAATTGTAATTGTGACAAGTGCAGACTTTGTGCAGACAACGATTTCGTGCCAAAAAGATAATATAACGTTTTATGATATTATTTTCTATTTTTATACGATGTAAATGTTTTATTTTATATTTGAGGAAAACAAAATTTCGTAACCTTTTTGTGATTAAAAAAAAAAAGAAGAAATTATTTGTACGTTTGTGCGCGAAACAATAACGATTTTAACTCAAAACCGTTCGCAACTATTATTGTTAATAATAATATTACGTAAAACTCCCAAAAATAATAGTACATAATAATAATAATAATAATATTAATAATGATGATAATAATAATAAAAATAATAATAACAATAATAATTATGATAATAATAATAATAATAATAATAATAAAAATAATAATAACAATAACAATAATAATAATAATAAAAATAATAATAACAATAATAATAATAATAATAATAATAATAATAATAATAATAATAATAATAATAATAATAATAATAAAAATAATCGGTGTTAAATGTCAATCCGAAAAAGCTCATTCGTTCACGGATCATATTATATTTTGAATTATAATTTCAATATTCTTTTTTAAATTTAATTTGCAATTTTTTTTTTCATTTTCAGCGAGGCGACGACCAGAAAAAAAAAGTATATCATTCAGCGCGAGAAATAATATTCAAATACATTTACCGAACGCCTTCAATTCAGTCGAATAGGCAATAAAGACAACATATTTACAACGGTTGCGTCTCGAATGTAGGCAACTAAATACGCAGATGATTTTACCGACCAAATAACATTATAATAAGAATCGTTTGGAATAAAATTTAAAACTTATTCGGCGACATATTCAAAGAGTTTGGAAAAACAAAACATAGGAATAATGCGGAACAACTTCCCCGAGCCCTCCGAAAAAACATATTATTTTACGTTATGAAAACTACGAGAAAATTCGATTTTAAACACACCAGCGCGCTACTGGGGGGGTGATGTCGTTTTTTTTCTATTCGCGCGTTCGACGTCCGTTGAAAGTCACGATTTTTCTTTTTCTGTTTTTTCATTTCACCGCGAAGAATCCGATTATTTTTTTTTTTTAAAGCGTTCGTATACGCACCGGCGCGGTTTTTGCGGGAAAATAAAAGAAAAACTCGACGTGTTCAAAAAAAAAAAACGTTCACGTTTCAATTGAACATTTTATACCGTCGCAGCAATTCGATGTCACGGCGCGTCTGTGTCTGCGAGTTTCAATATAATTTTTACCTTTCGAATAATAAAATAATAAAGAAAAAAAGTATTCATAGAATCGAATATTATACTCGTGTATAATATTATAGTGCGTCGCGTGCAGTAATTGGATTCCCTTGTAGTCTCGACGATGAACGGGGGAAAAAAATATCGGCAAACTCTGGTTGCGAGGGATTATTGTGCGCAGTCGCGGTATACGATATTATGTTTACGGTAACGTACAGCGCATATTTATGCATTTTACAGCCATCACGCAGTACACGTGTTCTTTATGGTGTTTGTACGAACGGTGGAAGGGTGCCTGAAATAAAAGAGTGGCGGTCATTTAGTTTTTGTATTAGCCGTGTTCGGAGTACGTTCACCGTGGCGTGTTCAAAACGGCTTTACGTGTATTCGATTTTCAGAAATATGCGTATTAAAATATTATTAAATCCAACGGGGAAACATTCTGATTCAGTGCACGGACAGTCCGACAGTTGAGGGGGAAAAAAAAAAGAACACGTTTCAATGGCTTAATCGTATCTTATAAACCCTGTCGTCAGATTTATTATTATTATTATTATTGATTTAGTTATTAAACTCTACGACGATATTATCGCGAATATTACTTAGTATTTGTATATATTATTATGTGCACTGTTCAACGCGTTTTTAATTTTCTTCAATCACGAATGTCATAATCAGTGGACAATGTTCAACATAAGTATAGTGGAGATTTAAACGTAAAATGTTTCGTGATCAAATATAAATAATTTTAAACAGCGTTTAAAAACCCTATTACATTAAATTCACATACGAGTGCAGAGTCGAATCGTTTTTATATTTATATAAAATAATAATAATAATAATAATAATAATAATAATAATAATAATAAGATTGTTCGCCTGTTTTTCAAGAATATTTTCCGTTATCGATTTCCGGTGAACGAAACGAATTTACGAAAAAAATGGATTTATTGCCGCAAGCCCTTCAATTACGTTATAATTGACGTCGTCTTTATTTTATAATAAACGCGTTTATGTCGTAATAACAGTCTGGATTTATATGTGTACAAAATTCTAAATATACGATGTTTTTATGTTCAATAATTTCATTAAAATAATCTTTTAGACGTTCATAAATATTTCCTTTTTGCCAATGTATGATGTTTCATAAAAATGTATAATAATACTCAGAAAAAAAAACAAATAAATAAGTAAAAATGTATAAAAAAAATTACTGAGTTAATTGAATTAATTTTAATTTTCTAAAAAAAAAAAAAAAAAATACTTAAAATTACTTATTCGATCCATATTTGGTGATGTATATTGTTTAGGTATATTTCACATTACTAAGTGTACTAAAAAAAAAAAATAAAATAATAATAATTATAATAAAAATATTTATATATCGCGTTCAAGTTGAACGGTAAACCCGATCTAAACACGGCGTCCAGGGGGGTAGAAACTAGTGGAGATCACTATTATTTTTACATTTTTTTTTTAACTATTACATTTTTTTGTAAAATGTTAAAAATTAAACATCAATTTATTTCAGTTTGTATGGAAATGAATCGTCTCTAGTTATAATTATATAAGTAAAACGTTAGAATCCACTCCGCTCAGAATCGTTATATTGGGAATGCAATGATTTATTGTTGCTCTCAAATTTATATTGGACAAGACCGTAAAATTTTTATCCAAGCAATCGTCACCTCTTTTTTCCTTCTTTTTGTTTAAAACGTATTATTTAGTTATAAGTCATCGGAAAAACTCTTTAGCCGATTATTATTTCCAGCGAAGAAATATCCAATAGTATATTCATATTGTATCCGAATTATGAATATATAATATTATCTAATACGCTGTTCGCATTGTGTCGTGTCTCTCCCGCGTTATTAAAAGCGTTCGAATAACAGTAACAAATAATAATAATAATAATTTTTAGTTTACGTACCGGGAACGCGTGTGCGTTATTTGTTAAAAGAGAATTATCAAACAAACTCCGCAGAACAATATATTAATGTTATTATAACGTCGAATACGTGCCACGACCTATACGCTACGTTTATACATTGCTTTGCCCGGCGAATCATACGCTAGTCCGCGGCGTGGTTTTTGACTTGTTATAAGTAGTTGTATAAGTTGAGGTGTGTTAAACCGAAATTCTATAAATCCGTATGGGAAACAAAATAAAACGAACACGCGGATAATACGCGGTCGTGTTATAACTCATCGAAATATTACGTTATAATGATTATTATTCATCATAAAACGTACAATTTCAATTAGATCCGATTAATTATAAATTACAAAACGGGTAAATGTGTAATGAAATAATGACATCGAATACGGCACGGAATATTCAGCGTCCGTTCGTGTTCTACAAGTGTGGTGGTGGTGGTCTTGTCGAGCGACAAACGATAAGGAACAACTTTGAAACTTTCCAAACGCCGTAACTGGGATGTTTGTGATTATAAATTGTTCTATGGCTTCCATTCTTGTATAGAAATATGTTTTCGTGATAATTTATTTTGCGTATTAGTTTACGATTCTTATCAATGTGTGAGTGTTTTGTGTTCTTAATAGCGCACAATTCACGATTTCCGATATACAAAATGCGAACATTTTTATATTATATTTGTGTTCAATTTCATATCTTATTGACTGAACCCAACCCGAGTTTGGTTATCCTTACTTATTTATTGCTGAAAATTCGATAATGGTGTACGGAGCGAAGACACTAAAAACGGAATATTCGATAAAGTTCGTCGACTGTAATACAATATCAATTTATTATATCTTTATAATTTATTTATCGGTAAGTACTTATTTCTTTAAATTTAAATTCTAAAAAGTAACCGAGCGGATTCTAGCAAATTAATTGCAAAACGGCGGCGAAGGTTTGAATTTTCTACGACGAAGCGTTGAGGGAGTCAACTTCACGGACGTACGACGCGACACATATGAGAGCGTATTGTATTTATTGCCTAATTCAAACTCCTTGAAAACGACTTTCATTTCGCCATTTCTTGTTATACCTACCTACACAAATACCATTATTACAACAACTTGTAAATAAGTTAGAACTGTTAAACTTCTTTTGTCGTTAAACTGGTCGTAACTGTAATAGTAATTTATAAAAACTTACAAACAAAAATTATATCACTTGAAGTTGAAAATATTATTACTAAGTCAAACAGCCGAGCATTATCCACCTTAAAATATGGTGAGGGCGACCGTCTCTCTCTTTGAGTATAATAATATATATTGTATATATAAATATAATTTTTTTTTACAAATAATAAAAAGATTGATATTAACTAAAATATCAGGGGGCGTGTCCCTCCCCTCACCACCACCCGCGGGTACCCTTGACAGATATTCGCTGTATATTGTGAAATTGAAGCGTACGTCCAAAAGATTATTTACGACTACACCACTGGTTACGAGTATACCGAAGTTTCGAAGAACTTTAGCGCAATCTCGTTTGTTATTATTATTATTATTATTATTATTTGTCGACCGTTCCCGCGTGTATACATAGACATTTTATGATGACGCTTTTATTACTTATTACGTTATACTTTATGTACATCAGTGGCGTACAAATACGAATTTATCACCGGTTAATATTTTATTGTGGATTATGTGTTTACGGAAGTTTTATTTAAGGCGGTTTTAACGGAGTTACCGATTTATTGGCCGAGTCCACGTGTACTCTCTGCTCGGTCATCTCAATCTCCTTCATCGTTCCCTGGACCGATTCTTGTACAAGGCCCGAGAACCCGCACATTGCCCGGATGCGGTGAACACAAACGAACAAATCTATTTCCCCTTACTAGTAAGTCCACGTGGCAACGAATAAATTTACGTCCTGAACATTTCATTCGTTCATTTCGTATTGCTCAAATCGGTATCAGAAATACGCTTATAAGGGCTACGGTTAACGCCACGTATGTACGAACGTCAACTGAAAAAAATATTTTTTTGTTTTTCTATTCCGTAACACGACTTTAAAAGTTGAAATATTTGTTTCCAGTGATACGGTTTTACACTCGGATAATTTAGGTAAACTATTGTAGTTTATAGATGTTATTTATGTACTTACATTGGCCAAGTTTTAAGAAGGGTGTTTTTTTTTTTTTTTGTGAAAGTTAGAAGCGTTCAAGTTTCACAATTATTCTTCTGAAAATCGTCGCATAAGAATATTAAAGCTAAATATTGAAAATAGTAATTAAAACTCTATGTCAGTATACAATTAATATTATAATTTTGTATGCGCATGATTGTTTTTTGATTGAAATTAATGCAAACTATGGAATGTTCTGTGTCGGAATCCAGTTTTGGAATAATGAATATTATATTTATTATGATATTGAAATCTGTCAATTAATTATTTTGATATTTGTCGCCGCCGTAGTGATAATACCGGTGCCGCAACTATACATTACGGAGTTGATGCGCAAGCTTCGTTTCCGAGCCTAACTTTGTCGTTGAATAAATTAATGTTATTGACTGTGGGCAACGGTTGTTTGCCTCTCTTCCTTTAAACCGTTATATTTATTTTTAAATCATTAAAAGTTTTTTTTTTGTGATAGAGTTCTGGGTTTAAATAATAATGCGTCGTGAAATGATTTAATTTAAATTTTCGTACTAAATAATACTGTTAAAGATTGTTTTATATTTGAAGTCGAGAATGCTCTTTAGACAAATCATAGTTGCCGCACTTACGCCACTGATTATTAAATAACTAAATTTTATGATAAATCTTGAATAATGTTTAAATATGTATATTTATGTTATGCATTTTATATAGGTATGTATTTTTTTATTAGTTATTAATAAATCAAATAAAACAAAATTTAACCTTTTATTATAAAATCAAATGCTTATCATGTACGAAGACTGTGAGAGATCAATTCGTGAGTATAAATTAATTTTGGATGGTTGAGGGGGCCGGTGTACACCTGGTAATTGCGGTACTGAGTTCTACAATATATATTAACATGCGCTCCTCCGAAATTCGGATTCAATGAATATGAAAAATAAAAATCCCTCTCGCGGGCTGTTGCCCATCTCCTTTTCACGAACCACCTCTTAAATTCGGCCCTGATTATACTCGTGGATTTGAAAGATAACCGAGTTTATATTTGTAATGTCGTAGAGTAAATAAATAATAAAAATTAATAACTTGTGTAATACATACACACACACACGAAAATGCGCCTTCAACGCGGTGACCTTATTAAATTCGGATTATACTCGCATTTTCCGAAATCTCCAAGCATATATTATAACGTAATACATTCTTATTACAGCGAAATTCCTTTTACATATTTTATACAGGTACGTATATACCAGAAAATCGCAATCATGAATAAATCAGAATGAAGAAAAAGTCTCGTACACCACGGACTATGCAAGTAGTATATATACAAATACACATATATTATAAATATAAAGAAGTCGTAAACCTTTAAAAACACATTTTTTTTTTAAAAATAACACTTAGGTACAGCCGTTATTTTGGGGAACATTTATTTATTTTCATGCAATACCTTTAATTAGTTGCTATATATGATTTAGGCTATACAGTATACAGTTTTAAGGCACGAATAAAAATGTTTTAATTTTTTTATTATTATTATTTATGTATTTATTTAAAAATTAATATGTATCTTTTAAATTATAAAATCTATTATTTAAAAAAATTAATTGGCTCATTTATGACGTTTGTGACGCAAGATGATACTTATGCAAATCCACTGTTTTTGACCAATCGGCACCAACTTTTGCACACATTTTATTTTTACAAACGGGTCGTAAGTCATACATTTGCGTAGTTTATTTCTTAAATAATTTATTAAGGTTCACATGAGGGTCGAGAACGTCACGTGTCCATATATTGATTAATAAATAAAATTATTATGGGTTTCCGCAAAACCGACAACGTTTTCAAACTATTTTCAATTGCACTGTCGTAGTGAGAAATAAATAAATAAGCGAAAAAAATAACACTTTTTTTCTGAATTCAATTCAGGTCGATAATGATGATCATTTAGAACGTATTCATCATGGTCCACCAAAAAGGTTTGAAGGCGCTGGATCGGACTATGAGGGATATTCGAGGGATTAGTGAACTCATGTGTAATGTTTTGCTAGCGGGAGATTTTTGTCAGACATTACCTGTCGTCGATATTGCCTAGCGAGGAATCCGGTTGATGCACTTCTTGCACGTTTAAAAGCTTCACATTAATTTTGGAGGCACGTTCAGAAACATACTCTAGCAAAAATGATGTGAGTTTTTTTAGGTGGTGTAGAATCTCTCCCAGTAATACTTTTGGAAATTAAGAAGAAGGAAAGTTTTATTTAACACTTCCAACGAATGATATCACAGGACTTCGTAAATCCGTACCCACTATATGACTGACTGGTGCAAGTGTCATCATCATCACCAATCACAAAAACCACCAGTGGTTCTGCGAGAGAGTTATTCTCATTACTATATTGAAGACGAAGCCCGCGGAGGGTAACTAGTTTATAATAAAACCATGATATTTTTAATAAATATATGAAATCCTCGTTTGATGAATCTTTGAATTTACTCGATCTCAATCCACGCGTGTAAAGTTAACTGAAACGAGTTATGCGTAAATTTAATTTAAATAATATAAAAATTTTAAATTAGTTATTAGAGTTAACGCTGAACATAACTTTAACAATAAAAATGCAGGAAAAACACACTAATGTGAAGTAATATAAACAGAAAAATTGCGTGCTAGCATGCAGTGAGTGCCCTTCACTGCCACAATTTAAACCGTCCGCGAACAAGTTTTATATACTACTATTATAAATACAAGTATATATATATATATATATATATATAGGTTTATTAATATAATATATTACATTATTACCTATTATATTTTATACTATAAAAGTTTTACGACGTACTTAATTATCTACAACCCACTCGGCAAAAAAATTTTAAACAAGGAGCGGTGTATTTAGAGCGGTGACAGGGATTCGAGTTGAAAACCCTCTAGGACTAAAAAGTCAATTAAAAATATTATAGTACATTGGTCAATTTATAATAACGCGTTTAACTCTACTGTCGACAAACGAGAAACGCAGTCGACGACAAAAATATTACTCCGATTTTCTGAAGACCTACAAGAAATTGGAAAAAAATCACTTGAGAAATTCCACATAAGAAGAGGTATCGGATATAGTTAATGTTTATTCATTTTTATTGAATAAAACATTAGTTTTTTTTTTATAGGGAAGAATTAACGGTTTAGCTATATTTACTGATAATTGGTAAAAAAGATCGCGATAAAACCAAAAGAAGTTCACATTGAACTCACCAATAGAAATAGAAACGTTTGGAATTTTTATTTTAATTTTCTGTTTTCTAAATTCTAACGCACATGTTAAGAATACATTTTATTTGAATTCCGAACACGTATATTCGAACGATTCAGTTGAATTGTATTCGGAATACTTTTTCTTAAATGCGAATTTTATAAATCTAAGCGCAACAATGTGAAACTATTATCATTGATATTACATAAAAGTATCGAATACGAATACCAAAAACAACAAGTATTCAAAAAGTATATTGAAAATGCCCGAAGAAAGCATTCGAATGACTTGACACGTCTGCGCTCTAAGTGTGTATCGAAATAATCAAGTTCCGTTGCTTGGCGAGTAATTTTTTTTGTAACATATTTGATTTATACGAAATACCTTACGTGTCCGTTTTATTTAACGTATTACTAAATCAAAAAAAAAAAAAAATAAATAAAATATTCTAATTCAGAATCGTTAATACTACGCACTTTTTTTTATTTAAAACCCTCTCACGCCCCCTCTCTCTTTCCAGAAAAAAAAATATCGAAAGTACGCCGATGTGTGTATACACCATATTATACGCGTGTAGTCGTGTAACGCGTGGTGGGCGGCACGCGTTTCAAAATAATAGACGACAAAGAGAAGTCCGCGGAACACTTTCCCGTTAACGCGCCCTTCCGAAACGCAAACCGTTAAGTAATCAAATTGCGTTACATATTATGTTTAATATTGTGTTGTTGAATATGTCTTTCGAAACGCGTCGTAGTTCCCTCGGTGTATACACACACACACGCGAGAGCGCAAAACGTTATTTTAACGCGTTCATTGTTGGACGTTTGCCGTTGCACAAAATGTTTGCAGGAAATCCGTGGTAATAATGCGAGCAAGCTATTGTAAATAAATCGACCGGTTGGGAAACAGAAATGAATCGCGGTTTTCGATGGCTACGAACGTGTTGAATAAGAAAAAAAAGTCGCTGCGGCGTACAGTTATTACGAAAGGTCTGATTGTTGATTATTATTATTATTTTTTTTTACAAATATGACGTTTTGCGCTATACAAGGAGATAATAATATATTGTCTAATTGTCGTTCAAGAATAAAATACATACGTCATATACGTGTCCTAGATCATAGGTTCTCAAACATATTTCGCACACCGCCCACTTTGACAATCAAAATTTTTATGCTCACCAATTATCGTTTATTTTCAAACAGTTATTACAATTATTATATTTAAACGTGCCATATTCTATTTTAGAGTTCAAACTTACATTTTAAACGAGCATATTTTTAATAAGAGCAATTAAAACGCATACTTGATCGAATTTCAATGTATTTTTTTATTAAAGTTTAAACAAATTTTTGAATTTAAATTTATCGAGCTTACTTAATGTGATGGATGAACCTGATGTAGTTTAACGAGTTTTTTTATATCAGGCTCAAATTTACTTAAATACAGTCGTAAGTCGCCACGTTCGGTAACAAGCAGCCGATTTCTTTTTTTAGTTATTAGTGTTGTTACAGCACTAAATCCTCGTTCGGACAAATACGATGATGGAAACGCTATTAGATATCTTTGAACAATCGACCATAATCCAGGGTAGAGTTGCGGGATCACATAATTTTTCGCTTTTTTTAATCAGCTATCGCCCCCCCCCCCAAACTTCTTTGGCCTTTTACCGCCCCCCTGAAGGCCTCTAACGTCCACAAGGGGGCGTTATCGCCCACTTTGAGAAAGAATGTCCTAGATAAATAGCGACATAGTGCCTACCAATATGATACAGTCTTAGCAATACGACATTATGAGAAAAAACAATCTCAACAAATGTACAGTTCAATTTTATCTTCTGGAAAAAAAATATATATATTTACATTGAGATATTTCCATCAGAGTATATTTAAAAAAAATGCGTTTTTACGAATTATTTGTATTCGAGTTCAACGGAATAACGTTAAAAAAAAAAAATTAAATAATAATCGTTGACCGAGTTTGATGTTTTTTTTTCGAATTACGTTCTAAACGGACTGGAGCCGGCGAGAAAACGCGACAGTGTTGGCGAAAATATCGCGATTAACAAGGGAAGTATGCGTCAACACTAATAATATAAATTATGAGCGATACCGCAAGTATGAGCGCACTGATCGATATGATCGAAGGAAACAATATACAAATGAGGAATAATTGTTGAAAGAGTCGTTGGACGGTTCGTCAGAACCAAACTAGAAATACAATATTTAAACGTAATTTCACATAATCTCATAATTCGGTAATAATAATTTAGTTATATTTAATTGGATTTTTTTTTAATAAAGTTTTATGTGAGTTAAATTCTTCTTTTTGAGAAATAAATATTTTTCTAAGTAAGTGATATTATTACTAAATGGTTTTTTTTGTTTCTTCGAAAAATAATAATACGGTTGGTGTGGTAATATATTTCTAGGAAAATATGTTTTAAAAAGACATTTCGACCGGAGATATTTTTTTTTTATTATTATTATTATTATTATTATTATTATTTCTACGGAAATATTTTGACTCATATTTGGTACGTATAAGGTTATCACCATTATTAAATTATAGGGTGAAAAAATTTAATTTAAGAACATTTTTTATTTTTTTTTTTCGGCCAAAATGAATTTGTGACTACAGCCGTTACCCGTAATACATAAAAAAAGCTCGTTCCGGGGTGTACGCAACAATTCGAAAAGGAAGATCTGGAAATACTCAGTGGCTTCAAGTGCACCACTGTTTTGCGGATAACGTCAGAATAAATTACGCGTTTTTAAATTTATCATAATAATTATTATTATTATTATTATTATATTAATGACATACGTGACAAACTGTGTTTGTCCTCCGTTGTAATAAATCGTAATAAAAACGTAGACGTGGTAACAACGCGGCAACCGATTATATATTAGGTCAAATCGGCCAATAATTTATTATTAAATCCGTATCAATATTTTTAAAATTCTTTTGACGTCGGAATAATAAAAGCAGTATCGTTTTGTGTTTTTTTTATACACGACCTACGGGTATTCGATTATACTTTTATTCATATTTGTTTTAAATTTTGTGACATTAGCGTACGTATTAAAAAAAAAAAAAAAAAAAATGCTATTTTGAATCTAAAATAGCGAATACTTCATGTGTGAAAAATATCTTTGGACGGGATTCCGGTAGAAAAAGAAATCGCAGCATTGGCGCAATCCAATCGCTGTAGTCTTGTTTGATTTGATTTTTTCATTCGACCGATACATTTGCATTTTTGATTATTGACTCTAACTCGGTACAAAACAAATCTCTTAGTGACTTAATTTCAGCGAGTAAAAAAAAAAAAAAGAAATTACTCAATGTAATCAGTTACGCGGCAGGTTTTTTTTTTTTTAATACACTTTTCGCTTCTCTCACAATCTGAAACGGTGCCCGCCGCGCTCCGTCGGTCGAATCAATTTTATTAATTAAATTACTATTGCGGTTTTAATTAAACAGACCAACCCAAAACGATATATCGTTTCGCGCGGCGTTTATTGGATTTGTTCAGTCGGAATAAGCACTGGTCGGCGGGCATCACACGCCCACAGATAAAATAACTCGAGATTGTTTCGGAACACAAACGCCATACACGCACGCGTATAAACTTACGCACAAACTTACCTATATATTTATATTATACCAGTGTGTACGCGTATAAGTCGTATGAATTTATGCCGCCGTTTATTATAATATTGGGTCATATGTTGTCGTAGTGAAAATAATGATAATAACGTAAAATGTATCGCAGCAGAAAAAAAAAATAAAATACCGAAATTTCGTTACGAATGTTATTCAATTTCTTTTCTCAAAATAATATTTTAATTAAAAAAAAAATAAATAAATACACGTATACGGTACATCATTTCGTAATGGACGACGAGTGGGGGTGGGGGGTTTTTTTTTTACACTTTCAAATTCAAATTATCCCTGATTCGGAGCCACAATTTTCAGCATAGTTTCACACGCGATTCGCAGAAAAATACCCGTTCGTCGTCGCGTGAATTCTCGTCGAATTGTAAAACGCACTTTTCTACAATGTTCGTTCACAAACGCGGTACGCTCCATTTACCGCATATTTACAAAAATAATAAAACGACGCGCTGCTAGACGATCCGCGGTAGGCATGCCACGGAACAACAGACGTCGTTGTACGTAACGTACTCGCGTATAAAATTCGAATTTTTCCATAACACCGTTCGATAATGTTTCTAATAAATAATTGAAAGACTAAAGAAAAAAAAAAAAAAATCGCACGTTTACAAAATATACGATTAACGAATAAAGTGTCGGATGAAAATTATCTACGGAGAGTGGTAGTAGTAGTTTAAAGTTCTCGTCTCTGTATGTAGCGAATATTATTGAATGCCTGTACAAAAACGCCCTCCCCCCCCCACTCGAGAAATATCAAAGAAATCGCGATAAAATTGAAAATATTTCCGTAACGTCGCGTTGGACATTTATTATTAAGAAAATATATATAAAATAAATAAATATATATATATATTTATTTTATATATATTTTCTTATTTATTATCACGAGTATTCACTTATAATTTTTTATTTCTATCTTTTTAATTATTTATTTTTACATATCCTTTTGATTTTTGATTTAAATTTCTTTTTGTCTTCACTACTTTGTCATTTATTATTATTATTATTATTATTGTTCAACTCAGATACTCGTATTTTATGCTCCTATTATTTAAAAAATTACCAATTGCGTTTTTTTCGCTCCTAATTTATTGCTTAACGTTTCATCTGTTTTTTTTTTTTTTTTTTTACTTCTCAACACTTGAAGTAGTGTGTGTACACGTATGACCTAACCGGCGACCGCGCTCAACACCAGTCACCGGTCCAATAAACCGAGGGTTATTACGGATTTATTATTTCAATTACGGATTTATAAATAAATAATAAATGATACATTTTTTTTTGCAACACGAACGATAATTTTTCGTGTTTTTAATTATTGTTTTTTTTCGCACGTTCGGTATATTACGGCGTGTGGAAGAGAAAAAAAAGAGGACGCCCTATAGGAAGGGCGGGGGCATCGTCCCGTTTCGCGCAGTAGTAATGTTTCCGCGAAAATAGTTAAAAATTTACCGTACAATTTGCACGCGGATCCCCCGAGAACATCGGAATAAGAAACGTTGCGGCGGCGGCGATTCGTTACGGGACGGGCGCGGGACGATAATCACAAACACGAACGGCGACCGCGCCGGCGCCTCGCGCTGCGCGAACGCGACACGGCACAAGTCCCTTCTCGTCTCTTCGCTCCGTCCCGCCCGCCACCGTTCCAAAACTAAACGACGAAACAAATAAAAGATAAAGTTCTCGCGCAGTTTAATAACAAACGTATAAGAAATATATATACATGCATATACGCGCGCAGTGACACGCGGTTCTGCAACAGAGTAGGGGACGAGTAGACGACGACGCGAGTTTCGTTTTTCCCCCTTATTGCTTTTCGTTGTTTCTGTTGTTTTTTTCACCGTTTTTTTTTGTTCGTTTTTCGTGTTCGTTTCAGTCGCGTCACCGTGATAGCGTTGCCGTTTCTTTATGCCCGCCGACGACTGGCAAAAAAAAAAAGAAAAAAAAAAAAAAACAAATCTAAATAGGATAATTCCGTTTTATGTTTTCCGCACCCAACTCCCTCCCGCTCGACTAATTCGATTCGAATATTTTATTTACGCGCAAACGCGAAGAGCGCGGACGAAGGCGTTGCACGCGCACACACACTTTTTTCAACCGTGCGAAAGTCGACGGTCGAAAATATAATAATAAATGTTGTAAAACGATACGGCGTTCTTACGTAAAAAAAAAGTTTTCTAATTATTTATAAAAAAGAAGAAAAAAATGGGACGACGAGTGCGTCAATGGCGCGTAGCCAGGGACATTCGCCTTGTGGGGGGGGGGGAAGGGCGATGATAATTTGTCATACGTGCGAGGAGAGGCTTAAGAGCTTGTAAACGTTCTCAAAGCAGTGGCGTACCCAGAAATTTAGTACTGGGGGTCGGCCTCGCTTACTACAGTCGCCACTGTGTGGAACTGCTACGTCCGACAATATTAATAGTCGCTCGCAATTCGTCTTATTTCCATCACATTTTCGTACAATATAATTCATAACTGTTTAAACTTTATAATCTGTACATACATAGCATATATAGATTTATAAGCGTTGAGCTGAATAGTTTTCACTAAAAGCTAATAAAATTAAAAAAAAAAAATAATGAACAAATAGAAAATGATAAAAATAAAAAAAAAAACTGTTTAAACTGTTTTTTAAGTAAAACTTAATACTCACTCACAAACTCCAGGCAATTCAATTGCTATATTTGTTTGTTACGTTGAAATGTATTTTAAAATTAACAAATTCACCTGGAATATTTAAACAGTTCCGAGTGGTTTAGATTTTAAACAGGGATAATATTTTATACATTATTATTATTATTTTGTTATTGATTATTGTGTGGCATTGTACCCCGTATTTTTTTCAAATAAAAATATTTTGTGTAATTTGACATTTTGAGCGGCCACATTTTATCGAAAAAAAATACTGTGAGTCAGCTGTGATTTCCAAAACCCTTCCCCCCTGTTTCAAAGGCCATATGCTTTAGATCGTATACTTTTTTTCTCTTTTTTTGATGAAAACGGGAGGAAAATTTTTTTTTTATTATTTGTAATTCATTTATTATACACTCATTTTTATTATAGATATTTTTTATTCAATGTATTCACCGCGCCCGTCGGCTACAGCCGAAATCACGTCCGATGTGCTATAAAACTTTAACGCACTGCGGGGAATATTTCCCCGTTTTTCCACAAGTATTTCCACCGAAAACACTCGTTATTTTCGTTCAATTATTTTTTTTTTTTTTAAAAATAATCACCTTTATTTTGTCCCGGGCATTTTTTTTTTTTTTTCGAACTCATTTGTATTTCTACTTTTTTTTTCTTCGAAATCTCTATTTAAACACGAGATTAATTTATTGTTGACGGGCTCATTCGTCGAAAATATTTAACATTCGGTATTCAGTATCTTACTGTGCGTCGAATCGTGTTCAGTCCCTCCGTATGATTTTTTTAAAAAAAAAATTTTAACGATCAATTTATAAATGTTCAAATTTTAGATTCTGAGCGGATCGAAGAACGTAGTGTGGCTGTTTTTTTTTTTTTTGTCTGTGTCCAAAAATAATCCTATCAAAAGTTGTGCACCGATCTTTACAGTCACGAATTGTTTCTGATAGCAAATCGCGTCCAGTTGATGCTTTCGTACAGGCCACTTTTTGGATTTTTTCAAAAACGCTCAAGAATAGAACTCAAAAGCTATCGAAAGTCGCGAGTGAAGAAAAAAAAATGATAAAAACGCGATTTCGTTGAAATCGATTATTGTCGTTATTTTTCCGTAATTTTAAAACTAATGCGTGTAAAAATTTGAAATATTCGTCAAATAGGTAACTGTTATGTATTTAAGTAACAGAAATATTACTTTCACAAAATTGCAATACCTGCAGTGTAGGAATTAATGGAAATGTGAGATGAATCAGTGTAGCAGTGTCAGAATTATTACAAAATCGGACAGGAGTATTCGCGTATATTTTTCACGATTGCGCGGCATCAATCGCGTCGGGTGAAAGAAGCTTTTTCGAATGGAAAATAGTTTGAAAAAAAACTCTTTGAGTTAATACATTGAACAATAGGAATACGCGGAAGGGATTAAGTGAAATCGATACGATCACAATCGAAAGAGACACAATGAAACGAATATTAAATTCAGAAATCCGTAGTAACAGAATTTCGCAACAAACGGCGACACGAATATTATGCAATTAATTTTTAGTTTATTCAAATTATTATTTTGTATATTGGGATGTAATTATTATATAATGTATAAGCAATCAATAATTATGTATTTATTTCATTGTCGATCTGTATTGTTGAAATGTATATAGTTTACTACGAGTATAATAACATTTTCAGTTGATTTCGCATGAAAAGAAATTATTTTCGTTTTTCATGCTGATCAGTACAACGATGCTCTACGGTCTAGGACTTAAAAGATGCCCAAATCGGTTTCTTTTTTTTTTTTTTGTAGGACAGTGAGATATCTCTGGCCGGCCCCGAATGTTATGAATAAGGATATTTAAATTTGCAATGTTTGTGCAATAAACCGTACGAAAATTAATAAATCCGTTATTTATAGTACAGTAAATTTATATCAGTGTTTTTTTTTTTTATAAAAGTATCAACTCTTTTTTTATTGTCAAATCATTGCTTTCCGTATTTATTATGGATATTTCATTAATGTATTCTATATTATATTGTAAATTTAAAATAAAATCCGTATTTTTCGAAATCGGTATAATTCAATAATGTTTCAAAATAAATAAATAAATAAATTATTCAACGCCAACAAAAATATTATTATAACCGGTGCATTGTATTATATTCGAACATAAAATTACATTTTCTCGTTTGATTTTCCCAAACAGTTTTTAAAAATATTTTATGGTAATACTTGTATTTCTATTAGTCGGGAGTTTTCAAGGAGTCGAGTTACTCTTAGTCCCTTTCGTTTTATACACGTCAGAACTTTTGTTGTGGGATGAAGAATACCACATTTTTTCATAGACAATCATTTAATCGTTTTTTTTTTTATTTCAAATGGCTTTCTCTGGGCATATCTTATTGCATATTCAAGTATTTTCAGCGCATTGATAAATATTTGTTTTCTATCGCATATTATAAATCCGAAATTTATCTGTTTTTTTAATATTTTTAATGGTTCCATTTTCGTAAATCACGTTTCAGGCACTTATTCAATAGCAAAATACGCATTATATACGTACCCGCGTGTTTTTCTGTTACAAATCAGAAATAGTTGAACATGTGCAGTGCACGACGGGCGCTTCGCAAGCAGTTAATTTGCTTATTTCTTATTCAATTTTCCACGTCTTTTACATAAAATAATATTTGGTACGCGTAGGCGTGCTGCAGAGTGGACCGAGTAGTCATTAAATTGTAATTAAGTTACCATAATAGTCATAATAATTATAATAATAATAATAATAAATAAACGACGTAATTATTTTTTTCATTACTCGAGTACAAAATTTAACGCTTTGTATTACCGTATACAAAAAGTGATCGTAGTCATTATTAACGTTGATTTTGCGAACGTTTTCATGATTTACGCCTTAAAACTGATACTACAGTTGAATTATTTATTCGCCTAACCTTTAATTCGTCTTTTCCTTATAAAACTTTACTTTTGCACTATGAAACGTTATATTTTTTAATTTGCACGATATACTTCTTTGATATAATACCGCTAGTTTATAAAATTCATGACATTCACAAAAATATTTATACATTTCAAGATTTCAATAGAAATGTAGCGAACAACCATTTTACAAATATTTCATTCAAAAAAAAAAAGATACGAATACGCACTTCTCTACTCCGATTTCAAATAAGTTAATATTATTTAATGTTACGATACTGAAATGCTTTTAGCCCTTGTAGATCGTATTATTTTTAAGTGTTGGACGGCTGTAATTATTAAAATCAAAATGAAATTGTACCCACTTCCGAGAAGAATTTTTAAAATATTGTTACTTTTAATATGTAATAAATATTTTGTACAAATTATTGAAGATATATATTGCGTTATGTATTCGGCGAAAGGTAATTTAACTATTCTTGTCCTAAGTTCACACTTCCGTGTGAATTTTTACCGATTTAGTTTTCGTTTTCTAATCGACTGACTTTGAGTCAAACTGATTTACTTTATTCCGTGAAAATTGTAGCCAACTTAATTCGTGACCTGTGTTATATTTTGTTTGTAATTAGTTATGAAAATCGACTTATTTGCAAAACTTTCGCTCACGCCTCTGCGATAAATATTCGTCTAACCGAAATTATACGAATGAGGAGAGTTGCAGGAAAATATTATGATTATTATCCGAATTGTGTACGTGACGAGACACTGGTGTACCGGTTATAATCCGGAAACGAAATTGCGATCGATTCAATGAAAGACAATGTTTTTGACGCCGCTATAAAAAAAAAAAAAAGCCAGACGGTTTTAATTAAACGTCAAGAAAATGCCGGTGGCCTCTTTATTTTTCGATAACGATGGTGTTATTTTCTTCAGAGTGTGTTATTCGTTATGAATTTCTACGTATAGAGTTGAAACGTGAACTAACTACTATTCTACAGAGAAGTTTTGACTCGTTAACGCGAAAAGATTCGCGGAAAACGTCTTGAAAAACGGCAGACAAGAAACTGGTATCAATTTTTTCACGATGAAAACCCGCAATAAAATTCGAGACATTTTCAACGCATCTCTTTATGTAATAATTTAAAAATTTCTTCCGTAACACGATCGAATGTGTTTCTTCGTCCACATGGTACCGCGTGATTTGAAAAAAAAAAAGAAAAAAGACTTAGTCCATCGTAATCGCCGATATACGTGTAGATATTTTGCATTCGTTTTAAGTCCGTTTTAATCGCGTATAATAATAATAAGTTAAAGTCAAACCGTGTACTCAGTATGAAGAATAGTTGTTATTTTAGAAAAAAAAAACAATTATTTATCGAACGAAGAACACACTTTTACACGCGCAATTTCGATATTTTGCGGCGGTGAAAATATTGTAAATTGTAACGTTCGTTACAATTTGTCAAATCGCAAAATTTGAAAAAAATAATGACAAAATAAATGGATAACGTAAGTATTGTTCTTTTATTACTTACCTTTTTTTCCCTCCTCGAAGCGTTTTTTTGGAACGTAGTGTTTTTAACGTAGACAATAAATAATTATGTAGACTAGATCGTAATAAAATATCTGAACTAAAATTTATCAAGATATATTACTTGTAGTTAGTTTCAAATTTATTAATATACACTAAAGCCGAATTATTGTCGGCGAAATGTTTATTTAAAACAAGATTATAAAAGTTAACATTTTCAAAATTTGTTTTTGGAAAGTCCGGGGTATTTACCGTTTGGATGAATTTCGATGAACACACTCATGATCAATGGCGGGTTTATGAGAAAAACGTTAGAATAATTATAATTTTTTTTAGAAACATTCTGTACATGTTTTTTTTCGTTAACCTATCTCGTTGCCGAAAAAACGTTTAAAATTCGTTTTATTATAATATTAATTGACTCTATGCTCGTATAATCGCGTAGTTGTAATTAAGTTTTTAAGAATAATTTTCACATTTACCTGGTCCGACAACAGGGACCGATTCCGTTTTTGCATTTCAAAAGCAGGACTTCTTTAAATTAGAAGAAGAAAAAAGAAAAACCATCGAAATTACGTTATAAATATATTATAATAAACGAATACGTTTACGAGTCATTTGTGTACGAAAATGCGATCGCGTACTACGTTATTTATTATTTATACGTATAACTTATCCGTTCTAACGAAACGTATGCAATATGCACAGTTCGTTGATTCGGTTTAAACATTTACGCAAAAACGTGCATTATTCTTCTTTTCGTTTTTTTGTATGTAAATAATATAGTAACAAATCTTTTATTATTATTATTCGTTCGATCGTAGCCAGTAGCTGAAAAACAGTTTCATTTGAAATATATTTCGAGACGGTCGAATTGATTATAATCATCGTTTTCGTTTGCGTTATTTGTCACAATATTCAGTGTGGCGCGTAACTCGTTTAGCTTCGTCGATTATTTATTTTTAAAACACAAAAGCACTTCGTTTAGCCGTTCTCTTATATATTATATTCTCAAATATATGTTGCGGCATAACTTTCAAATTTTCTCAGACATTCCGAGGGATTCGAACCCTTAAAACCCATACCTATATTCACCTCTGGTTTTAGCTAAAACGTTTTAAACGATTTCAAAACCGATTTAAGTTTAACGCTATCCGTATAGACGTATGTTATTACTGTACACTTACCGTCGGTTTATTATTAATTTTCTCAAACAACAATATTACGTGATCAGATAGGTCGTAGCCAGCAAACAGTTTTTTTTTCGGGGTAGGGCTCAGAGTATAGATATGAAATAAAATAATAATTGAATATAAATTTTATTTTAAGAAAAAATTTCGGACGGTTTAAATCCTAATCGCCGTCCCCTTCTTTGGCTACGGCCTTAGTCGTCGCTGTATTGTTGTTCAGCTGTCGTAAGAAAAACTGAAACAACAGATGGATCAACTTTTGGCAGTTGAAATTTGAGCCTTTTCCATCGAATAGCAGTATGACGGATGACATTGAAACTTGTGAATTACACGATTTTGCAGTTTTAGCTCATGCGAAAAATGATGGAATACACTGATTATGACTTGGTGAATGATTTCGGTTGACAGAGTAAACTTATCATTTTGCTGAGAAGAAATTGTATAACTACAAAGTTCAATTTAATCATTTAATGTTAGTTATTTTTTTATTCTGTAGTTTCTGGACAAAAAACATTTTGTTTTAAATTATAATTAATAAAAAATAAATTACAAAAATAATTTATTTCTTTTGGTTTTTAATGATAAACACGTAAGTTTAAAAAAAATCCGATATAGCTTATAAATTTTAATTTGCACAACGAGCGAGCGTTTTTTTTTCAGTAGACATTGCAGAGCAATGCTTTAAATCGATGAACTCACTTACTATTATCGATTTATCGGTTTTTAGTATTTTATAACACTGTTCCGAAACCTTAAGCGATACAAATTTTACTTACTGTAATTAGGATAAAGGCTGGTGTGCAAACTTTAATTTAGACCAAAATAACTTTTTTTTTTTTTTAAAATCAAGTAGGTATTCACTGTAAATAAGATATGAAATTCAGTGGTAGAATTGTAGTGGGAGGAATATGATACGAATGCAACGTTTTTTAAAAAGATTTACAGTGTGTCTGTAGTTTTGATTGAATATTGAAACTTGAGCAGACTTTTCTTTACTTACTTTTTCAATAAATCAATTTCAGACAATTGGAAAACGTAATTAGTAATCTGGTTAAGTGAATGGATAGAAGTTTAGCAAAAATTACAACATACATAATTTTATATATGAGATACAGTTTTGACGTAGCTGTAAAATAGTATTTATTTTACCGTTATTGAAAGAAAAACCATACTTTTTTTAGAATGTAAATATGTTTTTATTTTGTCTTAAATATACACCGATAATAAATGTTATGGTTGTTTTAAATTATCATTTGAATTTTAGAATTCTTCATAATGAAAAAAACAAAACAAAAAAAAAGTTATAATAATAATCACTAAAAATAAATAGGCACATCATATAACAAACATTTTTTATTTAACTACATATATATAGTAAAAAAATATCACGGAAAACATAATGAAGTTACAAAAAAAAAAAACAAAACGAAACTACATCTTAAGAAAAGAAAAAAAAGTATATATGTAAATTATAATCTTACAATTAGATATTATATATATATATATATATAATATATTTTGTATATAATATTTATGTGTATGTGTGTTGAAAGAATCTTTCGGATTAAAGTTTGTTTAATGCATATTGTATATAACGTTATAAAGTATTTATATTATTTTATATGTAATATGTTTACTGCAAGATAAACGAACTGGAAATGTAATCAGATAATAGGAAGCTGTTATTCCGGTCCGTTTTTAAAATTATACATTCGCAGTGTGTGTGAATGATGAGAGTCAAGATCAAATTAAACATTTCAATATAATTCTGATTGTCTGTTTTTTAAGTTGTTCCTTATATTTAAAACGAAAAATATTTGTATACATATATATTTTTTTAAATAATAATATCCAAAGAGTCGATGTAAAAATTTAATACAACATTTTCATACATTTCTTTTTTATATATTTATGTTACAAAAAATATATTGTAATATTATTATAAGTTCAATTGGTATATTTAAAATATAACAACGTTATCATGTATACAGGGATTATATGATAATAGTAATAATAATAAAAATTTTGATAATAGTAATAATGTTAATAATAAGGTGATATTTATTGTAATGTCTGTCCTATGTTTTTGATTTTAATATAGACACGTAAACGAAACGAGAAAGAGTACGTATGTGTACCGTTGTCGTTCGTGTATTGAAAAAAAAAACTGTTTACAAACGTATTTGATTTGAATACAGACGGGTTTATGATTTCGTACAAGAACATTTGTGTTGAACAATAACGTAATTATTAATAAATGTTTCCGTCGTGTATTCGGCACGTTCAAAACTTTAAAACGGAAGTAAGAAATTGTTTTGTAATTAAAAAAAAAAAAATAATAATAATAATAAAACGAGAATATCTATAAACGTTACGTCTCATCCATGCTGTATAACTGTTCGTCGTAAACTTGTACTCATAATATTAAGATATACGATAAAAATAAACGTGAACGAAAACAAAATCAAAAAAAAAACAAAAAAAACAAATAAAAAGAGGAACAAAAAATATAGAACTTTAAACGTTTTCTTTTTTTTTTAAATATAACAAATCCTATAGTATATTATAATGTGCTAAAAAGGTTAAAAAAAAAATTACATTCAGGTAGAAATGTATATATTATATATATAATAACTTATAAATTTATATAGTGCTACATAATAGTTAAAAATTTTAATCTATACAGGGTGTCCCAAATGTCACACGTTTTCAAAAATCTTCTACAATAACGGTTTTTCGTATTAGCGCGTTTCGCCAAACACTATTGTAATGCGTATTAATACACGACAACCGGATAATAATTTTATGAATCCCGAGAATATTTTAAACTCCAAACACATACGACGTGCGTCGGGGCGTGTTAATAGGATATCCTGCGAACAAGACTCGGTAAGTCGAAAGTCGTCGGAGGTAATGCAATGATCCGAAGAATCAGTCGAGAAAATGGCGATTTCATACGCTTACACTGCGCGCGCGTGTATTAGGTTTTATTTTTTTTTATTAGATATTATTTGTCTATTTATTTTGTCATCGGACGGTGGTAATCCGTTCGAAAATCACGTCAATAGTCGAGTGATCGAAAATTATATATATTATATAAAAAAAAATTCGTAGCCATTTAAATGAACCGCACAACTCATCCTGTCGACATATCCGTTGTTAATTTTTTTTCATTATTTTCATATCGATGTTTCACGCGTTTTCCTTACCGCTTGACTTTTAGACATGTACTCGACCTGTTCTATGAACTCGAGTAACAGTAAACGTGTTCTCAGTAAAGTAGAAAAGAAAAATTCGTTTTAATACGCGTATAAATAAATTTTACTTTTT
Organism: Chaetogeoica ovagalla; assembly: GCA_032441825.1. Classification (NCBI taxonomy): domain Eukaryota; kingdom Metazoa; phylum Arthropoda; class Insecta; order Hemiptera; family Aphididae; genus Chaetogeoica; species Chaetogeoica ovagalla. Next base: position 5,085,748 of record CM063744.1, read on the forward strand.
GTAACAAATAAAATATGTTTTACAACGTCTGATATCTGTACAAGTCATGGCAACCGAGATGATATTATTATGTCGCACGAACTTTATATTTTCTTTTTCTTATTTAACGTTTTAAGTTTTAACGCGTTTTCAATATTATTTTTTCGTCTTTTTCCTCCTGCACCTCATAAACGGGCCTGTTATAAATTTTGATTCTGGTTACGTCCCACGGCGGGCCGTGTTGCTAAATCTCGTCAAAGCCAGTGTGATAATTTACGAAATACGAATATTACAACGTACAAAAGTGTAAACGAGTATTACGAATTCCTTCGATTAATCGAAAACGGTACAAAAGCGTGTAAGTGTTTATTAAAAAAAAAAAAAATTCTTTTTTTTTAAGAATTTCGATCACTCGACCGCATTTTTGACACGCGGTTCTCCCCCATATGGGAAAATCGTCTGAGCAGTACAATCCGTTTCTTCTACATACAACGCACGCATAATCTTATACCGTTGTGGCCGACAAAGACTTTTTGGTGAGCCTGTATAAATGTGTGGATTGATACTGTTATATAAAATGAAAATGTCAAAAAAAAAAAAAAAAAAAAACCACTCATTTGTTACGAAGTATATATATATAAATGTATAGAATAATTTATACTTAAATTATAGTGGGTATAGTGGTGTGGGGGCTAATGATAATAATGACTTAAAATATATACGTATTTAAAATATTCCCGAGCGTTTATACTCGGATATTTTTTGTGCAACTATATATAATAATAATAATAACATATACTCTATTGTATTGTATATAGGTAATGGGCGATAAATAATACATATAATATAAAATATTATACAAATATATATATATTATAATTTATATTGATATTTTTAAAAACTAAACATATATAGATATTATAGGTATGATAGATAGATAGATAGAGAGAGAGAGAGAGAGAGAGAGAGAGAGAGAGAGAGAGAGAGAGAAAAGAAATCAAAACTCGGGATATAAATTTATAATAATAATAATAATAATAATAATAATAATAATATAAACGAACAGAAAACAAAAACACCTGTGTTCGCGCCGAGAAAACGTTTCGAAATCAATCGATAATTTTCAAATCGTATTTCGGCGGGCTGCCTCCCTGTTCGGGCGCATGCGTTGGACTTTCAATTAAAATCGCTGTGTGATAATCATCGTTTTGCTCGCGGACGAAAGTGTTTTTCAATAATACGCACACGCGAATGTAACGTTTCAGTTCTACGAATGTGCGCACAAAATTAACGAAGAAATTAAAAAAAAAGAACGGATTTCGTCGGAGAAGAAAAATGTAAAATTTAAACGCGTAAAAAAAAAAATTGAAACGATATCGCACGTTTTGTTCCGTTTTTGTATAATCCATGTATTGTCATACGCCCTGGGTCGACCGTTAGTGTTTAGAAGATTTTTTTTGTTTTGCTTTTTTACCTAAATGAAACTATTGGAATTTCGAAAACAAAAAATTGTAATTTATTCGAAAGGACTTGCCCCGCCGAAATTGTCCTATCCTTATATGTTTCCTAATTATAATAATAATAATCATAAAAAATAATAATAACAATAATAGTAAAACTACTATTATTCGTTTCGTCTATTATTAAAATTCTACAATCTTATTAATATAATATTTACACTAAACGATAATATTGGTAAATATATATTGGATTATTCATATATAATTTTCGAAATTATTATAATTTTATAATATAGTCTTTATCGTAAAATATATATAATATACGTCTAACAAGAACATCGCACTGTCATCGTGTGTAAAAAAAAAAAAAATTTATCATGTGGTGTGTATAGTTCGTCGGGCGGATCAATTTTACGCCGAAATGTCGGAGACCCGCAGACAGGAGGAGGTTCTCATCTCGTTTCACAATTATCCATTTTTCAGAAATATTTTTCAAATACGCGTATTCCGTTTTTCGACAATTCATTTTTATATAGTCTTTTTTACAAAAAAAAAACGTTTACTCGAATATAAAATAAAAATTTTATTGTACATTGGATTACACGCGCGCGCGTATTTTAAACGATTATCGCGGACAATTTTCGCGTCGTACGTTTAATATATTTAAATGTTATTATACGAGTAATCGGAGTGCTCGTTGTGCACCGTGCGAATTCATATCGGGAATAAAATTAATTAAAAACGAACGATTCCCGGAGCAAATAAACCCGAAATTCGTGTTATTGCGTTCGGTGGCGACGTAGCCAGAAATTAGTTAAAAGGGGCGTTGTTAAAATAAACGTTTACTGTAGAGTATAAAATTATTCACTCGAAACGTGTTACATTGACAAGACGAAAAAAGAAAATGAATACACTCTCCGTTTATAACAGGCCAAATTAGAAATCCGTTCTAACAACAAAGATATGTTCAAAAGAAAAAAAAAAAAAAAACGAAAATTTATGCTGCGTATTTTGCTGATTTTAGTAAAAAAAAAAAATTGTTTTTTGTGTATTTTTGTGCATATTTAGTATATTATATTAATTTATTTTCTTATATTTACTAGTATTATTATTGTAAAAGAGTCAAAGGCGGTTCGGCGAACCCTAACGCCCCTCGCCCCTGATTTTACGCCCCACTGATTGTGTTATATATTTTGAATTTAATAAAATTTATTATAAAATCGTCTACGCGTTGTTTATGGTCATCGCGTAGTGTGTTTGACTACGACGAATAATTTCATTATTTATCCGATATCAAATATTGTAAAATGTAACAAAAAAATCGAATTCTAAACGAGGTATCGCTGATATACATGTGTATTTAGAAATTGACGAGAAAAACGACGGAATACGCGTTTTGTACAATTTCGGTCGTGGAACCGAAATTCCGGCGCGGTTTCTTTATGAGCAGTAAAATATTTTTATACTAAATACGTTTGCGTGTGTGTGTATTTTTTTTCTTACTATAATAATATTTATAGATTATTTTTTTTATATTTTTTAAACGTTCAGTGTATCCGCCTATCAATAACGTAGCCGACATCACAATACAGTTTATGCCGTTTTTATCGTTCGATAAAAATATGGTTCGGTTTCCAAATGACATTAAGTTTCGTTATTCGTTTACGTTTGCCACAGAAAAAACATATCAGACGTAAAAAAAAAAAAAATAAATAAGTATCCGAAATATGGAGAGACAAAAAAAACCGCGGTGAAAATTCGCCGAAAATAATAATTTTCTGCTTACGAACTAACCGATTTTCACATACGTTTTACGTTAAATCCGAAACCGGGTACGACACACGAATTGGACTCGTAGAAGTGAACGTGTTATGCAGACGTTCATTAGAAATCGAACAATAAAATAGTATACAGACGGCCGCCAAAAAAATGTATAATAAAAAAAAAACGCGAAATTCTCTGAAAATTGTATTTACGCGATTTTCGTTATTCAATAATTATTGATAGGCTAACATTTTGGTTAGTGTCTTAACCGTATTAAAAAAAAATAAAAAAAATAAAAACATATATTTTTGTAAAGAAAAAAAAATTCAAACTTTTTTGGTGTATTTTTACATAATTCAAATTTTTCTTTTCTTATTTTTTTCGCGAACGTGTAAAATAACAATAAATAATTAATAATCGTAACACGTTTTATACGGATATTTTTACTAATATTCACCCGGATATATTTTAGGCGTTGGATTTCGTGTGTGTGTTTTTTTTAAGTTTTTCATATTGTATATTATTAAATCCATCAATATATATATATTCGTCGAATATTATACAAAATCGGATACTATAAATATTGTAATTATTACACAAACATTAAAAATTTGAACACAAACATTTATAATGTAATTATTAAAAATTATTATCGTTATCGATAATATTACTATAATAATAGTATTACACACACACACACACACACGATTATACGAGTATTATTAAATCATAAAAATGTTTACATTTTTTTTTTCCGTATAATTATTTCTCGTGTTTTTATAATTTTATATATATATATAAGTGTGTATAAAAATTGCGTAATATATAATAATAATACGACGCATTCCTATTACATGTAAATATTTCGTCATGAAAAAATTACATTTAAATTTGATACATACACACGTTCATATATATATATATATATATGTAACTATATACATATAGGTACTTTTTTTATCATAAATTTAAATAATTTTTTTAAATTATTATTATCATATAAATGTGTGTATATATATATATAAGTAAAATATTTTTTCATTTTATAAACGAGAGCTGTGTGAGTGGGTTGGAGAAGTTGTTTACGGTAATTTCATTTTATATTTTATTTACGGTACGTGTTTATATGTATTTATTATATACTAACACGAGTAATACTTACAATCAAATAAATATGTATTTTTAACGGACATCTATACAAATTGTCTTACCTTAATTTCAAGTATCTAATCTAAACGTACGTTGTGTTAATTATAATAAATAATGCATACATTTATATATCGACTACGTACACAATTAAATAGCGTTTGGAAAAAAAAAACATCGGTGCGTTAAAATATAATATAACGAGGGATTAATTAATTATATATAAATATATTGGTAAATAATATATTTTTACGAGTTAGGTATATATATATATGGTTTTTTTTGTGTTTTATTTTTTTTTTCTCCTTAATTAGTAATAATTACAACGAGTGTTTTAATTTATATATATATGTATATATATAGTGTGTGTAATCAACTCGATTTTATATATAAAAAAAAAAAAACTATATTTTAACGTATATTTCCACGTCGTATAATATATCTACTTAGTTAATATTTTCACCGTGATCAAATAGTTTGTAGACTTTTGTATACAAAAGTGCTATTTATATACGATATTATTATAGTAAAATTATTCATCGTTGCCATATATTAGTTTCCGACCTATTTAAAATATTGGACAAAGGAAACTTAAACAATCTAATATAATTGTTCAATAATAATATTCAATTCGTATTCTACAATATTATATTTTAGGACTTGTTTTAATGAAATACACACTATATAATAAAAAAATAAACGGAAAAAGAAAAAATCAAAATAAATTTATAAATAAATAAGTAATATGATAATAATGATAATAAATTTAAGAATTGCTGTGTATAATTAAATTATGATGACTTGAATCGAACGTGATTTCGTTAATAATAATTTGTAAAGTTACAGCTACACATATCTGTAAAAAATAAAAAAAAACACACACAAAACAATTAAAATCGTAATAAGCATTAAAGAAGAAGACATAATATAGTTACGAGCGAATTAGGAATTCTATAAAATGATTGGTCAGGTGTATGGAACGCGTATGTATATATCGGGCAGTGTAAATTGTAGTGTTTAATATGATAATATTTTTGAATTTACAACGTCAGAAGTACATATTTACAGTTAAAGAGTATTTCTTATTGCTAATTAATTTATTATTATTACACAATCAATACGGTAAAAATAAACAATAATATCAATTAAACATTTATTTTTTCAATTAAAATTAATAAATTAAGGCTTTAACGATACTGTGGAGAGCATAACTTAATGCATTATTTTTCGGTTATATGTTTGGCGAAAGAATTCCAAGAGTTTTATCACTTGAAATTAGTCCTTTCGCGGATAGTTAGAATAATATTAACAACCCGTCGAATATATTGTTATGACCATTAGATTAGCTACTACATCCTCAATATCGTTGCCTGTTATACTAGTACGACTTCGATGATTTCCTTATTTGTTGGATTGTTTATTAAAACTTGTTTTTCGAACGATTGCATTTCTTATCAGAAGATTGGTTATTGATAATAATTAGAACACCGTGAGAATTTTTAATTAGTAACCTATTAACATAATATGCTGCGGCGTATGTCGTTTTGATGACAACATATGGGAACGAATTGAAGACGTTATTCAACGTATTTAAAAAATGGGTAGAACATTAACACGTAACGAGAGAGAATCTACCGGCCACTCTAAAAAGTATGCCACTCTAAAATTAGGTCGATATGAATTCTTGAAAGTGGTTCGATTTACATATACGAGGCATTTATTTATATATTCAGGCGAGACAATGGCGAAACGGAAAAGAAATAGAAAAAGTACATTCAAGTGTAATATAAGTGTTATTTAAGGATATTTATAACGTTGTTAGGACCACGTTTAATGGGCGTCAAGAGAACTATAAAGACAGAATTATGTACACCACTAATTTAACATGTAATTTCTTTATGGACATGAGCCTTGGCCGCTAAGAAAAACAGACGAGAATAAATGTGTGATGTTAGGGAGAAAAGAGATTTTATTGCAGATAAGGGACGTCAGATACGGGGAATGAAGAAAGGAAAAGACTTGGAGTCGGACGGATTTGTACGGGAAGAAAATGTATTAGAAATTATCAGGGAGGGAAGATTGCAGAAGTAAAAAATTGCGTCAGATGAGAACCAGGTAGTAAAGAGACCGTTTAGAAAACCAAGCAGGAAAAATGTTGTAGAAGCTTTAAAAGGCGGAATTGATTGTGCAATGGATAGGGCGATTCGGAGGACTGGTTGGAAACGGACGGTCCCACAGATCGAATAAACTCAAAGAAGAAGAAGAAGAAGAAGATGATGAAGAAATAATATTTCGTTTGAGTCAAGTGAAGTTAGATCGATCGCGTTTTTCTTTGGTGAATGTAAGTTTATCATCTTAATGTAACACAACTAACTGTTGTTTTATTTGCCGGTGTGTATGAGAAAATAGCCAGTGCGGCGATAAACAATCGAAATTTATCGGTTAAATGCCGTCAGATCGAATTAAAATCACTATAACTATTAAGGTTATTATTTTCTACAGTAGTGATTTTCAACTGAAATGCACTATCACGTCCAGTTGGCGTTCACTTAACACTTCAAATGAAAACCCCGTTTGTCACTCTCGGTCACCCTTTTGTGAATTTAAACGTTGGTTTAAGCCGACAAACGTTGTACCGCACACCATATTATATCGCCGCTGAAACGTTCCATTTCTCATACAAAATCAGTGGCGATTTGGGGGATTCGGGCGAAAGCATCTTAAAAGGGCCGAAAAGTCGATTCAAAAATATAATTGTCCATCGATCAATCGATCAATTAAGTTGTTTGACGTTATTGCAGTAATGGACACCACCCGACGTTACGCTCCAATTATTAGCTGTTTGAAGGACATGTCCGTACGAAGGGGATTTCATCTGCGATTTCGCAACATGCAGGAATGTCGTTGTGGGAGATTCGAAAGACTTTACCACGTTAGAGACAGTTTAATATTCAATTGTTTCCGTTAAGTAAAACGTTAATATTATTTTCAATGTCGGTTATTGTTTCGCACAGGACGGACGGACTTGTAATGGTGACGGTTTATAGTGACGCTCGAGGAATCGGCGAGAAGAAACGCGATAAAGCCCGAAGAACAACTTCTCACCGAACTCCGTCTGCGGCAATAAACCGTTTACCGTTTAATCGTAATAAACAACCGAGTTGTGTTACTGCACGCGAACAATTCTATTCGATTTACATATTTTTCAGGTACGAGTCGTATTTAATTTATTATTATTATTATTATTAAAAAAAAAAATTCAATTCGAAACGTTGTTTACAGAATCGTTTATCGTGTAGACGGAGAGGAGGAATTCTGTATGTTTTATAATTTATTTTTTTTTTTAAACCGTTTAAAATCGATATATATATTTTTTTTTTTTTTTACAAAGTACGCCACTGTATAGAATGTTGTACGACAAATCCCGCGAAACGCGACCGTTTTGTTTTTTGTTTGTTTGTTTGTTTTTTTATACTTACAACCTGGATGTACGGTGTAACACTGGTCGATTTTCGAATCCCAGTCGTTGTGTTAATACCTCGGTATGCCCGGTGGTGCAGCAACTAATGCAACATAAACAACGGTTGAATATTATAATATCTTTTCGGCTCGCGTAAAGATAAATATTCTATAACCGCGCGGGATGAGACGATTTTCGGTTTTGGCGAAAAAAAAAAATTGTTATCCTTCTTAACGCGGGACAAGGCGTGGTAGGACACGCACGCGCGCGCGAGATATGATCGCCGCAAATCGTCGCCTTGTACCACTTGGCATCCCTAGGAAACGAGAGATTTTTCTTCGCCCATTCGCGTGTAGACTTTTAGGAACGTCCGTAATTCTATCCACCAGTTAGGGGAACCCTGATTTTTCTTTTTTTCCGTTAGATAAAATTAAAAGAAAAAAAAATGTCGAATATAACGATAAATGCGTTGAAATTTGTACGAGAAAAAGGTTTTTACGAATATCGTAATTTTTCGTAATAACGAGATTTCCTTTCGTTACACAATTTATTCTTTTTCTTCTTCTTCTTCTTCTTCTCGTTCCGTCTGTGTACGACTTCTTATTTCAATGCAATCGTCGATTTGATTTTATTATAATTTTTATTTTAGCGAGTACGAGTTGAAAAAATTCTAGAAACATAATCTACTTCGGACACAGCGTTTAATACAGCCCCACTCATCCCTTTCGTACGTAATTTCGGACCGAACTCGGGGGCTCGGGGGGGGGGGGGGTTTGGATCGTGATTTCCAGTTCGCAGACATGGATATCGTTTTTGTTAAAACGTATAGACGAATGTTACATCTGCATTTTTATAACAATACAGTCCGGTATATTTTCGATGATTTTTATTGAACAAAATCAGCTCGTCCGTCGTTATACATAAATCCATGTTTCCAGTATCCTCCCTACCATCCGTATTCGAATACTATTTATTATTTTGTTTTTTTTTTCCGTCCACGTTTCGAACGCTACTTTTTCCGTACGACGGCTTTCGGAATTCGCAGTGTATTTATTTTGTAGGGTGAATTCCCGACATTTACATTCCCGTGTAAAAACAGATTTCTTTCCCCATTAAACTTTCGCCAAAACGAATACAATATATTTTCTTTAAAAAAATATTGTCCCCAGACGTTGTCTCCTCTGTCGTGCGTGTGCGTCCCTTCCGTGTTGCGTCTCACTGGTTCCTATCCCCAAAACGGGTGGACGGATAAGAACGTGAAAATATGTAATATATCATAAACACGAAGATTTATAGCGGTTCCGAGATGCGGATTAATTATTTTAGTCGGCCGGTAATCGCAATATTCGTTTGGGAGGGCCGTTTGATATTAGCCAAATCGTTTTCCCGCCGCGCAAAACACCTGTTCATCGCCGCAAGTCCCATTAAAAACCGTGGCTGTCTCACAACCCTAGTCTCGTCCGAAACCGTCGTCTGTCACAACAATCGTTACGCAGTTATAACGACGGTAACGTTAAGAACGACGATGATGATAATAGAAATGAAATAATAATAATAATAATAATAACGAATAACTAAAAACAATATATCCGATTGCGTAAAAGCTATTACACACGCGACAATCGTCGTAAAGGGAGAACACGAACGCAACGTATCAGGGTCGTACTTACAAGACACGGTTGGCACAAACGGCTGGAGCAATTGTTGGTAAGCTCCCGCTGAGTTCTGCTGGAACACCGGCATTCCAGACTTGTCGCCCGCAGCTCTTTTGTACTGCATCATCCCCGGAAACGGCTGGAAAATGCGATGCAGATATTTATGTAATAATACACGGCGATAAATTATTACACGTCGTGCTCGGCGTTTTCCAACGGGGAGGAGGAGGAGGAGGAGGAGGCGGAAGGATGTGCGTATTGATCAAAATGTTCAAAATTTTTTTCCCCTTAGGTTTTATTTCTGAAAGTACAAAATCGATTAAATAGCGCTTAAATCGATTATGTCCTTCACTCGAGCTGTATACGCGTGCAATAAGCTCGTAATCAATAATTAAATCTAATGTTAAAAATATGTAAAAGAAAAAAAAAAAAATTTGTTATGTGATTCGGTTTCGAATACGATTTTTATACGAATAACGTCGGTTTTTCAAGAGTGATTTCCCCTTGTAAAAACTATTTGGATTCGCTTCGGGGCGATTTAAGAATCGTGTACGGCGGTCTACGCAACTAAAGGAAAAAAAAAAAAAACTAACGATTCATGCAACAAGCAGGACGAGTCAGGTAATTCTTTTGTTTTTCTAACTCGTTGAGTTGAAAGAAACTAAAAATTCGAAAATAAAAAGAAAATTCCCCGTTTTGAATGAGTATTACGGACATAATCGAATGATACAATTTTATATAATTGTCTTTAAAAAACACGGCGAAAAACGAGAATGGCACCTCTTCCAAACGTTTTAATACGCGTAATCTTCCATTTTTTTCTTTTTTTTTTTTGTATTATTTAGGTTATCGAACACTATATAACGTTACTCGTAGCGTCGCTGATTTTATTTAAATTTGTTCGTTTATAAAACTAATTAAAGCGAGTTGAAATTTTTAAATTAAAAATAACTAAACAGCAGTGACTTATTCAACGCAGGAGAAACTTTTTCATTAGGTAAAGTAAAAAAACGTATTAAAACGTATTCTGTCTCCCGGCGGCAAAAATAAAAAAAAAAAATTACATTTTCAATTAAAAATCAATTTACATTTTTTAAAATCTAACGGAAATACTTAAATTTACGCAATTCGTACTCGCTTTATAATCGTTATTTTCTATCGGTATTTCCTCCGTTTTTATTTCCGTAATTTTATTCGAAGATTTTTTTTTTTCGAGTGTTTCACATAGGTAAATACGTTAACGACAAATTATAAAGTATTTATTTTCGCATTAAAAGAGTTCGACGTAAAAATTTCCTTTTTTTCTTGTCAAATTCGCATTACGAAAATTGTTATAAAACAAACGGACTCTTCCGTATTGTCGGAGGAGTAAAAAAAAAAGAAGCGTGGGTTATTTTTCCGAGTTTTTTTGTTTTTTTTCGTACCGAGCGCGTTACACGGGAAAACGCCGGTTCGAAAATTACGCGTACGTTCACGAACGGCCGAGGGGCCGATTGCGGCGAATGACGGTTTGCGACGCGGTTTTCAAACGGGATCGAATTCGGATATTCGTTTGCGGGAACGCGTGTCAGGAATATGAGCTAAACCCGCGGCCGGGGCGACTCCCGGACGGCCGAAAACGGACACGGGGAGGCCGTTCGATAATTTATTGAGGTCGGCGAGAACAGCCGACGTTGTCGTTACTGGACGGTGTGTGTACGCGGCGACGGTCATTGCGGTCGGTTTTTGCCGTTGCGTTATTAACACATAAATCAACTGCCGAGGTGTAAGCGAGCAGATAAGCAAAACGGTACGCGGCAACAATTAACCGGGCGTGGGGGGAGGCGGAGGCGGAAAATAAGGAGAGTTTTAAAAACAACGATTTCCGCGCGAGAGAAACGGCCTGTCCGATTTCCGCGAGTCGTTCGAATTCGCGCACACGACCAAACAAAACGTTAAACGAACGGACGAAAAACACTTTCGAATAAATTTCTTTTTTTTAAATCAAAAAAAAAAAAAAAAAAAAATTGTCGAGGGGGAAATCGTCGTCGATCGGAGCTGGGGCGAGAACGGCGCGCCGGCGTTTCATAGCGTTTTGGGGACGCGGGCCTGTGGTGTTCGCTCCGGTCCACGGGGATTCGGGGAAAAAAATAAAAACGTTTTATAATAATATTTGTTTACTTACGAAATTGTCGTAATAAAATGTTCCAACGGCTTTCATGTCCATCTGAAACACATAACTCGTTCATATACTACCGTTTGTCGTAGACATTATTTTCGACTGTGCATACAAATAAAATATTATTTATTGCGCAGACGAGATCTCACAATCACGTTGCAAATTAATTAAACGGATATTAGAGAACACGCGAAAATCGAAAAAATTAAATGGAAAAAAAAATGTTTTTTTTTTTTTCGTTTTAAGATAGGGTAGGAGCGTGATTTCAATAATATGTATTGTCTCTATCAATACACCGCTTTATTGCTAAGACGTTGGATTTTCGAAATTCGAGGTGTTACCCTCTCAAGTTGATTCGCGCCGAATCGCGCGCACTTATAACGAATGCGCGAGACGTATCCAGGAAAAAAACCGACAGTAAAATTCTCAAGAAAGTTTTTAATAACAGAAAGAAAAGAGTTCAGAAAACAAAAAAAAAATGGTATCGAGCCGGCGATGTGTCGCTTAAGTGAATTGCGACGATAAAGTTTTTCGGAGTTTCTATAAATTCGAAAGCGATGCGATAAATCATTGAAAAACGCGAATGTGAACGTCGGAGCATGGGTGTTGTAATACACTTTGTCGGAAAACTTTAAGTGGCGATCGAGAGAAAATCGCGACTTAAGTGTGTCGAGATTTTTTTTTTTTTTTGAAAATGTAGTCGGAGAATAACGCGTCGAATCTATGTCGTATAGAACTCTTATGAGCAAACAAAACAAAAAAAAAAAATCTACACATTTTATAATTTTAAATAGCTCGAAATTTCAAGAATGTTAGACTATTGTTTCGGTAGTTTTTTTCATTTGCGCGCTGCGTTTGAAAATTATCGCGCGCAAATAGTTTTTGTCTTCTAATTTTCGAATCGTCGTGAATCGCGCGGTAAGGTGAGCGCGTCGAGAAAATCAAAAAATATGTAATCAAATAGAGTATCGAGTAATAGATACAACGATCTGCCAACGGGAAACGCGTAACGACATCGTACTTTCTAGTCGGAAATTCGAACATCGGAAAAGGTGGAACACCTAACCTAACCTAACCTAACTAACGTCTTGTTCTCGAACGTAATCAAATGTTGTCTCATTTTTTTTTTTTTATTAGTGGCCATATTTCGTAGCCATTATGTTTACATTGGTCTCATCACTGCTGTGTAAAGTCTTTGTATCTTTGTTCGCTTCGAGAATAACTTCGATTTCAAATATTATAGCAGAACATAATTTGTTTTAAAAATAAGGCAACAAGCGACCAATCATCAATTGTCGGACAAATAATGGAGAAGAAATAGGAGAACACAGAGACGATTTATTGTGGAAGGTTGACTTTAACAAGGCCATATGGGACAATATATTACTTTATTATTGTAATGGCCGAAAACTCGGCTGTTGCGCTCACAAATCGCTGGTCCGACAAAACGACGACGATTTCTCCGACTTGTTCCCGAAGCTGTGTACACACCCCGCGGGATAAAATAACAGTCGGAGATTTCGATCGAGACTTTCTTTAGGCGTAGTCCATTTATACTGTGTTTTGTTTGTGTATCGCGCGGGGGAACTAAACGACTATTATTTTGTACGCGGTCAAAAATAAAATCGCGATTGTCGATCGTGAAAGACAATTTGTAGGCACTTATAATATATTTCACGTCGTTTCAGATTGTTGGAAACCGATATAATATGTAATTTCTTCATGTTTTAAAAAACAAAACATTCTCATAAATACTCTATAAACGTTGAGAGTTGATATTTATTACAGAAATTCGATTTTTTTTCAGCACAGCGCGGTGATCGCAAAGTTTCTGCTATTTACTGAGAGTAAGTTATAATATTTTATAGTATTTAGGGATGATAAAATTTAAGATAATCTAAATGACGTGTTTTCGCGTTTAATTCTTAGGAGTAATAAACACGGTGACATTTTTTTACTACTCAATAGTGGAGTAATAATTTTACATTACGCGAAAAAATAAAAATAAGCTTTAAATATAATAATTATTATTTTTCTGTGATAGTCGAAAATCAAAAATCGTATTTCAAAAACATTATTTTGGTCGAGAATAAAATGAAAACTACAAATACTTTTCAACAATGAATATAGTTTTTTTTTTGATTAGTACAGTTATAGTAAAAAAAAAAAAAAACATTTAAAACCGAAATCGTACAAAATTCGAAATGGAAATATTTCAATTTGATTCAAATTGTCTCCGTTACGTCTGCTGTAAGTGTTCGGATATTTGTGTTCGCGGTTTGTATTGCGCGTAGCACAATACACGGACAAAATCCGCAGTCCTAGTGCGGCTTTTTACAAAAAATAAAAAGTGTGAAGCAGTTCGAAAAAAAAAAGAAATTATAATAATAAAGAATTTGTTCGCATCTAAACACCGAGATTAAATGTAAATCCGTCGTCGGATCGAATCCAAAGTACCACCGTCGGTAATACAAAAAAAAAAAAAAAATTAGAACATAATACACGGCTGTAATCCGATTGTTTGAACGATAAATACATTTTTTTACAACACGATCCAGCGCTTTTTCGTCAGAATAAAAATAAAATCGACGCGACTTTGCCGTATAAATACTTCAAATATGCTTTTTATTCCCCCCGGGTACGAACATTGAAATGTATACATTGATATATATATTTTTAATCTATCATACGAAAAACGATTTGCGCAAGGTCAATAAAAAACGATTATTAGACAGAAAAATATGTGAATAAATTAGTAGAAAGCAAAAAATATCGAATCAGTTGTTTTCATATTGATTTCTGACTTTCTCAACGCAATTATATATATAAATTTTCGTATAGTGTTTTTTTTTTATCGTAGTTTGACAACGATTTTATTTCTTTTGCGTTTGTCGAAAAACTTACACTTTTCGAATTATTAAATAGTTATCGATTAATGCGCGTTAATAAATAATAATAATAATAATAATAATTATTATTATTATTATTATAATTTAATGGTTTATATGACGTATGCGCACAATAATTTTCAGAAATTAGCAATAAAGTGCGCGAACAACACATACGCACACATTATCCGTGATTCCGCATTGAATACAATTTTTAATAACACACCCGCTCGATCCCGTATACTAAATAACGAATAAATAACGGTTTTAATGAAATTTACTGTGCACACTCCAGTTATTTTTCTGTTACATTTAAGTATGCTCGGCTGGAGATAAAACTTCTTTGTATTTAATCCGGTAATATGAATATAAACTACTAAAAACTTAATAAAAAAAAAAACTTAATAATCAACTGTTCTCATCGCTCTGACTGGAAGGTTTGGACTTAAAATCGCATTAAAACGACAAACTTTATAAAACGCAATAAAATATAAATACAATATTTAAAGAAAAATAAAAAACGAGATACGTTCTTCGTCGTGTAAAATAATATAAATGTTATAAAGCGTCAAAGAAAAAAAAAAAATTAAAAGAGTCCAACGTTAAAACTTTATTCGAAAGTGTTTATTTAAAACGTGTTTTCGTCGGGCATAAATGTTTGGTGTACGTTTCAACTCTTAACATAAGCGCAATTAGATGGTGATTAGGACGTTGGTAAGCACCCTCAAAATATTTTTTTAATACTCTCAAATAATAAATTATGTGGAATTTACGACACCGATGTTTATGCTTAGGATTTTTTAACCATTGAACAGGCTTTATATATTGATGATATCCAAACAAGTAAGGTGATGAAAGACGTGCGCCCAAATTTATACACATTATCTTGACCATTACCGTATATTTATACATATTTAGCATTCTGTGGGCCCGTTAAAGGCGATTTTTTTTTTTATTTTTAGGTAATTTTTAGAAAATTGACATCTCTAACTAGATGCGATTTGTTACCGAAAACTGCGGGTATGACTGTAAAGGAGATCGACGGAACACTGCTTCTGGTAGAATTTTTGAGCACAGACAAAAAGCTACAACATTGTTAAACTAACAATACATTCTTCATTCCGCTCAGGATCTAAAATACCTATATCTAAATACACTTCTACCGTTGCACTGTTGCTAGCGGTTTTTATCCGGGAAACAGATCCTGCAGAGCGTCGTGTCCCTATTCTATAAATTTAATAAATATATATATCCGCGGCAGTACTATAGTAAAATCCCGTAGCTATTTCTGCCTGCAGGAGGTAAAAAGAAGTCACTAATGCCATAATAAATCGTTTTTTTTTTTTTTGGAGGGATTGTTGCATATACCGAGTTAGCGTCCATAGCGGAGTCACGTAAAAAAACTGGATCGGAGGAAGGTTAAGCCGGCGTGCAGACGGTTGCTAAAATATAAATTTTTTATATTTATATTATATATATATAAAATTCAAGTCGTATATATAAATATATTTGCGCGCGTCGACTTCAATTATTCATAAATTGTTCCGAGCAATTCCGACAGCGTGAAATCCGTAATAAATATTTCGCGTCTTTATTTTAAATTATTTTTAAAATACAATGTACGAATTATATGATTCGTAATTACCGCTTTTATGGCGTAAAGTCTAATAACCGTTATAAATAATCCAAAATTGAGAAGCATTTTTCGAAAATTTTCTTTACGTATAATATAGTGTAAAGTTTCGTATTCGATGTAAATTTTAGAAGTCCAGGATGATTATTCTCGAAACGTTAGAGAAACACAATAACGCACGGTTTTGACAAAATCGTTTTATCGCCGGTTTCAACACAATTTTTTGAGTCGCGTTTAAAAACAACTATTAAGAAAATCGAAAAATGACCACTGTAAAAGTAACGGTCAGATAAAATTCGCTTTCAGAATGTCGTCGTGTTGTACACTTTGGAGCACACCTCGTAGTGGAATTTTTTTTTTTATCGCAGTGAACGATCTACAATTCAGTGGAAAACGGTAAAAGAAAAATGAGTGCCACTGGAAAGTCTGTTATACTGCAGTCATTCGCGGCATAATTATCGTGTTTTCGCGATGAATTTATATGAACAAATAAGAACAAAAATAAAAAATTTACACGAATAAAACGACCGGATTTCCTTTTCCCCCCCCCCGATTTTCTTACGATTAAAATCAATGAGAAATACGTATATAAGTAATACATATATACATATTTTTATTACAGTCTCCGCGAGATACTCTATACGCATAAAATAGAACGATTATTATAATTTGTTTTTTGTCGACAATATTTTATATTATGTGGTTGCCTACACTAATATCACGTGCTACAATATCGGTTCGAACCTATGCGAGAATGTTAAAAAAAAAAAACCAAGTGCAATAGTAATAAAAACTAAAAGAAAAAAAAATATATAAAATGGTGAATTTTTATGACGATGTCGTTTAGAACCTCATGTTATATAATACTATAATTGGCGAAAGTAATAAACGATCACGACACAAAAGCTACAGTTTGATATATAACGTAGATTATACGAGTAAATATATATATATATATGAAATATGTTATCGTGTAAAAAACTACTGCAGTCAAATATATATATATAAAAAAAAGTAAGTAACAAAAGTAAAGGGGAAAAAAATAGCAATAACGCAGTGTATTGTGCGCGCGAATATACGTAAATAAGGTAACTAAAATTAACATAATAATTATAATGAGTCAGAAATTATTATTTAGATAAAAAAAAGAAAAAAAAAAGAACGGGTTTTAAATACCGACATGCTTTTCTTTTTTCCATCGAGCATATTCATAATGAGAATAAAAATAAAATAATCGTTATTACTATTATTATTGTACGCTTATACAGGATGTTTCAAAGAAAAAAAAAACTACAAACGGTTCGTGTGACGTATAAAAAACGTTTTTTTCATATAAAAATGAAAAGACTTTAGTGCGTTTTGTTATAATAATAAGTGGGGGAGGGGGGGTTTTTACACGGGATTTGGTTAGAATTTAGAACGGAATGCGACATAATTTGTTTATACGTCTATACCGTAACGGGATTTTTGTTTGCTTTATTTGCCAATGTATTTTTCGTTCAATCTTAGACGAACAGAATTTAGAAAACATAACGATAAATTGTAATATTACATAATGTATTTTATCGCGCCGTTTTCATAACAATGCGAAACGCTTAAGATTTTCAACAGTTACATTATATACTACGCGAATAACACAATTTTTTTTTTTTTTTTTTTGGAACACATCAATTAAATTTTGGCTTTGTTAAGTTCAATTATTTCCCGGAGGGGTTTTCTTTCTTTATTTATAATTTAATACGATTTGACATTTTTTCAGAACAAACGCGAGAAAATTGAATATCGTATATACGACGTCGCTTTTTCCCTATAATAATGTCTTAAAACGCTATGTATTTTTCAAAGTGTTTACCGTAGAAATTCCCGAGAAATTTAAAATTTAAATTGATGATACCTAATACGTTATATTGCACTTAAATAAATTTTAAAAAATTCCCCGAAACGGTTAGAATTCGGAAAACGTGAAATATTATACGCTGTCACGTACGATAATAATCACCAAATTTATTATATAAATGACATCAGAAAAAGTAAGTAAATGAAAATTTCATTGGATGTAAACGCAACGCCACTGGGTTTCCATCTTGCGCATAATGCTATAACTAATAACAGTACTTATCGAAATTGATTGTTTAACAAAAAAATTTAATTCATAATTGAAAAACGAACGCACATCGCGCGAACGAGTGTCAAATTCTACCGCTAGAGTCTTAGCGCGCTATATTTTTATAATAATCGAACAATAAGCGTACAATTCGCTACAAAAGATGTGACGCAATATGGAATTAGCTCTCTTTGGTTTTGTTTCTTTTTAACGTCTACAGCGTATAATCTCTGAAGATCTAAAAGACCTTTGCAATTATCCAATAAAAAACAAAAAAAAAAATACGGTGAAAAAAAAACAAGACGTGTATAATACGTTCGTGCGTATTTTGTGTCGCGGTTAAAAGAAAGAAAAATTCACCGTAATCAAAGCGTGGCTAAAAACATTGTGTACGTAATTGGTTATTCCGGAGATTTGAAAATCGAGTTTTCATTTGTTACAATCTTGTAAACATTATCGCAATACTTTTAATACGCGCACGTAATTACTCGTTTCGATTCGTATTATTCAATAATATTAAAAATGCATCGTTTAGAGGCTTTTTTTTTTTTTTTTTAATTCTGTGCACGTAACGCGTTTACTCTCTATGTCCGGTACGCGCGATCTGCTCGAAAACAGATATATGTAGTTTAATCGCATAATTGTATCACGCGAATTTAGTATAATTTTTTCGAAACACCCTGTATAATGAAACTCCGTTTATAATCTCGAACGGAATAATGAAAAAAATAAATAAATAAATAAATAAATAAGAAACGTTTTATCGTTCTCTATCTCTCCCTTGTTATTATTATTATACACTTACGTCCACACGATCGTTCCTAGGCATTTTCTGTTGCGTGACTATGGTCTGTTGCACGGCCATGGCTAGCGGATTGTTCGGATCGGACGTGATTATAGTGGTCGGTCCGATCAACGGTCCAGCGGCGCTGAAATACGGCGTATAAGTGTTGCCGACCTGGGGGCTCGCTCCGGGAATTCCAGTCAGGTATGCTGTTGGCGTGGCCTGTGGAAAGACGAACGAAAATTAAACGTTTTGAGCGCACGCGGAGACCGTCGTCATACGTCCCGTACACAAGACGTACGAAGGTGGATCGGAGAGAGAAACGTCGTCAATGTTTTACGACGTTATATTTTCAAAAAAAAAAAAAAATATATTTTTGTTTTTCCCCGCGTTATAATCAATTCCGAACGTAACGTATACGTATATACACCGATAACGCCGTTAAAGTGGACAAATGTTTAAAAAAAAAAAAGTTTAAAAATAATATTGACGGTGACGATGATGTATAAAATGACAACGGACGTCGTCGTCGTCGTTTTTCCCATCGCCACCGTCGACATTAAATAACGGAACGTGTGTGTGTGTGTGTGTGTGAGCGTATAAAAAATTAATAATAATAATAATAATAAGAGTGTACACACGACGGGAAACAAAACGATTAATAATCGTTTTGTGCGAATCGCCGCGATGCGGAAAACGAGTTGTTCAAGAGGTCACCACGACGACGACGACTAGTCGCGCCCACGCGGGGGGAACGGCGGTGGAGGACGTGAATTATTATCGTCGAGAATTGTCTTTTAACACGCGTGCCACGAATTCCTCGTGCAGCGGCGACAGACGCGGTGCTTTTTTTTTTTGTTTTTTCGTTTTACTCCTTTTACGAGAAACCCGGTGGTTTTTTTTTAATAATTATTTATTTCAACATCGGTTGGCTCGAGGCGATAAGTCACGGCGCAACCGGTAACCGCGTCGTTTTCGCCATTTATTTTCACGCGAAACGGGGCAGGGGAAGAAGAGAGATTACATTTTCAGCTATTCGTTCACGTATGGTTTGTCATCACGCGTTTTTCGCTCCTTCTTCTTCTTCTTCTTTGACATCCCGTTAATTGCGCCTTCGTTTGAATTCGAAGCGCGCTCCGAAGCTCAAAAGCCGTTTGAATTTCGCCGAATTATTATTATTATTATTATTATTGTGCGTACAACGTTTCCCGGAGAAAAATCGAACGTGAGATTTTAACGTAAGACTACAAGCGCGCGAGGGCAGCGGCGATCGACGGGAGAAAAGACCCCGGCGGCGGACGTAGGAAGGAGCTGGGGGAGCACCGGGAGTGACAAATGGGATGAAATGATCCAGAAGGAGACTGCAGGAGGAGCGGTGACAACGGCACGAGGAGAAAAAGACGTTTTCTTAAATTTTCCTTTCTAAACTGTTTCAGAGTGTGAACACACATTATACAATTAATGGTTTGGCGCAAAAAAAATGAAATGTTCGCGTAAAACAAATGTATTTTTTTTTTTTTTATATATATATAATAAATTTAACGAATGATCGGTTCAATAATGAATGAATTTGAAAATTTTAATTATCATAACGTTCTGCCGAACGCACAAGCGAGCGAACGAAACCGTGGCCCGTACTCTATTGACGGCAGACAATGGACTCGTCGATCGGGTCGTTGACAAATTTTTATTAATTTTTTTTTTTTTCCAATTGTTTGAACATGCGATAAACGGGGTTTCGTTCGTGACAACACGAAAAACGAGCGAACGACGCGCGTAATACAGATAATAACTACGCGTCTTGCCTGTCCGTGGAACACCGCGACAATTACGTATATATATTGCGCGCGCGCGGCGACGTTCGTTTCGCATGATGTCGAATCAATTTTATACGGATAACGAGAACAGCAATAATATTATAATAATAATGGCGTACCGACGAAACGACTGCAACGTATATGTGTGGTGACACTGTTATTATCGCACAAAATACGTCCCCTGCAGTGTGTTTTCACGGACAAATCGCGTGTTATTAACTTGCAGGCGCGCCGCGGAAATCGTTCGACGTGGCCGCCAACAGCGTCGCGTTAAGAACACAACAAGAAGAGAGACCGTTCCACACGACGTTTGTACATATTATATAAAATCACTCCTTGCCGTTGAATATTTCATTTTTATTCGCGAACAACGATCGCCGGTTATTTTTTACGTCGTACTACGTGGAGATTACTGTGCGTCGGCGGTAAATCCCTTCGACGTGTGGTGAAAAATTACGCAATCGGCGTTTGCTCGTCTATTGGCGGCCGCCGCGATATAATAAGGCCCGGTCTATGGGGCGCCGTCGTATTATTATTGTTATTATTATTATTTGCGGAAAAAAATATAAGAAAAAAAAAAAAAAATCGCTATTTCGTTCACGAGCCGCGCATTCGTACGGTGTCATCATCGTCATATGGCTTCGTGACTCTTCAAGAGTTTTCGCCGCCGCCGTCAATGCTCTCCGATTTCCACGATCCTGGACCAACTCTTTCCAGTCTGGTCTGGGTCTCGTTTTACGCCCCATCCATCCATCGTTCTTGCGGCCTCTCCCTCGGTCTCTTCCCTTCTGGTTGCAAATCCACGACGGTCGCTCTTTGGCTTTGCTCGTTGTTTTTCTCTCCGTTTAACGCGCCCGAACAATTTTAGCCTATGTCCTTTTATATGGCTTGTTATCACGTCATTTCTCTTATTTCTCAGATTTTCCCTTGTACGCCAACAGTTGGCTACATCGTCACATACGGGTCCACACATCGTTTTCAATACTTCGTTTTCGAAGCTCCTTAGTTTTTGCTCGACTCGTACTGTCGCGGGCCATACTTCGCATCCGTATGTAATCGTGTAATCGTCTTACTGTCGTCGCATAGACACGTGGTTTTTGTGCCTTTGGAAAGGATCTTCGCTTTTAAAGTATTTAATAAGAGCAAAGTGTACGCCCTTTCGCCTTTATTAATTCGATTACAAATTTCGCTGTCCCAGTCATTATTCCCAGTGATCGTTGTACCCGGCTATTTGAAATACCCGGGTATTCGTATGTATTAACATAAATATCTATAAAAAAAAAATCTATTTTTTTTTTTTTTAAAACATTTGTATATACGAATTATATCATTATAATATACACACACACATATTCGTATATATGTAATTATATTTGAAAAAGTGTTGTTTTTAACGTGTATGTTTTGTATTACTAACGGATTTGTTGGGGAAAAAAAAACACAAAGCGTTTTACGCTTTCAATTCCGTACTACAAAACAATAATGAGTACGTCCTCTCATAAAGTGAATTAAAAAAAAAAAAAAGAAGACTTTTGACAAAACGTAAAAACCTTTTACTAACGAAAAAGTAACGGTTATTATGTTTTTTACGAGTTACTGTTGTACACAACGGCGACCGATAAAGTATAGTGTTTAAACGGATTGTTTTAATTACATCTTCTTCTGTTATACGAGTGTTGAGAGCAGTCAACATAGTCCGTCGAGTTTATTATGTTCGTATGTGTACCACCAGCTACGTACCGCGGTCCGGGTGTTTAATTTGAAATTTTTTCGTTTCGTGTGAAATCACTGTTGACGATTAATTTTGTACCGGTGGTAAGTTTTACAGGAGAAATTATAGAAAAACTAAAACGATGCGGCAATTGGAAAATCGCGTAAGACATTGAGACACTTACGGCGAAACCTTACACACAAGGTTCGCTTATTTTATCAGCGGGATTTGAAACCGATTTCGAAATAGGAAGTTTTTAATCCCGGCGAATTTTTTAATTCGCACAATTATTATCATTCGTATTTAATAATTCGTGTTGTAATAATTAATAATATTGCGAATGTTGCGCGCGATAACGAAAACTTCTTTGTGGGCGACCGAGGTTGGTTAGGTTAGTAGTACGCTGTGTAGCGGTTAATTTCGTATTCCTTTCGATTTGTCGCGTCACTTTTATTTTTTTGAAAATTAATGATTTCTGATACATAAATCATTCACATTTAGATACTATTTAATAACACTGAAAAAGAGACAATTATGGATCTATTATCCATATCCCCCCCCCAAACTATTCCTATGGATACACCGAGATGTTTCTAAACTTCTTATTTTTCTTTATCAGCTTTTAATTGAAATTATTTGAACAATTAACGACTTAAGAATATATCCCTTAAAGGTTCGAAACAAAATCGATAAATAATAATTACATAATAAAGAAGCGGTTTGAAAAACAGTAATGTACACACACACACACACACACACACACGTACAGGTAATATTAATAAAAGATAAAGAAAAAAGCTCGTAGTAACTATATTTTGAAAACAGATCTAAGATGGTTTTAATAAGACAAAGGTCATTCGAAAACAGGACATCGATATAGAAGAAGTCGGTGGAAAGAGAGCAGCGGAAATAGTTTTTTTTTTCGCGTACTTTTGTTGATAAGTAGAGATAAACAGGAATCTAGCAGGTGACGGAACTAGACTTCTAATAATCGTATTTATTATTATTATTACGAAATCGGGAAATGCCGCTGTTAGTGTTATTAAATCAACTGTGAATTTTTGGCCGTAGCGAAACGCGAAATATCGTGCAAAATAATCCCGTGAGCGGGATATGCAAAATAATATCGACGTTATTTACACCGCCGGTGATTTATTTGTTGCGCAATGTGTCTGTGTGCGTGTGTGTACGCCATTTTCGGGAATCATATATCTCGTGCGCGTTTCCTCCTATTCATTATTGTACATTTATATCGTTGTTATTACGGTTAGGATTTATTGAATGCGATATTAACAGAGAAAAAAAAACGGTAAAACAGGAACTCGTAAAAATTTGGTAAAAAAAAAAAAAAAATTAAAAAAATATTTACGCGTTGAAAATTCGCTAACGCAGCGTTGCAACAACAACGACGACGACGGCGAATCTCAAATTACAATACGATTGGAAACAAAACGATAAAATTTAAAGGACAAATATCGTAATGTTTTGAACATCAACAGTAACATTGTGAATGTTTTATTCAGACGATAGTGTAGTCGCGATGGCGATTAACAGGACACATACACACACACCGACGCGGCTAGACTGAGCGGTCCGCCGGTTTCGGACCGCTATTTATATGCGTTTTGCTGCTAATCCCTCCATGTTGTGTCGTAGCGCTATCTGGTGACCTACTTTCGTTTCCTGTTTCATCGCGATCGATTGACGCGCTATGTCCGGCATACGAGGGTGTTTAGTTTCACGCTGACCGAGCGATCGTCAATCGTACGCGCGTGTGCAATATTTATTATTTTTATGATTAATAATATTATTATCTCGAGTATTTCAATGAAATCAAATTAGCGTGATTATTATTCATCTTTCCCCGTTGCACAACATTGGTTTACACGTTTACTCATTTGTTTTACGTTTTTTACTATTTGATTAACTTTTAACCGAATTGTGTTGATATTTACACGCTTACTCGACCGACCGAGTATGCCGTCAGCTGAGCACTAAACGCTCGATTACGACCGATGATCAATCAGCACGTACCCTTTGCGCTGATCGTTGGTCGAGAACTAATTTTGAATTTTATTTACTATTCGAATAATGGGTATTTCCAGAAGAAGACTCTCTGTAATTCCACGTATTTTGATCGCCATTGACTGAAACGTCTGTTGAGAAATCCGTGTGATTTTACTTTAGGCATTTTTTTGTAGTACATAGAAATAAATAAGAATTTGTTGTATAATATTTTTTTAATTCCCATATAATTTTCTGTGTGTGATTGTATATGTATGTGTGTGTATTTTCTTTTCTTTTTTTCTTCACTTCATATTTTTATGAAAAATGACAACTACTACGATTAAATCAATAGCGTTCGGTTGGTAATCAGAATAGATGTGGGTAAATAGCATTTTTCAATAACTATATTAAGAAGGCAAACAAACAAACATAGAAAAGAAACAAATATCGCACTGAAAATTTCTTTTTATCAAAATTTTATCTATATTACTCCGGGTAGTGTAGCAGCTATCTCTAGTAGTATAATAATTTTTAGAATTGGTTTAGTAGATACTGACGTTACGCTTTACATATAAAGAAATTTTACCTTTCTATAATATTAAGTGTAGAATATTATTATATACTTGACGCGCCATACGCCTATCGTATTTCTATCAAACAACGCTGTGGCAAAGAGCAATATTATTTCGATCGTACGGATTTTTTTTTTCTTTAAAAATTTTGTTTGTTTGCGCTAATTAATAAATTATTACTATACCAATTACTTAGGGATGAAATAATCTGTATTATTCCGGGTATGCATATAAGTATTAAAGTAACTGAGGAATACGTTTCTCTGATTAATAACATATCATTATTACGACAAGGGTTAGCGAAGTCATGTCATGCACATACATCGTGCATCCGTCAAGTGAAGGTTTTCATCTCGAACACGCGCATTTTTACATACATTTATTACATACAACAATTTCTCGTTGAAGTTTCACGAACACAATATTAATTTAGATATTACTATAGTTTTAAGCAATAATAATAATAATAATAATAATAATAATAATAATAATAATAATAATAATAATAATAGTTGCATTTGAAATAATGTATTTATTACAAAGTGTTTTAAAACTATTAATTTTTTATTTATTCATTTGGTGTACACGATAGAAATATATTTTAAAAATTTAAATATTTTAAAAAATTTAAGTATTATACCTACTAAAAAAAAAATTATTGCCAAATCACGTAAATGATTCACCGTTGTGAGTTTTGTTTTAGGCATATTATGTATAATACGTTTTATTGAATCTTTATACACAGTGGTGCATGATGATGGAAAGATTACCTCGAAAAAAATGATTGAATTGTAGTAATGATGAAAAGATATGCTAACGCTTTTGAAAAAAAAAAGAAAAATGAAGTATTAAGTGTTCGTTTAACGAATACATATAAAACGGATATGTAACAAAACGAAAAAAAAGAAGAAAAGAAATGCACTCTGCATCAACATGATAACATCATCCCATTTCTACTTATGACAATTTAAAATAGAATAAATGTCATACGAATTTTATAAATAAAATTCGTTATTATCAGATTGTATTGAATTTTTATTCTCATGTGTATACACTTTTCGATTCATTTGAATGAGCGTTTAAATATCGTTGAAATCCTTATTTTCAAAACTCATATTGTACTAGTACACCTTTCGTAAACGGGGCTTTTCGAAATATCGATCCTGAGCACGCTTCTGCATATAACTATAGTTGGTTCGTATTTATTTTTAATAGCGATTCGATGTTGAAACGATCAAACGACGAACAGAAAAAGAAAAAAAACGCATAAAATGTCTAATATAAATGTATGAATAATATGTGTATATACATTAATAATTTACATTGTATTGCCTAGGCCAAGTATAAATCATGTAAAATCATTTCGCTTAATGCTCGGTAATTATACGAAATACCGGAGGAGATTGTCCATAATATTGTCGGTTATATATTATGGTAATAATATGTTTCGTAATAAATCTGATTGGAATTCCGTTTAAAATACTTTTATGCGATTAAAGTCAGTAATTACCAACGATCGGATCGCAAACACATACAATTTTTCGAAACCATAATATATTACGTTATGGCCGCCACAAACGCAGTTCTAAAGTGGTAAAAATAAACACAACGTTTGTTAAACAACACTCGTTCTGAAAAGTTTATTTGATTTTGTTCGATCCGATTTCATTACAAAATCTTCACGAGTCGTTGACGTTTTTTTTAGAGTATTGACGGTTTTCTCGAATCACACGCTCTACGATATAATTACCTGACACGTACGTATAATCGGTACGATTCATTGAAATTTTCTTGTTTCAAACGTTTTACACTTGCCGCTTATCCGCGACACGCCTATAAGATAAAATTTCGAAAAACCGTCTCGGCTACTCTTTAAGATATGTACAGCGGCATGACGATAACTTACAAAAATTGAAGAAGCGAACACTGGGTACTAATGAAACATTTTTGCGCGTATACGTAGTGCGACGTTTGCAAAAAGAAAACGGCTGGAAATGGGTTCTGATAAGTCTCTCCGAATACACTCCGATGCCGAAACGAAATCGGAATAGTTTTGAACCTCCAAAGTGAAATAAACGTAAAGTATAATATTATGATGTCGCTACATGTTCCCCCCCCTCTCCCGACGCCGTGAACGTGTTTGAATTCATATTATTTCTGTCGTCGTGGTCTTTTATGGGAGTTTACGAACGCACTCGGATAATTGAAAATCATTTTGTATTTTGTGCAACGGGAAAAGTTTGGTCTAAGTACTATTTTTTACTTGAGTTAATAAACGCGAAACACGTCCGCGTTTTAAATCTATACCATATATAACGATAAAAACGAAAAAGC
Source organism: Chaetogeoica ovagalla (assembly GCA_032441825.1). NCBI lineage: Eukaryota > Metazoa > Arthropoda > Insecta > Hemiptera > Aphididae > Chaetogeoica > Chaetogeoica ovagalla. Next base: position 5,113,220 of record CM063744.1, read on the forward strand.
GTGCGCGTTGCACAACGAGTGTGTGTGTGTGTGTGTGCACACACAAAGTTGTACTATTAATTTTAATTTGCAAAAACCGATATGTTTCGAAGGGAGAAAAAAAAAGAAAAGAAAGAAGACGGAAAAAGATTTTCAAGCGAAACTCGGTGTAAAATACGATAACAAATGGTGGTTAGGTGTTGGCTGGAGATGTTTTAGCTTTTAAAAGAGTTTCTGTATCAGAGCGTGAGCGGAGCGAAAAAGCGAGAGATTTTTCGACTTTTCGACAAGCAGTAATGCTCCGGATCGTTATACCGTATCCGTTTTGGTTTTTTTTCCTTAAAACAAAATTTATTACGTTTTATTTCAAGTCTGTTTCGATATTTTGAGTCACTGATACGAGTTAATAAAAAAAGTCACCTTTGGATGCTGTATACTTATCGTCGTTGATTGTATTAGTTAAGCTTTAACGTGTCCTAACCTAACCGCTAATCGCCATTCAATTCGGAATCGTGGCGAATGTCTCTAAGTGATGTTAACCAAACGATTGACGATCGGAAAAAACTCCATCCGGAATGAAATCCAATACGATGCACGCCGCAGATAATCTCGAATTCTGCGTTTATAAATATTTTTATCGTTCCAATATACTAACGTTAATAACAGCGACAATGTGTAAACTCGTTGCCGTTATTTAATAAAATATCATTTTCAAACATTCCGTTTGAGATATTTACACAAAATGCAGAGAGTTGTAAAACGTGTTATTTTAATTTAGCCGCGGCTAGTATTTAATAGGACGTGTGCGACGAGGCCTACGAAATTCGGTAACAAAAAAAAAAACAAAAAAAAAAACATGATATGCGTTTAACTTGTACACCGACTAACGTATAATAAATAATAATTAGAGTAGAAATGTAAATGTAATGTAGTACTACTCGAATTTTTAAAAAAAAAAAAAAAAAACGCGTACTCTTAATATTTAAATAATAATTTCATATTTTATCGAGCTTATTTTTTTAAAATTTCTTAGTCAACAGATATATTTACACTCGTATTCCCCTCAATTTTTGTTTTTTTTTGCTGGCTACGGGCTTGAATTCAATAAAAATCCGGTAGCAAATTTCGTTTAGTTTCGATACTCAACGCGGTCTCGTTTTTTCAATTTTCCCAACCTAAGGCTCCACCGTGAAAACGGCGTGAACGCGATGTAGTCGTCGTCGTCGTCGGCGCGTTTTCGTAATTCGGAAAAATCTAAAGTTTTGCCATATTTAACGGGCTCGATTTATAGTTTTTATTTTTACCATTGTCGGCAATAAAGGAAAAAAAGTTAAGGGTGGTGTTTGAATGTTTAAACCACTTTCCTCCTCCCGCTACGTCAGTCAACGCGTACACATGTCATATCGTAATTTCACGAAGTCGATGACGGCCATACGCGACGATTATATATATATATATATAAAAAAAAAAACAAAATAAATATATTACACGGCGTGGAAAAAGTGTTGTTTTTCGTCTTCTTCTCCCTCGCATTTCACAGAGCGTTAAAAGAAATCGATATCCGTTTCTCGTATATCATTATGATGCGCGATATTATGAATACACGTGCGACTTTTAACGGACTTACCACTGCTGTGGGCACTTGTCCCTGCACGATCTGTTGACTGGCGGCCATAGTCATTTGCTGCATTAATGCGTTCTTCAGCGCCAAGTGGTTACGACCGTTTATCAACAGCTGGTCCTTGAGATGCTGCGGCGGATGGAAATATTTGCACGGCGGCTTCTCTCGGTTACATCTGCCCTGCAAAATGCATTAACACGCGCGAGTTCAGTAGATGCGGATAATGTTATAATATATTCACGTTTAACGCGCGCGAATAATCATCATCATTATTATTATTATTATTATTATTATTATTTTCGCGATAAACAATTACATATATATATATATATATATATATATATATATATATATATATAAAATATTCCGACGGCATTACAAATCGTTTTCATTCCGATCGATATATATATATATATATAATATTATATATAATATTAAATTATGCGCATAATTATCATATCATACGTATATTAATGAAAATTCGTGTCTTTGTTACGGGTTTACTCTGAGACTACACTCGTCCAATGAGGTCAATGTGATATTCATGAGGATGGAGGGGGGTTTTTAGATTCTCGGCGAATTTAATAAGAAAATATTTTTTTTATGAATAAATTTTGATTGGATAATTTTTTCGTACGGATCGCGTGTGTAATAGAAATGAACGAAAGCCTATTTCGCACAAAAATGATAAAGAGAAATAGTTTGTGATTTCTATCGACAAATAATTACGATACGAAGGAATGCGAGAATATCATTCCGCTTACTTGCGTCTATAGAATCGCTTCGTGTCCAGGACACGAGATCGACGGGACAGAAAATTGTCGATTCGCCATATTTTCATTGCGATTGTTCTCTTACGGTTTTGTTTTTCGTTTATTCCTTTTCCAAAACATAAGATTTTTTTTTTTACCGGTTATTACGGAGAGACTATTCCGATGGCGGTCGGTAAATCGTATCGTAAAAAAAAAAAAAAAATTATTATACTTCGTTCGAACGTTTATAATCACGTTTTACGCCAAAAATAAAAATTACAAATGTTTGAAATGCGAAAATGTCGAGCGACAGTGCGTAGACTTTCGAAGTGATATAAATAATTACTATTACACGATTGCGTACGTAAAATCTTGTACAAATATTTTTCATACGGCCAACAGTCGAAAAAACCCCACGTGAATACTCAAACTCGACACTTTCACGGTAATCGTTCGAAACGTGAGGCCGTTCTGTTTTTCCGTACGCGATGGAAAAACGGTGAATTGAAAAAAAATGATCGTTTTCGATAGATGGATGGTGGTACTCGAAGTCGTAGTATTTATAATATTTTATCGAACGATACGGAACGCGTATTCAAACTAAAAGTATTCAATACCGATAAAAGTGCGTATTCAAACGGTACTCGTGTACACTAAAACGCACATTAACTCCGAATACATTCACCACGCGGTATATTATTATACGAACGTACGTTTTATCGTTTTGCGAATCGACAAATGCAATTTTCTCAATATCGAGGAAGCCTGTACGACGACGGGCAGGCCAGAAGCTTATTTTCGTGTGCAATCCGGAATCGGGAAAAATGTGTAACGTAGTATTGCGTTGAGATCGCGTTAATTTTATTGAAGTGTGCGAATATTTCTATTGCATTTTAAAGAACGTTATATTTAAACGAATTCGTTTGAAAGAATCATGTATGATGTACGGAAGCGAAGTACACAAACTATTACGGGGGGTTTTTTTTTTTTTTACTTTGCCCATAAATTTCTCCTCGAGTTGAAACTCGGTAATATTTGTTTAAAAAAAAAAAAAAAAAAAAATAGCGAAATAACTGTATTTAAGTGTCGTGAATTTTATTTTGTGACCACGAATTAAACTGAAATGCGTATAATATATATGAAAAAAAAATACGTATGTCCCCGGGGCAACAAATGGTCGAAACAACAGACCGTTATCGAGATGGAAAACGGAATTACTTTTCCTCCTGAGAACGCGTAAACCGGCATTTCGTTTTGCGGAGTAAATGTTATTTCGGAATTAATAATGATCTAACACAATAACGTAAATATAATAATAATAATGATATAACGTAAGGCCTTATCTAATATGATACATACAGCCTCGTTTTGTTGTGTACCGAAACCCTACACCGGACTACGGACGATAATGTCTGTTCGTCTCCGGCGCGTTTCGCGCAAAACAATAAACATTGACACAGCACGTTCGTTATACCGTACTGACGTCGGTTTGTATCGAATGATGATGGACACACGCGGCGGAAGACGAGACGAATTTACAATATTATCGTTCAAATGTTTCACTGAATTTGTGGTGACGTCGAGATATAATATAATTCAATAAAACGATTTTATGTTTTTCGATTATTATTATTATTTTTCCAATGGGTCTGCGCGCGCGAAGAATATCGGCCGTGTAATGAAAACGGGTCCCATCAAACACGTATATGCGTTACTTTCCACGGAAAAAGTTACAAAAAAAAAAAAATGCCAATAATATTGCGAACTCTCGAATAATTAATTGTTATAAACACGAGAGAATTAAAAATTTTTCCGCTGTTGTCATCGTACTCCTGTACTGTGAGAACAATCTGTTTTCTGGCGAGGTTTTTTATTCTATCGCGAAAATTTAGGAAGTGGATAACATGCTAATTGTGAATGATCGTTTTGGCTTGTAGTGACCAGGTGGTGTACACTCGAAATCATTACAGTGTTCGTATTGAGTTTCCAGCTCAATATTTGGATTGAAACAATTATTTTTATATTAAAAAATTGTATTCGCGTTATTGCCGGTACACGTTAAAACGAATGTGCGATGAGAAGATCGTGTAAGACGTTAAAATAAGTTATTTTTTTTTTTTTTTATCGCGTTAATAATTTCGGGATGTTATATTATTATATCAATTATATAGTTGAGAAATAAAAAAGAGAAATTCTTATTTTAACGCGTCGTGTTCAAAAGTTGTCGGAACTCGACGCACCGCGCAATATACGTAACACGACATAACGGTCAAAAAATGGCGTTGTAAAAAAATAAAAATAATAACGAATTTTGACAAAACTAACATAAATAATGAGAGTTTACGAGCACTACCAGATGGCGACATGAGAGAGATACGGTAAAGAAGCAAAAGAAAAAAATAGTAATAAAATATATTATAAAACGTTTTTTTTTTTATTTTTATTTTTAAATTTAATTTCGAACGTAGTTATACGTATATTTTCTCTGCGTCCCTCTTTCTTTTTCTCGATGTCCGTGTCGTCACGTCAAACGTTCCACCAACAGCGGCGTAAAATTTCACAATTTCAATTGTCACTACATTTATTATTAGAATTATTTTAATAATAATAAATTTTCCGCAGTGAGTCAGTCACGTTAAAGAGCTATTTAAAAAACAAAAAAACTTTTGAAATACTCCGGAGATATTGATATGCGGACAACGCAAAACGTACGCTAAATAATAATTAAAATTTTTTTCTAAACAGCCTATCGACGTGTCCGAACAGTAATGGTGTGATACTATTAGAAGTCTAACTCGATATAATACGAATTTTGAATACATCGCAAGAGCGGAAAATAATCGTTCATTAACATGTCGATTGAGCGTATTTTTAACTGTTGTTTTAATGTTATAATCAGAACGGTATGTTGTCACGAGTGGCGTAGCGTTCATTAAGATGATTTTTTGTTTTTCACGAACGAATCGAAAAAAGAATAATAATAATAATAAAAAAAACGTCGCATTATTTGGTTTTGGAAATTCATCGAAAAACAGTCTCCGCTTTAACGCGTTTTTAAATTTTCGGCTTAAAATATTCGACGCACGAAACACGTTTTGACCCGCAGCGCGTGAACTTTATTATGCGGTTTTATTAAATCACTGCGGCGGTAATAAAAACGCGGATGCGACGCGCTCTCCAGCGAATTCAATTTCTACTTTTTTTAAACTTCATACGGGAAGTATGCGTTTTTTTTCAATTACTCATTATATACATATAAATACGATTTAAAAAAAAACGTTTGTTATTAATAATTTTCGAATTTAATTCGTACATTGTAATACGTTATAGAGCGAAAATAGCAAAAAAAAAAAGAAAAAAAAAGCGCTTTATTAATAATTAACGGATGGAAATTTTTTTTGGAATTATTTACACACACACACACACACACACACCACTTTTTCTTCCCACACACGACGACGTTGTAAATTCATTAATTCAACGAATCGTTTTTAAATCGCATTGCGTTTCGGGTTTATGAAGTAAAATCGATTTCGCGTAATGCTAATGATTTTCCGCTGTTTTTTTTTTTCCCACGGCATTTCATAATAATAAAAAAAAAAACACCGAAATAGTGTGTTTGAACACTGCACGATAAGGTATTTTAAAATTTTAATAAAAAAACAAAATGTTGTACATTCTACATAACTTTCATTAGAATAATATAATCGCGCGCGAGACGGAGAATAATTGAGCTTTTTTTTTTTTTATCGAGTCCCGGCAAAACGGTTTACCGTAAGTTTTACAGGAAAACCGATCAAATCTTTTCTTTTTCTTTCGCCTTCTTATTTGTTCCGGCCGGCGACGTTCGACAATAAAATAATATATCGCCTTTACACGCGTGAAATATGTACAATCGCGCAATATCGTATATCGTCGCGTACGTAATCCCGTCTGCGCCTGGAAACGTACAATATAAACCGCAATACATATTAAAACAGTTTCGTCGAATTTCCAACGCGAACTCGGACCGGTACGTCGTCCGCAGCAACACGCGGAAACCGAGTTATAAATAAATAAAAACGAGGGACGGAAAAGCGAAAACGAAATGAAACACAATAAACGATAAAAACTGTAACTGTGTACGTACGAAGAAATGCAAAAAGTGATGTACGGTTTCGTTTTTCCGCTCGTGTCCCGTCTTCGTTTGGTTCGCTTATAATTTGCTGCCCCGTCACCCCATAACCGCATATGCGCACTGGCGTGTTCGAATAATATATCGTCATAACGTGTTCGTAATCCACACTCGGACACCATTCCCACCAATGCCGTCTTATTAAAAACGCGATCGTATTGCAAACCAGTAAACCCGTATTGACGAAAACGATAACTTGTCATTGAAACGTAGAAAGAAAAAAAATCACAAACAACGGTAGATAATTGAAACAATAATATTCTATCAATGATCTCGTTACGTTTTTAACGTTTGAATCCAATCCCATTCGATTATGTACGCAATGTTATAATAATAATAATAATAATAATAATAATAATAATAATAATAATAATTGTGTTTACGACTAACTAGTACGATTGATTGACTCATTGCGTTCGTTTAGATAAATACGGAATTGGATAAAAGAAATATTAAACATTCTGAAACACCCACACACGTGGGGAACGACCGTTTTTAGACGTCTTGACGTATTTCACTGTTGCGTAACGCGGCGAGAAAAGAAAATCGAACAGTTCTGACCATCAATTTTCTATAGAATTATTATCCGCCGTCGTCACAACGAGACACACTCGTTTCCGCGTTCCTTTCTATTTAAATATATTTTTAATAAAAAATATAAGATTTCAACATTCCGAGCTCGACGGCTGAATCGCTTTGTGGCCCATTGGCGTCTAGAAGAGAATTCGTATCGTCGTGGCTTTGCGTGCGAACGTATAATATAATTAATAACACGTTGATATTATAATAATAATAATAATAATTACGGAGTAAAAAGTTACGGATTAAAGTTACGAAACACGAAATGGTCGTGGAAATATCGTCGATTCGTCCGAATTACGTGTTAATATCAAAAGAGAGAATAAAAAAACGGTCGACTAAAACGAATTTTGGCGGCGTTCGACTATTATTTTATAAATAAATCGTGAATTTATAATAAACCGACTGCCGGCCGTGTTCGTCGAACACATTGCGCGACACTAAAAATAAAATCCGGTGATAAATCTCCGTTCGAACGTGTCTATATTTATAAGATGTAAACACTTGTAAAAAACAAAACTCTCGCGTTATTTATCGTAATTGTTTATTGTAGAACGAAGGCGGTTAGTACGTTCGTCATCGCGTATGATGTGCACATTATTTTGTACGACGGCTAACGCAATAATATACGCGATTAAAAAGAAAAAAAATGTTCGGAACGTTGTTTAAGTGAACAAAATAAATGCTGCGATATGTTTACGTTAAGTACCCGTTCGTTTTTTTTCCTTCCGTACATATTTAGCCGGACGGGATAGAGACACGTTTTACTAAAAACCGTTGCAATAATATTGAGAGAGGGATCAGTAAACGATAAATCAGCGCGTTCGACGGGAATGAATTTTCCACATTCACAATAGTCGGTTGTAAATCATTTCGAAATCGATTTTTTCAAAAATACCGGAGAGATTAAAATTGAATCTTGTCTATCGGTCGCGTCGGGGGTAAATAATCTTCCAGCTTAATAAATACAACAACTTTTCCTCGAAATAACGCACATGCCCAACACGTATCTCGTACGTGCCCACGTTGATTTCCACATGTTCATTTCAATTTATTATCAGTCAATCAAAACTCGTTTTCGCGTTAAATCGGTTAGTTTGCTAACCGTCCGCGTAGAGTTTATTGCGCGTCGCGTTCGGAAAACGTTTACTCCGCGCGCTCGATCTGATATTATTTTTTTCCTTTATAAAACCCGGACGAATCCAATCGTATCAAAGGAAATGTGCGGTTTTTAATTCCAGGCGCGATGAAAATGAATATGACGACGGTCGAACAGAAGTTTCAGGGAGATGTTGTTTTTTGTGACAGGCATAAGGATCGAAAGACTACAAATACGCGCACCAATATTCGTGCTCGGCTTGTGTTATGCCGTGATCACGTCGTAGAAATCTGTCCGAGGTGCTGTGAACGGATGTTATAAATCGTATATATGAAAACCAGTAATATACTGTAATAGTTTCCAAGAGAAAAAAACTTTTTTCTTATGATACGACGCGCATCTACAATAATTGTAAGAATAAAATCGAATCTACGGTGGAATTGAAAGGCGAAAGCGGCTTATTGAACAGAATTGTTGACGGAATGCTAGAAGGAAAGAATGTAGTTGGTAGACCACCTCTGGATTACTCACAACAATTAATGAGGGACGTGAACGCGCCACTAACTACAGACTAATGAAGAGAATGGCTGAAAATAAGGAAGAATGGAGAGTTGCAGCAAACCAGCCCCATGGCTGTTAATTTAAAAACGCCGTAATGATATATTATGTTTGGCGACAGTTTTCAGTTTTTTTTTTGCGGTTATTTTCGTTTGTATTAACGTACGACGAAAATATTTGAAAAAAAATACGATTTTTTTTTTTTTTAAAACGTTAGTAGAGCGAATTTGGAAAATTAGAATTCTACGTCCGGACGCGTGGGCCAACAATAATTGACGGCGAGGAAAGTAATCGATTTTAAAAAGCGTCGGAAATCCAAACCAAAGAGGAAATCGTATAAAAAAAAAAAAGATTATACGAAACAACCGTATGTCGAAAAACGTTGACAGACCGACGCTTGAAATCGAAAAAAAAAAACAAATTAATTTTTTTAAAAATTCTACCACGAAACGAGAATTAAAATACAAAAAAAAAAAAAAAAAAAAAAAATAATATTAATATTAATTTCGGTGGTACCGAGTGTACTTGCAGTTGTACAATGTACGTTGAATTATACTATATTATAAACGCAGTCAACCGAGATGTGTATGAAAATTCTCGTATTTCTCGGGCACGTTTGAGAGTATCGTCCGTTTCCAACGGAATCGCAAAAAAAAAAAAAAAAAGAACAAAACTAACAATTATTATAAACGGAATTTAGTCGAAAACGATTACTGTGTTTTTAAAGGCCGGTATTCGTCGTAACACATAATAATGAATATGCGCGTTTCGGAATCAGTTTATAGGCTGTCACGGAAAATGATCGAAACGGTTAATTAAATATAACACAACCGATAAGCGAATTATTCGTAACAGGGACACCGACAATCGGAATTGGAAAAAAAATATACATATTTCAATTATCATGTTTCGCGAGCCCGGGTATAAAACGCGTGGTAGATTTTCGATAATCGAGATTGTTTTGTGCAGATTTTACATGTGCAATTTTTTAATTCGTAGCTCGCCGTGGAAACGACGGTAGGGGTAGAGGTACGCAATATTTATGTTTCGCGACGATGTTTTTTGCATTTGTAAAAAGCTTTGTGAAAATCGCGATTAAACGGATGACGGAATGACGGTTTAAACGGTTTTGTACACTGCGGCGGAACGTTTCAAACGGGTTTTCTGTTAGCACAACGTGAAATTATTGCGAAAAATATATTTTTAAAATGCGAAAATCGATGGGGAAAAAACCGGTCACGAACGCGACGAGAGAAATATTCGAAACGGAACAACGGAAATCGAAAAAGATTCCGCATTTCTCACTATACAAAAGCCACGTCGTCTTTTGGGAAAAAAGAAAAAAAAATCTGTCGCGTCTCAATTCGGACAATTCTATGAAACTATATGTAAAATATATATAATAATCGATTCCACCACGGTCGATTTCCAATAACGCACACGACACCGGCGGTCCACCGCGAAGAATTAGCCGAATGAAGAAATTCATTTCGCGGGAATATAAATTTATGAATTATCAAAAGTCATTTACAAAACCGTTGTTTAAAACATCGAAAGCGCGTTTAGAAAACGGCGAATATAACAATTAACTGTGTCGCGTTTTGTACGTGTTCTCTCTACCGGTTTATAATAATATTTCGCGATGTAATGTCTAAAATTGTTGTATTGCGACGACTTTTGCTTCGTGCAAGCATGGGACAACTTTGTTCTGTCGATAGTCGAAATGCGATGATGATGATGATGATAGCGCGATATCCCTGAATTCGTATCGGTGTTGCTGTCGTCGTTGACGTACACCTTTCCTGTACGGGAAAATAACACGATTTCCGTACGATATTGACGTGATGATGACGATGTACACAGGGTCGTGTCGATAATAGTTTATCATAAAATTATACAGACCGTATTATGAGAAAATGACTTTTTCCGAGAAATGCGTTAGCCGCAACAAAGATTCTTATCGTATTTTATATTCTGTCATTTCAGGAAATAAATTTCAAAAAAATCGTCTCAAACCGGAATCCAACAACACTATTCGAACATATATTTTATTATTATTATTTTTTTTTCCTATGCCGTATTTGATATTCGTATTATCCGCGAGTCGTCCCGTCCTCCCATAGTGCATGGCAAATAATAGTAAATAATAGTTTCCGCGATTCGGAATGCGCGTTGTTACAATTTATTATTTCTATTTCATTCTAAACATAAATGAAATGTTCATTTAATTTTAGTAAACGCATTTCTCGAAAACATTTAAAGGGATACAGTCTCTTTTCAAGGTACTTTATACCTCCCGTTTTGTACACTGTTCCCGATAATGTTAATTGTTCCGGAGACTGGCTAAAGATCCTAACCCGAAACCGCGTAATGAGTAACGATCGAATTACATTAACCGCAGAATTTAATTAATATTACTTAAAATACGACCGGCGCATATTGTGTGTAATTATAATAATAATTTATACGTATAAATTTTACTTTATGTTAATATCTGTCACGCACGAGAAATGGAAACTTCCTATTTTGTGTGACACACACAAAACCTCTGAACTTGTACGCGAATACTTTCGCGATTTGTTATGAAAACCATATTTACAAAAACAAGTGCCCCGTTTCACGTATACCAACTCAATCGCTTTAATCGAATATTTCGTGTTTCCCACAATATAATGGACATACCGGACGAAATAATAAAAATAAATATTTATGGACCATTTCGAAATCATAACGTACAAATGAAATGTCAAACGGAATTGACGATGTTGGAAACAATAGGAAAGTTATTAGTGTATAGAAGCGATCGTTTTCGTGTTCCCGAGATAAACTCGCGTTTCTTCTTTTAGTTATTGCGTTTAATTTACAAACGCGGAATTAAAAAGAAAACAAATTATAACTATATAATGATATTCGATTAAATAATAACGTAATTATTGAAATTTACGGGGGAAAAAGAAGTGTCCCAAAAGCGTTTTTTTTTCTTATGTAAAAACACTCACGGGTTAGGTTGTTGAACCGCGAACAGAGATGCGTATTAAACGCACTAAAAGGCGATTGAAAATTATTCGATAAAAAGCGAGGAGAAATGCACGCGTTAAAATGTGCTTTCAAATATCTGAAAATGTACGAACGGGAAAATGTGTTGAAAAAAATAGAAGCAGTTTCCGCCGCGCCCGTCAATTTAACTCGCTGAAATATCTCGAATAATTTAGATGAGAGAGCATTTTGTTTTTGATGGCACGCGATACTGCGGGAACACACCGGATATTCTAATGTATAAAACACATTCGGTTTGAAATATTTTCGCGATCGTTCGCATCGAAACATTCAACGTCTCCGCCGTGGTTCTGTGGAAGTTTTCACTGAAATTGTGTCACGGCGGAAATCCGAGTGGAAAAAAAATTCGGTTGTTCCGAAAGGGGTATTTTCGTGTGTTTTTTGTAACGCGAAATCGCGTAAAACGACGAGACTACAACACTAAGACTATAATAGTGGAATGCTTTTCAACAGTATTCGGTAGATTTCGGGGGGGACGGAAGAAATGTAATCGCAATATGATTCCAATACATTATACGACAATAGTGGCAGCAGTAGTATTCCTATTTTTTTTTTTTTTTTTTTTAAACACATATTTTAAACACTTCACGAAAATTATTCCAAACACTTTTAGAATATTTTATTCTAGTATTAATTAATACGAACGAACAATTAGTATTGTTTAACCGAATAATAATCATTTATCGTGTACGTCCGGACACGTGTTTGGAGTGCGTTTTTTAAATGCTGCGATTAAAAAAATGTCATTAAAACAATACCGACTACAGTCGTAATGCAATAATAACAACGTATAGTGGTACACTCGTTCATTTCAACAAACGAACACCGAACGCGGGAAGATTATTATTATTAATAGAATAATCGACGCGCCGTTTTGAACACTATTTCTGCGCCACCCAATCGTGTTTTATTTCTGAAAAACGATTACTTTTTTTTTTCCCGGTTCCATTTCGTTCGAGTTTCACACTGTTTTCCGCGCGGGTTTCGTTCGAAATAACCTTTTTTAATACGCTTTAGAGAAAAATATTCGGAATACTACTGAATACTACTAACCGTTCGAGTACGCGAAATATAAGCGATTTCGTTTTTTGTTTTTTCTTACCACCGACGTAACTGGTCGAAAGAAAATTTTCCCTTTTCCATGGTCGAATTCGAGAAATACAATTTATTTTTTTTTAAAAAAAAAAAATAAATAATAGCCGCCCTCGGTGTGACGAGACGCGTTGTCGGGGGGGAAGTCGTCGGCATTCGTTCGCGGCGGCGGCGGCGTAGGGTGAAACGAACTGATGGCGCCAGTAAGTCGCCCGTAGACGGTGGTGGTATCGCGCGTCGCCTATTACCATGGCAACGTATAATACCATACCACGGTTGTATCGTATAGTATTAAAGTTGAATTTACTGATTAAACGCAATTATTCGGTTCTCGGCGTCGGCGGGGAGGAAAGTACGAAACGGGCGGGCTCTTTGGAAAGTGTAAGCGAAACGAATAAACACACACACACACAGACGTTGTTTTACGGCGTTCGTGCCGCGGGATTTATTCATTATTTATTATGTTATCTGTCCGAACGGATCGGCCGGGCGAAAATAAAACGGCTGAGGGACGGGGGACGACGAGATCGGGAAGAGACGAGGCGATGGAAACGAAATCGATCCGCGAACGAAATCGCGATATGACGCGTGCGGGTCGACGCGGGGACATTCCGAAATCCCGAGACGGATCCGATGGGCTTTTCCATACGTCGTCGTCTCGTCCGAGTCCAGAGTTGTAATTTTACCCGTCCGAGAGAGTAAAAACGACGACGAATCGTCACGGCACGACGAGGCGTCGGTTTCCCGTAGGAAACGGGACGACGGAACAGGAAACGGGACGACGTCGGGACGCTGTGAGGAGAGGCGGTTCCACTGGACCCCGGACGACTCTCGTGGTGTTCTCCAACGCCTCGGTCGAAAAAAAAGAGTTGTACGCCGAATTCAAAGCGTAATAATAATTATAATAATAATAATAATAATATTAATATCTTGTCAGCAAGGGACACTGTCGTATTTTTCTTTGTCCGTTACGTCTCCCACCGATTTTGTTTACTGAAATGAACGGTGGCGGCGAATCAACGTATCCTCCCTCCATTGCTGTCTCGGGTCAAGGGGAGAAAGAACGAAAAAATGTGCTGACTTGGAAGAAGAGTTAAAATAATGTCTGGTCGATAGTACGAAAATAATTATTCCCAATGGATTCTGGACGAAGACCCTCGGACATTTTATTCTCGGAACAAACGCGTCGATAAAAATACTATTTTCCATAAAGTTTTATGAATTGTTATCTTTTAACGCAGCTTACTTTCGGAAATTACGATATCCTCAATATATATATTTTTTAAAACGTCACAGAAGACTACGGAAAAATTACATAACAACGGTAAAAACGCAATTTCGTCAAAATCGTTTATTATATCGTTATTGCTTCGTGAATTCGAAACCGATGGTCGTAGAAAGCAGGAATTTTCATCAAAATACGTAACTTTGGACTGTATTGATGAGACGAATTTTTCAAAAAAAAAAATTTCTTTCAATTTTAGGCTATTTATAGTAATTGTAGATTTCCAGACGGTATTTAATTCGTAAAACGGATGACGTTTGATTTTAAGGCTTAAAAATTTAGATAGATATCCATACGTTTGTTACTCCGACTATATTCAAAAAATGTCGAGAATCGTTAAATCACAATTTTTTTTTTTTATATAATCATTTCAAATTTTTCGACATAGTGTATTACACCGATGCTTCGCTCAGAATCGTTTTGCCGAACGCAATGATTATAAAATTGCTTTCAAATTTATAGTAAATAATAAAAAAAAACCCCTAAAAATCTCTATCTAAGTAATTCACTTAAGCGTCATCCACCTAACCACCATCTCGCGGTTCGTCGATTTTTTTCCCCTTATATACTGCACAGCGCCGACATCATCAATTTTGTTCCGTCGATAAATCGCTTTATCGTCTTTAATTACGTTTTGAGATCAAAGAAGAAATTTCTGAAATTCTCTAAGTGTGTGACTACAACAATAAATCAATTATTGTTAATTGTTATCATTAGCTGTTATTGTTATTCTCCAATTATCATCAACATTATACCAACAAATGTATTTGACGGGGGATTATCGAAATTCACGTAGGGTTTCCTCCTATATCATTCATACTTGTAATTATTATTTTTCTTTATTAATTGTTAATATTATTATTTTAGTTATATATTTTAACATAGTAATTGTTGAGTTGTATACTTGTAAACTTTATCGCTTTGTAGAAATAACGTTTTAAAATAGATTTATATTGAGAACAAATATATCATCAATATGTTCTCGCCCCGTTGCCCTGAGTGTTTCTCGATATAAGGACCATTTATAAACGATATGAAACACGTTACATAAAAACGAACACGAGTATGCACTGAACATGTAAAACAAATGTTAAAAGCCCAAAAACGAATCCGAGAATCCAAAGTGCCAGTATTTCACCGTATCGGCATTATGAATAAAATTCAATTATTTTGAAATTATACTATATAGGCTATAATAATAACACGGTATACGAACGGAATACGTTTGATGTAACGTTCGCGTTTGTGTCTACGGGGCGTAAATTTGGCAATGGACGGGTGTAAGTTTAAACGAATCTCTTTCTCTCTGACGTAACTGCACACACTCGGGGCAGTATCGATTTTCGGCCACTCCATCTTATTGTGCGCTATTGGAATTCGACAATTCGTTCCACGAAATATTTATGTTCTACAATATTCGCGCGATACGCATTATAATATCGTAAATGAGTACTATTTTAATATTTTCAGATTCCGCGCGAAGTTATTGTTGTTGCGACGATGTTTGTTATTTCATTTGTTTTTTCTGTGCACAAATTTATCTATACACACACACACACACATATAGTTTGTACTTTATTTGAAAAAAACGTTTTCGATTCCTACCTTCGACGTCGAAAACAACGTTTTCGTACGATAGAAATGCAATCTAATAAAACCGCGACGAACATCGTATGATAATTTATAATTTGCCGGATTTTTTTCTCTTCGTTCGAAACGTCCACGTCCAGCCCCCCCCCCCCGAGTACGGTTAGCGAAAAAGTTCTGGCCATACCGCTTGTCGGCGAACGCGTATTTTTTCGTGAGCGCAAGTTCGTTTTTTTTTTCATTTTTTTTTTTTTGCCGGTTGCCAATTGACGTTATTGGAAAACTCGATATCCTCGACACGAGAGACGACGACGTTTAAAAAGCGGTTGTTCTTCACGGTGTTAACGAGATTTCACTTTTCCGCGTTATCGTCACACCCGGGCCGGGAAACGTTTCGTCTGCAACGTACAATGTCTCCTCGTCATCGTAAAAAAAAAAAATGTTTTCCGAACAGACATTACGGGTGAACGTAAAACTACGGATACACCCGGACATATACTTCTATAAATGACAAAAAAAAAACACACGTTTCGTAACAACTTTTTTTTTTGCCGATAAAATATCCCCCCCCCACCCCGTCTCGTCTTCGTTGTACACACCGAGTGTAGAAATTGTTCACTGATCTTTTAGATCAGATCGATACGCCTTAAAATCGTTCACACATACGTGGTTCCAGTAATTCGACATGTGCCAAATGTCCATTTCATTTCGTTTATACAACTTATATATTATATAAGGGAGGGGGGGTTTCATCGAGACCTTGTACAATACAATAATTGTAGTCTCGACAGTTGTCTCAACGAAATATTAAATAGAAAAAATAATAAAAATGGCGATGTTGCGAAATTCGTATGAGCGACCCGGAGTTGTGGACGACGAAAGGGATAACTATTCGAAAGTAGGAAATTGTGAACGGGGAACGTGATGGGCGTTTCGAAAGGGAATCGAGTAAATAATGGGAACGTGAGCGGCGCTCGGTGGATAAATAGGGACCGATTGAGAAGGATATGATTAACGTCGCAGACGGCAAGGAAGTCATGAAAGGTACAGAGAGAGGAGAGTCATTGAGGGACAGCATTAGATTATGCGCAGTGCGAGACACGCGATCATAACAAAAAAATCCTTCCGTGATAGTAAATAACACAATCGTGTTTGAAAACGTACAATTTTTCTTCGAAACCTAAAACCACCTATAATTCACAAAAATTACGCACGATATGGCGCGGAGGAAATTAAGAAGAAAAGAGTTTCAAAATTAAAAACGCAAAATTTGAGTATACACATTCTGAACGCCGGGAGGCGTGAAACGAGCGGTTCGACCGAGAGGGCGTTTGTGTATTGGAGAAAAAAAAACAAAATAAATATCGTCGAAATTCTCCTATGTTTAGCGAACACCGTCGTTAGGCCGTCTCAATCGGATTCGGACGAATTTTGCGAGAAAATTATAAATAAATACAATCTCGACACGGACTTCGCGTAAATTGCTAGTACAGCAATAAAGAATAAAACTATTCGGATACTTTCGAATTATTATTGTTTTATGGACATTATAAGACATAAAAACGTTGCGGCATCCGATATTTTTCCCCCGAGCACCACTTGGATCGAAAATTTATTATCCAATAAACGTGTTTATAATCACGCAGGGAAAACGAACGGGTATTGCATGTATTATTATTATTATTATTATTCGTACGGAAATTGATTAAAAAAATCCGTAATACACGCGAGTCCATAAGGGCTAAATAGAAAATCGAATTTGTGTTTTTTCTTTGCGCACGATCGTTTAATACGTGTTATAAAGAGAAAAAAAACCATGCCACTGAAATTATTATCGTCTACGCGTTATTATTAACACTCGTATTCTTATAGCGCACTGAAAAACTGTCGTTTCAATAATCCTCGGATGTGTAAATCGCGTGGATTATAACACGCGATATTCGGAATTTAACACGCGTTTCGAGGGCGTTTGCTTTGGGAACGGGGGAGGGTTAAAAGTTTTATCGAACGTAAAGTCACCGGGCTTATATTTGTCGTATGGCATTTACGTTTTGTACTCATTAAAACCGAGCGACGTACACGGTTCGCACTAGCAACAGGGACTTCGCGACATACATTCGCTCGTTTCGCAAAATATATATACGAGTATATAAAAAAAAAGTATTGAGTTTGAGAATGTTTTACGATTTCTTTAGACTCAAATTTTTTTTTTTTTTTGTGTGAATTTTGTAATTCCGAAGTTTTTCCGATTGTTTTTCGTTTTTCCCACGTTTGTTGTTATTTTTAATTTACATTTATTACACGCGCGTAAATATTTTATTTTTTAATATTTCTAACCGGCGAGTGTCGATAAATTCAATTGTTACTTTTACGCACGCGTCGTAGTAGTGTACCCGTATAAACGTGAAAACTACTTGGAATATTCGTTTTATAGGCATACGACTTTTTTTTATTTTTTTTTTTGTTTCTTTCGTTCAAATAAAATCACGAAATATTTCTCTTTTTTTTTTTTGCATTTAATTACCTATTTCTTTTTTTTTAAATACAAGTATATTACGAGTGCGTTTTTGTAAATCCGTCGATTACGTTTTTTTTTTTTTTTAAGTCGTATTAATAAAATATACTAAAACAAACATTTTTCCCGCGGTCCGCGCGATACGGTTCGGCGGATATTATCGCGCGCGTTTCGTCTTACGACACGACGGTTTTATAGCGTTTAAATCGAAGAAATATTTTCGGTTTCTCTAACACCGGGGTACATCAAAAACGATATTTAAAACACATCATATATGATAGGTATTTTTTCTTTTATTCATAATATATACGTATGTTGTAGTACGTTTACCGTGTCCAGTGGAAATACACTATAAAAGTTTATTGACCACGACGAACGTCGTGTCATCATGGTTTACGATTTACCGAATTCCCGCCGTCATAGACTTCGAAACAATATTGTTACAACGATGTACATTCGCCGCAGTTAGTCCGGGTTAAAATTTACTTTTAACTATTTACACTGTTTTTGCACGCGACAGACACGATTGAATTTCATAAATCGATAATCATAATCAATATTCGTTTTACTCAATATCCGTAGTGGTTCGATCGCGGCCAATAGTTAATTTTTTTAAACAATTCGGTAAAACACAATATTCTCGTTTTTTTTCGGGAACCCGTTATTTCGACGTATGTGTGAGTCGGTACACACGCACGACGACCACCCCGGAATCGCGTCCAAATCGGAAGAGTTTTTGATACATCGTGTGGTGTTACGACCTAATAAGAAATTTATTATACCGGCCGACGAACGCTGGCACGACGACACAAGAATTCCGAAGCCAAACCATAGCTGGGATTAGGCGAAATAGCGGGAAAAAATAATCGACGCGTTACGAAACGTGCAAACGTGTAACCGACGACGATATACAACCACTTCAATTGATATTAATAAGAAGTGCACGTGCGATCACGTGAGTTTCGATTACACCGCATAATAATAACAACACTGTGTTTGATCGTCGTAATACGGCGCCGCGTTTTACTGAATAATTTTAACAGGATCTCATCGAATATCGTTAATAATAATAATAATTAGTAACAATAATGAAAAGCCTTGACAACTAAACGTTTTGACGTTTACTATTTTATCGAACGAACGAAACGTAACGTTTTACATACCGACCGACAAATGTTATTTACGAATTTAAAAAGCTTTTTCATTAATAATTAATCTCAATTCCCGGTATTCCTAAGGTTATATTCGTAAATGCGAGAATTTTTTCTTTATTTTTCGTGTCGTCGCATACACGCGATATGTTGATAATAGATCGACCTGTACGCGTTGAAAGACGACTATTAAAATGATGCCTGCAACACGGTATCAAGTCCAATTTTTTTTCTCTGCATTTCCATACAAGAACGAGAGAAGTGGGATTATTTTTTTACGATGTTTTCGCGTACGCGGTCTTCTCTGTTTCCAAATATTATATAAATTGTTCTTCCGATTTTAGTTAAAAAATTTTTTTTTTCAATATTTTCGAACCGAATTATACTGATTTAAAGTTCGAATACCGTTAAGATAATAATAAAACGGAGAACATATTAAGTTATCACGTTACTTTTTATAACTTACGACTCGTGAGTTATGCGCAAAAGAACCAGATATGCTTTAAACATCAACAGAATTCTTGGAGATGAAAGATTTAAATAGAATTCGAATTGGTTCAATTATAAATTGTTTACGTGTGTATTCAAAGGGAATTTTTATTTCATATCGGAAAATATTTTTTTACGTTTCTAAAAGTTTTGTTCGATTTCTCTGTGAAATTTCAAAAAAAAAAAAAAAAAAATTGCGATTGGTGCCCTTCAATTAGTTACATTACGAGTATAACTGACAACGCGTTACGTATACGTAATATAAACATAAACTGAAAATCGCCATTCTCAATCCCACTTAAGTAAATGTTTACACGTTTATATACGTATAATATTGGAAGTTTATCGAAATCCAATTTTCAGTATAAACCCCCTAACGGCGCGGGTTTTGCAAAACGAGTTGCGTTCAAATCCGGCTTTATGTTTTATATATATATATATATAAACATTTTACGCATTTTCACCGTTCGACTATGAAGATGTAGAAGAGCGAATGACTATTATTATTATTTTTTATTTAAACCGTAAAATTCGTTTTATAGTTTGAAAAGCATTCTCTTTTATTGAATACTACGTGAAAATTTCGCGAAAAACGCGTTGGACGACGAATTTGAACGTTTTTACCCCGTATTACATATACGCACGGTATGTTTACGGTGTAATACGTAACGATAACGCACAAAATCGTCGGGACACTTTAAATACCGAACGAATAACAAAGTACGAGAATATTATGTTATTCTCGTAATATAGGCATTGGCGAACGATTGCAATAATATTGAACGTGTTGAATACGCGACGTGGGCGGCAATGGAACACGACAATTTTAGACTTTTCGTGTCCAACGGACGTATCGAAAAATGAAATCGAACACGACGCCGAGTGTTGAGGAATTTTACAAAACGCCGAATTCGTTTAACAGGGGGAAACGTGAAAGAAAATCGTTGAATTGCGTTCTGTTAAAGTGACCGTCGTCGTCGAGTCGATGTTTCTAATTTCACTATGAAATACGTTCTGAATTCGCAGTTTTAGAGTCGAATTCAAACGAAACACTGTTAACAGTTCGTGATTTCTTCGGTATTTACATATTTTTTGTTTGGTATTTAAAAGACCTCGGACGAAAAAAAAATGTAATCACTCAGAATTTCCAATGCAAAATTATAGCCGTTCGTCGGCGAATTGTGAATTTATACGCGTATCACGAGAGAAAAGATTATTGGCCGATTCCAAAACGATTTTTTTTTGAATACTCGGCTATTTATCATCTTTTTTTTTTTTTTTTTTACTTGCAGTCGAATTCGAAAATGATAAAATTCTAACGGTCGTCACGAGAATCGAGTTTGTCTTAAAACGTCCAGGCAATGTGTGAACAGTGTTCATAGCGTAGATTTAAATTATTATTTTATCATTATATCGCAAATTAACCGTTGTATTTGTCGCGGTTGTGTACAATAATAATTGTGTTTCGAAATAAATCTGACCGAAACGCCGTTTAAAATGTACTTTCGGGCGATTGAAGCAGCGGCGTCGCGTAATTGCGAGCGAGTGTAAAACGAGTACGATTTTTCTCCGGAGCCTTTGCCGAAACTAACGACGAACGGATAATTAATCGGTTATAAGACCGAGTCGCTTGTTACGAACGGATTTTGGTTGTTTTTTTTTTGTTTTAATTTTTCTACAGCATCCTCTGGACGTCTGTCCAATGACGGTTGTTGAACACCATCGCCTTTCGAGGACGACTCTCTGGTTATTATATCCGAATAGTCACGTTGCAGTCCAGTTTACTCCCCCCGGTAGCCGATTTGTCGTCGTACGCGGTCTTCATCACAGATCAATTTTTAACGGCAATTTATTTACGGTGTTATACGTTGTGCGAATCATCGAATCCGGTTGTTATACATTTTTTTTTTTTTTACCACTCGTTTAAATCGACTCGTATTTCGTTTATACACCTCGCGCGTACGAGAAGACCAATGGATTTATCGGCCGAGTCGTCTCGAATTTTTCTATTTCCGAATTAAAAAAAAAAAAAAAAAAAAAATAATAAACCTACTCGACGCAGGTGTCTGCGTCAAGAACGAATGTCTACTTGGCAGAAATCGAAAGAATCCCACCACTCGGTATAATATAATAACACTGGACATTTTTATTTATATTTCTAAGGCGATATTTTCCACGTTTCAGTCACGTCGGTATCGTATATTATGAATGAGTTCCGTACGATAAACCGAGATCAGTTCTAAACCGAGAAAATGTATGCTCGTAATTACTCCGTCGCCGGAACAAATACCACGATAACGTTAACGTGTGTAACGATATTTCACGACGAAAAAAAAAAAAACGTTGTAAATCGATTCACCAAGAGAAATAACTATTCTCTCGGTATTTTTTTTTTCTTCTTTTTTACACGCATTTCGTTTTCCCAGCAGTACCGCCGGCCGCGTTCTAATTACGCCACTGTTTATTCCGCGGCGCGTCGTCGTACAAAACGCGAAATTTAATTACGTCGCTCGTACACAATAACACTGTTGTAACACAAAAGAACTACGAGAATTTCTCGGCGAACAAATTGTCGAGAAAGATAATAATCGACGACGACGACGACGACGACGACCGCCGTCACCACCACCTCGACGAACGCGCCGTCGCTCGGACGCTACGCGTGTCGATTTGCATTCCGATCGTCACGCCGACTCCCCCGCAACCCCGTTTTTTATTTCTTTTCCGTGAGAGAGCGGAAAAAGAAAAAAAGGCATTAAGTCCTGTTTTGCACGTACGCCCCGTCGTCGTCTTTCTTCCCGCTGTTTTTTTTTCTCTTTTTTTTTCCCCACTCATTCTGTCCCCCGTCGTCCTCGCCCACCGCCGACGTTCGTTCGCTGTCGCTGTCGTAACTCGTCCCGTAACCCGCGTACATATTAGTTATGCGCGCCATAAAGACCGGGACGATTCCCGTGCGTTCGCATCTTTTTCCCCGTCCGGTGTTCCCCTTATAGCTAGTAAAAAAAAAAAAAAAACCACGCACTGCGAATCCCAGTAATCTGAAGCGAATTAAATATTGCCAAAGAAATCGCGCGTTTTTCGTTTTCGTTTCGTCAAAAATCGCGCAAAAAAAAAAAAAACCAATTCACTTGTTCCGTACCATCGGGGGCAGCTGTTAATAACAGGCGTTGGATTTTCACGGTAAACGCGATTAGATGTAATGGAGACAACCGAGAGACTTGGTGTGAGGAACACGGTGGCAACAAGTCGCTTCGTTTTATTCGGAATATTTTTATTATTTTTTTTTTAGTAACGGAATATTACCTACCGCGCAGTCTGACAAGAAAACGGTAATAACTTCAAGCACGACGTGCATCGATCGTGTCCGATTAATCGTGTTCATCAAGTCCGTTTTATTTTAAATACAGCCGAGAAACGATACCGAGTCGTAAAATTTTAAAATAAATACATATTTTCGTTATGGATAGGCGAAGAAAATTAAAAACGAAACGTGTGATCACATAGGACATAGCGAAGGTATTTTCTTCAGACCGTTTCGATAATATTGGTGGGTCAGGTCGTGTCAGGTTAGTAGAACACTCGAGTTTTTTTTATAGAAATTTGAATAATATGAGGAGTATCTTCTAATACCCGTTTCTGGTGTGTCCACTCTCCTCGCCATTAGATATTTCTAAATACGCCTCTAGTTGTCTACGCTTTAGTCTCGGTTTCGCTTTTTCGCTAAAAGGATTATTTGAAAACGTCCCGTTTTCCATGGCCGCGGCGCCCACTTCGTACGAAATCCCGTAATAAAGAACGAGTTGTTAATTATAATACATAATACACGCGGGTAAACGATATGAGAGCGACGAAACAACAACAGCAAAACGTTATAATAATATCGTAGTTCTGACGAATATAAAATACGAAAAATAAATAAAAACTATACGGTTTGCTCGATCATTATTATTATTATTATTATTATACGATATTTTTTTTTAAGACCCCGCTCAGCGGTATATAACACGATGCATACATTCATTTATTATTTAAACAAAGTTATTTTCGAAGTCGTCGTCGTCGGAATGGCGCACGGAATCATGAAAAGAATAAAATATATATATATTTTTTTTCTATATTTAATATAATCGAGTGATCAAGTCATAGTGCCATCACTATGTCTCGATAGCGATCTATCGATCAGTGTCTTGTGTGCACGAATAATCAGATTTGACAGTATCCCTTCTGACACGCGTTCTTATATTTTAATTGTTCTCAACGGACGAGCGTCTCGTTTTTTCTCCCCGCAGATGAATGAGGTTACGTATATATAAGAAACGTGTTTATAAATGGACGTACGTTTTGTTTTCTCATGACGCGTAATAATTATATTCAATAAATAAATAAATAAATAAATAAATAAATACAAATAGGATTGTCCATTTTTGTAGAGGGAACGCAGCCAGTACTCTTCCCACGACTATGCGCATAATGTGTAACGCGCGTATGGAGTTTACCGACTGAATTGCAATTCAATATTGGCGGCGTTTTGGAGAATTCGCGCGCGTAGACAAATTCGATAAACAATTTGTGGCAGCGAGCGCGAAAACACGATTTCGTAAATATTTTCGTCGAGACGCAGCAGCAAATGCAATTACTCCGGAACCACCTACACGCGGCCCGGCGGTGGTGTTTCATTTCGGATTCCGAGTGTGTTTTTACATTTTCCACCTTTACCGGTTTTTGTTTTACGTGCTCGACAACGCGTACGCCTCGCGCGTTCATTCGTTTATTAGATACATTCGATACGCACGTGTGTATGGAAAAAAGAAAAGAAACTAAAACAGAATGGATGCAAAAGACGCGTCTCTCGTCCTAGTCGCCGTTTTCTCGATTTCAACGGGGGGGTTTTTTTTTTTTGAGAAAATCGCGCGCGCGCGTGTGCGTGAAACGGAATTTGTGCAGAAAAAAAAAAAAAAAAAAAAAAAACGATAAAATAATTATTTCGAAAGAGGGTGGGGGGGGTTCAAACAACATTCCGTTGATCGTACGTTGCTCTAGAAACGCGCGCGACTGTTTCTAGCATATTTGCTATTAGTTATAAGACTATTATTATATTATTTAGAAATTGAGTAGTGTAGCGTTATTGTTTTACGGGAGTTGGGAAGTTCAACTAAACTCGGCCCGTTTGTTTCGATACTCTAAATTAACCGGTACATAATAATATATAAGTGGTATATCGCAGTACTGCTGTAGACAATAATAATAATAATAATAATAATAATAAAACGTAGAATTCGGCCCACGCGTCTACGCACAACGGGCGCGAGGAGAACACGGCGTAATAAAATAAATTTAAATTATTTATTTCCTCACAAGCGAACGCGCGCACGGGCGTCACTAGAGCCGCATATAAGAAGAGACGAACGTGTTTTATGAATACCGGCGAATAACAATATTCGTTCAGCAAAATGGCCGTGTTCCTGCAACCGAATTCGATAACAATTGTTTAAAACGCCGTATGACACACATTTGTCAACGTAAAAACCACTTTTTCTTTCACACATTATATTTTACATTATTTACGTTTATAATAATAAAAATAATGTGTAATACATATTTATGCAATAATTGTAACACCGATCGTGTGGTACGGATAGCGCGTTTGTCTGTTAGTCTTAATTTTTCGACGATTATTAGCGATAAGATTATACGAAAAAATTAGTCGAGAAAAATTTCTGTTAAACGAAAACACTGAAATACTTACTCTGCGATCGGAGTAGAACGGACATCGGCCGAATATTTTTCGTACAACATTTGTCGCCGAATTATTGGAAAAAAAATTTGGTCGACGATTTCCATGAAATGGTCAGACTACGTTCGAATTTCGGTCGAATCACCAAAATTGTATACACACACACACACACACATTTTTATTACTCGCAGTTCGATACACAACGCGGACGTTGCTGATGAAATATTTTTTTTTTTTTTTTTTAGAAACAAACCCAGTTTTAAAATATTTATTATTAACTCTCCCCATCTCCAAAAGAAAAAGAAAAACAATTTTAATTTAAATGATATTTCTGAGGAGAGAGGAAAATGTGGAGAATTCCATACGCTTTTCCCAAAACTTTTTGATCGACCAGTCGAATTTTCAATAAATTTTTTTAAACATCACGTAATAGTTACACCTGTGTGCATTTATTATAAGATAAATCCGAAAAATCCAACTGTTATTCGGCCGGGAAAAACAAAATATTTTGTTGTACACGTATACGGCCGAATTTATCGGATGCACTGTGACCAGTAGTATACAATTTTATACTTTTAATTTTCATTCGGCCGTATACGGACGCAGTGTGACCGTAGCTTTAGAATAATAATAATAATAATAATAATAATAATTACAGGAAAACACCGCGGGCGGGCGAGAAACGTGTACAAACAGTGTTTATGGTTACCGATACGTATCAATGGCGTAATTTACAAATATCGTAAAGGGAGAGGGACGTTGCCGTTGTATAAAAACCCGTAATATTCTAACAACCCTTCCGACATTAATATCAAGAGTCCGAGCGATCGATACTCGTGTTTTATATTTTCCTTAGTACACAGGGCCACGCGTTTTATAACAAAACGTCTAAAGAATTTTTCGTTTTTTTTCCTCTTCTTCTTCCGCTAATTTATTGAGTGCCTTCACTGTTTTTACTCGGATTACATCTGTTTGTTCGGCGACCCAACCCGGACGGCACCGTACCAGTCGGTAATCCGGTACCGGTCAATAAACCAGGTGGATACTACGATAAATAACAACGCGTTTTGTTGCGGCGAAAAAATATCGCTCGTTCTATACGTTTATATATATATTTTTTTTTACATCAGACGTTATGTATAAAACAAAGAGGGCCGATGGGACGAAAGCGATACAATTACGCTTCTGATACGTACGATGTGATAAAATAACAGCTGTTGTATAAAAGTCGCTTTGATAAAAAAAAAAAAAAAAAGAAAGATATTTTCCTGTTATACGCGACGTTTACAGAGTAGTTGTTATATGCGTGTATTGTGCGAAAAAAAAAATTCCATCCGTTCTGTACACGAGTAGCGTCGGTAATACGTACAAAATTATAGAGACGACGAAACGAAATCCGAAAGAGAGTAAGAGAGAGAGAGAAAAAACGGAAAATTACCGTACAACGAGAGAACGTTCTGTAATTTTCAGTATTTTTTCTTTCTTCTTATACTTCAGGAAATATAATGACGTCGTATTGATGCCGTTGAATGCCTGTATAACTAGACGCCTATACGCAGAGTTACAAGACCGCCATTTCGTGTCTTCAAATGCACATAAGTATTGGCGGAAACGTATAATTTCGATCTGGTATTATTCAAAGCCAGACACTTTGAACGGGGCATTATTATTATTATTATTATTGTCGACTAGGATTCATTTTTTTTTATATTATATAACGCAATTGCTGGACGCGCGTAAATGTGTGCCAACCGCACTCGGTGGCCTCCGAATCCGAGATTACATGTTATACAGTGTCGGCAGTCAGTATTAGACTAGTTTTAACTAGACATAATATCGAACGTGTTTCCGTTAAAAATCCGATATTTATAACGAAAACAGAAATTTACATTTAGTCAAAGTTCGGTTTAGTTCGATTTCTCTCGCGAACGATTTCGTACATTAGATTCGTCCGGTCGTTGCTATCGTCCGCAGAGCGTTACATAAAAAATACTTCCGTGAGTATTAAATATAAAATGTTCAACTGTACCCTGTGTGTATGATTTAACAATCACCTGGTGGTCGAACTGTATTTAATAATAATTTTTGCCGCTATTATTGGCATTCGTCAATTAACAGAAAATTAGTCGTTTCTCGTAGGTAAAACTGGAAGAAAGCTCATTGCGAATGAAATGGAAATTTTCGAATATCAAATACTACGTTTTGGAAAGCGGTAGTTTACGAAAAATAGTATTTCACCTGAGACTAGACGATCTAAAAGAAACGAGAAGTACGATTTCGAAATTTTTACTTCTTGTAAATTTATAAAGGACGGTAATTTTCTGAGCTACTCCTTCGAACTGATAATTTTATAAAACACACTTTGCCAGTAAAAAATACGTCAGATAGGAAAATTGAACTGAACAACTGATAACAAATTGCATTGAAAGTTTTCATCGTAAACTACTAGACATTATAAAACTCACGCCATACATCGATGAACGAACAATACAAAACGATTTTTATAAATAAAACTTTTACAGTGACATGCGATCGACTAATTTGTATTTCTCGTTTTAATCTCAGTGTTATAAACATTAATTTTTTATTACATTTTTTAAAGACTGGCAATACCGAAATGTTTTTTTCATTTCGTTAATTGAATTTGAAAAGACAAAAGACTTAATTTTTTTTGTTTGTTTTAGTGTTAATCGTTGAAATATTATTTATCACTCATTCGATCAAACGTTTTGCGCGAGATCAAACTGTTTGGAAACGATGATTCACTTTTGTTTCACAGAGTATTTACTATTAATTTGTTTATTGAAAAGTGATACAAGTGAATAAAGTCTGTAGATATTTTTGATTTTAATGAAAAAATATTGTTTTTTCATTTTTATCAGAGCGTATAATGTTTGGTTGTTTACAAAAAAATTGAAGTGAAAGACATTTTTTCTCACTATTTATTCGTGTATTGAAATGGTATTAATCGAATTAATAATTATTGGCTTTTAAATGCGAATTCGTTAAGAGCAAATGAGTTTTTCGTTTCTTCCGAAAAATTATACGAAATGGACACAGCGCTAAAACATCATCGATAATTGCGATGAATAAATTCATAAATAGTGTATTAGTGTGTTATAGAAAATAAATGAGGAAAGAAAACGCATTTTCAGTGGGGTGAAACCATGTCGTTTAACACGCGGAAAAAAACGATATATATTTTAAATGGAAAATTCGAAATAATTATCTTGATAAACTGATTATATATACGTGTATAGGTGTTGGTAATAACGGTAGATTTGAAAAACAGTGTCAAATGATGTATATGCGGTGTAAAATATATTGTGATCGAAATTATACGAATCATTAATATCCAAATAATATGTTTGTAAATTAAACTATATGTATATGTTTTCGTAATAATTGTTCTTCCCAAAAAGGAAATTTAATTAAAAACTAGAAAAAAAAAAGACTTTATTAGAAAAAAAAATAATTTTTCCTCGTTGAATATTAAGAAAATTGTGTATTATGAAAATTGTGTATTATGAATTTAATTTTGTTTTTATTTATTTCATAAATAATAATAATAATAATAATAATAATAATAATAATAATAATAATAATAATAATAATAATAATAATAATAAAAATCAGAATATTTTCTTTTCTTTCGGGAGAAGAAAAATTTCAATATAATAATATTAGCGTATCGTGAATTAATGTAAAAGTTTTGTGTATATGTATAAGAAAAAAAAATATATATAAAAAAACCGAACAAAAGTTAAAAGCATATTTTGTCTGTTAGTTCTGTCACGCGCCTTTATCCTTTGTAAAGTATTTTAATAATTTTATTCAATTATTATTATTATTCTTGTCGCAGAACATTTTTTGTTATAATTTAAAAAAAAAAATCATCCGAGAAAATAATCGTTTGTGTGATTATAATAAATTAAAAGGAGGGACCTATTGGAGAATCTAAAAATAAGTCCTATAAATTTTCTTTTTCTTATTAATGTCGATAAATTAGTGTTTCTCGATTTCGTAGGCCGAAAGTCAAATAGCGCGCCGCTAATTTTGGAAACAAATATTGTTTAATATTATTTATATATATATATATGGAAAAAAGAAAAAGAAAACGAGCGAAGTATTTGAATACTATTAACGTCAATTCCAATGAGCGATTAACGTACATTTTTCGAGAAGTATTTCGATTCACAATGATTTTTCTCTATTCAACACATAATCCGAATAGATATTTTTCGTAAGCATTTTTTTTTCTTTACGATAGACCTAAACACACTCTGTGTGTGTAACGAATAACAGGGGAAAAAATACTAACGTCGACGACGACGTAGCCTCTGCAGCTAATGGACACGAGGAAACGTTTATTTAATGTAACATGCGACGATGAAGTGAAACATAATGTTCACAATAATAATAATAATAATAATAATTTGTTCCGTGATTCCGTGGTCGGCGTTTGGAATTGTTTGAAAAAATAATGTGTCGCGTGAGATACAGTATACGGGTAAACTTTTAATATTCATTTGATTTTATAAAATTAATATCGTTAATTTTTCATCTCGGACACTAATGACAATGGAGACACTTTTCTTACGAGTTGTCGTGTACAAACGCTGTTTTTAGTGGATAAAAAAAAATTCTACTTGACGCACAAATCTAATGTGCGTTTCGGTTTCCCTTCGGCAAAACTTGTACGTGACGGAGGGGGTGGGTTTAACATACAAGCTAAAAATGTATAATTACGATTTTTTTTTTTTAATATTTACGAATCGTTATGAAATGAAACCCACTCGGTATATGAATCAACGTATATACAGTACGCATCGTATATTGTATTACGTAACGTATTTTTCTAACTCAAAGTCCAATGGCTTCACCGTGTATAATAACACACAAATTACCAAAATAATAAGGGCCCTTCTTGACGGGTCAAGAAGTAGGTTTTCTTCTTAAACGTGGTAAAGACGTTTTTTTCTCTATATTATTACGGTTAGACATCATTTTGCTTTAATTGCAACAACGATGCGGACTTTCGAACGTAATCGATAAAAATAAATGAAAAAATTTATTAACCGAATTTGTGGACGAAACGTATTTTGCGATATTTATTATTATTGCTTTTTATTCGCCACTTTTGCGGGAAAACGTCACGTGTGTGCACACACACATACTAACTTTAAAGGCCGTACTGGAAACAGTGGGAAAAAAATGTCGTACGATGTCTCTCGGTTATTATTTTCGTCTCATTACGCGTCACCCGTTTTTGTAATAACAATAATAATAATAATAATAATAATAATAATAATAATAATAATAATAATAATAATAATAATAAAAATAATAATAATAATAATAAAAATAATAGGACACGGAATCGAGACTGAACGATAGTGTACAAACGTAACGCAAACGACACTCACAATCCGGTGGTGTGAATTGGCTTTAATTTCTGACTGTGCGGAGTAATATTCTGATTTTTAACCAAAAAAAAATTACAAATAATTTTCTTCGATAATGAATTAACGGATTTGTCTTTAAAAAAAAAAAAGTAATTTTCTTTTTTTTGATCATTCGTTTTAAGAAAAACTAATCTAACAAGCGCAAACATTCAATTGTAATTACCTACCGGGGGCGTGAGACGCATTACACAATCCGATTCCCCAACACTTCTCGTAAATAATATTATTTTATTTTATAATATAATAATACTGTTGTTACGTACCACGTACAAATAACCAATGAATTGTGCATGTATTTTCGCTATTGTATAAATTAAAAGAATCCATAAGACCGACGATGGCAATCAGCTATTTTCAACTCATTTTCGATCCGGTTTTCACGTTTAGCGGTGACTCACACGAATCATTAAAATTTTTTTTCTCGGTAAGATATGGCGAGAATAAATTAAATTTTAACGATGTATTTCGATAGAAATGAAATTAATTTATACAGTAATGAAATGAAATACGATTTATCGAGTAAAAAAAAAAAAAAAATGTTCTGTTTATCATTTATAATTATTATTTATTGGTCGAATATGAAAGGTGGCGTTTGTTTTCGCATAAAACATCGAATTGTTTTGTTCGATTCGAAACGTAACAACAAATGTGGTGAACAGTTGAAATTTGTTCTAAAAAAAAAAAAAAAATTGCGCGATCGTCACAATATTGTACGCGAACACTTTGAACGGGACGCAACGTTTTTGTAGCTTTTGAAAAGCTATAGAAATCGTTGAACAGACAGCCATTGCCGCCGTCGAAACTCATTCCTAACGAATTGTTTTCAAACGGAACAGTAATAATAATTATTTTTTCGGCTCATGTCCGTCGCGTGAACGCGTTGAGCGAGTTGGGGGCTTAACGGGAAATCGAAATGAAATTTAACACGATTACACGAGTTTTTCCAGTTAATCTCGCGGTCAATTTTTCGAAACATTTTTACTTTTTTTTTTTTGTAAAACAAGAAACCGGATCGATATACGTACGGTTTATTTTCCGCGCTTTTACGGATATTATGCGACGCGGCGCTCAATTTTATATATTTTATACTCGTATAAATAGTCGCAAAATCGTGTAAAAACGGTCGGTGGCGGAATTAACGCCCTTGTCACGGACCGAAAACTCGGGGAAAAAAAAAAAGTTCGTCATATTATAATACGTGGAAAGCGAGCGGTCGTATGCAAATATAGAACACAATTTGAAATTCATATATATATATATATAAAAATGGATATTTTTAAGCAATATCTCGTCATGTTCAAAAAAAAAAAAAAATATATATATAATATATATATACCTTTAAATATGCAAATGTCTTTGTCATCATTGCGTGACGTCGGTGACTTTTGTCGCGTCCCGAGTGTAATACACTACGCGTAATATTCGCACGCCGTGCCGTATAGGAATTGCGTAATACCACGTCGTCCTGTAGATGTGCGCATTGCACGAGGAAAAAATACGATAATTCGAAGAAGAAAAACAGACAAATCGCGAGATTTGATGTACGGGAGGGAAAGGAGAGAACATTTTTTTTTTTTTTTTACATATAATTTTATTGGATTCTTGAAAATGCGGTGTTTTAATGCCGGGGGTGGTGGGTGGGAAAAAGCCGCGTGTTCCGTAGGCCGCGATATTACGCGTAATAATGTTTTATGAAATAAAACAGCGAGAGCGTACGAATTATCTCGTGATTCGTACGTTCGACGAGGGTACAAGTTGCGTTCAACGCGAATTCTCCAATTTCGAATAATACGAGAAAAAAAAAAAAGAAAAGAAAAGAAAATAGAAAATAGCGCGTAGTATTATGTGATATACTTATCATATCGGCGTTGTGGGTAGAGACTCCGGAGACCTATTATAAACTTCTTACTTGCTCGAACTAACGATGCGCGGGCAAATACGAAAAAAGTATATATTTTTTTTATTAAAAAAAAAAAAGAAATAAAATATTTTCCCCATAAAAAAAAAAAGAAAAACAACGCAAAACCGATATTTCTCGAAAAATAAGAATAATAACGCGCGTAATATATATATATACTCGTGTATATATATTTTTTTTTTTTATTTTGAACGCGAATATTATTATTCCACGTACGTATAAAATATTACGCGAGTGCATTCGCATATATGCTAACGATGTAAAAATGTTTGTTATTACAACAATACCGATGAAATAAAATCAATTTTCACTCGTTCGTTCGTTCTGTTCGCTGCGTCCGCGCCGACAATATTGAGGTGAGAAACGACAGCGGAATAACGATAATACGTTTTTTATTTATTTATTTTTTTTCAATACTAAAAACATTATTAATACCGATCGACATTTTCGTTTGATGCGGTTTGACGTTGGACCTGGTGTAAACGGCTAAAAATTCGCCGAACCTTTTGGCGTTTACATCGTTATTTCCACTGGAATAAATCGGTCATAACCACAGAAAATGCGTACTCTGAAAACGAGGCGTTACAAAAAAAGGGCACGGACGTTATTCCGATCGGATCGTATCGCATGTATTTACGTAGTGTTTGAAAAAAAAAAACAAGGACAATACATCAGACACTGATATTATGTGTAGGTACGTGTATTAAATAATAATTTATGTATAAGTCGAATAACGTATATGGTAAAGCAAAAAGAACTTTTACTCCTGGAGACGTATGTCGGAAAATGGTCAGAGAAAACATTGAAAGCCTTCGTGGATACCGGAGACGGACGGCGAGGACAAGCTGATGAGTGCTAAAAAAAAAAAAAAAAAAATCTGATTGGAAACGATTTCGAGACGTCTAAACGATTGGCGGCCACTCCTCAATAGGGTTGTAAGAATATTGCATAACGTCGAAGAAATGACGGACGGGGAGAAAACAACAGGGTAACTCCTTCGCGGGACAGTTTAGGTAAGAAGCTGTTTCGTGCGAAGATCTGCTAAAATGAAATGGCAATGGACCGGTCGAAGTGGAGAATTCGAATAACTGTAAACGAAGCCACGGGTTGAGCACAGAAAGAGAAATCTCGAGTGGACCGATACTTGGCGAGGACATCCGAAAACTACGGTGCACGCGAAAGACGGAAAATTGTAAACGGTAAAATTAACAGGACCTCCGATTTTTTTTTTTTTAAATGATACAATATAAAATTAAGCAAAGTTTATTATTATCGACATTTTCTTATAATAATAATAATAATAATAATAATAATAACGTGTTATTTAACGATATGTTTTTCTTATTAGTGAAATAAATTAGAATTATTGTTCGAAACGTTGCGATTCCCACTTCCCCCTGCAACACGTATTGCGGTAATAATAATAATAATAATAAATTATTATTATTTTACCTCGCAGCTGACAAAAATTAATTGGACTATTCCGTTCGATTGTTATTGCGCGGTGTTTGTCTTCCACACTCTAAGCCCCCTGTCGTATTATTAAGCTGTTTTCGTACTCTCGAAAACACCTCTAAACCCCTGAACCATTCGTTCATTACAGCTGTACATTATTTAGTTGTTAAAAAAAAAAACCGAATATATGTATATAAATAAATCGAGAGCGAAACAACATTGAGTAATATGGAAAAATGTCCACGTTATTTTCATTAGAAATCTTTTTCGCTCGCTAACAATAATAATAAGAAAAAATAAAAATTAATCGCGTTTCCCGCAAACAAATGAAACGCATTTTATTATTGATACATTCGAACGAAAACGAAAAACAATAACTATAAAATATTATTTAATTTAACGTGTTACGAAATAATTACGCTTGACGCGAACAAAGCGCTATTCTTTTCCACACATTAACGCGCAGAAATCAGGAACCGGCGTTCGTTACTGCTACAAGAATTTCCAGTTTACATTGAAGTACATAAAAAAAGAAATTAGCGGATATTTCAAATAATAATCCTACGAAAAAAAATTCGAAAAATAACACACAAGTTCGGAAATGCAGATCGAACGCGCACAATTAATACTGTCAAATGTACGCCACGAGTAATAGGCGAAACACGGGAATGTTTTATTATAGAAAAACGGCAATGGCGATTGTAATTTAAACCGTATAATGTGCGCAAACAGACGAAGAAAAAGAAACGAGTATCAAAATTCATGTGGTGCCTAATCCGAGGCGCGAAAATAAATTCGCATTAATTTTTCTCCGCGTTCGACCGCGGCAAACTCGTCGTCGTCGTCGGTTTGAAGTCGATCATTCGTTAATCGGAGAACGCGCACGAAATCGTTTTTTTTTTCCCCCCATCTCTTCGGAACACAAAAATATTCGTTTTCCATTCGCATCCGTACAAAAGTGCGGATCGACACGGCGATAATTCATACGCGTGTTATTGACAAATATCGACCACCACGCTGGAATTCGATTTGCGCTCGGGAAATATTACGCGTCGTCGGGAGAATTTTTATTACGACGCAGTACAGGGAAATATACCGTCATCGGCTCTTAACAATGTTGGCCATTTTTTTACGATTGAAAATTTCTCATCTTCCCGGCAAATCACTTTGCGATTCGACGCTTCTCGTGAAATGCGACCGGCACCGTTTTAACGTCTAGAAATTAAAAAAGAAAAAAAACACGATATCCATGTTTTTTCAAATCGAGTTTTTTTTAAACGCTTATTAGAACTTTTCCGATTGAATCGATAACTGTAACGTTTTCGTTTGTTCTTATAAGACTCTGACGTTTTCCAGTTCTTAAATAGATAAATAGAAAATCGTTTCTAATTCGATTTTTTCGTGTAAAAGTTGTTTCACGAAAAAATTGTCCCGATCACAATGCATTGCAAACACGTTTCGGAAAAAAAAAAAATGCGATTTTCAAATAAGTTTCAACGACTATTAGAACGTCACGCGCGATAAATCTCGTATTAAATTGTCGCGTAAAAAGTGGAAACGTCGTCGGGCCACAAATGCGATGGGGGTAGCGCTGATGATAAATAAATCCATCGTCCATTTTAAATATTGATTTTCTATTTACGACGGGTGAATAACAACAACAACAACGGCGATATAATGTTCGCGATGTTAATCGCGTTCGAAAAAGCCGCGCGCAACCCAGAAGAGCAAATGCGGAAAACGAATTTTTATAATACGAACACACACGACCGCGATAAATTACTCGTCCGAGCGCCCCTCGATTTCAATGCAAACGCTGCGATTGCGCACGCACTATCGTTTTAGGCGTCGTTTTGTTTTTTTTGTTTTTTTTCTTTTTGAATAATATCTAAAAATAATATTTTACACTTTGCCAAGAGAATATTATTTTTACACCGCGCATATAATACGTACACGAGAGACGTCTCTGCGCGCACGAGCGTTTTGTAGAACGTAAATAGTATACGTATTGTGCACGGATCATCGTAGGAAATTTCGCGGAAACTTTCGGCAAGTTATAAAAGAGCGAAATATGTACGCGTCGACAAAAGCGAAATGAAAATAACTGGTATACCCGAGTAGTAATCTGTTTAAGAAAAAACAAAAAAAAAAAAAACGGATTTTCGTTTTATTTTTACCGACATTATTCGCCTTTGGTACATTATTGTTATTATTATTATCATTTTCTTTCGCGAGATTCTTATTGGAAAGTATACGTGCACGTACATACACGGCGGCGGCACGCGGACCTGACCGAAAACCAATTTATCGCGGACGTAGACGCTGCGAAGTTCACTGGAATCCCGCGAGAAGGCAAATGTCGTCCCCCGAGTCAATCGCACATACCTCTTCCCTGCACCGCTGTCGCGTGTGCCGCGTCGTATCCCTCCGAGAAGTAAAACGTTTCCCCCCCGCGTGTTATTTATTTCGAGACGAACGGCAAGACCAATTTCGCATGATATTACGTAGACGCGGTTGACCCGCGCAAAAGCGGCGATTCTCTTTTTATGAATATAAAACTTAAACTTCACCGTATTATTTTTTTTTCGTACACTCACTCCTGACCTATTCTTTACGTCTCTCGGCATTTTCAATTTCGCGTAAAACCCATTCGAGCGACTCGACTTTTTTCTCTCTCTCTCTCTCTAATAAATTTCGCAATAAATATCTTTTACACAATACGACGACGGCGTCCGTTGTTACGTTGTTCTCTGGGGCGGCGGCAGCGAGGAAGAAGTTCGCGTAAACTCCGGCGGTGTCAGCTTATATTTTAATACACGTGCCAGTAGCTTAGCCGGGGGGTGGGAGATATTTTCTTTAGCCGGTTTGTGCTACGTCGATTGTAGTTTTTATGTGATAATTATAGTATTTATTTTATTTTTTATTTTTTGATTATATTCTGTGGTCGTAATTATTGTTAAACATTAAAAAAAAAAAAAAATCGTGTATACATTTCTACGTTCGCGTAATATTTATAACGATTGTCGACCGTAGAGATACGGGGGGTTGTATTTTTCGGGAGGAGAGGAAATAATAAGTATTTTTTTTTTTTTTTTTTAATAAACCGCGTTTTTACCACGGATTAAAAAGTCTGAGTCCATAAGCGTACATTCTGTTTTTTGCGGTTTATATATATATTTTTTTTATACATGTGTGCGTGCGTGTGTTTTGCGCATGGTTCGGGATTTCTAGGCATAGCGTTGTAAAAAATATTCCGTACAGAGTGTGAGTTAAGACATTTTTTTTTTTTATAACTTTACATTCAAAAATTCATATTTTATAAAATATTATTATCGTCTGAGATGCGCGTTATCTTTGTTTGCATTCAACTGTATCGGGAACTACGAAGTAAACCTTAAGTACTTCCATATCCTCTCTTTCACAAATCTAGAAAGTTCTCTGCATTATTCAACATTTATCGCATCGAAATTGAAATTACCATACCCGAAGTAGATACATCTCTACTAAGCCGCCTATTTCAATATTATACGAGAGAGGACGTTATAATTCGTTGAACAATAATACGTATTATAAATATGTTCAACGTCGTCTACACGGGGGCGTTGATTCGGTCGAGACAAAGCGATTCCAACAATTCTTCCGTACACGAACATAACAAGAATTTTAATGAAAAAAAAATTATAAATTACGTCACTGGTATAAGAGTATATAGTATGAAATGCCCATTAAAAATAAACGGGGGGGAAAAAAATGAAATAATATTAGAATGTATGGAACGCGGGCAATTATTACGAACAAATTTCGACATTTTTTTTCTTTTTTACCAAAGCATTATGGACGGCGCCGAAACTAATTTATAAGGAAATAAACGTATTAACGAAATTATTTCCATAAAATTTAAACGGTCTAGCACAGTGGTTTTCACATTGTGAGTCATGACCACAAAACTGATTGAAACATGTTTTGATTGGCCGCGAAAGATTTGCACTTGTCGAATTAGTTACATCATAAAGAGCTAAAGACGAATTGATCTATTCGAAGACAATTCGCTAAAAATAATTTTCAATACGCAATCCTTCTGGTTGTCTAGGCTGATTGCCTGGTTGACAAGACACGCTTGTCCAACACTTTTCTACAACATCCTATTTGATTTTCGTATAATTGTGAATTAAGGAACACATTTTAGTCGTCTTTGTGTCTCAAATAAATTAACATCGATGTAGGCATTGATGCAGTTATCAATCGAAAACAAGCGAACGCTTCGCAATTAATTTATAAATAGAAAGAAATAATAAATAAATCGACTTTTTTTTTTAAAAAAAATTTTGAGTTATATAAATAAAATGGAAATTTTTAGAAATTGAAAAGTTTACGAACCTCTCGCGATTTTTTTCACGTTTTATTATTATTATTTTTATTATTATTAAATATACACATATTAAATAAATTCCAGATGAATATGTCAAACAACAAAAAAAAAAAATATATATATATATATATATATATAATAAATTTTATAAACTAT
This sequence comes from Chaetogeoica ovagalla, assembly GCA_032441825.1. Classification (NCBI taxonomy): domain Eukaryota; kingdom Metazoa; phylum Arthropoda; class Insecta; order Hemiptera; family Aphididae; genus Chaetogeoica; species Chaetogeoica ovagalla. The sequence goes on from CM063744.1 coordinate 5,152,255, forward strand.
TTATAATCGTTAAAAGTTAGGAACGGTCGCGATAAAACATTATTTATATGTATATTTTTTTTTTAAATTAATTTTACAAACACCGTTGACACGCGATTCGGAAATTATACTTACGGACATAAAACACTGTTTGCGCTGTCGCGTAATGTTTATAAGAGAAATTCACCAAACACGGAAAAACACTTTAATTGATATTTTTCATTTTTCTAACCCATCGACCAACCATTACCAAACAACTGGCTGACACGCCAAGTTCGTATATTACTTAACTAAATGAAAACTTAAGTCTAAAATTGTTCTCTCTCTCCCGACGAATACGTATAATGCCTGCATTGCAGTATTCGCAATAGAAGGATACATTAAATTAATCGCATGCGCGTTTGCTATATTTGTTATTTGTATGATTAATAATAATATTATTATTTCGCGTATTTCAATGAAATAAAATTAACGTAATTATTCATCTTTCCCCGTTGTACAACATTGGCTTACACGTTTACTCATTTATTTTACATTTTTTACGATTTTATTAAATTTTACCGGTTTGTTGATATTTACACGCTTATTCGACCGACCGAGTGTGCCCTCGGCTAAGCAATAAAAGCTCGATCACGATCGATGAATGTCGTACGGACTGATCGCCCGTCGAGCATTTATTCTAGGCTTTTACGTGATGTTAAAAGGAGTGTGAAAACGGAGCATAATCATAACATGATTGGACTGGCTTACAAGTCGATATTTGACTGACAATTGTACTGTAAACGCACACCGATTTGTGTGTCTGTTTTGAACAGTACCCCACGGTGTTTGAATCGAAAACGACATTTTCATGGCACGGTTAAATTTCGGTATTCATTTTTGTCAAAAACACGGTGCTATGAACCAGATTTGCATCGTACATCGAACCATCGTTTATTGACGATTCAATAATACAGCGTATGCGCTTCAAATGCTACTCGGGTAGTGTTTCCTCCACGCGCGTTCTCGTCAACGCGTTACCGATTTCTTCGGTATTCCAAGTACGTCCTTTGCACTGTATAACGGCGCATAAGTTTTTTCACGTCGACAAATATTCGTCGAAATTTCTTTTCGAAGACGACAGTTGCTCCTCTATCGTCGATCTACTCTCAGAACGTCACGTTGGTTTTCGCCCAAGTTCTCCGTCAACGTGACGATAGTTAAGGACCACCGTTGCAACAATACTTTGTTCACCGGAGTTCAATGGGCGATGTCACTGTATAACAACAATTAGCGCGTTCAGCTTTTCCGCCATTGTTTGTATAACTACCGCGTACGGGGGCTTTTTCTGTTATTCGCAAATCTTTTGACAAATCTTGAATTTTTATCCGAGCGCTTATTTTCTCGCCGCCGCGTTTAATATAATTTCCCAAACGGTATTTCGTCTGCGCTAAAGAGACACCTTCCAGTTCTTTTGGGCAGTCTAACGTAACACTGTGAACAAACACGCGCATATAATTCAAATTAATATAAATCCGGACCGAGTCGATCTTCACTTTTGCCGTTTTTCAATTTTGACCGGTATTTTAAATAACTGAAATATTCAATTGTATACTTTCGCGCGATAGGGTTTTCAATTGTTGTATTTTCCTCGTGTCTCGTTCCGAAAGTCGTCCCGTTTTGCAATTAAAATGTCTTTTGAAAATTAGTAATTATTTCCAGTGGGCTGTTTTACGTTAAACGTGCGTATTTTATAACGTGAGAATTACCGGGATTATTATAACAACAACCGATACTTGGCCCGAGCACAAATATCCGTATTCATACAAATGTCAGGAAAGAGCGAGAAGTCTCGCTGAGTCTGAAGAGATTGTTCAACGGCAATATTATTGTTAAAAGTCTCGTTTACGCTACAGAATTAACGAACCAAATGATCGTAATACATACAAGTTATTATAATAATATTATTGTTGCGTATTGTTTTTGTCCGTAAAATCTATCACACGCGCGGCGTTTGCCATTTGAAAACATATCGCCGGTATCGCACGGTCGTAAGAATTTTAAATGAATTACACCTTGATATGTAAAATCATAGAATCGTGTGAAATTCTCCGAGTTTATTGTATTGAGGTAACACGTACTGTCTGCAGAAGCAGATGCGCAATTTCGTCCGTGCTTTGGTAATCGTCGAGAACATATTATAATTTATATAATAACGAACGCGGCGAATACGCGTTGGTCGGTGTTAATTACAAAAAGGAAAAAAAAACAACTGTATTACGTGTTTTATTTTTGATTTATTTCGTTTCGAAAGACGGTAATAATGAAAAAACGATATATGGAACAGAAATATTAAAAAAAAAAAACAGCAGCGAACCAGACGTCCCGACACTGATACGTGTCTATAAAGTGGCGTATTTATATTGAACAAACAAAAAAACCTTATATGACGTTTCGGCAAATAACGCATAAATAATAAATCAATTCGTGCGAAATAACCACAACGAAACATTCGTATATTATATATATATATAATATTTATAAGCGATTGTATTTTTTTTATTATTATTTTTAAATCATATTTTTATTATATAATCGGTATACGGACAAAACGTGCACAAATATATTATTATTATTATCTTTGTCGGACGGTCCAAAGCGGTCGAGTCGAAGAATTTTATTTATTTTCTTTGAAAAATCCATTGTTAACTCATTCATTTTTTTTTTATAGACATTGTGCGGTGATGAGAAAAATCTGAAATTGTCTTACAAACGAGAACAGATATTTGCAGTTGTATTCGCAAATACGCGGGGAAAGCTTTTATAAAGCGCTCAGCGGCGGGTATACGAAATGATTTCATAATAATTTCGCGTAAAGTCTATTTAAAAACGTTTACTCCGTTATAAACGAATTGTACAGATCGATTTCAGTCGATGCGTTTATCGATTTTCATTTCAATACGATATTGTACACATAAAACATCTAAAAGTCATGTAATTTCGGTGTTTTTTTTCTCCAATGCATTACGAACATTAATAAATTTTCGACAATTGAATTTAGAATATAAATATTCATGACGATACTCATTGTCGTTATACGATATATTAATATATTAATTTTTTTTATTATTTATTATTATTATATTTTTGAATTATAAACAAAATTACTGTATAATTTTTTTTTGATTTTTTTTACTATTTTATAGAAATTCATCGGTCGTCGATTGAAATTTTCAACCTTTTTTCGGTAATTTATTAATATTTATACATTTTTCAAATGACAAAACGGCGAACGAATAATTCATCGGGACGACCTAGAAACACGCCCGAAAGTATAATAATATGTCATTGTGTAATATTGTGCACACGGCCCGTGTTAAGTCGTGTTTCGTGTAAGTATAATTTGGCTTCCTAAGCCGACGACGGCGCACGGTCGTGGACGTGCGCCCGCCAATACAAACCTATTAGGTGCGTTTCGAGAAAAAATAACTTTTTCAGAATATTTATTGTGACTTTACTATCACGTTGCCAAAATAAACTAACGATGGTTCTATATACGTATATATAAAATAGAGTGAAAATCGTACGGAATACGTTAAATATATATATCGCTAAAAGAAAAAAAAATATATATATATATATTTATACCCGTCAAGACTGTAGTGTTAAAAAAATCGTTTGAGGACCGCGGGGTTTTTATAGACAAGAAGAAAGAAAATTAGAAAAAAAAAAACGTCGTCTAGCGCGTTAAATACCAATCGTAACAAATAATAATAATAATATATCCGAGGAATTTCGTTCGAATTCGATGAAACGACATAATAATATATACGATATATTTATTCATAAAGAAAGCCGTACTCGTTCTCGGCCGGCAATACGCGCATACTTAATACGTTCAACGAAAAACACGTGAGAGGTAGAAAACTGTATAGGAGAATGAAAAGATTCTTAAATTCGCCAATTATACATAAGCGGCTATTTTGTAAACCGTCGAAAAATCGTACTCCATATAATCATTACGTGATGTGTAATGAACACGGTTAGTGAAACGATCTATACGACGTAAAACAGTTGCGTTAAACGAGAAAAATTCGAGATTAATTGACACTCGTTGAACCGATTGTTACGCGTGGAATGATTGGTCGGAGACGACTGTAGCGGATGCATTAATAACATTCTTTCGCCATTGCAAACCAGTCAGAGAATTCTTGCTGCCACAAGATTCGACGTTCCGTTATATTATAATTAACACTGTACGGAGATGTCCTATAATAATAACGACATCGAGCAATTGTATTTGAAATCAATCGTCATCATTTCAATACTTTCTTCACTTTCGTGTAACGGAGTGAACGCCGAGGGCGAAAACAATTTTTCTCAACGCAACGGATTCAAAATGTAGAGTAAATCTACGAATAGAAAAATTTTTTTCTGAAGTCGACGACATTGATTAGTTTGTGAGCAATCATTTATATATTTGTTCACATTCAATCCCCTGGGCCTCTTCACACGAGTTTATTCGGCGAGGCCCGGTATTATCGCGTGCAAATCACATCAAATTATTGTTAAAAAAAATAACGGATTTTTTTTAAAAAAAATTTTTTTACCGTCTATACCGTACGGCCCCAATTCAATCGTCTACTATAAAAATTTAAATACGTATATCGAATAACCGGGTTTATACGCAGTTAATCGCTGAGTTTCTACGGCTTTCCAAAGCATTTCCACTCTCCTCTTCTAACCCTAGTCGGCGCGGTGGAGACTTTAATTTCGAAAATTGGATTACTCGCCAAACACGTCATAATATTATTATTATTATTATTAATTATTATTATTATTATTATTATTATTATTATTATTATTATTATTATTATTATTATTATTATTATTATTATTATTATTATTATTATTATTATTATTATTATTATTATTATTATTATTATTATTATTATTATTATTATTATTATTATTATTATTATTATTATTATTATTATTATTATTATTATTATTATTATTATTATTATTATTATTATTATTATTATTATTATTATTATCATTTATTATTATTATTATTATTATTATTATTATTATTATTATTATTATTATTATTATTATTATTATTTATTATTATTATTATTATTATTATTATTATTATTATTATTATTATTATTATTATTATTATTATTATTATTATTATTATATTATATCACGTAATATATACATACACACACACATATACATGTAAACCGCGTCGTCGTCGGGAGAGACGATACTCGATTATTATATTCCCGTCTGTTGCATACTAAATTTCCGCTACACACCTATACCAACTGTGATTACTGATTGCGTGTACGTAGCATAAGCAGGGATTTCATGTCGCGTATTCAAAAAAAAAAAAAAAAAAAATGTTTTTCCAAATTCTATTCATTTGCGATATGAAGAACGCACAAGGAGCGGGATAAGTCCCCGGGGATTCGTGTCCGACGTAAAAGTACCCGACGCGTCCTCAACGTGCGATTTTGAATAAACGAACGTAGATTATTTTTTCGCTATGAAAATCGTATATTCGACACGATAATCCAGGACATGTGTTCGCGACCATTTTATCATCGAGTACCACAATTAGATAATTTTATGACCAATACGCTTACAATTACGTCAAAACGGAATTAGAGGAATCGGATTTTTTTTTCGTCGTACGATATTCTTAAAAAGGAAAAAAAACGACAATTTTTAGGCAAATCATAATGTTTACATTGAAGTTTAACGTGAAATTCGCGTTGTTGTTTGTATTCCACACGAACATCGAATTGTACTAGTCTGTACGGAACGCATTTTTACTCGTAAATCACTTTGAATATCGCCAGCCCGCGTTTGTACTCATTTTTCAAACAGTTTAGCCAAAATCCACTCTCACGCGAACGAGTAGTGAACAAATGGAATTTTAAACAGTGTACAGTGGCTCGCGTGTTCGAAGAAAAAAAAAATCCGGCGTAATTCGAGGTTAGGTTCGCATATCCAAAACGAAACCGGTGTTTTTAAAAACGCATCGTTCGCTACACTGATCGTATCAATGAATGCCGCCGAATAAAATCAGTCGATATCGAACAAACCGAATAAAGTATTGAACGTTAAATAAGCTGACGAAATGAAAATCGTATCGTAGATACGGTTTCATCGTTTTCCGATGAAAAATCAAAACGCCACGGTATGGAGATCGCCGCTGTAAACGCGAGTTTTCGTTGTATTTTTCCGCACCGGAATCGCCGCCGAGCGAAATCCGAAAACGGGAAGAACGGCGCGGGTGGTAATGCTCTGGTAATAATCAACGCGAATTTATTCGAAATTGAGGTGGGTGGTTCGATTAAGAAAGAAAAAATAGAGAGAGAGAGAGAGAGAGAGAGAAGATAAAAATTTAAGAAATTCGCAATTTTTTTTTTTTTTTTGCCATTTTTTGAAGACCGACCACGGAATGTGTTCCACGACGAAATATTTCGGGGGGTGAAAAAAAAAAGATGGTAAATCGGTCTATTCATATAAATACGGTGTACGTGTACGGCTTAACGATAACGTTTCGTACGTACGTAGTCCATCTGTATTCGTCACCGCGTTTCGCGACAATCCGTTTATACGCGTGTACGAATTACGGGAAGTCGGTCGATGTAGTACTATTCCGGCGTAGAGATAGGAAGGGAGGAGAAAAAAAAAAAAGACGGAGTGAAAAACTGCGCGAGGGATGTGGAGAAAAACTCCGGGAGACACACACGCGCAAGCGCTATTGTCCCGTAGAGAAAAGTCGTACATTCGCTAATGTGCCCGTCTTCGGGGACGTCCACGCCTCGACGTCGTTGCCTCTCCTCGACCGCTAAAAGTTACGACGACGGGGCGTTCAGTGTATAAAATAGCAAAAATAGCTGGCAAAAATAGCTGTTTTATATAACGGAAATCGATTCGCGCGACTTTTGCACCGTTTTCTACTGTTGTCTCTCTGCTCTACTTCTCTTATTCTTTCTTCCTGTCCTACACGCCCTCATACCGATACATTATTATCGGACGCGCGCGTGTGTGTAACGCGTCCCTCGGAACAAGTGTAGTTTTCCGCTGCGGCCGCTCGGACCGCCGACGAAGAATTTTTATTTCCTTCTTCTCAAAAACCATTTAACCGGCACCCGTTTTTTTTCGAGAAAAAAACGTTCCCCGCCGGACCACCAGTATTCTAATTTCTTTCACTTTGACTATTGAACGGACCGAGGAATGCAATTGGTTTTACAACGACGTGTTTTATATTTTCTCTTTTATGTCTTTGTCAAAAAATCCTAACAGGAGGGGGGGAGTGCTTCACACTGACGGTTTGTTTCCCGGTAACAAATTGCGTCTGTACGATGAGCGCTCTTAAACAGGCGATCGCACGGAGGGATGGGCTGTGGGGGGGGGGGATGGGAACGAAACGTATCGAATTCAATTTATATTTTTACATTTTTAATGCCATTTTTTCCCATTTTGTTTTTTCGTCGCCGAAATTGCGACGAAATGAGTGAATATTCACGCTCGCGTTTATATTTATAGTCCGAGTACCACCGGACCGGACCGAAATTCTATACGAACGATTTTCTGATTTTTATGGCATAAAAAATACAGCATTGCGCGCGCCCATAAAAACACTATCGGCGTGACCGTTTTCGTTCTTTTTTTAATAAATTTCACGCGCGACGGTACACTCAACATTTCAATATTATATGACCTCGGAACAGAATATAACTGCCGCGTATACGTTAAATAAATTAAATAAAAAGACGCGCGTTGGCATTCGCGTTCGCATTCTATCGCGCGCGCGTTCAGAAAAAAAAAAAAACGTTTTAAATCTCATTTTCCTCTGGAAAGTATCGAGAAATCGAATAATTTAATACGAGACGCGGAGAAATCGTTAGTGGAATTCGAATTAAATTTTCGACGAATTTTTCTATATATTTTATTCCCTGCGTTTTTTTTTTTTTATATATATAAATATAACGTATATTTACCAGCGTTTCGTTGGTTTCTATTTATTTATTTCCACGTTTGATACGACACGATTTCGATTTGAATTTTTCGCCTTTCTATAGATCCGAGTTGGGAGCCGCATTATTAACCGTGTATACGTTTTGTTCAACAAAACAATTTCGTTAACATACATTGGCCGAGTTATGAATCGTACTTGTAGATTTTCGAAACCTCACTAGCGATTGATAAACATCTACAGCTTCAATACCACATCTCAATCGAATCGTTTTTGTTTTTAGTCCCTAAGCACTTCGTGTATAATATACTCGCCAATAGGAACTTTAGACTTGAAACTTGTAAAAAAAAATTATCAAATTTCTTTTATGGCTTGTCTTAAATTACGGATGTGACACATGAACAATGACGCAAAGAGATAAAAACTAAAATCAATGGAAATATGATCGTGAATGAGAATGATTAATAGAAACGATGAAACGGACGGAACGGAAATCAAATGAAATGGTTCTAGAAGAAATAGGAGAAAGAAGAAGTGGTTTAATGAATAATTTATTGAAAAAAAAAATGAAATTTATTTTGCATATTATCCGCCATAGCGATTTTCTTAGTAATATATCAATTGTAGGATGAATAATGGGATTACGACCATGAAGAAGACAGAGAATTGACTATTTCCATGGAATAGAAGAGAAGATGGGCTGCACATCCTAATACTAAAACTTAAAGGAAGCGGCGGCGAACGATAGACACACGTCGTGACTACTTTCACCAGGTGCTGCTTGTAGAACGCGATGATAATGTACTCTAAACATTTGAAAAAACACTATCTTTCTTCTGTACAATATTTCTGAAAGAAAAACCGCTCGTATTCTCTTTCAATTCCTTGGTATCCGATTCAAAATCAAATTGATAAATAAGTACTTCTTACACGTATGCGAATTCTTGTATTATTTAAATATATATAAATTAGCATTTTATATATTATAAAAAAATGTACTTTTTGAGCATGTTAGGTTAGGTTAGGTCCTCGTAAATTAACAACGTAAAAGGTTGATTATTGTGATGACAAAAAAATTTGAACGACCGTTTTGTATTTAAAGGAAACTCCGGCTCAAACGATTGTAAATTGTTGTAAGCTCAAAAAAGCCTATATATATTATATATATATAAAAACGAGGAATGAATAAGACGTGATCACTAGACGTTACGAGTGGTTTTTCTCGTTTCGGAAATAGTGACTTTTCATTCAAATGCCGTATTTCAACGAGCCAAATGGATAGAAATGTCAAAAAAATTCAAGAATTATCAAAGCAGCAGGCCACATCGACGAAGTAGCAGAGTTGACAGGGATTACCTGAAACTCGCTAAAAATTTCTTATCCGCCCTTTCTTGACACCATTCGCTTGACATTACGTGAAAACGATAAAAATAAAAACGTCGAAAGTACACTAAAAAAGGAATATAAGAAGAAAAGAAACGGAAGTTTCAAAAAAGTGTGGGCTAATACGTGTCATCGCATGTTAAGACGTATACTTTAAAGATTATCAAATTTGATTCTTAAATTGCATTAAATAGACACTCTGTTTTCTAATCGCAATTTCCGTTACATTTTTCCCACTCTCGCCGTAATTTATACGGTGGTGAATAAACAACGGGAATTCGACGTTGAGCCGAAAATTTCCGTAACTTTTTTGACAATTGAAATATATTTAGGTAATGAAACGTTCGAACTATATAAATAATCGCTATCGATAAATTTATACGTATTTGATTCTGAATAACTCTATTTACGGGAACTTATGGCAGATAAAATCGAATAAAATGTGTAATTTGTAGGAAGAATTTTATTTTCAAACGATATTGTTTAATTCAATTGTTATTGTCTAGAAATCTTTAAGTTTGCGCGTTAAACACGGGTTTTAAGTACCATTGGCGCGGTCGATTCGCACTATAGTGTTCTCACTACGTTGCGTTTACATTCCGGTTACGGTACAGTCGCAGTAACATCGCCGTTATTCTTCTTATACGACGAGTATACCTGGACTGGACAATATAGAAGTTCGTTATACACGCAAAAATGAAATGAGTGCACATTACCGTGTTTCGTAAATTTACAAATAAACAATCGGCTATTGTTGCCATTTGTTTAGACGAGAAAAAAAGAGAAATAGAGAGAAAATGGATAAAAGCAGTAATTGAGATTTGGTTTCATCTGAGCCTACTGAATAGTAAGTATCGAAGGAGAATTTATTTCGTTTAACCGACGAGGAACGTTTTTGAAATATATTCACATTCGTAAGAATAATCGTATCGATCCAGACGCAGTCCGATTAAATATAGATTGAAACGAACGGCAGCTGTTAGTGATCGTGAAGTGAGCGTTACCGACATTGAGAACAATTTTATATTTAAAACTGACTATATTTTATACTCGATTGGACCGTGAACGAAACGTCGCAAGAACTATAGTGTGAATCGACCATTGAACGTCCATAAAATTATCTTTAGCAACATTGAAAACTCTTATAAAATTAACGAATCCGTTAGAACCACAGCGTGCCTGAGATGTTTCTGCGCTCGTACGCACATGTGGACAAAAAATAATAAACTATTTATATTTTCAACCGAATTCGATAAATGTCGACCCGTTAAAAAAAAAAATAATTGAATTCGGTTCGAAAATATTAACAACGTGTACGGATAGAAGCGTTCCCCCCTCTAAGGCCACGCTGGAGAAAGTCTCTGGAAGGTACATAAAAAAACACATATAAAAAAACACATTTACAATAACGCGAAAACACACGGAAGCAAATAGGAAGAAGCTCATTCAAGTACCTTTATGCTGTCGTAGCAAGCGGTTACGCGACCGTTCTGGACTTCCACGTTAGCGGCGGGATGAGCGAACTTGCAATCCGTGTCCGGTCTGGAGCACTTGTTCCGCTGATATTCCCGGCAAACCTCCAACTGCAACCATCTGGAATCCTTGCCGTTCAGCAAGTTGTTCATGTTGACCACGGCCATTGTCCTTTCGCGTGTGTTCTAAAACGAGTGTTTCGTGCCTTCGTGCCTCGGCGAGATATGCCCAGATGAACGGGACTCGGATGCTGGACGCTGTTCCTGTTGCTGGCAGCTGCTGCTGTGTAGCGTATAAGCGCGTGAAATTTCTCGCCGAAGAAACGACGGAACCCGGGCGGCGACGGACGAACGAACGATTTTATTAATCGAGCGGGCGGTTATTAAAGTTTCGGCTATTAATTCACAAGCGGCTGCAAAGCACTAAAATGTACACGGTTGTGAAGCAAGCGGGCCGACTGTATTTTTTTTCCCAGCGAGAAGTCTGCAAAAGAAATAAAAAAAAAAAAAAATAACAAAAACGAATTGATTTAATAAGTCCTATATTGCGGGTATCAGATGCACACTTGGGCAAAATTCATTTTTAAAGTATTTGGAATACGTGTACGGAATACTACGGAAAAAAATATTCACGATGTGTATTCGAATATTTCATGACAATAGTAGTATTCGCTATGTACAAAAAAGTATTCCAAATACTTTTTATTTTGGTCACTAGTTTTCAGTAATGCGAACATTAAACATTGCAATTATTATGTTGATCGAATGTAAAAAGTCATCAATAGGTGTTCTAAATAGAATATTATTTTAAATCCCGCGTTTTATTAATTAACACATTACCAAATAATAATTAAATTTATATTAATTAGTTATAAAATATAATTATAATATTATATCGTGTAATCAAATTTATTTGAAAAGTACTCGGAATGTGTTACCCAAGTGTGATCTGATGTAGTACACGTATTAAACACAAACAAATAACTACAATATAATATTATACGAACGAAAACGTAATGTATAAAGTGGTTAAAATGGAAAATAATTGCGGGGAGGGGGGAACTAAAGCTATTAAAAAAAAAAAAAGCGTCTCCTAAATACCGTTGAACGTATTTAGAGGGTAAGTTTTGCTTTACATTTTTTTTGCACAAAAAGCAAACCGACTTTTTCTAAAATACGTTAAAATCATTTCAAATCGTTTAGCGTTTTATAAAATATCGAATGATGGAGTGTTTTATATATTTTCACGGTTTCCGGGTACTTCTGCGAATATAAGTCACTATTATTCACGAACTCGGTCCGTGCTAATATCGCGGCTACCGACATTCGTTTTGTGGCTATCAATCACAAAAAATGTACTATCACGCATATCACCTTCAGATATAAAGTAACAAAGAATTAAGATATTGGTAACTTCGCGAAACAGCGTTTATCGATATGATACAGCTGATCAATGATGGCAAACCGAATGTTTACGTTGTTCGCTAAATAATTTTTGAACTTTTATTTCTCTAGCACATATTTTAATGCGCTTACAGAAAATTATTATAATTATTAAATAAATATTTGAACCGATATCCGAAATTTCAACTAAGCTAAAATGAGAAGGATGGACGACATCGTTCACATGCGTCGTCCATTTAAGTAATTGAATGTATACACTTTTACACAACGAAAAGCACAATAAACTGGGAAGATAAAAAAAAGATCATATATTATATATATATATATATATATATAATTCGTAATCGTTTTGTTGAGTGTGCAACGTAATTGTATAAATTAAAAACGGGAGCTATTCGTCAGAGCCAGATCAACGTAAGTCCAAACGTAACGATTTTCAGATTATTACATTTTGGCATGTATAATCTGTTTTTTGCCGAAGCACAGTGACGGAAGTCTGTTAAAAATTCTCCTTGTATCATATTACTTATAGGTTCATTTAGCTGACGTAACGTAGGCAATACGTTCCAAATTTTCAGTTATCATACTCTTATGGAAAGTTAACGTAATGTGACTTACGTTCGTTTGGTTCTGATGTACAATATTATTTTGGGAATGAATCCTGGTCGGCGAAGTATGGAATACTTACAATAATCTCGTACATTCTGTATTTCGATGATAATAACGTATGAAATTATCGTAAAAAACATGTCTTTTGTTTTTTCATTATTATTATTATTATTCTTATATGCGTTTAAATTCGATTTTTCCCCCATTAATAAATATAAGTAAACGTATGTATATATTGTTATTATCAAAAGCCCGTGTGTACTCGAGTATTTTCAAGTGTATGATCATTAATATTGCTATTATCGTTATTATTAAGTAAGTGCGTTCTACACACAGATATGTAAGTGTATTACTTTTTTTTTTAAACAAAAAAAAAAACGCGTTAATCATCGGTTTTGCTTTTTGCCGCGTTCATTTTTTACTTTTTATGGACCTTTAATGTTATCGTACTCTGGTGAAATTAAATTAAAAGTTAAAAATGAGTTCAGGGGTGTAACTCGTTGCGCGCTGCACGCAGAGGGGATGATTTTTATAGTTCTAACTAACCCTAAACTCGCTAATTTATTACTAAATATTTGTGTAATGAGATTTTTTTTTTTTTTACGCATTTCTTTCACAAATTATATCATGAGACAAAAATCATAGACACCGAACCATTTAACTGAATACATTATATTACACCTAGTGGAAAATTATGAACAACGTGTTTATATATATATATTATATACTCTGTAATTGTACTGTCGCAAAATTATTTATGTAACGATGCGTAATCGCGATGGAAGAAATCATTCAAATTTTAAATCGCAATTTTTATATAACTAACGTACATCGGTTATTTATCTACGGCGAAATCGCATTCAATATTTTTCAATAATATAATATCATTCCAGTCGTAAGTCGAAGATATGGGGAGGGAGCATTGAAATAGATGACTTACGTCCGAACGAAAGAAATAATATTTATAGCTGTTTTGTGAGTATTTATGCATAGTAAGTGTTTATATATATATATGTAGTAAAAGTATTGCATATTTAAAGGAGAGAAAAAATTCAACACCGAGAAGATTCGAACAATACAGACGCAGGTCTGTAATTAACAGAATATTATTAACGGTATGACGATCCGACGTTGCGAGTAAATATGCGAACCAATTTTTTGTGCACGACGATAAACACTTGTTAAGATTTTTACTGTTCACTCGGTCTCTACTAGTATAGCCCGCAATTACCATTTACGCGAAACGCAATAGAAATTACATGAACATGCCGCGATATTTTTAACGTGTTTATTGAAAATCAGTAAAATGACTTCGTTGAAAGTCAAAACGGTCAAAACCAGTGGAGTATGAGCGGAGTGTTTTGAGTATTTAGACGCACATCGTTGTCTCTGTTTTGGTAAAACATCGAGTAAAAAAATGAGAGCATAAATGCTGAAAGTATTGAATTTCGTTTAATTTTGTATTTAATAATTACAATGAATAACGTCGATGGCGAACTTTCCAAGTACCTTAAAGAATTTTAGTTACGAGCATGTCTGGGCTTAGATTTCGAGAATTGCCAAAAGACGAATACGTCGAAAGACTAATTTAAAATTCCCGTATTTGCGTTATTCCTCGATTAATTCGATTTCCAGATAAACGAATGATTTATATTTCGTAAAGAAGTAATTCAAGAATTTCAAATGCTTCTTCCTAAGGTATCACTCACTGGCGCGTATAAGAAGAACTGCTAATTAATTCGGCAGAATTTCACGTAGACGACGTTGGAAATTAATTCATCAAAGGTTCTCCTGATGCAGTTTAAATTCAGCGCCATTACGTTTTGAACCCGCGAGTTGGAATAAGTGAAAAAAAAAAAATACCGCTATTTACTCGATTAGTAATTGCTACAGTGATTTCGATATTTATTCACCGTGGAAAATTCTATTGATCCTACCGGTGATGCGAAAAGTTCGTTTTCAAAGTTTAAAATATTAAAGAGACGAGTACACGGGATTCATGAGTTACACACACGACATTTTCATCTGGATAAAATTATATAATAATATTTTACATTATTTTTAGAACTCGAATAATTATTTTTTTTTCCACCCGACATAACGTTTTTGTCGGGGGGTTTTTTTTTTTGAAGTACAACAATTCGAAGAAAAAAAACCAATATGCGCAGTACAAAAAATTTGACAATAATTCTAAAACTCAAACGCGTTATGGCCCCACCGGTGTAAATTTTTAGCCAGACACCGATTTTCGTCCAGCAACACCGTTGCCGATGGTTATCGTTTTTCGCGCATACAACGTAAAAAGATAGAATTTTCTCTCTTATTTTTTTCTCGCAGGACAAAGACGGCGCGATCGGAACGAATGAAACGGGCTGACTGCAGGAACGAAGCGTGACGCGAATTTATATGATTGCGGCGGGAACGCGTGTACGAGAATCGT
This sequence comes from Chaetogeoica ovagalla, assembly GCA_032441825.1. Taxonomy (NCBI): domain Eukaryota; kingdom Metazoa; phylum Arthropoda; class Insecta; order Hemiptera; family Aphididae; genus Chaetogeoica; species Chaetogeoica ovagalla. The sequence continues at coordinate 5,167,520 of CM063744.1, forward strand.
ATAATCATTACGAAAGGGACGTGGTCTCGTCGTTGTCAGTGGAGCGTGTTCGAGAATTATTTAGTTTATGTGTGTGTGTGTGTGTGTGTATTGGCATTGGGGATGTTCAAGCCGTCCGTGCACACAAAGTTATAATATATTATACAGGATGGTCACAGCGAACCCTTTTTTTTTCTCACGGCCGTAGAGAATCTTTAGCGAACGCGAACGATTTGTGTTTATAAATAATTTATCGCCCAAATATTATATTTGAAAAAAAAAAAAATCTTTATACAGCCGTTGGTGGGCCATAGCTAAACAATGTCAAAACATTAACGCTATATCGAAAACGATGTGAGTGCGTATAGGTAGTTTTGAGAAAACGCGGATACGATCAGAAAGCGAACGCACGCACTTTAATCGGCAAACAATTAATTTTTCGCGATGCAAACACCCCACTCACGAATCAAATAGGACCCATTCAAAATTATTTTTAAATATTCGTAACTTTGTTTTTAGGAATTTTTAATTTTATTTTTGGAATAAATTCGAGGATTAAGCGGTGTAAGCATAGACCTCTGAGATTCACACAATTTTAGAGCTTACCGAGCAATGTTCAAGTGATTTTTGTCAATTTACAATGAAAATTCAATGACTCGAACACTTGCCCATTTTAGAGACAGTGTTTCCCAAGTCAAAGCAAACGGCGTAGATATATGTATATGCGCTATTATCGAATACATTTCGATCGAATCAATTTAGATTTAAAATAGTCCTATGCCGTCCATAACCATAAAAATCTACGGTCGTTCAATGTTGTGCGTTGTATTATGCCTTTTATGACTGCAATCATATTTCTCGTTGCCTCGGAATACGAGTTAGAATATTGAGATCGCACAAATACCTTTTCCCTAAGCTCTGTACAAACGACTACTCACGTTGACCTCAAAAGACCGAGTGTAATCTCGTGCACGAAGCTGCGGTGTGACGGTGGACATCTCTCGTCTGCTGTCTCCACGAAAATTCCCGTTCTACCATCAAAGAAAAATATATGGAAATCGCGTGGCCTTTGAATGTCACTAGAAATTCCGTCGTGGACCACCCTACTTGCTGGAGACACGTGTGTCTGTGTGTGTGTGTGTGTGTGTGCGGCAAATGTCGTTTCCGTAACTTTTTCCTATCCGTTCGACCGTATGCTTTTGCGTGATCGATTCCGCTGTGACGAGATGAAATTGGGAAAGCTCCGAGAACACGTTTCTAATATAAGTCGTACACACCACACTAACCAAAAGTATAAGATCAATACGTCTATATATATATATATATATATACGTGATAAAAACGAGTTTAATTATTTTTGCGACGTGTCAGACACTCGTGGTTCTGAATGAAAATAGAAAACGTTTGTTTTCAAATTCGCAGTACGCGTTGAAAAAGCCGCGAGTACTGCGAAAAGAACACAGAAGGCGACGAAAACGTAGACAAAGATGTAAAAAAAAAAAAGCAATAGAATCCTCGGATATTCCGAAATTGAACATAACGGCTTACGCAGATTCGAAAAACCAAATCGAAGAACACACACACATAGAAATCAAATGGCAAGCCTACCGGAGTAAAAAATTAAAAACATCACTTCCGATTGGCCGAATCGCTTTTTAAACAGAAGAGAAAAACGGACTCCGTGACGAGGCCGTACCGGAATAATACACCATACGGCGCAAAAGAAGAAAAACCGAAATTCGCCCGACCTGCGGAACGGATAAAACACATATTAATACAGAATGCTAATACACTGTTGGCGATGTCCAGTGATCGGTTAGAACATAGTGAAATACATATTTTTAAATTAAAAAACACCGACAATTTTGTGATTAACGAGACGAAATGTTATTACACCGCTAAGGAAATGCTTACACTTAAAAAATGCACAATATATGAACGATCCCGCGTGCCCATCGAACATTTTCCCACCTCGTATTCCGAGTGTGGATACGATTTGCCGTTGAAAAGTAAACCGTGTAAAAATCGACGGAAGAGATTTTTTTTTTTTTTTTGTTTCGAAGAGCATCATAACGCTGAAGAAATAAGTGTGTGTATTTAAAAATCGTTGTTGGTTCGCTCAAACTCCACGAGGGATGAAAACGCGGCGTTTGCGGGTAAAGACGTTTTCCATATTTTTATTCGAAAACAAAAACATTTCAATTACAAGGCACAGCAACGAGATAAGATGCGAAAATCGTATGAACACACACACATATTATTTCGATTCACAATATAATTTAATAACATATTGCGACGACCGAACGTTCGGGAATCGTACGCGATGCTGTGGGAAAAAGCGCGCTGGGCACTCATCTTGACGTTTTTCCTTGGTTAAGGGGTCTCACTTTCGCAGGGGAAAAAAAGCAATCGCGCGGTCCGACGTCGTTGCCTTCGGCGGTCGACGACGTTTCTCCTCGACGTGCATAAAACAGTGTCTGTGTAGGATTTCTTTTCTATTCTTTTTCTTTACCGTTGAGAAGAGTGAGAGGGAATTATTGAATTCAAGCCGACCGCGTTTTCACTACGAGTGGAAAAAAAATGAGGATAAAACAAAAAAAAAAAAAATTGAAAAACCTCTCTTCTTCTCTGTCACAAACGACGGCATCGCTTGTAGTTTTTGTTTTATTTCACGCGCGTTCCCTGTGGATTCAAAAAGAGGTAGTACGTGTTTGTCAATATTTACGTTTTTGACAATATTATATTTGATTTCGATGTCATATACGTACAAGAGAACAAATAGTCTCGTAACAGACGTAATATACCCAATGGAATCTCTTTCGTTTTTTACTTGCTGGCAAAAAAGTGGTTTAAAATTGAAAGAAAAAAAATCTCGTATTTTCGCGTATAACATAAACGGAGTCGTCGTTAAAACTCGATTTCAAAATAATCCGAACGTTGTTTAAAGCCTTTGAAATCGTTTTATAATTATTATACGTTCATACGTGCTAACCCGTTGACGATGACGTTTTACTTCCGCGCCTACGAGTATATTAAGTGTAGGGGGAAAGAAGTACGACGTAAATTATACCAGATTCGGACTACTTTTTGGCTCTGCCAATAATTCTGAAATTCATCATGACATTATGTAAAAATCTCAACGTTCGCCTGAAATGTTTTCTAGAGAATAACGGAGACGTATTTTGGAATGTATACAAATTGAGTCCACCAATAAAATTCGCAGGCGTTTGAAATATAAAAAGCACTTAATAATTTGAGCTTGTGCCGGAAAAGCCGTTTCGCGTTAGGTGTCCTTACAAGAGACGTCGCAAAACATTTTTGTACAAATAAAATCGGATCGTAGGCCAGAAACTCACGATTTCGTCATTCGAACCGTTTCAAGCGTAAACGGCTTTGATAACCATCTTTTTTTGTTGTTCCTACGATTATTCCGAACGAATATTGTGCGTGATTACTTTCGGTTTGGTACGCACTGGCACGAATTCAATAATATGAAATAGACCAATATGAATAGAGTATAAAGACTTTTGATTTTTAGATGATTTCTATATAAAAAAAAAATAGTTTGAAAAGATATTTGACAAGAACCAAGCAGTACAGGCGTGTACCCGTTATTAATTGTATACGTTCGTTTCATTGATAACTTTTTTCTTCCGGTTTTCGCAAAAAATTTTGTTTTTTTTTTCGAATATTTTCGGTTTTCTCGTTGTGCATTTTCGACGACGAAATGAATAAAATCAATTTCCTACATACTCTGACGGAGTGCGCAGCTGATCACGTCGGTGTTATTACACTGTGGACTCTCATCTGCGATTTTCGTCCGCGTCTCGTTATTGAATAATAATAATAATAATAATAATTTCGAAATCGGCTTGAAAACCGAAATTTTTGTGTAAATACGATTAATAGAATTTTTAACGCGACAAACGGTAAATATCATTAAGAAATTATTTACCGGCCGTTTTCGACGTATTACTTCCTCGCGCTATATGCTCCACTTAAAAAGCTAGGTGAATTTTCGATTTTTAAAATCTACGATTACAGAACAATTCGATCATAGGTATTCCGATTTTCTGTCAAATAAAATATTCGATGGATATTGAATAGTGGTTATTACGTATATTGATTGGAAATTTACGCGTATGTCTCCAAGAGGACGACTCTTAGAAATCATACGACGCGAAACCTTTTGGGTTCCGATTCGGCACTAAGGGCAAATAAAAATCAATTCGGAAAAAAATATTATAACGTGTGTAAAATCCCGGTCGTTTGAAGTATTCGGATAAATCTTATTGCTACGAAATGAAACGTAAACAACACATTTGTTTACATTCGAATACTAATCTAAAAATAATTCGGCGTGCCCCGCGTTTTTATATTCATCCGTATCGGATTACTTTTTGTATAACGCGAAAATATAAATAAATAAATCTAAGAATCGTGTATTTATATAAATTATAATATAAACTATTAACGAGAATCGCGTGATAATATTGTTGTTATACGGCGGTTCTCATTTGTATCGTTTACGAATATCGAATTTCAGTACGAGCAACAGCAACAATAGGTGCGTCGAATTGAAGTCTTGTGAACAAAAAACAAATTTCTGATATTGCCAAGGAAATATTGTTACGTGAAAACGTAACGTCTGAGACATGACCAACGTTATTGGCAAAAGATTTCAAATAATTTCGGATAATTTTTACGTCGTTCGGAACGATTTAAAATAATAAAAATACCATTGGTCTGATGAATTTATATTTAATTATAAACGTGACGGTTGTCCGTAGAAAAACGGGAACAGTAGTCAACGGTCCGTAAAACCGTAGTTTTTGTATTCGGCGCGGAGAAAAATGTCGAAATAGTCACGGCGAAAGTGAAGAGGATTGAAAATTTAGAAAAGCCGAAAAAGAATAATATTATGTGTAGAGGTTTTCTGTTTTGTGTGCAAAAAAAAAAAAAAATCGCTTTTTACACGCGAGCGTCAGTGTTAGTATTTTATTATCATATATCGCGCGATAATATTGTAACGTGTGCAGCCAACTTATATATACGTGTAGTAGCTAAAAAAGTGAAAAAAAAAAAATAAAAATACAAATCAATTTATCGAAAGCAGAGTTGGTACAGTATAGTAGCAGTGTACGATATACGAGTACGTGGATGGGCGCGAGGAGCGAATGCATAAAATAAGCACGTCGTTATTTATCGGCGTAAACTTTTCTCCGGGGTCCCCCCCGACACCGAGTACTATAAATATAATAATAAACGCGCGCGTGTGCTCGCATATATTTTTACGGAGCGAAGAAAAAAAAACGAATCGCGTTCGTATAAATACCGATTTACTGTAAATAAGAATGAAAGGGATAGAAAAGTTCCCAAAAATCGTTTCGTTCTGGAGTCCTAAAAGTCTTTCGGGAAAAAAAAATTTTTTTTCGTGTCTTTTAAAATTTTAAATAAAGTTCGGACCTGTGTGTACTGGAGAACAATGAGTACTGTAAATAAATAAATACTCTCTCAGAAGTGTTGTACACGAATACTGTCGCGGCATTTTTTCGATTCTCTTCGGATTTCGATAGTAACGATATCGTTTTTCCACTTTCAGCCAACGTATCATCCGCGTATAGTTACTTCTGCGTTCGCTGAAAGATGATCATTTCTCCTAGTAAGTTTCTTCTATGCTTATAAATAATAATATGTGATATCAATACTTAAACCTCGTATTTAAAATAAAAAAAAAAATATATATATATATAGAGCTACACGTCTAGTTTCACTTACTTTGTATCTTAAAAGTTTTGGGATTTTAAAACCACTTTTTACTTCTACACAGAGTAAAACTTTCAAATCGTTAAGTGGTTGTGTTCTTTTTTTTTTGCGGGATTTTTTTTTTTTTTTAAAAACTTCTATTTATTATGTTCATAGAAAATTAAATAAATTGTAAAATATTCTCGTATTACATTTTTTTTTTCATGTTAAATTTCGACACATTTGGAAAATTCAACGTTTAATCGAATATTGAAAAGGAATTCAAAATTGATTAGAAAGAGATCTATAACCCATCGTTATTACTCCGTAATTTCGAAACAAATGGTTATAGGAACTTGAAGTATTCACAATATAATACGTGTCTTTGTAATTATTACGTACGCGGGAAAAACAATATTTCAAATATTTTTTCTATCGATTTTAAGTTATTTATTATAGCAGTTATAGATTTAATTTATTAAAGAGGTAATTTTTCATATCGAGACTTACAATTTTAATACGGTACTATAAATACGTTTTTACATTGGACTGTATTAAAAAAAAAAATTCTTGAAAACCGTTTGTTACGATTTTCGTCGAAGTGAATTTTCTTTATTTTTTGTATGGAAAAAATCCGTTTATACAAAACAAATGGGTTTTGAAACATCTACCAGATTAAAATGTGTAACATTGTTTGTTCTATATTAACGAAAACAATTATGTGAAAATTTTTAGCCACCAGATTTTTACCGTTTATATTATTTTACACACGCTATATTATTAATAATAAATAATATTGCACGGAATCTTCGCTCGAGAATTACCGAAATTTATAGTAACGAACAAATTTCAAAAAAAATCTTTATCCGAATAATTCACTTGAGGAAAATCCACGGCGTCCCGCGGCCGGCTACGGTTTAATTTTTTTATTTTCATATATAGAAGAAAAAAAATTCCGAATTTGTGCTCCCCTCTCCCGGAAAATCGCCTAAAAATTAATCTTTCGCCCTCCTTCCCCCTCCAGCTTTCTTAATGAGTCTCCGTATAAATCCAATAACCATCAGTACTTGGTATACACGTAACGAAAGCTAAAAATCTCCGGAGATTCAAATCTCGGCGTGTATTTTCGCGCGTGCCAATTCCCTACAATAAACAATAATTCCGGTGATACATTTTACACGTATTATTATTATTACTATTATTATTATTATTATTATTATTATTATTATTATTATTATTATTATTATTATTATTATTATTATTGTACACAAGCGTATAACAATCTTTACACGATATTAATTTATTGTGCACGTAGGATTACGCCATTATATATATACATATATATATATATACACGTCGTAATTATCACATAATATTATTACGTAGGTATTGTATACGTGCTTTGTATTATTATTATTATTATTATTATTATTATTGCACGAGCTGTGTGTATAAAACAGCGAAATACACGCTGAATGTGTAAGTAAATCAGATTATTAATCACGACGTATACGAGGTGTGGTTATTAAATAACGAGACTATCAGATCACTACAAGGATAAAAAAACGTGCAGATAAGGGGAAATAATATTAATATTATAATCTATGGATATATCACACGGTGTATCGATCAAATAGCGTTTTAGTCAGCGTCCGATTTCTACGCTTTACCCGCTTTAGAGTCGTTTAAACCCAGGACTGTGGCAACTGAATATTGCGTCCGGGGCAAAACTTAAAACTGCGCCCTTTCGGTTTCAACACAGAAGTAATAAAGTATTGATTATGTTAATAATTTTTTTTTATATTTGAATTAATTATCGTTGAAAATTTCTAGAAAAATAATATTATTATATAATATATATTTATATTGTCATTGTGTTAATTTTATAATTTCTTAAATTTTACGCCTTTTAAAGTGTTGCGCTCGGTGCGCAGGCACCTTTCGCCTCTTCCTCGCTACGGCTCTGTTCAATCCGAACGTATTTTAATGGCATGGTGTATCGAAATTATGCCGGACGAACAAATAGATTATCAGCTTATTAATATTTATAATTTCTAGTGAAACTCGGCAAATGTGTGATCGAAAGTTTTGCGTTCATTGACAAGTGTCTGTCGTACGCCGTCGTGTCACGAACACCTGGAAGACGAAACTTTGTTTTTACGATATGTCCCCGAAACTAATTATAATATAATTTAATTTTAAATTAAACTATATAATAGCATACAATTAGACTGCTCGTTTGATTTTTTTTTTGAAACGAATACATAATAATCGTCGATTTAAACAGAAATACGTCGTTTCTCATGGAAATATATGATTTATAGACCGTCTCGGGCATCATTTATAGAGGAATAGAAAATTTTCGTATTAAAAAAATGAAATTTGACTCGCGGAACACGGTGTCCTACAAGAATTAAACGTTAAAGAATTGAAATTATTGATAATAAATTAATTACGTTAAATATTTTCATCGAAAAAAAAAGAGATTCGGACGTTTTTGTTAACCCATTTGTAAGTGTTACTTCCTGCATACGACATTTATAATACGTATTGTATTTAAGTTCGAAAACGTTTTACTGGACGAATATTGTTTTAGTTCTTCAGGGCGTTTGACTGTGTAAAAAATCCGACGTTTAAATCGAACTTATTGGAATCCGATGGGGAAAAATGAAGTGATAAATTGGTTTTAAATCAATACGAAATATTCCCTTCGAACGTCTTCTCTGTAATTATTATTTTTTTCGAATCAATTGTTCTCACGTAGGCACTTGTATTTTATATCGTCAATTATCCCCGATTATTCCTTATAAATATCGGTTTGTATTCGTTCGAGCCGTTTTTTGTTTTTGTTTTTGAAACCCCGCCGATGTTATAATTTTGACTCATTACTGAGATTCTCGTTTTGTTAATATTTTTCTCGGTCGATGGAACTGTATACATTTAATCGGGTTTGTCGTAATCGTAATCGAATAAAAAATCAACTTTTCTTAAAAATAAAAATATCTTTAACCCGTATCGTCATATTATACGCACGTAATTTATATAAAATACGCGTTATTTTTTTCGAGACGTGTGCACGGAAAATACTTTTATTCAAATACGTAAATACAATATATATATATATATATATATATATATATATATATATATATATACCGTACTAAAACCGTGCGTCGTACAAAACGTATTTTTGGACGTCCAAAACCAAATCGAAATAATCTCCTTGTATATAGACGATGCGGTGCTCTGTTTATATTGATGGCGTTTCATTCCACATATTATATACGCATCGTTTTCCTTTTGCACGCTCCGTATAACTCGAATCGAACGTTATTTACAGAAGCATATAATATATATATATATATAGATCGGCAAATATAATATGTATACAGGGTGTTCCGGATTGCGTGTCTCTTCCAGATTTTGTCGTACAAGCCGACCAAGAGTATAATACGATTATAATATACGCATTTATTTCGCACAGAAAAAAATTATATCAATAATTTTAAATACAAATTGTTTTTTTCGGTTCAGTTGTGGTAAAATAGTGTGAGGCCTTAAATTTAGTAAAGTGTCGTAGAAATTATTATTATATATATAGAAAAAAAATTAAAATGAAACATATGTTTAGTTCAATAGTTATTACTAGGAGGCAAAGAATAATATCACCTAATAACCTATTATAATATTATGTGCACACTAAAAATAACCAATAGAATATCGATCTTTTTTACCCATATTACAACATTTTATTATGGAAACAAAGTTTTTTTTCATACCAAACAATATCGAAACACAAAGCAATTCGTTTTCGAGTGAAGCAGAGTACAAGTATTGTGTCGTCTAATAATTTCCTACCTAATCGTGAATTATCATTATCATTATTATTATTATTATTATTATTATTATTATTATTATTATTATTATTATTATTATTATTATTATTATTTTATATTTAGAAAGAACCGATGGGTGTATGATATAGTCTAAGACATCGAAAATATAAAAGAAGACGCGACATTTAACGATTCATATGACGGAGAGAAATGGAGAGTTTTCGTGAGGGCAGGTTAAGAGATCATCAAATATTCGAATTTCAGAAACGTCAGAAAAATGCGTTTAAAATTTTTTTTTAGGTCATGGGGGGCGGGGGAGTTAAACTCAGACGATTCCCTCCTTCCCTCATAATAAACCACTGCCAGAGTTATTACGTTTTTCAGATTTCGGCGTGGGACACGCTGTATCATCCTATATCATATTACGTATCATAATATAGTATAATCGTATATCATGTGATTCTAAATCGAAACGTTAGACTTCAAACAGTTCAAACGAACGGTACATACGTGTATATTGTATAAATATAAGAATATATTAAACTTAGAAATACGTGCACGCGAGCACGTCCAAAGGGATCGATAATCAGTCCGTTCGTGGTTGGCCGAATACTGTGTCTGAAACGGAAAATTTCGTTCTCTCAAACGATAAATAATTTATATCGTACGTCGCACGCACACACACACACACACACAAACACACACGTAATACATACTTTGTCATTGTAGTGGGCTCATTTCTCTGCCGTTTTATCTTTTTTATTTTCATACATATTTGTGTATGCGTGCGTTAACGTGATAATTGATCATTATTTATTTATTTAGACGAGCCATTGGTCATTCGAAATTGATATATTATGTGTACAGTGGAGGAGAGATGTTACAAATTTTTATTTTTCTTAAACGAAACAATAAAAAACATAAAAATAAAAAAAACCAATTACTACGCTTAAAAAGGAACTAATTCAACAATCGTGTAAGAACAAATCAATATTAAAACGATTAAGCTTAGATTCATACGGCTATTTAAAAGCAGCGTTATGGCTTTAATTTGTTCGACGGAGTGGCGCGTAAAATTTATCGCAGGATTGTCTAGTTCGACACGTTGAAATTCGGATAGTAGTTCAGCGCGTTTTATTTTAAATCATATAATAATTTACAAACAAAACACGGATCGATTCAAATCCTCATTTTTTTTTTCTTCAAAATTGCCAAATTCGTAAACGCTAATAAAGAGGTGATGTTATAAGTGAGGAATGTCGCTGAGGATGAAGATCAACATGTTTTGAATTGTTTCGACAGCTTGAGTCGGATCAGAAGTATATGCAGAGACCAAATTAATGAGTTACAGACAAATATCGATTTGACATTTAGAAATTTCAAAAAGAAAAACCTAAATTCATTCGGATGAATAAAAACTCTGTTGAACCGATTTCCGTCAGTGATTGCTGTTTCTCACAGTTGTAATCTGCTCCTCAGAAATCGATTATTTTTAGATTATTAAATTTCAACGTATTACTTCTTTATATTGTGTTGTCGTTACAAAGTTCTTGTGAGAATTCAAAAGGTTATACAAATTATTTCAAGTAAAAAAAACTAATCGATTGTTTTCAAGAGAAAAACCCCGACCAAAAGAAAAATTATCATTGGAACTCTCTATCTGTATATACACATGATATACGCACATTTATAGTGTGGAATGCGTGCCAGAGACGGAAGTCCTTAAACTTTCGTATGAATCGAAAAAGTCTCATCTAATGCAATTTTATCTATTTATAAATATATATATATATATACTGTTGAAAGACTTTTATTAACGGGACTTTCGAATAATGTGAACGGTAGTAGTTTTATACATTCTCTCATTTTCAGTAAATAATTTATTTTGTATTTACACGGGCGGCGCAAAGACGAAATTGAAACGCGAAACGGCAATTCGTCTCATTGCTCCTATCACGAAGATTAAAAAAATAAAGAAGAAAAAAAATTTTACAATCACGTCGTATCTCGAAGAGAGAAAAAATAATATATTAATGGTCGTCAATTCCTATATAAGAGTATCGCGTTTTTTTTTCCATTTATTTTACTTACTTTTGGGAAAATCGAGTTGGAATTTATTAATATAAGTGTATTACGCGGAAAACCTAGTCCCAACGTTCATTCTTTGTAGTCTTTAATGTCCTCTGTTATCAATTTTTTCCGCAATATTTATATAAATACGTTTTATAATATATAAAAAAGTAAAGTTTTCAAATCCTTTGTCCGTGTTCAAGTTTACGGCCTATAGAGAAAAATAGCGTTGATTCTACATGTGTATGTGTGTATTTTGATACTTCGCTTTTTAACATTTATCACATTATTATTATGATGATGATCATCAATAGAAAAGTATAGCCGTTTTGAAGTCCTTTTTTTTTAAAAAAATTTTTAATATCAAAATTGTTTTCCTTCTCGTCTCACAGACTGTAATAAAAATTCCAATCAGTCGATTTTATTTAGTTATGATTAAATACGATTTAGTCGTATAAACCGAAATTGAGTTTTTTGGTTTTTCGTCAACCGTTTTAATATTGCAATTAGGATTTTTTTTTAAGATTTTGACCGATACTCAAAAATCGATTTTCAAAAAGTTTCAAGCCTTGCTTATTAGGTACTTATTGACTACTTAGTGCGTGATAATAAAAATTATTTTTTAGCGTGTTGCGTCATTAGACCACCGGAATGGCTATTTTTTTACTTACATACTAATATAAGCGTTTAGGAACGTGTATGGAGAGAAAACGTATTTTCATATCCGTTTACTCGCCGCGTATAAAACATACACGCACAACTATTAACGTATTATACAATACAGTGTACACTGTAAGTCTGTGTTTTCGTCGTACGAAAATCGTTCGTGTAAATACAAAACAGTCACTCCGATCACCGATCTAATAGTATTCATATTAACACAATATAATGTAAATACGAAGGGCTTAACAACGAATCGTTTACACGTATACGATAATACGATGTTCAGGTACAATTCAAATCGTTAACTCAAACGGGGAAAGAATTAAAATTGAAAAAAATATTCTCGGTCCGAGTGGGTAACTTGTCGTTTAATCGTTGGTAAAGAATACAAAAAATTACAAGTTGCGCGATCGTCTCATATCTGACGACGACGCATCAATATGACAATACACCGTTAACAGTAACTCTAAACTTGTAATTCACGACTCCAGAATGTGGCTTATGCATTCAAATTACTTGGTCCGAGTGGTTGTAGGTGTTACAAAATAAGCTTTTGAAATGAATAAATATATATATATATTATTTTTTTTGATTAAAACCGAACCGCGTGTTCCGACAAACTCCGATTTTAATACTCGCGTCACGCGCGTCGGCGTCTATACATTAAAATGATATAATAATAAGCGCGGCGCGTTGCGATGCCGGCGTGTGGTACGACGACGCCGCGAATCGTCGAAAACGGCTGCCGACGGAACAGAAGGAAAACTAAAAAGAAAAAAGCAAAAAAAAAAACGCGGAAAAAACGGACGACGAATAACGTACGAAGCAGTCGGGGGCGGCCGTTCCCCGAGGACGGTAGAGGACATCGTCTTTGAACGACCGGCCGAAATATTTAAATTACACATTGGTTTTTTTTCTACGCCGCACGTCGCATAATAATAATAATAATAATAACAATAAAATTTATACGCGTATGATAATTATTACGTTTTAATATTACGCCATTTTCCCGCGCACAGTCAAGTGTTCGAATTCGGGGGGAAAAAAACGTGATCGCAGAAGAGCTCCGCCACCGTCAAGTGTGAATCAGTGGTTTCCCCTTGGGATTAACGAGACTCGGGGCAAAATCGTTTCTCCGGGCTCCGTCGAATAGCGATTTACATTGTTTTTTCCTTTTTTTTTTTTTCTACGATTGAAAATACGCAAAAATTTTTTCCGATACTCGCAGAGTTCGCGTTGTTATGATTGGGAAAAATCATCGAAATCCCCTCGTTAGAGGCGAGAAAAACACATTATTAACTCAGAAGTCGCAAAACGTCTCTTGTCCCGCATTCGAAAAAGAAAAACCCGTCAACTCTTTCGCTCAATATATATTAATATACAGTGTGTAAACGCTAATTGAAAACACTCAATATTTTTGCGTAGAGCAATGCATTTTGAATTCTGTTTTTTTAGATGGAAGTTGTACTTAATAATACACATTTTTATGGTCTCTGAACTTAAATCTGTTTATTATATTCGCGCATGCGCAATGCAACTTTTTTTTCTTAAATGGCAACCCCCACTTTTGAGCACAAATTATTTTTTTTCATATTTTTTTATGAATTTTAGTGGTTCAACCAACTTTATATGTCCAAAATTGATTGAATTACAGCAATCTAACGAAAAATATCGAAAATTTCGCGATTTTCATTTTTGTCCCCTATTACTCTGAAAAAAAACCGTCCTAGATACTTGAAAACTACCCCATCTAATTTATTAAAGTTTTATTTCATTTCGAACTACCCATTGTTAGGTCCATAATTAGCTGAGTTACGGATATTTCAATTTATTTGAAATTTTCCGCAAGAATTTGTAATAATTTTGCCGTTACATGGACATTTTTTAATTACAGAGGTTGATTCTGTCACTTTACCATTTATTTTATGTTCTACAATTGTTTTTAACTTGTGAATGAATAGTGCGACACTGAAATGTCGATTTGTCATAATTTTACTTGAATAAATAGGATTAGGAAAGAAAAAAATGTAGGTATGTAATTTATGTATTTTACTTTACTTTTAACAGGTAATTAACAGTTTAATTGATAATAAACTTAACTCTAGTAACAATTTTATTTAATTATAATAACTTTATTTTAAAAACTGCTCAAATCGTTGTCCGTTGTGCTCAATACATGCTTCAGCACGCCGTATAAGTTCTTTATTAGTTGCAGCTGTAATTTGTGCTTCGGTCAGTTCGTTACATGCTTCTTTTATTCTATCTTTTAAATGTTGAAGATTTATAGGAGGATCGGCATACACAATAGTTTTTAAGTGACCCCATAAAAGAAATCTAATGGAGTAAGATCAGGTGATCTTGGTGGCCACTCAATGGGTCCGTGCGTTCCTAGCCATCGATTTACAAATGTTTCGTTTAAATAATTTCGAACAATAATTGCATTGTGAGCTGGAGCGCCATCTTGTTGAAAAATTAGATTTTGTCTAATAGTTAACGGAATATCTTCAAACATCATTTGTAAATCATTTATTAGAAAATTATAATATTTTCTACCATTAAGTGTTCCATCATAAAAATATGGTCCCAACAGTTTACCACCAATTAAACCACACCAGACATTTGTTCCCACACGGTTTGGTTGTTAGTTTCAAATGTGCAATGTGGATTTTGATCGTCCCAATAACGGTTATTTTGTTTATTAATAACACCATTATTGGTGAACTTAGATTCATCTGTCCATAATATCGAATTTAAAATAAATGGATTTTCGTCTAATCTGTCCACCAACCAAGCAACGAATGTAATTCTACGAACTGCATCACCCTCGCGCAAATGTTGAACTATATCAGGTCGATACGGATGCATTTTATACTTTTTAAAACCTTATGAACCATAGTATGAGATATTCCAATTTCTTTACCAACGTGACGTGTAGATACTCGAGGATTTAATCTGACGTACGCTAATACTTGGTTCTCGACCTCTTCACCTAATGAATCACTTCGTCTTTGTTGTGGATTGTTACTTCTTTTGAAAATGATCCCCAAATTCTAAGATTTTTTTCTAAGTTGAAAAAAAAACTGCAAGAAGGGTGTTCTCTATCTGGAGTAATTTATAAAAAAAAATTAATTTAGAAAATTCTCTAAATAAAAATAATAAATTTAACTAAGCATACCTGGGTAACGTTGAGCATAAGTTTGTGCTGTAAGACGTGAATTTTACGGCACTCCCAATAAGTAAATAGCATATCAACTTTCTCCGAATGATTCATATTTAATATTGCTTTTAGTAAAATTTTACAAAATGTTGTACAATATAAATGAACAGTGAGAAATATTGAACTATTTGCTTATTTCATTTATTTTCTTTAAATTAGTGTCAAAGCAAATACATTTTTGATATGAGGCCATTAAGATAAAGTTTATCCAAAAGATACTGTAGAAGGCCCGATAAAATTTAATGATCAATGTTAAAGATAATAATGAAACAAATTATTTAAGTTTCTGTTGCAATTTTCAATAGTATAATTGTGAAAAGTAATATTGAATAGACATTTCAGTGTCGCACTATTCATTCACAAGTTAAAAACAATTGTAGAACATAAAATAAATGGTAAAGTGACAGAATCAACCTCTGTAATTAAAAAATGTCCATGTAACGGCAAAATTATTACAAATTCTTGCGGAAAATTTCAAATAAATTGAAATATCCGTAACTCAGCTAATTATGGACCTAACAATGGGTAGTTCGAAATGAAATAAAACTTTAATAAATTAGATGGGGTAGTTTTCAAGTATCTAGGACGGTTTTTTTTCAGAGTAATAGGGGACAAAAATGAAAATCGCGAAATTTTCGATATTTTTCGTTAGATTGCTGTAATTCAATCAATTTTGGACATATAAAGTTGGTTGAACCACTAAAATTCATAAAAAAATATGAAAAAAAATAATTTGTGCTCAAAAGTGGGGGTTGCCATTTAAGAAAAAAAAGTTGCATTGCGCATGCGCGAATATAATAAACAGATTTAAGTTCAGAGACCATAAAAATGTGTATTATTAAGTACAACTTCCATCTAAAAAAACAGAATTCAAAATGCATTGCTCTACGCAAAAATATTGAGTGTTTTCAATTAGCGTTTACACACTGTATATAAATCGCTTTATTGTTGATACTATTATTTATTTATTATTCTTTAATTGACCGTCAATAAAATCCAATTCGACATCGATCAATTACGCTTGAAAGCCCATAGAAAAGAAATCGGTTACAATTGAAACGAATTGAAACGTGTCGTACGATCGATAAAACACATATTTCATTGTCGTTGTTATTTTAAAACGGAAAAATTTTGAAAAATTAATTACGCGTTGTGTGATGTTTAATATTTTCGAAAAAAAAAATTGATCGATCGAAGAACAAAACACAACGCAATATATAATTCATCGCGCGCAGACGATAATCGATAAAAATTTCGTACAATTTTCGTTTTTTTTTTTTACAAATTAATGGAATCTTTTTTTCATTCCGAAACAAAAAAAAAATAAATAAATAAAAAATAAAAATAAATTCGTCACCTTATTTATGTTATACTCTCCTATAATAATTTGTAGTTGTATTTGATTAACCGATTCAAAATAATGTTGTGTAATTGAAAATAATTAAACGATTGTAGAGGTGAAAAAGAGTAATGTCGTATAAATTGCAGCGAGTGAACGAAATCAATAAACATGAACGATAGACGAAACAACACACGCGCAATGTCCATATTATATATACAACGTGCTTATAAAATAATAATAATGATTTTGTGACAGGTATAACAATGTGAAAACTAGTTGGTAAAAGCCGTATATGTTGTATTGATATAATAAACCGATTTGAGGGCAACGAAGTGTATTTTCATTATTAATTTACGGATATCTGATATTACGTTTGTCTCGTTCATCCCAAAAGGTTATTATTATTACTATTATTATTATTATTATTATTTCTCGTTATAAAATCCGAACGCAAAACAAATATATATATATATTTATTGAACGCGATCCACACCGGATCGTCTACATTTGATAAAAAAAAATAATCGCCTGTGCACAAATGAGTTGTCGTCGTATTCAATAAAAACTCTCGACTCATTGTCGGACTCCTGTAGTCGAAACATGAGTAGTATAATCAATAATCATTTTGTAATATTTGCAATCTTTGTAGTTAATCGTTTTGAAAATAATAATTGTATAGGTACTTAAAATACTCGTATTTTTATAATACGGATCAATGCGTAATACTCGTATAATAGTATAAAAAAAAACGATTTTTAACATTTTTTTCTTTTTTTTATTTATAAATTTCAACGATAGATTTCTTTCTCTGTGCGAAAATTATATTTTTATTTTTATTTCCTAATTCGTTCGATTTAAACGCTATAAGGCGTTATAAGGCTTGGCAATTTCTCAATGAAATCGACACGAATATTGACTTATTTGGCAGATACTTTTCGTTTCGGCAATTTTCCCCGTGCTACTCAAAATGTAATCTATGAACTGAAAATGTTTTTTTGAAAATCAATTGGGTCACACATAATTATTAAAGAGAAAATCACACAAAACACCAATTTAAACGTAATATTATATATAAAACGTGAATCATTTAGTATAATATTTCGAACGAGGTATTTGTAACGCAATTGTTTCAACAGTACGTAATAATCAATATTCAAAATTCAAACACGTAGAATTTTTTATTATTCAAACGTGATATTTTAATTAAATTTTTTTTTTTATTAGACATTTTATGCGGTTTAAAACGTACATTAGAGGAATATTGTCTGTAATGAAAAATAGAACGGGATTTTAGAATTCCTTTTCCGTAAATTCACTATTTCTCCAAATCCACCGGTGATTTTTTTTTTTTTTTATAAAACTTTCAACTTGATTACTTCGTATTCTGTTCCATAATTTTGTAACACATTAATATATATATATATTTTAACAATTTCCACGAGTTTTACTGTAATATTTTAATATAATTATGTCTTGTGTATAATAATGTATAAATTATATTCTTATTGTATCGCATCGCTGTTATTTATATATAAAAAAAAACTTAATTCTATTTGAAATTTGTTTGTATATTTAAAAAAAATAATAATATTTAATTTATCTTAGTTATATGTAATTCTCCCAAAAATGAATTCGCATATAAATATTATTATAAATTACAAAATCGTTCCAGTAGAAAAATGCGTAACACTAATAGTATTCGGGGAAAAAAAACCATAGTTTATATAAATAACATGAACGGATCGGAATATTTTAAGACCAGATCCTGTATAAACATTTGTAGGATTTCATAGGGCTTCGGCTCTCCTCCGAACCCCTCTCTACTCGAGGAAATTTTTCCTTTGATGTATTCCTATGTCCTATTATTATACATAATATAGGGATTAAGAGTTGTAATATTTTCGTTAGAAAAATTGTTACGAGGTTTTTATCGTTTACACGTCGACTTAAGGGAAATGCTACAGAAATTTTGTTATCGAATTCCCAACAGCGGTTTTCAGCAGGTTGAGAATTCGATAATTTCGTTCTAATTTCACGGTTCAGTATTGGAGCGGCAGAAATTAGAAACACCTCAACTATGACATAGCCCAGTACCTCAACGCCCCATTATCGAAAAAATACGCTTCTGGCGTGAACGATTGGTGGTAAACGCCGTTTTACCCGCGGTCAGACTATTATTTTATGCGGTTAGGCCACCACACACGCTGCGCGAAAACTCTAAAACGTATGCGCTATATAATATACACGTTATACGAAATAATATTTTACGGGATTAAAACGGCGGAGACGTCGGTGGCGCGGTCGTAAAAGGACGAATGTCGACAAGGAGTAGTGTTGTGTAAAGTTTTCGGCTTTTGTGTCCTTTCAAATCCCCGCAGCGCGTTATCGAACTACACACCTACGCTCCCGTGCGCAGGCTACTTGTAGAGACGGAGGAGAGCGGGAAAGCGAGAGACAACGAACGTAATAATAATGTACCACCGAGGTCGGACATATTATATCAAGAGAGAAGCCCCGCCCGGTCGTGAAACGCACCCGTTGACGCGAAAAACTTTTCCGGGACAAACAGTGTCGTAAGATTATCCGTAAAAAAAAGTAAAAAAAAAATGGACAGAACAAAAAAACACTGTAGTAGACCTAACCCCCTATACGCTTTTCGAAAACGCTTTTCGGGAATTATTATTATTATTATTAAAAGAAAAACCTCCGTGGAAAACACATTATCGCGTCGTGCCCCGCAAATTAACGTCTCGAAAAACGTGTTCGGCATAGTTCGGATCCCGAAACAATTCGGCCCTATTCGATTTAAAAAACGATTACCGCGGTTTTGTTCTTTGAGCACAGTTTGAATGGAATTATGATTTATTAATTACTTGTACCGTGTTAATAATAATAATAATAATAATTTGAGATCCAATGATGTACTGGTGGAACAGCTGTGTACGAGTACGGGATCGAAATGGAGCGGAAAAGATTTTGGACCAAACATCACAGGGCCCACGTGGAAACGAACGGCCGTTCGGCGGTGGTGCGATAACGTAATTATTTAGCTCGTCAATCGTCTCAGACGTTATCTTTCGATTCTAGCGGATCTCAGAGCGTCTTCCCGGCCCTACAAACGTCATCAAGACGTTTTACGACTCTTCTGCGTGCTCGGAATTACCGTTAAAAAGTTGTTACAAATTGTTTTCATTATTATTGTGTTGAAATAAAAACTTGCCGTTGTTTCGGGTTAGAAATTATTTTCTCGATCATTTGCTCGACACAATCTATTGAAAACAACGGTCGGTGATGCATTCAACCGATTTGTTGATTGATTTTTTCTAAGGATTTAAAAATAATATTCGATAATTTAAAATCGTAGTCATCGCAGAAAAAGCAGTTTTCCACAAGTATGCAATTAAAAATGGAATAAACACTTTTTTCGGTTTTAAACTTTAAACTTCTTCCGGGGTATTCGTGCTAAATTTTAACTCAAAATCGTTATGACGTTTTTGTCACTATTAGAAATGCGTTCCAAATCTGTAACCGAATATAATTCAATTAATGTGTACATTCGTTTATGATAATATGTTTTCGTCTGATTTTATAAATGGATTAATAATCAATAAATTGTTTGATCGATTTGCTTTAATTGGATTCGAAATATTTGAGACGTTTTTCTCACACAGTTTAAACAACATTTCGCAATTAATTAATTTCATCTTCATTTTATGTTTCATTTTTGTGTCAAAAACAAAAAAATTGGAACATATCGAACTTATTATAGTTATTTTTCAATGCATTGACGACACCAGGTTTGAAAATCGTCGAGTTAAACGCGAGCCCGAATGCGTGTTTGACAGCATCAAAATCATGGAGACGTGTCAATAAATGTATACGTTGACGACGAACACGCGTGCAGAAAGTTTTTGAAAAAAAAAAAACAATTATTTGTTACCAGAAATAACAAAATTACACAATTAATGAATTATTTTATAATAAAAATGTTGTACGAATAAAGTGAAATACCAAAGATTCGCTTAATATTTCAACGTACACTGAATTTATGGGAAATAAATTCCCCGGGGCGTTCACCATCCATATAAGGTCGAGCCACACACACGTGCCTCGTATTGAGTTCTCTCCATCACAACAGCTCAACTGTGTTGCATTAAATATCTATTTTATTAAATAACCGAAATAATTCTATGAGCAGCAAAACAAGGGGAAACAATAATATTATCATAAACAAAACGGCGATGATTTATCGCACAAAATTCAATTCACGTCGTTTTAATCGAATAAATTAATTGATATTGAACTTCAATTATTTCATATATACACTCGAATTTAGCAATAGACAGGACCGTTATGTAAATATAATTTAAACAGTAATGCTACACCGAAGCCGGTTAATTCGGCTGTATGTACAGAACGTCTCACGGAGACCTGACAAATGAAATACAAATCTTATTTTATTCAATTATTTTAATAAGTCTTTTTTTTTGTCATAATAATTGGAAATTTGCGCTACGGATTATTGCGGTGTAACGAGAACACAAATTATTTATTGGAAAAATTGATTTCAAATACAATTCGTATGCATCGACGACGATTAACGAGAATTAATATTAAATACTATGAACATGTTTATTATAGCGCAAAAACATTTAAAGGAACTTTTAAAATTGTTGATTACGACGAAAGTCATACCATTTTTGTGAATACATTATTATTATTATTATTAGATTTTGAGCGGTTGTTATTTTAATGTTATTTTTCAATTTTCTCACAAGCGACGAAAGGGGGAAAAAATCAAAAACTATCGAAAAATTACATAAAAACAACGAGAAGGGGATTTCGGCGAAATCGATTGTCTTTTTTTTCCTCGTAATTTTGAAACTAATTTTGTTATATGAACTAGAAGTAGTATGCATCCGCAATATTGTAATAACGGGGGAAGAAAAATATCTTTTCAACAAATGTTTTTCAATATCGGACAATTTAGAGCAATTATAGATTCTGAGCTAATTAATTGATATACGGGGTGATTTTTGTTTTTAACGTTTACAGATTTAATACGAATCAGAAGTACGTCGTTAATTCAACTGTATTAAGAACAAAAAAGAAAAATTTTCGAAAATCGTTTGTCTCAATTTTTCTTATAATACGCTGGAAAACGTTCGACGTAGTGTAATTTTTTTTTTTTTTTTTTGGTAGATAATCACGTTTGTTCGAAACCGAACAACGGTATCTATAATTACCGTATTAACGAAAACGATTATATTTTTCAAAAAAGAAAAAGAAAAATTCAGTTTTTTTTTTGGAAAAAATTATGCTAAAATGGTGTAGGGCACGCTCGTATATTATTTTTATTATAAACGATATTCGGTATTCATACCGAAGCTCCCGCCCGGAATCGCGTTTTGTTTTCTCAACGCGATGATCCTTCGCGCGCTGCTTTCGAATTTCTACAGTAATAACAAAAAAACTCTAAATTCTACAACCGAAGTAATTCGTTTAAAACGACGTATCCACAACGAAACCCCCGGGGGCTCGCTATACTTTTATTATTATTTTCTTAATAATAAGAGGGTTTTGATTATGGTTTGTGTGCAGTCTGTTGTCTGCGGCGAAATGATAATAATGATAATAATAATAATAATAATAATAATAATATGCGATATTCTGCGTCGTCGGTTGTTCACATACGGTGTGTTATACGTATATATTTTAGGTTGTATTTATAATTACCGTAATTGGGTGGCAGATGTTTGTTTTGTCGAAAGGCGTACAACGGACACGCGATATATATTATAACCATTAATGCGGTATCGTGTGGTATACGCGATTATATTGTTATGAGCACGCGAAAAACACCCGGCCCGATCGATAAAACTGGCGTACAACACCGGAATAGATCGCCACGAGAATGGAAAAAAAAAGTGTGCGTATATATATATATATATACGGTTTCGAAACGCGGTTTAAATTTTCTACGAGTAATTTGTTTCAAAAAAAAAAAAAAAATTTTTTTTCTCTTCTAAATACATAAAAGTCGATCATCCTCACAACCACCAGCATTAAAATAATCAACATTTAAACAATGTATTCGTGTGATTCGAATTTCATCTAATAATAATGTTAACGTGTTTAATAAACGTTGATTTATATTGTCGTAGGAAAAAAAAAACGTATTAAAATAGTATTGTTATATGTCAGATTTTTTTTTTTTGCTCCCATTTCCTCTTGAAAAAATTCTGATCGCGCGCCGTTTTCGACCGGAACACGACGATTTTCCGTAGACCGCACGCAAGAGAACGTTCGGCCGATTATGGGAATATAAGAATAAGAAAATCGTACAATGAAAATAATCGATATGTGTTCAAAATCGAAAACGTAATTTCGATAAAATCAATATTTCAAGCGTTATATGAAATATATATATAAAAAAAAAAACAAATTCATTCGCGTTCGTTCTCAAATATCGA
The DNA here is from genome assembly GCA_032441825.1 of Chaetogeoica ovagalla. NCBI lineage: Eukaryota > Metazoa > Arthropoda > Insecta > Hemiptera > Aphididae > Chaetogeoica > Chaetogeoica ovagalla. Next base: position 5,190,845 of record CM063744.1, read on the forward strand.
ATAAATTATAATATAAACATTGTGTGTGTGTGTGTGTGTTTTTCGTCGATTAATCGCGCGCGTGCACAACAAAAGCATTGCGTTTTTATTTGAAACACGTGCGTGCGTGTATTCGACGAGAATACAGAGACCGAGAGGGAAAACAAATCTAAGAATCGCATACGTACGTATGATTACAATATTATACGACAATCGTCGAATTGTTTTGACTAACTACAAAGTATATATAAATATGTGTGCGTATATTATACGTTTTATTACGTTGTATACGAGCGGTTTGCTTATGACAATACGATTCGTATTCTCAAGCGATTTGTTCGTCTTCGAAGGACACGCAGCAATAACGTACGGGTAGGTACGATATGGTATTATTATAATATGGACAACGTGTTTATTTTATGTATTCGTGTCGTACTTTCGTTTGCAGTGAACGACGTTATCGTATTATTATTATTATTATTATTAATATTTTATTTACAACTATTACTTGTAGGCGTGTTAATAACAATCGTCGATACATATTTTTAAAGAAAATCTTACACGTTACTGGACGACGACGTGAACACCGCCAATAATAGGTTATTCGTTCCGACACGGAATTTGAGACTATATAATTATTATATTGCGGATTGATGGTTACATTTATCGCGCATTTGTCGACGTGCACTGTCCGCGATTGATCATAGATTCGGCGGCGGTGCTCAATATTTATATATAATTTTTTTTTTTTTGAGCATTTGGGAATGTTTGTACGATAGTAGCGTTATTGAACGGTTCACACTGTTGAAAAACGAGCAAGAAGTGTGTTTTGTTTTGTTTTTTTTTTTTTTTTAAAAAAAGGCTCTAACACCGCTCCTACTAAACTTGACGGTGAACTATAGTTTTCGTTACTGGGGTCTTTAGAATTACATAATATGAATATGGTAGAACAAAATTAAAAAAAAAAATTATAAAAATATATTTTTCTAAAAAAAAAAAAAGTTGATCAACATAAAAACTACGAAATTATAATGAAAATAACAGTGTGGAATTTCTCATAGGACGGTATGACCTAATACGTATTGAACGAAAATCATACGTTTTTCTCATCAAACAACGTGACGTCGATCGATCGTATTGAAGTTTTACGGACGGGGGTAGCAAAAGACCGGAACGGCTTTCTTTATATTATCAAAACTCTTCGAGTTAGAAATAAAACAAATGAATAAAATAATTCTCTCTATCGCAATAATATATCAATTTTGAAGTATGAACGCTCGGCGATGATATTTTTACGGACAGTTGAGGCTTTTTCAAATAATGCGATGGAACATTCGCGGTCGGTCACGTGATAAGAAGACCGGTGAGCGGAGCATTACAGGAGGAAATGAAAATGGCAACAGTCAATATATAGAAGGCTGGATTACAACAACAATTAGTCTAGTAATTGACTGGAAGCCGGAAGGAAAAAAAAACACCGCGGGATCGGTCTCGAAAGAGGCGGGTCGATGTAGCGGAGAAAAGCATCTGAAGCGTCTGAAAGTGTGGTGTTGCAAGGATATGAACGGCCGGGAGAAGCGGAGTGATTTAGTGATGGCGGTGAAAACAAGTAGAAGTCAAAAAAAAAGATATTTTATGAGCTTATAGTGTGGTTATTAGTTATTGTTTTCTTTTCTTTTCTTTTTATTATTCTAAAGTCTGAGAGGATTTATTAACGTACCAAGGAGCATCGGTTTACATCTTTGGACGGATAAAAACTGTTTATATAAATTATTATTAATGATTGATTTATTTGATCAATGTACCGAAGGAAAAATTAACTGAACAAATGATTGGAAATCGAATGCAATATTTGCAAACATCGATAATTGTTTTTATAAGAAGAAGAAAAAATCAACAAATGGAAATCCGTGTATGAAAAAACAAAAAACTCAAATCGAAACCGTGACATGTACTTAAAAATCAATTATCGAATTCGAAATAATTGAATTCGATTTGAAGCGTTACGATATCGATTCGATTAAACGTAACGTGGACATTCGATGCCCGCAATTTTGAAAAATTATTTTCAAATTCATCCAATTAAAAATAATGAAAATCGACACCTCGGAATGCAGTAAATCGAGTACAATCGAAATTCATATTATAATATAAAATAGGTAATCGTTATTCATCACACGAATAATTACTACATATAGGTTATTGTAGGCGTGAACGAATATTTTGATTATTCTTAATTACTATTGTTATTTTTGTGTTAATCGATCGAGATCATTATAGTATTAAAATAAAACTATTATTACGCGATCATTTGGCTGTGTTTTTTCCCCTACTAGACTCAACGATGCCTCCTTTTCACTAACATTCAGATGGTCATTCCCATTTTTTAAGCCCCAATAAAATATAGTATATTTAATAATGACAATTTTATGAGTTAATTAATAGAAGATCGTATAACAACTAGTTTATAAAAAATATACACTGAAAAACAGTTAATTAAAATAACGTTATAAAATATCATTTATTTAGTCGACACGTCAATGAGAGATCTGTGACTGTTTAGCTCTTACTACTAAGGTCGTGGTTAATAACCATGTTATTAAACGTGTTTAAACTGTTTAAAACGTTAAATTAAAAATAAATGATACGTTTTGCGACAATTTGATTTTCGTTCAATACAATCCTTGTAAGTCCCACAATGTATCCCTCCCCGTGCAGTACATAAATTCCTCCCTGAGGATGGGGGAATTCTTCCCCGGTTGAGAACGACTGTACTAGAGAGTTATAATATCGATCAAACACGTTTAGAAGCGCAAAACAATGAATTTCCATCAATGGCGTATTCAATGTTAAACTCCGTTTGTCCGATAGTACGGATCTTTTAATAAATGTTAACGCCAGGTGCCAATTGAATTATAAAAAGCGATTCGAAAACGACAAAAAAAAAAAACGACATTATATAAACGTATAATACGTAAAGCGCAGGTCTGCGAACGATTCCATTGTACGCGTGTTGTAATGGAATGGTTGAGGATCGATATTTAACGTAAAGGAAAAAAGCGAAATTACAATATTTTCGGTAAAATTCACTTGTGATAATAATATACGTTACGTACAGCTTGTCATTCCCCTCCCAAAAAAAAACTTCGGAGCAAAACCACGTAATTTCGCTCTCTTTTTAACTTTTTCAATTTTTTTTTTTTGTCGGAAACTTTTATACAATTTTTTTTTCCTTTTCGGAATCGACATTTTCTATTATGAATTCTAAATGAGTTTTTTTTTAAAAAAATTCCATATAAATTCTAATACTCCCATAAAAAAAGAAACGACGTCAATCGTCCCAATAATGTCATATTATCCTAATTATCAAACATTCATTTTAATGTAAAAAAAAAAAAAAAAACAATTTCATATATTTAATAGCGATACGTAATGAACGATTTTGTAGTATATTGAATTTCCATTGTAGAATATATTGAAACGCGTATGTTGAATAATATAGAAAAACGTAGTTTTAATGAAAGTAACAAGGAACAGATGTCAGCGCAATATTGTTTAAAAGAGCGACTGAATTTTGTTTGTTTTTTACAACAGGAATTCGGTTCGATTGAAATAGTTCTCTGGAACAGTAAGAGAAATACATCGTTTCCGATCTTTTTTTAATAAAAAAAAAAAAACCCGAAACTCTAAAAAATATCGAATAAAACTAAAGTTATTGCACTTTGTCAGACATCCGCGAAATTCATATCATCGTTGCGCACAAGAATAAAAAAAAAAAAAGAAAAAAGATAGACAATTCTCCAGTACAGCCGTGTCTAGGCGTTTCTCGTTTAACGTTCGTCGTGGTCTTGGATTTTTTTTTTTAATATATATATAATTTTTACACATTTTTTATTCAGAGGGAATTAACATTGGCGGCGTTTACTTTTCATCCTAACAATGACACAATTTGGAGTTTTTTATTTTTGATAATATTAAGCATGACCTTCAAAAACGTTCTATTTTCATCTCTCGTTAGATTTAAAGCGAGTCGTTCCTACAAAACCACGATTTACACAAAATTTTTTTTTTTTTATCACATGCGCCGTGATACGACGAGTAATTTGTTTTACGCGCAAACGACAACACAATTAATAATAAAATATAGATGCAATATTACACCGTTTTGGTACGTTTAATTTCACGTGGTGTAAATAACTTTTGAAATTGTTTTCAATACACGACTGACTGGGCGCGTTTCGATCGCGGTCACTTCAGTCGAGATCCAATGACGACCGTCACACACAGGACGTGTGGTGATTGGAATTGAGGAGCAAAAAAAAAAACGTTCAATCGCGATGAAAGACTGGCGGCGATTATGAAGGGAAAAACGACAAGCATAGCTGAAGTGTGCGCGTTGTTATTATTTTTCAATTGTTACGTTTCGGGCAATTGCGCGGAAAAACGTCGTTCCTGCGCGTAGTAATACACTCATATATGCTTTTCGTAATAATCTCGAAAACGGCAATCAACGCGACGACGAATGTTATTTAGAATAATAATAACAATAATAATATATTTCCGAAAGCGTGTACGTCTCTCCTCGGGGGGGAACGATATGATAATAGAGATGCGTTTTCGTCGTCGGAAGGCGGTAGGAGAAACCGGCGAGAGGGCCGTTTACACGCGCGTCGAACTCCACGAGCCGGCGAATCGTACGGGGAGTGGAATAACGACAACGGCTTGTCGTTTAACATTGCGCATCGCAGAAAACAGAAAAAAATACTTGCGCATTTTCCGCTCGGCACGTTTCCGTACGGCGATTCGAAGTTTTTTTTATTTAATTTTTATAACTGCGCCGCGCTCGTGAAAATTAAAAAAACCGCCACACCGTTTCGGAATGCACGCACGTCGTCATAGTGGCGGCGAAGAGTGTGTAAAAACCGTGGTTATGGACGACGGGACGGGGATTGAGTCAAATAAAATTCGTTTCGGTATCCGGTAAAACGTTTTAAACGAGTAGGTAGAGTATTCTTCCACAGCAGATCTCTGTACAATTCGTTGATTTTGGCACGGCCGCCGCCAAAAAGCACGGTTTCGATCCGCATTATAAAAATATCGAATTCGTAGTAACGAAAACAATCAATATATCGATAAACTGTAAAAAATAATAATTCTCATTCTCTCGTTAACCGTTTACGTTTCAATTTGTTTCCCCATTCTCGTTATGCGTATTTTCGGATCGTCACTCTGCAGTCAATGCGGTGTGCGTACACGATGTGGGCGAGAACAACGCGAACACATTTTCGTTCGGTCAACGAGAAATTATGAAAAGGAATTGAATGATACGTGTTCTTAAACGAACAAAAAAAAGTTATTAATAAAAACGAATTATTAATAATCGCGTGTGCACAACGGAAACTATAACGGTTATGGTCGAAATGCTATTTGATTGGCGAAGCGACGTCGAGAAAAAAGGACTTATAAGACCGACGAGTGGCGTAGATTCAGGGGGAGAGAGATATGCGATTAGGATTAGAGAAGTCTCATGGCTCGGGCGGAGAGATATATCGAGACGATGAGATAGAAAATCGATTCGATTACAAAACAACGTCGAAATGTTTAAATAATATCGTGTTTACCGCGTATTTCTAGCGGAACGAACACGTTCCGGAATTCCGAGATTAACAACAACATTTCGGCAAGAAAATCAAAAGGAGATTTCACGACGTGGACAACATTACGTTACGTATTTTTTATTATTATTATTTTTTTTTTTTTTGCGTGTAAAAGATATAAGAAACGAAAACGCCTTTAACTCGGATTCCGGCGAGTACTACGAGAGCCGGTGCACGGATTGAACACGAAATCGATCACGCGTAATGCTGTATATTAGAATGAGAAAAATAATAACAATACAAGACGCGCGTAACACAATAACGAATGTTTTCACTGTTCCCGGAGCCAATACGGAATATAATAAAACGTGTGCGAAATACAATTCGTGTTTTTTATCTCGATAAATTTCGTTCATTTTGAATAATAAATAAATAAACGTGAAATTGACGTTAGTGGGTGGGGAAAGGAGGACCTCCGTTTGTTTTTTTTTCTTCTTCTATTGGACGCGAAAACACACGGTTTTCGAAACGAATTGAATATCGTCGAAAACACGTAAAACATACGATGAAAAAAGAGAAAAAACGAGAGAGAAAGAGAAAAAGGAGCGAATACGATATTTTATTATAACGTTACAGACACGACGGTATTATTTGATTTATTCGCGCGTGCGCGGCACGGGCAGAACGAAAAGAACTGGGTGGGGCGAAGGAAAATTGTAGGAAACCTATACTATTTTTTTTTTTTTTATTATATAATAGTCCGGACATTCCCGTCCCTGGTCCGGGACGAGCGTGCAGGGACGACGACGACCGCATAAAAGTTTTCTCCGAATATTTCTGTTCGTTTGGAACAAACGTATTATTATTATTATTTTTTTTTTTTCATTTTCTTCTATATTATACTGCGACGTGCAGAGGGAATAGCCTTTTTTTTCTTACATAAAAAAAAAAAAAATCTTTACTTTATCGTGCGTAAGACGCGTATTACGTAGTCCTACGTTTTTCTTTCTCTACTCACGTGTTTATTTCACGTTGCAGCAGTTATAATAATAATATAACAATAATAATAATAATAATAATAATAATAATAATAATAATAATAATAATAATAATAATAATAATAATAATAATAATAATAATAATAATAATAATAATAATAGGAACCGTTTGCACGTTGGTCCTTGTGATCGACACACCAGAAATCGATGTCGCGTTATTGATCCCGAAGTCTGGTAACAGATAATTGTGTGTAAATCGGATTCGAGGGAAATAAAATTTACAATTTTCGAACAACGTTTTTACGAACACGACCGAATACTGCGTATGTTTTTTTCCTTGTTTTATCCTGTGTGTGTCGTAATAATAAGAGATCGGTTATGTTCTTTATGGCTTAATGGGAATATAAATTTTATATAATCCCATACAATATTTCATTGAATTAGTGTAGACGGCTAGCGAGAAAGAGTATTTCTGTAACAGTCGAATTTCTCCGATAGGCAATTTCGGAAAAGCGTTTTCACAAAAATTTATAGTTGCCGTGTTTAAATACATATCTCGGTGATTGGGAAGTTCGCGTGCACAGGTGAATATATAGCATACACCTTATTGTGGCGATCATGCTTATGAGCTTCAAAATTAACCACGTTTATGGTCTTAGACAGAAGAAGAACTAGAGACATGATGGGCTTAATTGTTGGCAATTGCAATTAAGCATTCCGAGGTGTGAGTGACTTTAAACATTTATGAAGATACAAAATAATATGCGTAATGAGATAACGCTAAGAATTTCAGCAACGAACAATCGTTAATTTTGCGTTGGAAAAAATGATTTAAATCCAAGTGTCACTATGCGTGAATAAGATCAAAATCAACCATTTACTCGAGGTGTCTACAACCAGTTCTATCCTGATTTGGAGGGCGAAACATACGTACGTTTCTCCAGTATAACATCTAAAATATTTTGAAATTTTTTTCTACGTCAATGTTTAGCACGTATTTCGCATGTCTTGTTAAGACTATTACCGAAATTCGTACGATATTATTTCGCCTCCTAAATGGATTTGTCGTAATTTGCACACGTGTCGCCCAGCAATGCTATAATATTTGCGACTTGATAAAATAAAATAAATTAGGCTTTGGAATATTTCGTAAGAGAACTCATATACTATTTTCAGAATAAGAACGCACCGTCAGTGCTTTTAATACGTTTTAATTTTTGTTTGTTTTTTAATACGTTTTAGAGCCGAGTTTACATTTTTTTCGCCTCTGTATAAATTAATAATAATACATTAAATTCCGGCATTTTGAAAAATTTTATTTTGAATTTATTAACTATATCATACTGTGCAACATAATATTAGCTCATGAAAAGTATACGTAATTATGTTATAAAATCACGTTATTATCGTGGATATTTTTCTAATTTGCTAAATAAAAATATGTGTTTTTTTTTTAAAAAAAAATAATAATAAAAATAAAAGCCACGTAATTTACATTCGGAACTTTTCGTGCACGCCAGTGCGTATTCCTCCTTGCAACAGCATCGTCTATATACGACTATGGAAAACGTTTTTAAATATATTTTTTTGGTCAGTTTTTTCATTACTTTACCGGGTTATCGTCTTTTCCTTCTGGTTATAAATGGCCGCGGGGAAAACGAGAGATTTAGAAACGATTCGACGCCAAAGTTTAAACACAGTTCACTTTCATGCTTTATCGTTGTACTACAAAAATACTTGTATATGTTGTCAGAGTTAAAAGAAAGAATATAGCAAATGTCCACAGTAAACGGAAATGTTGCTTCGAAGGATAGGCTCTATGGGAAAAAAAAAATTCGCACACCAAGTTTGATGATTTCGGAGGCCGCGAGAAATGTGTTTACGAACCGATAAGAAAAGACCAATAGATTGGGTCAAAGAGGTTTTATTAAAATATGTTTTTTTTTTCTATTTGCGTTTTTAAGTATTCAAAAGACTCAAAAATCGCTTCTTCTTATGAAATCAAAGATATGACGTGTAAACGCGTTTTAATTTACAAAATTCATTATGGCACGACAAAATATACACCGTATGAAGCCGATAGGTTCGATTCGAATCAAATGGGTACAAAATCAATGCGAATTCCAATACCTTTACTTTGAAAACGAAGGAAGACTTGGAAAACGTTTTGTGAATTTCGTGTCGACATCACAGTTAATGAAAAAAAAAAAAAATAAACGCCAAATTGTGTAGAAAAAAAAAACGTTTTCCAACGAATGAACGAACGAACGTAGAAAATCGATTTTTCCTTTAGTGTATAACTAATATTATACCGATCAAATTCTGTTGAAAACCTCAATGTCAAAGCCACGTCATGGTAACAGAATATCATTGAAAATAGTTTCACTCCCTTCAAAAACCCCGTTTTAGTTTAAACGATAATAAATTCGATAAATATATATTATGTAAAACGTTATATAATATCGTGTAACGATTATATTATATTTGTATCGCATTTGCCAGTTGCCGTGCGAATCGATTGTTGATATAATATTTTTTATACCGATCGATTGACGCATCCAACACGCAACGCAATTGTTATGATTAACATTGAAAACGAGGGCGAAAATTCTCGTGCGAAAAATCGTTGTCAGCGTGCGAAAATTGCCGCATGCCACGAACACAATCCCGTGTTTTATCATTTGGTTTACTCGATGAAATAAATAATTATTGTTTTCTGCCTTTTTTTTCCTCGTTGTCCGACTGACGCGCAGTATTGAGTGACGTTTTTCTTTCTTTCTAATATTAAATGCACGTTTTTGTAAACCTATTGTATCGTCGAACAGCGGAGTTGTCATGTATTTGCAACGCACCGTTTTTTAAACGCGTCGGTTCGAGCCCGCCTGTGTAGATTTTTCATTCAAAAAAAAAGAAAAAGAAACATCTGACAACTCGTTTGCGCGCAAAAATTTTTTCCGCAATATGAATACGATGGAACGCGACAAAACCTATGTATAAAACACATAATTTTTGGCGGTTTGTCGTCCCTGTAGTTTCCTACACACTTTTCTGTGCACAATATCCGAATCCGTGTCCGGACACACGGAGCGTTGTCGCCGCTGCATTAAATACGAGTACGTCTCAAAATCGTCACTCGCGCATCGTCCTACGCAGTTTGAGCTTCGCAATTGAACGCACACAAAAACGGATTACTGATTGCGTAAAAATACGAATAACTAAATAGTGTGGACGTGCAATACGAAGGGAACACGTAGAAAAAATAAATAAAATAAAAGCGATAATTAACTGAAACCGAGTCGTAAGAGGTAGATCTAAGCGGTGTTATGGATAGACGAGATGACTTGGAGCCAATTAATTGTATTACAAATTGAGAAGAATATGGCCAAGATAGAGACTCGTCGAGGGTTTTTGTAGCAGCAAATGCTCTCAAAGAAACGTGAAGCGATAAAAGAATAGCATAGGAAAAAAAGTCGTCGTTTAATTAATCAAACAGTCTAGACGTATTTAGACGTATAAACGAAAAGCTCTTTCTCTTTTCTTTCTTTAACGTGTTTCTTTTTCTTTTAAGATTTCGTTCGGAAGAATATATATATATATATATTTTTTTTTACTCGGTTGTACTTCGAATTATTGTAATAACAATACAATAGTGCGCGATATTTTGACGAATATTACAGTCGGACATATAAAACGGATTGTTGGAACGCGTTTTGTTGTTCTTGGACTACATTCGTAGTATAATGCACATCCTTCTTGTTCATTAGTCTCATAATTACGCGCTAAAATTAGCATCTGATTCAATATGGGGTTTTTAAACACGTACGATTAATCTGAAAATGCCACGCATTTTATAAATAAGATACACGGAACAAAACCGATATAATTTCAGTAAATCCGTTTTGGGATACGAAAAGTGGCGATTTTAAGCTACGCACAAGGATAACTCGAATCTCCTTATTAGTCCCTTAAAATTCGGAGTCAGCCGGCAGCAGATTGTTCGAGAGAGAGAGAGGGAAGGGAGAAATTAATTTTCTTTCATACACTATACACAATAAATAATATAATTTTTTTAATTCTCTCGAAAACGGGCAGTGTGCTATCGACAAAATATTACCATTGGATTTCTTCATTGGAAACCGCGTTTTCATTTTTGTTAAGCGAATACGTTTTCAAGTCATACCGCGTGATCGGGTATATTGTTTTTCTTGTATCGAACGCACGCGTAGTTTATGTTTCGATGGATTTCGGTGGATGAAGTGTGTAAAATCAAAATCCTTTCCTATCGCGTTAGCACAGAAGAAACGTAAATACATACACGCGAGAAATATTTTCCGGTTGTCCGAGTGCGAGCTGTCAACGGATTATGTATTTTTTTTTTTCGAAAGACGATCGCGATGTAATCGACAATGCGAGTAATACACTTCACCTACGCGATCTCGTCAATTGGAACGGCGGCGATGTCCCGATTTTACGTTTCTAAACTTATTTATTTATATGACATACGAGACGAGCAGCGTATGAAGGATTTTGCAACTGTTTATTAGACGATCACAAATTGGAATTTAATCCTATATTATAAAGTCAATATATTATATACCGATAGTGCAACGATCGGAGCGTATGAACTAGTCGAAATATAGTAAAGAAAAATCAAAAAACACTTATAAACCAATATCATTTTACAATCATAACATCATAGCATAACGGTTTCGTTTAGAATTAAAAAAAATTTATACGGGTTCATCGCGAGTTGTGAAACAGTCGACAACCTATCACGTTTCGTTTATGTCTCGATATTAGTTCGAATGGTTTTTGTACGCGGACAATTTAGTTTTTTTCAGGTCGTGGTCGCGGCTGTCATTATTTAGATATTCAAAATTTAATTATTCCACACGTTCAGAAACAAAACCCATCGCAAAGCCGAACGTTATTAAACGATTTAGAAATTAAAAAGTGAATGACGTCGGTTGACGCGTGGAATTTTTTTTTTTTTTTACACATTACGCGATAATACTTAAATATTTTCGTTATGAATTTAACAATAATTGAAATTAAACGCGTAGCGTAAAATAATAAAATAAAAAATACTCGATGCGTATAATGTCATTTATTTAATGTTTGGTAACATTAACATTTGCACGGTCAATTAATATACGAGACACTGGAAAGTCGGTGAAATACTTTTTTAAAAGTCAATTTCAACGTTCTGAAGTGGAAAATAATATAAGAGATTAACTTTTTGTTCCGACCTATATAGTTTTATATCGAATTTACTTAAGGAATTAAAAAAAAATAAATAAAAATAAGTGATGTTTTAAGTTTATGTCATTGGCGAAATTCAAAACCGTTTGCGTTTCAATACACAACGCATTTTAAAGTTACGAATTGTATGAACTGTAGGAAAACATTGTTACAGAATTATCTATACGCGTGTTGTGCACGAAAAGGATTTGCGTACTTTTCAACGATATTGTATTACTGTTAAACAAAATATATACATACGCTGTTTTTTTTTAACAAGTTCCTTTTTATATTTTTTATTCGGGGCGCGTTATAATAATAAAAATAAACTGTACACGAAACAATACGCCTTTAGAACGTAATACACTGAATGTGTAAACGTTCGTTTTTCATATACGCAATAAAACGTTATAAAGAATAGTTTAATTTTCTCTTGATACAACGAAAAGCGTTTCTTGTTGTATTTATTTTTTTTTTTTTTTTTTGCTCGGCACATATTACAAAATATATATGGAGATTTTTTTTATGAAAATCTCCCCCCCCGGGAACTTTGTATAACACAACATTTTAAACGTACAATTTTGAAATGCACAGCGAATTAACGTAATTCTCTCTATCTACATATGTATTTGGAGTTAAAAAAAGAAAAAAAAAAAACGACACTTCAACAATTTGAAATTAATTAAATATAATATTCTGACACGTAGTGTGGGGCGACTCGTTGCGCGAAGTTCGAAAATAAATAGCATAAATCGTACATTTGACAAGTAGACGTGCCGCGAGTTTTAGTATAGGTAATTTTACACGAAATGTCATATATGTTGTACTTATATAAGAGACGGGGAATGTGACGCGCGTGGAAACAGAATTCTGTTGAATTAAAACAATTATAACGTTATATGAAAAGAAAAAAGCAAGGAGGAAAAAAACCACTATAAAGAATTATAACAGAAACGGTATATAACTCCCTTGGTGTTTCTGATCAAGAGCAGCGTTTTTGTGAGAAATATTTCGAAAAAGTTACGATTATTGATTTTAATAAGCTCTAACGAGTTTAAGTATATGCTCTGTTACACTTCTGGACGGAACATTTTTCCACGGTTGCCGCATTCCTCAATTCCGTCCAACACCTTTCCATCCGTAATTATTTAATATATATTCGTCGTATCATCCGTTTGTTTCATAGAAGTAGTTGAAGTATTGTATACGCGTAGTATATCAACACAATCGTATTTTTATACGCATTGTTCATTAGTATCGTTTTTATTTTATGCATTTCTATAAATTAAATGTGTATGGGCGGTAAAAGTCCAACCACTGTAAATAACTAAGCAATAAATCAAAATGTTTAATAATAAAAAATACGTATCGTTAATGAATTCCCCGCGGCCTGTTCCTTGTGAAATAGACATTTGCAACGTATTTTATTTTTAAAAACAATTTTACTTAAAACGAAAGACCGGCGACTAGAAATCGACGTAGATCGAGTTTATATTATATTGATTTCTTTCCATATCATACAACGTTACTGGAGCACATTTGAACCGACCTGTAAACGAGTTTTCTTTCACGCGACCAACTGAAAGTATACGTCTTACGACACACATAAGGATAATATTACGCACGTTCGTTAATCAAATACGATTTTACGTCAGTCTTTTGCTAATAATAATTTCTCGAAAACTCTAAACACGTATTTCGATGAAAATATGAAGAAACACGTGGGGGGAAAAAAAAAATAAGAATAATGTTTTATTCGATTGAGGGGACCGAACCGAATCGTCGTGAGACGAGAATCTAATTTGAAACAGACGAAAAGAAAAATCGTGTAAATGCGCATAATTCTAAATGAGACGACAATGACAAACGTAGGTGGTGAGAATTCTATTCGGGCCCATGGAAAACAAAACCTAATTATATATAATATATATATATATATATATATATATATTACGAAGTCGATATGGTGTAACTTAATTATTCTTATTAAAAACTACGAAGAAATCGTGTGTAGTAAACGCGGCGAACCCTTGTCGAAATGGAAACACAAATGTTACATATTTTATATAATATGCACCCCTCGCTATACATCCCGCAGCCGTTCTCAAATTACATAAAAGGATTTTCCTATATTGTGTTATACTTAGCATATTATTACGAAATATTACGGGCTACGTGACTTATTTACAGATTTACGTTTACACCGGGAAAATATTTTTAAAACGATTTATTATTAATAATCACTTCTGTTCGGTAACAACTCTGAGAATAGTAATAATAATAATAAAAAAGAACATAAAACAAATTACGTATTCTACTAAGTCGCAGTGGGATATTGTTGTTGGCAATAAGGAATATTATTATAACTCCCATTCGCCCGTTCGTCTTCTTATAAATCACGTTTGTTCGTTATTTATTAAAATAAAATGCCCCGTACATACCTACATGCACCGTCTTGATATTTTTCAATTCGCCGAGTTCTGCAAAAACAAAAAAAAAAAAAAGCCAATTTTATCGTTTGTCGAACAAAAAAATGATCAGTTTTTTGTTACAAAACTCGTGTATAATAATAATAATTAGCAGAAGCTTTTATCCCACTAGCAACTCATCATTTCTTCGCCTCTCGTCGATTTCAGCGCGTTTTTACTAATATTTTAATCGTTTATAAAACTATTTCAAAGACAAGACGTTGAAAAAAACAAAAAAAAGAAAAATAACGGCTTATTTAATTCGTCCCGATATTTCTAAATCGTAACAAATTCAATTAGATTTTCTATCAAAAAAAAAATAAAAATATATATATATATATGTGTGTACACGTAATTCCACACGAATGCGAAATAATGATTCAGAGTCACAAATTAATCGTTTTATCAAAAAAAAAAAACGATTAAACTTACGTAAAAATATTATTTTACAAACGGTCTTTATCTAAATATGGTATGGGGTAAATTTTTCCTCCGGCCTGTTTCTTCGCTTTTCTTCGGGCGAAAGTTTTTTTTGTTACACGTACACATTCCTACCAGTGCACCTTCTCGGTTTCAACCGTTAAAACTACGCGATCATCACGAGCTATTAATCCTGTTCCGTTTTCTCCTATTCATTACGCGTACATACCGTTGAAACGGATTATTCCGTTATTCGTACGACTTCGTTTTCAATGCGATATTTCAAAAAAAAAACACACGCACGCGCACGCAGTTCCGACGACTATGCGTCGTTACCGGGGAAGGGGAGGGAAAAAAACGTCCGACAATTCTTTTGCAATTTAACCGCGTCGAATAATTTTTCTCTCCGTTTACCGAATAATACGGTTAAACGCGTTTGGCCCTGTGTAAACTATATAGTCGGCGGCGCCTCACTGCGGGTCGAAACCCACTTTTTTTTTGTTTTTCAACTGCTCGCTCCCGTACTTTACGTCGATACATAAACGGCGACATATTATGTACACACACACACACACTTGCGTTGCGCACCACGACGTGTTCAAACACACTCGATAAATATAAATTTCATTGGAGGAACGGTGTACGGTACTACACGTCGTGGTAAAAATAATAAAAACGAGAAATTACGAGTATTATATAAACGCTCGGGCGCAACGATATACTCGTACGGGCAAATAGTAATTCTTTATTGCCGCGCACTGTGTTGCCGTGTGCATGTCGCACGCGGATTGAACGGAGGGACGGGGGACGGGGGGACGGGGGGGACGGTTCCCCGACGACGCCCCGATAAATCAACGGGATTGTCAACAATCGTGTGTGCGAGAGAGCATTTACGGCGTCGTAAACCAACTTTTCGGACGGATATTGTCCGCGCGGCGTGAAAAGCGAAAGAGGGTTTTATTTTATTAACGCGGACGCGCGGTGTGCTGTGCAGTGCGCACAAGACGGTTGGTTGTTACATACGTTCTCTAACGTTTCACCGCAACGCCGTAAATGCTCTCTCCCCCGCGTAAATCGAGAAACCGGGTTTTCTCTCTCGGACAACGGACGTGGAATACGCGAGTTTTTTCATTCTCAATTCCCGCGTCTCTAATTCTCATGACCGCCATTTTTCTCACTACGATTTTTTTTTTCGCCGGGGCCGACGACCGGTATATCCCCGTACGACGTTATTCGACGAAGGCACCGGCGGCGGCGTCATTTGGTCGTCGGGTCGCAACTTTTAATTTCCATACAGTCTCAATCGGTCTGCGCTTCGGTCAGTGGCGCACCCAAGGGGATGGACTCCGGGTCCGGACCCCCCCCCCTTGACTAGTGCAATAGTATTACATTTATAGATGAAAATCCAAATTCTGATACAACTTTCATATTTTTCTGTTAAAATTTCGCATACGATATAGATAACACCAGGTGTTAACAATTTATTGATTATATTATATTATTATAATATATAATCTATTTTTATTATCTATTAAAAGTTTTGTTTTTCATAATGTAGTTTTTTAGACCCCCCCCCCATGAAAAAATCCTGGGTGCGTTACTGGCTTCGGTTGTGTTGAAAATGAATATATACTTTTTCTATAATATATATATATATATATGGAAAAAGTCGTAGACGCGGTTTTTTCTCTCCTAACCTCAAACTAGCCGTCATTCGCTTATTTAAAATATAATTATTATTCTTAGAACTTTACTTTAGAAATTTTTAAACGCAAAATGTAAATATTACGCGCTCGGTCGTCTTCGAACTGTTTACGCGTTGTACGTTCACGGGAAATCGATAATTTATTACTACTCACGGAGTGCGTACACCGCGGTCTATGAAAAGAATCAAAAGCCCAACGATATGTGTTTTTATACGTCCTAGTGAGAGACTCCATCGAGTTTGAGACCTTGGACTCCCGAGAAAAAAAAAAGAAAACCGAAAAGACGATTGAAAAGCGAGAGTGCAAGAAAAAAAAATATTTACAACCCACCGAATATTCGTTCGTTTTCAGTAGAGTGATTGTCATTAAATGTTTTACGAAGTCGATGAAATCGGTTTCTTTGATTAAGACCTATTATATCATTTATAGGAAGTCCCGGATGATGAAAATCCCGCGCAGCGGTAAACCGATCGCGTCCATGATACGAATATACCGAGCAGCCGCCGGTCAACAGAAGATTTCAGAAAAACAGTTTATGGAAAATAGCTTACAGGATGAAAGGGGAAAAAAATACGGAGAAAATTAATTTTAAAAAAATTAAAAAAAAAACCCCCCCCGTCCCGTCCAACGGCAGATAGTATAACAACGGGACAAAAACGATCGTTCGTCAAAGCGTTTTGAACTCGTGGCCGGACAATTTTGTTTTTCCAGTCTGTTGGCAAATAAAAACAGAGGATTTCGTCAATTTTCCATTTTGTGTACCGATATTATTGTCATTGTTGAAATATTGACAAATGTCCACGACATATTCGTATATAACGCATTTAAATTGTGTGGGTGTATGGCCAACAGTCGCATCTCTAACGCAATACAAAATGTCACTGCTATTGTAGTCCGATTGCGATCGGCCGTCTGTGGCGGTAAGTCAACCGAAAACCGAATGATACGTCATATCAGTTATATTGGTTTTTAATGAACGTTGACGTATCGAAATGCGCCGTGTGTCACATAAATATATACGCTGTACGATCAGAAAGTGCGAGTATAAGTAAAACGTTTCGTTAAAAACATGGTTTATTTTCTCTGCGGTTTATTTTTTTTTAATTTGATGAAAATTCATATTTTTCTCGTCGAAAACATCATAATATAACGTTGATACGAGTTCACATTTCAGCAGACAATAAACCCAGAGTGTTTGAAATCGTCGAGACGACAGTACATTCCGTTTGTTTTCACCCGTTTACAACAATTTCAGAAATCGCGTAGTTTAATGTTTTCCATACACAATCGGGAAAGTCCGTACTTGTTTAAACGTAGGTGTTTCGACTAAAGAAAATAATCTCGTATACACGCACACACATACTAGACATTTAATACATTTTTTTCACAAAAAATATAAATATATGTTTATCGAACATCAATAATGCGTTTATATTTTATTATTAAAGTCTTATTGGATTCAATTTGAATCGTATAAAAACGCTATTTTTAAACGTTAAAATTTACTCGCGTTTTTCGAACAAAACTCTCGCGGCGTTCCCCTCGAAACCGCGCCGCCGTCCCTCTAGCAGAATACCCTGCTGCTAGAGAATTACACGGTAAAAATAAATAAATTTATAAACATAATATTTTTTATATATATTGTGTGTGTGTATACCGGGTCCGACTCCTCTGCCAAAAATCGTATTTAAATTGCTTTTAACGTTTTTGTACGCGCGAATTCGTTTTTATGTTTCCTCCAGTCCGTGTGCACGCTCGTAATATTAAATAATGCGTGGTATGTGTATATACACGAATTAAAACAAAACAAAAAAAAAATATATATATATAATCGCGCTAATAAACACGGTATGGGTGGAGTTGTTTCGCATACGAGTATTTCCAACGAACTAGTTAACGAGAGGAAAATAATGTTTTAAAACCAAAAAAAAAGCACTAATTTTGTGAAAAAAAAACTGTCGAAAACCGTTGTTTTGAAATGGGACAACGATAGAATAGAAAATAAATAAAAATACACGTTGAAAACCGATGTTTTACATAAAGCGCGCTATACGGGGAAAGTATAGAAAAAATCCGGCCATTCTATTCGCGACGTAAAATCGAACCAAAAACAAAAAAATGTTTTATAATCCGAATACGTAATGACGTACGTAGTCCGCTTTAACGTTTAAATTTTGATATATCCATTAGAAAATCACTCTTGCACCACCGGTGATACTATTCTTACTATTATTATTTACAAACTATTTGCCCAGTTGTATAACTCGCATAGGTACTGTACATTATGGGCGCAGAAGCAAAAAAAAAACAAAACAAAAACGATTTTATCCCGTGGAAATATCACGAATAACGCGCGATTTATGTAGCCGAATACTAATTGAAATTGACTTTAATTAAAACGAAAAAAAAATGAACGTTTTGAAAAATATTTACCGTTCACGAACGTTAACTTTAAAAGCGTATTTAAAAAAAAAAAAATCGAAATGAAAATAACAATCACCGCGTCGACAAATACCGTCACGGCGTTTATATAATAAATAAAATGTGAATTAAATTTCAATTTGAATAGACGACGCGTAAAACAACTTTTCCAAACGAAACGCACACTCATATTATGTCTATAGCGATGAAACTATTTTCATTTCGCGCGGATGATTCTGTTCAATAAACTTTACACGAATATCATCGACTGTCGGGGTTCTTCGTATTTTTAATGATTCAAAACTTTGTAAAGTAAATACGCATTTATCGTAAAGTATTTCTATACTTACTTCCACACACACACACACACACACACACACACACACACACACACACACACACACACACACACCATGTGTTCAAATTGTTGACGACAACGAGTTAAATAACAAGTAAATTATTCTTCAATTTGTAAGTATCCGCGGACATTTAAAAATTTCGAATAAAATGGATATGTTTGTTTTAAACAAACATAATATCATATGGATATGTGTTTGTTACAAACGTATGCGTTTTGTTTTTTTTATTCATTTATAAACAGGCGTAATAATAATTTACAATAAAAACGTGTTAGATCGATTTGTTTAACCAGAATTTATTTACGGGGATCCTCGTGGTTTTCATTCATCCCTTTTATATTTTCACTTTTCCCTTGTCCTTTTCTCTCGACAAATAAAAGCTTGACAATGTTGTTTCGTTACATTCGTTTGTCGATTTTATTATTCGTAAGAAACCTCAAAAGTCTTCTTATTACTAGAAAGTTTATTTACCATTTTAATAGTATCGTAATATTCGAATAGACACGATTTTACCGCGTCGCGTAAATATTTCCCGTTTTATGGGAACGTTACGAAATTTTTTTTGAAAAATACATAAATCTGGTATTCAAAAGAAAAGAAAGTAATAGACCGTAATAATTAACTAATTACAATTACTAGTGCAATACAATATCTGGACTTTCTATTTCGCCAGTAATATAACAATTTTTTTATTTCATATACAATTTGTTCGACAAATTTCTGTTATTATTGAAAAAAAAAATAAAATAAATGTCGACAAAATATGCTCGAAAAAAAGGTTTATTCTTCTGAAAATTAACGTCGCTTTTAGTGAAATAGTAAATACATCATTTTAGATGTTGCGCGATCGTTCTTATTGCGTTTAATTAGTATTCGAACGTGTGTTTTGTTTGGATATAACAAAAAATACAAGTAAGGTTTTGCATAAACGCCCCGGAGAAGACTGAAAAGTCAATGAAAAGATCCTAAGGCATGTCTTCTGGCGAAAAGAAAAACCCGACAACATTAACACGTTTAAGTTGAAATTAAATAATTTCCATACAATAATATCGTAAAATATGCACGTTAAAAATTCTAATTCTTCTGGAATCCATTGCGAAACGTATTATTTTTTTGTACGCCGTACGAGTGGTCGGAGTCAGTCGACATTTTTTTTTTTTTATCACCCGATTTCAAAATTTATTATATTACATAATTCCCGGCGAACGTCGATATTTTCACACATTTTCTTCTTCTTTTTTTGTTCTCGATTTTACAAATTCAACACTCCATGTCTCGGATTTTCGGCTGTTTCAAACGCGTTATCTGATATGGCCGTTTTCGAAACCGTCATCGAATCCGTGTTTCAATTAGAGTCCGATAATAAGTGTCACGATTCCATTATCCGTTCCTCTAACGACGTTGAGCGGGGGACTCGTTGTCTTGAATTATTATTTTTTTGTTCATATAAAACGTACTCACAATATTATACGTTTTATAAATATTAAATTCACGTCTACGCTACGTAATATTATCGTACATAAAATTATGGTTCCAGCTTGAGTTTAATAATAATAATAATAATTTTTTTTTTTTTTGTTACTTATTATTAATTGTTATCGCTGCGTTTAAATTTAATGCGATAATAAAATAATATAATTATGGTTAAAAAACAATTAAATCCGAAATAATGCGCGGCGAATTAAGACCGTGTGGTTAAAGCATGACACTCCAGACTCTAAACACGGACACGTGCACTCTGGTGTCCGAGCTCGGTTAGAGTTTAGAAATACGGCGGATTATAATAATTTGTTTGTAAAGAAAAAAAAATCACATCGACGGCGTATGAGTTACGGTTTTCCTTAAACTTTATTGACTTTTGAAGTCGACGGGGAGAAAAAACAGATTAAAAATTAATGTAACACTAAACGCGGAGGGAAATCGTATTCATTTTTTTTGACAATTCATCTTAACGAGACAAAAAAAAAAAAAAAATGAAAAAAAATTAATAAATCACTCGACTAATAACATACAACGGCCGTGTCTTGACGAATTTTCCCACCGTTTTTTTTTTTTTTTTTTTTTTATAGAGCGTACAATCCATTCCCCGGTCGCGTGGAGAGAGCGCGTTTTATATTTTTATTTATTCGATATTTTTTTTTTTTTTCTTGTACATTTGCGCGCATTCTGTCGTTCTGACGCGCGTTTGGCACTCATTACCGCGGCCGAGATTTATACGCGGACAAGCTGGGGATTTATTTAAAATTAAATAAAGTCTGCTCGTATAGCAAAAACCTCTTACAAGACCGTTTCGCGTCCGAGTGTATTTTTAAACGCGCGGGCGAGCTCCGGATTTTACGGACGACGAGCGCGCGTGTGTACACCGCCCCGGTCGGTGCGGCAGGCAGCAGAGAAGAGAAGCGAGAGAAAGAGGCCTCGACATAATTGCCATCGCGGTTATTGCGATGGCAGAACTCGGAGAAAACGAAACGGATGATAAAAACGAGAACACACTTGAAACGATGCGATTTTTACACACACACACACACGCGTTTTGCTTAACATCTGATTGGTCGCACGGTCCGTGGCGCAATCGTCGTCTGATAGACAAAACCCGATCGGTCCAAGACAAGTGTCAAGGGAATATTCGCGAAATTGAATACGACGTCTTAGAGACTCCTCAGAGTAGATTATGCGTTGTTTATAAGCGGTACGTCTTAGGGAAGTGCGCTAAGGCGCGTTTGTCACTAGTGATTAAAAAATATATGTACGCATGCTGGACGGAAAAATATGTTTCGATTCGAACGTTTTATAATGTTATTTTTTTTAAATTTTTGGGTGAGGGGGAAACTCGCATTCAAAGCCGAATAAAATTCGTTAAAACACGGAAGAACGAAAAATGTCGTTGACGTCTCGAAAATGAGTGTGAAGAAATGTATATTGGAGTTTTCGAGAGAATCGTCGTGCATTTTGCAAAACCCACGAAAGGTCCTCGAAAACAAGACTGGCCTCACATACGTTTGAAAAAAAAAAAAAATGATAACTTTAGACGGATGCGAGTTGAATTTTGGATATACTCATTCTTCAAAACTAATATTTTTGTTATAAGAAAAACCGAATTCCTCTGTAAATAAATACAAACGAAAACGAATACTTGTTTTATGACAGATTATAAAATATAAATTTTCAACTTATATTTGATGCTCGGATCAAATAAGCAAATAAGTGTGAACGTCTTACGATTGATACAGGTACAAATTTGGTATGTTACGAAAAATTAACATTGGTTATTATTATTATTATTATTATTATTATTATTTGAAACGGGGGAAAAACAGTATAAAATTTGTTGTAAGAAATTGACGGTAAAATTAGAAAATAAATAAAAATTTCGTTAATGAAAACAGTATGTAGTTTGTGAAAAAAAAATATCGTACTTATTTAGTGTATAATATCGACGAAGTCTTCAAAGGTTTTTTTCATTTTTCAGACACAGGCCATTGTTGTTTTTTTCTTCTTTAATATAAACTTATTCTTTTTGAACGATATTTACGTATATTTTCTGTTTCGCTATTAGCGTATTTTTTTTATTTTTTTTTTTTTTGTAAACATAATTTAGTAAATATTTTTCACGAGAGAAAAAAAATCACGAGAATATTAATTTTCTTTTTCGCCGACGCGTAGTTTACTTTTTACAAATCTTTAAATACGTATATACACAAATAGAATACGAAAATTCGTAACGTTGATTACGACGATAGCTTTTGCGGAGAATTTATTTTTTTTACATAACGAAATCGTACGTTTTGGTAAATGACCGAATGATATTTCATCGTTTTCTACGCGTGTTATTAATTCGAGACGATAAACTTTCTTTTTTTTTATATATATATATATATATTTTATTAGTTTTAAGTAAAACTCTGAACACTTCGCAACGTGTGTGTGTGTGTGTGTATAAAGATATTTTATCTATCGACCAAGGAGTGTTCCGGGACCGATACAACAACGCATCATCATATTATAGTAATATGATGATAAAAATTTATGTATATTTTTTTCATTTAAGCCGACGCGACTTAAGACGGAGTGGGTTGCTTTCCGAAAGATATCACAATAATTTTCGTACACGTATATTTTACGTAAGTGTATAATATACGATATCACACGAATTTTTCATTTCATACGAAATAACACTTTACACGTATATTGTACAAGGAGTACACGGTGTTGTGTGGAAAACGCTCGAAAGTTTTTCTGTACGGTTAATATCACGTCGACGCCACACACTTTATATTAAAAAAAAAAAAACTGCGATTTTTTTTCTTTTATTCATACGTGTTGTTAATATACGATGTCATATTGCAAAATAGTATATGTCCCGATTTATTGTTTGAAAATTTGTACACAACGATTAAATCATAGTGGGCGATGCGTGTAAACTCGATCAGAATTTTTTCTACGGCGATCCATACATGTGTTTAAACATTAGACATTTCATCTAAAGGGGAAAAAAACCCATATTAATTGTAATATAATATTATTTATTTAATTACGTGCGTTATATTATTTCGTTTTCATTGACGTTTTATCAGATGAAATTCGAATCGGACGAAAACATTTTTAAACGCTGAAATTTAGATTGGGGAAGGGGGAATCTGGACCTGAAATCCGTTCCCCGCCGTATTGAATTTTGTGATATTTAATTACATATGAATAAATGACGTAATAACGTTATCGGCCATATGTGCGTAACATTTTTTAATTTAATTTTAAATTTATAAGTGTACATATTAATTTAGTTTAACTCGAATGTGTGCCGATCGAATTTAATAAAATTAAACGTAACATATAAACGAAATGCTTTTTTTTTTAAAAAAAAAAACTAGAATATTTACGGTTTTGGTACAAAATCGAAACACGCCAAATAATCTCAAAATATATATCAAGCGATATATAATATAATGCGCAAATGAATTAGGTTAAAAAAACAATATTGATTTTTCGTGATAAATTGTTGAAAGCGATTTTATTCAAACACGTTTTATACCAAGAGAATAAAGGTCGGCTATGTTGGATAATTGTAAATTCTAAAAATCGATCGAATTTCAATCGGCTCTTGTGGTATACAAATTGATGAAAATCGATTTATGTATATTCGTTAAAGTGTAATGAGTTAAAAAAAAAAAAAAAATAATCGTTTGTACACGGTTCTAACTAACCGTGCATATTTATTATACACATTCGCTAACCGATTTATCACATTTAACAGTAATGTATTATATATTATATTTAAATTCTTCTTCGCAAAACGTAATGTTTGAAACGTACGAGAAAAACTCTCCTACTACAGTATAGAAAATAATTAAAAAGAAAAATTCTCGTAAAAGGCAAGTCATCGACATCCCATTTTTCACTGTTATACACCCAATTTCAATCGATGAAAAACGAATAAGGCAACACACAGGTCGCACGAAGTCAAAAGTCAAAACACATTTTACGAGAAGTCAATCGCATGCGCGATGACGCGAATTCAACGTGAAGTAAATTGATACACGGATCGAAAATAATTAAATAAAATATAATATATAAAAAGAAAATTTATGTATATATATATGTCGATAAATTTAAGTTTACTCGTATAAAATTACCGTGACAAATTTCGTCACAAAACACAGTTTACGAGTAAGTGCTCGGGGGGTTTTTTTTTTTTATTCGTTTTTTTCGTAATAAAAATTATTATATTTTTGATTCGAAGTGTTCCGACTCAAGTACTGTAATAAAATTAACAGTGAAAATCGACTGATATTTTTCGTTTGAAGTTAGATGAAGTCTCGCGCGAACGAACAGACGTATACTTCGTTAAACACTGACTTAATAAAAATCGAAATATCGATATTTCAGCTGAATTCAAGTACGGTTACTTCTACTAAAAGCGAATAAATTGTATTATTCTTCCCACGATATTTAAAAAAGAAAAATAAACCGACTTCTCCGAGACATTTGCGCGGAACCGTTCGTCTTCTTTCCGTACGTCTTCAAATCGCGTTTGGGTAAATCACCAGGGCGCAGTATCGGAACCGCGAAGTCATTTTTTTCATATTTTCTGCGTGAAAAGCCATTTCGGCATTTTTTTTTTTTTTTTTTTGAAACATTTAGTAGAGAATATCTATGGACCATATTATATAAGAGTTGTATACATGTAAACACGTTTGTAATTCAATTACATACAAACATTTTTTTTTATTAACCGTTTTGGAAATAAATCTTCGAAATATTTTACGCGTTTTGTAAAAAGAATAATAATAAAAAAAAAATGTCGTAGCCTTATTTAAAAAAAAAAAAAAAAAAAATTGAATTATTAATATTATGAATTATATTTATTTTTTTTTCCTTACACAGACACTTATGTAATACAAAAACGTGTGTTTGTTCGCATTTGAGGACGTAATGTTATGTGTATATCTGCGGTACACGTGCGGCGGCGTCAACGACCTGGCGCCGACGGACGGCGGCACGGATGGTGTGCAGCGGAGTCGGTGGTCGGTATGGGCAACGCGAGAAAAGAAAACAATCGCGTTCTATCGGTAAATAATAATAATAATAATGTATTTTTATTATTACTATTATTATTAAACATAACACGATATTAAATCGGCTATAATATGCAATTGTTTTACACGTGGCCGGGGGGGGGGGGGAATAGAAAAAAAATTAAAATCGAAAACCCGTATCGCCCCGCTGTGTCCAACCATAATAAACGTGACATTTTTCGGACAACGCGAGACGACGCGGCATTAAATAAAAATCGAAATAATAAATAAAAAAACTCGCCGCGTTTCTCACGTATTTGATTCTTCGGTTCGGACCAATATAACATTCATTTGTAACGTTATTCAAATATATCTTCAATTAATTTTTGTCCATTTCTTCAAACGTGTTTTAATCTCTATTTCCTCGTAGTTGACGAATATAACGTAACGACGCGACATATCACGGCATACGTAACAATCATCGAAATATTAGAAAAATGGTGCGGCGGTGTCGTGATGTTTCAAAAAGGCCTACACAGGTTTTTGGCGGCGAGAATCGGCGCCGTTTGATAGCTGTGAGCGACGAGACGAAACGGAGTTTATCGACATCGAAACGTTTAACGTTTTGGACGTATGAAGAAGTCACTGTTCAGTTGGAGAGAAACGGCCTCAACGACGGACGACGCGAATATGTGTTTAATATCGAATTTTTACATATTTATTTATTTTTTTTTTATAATGCGTAAATAAATTAAAAGCGTATAATCACGTAGTCCATTACGGTCGTAATCTTTATTTCATTCGAGAATTCGTGATTGTGAAGCACGGAATTTATAACGCTACAAGGGAGTAGTGTATGTGCGCTATTATGACACGACCGAAAAATGTCTTGAAATACACACAAAACGCGGTGAAAATAGCGAGAAATTAAAAATAAAACGAATTGCAGTTAAGGTCAGCGCACACAGCTATATTTTAATACCTAAAAATAGATTACGATATGAACAATCTAATGAAATGACAACGCGAGTCGTTTTTTTTTTTTTTTTACTTCCTTGAGAGATTACGAGATTTTCGAAACGCACAAAACAATATCGATTAGAAACCGAGAAAATATCATTAAAAATGTAAAACGCTTAAAATAAACATTACAGAATCGTACGATCGCCTCTGGATGGACAAAACAAATGCACAGAGATCATTGTGATATTTTTATCTGTGCTCGATAATAATATTAGCGAACGCTATAGAATCCGAGACTTGATTACAGGGCCGACGCGACGGTAAAGGGACTCAGACGAGCGCTCAAATCTTCCAAAGCCTGCGTATAATTTTTTTTTTTTTCAACAATTATCGTCGATTTGTTTTAAGTAGAAAACCGTTTAATAAATTTAATGATTAAAATAAAATATCTTTCCGGTTTCGTACCGATTTCTTCTTTATTATATAATATATTTTGAACGTTTTGTTTTTCTTCTATTTGTCATTAAATTTGGTGGGTTTAGAAAAGTTTTTCCGGGACCGTCGTCCCGACAACCTCATCCCGTTTGCGTCTATGAAAAATAAGGGCCACATAAAAGCGTCGGCTTGGGTAGTAGCGATGTTAAAAACCTCCCCCGCACTGAGACCTGCGGAATTGTCTGACCAACACTGGTTTGGACTGTGATTTAGGCAATCATAAGTATGATACTCGATTCCCCTCGGGAAATTATTCTCGCTACGCCGGCAACAGCGACAATAATAACCGTCGCCGAACTCGTTTATAAAAAAAAAAAAATAATAATAATAATAATAATAAAACAAAACGAACGTAGAAAGACGTTGTGTCGATAAAGCGCGAAGAAGTTATTATTGTTTTATTTTATTACGACGACGACGACGATGACGACGAAATGAAATTACAACGGCGTTTTAATACATTGTCCGCGCGATAAAAGCTGCTAAAATGTCGCCGCCACAGCCACCGTATTAAACAAGTGGTATGCGAGTTATATTAAACAAAAAAAAAAAAAAGTGTACGGAAAACGAGAAAACGCACTCTCTTTTCCGCGACATTTATTTACTTATTTAATATTTATTTATTTATTTAATACGAGCGCGCGCCGTGTAACAAACGTTGTTATTACCGCGCACACGCGTAATACAATAACAACCGTTGCAAAGGGACGATTCCTAAAGAAACGTCCTCAAAACGGTGGGACGGGGATATAATACGGCAATTTGATTCGACGGACTGCGCGGGAAAAAAAAGTGATTTTTTTTTTTCACTCCGGCGTCGGTACACGAAATACGGTATAGAAAAAAAATACGTATACCGCATATTTCGTGGTTAAAACAGAAATGGTTGTGATTTTTCTTCTTCTTTTGGTGTTAATAAACAGTAGTAACAGAATAAACACTTTTGGAAGCGGCGTGTGGTGGCTGTGACCCCGGTTGTATCGCCAGTGTAGGAGAAATAAATGAAAATTCCGTTTTTTTTTAAATTACACTGATCCTAGGGACTATAAACTCAAACTATTTTCCATTTTTTTTTTTTTACAATATTTCTTTTTTAATCCTGAGCGGAGCGATGAATGTACTGGTTTTAACAACGATGTGTGTTTTTTCTTTCATGTCTGTACTCGAAAATTCTACCGGAAGGAGTGTTCCGTTCGATCATTACAGTCGTAGTTTGTATCCGGTAACGAACCGCGTCTACTTATTACAGAGAGGTAATTTTCAACCATTTTCTCAAAAGCGCTTAAGAACTTTCGAAAAATTACATAAAAAACTGACTGCTTTTTTTCTTTGTAACTGTAAACGATATAAATTCGAAAACATATTTAGTTATTAAAAATCTCAATCATTACATTAATTCTCGTGTGTTCCAGTTAAATCTCAATGCGTGTTGTTCTACAGACTTTCAACGATTTCGAAAAATAATCGATTCGGAAATAAAAATTTCAAATATCCCCTGCCGATATACAGAAATCCGGACTTTAAAGAAAAACGAATTTTTTAAACTAAAAAAAAATTATTCCGTAAATCCGTTTACGGGAAAAATCTGTTTCTTTGTACGCGCCGCCGCCGCCGTTTCATAATACATGTCGTTGGAACGCACAACAATATTCGTGTGTAAAATGAAACTTTTACCGAGATGACGCAGATGAAGCGTACCGAAATCGAAGCTGCGGAGGATGCACGTTTTTTTTTGTTTTTTTTGTTTTCCCGTTGATTTTTCAAACGTTTTATTTTTATTTCGTTTTCCAAATACGGTTGGAACGCACTATTTTAATATAAAAATACGCATATTAAATATCACACACACTGCCGCCATCACGCGTTTTTTTTCTCTTTAAGAATTCCATTCTAGTCCGTCTATTTCGGTCGCTTTTCACCCGAATTTCCAAAAATCTCAGACTCGCGGCCACCCGGCTTTTGCGTTTTGATTTCACACATCGTATCGTTACCAAGACGACCGATATATCGTCGTCTTCGTGCACCAAAAGCCCGTTTTGAAAAGGCGAATTTAGGGAATCACCCGTTGGAACAGTCGTACGAGATGTGATATAAATTAAAAAAAAAAAAAAACGAATTTAGAAAAAACTGTGCGGAACCGATTCGATATTTCTATAAGTGTGTGTGTGCGTACGGCTCGTTGTACTGACATGTGTGGCAATCGATTGCGCAGTTTGCATAATATTATCATAGATACTGTTCAAATAATTTGACGAATTATACAATTTACAACACTGTAATATGTGTAGCTTTTGACTCGTTATTTAAACAATGTTTTAGCACTGACGTTATCACACGAGTTATGAGGTCTTAACGAAAGACGTCTACGCGAATTTATACAGATCG
Source organism: Chaetogeoica ovagalla (assembly GCA_032441825.1). Taxonomy (NCBI): domain Eukaryota; kingdom Metazoa; phylum Arthropoda; class Insecta; order Hemiptera; family Aphididae; genus Chaetogeoica; species Chaetogeoica ovagalla. The sequence continues at coordinate 5,220,389 of CM063744.1, forward strand.
TTGAAAATTGCCTTTGTACCCTACTTCGGCCCCACGTTTATGTTGCGCACGGTCTTTGGTCGGATGAAAAATTGATTAGCGCGGTACACGAAAGAGAGTTTCAGACTTCTCACTATCGAAAGGCATTTACCGAATAAACTTAAAACTATTATTAATAATTTAATGAATAAAGCGGGTTTCGTTATGTTATTACATTTATTATGAATTTTTCGAATTTTTTTTTTCTATAGAATTTGAATTTAGAAATGTTTTGATTGGATATTTCGCCCCGTTTAATTCAAAAGTCATATCAGCCGGCATTCATAATTCGTTCGTCTACCAATCGGATTTTATAGAATTAAAACTGTTGTCGGCCGGGCCACTGTGAACTCTGCGTTTATTATCAGTAATCACAAAATTCGATTTTTCTACGCGTCACATCAAAAATGCATTTTTTTTTTTATGGAAATTTATTACTATATTTATTGAAAACAATTTCATTATACAGCAAGCATTCGAGTACAATCGGATCGATACAAACACCTTATAGAAATATTTTCCACGAGTGTTTCCAAACGTGATAATCGTTCACGTCTTCTCTCAATTTGTTAAATTTACAAAAAAAAAAAAAAAAAAAAAAAAACGTGAGGTGAAAGAAACGCTAACGATTGATTTTCTTTTTCGTTTTCGTAGTTTTATTAAAAAAAAAGTCGAGAAATGCGCGCGGATGATAAAGAAAACCTGCGTAGATACAAGATAAAAATACACGGAAAGTATATTATATTACATTATACACAAACACGACGACACAATGTAAAATAAAAGGAAATTGGCTTGAAAACTCTTTTGAAAACACATTTGCACCACGGAACTTTGTGCTGCGGCCGTCGTACGCGAAAATGACTAGAAAAAAAAGAAAAACATCCGTCGCGCTCGACGATAAATAATAATGATATGCGACGATGAAAAAGAGAAAAAAACCGAAACGTATACGCGCGTACATAATACTCTGATCATCATTAGGGTGTAAAAACTTTCAATGTGTCTGACAACTTTTGCGAAAAAATAAATATAGTATTAGGAACGCGATTTTACACGTTTACGTCGTAACAGAGAGAGAGAGAGAAAACGCATAACTTAATCGAACGAAATAACTTTAGGCTTTCAAACGAAACGAATCGCGATCTCCCGTTATCCCATCAGTTATCTCCAGTATAAAAAAAAAAAGAAAAGATTTTTAATAAATATACTCCGGTTGTGTTACTGATTGTTTGTTTCCTCTCATCCTGGTCCATTCGGAAATTGGCTTATAATAAATTTATCGGTTACGGATTCAAAATTCGTTTGCGAAATGTAAAAAAAAAAAACGAAAAGTTCGCGAAGTGAGAAGTGAGAAGTGTCCTTCCCGAAAACGTTTTCGCGAAACGGGGGGCCGGAGGACAAAATCGTCTGTAAAATCGATGACGTATTCAATAAGAGTGTGAGGTTTTTATATGAAAAATTTCTCTGATAGCACCAGGGGACTGCAAAAAAAAAAATATCATCGTGCGCGTTGGCGAATTTCTTTGAGATTTTCGCGTTTTTATTTCGTAAAATCGATAATTTTAGTATTTAGTACGCGGAAATTTAAACTCTATGATCATTATCTCAGTAATTCACAATTGCACGGTTCGCTACCCATTTTTAAAAACAACTTTTTTCTCTCTCGTTACTCGGTGTTTTTTTTTTTATTATTATAAATTTTCTTTCGCGTCAACTACAACAGGCCTACGATTACACGCCGTCAGTGTTGCAAAAGTTTTAAAGAGCGTGTATACAAGATGTGTTTCCATATTTTCTCTCTCTCTCTCTACTCGCGGGCGCTCCGTACGTTCCAAATTTTGATAAATCGTTTCAAACGAAATAATAATAATAAACTAAATTTTTCTAAAAAAAAAAAAAAATGTTAAAAAAATAACGAACTTTACGTTTGCGTCATTACGCGTCGAGTTTGCTGGCCGAGCGAGAATTCGGCGGTGCTGGAGACGACGGGCGTTGCTATTGTTTTTCAGAAACAAAATACGGTGCAGTGGCCGCGCAAACTCGTATAAATTATTGTAATCTCCGCGGAATTGCTGTCGTCGTATTATTATTATTATTATTTGCCCGGGGGGAGAATTCGATCGGATTTAACCCTCTCAGTCGAGCAGCACGTCGTATAATAAAGTCGTTTCCGGGTGGAAAGAAAAAGAAAAAGAACGGAAGAGAAAACGCATACGTTAGGCCATGAAGGACGTTCGCGGAACGAGCCAAAAAAAAAAAAAAATAATATATATATTTATTTTTTTGACATTTTTCTCTCCGTCTTTTGTCGCCAAAATTGATCGTGCACGTATTTCCGTCGCGCGTTGAACGCTGTTTACATTTTTTTTATTATTATTATTATTATTATTTATCATTTTTCGTATGCAGTCTGCGCGATACGATACAATGTAGTCGTTTGCGCTCTCAGAGATAGTCGCTTTTAGATACTTGTACGGAGTGAGAAATGTACCAGAAGGAACGCTCCGCCGCCGATCTCTACAGTCATACAGCTACGGTTTCAGGTAACGAATTGCATCTAATCGTGTACATTCAACGAGGTCATTTTTCGGTTTTATCAAAAGCTACTGGAAAAAAAATAACGATTCGAAATCCGAAGTTGTTTTATTAACAACAGATACATTTGTCTGGAATGTGGTCGGATAAAACATGTTGTAATATGGTTGGGAAAAAGGCAATGAAAATTCAAAATCAAACCGATTGATCCAAACGGAATACGTTATGTTGACGCGTTAATTCCAGAGGGAAAATAATTTCGGTTAATTGTAAATATATATATATATATATATACTCTTATTTTCAGGGATGAAAAACGGGCGCTTATCGATCCCGCAACAAACTTTTGAGGCCGTATAATTACGTACACCACGACGACGGTACAAACAGCTGTGCGAGAGTCTCAAACGATCAAAGCGATCCGTGTCAAACAGTCGTTATAACTTGTGTACGACAATATAACGACTCGTTTTCAACTGGAAACTAGAGAATGCGCAAATATCTGTCATTACAGAGAATTAAAGACGAATTTGATTTTGTATTTTTTTTTTTTGTATTGTCATCGAGTTTTTTTTTTTTAAGTACACACAGTTAGGCAGGCGTTTGTTAATTGTTTCTGTTTCGTTTAACAATACAACAACGTTGATGAGACAAACGAGATCGGGCCCACGCTTTATAGGGGATATACTATAAGAGTGACATAATAATGACGTAAAGAGATCGGGAGTGGAAACGAAAGTATATCTAATGAGCCAATGACGGCTATTCAGAAACCGTTTTATAAGGAAAATTAAAATTGTTAAATTACAGTGTATAATATGGCGTCTACGTCGTTAATGCGTTGTGATTGAATATTCGTTCTACACAACGAAAGGCAACTGTCCGATGACATTCAATACGGCGGCGTATAAGTGGTAAAATTTAGAATAATTCAGGGAAAAATTATTATTCGGAACTGTTATTTATCTAATCACTTATTATATTAAAAGCCTACTTTAAATTGTTTTAAATATACGAGTATGCGGTATAAGTGTTAAACGTAATGTAAACGCGCGTTCAAGAAAATATCGGGATGTTATAAAACCAAAACAATTATTATCATAAATATGACACATAAAAAGTTTAGCTTCATCGGCAAACGACAATAATAACGGACAAAATACGCGTAGTGAAATACTCAAAAAAAAAAAAAATAATATAAAATATTTGATGAACGCCCTGCAGAGGACAACGGGATGCGACGAAAAAGTTATTGAAAATATTATTACTAGACAAATCTGTGTATTTATTGGACTCTATTATTGAAGTATGACGGATAGAAGAAAAAGTATGTAAGAAGCTCACATTTGCTGATCTACCAAGAGCACAGTGGCGTAGATGTTATTTTCGTTGCCGGTGGAAAGGCTTCCGAGGAATTTTTCGAAATAATAACATTTTGTATATTTGATCGTGTAGAGTACAGATAAAAATTATTCCGCATTACTGCGTGGATACGGGTTTTACGATGAATATGTTTTTCGACATTATCGAGAGATGTACTATTTTACACGCAGTCCGAGAAATCGTCAAATTTGCTCTTTTAGGACGCCGCCGTCCCGTTTTCTACGATAAAATAGAAAAATAAAAACCCAATTTCTGTTTTCATCCGCCGTTTCTATATTCCGCGTACGCACACAACAGCGTTTTAACGATCGAAATTCTGAATTTTATACGATTTATGGAAACGTTATTGTTACAATGTGCACGGGAATTCGCCACTGATTTCACAATCGGAGAAATACAATAATTTCAATGGCCATGACAATTTTTCAGGGATTCGGGAGGAGAAAACATTTACAACCTCTCCGTACCTACGACCAGTGCCGAAAGACGTAAACTACGAAAACGGACCATCAGCCCCGTAAATGCGGACGCAATTTGAAATTCGAAGTTTTCGCATCAACCGAATATTATAAATAATACGCGACAATATCGTTCGCCGATATTATGCGTTTTATGCGCGTTCGTTCTAGTGGAAACCGTTAAAAAAAAAAAAAAAATACGTGGCTCGTTCGCCGGGCCACGGTTATTTCTGTTTCGTTGAAATTGCACGCCGGCGGTGAAACGAACCGAACACGAAACGGTGACCCGGTCAACTCGCCGCGCCTCGGTCCCATTCGACAGCCGCGGAACATGTGGGGCAGGGACTGCAAGAGGACACGAGCGGCGGAATATTGCGGACTCAAGACAGTGTAATACACTGAACTCGAAACACGAACGGGGTATAATATTATGTTTTATATATTATACGTTTATATATATATATACGATTTATGCGAGCGTATTTTACGCCAGCGCAATGCGACGAATCCCTATTGATTTTCAACAATGTGTGTAACCGCAGATGGATAGAGAGGGTGAGAGAGAGAGAGTGTGTGTGTAACGTCCGTTCATTTTATATATATTTTTTTATACGGCATATTTTTTTTATTTTTTTTTTTTTGAAATTTTATCCGTTGTACATATTGATAATATTACGTTCGACGCGTTGTTGTAATCGAGAAATTGACGTGAACGGAGCGTAGAAAACCGAAAAAATTAACGTACGGGTAAGAAAACGCGTGGCTGGATGGCTGTAGCGGCGTTTTAACGAATAAAAACAATATTCGTACAACGTTATTGGACAAATGACGAGGGTGTACACACAGTGCGAGTTGTTTGACTCGGAAACAATATAACACGCGCGTTTCGCAGTCGAATACTAAAAAAATTAAAACACCACATTCCCCATTCGCTTCCAGTTTCGTTAAAATTATTATTATTATTATTTAATACGTACGGACCGACTGGAAACGCGATGCAGCAGTTTGTGATTTCCTCCTCCACAAATGTGATATCGTCGACGATATCCGTCGCACAGTTCGTGTAATTTACCTGTAAAATACAAAAAAAAAAAAAAATTACGAATTATTATCGTCTGTTTCGTATTTTACAATATTTTTTTTTCCCCCGAAGATGTAAAAGACGAAAAAAATGTTCGAAAACGTATCAACGTGACCGGGGGAGGAGACAGTGTGCGGAGAGTTTCAACTCTGAATGCGAATGTTGACTGTAGAGCGTTACGCGGCGGCGGTGAGGAATTCGCGATTAAATTGTCCTCACTGTAAATGGTTGGAAAATTGAGATTTTTTTTTTTGAAAAAAAAAAAACGAAAACAAACAAAAAAAAAATGAGGAAAAAGCCTCTCCGTCCCGATATTAAATTTGAATTATTATCGATTTGTTAACTTGAACATTTTATATGTTTTGCTTATACGCGTTAATACGAATCGTAATTGAAATACGCATTTATTAAAACGAAATGCCCTTTGTGGTGTCGTCGACAATACGTTATAAAAGAGCTACGACTTTCAATCGTCCACATCGTTCGAGCCCGTGAACAATATTCTACGTTCGTACTTTTCTTTATGTTAGTTATATACGAGATCCTATTTATTTAACGAAAAAACAAAAAGTTATTTTCACGGTTAATTCACCGTGAAAATACCGTTTTCTTGTATTGTCAACGATATATAAAATAACAACAACAACAATCTTCGAAATAATATCGAAAAAAGTAAAGGTTTTACAACTCCGTTTTATCCGTTATGTATTTCGCGTAATTCGTTATTGTCGTTTTCGTGGTATTATATTTCGATTATTTTACGGAATTCAATGGCGGGTTTTTGCAATTATCGAACGCGAATAGTCTCTCCTAAACGAATATGAAAAAAATTTTTTTTTTTTACATTTTCCCCAATTTCACGACAAATATATCATAAAACTTCAACGCGGTTTGGATTTGTATCGATTAAATCCGGTGTAAATCATTATAACCTCCGACTCGTGTTCGGGGACACGTATTTTTCCTACGTAATTTTAACCAAATCGAAAAATCGAAAAATGAAAAAAATTACAAAAAATCCAGCGTGTAATCTGCAATAAAAACTATTGCAATGCATTTGTATAATTTACATTAAAATAAAATTGTTATTTCTATACACTATTGCGTACGGTATTTGACGTAATACCCACGAGAAAGTAGAAAAACACAGAATAAAAACCACGGATTTATTAGATTCGTGATGTAAACACGACACAACAAAACATACACCACAGTACATCGGTAATTTAAATTAAACACATACTAGACGGCATTGCAAGAAATAAACGATTTATTTGGAAAAAGTCAATTTGAATATATTGTTGAAATTTATTATTTCGATATTTTTTCGTATATTTGTACCCCCCCCCCCCCGTTTTTTTAACGAATTCAACTTTTTCAAAGCGTTCTCGAGTCGCTTTTATTCGATTATCTATGGTTTCAGAGAAAATTCGCAATGTTGTCGACCGAAAATTTGATAGTTCTCCGTGTGTGCGAACCGGTAAGGACTTAAATGAATTGGACGAATGCGGCAGACGCGTATAACGCGTGCAATGGAATTTATCGTCGACAGGTATTATTCATTGCTCCAGATATGTGCCTGGATTTTAGAATTATCAGTCGTTATATAATGCGTTCTGCGGTTATGGTTGTGGTCGACGTAAAATCCCGTTTATACCTTAAACCAGAGCAGTTTGAAAAGTGCGCGTGTCAAAACTTTTTTCGTTTTTCTTTTTTCTCAATCGCGTTGAATTTAAACCAAAAAAAAAACCCCCCCGGTTAATTTTCTTTCAATCGAACACTCCACATATTATATTATATAAGGTTTTGATTTTAGTTTTGTTGCGAATTACGATATCGGAAAACTCGTGCACAATGTGGTTAGGTGAACCAAAAAATGAAAAAAAAAGCATTTGCGACACGCCCTGTACGCAGTAAGCACGAGACACGCTAATATAGATCTACACAAAAGTACGTTGCTGGTCGATCGTTTTGCTGTGTTATTGTCGCACAGTCACGTTTTCGTGTGCGATAAAATAATAAAACGTAAAAACGGGTGCGGTCGGCGAAAAGAAAAAAAAGAAAAAAAATTCAACGCCATTCTCGCGTTTATACGTATAAAATCTCGTTTACACGTACGTCATCATAACATGTATAAAAACCGGCAATGAGAATGCACAAGAGTTCGAAACATTTACGAACGGGGCTTGAAACAAAGAACGTTTTTAACATTTCCTTGTTAGGAATTTTGATTTCTAACGAAAAACCGAAGTCACGTTGTGAGTGGAGTGGTACAAATTTTCGTTGGAAAATGAAGTGTTATAGTAATAAAAACAAAATAACGATAATTGCGAAACGAAAATTGTCACCTACTGACATTTAGGTTTTTACAGTGACGTTAACGTAACGTCAAGAGGACACTCGCACGTCCAATATTTATTTTGAGCTTTTCGAAACGTTTTATTTAAGTACTTTATACGCGGGAAAAAAACCGTTTCCTTTGTCCAGCGTGTTTTACACAAAACGAAACATATCCCGTGACGAGAATAGAAAACGAAATAAGCATTTACAATTACGTATTCGAATGTGTGTAAGAAATGAAATTCGAATGATTTTTAATTAAATAATTTTGTTAAACAGGACGTCGGGAGATCGAATTCCGCGTTTTCGTACGATATTATCGTTAGTTGTGGGCGAATTTTGATTTTTTTTTTTTTTTTTAACCGAGGCGAGCGACATTTATTTTTATTTTTCGTCATTGAAATTCACTATGAACTCGTCGAGTTTAGAAAAAAAAAAAAATCGTCAATCACTATTATTCCGCCGCCAGCCTTGAATGTGCACGAGTATAAATAATAAATAATGTGTTAGAGGTAGGAAAATGAAAAGACCTACGCGCTGGTACGCGATATACGCGTTGAGTAAACGACGGTCAAAAGTGACATACGTGACGAAGGTGACTGTAAAGTAAAAAAAAAAAAAATTATAAAAATTATATTCACAATAATAGAACTGGAGTGGCAAAAAAATAAAACGGCTTATGTACTACGTAAAGCCCTTAACCGTAAGTATTTGACGGTATACGCGTCTTCAACGTATATTTTATTATTATTATTATAATACCGCAAGCAGAATACGAACAAAATGTAATTATATGTAAAATAATCAGTTAAGTAGAGCCGGGGATTAACCTAGGCGCAAATTTTGATGGGCAGCAAAAATAAAATTGCCCTATTAAAAGCTAAATATTACAATGATTACTTAAACTATGAGCGGGACAAAAAAAAAAGTTTAAATTTCTTTTCTTTTTTATAAACGTTTCGTTATAGCTGCGCGATTATGTAACTCGAACCGAACAAATACGATTTATTTTCAAATTACAACGGAATATACACGAAATGCGTCAGTTCGTGGCAATAATAATAATAATAATAATATTACGAATAAATTGCGTACACAGCTCCGGAACGAATAAATCGTGCAACGTAAACATTTTATTAATTCCGGAATGAATAACTTAATAAACGAAAGTACGCAGTGTATTATAATGTACACGGTCATAATGTTCCGGAAATTTATATCGAGAAATTAGGAATATCAGAACTCGATTGCTCCGCGGACGACTCAGTTTGATGATACATTTATCAAAAAATGTAAACAAAACAACGAGTATTGTATTTTATATTCGCGTGTACGTATTATTTCGATACGACCGGTCATTTAACCGATAATATTATTATTATTATTATTGTTGTGTCTTCGAAAGCAAAAATCGGCGGTATTTCTATCCTAACCGAGAAAAAAGTAGAGTTCAAACATTTCGAAAAAATAAATAATATAAGAGAAGGTGGACAAACGATAAACGTGAAGGTTTAACTAAAAACCCATTTCAATACTTTAACTAGATACGATTTTTGGGCCTTTGATCGTTCGTGCGAATCCAATGCCCTTTTACTTGACGTTGATGTATTATATACACCTTGCACACGAATTGAGCGAATACCACAGTGTGAACAATGCGCAAATATATTTCCGTGAAATAGAACTGAATTCGCCGGATTGAGATTTCAACCTGAATCGATTTAGGTAATTGCTTATAAATAACATTTTTATACGGCCATTTTGAAAAATTCAAATTTTTCCGTATTGATTTAATCGAATTGGCAAATGTAAAACGTGTACGCTATACACGTGAAACGATATTGATTTATTTTTTTTCTCAAAATATTACAGTATTTTTTTTTTGCTATTAGTTTGTGATTATATAAAATAAAATTAATTCACTTTCTTTAAAGTACATTTCGTTAATGAATAGGTTTTAGTTAGTATAAGTCAATTAAAGAACGGTGAAAAAAAATTGCAATCGTCAATCGTATTGCATCGCGGAATTTCATACTTTTAGAAATAAACTATTTATTTTATTACTTAATTTGCATATATTTTCTGGTAAGTTGGTCGACTCATTCTAGTGCCATTGCCTTTTATACGCCCTCAAACAAAATACAGGATACGAGTATATAAATTATAAGTGGATTTCTCGCTGAGTCGTTATTTTGCATTATTCAATCTGCCACTTGAAAACAAAAAAAAAAAAAAAAATGAATAATAAAGATAAAATACTAGAATATACGGTGATGTCAGGGATAATAAGAATTCAAAAGATTTGACGGTAGTTAATTTTTATTTCAGAAGAGTGGACACTAACAACAGAAATAACACGCAGGAACGAGAGATACTATAAACGTGGGTTTCGATGCTATTACAGTATAATTGGAACTTTTAAAATCTAAATTGGTATCGCGGACATCAAATACACGCATAAACCATATTTACGATCAATATTGACGTACGCAAGCGAGATGGGGTCATTGATAAAATGGAACGAGAGGAGAAACAAATATAGATCGTACTGAAAAGCAATGAAACAAATGTATTCAAAGAACGAGAAACTACAAAGATCGTACAACAACAAACCGAATATTGTGTCTCGGACATCGAGTGCAAACGACGAGAATGGCTTTGCAATAGCCGGAGATAATGGATAATGAAAGTTCTGGTGGAAAAAATTAAATACGACAAGACCACTAGAGAGATCCAAGCTCGGTGGAATGGTGTAAATATCCAACACTTGACGACAACGCGTTCTTTGAGATGGAAATTAATAGACGCACGCGGAAAGATCTATTCATATTAGCAATGGTCTCCTTAACGGGAGGCTGACAGACCTTTTTAAGAAGAATGTATGTTGTGCACAGAATGTGCCGAAAAAATTGAGAACAGTTCTCGCGCAGGCGCTGAAATGCGCGACTGGAAGTGTTTGACTACTACAACGAGGTACCCTTGTTCACTTGTTATGCATTTAGCAGCCGTTCGAGCGGTGTTTCGCCCCCACGTTTCGAATGTGTCAGTACGGAAATATTTGAAAAAAAAAGAGCGACGTTTCGTGTTTCCGTGGTTCGCGGATGGAAAAAATCACGGCAATTCGAAATATCGGCCGAAATTATGGATTTCGACCAGGACGATTTTCGATCGCGTTCCAAAAGAAAAGTTCAGGAAGACCGTATTGTTCGGAATTAGGAAAAACACACGAGAAGATATATAGATAAAACGAGACGCTTAGAGCTTTGCGAAATATCCAGAAAATCCAAAGGGCCGCGGGAGGACGGCGAGAGCGAAATCGTCAAAGGAATTATTGGAGCAATGAGCATCGCGGCCTTTAATCGACTCTCAGTAAATGCACTCGGCGAATTCCCAACGAAACGACGATCGGTCTCCGAGACCGGTCCGTCGCTACGACAACGAATTACAAAACAACCATAATTTTTCTGCGCACGGCCGTCCCTTCGCGTAATTCCTATTAGACGTTAGAATTCGAAATGACAACTTCGGTACGAACGTAACCGCGTTAGACACAGTGGTTGCGACACGCACACGTAAGTGTACATAATATTTTAGTGCGTTTATAAATTGTTGAGAGATATTAAACTCATGGATAATTCACACTGCGGCTGCGGCGGCGGTTTCGCGGTTTAAATAATATATCGTTTCATACATGTTACACTCAAACTGTATACGTGTGCGTACCGAATCGGCCGGCGTTATAGGCCGTTCGGAGTTTTGAATTGTTAATGGCAGAACGGGACCGGCGTTTATACACACACCCGCGAGAATACGTTGTTCGGGGAGTCAGACAATCGTCCGCGGGACCGTATCACGTAATAGACGTATACGACTGCTCACTAGTTGCCCGCACGCTGCGGCTGTGTATATACACACAATATCGTATTATATCGCTGTATGCGTAGTAATAATATCGTAGCGTGTCTACGATAAATTCCAGCAGTGTAAATTGCGCGCGGTTTCTACGAGCGAAATCGATACGAAACCGCGCGCACGTGAATCGCCGAGCAGCGTACAATGAGCAGGTGGAGGAAGGACGTTTTAAGGCCGTAGCAGGCGCGACGTATGTTGCTAAGAACTGTTTTTTTATACAGAGGCGCAGGCGTTTTAAAACACGCAACACACATGTGTGTGTGTATACGCGTTATTGTTATATTGTAAAAACGATCTGGTCCGCTACGCGAGGAGACGAGAGAAGAACTGTTCAAAAAGAAACTTCGACGGGATAATGCGTGGACCTACGCGCGTAGGACGAAATCTAAACGGAGAGTATGAAAGAAGGTAAAACTGTACGAAAAACTGAACATTTGAAAATATCTCAAAGCGCGATGGTTGGCGGCGGCCGTGTTCGGCGAACTGACGGTAGTTTTATTCGTCGTATTGTACTGGTCAAGGACCCGAGAAGAAAGCGACCAACGAGAAGACACTCGTTGCATGAATGGAGTGTGGTCAACAAAAAAAAAAGGGGACAATAGGATAACGATAGAAATGTCAAGGAATCGTGACAGTTGGAAGACTTGGTAGAGGCGCGTTGAAATGTTAAATGCCTATCGAATAAAAAACAAAAAAAAAATATATATATAATAATAAATAAATATGGAATGTGTTGCGGCTGTTTTTTTTTTTTAAATCAAAACATTTTGCACGTACGAATGGTATAATGAAAATTTTAAAGAAGACGTTCATTTTGAGGAAGAACGATAGAAAAATTGTAAAGGGTACTACGAAATAGAATCTTGCCTACGTGTACAAAATTACTAGCGTCGGCACTGTCGATGAGGATAAGCACGTAGATAAACGAAAATCGGTACGAGCCACAGGAAATTAGAATTCGAATGGGAAAAAGTCATAGCACAGCGGCATTTAATCGCATGTGGAATGTTCTACGTAACGTTAATCTAAAAGCCGCACTTACGCATTTGCATTATGGCGTTTTAGCACACACAAGTGTTGGGAAATATTCCAATTATTTCTGCAGAAAGGTCATTTGCCAAAGTAAGTGTGCTCTCGTCGGTTCATCTTGAGAATATGAGAAATATTCCAAGTACAATATATACAGAAGTTTAACTAAAACATTTTACTTACATTTTCGAGAACGATTCAAATATTTTTGATGGAGTTTAAAGTTTTTGTTTTATTTTCAAAAGCGTTAGTGCTTAAAAACTTCTCCCTTTATAATTATCTTCAGAAACACGAAATTATAAACAATTAAGTAAAACGTTAAAGATTTCCGTATTATTTTTATAGGTTGAAGTTTAAGAAAGACACAATTTGCGTTTTTTTTTTTGTTTTAACGGACCACGCCAAGGGTGAGTAGTTGTGAAGGAAATTTCAAAAATGATTATGAGTAGAGTATAATAAAAAAAATACGTTTCCTGAACCGACCGAGTTTAACGTCAGCTAAGCACTAATAGCTCGATCACGATCGACGACCAGCGCATACCATATACGATGATCGTCGGTCGAGCACTTATTTCAGCCTTTTACATAATGTTCAAAGATGGGGGGTTCTGTGAAAACGGAGCATAACCATAACATAATGGGACCAACATACATGTCGATATTTCACTGAAAATTGTAACTGTAAACGCACAGCGATTCGTGTGCCTGTTTCGAACAGTATTACGGTATTTGAATCGAAAGTGACATTTTCATGGGACGGTTAAACCCATGTAAAAACTCGATATTCATTTTTGTCAAAAACACTGTGCTATGAACCAGATTTGCACCTTACGTTGAGCGATCATTTATTGATGATTTAAAACGGCGTGCGCACCTAATATGCTACGCGGGAGGCATATGATTCTTATGAAAATTCCGTCAATTACAATATTTAGATTTCCATTTTCGATTATATTTCTTGCATTTGTTTATTATTTTTTATATTTTTTTGTGAGAACTATACCACTTGATACTGTGAGCTCAGTAAAATAAATACATTTGCGAAATTACGTATACGTAAGAATTTGTAAAATAATTATTATTTTATTAATATATATATATATATATATATATATATATAATAGTATAAATTTTAATGAAATTGTTTTGTTTCAATATACCCGTAAAACATTCGAACGGAAATTATTAATTTAATTGATACATATTTTTACCCCTATGAATAAATGACGGATATTTAATAATAATAATAATAATAATAGATGATAATTTTTTCCTTAAAAACATTTTCATTTTCTAAACTTTTTTAATAATACTTTACAGAACTCTACACATTGGACTTTACATTTAATTTTCTACTCTCGTATTTTAAGTATTTCCCTCGGTCCGGATTCCATTCACGAATATTATATTTGCAATGAAATAAATATTTTTTTATCGTTTCACGGTGACGTCAGTGCGCGCATTTATGTCTAATTCCGTGCAACATTAACTGTATATTTATCGATATATTTTCGAGTATATCGAAAATTGCGTAAAATTGATTTTTTCAAATATAATACGTACGAGTTGAACTCGGAAAATGAACCTCCTATACCGCGCTCCATCGTACCAATACTAATACCAATACAAATATTAATATTTTCAAAGAAATTTAAAAAAAAAAGGGGGAAAATTATAATTATTTACATTTTATAGTATTTATTGTAATATTTTTCTAATATTTTGTCGCGTCACAAATAATACTTTACACGATCGAGGCGATTTTTTTTTCTCTAGTGTAATATTATATATACACGAGTTCGGTTGGGTTTATGTGATAAAAATCCCGAAATAATTCGTAAGCCGCGCACGCGCTCTTTGAATATTAACCGCGGACTTTCGAGGGAGCACGCGGAGGAAGAAAAAATGAGTTTTCTCCGCCGATATCCGTGTACACGTGTGCAATGAGTGCGGGATACGGTAGCGGTTTTCTCGTCGGGGATCCGCTAGGGAATTTTGGGGGAAAAGTTGTTTAAAGCCGAGCTGCCGCCACCGCATTCATACTTACACGCACCAACCACACGCGATCTGAATGTTTTTAATGTTTTTCTTCTTCAAAACTTCATTAGCCGCCGCAGCTATAACCGACAGCTGCTGCTGCTGCTGCCTCTTTTTCTTTCTTTTTTCTTTTTCACCGTAACGCACAGACGCGGTTTCGTCCCGATACTCTCTCCGACATCCAGCGACGTTCACTGTCATTAGGGTTTATTATTTATCCAACTCGATTTCGGATATTTCGCGCGTTCAACATCAATTTATTGCCGCGACGGGACTAACGAAATGTCCACCGGAATTTTTAAAAAGGAAAAAATTCAACCTCAGGGTGCAGGGAGCAGTGTGATACATCGTATTATTATGATTTTAATTTCGAAACCGTCCGCTCGTTTGTGATTGTTACGTAAATACATGATGTGTTATTCCTTCCCTCCTCCCATCACCGGCGACTAAACGGATTTTTATGAATTTCGAAATTAATCGCGTCTATTGCTTTATGTAGATTTACGAGATATGCTAACGATTAAAACGCGCGTAATAGCCCGTATGCGTTTTAGTATGAAAAAGTCACGATTTTCAACTCGTGTGTGTGTGTGTATATATACGCGGTAAACGAAAAATTCCTCGTTTGATATCCCCGTATTTATATATTTGCGTATTCTTTTTTTTTTTTTATTTTGTTTCAATTCATTTTAACTAACGCGTTTTGTTCATTTACTGTACTACATAAGTAGACTACGTATTTATTATTATTATTTTTTTTTTGAGCAAAACGAGTAAACCGTACACGTTCAGTCGATATATAAATTGGATTACGGCGGCGACGATTGGTCGGTCGGATTTCATCGATCGAGTCAATTATCGGTTTATATAACACATAAACTGTGATTAATAGTAGTAATAATACGAAAATATAATAAACTTTTTTTAATCCGTATCGAATTCACCCGCGTTTTATAATCGAGACAATTCGGAATCACAAATTCGAAACGCAAATGTATTGTTTAAAAATTAAAATTCCATAATGGACGCGATAATTTCAATACGATTTTAATTAACGACGGTTGATATTTAACACGGTTTTCAAAACGGTATTACGACATTTTGAATTCTAATCAAATTTTTAATTATAATATTTTATTTCCGATTATTTTATCGTTTCATTATTACGGGTTTACAAATAAATATATATATATATATTGATCGTGATTTTTCGTAAATTACGTATTATTTTATTGTAGTAATAAAATGAAATTATAAACGTATTCGCGCTGTTATCGGAAAATGATTTGGAATTGTATGATATAAATAAAAAATAAAATTGCTTGCAGTGTTGCTTCAATCGAATTTTCCCCGATTAAAAATTACAATCCGTCCTGACCAATAATGTATATTCCTTCGGAGTCTGAATTTCGAATATTTATATATTTATTGTGAATTACGGCCAAGGCGTTTAAGTGTTGAGAATCGATTATGATTTTGTAAATGATTTCCAAGTGCGTCGTCACTGGGATTATTAATTTTTTTTTTCTTTTTTATTTTAAGCGTTTTCGAAATGTAGCTAAACAACCGTCGTCTCACGGGCGCAATGACGTATTGTATTGTAATAGTTCTGATTTCTATAGGGAATAAGCGAGTTTTAATAATAAAAAAAACAAAAAAGAATTCGTTACCGGATAAACGGCATCGTTGTTGTTATTATATTATTATCGCTTCGCATTTTTTTTTTTTTTTTTTTTTGTAATTCTTGATTCGAAGACTGTGCCAAAACTCTTTGATCATTCCGTATTCGCTATATGCGAATTGAGTGTTCTTCCACAGACGCGCGCGTCGATAAATCGATAGGGCACCACCGAAGACAGTGTTCTTAAAATAAACGTTTTTCCTTTTTAAACATTTACATGCGTTCAAGTGTATCCCCCCCCCCGTGTAAACGCGTTACGCCGGTAGTCACCAAGTGAATTAAAATAATGCAAACACTACAGGAACGCTTTAATCAACACGATTATTAACGTTTAATGCGTCCCGGCCGTCGCTTTCCCTTCTACCGTTTCTAACACACAACGATTCCTCCCCCCGGTATCCATCCGTCGGTCGCGCATTCGTGTTCTCGTTCGCCGCACCTCGCGCGGACACTTTTTAGTCGGCGATAAAACGCACGGAAATACTTTAACTTTGCCGACAATATCGTACGGGAAATTTCCCGTTTTCCCGGCACGCCCTGTATAAACCCCGTAGAGACTCGCCGCCGCCGCCGCCGCCGCCGCCATCGGGTGCACGCGAGAGTCCGGGCGGAACCGTGCCTGACTTTTAGTCTATTTTTCCCGATACCCGAGCCACACCGTCTATCCCGTCGTCCCTTAGTCCTGCGGCGTCGCGTCCCTTCCACCGTCTGCCGCCGCGCATCGACCGCCGCGATTTTCCTACACACACACACACACACGTATATACGACGTGTTCGACGGTGCGTGCGCGCGTGACGAACGGCCACGTCGACTCGTACTTGGACTTTGGAACAGGAGCAGGAGCAGGACGCGTGCAGCGAGGAAGGGTATATTTATATGCGCGCGCGCGTGTGTGTATGCTATTATAAAGCGAAGGGACGACGGGCGGTGGTGGGAGAAAACCGCACGACGGGTTATAGTTGACTGCACCGCGGGGGCGGTTGTCGGAGGTGTAGAGCTGCGCCGGGAACACGGTGAGGGAGGGGGGGGAATAACGAAAGAAAAACCGTGTAATCTGTCGGAAAACCGGGTTAAACCGTATTGGAAATTCGCGCGGAAAACAAACGCGACACAGGGAAGGGAGTAGAGAAAGACGGGGAAAACATTAACACGCACTCGGAGCCGGTTAATAAGTGCGTGTGGGGAGCGGCGAGTAATCTCGTTTTTGCGTCCCGTCGTCAGCGCGCGCATTTCGTTCAGATATCCCGGCCAATATCCCGCCGAATAATTTATAAATAATTCTTTTTCAAAATCATTTCGAAAAACAATTGAAATCATTTTGTAAATAGTAATATATTAAATTTACTCGTTAGTCGTTGCGTTTATTCGTAAGCGCACGATTAAAAAAAAAAAAAAAAAAAAAAACACTAACAATACGATTCTTTCGCTCTTCAAAACATCGATAACTCTTTTAGTATTCGACTGGAAAAATAATATGATTATTTCGTACGACATTCGTATTATCGAAAACTAGAAAAGAGAACGAATTTATTCCGAACGTATTTTGAAGCACGTATGAATTGTCTATTCCAACACCGTCCGTAGAAAAACCATTCGCAAACGAACGAATCTCCGGTGTTCAGCTTAAATACTGAAGTCGTGCGACAACGAATTTTCATCGTAGTCGCGCGCGCACAATACATACACGTGTGCGCTGGCAAGAGGATTTTTTTACTTTTTCCTAAACAATCAAATTTTCCCCGCATAATTGAAAATGAGACCAGAACTCAATTATCCTAATATATCCCTAAGAAAGAAAAATTAACAATAATAATAATAAAAAAAAACGGTTTCCTCCCATAAGTCTGCGCCGCACGCCTATCGAATTCGTGCATGTATATTAATATAGACACGGACAGCGATCGTCACTGTGACGTTTTCGGAAAACTGAATTGTGTTATTGACATTATTCATTGCGCGAAAAACGTCGACGAAACGAGTCGACAGTGAATCCGAGTGTATCATTCGACCTTTGAGAATGAAAGGACAGAGGGAAAAAGACAAAAATCACTATAAAGACAAAAATCTATGAGACGAGACGTGAGAAATAAATAGTTTTATAAAAATGTATGTGTATGGGATAGTCGTAACAACTAATTATCGCCGGAATATACACGACGGTCGAAATAACATTTTACGTAAATTTTTTTTTTTGGATAAATGTAAAAAAATATATATAAATTTTTTTCTCCGTAAAAACCTACCGGTTTGAACGTAATACACTCTTTAATAAACCAGAAAATCCGAGAGACGAAAACGAATCGCTTCAATTTCAATTATTGATAAAACCGTGATGATAATATTATACTACTCGCGGTTAAAAACGTGTTGAATTTTTTTTTTTAATCGTTCTCCGGAGACGGCAAAACGTGGTAGTGTAGTGAGTAGGGACTGCTGTAGTGAAGTATGGAAAGTGAAGATTTTATTGTCGCGTTTTTTTTTTTGCAAAAAAAAATTCGCATCCAACCCTAAATTATAACGGAAATTACTAAAAGAAAAAAAAACGTATTGAAACAAATCGTTCGTTTTTTTGTTTTTTTTGAAATTTTATACGAAATCGTTAGACATTCGTACGTTTTCTCGCCGAATTAAATTTAAATAATAAGAATATTCACGACCGTAATTAAGTATTCTTTTTTTTTTTTTTCCCCCGGACAATTCAATTAAACCGGAACTATACATTTTAATATTAACACGTGTACCTCGGCTAATTCGATTTTAAAACGCGACGAATTCACCGACATTATTATAATATTATAACCGCGACGTTTTCGGAGAAAAAAAAACTAAATACATTTAGACGGTCGGGCGTAACACAGCCTCCGCCATCCGGGGAAACCGAATTGAGGATACGTGGCGAAAAAAAAAACTGATGGACTCCCGTACATTAACAAGTAATATTTACGACGTTCAATCGAAAATTACTATTTTTATGTCAACGGAATTTTTTCTTTGTATATACAAATACAAATAAATAAACCTGTGATAATTTCATCCGGATAAATTTATCGTTTATAATAATAAAAGCTGTTTCTCAAGTGTGTTCTTTTCCACAAAAAAAAAAAAAAAATTCTTTCCGGTTCATCTCGAGTGAGTTCCGGTTGTTTTAATTCTCAGAATATCCCTCCCCCCCCCCCGTTCGAATTCAAACGTGTCTCTCCTCTTTCCTATTTGGATATAAATTCGCTTTGCCGTGTCCGCTAATAAAACGCACCGGACAAACGTATAATTTCGTTTTGCGCGAGAACAAATGAACTCACCACCAGACACAAGTATCTAATCTTTAACATTTTCTAAAAGACCAAAAAAAGAGAATAAATTCTACGCCGTGACTTCCGCGTTAGAGCTTTGCGAAAATCTTGTAGCAATGCAATAACGCTTACCGAGAGATGTTCTAAGAGAGGCGGAGAACTTGTAGCAAAGTATCTTTTTTTCTCCCCCCGTAGCTTATTATAAAACGTAACTTTTTAACACGAAATATGAACTGCGTAAAAACAAATTCAATTTTCAAACTTTTTTTTCCACATTTTTCGACATTTATTAATTTTCAGGACATTTTTTTTTCTTTTTCATTTCGTTTTACGGTATTTTTTAAATGTTATAAGTAGCTTTTTTATGTGATGAGCATGTTCATACGCCAGTGGACGTCGAAAGAATTATTATTATTCATCGCAATATAAAAACTTCATATACACATAATCGACAATACGATTATTATTCGAAAACCTAAAAGAAGTTTTTTGTTCATTAATCAATCATCTTGACGATTACAGTACCCAACCTAATCTATTAAGGTACAAGTAAATATGTTTCAGACGAGTAAAACTGTAGAGCAGGTGTCGAGGAATAGAGAATGTAACAGTTTAATCTACAAGGAAATGACAACACGTTTTAATGTTTTATTATATAAATTACAAAATACATTTTTTTTTCAATTATTCGTTAATTTTACCAAAACAAATATACATTTTTAGAGATTATCCGTTTTTTTGCGAATTTTTTAATGTATTTATTGGAATATTTTTATATAATAATTCTGCAATCGAATTCGTGGCGAAATCATGTCGGTTCTTGGTCGAGGAGTGGAAACCGTGCGAAAACGACGACCGGTTCTAATAATTCGACTATACTATCGTTTTAATATTAATGAAATTCAATTATTTTCCTTAAAAACTCGAAGTATTTTATTTTGTTTTTTCGAGTAGTTTAATTTCGTTTTTTTTTTTGTGCCGCCAAAAGTATTTACCAGTGTGTGTTTTTACCGAAAAGCTATTAAATGCGTTTTCAATGCGTGTACGTATGAGAAGTTTATCGCAAATATCTTATAGTTTTCTTTAAATCGCACGTTGAAATATTTGAGTTCCATAAGTGTTTGCTTTTCGGGACCCTGTACGACAAACAGGGTCTCGGCACACACACAGAATATACTGGAAGTTTTTCGATTCGTATTTTAAAACGGAATGTCTTTCTATCTCGTTTTTTTTTTTTTAGTAGGTACCAATATATAGTTTATTCCCTTTTTTTTTGTTTTTTACAACTTAAAATAATCGTAGACGACACTTTTCGTTTCGCAATATAATTTTTCCATTAGTTCTTACACGAAAACTTCATAAAATCAATTTTATTCATTGCAATTAATGTTGGAAAAAATCATACGAGGAATACAATTTCGAAAATTATAGATTTTATCGAACGCGGGATAAAAAGAATATTATCATCCGGATTTATTAAACGTTTTTTTGTCAGATATTATACGCGGTACAAAACGTTCAACAATGTTTAAAATAAACGTTTGGCGACGAAATTAACGTTGTTCTGAACGGAACCTGTTCGGCGACGACAAAAAAAGAAAAAAATAGAAGAAAGACGACGTGGAATATATTTAAATAGAAAGAAAAAAAATTCCCATCTATTATATTGAATGATCATTAGTTATTCTCCCGGAACAAAGACACGCGTAAAAAAAAAGTATTTTTCACAGTCCACAAAAACGTTTAACAGACAGATGAAAACATTGTATTTTCGTTTTTTTTTCCGTAAAACCTATTAGATAAATAACTCTGTTTTTTTTTTCAAAAATGTTACGTATTACGTGTTGTGAATTTCTTTAAGAACACCTGGAACACCATAATCGGTTCATCAGAGGAATACGAATAACCTGCGATGGAGCACACGAGAAGAATCGTGAAAATCTAAACTATTTATACAATTTTTAAATACGGTGTTAACGTAACAGACACGCGCGTATAAGAAACAACTTATGCAAAATATGATATCGTAAAACACAAATGAATTTCGAACTTAAACAATTGTCTTTTTATTCATTTACGAGCCATTACACTGAGTTAATAATGTAACAGTTGAAATTAACATAACGAGTTACCGCCGTGGTCAACTCAATTTAAACTCATTTTCCCTCGCATTTATGATCCACTCCGAGTAGTTTTTATTTTTTATTTTTTTCTATCCAATTAATTCAATTTTGAATTATCCCTATAAAACTGTTTGTCGAATCATTGAAAAATAAACGTTGTGGTTTATATGCATTTTTTAACGTTTAACGGTAGAGTGGAACGATATAAAAAAAAACAAATAGACGCTTTATAAACACGTTTTTTTTTTTATTTATATTGTCGACATTCCATTTTTATTATTACTTAATCAGTAAAAAAAAAAAAAAGACACACGCGTAGCAGAGATACCATTCGTATTCGTAAAACAAATTCCGTATATATATATATAAATCCAATTTCTGATAATTGAAAAAAAAAATGTTCTATTTTTCAGAGGAGTTATTTGCAATTGAATTTATGGAAATATGTAATTATTATGGGGTTTCGAGATAAGCACGCAGTACGCAGACTTCTTAGAAATAATATAATAATTTGAATATTGCATTCAAATTGTATTCTCTGATAATAAACGCTATAATACGAAAAAAAACCGAGAATAAATAATATTATTTTAACACGTTTAAATACTTATAAAATAATATCGAAAACGCCGTTGTTGATTAATAGGCGATCGTTGTGACGACAAAAATGACAGAAATGACGACAATGTAAAAGTTTTCATTCAAATCCCTTGCACGTCCCCCCAATTAAACGTTTGCGGTTGTAGTGCGCACGAAAATGTTTTCGGCTCGTCGAATACGGGGAAAAAATGAAAATCGTTCCAACAAGATCGCAACGATTTTGTGTTGAAATAAAAAAAATAAATTTTTAAAAACAAAATATATTTCATCAAAACAAAAATCATTCTCGTCGAAATTCGGACATATTTTATTTGGACGTTCTTCCGACGATAAACATATTCTGCTGTTTCGGAGACAAGAAGGATAATCGAATTGTAAAAAAAGAAAGTCGTCAGAATATTACTTGCCGTATCCATGTCTTCGGTCATCAAAAACCAGAAAAATAGCAGAGTTCATCGTGTTTTTTATTTATTACTCGTGAATATAATTTGAATTTATGGACTACGTACAATACGCTCAACCTATTTTCTAGATGTATTTCCAATAAAACATGCAACAAAAAACGAATTAATTTTTATTATATATACATACTAATTATTATGAAAAAAAGATTCTTACATATGTTATTATTAATATGTACGATAAATTTCTATAATATAGCCGGTAATCAATATTTTGTAAATTAAAATAAAATAAATACATTTTTTCATTTTGTCAAACTTAAAAGTAATATATAAAACAAAAAAAAGTTCTAATTATTAACGCGATTAAACTAAAAATAAACATTTATCCCACATACGTCGAGTAGACTCGCAAACAGCGGTAAAATTAGTTATTATATTTTTAACGAAAATCTATACCGCAAAAAAAAAAAAATGTTTTTCTACTCTTGGAAATATTTCACTAAAACGTTCGTAATAAAAGAGAACTACGCGTGAAAAAAGTGTAAAAAAAAAAAATAAAAAAATATACTCAAAAACAAAACTTTGACATCCATTGATTGTGGTAATGAAAATTCTTAACCCGTTTTGTTACATTTAGCTTTTAGACGCGATCGAGAGCACATCCGCCGTTACACAGAACACTAGACCCCCCCCCTCCCCGTTATTTCGTTCTTTTTTTTTCCTCGAATATTTTCTGCGATGAAAATTACATTTTTCTTCTTCTACACTACATGTAAATGTTAATCGTTTTACACGGTGGCGGCGGCGGCCTTTCGGAAGTAATTTCCTCGCTTAGTGCATTACGCGGGCGCGCGCCGTAGACGCTGGCTGATACGCTCGTGCGCGTTCGGCGGAAGCGGGAAAAACGGAAAGCCGTTCGTGCCCTGTCGTCCCTTGGTGATGGGACGCACAGACCAACTTGACTCTTGAAAACGAACCACTGGATTCGAAATCCTAGATCACAGGTTCTCAAACATATTTCATACACCGCCCACTCTGACAATCGAAATTTTTTTAGTGCCCCCCCCCCCCCAAAAAAAAATTTTTAAACTCGCCAATTGTTGTTTATCATTAAACAGTTATTACAATTATTATATTTAAACATGCCATATTGTATTTTAGAGTTCAAACTTACATTTTAAACGAGCATATTTTTAATAAGAGCAATTAAAACGCGCATACTTAATCGAATTTCAATGTATTTTCATTAAAATTTAAACAAATCTTTGAATTTAAATTTATCGAGCTTACTTAATTTGATGGATGAACCTGATGTAGTTTAACCAGTTTTTTTTATATCAGGACCGAATTTAATTGAATACAGTCGTAAGTCGCCACGTTCGGTCACAAGCAGCAGATTTCTTTTTTTTTAGTTATCAGTGTTGTTACAGCACTAAATCCACGTTCGAACAAATGCGTATGATGGAAACGCTATTAGATATCTTCGAACAATCGACCATAATCCAGGGTAAAGTTGCGGGATTACATCATTTTTCGCTTTTTTAATCAGCTATCGCCCCCCAGACCGTTTCAACGCCCCCCCCCCAAACTCCTTTAGGCCTTTTACCGCCCCCCTGAAGGCCACTAACGCCCACAAGGGGGCGTTATCGCCCACTTTGAGAAAGAATGTCCTAGATAGTCACACACGTTTTACGGTCAATGTGTCGATACGAACGTAGTGAATACATAAGATCCGTGTGGTCGAAGATGATACACAGACGATATGAACGAACGCCGAATTATAAATTTATATTATATAGACCTATGTAGTTTTGTTGAAAATTGTCTGGAGTTCAACGACGCGATTTCATACTCTCTGTGAGAGAAACCGAATGAACTACGACTCGTTTACTGATCACCACTTTAAAGTTGTTTTTGTAAATCGCCGAGACACCCCGCCGCAACACAATTCCCAAAAATAGAACGATCTCGGATAGATCAGATGCCTACGGTTTTTTTTTTCTTTTTCGAGGGTTTTGGAATTGACGAGAACAAGTTCTGTTCTATGTTGACACTACATCGTTTTTTTTATTCGTCGTACATTAAATTGGCATAAAAGATAAAACGATAAAAATAAAGAAATTCGAGAATATAATAATAATAATAATTCTTGAGAATCCGATGTTTCTATAAATAAGAAACGGGTTCGAAAATTACAATTTACAATCGTTTTAAACCTATTGTTACTACCTTATTCAAAATTGTTTCGAAATAAATATATATATATAAAAAAGCTATATTTTTTTTTCACATAATATATTAAAAAATTAAAAACAAAACTAATCGAATATACTTTTTATAATCGTTTTTGCGAGATTTTCGACGATAAACATTCTAAGTAAATTTTTTTCTATATTTATACGAATGTATCATCATGTCCTGAATAATTTCGTTCACATATTCCGGCGGAAAAAGATGTTAATTATTATTGCGATATTGGTTATTTTTTTTTTTTTTTTTTTTTTTTTGAATCAAAGTCAAATTATTGATTTTTTTTTTTTAATGTATATAATATATAATAAAAAAAAAATATAGTGCGCCTCGGGATGTCGGTTCTAGTAGTGGATCATTTGATCGAATGTTTTTAGTGGTATGTTATTATAAATTTTAAAAACAACGATAAATCATTGCATTATGAGACGGGGAAACGTTTATTTCAAATAGGCACATATATACGTATATATAAAAAATGTGTCCAACGATTTACGGTTTTTTTTTCAGTTCTATAATATTTACTCGCTTTGAGTTATTCGTTTGACTTCAGTTTTTTTTAATATTTCAACAACGCGTTTTTAAGATTCTGAGCAAAGCGCGAGGGTTGTATTTGTTTTGCAATGATATAATTTCAATTTTTTATCCGACAAAGTGTATTTTTTTTTTTTTTTTTTTTTAGAAAATTCTGTTCTCTCAAACACGAAACGGTCGTAGAAGGTAGACATGTTCAGCGAATACGTCGCTTCTCTGTACTAAATTAATTTTTTTTTTTTTTGAAAATTTGTAAGTTTATTCGAAGAAATTGTGTTAAAACGATTCACTGTGAGGGGACGACAATCGTAAAAATGATACATTTCGTATTATATAATAAATAGTAAATACACGGATACTTCGTTGAGAATCGCGTTTTATCTCGCATTGGTTTATCGCATCGCACTGGTTATTTTACGTTGTCGTTTTACGCAATATTATGTACAAACAACGAACTCGCTACTTTTTTCCCCCCCCCGCTTATTGTGGTCGATTTTTTTTTACTTACTTACTTAAAAATCAATATAGTAAAAACTACGGGAGAAAACGTGATAATGACCAATAACAACACAAATTACGGTGTTCGCGGGGATTACACTTCGCAATCTAATAATAAAATAATATCAAAACACCGTCTGAAATCAAGCGTAAACATAACGATTTATAATATTATGACGTATTATTATATGCGACACGTCAATAATCGAAAATTTCGGTATTACCGTACACGAAAAACGAAACGGTTTCCCGTTGCTTTCACAAATGAATGTACGACACGTGCGCGTATTGACGACGACCAAAACCGTAAACACTTTATCCGAATAATTCGTTTAATTCAATGGGGATTTCTCTTTTTCCGTCCCCCGTTTTCGACCGGCACCGACACATATTGTATACAACACGCCGACGGCGGCGGTGTCGGGGAAAAAAAGGAGCAGCGCAATCGGAAAAACGCTCGTTGAGTACGTTCGAATTTCGAACGACGGTCGGTGATGACGGGGGAAGGGGGGATTTCTGTTGTTTTATCGGGGGTGAAAAAAAAAAAGAGAAAAATTCGTCTAACACGTTTATGGAAAAAAAAAACCGACGGTTTACGGGGATCGGGGAAATATCGTGAAAACGCGTCTTTATCGTTTTTTTTTTTTTTTGTTGTCCAAGATTCGCGCGAGTTTTCTCCCGGACGCGTCGTCCCCGGATCGATTTCTATACGCGTTCGGCGAGCGGAGGCGAATGGCGCGTGCGCGTACAATATATTACCGACGGACGGACGTTCGTGTACGATATATATATATATTATTTTAAGGGTCCGAGTGGGTAAGTCGCAGGGTCGCGGCGGTGGTAACTATTGCGCCGAAGAAATCCAATAAATTGCATTAACCTGAGAACTTATACGTGTGTGTGTGTGTGTACAGAACCGGGGCCGTCTCCCGGGGGAAAATTTCGGTATTATATACGCGCGTGGGAAACGGACGCGGCGGTGTCTTCTTCCGCGTTCCGCGTCCCCGGCGCCGCGGCGTCTCGTTCGCATTATCGCGTGCGACGAAACGCGTGAAAGCGAGCGCTTTCCAGACGGACTCCGTCGGAGGGAATCGACGCCGTAGAGAAGTTTCGTTCCGAAAATTGATTTCTATATAACGCGTTGTTACTGTGTTGTACGCACGAGTGATAATGATTCGCGCGAAAAGAAAATCGGTATTCGGCGAGCGCGAGAGCAATTTTTTTTTTTTTTTAGTTTTCGATTACTCCGTAGTAATATAACGGAACATGTTTAATAACGATAATAAATTAATGACGTTTTCCGGACCGAAGAGAATTTGTACAATTGGTTCGACAACGATGTGCGTTTCCATTTTTCTACTTAATCAATTCAGAAAATTTTTCGAGATGCAGCGGCAAATCGTAATCATCTGATTCGAGCGGCGGTTTTTATAGAGAGAGGTCATTTTTCGACTCGATCAATACTTGTGTGTCAAACGTCAGCTAAAAAAAAAAAAAAATACCGAAAAATTACGACGTAAAGACGCTATTAAAAGCGGGTATTTTTTTTAACTAATTCACACGTGAAACGCTCACCGAATAATACACGCATATTATATTGAGGAAAAAATATTTCTTTTTTTTCTCTTTTAAATCTCGAACCGTTCGTAACGATTTTATTCATTTAATTGTATCAAAACGATATGCTGTAAGGGCAATCGTAAATCACGTACACAACGTCTCTTGAATCTCAAAGCAATTCACTTGACCGCAGTCCGCAACGCCGTTACCCGTTTTCTTTTTTCTTTTCCAAAACGCACACGGCAAAAACGCATAAAAATTGTATTGGTCGTCGTTGTCCCGATCGTGTTTTCCCGTGTTATTTTTTTTTATTTTTTTTTTTGTAATAAAGTAGCATATACAACAACCTTCTTATTTTATTTTATTTTATATAATATTCATTGGCTTTTTTTAATATTTAAATATACATTTTAATATATATATATATGTATATATGTGTATTTATTTATTTTATATATATTTTTTATTTATTATCACGAGTATTAACTTATAATTTTTGATTTCTATCTTTTTGATTATTTATTTTTACATATCCTTTTGATTTTTGTTTTTAATTTTAATTTTATAAATTCCTCTCTGTTTTCACTACTTTTTTATTTTTTTTTTTTTTTGTAGCAGCAAAACGCATTTTCTCCGTCACGTGTCCGAACACACGACCGCCGTATAACGGGTGCGGAGAAAACGCGTTTCGTGCCTGAAAACGTATTTCAGCCCCACGTACATCGCATTTATTATATGTAAACTGCACTGGTCCGTCAACGGACCCCGCCGCGGATCTCAATGACGACGTTCATTCAATCCGAGAGCAATGAAAATATTTTATTAAATAATATTAGCGAGCCGCGCGGGTTTGTTGCGGACGCGTCGTCCCTTAAGCGGATTATTCAAGGATTTTTGGAATTACGTTATTGCTATAAACAAAATTTGAAAGCAATCCGGATGATAAATCATTGAAAAAAAAAAAAAACCACGATTCCGAGCGGTCTGATTCGATATGGATATTTTATTCATTATTATCAATGAAATATGCGAGCGAAATGTATGCATTCGGTGGTAACAGTTTGTCGCTCCGCCATATTCCGCGCGAAACGCAGACGTTTATAATAATACAATTATCCGCGACGTCAAGTGTACCAGTGCTGATATCGTATACGATTATCGTGTTAATATGCCGCGCAACGCGGTGTGAAATGCCGATTTTCCAAGTAAAACACGCGGGCGTATTGGCAATATCCGCGGAATTATATCGACGAGGGCTGTGAGGAGGTACTGAGTGTCCCTTCGAGCCGTACTAAAAAATATTAATTCGGTCGTCAATAACGCCCGTAAAATATCGCTTTAAATATTTTATATCGTACGGTAAATTCGTAATCGATTATTATCAAAGCGTTGTTTCGTCTACTTTTTTTTTCTATATTTATATAAATTTTTAAAATATTAATAAAAATCAATTGCAGTTCGGCTACGTGCAAACGATCGTTTTCGTCCAGGATATTAATTATTCTAACACGCTAAATATGTTACGCGTAAAATATTTTCGTATTTGAACGTACAACTTGATACGGACGACGAATCCAATGACTCACTCGACATTTATCGAAAAACACCGATAATACGCGGTTGTTGATTACGTCAAAACGAGCTGTGATTCGAAAACGAATCACGGTCGCGTAAAACAGAAAAAATTAATAGCAACGGATCAGTGCGATCAGGACTAATCTCCATCGAGACGGAGCGGTAACAATGACGATTGCGTCCACAGAAGTTACGACGATTGATTTGAAAGTCGATAAAGTCGGTATGATTTCTTGTGCTGTGTGGGACTCGTGTGCAGCCAAGAAAGGATGCCAAAATCAACGCCCCCGTATTCCACGATAATAGAACGCACTAAGGAGACGCAAATAAGGATGCAGAGACCAGGAGCTGGAAGAGAAATCATTAGTATTCGCGAATTCTACGTACAATTTATTTGTTGATGAATTGCCAAATGGCGCAAGTGATATTTGGTAAAAATTTTTGAGAGAGAATGGGGCAAAACTGTAAGATCTCTCCGACACAATATGTGTATTGTACGTACGATAATTCGACGAATTGGATAAACGCCACGAAATTTCGATTAAATTTTATCACAAAACAATTAATGTATCGATCGAAAATCTGTATTATAACATTGTTCTCCACTTTTGAGGATAAATACTCTGCAGTCTGTACGTCAATGTATCCGTTCAATTCTGATCCATTCATACATATATACCGGATGAAAACAAGAAAGCTATAATAAATAGAGATTAATTTGATTGTATTCACTTATGTCGAGAAAGAATTGCGAAACGCCGAAAATGGGAATAAGAGTTCGATTATTGTGCTGTTATTTTTAAATCGTTCTAAAATTATCGCTGTCGACGGACGTTTGCTTATCGTTGTTTAAACATTCTACAAATAATATTGCGTCAAAAAAATATTTATATATATATATATATATTTATGTATAAATTAGTAATAATAATTGTGATAAAAATTTGAAATCTCGTAACGACATCCGTAAACGTATCACACTATTAACGTCCCACGTACCAAATTAATACACTACCGATTTTCGAGACCGACAATTCAAAACTGCAAACGTGTGAACTTCAGTAAAAGCGTCCCCACCAGTACGTTATACAATAAACGATTTTATGTCGAAGAAAATTAAAAATTCCAAAACTTACACATAGTTCGTGCGATTTATACAACTCTATAATATATTATAATCGTATTCGCGTAGATGTCTGAAAACACTGGGCGTAGTAGTACTAGGTAGTACATCCGCTTCAGATATTATATTAATTCTTACGTAAATGATATTGTATGAAAATTATTATTATTATTATTATTATTATTATTATTATTATTATTATTATACATTTACCGTGTTGTTTATATTCCTCGCGAAATTTTACGATTTGTGAATCTCAGATAATTTGAAAACTTTTATCACGTATATATAATACCCGCTAGAGACCGACGACTCAGGGACCAACATATTATTTAGGCCGACCAACCGGAATGTAAAGACGCATCAGCTCATCTCGGCTCTCGAATTCAATTTGAAGTTTTTGGAAATGAGTTTATATTCAATAACGGCGTGCCCGGGATCAAAATTCGGAGTATGTAATTTTTATTTATACTGGCAACTCGATACTCGCATTATTAAAATTTTGCCTTATGAGTCTATCATTCGGCTAAAATTTCAATAGTTTTCACGAGTATAAAAAATATTTGAAAAGAACACATTCTATTGATATACGAGTATACGTATATATACGTAGTGATTTCTAATAATATACTGTGGTATACACGAAAAGCGAGACAAAAAGATAAATATTGATCATAAAAACACGATCGAGTTAAAAAAGGTTTAAAATTTGAAAGATTTAATCGAATAACTATTTGTACATAATGTTTTTGAAACTAAAAATATGCTTGAATGAAAAACACGTCTTGACCATTCAGAAGTGTGAATACTAAAAAGAAAAAGAAAAGCCTATGCGAATTAAACGGGTAAAAAAAGAAATCCGGGGAATACTTAAGAACAAGTGTATTCGGGACGTTTATTCGAATATTTTTCTCAAAAGTATTCCATTCGTTTTTAGTTTATTGATTTTTCTACGAGTTTGTTCTGGTTTCTTCCAACGCTGTCTCTATCTGGATTGTATAATCGCCAAAGTGTATCATAGTCTAAACGCGACGACAATCGAAGATAATTATTAAAATTATACGATAATATCAAGAAAAATACATAATTACAACACCTGCGAACTTCGTTTGTTGCAAATAATTGTGTATGTTATAATATATATTATGTTTATTGTGTTCCGTGTAGGTTCTAACATTCTGCCACTATGATTACAAAAATTATCTTATCAACATAAATGTTTAGATTTCTTTAAATTTCAATCTAATGTCGTGACGAGTAAAAAACGATGAAATTTTATGTTGATAATTTACTTAAATCGGTAACGTGATATAAACGTACCGAAGGAAATAATGACGTCGTTCGACGAAGAAAATAATTGAAAACGAATAGCAATGTCAAAAAATAAAAATAAATCATTCGTTAAACTGGGACTTGAATCCCTTACGAAATTCGTTACTAAAATTTATGTAAACCAGATGGCGTCGGCAGAGAGACTCGCGGTAGGGCGTGGCCGATGACTCACGACCAGCTGTCGCGATGTTTTCGATGACGTCACGTGATATGAAATGTATAAATACAAGTGTATATTGTCTTACGGTATTAGTAGGCGATTCGCGCTGACGATGACAACTTCGTACGCATACGCGGTAAAAGAATATAAAGTGTATATTTTGTGATTTTAAGTTTTATAATATTAGTGCAAACAGTCACAAGTGTCTCAAGCATATTCGATTAGAAAATAACGATGTTTGCGTGATTTTTCTAACGGGATTCAACATTTTTAATGTGTTTAAACGCTCTCGCCCCCTTATGATATGCAATTGACAAAATACAGTCATAACGGCGCGGGATAAACACGTTTTGCACAGACGAAAAACAAACATGCATAGTAATAGAACGTAATAAAATATTATTGAAATAAATACGCGTGAGTAAACGTTCCGTACATTCCTTGTTGTTTTGTTCAAAACACAAATCAACAACTTAAAACGCTTATATACACATTGTTATTTACTTAGAAAATATATTTATTTTTTTATTTGACACGCGCAATTCAAATGCAGGTGTTGTAACGTACCTACGTGTAGAAAGAAAAACGGTTAAAATCATTATTCGTTATATTTTTTTTTTTTTTTTGTAACATTTGCTTTTTGAATTCTATAGACAATAACGACGAAGCGATTATTACTCGTATTTGATACAACAGAATATTCCTCGTCCGTAGGAATAAAAAAAAAAAATCAGTAGACGAAATTCGCGAGAATAAGCATTTCGGATTCTTTGCAGATTTTTCGTGTACGAGTGATAATTTCCAAACGAGCATGCTTTGGCAAATATATTACAAATACGTCGTTTCTCTCGTCTTGGTTCCATCGATAAGTACCCACAGCACTCGTCTCTCCGTTAGCTGCAATGATGAGGTTCGTGATATTGGATTCGTCTATCTCGTATAAATTCTGAAGTTCACATTGACCGCGTGACGTGTAAATCTGTTATTAAACTTCTGTGTTTCGCATAGAGACTGCGATTACTGCGAATTCGAGCTCGTAAGCATTTTGAAGACGCGTAATTCCGCTCACTAGTTAGAGGCCAATACACTCGAGGAGTACGGTCAGCAGCTCGTGGAATTCGACCTAAATATAATTCACACACACACTGTAATATAGTAACCGACAGCTAAATCCGCAGTCTCCATCCGACTTGCTCGTGTGTGACTGTCCCTCATCAATCTATCATAATAATATCAATAAATCTATTTCCTGGTAGTGAAATCAATTCATATCGTATTTACTTCATTGCATGACATCCGAAAACGTCGTTCCTTTCTATCGGTCAATATTAGTGTAAAAGTAAGACACGAAATTGGACGAGTCATTTTTTTTCTCACTCTCGTAATTAATTATCATGTAAATGATGTGACAATAATCGTGTACGGTGATTTTGTTTTTGCTTCCTAGAATTCGTCTCGTCCGTCAGCGGGACATTTATATAATGCTCGCGAATTCGCATGTTTTCACGGATACGTACAAAGCGGCGGAGGTGGTTTTATTTCTATTTTTTTTTCTTCTTTGACAAGTATATAAAAATACTTAAGGGGTCAGCCATTGATCATTTTTACGCGCTTGTGAAAAATCGGTTGAACTTCCCGCGTCTATGAGCGGCTCGTAATATAATAGGAGTAAAATATTTGCGACGGTCGGTCGGCGGGGAAATGGAGAGCGTTCGCAATATATCATCGTGTCGACTGATTCGCCGGTATTAAACCGCGGAATAATATAAGGCGTTGTGATGCGAGAACGAGGCCGTCAGAAAATCAGAAAATAAAATACGTCATAGCATTATCGGCGGGAAACAGAAGCAGATTTAACGAACAGATTAAGAATTTATAAGAAGAACGAGTGGAAGAAAAAAATACGTTCGGACACGATCGATTTTTTGCCTTCATAACGTCGGGGCTGCGGGTGACCAGTCCATAATTGATGCGATAATCCGTGTCCGTATTGCAGGACTTGTGTTTCATCCCGATTCCCCTCTGACTTCGCTGTGGTTCCAATGCGATGAGTATTGCGGGCATTCGAAATTTCGCGTTGAAAAAAACCGCAAAAAAAAAAAAAAATAAAATAAAAATACTAAAAATAATCAAGAAAATTTTAAACATCGCGATGCGTTTTTCTAAACAGTAACATCACAGTTAAATATTATAGAAATTTAGGTTTTTTTTTTAAATATTCATCATAAAAATATATATCTGTTAGTTATCGAGAATGAATATTAATTAAGACGCGCGAAGAGTAATCAGAAAATTTCCAATAATATTTTTTTCTACATCAGTCGAGAGTAAATTTATATGCAAGTAATAATATGACTTCTAAGAAAAAAAAATTAATAATAACAGTAATTGTTATACACGATACTTAAAAATTGTAAATTCGATATACTCTACTCGATAATCGAAAATAAAAATATTTGCAAAAGTATTCAAAATGTCTCGCGTGAAATCGAATAATACATTCCTTTTTTTTAAATTATACTTTAAGAATCAAGCATAAGGCTAAAACCACGTAAAAATTTATTATTATTATTATTTTTTTTTTTTTAAATTTCAATTGAAAACAATAAAATCGTAAAAGTTTTAAACTCATTCTTTCTGCTTGTAAGGGCATTTTTCTACGTTTTTCTTTCCAATACCTCTCATTGGACCTTTACAATAATATTATACCGACAGACTCGTTGAAATCTAACGATATTCTCTTCGTTATTTCGATAGTAGTTTTTTTTTTATCGATTGTTAATCGCCGTCATTCGTCTTACGACTTTCGATAATTTTTAACTGCTACCGGACAGATGTTTATTTATTTTTTTTTCATCGGCTATTAAGTTCTGAAATGTAGGCCGAAATAACGTTAAAAATATTCAATAGTCGGATTGAGAGAGGAGGAAGAAGTCCGTCCATCGCCATATACGGCATGTACGGCTTGTTTCCGAGTGTGCGCATGACACACAACAATTACGGTCTGCGTGTATAGAAATTTTATTTATTTTTTTTTCTTAAGATTACGAATCGAATATGGATTGAAAATTTTATGCATTACGACACGTTTTGCGCAGTAAAATCATTTTGTACGGGTTTTATTATTATCATTATTATTAAAACGTTTTAATTGGAATTACTATTAGTTTGGACTACGACAACGAAATTCATTACGGGAAGAATAGGCTAAAAAGATGATACCGAGGAAATGTAATTTTTTTCCGCCGCAAAAGCGTCCACAATAATCCAACTATCATACATCTCCAAAACAATTATCGTACACGTTTTTTTTTTTCATTCGAATAACTATAATATTCAACTCTCTCTCGTTCTCTAAAAATATAAAGTGTATATAAATGTTTCGTCACAGCGTTATTGGTAAAAATTAATTTTTAACCGGGGGGGGGGGGGGTGGAGGGGAAACAAAAATGTTAAATAAATTGTTCGTTGCAGTTGTCCCACACCGACGCGCAGCAGGTACGATCGAACAAATTGAACTAGAATTTCGTTCGGTCGGGTAATACGGTGTGAGTGAACATCTGCGAGTTAGGTCGTATTATTATGACAACTGTTGTAGTAATCCGACTGTATTATATTATATCAACGGTGTTTTCGGTGTTATTATTTTTTTTTAACGAAAAGTCGAGCGCGTTATATATTTATATATTTTTTCAACCAGTCGATAATTTTATATGTATTACTACGTTGAAATGACGTACGTGAACGAATCATCGTTTGTAATACAACCGTCAGACGACGTAATATATATTGATTCGAACGATTGGTGGTCGAAAAAAAAAAACAATAATAATATGACACGGGGGAGGATACAATACGTGATATTTTCAAACGGATTTTCGTGACCGCGCAACGTTCGGCGGAATAACGTCGAAAAGAAAAGTAGAAGTAATTACAAGTTCACCGCCGGTCGGAAATATTAACGAGACGTAATTCGTTTAAGGACTTCGTCCGTAATTATATGTTTATAATTAAATCGTATTCTAACACCTCGCCCATCGATCGGCCACCGGCGGTAATAATTTTGAAAAAAAAAATAATAATAAACCCCCCCGGGACTCGAATCCAATGGCCTCCTACGGAAATTCCTCGTGTGTTATCCGTATCGCGGATTTCATTCACACATGGATTTTTTTACGTCATTTACGCGCGTGTCGCCGGAACTCGGGTTTCACGTACATACATTTTTTTCCCCCATAGAAATTTCATTCAATATCATCCGTTCGTTTTCAGTTATATTACATGCGTACGTCATTCATTGAAAACGAAAAGTAAAAAAATCCGGTCGGAATTTCTGCGTGTCGCGCGAACCGTACGCCGTTACGCGTTATAATACGCGCGTTTGTTATTTAATTCGCGTGAATTCAATAGGATTTTCGTCCGGTAGTCTTCGAGAGGATACGCCGCCGTTCACCGGAGTACAAGTGATAAATAACGTTGTGGGGATTTATTATTACGATTCGTGCGGCGGCGGCGGCGGGGAGAAAAAAAAACGCTTACGCCCTTAAGAGAATTCTCTTTTGAAACCGTTAGCATTTATTATGTATTCGTGTTAATTCAAAAACTCGTACGCTTCTACAGGATATTACGTAAATATCGATTTGGTGCGATATCTGCCGAGTTTAACAGACCGCGAGAATACACCACGGCGCAGATTTATTAATTTTTTATCACCCGCGGTCAGGTGACGACGTGTCGATTTTT
The DNA here is from genome assembly GCA_032441825.1 of Chaetogeoica ovagalla. Lineage (NCBI taxonomy): Eukaryota > Metazoa > Arthropoda > Insecta > Hemiptera > Aphididae > Chaetogeoica > Chaetogeoica ovagalla. The sequence continues at coordinate 5,257,059 of CM063744.1, forward strand.
CTTGCGCGTTCGGCTTTTTTTCTCGTCTTCCGAACCGATTTCTTCCCGGTAATTCTATAAAAATTCACCGAAATGATTTTTCGAATTATTCGACTCGCGTCGGTGTTGCATTTGCAACGTTTTTAAACTATTCGCAATATTACCGGCACACTTTAGCGGGCAAACGTTTTTTATAATAACCGAAAACGTCGTTCTTGGGCGTACAAAAATTAATCTCTATAATAACTTTTTATAATTATCCCGAATTTTCGAGTCGTGTCCACCATTACACCTCTACACCGACTGTATAAATATTGCACAATACATGTAACGAAATGATAAATACGCTACAAATAACTATTGAATTCATTAAAACGGTATGACGTCCATATAGTCCCGGTTGACCCACTGATCCGAACACCGAAATATTCAATAACAAACATAATCTTTTCGCACTACATTCTGCGCGTTTTAGAGACGGCGGATTTAAAAGACACAGTTCTCGGTCTTTCGAATCAATGACGTCCGCGTCGTAGTGCTCATAAATAAACCGCGGAAAAATCCGCTTCCTCTGTTTGTAGAAAATGAAATCGACGTAGTGCAGCCGAAACCAATGAGATTCAACGTTCTACGCTCGTGTATACCGGACAACGCGTATACCGACGAATCAAACGTCTGATTCTCAAACACAGGAATTGGCTCGCGGTGGCACTGACGAAAATCCGACGAATCGTGAGAATTATAATTGTCGACTGTATTTTACGAATCGCAGGAAAAGTCAATGGACGGTGAAAACGAGAACGAGATTAACAGGAGTAAAGTTTTTTATCCATCAGAAGCGCTGAAATATTTTTGTTGCGTCGTTACGGAAAACGCGCTTTTGAATTGACAATCGAGTGTACAAATAAAAAACAAAAAAAATTATCGATTTTATTTCTATTTTTTTTTTTTTTTTGAATATATAAACATCGTTATATTAAATATATAAATACACAAATAATCGAGTCCTATACTTCATATATATATATATTAATTTTTTTGTAATTTGGTAAATTTAATGAATAAATGTAGTGGAACAAAGTTTCCTATTCATTCGAGTCGATACTCTTAAGAGATCTCCTGCGATAATCCGGAAGACACTCGGTCCGAATTCGTCCGGATTATCGAGGCTCTACTGTATTGCATTTTTACGAGAAAAAGAAAACTACGATTTTTTATTTTCAATCCCATAATTGATTGTTTTTAAATACTTCTAATTTTAAGCCGACAACACCATGAGGAAGTGGCACTCTCCCGCGCTCCCGCGTAAACCGGGCTTACTTATTGAAATGCGCGTAGTTATATATTTTATATACACGTGCTCTGTAAAATTATCGAGAAATTATTGTTTATTTTTGTTTAACATTTATTTTCTCTACGCATTATTTATACGACAAACTTGTCGGTGAATAACGCGCCCCGTTTTTTCCTCCCCTTTTATTATGTTCCCTTCTGATATGCCACTCGAGAAACAATCATTTGTACATATTATAACGTCGATTTTTTCTTTTTTTTTCACCAAGACCGTTTCGAACACGTTTTATCTTTCAATGACTTTACCGCGTTGAGTAACCATATGCGTATCACATACTTCAGCTCGTGCGAATACACACAAACGCCAAATCAAAAGCAGTTTTGTGTACAGCGTGTGTACCAGTGATTCCCAATTCCATTCGAGTCGCGCACCGAATGAATTCAGACGTTGAATTCTGTCTCGAAAAATAAATATTATAAACCCATATTCGTTAACGTTTGCGTATTAATATCGTAGAAAATCGAAACGAATAGGTACTTGATGTGCAAAACTGGGCGTTAGGCAATTAAAATTAATTTAACTTGAAGAGTTACTTTTTTAAAAAAAAGAAAAAAAAACCTAACGTGATAATTTTATGTTAAACTTTTACAAAACCATCCAAATTAGGTATAATTTTTTCTGAAAAACAATGTAAATTTTTGAAAAGGTAAAAACTGCATATGTAACACGGACTAAAAGTTCACTCCCTACATTCGTCAATCATAACGCGACACTCTAATTTTGAGTTAACATTTTTTTTCTCCTTTTTTTTAATTAAAATAATCTGAATAAATTCAAAGAAAAAACGATGACATTGACACCACGGGTATATACCCGAGATGATATGTCAGCGGACCGCCACTACGGGAACCACTGTGGCGTGTACTATGGACGGATTCGCGTCGTACTGAGATTTTTGTTTTGTTCATTAAAAAAAAAAAAATTTAGCTTATTATTTATTTGAATTTTTTTTTTCCTATTACGAAACAAAGAACTCCCGGTAAGTGCTCGGCGACGGGATCCTGTTGAAAGCCGACTCCGAGCGACGCGGAGCGTGAACGGGCTTCTGGTCAAACGGGATAACACGCGCGTGAGAGCTGAGAGAAAGGATCCGCGTACGAGGATTACCAACCATGTAATAATATGTTGCTGTAAACGGGCGCGACAGACGAGGCCGTGTGAAAAAAACTAACGAAAAAAAAAAGTCGGCTGATAGAACACGAGACGTGGCAGAAGAATAAGAAGATCGGACTTTTTCCTTTTTTTTTTTTTTTTTTGTTCTTTTATTGTCTGTTCGCAACAATTTTATTTTTCATATAACGATAAATCGAGAGAGAGAGAGAGAGAAACGCTGTATCAAATTTCTTTCTAGAATCGCGTAAAGACATTTAACCGGGTTGAAAAAATCGAAATCGATAAATAACCTACCGGTCATGTTGTTCAAGGTTTTAGTTTAAAAAGTCTCGCATAAATAACACATTTGACATACGTAAAACAACAAAAAGTATATCAGTGAAATTCGACAACGATTGAAATTCGAAATGATTGAATAGAGTTTTTGTCGAATGCTGTATCGCATGACATTGATCACGTTTATTCGGTCGTGACAACATTTGAACAAAGATGAAGTTTCACGTCGGACACATAACACATTTTGGAAAACCATTATTATTAAAATTTAATAGATATATTTAATAATACCAAGTTTTACGGGAATACGACGCAATGCTACGTTGTGCGTGTTTTTAATTTATCTATTTTAGTGACGATGATTTAAGTTGGTTGCGGATATTGTAAGCGACTGACTTCTAAGTTTGGCGATGCATTCAATTGGGAGGGGGAGTTACTTCCTCGTCTGCTGTATTTATATATTAAATAATAATTTACATTTTCAATATCATTCGCATGAATGCAAAATCAACGTTTATTGATTTGATACCGCAATTACAACATGTAATCTTTAAAAAAGCATTCTCATATTTCATTTTCTTGTTGTGTTTTGAGTTTTAACAACGTAACAGTATCGAATACAAACGTATGTCATAGGGTTAACTCTGTGACGTTTGTACGTACATCATACGTGGTGGGTATTGGTACATTGCGTCATGGTTACTGGATATAAAAACCTAACGTACCAAGATAAAAATTCACTGTTTTCTCATAACAGCGTTATCATATAACACTCAACATGTTGTTAGTTATTAACATTATTGATAAGACATAATATATTGTATTCTTGATTTGTGATATTATCTCATAAGCCCGCTTTTACAGTCTCGCCCATTTATTTAAACGGTTAATACGACTGACGGTTATTATTCAATGTTTTTTTCGCTGAAAATTTTTTAAAAATTTTCCCAATTTTATTGTATTTATTATTTTTTTGTCATTGGTTCGACGTAGTGAAAAATAATAACGAGTACGCAAACGTTAAACGCGTGTGAAAACAACAAAAAGACAAACAGATTTTTTAAAAGTCTACAGCTGTTATAATATTTAAAATTAAAAATAAAATTTTGATTATTATAAATGCCTCTATTTCGTCGTGAATCTCGAAAATTTTTTTTTTTTTTTTTTTTTGCATGAAAATGCGATAACAATTTTTTTAAAGTTTATACAAAACAAAGTATACCTACGTTTTATTTTACTGCGTATTTTAAACATCTTAATCTGAACAATTACCTACCACCGTCTGTTTGGGGATGGAAAAATGTGAGGGGAAGAATACGATATGAAGATAAAGTACGGCGGGGTGAGAGCGATGTGATAAGTTAGGGGAGGAGAGTGGTACGATAGGAAGAGAAATGACGGTGGCGAAGAGGTGAATGGGAGAAATTAATGGAGGAGAGGATTTTAAGTCATACGCCACTTTTGAAAAAAAACTTCAAAACGAGCATTGATATACGTATAAGTAATGGTTGTGTATGCGTAATAATGACTGCGAAGAGAATACCGAGTGAAAACGCGTAGCCCGAGTGTGTAATTCTCGCAGCCGACAAAATAAGATTCCTTCTCTTACACAGTGAAACTTCAGAATATATCTCGATCGAACTTTAAATTAAAATTTCCAAAAATATAAGTATATATATATATATGTATATACGTAGGTATATTATGGTGTATATATAATACTCACATAAGAGTTTTGGTGTGTATGGTCAACGTACACGCACGAGGAGACTATCTCCAGAGACGAAATAATAATAATAATAATGGAAGTCTCGTTTCGGTCCAAATATTCGTTCCAGACCTGTATATATATATATATATATATATATATTCGATATTAAATTGGTTTTTATTACGTCGAGATTTTTTTTCCTTCTTTTTCTTCTCTTTTTCCGAATCGTTTTTCGGACCATATTAATAATTCTCGCAGGTACTCCCGAAAAATTTCAATCGAAAACGTATAAAACGAATAGTATTTTTTTTCATTCGGATAAAAAATATCCGAAATCGTCTCTGACTTCGTTGCGCCTCTTTCACGAACATATTATAATATAACGTAAAAATCATATACCATATGAATACTACATCGTATTTTCATGCGTGTCTATGATTATGTGTTCAGAGTGTATAAAGAACATCGTCTGAACACAAGGGCATCCGCAAAACCGTGAACGCATATTTCCAATGGAAAATTGGAATACAATTTTTTTACATTCGCGTAATTTATATTTTTGTGTACATGCCAAACGCCGGCGATGTATCGGTGAAGTACGATTCGATGAAATACAGACAGAAAAAAATGAAAAAGCGAAATATAAAGAGGCAATTAATTCGACGCATTGAATATCACGTTTATTCGTTAATGTGTATCTAAATGTTAATAAAAAAAAAATAGATTTCTAAAAGAATTTTACGAATTTAAAAAAAATTATACGTTTTAAAGTTGTAAAACGGACAACAATGTTTACAAAAGTAAGTTTGTTTAAATATCATCGATTATCGTGTGAGAGAAAAAATCACGAGACATTCACTTCAGTCACGTTTTTCATATACGCTATTGTAATTAATTTTGTACGCTACGGTCTATACTCGGCAGAGTACTCTAGTATTTATTCTTAAGTGTAACAATATTTCATTGATTTTATGTTTGTTCATTGGCTTGAAAAAAAAACGTTTGAATTTTCGTTAAGATTTCATCGGAAAATGTATATTTGCTTCTCCTTGACATTTCTTAATAGTCATTGTATTCCTCCTCCGTCATCGCCAAGAAATCTTTATTGATTTCTCTGAACTATTAGACTAGAAAGGAATTTTTATTTTTTACATTCTTGACAATTCAATGACAATAACACTATAAATATATTTATAGACACAGCGTAATTATTATTCGGCCTTCGTCGTGTTTAATTAAATAATAAATATTCAAATATATTTCGTTATTATTCCTCGTATAATTATAATATCATCCATTGTGACGCAACGCGCGTTTAATTAAAATATATTATTATAATTATAATCGTTTAGAAATCAAGGCGAAAAAAACTATTTTAATGTCGACAAAATTCGAATATTTTACAAATGCACAATAATAACCTCGTGACGAACCGAAAGATTCGGATATAAACGGTTTTTTTATTTTGTTTTTTTTTTTTTTATAAATTATGGAATTTTCCGCGGAGATTATAGCATAATAAAATGTTATCTCATACGACTCATTGAAAAAAACGTTACAATTAAACGTTAAATTATCAATCGATAAAAAACAAAATGACATATTGCAGATACGTGGGAGTGGTAAAATACAAGTGGAACAGAACTTATATTTGAAAACATCTGAATTGTTTACTTTTCTTGATTTCGACGTTCGTGTGTACACACATACGGCGTAATCAACGCGGCACTGCGATTGTCGCACATGTACGTAAATTCCGCCAGAAAGACCGCAAATTTAGACGGAAAAAGTAGTGGAAATTTTTTAACGTAAACTCCGCCGTTATTATTTTCATAATCGGCAGCTAACACAAGTTATTATTTAATTGTATAACACCAAATCGGTTGTCGGAATACCTCTAACGGGTTGATTTCGACATTGAAGAAAACGCATTTATATAGTGTTGATTTTAACGGAGTTTCAAATGTGATCGCAGTGCAAAAAACCAAATGCGACGCAAACGTGTAATTTCACACGAATCGTTACTAAATTCGTTTTAAAAGAAATCGTTTTTATAAAAGACGTAACATTTTTTACCGAATTTCCGGGCGAAATGTACGCGTTGAACTTAACGGTATATCTGTACAAAATACGGTGTCTATACGACAGTAATTCAATGGACTCGGAATACGATTAAAAATAATATCTAATCGTTTCAGTTCGCCGCAGTTCTAAAGAACGCGAAAATATTATTTATCATCGCTCCGCACATTTTTTTTTTTTTGTTTCGAAAACTAAAGTAATTGTTCGTGTCTTAACCAAAAATAACTCTACGTAAATGAAAAAACTAAACGGTATTATTTTCTATTTACACGACAATTTTTACGGTCTCTCGGCAGAACTCGCGCCGAAGAGTGGAGTTGCGTTGTGTGTCCGATGTACGAAATTACAATAAATCTGGAAAGGACGAATCGTTCCGCGGATTTCGGCATATGATACACACTGCTACTTTGATGGTAAAATTATTTACGTTCGACACTTTTTTTTTTTTTTTAAATACTGACCAGTTACGCATCGTTAAATCGAATCCGCTTATTCCGGACCAACGTCGCGTCAACACGACGGAAAAATCGGTTTTATTAAAACATTACACTATACACAGATGAAATTTACACGCGACACATCGTGTTAAACGAACGAAAATCAAAAACTGAAAAATAATTTTTTTTTTTTTTCGTAAAGCGGACACCGACCCCGACGCGAGGATGAAAAAAATGATTTCGTCCGTGTCGCGCGCCAATGAAGAACCGTCCGTCGATTGTCAAAATAATAACATTAATAATAATAATAATAATAATAATAATAATAATAATAACAATAATAATAATAATAATAACAATCGTTTACATTACGGATTTTTATCGCATATACGGCTTTCGAACGTCACCGCCACAAAAACGGAAATAATTGAATTTCACGGGAATTTCGGTTGGCGCGAAGAGAGGATTTCGTTGGAAAACGCATTTGTCGTTCCGAAAACGGGTTCGCGCGCGATTGGCCGTCGTCATACGACACGCCGCGCGGTTTTCCGAGTAGCCGATAATCTCGGCCAAAGGGACGCGTCAAATGTGTCCCCGTGCGCGTGTGTATATAATCACGGCCAATTTACCGAATTGGCTAATGTATCCAATTATGCGCATATGGCGGGGGAGGACGACGACATTATCTCCCGCGGATAAATAACTGTTGCGGGTGGAAATTGTGGAAACGTTTTCGTTTTCTACTCTCGGCCAACGTGCACTAGGCGCGGAATGTGAACCGGTGATAAATGTGTCGGCGGGCCGCGCGAATCATACGTACGTCACGATTTAATAAACGTCCGATGTTAAAAATTCCCGTTACAATTCCACCGGAACATATTATACGAATCGTATTCCGACAACATTTTTATTGATCCAAAAATAATACGGGGTTTTTTATTATTATTATTATTATTATTGTTATTACTGTTCGCATAACAGTATCGCGACGAACGGTAAGTGTGACGAGATACAAAAAACTAATGCAGCCAGTTATATACGTTTATAACATTTAGCCGTCCTCCGTGAAATTGACCGATGTATAAATTATCAGCGTTACATTAGCGAAATTATACGCACTCTGATCGTAACGCGTGGACTACGAACGCGACAGAAGTGCTTCGAATTATTTGTTCGCACGATTTCAAAAAAAAAAAAATAAAAAAATCGTTGAGTCAAATCCGAGGGGGAAAACAAAATAATAAGTATATACGATTTTCCGTAGTATTTGGCCCCTTTGTTTTGTTTCCGACGATTTTTGTTTCGTAATTCGTGAAAGTATACTCGGTGCTATAACAACACTACTACGGTGATACCTATTACTCGCGATGGAAAACGCACACATTTCCAATCGTATTGAAAACGTACTGAAAAAAAAAAAATAAATAATTAAACGCGTTTTCTTAATTACCAAATCAATATGGAAAATATAAAACAATAGGCGACTAACGACGTCGGATGGAGTTTAGGCGAAAATTATAGAATCGCGTTTTATTATTATTATTATTATTATTGTTTGAGAGCGATTATACACGACTACGTCATCGCAGAATTCGAGAGAAACGATCGTGAGTGACACTTGGAGGTCGTTATAATTATTAATGAACACGGTAAACAGTGATAAAATAATATGCATATTTCTCTGCGGCTCGTATTACATTATTCGACGAGGTCATACGAAAATACTCCGTGTCCCGAACGAACGAACGGGTCGACAATTAAAACGAAAAAAGAAAAATTAAACTCGAAGAAATGTCCTAGGGAAAATCGAAATGAGTGTCAAATAAAGTACCGACTATAAATACGATTTGCAGTACTACTCGAGAACAACACGTGACACAAAGGTCGACTCTTCTTTTACACACACACACACACACACACAAAAAGAAGAAATGCGTTCAAAGCCAGAATGAAAAAAAGAAAAAAACGCGTCATTATTAAACTAACATATTACATTCGGAATCTCGAAAATGCAATAATAGTACTGTGTTTTATTATACACCGAGAATTTGAAGAAATTGTTTGAAAAAAAAATAAATAATAATAAAAATCGTTACAAGTCATAGCATTTGTCCTTCACAATATATAAATTGTGTGTGTATAAACACTTACTATTTCTTTTTCTTCGTGATAAACGCAGAGAGGAATACACACGTATTACTGTTTGAACAAATGTAATTTTGCGCAAAATGATAGTGACGAGAGAAAATAACGTAACTAAATGTAATAACGAAGTTTATCGCGTTGTAATTCGTACGGCCGGGGTAAACGAACTATTGCGTGTATAATTTAAGTAAATATAGAAAAATATAAAAAAATAAAAGCAAAAACCATTTTTTTTTTTTTTTTTGTTTATTATCAACAAACATCGAACACATTTTCCGTGTCGTGTAAAACAAAAATTCTTTTTTTTTTTTAAACCGATTCACGCGCGTCGGAATTGAGAATTACATTAAATATTACACACAAAAAAAAAAAATAGAAATTAAACTCCATACATATGTATGCGATACATTATCACCGCAAGAGCCGTAAGTGAATATCAGAAATGTTACATGGTTTTATTATTCTCGTTCTCTTATTATACATTTGTGGGAAAAAGATCACCGAAATTCGGTGAAAAATCAATAATCGCGAACAGTCAATACGCGTTAAATTTATTCGTAAAACAATTTCACTGCAAACGCGTGTAAATGCGACATAAATACGACTCGTAGGAACCGCGTACAATCGTTCGGCAAAACACGACCGGTGGAGTTTTTTCGATAAAAACTGTCCAAACAGATGTGGTTCGATGGGGCAGTCTCGTTCATCCGGACATCATCTCGGTTTCAATTCTACCCGTAATAATATACCATATATCGTATTTATTTACAGCGAAAAAAATCCCCCGTAAAGAGGGATAACAACGTTTTTTCACCACAAACGTTGTGTCGAATCACGTAACGTTAATTAGTCGCGTGGAAGTGTTGCTATATATTATTGTATCGAATATCCAACGGTCAGTGTGGAGAAAAACGAAAAAAAAAAATATATATAACAGCTGCTGGTGAAACATGCATAGTAATAATTACTATTAATATATAATATTATATATTATTATTATTATTATTGTATTACTCGTTGAGTTCCTGTAAGCGTCTTCTAACGGCATAGAAAACCGAGAAAAATTTTATGAATTTTTTTTTCTCCACTGGACTAGAGGCACGTACATTTTAATTATATCGTTTCCCCCCGTACGAGTTGCGTATTCGACGAAAGCATGAGGAAGAGGACACGCCATAGTGCATACCAATGACACTACACAGTGTTTCATAGGTTATTTGTATGTCTGAATGTGCAAAATAAATCAATAGCGTTAAAAAAAACCCCCCTTACGGCGAGTCACACTAGAAGAGACGTTCGTAAAATCGTTAATAACGCGCCATAAAATAAATTGTACAAAAAAAAAAAAAAAAAGAAAAAATTAAATTCTACACTGTTGAACATTTTTCAATTCAAACACGATAAATCACGAATTAGTTTCAACTACCGTCATGACGTACATTTATGATTAAAACCGATTATACACTGATTATTCAAAAAATTTAATAATTAATAAACAAATAGTTCGATGACAACTCGTATAACGGAAAAGTTGTAATTGTTGAAACGCTCATGAAATAACGGTTAAAAATTATATTTTAATTTCTAAAGGAATTCGAATTTTAACCCGAAGGTTTATCGTTTCAATTAATTTCACTTTTTTTCCCCCCAAATAAATCTGTGATATATCGATTGAAATGATGAATATTTGAAATTCGTGTACTTTTTAACGAGAAATGTTAAAAAAAGTAATGTGGAAAGATACACATTCTCTTCGTCCTCATCTCTCCTATTAACGGACATTCCGCGATTTATCTATTTAAAATAAACGGGATTTTTTTTTTTTTTTTTCATGTCGGATAATTACTTCCGAATCGCGGATCGTATGATTTTGTGAATCCGATTACAATGCCGTTTGCACGATATAATATTGTATCGGAAAAATGCGATTTGGTCAATGTTTTTTCAGTGAACACTTCGTTACGACACGAAAAATCGGGCTCATCTATTGTACATTAAAAATCACAATCTATTTTGGAAAATTTTAACAAGCGTTTTTGAGATTGTTCCTAAAGACAAACGTTTAAATCGACGGCTGTTCGCCGACCACACGCGAATATTGAATTCATCTGTATAAAATCGACAATGTCCGAGTGGTTAAGTTTTCGTTTAATTGCCGAAATCCCTCATCAACCCCCTTCTTAGTGACTCGCGATGAACTCGCATTGTCACAAAACATTTTCCCTTCGGTCGTTTTCTCCATACCCAATCGAAAAACAATAATGTATCATTATTACACGGCCATAGGTATTACAACGATAAAACGACTGGACAAACGATTATTTATTCCGAATTAATTTTATGAACAAAAAAAAAACTTCGTTAAAATGTGTTTAGAAAAAAAAAATATATATATATACAATATATAGTTTTAAATCGTAAAGAAATGCGTGTGATTTCACCGACGACGATTTCAATTTCTCAATGCCCGGCAATGGAATCGTCGAAACAAGACACGATAAGTGCAATCGAACACCGACGACCGTTCGTCGCACCCAACACACTGACCAATCAATCGGTCTTGTATTAAGAACTAATGACGTGTGGACGAATTCGAAAAATTTTATTCATTCATAAATGAATCGGAATTAAACGTTTACGATATCGCGCGACTCGTCGAGTGCGTCCAAGTGCTTTTCAAACTCGTCGTCAAGTCGAACAGTAGAGCTAATCGCTCGCGTCTTGTCCGGTGGTTTATTGAGTGAAAATCTTTGGAAAACAATTGAGACGCGTTCGTTTTTTGTTTCACTTGGAAACATTCGAATACAGAACGGAATCGATTTATCGACACCCCGGCACCGACCTGAGCTGCTGACATCAGCAAAACGCGTTTCCCACCTAACCACCGGCTCGTTATAACGTGTCTCGTACACACGGCAACGACGACGACGTGATCGCACTCGTTCGTTCACGAGAACGCCGGGAAAACGCGGTAAGACCGATGTCGCCGCGCGTCGAAACACCACGCCCAGGCCCAGGCCCCCCGGAGGTTTGGACAGTTTTTCCCTTCTTTTATTTTCTTTGCTCTGCGCGAGCGCGTTTACGAAATCGGACGGGACTACTCGTACTCGCGCGAAATGCGTATGTCGACGAGAAGAGAAAAGGGGAAAGGGGATAACAAGCGAAAGAGTCTATCGTCCCGAAGGATAAACGCGCGTGTAATTCACACGGCCGCGAACCGAAAACAAAGGTCATGTTTTAAGGATAATTTTCAGGTCCGGATCCGGCCCGCACCCTTGAAATCGAGTTTATATCCCCGAAACACCACCTCTCCCTCGCGCCCTTCTTTACGAATGCATATATTGTATATGTATATAAAAGACTTGTCTCTCTCTCTCTCTCTCTCTCTCTCTCTCCCATTCTCTCCTAATAATATATCTCTGCTGATGCTGCCATCTCACCTCCGTTATTTTATGCGTATTATTATTTTTTTTTTCATATCGTGTTTTTCTTTTTGTCGATAAAACTTTATTAAAACCGTGATTTCGGTTTTTATATATAATATCACCGAGTCGACGTTGCGAAGGGATCGGGGGTAAAGTAAATCCATACTGCGGATCAAAAAAAACAGAAAAAGAAAAAAGAGGGCGCACAAAAAAGTCAAACGTACTCGCGGTGCGCGCATATAACCCCACACCTATATACACGCGTACGACTCGTATTTATCATAATATATATATTACGCGGCTCACGATATATATATATTGTACATACGTATATTATATAATAAAAATAAAAGAAATCGTAACCGCTACGAATAAAATAATAGAAATCCTCGTTTGTGTCGTACAGTGCCGAGATTTCGCGGGACCTCGGATATGATGATGACTCCTCCGAGAACTCTCGCAATATCATATTGAAACTCATTTCTCGTCGGTAAACAAAATATTGACATATCGTTAGACTCATTATTCGTTGGCGAACGCAATCGGGGGGGGGGGGTTTAACGTAAAACTCTTTGAACTAATAAAATAATGTGAGTTCGTCTTCTACGGTCGCAGCAGCCCCATTTTGAAAACGGACTGAAAATCAAAATTAATTATACGAATTCGATTCCCGACAAACCTAACAGCGAATCGGCCGACAGCGAAAACGTTGAAGCACCAATACATTTTTAAACGTCGCCCCTTAAAGGAACCCGTTGAAACGATTCCATTGCAATAACGTGAACGACTTCAGAGACATTACCATAACCGATTTACAATGTAAATCGCGGCTAAAACATAAGGCAAATGAGTTAAATCTCGTTTCTTACGCAATGCACAAACTATTACGCACAGGGATTTCAAAACGCCAGATCCTTCGGGGCGCGATACCATCGGCATGTGTCGTCCCGTTTTCCGCGTCTCGGGACTATACCGGGTGCCAACAAGATCGCACTTGAGGTGCAAACGAATTGGGGCGACAAAAAAAAAAAAAAAAAAAAAAACGAGAATTAAATATAAATAATAATTCAATCCGTTTAATAATAAAATTGATCGGACGACAATTTACTATAATACACGCACGCGTGTTATTTCGACATTGCGGTAACGATTCGTTGTGTACTATTCAGTTGTGTATTTTAAGCTCGTCAACACGATAACACCAAATACGCAGTGCAGTGCGAATGTTTTGTCGTCCAGTCGTTTGTCACTCCAAGAAAACCGACGCGTTTATTGATAAAATAACGACTGTTATTTAATTTTTTGTCCACTGCGGATTTTCAATAAAGTCTGTCTCCCGTTAATTGTTACAGTGTACTAGTGGAAAATTAATAAAAAAAAAAAAAACTCTTATTTTTCCACCGTCGGTTGCGGGAAATAGTCGGTATTTTATGTTTCAAAATTCGAAGGGTTTTACACGGCAGTCGAACTCGCGGCACCGCGGTCGCGGCATTTTGCGCTTTTTCAAATCGAACGTTATTATCCGAGTCGACCCGATTCTCGTTTCGACTGTGTAGTTGACCAGCACGAGTGAAAAATATAATAAAAACGTTTTAATAATCAACCACAGTTAATCATTATAACTCTGAATGTCCGACTCGTGATAAATAAACAAAGAACAAATCGAATAATATCCTGCGCATTACACGTGTAAACGTATAATATATATATAATTGAATTGAGAAGAAACTGCGTTAGGGGATGTTAACGTTTATATGAATATGTGTAGACCGTAAATGAACAGTTATGGCCACAACCGGTGCAACAACAGTTTTCGTAAGATAACCAAAGAAAATCATTTTTTTCTTTTTTTTACACATAAATATATATATATATATATAAACCCGTAAGTATAACGTCAATTCGATATCGTTATCGAACTTTTTCATTTGTGCGATTACACTGAACTGTATTAAACGCATAAAAATGTGTCCATGACCAGCGTTCGATTTAAAACAAAAAATAAATAAATAGTTACTCCGTGCGCTCAGAACAATTCAAACGTAGGACACGGTAGAATCGTATAGGAGGATATCAGTGGTACGATTTTCGTGGAATTTATGCGTTGTGCCTGCAAGTATAACTGCGGTGAACCCATTTTTCTTCTTTTTTTTTTTTGAAAAAAATAAAATTCTAAGGAAAATTAAAAGGCGAAAACAGTTTTTAGCACTTTAAAATGTAAACCCGAGGGATTGCTTGAAAATTCCAGGAGAAAAAAAACGCCAACTTAGACCCCACACGTTCCTGCGGGAGTGTTTGCGTTTGGGGGTAGAAAGCAACAGGACTCGGTCGAATAAGCGACCCCACGAATTAATATACGTTCGCGTGAAATGCGAGACGATTTTTCTCGAAACTCGCTCGTATTCTTATTCATATTCATATTCATATTATTATTATTATTATTATTATTAGTCCGTTGGCGTTTTATTATTCTTTTTTTTTTTTTTTTTTTTTTTTTTGCAAATAATATTACGTTTACGCATAGTTGGCAAACACTCAAAGAGTTTTCGAATAGTTCTCGTCGTCGGTTACGCGATGGAAATATTTTTACAGTTTACAGGGTTAACGTTACTGAGCGCGCGCGCGGTCTCTCTGCAGTGTGTAACCGACGCGATACGCGGCGCCGATCAAACGAAATTCGCCGAGAAAATGTTCGCGTTCCTTATGTGGGTTAGGTATATTATAGCAGTGAGCGCGTATCAGAGAGACATAACTCCCACTTCGGCTTCGCTTTTTTTTTTTTTAAATTACAGCATACAGTGACGCGGTTGTGTTTTCGATTCATCTGCATTTGGTGGCAAAAAACACAAATAATATTTTTGTTCTTTATTTCGGAAAACGTTAGTTGCTAGTTGCACGTTTTACGAAACTCCTGAACGCCCAAGTCATTTTCGCGTTTAATAAGATCGAAAACGCATTTTATGAATTTCCATACGAATTTTGATTTTAGAAAATTTACGCTTATCATATATGACTTCCCGAGCCGTACACGATATATATATAAAACATAACTATTACAGTTTTATTCGTCGACACGTTAAGTCGGTGTGAGTCGAATAAAAATTCGGGCGGGGAACGACCGATGATAGGTGGTATACGTTTTCGACTCCTGCAGGGTTGTAATTATCAGACACACACACACACGTGTAGAGAATAACACGAAGTTTTATTCGAACAGTACTTGAACGAAAGTAGACGTTTTGTGTTCGTATATTATTACTGTTGTCCAGTGATCAATATTAAATAAATCGTTCGATTCACTATGAAAACTCGCTTAGGGGGGAAAAAAATCGTCCAGGCTAAATCTCGATAGACAATTAAAAATAGACAAAATGTTGAATTCTTGTAAAACACGGTGTAGTGCCATATGCTGACGTATATATGGAGATAGTGTATAAATTTTTTTTAAATAATTAATTCGAACTCGTAAATAAAATAAACGAAATGTGGCATATCCGAGAAACAAAACGATATGAACGTTTCACGAATTAGCAGTGGAGATTGAAACAAACAAAATAAAATCGTTTTTTATATTATTATATTATATTATTATAAAAATATATCAATAGTTCTCCTGGACCGAATAGTCGGCTAATGAAAATAACCGATTTCAAGTCGACAACGATTGAAGAAAGATACATATAACACGCGTAAACATTTTGAAACGAATCGTTTCAAAATGTGAAATTGTTGAGGATTTCACAAAACAGAGCATCGAGACGATCGCAAATCGCAGAACGGTTAAATTAGTTTTATGACACACACACACACAATTTTAATTATTACTTTTATTTAAAACATTTTTTAATTAATCTTTTTTTTTTCGTTTTCTTCGCGTACACTACGCCTTATTATAATTAAATTATATCTAACGACTTACGTAATTTGAATGCAAAACGTAATTGTATTCTAATGTTAACTGACGATATTTATATTGTTTTCGTATTTTAGATAACGTGCCCTATCACAACGCTGAAATACGTTGAAGATCTTCGATCGAATTGACATTAATTTATGTATTAAATTCGCGAACGGAACGCGAATTGAAATTGCCGAACGTGTTGAAAATCGTTTAGTGTCGAAAATCGCGTTAATGTAGAAAAAGAGATTATCCGGTGAAACAAAAACCGTGCAGCGGACTGACCAGAGGAACGGTATTTTAAAACCAATACGTTACAATCGGAAATCGTTACGATTTTCGAGAATTTTACCGCCGCTTTGACGACGATAACCAAACGGACACCGTTCGATACGGAAAATTTTTTCAAAAAAAAAAAAAAAGGGAGTAAAATAAAATATTTTCTCGTAAGAACAACGGAATTGATCGACAACGTGTATTTTCGAACGGATAAGCGTCTATTTGTTCGTTATCGTTAATCATTAGCGTTCGATCGCGGAAACGTTTTCGTAGTAGCGATTCGATTTGTAAACTCTTACGAGTCTGACGGAGAAAAAAAACAATCACCGGTTTTTGTCGGGATAAGACGTGTTCGTTGGAAAGTCGCGCGACAATGATTATCGGGGATTTTTCTCACGTTTATCTAGGGGGATTATTTTCTTCTCATTTCTCACGTCTTTATTTATCAAAGGCGACTCGTTATTTTCATTAATTCTTTTTGCTTCTTCTATTAGTCGTACGGTGCGCGCATATTGTAATCGTCTGTTTGTCTGAATGCCACCGCACTCGCACGTACGCGTCGGCGTAAAATAAACACGCGCATTGTTGTGTCACGATCACGCGCACGTGTGCGCATTGTATTGTAAAATTTCAAAAATGTCTACGAAACGAAATTATTCTTTATTCGACGTCGATCGATACGGTTTTGTGCGTGCGCGTGGCAAACGCTTAAACGTGGAAATCTCCGTCGTGATACGGCGCGGCACAAGACGTTTTCGAGAAGTGTACGGGCGAAGAAGAAAACGGCGTAGTAGCGTTTCTTACAGTACTGTTTATAGTTTATAGTTCAACGCGGATTCAAACGCTAGCTCTTTGATTATTAATATTATCGGCCATTGAACCGCTGGGACTTTTACTGGAATTCAGTAAGCGTTTTGTACATTGAATTCAGCGCAGCAGCACCCCAGCATACGTCGTCGGCTCTGCCATTGGGTCGAGTTTTGCGCGCAGAAAAACTCACGGTTCGAATTGAAGCCGTGTTCGCATCATACGGTTCGCAAACGTTGCGAAAGACGAATTTAATATAAACGAGGAGACGCGCTTTTATTTTAAACGCGCTATTTTAAACATTATTTTCGAGAGAATGAAAAAAAAATAATGTATAACTAATATGTCAATGTCGTTAAACCGAGTCCACCGCAACTAGAGATTGAAGAACGATCGTTTAACACAAACTAATTTTTCCCGTACCTGGACGTGGTGACACAATTCATTATAAAAATAATAGTTTTTTTTTTTTCTACGATTTAATAACCATACAATATAAATATATATATATTAATAATGATTAACATTTTTTCAAATACGAATAACAAATGTTGTAATACGCGTATTATGCAATATTTGTGAAATGCCGAATAAGTATTTGTAAATACCGCCCTCGGCCTGATGAAATTCTGCGCACGTGCCTCCTGTGTTACGTTTTTTTTTTTTTTTTTTTTTTTGTCATGGATTTAAGGACCCGAGAATTCCGTGAAATCAAATTAATAACTTCGCTATAATACACGACTGAAGTTTTCCAGTATTCCATAAATCGGCGATTAAATTAGAGACTTTCGACTTCGGAGGACGACCGAGGCCAGCCGACGGTTTCAACAATCACTGCACACTTGCGTACGTTTTTATCAATAAATGTATAATTGTAATTCGTTACAAGCGGACAACACTTTTTTCACGCGATTACTTTTTTTCTTCTTTAATTTATATTCGCAAAAAGCATTCGCGACAAGAACACAAATAATAGACGTTTATAAAATACGTTTAATTCGAATTTTATCGTTCGAGAATTCGAATATTGAAAACAAATTATTTTAATTACTTTCATTTAAATCTGCGCCGAAAACAATATTATAACGGACAGTAAGACACGACAATAGCCGTGAAATTAGATTTTATTGAGCGGAAAAAAAAATCCGTTATTGGCAAACAAAACTCAAATCCGGATTTGGCCACATTCCACGATTTATGTTATAATATATACATTTATTACGTATTTTTTTTTTTTATAATACTAATATAATTAATACTTCACAGTTTTGATAAATCAACACGTTCTACGAAATATATTTAATACAGTTTTTCGACTTCTGATAATCGCAATATTATTATTATTATTATTGTTTTATGGAGTTATTTTGAAAACAAAACGACTGTTTCAAAAACAGTAAATGATAAAAATAAAAAAAAAGTTCGAAGTAAAATGAACTGTTTATATTGCTATATTGTTATATATAATAAATGTGCACACCGATCTATTAAACTAACACGTCAAGTCGGATTTATGGCTTTACTGTAATAAAATATGTTTTATTGTTTTAAACCCGAAATTATATATATATAAATATATGCAGACAGTGAGATAATACGTTATCTTAAGTTTTGGGAGAAAAAAAATGATTTAATAAATATTGAAAAATTTCATTATTCCTTCTTCTTAAGGGAAAGAATAAAAACACTCGAACGTCGAATAATGTGATTCGTTTTATATAAATTCATATGTTTGCAAATTTATCGTTTTCCTTCAAACGAATTGTACGGATCACAGTCAATGTTTAATAATAATAATAATAATAATAATAATAATAATAATAAAAGCAATTGCATTACCGACATATTATACAAAAGGAACAAAAAAAAATCCCCTTCTTTTTAAATTTAAAATTCATATTAATATGACTAACATATCTATTTGAAATAAATATATTTAAATAAGTTACCGCGTATCACGTAAACTCGACTGAGAATGTTTTCGACGTTAAATAAAATGAATAAAAAAAACGTAAAAGCAGCAGCAGTGAGCCGCAGGTGCTATGCGGATGTCGGTTTGAATGGATTACATGGTCGAATGTTATTAGCGTTGTATAGTATATTATTATTATTATTATTATAAATTCGAACACAACGATAAATTATAACATTCGATAAACGATTCTGAGGGAAATTCTGGTTATTATTATTATTCGTAATTTTTCGAAATTCAGACTTTAAATATTATAAAAAAGTTCGACAATATTTTACGAGTTTTGTTTTTTTAATTTTTCACAATTTTATTACGATTTTCGGCAATTCTTCTTTATTCTTTTGAAAAATCAACGTTGCAAAAACAAAAAAAAAATTAAATACAAATTTCTGCTTGAAATCTATGAATATAAATATCAACAGAGTACTCCATATACACGGAAAAATGTTTATTGACAAAATAATAATAATAAAAATAAAACATTTGGTACTTTATTTGACGCGTATGTCGATTCTTTTACTAGTTTCTTTAGATTTTATAAAAAAAACCATCTACGAAAAATTACAGGAAAATAAATTATAAAACCGGTACCACATATTCGTTTTTGACACGGGGGACCTTTGTGTCTTCAGGAGCTCAGTACACATCAACGTAAATACAAGGTTTTTTTTATTCATTGATACGAATAAAATAATACACCGTCGTTTAGGATCAATTCTCGAACACTGCTCGATTTTTTCATTGCTTTCAAATTCAAAATAATTACACTCTTTGAAGTAACAATCATTTCAGTAGACAATCGTAGCGGTTCATTCACTAGCGTTTTATAGATTTTGTTTATTAAAAATGTCATCGATTATTATTATTATTATGTATGGCTTCATTATAATTACACACATTATTACCCCAATATCGTTTTGTTTGTTTCTGACGGGGTTTTCGATGAAAACTTAAATTTTCTCCAGCTGTAAAAGCTACGGAGAACTCGTGAAAACTTTGTAAATACTATTATTATAACGATTAACGTGAAATGGAGTGTTTATTAATAGAAAAAGTGGCTAGCGTTTACGTATTTCGTCGGAGCAGATAAAAATTATTCAAGCCAGAGCTGCTATCGAGGGAATAAAAATATAACAGTGTATACTACCTGACACGGACGACCGCGAAAGGAGAGCACTACACAGTAAACTAAATTTAGTTTGGTGAAGAAAATATAACACAGAAAATAAATCATATAAAAGGAGACGCAAATCCGTTCGCGTGTACACCCTATGCGAATGCACGGGAAAATAATTGAGAAAAATTCAAGAGAAAGAACCCTAGGGAACACTTCGATCGAGATGAAAAGACACAGAAATAAATTGGAAAAATTATTAAAGAACGTTTCAATTCAAAGGTAGAGACCGTTGAAATAGGTGTAGTTTTTATAGTGATGGGATTATTGCGAATCCGGAAAGAATAATATGAATTATAATTAGAACTCGGATTGTAATTCTATAAGAATATCAAAAAAATAATAACCTAAAATATCTCAAAAATAGACCCAATAATAAAGCAAAGAAATCACTTAAAATAATTAAATTTTTTTTTTATTTTGACAATTGGCATTGCCAAGCGCACCACCGAAAGAATATTGTCATACGAATGTGTACATGCAATCGTCTAACACGGTAGGTGTGACATTGAACATTTGAAAATCGTTTTATTCAATAAAACCAATATAGGAGTTACAAATACATAACGACGTTGTATTAGCGCATACATTTATAACGTATGTTTTTCAACATTATTATTATTATTATTTCGCATATTATTAGTAGAAATAGGTTTAAAAATGCCGCAAAAAAAAAAAAATAAATAATAATAATAATAATAATTCTTTGTTGGAATAATGTGTACTTTAAACAAAAACTTATTATTATTAATATTTTCATTTCAGGATAAAATATGTGAATCCGAGCTGTACCAGTTATTATTATTGAAATAATTTGCCCTCATGAATCGAATTGCACATGTTGATATCGTACAATGTACATACACGGGTTTAGAATTAATATCGCGCTTATAAACAGTTTCTGATCGTTTTGATAGATAATAATCGCTGCTGTTAAGTAATAATTTATCAGCAGTACAAGTACATGGCTTTAAAGTCTGCGGAGCAATGGTTTACACGCGTCTTGCGAGACGTTATAACGCGTTTTGTACACGAAACTACCACCACCCTCGGGACCGATACCGTAACAAGCTTTAATAATAAGTAATTTAATAATAATAATAATACTTCCAGTCGTACACGATAAACGATCAAAACGACAGAATACAGTAATAATTATTACTCGACATACACTAAGAGAGATAGCGTAGAAAAAAATAATAAACAAAATTATTATGTTTGTCAAAATACACATTTGTATTCAACGCATTTGTTTTCGCGGATCTGAAGTAATTTAGAGAAAAAACGTTTCGGCAAAAAAAAAAACAGAAGAAAGAAATAAATTTCAAAATGATCTCTCAAAGATTTTTGATCAAAATTTAATGTGAGTAGATATGTAATGCATAAACGGTTTGTACGCGATTTTCTTTGTTTTATATATTTGATATAAAAATTAAAAGTCAAAAAACATTTTAAAACCCGTACATTTTAAACTCGTATAATCAATTTAAAACCGTATTGGATTAATATTTTTGTTGTTGTATTTTTCTACACGGATTATATACGATATATGCGCTCTGCGCCAACTACTGACAGTTGTAGGTTAAATTTTAGAAATGATTTAACACCGTTTCGTCTACTAAATTCGTAGACGAAGTGTGTGCGTGACCGCGATAAGTCTGCCAAAATCACGGGGAATAGAAGAGGTTTATTTTTTTTTTTTTTTTTCGTAAACGTTGTTTTTTCTCCGTGAATATTTCTATAAATATATGATATGATATAAAAGTAAACGCAATTTTCGTTCCATCAAACAGTTCTCTGTATAAAACGAGTTTTCGTTACTAGCAGTCTTATTAAAACTACACGGTTATTTATACGTGTCGAATGAAATAACAAATTAATTCCACGTGTTTATTTCTATCTTTTTTCTTTATTTCGTTTCATTTTGTTACCTACTTCGAAATGTGAACCGATTATTTTGTATTTCGTCGCGGAATTTTAAACGACCTTTGTCCGTGTGTTCTTTTTCCATCTCATGTCACAGTTAAATATATTTGTATATATATATACACGAGACACTCGAATCGCATCGTACCGTCGAAAATGTCTTTTTATACAAAAAACAAAATCCTGCGCAATTCCCGGCGGGCGAAGTTGAAATTCTATTTTTTGGTTTTTATTATTATTATTATTATTTTGATTTCATTCTCCTCAAATTCTCCGTTCACTGAGAATGTAATTAAAAATTATATATATATATATATGTGTAAGCTCTGTGACATAATTCATGGAAAATTTTCCTCGAATTTGAAAATCAAATGTTTTACGCGTTCGCTTATAACAAAAACAAAAAAAAAAAACGAAAGATATTATTACAATGAAAACAGTGCGAATAAATAATATTCTTTAAATGATTTTATAATGAATAAAAAAAAAATAAATAAATAAAACGCCGAACGAAATTCGTTATAAATCTTTGGCAGACATAAATGCTGGCACGTGATAAGAAAAAAAAATCCCTGCACTGCAGAGCTTATTATATTGTGTTTTCTTTTTTTAATCAGATATATTTTGTATGCGTATAAAAAATATTTGTGTTATATTTATAAATGGCGAAGACGCAATGAATTATTGTAGAAAAAAAATAAAATAAACAAATAGAAAATAATCGTAACATTATTTCGTAATGACTTAGGAATTTTCAATAACACACTACGTAATAATACGAGTATTTATATTATAAATTCAGTTGTGGATGAATGCATAATGTAAAAGAAATATAAACACGTTTTATAATTATAATTTATATATATATAATACGTGACGTAATTGTTTTTTTAATTTTTTCACGATCCTTCGTTGGTTTTATTCGCATACCGTACCTCACATAGTATATTTTTATACACACGAATTTATTATTAACGAATATTGATTGACAGCTTTTTGATTTTTGTTTCTATTTCCATGGCGTGTCCATTTTATTAAATCTAACGTATTTATTGTTTTATCATTACTGTTTTATTGATCTGATAATAATATGTTTGACGAAAAACTGTATCGCTACGTGTTTCTCTGTAATCAAGAAGAAGAAGAAGAAGAAGAAGAAGAAAAAATAATTTTGTTTCCCCGTTTCATCAATCCCCGGTGTATATTGCCGAGGAGTTAAAAGCCGTGAAACAAACGCACCGTATCGACTAGCTTTCGTCTGGCCCGTTACAACACGGCTCAACAGATGCTGCAATGGCGTTTGGGCCGTTATACAAACATTACGTCAAACCACTGTTAGTGTTATGCAATGAATTCCGACGTGATTTTCCGTTTCATTTTCGACAAATCGTTGACGTGTTTAAAAAAACATCCAGAAACGAAACAAAACGAAATACACACCTTTATATACATATATCTAAATAGAGATTTACAATATATACATATATATTTCAAGCCGCGCGGGTCAATTCGTTATTTTATTATTATTGTTATTGTTATTATTATTATTATTATTGTTATTATTATTATTATTATTATTATTATTATTATTATTATTATTATTATTATTATTATTATAATGCGTGACGCGACAAATATCTGTTTATTCGATCGAGTTCTGGTTGTTCAGTGTTATTATTCGTACGGATTTTCTTATATTCGTCACTTCTCTTTGCGTAGTACATTTTTCTTTTTGAAATTTGGTTTGTACAAGTGTGAGAAACAAATGTTAACACGGAGGGGAAAATATCGATGAAATTATAATAAAAAATAATTTTTATTTATTAAAAATCGAATATGACGGCGGCGCAACGTTTTTACACGCATTTAATAATGTGTTATATATCCAACTGAGTGTCCGACTGAATTATTTATAACAAAATATTACCGTATTGTGAATATCAAAAACAAAAATCTCGGTATTTATACATTTATGATGTCATCTAAAAATCTTATCAACACACATAATTACCCATACTGCCGCGATAGAGTATTGGACGACGAGCGAAAATAAATTATAACATTATTATTATACGTAATGAATTTATGAAAAAAGACATATTTTGCCCAAATCATCGTTGAAGTAAACGTATTAATCGGTGAGATTTTACTATAAATATTTTTTTTTTTTAGTATAACGAACCAATCGCCTAAGCAATACTAATATCAAAAATACAAAATTTCGAAAAAAAAATTTTTTTTTATAATAAAAGTATACGTACGAGTATTATTACAGTACGATATAATTAATCGATTTTCACAATGACCCGGTGTAAAACGCGCGTGGGGCGCACTAATCGTCGGTAGATTAATTTGAATTCGAGTTAAATTTCGATCGGATCGTATGTTTGAACGATCGATAATAATAGGTGGAAAAACAAATTAATAAGTGTTGATAATAATAATAAAAAAAAAAATTATACCATTTTTCGCATTATTTTACGTTTTTCTCGCTATATTATAATATAATTCAATTGTGAACGAGACAATACTTTCATAACACATTCACGGGAACACACATACACGAAATAATATATATATATTATAATACAATCACGTAACCGGAAAAAGAGCGGAAAACAGGCCGGAAATATTGTCTCGGAATTATATAAGCAGTTTAACGCCGTCTTTATTATCTGTTGTTTATTTCACCCGTAAAAGGGTTTGCGAAAAAATAGTTTATGTAAATTAGACGCATTATATATATATATATATATATATAAAGAGAGAGAGAACTTAACGCGTCGTAATTTTATTATTATAATTTTTTTATTGGATCGGTCGTTTGAGGAGAATTCGCTTTTCGTAGGTGGTCGGTTGGAGGGTGGGTAATCGTAAAACGAGTTTTATTGATTTTTTTTTATTATTATTATTGTTTTTTTTTTTCGTTAGAAACGACCGCGATATAAGATATAACGGTATGTGTACAACAATTTGGAAGAAAACGCTGTTATACGACCCCGGGAGAAATAAATATAAAACACAAATGTATTTTTTTTTCATGCAAAAAAAAAAGAAGAAAAAAAACGGGGAGCGCATTTAAAATACTGCGGCATTCCACCGCCGCAGTGATCTTGGCAACGGAACCCGCCGCCGTCGAACCGTGTTTATATTTTATTCGATAGCCGCGGCGAAAGATTACGGTCATAAATATATACGGTATTTTTATATAATAAATATATATATATATATTAGAATATATATATTTAAACTCAGTTTTAAGACACTGTTCTCGGGAGTTTCGCGTAATAAAACATTTCGTTACATGAGTACAGCAATTCCGGGACGAGGGCTCGTATTTATGAGGAAGAGGTGTGGCTGGTGGAGCTCCAGCACCCTCCTCCATCCCTTAACGAAATTTTAGTAAATTTCTCTATGTGTCTACCCCATGGCCGTAGGATGTGACAACAGTAGTGGCAAAGAGAGAAGTTTAAATTTAATATAATTTTATTTATTTCCATTATTATTGTTATTATTGTGCAGTGTAATTTATTGTAAATTTCTTTAAAAAACAATCGAGAAAAAAAATTAAAATCAAATTCCTAATGCGTAGTAGTTGTTTTTAATAGGCTAAGAATGTGGTGATTTTTTTTAATTTCAAGATTTAGTCTGCGACAAGAATTTAGAAAGAACTGAACGACGATATTACTTGGTGTCAGCCCCCATCACCCGATCGTCAAACATCGAATTAGAATGGAATTGTACAGTGTATACGGGCGGAGAACTGCTGTGAAAAAGAATCCGTGCATCACAAACTCGACTTATTTAAAATTTAGATAAAACGCGTGTTGAGTGATTCGTTTTTCTAATATCATATACGTCTACAACCGTCTAAACGCGTAATTTGTTTAAAAATTATGCCCGTACAACGAATAAAAAATGTATTTTATAAAAAATGTGTTTTTTTAACGATACACGTTATTATGAAATGTGAACGGGCGCAACGTTGAACGTTTTTACTCACTGGCCCTCACAATCATACGCCAGACCGAGACATCGCAGTTTTTTTTTCGTCAGCAAACCATACTCACCACACACACACAGCTGCGTGCCAAGCATAAAAGTATACGTACCTACGTAATCCATTTAAATAATATATACAGCCGACAACTCTATTTCTGCCGTTTATAAATATAATATGATTTGAATGAAAAATAAAAACGTTCTCGATCATTTCGCAACTGTATTACAAACGTACGAATACTATATATGTTATATTATAATATATGAACATAAATATGTATACGATAATATATTATTTATACGTATAAGTCATATTACATATGCGTCATACTGCATAATATACTATATATATACGCACACAACACGAAGTAAATACGTCGTAAATATTTTTATTTTTATTATTATATGTACGTGTATTACTGGAAAGTTTTGTTTTTACTGCGTTCGTCCTGTGTAACGACTTTCTTGGTTTAATAATTTGAGTTATGCGCGCGCGCGCGAGGCAAACATTGTATATGAATGCGAAAAACCGATAAAAAAAAAAAAGCGTTCGGAAAATAATATCAAGAGAAAAACGATAATAACAGGAGAGGGTGAGGAGACTCGTTTGCATAATTATTACAAATTTCTTTACGCGTTTAGAATTATTTCTTCTACGAACATTACACTCGAATTGGTTTAGATGTGAAAGAGAACGGAGCTCGTATACCAATTCTTTTCTTTTTTTTTTTTTAACAACAAATATTCCTTTTTGCTAGACATATTGAAATACATTTCTTTGTAGAACGCTCGTTTTATATATAAATATTTTTATTATTATTAAAAGAGTTTCTTGTTTATTAATTCCCCACCACTGTTTAAAATTGAAAAATTCCATCTTTCACGTTTCGAACGTTCGGTGCAGTGTGGCGCATACGACGTTTTCAACGAAACATTATTATAAACGCGCCTATTAGTGAAACTAAAAATCGTTACAATTGCCATTCCCGCAAATGGAAAATAAATCGATTTATTCGAAAACACGTGTTATTAATATAAAATTAAGATGAAATTACTAAAATTCGATTTACGATAAATGTTCGAGAAAAATTATTTATGACTTTTCGAGATCTGGAAATCTATATGTTGCGTTATATTCAAATCTGTATTTTAAAGAAGGTTTTCCAAGAGTCCGACAATACTTTACATGTTCGCTTCTCGATATAATATTGTATTTTTCGATTAAGTATTTTCAACTGGGAAAATCAATAGAATTCGAAACTCGGTGTCTTGTTACAAAACGAAGTTTTCATGCCGGTCACCGGGATAAATTCCATCAACTCAAAATTGAACTAAAATCGACTTTCTTTGTCAACAAAAACAAGCTTGCATCAATTAACGTTAGAAAAAAAATTAATAAATTTTAAAAATAATTTTTTTTTTTCGGTATATAATTAATGTTTTAATGACTTAATATAATATATATTTCGTAGTAATTAAATGAAGTGTAAAATCAAAAAGAAAAAAAAAAATGTTATTAATTATGTCGCGTGTTACTGGGCTATACCTAATATCATCCTAATACGTAATAACATTAGCGAAAAATATGTAATTACCACCCACCGCAATAGTGTACACACTGTAAAGTACGACTATTTCTACGAATATAACTTGCGATACGGCCGTCGTGCTGAATTTCGTAATAATTATGTTAATATAAACGTTTTCGATTTTCAGTTTCAATAGAATAAAACACGTTTTGAAAATTTTTTTCCATTCACAAAGTGTGTTCCGTTGTGTAATGGAGTTTATGCATTTTTAAAACTACGGTGTTGTTCGAGAAAACAAATACGGTTTTTTGATAAAAATTTGCACAAAAATCTTACGCCAAAAAGTAAAAAAAAAAAAACCTTTGAAAAAAAGTTTTCGATTGAAAACATTTTAACGAACTTTAAAATAAAGAAAATATGTATACGTAAAAAAAAATCGTTAATTAAAAAGTTCAAATTAACGCCAAAACGAAATAATATAAGCCCGTAAACGCAATGGGAAATTATTGATAAATTTCCAATTATTTTTCATATCGTTTACATTAATTGCGCGTTTATCTATTTATTGAATTGCCGTTCGACGGTAATAATAATATTTAAATAATTAATTTAAACTGTTCCGCATACTACTACTAATCATTAATGTCAGCACATTCGCGTTTACACGACCATACATACTTATATATATATATATATATATATATATATGTAAAAATCATTTGATTTAAATATCGAAATACCGCGGTGTCTTTTACACAATTTCCACGACGGTCGTTTAACTCTTAAATCAGCCACTGGTCACGTGCGTTGATTTTTCACTAGGACGTGGTGCGATTTCTATTATTGACTTCTCCACCGTATGGACGCGTGCAGAGGAGAAGTATAATTATTACAACAATATAATATGTGCGTTTGATTGCACACTATCGAACGCAATTGAATTTTCGTTCTTTTTTCTCTCTCACACGAGAGTTTTGAAATTTACAAGTGAAAATGTCAAATATGTGAAATTTCCATTACGATAAAGAAACGGAATAAAATAACGTTTACGGGGGTGAATCACGCGCAAAAAAAAAAAAAAAAACAGAGTGTGGTAACACACGTGTTTAAGTGGTGATATTTATTTATTCGTGAAGATATTTATAGCGAATAAAATAGAATATTAATTGCCGTTTGAAAAATCATATAACCAATACGATCGAGGTGCGCGTGTATATATAAATAAGGGATAAATCAAAACGATTCGTAAATAAACGATTCTAAAATGATTTTTAAACAACGAGACGAAATGTCGTCGAGAAAATAATGAAATAATCGCGCGCGCCGTGTCGTGATGACGAGAAAAGAAGGAGATCATCCTGTATACATCACGTTCGAATTGAAAATAAACTTTTAAAACGCTCGTATAAAATATATTGTATAGGGTAAATTGTATTTTTTTTTTAACGTCATATTGATTCGCACACGAGTCCCGTTCGGCGCGTAATTTACGAGTAATTCGGAACTAAAAACGATTTGGGAACGTTATCGGTGTAAATGCGCGATAGGGCAATATTATAATATTAACCGCTGTGTATACGACGTTTTCGTAAAACGAATTAAAACACACTCTGCGCCAACATTATAACGCTATACGCTTTTCGTAATCAATGTGAAACGATATTGTATCGTGTTATACGCCGTAAAATTATACGGTTTTTTTTTTCCGAAGTAAAACGTCGCCGTTTCGTATACTGCCACTGCCTGTACCACACCGGGAATAATAAGAAAAAAAATAGATTTATATTTTCAGATCGAACTCGATCGTGTTGAAAAAATTTTAAAGCGTTTTTAAGCGTGACGTAAAAAAATTCTACGTCACGCGGCGAAAACTCTCACGCCTCGCACAATATTATTAGATAATTATTATTTCTTTTTTTCAATTAATAATTCAAATTTTGGAAACCGTAATAATAGCGATTGAATAATAATAATAATAATTGATATGTTACGAAATATTTCCGGTGGTCTTATGTTAATAGTGTGTAATTGAAAACACGAATCTGTCGATTATGTATTGCACGAGGTACGCGAATTTTCCTTGTACAAAATTGTCGGTGTTCGTCGAAATTGCGAGGTTTGTGATAGAAGAAAAAAAAATCGCCTCTATTTTACTCGTTAATCAATCGCCGGGGCACACTTTTATTTTACGACACAATCGTTGAATGCGGTTAAAACTTACAAGAGCACATAAATAAAAACGATCAGGAACACCCGGTTGAGTGGCGGAGAAAAAATAAGATGTCGCTGACGATCACGTCTCGCCTTTCTCGTATCAATGCCAGCAGAACACACACACACCACATATAATAATAATAACAATAATAATAATAATAATAATAATAATAATAATAATAATAATAACATGACGTAAGAACTCTATAAAACGTCCCAAATAAACAGCCACAGCACAATTAAATTTTCTCCACGTTTTCATGAATATAAAATAATAATTTCATTAAAAAAAAAAAAAAAAATGTTCAAACAATGAAGTCCATTCGTGTACTAAATATTGCAAAAAAAAAAAATATATATATGAATATTTTACAGTATGGATTTTGGATAATACCGAGTTGTCATCACGGTCACTAAAACAGTTTAATAGTTGAATCCGACTCTTAAGATAATAATTAATATACATATTAATTTTAAAACCAGATTACCTGATTAACGTACTATTTTGAAAAAAATTGTCTTTTTATTTTTTCATATTCCTTTAGAAATATAGTTTATTAACGTAAAACAATTTTTTTTGTTTTTTAATTTGTACTTTAAGCATTAAAAATACGCGAGTCTAAATAATAATTTTTTTTTTTTTTTTTGTAATTTGACATTACCAAAGCTATTTTTTCGATTAAATATTTCTATAAACAAATTAATTATAGAAAATATATGTATATATAAAGGATCGGATACGAACGCCCGCTTTATTCGAATACTCGAAAGAGACACGTAATATTATTAATACACGCGTGGTATTATTACATTTCCTTATATTGTTTTATTATAAAAAAAAATTCATACGCTCATAGAACTTTTCAAGAACGATTTAATCTCCGTTCATATTAGTCCGTAGGTACCGAACAATATAAAATATATGGGCACATACACGTGAATGTCGTAAACGTTTTGTTTAGAAATAAAATGTCACGTAAAAAGAATCATAACTGCATGTATACAATATTATGACGCGTATAGAATCGGAATTTTAAGCATTTAATCAAAACTATGTGTTCGTATATTATTATATTGTATTTTTTAAGTTATGCGCGAATTCGATTAAAATCTATTTCACGCGAGTTTAAATATCACACGAACACACAAGACGTTTATACCCGTCATGTGCCCCGTAGTATTCAAACAATTTTACCAACAATTTAATACACACAGTGCAGTTCTATAGAGTTTATATTGTTTGGCGAGACTTCCGAGGAATTTCAAGATTCATAAATCGATTTCGGACAGATTGTGTTGACTGTATATTATTCATATTTATACAAGGCCGTAATAAAAATATTTTTTTTTAAATTTTTATGTTATATTAGAAGAGTCTTAAATTCAAAAGTCTTTTTTTCTTCAAATATAAAAATACCGTGTAACTCCCGAAAAAAATCGTAATCTAAATCTAAACGTTTTCGGCATCCTATTAAAATATGTCGTTTTAAACAGTTCTTAATATAGACTTGGTGCTGTTGACATATTTAAAACGTATTGTATCATAATATTATTTTAACACCTCTGCAAAGCGTAGGTTTATGTAGTTAAAACTTTTGTTTAAAAAAAAAAATTATATATTATTATAACAAGACATTAATTAACGAGTTGAAGAGTTACGTATTTTAATTTGAAACAATTTTTTCAAAAATTCACTTTACACTTTGTTAGTGACGTACAATTTTTTTTCTCTCGTTCCGTTGCGTTCATTTCGAGTGGAATATATTTACAAAAGTGTCTAAATTAAGTTCAATTATAACAACGATATATATATATATATATATACAGCTAGTTACGGCCAATATCAAAGATAGGCCAGCCAATGAAAACAATTAAGTCGAATTAAAGAAACGACTTGTTAATATAACTAGTTAATATTTAAGAAAAATACATTTTTTAATTGTGAATATTAGTATTAAAATGCAAATAAATGTTAAATTAAATTGGAAAGAAAAAGTTAAATTTTATAATAACTATTTTAATAAAAGATACGAAATGCGGGATAATTTATTGTTATTTTTATTTCTCTGCAATAATAAAAATAAAATTTAGCTCTTTTTTTTCAATTATATATTATGAATAACCATTTGGATATATGTGAGAATTGTTGAAATTTTTATGTTGTACGCAACAAACCTGATTTATGGAGGATAGCTTCAGTCTTTATATGAAATACTATAGATTATAATATTAATTCCTATAATACACAATTGTATTATATAGGATAATAATTTATTTAGTATACTATAACCGAATACGGTTTGAAATATATTGAAAACGATTTCAGTATTAATTTCTCAACTAGTTTCTACTTGATATAAATTAAATATTGATTCCTTAGGAAATTTTTTTATCTTCGAATGTTTTATTTAAAAAAAAAAAAAAATTGAAAACCCGTGAATAAAGTATTTCAATGTATTTTCATATGAACGAAAGTCACGCGAGCGTGTTAACTAAACCAGAAAATAATTATGACAAAATCGGCTATATGTAAACAGAGTGAAAATATTAAATAATTTCGTTAATTATACCGACTGAACAGGTTAATCGAAAATTATAATTTTAACATTTTATCTAGTTTATACTATTATTATCGAACACTCATATACAACGTACATTCACGCGGATTTTATAACGTTTCAGGATCCTGACGGGTTTTCGCGTTCGAATCGAACCGCCAAACCGAACTCACGGGCTCCCTATTCGAAACGGGACTTCAAAAAAACAGAAGAAGAAGTTTTAAGCATTTGACTTTTAAATTAATTTCTGGGACGTAATTGCGTGACGGCAAGGCGGCCGCGACGTCCCGAGTAAATGCGATTTGTATGTATACGAACGTTTTGAATTTCGTTTTTTTTTCCTCGCGTAAAACGAATTGACGAGTTTTGATGGTGTGAATAGACGAAAAGCTAAACCGACCCGCTGTCTCAAATTCATAACTACGCCGTCTCTCATACGATGCTACGTTACAATTTTACGAAAATTTCCAACCAATCTACCACTGGATAATAATTTGAAAAAAACAAAAAAAACAATTTATTTTTACGTTCCAATTAAGCTACGGAAAATTCGAGTTTTTCTACTCGTTTAACAACGAGCTAAGAGAGAAAAATCATTTTTTATCCAAAAAAAAAAAAAAAAAAAAAATTCCTATTCCATTTATTTAAACTTTAATTGAATTTTTTCGCTTCGTTTTCCGAAACTCCAAATTCGAACCGAAATGTTTTTTGTGCCCGGGCTCATTTCGAATATTTTCAATAATTCGAAAACCCAACCAGTCGGTAACAACACCGACGTAATGTATTTAATTAAATCGAAAACAACATTTCATCCACAACGTTACTATCCGCGACAATAGACGCGAGCGTTCCATCGAATCTACAATTTTTTCCCCGTTTTATTACCGTTTTCACTCAACTCGTTGAACGCGGTCCCCGCACGTGTTATAACAATGTTGTTTTATGAGTCGCGGACGAAAATTATCTCGGCCTTAACGTTATACGGCATTCACATTACAGTGTGCACATAACGATATTAAATAAACCATAATCGGCGAGGAAACTGCCGGTAAATTTTCTCTTTCTACGAGTATATATGTACAAAAGAATATATTGGACGAAAACGAGTATTTCCAAAATCGCTTTATTCCCGAAGTCACGAGTGTTAAGATGTGCGAGCGCCTTTAACTCCGCAGAATTTATTTACTGTGCGATATAAAACGACACGAGTGTTGTGCGCGATTTCGTAAATAAATAGGTGGTATTGGGGGCGGGAAAAAAATAAACGTTATTCAAAAAGTACACATTATATGCCGGTAGTGTCACGAGAAGAAGAAAGAAGTTGAAACGTGAAAATTACGGATATACTACAGTAGTGAGGAACGTAAAGGGCCTTAAAATGATTTCTCGCACACGGGTTTCGGATATCAATTCCAGTAATTGCGTCGAACACGTAGTGGACATTTTTTTTTCGCGTTTTTTTTTTTTTTTTTTGCTCTCAAAACGAAAATGAAATTGTTTTCTAAGACGGGGAACGACGACAATGAATTGTACACGCGCGCGGATTAACGCGGAATCGTTCGAAACACTCCGAATCAAACGCGTATTTCTTGTTGTTTTTTTTTTACTATAATTTTAATATTACAAATACAGGTATTTGTTGCCGTTAAATCGAATAGAAAATTTCGCGTGTATGAAATTATTCCAATAGTTCGCGATTTAATCCATTACGACGAATGCGCGCTTAATGTACGGTTTCTAAGGTACGACATGTCGCAGAGCAATTTAAATGAAGTGGTTTATAAGAAACTACATGTAGCGGTGACTCGTTTATTTTTTTCGATCATGGAATATATTTTAAGTATAGCTTCTAATTTGTAAGAGAACACACGTGAGTACTGCGTTATATTCTTTTATTCAATCTGGAAGTTAAAATAATTTGCCATGGAGTCCGTTATTATTAATAACAACAACATTATAGCTCTTCTGTTAGACGAAGAAAATGAAGACATATATTTTTCTGAACTGGAATCGACGAAAAAATGGCCAACCGATAGAATATTTAAAAATCATTCTAGTGAGGGATTTTTTGAAATATTAGTCAATCGGCATTTAAAAAATAATGAAATTAAATTTCGTGAATTTTTTCGAGTCGATAATAAACAGTTTGAATTTTTGTTGTCGTTGGTGGAAAAAGAGTTGACTGTAAAACCACCTAGTAATGCTGTGAGGAAACCGATAACACCGGCAGAAAAATTAGCAGTAACTTTGAGGTTGGCACATAATTCGTTAATTTTTTTTGGTTATAAATAGGTATTTAAAGATATGTAATTTAGTTATATTGCTTTTTAATTAGATATCTTGCTACTGGTAAGTCTCTATGATCGCTATGATTCGCATTTCGTATAAGCCATTGTTACTTGAGCATTATAATAAAAAGTACGCTGGCGTGGTCAAGAACTAAATTGGTGCCAATTTTTTTAAAAGACGCCAACACCATTGACTTTAAACAAAAAGCAGAAGAATTTACTTATAAATGGAATTTTCCCAATTGTATCTCAGCTATTGACGGAAAACATATTCGTATCCGATGTCCAGGTAACTCAGGGTAATTATTCCACAATTACAAAGATTCTTTTTCCATAGTTCTTCTGGCGATGGTAGATGCAAACTACAAATTTGTTGCTGTTGATATCGGATCGTTCGGAAAAGAAGGAGACAGTGGAATATTTTTAAAATCAAACATGGGGCAACAAGTTTTAAATGGCTCGTTCGGATTTCCACAGCCTAGTAAACTTCCTGGATCAGATAAAATAGTAGATGATGAAGCTTTTCGTCTACACAAACATATGATGAAGCCGTACACTAGAAAATCTGTAAGAGACAATCATTCAGAAACTGTTTTTAATTATAGATTAAGTCGTGCCCGAAGAGTATCGGAAAATGCATTTGGGCTATTGAGTCGAATATTTAAAATATTTTATCAACCAATTGATTTGGAGACAACGACTATTGACGAAATGATATGGGTATGCTGTTGTCTACATAATATGCTACGTGAGGGATATTTAGAGACAAATAAGCAGTCATTTTTTGAATTCAATTATGCAGAGCAAACGCCGATTAACAATATGATACCAATGTCATGTCAAGGAGGTTTTTCAAGTTTTGAAGGTTTCTTAAGTACGAGTAGTTCGAGAAAATGCTAATTTTGTTGCCATATCGTCATATTATGGTCGTCACGACGTGTCGCACGGTACTGCTCTCGGATAAAACAAAAACATTTTACGGATTTTTTCGTACTATTCGTTTGGAGAAAAATAATAAAACCAAGTAGTGAAAATGATCGTGAGTAACGAGAAAACGACGATACGGTGTTTGGTGGCCACGGAAACACCGGAATAATCGTAGTAAAAACGTGTAATTTTCCTTTTTTTTTTTTTTTTTCCTTTTCGCACACAAAATATGTATAAAAAAAACAACAAAAATATATTGTAAAAAAGAAAAAATATATGTTCGTAGTGCCACAGAGAGCGCCGTATAAGATCGCACAAAAATGATTTTACTACGGTATATAAACACGATGAATAATAATAATAATAATAATAATAATATCATACAATAATATTCATAAAGTAATCGAGAGTTTTTTTTATTATTATTATTATTATTATTATTCGTTTTGTCGCGTATAACTTTTGAATAATAATGATTACAAAATGTTCTACGAGAAAAATAACTGGCGGGTTACACTAAAGTTTCCTTTTTTTTTTTTTTTTTTTTTGCAACAATTTTCGTTCGATATTTTCGTACGCGCACACATCATTTCGTTCTATTACATTCGACTTAAAAAAAAAACCAACAACGGGAATAACATATCAATGCTTCCGTTTTTTTTTTCTTTCGTAAACGAATCGTACGGAATGTTATAAATATAAATTACATACGGGATTTTTAACGAGAAGGATTACAAAAACCTATACATAAATTTACGCACACGCGCGGGGCTTTTTCTCTTCTGTTAAATAACTTTTAGCCGATCTCGGGATTCCATTCGCAACGTATTTAATAATAATAATAATATTAATTAAATTATTATTATTATTATTATTATTACGCAGAACGCCGTGCGGGCGCACAAACGGGCACACGGGACGCGAAAATTCATTCGTGATCATATAACAAAATAATACAGACAAACGTCATCATAACCGTCGTGGACCACAACACAGAAGAAGCCGTCGGTCATTTATTTTATTAAATTTTAAACGGGGTGTAAATAATATTCGTATCGTACCTATATAATATGGGATACGTACGATAATCTCTCTCTCTCTCTTTCTCGAGAGAGAGAGAGTGATTTTGTCCATCCGCACTTTATACGGGGAACACGCGCCACCTATAATTTCTTTCGCACGGTACAGTACGCGTTAATAATAATAATAATAATAATAATTCGTTTTCGAACAGAACGAATAGAAATATTTCTTCTTATACGATTAATTTTGTTTGTTTTTTTTTTTTTTTTT
Organism: Chaetogeoica ovagalla; assembly: GCA_032441825.1. Taxonomy (NCBI): domain Eukaryota; kingdom Metazoa; phylum Arthropoda; class Insecta; order Hemiptera; family Aphididae; genus Chaetogeoica; species Chaetogeoica ovagalla. Next base: position 5,294,448 of record CM063744.1, read on the forward strand.
TGCGTAACTCCAATCGTACACATGTCTTATATACAACAACAGCAATAACGTAATAAATTACTTGTACAAATACATATATATATTTATATATACGCGCATTCGATATTGTACATAACAAAAATATCTAGTGGATACATATCGAAATCGTCGTATATATGCATACGTATAATTAATAATACGTAGCTAACGTGTTTGGAGAAAAAAAAAATACGTACCATATTATTACGATTAAAAACTAAATTTTATAGATTTTGTTATCTCGCCGGTGGAATAGGGGCGAAAACGCGCGGCAATTCCATTATGTATTTATAATAATGTGCGGAGGAAAACCGAACGGCGGCGCTGCTATAATTATTATTGTCGGTCCGATACACGCGCCGCAATACGCGTGAAAAAGAAAGAAAAAAAAAAAAAGAAAAAATTTGTAATCTCTAGAGATTTTCTATTCGTTTGAAACATTTTTTTTGTTTTTTTTTTTTTGTTTTTTAACGGAATTCGAAATGCTTTTAATGAAAAACAACCCGTAAACAGTTGTTGGGGGGGGGGGGAGGGAGGGAGTGAAAAAAATGAGTTTTCCAACAATTATAACAACATTGTTATAAAATTGTATTTACGCGTTTTTATATTTATTTTTCCGGTTTTCCGACAAAAAACAAGAAAAAACAGAAAATTCCGTACTTACCCGATGATATTTCGACTATGGCGGAATCGCGTTTTCGACGGCGGCGATATTGGAGACGACGGTTCCGATCCGGGGGACGCGGTTACGGAGAGAGAGAGAGAGAGAAAATTTACGGAAAATTTTTTTTGTTTTTTTTTTTTTTCTAAATTTACGACGGCTCGGAGAAAACTCGATGAGAAAAATATTTCAAAATAAAATTTGAAAAAAATCCGTTTTGGCAACGGCCGGAGCGTGTGTGTACAATGGATTTTACTTCAGAGCCGGACGACGACGACGGCAGCGGCAACGGGCAACGGCGATAAGCGTGTTAACCGGTCGAGGGTGGTGGCAGCAATGTGGTCCGGCGTTACGACGGCGACTACTGCCGGTGCCGCGCGTGGCGTTAGGTCTGTCGGCCGCGGTGGGACGGGCGGCGGCGGCGGCGGCGAGCGAGCTAGCGATACGGTGTTCGATCGGCGGGCGGCAAGACGGGGACGACCGGGGCGAACGCGAAACGATACTGGCGGTACGTAGCGATGAACGTCGCCCGGACGACGGCGAATGCGCGGGGGTGGGGTGGCGGTGGGGCACCGTCGTAGTGCGTATCGCCGCCGTTCGGTGCGCGACGGTCGCGACCGAAGGACGGCGGTAGTGATAACGCGTTCCGTCCGCCCGGCACGCTAATCGCGCGGCAAACATGAAGAGCGGCGGCCGCTCGTAGTACGCCGGCCGTCCGCCAGAGGACTTGACTCGCGCGGCAAAGCACCCGCCGACTGGCGCCTGTCGCCGCCGCCGACGCGACGCCCGCGAAAACTGCACCGGGGGGCCACCGCCACTCGCCCGCCGCCCGTTCGTCACTATATCCGCCTTTTCCGTTTCTTTTCGCATTCTTTTTTCCGCCCGCCGCCGCCGCCGCCGCTGATCGTCCCTTTTGCATTTCTTCTTTTTTTTTTCCTTTTCTTTAACCCGTAAAAATACGTTCGCGCCTTTACTCGCGTCACACGACGGCGGCGACTGCGTTCGATAAAATTTCACCGCGTTGCCCCCCCCCCCCCCACACACACACACACACACGTAAATTCTACCAAAACGTGCGTTCCGATCTTTACGGTCTGAATTCGTTACCACCAGTAACGACGATTCGCGCGTATGGGTCGATACGTCTTGAAAAATCGGTTCGTTTTCGACGTTTTCTCAAAAAACGCGCGACAAAAGAACAACTACGTAAAAACGATTAGGAGAAAGAAAAAAAAAAAATGTACGATTTCGTCGATATCGATAATTTTCGTAATTTTTGAAACTAACGAATTACAAAAACGTGAAACGTCCGACGACGAGAATTCGCAACGTTATTTTACGTATTATAGAGGCAAAAGATGGTTAACCGTACATAATTATATTACGTACGTATACTCTTTTATACGCACTTTGTTATTAATAAATATTACACCGAACCACCACTGTTCCCCGGAATCGTTTTCATCGATTTATCATTCGCTATCGAATTCGTTTTGTGAGATTAATACTGTAAAACCGTATTACATACACGCGAAACTATTAAAAAAAGACGATATCACGTTGTAACTCTTTATTAAATTCCGTCGTATTATTTACAAAGTTGTAAATAACACAGAGTGCCTACCTATCGTCGTCTCGTGTTCGATTCGACTCCCTACAATTGTTTGAAATTTTTGTAAAATAAAATATTATTGAATAAAATGTATTCATATAATACGTAAACAAACTTGATCAATTCGAATTTTCTTATTTTCGATATCTTCATCGTCCGAATACGAATATTTCCGACGGCTATATCAGGTACCTAGGATATCAACTAACAAATTATTATTAACGCGAACAAATAGGTACAAAACTGAGATTCTCGGACTCGCAATTCCTAGATAATCGTTTAAAGTAGACAAAATATATTGTAGTGAATTCAATAGGCGAAGCGATACTCAATAATATCATCGCGTCGTTTTTCCTTTTTTTCCCGTCTTTATTTTTACTATAATATCTACGTATATTTATCATATAAGTGGTATTTACCATTATTACAGGCGATGGTGATCAATCCGATGGATTTGTGTTATCTGTGTAAATTCGAGAATTTTATCGGATTTCACAATAACACTCGGAATTTTAAACAATGATGATAATAATAATAATAATATAAAATATCGACGTGTACAATAATCCAACGGAACGCACGCGGTCAAACCGAAATATGCGTTCGGTCGTACAAGCGAATTACTACTATTCGAATTCACGGAATAAAAATGTATCGGCAACACAACAGTCCCATAAATATAACGTTTCTGAACTCAAATTATACTTAAAAGGCGTTGGACATAAGCAGAAAAATTCCCCTATACCGCGTTGCGGCTCTGTCGCGAAAGAATCGTATATCAATCGTGACAAATTTATAATTATCCGTACGCGTACTGTACACAGAAAATTAATATTCGTAATATTGTGAAAAAATCCCGAATCACGCGTATGCGCCACTCGCATTTCGGAAATTTCAAAATTTATAAGAAAATTCAGTGTTGTTCGTGGTTTGTTTTTATTTTAAATCATTTTTTTAATATCGCGGTGGACGCGAAATCCAAACGATAGTAAACGTATATGTTGTAACGTACATGGACTAAGTATTTCGTTATACGAGAAACTGTAAAATAACGACTCGATCAATCGTGATAATATAATAACTTACGCCTTACAGAATGATTTTTAAATATTTTGCCGATGAAATTGGTGTTCCGTTTCTGTTACTAAATGGTAGATTCTCTCGTGGTTTAACCTGCAAACAACGCAGTATTTAAAATACAAAAAAAAAGTATGTACTTCCGAGAAAACATTTTGAACATAAATCGAATGCACTCGTTAAAACAGTATTCGATTGAGTGTTTGAAATTTGTATTTTAAATACTTTATAAAAAAAAAAAAAAAAATCGTTTACGACACTGCTGTAACAACGGTTTTGTCGCGTTTTTTTCTTTCAAATAAAACGCGTGATGAGGACGCGAGCATTTTGAACGTCACTACTATTAGCGAAAAAACTTCGGGTATGAGAGCAACATTCAAAGGCCCTGTCATTGGACGACAAAACTCGGAAAAAGAAATTGGTGAGAAAATCACGCGTTTTTCACACGTAGTCTCTGAACGCAAAAACAATAAGAACAATCAAATTATCACTGAAACGTTGACACTGACTCTCTCGACAAAAACGATTTTTAATTCGAGCGTCGGCTTAAAAATATTGTCGCGCGTCCTAAATCGATTTCGAACGTTCGACGTCTCGGACATCAAAATTGTCAATTTATCGTATATATATATATATATATATAGTAATGCGATAAAAACGGCAAAATTCTTTTCAAACGCTTACGTATTATTTTTATGCGAACGACGTTGAAATGTATTCGTTTAAAAAAGTCAAAAAAAAAAAAAAAAGAAAAGATTTTCACATAAATTGCTTAAAGTCATAACGTTCGAGGTGGGTGTACACACGGCGCGGTAAAGCTTATGCGTATCGTATGCATAAGGTTATAATACCGTAGTAAATGTTATCGCGCGATATTGTACGTAAAAAATAAACACTGAGAACATGACGTATTATAAATTCTACGTCTTATACGGTCTTAAACGCGTTCGATTATTTTCGGAAGTACTTTTACATAAAAAAAAAATATATATATATATATATATATAAAAGGTTTTATGGACGATTTCTGTGAAAATCTGCCGACGATTGTTGCCCGCGGGGAAATCGAATCCATACGCAAGATATTGTTTTACAATACGCATTGAATTTAGATGCGCGCGAAAACGTAAACGCAATTCGAACGTTTTACGAAAAACAACGTAACTTTACCGAAGAAATTTGTAATTCGCATGATACTCAAATCATGGCCGAATAAAATAATAATAATAATAATAATTGATTCTATCGCGCGCCCTCGGGGAAACGTACGGATTTCGTAAGAGTCGGAGGAACGTTTAGAACAAGGACAAGGGGGGAGGGACACAGTTGCCGAAATTTTGGACGTCTGGTAGAGAGTACCAATATTCAGGGCCGTTCAGAGGGGCAACGGGACCGTTTTGCCCCAGGCCCCAATTTAGGAATATTTTTAGGGGGCGCCCAAAAGACCCGACAAAAGACTAAAATGTCCCGATAACAAATATTATTTTCGTTGCGTCAGTCACATATATTATGTAATACTCCTGTAATCTATATTATATTGCGATAACGAGGCTCGTTTTGCTACGGTGGGCGATGTGCAGACGATATTATTAGACCAAATTAATAGCCGATACTATGTGTATACATTTTACGTGATTTCTTTAAATAATTATTATGATGGTCGAAGGGCCACCAAATTAATTTGCCCCAGGCCCCGAAAAACCTCGGGACGGCCCTGCCAATATTATATGCCTGCCACGTCCTGCACATCGATGTATTGCCGAACGGACGCTGCGCGGGATGCGAGAATGTCCAGCGCGCGCCTTCTCTCCGCAAATCCGTTTCGTCGTCCCTGCGCCGGCGAATTATGTTTTCGTTGTCGCGTAACGCCGCGACGATTCGCATTCGCATTTTTCATTCGCGCGTACGTTATTACAATGTTACGCGCACTTCAATTTCGTTGACCTACTTTCGTTCGTTTTTATTACTATTTTTTTTTTTTTTGTCAAATAATATGGCGTAGTTACGTGCACACACACACTTTTCCCGCGCCAATACGTACATTACTGGCGTGCGCGTATAGTAACGCGTATACGATTTTTGTCCGGCGGGAGGAGGCGAGGGAAGTTCAAAGAAACATTCCAAAAACAATAAATAATATTCTATATTATTATGTACTGTTAAGTAATTGATATTGCGAAAGAATTTCCGATAATTACGGAAGAAAATCAACTCTCCCCGACCGTTCTGTATAATGCATCACGGCGTTATTCATATTTAAAACCCATTTTCCCCATTGATCCCGCATATATCCCGCGCAGAATTCCCAGTATTTCCTACGACCGAGCAAATACGAAATTCGATATATCATGCATGTATTGCATCATTGGAATGCTCGAAATTCTAAAATTCGCCAATCATAATTGTTATACGTAATACGTATTGGAAATCGCTGCGCTGTTATTCTAACAACGGACGAGATGCAGATTCAACATTTTAATTTGCAAAAACGACGGAATCCCTTGCACCGTCGGCCATGTAAAACGAGGGTTTTATACCGCGATTACCACCAAGACGATTAAAAAAAATGTCAACGCGAATTTGAAATAAGCACCCGGGTGGTTACGACAGTGGCTTCCGACACCGAAACGCGCTGAAAACGAAGAAGCCTAAAACTCCCTCTGCCAATGAAATGTCTACATCGAAGAATAATAACAAGGAAAAACTGTTCGAGAATTTATTAAGACGAAATGCAGACGTTTACTCACATTCATACGTTTCTTTGGCCGACCGAGTTTACCGTCGGCTAAGCACTAAACGTTCGATCACGACCGATTAACATTGAATCATGATGCATATGCGCTAATCGTCGATGGAACACTTATTCCAGCCTTATAGTGATGTTCAAAGGGAGGCGGGGTGCTATGACCAAAACATAATTGTACCAACTTACAAGTCGGTATTTAACCGATAATTTTACTGTATAAACGCACACTGATTCGTATGCCTGATTTGAACAGTACTGCTAATGTTCGAATCGAAAATAAAATTTTTATAGCACGGTTAGGTTAGCCATGTGAAAATTCGTTATTCGTTTTCGTCAAAAACACGGTGCTACGGAACCATATTTGAACCGTACTTCGAACCATCGTTTATCGATGATTTAAAACGGCGTATTCGCCTAGAACGCTACTCGGCAGTATTTTGGTTTCAAATTGATCTAATACATTTTTCAAGAACACGTTTTGCAGTTTTCACTGTAATTGAATGACATTTAATGGTTTATGTGGTATAAGACATGGACTATATTGTGTAAAGGTGTCCACCAACACTTTTACGATTTTAGACATCGAGTAGAAACGAAAGTCTACCGTAGTTAAACGCGAAATGTGTTGCGATAAAAAAATAAAAAAAAAAGAACGAAGATAAGATATAAAATTAAAATTGGATTTATTTTTCCTCAGAACAATTTCAACAGTTAATCATTAAAATGAGTTGACGACAAATTGCTTTCGTAATTTGTCTTCTATACATAATATAATCTTTACGATCTTATTATGCGTTTATTAATGATGCAGTCATTGTAAAAACACAACAGTCTTCTACGTGTGAAAAAACCACAACATCCGTCGCGAAAATGGACCAAAACTTTAAAACACGCGATATTTATTATATATTTCATTTTTTACAGTATACATGTATATGTACCCGTGATTTTTTCTCTTAATAGATGAATAATAGGCAATACGATAGGGGTTCTCAACGTTTTTATTACCGAGTACCGCTAGACACATTTCATGCGAACAATAAGCGTATCATTTAAAATCTAAAACTAAATTGGAAAAGTGTTTTTTTTTTTTTTTTTTAAACATTTATTATTATTCTCTTCTTAACGTGTTTTTTTATTGTACGATATATTTAAAAGTTAAGGAAAAAAAATCTTCATTTTTAGGTTAAACGTAATATTTAAATTGTAATTATTAAATAATTTACTACCGAATTCGTCGTTGTACATCAACGCCGTCATCAGTCTGAACGGAACGTATTTTCACTCGTAAAATCACTTTGAATATCGCGTGAGTATATCTGTACTTATTTTCCTTCAAGTATACGACAGTTTTAGAAAATCGAATGTCACACGCGAATAGTAGCGGTTAGTATAGCAGTGGTAAATATGAAATTAAACACCGTAACGCTCGTCGGAGAGATACACGGGTGTCTGTTCGACATCCGAAACGAAACACCAATGTTTTGTCTTTAAACGCGTCACTTTCATCGCGCTGTCATCAATGATCAACGAATCAACGAACCGATATTTTGCCGTAGACATATTTTACAATAAGCGGTTTATGTCAAATAATGTCTCGTATAATATGTCCATGAATAATAGAAACGACGAAACGAAAATTACGTCGAAAAATATACCGCGCTTCTCGTACAACACCGACGCGTTTATATTTCGTGGTCCCCGTATTATTAGCGATAATAAACGATTTTGCGTCACGATTACGAACGCGTGCGATTCGTATTTGGATATATTTTTGTTCGGTTTTTTTTTGTTTCCATTAACGTTGTAACTGATCGTTAAAAAGTCGCTCCGCATAACGGCGCGTGTCGGAAAAATGCGCATTTATTTCCCGAGCTCGGAGCTGGTTTGTTCAATAAACCTGCGCGCGGTTGCTAAAAACAAAAAACAAAAAATAGTCGTTAAATAATCGCTGGTGACGGTTTTTTTTGTTTTTTACAACAAATTCGCTCGGTGTCAATTCCGCGGAGTTCACACCGTCGAGAAAAGACGTGAACGAATTCAAAGCAAATTATTATTATTAGTGTACACGTATGTGAAAATCGATTAAGCGCGCGTGTATCGAAAACCGAGAAACGTCTTATTATCGTGCACGACGTTCGTTCACTTACAAATTACACCCGCGAGCATTTATTCGCATTTTTTTTTTCAGTATCAAAGGCTTTGGCGACCTACTTCTTTCCTTTTTCGTTTTTTTTCCATTCAAAATAATCGCGTGCCCGCACGAATATTTCTTCCGCAATAACACACACACACACATCACTACTGGTCGTGTACTCGTTACGATATTATTATTTTCCATTTCTTTATTTTTAATGCGCCCGACGAAATGGAAAATTATTATTCTACTCTTTTCTCGTCGTCGCGTCAACACGATGTATACGCCGTATCTGAACGAGGAAAAAAAAACGAATAAATACATTAAAAAATGTAAAAGTAAAACATACTAATTGAGTCTCGGCGCTTGAAGAATAAAAGTAAAAAAAAAAAAATGATTCTCATCGCATTACACGCACGTATCGACAAATAATCAATTTTATCGGCTAGGAATTATTTTACATTTCATCACTCGTACCGTCGACGAAGAGAACAAATTTATCAAATAATTTTATACGATTTGTCGAATATTTTCAAATGAAATAAGAAGCATTTTCAACCGTACGTGTAGAATTTTTTTTTTTTCATCACAGACAATCCTGTGGTGGTCTTGCGGCACTCTCAATCGCCGTGTACCTCAAACATCCCGAGACTGTTTATTTGCAAATCGTTTTTATTTTTGAAGCCGAGTACGTGTTTTCGTACCTACCATCGACGACTATTGTCGTGGAAAAATAATTATTATTATTATTATTATTTTTTTTACGACTCGAAGTTAAATTACAATTAAATGTTAAATTTCCTAGATAACTCATTTATCTACCCTGCACCAATGATCAAAAGCCATGGCCTCTCAAAGAGAAAAAAAACACGTTGTTCATCGCACGCCACTGACAATTCTTACAGGTATTTTAAAACGCTATAAGGATGAAACGTGTAAGATTTGTATAGAATCGAGTCGAATACAAAATTTATGGCGTAACAAATCGTCATGAACTAAATGATTTCGATTTCCGTTCATTTTCAATCCGATATTCATTAAATCTATAATTACGTATTCATTTATTGCTAAATGACAAACTGTCGTTTAGCAAATTTAATTTAAAAAGGTCGTTTAATTCGAAAATCATATGCATAATATAAACATGTAAATGTAAATAAATTGTAAAATTTTGTAAAAATTATAACTTTTAGCCCTTCCGTCCCAAAAGTTTGCCGACCCCTGAGATTAGGGCAATGTTGAGAAATAAAAATGAACTCAAAACACAACCTTATATATAATTACGACAGTAGTAACAGGGATTAAGTTCGAATAAATATTTTATTTACTTATCAATTTGATTCATCAATTTTCGGCCAAATTTTTAAGTTGCGATGAATTCCACAGATTATGTTGTTATGCCATAGTGTTTTCTTCTTGACCTCGAACAAATATAAACAGCAACTCCGTTAAAACGAACCCGACAATTATTATGACTATATGACGTAAAAGACTGTCGGACGACCACTACGAGAATTTATTTCTCGAGTTTCCCACCAGATTTCATTTATGTATATATATATATTATATTCGTAAAAAAAAAGTATTCTGTGATCAGTTTTGTTTGTGTATTTGACAAAAAGTATTTAGTGACAAGAATAGAGTGTTTATATGCGGAATATCGAGCATTCGACCGTGTACTTATACGATATTATTCGAAGACTATTTATAACGCAGCACTACATAATAGTGTATTAAAATGTCGAACGGTATTTCAAATGTCACTACAACGTGTAAACTCAAAGGGCTTGCGAACTTAAAAAGCAAATGGTTTTTGTATTGATACATATAGCGTATATATATATACGTTTTAAAGTCTCAACTTATACGCGTTTATAAGTGATTCTTTTAATATATACAGTCAGAAAGACTGTGCGGGGGGAACGTTGGTTTTTTTTTTTTTTGGAAACTGAGAAGAACTCTCTATAGAACCAGACACCAACTCGAACAATTGTATTTATGCCAATGTTTATTTAATTCATTATTAATTCGCCTACACTAATGCGTGTCAATTTTTTTTTTGTCGTCGTCTTCCATCCCCCGCGCAAACGATGTTTTTACGACAAATTTTACACGCGTAATCGGTTAGGTTTCGTGAAAATTACTATTGGAGTTATCTATGAGCATTCGAATTCGGATTTTGATCTTTTAATCTATTCGTCCGAAATCGGCCAAACTGTATCGGCCAGTATATTCGTAAATCAAAATAAAATTGTCTTCCTAACGACGGCGTTGAACCGGTAAAATAATTAAATTTCTACTATAAAGTTTTTATGTATTTTATTTTCGGGGTTGTTTTATATATGTATAGTCTTAAAACTCATATACTAATCATTCTGCCACAGCATTCCGATTTCTGACATTGAATTACGTAGTACCGAGTAGTGTCCATGTACCGGACCGCTGACAACTCATACATCTTCTTTTGAATCCCGGTTTACACTGCCACCTTGGCTTTTAGCGCTTTCAACGCCACGGTGAATTCCTTTTCGGCTAAGACCAATTTTTTCTTTTAAAAAAAATTAAAAATTTTTAATTCGTCTTCGTTCAATATTATACTAGAAGTTGCCGTAACAACACGGAGAGAATACAATTCTATGTCCCGCCGCCTGTGAGGGTGCGAAGTGTAATTCGTTTTTTGCAAGCCGAAAGAAATAGCGCGGCTGAAATTTATCGTCGGTCATGTGTTGTTTACGGGGCAATACAGTGACGAGTGATGAGTTCGGCACCTGATTGGTATAAACAATTTGAAAACGGACGCAAAGATGTGCGTAATAAAGGGAGCCGAGGGCGTAAACCGATCAAAACGTCGTTTACCAAGTTGGTCAATTTGTTCAAGAAAACATGCATTTTACGACATTTCAGAACGTACAATAAGATTTTCCGAAATTTCTCGAAGTGCTTTGAACAGAATCGCGTCTGAAAACTTTGGTCGCCACGAGTTCTGTGCCCGTCATGACTTTGAGATAGCCCTCTCGCATTTCAACATTTTAAACCGGTTCAAGCGCATTCATTTTTCTACTACTCCGTTCTACATATTATATTTGTCTGAATTCCAGTAAAATAAAATTCTGTTTTGTGAAAAACTTGTTAGAGAGGCCCTCTGTACACCGTCTACGATGTAATGCCGAACAACTATTGCAGTTTTTATACTGTAAAATGGCCGGGCAAAGGCTAATGCGTATACAGTGTCTCGTCGAGCACAATAACCACCGACCGTCATTAAACGTGATGACTCTTAAATACATCGTATTATATTGTATCATTTTAATCGACGAATAACGTATATTCCATAGAAAAATAGATTACATGTGTATCGTTATTGTTTAAATTATTTGATAATAGAAGAGAAAAAAAAGAGAACACATTAATGTCGCTAAATATTGAGGAAAAATTACTACGCGTAAATTATTTAATTAAATTATTATTAGTATCGAAAACGAATTGAATATTATTCGAAAATTTCCTATTTTTTTTTGTTTTTCTAGCTTATAACTAATAAATTATTATCGTTACCGTATACAGTGCCCGAATCGGACGAAGAGGAACAGAGCTCGTTTTTAATTTTTCTCGTATTTTGAGAGTAACACTTTAAATTTTTTTCATTAGAACGGGGGCGGGGGAGTGGAGAAACCTGGTATTTCGTTAAAATAATATTAAAATTTTGATTTCGTGAAGTCGCGTCGAATATAAGAGATAATAAAAAAAGACTAATTCAAATGAATATGTCTTTGTAATTCATAACAAGAATATGAAATGTGTTTCCTCACTCTAATTCACCATCACCCCTACAACAATATATGATATCTTTTCAATGTACTTCTTCTTCGTACTCCATCCCAGTCTCCGCACAACACGCGCATTCTCACTCTTATTGTTTATTGTTCCCGTGCTGTATGCCTGTATCTACCTACCGAGAAGTCTATATAATCCCACCAGTTTCGAAACATTCCAAGGATGATAATAAATTATTCACGTATTATTATTATTATTATTATTATTATTATTATTATTATTATTATTATTATTATTATTATTATTATTATTATTATTATTATTATTATTATTATTATATGTATCGCTAAAGAGAGAAACGTTATTGTCCAGGGACGGTTTCCTTCTGGAAAATATTTTTATTTCTTTTGAAATTGTCTATATTGTGTATATACTGTTAACGTATAACGACTTAATGTTTTTTTTTTTTTTTTGTCTGTTTGAAACCAGCCATCACATCGCACGACCGGCAAACCCCGTAAATTTTACATTCGACAATACAATTCAATTAGACGAATAAAGCGATTTACAAATAAAAATTTACGAAAAAACAGTATTCATTAATTATTAACGTAGAATTCATACGTATCCGATACATTTTTTATTGGCGAAAACCGATTGGAATTTTAAAGAATGAAATGACAATCGGAACTCAAATTTTGTGAACCATATTATTGGAAAATAATTATTTCGTATTATACTTTTAATATACATATATATATATATATATATTCGAAAAATATTAGTATATTCGTAATTATTTTTCGTTTTTGAGCTACAGTTAATTTGGTAAACACAATTAAATCGATTTCGAAATCGCCCGTGATTCGGCGACATAATACATTCGCTTTTGATGTAAAATTTTTTTTTTGGTAACAAAGTTTATGTAAATTGTTAAAGTATTGTATATACGCACGAGATATAATAACGTGCGGGTTAAGGGGGATACGTATAATATATATATATATAATTTGACTTGAGATTGCGATTAAAGATTTGAAAAACACAATTTTCGGAGTAGATTATTCTCGTAAAAACGCAGGCACAATGGCCGTATAATAATAATAATAATAATAATAATAATAATAATAATAATAATAATAATATTGTATATATATAAAATGTATATTGTATAATTCGCCGCTACTTTAATATAATTTGTAATACGTTCGTTTAAACTACACTATACGCTGGTCTGGCACTGACTGAAAATATGGACGATTCACAATATTAATACACATTCCTGGCCGATTTTCGTAGATGATTTCAACAAAATATAATATGATTACACCCAATCGATTGTATTTTCGACACTTGCATTCTGCGGGCGAATTTACAAAATTTCCCTATATGTGTATTTTATTGAATGCCGCCAAATTCAATTTTTTTTTTTATTTTCCCCTAAAGTACCCGAATTTTTTATTCCTGTTTATAAGTCAACTAGAGATTTCCTAAGCGATTTACCGCATTTAGCACACAAACTTCAAGTGCTCACAGAACACATTTCGTGTTATTTGACAGAGTACTATGCAATGTACTAATCATGTGCGTATGCAAAGTCTATTAATTATATTAAATAGTTACGTACATAATAATTATATTAGATTATTAAACGGGTCCGTACTTATTGGCAAAATATCACGTGTACCAATTTACACTATCCGCGAAAAATTCTTATGACGCGGTACACATTAACCGCGAATTATTACATAACTTATCGAGTAACGAAGTTTTTTTTTATTCAAAAGAAACGTGTTATTTAGCAATAATATAACTATTGATTTCTTCCGTGTTCTCCCAGCACTTTTGACAATTGATTGCTATAAACGGTAAATAACTCGGAAAATCGCTAGTCGACTCGGCTAAATTTTTGTGAAAATGGTAGATTATATTATGGTATTATTTAAAATTCTTTTGTTACGTTATTATTTGTTAAAAAACGGGACCGTCAAAATCGTGGATTTTTTTTTCTTCCGAGCTATTGCTGAAATATTGTCATTATTCCTGAAGGAATATTGAACGAAATAGTATTAAAAAGAAAAACCTGCAAGAAAAACTGACTTACCGCTATAATATCATATATCTTGTATGTATTTATTTATTTTTTTTTTAAATTAAATTACTCAAACGGATTTGTAAATCAATTTGAATTAATTCGATGTAATTATACGAACTCTTACCATATAATAATATAATAATATAATATAGAATTCCCGTCTATACGGGCACTTTTACAAGAACGAAAAAAATATCCTCCCGTCACTACAAAATATCTGACGCGTGCGCGTATTCCGTACATATTATTACAGTAAATTACTCTTCAGATCCTTCCCACTCACTCACCAGGACAATCATAATATTATGTCGGATATATTATCACCGTCGATTTGACTTTGTTGGATTGCGTTTGAAATAACGTAAAATCCATATCGATTTAATATACGTTTTGTGTATTTATGTCAGTAAAAAACGCACAAGAAAATCGTTCGACCGCGGTACGGTAACGCTCGAATGAAATGCAAATAACAACGTAGTCAAACAGGACGATTTCTCACAAGGCGAAAAGGAGAAAAGAAATCAAAAACAAAAGCTTTCGAGTGTAAACGAAATTCTCAAAAGCTTATACACAGATATATATATATATATATATACGTCGATTAACTGTTAAATTGCTTTAAATATATTATTATACGAGTATATTATATCGCGTTGAAGACGAGTAAAACGAACAACGTATACAATCATTTTTTTTTTTTTATATTATTATTATTTTATTCTGAAAAAATATATTACACACATCTCGCAAGTCGCGACAGATGTACGAATTTCTCTTAAAAAATATTTATAAAAAGAAAAAAAACAACAGAAAAATGGCGAGTGAAAACTCCGAGCATTTTTCGTATAACGGGCATATCGGATTAGTGTAGTTTTTATAATGTTCGGGCCACACGCGGACGCGTTATGTCATATTATTATACTCGAAATCGACATGTTATATTGTTTGACATAAATCAAAAGACGACCGAGTGTTTTTGGAATATTGCTCAGTGTTCGAGACTGATCTTTGTACACTGTTTACTCGCAGAATGCGCTTTTCAGCTATCTAGTGAATTACTCCCGTGTTCCGTAAGAACGGTTTTTAAAATTAGAATCGATTCAAAAAAATTTTTCAAACTATTGAGTCTCCTCAATGGATTTTCGTCTACGTCGCTGAGATTATTTTCTCTCTCTCTTTTTTTTTTTTAACAATATATAAATAAATAGTAATTGAAGCGAACACGAAGTGTTCCATTCGAAAATTGTGGGTTTCCTTTTTTTCTTTGAAATTATTACACCGGCGCCCGTGAAATTTCGCGATTCTGGTGGCGACAAAGTAGCGCGAATTCTAATAATTCAAAATTTCACAAAATTTTATTTCGGTGCCGAAAGGAGTTTTTATGAATCACATGCATCTTTATACTGTAACGTTACAATACACGAAAAACGAAAAATTGTTGAAATTTCCAAAACGTGCTATATTTAGTCCAAAATAAACGAATTTTTTTGTCAAAAAAAAAAAAAAAAAAAGAAATCATTTTAAATATTGTTAATATTACATAGTGGTAAAATGGTGGACTCTATTGAATTGATATTTTTGGAATGTTCGTACGACGCGGTACTGGCAGGACGCGTTGAAGATTTGTTTGTAGTTTCTCGAATTTCCAACGTAAAGTACTTCAACAATTCTGAACATCAATTTTCGAAATTATTTTTCCATCACACAATCGAATATCGTATAACACGATAAACCTCGCTTTAAATTTCCAGGCTTTTGTCCGGAATATGAATTGCAGATTAATTTTTAAACGCAAAAATATTCGTAGATAAACGAAATTTTATTAGCAACAAATTTAAACAGAAGTATATCGACAATTTTACCGGGTTTTCGGTACATTTTTGATGCGCTTATGTAAACTGAATTTAGAGTATTAAAAAAAAAAAGTGTCAAATACAGTATCAATAGGGTATGCGATTTATGTCATTCCTATGGTCCTTTACGCATCACACAGTGCTCAGAATGTGCGATTCGGTCGATATATCATATTATCGAAAAAATCAAACGTCGGAAGTGTCAATACGTATTCCGTTTTAAAATGAACGCAACAAATTCTGTTGCAAACCTGCAAACTTTTGAACAAATTGCTTTGCAACGCCTCGCAGGACTTACGTTTTTGGTATTTACCGCGTGCTCGTACAATAATTGTAGTCGTCGTACACCGTCTAAATAGCGTTCTTGAACGGAAGACGCGCGGTTAACGATTTTCTAGTAAATTGACAGAAAACTGCTGCAGTGTTGTGTCTTTAGTGATTTTCTCACAAAAAAAAAAAAAACGATCTGTCGGCTAAATAGTTTTGTGGTCTAAATAGTTACTATCTACTATATACCGTAACACGTACAGTTACGGTTTTCTACTCGTACCGAAAATGCTGGAATTCACGGCGAGAAAACATTTAAAGAAAACCACACAGTTTTTCAGAGACGAATATTTCAGTTACTGAAATGCGTATATACCGAATAAAAGTAATTATGTTCTTGTGTAATTGAAATTTATTCGTTTTGTTATCATAGTTGAATCGAACGAACATAAACGATAACGGAAAAAACGAACATCTGATATAATCGTTTGTATGCATATAAATAATATATAAACGTAACTGTTGCATTGGAGTACGTGTCATAAAAAAAAAATGGGTAAAATATTATATATAAACAGTCAAATTTTGTGCGTGTGTGCTATTCGGTGGGTTGCTACGTCTATGGATTTTTCATTAGCTAATTCGTTTTATCGGGTTCTCCTCGGCGTCTCGCTGAAATACATCCATTAAACCGCGTGCGTGCTGCTGTTTTGGCCACTCCGATTCTTAATGCATTCCAAAGGGTCCCCTCGGTAAATTCTCACCACGCGGTAAATTATTTTGTCCGGAGGACTGGACTGCGGAGAGGGGTCTTCGCTCGCAATTCTCCTCTCCAACGTTGTACTCGGAGTCGTTCTATGGAACAAGACACTTTGATTATTTTCTTAAAGCTTCACCGTGATTTGAGTCTGACCTTTTATTCGGCGGTGGCTTATTTTCTCTTTTCTGAACGTATTTTTGCGTATTGTATTATTTTCGGTACTGTCGTCTCCCCCCCGCCTATGAGTAAATATTTCTTATTGGAATTGGCTTAAAACGTCGCCTGCGTGTTTCGTTGGGTCAACGGGTTTGGCGTGTCTTTTGACTGATTCCACACTGGACATTTCCAACGGAGAGACGTAGTGCACGCCCATAATCATTCGACATGCCGATTATATTATTTATGACATAATACGAAGAGATTGAATCTGTTCTATGTCGCACGATGCTACAAACGGCTTATTTTCCGGTTGTGAATTATGGTACTCCTAAAGTCTATGCGTGTTTCTGGTTAGAGACGACAAAAAAAAAAAAACAGTCCACAAATTGGCGCGAAAACAGTTATTACGTACAATTCATTAATAAAAACTTGCCAGAAATTTTATATACGCTTAATATAGAATTAACGGAATTCGCGAATATCAATAATACGTTATTTATTTGAATAAATTATTTTATTAAAAGCGTCGTCGTCAACGAATCGATAAAATCCAATTGTCTTCTCTTCGTTTAAAATGCATATACGAATAAAATGTAATACCGTTTATGCACGAGTAAAAAAAAAAAAAAAAAAAAAATTGTTTTATACAAATTGCGTTTATATTTTCGATCTTTATATTTACCATTTTTTTTTCTTTTCAAGAATTTATTTAGAAAATTGAACTCTCGTACGTATATTCGTATAAATACAATGTAAAAAAAAAAAAAAAACGGAAAATAACCGCTTTTTTTTTAATAAAGTCTATGCGTTATATAGCAGAGAAAAGTGATTGCGTGGAATCGCTACAATAGGGAAGAAAAATAAGAAAATATAAACGATAGTAATACTGAAAAGTGTACACGACATATATAATATAACAAGAGATGAGTTTATATGAATGTCCTTTTTTTGCGGTAAATTACACCGTACCTACTTATATTTGTAAATATATAATATTGGCAAGCATTCTGCATTTTAACGTCAGTGCTGCTATTACAAAATACAGCGTGTTTAGTTAATACATAATATTATGTAACAAACCTGTATTAACTTTAAGTATCACATAAACAACGATGAAAAAAAAGATAAATGATTAAAACCGATTTCAAAATCGGTCTCAAACTCTGTTTGGCAATGCGCACATGAATATTTAAAAAAATACTCAACATTACTTTGGTTAAAATTAGGACAAAACGATTAGACGATTAATTTCCCTTTTTTTTTTTACACAATTTATTAATTATGCGATATTCATAAATTAATATAGTGTTATGGTGCAAACGTTATGTATACGTATAATACTTTTTGAAAATAGTTAAGATAATCGTTGGATAATATATATATATATATATATATCATAGAACCATTTTGCAAAACTATTGCGTTTAACCCTAAAAATTAACTCATAACGTGCTATGACCGAATAGGATTCACAGGATGTCATGATAATGATAAATATAAGTTTTACGCGATTTACTTTTTTACAATATAAGGGTTACTTAAATAATATTCAGATGAAATGTGAGAGCATTAAAATAATAATAATAATAATAATAACAATAGTAATTTATCTCATTCAAGGTATGTCAGGCTGTTTACGTCACTTAAATTATACATATTTAAATTCATTATTTAATCGATTTATTTCGATAAATTAGAAAATTTTAAGTTTTCCACGACAAATTTGCGCAATATTAATAAAAATCGTCTTTTACACACACACACACATTTGTTTTTAATTGGATTCGGATGATAAGATTTGAATCACACGCATTTTTTTCTTTCGAATTTTACGATTATCAGATGACTTCTGTATACGCGTACGACGTTATGACAATATGTGATTGAAACGATAAATGCGTTATTTTAGGTACGAATACTTACATCATCAGTAGCGTGACGAAGCACTTAATTTGAGGAAAGTCATAATAATATGATAAGTACTCCGGGGAGGTAGTTTTCTGTAAATTAAATGTACGTATAAGCTAGTAAGCGAAACGTTTGTTTTCATTTGTCCGTACGAAATAAGTATTAAATTACCTATTTTCAATTACTCTAAGACATAGGATGGCAATTAAAATATAGAAGAAAACGATACAATTCAAAAATAACATACTAATCAGACCAAAAATATGCGTATTGACTATTATTATTATTATTACTTACTCTGGGGAGATAACACATTCGTTAGGTGCGTTTCCCTGCAACCTACATATAGTCTACAAAGTTTCCAAAGTAAGTTTGCTTATCGATTCGTCTCTACTTATAAATGTGAACTCAATATATCTAACCTTTAAATCGAAATTCTTCTAATATCTACTTTTATTTACTTTTTGTCTAAAAAGTTTGGGATCTTTAACCTGCATTTTATTTTTATGGAGGAAACATTTCAATTTGTTGTTAAAGAGAGTCTCTCTTTTTTTTTCGGACTCCTTAGTATTTAATTTTTTCTTCAATAATACGAGTTTATAAAATAATAAATAAATCATTGAAGATTTTCTTATTATGTTTAGGTTAAACTTTAAAAAAAAAGCACTTTTACCTTCTCTAATGGACGAAGAACGTTTTGGGGAAAGTTAAATGTTTTTGATTTTTGAGAGGGATTTCAAAATTGATTATGAAGAGAAAATAATTCATCTAACATAAATGTGGTAAAAAAATTCACTTGTTTTTGACAATAATGATTAAAGAAAAAAGAAAACAATTCAAAATTGAATCGGTTGTACTGTGTCCGAAAATCAAAGTACTTGTGTGTGTGTTAAATTTTTTTTCACGTTAGCCTCTCACTGTATTATTATGTACAATAATTTAATTAATATTTCGTTAATTCTATGAATACCCGTTTATGACTTGATCCCCTCGGGCGTGGTAAATAACAAATCGGAATGCGTTCGGGTGCGCTCATAGAATAAATGAGCTCAGTACGGGCGCAAAACTAATCTCAAATACAATTCCCTCATAAATTATCATCGAATTTTCGAAGTCCTTACTAATATTATAAAGGCGAAAGTTTGTTTGGATGGATATATGGATGTTTGTTCCTCTTTCACGCAAAAACTACTAAACGGATTTTAATGAAACTTTACAGTAATGTAGCTTATAGATCAGAATAACACATAGGCTATAATTTATAAAGATATTGTGTGAATTGTCCAAAATATAACGATGAATGGATGAAACGGATGGATGTATGGATGTTTGTTCCTCTTTCACGCAAAAACTACTAAACGGATTTTAATGAAACTTTACAGTAATGTAGCTTATAGATCAGAATAACACATAGGCTATAATTTATAAAGATATTGTGTGAATTGTCCAAAATATAACGATAAATGTCATTTAAGTCTGAAAAAATTAGTAAGGATGTATATAATGTATGGTGAAAATATTTATCTTAAATAGTCCTACAAAAAATTCTGCGACACCATATATATCTATCTTTTATGAGTAAGCCATTATTGTCAAAATAGTGAACCATAAATACAATAAAAATTGATAATTTATTTCTAATGCACATTTGGTAGTAATAAATGGATCCTAAAAAACAAAAACTCCTAGAAATTGGTGAAGGCCGCCTGGACACCGACCCAGAAGGTATGGTTCTTTTCACACACCAATTTTGTCATGTTGTGGAGTCGGAAGACGAACTAATTGATCAAGTTTTTCCGAATCTGCAACAATTTTATAACGAAAATTGGTTGTGTGAAAGAACCATACTGGCTCCAAAAAATGAGACTGTTTCGAAAGTAAATAAAAAAATCTTGGACAAAATAACTAGCGAAATATTCGTGTATAACTCCATCGACACAGTTATGTCATCCGATGACACTACAAGTTATCCCGTAGAGTTCCTAAACTCTTTAGAGTTGTCCGGGGTGCCATCACACAAGTTGGAATTAAAGGTAGGTGTACCTGTTTTGTTAATGCGTAACCTGGACGCGCCAAGATTATGCAACGGCACTCGGTTGCAAGTTAACGAACTAGGGAGGCACATTGTGAAGGCCACAATTTTAACTGGAGAAGCCAAGGGAGACAATGTTCTTATACCGCGCATCCCAATCATACCCAACAACTTGCCATTCAATTTTAAACGCCTGCAGTTCCCATTGAAAGTCGCATTTTCAATGACGATCAACAAATCGCAGGGTCAAACCTTAAAGGTAGCAGGCATACATTTGGGCACGCCATGTTTTTCTCACGGTCAGCTCTATGTGGCTTGCTCACGTGTTTCCAAAGCGAAAAATCTGCATGTTTATGCTGAAGGAAAAAAATCGCTAAATATAGTTTATAGAAGCATACTGCAGTAGCTACCTATAGGCCTATGATTAGGGGTTTGCAGTGCTTAATTACTGTATTTCTTATGTTGACAATATTGTTACGTTATTACAGTGCGAATGTAACATCTCAATATTGTCAGACTGTTATATTTTTCAAATACGACCCAAAAATTATGTATGTTATAATTTTAATGTCATAATGTTAGTTCTTTTCACGCTAATATAAGCTACTCGAAATACTAATACTGCGCACACGAAGTCGCGGGCACCAGTTATTGATACATTTATAATATTAGTAAGGATAAAGACCTTGCTTTTATTCGAATTACACGCAGACGAAGTCGTGGGCAAAAGCCGTAATCAAACAAAAAACAAAAAACAAAGCACTACAATGATAATAATAATAATTATGATTCACATGATTAACAATATAGCGATTACTTACTTTTAAATCATTATATATGTTTTTTATTCACAACGCCCTATCACCAGGTTGACGGTTCTGTTCAGGAGAATATTTTTAAAATACGTAGGCACAAAAACTGCCACATTACAAATCTTTTTGACAGGACGAAGTCTGTCGGGTCAGCTATTTTAGGCGGAATTAAAAATATATATTTTTTATATAATAGTTATAGGTAATGTAAATTACTAGACCCCCGAGAAAAAATTTGAAAATACGCTACTGGCTGGGTTAGAGGCGAGGGAGAAGAAGAGCATGTGTATTGAATTAAAATTTTAAAGTTTAATAAATGATGCAAGTTCGTTCAAAACTGTACACGGGCGAAGCCGGGTAATTCAGCTGTAATAAAAAATACAAATCTTTGGCACGGGCAACGCCGGGCAGGACAGCTAGTAATAAAATAATTTAGTAAAAATAACTATAAAAAGTTTATAAAAAAAAAAAAAAAAAAACGTGTTTACTATAAATATAATACAATAATTATAATACAGCGTTATTCCACATAAAATTAACGTTCTTTTTTCAAATTGTATTGTTACACTCTTGGTTTCTTTCGATAAACACAATTTTAATTGAATTCCGTTTATATAATAATAAAGAAACTGAAATAAAAATTTTAGAATTGAATTGTATTTTATTCTTTATGTATAGACATTTTTTTATACACGATTTTCAAATAAAGACACGTCATTAATTTTCAAAGTTTGTTTTGAATTCAAAATATTTTTTCGAATAAATTGGTGGTGTATGTATATATTTATACAGTATATTACGATTTGCACTGCACGTTTATATATCTTTGCTTTTTTCAAATGCCGGATTTTATGTTTCGTCGTAAAATACAAAAAGAAAAAACTTAACAACAAAATTTAAAAAAAAAAAATCCAATTAAATTAATTTCCCTTTGTGTTTTAAATAATAAAGACTTTCGTCTGCGAATTTCATGTTTTTCCTAACTACTACTTCTTTCGTCCGACATTTTCATTAATATTATTATTATTATTATTATTGTTGTTATTTCGACAAACGTTCTTTCGATATAACATATAATTGTGTTCATTTTAAAAATAGTCAAGCGATCGTTTCAAGTCCGTCGTCGCTCGGATAAAATATTCGCGAATAATACGGCGTATAATTTCGCGTCGTTACACGATTATAACCCGTTTTACGTTATACGTGTATATACAACAGTGCGATGTAAAAGTCTATTTTAAAATCTTATGTTCATTTCAATAATGAAGTGAAAAATGCTCGGGAAATAAACGAGTTTTAAATTTCTCCCGAAACGTTGTTCAGCACGTCTCGCGTCACTGCATTTACAGTCGATTATCACATATTTTATGCCTTTTCCGTTCTCTGAACACAACAATATTGAAAATATTTCAGATATAAGCGATTTGTTTGACACGGATTCTATGAAAATCGAATCTGACATTATACGAATTTAATTTAGATATATTTCTTAAAGCTCGAGGTTCCGAAAACAATTTTTGGAATCTACTGAGCAAAGAAACGCATTCGTGTTTGAGATACGCGTAGCTTTGTAATTGAATATATATATATATATTTTGTATGTAAATATTTGCGCGAAACAGCATTTTCTCACATGAAAATTATAAGAAACTAAATACCGAACTACACTTTTTAGTGACCGTTTGAAGCAGTAGTCAATCGTCAAAGAAAAAGTACGCTTTTATTAGATTTACTGTCAAAAAAAAAAAAAAAAAAACTTGACAGTTCTTAATGTAATACTGTTTTATTTAATAAAATGAATGTGTACTGCGATATACGTTGAAATAATTATCCGTGGACTATATGATACAATTTTAATAGCCTTCGACAATTGTAAAAAAATAAATAAATTTATTCTCCTTGTTCTCTGTAATTTCTCTGTTACAACAATTTTATTTCTCGGTAAACTCTAAAACATTTTTCATATCGTAAGGATGAATGCTTACTCCTACAACTGGACTAATAAAAAAAAATAGGGTTTGTCTAAAAATATATAATACTTGTCCGCAATCCAAACCTATCGCTCGCCACGCCGCGCACTAGAGTACGTGAGAATACCGTATGATATTAATAACGATATTCAATGTATTCGACATTGGAGTGCGGCTGAAAAAAAAAAAAGGAGAAAACAATAAATTGCAAAGAACGAAATAAAAATTTTTATATATAAATATATATATTGTATGCATAATGTAATTACGGTTTCGTATAATAATGTGTTTAGCACGTCTACTCTTCGTCGTTGTTGTACAGTCTTTTACAAATTTCGATAGGACAGGACAACACTTGAAAAACGAATAGAAGAGGGACGGCACACCGCGCTATAATTACTCGACGAAGTACACGTCGAGCGTGAACTGTGAAATGGGTGCGATGGAATATTTTAATTATAACGGGGGCAGGGAGCGTTATAAAGTACGGTTTTATACACGTATAGTACGTATAATAATATACGAGTCGTCTCCTCACGTTCGCTGTGTCACAATCATCAACAGCGCATTCAAAACCGAATAATGAAATGTCTATTAAATATAAAATATATATATATTTATTTAATTTTAGTTATTCGCGAACATTTTCATCGATTTATACATTTATTATTATTATTATTATTATTATTCGTCGTCGTCGTCCGTTAAAAACTAGCGTTCCGTTACAGAGTACGCACGATAGGTAATAATAATAATAACATATTTTATAGTGAGCGCTGGAAATTCAATTCAAAGGGAAATTAATTACTCAGAGATTCAATCCCGGTCGAACCTAAGCCGTGACGATTTTTTTCGGTTTTGTATTTTAATATATCACATTTCGCTTGCCATTTTACAAAAAAATATAATTACCGTTTTACGCGATAATTTTCGTGTTCGCTGTTATTTTATAAAATTTTAAAGAAAAATATTCACAAATAATAACACGTTTAAATTATACGAATATTTGAATGTATCAAATGTGTTTATCGAAAAGTGCCTTCAATTTTCGAAGTCAATTTGAAAAATTAATAAACTATTTTATTTTATTTTTTTAAATAATATAATATGATTTTAATATTAAAAAAAAAAAAATACATAATAATTTACTGGATAAAATTTAAATAATACTTGTACGGCATGCTCGTGAATGCAACACTGAGACGTTTTAAATTCCATATAACAATTTTTCCACCACATATATTGTAATCGTCGAATAGAGTCGATTTAATATATTTCGACCGCTAAAAAAAAAAACGTACGTTAAAATTCACGAATATTCATATATTAGTATTATTATACATATAACGTGTTATTCAGAATTATTACACAGTATAAATATAAAAATGCGTTTAAATGTTGTAAAATAATATACGAACGAAACGTACACCGAATAAATGTGTAAAACTATAAAATGTGTATTATAAAACGTGTAATAATATATCATAGAAAAAATGTCGAAAATGTTTTAAAAATAATATATCGAAAAATGTGTTTCGCGTGGGGGTTTTTTTTTTTTATTAGAATTTTCCGTAATATAAGACAAGTCGTTTATTTTTCTATTCTAAAAATTCATAAAACGCGTAACGTTTAGAGTTTAATAGTTTTTTTTTTCCTAATAAAAATGCGATTTATTTAATAATTATCGACACGAGAACTCGGTTAACATATTCGCGTTATATTCGTATTCTTAAAACAATATTACGATACATTTTTTACGTATTACTTTTATCGCAATCTTTTTTTTTTGTCTCGCCGTTCAGCTCGCGGCAACAAACCAATAATTACCAAATCGTAGTGTTAGAGAGTAAAAAAAAAACCGTAAATTTTTTGTTTTTTTTTTGGAAATGTTATAAAAGTCTCGGAGCTCGAAATTGATTTGAAATATTGGCGGGGGAAAATAAAAAATAAATGTTACGTATCGAAAATAAGAAACGTGGCGTATGATTGCAGCGGACAATTTTCATGATAACCGATCGCCGTTAACGTATTTACCAATTTCAATTATTTAAAGAATTAATTTTTTTTTGTTTTTTTTCTCGACTCCGTCAAATTGAACGCGAGTTTAAAAAAGCGTGTCGATACGAAAAACACACGCGTATCTCCCGATATATTATTATTACGTGATTACGATAAATACATATTTCTGAACACGAGCACGGATTTTCAAACCGCGTTTTTTTTTCTAAATAAATTAATTAATACGTTATATTTTTCTTTGTATTTCGCTTTATCCAACATGAATGGAAACCGATTCCCACGAATCGATTGATTGTGACGCCATTTTCTAACTTGAACAATCGATATTTGTACAAAAAGTATAAAAATTTATTCATTTATAAATAATGAATAATCGAGCGTTTAATAATAAATAAAAAAATTATTATAACTTTTATTAAATCGGTTTCGAAAGACCGAAAATACAATAAGTTACAATGACCCTGTTAAATAATTCGAGTTATTAAATTACTCAAAAAAAAAAGTAACAGTTGAGTAACTTTTTTAAATATAATTATTACTTACGTGTAAATCATCGAGACGACAAAAAGCTATTATACAAGATACAACCATTATAGTTTTTGATGAACACATGGGTATTTCTTCACTAAATTATGAGATGATATTTATGAAACCGAAATTCTCAAATGACAAGAATAACAAGAGTATACGTTACTTGTTAGTCAATAATAACCCGTTAATATTATAACTACACAAAACGAATTAAATTACAAAGTTGGAAACGCTATTAGATATCATAAAAAACAGGGTAAAATTTAAATTCACTATACTTCCATAATACTTATTCGCATTTTGTTTAGCGCGTCACACGAATAAATATCGTCTATCAATATTTCTACATATATTGTAACGAATAGATATTAATATAAAACGAAAATTGTATTATTATTATTATTTATTATTATACATATAACGTTTTTGATTATTACAGTATAAATATAATATTTATTTCTGTATAGATAAATTAGAAAATCTTCGATGCGCCAGCTGTGATGACGGGAAGTTTATTGACATTTTAGGAGAGAAAATCCTATATCGGAATTTCTCTAGTCGGATTCGACAAGAAGTAAAAAAAAATAAATAAAATGAATTTTTTTTTCAAATGTTCGATATAATTTAATTTCTATGATTATATATAAAAAAAAGTAAAATAAAAGTTATTATTTTGCGTCACACAAATAACAATTTTTAACAATTTATTACGATTCAGTGAAATTAGTTATTTTATATCTATGAGTAAACGTGATATTTTTCTTATTTTTTTTTTTAATGTGCAATATATAATATATATTTTTAATAATTTACAAATCCATGACTACGCATGCATCATACGCAAAATGGCGTGTGGTTTGCCGAGGGGACATTGAAAATTAAGGGCTTTTGGATTTCAAACATTTTCGATAACTACACAATAGTTTTTTCTTACAAAAAGTGATTAGAACTTTTCGAAACTAAATCGATTTGTTTTCTCCGGAATTATCGTTGACTCAAAAATTGTTAAACAAATATTGGTTTAATCTTTTAATTTCCATCGACTAACGTTTTATTGTTGTCGATGTATAATTTTTTTTTGTTTTTTCGAAAATAAAAATCAAACGGATTGTTACAAGGAAAATTTGCTTTCGTCCAGTCAATAAAATAGTATTTAATTGACTTAACCGATCCAGTGAGGATTGTAGTGTTCATTTAAAATTCTCTAGATAATAATACGAACGAGAAATGAAGTAATTAGCCCGACAAGCCGCAGTAATTCATAAAATATTTTATCGACAATACGAACGATCCGTTGTTCTGCGTACCTAATGCATATGTTTCTTATGCTCTATGGTAAACGTCTAAAATCACTAGATAATTTGACAATTTATTTGACTCTTATATCTGGAAACTGTGTATAATACATATATATAAAACTCGTGAAAGGGAACTTGATGAAAATAACTTACAACATAAATTCTCACTCGAAGCACCTTTTTTTATAATAATATTTTAATTTCTTTATGTTTTAATCGTCGAGTTTCAAATCGTTTTAACACGATCACGGGTAAACAGTCCGTGTGTTTTATCATGTCGGGCTAGAGAACACGTGTAATATGTCTTTCGCTCGTTTTTCTTACACAAACACTATATGTATATATATATATATATATATATATATACCTATATGTAACAGAATTTCAAATTTTTAAATCTCATATTGACTGATTGACCGTTTTGTTTTCACGTTTATTCGCACGAATTCAAGCGGACCCGGTTGAACGATCCTTATTTCTCGCATGTGCACTCTCGCGTGCACAGACAGACCTATCAAATTGCCATTTCGACGAAACGTCGCGCGGTCGCGAAAGTCACACTCGTCCATACGTTCTGTATGGCTTGTGCGCGTGACAGTACGTGTTATATATTATTTTATCGTTGGTCTATGTGAGAAAGCGACTTATCGGATGGCCGCATAGAGCGTTTTATTTCGTTGCGAACAAAATAAAAACCACTTTTGTTTATTATTGTTATTTTTCAACATCCCAAAGCAACTTGAAGTATGTGCGGAGTAAAAAATGTTACGATTTCGATTTTAAATAAGTACCGTGTGAAATATCCGTTAGAACAAACGACGTGTAATTGGCAAACAAGGGTTTGTCACGTTTACCAATGCTATTATATTTTTCACACGTTGTTCTTACGATTCGTTTAGTGACCATCGCAAAAGCTAATCAGCACTGGAACGCTTGCCGTGTTATGGTTTTCATAATCCAATGGCGTATCCAAAAAGCATCACGCGAATTCACGGAAGAGAAATATTTGTCACTTTTGAAGTACATGTTTAAATGGTAGCTTCTACGTTGTTTGGCAGCAACTTATTTTTTTTTTTTTATCTCTTATCGAGTTTCTTCGCATAAACTTGGCAGATATAAATATCAAAGTAAATTAAACCGAGATCCTTTTTTCAAACAGAGTATATGCGGCAGAAAACCAGACAGTTCTTTTAGTGAGTTCAAAACTCCAGTCGGATATTGAAATGCTTGTTAACGTTAAATCGTAGACCGAATCCAAAAATGTGTACGTTGTCGCCATTCGAGGAAGAAATACTTGTATGCAGCTATTGGTGCTTTAACATAACTCTTGATTAGTTGTTCAACTTGCTGTGGAACAACGCAGTAAACGTTTAATGTGAGAATGATGCTAATATGAATTCCGGGTATCGTGGGAAACTTCCGTTCGCCAAGCTGTTAAAGATTTTCTGTAAAATATCCTGCTGATCTCATATTACTTTGACAGTCAGTTTTGTAATTTATCACCAAAGATAGACAATAATTTGGTTCATCAGCAAAAGTTTCTCATTGAATTACGTTGTAATGCCTGTCGAAAATGTGATAATACAAAAGCACCACCCAACAGCAATCAATTCCTCGAATCTATCGTAAAGTTCAATCGAAAACTTCGAAACAATTTTGTGGGTAATTGTGTATTCGTTTCACATCAGTATGAATAATTTAGATCGAAGAGTATTCACTGACGAAAACGATGATAGGGGTTTCGGAGGATTGTGGAGGAGGATTTGTTAATCGCACAATTCCATGGACACAACACGTTGACGAAAATACGCGTATATCACGAATTTCACGCGGCATTAAATTTATTAGCACAGAAAGAGATAAATGACAATCGACGTCGGTTGACTAATCCGGAGCTGCTTTTTTTTTCGAATGTTGATATAGCGTATATCGTTCTTTCATGGAGACGTCTTTGTAAATTTTGTTTTTCCAATTGGATTTCTCGTGAATTTTTTTAATTGTTCTCGCAGCCGATGAAAGTTCGCTTTCTGGATAACATTGTGGATTCAAATGAATGAAGCGATATGGTCAAAACGAACGAGAAAGTAGCCGTTCGAGGGTTGCGCCGAGAATATCAGCACGAAATACGGTTTTGATATTTCAAACGTGTTTTATACCATGTAAATGAACACATTAAATATATGTTTTTTAATAACAAGAAGTGCGCGGAAAACGGAATAATAACGGACGTATATTTTTTTGTTCGCTAATTTGCTTTTACAAATTAAATGGGACGCCGTAGTATATATTTCCATAAACATAATATATAAATAATTATAGCCGACAATGAAATTGAATAATGTTAACGATAATAATAACAACAGTGTTCGTTGGTGTACCACTCGTATTCACTGCGCCGCGTATTTTCGCAGAGATAATTCAATCAAAGGCGTGTGCGACTATTTATTTTTTTCTTTGCTTTTCATTACTTATTTTCGTAAAATTTACTCGGGGAGTAATTTATATTGTCCGCTTTTAAATGGATTCTTATCGGGGAGATTTTCTTCTTCTCCACGTTCCTCGCGCAATATAAATAACGAAATGAAAAATGTGAAACTGAGTTAGAATAATTATTAAACACGAAATCTTGTGAATGCAACTACAGCCGCAAAACGTATTCGAATACAAAAAAAAAATAAAAATAAAAATATATTATAACGTTTAGTACACGCCTGGCCGTAGCGTTTAACGGGCGTTTATTACGCGCACATACAACGACCATAGAGTAAAAAAAACTTTTTTCGCTTTTTTAAATCGTCGAAAAAAATGTAAAGTTTATTTCCCCTTTTCGGGGTCGGGGGACGAGAGATGCCACGCGTGTGAATGCACGTCGTTAAATATTAACGTAGCGTTCGTCTACGGAGCGAAATCGAATTATTAACGCGAGATAATATAATATACTTGGCATATATACAGATATATAAATATATATATATAATTCATTGAAATATTCATGAGCGATATTACACGAGTTGTACAAACGAAAAAAAAAAGAGAAATAAAAATAAAATAACGAATAATACACAACGTTATAAACGCGATACGTAAAACCGTCCAGCGCATTATTATTATTATATGTATGTGGAATATTATAATATCCCGACGAACCGAGGGGATTGTGTTTTATTTGAAAAGGGCGTATACGTCTTTGTTTTTTTTTCTTTGCGGAGAAGCTAAAGCGAAAGGACAGAAGAAGACTGTGAGCAATGCGTTTTTTGGTTAACAATTTTTCGTGAAAAAACAAAATGCCTTTCCAGTAATGCGTTTTCGTGCGGCAATTTAACCCGTTCCATAAGATTCGTAGTACGCAAAAAAAAAAAATATATATATATATACGGAAATTATTTCGCGATACTTTTATGCGCCGTACGTCCTACTGTAAATTGTGAAGAAATTTTAACTGAACTCCGGCGACGTTGTACGTGTCCTCAGTAATGCGATTGAAACTTCCGGGAATCGGTTGCGCCGTGGCGAATCTGATGCGAAATACAGTAGAAAAAAAAATCGTCAGACAAATGAAAAATTATATTGAATTCGATGAAAAAATAATGAATTCATCTTTCGGGTAAACTTTTAGTATTTATTTTTTTTTCATTGCATTCGCGAGGAATTCTCGACAGAAGTCATATTTATTCCGAGAAAAGTTTCATAAAAAAAAAAAAATACGTTCAGTTAGACTTAAATACTATTCGATTGGGCCCCACCCTCGTCGGACGAATTTTTCTTTATTCTTTACGAAAGCATTTTTCGGAAAAGTCCTACGCACGCAAAGCATTTCGAACGAAACTGCTATATTTATATATATATCGCTTTTTAAACTGAATACAATTAATAGTATATCATTGAAATATAGAAAACACTGGCTTTCAACGGAACGAGTGAAGTGAAACGAGCCACACTACCCCTCGCGTATAATAGGTATTTCTTTTATCCTGTCAGTACCGATTTTTTTTTTCTTTTAATCGAATAATAATAAAAAATACTCTCCCGGAATATAGTTATGCGTGATTGACTGTTGATTAATGACTGGGAGCAAAAAAAAAGTTAATAAATTGTGTTTATATATATATATATATATATATATATAACGCCACGCGTCGAGTGTACCGAGGAGACCACTTAAAATAATGAACAGACTTAGAGGGAAGTTTTTTTTTTCAAGAAATTATTTCAGTACGTCTATCTGCGAAATTCATTTGTGGGAAAAGAGTATAAAAAAAAAAAAACCATATCTATTTATTAATATTTTTCTACAAGTATCTATAAAATAAAAAAAATAAATAATAATAAGCTTATTTTAACTATTTAATAACAATGAATTACACGGGCGAATCCGCCCCCAGTAACTTTTCTCCCTCGTCGGGCGTTCTCCCCCGAGGAGCTGTTATTATTTCCCGCTTCTTTCGATAAACACTACGCTCCGTACGCGTGTTCTTAACCGCGCGTCAGCTACTAATTTTTTATACGAGACTTTTCTTAAAATACTATTACAGTCTCCGGGTATTTCTTTAAAATTTCATCAATTGGACCATGCGTCTGTATCTGAACGCGTACGCCAAGTGTTCGACCGCGTCGTTTTTTTACAACTCAATGCATTTTGAATTATAAAATTATCGAAATTTTCACTTTTAGAAAAGCGGCGAACGACTCGGTACGTACATTACGTGACGGTAAGTTTTAAAATTTCGAGGACTCTGAAAAGTTTTCGATTCTAAAAGTGGGCGGTTGGCGAAATAACTCCGAGAACTTACGCGATAGCCTTTATACTGTAATATACTTACTTTTTTTGTTTGGACTTGACCCGTCAACGAACAGTTGCCAAATATAATTTCATTTATTTCGACGTCGAACGCTCTTTTTTTTACGCCACGAAAATCTCTAGACGAAAAATCGACTATCCCATTCGTGTTTGAAAATCTGTCCAAGTGAATTATTGTACACCGCGCAATACATCCGATAATGATTATTGTTCGTTTTATTGATTTAAAAAAAGGTTTTTTCATTATTAAAAACATCGAACATTTTGGTTCGGTTTCCAGTTTGAAGAAATTAACCGCGAAACAATGCCGCTCAATAATTATAATCAAAACGAGTAGTGTAATTCGAAATATTGAACACTTCAAATTACAATATTGTGTAACAAATTGCAATTTGCCGACACGTGTTGGCAAATCATAATAATAATAATAATTCATCCGTTGCGGCAGCGGAGCTATCGTGAATGTTTCGCAAACGTATTTCGCGTGCGTAATGATAAAACGTGAACTTTTTAACGCCGTTTGACATTTGGGGTGAATGGGGCGGCGAGAATAAAATAAGGCTTCGTGTTTGAAATATTACGAAAATCCGATACACCGACCGGCGTTGGAGTGGTTATGAGTCATTCGTGAATTCGTGACGTACGTGTTCCATACGGAATTTGTCAAAAAGAACAAAATTGGAAAAAAAAAAAAAAAAAAAATAGCGACTACATCGAGAATAATGATTTGTACGTAATTTCATTATTATTATTATTATTAATCATGTAAAATTGACGTTTTTATTATCCGAAAATGCGTTTCTACGTACAGACGACGGACGGTAATAAACTTCTCAAGTACAGGTTACACATAAATAGCGTTATTTTCATAATTCAAAATAATAAATTGTGTTCGGTGACTGTGTAACCATCAGATAGGAGAAGCCGCGTTAAATAAACCGTCATCGAACGTTTAAATATATAAACGTTTGTTTATACAATCAGAATAGATTATTTTGACCGATATTTTGTAATTAACATTGTTATCTTCTTCTTGCTGAGATCCCAGCGAAATCGAAATCGAACGAACCATAGACGATTGTAACGTCTCCTAGTCTTGTTTACGCGAACGCATTTCGAAGAAGAAAAAAAATGTATTTAACGAAATTTACAACAGAAATTAATTACTCGACTGGTTCTTTTTTTTTTTTTTTTTTTGTAAAAACACGAATTGCTGCGAATAATATTGCTCCCATTGTACACCGTGCATAAAATTCACCAAACGAAAAGAAACGATCGACTTAAGCGCATATATATATATATATACACAGAAACTTGTACAAACTTTTGCTTATCGGGTAATTTTATTGTATTGGTTTGTCGATATATTGGAGAAAAGTTATTTTAATTGATTTTCTATATATACATATAAATATTAAGGTATACGCGAGAGTTTGAAAATACACATAAATCTCCATAATCAGCTGCAGAAATACAGCTTAGAAACTAAGCTGGAACTCCGAAGTCAATTCTGAAAATATGTGTTATCGACAGCATATAATAACACTATATAGCGTTAACGAAATTCGCCGAAAAAAACTAATTTTTTAAAATAGAAAACAAGTTTAAATATTTTTTATTTCTTTCTGGTTTATACACACAAAAGTATCGGAGTTATCGGCATTATTCATCAAACTCCAATTATTGTTCTGTCTAGAAAAATTAGATTCTTAGTTGTTTTTCGTCACAATTTCACAAGATTAAATCTATTAATTACTTAGAGCAGATGATACATTTTTCTACGGCAATTAAATAATTTAAAATCAATATAATATACATATATTTAGAAAGAGAGACGTGACTTACTGATCTATTCTCGCACAGCATGAACCATTGCACAGATCGGCCTGAAATTTAGCAGACAGATAATTATTATGATGTATGCATACGATAATCTTTGAAAATTCCCCGCCCTTAAAGGGATTA
The DNA here is from genome assembly GCA_032441825.1 of Chaetogeoica ovagalla. NCBI lineage: Eukaryota > Metazoa > Arthropoda > Insecta > Hemiptera > Aphididae > Chaetogeoica > Chaetogeoica ovagalla. The sequence continues at coordinate 5,328,940 of CM063744.1, forward strand.
AATAGCGGTTTAAAATATAAATTAAAAAAATTACTATAATATAATAATAATACATTTCATAACATAACTCCTCTCATACCGGTCAATACTGTTCACGGATGAAGCCGGGTAATTCAGCAAGTTACACATTTGCGTCATTTTATATCAAGTTTCAATTTCATTGTTTATGATAAAAAATCAAATGTGTCTTTATGTTTGAACACAACGTTTTTATTTCGTATAATTTCGTATTGCTCTTTTGAAAAAGTGTAATAATTCTAATGTGGAATATTTCAAATTTGTTGAACAAAATATCATAAATTGGAGTTTAAATATAATTACTGTATTCAATTATATAACCTCTGTGTCAGTGCCTATATTGAAAAGTTTTTTTTAAAACACATTTATAGCACCAATAATAATAATAATAATAATAGTGATATATAGTATAATAATATTAATTATTATCATTATACAATATAGTTTTTATAAACAACGATTATTTTTAAAAAAACAACTCGGCCTGAATTTGACAAGAAAATAAACATGTAAATCCTGAAATAAGAATTTCTATTAAAAGATTATGAGGAGATAATGTTCCACAACGCGGTCATCATAATAGAAATCCTGGAACCAAAAACGATTGTCATTTGTGTCTTGATGGTAAAAATCTTTTTTTTTATATATATATATAAACACAAAAAATATTTATTTGAACAAAAAAAAATATGCGAATTTCGTGTGTAGTTAGTGTATATTTAAAAAAAAATTGTTATTTCGATTTAAAATAAACATTATCGATCGTATACGAATATTTAGAATAAATATTCTGCAAGCGCTTATTAAATGTATTGCGAAATCGTCTTTGTCGGAACCGTATTGTAATAGCATAATACGTAACGGCTTTGTAACGCAGGTTGAAATAATATAGTAATCATTAAGATAGTCGCAATCATAGGTACATACTTTGTTTTAAATTTCCAACAGTAATCCACATCGATGGATTAACCAAATGCGATTCAGTTCAACGATATCGAAAACTCTGTTCGAGAATACACTGGCTATACTCCGGGTACCGATATTATCGAATTACCGACACAACGAATAAGCGAAAATTGGTTTATTATCCGCATAAAATACAAAATAATAAAACTCACTTTCAGATTGAGGCAATAAAATACAAATAACACCAGCTAACCGAGGTTTTATTTTGGTTTTGTCACGTGCGTATATCGAAACGCGTTTAATGTGTGAATAAAAAAACTGAAAAGCTAAAAAGAAAAAAAAGAATCCGAAATACGAAAATACGCAAAATAAAAATGTTGATGTTTCCAACGTAGACCGTCTGTGAAACGAATTTCGTGCCTATAAGAACGCGTGCAATACGATGACCTAATAAAAAGTGCGGGGAATCGAACCACAGCCCTGCAATAACTCACGTGGCGTTTTGCGACATTAATCATAACGCGAATATCTCGTTTCCATTAAATATTAAATATTTATATTTTAATATTCCAAGGGTAGGTATTGCGCATTGATATCACGTGTTAATATTTAACCGAAATATTTATTAAGAATTAAAATTGCAATGGTAAATAAATTAATACGAATCTAATCGAATTACTCGAAAATGAATATTATTCGTTATAATATGAAAATGTTTACTCAAATTACAATAGTTAACGAGTAATAATAATTCGACATTTTTGTTATCAAAATTTAATTATCAATTAGGGAATTATGATAATTCAACAAAAAACAAATAATATGTTGAAGTAGGATAAGGAATATTGAAATTGTAATATATTATAATAATTAGATATAAAATCAACGTTAAATTTTTGGGCCGAACGCAGTGTTGAATGAACGTTGCGATTGAATGGTGTTCCAATTCCGTATTGAAATTCGGTTAATGTAATATCCGAAATTATTTAAAAAAAAAAAAAAAAAAAAAAAACAATTGTATTTATATAAATAAATTTAATCGTTGTATTAATTCTGACCGGAAAGTCATCGTTCGAGTATAAAGTAAAAAGGAAAATACAAAAACGAAAAGCAAAAGAAAAATGAAAAATACAATAAAAATGGATCTCGTAGAATGATTTACGATTATTACGACGAGAATACATATAGCGTTAAGAAGAAGTAAAACTAAATGAAAATAACGTTCAACGCGAAATAATTGTTTGACGAGCAATCGCGGCGAGTTATATAATAATATATATCTTATAATATAATCTTTTTATACGTTTAATATATTGTTTTGCGTATCGTTTTAAACACCGTCGTCTCATTTGTTCTTCCTTCGAATAATAATAATATTTATACTATTGAGAAAAAAGTTGTAACCGACGATGTTCCCGATGAATTTGATTTTCTTATCCATTAAATTATTCTTTAGACTACTTCTGTCCATATACTATTCTTTTATAACCATTTTATTTGTTGTTCGTTCCGTCATTTAATTGACCAACGGGTCTACGAAAATATTTATTTTTTGTTTCTTCACACCCGCGTGGAATGTTTTTTTTTTTTAGTAAAGTTCATGTTTTCGTGGATGCCAGATCCGAAAATGACCTCAGCCGTCACATACGGTTTTTTTTTTGCAAAATAATAGAGTTTTACGAAAAAAAATCATAGCAGCGACGACAAAAAAAAAAAAAAAAAATTCGTTAATTCCGTTACATCGCCATAAACGATATATTATTTTTTACAATATCAAACAGACAATTCCGTCGTCGCGATACATTTGTCGGTACGTGATAGCACCGCTAAACCCACCGTCTACCCGTGTTTTCATTGCACGGAGACATTAACGTTTGACTTCGAGAATTCAAAACAAATAAAAAACACGAGTTCGACAATAGGGAAATACACGTGTGCCTACCGATGCGACGGAATATTTTTTACCCGGTCATTTTTTTTCGCCCCCCGGTTTTAACGAGTAGAAACGCATTAAAGACTGCGGTTCGAATATACGTGTAATTACAAATAAAGAGAAACGTGTGGCGGGTTTTCAATTGAAAAAATACGAGTACGGCCATAAATTAATTGTATCGGACAATTTAATTAGTTGGCCGAACACGTTCGTTCCAACGGCCGCCGCACTCATCGGGCTCTTGTCGCCTATCAATTACGGCCGTTCGCAATTATCGAATTTCAGTTGATTTTCCGTTTATTCGAATATGCGTTCGATTTTCGTGGTATCGTTCGTTTTTTTTCCCCCCCAATATTACGAACGAATTCGTTTAGAGTTTTTTTTTTATATAATTTTTATTAACAAAAACGTATAATCGTACAGTGGATTCAGTGCGCGCAACGAATGTGTCGGTCAGTGCGTTGACAGCGGTAAATCGCAGTGTGTCGTCCGCGCGTCTTCGTAACCCGTCGTCGTCGGGTGCACAGCCGCCGTTTTATTAGTCCGGCGGCGGCGGCGGCAGCGCTGGACGACTGCTGGTCGTCGTCGTCGTCGGACTAGCCGGCGGTGCCGAAAACGCCGCACGCGAATATTTTACAAGCGTTTTACTGTGCGCGCGCGGGGGTGGGTTGTGGGGGCGCCCGTGCTCGGGCGAGTGGGTGGCGGTGGCGGTCGAGTGGGTGACAGCAGACGTCGGGGGCGCGCTGGCGACGACGGCGTATAGTGCGCAGAGACAGGTTTTATGAGCTCTGTGGCGTCACCGTCGCCGTAAAAGCCTGGCGCCAAAAGACTTGCGGCGGCGGCGGCGGCGACCCGTTTCCCGTCCTCGCGTGCGCGCCGTGCCATCACCGCGCGCGCCGCCTGTCCGAAAACGCCCGGCGCCCGCACCCTTAAAAACACGGTCTGCGTACGACCGACCGACCTCGCCTTCGAAAACCCCGCGGACGCCGCCGCCGACAAACGCCCCGCGCTGACCTCGTTTCGTCGGGGCACCGTTTCCAACACGCGCGCGCGCACGCGAAACGATACCGTCGTCGCGTTAAACATTTTTTTTTTTTTTTTTCATACTATTCGCTCGTGTCGTTGTTCTCGTTGTTGTTGGGTACACGCCCCCGCCGAGGTGTGTTGACACCGTCACGACAATCGCGGATTCAAGGGGGCACACTCTCCCCCCCCTGTTGTCGTCTAAGCCTCCAATGAGGTAATAAGGGATAATTGAAATTATTATTCCGGAAGAAATTGTTGAAGAATTCAGTAGAGAGAGCAAAAAAAAACGTTCGAGAAAATTAGAGTTAGGAATACGCGTAAGGAATTAACGTTGTCTTTGAGTTAATCGTTGTTACAACACTCACCGTGTCCAGTGTTGGGCAAAGAAGAAGTGAGCTCTAATATCAAACAGAGAGTTATGACCAAATTTATTTTCCTGGATACGTCGCGCGCCCGCCTAACGAACGCACAATTACATCGGCGGTGCCCGAAACCCACGTCAATCCGAACACGTCGTAATCCCTTTTTCCCCCGGCCCGTTACCCCGCACGGGGACGCGTTGTGTACGTCGTATCGGTCTACCGAAGATGTCAACGGTTATATTTTTTAACTGGTATTTCTCGCAATACCGTTCTTACAGCGCGTTCCAGTACTTTTTAAACGTTTTCAATAAATATAAAATATTACCGCGGTTAACTTTGCACAAAAAAAAAAAAGAAAAATAGAAAAGAAAACCACGAAAGCGAATATAACGCGTATATATATATTTTTTTTTTAATTAATTAAAATTTTTTGTTTCATTTCGCGATTTCAATGAAACAGATATGCCGCAACAACCTCGTACACCCGATCGAATATGTCCGTATTTGTTTTCATAATCCAATTTTTAATATTGAAAACATATTGGAATTCGTAAATATTTTTCAGTATGTAAATCGTTTTTTTTTTCTTTTTTTTTTTTTAGCGTTATTTATTTTGTGAAAATGTAAATTTATTTAGGTATCCGTACCGAATTAACTATAAACACGCGAACGAATATTTGTTTCCTATAATACGCGGGGAAAGGGTTTGCAAATTAAAATATGTCGTTTGAATTGAAACGGAACCATTTGGTAGTAAACGGATTTTTTCTTTCATTTCCCAAATGTTAATGATATGCGCATTATGCGTATGAAATCGAGCGGTCATACACATGTAAAATATATTTTATAAGCATAGATTTTATTTTGTATTGGATGCGAGCTATATAGCCGGTTGTAATAATCATACAAATCTATAAGTATGTATACATTTAAATTAATGTTACAAAATTGTTTTTTTTTTTTTTTTTTTTTTAATTCAGTTCGAGTAAACTAAGTCGAAAAGAATAAAAATTTTCAATAACATTTTTCTGATCAACCGATTACGCCATGATTGTTACTGTTGTTTATTCTGAAACAGTACGTTTATTCGACAGTAATTTTTGCAATTGTGCACTTATAATTCACCGAAATCTTATAATTTTTCGGGGTAAACAGACCATTTTTTATTCTCACGACTCGGTCGGATTTCCGTTGTGGTTTTTTTCTTTTCGTCGGCATTGACAAATACGGACGAAACCCGTATGAAAATCATAAACTTTTATTATTTGATCTCGTCAATTGTACATTTTATCTCTTTACCAGACGAAGACAGAGTGTTTACTGTGAGACCATTGATCGCATTTCGTTTTTTATTCGTTTAAATCGTTCAGACTCCGGTTTGCCACTCAAACATTCTCACCGCTTTCGATATCGTGAAACTCAAATTTTTTTGCAAGGACATTTCTAAGCGTTAATAAAAAAATATTTCCGTGTGAATCAATATGAGTCTGAAAACCATTGGCTGAAATGACGGATTTTTCAATTCTCGTCGCATAACCTCTCGTCTCCTATTTTTATTTATTTATTTTTATTTTTAATAATAAATTATGCAAAAGTAATATATATATATATTTTTTTTTTTGTTATCTAAACACTAGTAAAACGCATTTTATTCCAAGGACGACATAGGAGCGTTTCGTATTAAAAATAATGGTGACCGGTTCGCGTTACGGATTCCGTCGGCTTCACGTTCACCAATACGCTGTAATATTATAACGTGTTGTTCATTATACGACATTATTGATAGGGATTATTCACGACGGATAATTTACATACACGCGGTATAAAAGCATATTAGTATTATTATTATTATTATTATTATTATTATTATTATTATTATTATATTACAAGCGATATCGCGCACAATTACAGCGCCATACGTCCGGCCTCGCGTGTTATTATTAAATTTATTGTAACAGTCTGCACGGCAAAAATAAAACGAAAATTATTGTCATTATTCGTACGGCCATATTGTTTCGTTTCGTCGGCGAAGAAAATCGCCTAATTCGTGGCGCACGGCGCGATGGTGCCACGCGACTCAGTCCTATGACGAAAATAAACGGCGAAAAGAAAGAGAGAAAAAACAATGTCATTTGGATTACTGTAAACACGGTTTGTGTTTCAATAGCATTGAACATTAACAAAAACGTTATTAAATGATAATGGCGTCACCGATGAGAAAGTTTGAAAGAGAGGTTTCTTACGCATAATCTCGAAGTCTTGGAGAGATACTTTTACATGTGGCGCCTGAGACCAGATCCTGGAAAGACAGAGGTATGTGGGATCCTATAATATAGACATTGGGAAAAGAAATAATAATTAAAAAAAAAAAATTAATTTACTATAAAACGGACTGTTGGTAAAGCACAAAATTCTACACAGGTATTCGGGCGTAACGTTGGAACGATCGCTGACGTTTATATCGAAGGATTGCAGAAGTAATGTTCGTTTTTCATTACGAAAAACGTATCGGTTCTACGACCTAATTTATTCTATTAATTTTACAACATTTTTTCCCCTCGTATGTTATCTCATCGCAATATAAAACCTATCGACTGTGTCGAATCGACGAATTCTACTTATTATTCCTTTTAAAACGTAAATGTGTAGTGTAATATTATTATTTACGAACTTTCGTGATTGAATCCCCACAATCTTTCGTCATCACTACTTTCATCTGCGCGTATTTGAAATGTTCGCAAATAAACGATGTACATGTATGTGTGTGTGTGTACATTTATATAATTCAACATATTATGTTTACTTATCGCCCTTTTAAACGCTGAAATACGAACGAAACGTAAAATACAGCGCACGCAATAATCGAAAACTCTATTGATTATTATCATTCTCTTTTTTTTCGCATTAATGCATATTTTATTTTATTTTTTTGATCAGTTTTTCGATTTTTAACACGTTATAACCACCCAGATTTATTTTGTGTTTCTATTAAAATAGTCTTTTTTCTCCTGGCAATGTTATGGTTTTTTTGTTCTCAATTGCATGTAATTTTGCAACTCGGATTTTCACGGTAAATATGCGAATCAATTTTCTATCACTTTTCCTTATAGTATATATTTACTTTTTTTTCTGTAACCCCGATTGCTGGAAAAAAATCGTGTCGAATTAATGCTTTATTTAAAAAAAATTTTCTAAAGCACACGGTAAAAGTAACAAATATTTAAAAAAAAACTTATGAATTCGTTGATACCCATGATTTTTAAATCGAACTGACTCTCGTATTTTCGCTATAATTTCGAAAATAATGAAATTCAACGCGGTTATTTATCTAATATATATATCTGCGCATGAAAACTTTTGAACAAAATACAAGACATTTTTCACTAAATATAAGACTTTTGAAAATGTCAAAAACTTCCCGGATTTTTATGCTTAAAAGTTAAGAACATTTTAAGTATCAAAACCAAAAGCCTTAAAAATCAATACAAAATTTATCATTTAATGTTCTAAGAACACCGAAAATGTTTCAGAATTAAACGTTTGAAAAACATTTAAAGAGAAAATGATAAAAGCTCGATTTTTTTAATCAATACTAGATATATAGGAACAACTCTCACGTCTCATAGAATTTTCTGCTTCCTATTTTTTATTTTTTTTTTTGTTTAATGTGAAACAGAGAAGTAATCGTAGGACTTTGATTTTTGATTATTGAATAAAAACCACAAAAACAAAATGTGTTTGAAAGCTTACGGAAATCGTTCGTATTTAGACCCGTGTTAAAATTCCAATACGTCATGTAGAAAGTCTTCCTATTTTCAACATATAAAAATTATGAGAATCGGATCACTATACGAAGGATGAGACTTTATAAATATAGGGATGAGACCCGGTTAAACGTGTTTTGAGACAAAAAAATAAATAAATAAAAATATGTTACGTGCCATGCTCCCATTAACCATTGTGATATTTTATGCGAAAAGATGAATTGTATTACACTTTTCTTAATACTTCCTGGCAATATTTTAGATTCGAGCAAATGAATGACAAGTCAGCAGCGGTTATTGCGTATCATTACCGTATTTATTTATTGGTATTTTATTTTCATTATTAACTGTATTGATGTGTGATGTTTATTGAAAGTTCTTGAATTTAAATTAACAATTAATTAATTTTAACGGCTTGATTAAAATTATTTTAATTAGACGATTAAAATGATTAATTAAGCACACAACAGGTTCAAAAGCCACCAAACAATTAGTATGTTTTCACTATTTTAGCGTGTCAAATGACTTTATAAATATTGATAATTATTGTTAATATTATTCAATGCTTTACGTTAGTCAACTAATATTATATAATTCAATTTCCTAATTTACCACTTATACTTTTTGCTACCACATAAATCGAATTTTTTTTTAGATTATATTTTCGTGTCCAATATTTTTGTAATTATATTCAAATTTATGTTGATCTAGAAAACTTAAGTTTCCATTATTAATCGATTGTCTGAACTAAATGCCAATATATATATTTTTTTTCTATGATTCGAAACGAAGCTGAAAAACTTCGTTATTGGTTTTACGATGATGTGTAAAAATTTGATTTTTTTTTTCTATGTACAACTTTCGAATAACCGATTACTACGTACAAACTCATTTTCCTGTAACAAATGTTACTGAGTTGGTAATTTTCCTATTTTCTCAATAGTTTTTAAAAACGTTGCGTAAAATTACTAAAAAATTGTATTAAAAACGATAAAAACGCCATTTCGTCAGAATTCGTTATTACGTTTCTCCGATCCTTATGATCCTAATGTCTCAAAATTCACATCGAATATTTAACTCTGCACTATGTAATATACGAAAAAAGTTTTCAATAAAATTCCTCCAAATTTGGATTATTTATAATAATTATTAGATGTTAAATAATTAAAGTAAAAGAAAAGGGGATAATTTTTGTTTAAAGAACTGCGAATTTTATAAAAAAAACAGGGCCTACGTTACTTCAAAATAATTAAAAATGTCTTCAAAATCCTATGTAATGTATTTGTTTTTATTATCAACTAATAAATTTGCCGATGAAGTGTATTTTGATAGAAAATGACAATTGAAATTAAACGTTTTTAACTGCCTAAGTTTATTACAATAAGTAATAATGAATGCTATTATACCGAAACTCCATTCAGAATTGTTTTATTGAATGCAATGATTTATCATCGCTTTCAAATTTATAGTAATACCTCTAAAACTTTGTTGTCCAAGTAATTAATTTGGTAATTTAAACGACATCCACAACACCCGAGGCCCACCGTTTTTTTACTTTGATTTTATTACTACAATTTTTTATTAATATTATTTTGCGTATATTATCTATACGTTGTTTTAAATTATAATTTATTTGTGATTTATGTTACTTTTTGGCTTTATAGTCACGCCTTACGCGCAGTGTGGCACGTTTTGAATTTCGATGCCCCAGTTACACATATAAATGCTCTCTGATCTCCCCATTGCATGTAAAAAAAAAAAAAAAATAGAAATTATATTGAAAATATACTTTGTTTGCGACACTACGGAAATTTTTAGCTCAGTATCCACTTACTAGTTATTATTCACTCTTCGTTTAGTAATAAACCAAAGAAGAATAACAATTAAAGGGTTTAGGTCAACTATCAGACAGCTCAGATTATTCGACAAATAGGTTTATTCAATAATACGATAAAAAGAAAAGTTATGTACACGTAAGTGTGATAAGTATATTTCTCCCAAAATTTCATTGCTCAGATATTAATGGAATTGGAGTTGTCTGATGTATTGGTGCAACATTAGCAGACATCTCAGGAATTTTATGGTGTTTATGGCAACGGGTTGACATACAGTTTTTATTGTTTTACATACAAGTTATTACAAATGAGTATACATACAATTAAAAGCGACTGTGGGTAACAGTTTATGTCAACAATTTTGTCGGCTATTACACAAAATACGTATATGAATTGAAAATGTCATGTTATGCCAAAAGTGGCTACTGAATATTGCCAAATTATAATTTTTTTTTTCGAAATGTGAGAGGTAACATCGAATATCAAAATATTTTAAAGTTTAGTAATAATAATATTATTCAAACCAAACCTTTAAAAATTGCTGCCCCCATAAACGTGATGTCCCGGACGATTTCCCCCAATCCTAAATACGCCACTGCTTACACACGTTGTAGTTCATCAGTTCTTGCTTCGTTGTCTCCAATTAATAATTCGGTATTGTACCAAAATATTTCCTGTTGTTCCGGTTACGTTTCTAAAGTAATTGCAAAATATTTCCGTGATCCGACGCGAGTAGTAACATTTTTTTACTCCTCCGGCAATATGCATTATTTCTAATAAATTACACAGACGTCTCTCGGGAACGTTATTCTATAACACGCCGATTTTAGTGTCGTTTTCGAATTTAGAAAAATAACACGATTTAAAAACAATCGATCAACTCGAACGGAAATTCACCACAGCGTTTACGACTCGTTTTTTCTTTTTTTTTTATTATCTCGTGCCTAATATTTTATGTTTATTCGTGAATAATAATGCGCGAACAAAGAACAGTCTGAAAATTAGTAGTATAAATGTCGATTTAGAAAAAGCGGTTTACGAGTTCACGGCAAATCACCTCGTATTTCGTGTAAACTCATCAAATATTCCTCGTTACTCTGTATATATATATATATACTTCGTCCTTCAATATAAATTATGATAATATTATTTCTTTACAAAAAAAATATTATAAATGTACGGGAAACAGTTATGGGCTTCCGTAGGTGGTGTAAGTAATAGTGTATACCTATTGCCGTATATGAGAATAAACGTATGTACGTGAAAATTCGAATACTTAACTAGAAAAACGTTACGAATACATATACGTATATATTACTATAACGTTTTTATTTTTATAGTCCTCTATGACTTTTTTCATTTTTTATTATACATACCGCATAAACGGTATAAACTAAAAATATATGTATATTACTTATTATCATTTTATTCTCTTCTTTGTGGCGAGTTTGTTACCGTATAATAATGCGACTCATATTGTGTTTGTATTGTTCGAACAGTACATTATAATTTTCGATTTCGTATACGGATGTTGTGTAAATCATCGATATTTGGTACATATATCTTTTCGGAACTATGTTTCTTTCTTTTTTTTTTTATGGTAAAACATTTTTTTATATCGTAGTACAGTACCCAACGTTTACAAATTCGCTTACTGTGTACGGTCATTCCAAATGTGTCCCGTGTTTCGAGCCTGATAAATAACGTTTTGTTTTTAAACCGAGCAAAGCACGATAGAAGCTAACGAGTTCACGATAAATGTAAACGTCAAGTACACTGTATTTTTCGAAAATCACAATGTTCGTCGTCGTTTTAATAACATAACGAGTCGCCCCATACAGTTGTTAAACGTTTGTAGTCTCCAAATACGTAAAACGTATTATAATATTACGGGCTAGTCGCGCTTATATACGATAAGTATACAAGGCATTATTGTTTTATAGTAGACATTTTTTTGTACTCGGAGTACAGGCAATCGATGGAGCGTTAAACGCATATAATATATGTTTTTTTTTTTTTAAAAATAAGGTCACAATCGTAAAAACGCTAACGACAGACGTTCGAAACGCAATAAAAACGATTAAACATTAAAATTTGATTTTGTATCTTATACATACCAATTCTCTATATTTTCACAATAATTTCGAAATTCATTTGTAAAATTTGTTTTCCAGCCATTTAATATTGTATTCGCCGTATATTCGACAAGCAATTCATTCGATTGCGAATATCCCATCGTTTTTATCTCGAGAAATATAAGTAATTTTTGTTTCAAAAAGTTTTTCACGATACATGCTCTCTATTCTTCTTTCGTAATATTAGTATTTTCATCGTTATCACTTATTCGTCATGACTTTTGGTCAACATAGGACTTTAATTATAAATTGCTAAAGACGAAATTATATCTAATATACACGGTAAAGTTATTGTAGTTAATATCGAAAGTTTGGGGCCTATATCAGAAACGTTCAAGGCTTGTATTTACGTTTTCTCCGATCGAGGTAGTTGAAACTTGTAATTATTATCTAATATCTATCAAACATAAATTATTATCTAATTTAAATTAATTTGATGATACGGCCGGTATTACCTTATTTTCGTTACCTCTTGTAAGAACTTACGCAAAAAGCGACTGCTAAAATAAACGGATTATTACAAATAACGAATTTCGACTCGGCGGAGCTTTTCTTTTACACAATTTGCAGAGTACAATTTAAACGCAAGCGATCTCTATCACCTTCTCTGCAACCATCTCCTCTTCTAAATCAAACAATCGACACCCGGTCCCACACACACCGCCGTAGCGGTATCACGAGTCGTAAAATCTCGTTTGCGGTAGGCCCATACAATAATATATTATATATTTATGTAAATAAAGCTGTAAGGCTTGGAAAAGTTTGCGATTTGAAATACTCGGATGTCAGTGTCAACGGTACGAGTGATTTGAATAAAATGAATGGATAACGAGTGGAAGTAAATGTTATTTCAGTATCATTAAACTCTTGATGTCTATAAATTCAAAGACGATAATCATTTGAGGCGGTTAATAACGTACGGTACTGAGACTCGGTCAGTGGCCAAAGGACATGGTAAAAGACTAATGACGTTTGAAAGTAACGTAACAATATCTGGACAAAACCTGAACAGGGGAACAAAGTTATTTGAAATATTAACACAGTAACGTATACAAGGGTATAAAAATACTATATAGGCCATGTTTATTGGAAAGTAAACGGTTGGAATGGCCATGCGTAAAGAACGGATGGCCAACTGATTAAATGTATACTTGTCAACAAAATGAATAAGACAGCATCCATCGGACGACACGGAATTCGATGATTTGACAAAGTTGGAGAAGTTTGAAGTACTGATTAATTACAAAGATTAATAATAATAATAATAATAATAATTAGGGTTAGGATATTTATTACTCGTGCATATTTTTTTAAACGTCTTAAGCGAAGCTTTGTTAGTTAAGAACGTGATTTTAATATCGTATGAATCTAAACGGCTAATTTATTATCATTATTTTTTGTATAACAATTGTAATTAATAAGAAATCATAATTAAATAAATAATTTACGTGTTTTAAAGGATATTTTTTCTGTGTTTTTTTATTATAAATTGAATTTTTTTTTAGAGAATAAACTAAATACATTTAAAAGCCCAATAATAAACAACGGGATTTCGCTGAGACTCGTTTTTTTTTTTTTTTTTTTGGAATCGAACGATTTATCGTGGCCTTTCAAATACATTCAGAATAACTTTTATACAAACAAGGAGATCACAAAACGCGTCTGAGTGATCTACTCGAACGACGCACCTTGTTTTAACACCCTTTCAATTCAAAATTATTATTATTTTTTTTTTTTTGTCGTTAATAAACAATAAAATCGTGATTAGAATTTTTGGACGAATTTCGTAATATTCAATGACATATCCGTCATTGGCGAGTGCGGCGCGGCGGGCCTCGGATTCGTTGTGTCCGCAGTGACCGAGACGAGAGATCATCTATATATATATAAATAACATTTGACCGACAATTTTATACCGCATAATAATATAATGCACTGGACATATTAGTTGTTACGCGTTTATAACGGGGAGAAAACCTAAAGTTTCCTTTAAAACGTCATATTTAACAACATAAAGTTCGCTGTTTAGCCTCTTAACGCGATCTCTCGGATTACTGGATTCCGTTTAATACGCGCGATATATCCGTACGCCTAACATATTATTATTATTATTATTACTACTACTACTACTGTACACGTCGTGCCGTAAACTGTTAATTGCAAAACGGAGCGCGTTTTAGGAGCAAATAATTTAGATTTACGGCGCGGATTACCGGATCTATATTACCTATATTATACTACGCTCGCTGCGCGTTGCGTGACCGTCGCAAATAAATTCGTTAAACCGTCGGCGGCGGCCGTGGCGAGGACGCTGCTGCTGCTGCTGCTGGAGGGATTTAGGACAATCACTAAGGCTCGTATATTATTGCGTTGTCGCTGCGTTACAATATCGTGCCATTTAACGGTCGAATACGTCGATTCCGGTGTCCGGTGAACGCGCTGATTTCGCGTGTGATATTCTCCATCGGACCCCGGGAAAAACACGTACGCCGCGGGGACACTACACGCGTGTACGAGTATTCTCGATGGCACGTTTCAATTTATCCCTCTGCGGGGAGACGGGAAATTCAAAATAATAATAATAATAATAATAAAAACGCAGACGCTTCGTTTGCAGCGTGTAAACCGTTTTTAAAAATAATATTTGATACAATTTTCGACGGGGTTTATTTGTTTTTCAATAAATTGAATAAAACGTTTGTGCGACTGAGCGAAGCGAGAAATATATCGGTTTGATAATAAAATACGATTTTTGTTTTTTTTTTTTTTTTTTTATGTCATTACCCGAAAATCGTACTGGGAGAAGTGTTCCGATCTTTATCCGATTTCCGGTAGAAAATTGCGCGTTCAGTTTGGTGGTGCTTTAGATAGGTAATTTTTCGATTTTAACACTAGCGTAAAAAATAATAATAAAAACAAAAAACATTCAAAACCTACGCCGAGAGATATTAGTAGTGGGAAACGATAGAAAACGCGATTCCGCGATTTTTCTAACCAATGCGCGCTAATAGACGCTCGAAATATTCCACCGAATGTGTGTGTTTGTATTATACGAGAGGATAAAAAATAAGATGACGCGCTAGTCGTCACATAAACGTTATGTGCGAAAATATCGTGTAGTCACCAGTGAGTCGGGACGCGAATTTTCCGACACAAACCAGTCATCGCGTTGTCCGTTGACGATAAAAATAATATCATATAAATTTTATACATAAAATTAATTTAACCCTATGGCTTATAGTCGTGCTATCCGGGAATCGGCGTATTGAGCACACACGGTGAACACGACAGAGATTGTCTTTAACCGTCCCTTCGCCACCGCCATCGAATTCCCCTTGGCGAATACGCCACCGGTGTAAAACGTATTTAAAACGTGTAACGCAGTTGAGAAATTGAGTTTCGGGAAAAAAAAAACTTATTATTTTCCTCTTTTATAATTGCATATAGAGATTTTATATTTTTGAAAAAAAAAAAATATATATCTCCAGTACGATAAATTTGAAATTAAAACGTCATTGTTGCTAATAGTAACGAATTGCGAGTACAACAATACACACACACACACACACGGTCGGTATACGTGATTTTGCAGAGACGCAAAAAAAAAAAAAAAATACGGGAACTCTTACGCATTTATATTTATCGCGCTTTATTTTGCTCGTTTTTATTCCTTCGGGAAGGATAAAACAATCGTTTTGTTACCGTGTACGTTTTTTCGTTGCCGTGCGATAAAACAATTTAATTTTCTTGCCGTGCGATAACACAATTTAAATACGAGACTGGGCGCAGTCGAAATTTCCCGTACGTTTTGAAATAGTGACGAGAAATTCTTCCACATCAGTACATACACCTAATCCTATTGCGCGTATTGTGTGGAAAACCGTCGGTGTCAAAAGACGATTTCGGTTACACGCACGACGAATTATTCGTCTTATCGCACACACTGCAGGCCGTCAACGCTTCTAAAAATCGTAAAATCTCCACTTATTTGCGCGTGTCGCGTGCACTTGGAGAAACGGTACGTTTCATAAACTCGACGTTGGGTGTTCGTGGGAAATTTAACAAAATTTTAGAACGTCGACGGAACGAACGAATTGTCTATCCCACGCGTCTTATGCGTGAGCACGAGTTTTTCGATTTTTTTTTTTTTTTTTTTTGTTCACATTTCCGCAATTTATCAACTTTATTGTCGAGTGAAAGGAAAGACTACCGGATAATTACAAAATACTACCGGGAATCCAAATCGTATTTTACGCGTTTATTACAACGGCGGTGAATCGAGTTCATTATAACAGGTATGCTGATTAACAATATTTTCGGATTCGAACGAAATATTTAAAACAAAAAAAAAAAAAAAAACGTGAACAAGAAGAACGCGTGAAACGATTATAAACGATTATACAATGTTTTACAGTCCTACAGACTATGAAACACTCGGAGAAATCGTACAAAATACATTTTCGTAATGATCTATATTACCTAACAAAAGTAATATTTGTCATTGATTCATCACGAATCCCGTATAATAAAAAAAAATACTCCCCCCCCCCCACCGCAAATGCATTAAATTCACGACGGTTTGCGTTATTATTAGAAGTACTTGCTGATCTGATGGATCGCGCCGCGATTTCAATTATATATCTTCGTGTAATGTGTAGGAATTGTAGTTTTAAGAGTGGTACAAAACGAGTGATATTTCACCTAAGAGCGTTGTATTATAAAATCGGTTAAACGATCACGGATAAAGACGCAAAACTAATTAAAACACAACTTACCCGACGTGAGCGCAGACACACACACACACACACACACACACAAGATACGCTACGTCACAGGATTGAAACTGGACCATTTTCACGAAATGTTTTCAGAGGTATAACTTAGCGGAAGGTTCGCGTAGTAACGAGGATACTATTTCGTTAATTTAATCGTATTCCGCCTCGGAACGTATAATAAATTAAACAGAGCACCGTAAATTGACTCGCGAAAGAAATGGTTAATTAAGTGGCATTAAAGTTGCATGTTACGTTTTTTTTTCGAGTCAAAACACGCGCGCACGTGTATGAACAATCGGAAGATGATAAAAAAAAAAAACATCCCGTGTAAATACGAGTGCGTGTGTGATATTGTTAATAATAATTCAGCCGTGTTTAATATGTAAGCGTACAATTTGTTTAACTGTCGGGTTGCGAAATAAATACGCGGTCGGCAACGGCTGTTATATCATACATCAACGGACATGAAGTGACTTACAAAAATCCCTGTAGATAATAGTCGAATTAATGCGACTCTGCGTTTTGAGTTGTAATAATTACTGAAAAGGAACGGTACAATACGCATATAAACATACGAACGCAATAGTAATAAACCACGCGATTTGTCGTTGATCGCGAGTAACGCTTGATGGATTTATACTTTTTGAAAAAAAAAAAAATTGAAATTTCACCTACAATGAGCAATTTAAAAAGCCGTTGATATAGCTTGTAATCAATATCGGTAGTCGGCTAACGTAATTATCTTATTATCAGTTTTGGCGCCTAAAATTCGATGTCGGAAATCGAAATTTACGATGCGCACGCGAGTTTTAAACTGAATTCCATACGCACAACTTTAATTGACCATCGCGTACTGATCGATTGGTGCACGGACGTCGTTACGGATTTCAAATATTTGGCGACCAATATTGAAGACAAAATCCAGTTAATTTTTTCCAACGGGCCACTTCGAGTATAAAATTAAATATCATTTTTTTGGCGTATAACGTAAGATCTTCTTTGAAAAATTATATACCAATGAACACATAATATATTATTAGCCAATTATTTATTAATGATAATAACCGCTATCTTTCGCGTGGGATAGAATGAGTAACGAAGCTAAAAAAAAAAAAAAATGCAGGAAAACCGAATTGAATTTATATTATTGGAAATCACTTATTTTTCATTCCATAAAGTGTATCAACACTCTTTTTCAATCAATTTCACATCGCTTTTCTGAACCACAAGTTTCACGTTTGTGTATGTACGTATGTATGTATAAAAAAAGAATTAAATTACAATTGTACACAGAAATTAACATTACGCCCACATGAAAATAATCGAGTGGAATAAGCGTCGTATTATTATAAAAAGCGCGTGTTAATACAAAAAAATTATTAATGTATTATTATGGTTTTAAATCGATTTTTAGAAATACCTACTTTCATTAAATCCCGTGTCTGTACATTACGGAACGGATTAACATAATATATGAACACGAAACTGTTTCATGAAATGTTATTCAACGTTTTGAATAAAACGTTTGATGAATTTGTCTTACGTATCCGCATGCCGTAATTCTGTGGATTTTCACGATCTGGAATTCCGGTCCATGCGAACTACTGCCATTACTTATACACAGTTATGATATTTTCATCCGTGCGAGACAAAATGTTGTACGGTATTGCTCAAAATGAATACTCGTCATAAAACAAACGATAACGTAGATATTTATAGCGATATACCGGTATAGTGCGTAGCAGAGTAGAAACGCTGCACGGTCCAGAGGTATTCTCGGTAATTTCATATTGGAATCCGTAGCGATCTGGTGGTCCTGTGTTCTGTCCGACCGCGTTGTAAATTTAATAATTATTTACTTTTGGCAGTACCACACAGTGAACGGATTAGGAAAACGGTTAAAAAAAATAAAAAAAAAATAAAGAAATATCACGGTAGAAATATAATTTCAACGATTCTTATTTGAATTTTTTTTTTTTTTGTTTTTCGATTGAAAATCACGTCGACAAAAAAATAAATGGTCCAGACTATATTGATACTGACGTAAAATAACATTGGACTAGTAAAATTTTTTTTATAATATTTACGATATATATACATGTTATATGATACAGAAAAAGTATGTGGAAAGGAAATAAAATTTGTTCGTGTTTGAACGGTAGGACTCGCCGAATCTCTTACATTGTTGTGAGATATCTCGATTATTGTGTATAGTATTATTGTTATTTGAAATATCGCCGTGACTTATGTACCAGCCTAATAAAGAAGTGACTTAATAGTGTTCGCGAACTCTGAGTTTACGTTTAAGAGAAAGAGAGAAAGAGAGAGAAAAAAATTATTACTTTCCTACACGTCGGTGGTAACGGCCGCGCAGCAGTTCGTTTTAATGGGTTTTGTTTGTGTGAGTTTTAATTTTCGTTTTAAGACATTTCAATTTAAACTTCAAATATTAACATAAAAGTAAAAAAAATCGTTTTACACCGTACGAACTTTAAATTAAAAATTAAACCTCAATTCCGCTTATGACGGTTAAACGAAATAACGTGTCAATTAGATCCAGTTATTAGTTAGGTATCGGTTTTAAAATTAATCAAAGTTGTGCGTAAAGTCTCGGTGGAAACCGTGTACATGACTGTAGCCGTTGCTATGATATTAGTAAAAAAACGTTTTGAAAATCCATACATTCTCAAACGGTAGTGATTACGAGAAAAAATAGGAAACCATGTCTTGATTTATCGTACATTAAAATTTTGAAACAGTGAATTCGTCCGTCTTTTTCTTTTATTCTATGAGACCTAATTCGTCGATTATGTCCGCGTGCGATGTACACACTGCGTTTACTTTTATATTTTTGTGCAGGTGATTTCGGTAGTAATTGGAAAAGGCATTGTCCAGAGTTATCGTTCTAATAACAGCGGAGACGTCGAAGAACGTGAAAGCCTCCTCCCTTATTTATATTACATAGCGGTGTCCAGTTAATAGGGGGTATTTATACTTTATTCCTGTAAGTACCTTACGTACGTAGAAATGTATCATAGAACACACACACACACACACATATCATTCGCTTCCTCGTGAAAATCGCACGAATAACGACGAGTGATGTGTGTGCACATAGTACAGTTACGGTGAGTCCGTATTAAAGGCGAAAACGAAAAGAAAGAAAAAATAAAAACGATATGATATATTATTGTGTTTTATATATGTGTGTAGGTATGTAATAAACGAGTAGGTATACACACACACGCATTTATATAAATACATCTTGGCCATCGCGTTGTGCACGTGCTCCTCGGAAATTCTCACCGCGCGACGAGAAGAAAAATAAATATGTGTTATATAACGTATTATTATTATTATTATCATTATTGTTTTCTTATGCCCCGTCATACAATCTTCTTCCCCCGGAGACTGTTATCATTGTCGTTTAATCCGAAATTAATTGCACTCGTGCGTCGTTTTCGTCCGGTATACGTACGTAAAACCTCGCGCAAATATTATATAATATTCCGCGCGTACGTCTTCATCCAGGCACGTATGCTGCAGGGAAGAATGGTTTGACGTTTCGACTAACGCCACAAACGACCGCGACATTTTTTCGAAATTCTCGTACATTACGAGTATAAACAGTGACGTAATTTCGTCCTTTTTCCGGAGACGGGAGCCACGGGAAGCAAGAGTTGCCAATGGTTCGTTCGTATTGCCCATACTCTTACTCTGATAATCGAATTTCACTGATACATTGAACGCAAAATTTAACGCGTATTAGATATATATATATATATTATTCAAATACCACTCGCGCTCGACACACTAATCTCTCTATACTCGTCGAAAAAAAAAAGAAAAAACGCTATACAAAACGTATGGATTCGAAACCCGTTCGTCCGCAACGCTTCGGATGTGCGCAATAAGAACGGATTTCGGTCGCATTCGAGTGGATTAATTTATCACGTTCGCCATAATGCGTGGGGCGGACCCACCGCGATCGTCGATTTCTCGACGTTTACTTAATATTTTAATGACGACGGTGTTAGTGATACGATACGTGAAAATCGGTGAAAACGATATTGAATTGCAAAGCGCAAGTGAATTGGGGGGAGCATAACGCGTTCGAAATACGACCGTGTCCCCCGGTTCCGTGGTTTTAAACGAATCGCGGAGTGCGATTTACAACAAACCCCGTGTATTACAAAACGATACGAGAGACTTTTTAATATTGCGCGTACGGTAGCGGCAATGGAATTACAACGGATCAATGACGTTCCTTGCGTATCCCTTGCGTCCGCCGGAAATTCGCTCGTGCGAAACGCTAGAGATTTGTCGAATTTCCACAAAATTCGTACTGTTTGCGGAGATTATTTTTCAAATGGACCACGCATCTTGTGCGCTGTACGGGCGAATGAACCGAGCGTGTGCGTCCTTCCCGAAGATTTAACAGCCACCGACGGCGATGTCGACGAGACATAAATGAACCCAGCGATCGGATGAAGGTGTTATAAAAATCAACATTTGACATACTCAAGTGTGCGTTGAGTCTCGCTCTCTCTTTTTTTTTTTTAACAATTCAAAGCGTAAATGAGAATGTTACGTATACAGGTGTTGGATTATTCGTACTACTACTGCTACTACCACAATAATAATAATAATACTAATAATAATAATAATAATACTAATAATAATAATAATACTGCGCGCGGTGGCGGTGGCGTACGGTTGAAATATTCGCGGAAAATAAACGTTGACATTTATTCGGCGAAACGAAATATTATTATACGCCGTGCGATCATATACGGTTGTGCGTTAACCTTTTGCAGCGTTTTTCTCCCTCGTTTTTTTCTTCTTTTTGTACATTTTCCTCCTACGACGCCGCACTACGCGACGGTTGCGCGCTAAATATAAGTACACTCCTCGTATATAACGCGCACGTACCATTAAAAAAAAAAAAACCACTCGGTACACGTTATATCGGAGGATACGCGGGAAAGAAAAAAGAAAAGAGAAGAAAAACTCGCGCACAATAACGTAACGATAATATATTTTTTATGATAAATACGTTCGGAAAAAAAAATAATAAAATAGAATTTCTCTTTTCGTTTCTCGCCCGAACGATCGTCCGTAAATGTTCTAACAATAAGTGCGCGAATTCTTCTCGCGCTCGCGTATACATTATGTCGTTTAAAAAACGCGCGTTACAAACGGGGCTTAGGTGTACACACATACACGTAAGTATACAACGCGCTTCGGAGACGCGACTAAGTCCGTTTAAACACGCATTCGTTCGGAAATAAAACGCGGCTTGTTAATAAATTATTTTTGGAAAAATAACGTATCACCTTGGACGAGCGACGGAATTGTAATAAGCTGTTTTCTTTTTTTTTTCGCCCCGGCTCAGTTAGCCTCTCTCTCTCTCTCTCTTTTTCTTTTAATATTACCGTTCGTAATGTGCTCTAATAATTCGGATCCTGAACTGGTCTGCTGTATCGGTTTCAAAACGACGCGTTTGTATTACTTTTTTTTTTCTCTCGTGTCTTTACCCGAAAATTCAACGGGAAGAAGCATCGCTCCGCCGATCTCTGCCCTCTCGCACCCGGTCACTGTTAAGGTGGATTTACGCGGTGCGCGAGCCGCCACGACCGTGGTTTGTGCAATCGCGGTTCGCGCTCTGCGTAATTCGCATTTCACGAACGTGGTGTTAACGAACCGTTCACGACTGTTCCGTACAGTGTCAAACCGTGTGTGGATATTTTTCCGTCGTGAAAGCTCGGTCGCGCAGTACATATTACCAGCGCGTATATTTGTTTCGAAATTGATTATAAAAAAAAAATATATATATATATATATTAATATTTTTATACAATGTAAAAATAATTATTCAAGAGATTCTCGAAGTATATTGGATTTTCATTTCCTTAACCCTTAAATGAGATGAACGTCGAACCACCGTTATTCTTCCGCCTTTGAATCCATTGCCACACCAACCATCTCCTTTTTCTCTCTCTCTCTCTCTCTCTCTCTCTCTCTCTCTCTCTACTTTTTTTTCCCAACAAACGTATCCGTCTTGTGTTAAACGTTGTTTTAACTGTTTTAGCTGACACACCGGACAGAATAACACGCGCCCCCGCTACTAACGACTCCGTTTTACTAAACGAAAATCGTTTTTACGCGCGATCGCCATCACGATTCGTGCGACGCTTTTTGAAGTCACATCCGTGTGTCATAACTGATAATTCGCGAAACACGATCGTGGCGTCGTGTAAACGCGGCTTTAGGGAATTGTCTCTAGTCGATGGGCGCTTTAGACAGATCGTTTTTCGATTTTCTCAAAAGCGCATAAAAGAGAAAACTACCGAGAAATGACATAAAAAAGCGACTTCGTCGAAATCGATTGATTTTTCGTGATTTCGAAACTAACGGGGTTATAGAAACATCAGGGCCTTATAGCCCAGTATACGCAGTCATTTATAAGCGACCAGTAGACGGTTGTCGACGCTTCGACCAGTGTGCGGAGACTGACGGCAACCAGTTGGCTGCTGTGCAATCGCGCACGTTCTAATATGGCTACCGCAGCCAGAAATTCTTAGAAGAATTTAACTTTATTTCATCGGAAAAAAGAAAAAAATTCTGAAAAAATTTCTTTCGATTTTAAGCTATTCAAAGCAATTATAGAATTTCGAGGTATTTAAAATTTATTAATGAGGTGTAATTTTTAAATTTTTGAGCTTAAAAATTTAACGCGGTTTCGGTTCCGTACGTTACTTCAACCGTGTTCATTAAAATCTCGAAAATCGTTATTTACAATTTTTTTTCTTTTTATAAACATTTCGACAAAACGTATTTCATTTTTTTCTTTTGTGAAAATTTACGTTATTTCACATATCTATCTAATGGTCCTAGAGTCTTGGCATTTTTTTGAATTTTAAAAGCGATTTATCATCGTTTCGAAAATGTATAGCAATAACACCAAATTCTTTATCCAAGTAATTCACTTAAGCAATATATTTACAACGCCCCACGGCTTTTTTATTTATTATTTATCAATCCACGCGTTATATTATTCTTGTCGATATTCTGAAAATATGATCTTAAAAATATGAAATAATCTAATGTTTTTTCTCCAAGTCTGCTTCTCAATCGATTTCTTATATGCAGTTGCTGAAAAAGCACAGCTGGGTTTCTGTGATCCTTTTATTCTAAAACGGTTATCCATTTTTTTTTAAATCATTTTTAATTAATTCGTCTTTTTTGTGTTTTTTAAGACACTAAAATGACATATTTTAGTCATTCTGAAAGTACAGACACTATCATGAAATATACGCGATCGACTTATCGACTAAATAAATATATATATTATTTTAGATTTACTATAAAATTTACAATAATATATTATTAACTATTTTATAAAATACATTTGGAAAATCACTGGATTAGGATGTTAATCGATCTCGAGATTTTCGGTAGGTACCATAAATCTGTCGAATCACCGATATCGTATTCTTTATAATTGTATCTAGAGAATTGGAATCAAATGAAATTCGTGAATTTACCGAATTATTATTATATCTGTCCATCAATTGGAGTCAGCCAGTGTTATTTTATTCGAATAACTATTATTATTATTATTATTATTATTATTATTTTTTTTTTTTACTATTATTGTTAAATATGTCTTTAAATTTTCGACATCTGAATATCTCGTTTTTTTACCGGCATTATATATGTGTATATTATACACCAAATCGGTTTCTCGAGATTTATTATAAAATGTTACATAAATACGTTGAAACACGAGCGTGACGGTAATTTTAAACTGAATTAAAATAACGTCAGTTATTCGACATTGTTTACGAAGTGCGTACGATAATTTTTCGTTTGTTCGTCTTGTAGATAAATTACGAAAATATACAAAACGCGTATTCGGTTACATTTTCCCACACGTATATTCTACATCAAATATTATGTTTCGTTATGAATTATGACGAAAAAAAAATCTAAACTTTGCAAAGTATTACGAACAGAAATAACGAATCGTGTTAGTGGAGCGTTAAACGACGATTGAAAAGGCGCTGAACAACAACAAAGAATTTAAACAGCGTAAAAAAAAAAAATGATTGACTAAATTAATAACCTAACGCTGGATTTACGAAGGTTAGCGATAAATTATGATTTTTGCAATCGACGGCATAATAACAAAATATGTAATTCGCGATGTAAGCATATACTGGGACCGATCATTAAGACGAACGAAATCTAATAAATAAATTATTACGCAAATATGCCAAGATGGTTGGATTATATTATTGGAAATTGTGAATAATGTATTGAAAAATAAAAAAAATAAATCGATTTCTTCCGGAATTGTCGTAAAACCTATTACGTTGCCAAAGAATTAAATAGGTATAGCGGACAAGTGGATTTTGTAGACATTCAGAGTCTTCCAGATGGAAATCATTATAAATGTATTTAGTATTGTCGGGAAGTCTTCAAAAAATTACTAAATTTAGATTATTAAAACGAGAAAAACAGCAAAAACCGAATATCCTCATCAGATGTAGTTTTCTGAACTCCGGCGGTGTACCGCGCACATATTATAATAATGGTCGACAGTTTACTGCTGAATTTATATAAAACAAAAAAAATTATTTTATTCCGGATAAATGTCGTACTATTGTAAATTTTTCTCAAATGTTTTCCAATAAAATCAAAATTGAATACATTTCTATTTCTTGTTGGTAATTATTACTCGTACACGCGTTCGTAAATAGAGAAGAAAACAACGAACGCATACGTCAAGTTCACGAAATAGACCGGCATTTCATAATATGAAAATCTTTATTTCAGAAATTTACCATCGGACGCGAAATTGATATTAATTTGAAGATATTATTCCAGAAATAATCTCGCCGCACGCCTGTTGTTTAAAACGCTTCGCACTATACTCGTATATTACGCAAACGGGCTAATGTTTAAATACCACGTGTTTAAAATTCGTTTATGGATACAGCATATATTATATGCAGTGTACAGTTCGGAACCAAAAAAAAAAAAAATTCTAAATAGAAATAAGACAGCGCAATAAACAAATACCAATATCCGGTAGATTTATGGCTAATAAATTCTCGCTTAAGAGGTGAACTGCGGAGAAACGTTACGATTTTTTTTCCACCCGATATTTTTTGGTTTTGCGCGCGCGAGTTCCGACATCAGTGTTGATTGAAATTTTAAAACTCCACATTCAAAATAATACTTCGGACAGTTTCGTTCACATAAACCAGTGTAATGTGTAAGAATACTTTTGTATTTCGCGCATAAAAATATTTAACTCCGGAGACAGCTTTTGTTTTTCCTCGCCGAAATTAATTAATTAATTAAAAAAAAATAATAATAAACGAGCGTACCTACCGATTATTATAAATTGTAAGCGTGCAAAATATTTTTTTATATATATATGTATACGTTAAAACTTCATCGTTTTAACTGTAGCTGTTAGTTACAGTGTCCGAGGACCGGAAAATTAGAAAAACAGTGAATTTCGCGTAGCGGTCCTTTTCATCCCACTAAAAAGGTCCGTGGTAAATCGAGCAGATACTGTTTTACGTCGTCTGCAAAGGTCGGCGTGTAAATTCGCCCACCGTGTTGGAACTTTTTTCCTGCATAATTCTTCACGTGTAAAGTTACAAATAAAACTTGAACTGTTTAACGTTAAACGTGTACATTGAAAATTGGTGTGTTTCTCCATTTTTTAAATTTTTCTTTACATTTGTCGAGTTCAACTTCTAATAACGTGTTTATACGCATACGATTAACAGTCCCAAATGCCGAGTTGGAAATGGAACGGCGTTCATTCGTGTCGTGCGAATCGTATAATTGAAATTTCAACATTAATACGTCTGCTCAATATTTTTGGGGATATTTTTTTTCGTCACGTTTTTATACGAATATCTCTTAAAACGTTTGAGGCGAACCGAGAGTGTTTACGTTTCAAATAGGTATAACAAAAATTTTCTATGAATTGTTTATTGATAACGTTTCTTTTTTTTCGTTTTAATTTCTCCTTCCGTTCACGAGATTATTTTTGACTCATATGTACAAAAATACCTTATCATCAACATTTCTGTTGCGTTATAACTGTAAATATATTACTAAAAATGGAAAATTTTCATTCCATATGTGATTTAACAATCGGTTTGAGTGTTCGCTCAGACACACGCGGTCTTAGGGGAAGAGTCAAAAAAAAAAAAATGTTGATATTATTCCTAACCTAATCTAATCTTACATTTATGTATTTTTTTTTCAATGCCTTTCCATTGAACAATTATGATTGATTCTACGTAAAAATCATTATAAATAAATGTATGTTTAGCGCTAATATCGCGTCAACGTTACTGTGGTTTACGCGTGAAATCGACAAATTTTGTAACCATTTTTATGAAATAAAATCCACATTTTTTTTCCACATCGCGTAAACACGCGATCTTTTGTGTTCACTTTTCATTAAATGAACATCCAAAAATATACGTCGGTTGGTTAAAAAGTGTAGGGGGGATAACAAAAAGTGTTCGTTTCAGTGAACAATTTTATTTTTAAACGTGGAGACGAATGTGTTTGATATTATTTAACTTCAATTATTATATCATCTAAATATTGTAAATGTTTGTTACGAACCATTTTTTATTATTATTATTATTATTATTATTAAATAAATAAAAACTTACTAATGTTAAAAATATTCGTTTTTTTTTATATATAATTCATAAAAAAACTATTATTATTTAATCGTTTCGCTTATTGTTAAATACTTTTTTGTTGAAGATCTCATTGTTTAATATTTATTAACACGTAAGATGTGGGCACCTACTACTCTTCAGCTCGTCCCTTTGTGTACCGCTTCACAAAGAGCTGTGTTAATATAATAATGTATGCGGGTTTGTTTGTAGGTTTCGTTCAAAAATTACCTACCTACACTTATTGCGTGTTCAGTAATACTTAAAACAAATGAATGCAATGATAACATCTACGAAAGTTCAAAAACGCCATACGCGCTTTAACTATTTAAATTAAAATACAATTATATCGGTTCAAAGTATTAGTAATGTATTTGACTTTACGCGTATAGACTGCGAATTTACTTGGACATATACCGCGGTTAGAGATAAATGAAAATTTAACTCGTCTAATAAAATTTCGGTCTCGTGCGCGTGTTTAAAAAGAAAAAAAAATGGTACAATAATTTGGTACTATTTATGAGTTCCGCAATAGAATTACCGAAAACATTTTTTCCCGATTTTCAACGAATTGATGTTTGTAGTATTACAAAAAAAAGAATTGGTGAATAACAAACGTTAGCTAAGCAAACACATTTTGTTCTTTAAAATTAAAAATGGTATTTCTGAGCGTGATATCCAAACTAAAATGTTATTTGTGGCTAGGAAAATAGCGAAACGTGAACAGAAATTATGACAGGACTAAAATTTAAGGAGCAGCTTTAAACAAATGTGCGCCAGTTTTATAATGATGATGTTTTTTCGACAATTCATACTCTAATACATAATCTATCAATTTTATCAGTCACTATAGCGACTACTAAAAAGTTCTTTTCAAAATTATGTTTTAGCTTCAAACCTGGCAACGCACACTGACGATTGAAGATAAGTTCAACAATCTCGTTCTCGTTACACTATAAAAAAAATAATATGGAAAAATTATTTTGTAAATTTTCTTTTGTAATTACACGTGTTACGTACACAATTTTTATTTAAAAATAAAACCACTTAAAATACAAAATTAAGTTTCATACGTGTAGAATATATGTTTTTATTTATTTATTTTTTTTTTGTACGCCTGTAACACGTTTTTCATTTTGCAACTATCACAATGATATATTTAATAAAACTATAATGTGGCTATCCACAGCACGACGATTTTGGAGCCTCTTAATATAGCGGCTGCAGATAATAAATTATTATAAACCATTATTTAGGTACCAAGAAAATCGTCTAAAAAAATAAATAAAACGCTGGAATCGTGTTATATATATATATAAAATTGTTACAAATTTATTTATTTATAAAATATATAACTTCCGTCCAAAAAAAAAAAACCGATTTTGTGCCGTTTAACCACACGGACAACTTCATTTGTAGAGTGGATAAAAATTATTTCGATACACAATACAATATGGGGAATTCTTATATTTCGACATAATATACGTATGTGTTAAACACGACGACACACGTATTAATTATTATTATTTTTTATTGTTAAAATGTCACTTTAGATCGGTGACGCGTTTGAAGTGACCCTCGAAAATATGAATGACCCGTTCTCGTATTGAGGGTCCTCGGAAAAATCAAGTGTTTTAATGTGTGCCAGAGAAGAACCCTCGGCAATGTTTCGCGCGGAGTGTGTAAACGTACTCTATGCATACTCATTTTATAATATATATATATATATATATATATGTACATGAGACATACAAATGAGTACACTTACACGTCAGAGTATCAAAAACTAACTAAGAAAAAGCGTTTGTTATTTGATATAAATAAAGAGCGTAATATTATTGTGTATACAAGTACGGAATTCGTTTTAAACGTCACGATGAGGGGAAAAAAATCATATTTTCCGAGAAAATTTACGATATTTTGTATTGATTTTTTTTTTTTTTGTTTGTTTTTCGTCAAAACGTTAACGCTAACGACGCATAATAATCTGCGTTTTAGAATTGTTAAGGAAAAAAAAAAGGTAAAATTTTGTTTTGTTATTTTGAGGAATAAAAGCCGATATAATTAAGGTGCTCTCGGTAGTATGAAGTTATCGGCTTATAATTTTTCTCGTCATTTAATTGATTAGCGGAAAATTTTAAGAAAACTATACAAAACTAAACGGAGAAAATAACAAAACAAATTTTTATTTATAAACGAACCGTGCGCAATATTTCTTATACAGTTTTATGTATTATTTATGAGGTATTCAAAGTATGTTGACTGAAAACGAGTTACTCGCGCGTCGATCAATAATAATATCGTGTAAAATGTTCTACTCCTTCGGCAATCGAAAATACATGTTTTTTCGCTGTAGTAAATAAATTGAGAATAACCGTCGTATTTCGACAATATTACGTTGGCAATGATCGCAGGGCTCGATTTAAAACGTCGTGAACCTATTGTAAATATTGTACGGATTTTATACAGCCATTTTTTCGATATCCGTACGTACACTGATCATGCGGACCAACTACGTGTGTAAATAAATGATATGTTTACCACAAACTTTACGTTCGCCGCATCAACTAAATGTTCGCCATTCGGTGTACGGATAAATGTTCAATAAAATGTCGAACATCGAAATAAACCGATTATTTTCAACGGACGAAATCCTTTGTGTACAAACGTCTCGAGACTTTTAGCATTAAAAAACGCGTTTAATCGGCGCTTTCCTACGTGCGCGCAATAACATTAAATTATGAGCGTTGTAATTGACATTGAAAATTTAAAAAAAAAAAAAAATACACGGTAAATTAAAGGTTTTTAATTTGTTATTCATATTAAACGTTTTTTTTTTTTTTTGCGTTCTTAAATCCTAAATTTTCTCGAGTTTCATATATTCATTCGTCTACAGTACTTCGTTGGACACATTCGTCCATTTTCTCGTCGGTCTTATTCCGTAAGTGTGCGGGAAAACAATTTCGAATAATAATAATAATAATAATAATAATAATAAATAAATAACCGCTACGATATATAATATTTTTTTTTCTTTTATGTGTATATACATATATCGCGAAACAAAATGACGTTTTCAGCGTAATATGTCTTTATTGGCGTACGCGCGTACGACGTGCGTTTTTTTGTTTTCAATTAGACTAAAATTATTCGTATAGACGATTATATATTATTACGCAAATAAATGAATGTCGACGAAATATAATCGTTTCGTCCGATTAAGCGCGTGGCTCAATTGTTGTGGGATTTGAAAATTGTTCGAAACACGCGTATTCGTACGGATTCAGAAAAATCATCTATCAATAATAATTTTTAATCGAAATAAACGGTTTTTTTTTCTTTTTTTTTTTTTGGAACGGTTAATTATCACACTCGGCTGTTAGCAATATTTTTGCCGCCGAATCATTCGAATACCGTCAAGGGCCGACACTCACGCCCTTCGCTCGCTCGAAATACGCGTTTCCGATCGACTGCTGCGGCCGGCCGCTAATTATTATCCCCCGCAGATACACTCGCGGGCAGTTTATTTTTTATTTTTTTCTCGTTTTCTGCCCGATGGAGTGTTTTCATGCACGTCCTGCGCATTTCCACGCGGAAAAACGTTTCGCGAAATATATGTACGAAACTTTTTTTTGGTTCCTCGGCGGCGTGCGCGTTTTATCGATTGCCGACGGCTCGACGTGAGCGCGCTACCACGCATACATTGTTTGAAACGTACGCAGACCAGAACGAAAGAACATTACGAAAACCGCGCGACAATTAGATCCACTGCGGAACATTACCACCCACCCACCGCTCACGGTAAACGCGCCCTAGTCGAATCCCCGACTAGTTGTGTGAGAGGCGCAAACGGCCGCCCCGACGAGCCGGCCGGCGGTCACAACAAACATATATACGCTCGTTAATAAAATAAATGTATTTATTTATTTTTTTTTTTTTTTTGTAACTATGTAAATTATCGTTTAAATAACTCTCTGTTCGAACCGTTTTAATTTTATTAATAATAATAATAAAAAAAACGACATAATAAAATCTAATTCTCTCTTGGTGAATTAAATAGTTTGCTCCCCTCCCCCCCCCAAACCATTTTTTGTACGCGCGCTTCGGTATTCATTGAATTTCAAAATAATATATTGTTAAGTCTGATTATTATCGATTGGCAAAATTATAACACTAATAATACTATTACTAAAAAAAAAATTTTGTTTTATATTCTATATTTATATAGTATATATCCAATACCAAGAGACTGTACATAATTGAAAACTCGAGAAAGTACAAAAAAAAAAAAAACGTCTACGAGCGTATTCGAATTCATTTATAAAATTATAATTTTCCGATTAATATTTACACGAAAAAAAAAACATTTTATTACATAAAACTTGAATTCAAAAACACTTAAATATATATATATATACTTCAAAATAAATATTCTGTGGCGTAGTATAATATACGGAGTGGGGTGCAAGTGATTCCCAACCATTACTCATTAAACATAAAAAAAAAAAATTTTTCCTACTTTTTAAACTATTGAAGTCGTATTTCGTTGAATGTAAAAGAAATAGCAACGAGAATTATGTACAAAGCATATTGTTGTATAATTATACGTAGTTAATGGACATTAAAATACGCTTACATAATGTATAAAATACAATAATAATAATAATAGTAATAATAATCGATGAGAAATATTGATATTTTCTTTTTTACACCATAACTGTACTGAAAATGCGAGAGAATTCTGTACGGGAGAATTCGATTGAACTGTTTAAACACTGAGACGAATATATTTATATATTTTTAAAAATTTACTTTTCATTAAAACCGTATATATACAATAACGATTAATGCGGAAGAAGTTTTAGACGAAGTGCCGCGTGTATCACAACAATCGGCGAGATGACTTTGTTTTGTAATTACGGACATTCTTTCATTAAAATAAATACGAATTTAATATAAAAAAAAACATATATATATATATATAAGATATTTTTATTTCGAAAGTTCTTTTGCCCCCCCCCCCTCGCCATTTTCCAAGGGAAAAAAACCGTATCTACGCCACTGTACATTCGCAATTACACTATTACACATGTACAAATAAATGTTAATATATATATATATATATTTAAAGTAGACAATGAGCTCAAGCGTGAAGCAGTTAATTATAATGATCAATAAAAACATTTATTTATTGTAATAATCAACGGGTGAAGTCGTATAATTAATTGAGTACGTAAAATAATTTATACACACAATAATAAATAAGACGAAATATTTGAACAAAGCGAATACAGTAACGCGTTGTATAGAAACGAGAAACAAACAAATAATGCACTTACAAGATAAAATAATATGGTATGAAATAATTCGAGAACGTTTGCCCCGGGATTGCTGACGTCAGAGTCATTCAGAAAAACGTTTTGTAGTCAAATAATTATTTTAACGAAATATTCGAAAAACGATCGTGAGCTACGATAGTGTTGTTTAATATAAGTTCTGATTTAATCGAAATTTTAAAATAGGCATTTATGCGTTTAAACTTGTACTATGTTTTGAGCGTTTGAATAAAAAAAAAAAAACTTAAAACCGTTTTCGAAACGAAAGTGTCCTAACTCCAACAGTTCTTTTCTCCGACGTTTCAAACATTGTTTTCTTTTTTTTTTTTGTTACGCTAAACTTGAAATTGCTGTAGAGAACATCGAAATACCAAACGGATACAATTTGCTACGAGAAAGCAGTACGTCATGTCAAGACGGTCCACAAACACTCCTTTAATACGTGAAAGTTTTCATTGGTAAAAAAAAAGTTAGTACTAAAAAATAATTTAAAACTAATACACACATCGCGTCACTCAGAGTTCCGTCGATTTCGTCTCAAGTGAATCAGTTGGACGGAGATTTTAAAATTGTATTGTATTATCGAAAGCAATGAGAAAAAAACATGTTTTTTAATTTAATAAAGGAATACGATAAATAAATTTAAAGATATATATATATTATGTACAATATTCACTAGGCTCGTATTGCGTTTTGAGCTCTTAAATCTACAACGATTTCGTTAATTAATTTAGTATATACAATACGAATAGTGTAACTTCGATGCGTTTAACCCAATAGTTCAGAGCGTTTTAAGCGTCGAAGATTATTTTTAAAAGGACTTAATCCGTTTGGAGCATCGCGTCCTACATTAAACGTGCCCTCGCGTGTGTCTTTAATCCGATTGATCGGTTTTCCTACGATATTTTAAATTCTTACAGCTTAGATGCCGGATAATTTATTGTGATATAATTGGGATAAAGCGCTGGGCAGGTTTATGATTTTTTTTCCCCGAATTCGCTAAAATCAAATTAATCAAATTAATTAAATTGCGTTAAAAGTGAATATTAATATTGTTTTTTTAATCGTGTGTTTGCTTTTTTTTCGCCGGTGAAAAAAAATTCATCATTAATTTATTCAAATACATTTTTCAACGGGTTATATGAAATCCGAAGCTATTTCGTTTCTGCCAATTATAAATAATTCGTTACTTACTCTCGTTCGAGACTAGCGCCGTATATAAAACTGTATAATAATTAAGAACACGAAAGTTACCCCGCGACATGTTTTGGAACGATAAATTGATTAAACGCAAATGACAAAATTATTAATTAATAATATTAAATATTGTGATCGTGTTTGACGTTTTATTAACATGGTGTTTATTAATAAACTATTTTCTACATACGCATTTACATTTATGAAACGCGTTCAAATGGTAAATTATTGTGTTTAAAATATCGAATTTATCTTTAAACAATATTTTAGAATTTTAGGACTAGGAGAATATTGTAAATCAAATTATTATTATTATTATTATTATATATATAATTACTGTATAGTTTTTCTCCTCACTCGACTGCCTTCGTTCTCTTTACTTTCCTCTTTTGCGGTCAATCATAGAATTTGGAGTTTATTGTTCACTGTTTGACGTTATTGACCTTACGCGCTGAAATTCATAAAAGCTTCCCATCTGCTCTCCTCAACGGCACTGTAGACGCTCCTAAAATACTTTCCAATATCCAGTTTGGAGTCCTTACTTGTAACGTGCGAAATGCAGTCCGATTTTATGTTCCACACCACCTCTATAGCCTACGGTCACAATCACCCATTTCATAGGATTTTTCGCAGTGACTATTAACGGCTTGTGTCGTGGCTATTGCTTTGGCCGTTATTCCATTCCACCCATTACTATTGATTTCCGAAATGTATAAAATGTTATTATTTCTTTCTATCATTATTATTTAATATCATGTTATTGTTTTATATTCCTAATATTAAACGATTGCCGTTTGGCGTTTATCATATAGATACACGAAATAAATTGATTGATGACAAATATACATTCGGCAACACAAATTCAAAGTCGAATTAAATGCGGCCGTTTAAGAAATAATACGTTCATTTGACATTAATTCGGTCAAGAATAATATTGAATACCGTACCACGAGAGTAATTATATTCGTTATATCAAATTTCAATTTATTAACTCGTCAATGCCCATAGTTGGATGTTAAAATAGACGCGTCGAACAATGATGTCATCGTCGCAATTAACAATAAACGACATACACAACTGTATAAGAGCTTTGCACGCAGTCATAATATTATATTGTGTCTTTCGTTGTTCGTTTTTATGGCCTCTCCGGCGATTTTATTTCGTATTAGACTCTCGTACATTATAATATTGTATACGACATTATCGAGAGGAAAATAAATTTAATACACTTTAACGTTTTCCCGGGTTTATGTGCACTGGCATTCGGCAGACAATATTACGAGGAATCGCCGAAGAGATTTTGTCTCGAGAAACGCATAGAAATTCACCGGCGTCGACCGACAATGTAATATTATGTCCGCCGGACCGTTCGATAAATCCAAACGTATATTAATATTATTGTTATTATTATTCATTACTATTCGTTTAGAATTAATTTATATAATATACAAACCTTCAGTTATAATATATATATATAAATGAAAAGTGGAAAAATGAAAGTAGTCTTCTTTCTTAAATCAATAATCTGTGCATACAATATACATATAGTGTACATATACAGTTATAATGTGATGAGAGGGGCGGCGGATGGGGGGTGGGTATGGCGAAAAGCTGAGATCATAAGCAGCTGATATTCATATCGAATGCGAAAATCTCGTAACAAAGGATTTTCAAAACAGCTTCTCTTCGCCCATATACCGCGCAGCCGTACATGATCTTCCCACGTATATAATAATGCGTATGCGAACATATTATTTTGCAGAGTGTAAACGCAGCGATTTGTCTCCAACACGTCATCGTTGTACAATATACTATTTTAGACATGTTCGCAATATAACGGTCTATAATATATTACACATCGTGTTATATACGCGTACAAGGTGCCATATGGCATGGGCGTAAAATATATATACTAATATATGAATATTGCGTAATAATATATTATAATAATTAAATATGTATTTATTGTTGAGAAATTTCCGATACGTTAACGATGATTTGTAAACTCATAATTCACAGCCGGAAATCACAAGTAAATAATAATAATAATAAATTAATCGCTTAACAATATTTTCCACAAGAAACGAAATTCATACTTTGTCGAAAATTTTGAAATGTCTATTAACGGAAATTGCGACGAACGGTTTTCAAGATTTTTTTTATAATATAGTTGAATTAACGCACGCTTTTGATGTGTTATGTACATGTTTAAGCATTAAAACCAAAAAGCATACCTCTTTTACGACTTTTGGATATCTCGAAATCAATAATTGCTATAGATAACATTTTTGATTTTAAATGTCATTTGATTCAAAGGAATTGTTTGAACACTTTCTTTCCCCCCCCCCTTCCAATACGATATAAAGTTACGTACTTGGTGAATATTTCGAGTTCCGAAATTGCAAAGAAATGAAAACCGGCGATTTCGACTAAATCGCATTCTTGTATGTAATTTTTCGGTAGTATTAGAGTTTTTCCCTTCTCTACGCGCTTTTAATTAAATCGAAAAACGACCTATCTAACGTTATATGCGATTTACTAGCCGATACCGGGGCGCGGTCGAATAAATGTCGGAGCACTCATTCTGGTAGAATATTTCACTAAAAATATATATATTATATCTACACATCATTATCATATTATATATAATATATCAACACTTTATGTCGATAGATTTCGGCACATGAATGTGTCTTGTGGTTACTGAGCTCATTCGTCATTGGATCGAACGTTCACTTACGCGTTTTTCGCATTAACTCGCTCAGTTTTAACGTTGCATAGCAACGTCAACGTGATTGACGGCGTCACTTCCGTAACAGTTTTGCGTGACGCAAATTTTCAACTGACCACCCAGAGCCACGACGACATTTCCGCGTGAAAAAGAAAAAAAAACACCACGTCGTTGTTAAGACCGTATAGGTAAATCCGCTATCACTCTCCTCTCACCGCTCAGGATTCAAAAAAAAAAAAAATGTCTATATACAGCAATGTTATTACGCGGTTAATTTTTATGTCTGCTCCTGTATACAGCCGATACGTTCGTGACGCCATTCTTGCGCCGTGTATTATTGTTTTTTTCCCCCTCGTTTCTCTAATCCGGCGTACGCGTGATATTGAATTTTCCCGTTGGGTCCGACGAGAGGACTCTTACCCTCCGAGGGGGGTTCCCTGCGGGCACGTTTTCAGGGAATACGCGCACGGTGGACATAAATGAAAACCGAAACGGTCGTCACACGCTATAAAAATAAAGAAATAATAATAATAATAAAAAGACGCCTACTCCGTCTCGGTGTATATACGACACGGCGCGTGTTCATCGTTTATTTTGCATACCTGATGGGCGGGCAGTTCAGAGGGGTTTATAGGAAAATTCGAGAACAGCGCGTTGCAGGCCCGACGACGACCCGTGCGCGGATCTGAACTTTTACGACATACACGAAAGTCGACGTAGAACTTTGACGAATTACAAAGTCGAGTCCGCCGGCAAACGAGTTACTGTTTTGTTTTATGACGAGTCGACTTTGTTTCGGAACTCTGCGCGTTTTTTTTTGCCCCCCCCGTTCATTCGCGTAGAGTTCAGAAAAGAAAAAAATCATTTATGCGTAAACGCGTCGCGTAACGCGTATTACGTCTCACAATATTATCACATTTAAAAGTAAAAAACAAGAAACACGAAGAACATGGTGGAAATGAATGCACCACCACACAGTGTTTCGACGCCGATTCGACAATTCACTAAACGAATCGTGTATTTCGCGCGCCGACAATTTTATTTTATTTTCGGCGTCGTAAGAAAACGCCCCGTCGCAGTTTTTCGCTAATTCGTTGGCTGACTGCGGTCTCCATAATATATTATTTACGATATCATGCGTAATGACCGCTGGATACATACGGTCGCCTCATCGACAAAACAATGTTGGAACCGCCAGCGGCGAATCTTGTAATTATATTACACTCAGTGGTGGTTGTAAAACGACGGATCGCCCCCAAATGGGATTTTTAAATATTTTTAAATCTAGTATGTCTCTGACCGAAAAGTACCGACTTGTAAGTTGGTCCAATAATGTTATGGACAAGCTCCATTTTCACAGTCACCCGCCCCTCTTAAAACACCGTGTTTATGGCAAGAAAAAGTGTTCGATCGACGAACAGTGGATACGGTATGCGCTGATCGTTTAGCGTTTAGCTGACTCGTAAACTCGGTCGGTCCAAACATGAATAAACCAGTAAACGTGTAAAATAAACGAGTAGACTTATAACCGAGTGTAGAACGGGGAAAGGTGAAAACCTTACACTCATTTCAATTCGCTGAAATAGACGAAATAATAATAATAATAATAATTAAATATAATTATTATTATTATTAAGGTATTTAATTCATAAAAATGTTTAGTTTGTATTATATATATCCGAAACATTACACCGGAGCTCCGCTCAGAATCGCTTTATTGAGTCCAACGATTGCTTTTAAATTTAAAACTGTACAACAATACGCCATAAAAAATTTTCCCAAGTAATTCGCTTAAACGACACATTCACGATATACCAACCTAACACCGCTACCGTTTTTTGCCCGTATTAAATTTAATTAACCGAGGACAAAAAGAAATTATTATCTTGCCCAGCATTACATTATATAAATATCGTTATTTGTACATACGCAAACAATAATAATGAATTGTTAAACGCAAATCAAATTCAAGGATATAATATTCAAATGTTTGCTCATCGGAAACAATTTGTTTTCGTTATTAATTGGTCGAGTTTATTTATTTCACTTGTTTTCGAGTGTTTAAACGAGTATTTACAACGATAGAAAAACCAATGACGAACTATTACAACGCAAAATGATAAAAATATTGACATTTTCCTAACCGAATATTATAACGATCGGCGGCAGCTGCTGCAAGGGACGATTATATAATATATTATATGCGTGTGTTTTTTTTTCAAATTACTTCTGACTATAATTTATCAATTTAATATCCGTGCGTTTTCGTCTAGACATTTTGTCTCGTTTCACGAGTCCGTGTGTCTATTGACTAAAATAGCGTTTTCAAAAACAACGTTATTTGTGAAAATACAAAAACAATATATATATATTTATACGTCTGTTTACGAATATAAAACATTAATTGCCAAACGCATTAGCGCATAATATATGGTGTTGCAGTAAGTTCGAGCGGGACCATTTAATAAATTAAAAATTGTTCTCTATACTTGTAACGAATAAAGTTCGAGAATAATAATAATAATAATATATTATCATAAATATTATTCATTTTGTTGTCGCGTGCTTGTAAATCGTTCACGATTAATTTCCAATAATTACAAATCCTGCCGCCCTCGCATTGATATTATTATTATTATTATTATTATTATTATTATTATTATTATTTACGACGTGCGCATTTATATATCGAGTAGCGTTTCGCAAATATTATTGATAACGATTTTTTATTTATTTCTTTTTTTTACGCCACCGCTTTGTAATATTATAGAATTCGAGAGTGGAGAAGAAAAAAAAATACATTTTGTTTTCGTTTTTATATATATATATATATATACAGCGGTATAAATTATGGTATTTCTCTACGTCTTTTCATTCTCGTTTCAATTGTCGTAATTCACTTCGTCAGAAAGTTCTTTCTTTTATATATATATATATATTTTCCGAACGACAAAAATTTGGCAATCGAATTAAAAAGTAAAGGAGAGAAAAAGAAGAACACAACGACATGCTCTCGGACGAGTCTCAGTAGTTTATCACGGAAATAATCTGAAAACTCAAATAAAATAATAAAGTATTAACTTAATAATAATATTCGTTTCCATCGATTTTCCACAAATCATTACACCGAGTTTGTATGACAAAAAAAAAACCATATTAAGGCTACCCACGTGTGATATAATTTACACTGTTATTCGACAATATTTTAATAATATTGTCCAGAGTGGCGTAATTTCGGTGTTTTTTTTTTCTGAAAGAAAGGGGCATATTGAATCTCTCGTGTTCAATATTAATATTGATAATGTTAATTTTTCAATTGATGCTCATTTTAATTGTTACGCCAATTGTTTGACCAAACTTATTCGTTGGACGGATAATATTTTCCTTAATATATAATTGTTAAAATTTCACGTTTGAACAAAAAAAAAAAAAAAAAATAAAAATACGATTAGAAAAATGTTTAAAGCACAATAGATTACAACGGACGACGTCGTGACTAGAGTGCAGTGTAACGTCTACAGACGTGTGTTCACGAACGAGAGTTGTTACGAGATTGAAACTTGTACACACGATATTCTCGCGAGATATTTTATTTTTTACGCGCGATCAGTGATTTATAAGGCGTCCATAAATGACTATTCGCAAAATAAAACGAAATGGAAAAGTTTGAAATCGACGCAGTTGTTTAACGCTGCGGTAAATCGTTCATAAAATTTCCACTCGAAATGCCGTTGACATTTTTTCGTGCGAACGCAAAATGATGTACACGCGCGTCGCACGGCAATCCAATTGTTCCATATTCTCCAATTATCACCGAACCGTAACGACGATTTGTCAAACGAATTTGTTAACGGTTTTATATTTTAACATGAAAATATCGGCACTTGTTATGTAAAAATCACGAACGATTGAATCGAAATAATTGGGAATTAACGAATCACGGTGGAATTGTCCTATCAACGCGATCGCATTATATTCGAAATGAAAACACCAATGTAAATCGTGTTGAAATAATTGATATTCTACGATTTTTAACTAATATTGTTTATTGGAATTACGTTTGAAGAGTTCAAAACGGAACCCGCCGATCAGAAATTATTATTATAGGTTTTGATATAAACGGTTTCAATTTTTCCGGGTTTCTCATTCGTTTTACAGGATATCGCGTTAGCGCGGATATCGACGAACAGTAATTGACGACCGTGTATATCAAATACGTATTCATATTAAGCAGGCTGTCCGATAAATATGGTACAAAAGTCGTATCGAATAACGAAAAATGAATTTATCAATTTAAAACGTTCGCGCAATAAGTCCGACGTATTTCTCTATTTCTCCACGTAGTCGCCATTCAAACCGATAGATTTTTCCCAAAGACGGAGTGACTCGAATATGTCGTCTTGGAAACGCGCAGCGCATTTTCCACCAGACGAATTTTCGGAATACCCAACGCGCACCACAGACCCTACGAAAATCGAATTTATCCTGGACAATTTCGTGCACAGTGGTCCACCTGCGTGGCCGTTTCCCGTATTTCGGAGTCGTCCATCCTAACGTAACGGTTTTTTACACCGTCTCAATGGTTTCGGCCGTAGACGTGCCTATTGACCGACCACTTCTCGCCTCGTCCTCAACACTCTCGCGTTACCGAATTGAATTCCGTACTGCGCCAAACCGAAATACACGTTTTCGAGACACTGCGAGTGGACCATATGCTTCGGTCATTTATCGACGAATTTCAGTCGGAGAAACACATTTCGAAAATATCGAATCACGGAGCTCTTCATTCGTGCAAAACTTAAATTGTGGTTTTCTCCGTGTTTATTGTTACGTAGTCGACGGAGGATTCAATCGTTTACGTTAAAAATAACCATGTGACTTATTTAACGGACAATTCACGTACCAATGACATCTGATTATTTTTTCAAATAATAGTAGTACTCTTTTTACATTCTGAGCGGAACGTACGTAACGTGTTGGTTCTACGATGATGCGTTTTTCATTTCCTCCTTGTTCACCGAGATTTTTATGCCTGAAAATACCTACTACCAGAACGAGTGTATCGATCACATTGTATACGCGCTCAATCGTTTTCCGGTAGAAATCGTTATGAAATCGGCAATTAAAAACAGATTATTTCTCGATTTTCTCAAAAGTGTCATTAAAAGACTGCCGAAAAATTACGTTAAAACGGTAAATATGCGATTTCGTCAAAACTCCTCACCGTAATAATTTCAAAACCAATTGACCGAAAGTTTCGAAATTTCTAGGAAACTCGTTACGAATTTAACCGTATAACATACGATTTTTAATAATAATTTGTAATCCACAAGAACGACGAGAAGCAATAATATCACCAAACACATTAAAGCGTATATGATTTTTTTTTTTTTGTATTTCTTTTATACGTAAAATTAATATAATATCGTTTTTCAGAGACTTCTTTCTTCGTTTATCGTTTAATAAATGTACAATCGTGTACAAATTAAACTTTAATGCAATTGATTTTTTTTTTTTTTTTTTAAGAACAATCCGTTTATTTTCTCAGAAAACACGATATTATCGTGGCAATATATGAACTGCTTAAAACGCTGTGAAATGTTCGTATAGCTCTGGCGCACGTGAACACAGATGGTATAACAATAATAATAATAATAATAATAATAATAATAATAATAATAATACATACATACATACTTTTGAAAAATCCGGAGAAAAACAATCCGGCTTAAAATCGTTTTTATAGAACGCGATAATAATCGTTTTCCAAATGTAATTTTATGTTAATATAATACAACCCATCTCCCAGTTGTGTACTCGAAACGTGTGCGTACAAATGCGTGTGCACAAACGTGCGAAGAATATTCCCCTATAATATCCATTGTGATAAATTATTTACACACGATACTCGTGTGTGTGGTTAAAAATAATAATAATAATAAAAAAATATTATTCAAATCTATACAAATCTATTCCCGGAATTTTGCAATCTAATAAATTGTGTCGTTTTAAACAATATATATATATATTTATACAAATATGTCAGGGGTGGCTATGCTGGAGAAGGTGTTGTTGAATATATTTCCAGAGGATCACCAGTGGCGCCGGAGTCAATATTGTGTTTTGCGCAATCCCTTTTTGTTTCGAATAAATGACTTTTTTTTTTTTTGCTAATTTATCAAACGGCAGGGTGGCCTATTTTAATCGAATTCGCTTGACTGGGGAACACGTCGATAGCATTTGGTGCCAACAAAAAGCTGGTCGCAATAAATTTATAACCTAATGTTAATCCGAGTGTCGAAGAAGTGAACGATTTGCGCAGAATAGTTTTCTATATCTCACAGGTTTCATAGAAGGGTTTCATAACTGGACAACAGTTAGTTTCATAATATCATCTGTGATCGCACTACATAATAATCATACGTTTAGAAAGCGGAAAAACTACCGCGTTTTATTTGTAACATAGAATATTGAAAAGTAAATAAAATAAAATTCTATTCGTTTATC
Source organism: Chaetogeoica ovagalla (assembly GCA_032441825.1). Lineage (NCBI taxonomy): Eukaryota > Metazoa > Arthropoda > Insecta > Hemiptera > Aphididae > Chaetogeoica > Chaetogeoica ovagalla. Next base: position 5,372,189 of record CM063744.1, read on the forward strand.
ATTGCGTATAACTGTATAAGTTCTAAAAAAAACACTGATACTCTTTTTGAAGTACAATCATGTTTAAAAAAACAATAGTACACAATATTTTACATTATATTTTCTTTTCTTTTCAACTAACCGTATTAAACGTTACGGTAAAATTTTTCCCTAATTGGTAGAGTAACGATGGCAGTGGATTTGCGTGTAAAAAACGGATGCTGTATTATTATACTCGTATATAAATAATATTAATAAAATATATATATATTTATAATTACACGTTGAAAATTAATATTTCGTGTTTAAAAAGAATAAGAGAGTTCAAATGTTTCAAAATGTATTAAACTGAAATTTACGGAATAATGCCTATGATGATGTTATATAGACCATCACCGCATCTATTTTTTTCAATTACCTTTTTTTCTTTTAAAAAAATTATTATACACTTAACACTCAAATTTATTTTATTGTCACTAATAATAATCTATTAAACTGTATTTATTTGTCAAAGTATTTACAGTGATTTTACAGTCATACGAGTCATCGAAAGTGTAAAAAGCTTTCGCATTTAATTTGATAAAAACAAAAAATCTCACTTACTATTTGAAATGTAAAAAGTCGTAATTTCAGAAAAAAAATACGTGAGCAGCACCAGCGGGAAAATAAAAAATATTTATCGAAAATCGCACCGTACCTATTTAACGTTTGAACCTGGTGTTATTCAAATAATAATCTTACTACACTGTGTTATTACGACTTGGTTATAATAATTTACGACTATAATAGGTATTACGAGCATTATTTACATATTAGTCATATTCTGTTAATTTATAAATGCAGAATTAAAAAAAAAAATTATTAAATCCACAAACACGCGTTGATGACTATTTAAGTAGTTGTGTAATTTATTCGATTAAACAACAACTCCTAATATTTTGCATTAAAAGACTCTACTAAAAAAAAAAAAATCTGAACCCGAATCTGACATAAGCGCGTCATGTGCGTGATGTAGTTAAAACACTTCACGTATGCGGAATATGAATGTTCGCGTGGTCAGTACAGATATTTAGACTGTTTAGAATACTACGCCTGACAATTTTTTTTTTTTTTTAGTTATCATCGTACAGTCACCATTTGATAATGGATCGTCGACAGCGTATTTCGCCATATCGTGTTACGCAGTCTGAGTGAAATAAATTTAATGGAATTAAACATTTTGCGGCGCGGAAAATCGACGAGTCTCTTTCGGATGACCATGGTATACCGGGAAATTTCCCGGTGGCTGTGCGGACCACAATTCGCATTCAAACAGATATTGATTTTTTTTTTTTTTTATCCATCAATAATTCGTATAAATAATTAAATACACGATAAATCGTACCCGAGGAAATTATATAAGATAATCCATTATCAACAATAATAATAATAATAATATTATTATTACTATTATTATTACTACTATCATTAACCAAAAATGTAATCGATTCCCACGTGACTGTATACAATTTAACCAAATTTTTCCCGCGTCGAAATCAAAAGGAGCGCGCAATTTTCAGTTTTGCTCCGAGCGCGATGTTCGGTCGCTTATGGTCCCGTGCTCGCGTTTTCTCAAACTGTTTCGATACGCGCCGGACAATGGACCAAAGAGACGGTTTAATAGGCGCGGCGTCGTAAAAGAACTCTTTTCCGAGCACAGTACTATCGTCGGTTACGAGCCGGTACCGAAAACGAGCCGAAACGACGACGACGGGAGTGTTCGCCGTCCGGGCAACGCGGCGGGCCTTTGAAAACCGCTAATCGACGCGACGTGCGTTCGTCCGCGGCGAATGCGAACTGGAGGTCGGTTCGGTGCGACTTTTAGCGTGGTAATAACGAGACAGACACGCAGACTTTTTTTTCGGGTCGCGGTGATGAAATCGCTCAATCGGAATTTTATAAATGCCGAAATGAAAATGGGAGAGAAAATTGAGAAACGCGTGTCCGGTAAGGTTAGGGAAACGACTGGACCGGAGATGAGAATCGCGCGTCAATGGCGTAGTCGAGGCCGGGCCGTTATAGAAATATTTACGGCGTATCACCGACACAATCGCGAATTGAACTCTTAATTTTCATACCACCGTGAGATGATAACGCGCGATTATTAATTTCTAAGTAAAATGGCGCCGCTTTAATGTAAGTGAATTGACTTTTTTTTTTACTCGTCAATTGTCACGGACACGCGAATAAGTGTAAACGCGCGTCGGATACGATCCTTATTTATTGTTTTTGCTATATACATACATGTATATAAAATATATATCGTAGTTAATTGAAAAATATTTTGTTTCCGTCCGCGTGTTCGTTCCGAGAAAATATTAGAAAACGAATAACAATAAATAGCGGACGTAAAGTTTTCTATTGAAATATTTATTTTTTCCTTGGATTTGAAATACTTCGGCGTTATGTTTCTCCGACTTTACAACTATTTTTCCACTGTAGTGTGTGTGTGTGTGTGAACTTCTTGCCTTCTTGTCCAGATTCAACTGGGAATTATTATTTTTCTTCTTTTAAGTAAATATTTTAAACTTTTTTTGAACGTCAGTTTACGGCGGTGATGTCTTATATTTGTATCCAAGGGAGAACTTTCAGAACGACAACACTATTTTTCTACACGTGGTCCAATTGCGTTAAAAAGTTATCCCGGCCTTCTTTTGGAATTCTCATTGTCGTCGTTACATTTTTTTTTTCTTTTATCATACTCAGCGATAAAAAGAAAATAAAGCTAACTCGTAGAAACTTTAATATAAAACATATTTGAAATCGTATTAGTAAAAACGGTTCGCAATTCGTCCAATTGTATACAAATAAAAACCGGTAAGTTACCTACTACGTTAAATAGAAATGGGATGTAAACCGTTCCGTCGCATTGCTGAAAAATATTCCAGTTTTTAAACGAAACGTATATGATGATCACTTTAGCTTTGTACGCGCATAAAATAAACGTAATAGAACAACAAAAAAAAAAAGGAAAAAGAAATACGATTGTCGGACTATCGTCCATAAATAAAACTATTTCTTTTTTCACCGCGTTTCGATTATAATTCATATAAATTATTGGATTTTTCCTATAATATAGTAGTGTTTCGCGATAAGAATATACGAAACGCAAAAAAATTATTCGACGAAATATATTGCTCGGTTGAATGTACGCGTTACAAAAGAGACTGTATTTATGTGTCGATTTTGACTGAAACGCCTACGCGAAAACAACATATTATTTTATTATCCACGCGTAGAAGGAAACGGAATAAAGTCCACGCACGTTTTTGTTTTTTTTTCAACCGATAGCTGTTCGTCCTCCGTGCAATTTTTCTTCGTGAAGATAAAATCAGTGAACGCATAATAATAAAATATATTCATGCGATCCATGCAGTGCCTTATGAAGTATGGCAATTGGATTTCGTCGATGCGGTAACCGGTTGAATATACGCCAACGCTTAAGCAAGTATTCTTCGAACGTTGTCCACCTCTCTCGTCTGACAATGGCGTAAATAACACGTGGAAAATTCTAACGCGAACATTATCTGCGCGAATAATATGAGGAACGATTGTAAAATTATAATAAATTATCTTCGGGGAGTGATTTGAAAAAAAAAAATAATAAATATCGAACGGCCGATTTCAACGCATAAATGTAATGTATCTAAGGCCTACGCCCATAACATTATGTGGACTATACCAATCAGATTTTTCTCCTCTTAAAATCAATAATAGTTTTTATTTTTCTAATAATAATAATAATAATGCTAGTGCATAAACTACATAGGTATGTCCTATACACGTATTAACCATTTAAAAAATTAATGTTTTATCGTAAAACTAATTTTTCAGTTTAATTTTAATTAATCTTATAGTTTCGTTAACGCGTGGTGGGGGGGGGGGAGGAACGGGCGTTTTATTTAAATTATTTTACTACTGAACTGATCGATACGAAATGAGGTAAAAGATTTTTATGGATCGAAACCCATTTGTAATAAATATCATTTGCGAAATTAATAAAATGTTTTAACGGCGCGAAACCATAAATCACAATATTAGTTGAACGTATAAAAATGAAGTGTAGTTGTTCGATTAATATTTAGAACGATAAGTCTTCGTTTAGTTGTTTGGGTGTTAATGTATATATATATACACACACTATCGATGTTGAGATTTATTATGTTTAATAAATATAGTAAGTATAAGAAGTCTGCCATTTCTCGAGCAATTGTGCTGTACAACTTAATTATCACCGCTGTAATTTTGGAAAGAGCTTTTCCACTCGTAACTGAAATGGTAGTAAATTGTTTTAGCACTTTAAATATCCCTACGTTTGTAAAAACAATTCGCATCGCATTCGCGTGAAATTCGTTCTTCTAACAATCGGTATAGTAATACCGAAGTTTTTATTCCCTCTCGAAATAGTGAGCATTTCATTTGAACGATCAAATAATAGATAATAATAGGTTTTGTTTCTTGAATTTCCTGTTTCAAGTACTTTTATATCTGTACAATTTGCAGTATAAACTCAATTCAACGCTTATATCATGTTTAATATAACTAAATATTGTCTGCCAATTAATTAAGTACACGCGCACGCTATTGATTTTACTTTTCAATACTAGACCAAGCAATTTGTTTATAAAAAATTTGTTTTCAATATTTTCCTACTCCGTATACCGGTATACTCGTATTTTCAAAACGTATAGCATTTAATGACACTGAGAATCTAAGTTTTTCATTAAAGTTTCATAATAGCTAGCGTTAACTATTTAAATTAATTTCAATCGAGTAATGAACGATCTCTGGAACAATAACGAAAATCAAAATTATTATTGATCAAGTTTTCATAACTCATAACATATATTAAAAAATTACGCACGTTTAATGTTATAATAGTACAAAAAAAAAAAGAAGAAAATTGTGAAAAGAAAAAATTTAAATCTTTAAAAGATTCTTCATGCACGCCACAGTGAAGAAAATTAAAAGTTCCAAATTTACCTCAGGTAGAAGAAGCACTGTTAGACTGGACACATGGAGCAAGAGATCATAACCATCCTGTGTCCGGGCCCTCGAAGAAAAAGCGAAATAGTTTGCTCAAGATTTTGAGTTTTACGATAGTTCAGTTTGGTCACATACATTTCAAATACGAAATATTTCAAAAATAATATCGGGAGAAAGTGCTGCGGCATCGGAGACAGCTTCTGCGGATTACGTGACCAACGCTTTGCCAGGGTTAATCGAAAATAATAGAAAAATATTTTTAATATTGACGGACTCGCCTTTTTTTTTTTTTTTTTTTTTTGTTCATGATATGTTTACACGAGAGAATTTAAACGCTCAAAGATGAACCGTGTGTTGGCGGGAGAAAAAAGTCTGACACAAAGAATCGCAGTTTTATTAAATGCAACTGGCGAAGAAAAAAGTAATTTTTTAATTATTGGTAAGTATCAAAATCCAAAATAATTTAAAAAAAAAAAACATATATTCTACTTTCATACAAAAAATAATGTGTGCCTATTTATACAAATGACGAATACGTGAATAAATATTAAAAATAAATGTATATTATATATGAATAGGAATTTCCGTAAAAAATTGTATATATGTATTTTGTATTGTCTGGAAGTTTCGAATTATTATTATTTTAAACAATTACTGTTTTAGCGGTGGCGCATAGAGGCTTTAAATGGGAGATTTCGGTTGAAATAAAAGTCTGCCGTTTTTGAACGACTCTAATTTACCGTTGCGCGTTGTGCGATAATTGTCGGTACGAGCACGCGGATCGATTAATTTAAAATAAGATTCTCGGCGTAAGACATAAGACTCCGGAGACTAAGACCGATATTGCCGGAGTGTAAAAAAATACACGCACACGCACACAGTTCGATGATCGCGAGGGGTATTGGCGAAGACGGAAACGTCTTTGGATTATTTTATAGTGAAAGGGATCGAGATTAGCGTGGGAGGGACGACAATGATGTCGCACGACGACGACGGCTTAAGGAGACTCGGTCGGACGATAATAACAAGTGGATCGCGGATTGTTATTATCGAAAACCGTTTATATAATTGTCTGCGCGGACTTGCTCTCCGGTTTCAGTAATTTAATTTCGCTCGAGTCCGACGTTGACTTGGTGTGGGCCAATAACCGACGTATAGTTAATATACACGCGTAGTAGTATACCCTCGGAATTACATTCGTTGTTTCGCAACGGTCACAGACAGAGCGAGTTGTTCTCGAGGTGTGTGTGTGTGTGTGTAATTGTTAACTAATTTTGTGGATATAATTTAGTGATCGTTTCCAGAGAAATTCGGTTTATCCGAAGACGACGGCGTAGCGCGATCGCCCATAATAACGGATACTCGCGTATTATTGCCCGGCGATATTTCGTGCCGCGTGCCACTACGCGCGTCGCGCCAAACACGAATAATCCATTTGCGATTTAATGGAAAATAACGAAACCGACCGGAGGCCGCGCGCGCTCGTCTGCACACCGACAGCATATCATCGACGGACTGGAATTCCAAACGGACCTATGATGGAAATATAATATTCGACTTGTGTAATTTTCGAGTTACGCAACACGCGATTATTGGGAAAATTTAAAGAGAAATTTTTATTGCGAACAAATTGGATTTATCGACCAGTTGCGTCGCGGACTCAGAAAAACCAAGGAGAAAAAAAAACGTGTACTATAATGACTGAAACGACCAATTTTCGTTTTACTATTACGCTTTTTTTTCCCCTCCCCCTGTAGACAATTTTTTTTTTTGGGCAGACACAGTGCTCCGATTTTTATACGAATATACCCGTTTCCCGACAGATTAGACATTCATACATTCATTGCTGTCAAACTTCCAATCCTAAAGGGTGTCCCATAAAGTGCGCAACTTTTAAACAATTAATAAAACAGTTATATGTCAATCAAAATGCATTTATTTTCATATATTCACATTCAGTATAATATCTCCGATTCAATGATGGAAAACAATATCTGGCATATGACCACCTGCATTGAGTCGGCGTGTGTTGACGCGCTTGATGAAATTGATAAAACATAACAAAAAAAAAATAAATAAATAAATAAACAAATATAATACGATTAACGGAATGAAATATTATCATTTCATTTTGAATTAACTTTTCTTGCTTTTCTGTAGACATTACACGATAAAAATCTACGAAGTGTTCTGTTCTGTTCACCAAAACAGTGAAACTGCACTGCGACCCGGCCCTAAATGTGTAATATGTACTTACCGTACATACGTTTATTATTAATACGTACAACGTAACAATACATGTCGTGTACAATTCTTTATAACAAAATCCCGCAATACACTTTTATTGTTGGGCATAACACTGTTTTTATTATACGGGTAACCAGGTCGGTGTTTTTTACTGTTATTGGTGAATTTTTAAAAATATTTTCTAACGTGTTGATAGGAATATTAAATAAATTTAAGGAAGATGTTTTTTTCTTCTTCAAAAGTGCTGCTCTGGACAGTTGCATGGATCGCCTATACCATATGAGGCGGTTACGATTGTCTCCTTAAAAATATTATTTTAGACGTCTACAATGTACATTGACTGGGGCCTCGAGTGTTAATGATATTATAAATCATATTATTACGTTTCACAGAAACTGGGGGGTTTAAATATTTTACCCGTATGTTAATCTGCTAAAGAGTATATAATATACCAACACGCCGCCTGTTCGTTGTCTACCGATTATTATTGATGGTAATTTATCACAATATTCATGGTGAGCAGGTTTGTTTGACAAGAACTAAAATATTGTAGTCATCGCATGTTATCAGAGTTATATACACTTTACTGTCCGTACAACTTAAAACGTGTATTACAAAATTACTTTAAATCTTTTTTATATAATTCTATAAAAAAATGTGTTTCTAATACATTCGAATGTAAACTGTAATTTATGTAATTACAATAGTTAACTTTTTTTTAAAATAAATATTCGGTTAAGCATTTAAATTTAATTATTAAATGTATTTTATCAAATAACTTATTTTTTATTTTCGTCTTATACAATAATAATAATATGATTATCCGTTTCAATAATTCTTCGTCATCCATAACGGACCGTGATCGAGATAAATAACAGAAGACTCGAATGGAGTAAAAAAAAAAACTTAAAAATAAAAAAAATACGCGAAAAGTGTGAAAGGAAATTATAATAAGGTGCATGCTAATATTAATAAAAAAAAAAAAAATCCGAAATCATTTTTCACTATAATATAAGCGTGGCACAATCTAAATTTGCTATTAACTATGGCTTAACGTAACTCGAATAAGCAATACGATATTATTATAATAAAAAATAAAATTCCCTCGCGCCTCATTCCATCTCGTAAGGTATAATATTGTTTAATACATCTGAAAGCGTATAAAACTCACCGAGTTATTGCGGTTTGAAAAAAAAAATTCACTTACCGCAGTGTACGACGCACGGCATACTTGGACTCCGGTCGCAGTACGACGTATATCGAAAGTGTTTGGAAATTTACTATTTCCAAATTGAGTATTGGACGATCGGATATATACGCGGGTGTACACATCAATACAACCGGTAATAACATTGGTGACGTGCCGTATAGTTGCTTTTTTTTAAATGTCTTATGTTGCCAATAGAACGTAGAGATGGATTTTAATAACACGTGAAATTAATCGAACTAAGTTATTAGAAGTGTTTAGGCGCTCTTGGGCTTGTAATTATACCCACTATCGAGCGTGTATACCACTTGAAGTTTTAAGTTGCTTCACATAGCGTTTACCACTCTAACAAGTTCAGCAGAAGACTGTGTATAGACTATTAAAAGATAACGCTTGGTACTAAGATTTCCTATATATAATTTAAAGTTTTACTTTTACGTACAATATGAACGGCGACGATATTATTAAAATTTTACTGTTCGTTGAGACTCATACGCTATTATTATTATTATTATTATTATTATTATTATTATTAATATTATTATTGTACAGAAATGTCAATTTTCATTAATATTATATATCGATTCGACGTTCGTTGCGCTTTAAACAAAAAAAATACGTACACTAATATTAATATTCATTTCAAGTCGTCTGAGTTACATTAATTTTATAATATTATTATATATAGTATGAGGACGGCCGCGCCCGTTTTTTTTTTTTTTTTTTTTTGTGTCACATAATCGCCGTCATCGCGCATAGTACGTTAAAAATTTACCGCTCGAAAATTGTTGTTCGTACGTTACACCACCACCGTCGTACATCTGTAAAAAGTTCACGAATTTAGAAAAATAGAATTTTTTTTATATATTTTATAAGTTTATAAAATTCAGAGCAAATCATCGACTCGAACGGTCAATATTTTTTACAATGGCTACTTTTTGTTTTAAACAGACTCTATTAGCCGAATATTTACTTTTAATTCTTCGTCGCGAATACTTATTTCTACTTATTATTTTTTTTCCAATCTAAGTTTTAAATCTAAGTCAATTTTGATACGCGTTTTCGTATTGTAATAATAATAATATTTCTAGAACCGTTTGATTAATTCTCACTGAACCCATTTTGTCCGCACACCGTACACATTTTACCTTATATAGAAATTATTCTGCCCTCCGAGGTTATAACATGGTTGACTGTTGAAATATAATAACATAATAATATCGTGAAAGCGAACGTTTGTTATACTCGACAATTTTAGAGTCCGCACACGAGAATACTGCGGCGAGTGATAAATACGTTTTCCTTATATCTCACCGCGTATAATGTTTTAAATGATGTAACACAGCGGAGAAAATTGTTACGCGGTATTAAAACGACGAAAATCATCACTGAACAACTATAACGAGAAAACGTTATTTTCTCTTCTCTTCGCCACAGGACTTTATCGTCGCAGTTAATTGGAAATAGTGTTTCATAAATACAGATAAACGTGTCTATTTAAGCGTTTAATTGAACTGTCAAATTTATAAAATATTATTTATTACCGTCGAAAATTTAAGCTCTGGAATTAAAGGACTTTAAAATATTGCGCACAAAGTAAAATTAAACTTTGTTAAGTTTATTACTAATTAATTCAACCGTAAATGCTAAATTAAAATTGTGTTTTTCATACGATTATATTTTATTTAAAAAAAAAAGAAAAAATTGTTCGCGCTTCGCAAGCATTTTTGTTCATTAAACTCTGCAAAACTCATGTCTGTGTTCGATATTAATATTATAACTTATGAGTTATGAACCCATTGAATAGAGAGAGCTACAATGATTTATATTATCACGTATTCTATTAAAAACAATTTGTTAAACATTTTTAGCGTATTGAATAAATCAAGTGTTCGTTTATCGTACGGTCAATAGAAACACATTTCACAAATGTTTGAAAATATAAATAAATATTTTTTTAATGTATTCCACAAAGGTTTCAAATGATTTTGGTACATTGTCAAAATCATAAAATACGTTTAAAAAATTTTAAAATCCATTATAATTCCGTAATATTATATTGAATTATATATATATATTATATATACGAAATAATATAATATCTTACTACGTTTCACGCGAAATGGTTCTCATACGTTTCATGTTCTTTTTTGTCTAAATATTTAAAAATACCCAAACAACTTTATGGAAGAATATTTTTCTGAAATACCTTCTTAATTACTTATCGTTAAGCAGATGACTTCTGTAAATTACTTATTAAACGAAAATAAAAACTGTTATAAAAATGAAGTGAAATAACTCAAAACGTGGATATTTCAATGGAAGTTTTAACGTTCAGGAATAATATGGCCAAAATCATTTTTTAAATATAACGGAAAATCATAACAATATTAAATAAGAACATTATAATTATTGTTACTAAAATGTATTTATTTAGTTTTCATATGGTAATTATTAAACACGTATGCATACGCTATTTAAAATTGTGATGCCTTTTTATGTATGGAGCACGATTTGAGTTTAATTTTAAATTTGGTGTCATTAAATTTTAAAGAAGTTTTTTTACTTTAATTAAAATTTTGCGCCATATTTTTTTTTATATACGTATACGTTAATACGAAAAATGTTTGTTTATAAGAACTAGGAAGTAAAAACCACCTCATTTTTCCAAACTTGTAATAAGAACGCAATTTAATTCCTGTTTAAAAGGCGAATAAAAACAAGACCTTATAAAATTTTGTAATTTTCCAAGCACTTGGCTCAAGTTACTTCAATGCATCTAAAACACTGTTCATTATGGCTGCATCTAGGAGTGACATTTTATTTTTCAGTTTGATCTACCCTTTTTTCTTTTTTAACGGTAGGAAGATCAAATAATTTCGCTTTGCTATAATTTATTTCCGTACTCTTGAACACGTACTTCAGAAATCTCGTTTGCGTACGTTTTTTCAAAGTATAAAAATCAATTAATATTATACATAGCGTTCCATGAACTGTGCCGGTTTTAACAATATTATTGAACCGAACGACATTAAGTTTAATAACGTTTTAAATTTTATTATCGGTAAGTTTTTATTTTTTTATTTTAAAAGGATGAAAAATAATGTCGAGCACACGACATAGATAGACAGCAACTTCGTCGACGAAGTTCAATATAACTCGTTCGTATACGTATCCGGCAATCGCGATCATCACAATAATATGTTGAATTTCTCTTTTCAATTCCGTAAAACATTTGTAAGTTTATTGATGAAAAATAAAACAAATAGTGTTCACGGAGTGTTTCTATTACTTTCGTTGATGGATTAAAGGAAAATACCAAATCATAGTCATTTTCATCTATAAACATTTAATATATATATTTTTCGAAATCAATTTGCCCTTTTTCGTGTTCGATCGACTATTGATTCAATGCCTTCTCAAAAATATCCCCGCGAATTTGTACTGATAACCGTTAGTAACAGTTATTAACCGCACGCGTAAAATAGTCAAACGGGCGAATACAGATAAAAATATTGAAATACTCGTATAACGTAGTAAGGCATATTCATTTGCACATTTTAAAATTACGTTTTTCTCTTTTATTTACACCATTACATTAAGACAAAAGTACAAAAGACGGGGTTTGAGTAAAAAAATGAATTATTCGAAAGACGTAAATTTTTTTCTTTTTATGTTTGAAAATAAAATTACCGTTGCATTACCATCATACGCGCCCGAAAATTCGATCGAATGATGTTTTCACGGAACTTTTTTAACCGGATTTGATGAAAAGAAAAAACAGTAAGGAAAAATTATATTACCACTAAAGTAAACTCAGTATAGACGTGCGCACGGTCATTGCTGTGTCTGTAATAATTCCCAAAATCTCGATTGCCTAATACTTTCCCTGAAAAAATTGTGTGTAGTAATATGTAATATGTTATAAATATATAATATGTATAGACTTTTTCCATAAAATGTGAGATAATTTCCTTTTAACCGTAGTACCGCCATAGAATTACTTAAACTGAGTACATACGAGAAAAAAATTGCGCCAAACCTGAGAAAAAGTTCTGTGCACCTCTATGAGACCCAGTAACAAATTTAATAATAAAGTGTATATTTATATAACTACAGAAAACGGACAATTCAATTTCACGGAACGGACATTTCTATCTTAAGGTTGATGTGATTTCTCTTGTGTTAAAATTAATTTTTAAAATTCAATTGAGTATGACGAGTTGTAATAATGAACGTTTACGAATATTATCCATTGGAAATCGCGTTATGTACGCTGTTAGGTTTATGCTGACCCACTTGTCTGACGAAAACCGGTCGCGGTTGCTCATTCCCGCTCATAAAACCCAACTGAACAGCTTCGTGCTTGATTTAACCTATTTTTTACTATTAAAATTATTTACGACCAACCATGTCGCAAGAAAAATAAAAATTCCTCGGCCATATTAACTACATAGAGTTCGTCTTAATGTCATCATTGGATTATGATGATATCGTTGATGACTTTTCAAGAAAGAAATCTAGAAGAAAAAACCTATGCAAACTATAACTGTATGAATAGTTAGCAATTTAGCAATAAAAACACTTATACTATTAGTAATAATACAATTTATTATATTAATTATAGAATGTTTTTCTCGTATACATTTTTACTTTATAAAAATAAATAGCAGATATTATATTTGAATCAAAAGGTTGTTTTTCTTAAACTTTGTTTAAATAAAGAAATTAATACATATTATTGAGAAAATTTTTTTATTTAACGATATATGGTTATATAAAAATTATTTTTTTTTTTTAGGATATAATAGGATTTTCGATAACATCCAATGTTTGGTCTTTAAACGCGCTAATGAAAAGCTTAATGAAAGAGCTCTCAACAAATAAATCGAATAAAATTAAATGTTAATAATAATTAATAATAATAATAATAATAATAATAATAATAATAATAATAATAATAATAATAATAATAATAGTACAATTAAAATTATATCAAAAATAATTTCTTCGCGTGCCACAGGTGCACGGGAACCGCTTCTACAATGTATTTCGTGTATGTATATTAGTTATTCATTTCTATAATTCAGTGCGGTTAATACAATTATTATTATAATATTATTATATCGTCTAACGTGTGTGAAACATTAATGACGCGAATATGTATTTACAGATTTAACTACTGTATTTGCATAATATTATGACTAATTTAAATCACCTCTTGTGACGAACGACGAATTAAAAATTTTCGCCACGTTAATTACCGAATCCCATAACAAACACACACACAATTTTAATAACACAAAGACGCATGTGTACATTATGCACACGTGTATTAAATAAAATACAAAGCGTATATTAGCATATTACGTGTTAATTAACACGGGGATACTTCTTAGAAGTGTGCATATTATCATAATAGTAGTAGACGTTTTAAAATACGCAGTATATAGCATTTGTATGTAGTTTATGAATGAGAGCAGCCTTGTAAAGATTTCCAGTAAAACTATTAAAATGGTGTTTTTTTTTTTATAATCAATATTTTGAATATTATATATATATATATATATACGAGTATATAAAAAGAAAAACCATTCAAAGAAATATTCTGAGTAAGTATTATTATGATTTTCGACGACTTTTCACGATTTCGCATATAAATAGTATCATAACGCGCCACAACGATATTGCATAAAAACGGTAAAAATACGATTTCGTTAAAATTTTCGTACATAACGATCATATGGTTTGGACGATTTCAGTGGATATTTATCCGTTCATTAATAATAATAATATTCCTATATTAAGGAAAACAAATTTTCAAAACAATTCAGTCAATATCGGGCTATTATTCAGGTCATGTGGAAACGTTTACGTATTATACCTGTAATACCGATCAGTGTGTTGATTTTTCAACATCGTATTTCTTCAAATCCATACGTGATCAAATGCACTGCAGAAAGCGGTGACAGACATTTACTGTTCGGCGTGTAAAAAATACTACAACGGAACAATTTTAAAAAATTCTGACAGCGATGTTCTTGTAAATTACACCGGATCTCCGCTCAGAATCGGTTATCCAATACATTTATTTTATCGAAATCGCAATAATAACAAAAATCTCTATGGCTATAATAAAATAATATATAATATATATAATTTTTTTTTTTTAATTTAATCGTTGATACGTTCAGTTGTACGTAATAACCATTGCGGTTCGTGCAATTATTGCAAAACGGCCGGCGAATGATAATTTTTAGATCAATAGAACGTAATAGGTTGACACTAGGTATTCATGAAGAAATAACAAGAAAAGAGAAAACAATAGTGTATTTCACGTTGAAACGAAACAAAATCCTCGGGGAACGATTAAGATCAACTAATATACACGTCACGCTTATGCATATGCACGGAGGAGAGACAACAAAACTTTGTGCCGTATTTACATTATTTTCGTTTATAAACATCGCAAATAAACGATTTGTTTTGTTTTTGTTTCGCGGTTTTCATAAAATCAATTCGGTCGGTACCAATTGACGACGATTGGAAAAACATAATAATATTTTATGCGCTCCTCCGACGTTTGCGATAAGTTCGAAAGTCAATTAAATCTACTCCCGAAATTAATTATATCGAAATCAACTGCATTCACCCTCGAAGTGAATTATTCAATAAATATCGGCGAAATCAGTGTTTACTCGGTCATTACAGCTTTGTCTCGTATTTCCGTCTCCTCTTTTTGTTCTGTTGCCGCCGCAGATATATTTGACTGAACAACGGTACTGTTATTAAAAAACAAATAAATAAATGGCGGTATAAACCAATACAAAAACAAATATTATTTTATGGGACGGGGAAAAAAATGAAAAACTTTTACGGGACATCGCTAAATTGAAAAACTCATTTTTAAATTAATTTGTTACAGTATAAAATAATCGAGAAACAAACGAATGTTTCGACGTATAAAATATATACGGACGCAATGAAACGTTACTCTGTTAACTAATTGAAATATTTTTTTATTATTATTATATGTATTCCATTTTAAAAAACGAATATTTTCGACATATGAAAAAAATGTTTAAAACGATATTTTTCCGTCGGCGAAATTTCGTTTATCCCCCCCGGCCGCGTCGAATTTCATAAATCCGGTCATTTTATATAATACGATGAACTATGAACGACGTAAACGTTTCGTAAAAATGCGCTTTATAAGTTTAATTTTAAATTTTGGCCATTCACCGAGACGATATTGCAGAGAGTTTTAAATGGTTATTTCCTTCCGTTGGCGTGGAACCGGTGTTTTTAAGATCGTTTGGTTTTCTCGAACCACAAACGTAATAACGGATTCCGGCCGAAGCCATAACAGTAATGAATTAACGTTTATCGGTCGACTTTATTGTTTTTAGGAGAAGTGCTTCAGGAGTATTACGGTATCATATTAAAAATAAACATCTCGAATATCACAACAATTGTGTGCTCTTTAATTTCATACTAATCCTGACCACCGAATCAAACGATAAAAATCTTAATTGGCGAAAAACTTGAAACAATTTAAACGATCAGATTGTGTAGGCAAGGTATATGTACACTGACTATTGGGTATTTATAAAAAAATAAAAATACATTTTTTTTTTAATATAAAAACTGTGATTCGAAAAGTATTCGATGCTCAGACATATTCGATATTTACATTTTATATTAATTTTAAGGAAATTAATTTTTTTTTTTTTACGTTTATGTATAAAACATTTGATCACGATTCCAACCGTTTGCCAAATGTACACATAGAACGTAATTTTGCCAACATCGTAAATTATTCGCGGTATTTTTCCCCCCCTTGGAAAACAAAGAATTTATAAGAAATTTGGTATATATATATTTTGTATAAAAATACTTTAGGGTTGACAATTATTGAGGTTTGTGCTAAATGCTGAGAAATCGTTTAATTAAATAAAAACGACATAAGTGACACTATCCGTTTTGATATTTTTCAATCCGCTTGACGCACACGCGTGTCGTTATCACGAATAAATCGTAACGTCCAAATGACTTTCTCGCGGAAACGAACGAAATCCGTCGGCGGGAAAGGGACGAGACATCAAAAGTTCGAAAATTCAAAAACAAAAGCTACTAAGTATCCTCGTGTAAACGCACTTGTTCAAAACGAAAAAAAAAAACCAAAATCTCACAAATTATTAAAGCGGTTTGCGGATGGTCGACAAAGGCCGTTTAAGACGGACCAACGAGTTGGACTCGTTCAATTAACGCCGTATTTTTTTTATTATTTATTTATTTATTAAAATTATTATATTTTTGTCCGTTTACAAAGGTGCGCACGTGTCTACGACGGTTTGGAGGGGAGGTTACGAGGCACTGAAACGCACGGTTGTTAAACGCGCTGTGCTTATTGAGCGGCTCTACGACGATCGGGTGAAAGAGACTTCGGGAAACGGGTGAATAATAATAATAATAATAATAATAATAATAATAAAAATCCTCTTAAACACGCCACTCTTAATTCGATCGTTACCATTACGTTAACGGCGTTTTCGGAACGTGTCCGTACGCCACCGCCGCCGACGGTTTACTACTGCGTAAAGTGGCGAAGTCGTCGACACAAATCGATGGTGTTGTTAATTTTCGCGATTTCCTCGGTGGAATAATAAGGAGAAAAAAAAAATGGCCACACTTAAACGTAAAATTCGCCAATATTAAACGTATTCACGACGCGATATTACACTATCGTGTCGTTATTTATTCGAGCAGATGCTAATGCGACCAAAGCTCCGGCGCGTTATTTTTTTTTTCGCCAGTCATTTTTATATTATAACATTCCCTAGGCCGTTTAAGTACTCGGCAAGCGTAACGAAGAATGAACGTTGATTTTCGACAGTCTTTTTACGAAACGAATTCGGTCTCATCCGGCCCGGTCCTGGTCTACACTACAATACGATAATATATATCGCATATATGAACGGCATGTGCAATAAACACATTTTCGGAAGTAAAGAATTATGTAGAAACGAAATATGTCAATCGAGAATAATAATTCGGTGTTTCGTTTTTCTTTAAATTCTTTACTTTCCCACTTAGACTATACAAATGTACAGCCGCAATATTTTGTAATACGAATAATTGCTGCAGCAAATCAATTTACAATAGGAAAAGATTGCCTATCAGTACGATGATTATTATTTTTTTTATGGTATTCGTTTTATTACTCACCGTCAAGTAGTTACAGTGTATGAAATTCTGTAATTTTTAATTTGACACTCACAGGCCTGCCATTGCTGAAAGGAGTGAAATTATTGCGATTATTTTCCGACTAATTTTCCTTCCCAATCCGTCCACTGTTTGAGTTTAAAATATTAACACGGTCCTAGGAACTTTATTTTATACGCCGAGCCATATGTAAACGGGGAAAAAAAATAATGATAATATTTTGCCAATTTAAAATCAACGTCGGAGCACAGCAAACAAAATACATAATACGCACAGTTAAAAGATAATTTTAACAAAATATACTTTTCGGAAACAAATTATATGACACGACTTCGTGCGCAATATAAATTCCCGTAGAATTTCGGACTATAATAAATATAAAATAAATAAATAAGGCGAATTTCTCGAAGAAAAACCGCATGTCCCTCACATTTTATACTAGTAAAGTTATAATTAACTGTTGTTGTGTGAATGTTAATTTCACAGCTGTTAAATATACCACGAAAACGGAAACACGCCTTTAAAACCACAACTGTAAAATCGAACTTCGCCAACAATATAATATACGTTCTCGAGATCGGCACCGGGTACATTGTGTGCGTGTAATCAACGCGCAAACTTCCCGGCAGGGCGAATATACACTCCGGCACACCTCAATATATTATTACGAAGGCCGACTTAGGGATAATAAGTCGGATTTCGTTAGAGTACAGAGTGCTTCTAATACGTATACGATATTATTTTCTCATTTTATTACAATATTAAATCTTTTTTTTAATTAAAATACTCGAATTTTTTTTTCTTGTTTACTTTCCGATGTTTTTCTTCTTATTCCTCTTACTATATATTAAATTCTCTAAATAAACGTAATGTATAATAATTGTCGAGTTTCGTAACAACAGTTTATTACACTTATTAATATATATATATATATAGTTATTAGTCAGAGAGTCAATGTGGAGAGTAGAGAGTGGGGAAAAATTATAATGCTAATTCATTCCCTCGAATAGAAAACTTCGCTTTTATAAATTTCCGACAATGGTTATTGATAAAAATATTCTTTTAATTAAATATTCGGTGTTCGCTTTGAACTTGAAATGACAATATGTCTGATAGCATTGTCAGCCGCTTTCTTCGGTTCAACTCTGCAGTATCGGTAATAAGCATCGTTCAACTGAGTGTCAAATCGATTTACACGTCATCTGTATATTGTCCCATACAGGAGCGCCTTTCTTTGTCGCAATCAACACCAATGTCACTTCGAGATCGTATCGTTTCGTTACGGCGTCCGGATTGCTGTAAACATCAATGAATAGATCCTAATGTTTTCTTCGTCCTCTTTCAATACGCCTCTTAAGAGTCCGGTCCTGAATAATAAACTAATCGTGCGAGATCGCGATTTGCACGAGCGTCTTTGAACTCCGTCTGAAACCATCCGAATTCCAATGTTCGTTGTTCAAATGAAAAGCCGACAATATACGACACGGATTCCGTGTGTTTATGGTTCTCGTATTGAATACAAAAACCTTGGTTGGAATGATGAAAAAAATTCCGCGCATTTATTTATTATAATATGTATATGACGCTGCGCGGGGGGGTGTGTGTCTTTGAAAATCGACGTTTCAAAAATTGTACAAAGATTTCCGCGATCGTTATATAGTACGCAGCAACTGTTTTTCTTTTTTACTCACAAAGCTGTAGCCAATATGATATATAAGTATATATATATATATATATATATAAAAAGAGAGTATCGCTGCTAATGGAAAAATTATTCCATCGTATGGGGGCAATTACCATATTTTCCTGGCCCGTCTCACTCACACACGCACGATGCTCGTTTGCCAGCTCGTTTCACACGTCGAATTCGAATGACGCACGCGATATAACATTATACTTATTACGGCTCGTCCGATTTACGTCGTTTCAATTCGGACTTATATCGTTTTGAAACAACCAAACGTTAAACGAACCCCATATTATTCATACGGCACACTCGGAACAATCGAATATTTTATACGTTCGTCCGATTAGTGCCGTCGTGTGTGAAATAATTTTGAGGACACCGAATAGCAGAGTAGGCGGGCGAGTAAACCCGGGACGAAATGCCGGAAATTCTATTTGCAAGTATTTATAAGCGTTCTGTTTGAGCGCGGATTCCGTTTTTACGTGCACTACCGGAATGAAAGTTGCTCTTTGTATAGAGACAAAAAAAAAAGCGAAAGGACGGATCGACGGTGATATAGATTACAAAACGAAATTGTTTTAAAATCATTCACGAATGAATCTGTACAAATGAATAATCATAAAACACCTGTTGAATAACGATAATAAAAAAATTCGTATTACACGAAATAAAAGACGACAGGTGTATAGGCGGGTATCACATGAGTGACGACGAATCTCGCGTCGAAACGGGATAATCGTAACAGAATAACGTGCGGCCCGACTGACGTCTGATGAGACGTACAATTTTGGACTACCTTTCAGTAATATTTGGCCACTTATATTTCTTATATGGTCGTTGACGATTTAATCATCTCTCGGGCGCGACCGTCAAACTCGAATATTGCCGTGATTGTTTTTATTACTCGTGCGCGTGAGAGTGTCTTCTTTTTGATTTGAATACGGACGAACGTGAACGATATCGTATTTTGACTTTATTACAGTATCGTGAATGATTACAGCATCCGACATTAATGAAATGAACGGCGAATAGCGAGTGCGAAGCGTGAGAAGGGAAATGTTGAAAAAGACAGTGTGTGTGCGCGCACGCGCGCGCGCTAAAAGAAATTTCTTTCTTTCTTACGTTTAACTGTTTTAAAATGAGATTTTTTTTCTCTATTTTAGTAGAACTAAAACAATAGAACTTCGTTATTCTATTTTCAAACTAGGTTTTAAATATCAAAAAAAAAAAAAAACGAAAACAAAAAATTGGTTTAACCCGTCGAATTTTCACCAATGGACAATAAGTTTTATGTTTTAAACGAATGAAATTTCGTACGTGTTTTCAGATTAAATCTAATTAAATAAAAAAAAATAATGATCGAACGGCGACGACGGGCGCGTGTCAATCAAAACGTAAAACGTCTCTGTGAAGGGCTCACTCCCGTTGAACCGGCACCTCTGCAACACGAAATGTTATAATAACCGATCGCACGACTGCACGACGGCCGACAACGGACGGATAAAGCACACACACACGCGCGCGCGTCCGTTCCGGTTCGGCAACGCACGTGACGCGAGCGCAAATTTCATGCGACTCTCGGTAACGGTACGGAATGTTTACAAAAGTCGTGATCGTCACATAATATTACGACGTACGTATTTAATACGTTTGTGTCAACACCGTTCGTTTTTATTATCGGGATTTTAATTTCACGGCGAACCTTTTTGTTCCGCCAATATTTTATATTATTATTATTATTATTATTATTGTTATTTAATTAATTGAAAACGATTTTTTTTTTTTTTACAACAATTCTCTAAGACCGTCTCATAAAACGAATTCTTCTCCAACACCCAACCGCTACTTCCTTCCAGTCGACTCTTTGGTCCACTACGCTCACTACGTCTTTCAACGCGGTCCTCTCTGTCTAGCTCTCTCTCGCTTAGACGAAAACTATCTAACGGCTTTTTTTTTCCCCCGATCGGGTATTCATTGATTACTGTTTTCATTCAATAACCGTATGTAAATTATAAAATTATTAGAATATATGTCATTTGATATTTTTTTCAAAAAAAAAAATCCCCCGCATTCGTAACCGAAAAAGGCATTTGTTAAAAATTCGTTATGAATCCGCGGAGAACGTGACAATCAATTATCATTATTTCGATGAGTTTTCGGTTCCGATTTCATTTTTTATTCCGTGACATTTACGCGCCCATTAATCATAGAGTGATATGAGCATATCGATAATATATATAATAATTATACGCTTTTATTATATTCTCACCGCGCATTTTTCACATTGTTTGTGGACTGATTTCGTGCGATCGATGACTACGTTTTTATATATTATATATAATAATTTGCTATATATATTTTTTTTTTTTGCAATAAGTAAAAGTCATAGTAAGATTTATCCTTAAGCGCTCGAGTATCGTTGTATATTGTTTTACAATCGAAACCCGTATTGAAAGCGGAAATACGACTGTTTTTTAAGGAAATAATTACGATCGATTGTGCAGCGTGTGAGCGTTCGAATACAATACAAATTCATAAATTTCGATTTAAACGTGATAAGAAACAACGTTTTCGATTAAGCAGCGTAAATTTAATGCGTTTCGAACGTGTCTGAAATAATCGCGGGGCCGCGGTGTCTGTTAATAATATTATCGTGTTTCGCGCAAAACCGTACGTCTCATGAATAATAATAATAATTATAATATATTTCCGTTAATCGTACGCGTTTTCATATTATACGTTACTCACTCCGAGTTAATATTATGTATAGGCATTCGATTTTACCGATTCAATTTATAATGCGTTTTATAAAGCGGGTTACTCGAATTCCGCGAGTAGTCGGAAACGCGGCCGTTACGCGGCGAAAACGAAAATATAATTTCGAATACATTGTATAATGCGTTCTTCACAATGGTCTCTTTGATCCTTCTGTTCGAAGATGAGAATTTGTTTTAAAAATTTACATCGTATAATTAAAAATAATAATTTCTTTGAATAAATCAACGTTAATTAAAAAAAAAAAAAAAAACAGAATACCTGAGTACGATGTTTAATGCATGTTATTTCGAAATATAACGTAGTTAAATAAGCGAGATTTTAATTTATTCCTTGGCCATATTACCAGCTCGGTGCTTCTGTTCGCGCGCGCGCGCGCACACACTGTACCAAAAAAACTCTTCGTGCCGTAGACGGATATTTCATGATTATTACTAATGGTTTTATATAAAGATATATAGTCTTATATTCGTATATTTGTTTCCGTTTTTTTGAATCCGTATCGCTTGACAGTTTATAAATCACTATTGGCTGTTGGAAACCCGAAAACTGACGCCCGCCGTTCTGTGCTCGTACATATTATTTTCAATACATCTTGGATAAAATCGCGGATTTATCCGATTATGGTTTTTCGATAATTGCAAAAAAAGAAAAAACCACTCGCCCTAACCGCGCGCGTGCTGTGTTCATTAGATTTCTGCAGTTCGGACGTCCGAGAAATATTGTGTCGTAAATAGTGACAAAACTCCATTGTCATGGAGCGCGATAATATATATGCGCAGCAATGTGTTTTTACACGTGTTATTACGATTTAAATTTATTAACGAGTGAAATCACGTGACGCGTGAAAATAATCCGTTTTTATTTATCAACACGTTTTTATAATAATATGTAGAAAAATCGACGTAGATTAGAATTGTAATACCGTAATGAAATATCATTTTTATTGATATTATTATTATTATTATTATTTCGTGTTTACGAACACGATAATTTGTAATATGAAAAATTATTGTCGAATCGAATTTTGAAAAAAATTTTGAGCGTTCTCAATAGGCGTTTATTTTCTGCCCGGCCGTTATAATAAAACGTTTGAAA
This sequence comes from Chaetogeoica ovagalla, assembly GCA_032441825.1. Lineage (NCBI taxonomy): Eukaryota > Metazoa > Arthropoda > Insecta > Hemiptera > Aphididae > Chaetogeoica > Chaetogeoica ovagalla. The sequence continues at coordinate 5,395,432 of CM063744.1, forward strand.
TTCTGTGGTTCACACAGTTTCAGATACCGTAACAAGGATCAGTGAAAAATCGTGATTTCCTCCCCTCCCCCTCCTCCTATGGCAATAGGTACTTCGCTATGCGAATGGAATAAATGATAACGTTCTATGATAGAACACGACAAAAAAAAATATATATATATTTATGACAATTTTCTCGTTCAAATCAATTTGAATTCCTTTTCAATCGTACAATATAATCGCGGTTATATGAAATATTATCGTACGATCGCCACCGAAACCGAAACGCATTCGCTAACACTTATCCGATATGTTTCGTTCCCCCCCCCCCGATATATCGATCGATTGGAAAACCGTGAAAAATACCAAGGTGGGCAAATGGATCGGCGGGTCTAAGGGACAACGACCCATTTTGCCACACCGCTTCGGATCTGATTCGAATACGCGATGACTTGTCGTCACCGAATCCGTTGCCGCTATCACTCGGATTCGGCTTCGGTAATGAATAATAACAATAATAATAATAACAATAATAATGAAATATATAGACGTGCGCGGAATATCCGACTGCGCACCACCGCGTCCGTTCCGGACGTATATTTTCCAATTCGATATATTCGTCACTCCGTATACACAACAGAAGTACGGCGTTACGGCACGCCGAGTACGCGTATTTGATTTGAATGCGTTTACCGACGTGACAACGGAGTCGCGTGTGCAATACACAATGGACTCGGTGACGGGGGAAAAGCTACTCTTTATAAAGAGTCTGAGTTTCTCACGTACTCAGGGGCGTATGCAAGGGAGAGACGGGGTGGGAATCAGATCCCTTCTCCTCCATCGGCTAAGAAATGAGCACGTTTTTTTTTTTTTTTGATCCCCCCCCCTTTTCATAAAGGATGATGTCTATGCCGCCGCCGTAGGAAAGTATCGTTTGCGTGACTATGACATTTTTATACAATCTTATTTTTTCCTTCTGATATTCAATAAAATGGTCACGACAGATAGACAAGCGTCTTGTAAACGTTTTTTCGTATCTTACCGACTTTGAAATAAATCATTACTTCCAGATGAATCGTCATAAATTGTTTTATAGGAAAGCAGGAGCGTATACAAGGGAGGGACGGGGTGGGAGTCAGATCCCTTCTCCTCCATCGGCCATGCGATTTTTTTTAGAAAATGTGACCTAAAACTAAAAAAGATCGTGCGATTTTTAGTGAATAAGAACACGTTTTCTTCCCCCTTTTCATCAACTATTGGTGTACACCACTGCGCCTGCCGTCGTCCTTTCGAGAGAAAACAGGGCCGACGACTCATTATGGTGAGAAGACCACGGAGAGAAGAGAAACGCGTTCGGATAAAAAAAAACAAAATAAACTCGAGTATATTTTACACTTGTTTAGAAACTCATCGTGATAATATGATGCTTTCTATAGTCCGCAAACGCGAGACAAGACTGGAACGAAACACATTTAATCCGACGGCAATTCAATTACTTGACAATATTCATAAGTCGTCAGACGATTCAAACGTTTAAAGCCGTACGACCTAGTTCGATAAGATATTAGATTAAGGACAGGAGTAATTTAAAAAAAGAAAAGAACTTAACTGCACTAAACTAAGTTGCACAAGTCCATCCTTTACGTCGAAGTAACGTGCCACGAGACTTTTATTCAAACGGTCAAAAAGTACATTAGAAATCCGCGTTAATCGTATAAGCCGTTTGATCACCGAAGGATAATATTTTTACTGTATACATTTTTTTTATTATTATTATACGTAATTTCTACTTATAAAAAAAAAAATATATATATATAAAATTATTACCTGAAAACCACGAAGCGTCTTAAAACAAATTTTTTTCTCTAAATTATTTTGTTTAATATGAATACGTATTCCAAACGCGCTCTGTTTATTCGAATTTGTGAATTTCGAATAGTTTTCGAAAAACGTATTGTTTACAGTAGACTGCGGTCACTGACTGATGTGAAATCTCTAATTGAGAATAATTTATCAAAGAAAAATTATTTGTATATATTTTTCGGCGCGGTAATAAAAAAATTGGAAACGGTAGGGGAGGGGGGTTTAACGAAAAACTTTACGGAGGAATAGAATCACGATTCACATTTAAAATCTGCGATTCAGACGTTGTACGTATTTCGACCATTACTCCATAATATTATATTAAACGGCATTACAACGTGGGGACGTTTGGACAACCCGAATCGTAGTCCGGAAAACAGTCGCGTGGTCCATGCAAAAGATAATAATAATCTGCATTTTTCCTAGGCGCTGCGTTGACAAACGATCGTTGTGCTGGCGTTTCGCGAAATGACGACAATCGCGCTGCCTTCTGCAGTGCGTAAACACGTCGCACCGCCTGACCGCGGCCACACGTCCATATGCGTGTCCGCGTTTACGCAGCGAAATAGAGAGAAAATTATTCTCTCTCGAATTACGACGCGTGGAACGCGGTGTCGTCGCTACTAGGTACTGTGTAAAAAAAAAACGAAAAACCGAAGAAGAGAAAAAATGCACTCGGGAAATTAAATAAACGCGCTCGTCGAGACATTGTGTTGTGTGTCGTAAAACGTTTTTTTTTTACCGAGTCGGTGCGCCGCCACCGAAGAACCATAGTAGTCGTAATGTTATACATAATACACGCGTTTAACGTGCCAAAAACGCGTATCGAAATTTATCATTATTATCGAATGGAATATTGCGCATCCGCGTTGTGTTGCCGGAACGATATTACTGGCGCGTATTATGTAATATCCGTGCACGGCGGCACGATTTACATATTTCATGTACTACAGTAATACCATATAGACTTTCTCTTGAGAGTAGAGGGAAAAAAACACGACAAACATTTTATGGGGGTTTTCTCCTCGGGGGGAGAGACAATTTAAATTATTCAAATTTAATCCGCCGGAGAGCGACGGAGTAATAATCCGCACGCGTGAAATTCGTCGACCGATATTACCAAAAAAAAAAAAAAAAACGACTCGGAATTTTATTTTATTATTTTAATTATTTACTTCATTTTATTATTATTATTATTATTATTATTATTATTACATTTTTGTTGTCGTGCGCAGGGTTGAATTAATATTATACTGAACGATGATAGTAAAGTTTTACGACTTCACCTACGCGCGTGTGTTCGCGCCATCCTTTTCTACTGGCATATCTCGTATAGTAATCTATTTGAACTGAATCTGAATTTCACGTCCGTCAGGTCCGTATTATGTTCGAAATGAGTTCAAGAGGGGACCTGCAGATTTTCAATGAAAACCCCGCCGCCGTAGCGCTTTGGCCCCGTTTTTCATTGACTCACAAAAGAATTCAAAACAAATGATGGCTAACAATATTATTTACTATCGTATTGCCATTGATTTTTTTTCAGTATACTTTGTTTTTTCTTTTAAACAAATAGTTTTTTTCTTCTTTAACAGTTCGTAAAAATGTATGGAAACGCATACGTTAAAAACCGGTCAGATAGAGCGCATGTGTTTTTAGCTATCATTTGCTTTTTGTTTTGTTTTTCTACGATGTCTTTAAGATGATAAACGTATTATAAATGTCAAAAGTAAACTCGTCGAATATAAGAAGACAAGGAATACGGAAGTAGCATCGTCTTAGACCTCTTATAACATAACGCGCAAAATGAATCGGGACGAACAAAAAAAATCATAAACACTTTACGGTTATGCGTGCACACTGCCAGGAGAATTGCGTACGATTTATTTTTGGTTGGACTTTTACAAATAATAGTAATTAATGTAATTGAAAAACTTAATAAAAATGGGAAAGTTATGTGTTTGGAAGCGGTCTCGCGAATTAATGTTGATTTACTGTGTGGTTTTGGAATTGTCGATTATTCGTAATTATTTTCATTTCAATAATTGTTGTGCAAAAATTGTATTCTACGCAAGTAGGTCCTGAATTAATTTATGTTTTTATAAATTGATAAAACAAAGGTATTTTTTTTTTTTGTGTGCAAGTCCATTTGACGACAAGGGAACACGCCCTACGTCGTCAATGAATACTATTAACAATAGTAAATAATTAAAACCGTTTGTTGTCATCGAAAAACCAAATTATAAAGCTAATTTAATTGATTATTTTAATAATAAAGTGACGTAATATTACAAGGTGTATACATGACAAATTGTTTGTTGATTATTCTACACAAATTACTACTGTAAACGCTATAAAATAAAACGCTGCAAACGTGCCCGGAAAACTAATTAAACAACTCTCATTATTCGGTTGAAATTAGTTTCGATTCACAGAAAATATTTCAGTAAACTCAACAATTACAACAATGTGTTTGCAAGGCAAAAATATTTAAAAGACGATCGTATTTTCTTCTTTCTATTAATTAAAAGTAGTGTACAACAATCCGTGTTACCGACGGCACTCTAAAAAATAATTTAAAAACGTGTTTGACATTAAATTTTTAATACTTAAAAAAAAATGAATGTGTCTAATAACGTTTTTTTATTTTAAATATAATTTGCATTGTTTTAAAGAAAATTGAAATATTTTATTTTATTTTAGTCTACTAAAATGAATTCACATTAACACGACTGTCAAAATAATATATTATTTAAATTATTTCTTCAAAATATTATAAAAACAATTATTATCAATACCAAAAATAGTACTACGGTAGATTTAGATCCAATATACTTAATTCAACAGAGATTATAGATTTTTCCATTTTGAATAATTTAAATGCGATAATGAATCACTATATTCGAAATTCGATCTTTATATCAACATATTATATCTGTACAGTTTTTGTATAATATTATAATTTTAATAATATTATTGTCAGATTACCTATGTATAGGTGTATCGCAGTCAATAGTACAAATTATACGGTGGTCGTTTAGGAATTTGAATCTGTCAAATCTGGTTTTTAATACAAATTCGGTACGCAGACCGGTATACAAAAAAAAAAAAAAAAAAAACATTTGCTTGTCTGATGCGGTCATCACCATATAAAATTATATTAGTCCGATTTGGTCTAATAAAAAATTTGGTCTAGTTCAGTTTTCCAAAAATTTCTTTTAAAACAGCCGTTGTTCTGGTTCGATTCAATACCATTTGAATGACAACACAACCGGTTCGGGTTATGTGTTACTTAGTTCGGTTCGTTTCGTGCAAAACGAACACGGACTGTGCAGAGCATTCATACATATATAGTGGGATACACATCACGTGGATTCAAAATAATCGCCTATACCGCGAGAACTGTCCGAGTCACAACCGTTTGTTCAAATCTATGAAAATCCCTAAGTGTTTATATTATATACAAAACAATAAACGAAAAATCGAAGCGCAACCAATAAATACATACTATTTGCACGTAAAACACGGTAAATTGTATACATTTTACTTTGAAGAAAATGGATTGATATATGTAGTGTTTTCGAAGACCTGAAGTATGCGTGAATTACCTACTCGAACGAAAATAAACTGTCTGAACAATTTAACATAATATGCAGCGATAGAAGATCCATTTACATTAGATTTTTAGAATAATGAATAATTTTGAAAAATGAAATCTTTTTTATTTGGAAATCCAAAGTTTAAAAACAAACTAATTAAGTTTATTAGCTACAAAATAATTAATAATTTAAAATTAAAATAAATATAAAAAATTATCGCTAATATATATATAAGAAACGTACCGAAAAATTGTATTATTTTTCTAAAAAAAACCCCTTCGCTCGAAAAGAACTCCGAACGTTATAATATAAATATTTAAAATCCGAATTTCGCCTCGGCGTAATAAATACTTGATTATTTCATCACCTCATAATTTATCCAAAACTGAAAATAAATCGAATTAAAGCCAAATCATCCGATGTTGGATATTAATAAAACTTAGGGGATCTACCAACCAACTGAATTCAAAAATATCATTGAAATATTAAACAATCAAAACCTTTCCTCTGTGTTTCGAATGACGTAAATATTAAACTAGTTAAATGCATCTAATAATATATTTACCTAAATAAGTCTGATGAATAAATATCATTAAAAAAAAAAACTAGTGGATAGGATCATTCGTTGAGTAACAATAAATATCAGTCGATCAAAATCGTATTCGTTTTACATAGATTCTCGTTTGAATCACTAATTAAAAAATGTAAATTCAAGTGACGGAATAATTCTATAGTTAAGATTATTTCAGATTTTTGGATAAATAAAATTATTTCAAATGCTACGTTTGATGTATATTCTATATACGTGGAATTGGTTTCCTTTTTATTAAACTTATTTGTTCTTAATGGTTTGTGAATAGAAAACATATTGCCTATGGATGACAGATTGTTGTTTTAATTCTAGTTTAAAAGAGGCTCTATTAATATAATTATGAACTATAATGCAATTATGTACTACACACATATTATTATAACATAGATTTACGAATTTACGGATTATATTTTTGATAATGGATTAATATATAAATGCAGAATCGAATAAAACGAAAAAATGCAAAAACAATTAATCGATTCGAATTTGTTAAATTTATAACATGTACATTTTTACGAATACAAGAGTGTTTTTTTTTTTTTTTAGTTGTATTTATATGTATTTTTAATAGTAGTATAATATGAGTATGTATAGTACTTACAAAAAAAAAAAAATCCGTGATTCAATTATTATATTTAAAAAATAATAAGCAAGGAACAAACTAGTATAGGAATTTCAGTTTCGGGACAAAACTTGAATGCAGCCTTTAACATCAGACAATGCATTTGAGATTTGCGACTGTTGAAAAGAATGGTTCTTTTTTATTTTCCCATTTTTTTTATGAACTATTACGAGTATTTGACTCAAATGAATCGCTCCGTTGGATATAAATTGACGTCTAGGAAAAAGAAGTCCGAGAGAGAAGTCCGCAGACGAAAAAGTTCGATATGATTTTCGACGACAATTACTTTAAAGTCGTACAACCTCATCAGGAGAAAATAACAATATTTTTACATTTAATTGTACACGTTAAAATAAACCGACAAAAGGATTGGTCCCTCCTGCTGGTATTGATTTTTATACGAATATGGACGGATATTCCTCTCAGTTCGCCGCGTTCGGCCAAAACCGCGTTTAATTAAACGTCTTTATCCAAACCGGAGACGAGAATCGCAACAATACTCGAATTGTCCTATACGCCTTATGCAACACCTCTTACTCGTAGCGATGAATTATATTCTATACACCGGAGCGTCGTCGTGTTTGCTAATATTTCGAAAACGTTCTACGGTGAAATCTCGTCGACGTTATTATCATAGATTGTTGTTATTCCTATTCAAATCCGCATCGTGTCATACATACCTGGAATAACAAGCGTGGGTGGTAGGAAAATCAAACTCTATTAGATTATCTTGTAATCAGGTCGTACATTTGTCCCAAAGATAGCCCGTGTAAGTCCACGTGACTCGATCAACTGCTCTTACCACTAGGTGTGTGACACTAGAATCAGTATGAGCAAAAATGGATATGTTTCAGGAGTGGAACATTAGAAAATCTCTCTCGGTAGGTCGTAGTTATAGCTAATAAACGTGTATTTAAAGGAAACATCGAACTATAAGATACGCGAAAATAACCGGTGAATCATAATATGAACCGATAAAAAAAAATTGAATAAAACCTCGTCGAAACAAATTGCATAATCGAAATCATATTCAAATTTCCATTAAGTTATCAATGGTTTTGTATGTAAAAATTGAATTAGAAAATCAATGACATGCGTAACATAAATTGTTACGCATAGGTTAAAGTTAAATAATTAATAGTTAAACTCAATGCGTACATAATACTGTCAAACGCAGAATAAAAGCAATATTTATATTTATTTTCAAAGGCATCTCATTTTAATTCTTAAATATAAATGTCATGATAAAAAGAAACAGTATGCACGTATATTTAGATGCCTAAAGACTAGTATTTATATCACGAAACTCAGAAATTATTGAATCGAATTTGATGAGATTATTATCATCAGGTATGATTATCATCATTTTCAAAATAGTTTTTACTTTAATATAATTAATTACATAAACATAGACCATTCATGAAAATATTGTTTGAAAAAATTAAAATCTTAGTTAAAATGTTGAAAAATTAGCGAACTGGGATTTGTTATGGATTTCACAAATAACACACATTAAGTCTTAACTGAATTGCTTCGATAAAGATATTAAAATTTCGTTATTACTATAAAATTTGAAAGCAATGCGATAAAGCATTGCATACGATAAAACGATTCTGAACAAAGCTCTGGTAAAATATAATATATTTTTAATAACATAGTGAGTGTGTAGAGTACATATTTGACCATTAATCTATCGGTACATCATTTTAATATAATTGATTATAATAAAACTTGGTGGATAATAATGTTAAATTTCATTTATCATTTTCTATAAAAATAATAGACTGTCACAAAAAACTTGAGACGGTAAAAAAAATATATTTTTTTTTAAAATGTATAAATAAATGTATAATATAATAGACTATTTTATACAATAATAGGTCATTTAAGCAATACAATTTTATTAATTGTCTTTATTTGTATGCACAAAAATTTTAATTTTAAATAAATTTTGAATTAAATAATTAAACATTATTTCGATATTACGTCATTACATACATATTTTTAGTTGAAATTAATAGTTTAAAACATTTAAAAATCTTTTCCCCTAATTCAGTACAATGACAATGTTACATATTTGGTAAAAACTTCAAGTCTCTTGAACAATTAGTTTCGAAATAAACTAATTTTCCACAAAAAAATAAAATACACTGTCGAAAAACTAGAAATGTGTATAAAAGAAAATCGTGATTAACGATTGTCAAGATATTTCAACTATAGTCGAAATAACGTACGTCTGATATTGTGTTAAATGTTTAAGCCTTAAAACCGAAAATTACCTCTTTTATGAATATTCTACATCAAAATCCATAATTGCAATAATTAATAGCCTAAACATTTTTGAAACTTTTTTCCCCCTAACATAATATCATGTTACATATTCGGTGAATACCTCAAGTTTCTGTGACCATTAGTTTCAAAATTGCGTAGAAAAAACGATAATCGGTTCCGTTTTTATGTAATTTTTCGACATTTTTTTCCGCGCGCTTGTAAAAAAGTATTGACAAAATCGAAAAGCACATCAGTGTGAAGCCAATTAATTCCTCTGTCTCTCCGTTCAGAATTTCAATACAAGTTGAGAACGAACAAATCTGACGAAGAGACGGAAACGAATTCCGCTAATATACAATATTGAATAACGTATACGGTTAAGTATAATAATTCGCTACGAAATCGGTAAGGGAAAGGAGTTAAAGTACGGCACACGGGAAATCTAACTGGATACGGACACTCGTCGTGCTTCAGTTCAGTTAGGGTTCGGAAATACGCCGCGCGCAGGCATCACTTAATACGACGACTACGGTAACTGAGTCATTTATGCGCACGCAAAGACCACTAGGAGGTACTGTTGCTACACGTAACAAGAGCACATATATCACAGTTACGCGTCATTTGTCCGTTTCCTTTCCGTTCTGCGACGGTGGATCGCGGAGTGTAATCGAATTATTCGAGACGCTGTAGCAAGAGTTTCCGAAATGCCGGTGTCTGCTGATGGGATGAGGGACACTTCAAAACGCTGACACACATTAAACTATATATATATATATATAGAAAAATGCCGGGAAAAATGACCGTGCGATAATAATAATAATAATAATAATATACTTCTAATAAGTTTGTTTGATAAGTGACAACAATATCTTTTTAACGGACACATAGGTACACATGTTGGCGAATATCATATAATGATTTACGCATCACGTTTTGTGGGTAGTTTCATTGCTTTGAACTCGACACTTAAGCAATAGGTCAATTGAGTCAAAGGAAACACCTCGTTTTTGCACTTCACGCGAATACGTACCCAAACCATGGACTCAAGAACTTCATTACACGAATCCACGAAAGAAATACATTAAATACGTGTTCTACATTGTATTCGACCAAATTACTGTACTCTCAGAAAATCGAATTAGGATTTAAACATGTGACTTTTTTTTTTTGTATTCTATATTGGTTTTTCATAAAAACATTAACTTCGTGCAATTATAGATCCAAGTCCTACAAAATAATAATATAATTTTAAAAACATCAAGGACAACATTCAGGTTAGGTTAGACGAACATACATTTTCTTTCTATTTTCTCGATATTGATTTATATGGTCTTATATAAATAATAATAATAATAATAATATATTCCTTCTTGTACGCAATAATTCAATCAGTCCCGCAAGTTCACCAAAAACGAGAGAATACTATACGCCGTTACAATTTATACGATTGATGGGAATCTTTTTTTATTATAATAATAATATATACAGAATAATATTAACATACTTCATAATATAACAATAATAATAACGCAACGAAAAAGCACCAACGTTGGTCTGCTTAAAACGTATTATATAATATTGCGATCGACAAGACGTGGTCGGGGTTGAAAGAAGTATACTTAATTAAAAATACAAATAATTGTAAACAGCGTGAACTCAACAAGACAGAAGTAGGTACAAAAAGATGTGTACTTTTATTTTGAGAGTCTTGTTGATCGTTGAAAATTTTCAATTATGTATTCGTATGTAAAACATAATACCGGTACATGGCCGACTGTATAAAGTAATGGTTTTTAGGTGAACGATAATACAGCGTTGTATTGTACACAGTAATGTTCCGAGGTTTTTATGGACCGTGTACGATGTTACGTACAAACGTCGTGTGTTAGGTAGAAATTAGAAAAATAACTACATCGAGGTGTAAAAAAAATAACTATATTGGATCTCGTATTGGCCATCGAAAACGTGTTAAATCATCGCTTCTGCTGTCCCACAGGGAAAAAAAAAGATTATTGGACGGCCGGTCTGAGAGTTATGAGTTTTGCGCGTACCTACTCGCGCAATTCGCGTTGAAACCACACATTTTTTATTTTCTATCGTTGTGAACAATAAATTCGTAATTTTTATTATTGTCAAAGCGTAAAAGTCCTAAAATATAACAAAAAATAATATATAATATTTTAAACGAAAAAAAGAAATCTCCTATCCAGGATACTAATAATTATTTTAAATAAAATAATTAAATATAACACGGGTGTACTATAATATTAGCAAGACAGACATAGCATGTAATCGTAATAATTGGCTATATATTTGGTCATCACATTACTGCTGTATAACGTATTACGCGTGAAACAGAAAAACAAAAACAAATGACACAAAAAAAAAACTAATAATAAAATCTATAAAGAGACAAAAAAAAAAAAAAGAAAAAGAAAAAATGCGCTATTTATTCACTATAATAAATAGAGATATACCGTCACGCCGGTTAACTAAATATAATTTTATTATTATTACTTTTATATATATATATATATATATATATATATATATATATATATATATATATATAATAAGATCCTCGTCGTTGTCGTCCGCGAGGCTTTCGCTATAATTTATATTATCACGTCATTTTATCGTACTATAAAAAATATTTAATATACCGTAACCGCGCTACATCTAATTTATAACAATGACGAAAATAATTTATATATATATATATATATATATATAATTTCAATATTAAAACAAAGAGATTAATCGAATATTTAACGGTGAAAAAACACAATAAAAATTACGATTATTATTATAATTATTTTTTCTACGCGTAAAATCGTGTACTTTTAATTATTGACGTTTTTTTTCTTTTTCTTTTTTATAATTATTTTATAATTTATTATAATTATTATTATTTTAAATATAAACGAAAAAAATAATCGCGTTTTCTCAAAAACCGCCGTTAACGCGCGGCGACACAGGACACGCACGGAACAGTGGCCGAAGTAATAGTTAACAACCGAGAGAAGGCGACACGTCGCGTAAAAACGAAATGGCAAAAAAAAATATTGTCGGACGAGAACGAAGTGAAAAAAAAAGAAAAAAAAAAGATGACGTGCGTTCGGCAGAGCACGCGACACGTACAATATTATATGGACAAACGTTTATTTAAACATAAATATGTGTATTATTATTATTATTATTATTATTATTATCATCGTTATTACAGTAAACGCAATTACAATAACGTTTTTTTGTTTTCTATATTATAAAATAAAATTCGTCGCGGATGATTGTGTGAGATTCTCGTGCGGTGCGCCGCATGATGAACACGTCTTCACTCGCACGGGGCTACGCCTATTAGGACGTCAAGAGTTTGAAAAACATCAGCGCCAACGACAAGTTGACGATCAATATGACCAACACCAACTGTTGCCTCGTGAACCAATCCTGCGAAAAAGAAAAAAAGAAAAGAACGAATTAACGAATTTATATAAAACGAAACGCGCGCGAATTTCGCGGTGATATGCGTGGTCGTAACAGTAAAAAAAAAAAATAAGGGAAATTTTCGTATTTACAAAAAAAAAAAAAAAAAAAAAAGAAGTTTTTGTTTTATCTGGATAATAATATTGTCCGGTTAAAAGTATCCCCGTCGGATAATATAATACGCTCGATTATATATATATATATGTTTTTTTTTCCAAGCGTTTCAAACGCTTTTTTGCACGTGACAGCGCTTTGATTTCGACCAGCGATCATTTGGTCCGTGCAAGATATACGTTTGTCTGTTCGAATATAAATCGGTGTTGTTACTTAACAATAATAATACCTCGTTTTAATCCATATTATTGACATAATTGACCGGTCGACAATGAAAATCCTATCACAGAACGACGCCTTTTTCAATATTATTTTCCAATACAGTTCGATCGTTCCAAATTTCGTTTTTCATTGTAACACGCATACGTATATTAATTCGTGCGATTCGTTGTCACGATGCTTTCTACACACGAGTTCCTTAACATTTATACGAAATATTATACCATATATTTAATTTATAAACGTTTTATTTCAATACGTATTATCGTTCGTATTGACGTTATATTAATATTTATATGCTCACATATTATCCTGTGATCGTACGTGATACATGCGTTGGGAACACAATAAACGAAAGTTTGTCGATTATAAATTTTTTCGTTTTTATTAATTGAATAAACGAAAAAAAAAACAAACGCTCGAACGTTGATTTATTAAGTATTCTACACTGAGTTGTGTGAAAAATTACCTATTATATCTTTTAACATGCAGTCATGGATTAAATGAATTCCGTATGAATTTAATTAACAAATACGGTTGAAGAAAGAAAAAAAAATACTGATTTTTCGGAATAAGATAAAGTGGACCGTTCTTATAAAATGACAAATCGGGCAGTAAAACTTGAAACACTTTCGTAATGCGATTAATTAATTAAAAGCGAATTAAAAGTGAAAAAAAGTTTTATCCGTTCCTTCACTTTCAAAACATTTCATGCGTGTAAACTTTTCACTGTGAATTTATATAGTTCTAAGAAACTTATCATATTGAGTGATTTATAACTAAAATACTCTATCCCGACAATAGCGCATTTATTTGCTTAGGGTTTCCATTCAGAAATAATTTTTTTTAAGCCTGTAAATTTACAATCGCCTCGATTTACAGTATTACTCTTTATATTACAGAGTTATTTGGACTCTAAACAGATTAATATTTATTCAAAAGCATAAAATATAAATATTTTTATTTATAAAATTATTTATTTTGCATTAAAAACCTCTTAAAAAAAAAATATATATATATATATATATGTATAATTATGCTGATAATAGACAATGGAATATTTAATTGTCACGCGATTTATAATAAAACTATGGAGATTAATCGTGTTACAACTGTTTATGATAAAACATAAACGCAAACAACAATAAATCTATTCGTTCCAGTGAAATATCATATTGACAACCATTCAATTGACTTCAAATAACAAAAAAAAGAAAACGAAATTTTACTAGAGATATTCGAAATATATTTATTTTTTTTTTATATCATTTTGAATATTCATGTAACGTCAATATTATATTTGACACACACAAGCACGAATCCAATTAATAAATGTATATTATTTTCACACTCGAATGAAATGAAATCTATACGTTTCCAAGCAGCAAACATAATACGTTATAATATTATGAAAGTTTGAAATAAACAACGCCCTTTAGACTATAAGTGTCTACAATAATTATTATTGTTGTTTAAAGTAACGTTAAAAATGTCAGTGAAAAACATTAACACGCTGTCCGGCCGGTACATTTACTCAATTTTATTACCGTGTTTTTAATTATACCGCTATGGAAGTAATTTTCTTTTGAGTTATAGAAATGTCACATAAAATTGTAATATAATTAAAATTAATTGTGATAATATTTTTTAATTGTCGTGTAAAATGTTTGCGTAACACAAATCGTATTAATGTTATCTGTGTACACAAAATTATAAAGTCAGTCTGCTACGTTTCACTGTTCGGACGCACTAATCCCGAAAAGTTATAAACGTATTTCATTCAAGTTTTCGCCAATCTAGGAGAAGGTTTATGTGTGTGTGTGTAATTTGTGGCCCCAGCTATTATAAAAAAAAATTTAGAATCCTAGGTGTTGAACATTATTAATTCATGGCCGGTTACCATGGTGACGACAACCATTCAAACTGATTTTAATGGAAGATTCTCCTTTAATATTACCCCGGAACCTAAACCCACCAAAGTTATATTATAATGGCGGTAAGATTGCGGCGAATAAAATCTTTGGAAAATTATCTACTCGAGTGCACGACGATCCTTATTGTGCGAGGGAACGAGGAAAATGTTTTGGTCCTTCCAATATCAATGACGATACCCTCTGACCTATCGTTTCGGTTTAAACGACTCAAATATCACGTAGAAGTACACGCATTGATACGACCAAAATCCGTGGACCAAATTAAAAGTCACACGTCTGAGATTTGAGCGTTTAACGTTTTTTTTTTCTTCTCATTATCCACTATACGTGGCTTTGTCGCGTGTTTTACTTGCAAAGAAAATCTATTGGTCAGCGAGTCATTTAAAATTTAATACACTAAAAGCCGCCCGTCCAAAACCGAGGAGAGTCAATCAGCGTTATATGATTCACACGATAGTAAATTTTTGCATATATTCTCTATTAAATTAATTCAATGTATTTATTTATTACATTTGTTTAGCTATTAATAATAATAAAGAACAGTGATCAAATAATATTCGTACTGTTAATTTGGTGGCCTGAACTCCTATATTCCCAAACGTTTATCGAGCATGTTTTTTTTTTTTGTACTTGGACGTTTTTTTTTTATGTTGAACACATTTTTCGATCCGTTGAAAATTATATCATTGACTTTGAAAATTCGCTTAAATACCGTATGGCAACGGATAGAAGAAAAAAAAACAAGAGTATATTTAAAAAAAAAACTACTACTATAAACGCGGATTATGACAAAAAATATACTTAATAATAACAGCGCGTCTGAACAGCATCAAACACAATTCATAAACAGTGTTATAAGTTATAACAAAGATGAATGCAGGTCGCGACGATTCATATTGTAATGGAAGGGATACGGTTAATTTATTATACCCGGGGGCAATTTTTTTGAACCCTTTTAATTTCGACTTCATGCTCTGTGCGTATTTGACAACGTATTGCGAACGTACGGCGTCTTGCGTTGATGCCCGTAGAACTCTCGATCCGGGTCCGAAACCAGTAGGACGTCGCATCATCAAACTGGATGTGGTTACAACATTGACGTATTTTTAAGATTCCTCTTTGAATGACTATTAAAAATTCCTCTATCTCCACACGAAATACATGGCTAATCAATTTATAACAATTGTATTCTATACGCGTATTCTATAAACGTTTAATTTCCGTACGTTTGCAATAGGGTTTATGTCAAATTTACAAAAACAGACTCTAGCCGTCTAAAGGTATTTGCCGTTTTCGTCAATTATTTTCTCGATTTAATGTCAATACGGATGGATATCTTCGCAAGCTCATTCGACTCGCCGATTAAAGTAATATTTTTAAAACATAAATCACAATTATTTAATAAATAAATATATTTCATAATAAGTAAATAATATATATATATATTCCATTCCACATAGAGTTTATTAGACGTGTTTTTAAACATGGAAATGTGCCGTTCAAGAATCGAACATCACAACGTCCTAGCAATTAATGTTTTCAATAAAAATATTATTGTTATTTTATTTGTTATTTTTGTTATTGCCTGTTGACGAAGTGATAAAACTACCGTAACCATATCCAAACGCGAGTTATAACTCCGTAACCTCTTCCCTACATACACGTAAAACCCATCGAAATGAATGTGAAAGACGGTAAAATAATATGTACCACAGTCTATTAACATGATACACTTTTGATAAGCTGATGAAATATTTATCTGGTATTATTTTTGGTGTTCAATAATTTATCGTCATCGTTGCTCGACGATATTATCCGCGTGATTACTGATTTTCATGGGGAAAAATAATTTTATATTACTTTAACAGAATATTATAAAATTATTTATTATAATATTACAATAGAATATTGTGTTGACACTTGTCTGACGATTGTAAGTCACAATATCAAAATTTAATTTTTCTAACACTTGACATTTCTTTACTATTCTGAGCATCCCCGGAGAAACGCTGCTTGTTTCGCTCTGGCTGCGCGCAGAACGCTTTCTGGCATCCAGCTACTCTTGGCTGCCTAAGCGGTAAAAACGCGAATTGAATTATCGTGTCGAATAACAGTTATAATATTCGATTCGGTCGTAAGTGAAATCTCTAAGAAAAAAAAATATTGTCTTTTGCGTAGTGAATAATAGGGTGCATAAATTGACGGAGTGGACCGATATAATTTTTTCGTCTCAAAAATAAACGTGTCAATTCTCCTTTAACAGCGGGTGGGTGGTTTTGATTGATTTGTTGAAATTCGAATACGGCGGTCGACTGAGTTACAATAATATTATATTACAGTGACAAACTGAAGTTTACGATTGGGACTTGTCAGCGATATTTGTAGGGAAATAAAAATACACGTACTCGTCTATAATGAAATAAGAAGTCGACTTAGACATGTGCTGACTGGAGTGGTTTTTAGACATTCTATATAAAACGTACACGATATTGTATTCAGTAAAAATTATATCACACACGTTAGAAAACACATGCACGAAGTGTGATATTTAAATTTGATTTACAATCAGTTTTTTCAACCAAATAATAAAATAATCGTTATCGAAATTGCTATGATTTAAACTAGACAACTAGTCTCATTGATTCCGTATCTATAAAATAATTTAATAGGCAATTATCTTTTTGTGTTTTGGACAATATTTTCGAAATTTTATATCTATATAATAAACGTACATTTTTTTATGTTTTACTCGTATTCATATGTGTATATTGGTTTTATTTAAAATTAGCGTATATTTTTGTTTATATTTCTTTAACAACATTTTTTTTTATCTTTTATTGATTTTTCTTTTACTTTTATATTATTTTTTGTGTATTGTACAACGTGTTCTATCGGTGGTTTGATCGATATGCTCAGAAGGAAAGTGCAAATAATATTTTCTTTATACCTATTTACGATAAAAGTATAAAATCATTTTTAAGTGCATAATTTAATTTAAACAATAATATTTCAATTAGTCGTACTTGATTGAAAATAACGATTTACAGTGAAATTATATAAATGTTAATAATAATAATAATAGTATTGCTATTAACAATGTTATATAAAAATATATATTTTTTATACCTGACGAAATTTTCGACGCAAAACTTACAATTCTTCAAAAATTGATTTTTACGTATACGAATACAAATCATAAAATTCAGACGTAGTAAAAATTATCCAGTCAAGAATAATTTTATCATACGAATTAGGTTTACGAATTAGTGTTAGAAATTTAGAGACCTTTTTTTTTTTTATATCGTTTTATCGAAATTCGACATCGACTAAAATATTATACGATATTAATGTTTCAATGTTTAAAAAGTCTAGAATGTCTTAACAATGGTAATAGAAATAATAACAAAAAAAAAAAAAACCTATCGAACGAATAAACATTTCGTGCAATAGACTAGTGTTATTTTGACATCTATAAGTGCAATAAAATCGAAAATGAAAAAAAAAGAGATTTAAATCCGTATTAATATTAAGAGAAAGAGAGTGAAATAATGGATAACCTGCACGAGATACGTCAATGTATATTTCATTTTATTTCCACACAGATACGACGAGCATATTATATGAGTATAGAATATAATGAACACCGAATCCGGTACCCGAAGCCGAAAAATGCAATAAATTACATTTTATTCGCGGATAAAATTTTCTTTTCCTTCTCTTTTATTTTATTTTCGACCTATAGTATTGACTTAATGCCATTATTCTTGGAATTGTTTTAGAACACTGCTGTAGACTATTTATATGAATTTCCTATAATATTACATTCCTATATAGAAATTATTCAAATATTATTATCGGACATTTCTATTTAAATGTACCATAATACAATTGTGTTTTGAAAGATAATTCTATCGTCAATAATTGTAGAAAATTAGTAGATCTCTACTAATTATCTAGCAATGGTCAAAACCACGTGAAAAGGGGAAAAAACACACATTGATCGTGTAGTTTTCAAAAGTTTAAAGTGAAACGAAAACGACGATCGCATCAATGGCGGCGTCAGAATTTTTTCCAAAGAAGCGTTAATTTCAAGCCATTTTATTTCAGATACGGCGGAAATAATTAATATTAATGTTCGAAACTGTAAAAGATCTCATGTATATATAATCCTTTTGAGTCTTTTTTCTGTCTTCCAATACCCTTTTACACAATTAATTAATTATATATATATATATATATATATGTGTGTGTGTGTGTGTGTGTATGTGTAAACGAATGTTGACATGTACAAAAACGAATATTTAGTAACTTATATTAACTTATATCTGCCGAATTCTGCAAAAATTCTATTTGCAAAAAAATTCAAACATAAATCGAATACTTCAAAAACACGTCAGACAATACTATACTAGACGTAGGCACCCGAAGTTTTATAAGTGTTT
This sequence comes from Chaetogeoica ovagalla, assembly GCA_032441825.1. NCBI lineage: Eukaryota > Metazoa > Arthropoda > Insecta > Hemiptera > Aphididae > Chaetogeoica > Chaetogeoica ovagalla. The sequence continues at coordinate 5,414,547 of CM063744.1, forward strand.
CAAAGTAAATAACGGATAAAAGTTATTTTAAATTTTAACAATCTCCTTTAATTAAAAATAATAATAATAATAATATAAATGATTTATTTAAAAATAGAAACAAAATTCGAACGTATTTTGTATTTAATATTTGACTTTGTAATATTATAATATATGTACCTGCAAGTAATTTAATGAACTAATCACATTTGATTACTTCGAGAGGCCAGGATTTAATAATGTGTAGGAAAATATGTAATTAAGTAAATAAGCAAACAAGTACAACGTGATTCATACGGTCTAAACAAACAAGTAGTAAAACAAATATTACAAGTCACACAGTGTCACAGGTGGTTAATATATAATGTCAAGACGAAATTTCGCGCGATATGTACTCTGAACGAGTAAAAATATTAATTGAAACGTACGAAATCGTGTACTAAAAATCAGTACAAAGATTACCGCTGATAAATGTTACATTTAAACGTTATTCTTAGCGTTTTGAGTGTAGAGTCAAGAAGACCACGACGACTTGTTCTAATTTTTCCCCGACTTAGAGTGTGGACGACGCACTCCCGCGGAGCAACGGACGACACATTCAATCCGGACACGGACGGACACTTTCCGTCGATAAACATTCCGCGTTTTTTTTCTGAATATTTTTCCCGAGTTTTATTCGCGAAGGCGAAATTTTCGTTCAATTTTTTTTTATTTCACGTACGTTCTCTTCGCTCGATCATCGAGGAGTCGCCGCGGCAGAGCGAACTCAGTTTCGAGTAAAAAAAAACTCTCGAATGTATCATCGCACTTTTCGTTTATTATTTTTTTACTGAACTCTTTCCTTGCGTTAAGTATATGGTTAATAATCCGAGAAATAAGCGGCTTAAAAGTATTTTCGTTTTCTACTCGTATCTCACAATATATGCCCCGTTTTTTTTTTTTTTTTTTTTTACTTCAACAGCACACGTAGTATATAAGTTATTGTCGTTCGACTTAAAACCGTATAGACGTATATATTGGTAGAATATCGCGCGGTATACATACATATACGGTCCGGGACGCGTAATGGAACGGTAAATATTCCATTAAACTCCGGTGCAATCAGTGTCAGAATCCCCTCGGCGGATTTATCGCGTTTTCTTTTTGCCGGCGAGCACACCGCCGCCGCCGCGTTTGACAAATAGCCCTGTGCGCGCGGCAAATCTTCCTCCCCATCCCCACCCAACTCGGATTTGTGCACTTCGACGAAACTTTGCTCGGTGTCTCACGCCGTGCGAACTAAATACGACTTAGTACTAGACGGAGACGCTTCGCCGTCCCTCGGCACGTCGACCACCACCACCACTACAGTCTCCACTGTGACCGGATCCCTTCCGCGAACATCGCGCGCGCGTATAATATTTCGGTACGTGTATTATGATGTGTGTGTGTTATCTCTCCTGACTCTCTCGTGTGTGTATTTATACGAAAACACGTTCTCCTCGAGTGATTTACTTTCGATAAAACGCACACAGGGACATACCGCGAGTATAATATATCGCGTGTATTGTGTGTGTGTGTGTGTGTGCTGGTATCGCGCAGATTTATGACGACCGCGGTATTTATGAGACGTCGATAAAACGGCGATAACCGATAACGCGTTTTATCCCATTTATCCTTATACATACATATATATATATATATCAGTAGAACGTCGATAAGTCGAATTTCAAGGGAGACGAAATTTTTCGAACTCGCCGAGGTTTTTTTCGTGTGTGCCCGGCAAGGAGTGGAGGGAAACTGTAACTCCTCTGAAATCGGATAACTGTTGTGTGTTCTGGAACACTAAATTCGCGCGAATGACGAAGGAATAAATAATTTTCGAGACGAATTACAGCGGGCTACCAAATCTAAAAAAAGAAAATAAATCAATAGAACGTCAAAACGATGAATCGTAAATTATTTTTCGTTCGATCCGTTGCTGCTTCGACGGTCGATTTCACGAACAGCCGACGGTTCACGATACGAAGAATCCGTTGTTGGAACGTGCCAGGCGAAAAAAGAACCGGCCCGCTTTTACCGGAATCTGTCGACGAAATGCGAAAGGATTTCAAGAATATATTTTAATAAATCGCCGTGTCGTGAAACCTCGGCGGGAATTGACGTGTCACCGAGATATTTAAAAACGTACGAAACAACCGGGACGGAAATAACGGCCGCACGTAAACGTGTGCACGGAATTTATACGTTACGCGGCTATGCCGGCGCCTGCGAGTCGCGACGAGACTCCGGTGGTGGCGGTGGTCGGTCGTAAAATTTTACGCGATTTGGACGGGGACGCGCGTTTTAAACTCCAATTAGACGAAATGAATTTATTACGGGGGCCGGCGGCGCGTGCGCAGTGGATAGAACGAGAAAATCGACGACGAAATGAAGAGAAAAGAAAAACAAAAAAAAATCGGTACCCGAAAACGTTCCGAAGTCTCATCCGCCTCGCAGTCGACGTGCGCGGCGGCGGCGGCGGCGGTGTGTTTGAACGAGCGCCAGGCCAAGCGCTGCCGCCGGTCCGTAACTTTTCATATTGTTCCGCTCGCTCGTTTTTTTTCCTCCCCTCGCCGGACGCCTACGCGAAACGTAACGTACCTGCGCTACAATAACGAAATGGATAAAGCGGCCGTTACGCCCGTCATAAATTCACGGGGCTGCACGTAACGTCAACGAACACTAATAAATATCAAGAGGACGTCGCCCGTTGGAATTCCGTTGGAAACACGAGCGAGATCGTCTCGGGGCCGAGGATCGTGAATAATGCCGGCGATGATATTTTTTTTTTTCGAATAATCGAAATGTAAGAAGAAACGCACAATTCGCGCACGGGGTGGAATCCGTTTATTTTCGATTCCTTTTTTATATATATATACGATATATAAATTAATTTAAATGCGAACGCGTTCGAGTGCGATGAGGAGGAATGGAAGCGATCGGAAGTATTATTCTCGATATCGATATTATTTTAAAACGGCGGCAATTAACGTCCCCGTCGTCAGTCGGAAAACCGCGGAATCCCGGCAGGAAATTTGACGCGGTCGGCAAAGTGTGTTTCGCTCTCTCGTTCCTTATTTATAAAATCGTCGTCGGTCAGTGTTATTGCGATAAACTGTTTGTGAGTTCATCTACTAATTACCGCCGCCGAATCAGTCTTCTTCTGCACGCCGCACAGCGATTGTGAATCTAGTCCGTGGTAATACTGAAAGCTGTCCGTTTAGAACGGGGCTTAGAACGAACCGGAAGGTTCTCGAAAGCCGACGTCCGTATCTAATCCGGATCATAATCCATTCGCGACGTATGAACGCGAAAAAAAAAACCGGTGGAAAACGACATTTCCCTGCTTTGTAAGGCGTTTTTTCCGCCGCCGATTTCCACGCGCGCATTGTACCCGTACACGGGGGCGTCGTTTGCGGGACGCGACGCTATAGACATTGGCATCCCGTGAATTTTGTTATTCATAAATTGATTTTCGAAAATAACGTGAGCTACCAGTTGTCACGCCACATATTTTCCTCGCGCATAAAGTGACAAGTGGGAAAATATAAAAATTCACCATTCATAAGTAACAACTGGAAAGATCTTTCCACAAGAATCCTAGATTTTCCCCTAACCCCTGGACTCATTTTTCCAGAAAGACGGAAAAATTTTTAAATAATATCAAAAACGAATACGTTCCATGCACGTATACAATCAAATACATTCTACTAAAACAATTTTATTACCGTAACGTGCGCGTATACCTACAAATGACAATTCTTTTAGTTCACTAACCACACCGTTCAAAAATATAAATATATTGTCGTCTAATGGTTTAACTAATCCCCAATAAAGACCGATTATAAAAACACTGATTTGTGAAAATCATTGGATACTACCAAAACGCTGGTCAAAACGAACTACTCGAACTTTTTGTAAGACGCCCCGCCGACCGTCAATTCCAATGTTAATTTTAATATATTGTATCTACGGAAATAATTTAAAAAATTACAAATATTTGTCGAACCATTTTAGCGATGCCAAAATGATAATAATTGCCAGGGAGAACTGATAAAATGTTCGTAGAACAATTACGTGATCGCGTTTTTTAAAATTCTACGATCATCAATTGGAAAACCATTGAAACATTTATGCGACTTTAAATTCTTCAACAATGCGGAAAGTGCTTTATTGGAAATATTAAAAGCAGCTGCCCACTGAGCTTAGAATATTGAAATGGACTCGGCATCATTATAAATAAAATCTATATCTAAGGCCTCAGCAATCAGTATCACTATCACTATAAGATTCACTATCTACTATATATCAATTTTGTCAAAATTATTAATTAGAAAATTAGAATCATTATTATTATTATTATTATCATAAACTATATTATTGATATTGTATCGGGCCAAAGTCGGTTTCGACTATGAATATTTTTGTGTAACCCATATTTTTGTTTACTTTATTAACATTAAAAACAGAAATAGGTCAATAATATATCGCGATTAATATCAGTTAAGAAAAAAAAATAAATAAAAATGTTTTACGAAAACAAAATTTAATTTAATTTTTTTTAATTTCACACTTTATTCGAAAAATAAAACATCATCATTTATTAAATTCGTATAAGTTTTCCACTACATATTTCATAATCAATTTTTCTCGAAACAATGCGATTCGAAAATATAATACGTCATTTTCGCCTTGAATTGTGTATGCGTGTAGGGGGAGGAAGTTAGAGTATTAGAGTTCCGAGTTGTCAGTAGTATAAGTATATTCGGGTTTTATTTTCGGTTCGGTGCCGGCTCTACGTTTTATAAGCGGATGAACAAGCGAGAGGGACTTTTACGAATCGTTTTTTTTACTCGAAAAGCAATAATAATAATTATTATCATATAGCGAACACTGGATTAACAAATATACATTATATTGTATTGTTCTCGCGCTGAAAATTCAACAATCCAGTTGTATTCGCAAAGTCTGCGACGAATATTTTATTCGCGGAAAACAATACTGGATAATTATCACAAAAACTCGTATAGATCCGTGCTCTAACGTAAACGCCGTAATTCGGGTTTGTGAAAACGTAACACGACAATGTACGTATACTTCCAACAATAAAACTACTGTGCGCATCAGTCACGGAGATACAATGTTCGCAGCGAATGAACGTTATTTTCCGACGAAATAAACTACAGAAATCAAGTAATGGGGTTCGCGTGTAAGACTTATATAATATATGTATGTGTATTTGTAAATTTTTTTTTTTTTTTAGGAAATTCATAAAAGATTTCCAATTTTGTTAAACGATTCAACTAAAACGCAGGCAGTTCAGGCTTTTAGCACCGTCCCGTGGAATGAAATCGAAGATATTACTTTTTTTTTCCAAAAATAGTCCCTGTAAACCTTAACGTAAATTTTTTTTCGTTAAAAATTATTCAAAATATATTAACGTCGAAGAATTCGATTGCATATAAAATTTAGAATTGATTTCGGGAATGTACCTTATTAGAAACAGTTGTTTTGTGAATAGCTCCTCGAGTGCCATTTCAGGTGCAGGCGCCGTTTTAAATCGTCGTTAGTCAAATGATTCATAGCACCGTGTTTTTGACGAGAACGAATGCCAAAGTTTTACATTTGTTTAACCGTCGTAAAAACGTTACTTTCGATTCAAACGCCAGTACTGTTCGAAATAGGCAACAGGGAACGGCGTGCGTTCACGGTACAATTATCGGTTGAACATCTACTTGTGAGTTGGTCCAAATACATTATGGTTATGTTATCGTTTTCACAGCACCACCACATCTTTGAACATCACGCACGACTGTAAAAGGCTGGAAGAAGCGAACAATCGACGATCAGCGCATATAATATGCGCCGATCTTCGGTCGTGATCGAACGTTTAGTGATTAGCTGACGATTAAATTCGGTCGGTCGAAGGAACATGTTGACTGCCGCATCAGTAAAACGGTGACGAAACGCTGTTTATAAGCTACTACTTTCTTTTCTTTTTTTCTACGCCTGCATTTCAAATTGATTACCATGTGTAATCGCCACCGCTCTAAGCTGAACACAGTATACTCAGACGTTTTGTCGGTGCGATTACACATTTTTAGCGTGTTTCATTGTCGGAATCACTCGGACTTAGAACTATAATTTTTTTTTTTTTTTTTAAATATTGCGTTAAAATATGAACCGAAACACTTGAGTTGAACTACAACGGTTCTCGATTAACAGTTCATTTGACCGTTACGATTACTATAAACCGACATTGGACGGCCAAAAACGTTAGCCGGGTTATGGCACAAAGCGTTTTAAGATTTCGCGAAAAAGTCGAATTGATTCGCGAAGTGATCAAAGGAGGTAAGCAGCGACGCGCTTAAAGTATTTTACATTAAATTCGATTTGGTAAAAAGAAAATATTAATTGCATACGCGTTTACATTTTTTTTTTTTGCTTTATAAAACAGCATATATGTAAAACAAACGAGAATATAACCTAAGCCGCGGACGTTGCGGATGGATTTCAACTCGAACGAGCTACCCAATTAGATGTTTTAGAATTCAGGCATTCATTAATTCATATTTCGTAGAACGTTTAAATATTTTACGCTTACAAGTACGCGCCGTTTTCAAAGGAATTACTAATCACGCGTTTCGCCGAAAAACAATAACTAATTCTGAATATTGTCGAAATATCGTCGACTAGTGTTGCACAAAAATAAATTTTTATTGAAAAAAAAAATTTTAAAAAAATAATATCATTACTACAGTCTGTATTACGGTTTATTAAACTAAATGCGTGCATTAGAATTACGATTATTTGGCCGTCGATTTCACTGACTATTGATTTAGAAGATCGTAGAAGAGTCAGTCGAGGCGATAATAAATAATACACCGCGTGTCTCCAACGACGGTATATCAACGGTCATTGCTCGGGGACTTTTTCCTTATATTTTCGACAATTATCATTATATGATCAGACCAAAAACGAGACGGGGGTTTTTTTTTTTCTTCAAAATTTCGTACAAAACGTGTTTGTGTTCGACGTACAACAACGTCGTGCACGAAAAGAAAACATATTTACAATATTGTATTTTCGAAAGTGTTTCGTTGTAAAAAAAAAAAAAGAAGAAGAAGAAATACATTTTTTCGAATCGGATAAAAGTCCTGCTGGTAAGTCGGGGCTACGCTATAAATGTAGAATATCGAATTTCGGTCTTACTACTCGGTGACTCGGGCGTGCGCGCGCGCGCAATAAATGTCGCGTTTTTCTATTTTTTCCTCAATGTTTTTCGTCGCGTATTATATAAAACCTACGTCGGTCCTATCCCTCACACCCGCGCCCGACGTTTTTCTTTGTTACCCGGTCGGGTTTTGAACTTTTTACCCGTTCTGACCTTTAGAGATGCGCGACTCGGGGAGCCGGTCGGTCCCTGCAGCGCCACCGCGCACTCGATCGTATCGTCGTATAATCGTAATAATAACAACAACAGCAACACAGTCCTCAGGGACTGTGGAGAGGAGGAGAGAGTTGGCCGCCACCATCCCTCGCGTTCAATTCTCTCGTGTGTCGCGCGGCGGCCCGTCGTAATTCGATCTGCTGGCCCGTCTCGGTTACCGGGATTCAGGGTCTATATATATATATATATTATACGTATACGATAATATAATAATAATAATAATAATAATAACAATATACGGGACGGAACACAAGACTACTGGTTACTGGTTACTACTCTCGGTTAGGCGTGCGACGAGGGACGCGGAAAATCGAGTAACTGTAGGAAATATAATATAATATTATCGTGAAAATCGAATCGCTAATTTGTATTAATAAAATATCGTTTTAATTACTCAGGTTCTTTCGAATTAATTGGACGTGTGAACGTGGACGCTCCCACCGACGCTTTGAAAAATAAAAACGTATTCCGAAAAAAAAAACTCTGTCGCTCTATCGAATCCCGTCGGGCCTTCTAATAATATATTTACTATTTTACTATTTGCGATAAACAGATCTTTATATTTCGCGCGATTACAATATTTCGAGCGACTTATTTTGATGGTTGTTCTAGTTCGCACTCCGCGCGTACTTGTTATTTAAACTCGATTTTTTTTCTCATAAATCGTAACTTATTATTATTATTATTATTATTTATGTAATCTTAGTGATTTTTTCGCCGTTGTTGTAACAGTCCATTGGACCCGATAATGACTACGAACGTAATTTCGTCGACGAAGCGGTGCGGCGGATTGGACAGAAAATATTATCCGAACAATATTTGACGACGAAATGCGTATGGATTACATTTTTGTTTTTTACTCTTACTGCGAAATGCGCGATTCTAATTAAAATATGCTCGCACATTTTATAAAACGAAACGTAATCGTGTGAACAACAGTCAAGTTCGTAAATGGTTTTCGTTCTTTTCTCGCGGAAATCATATATTTTTGCTACATTTATTCTAATATAGTCTCCGTATACGCCGTTTTGACGGGAGTGTTTTATTTTATTTATTATTTATTCGATAAATCGATTGTATCGACAGTTAATTATTTCGTATGTATGTGTGTGTGTTCAATGTTGTTGAAACCGCGTAAGAGCATTGACATAAAAAAAATATCGACCACCCCGTCGCCGAAAATAATGATTATTAGCCGGACGATACTCCGCGCGCACGCAAAACATTACGTTTACGTGAATCTTATTTACTATATTTACGTGTAAGCGGCCAACGCCCAGTTCTTCTGAAGCCTTTTTCCAAATATTTCGTCGTTAAAAATTGTCGTTTTCCCGTAGTTTATTCTCAATGGTATTTATTGTAATTTGTATTAAATCACCGACTGCAATGGCCGCCAATTATTTCACATTTATATTTTGTATCGATTCATTCGTCTAAACGCGTTTATCGACTCCGTCATGTTAATTTATCGACATAAATCGGGAATGATTTTCGTAACGGTTCCAATAGCCGTCGTAATATCGCGTATTGGCTCTAATAACAATCAAAATCGTATGAAAATGGGATCTAATAATTTTTATATTTTTATTTTTTTTTACCCATAATGTTGGCGTTTTATTTTCGCGTCAAATTGTGGATTTTTTTTCTATAGGTTTAGACACGTAGCCGGGTCAGTGGACGTTTGGTTACAATTGTGATTCTTTATTAATTTTTTTCATTTACATATTATAATTATTAGACCAAAAGAATAATTCGTATATATTTTAAATTGTTTAATAATTAATTACGGTTTTATCGATTTTATATTTATTATTTGCCACGGCACGCCGTCCGTTACACGACATGACGTGTACGCGCGTTTATTTTATAACTTTTTGTGATGGAACAGTTCGCGATGGGAATATTATTATAATGTCACGCTCTCGACCCGAACGCGTAGCGGAGATTTCATTTTTTCATCGAATTCCCGTGCCAAACCAATACAATCCGCTACCACTGGGTACACACACGTACACGCGTAAATCATATTCCAGTGATATATTAATATTATTATTATTATTCGTATTTTTTATAGACCTAAACGTGTGGTTCGATATATTGAATAATTATTTCGCTTTACCATTTACGGGTCGGTCGGTTGGAATACTTCTCGTTCGAGAACGTAGCGCGTAATTACAATAATAATAATAATAATAATAATAATAGTAATAGTAATATTAACGGGTTATCATTCGATCACGTTTCAAAGCACTAAAACGTGTACTACAATAAAGTCGCGTGCGGCCGACGAACGTCTCGCGTGAAAATTCCAATCATCGATTCGAAAACCATCGATTTCGTCAATGACATTTGTACATTTGGAGATTATAATAATTAACGGAAAATTCGCAACAGGAGAATTCATACGAATTTGAACGAGAGCGGAGAGAACGGATTTGGATTTCGATTGTGATTAGGGCGTTGAAGATTTTCCACACGTATTCGTTGTATTTAACGATTTCTCGTTTCTTGCAAATGATTTTCGAATATTATAATATCAACGACGATTTTCACAAAACATATACTCACGTATCGGAAAATATTACCGTGTAGGAAAAACAAAACTAAATAGAAAATATTCTATCCGCGAAAAGGACCCCCACGTTTTCGGAATGTAAAACATTAGCTTTTGTGCCGGCGTCGCCGTAATTCGATCTGGTCCGGGGCTCTGTTACCGGACTCCGAAAATATAATCCTATAATGATTATGATGATGTTATCATAATGCTCGTACGTGTATATAAACGCGTAGTTTTCTCACAACGACGAATAATATATTTGCGTATACGGGGAAAAAAAAAATATCCGCACGGTGACGTGCGAGACGGAAACACGTCTCACGTGTACACACGAAAACTCGTATTTCAATATAATATTATATATCACGTTATTCGGTGTACACGCGACGAAAATATGAATAAAAGGCCCGAACGGACTTTATTATCTTCATTCTTTTTTTTTTATATAATAGGAAGTCGAAAAACTTTAACGGAATCGTGAATTGTTTATCTAGATAATATTTATCTTATATAGATGAATTCAAAAGTCCAAGTCATTATCTTAGACTAATATACGTGAGTCATTTAGACAAAATAAATTTAATCGGTATTTGTCCGGCATCTACGAAAATTCGAATTTCTCGTTTAATATTGTCTTGTTTTTTTTTCGAATTTTCTATCCTAAACAAATTGAGTTATCCGAATGATTATTTTTCTGCGTCGCAATGTGAAATAATCCATATAAATAATTCAGCGTAACGAAATCATTTTGACTTTTTTTTTTTTTTTAGTTCTTTTATATGCTTTTCATTATAACATTTCTCTTTTCATTGGCCACCGATCGATTCGTAAATAATTAATACAATATCGCTGGAAAATATACTACAATAGAAACGTTTAACGTTAATTTTCCAGTCGTTATAATATTACGACACGTAAAGGCGAAAATTTCATTGTACGAAGTCTCTTTTCTCGATATTAATCATTATAATATTTCTCTCTGTACATACGTTTACATAAATGATGTATACGTTACGTTTTGTTTTTGGTTTACACAGTGTGTCACAACAAAAAACCGAGATGCTTGTGGTGGACAGTAGTGCGATACAATGTTTTTAGTGTTCAATTATAACGCGTCTGTCGGGGAAAAAAGAATTGTTTTCCAGTGATTATATAATATCGACAACCGAACTATTTTAATGAGGCATTTAGAATTTCGTATGCAACAGAATGATGGCATCGAAAACGTTTTCAAAAACTCATCGAAAAAATAAAAATACAATATTAAGAATGACACGACGCGATCGATTCTCGATATTTCCAAATAAATTGGTAAAAAATTTATTATAATATTTGTAAACGAATTGTCGGAAAACCGTATAATTTTGGAACTATTATAAACGTATTTTCACGTATATCATTATTATGTTTAAAAAAATTACATTTAATTTTTTTTTGTCATTTTACACGCGGCGTAAATATTAATGAATAATTTAATGTTTATTTTTTTCACATATTTATATATTAAATAATATATAAATATGTGACTTTCTATAGAATATTAATTGTTTTTCGTTTATCCGCATTTAATTAACTCGTTCAATTCACGTGGTTTTTAACTTTTTCCAAACTCTGCACGACACAGAAATCCGGGAACGCTTCCCGACTTTTTATTTTTTTTACCAACAATTTCTAAACGAAAATTATTTTGAGAATTATTCTGTATGAGTGGGAGGAAGAATGTATTCGATTATAAAATAATATATCCGACGTTTAAGAAGACACGGTGAAGTAAATCACAACAAAACGTACAAATATATCTAACCTACACGACGTGTTCGCTGTAAAACGGATATTAAACAATAATTTCACGTATAAACAATAATAGCTTTATTCGTATTCGGCCACAAATCCGTATAATACGTTATCCGTTATTTATTTTTTTTTTTTTTACATTTTTCATAAATATGGTAATATGGGGATTTTTTTTTTATCATTTTACGCTAGGATTCCTCTCAACGTCGATATTATTTCTATACATTAACCGCTATTAAAATCCAGATAGACTTATATTAATATTGCACGGTGAAAAAACGGTTTAGTTTTTTTCAAATAAATTATAATTCTCGATATAATTCTCAATAGATACCGACTATTGCTGTATTAAAGTTTTTTTTTTTTAATTTATACCCAGTGTAATATTTATAATCGGCTTAGTAATAATAAAATTCGATCGACGATTTAAACCATTACCCTATTTCGTTATGCGCGCTGTATCGACTGAATTTAATTTAAAAAAAAAAAAAATTCTTATATAAATATAGTTTTTTTTCAATTTCTCCAATCGACCTGAATAATTTAACAACTAATCCGAGTACCGTAGTTTTTTACGATTCGCATACAAATAGCCAAAAGTAATTATTTCGGACAGTCATTACTGTTTTGTAACAAGAAACTAATTACGGATTGATGGATGGATGATACCGTCACGACGATTTTACACATTTGACTTACAGATAGAGATAGTGTGTAATTTTAAAAATTATTATTAAGTTGTTTTGTCGTCAAAAACATTTTTGACTTCAGCTGAAAGATGAAAACAACTAAAAAAATAATAACCGCAATTTTTTTTTTACAATACAAAACCGAGTGGTTTTCGTGTGAGTATCGTTTAAATTACGTACGACGTGTATGACGCAATGACCTATTAGAACGGTAAAATTCAAATAGGATCTTCGTTTATTCGAATTCAACGGCTCGTAATAGTTTTTCATTTGATTGAAAAAAATCCCGCACGCGCGCAATATCCGAGTGGCGGGCCACTGCGGAGCGTTGTCGAAAATTCCGTCATCTCGAAGAACACACCATTCCATCGTCGGTCGATGATATAATGCGACACGGTGTACCGCAATGGATTTCCATTTGTAAACTGCGGATGATATCCGAGCAGGGAGAAACCGCCGTACGTCTCGTTTACGCGACGTATTGTATTTCAGGCCATTATAATAATGTTATGATTCCGAACGGTGCTTGAGATTAAGTTTAAACACAGACGCGAAAACGGTCGTAACCAAAACCAATATTGAAATCACGTCGTCATTTAACGCCGTCGTGGGCCCGATGGAAAATTATAAATCCGGAAAAGAAATCGAAATCCTTTCCCCCTGTAGAACGCATTCTAATTTTTCCATACCTACGCGTGAATTAGAACAAATCGTTTGTGAACGAAAAAATTAAAACACACAAAAATATCGTTAAAATAAAACGAAATGCATTTCTATCGCATTTTATATCGTTGGAAACGACGAAAATTATATATATATATATATATACACATTTAATTTGGGTTAGGAATCACATCGAAAACAAAACAATAATTTAAATTGACTTGTAAATAATAATATAATATAACGTCACATAATATATATTATATTTCCGAGTCGAATTTCATTGCAATTTTAAAGGGTTCTTATTTCGATGCAGACAGTGCCAACAAACGAATCCCCAATCCCCGTCGCGCCAACGTACAATAACAATATAAAAACTTTACGCGTTCGTGATTTCGATACTTTGGCACTGTGTCCGCTATTTACTCGTGTATTATATCGAATCCGTTATCCGCACATTATAATACGTACTCGCGGGGCCGTGAAACGTGACACGTAAAGTTAGGCAGAAAAACAAATATCAGCGTTGTTAATTCCATCAGACCTTTATCGAGCACGAACCGTTTTAAAACGAAACCGAATTCTCCACTGCACGAGGCTACATATTATTATTATTATTATTATTATTATTATTATTATTATTATTATTATTATTATTATTATTATTGTTATTATTGTTATTGGCCCGTGTAAAATAGTGTATGCGAGATTCCATACACCGTCATCGATGCCGTTCGAATGAGAAAAACATAATAAACTTTGTCCGTGTACGTAAACAAATGTTTAAAATAACGGAAACGCGAAAATTATAAGTACCGCCGAGCGATTAAAAAAAAGACACGTGCCGATAACGGCAGAAAACAGCGATAAATCATACGAAACAGAGCAGAGAAATTTGAGTTTCGTCTAGAATTTCAACATAACAAACGAGCAAAATAATAATAATAATAATAATAATAATACGAGGAGTGTATAAGTTTCCAAAGCCGTCGCATACAGGGCTACGCGAAATCCGGCAACAATTGTCTTGGTTTATAATAGGGAAAAAATATAATAAAAATCGTAATATTACTTTTAATGTAAACGTCATACAATGTATACTTTCAAGCGTACGCAATTATGTTCTAAAGATAAAAGTTTTAAAAATAATCTTTCGTATCGAAATAGATTCAATAATATTAATAACATAATGTACATTAATTATTTATTCAATGCTCGAATTGAGCTCAGGCTCAGGAGGACGGAGCTTCAATTCAATTTGTTCGCATTTTGTTGGAGCACCCTTCAAATTATTCTCATTAGAACGAGAGGATGGAACGTGTAATATTGTCAAAATAATACGGAAACTTTGATTTTGTAAATTTGCAATCAATATAAAACACGACAAAAGTAAATCATCACAGTTGCCAATAGTTGTGTAATGTTATTTAAAATTAATTACGCATCAAATTAGTTAGAGTACATTTTTATACAATTTATTAATACTTACGTTATTAAATGACAAGTTTTTCAAAAACAAAAAACAAATTCATCGTAATTTTTGGTATAATTTATTATATTTCAATAATTTGATAATGATAAATGGTTAGGTTGTATTTAGTCATTGTACAGGACGGTAATTTTTTTTAAATTCTCAGAGTACCCTTTCTTTAATTCTTCCAATTTGAGCACTGTATACACGTATATATTTAAGTTTTCGTTGTATTCAATAAATATACGAATACATTTTATAAAATTGATTACTACTTTGTAATGTGAACTTGATACATTCTGTTATCTGTTCCGTGAACATCAATTTTCCATTTGGTTATAATAAATATGTTTCGTACACGGTGTAATACTACACTGGATGTCAGCATTTATTGTTATAACGTAAATAAGTAACACAATAAATTTTATTAAGGTTCTGCAGTGAAATATGGTTTATTAGCGAAGGTTATAAAACAACAATATCCGTAAATAATTTCTTGAAATAATATGTTTCATATTCACGAAATATTGTTTTGAAAAAATTTAAAACTTGGTTGTATACGTATATCATTCTGCTTATCAAATATCTATGGATTTTACGAAGCCCCACACGATTATAATTGTATTCGGGATCGATTTTTAATTTTAACACTACGCTAAATTAATTAATTGTTTTTAAATTAAATACTATATCAATAGTACGTTTCATTCAGAATTAACACCATACAATTATACCACTCCTTACTCGAAGACTTTTCTACTCAATCATTACATTTTATCGTATATATTTTTTAAATGAAACAAAAAAAAATACCTAAAGTTATATAAAATAATACCGGAGAATTTTCCTTGAAAGCAGATTTTCAGCGAGGACGAAAAAAATTACTTACACAAGAGAGAAGCGATGAAATGAGGTAAATTTGTTGGTAGTGATGAAGACTATACTATAATTCAAATCGACCATTGAACGAAATAATTTGAATGAAACGTATAAAAATAATTGTCCTAGTCGGTGTCACGTCGTATATGATGATGATTAAATTATATTAGTCGCATTTCAATGTTTTCCCGTCGTATAAGTGATTTCATTTGTACCATTTGTATACGAAAAGCTCTTATATTTCTTTTTCATTTCTCATAATGAATATATATATATAAAAAAAAAATTACGAATAATAATAATATTGGAACTGGCAAAATAATATGTCGATACACGAGAACAATTCGTTGTTACCCGAATATAACATGAACGACAACGCGTAAAAGTCGATGAAATCCAACGGTAACAATTAACATTTAATTAAATACGTATACACTTGTTATAATGTACATTATTGACATTTAGATTTAAAGTTCAACGTCCGAAATTAACTCCGACTGAGTGAACACGAGCGTTTTACGCTAATTCGAAATTCCTCGACCGTCTGTTTTTCGGTAAAAACCAACTGTGCAACGATCGACTCGTGAACATTTTATACTTTTCACTCCATTCGACGACGGTTACGTTCCCCATTTTTTTTTCTCCCACACGATCGCCTCGTGCGAAACGGGAGGAAGAAGAAAAAAACGAACGCGTTTTTCGGAAGATTAATGATATCGGCCAATACGCAGACCATTTGTCCATATTCAGTAAATATTTACTGTTATTCTTTTAGCCATTTTGGCTAATTGTTTTATACTCGTACCGATTGAATTACTGTTGTGTTCATTCATTTATATCCGAGTACGCGTAAAAAAATAAATATTGTCGCCCATAATATTATTTACATTAATTGTCATAGACAATTTTATATAACAAGTTATGTATTTTCGGGCATCAAACGATTAACGTAATATTGTCCGCGGGAACTACTCGGGCAATACTAAAATTGTACGTGAATCACGCGAAATATTTCTACGATGCACGTATAAAACCGTACATTTATAACGATATTTTTGTGAAATATACGCGTTACCAATAACAGTGTACAGATGGTGCGGTGTTAATAATTAATCTAAGATTAAAAAAAAACAAAACCTATTTTTTTAATTTTATTTACAACCCGTATTCCGAACCGAACAAATAATAAAAGTCGGTATACGATATTTATGCAGAATATTATTTCAGCATCATTATGAATGACGCGTATAATTTTGAACGGCGTAACGCGCAGAATTTTATTTTTTCGAATTGATGATTGAAACACCCGCGTGGATATACGTGTTCTAAACGCGTTAGTCCCTTTCACCGAGTTGTCCGAAACCCCAACGTTAAAACTTGGCAAATCAATTATAATTCATAAGACTAATTAAGTTTGTAAGGTCGACAGATATTACCATCCGTGCTATGTACTTATTCGTAATTCGTAGTACGACTTGTAGTACAATACGAGTAATAAAAAATGTCTGTTTTTGATGGAATATTAAAAACGCACGTGACGTCGGACGACGAGGAAAGGAGTACTCGTTGTACAATGTCAAATTTCCGTCGACTAGTGTGTGACGACACGATTAAACTATTATCCGACCTGCTGCACGTTTATAATATTTCACGTATATACATTGTTTTTCTTTTTGCAGTTATAAACGAATTTTAGTATTTCCATAGGCGTTGGTCGAAGGAGGCTCACTTTGCATCGATAAACAACCGATGGAAAACAAATCACACTTTTCACTGTACACAAAATGTAGTAATTTTATAAAACATATACAGCGGACGTTTATATAGATGTGGCTGGTAACCGTACGTATTTTATCATCGTGTGAAGTATTATAAAATCCATGGCAAATTTATTAAACACACGCTTTAATATTTATTATTATTATTATTACGGTTTGTATCTCATCAAATGTCAGCCTGGAAAATCGATAGTTTTACGCGATCGCGTTAAACCCGGACACATATTATTATACTACACATGCTGACTACAATAGGGAAATACTCGATTATTGTATGCGGTATAGTTGAGTTGTACGAAACGCAGTGAGCCAATGACGCTTTACTGTATTGGCTCTTTCAAACATTCTATAGGAACATCGTTTTCGAACAAATGGAAAAATAATTTACTTTTATATAACAGTTAAACATTTCGTGATTGTTGAATCGAATAAAATAATAATAATAATAATAGTTTCGTAATCACTTTTTGTTATCGCATTAATTAACACTCGTATGCAGGGGGAACTTTTTAACCGTTTCTCATGCATATTCTACGTTTCTTAGTATTTGAACTAACGAAAAAACACGCGATATTCGAAATTCGTATCCTACAACAAAAAAAGAAAAAAAAAACAAAACAAAACCAGTCGAAATAATTCGAAAGCCGACGATCGAAACGGAAATGAAAATTGAATATTTTTTCTACTTCGTTCGATACGACGACGTTCGTTAAAATACAGTGACGAGAAATGAAGTATTTCTTACAACGAAAATCGCGGATTTCTACGATTTCGACTCGTTTATCACGCTTTTTTTTCTCTTATTCTGAATTAGCTATTAACCAATCGGGTTGCGAACGAATGGGATCCGTATCACAATAATAATGTACGAGATACGCACCTTCATGTGCGGACTGACTAAGTAGAGCAGCGGGTTGGCGCGGAGCCGTTCGTTTTCTTCTTCGACCCTGCGCATCTCTTCCCTCCTGGCCGAGCTCAACACGGACACTTCTTCCCGGGTGATCGACGCCGGCGCGTTCGGCGGCACTTGAACGTCCGGCAGACTCTTTTTGCGCTGCAACGCGACCTGAACCGGCAATACCTGTGACGGCGACGAGAGAACAACGTTAATGAAATGCTTATTATTTTCATTCGCGGTTCAAACTGTTGTTGTTGCAAAAATGCCGAATTATTATTATTATTATTATTAATATTATTATTGGGAAATTATGCGTCGCGATAAGTAGCAAAACGAAACGAAAAACGCGCAGTTTCGAAACGAGTTCAATAGAGAAATACATGGCAGCGCCGGATCTAGATGTAATTCGCGCTAGTCGGATGGAGAGATGGAAATTTCACGTTACAAATTATCTCGACGTGCGTGCTTAAACTTATTTTCATTTTTTTTGATAATTTATATGGACTGTAAAATTATGTTACACTCCCCGAGCGCAAAAATATGTGTCGATCGGACACCGCCGATTGTTCGTACACGTGCAACAAAAGGTTCGAAAAATCATGGAAATGTCGTGAGAAAATTTTCTCCATCGATTGATGCGACACTATACCAGATGCGTTCAGTGAACCGACAAGTGAATTATAAATGTATTAAAAGACATGTACGCGAAAAAATTTTATTATTATTATTATTATTTTTACTGTTCGATTTCATTAGCAAATACGTCCGGACATAAATCTCATACATTTATATTTATAAATCAATCTCGTTTCCCCTCATTACCCCTCGTCGCTAGGTGCACGGACCAGTTAGCGTACAAAAGTAATCCTTGTTCTTGTTCCGAATCATAGCTGTAGGGAAAACAGAAACGTATATTTTTTTCTATATCATATCATATTTTATTGTTCGTGTAAATTATCACGTATAAGTCATTATTATCCCAATGCACAATAAATATAATGTGTTATATACCTAAAAATTTCCTTCGATATTATGTTTTATTCGTTAATTTATTATAAAAAACATTAAACGCAATAACCAAATAGGTTTCGTATTTTTTTTTTTTTTTTTTTTTTTACCTCATAATAGTGTGTACCTATTTAAACGTTATAATAATTATTATATTTATTAACATTTTTAATCTGCTTGCTATACATATATATATATATATATATATATATATATATATATATGTGCGACATTGAGTCTATAAATAAAATTTTAAATTTAATTTTATACATATATAAATAATTCCTGTACAATAAAAAAAAAATACGTTTTTGTGTATTTCGAAAAATTTGTCAAGTTAAACGTATTCTGGTG
Source organism: Chaetogeoica ovagalla (assembly GCA_032441825.1). Classification (NCBI taxonomy): domain Eukaryota; kingdom Metazoa; phylum Arthropoda; class Insecta; order Hemiptera; family Aphididae; genus Chaetogeoica; species Chaetogeoica ovagalla. The sequence continues at coordinate 5,434,088 of CM063744.1, forward strand.
TGCACTGGGGACTTCAGTCACGATTACAACTATTGAACTACAGGCGAACACAACCGTGTTACATACATTCCGATGAGTAAATGTGTATATAATATTATACGTACATGTTATTTAGAATAGGTTCAATTAATGTAGCAGCGAAATTATGTAAGCATAAGGCATCCAACAAAGTTTCACGTCTGCCGGCGTTTCAGTTTTAAGAGAAAGTTGACGCTTTCGATTACTGTTGCGAAACACGAACGAATATACGAGTACAGGGTTGAGACTGTGTGCGCCCGCGGCGAATAAGAAATGATTTTATACTTTACAATACGATATTATTTATTAATATTAAATAATTAAAAATTTAATTTTCCGTTTAAAAACTATTTTTTAATATTCTCGTATTATAATAATATAGTCACGAATGGGGGGGGGGGTTTCTTTAAAATACACGTTTTCATCTTTGGTATTAAATTTAAAAAAATAAAAAAATAAAAATCCAAACGTATACGGAATAGGAGAGTTTTACGTTTGAATTTCATTTGCTGCAAAATATATCATGAAAGTGTGAATTATACATTCATTACTTGTAATGAGCAGTACGGATAAGAGGATATACGTGTTTCTTGATTAATAATATCGTGAAAAGTCATGCGCATAATGTTTTCAATTGTTTTAAAATTCAAAACATTATTATAAAAACGCAAACACATTATTTAACAAAAATCTCATATTTTAAGGAGGAATAATACAAAAAGTGCTTGTCTCAAAGCAAAAAAAAATTAAAACACTTTCGTATTTTTATTCGTGCAAATTCTTAATATTTTACAAAATGTGAGATTTTGTCCTTTTTTTTTTACAATAATATTTAAATAATGGAATTAATTTGAATTGTACAACCAACACTGCGTAAATAGACTACGATTTGTCAAAAAACCGGATTGTCCGCCAATTTAGCTAGTGTTTAGAAAACAATAACGGAAATAATAGATTTTTAATTTAAATGGGTATTAATGATATTTACGTCAAAACGACAGATGATACGTCTTTTGTAAAAAAAAAATAAAAAAACTATTCCGTTTGAAAAATTGACAATGTAGGTAAATTCGTTGCGTTGATTTATGTTTAATTTCAACACCGTAAGAGAGAAGTAATTTATGACTTCAATGTTTTTAAGCCGATTATTCAAAATTCAGACACAGTATTAAATTCATAATAATTTACCGCGTATTTACATATATTTATGCCCTTCGTGCGTGAGTGACGTATAAAAAACGCGCAGTACAATATTGACGAATCGAAAATTATCTGAACTGTGGCCGCTTACGTAATATGTGCCACTTTTATAATGGTTGTGGATACATTACGTGAAACAAACAAACGTTTAACGGGCCGGACCGAACCTGGTCTTAGACCGGGAATCAGACCGATTGTCAATCAATTACTTCGAACTGAACCAGATCGGCTGATGTTACCAAACTGGACGGGACCGAGTTGTTTATTAGATCAAACAGGACCGATGTTTTATACAGTAAAGGCCGCATCGGACCGCTCGATATTTTTATTTTGGAACCAAATCGAAACAATTATATTTGCATTAAAGACCGGATTAAAGAACGGACCAAATTTCCGCTAACCGTTTAATTATCACTATTGGCGGCGATTCGCGATTGCATTTGATCATATTCGGTTTTCATTTTCGTCTCTCATCAGTGAGGAGACTCTTATTTTCTTTGAAAAGGTCCACTGGAGACGCGATCGTCTGTTCTTTGAAACACGATTATTGTCATTAAAGACAATCTAATATTTCCACTTATTGCTCACGTGACCTAAAATTAATTATATGATGTTTCGTACACGAAAACAACGTGTTAACAATACGCTTGTTCAAACGTTTATTTAAAAAAAAAAAAAAAGAAAAGAAAAGAACACAACCGAATTACTATGAATCTGGACCGGGATAGGACAGAAGTTTTTTTCGAAACCTATCAGTTGGACTACACCGAGCATTTGATTAATTTTAATTCATTCGGACCGGACCGAATCGGACCGTGCAGAGCACGCTAGCCCGCGCGTTTAACGATCGTATCTATAATATAATAACTGTCTGGGTTTCGAAATAAATAACAATAATAATAATAATAATAATACGATACGCGGTGGATGACATTTAATTATGGACCAAAAGAAGCCACGCAACAACGTTTCCGTTTCCAATAATAATATTTAATATTATCTCTCGCGAACAGACCAAACTTCGTTAGCGGACACGCGTTGTATGGATGCCGCACGCACAACCGTTCGAGCGGTCAAGCCAAATCGATTCGGATGTAATAAACCGTGTAATAATATCGAAAATAACGACGACGACAACAACGATGTAATAGAAGGAGTGAAATCCATACGTACGATCACGACGCATCGACGAAGCCGGAAGAAAACTAAAGGCATCCAATCCAGGAAGTGTCGAAAATACCGCAGATAGACGTTGTCCACTAGATCTATTCGACGTTTTTTTTAACAAAGGATCGTATTATGCCATTGCTGTTTACAAAAGTACAGTGACTGTAGTGACGAGGACTGAGGAGGCAAATCAGTCGGCGAAAACTGGCGCGGCATTTATTTCGGTATTTCGCGCGCGCGCACACACACACACATTATGACGGAAATATTGTGAATTACGCAGTTTCTTAATTATTGTGACCGATTAGAGAGAAAACGAATCGTACGAGAACGACACGAAAACGGTTGGGTTGAAGTGGAGCGAGGACTTCTTTAGCTCCGAGAAGCTCTCGGATCGTAACCGGAATATTAATCAATACGATTCCGAATTCCGTTCAAAAAATAAATCATATTATTTACGACGAATAATAGTTACGGACGAGCTGACGTCATTTCTGTGCGCGTCTTTTAAATGGAAACGGTTTTAATTTTGATTAAATATCGTTTTTCCGAAATATAAAATAATTCCGCTATTCTTCTCGCATTTGCGCAAAAACGTTTTATCTTCTGGTCGCCGCCACGACGGTCACTTACGACAAACGGCCGACGTTTTTAACAACCACGACAACAACAATATAATAATCATAATAATAATAATAATAATAATAATAATAATAATAATAATAATAATAATAATAATAATAATAATAATAATAATAATAATAATAATAATAATAATAATAATAATAATAATAATAATAATAATAATAATAATAATAATAATAATAATAATAATAATAATGATAATAATATTAATAATAATAATAATAATAATAATACGTAGAACGACGGCGACGAACGGTCGAATTTATATCTGTGGAAAAATAAAACCGTTATGGCATTTGATTTATATGTTGAAACAAAAGAGTCGTATTATAAATTGATTTTTCAGCCAAACAAAACGACGTATATATACATAAACATTTATTAAATAAATATAATATAATAAAAACTGAAACGTTATCATCGGAATGTGAATTATATTCTATGAAACCATAATATACGTGTGCAATAACGCGTGTGATATAATTTTATTGAAACGTATAAAGTACGCATATACGTTTTCGAAAATTTCCATAATTCTATAGAAATTCTGTTCGCGATATTATTACGTGAAAGTCGTTTGTCTCCGGAATACAGAAATTAAAAAAAAAAAAAATGTGAACACTCGTTTTTACCACTTGTTAAATAATATTACTGTTAGTGTAGCGGTACATATTATAGTTTTTATTAGATTTTTAAACGATTTTCTAACACAAAACTTTTATGTTAATATACCTAAATATACGAAAACGCATTGAATACGTATTTACTTTTTATACTAAAATTTGGTTTGATCTTTTAAGAATCTCCGGTTTTTTTTTGTTTTTTGAAATTAAAACAAAAAACTAAATTGCGTGTACGCAATTTTATTTTACATTTTTCTCCCTCGACTTTTCCTTCTACATTTTAAGTCCTACGAAATATCAAACTTTTCCGTCTGAACACGTCGTAAAATCTTCTTTGGAGATGCGAGCGCACGAATAATAATAACACGCTGTTTTCGAGTCATAGCGTAATTTTTTATTGATTTAGAAAATAAATATTGTGATTGTTTTGGGGGAAATTAATATCAACGTAATTCGAGAAGGCTTCTGGAAACAGTTTTATTCGCGCACGCCTCAAAACCCACGATTACAGTGTTGCTGAATATTGCCAAAACTTTGAAATCGATTAACGTTGACGTATTATACGTATTATAACGGATTGACGAACGAATTATAATGGGAAAAATGTCGTTTCGTATTAGTCCCGTATTACGAAACGCGTTGGAAATAATATTTTCTTTGAATGTAAAAAAAAAAAAAAAAAAAAAATGCGTACGCGAAGAGAAAGAAAATCAATCCGTTGCTCGATATTTCGCTGGGAACGATCGTATTTCCGACAAACCGATATGTTGTTGTTAAATACGCGATAACAATAATTAATTTATTAATCGATTTTAATCAAACCCGTAGTAATAACGATTTCGCGCACAATCAGTCTCACACGAGACGTCCCAGAACACATACAAGTCGGCGGCGTTCTCTTTGAAACACTATTTTTTATTTTTTTTCATCGGATTACGGATGACTACTGCCGTTCAAGTGCTCCATCCAACGGCATTTGCAATCGAACAGTACACAAGTGCGCGTGTATCGAAATGACCGCAGTGCGTGAACGATTTCAAATGACGGGGAGCCCTGGCGCGTGCAAAAGCGCAAAACGCTACGGGAAGAAACGCGAACGGCGCGTGACGGACCGACAAAACTTTTATCGAACTCGTCGTTTTTCCAGAAGAAAGAAAGAAAAAAAAAATCGACTCTCCGCCGTATATATTGCGCGGTCGTCGCGACAATAAGACCTGTCGAATTTTACCGGAACACAAACTTTTCGTACGCGTGAACGAGTAATATGCGATTGTATCGTAATTTCGTACGCAACCGCCGATTTGCTGTACGCGGAAAGTGCTAATTGAGCCCTGTCGACGATAAATATTTATATAACTTTACATTGGTCTCGCATTCGGAATTCTGTGTAATTGAAGAAACGTGGACCAAGAAGAAAAAAAAAACAACGTTTTTCCAATCGCAACAGAGTGTGGCGCTGAACTTATGGAAAAATTCGCTGAAACAATCGGACATGACGAAGGACCGTGTGTGTACGGACAAATCATCGCCAATCCGATAATTTCGTTCTCGCACAAAATCACTAGTAATCGCCGCCGTCGTTATTTAATATTAAATATTAATACGGTGTAGAAAAAAATCGGTAAAATCATTGTGCTAAAAAATAAAAACAATTTCATAATTTTCTAGCATTTCACCCGTAAAAATAAATTTAATTTAACGAATTAATTTGTATAATACAAATGCGTCCGGACGCCTCCGCGACATCGTCCACTAATTATTAATTAGCTCCTTTTTTTTTTTTTAAATAAATTAAATTTCTTATACGATATTTTTTCTTATCTCTAACCGTTTGTGGAACATAATAATTTAAATAACCGTAAAATAACGATATTTACAAGAACAACAAAAAAAAAAAAATTATTTTTTACTTGTAAGTTAATGAATTTACGAAGAATAAAAATGTAGTAATAATATTTTTTTCGTGCGTAATAATATAGAGTACTATAAATACGCTTCATTATATTTTTATGCAAATTGCTACGTTTTTTTTTTTTTAATTGAATTAAACGAAAAAAAAATTTAAAAACCTACTCTTTTTTTTTTTTTTTTGATATTTTCCATTCCCTTTACAGGGCACGCAAAGCTGTGAGATATCAAACTTGACCGAAATCGCTTTCCTATAATACTGAATAAAACAGGAATGACGGTTGAATCATCAACAAATCGAGACTTCAGAAATCAGTATCAACTGAATGTGAATCCGAATTCAATTCACTTATTATGTATTTAATTTATATGTTAATTTAAAATCTCGATTACTTTTCGCCAAATTGTTTCCAGTTTTTGTTCATACAAATGAAATTCATTTAAACATCTATTTTATATATATATATATATATATATATATATATATATATATATATATAAAACCAATACACTCAAATCATTAAATTTAATTCATATATTAAACTAGTTTTGTTCTTTGACTCGTTGATTATATATGCCCAGGTAACATTTACACCGTTCGAGATGTCGGTTTATAATAATTGTGACAGTTTAACAGTTTATACACGGTTTATGAACCGTTGTAGTTCGATCTAAGTGTTTATGTTCAAATTTTAACACACAATATTTGAACAAAATATTTTAAAGTACTGAGTGGGTGCTTTTTATAGTTCGAACGAACTCGTTTATAACTGATTCATTTAAAGAAAAAACATTTGTTTACAAATATTTTACATTTAACTCGTAATAAACGATTTTTTTTTTTTTAATTTTAAAAATGTACAAAACACTTTTTATTATTATTATTATTATTATTATTATTATTATTATTATTATTATTATTATTATTATTATTATTATTATTATTATAATGAGTGTTACGCTTTGCGACGTATGCTATTCCGGAGTTTATACGCAAAGAGTATTATAATATTAATATTGTTACAAAGGATTTTTGGTTTTTTTAACGGATTTGACAGCGTTTCCTATATCGTTTTCGCCAAAAACTGTCAGGCGATGATGGAAATCGCGCGAATTCTCATTATTATTGTGCAATGAGTTTGTCACATCGATTTTCACGTTCCGCCGGCTTACCAATGATTTGAATAAAAATAATAATAATAATATAAAAATCAGCCACGACGAACGACGCGGAACCGCGTGTCGTACAATCGAATTTTTATTATCACGTTTATTTCGCTCGATGTGACGAACTTCGGACGCCAAACGGAACACTCTCGTTTAACATTGCATGTCACTTAATAATATCGAACAAATTACAATAAAACGTTTGTCTGTTAACAGTGTGTAGCGATTCATCAATTTTTTTTTTGTTGTTAAAATGCGTATATTTTATATCTTTATTAAGGATCCCCGTAGCGGAGCCTCGCCGCGTATTTATTATTAATGTAGAATAAAATAGTGTGTACGGAATACATGATTCACGATATACCTTACAGCAATAGTACACCATTTGATATAGGTAATGTTCCTTACAATGGACCTTGGCATGTGAAACATTTTATAAATCGTTATCGTTCGTATCGTGGAAGATTCGATAAACGTTTCAACGCTCCGGGACCATTGATTCTGAGCGAACGTAATATTCCGCACAAAAAACAAACAAACAAAAAAACACTTTGTCGAGATTTTTTTTTTTTTCAATACGGTTGAAGTACGGCTGACGTTTTGTTAAATGTTTAAGCGTTAAAACTCTTTTGAGAAAATCGTAAAATTGCGTTTCCAAAGTGCCGACTCGATACGATTTTATCGAGAGGAACAAACTGCGATTGTAAAGATCGGCGGAACACACCTTATAATAAGTATTTTCGCGTACAGATATAAAAAAAAAAAACCTCGCACGCGTATCATTCGTAAATCCGATACATTCGTCGTTACAGAGCTCCGCTCAGAATCTATAAATTTTAAGTTTTTTCGGAGCCCCCGATTTAACGTAGGCCGATTGGCGCTCTACGCTGTGGACTATTCGGTGTGATCGGGTCCACTGCTTCTCATCCCAAAAAAAAAAAAAATACATCCGCCTCAATCGGAATGACCGAGCAGTGACGCTCTATTGAGACGTCTGAATATAAAATTCCCGCCCGCGAAGCAATAAAAACGCGATCGCGTAGTACGCGTGCTGCACATAATGTAATACAAATATTTGTATTTTATCGTGCGAGACGAACTTTTATGAAAACGTCGCTGGCGGAGAAATTGTTTAACGTCTTCGCATGAAGTTTTTATATCCCTATTGGACGTATTATATTACATGTATTTATACGTTCGGTGGTATATATAATGTTTTAATATATATGTACGCACGACACGATAATGCATTTTTTATTGGTCGCGGACACAAACGACTGGCGACTGGCGGCGACTAAGACGATAATAATAATAATAATAATAATACTCGTAATATGTGATGCTGCAGCCGAATGCTCCGACAAACGGATCGCGCGCCACCAATCGACCGACCGCCGCGAACATGACCAATTCTGCCATTCGCCAGACCGTTCATACAATAGTATTTTATTATTACGCACACTCCACCATTCCCCTCCCCCGGGGAATTCGTGTGTTTTACTTATGTAAAAGTCTTTTACTTTTCAGCGTGTTCCGTTTTTATTAGGTTATTATTATTCATAAAATTTACTCGCCCGACATTGTACGGAGAATTAATGCAAAAAAAAAAAAAAAAAATGTGATATTTAGTTATTTTTTTTTTTTACGTCTTTATATTTATACTGTGATGGTTTGACGAAAAAAAGACATAAATGTTTGCCTCCTCTAGTGTTCATACACCGAGTGTAATTTATTAAAAGATATTATTCGCGCGATAAAATTATTATTAGCGCGCGCCGTCCCCGAGAAATTTTTTATCGTATACACACATTCGCGATGACGTCGTATAACTCTGATACTCGTATTACTTGCATAATGAAAATTTTGCAAAATACCATTTGGAGTAGTCACTACTCCAAGTGCTGTACCAGCCGTCCATAGTTGGATGTCAAAGTTAATTTAATATTTAAAGGTTATTTTTTTTTTTTTTTGTTTTAACGCGACAGTTTTCATTTGAACGCTGAAGAGGTAAATAATTGACGAGGTGTAAATCAGCGTCTTAATTGCGACTGTCTTTACATATATATATATATATATATATATATATATATATATATATATAAATCGATTTACAACACCTCAATGACGACGTTGTACTCCGAACAATGATATACGGCTTACAGAGAAAATATATTCGCGTGACCGCAAATATCTCAGTGGAAATAAAGTGTTCGCGTAATATTTTATAACCCTTCTTCGGAAGTTCGCAATGTATGATGGACGATATTATCGATCAACGCGATTTATAGATAATTCTCTGCGCTTCATGATTTAGCTAACCACGAGACGTTTCGAAGAATTTGGTGTGTATGGGTTCTGAGAAACTAACGTGGTTATTTGAAACGAGTGTGTGGAGTTCCTTGGAAGATGAAAAAGTTTTCAAGAAACTTCGAGTAACTAACGACGTGGCTGAAAAAACGATCACGAAATCACCTACGACGACGATCAAATGTAATTTGTTTACCGAACAGTTTCTGCAAGCGCGTCGAAATGTTAAAATGCTTTAAGGAAAAAAATAATAAAATTAATATTCCCATTCGTCAATGAATTAATTTTTATAAAAATATATCATCCACTCAATTACTCAAGTAAGATGTATTAGTAGACACTAAACAATAAACTTACTCTGTCTTACTTGGTATTTCTATGAAAAATAAAAAGTTCAATATTTTATAAGTGGTTCTCCGTTTCGGTATTATTGTTTCAATAATACTTCGATAGTTATAGGTTTTTTTTTCAATTTGAATGGCCCAAAAGACAATTTAAAAATTCTTTGCACATTAAATATGAAAATGTGTCTTTTATGGTCAAATCATCCGATTCCTGTGAAGCCTGATTTATTTTTAAACACAAATACGTTGCCCGAATAAAAAATGGAAATTATATTTTACCATTCAACTATTGTAACGGTTTTAAGAAATTATCGGTCTATGAATATTAGCCGCATTTAAAATTATTGATAGGTTAATATTGTCGTAAGACGTATATTTTTCATTGGGTGTTGTTGTAGGCATTCTTCTTTAACGTAGAAAAATATATATTTAAAGCGGAATAGACGCGAATTGACTAATTTTTCTGTGTAAAATGTAAAGTTAACATTTTTTACATCCGATTTACAATTTAGGAATTGGAAAAACGAAAAGAAAATCGAATTCCAATTGAAAGAAATTACTCGTATAATGCTGTAAGGATTATGTAAATGTGTAAGAAATTTTTTTCAAAATTTTGGTAAATGTTGATATATTAATTTATACGTTTTTAAAAGATTCCAGAGACATAAAACAATGTATGAAAACAACCTGGTTTACCGGGTATTTTGGTTTTTGCAATTATTTTTCGCGCCCTAAGTAAATGAACGTTTTAAAAACGATAGTGCAAAAATAAATTGGCTGAAATTTATTAGTTTTTGAGCTTTTGAAATTGGCATATTTTAAGAGAACAGGCTCTAAGGGTCAATTTAGAGTAATATTATCACTTTAATGTTATGGCTAAGTGGACGAAGGTGGCGTTCGCATTCGTCAGACGCACACGTGTTTTAATAAAAAATAAAATCACTTTCTCTAAGAAAACCTAAGCGAATTCATCTCGTTTAGACACCTCGACTCGCTCCACTTCGCCAGCTACTGTCGGTACTTAAACTGAAAATTTGATTTGTTATGAAGAACCACCTAAAAGTAAGTAACCGAAAACAGAAAACTATTCTGTAATGTACTTATTTGTTATGTCGTTTTTTTTTTTTTAATATTATAACTGTCTTGGGCTGAGTGTAACCCGGTGTCAGGATGGACGCGGTTGTTGGCGTAATTGATTAATGACGATGGTTATTGTGATGGTGTTGATATTGTCAAACTTTATCTTTATCACATTGTTTTTTTCTTGATTATGTTTTTTTCTGTTGTTACCGCTCGTTTAAGATTACTGTGTATTATGTACACGTGTGCGCGGTTCTTTTTTTTTGCACCTACGTATTTATATGATGCAATACAATAACGTTTGTGTTCGTTAAATTAATTTATTATAAATTATGACAAGAAAAGATAAAAAGTAGAGAAATCCTATACAATTTAATATATATATTTATATAAAAAAAATTATTATAACGAGTGTAAGAAATGCAATAAAAGAGATATTCATGACCACAGTTTATGACACCGTACACTTATCGTGTATTGGATCGGAACGTTTTTCTTTCTTTTTCTTACCGAACAGACCAGGTTCGCGAGGTTAGGACACGCCGGGACACCGAAGTGAACGGTATTGATCAGACACCACTTGACCGGTAAAACGGCGGTCGTTTCGCTCGTAGCATAGCTCCAGTCGTCCCGGGGTAGCGCGTACTCATACAAATCGTTTGGAAACCAAGACAGTATCGTCGAAAGTCACCGGTCGTTGGTTTCGCAGTACACATAATAATATTATACGAACGATAACACCGTCAAATTACCGGGCTAATATAAAGAGTCCATATAAAGTTCACTCGCAAGACTGTATGTATTTTTTTTTTATATATAATATATAAGTTGCCGAAATTTTTTATTTAAAGGTATTTGTACAATATGTAGTAGAGGATATTTCGTACGAATCATTGGCGTTCTATAGACTCGCACGTTATACGCAATTATTGCGTATTCGGCAAATTTCAACGCTATTCTTTAAGCATTTTTCCCCCTATAGAATGCCAGTGAATACGTGTTACGATAAAAAAAAAAAAAAAAAAAAAAAAAAAACGTTTATTATTTACGAATACCTATATTATATTATTTCGTTACTCACGTTAATTATTTAATTCGGTCGTTATAAGAGACTCATTAATTTTTGTTACTCTAAAGAATAACCGACATTTCGACAGAATGCCGAGTTGTTAAACAACTTAATGAATATAAATAAATTCCGCAATAAAATAATATATCCGCCAACGAATTTTTCAGTCTTATTATTATTATTAATGATTCGTTCCCGATCTCGTGTGCAATTACGTGCAATAAGAAGAAAAAAATTTCGAATTGCGTGTAAAAATTTCTTTGACGAAAACAGTAAATAAGGGTATAACTACTCGGAGGATAAACACTGAAATGCGTTTATATCGTGGTTTACGTCATCTCCTGTCTTGTGACGAATTGAAAGTTTTCAAAAGTACCTACTACTCGTCTCTTACACAACACTGCAGTCGTTTTTATTCGTATCATTGTCAAAACACGTAGACACTTAACGTTTTTTTTTCATTTGTTCAATTTTTTTCGCTTGGGGGGTTTTTTTCCATATTAAAACGTATCGCTGGTGTTGTTACGCAACACACACTTTTATGCAATATTTGCTCGAAATTTACTTTTATTTTTTTTTTTATTCCAAACTAGTTTTAACGAAATTCATTCAAAAAAATACAGAAAATTATAGCTAATTTAAGTGATGATTAATATGTTACTTTAAAAATATGATTTAGTTGAATTACGAGTATATATATATATCGAAAGAAATAATAGTTAAGGTTACGAAATTTTCAAAAAAGAACCCCCGAGTATTTTGGTGCAATATGGTTTTTATTAACAATAAAATGACAAAGAAAACGTGTATGAAAAAATTCACGAAACATGCGATATTATGTACTTATTTAATTCCAGTTGGCCACGCATTTATATGAAAAATATCGGGCTTTATGTGGAATACGCATGTATTCCACGACGATACCACCGATGAATAATAATAATAATAATAATAATAATAATAATAATAATAATAATAATAATAATAATAATAATAATACACTACTCCGTTTAATCAAATATACATTGGAACAAGATTATATTATTATTATAAACTCAGACATGGCGAAAAAAAATGAGAATAAAGTACAAGAATGGAAAATATATCCGTCTAATATGATTTTCGTTCTCGACAGATACATTTCGAATTTATAATATTCTTTTGTAGTCGATTCAATTGCGTTATATTTCTTCGACGATACGTTCTTAGTCTGTTGAATTTATTAAAATGTTTAAAACGCATTGAGAAAAAGTATCGTAGCGTATATAACTTTCTCGAATAATGTCCTAATGTCGGTACACCGTTGTACCAATATGCAATTTAAAAAATCCGGATTATTCAAGTTAAACGAGGTGTTTATTTTTTTCGTCGATTTTCTGACGAGATCGCTAATTCATTCGAATGTCAATGAATTTCAACAAATCGTATTCGGCCTACAGTAATACTATAACGTTATGTATATAGAAACGTTTTCGGTATTCTACTATTGATCGTTTAGTGGCAGTAAAAAAAAAATTAATTAAAAACAGAATACAAAATAACCGTATAAATCAAATCGATGAATTGTTTTTTTTTTTTTTTATACAAATTGTGTTATATTCAATGGCGTATTTGGCAATTTATATTGCTGGCGATTTTCGACGGAAATTTAGTGAAGTTCGTTATATAAGTATATGTTATACGAGTTGAATGTAATGTTTGCTTGGACGTTAGACCCCATCCAAATCTCTGAAACACTATTTATACCAATTTACATTTTATAATTCACTTAGACGTCCTAATACAACAAAACTTATGACAGAATTTACCACGCTAAAACCATTAACAAACAACAGGATTAAATACAACGCTATGCTTTTAATGATTCGTTAATATGATATTAAAAAAAATTAAATTTTCTTAATTTTATAAGTGTATTATCGATTAAAATGAAATGTACGCCAATTAACCGTTGATTATTAAACTAATATTATTGATATATATATATATATATATATATATATAATTTTATAAAAAAGAAAAATTCCTTACAATTTAAGAATAATAATTTTCCTACTCTTTTTTTCCTCTAACAAATGTAACTCTTCGCAATCCAATGTTTTTACGCGAGAATCATATTCTATACGCCAAGCGGCCAAACGAAATGATTCTTTATCACATATAGTCGATCCTCGTATACCGGATTGATTCGTTTATGACAGGAAAATGAGAACGTTCTGTTGTCCAATCTGATGTCAGTGTACGCATACGTACACGCGTATAGCAGTAATCTGATGTTCAGGTTTAAGTAAATATCGAATAATTTTCTTACGCGCGATGCCCTAAAACACTTGCGTCTCGCTCGATTACTTACATTTCTACTGACATTTGGAACACGATTGAAAATAAATACATTCTCTTATGAACGAATCGTCCGATACGTTTTGATTATATTCTCGTAGTTTTTCAGCATTAATTTTTATTTTTTTTTTAAACGCTTAAAGGATGTGTTATCGTTACAAATTTATTACAAAGGATAAGTCGTAAATGTGACCTTTATTTTTATTTTTTAATTCGCTCGCGAAACGATCAATTACCCACCACACTGAAAGCACATATTTAGATTTGACCTTTGCTCGTCTTTACCGTATCATTTTTATTACAGTCGTCGTAAAAACGCGTTTCTCTCAATGTCACGCCTATATTATACGATTATATTATAACGGCGAACACCATGATTCATTCTCGTAAATTAATGAAATCCTTCCACTTTTATGTTATACGATAATTTAATATTCCTCTTAATATCATAACGTGTTCGGGAATTTAATAAACGAGATTATCCCGTATATATTTTATCCCGACCACACGCAGTTCCTCGTGGTCTTCTGTTGTAGTAACTACAGACATTACTGTTTTGAAACCGGTAACAGCTTCGATAGCCGACAAAGCATAATAGTACAATTTGCTATTATATCGAACATCGAATATCGAAAATCGAACATTCGCGAGATACCCGTGCCCGTGTATAATTACGTATTTGTCGAATTGTTAATGATAATCGAATATAAATGTCATACGTATACGACGAGACGACGAGAATCAATCCGGAATATGGCGTGCGTGCGTATTGTACGGGTGTTTAAAACATTCGGTCGGTGTCGGGGGAACCACGGGCTGGACGAGCTCGAAGGGACTGTCCGGGTTACGGGATAATGCGCGTAACGGAGTAAACCGTTTATCATTATGATCCCGGCGCACTCGTTTTTTTACATATTTCTCGCGGAACGAGAATCGCTATTCCATATAGGGAGAGAGCAGCAGCTACTCACTACCAGTAAATAATCCTCTTAGCGTATCGTCGTTGAGTCGGCGGGATTCGGTAGCGACCGGTGTAAGGTACGGAATTCGTATAAACATTGTGTTATGTCTACCGTACACAGTATCCCGTCACGAGCTGCAAACGAGCACACAGGTCTGACCAACGGTTTATAAACAGATTATTATTAGTTAAATTTCCCGGCATTACGTCGGATTTTCGTAAATGTATTATATATAAAAAAAAAATTTATTTTACGTTAGATTCCCACGAGTGAATCGAAGAGATGAATTAAAGTTGTGACAAATTACATTGCTACGCTATTTCGACGGTGGGAGAGGAAAAGTTTTCGTTATAATCTTATTATCGTTTGCGGAAAATTGGGGCGTTCCCTTTTTATATCGACTCACTTTCCCGCAGTGTTCGCAAAAGACGGCGGTGAATAACGCGAACTGGCTCTCATCTCATATCGTTTCTCGTGTATGAATTCAAACGCGTCACATTGAACGGAACGGTAACATGAAATTTATTATTTGTAGAGTCGAATTTAAAATCGTAAGTCTCGCTTTGAACTCATTACGTTTTTCACTACTATAAAATACACTACTCGTCATTGTAAAGCATTTGAGCCCGCAATTATCTGCCCGTTAATTACGCGTAATACGTTGAGTCGAATAATAATAATAATTTTATTATTAATGGTGTATTTAGAATTTTTTAGACAGCACGGTGGGGGATATGCGCGTTATACTTTTTCCGATTGTATTTTGATTTAAATGGACTGCGAGAAAAAAAAATTAAATATTCGAATTGTATTATACGGATTGACGTAAAATTTTCGAGCTCGTCACGTATACAAGAATTATAATGCGTGGAAATAAATTCGTTTATGTCAAATTATCCGAACTCGAAGAAGGCAATATACATCGTAACATTTCACTTTGTGTCTGACAAAAAAACACGTACAATCGTGCAGGTGAATGCCGGTTGGGGGGGGGGGAGAAATCAAATGTTTCACTGAACACCGAAATATTAAAATATTAATCCGAACATTTTCGCCAAACACTTTTCTTTGTATTCTAATGTACGATTTAAATTATATATTTTTAAACGTTTAGTACGCATAGTACTTAGACAAATTATTCGTTAAACACTGTATGTCAATACACTCGAACGTGCTACGACAATATATGAGCTCGTTGTGTTGTGTCGGCGGTCGAATTATTCTCGTTTATTATTCTTCCCAGTTTCACGCAGCGCACTCGATCGAACTACTAATAATAAACTCTCACGCGAAAATTAATATATTTCAATTCAAGTTGAGGTTATGCGTGTGTGTGTGTGTGTGTGTGTGTCTGTGCATACTTCAACATTTGGATACCGATTCGTGGGTACACCATTCGTACGTGTATTACACAGTATTTCTAATATCGTTTCGGAATGAAAAACACGAGAGAAACGTAATACAAGAATTTTTCCATGCGCGTTTCGGAAACGAATTCTGGAACAAAACTTATATTGTTACGTTGCAGTAGAGTTCGGATTATTTTCCATTAATCCAGAGAGTTCGAAGGGATTGCGGATAACCAAACCGACAATTAAAAATGTAAAGATTAAATACGAATATGTAATGTTTTAATCACGCCTATAGAACACGAGTTCATATAAATTGTTTATTTTTTTTTCTCATCATCTGCCAAATATTTTATTGTTCTTAATAGTAAAAATCGCTTACCTTACTCTCAGCTTGATAGAAAGGTTATATATTAGGATATGATTTGTTTCCCATAGACTTTGTGAAATTGTTTTCCCAAAGTGTCTTTTAGGAAATTTACACGAATTGAATGTTATTCATTTGAATCTCGGATCATAACACACTCATATCTGAGCCGAATATATATAAATATATTTTATAAATATTACGTTTTGGTTCTTTTTCGCGCGTTTCTTTCGCTTAATAATTTCTACGCAGTGAAAACTGGAAGTAGTAGTAGTAATGAATTAGAATGTTTTCCAAATGAATACTATGTACTTGCAGGTCGTGGGCTAAAAACGATGTGAAAAAACTAAAAACACGGTTTCTTCAAACGATTTGATTAGCGTTAGCGATGTTAGGACGGAGCGGAGCTGCCGCAGTTTTCGTATTTTCTCTTCCCGTTTTTCCCTACACGCCTGCCCGACGTAACTTAATGGTATTAAGTCTCCTTTAAGTACCTACAGCTCCGTGTATATATATATATATAAAGTGTACGGCGGCATTATACGAAAGTTTCGCTCCGGTCGTTCCGTTCGTGTTTTATTTAATTTTTCTCTTTTTTTTCCCTTTGCCCACCTAGGACGATCATCGTTCGTCGTCTTCGTTTGTTTCCAAACCGAAAAAATCCGTTTCCCGCAGGAACGCGAAAAAAAAATCTGTCCGTACCTTATATACACGTTCATCTCTAATGGACCCGCTCACGAGGGATTTATAGAAGCGTTCAATTTGGTTTGATGTGCTGTTTGATGTGCGCGGTGGTAATTTTTTTTTTTTTTTTACGTAAAAAAAGAGTGTACTCGTTTTGTGCAGTGGCGAATCGCGAACGTAATCAATTCTTATTGTTATTTTGTGACACGTTTTATCAGACTAAAATCTGAACAGCCGTCATCGGTTGAGAGCTGTTATTTCGCCGACAACAAGCCAAGTGATGTTTAGAATATGACAAATTTTCAAAAGAATAAAAAAACCCGCGAAAACGACGACGAGTAAAGACGAATTTCAATTTTATTTTTTTCTAGTTTTGTTCTATGTCTGTTAATTGAAATGAGATAAGCGAAAACGGCAATGATGACGAAAAAATAAACCAGAGAAGGTTCCCTCCCTTCGTCAAAAAAAAAAAAGAAGAAACCGTGCACTAAATGAGACTTCGCGAAATTTCAATATTGTCAACGGTTTTTTGAACAGCCGTAATATTTTCATATTCATACGCGTGTACTCCGACGGTTCATAGTGAATCGTTTGACAATTATTAGTGGTTTTAACAGCGCAAATTATTTGCACTTGACTATCGCGGGACGTTGTTTTTATTATTATTATTATTACTGTTATTAATATTATTTTATATAATCGATAAAAATAAAACAATTTAATTGAAATCCGTTCATACGCTTCTGCGGCGGGACTGGCCACAATAATAATAATAATAATAATAATAATAATAATAATAATAATAATAATAATAATAATAATAAATCGCGATCCACTTATTCCCTGCACGCCGATCGCCGTGGTTTTGTTCGATTACGCACAAAACGTACAACACGTGCGAAAAGATTAGTAATAATTGCTTAACCGTTAAAAAATTCACTGATTTATAGTGAACAAAAAAAAGTAATAAAAAACTTATTTAATCTCTCTCTCTCTCAGATTTATTCGAGTGAAACCGAAGTAAAACGCGTCGTTCGGAAAACTACTGTTGCGGCGGTACTGAATTAATATTACGTATTATGTATAATTACGCGTAATGTTTACGACGATTAACGTTTAAAATAATAATAAAAATCGACATTATCGTGTTCGTGTGATGAGCGGCAGAAGATGGTATGTGGTGAAAGACGAGGGGAAAAATAACATTAATACTTTAACTTGATTTACGTTTATTTTTATTAAAGCTTTTTGTTTTTTACTTAAATTACGTTTTTAACATTCTAAAATATTGTAAACGCGGTCAGCGAGTTGAGTGTTGAAACGAGACCACGTTCCGGGAAAACTTTATAATATCGCACGTTGCAACATAACGGTCATCATAAGACGAATCAATCCGTAGCGAATGACGTATTTTCGTTAATGGTTTTTTTGACCATTGGACAAGTTTTTCGTATCACATATCAAACCGTTCGATTGGCATTTTCTAACGGTTTTTGGCCATATAAAGTCACTCGTTGATCTTTTTCCACTTTTATCCTTTCATTGTCGTGATATTTTATTTAATTAATGTCAATGTTTAAAAAACAAAAATATTTCGCGTACATTTTTTTGGTTGTACTCTATTACAATATAGTGTTTCAAAATAAAATAAAATACTACTTTTATGAATAAAAAACATTGTATTTGAATTTGAAAAATATTTGTCCAAAATATCCACTATAAAACGTGTGTATAAATTAATTTTATTTATAAATCGACGGTTTCCATTTCGTCAAATGTCTTATTTGTGTGTACAATAGATTGAATGTTATCGCAAACGCAAAATAACGACGGAGTAAAAGTTTTAATAATTCTTCGCAATTAATCGCTATGTACGCGCCGATGTATTGAAAAATAAACATCGGTATATAAAAAAAAAAATAATAAAATCGTACCGATATAATATATTGATCACTCATAAGAACACTAACTCGTTTTGTGCTGATTACACGATCGGAGATGTTGAATACGTCTCACTCGCCGGGTATCGGCAAACCGAAATAAATTTGCGTTCTGCGGCGTCAACGAACGCTATCGCGACGAGAATTATTGCGCATTAGACGAATTACTCATGGACCGCGCGCATACGCGTATCGCTATGGTTCAAGTCGTTTCCATTCCCATTACAAGATTTAATAAATTTTAACAATCGTTTCGCGAAACGTAATTGTTTTTTTTTTTTTTTTTCAAATTTTGCACAAAATTTCGCACGGAATCTCAATGAAACTCCGATTATTATCGGCGTGTGAACGAGGGGATTAATTGAATATTCGAAATCAGGAATAACATAATATTAGAATAATATCCGTGTACGCCCGCGAGCGACGGGTACGCGTATTACGAACACTTCTTCTCCTCGTTTCGTACGTATATTACGTAATATTAATAACACCGTAAATTATCTCGCTTAATTTTCCAATTATCAAACGAAAACGGCGTATGGACTACCGGGAAAATTGTTCTAAATAAAAAGATATATATATATATATTTTTTTTTTTTAACTCCAACGTGAAGAAAAAAGGAAAAAGAAAAGAAATTGACGACTACGCGTGAACAAGTGGGAACGAACGAGTTTTTTTTTTCTCCTCTCCTCCAATTAATCGTCGAGTGTCGCGGCGACACGAGTATATTTTTAGATTCTGAACGAAGGTTGTATCGATTTTATACGGTCTGTTTTCGTTTCTTCGCACAGTAAACATTTTTTACTCGCGCGTGTATTCCATTCGGTTCTCGCGTGCTATCCGATTTTTTTTCTCCTAAACCATTACCACCGTGACGTTTCGAGAGAAAAATTAAAATCGCATTTTTACAATTCGAATTTCAACAGTGGGAGTGCTTATTTCAAATAGAGATCCGACTTCATCGTCGTCGATCGTTTTACGCCAAAACGGTTATTAAAATTTCAAACACCGATAAATTATTCTAAAAAAAAAAAAAAAAATTATAAACCATTATATTCAAAACGCGATTCTGAACGCTTACATACTGAATTACATCTTCAGTGTAATTCACAAAACGGTTTGTTGTCGTCATAATCCATAATTTGTACGATATTTGAAGAAAACGTTAAAAACACTTTTTCGTCAATATATTACAACGATAAGTGTATTCATTAAAAATGTAAAGACTCGGGGCCGTAATTTTTGAAATTGCGAAGATATCATACTACTCATATACAATATGCGATTTGTATGGTACTACGCGTTTTTTTTTTTCGCGTTATATTTCTGCGACGCGTTGAAAACACCTTAGTTCTCTAAAATACCAATCGACTAGCAAAAAATTGACAAACGGATTTTCATTAAGCGCGCGAAGATCATTGTGACGCCACTTGCTCGTTCCATTCCTTCCGAATCTACAATTTCAAACGAAAACTCAATACGTTTCGAAAATCAACGATCACAATTTCCAAGGTGAATACCGCGGAAAACTCGTAGAACCGTCGGCATATACGTATCGCGGTATTGGCAGAGTATCGTATTTCGAAGTTTAAAAAACACAAGGAAAACATAATATTTTAGCGTCGTTCAATTACAATACGTAAAGTCCACCGGCTTCGTTCCCTATACGATTTCTGAATGGAATGGAATTTATCACGGACGTGGGGGGAATTCAATTCAAAATGATAATAATACAACGTAAAAACGTCTGTCCGCGCACGTTAACCACTCGAGCCGATATCCACAGGTGCAGATTCCCGAAAAACACACGCGTAAATATACTTGAATCGCCAATCGACGTGGTGTACGAACACGTGCCATGTATTGGCTTGAATCCATTACGGTTATGATTTAACGCAACGATACTTATTTATAAATTTTCGCGTCTAATGGATTCCGCGTTGTCCCCGGGCACGTTTAGCGAATAGAAAAAAAGAAAAGAAAAAAAATACGTAATTTTTTTTTTTTTTTTTGTACTATTCACCTATTGCGTAAAAACGTCGAAAACTAAGCGATTCGATATTTTTCACTTGGGGCTCGTCGACGATTTTATCCTTTGCACAAGAAATACATGAATACGCGTTGTCCGCCGAAACGTCAACAATATTACGATTTACACGATATGAACGCCGGGGGGGGGGGAAAACAACAATCTCCGACTCCTTTGAATCAGGGATTCTCAAACTTTTATGAACACTGTACCCCTTTTTACCAATACATTTTTTTGAGTACCCCTTATTAGTTACTAAATTAAAATATATAAAAAAAAATTTAAAGACTTACGTACATTTTTGATTTCATTAAGATTAAGTTATTAAAGACTAATACACAAAAAAATTTTAAAAACTAAAAGCGTTTACTTTCAAAGAAATTAGTGAGACGAGTGAACTTGTTTCTGTTTGCACAATATATTAAAACGGTTGTATGGTATATCGTTCTCACACACGAGTGTCGTTCACGGTAACGGCGCAAGATTTTTTTATTTGACGAATGAAATGATTAGATACGGTATCGTTTTAAGACTGAAATTCGCAAATGTTACCTTGGATTTTTTAGAGTTTTTTCCTCTATTTCGACTTAAAGGTTTGTTAGCCAGACTCGTACCCCTTAAAAAATTTTAAGTATCCCCAATGGGTACGCGTACCACAGTTTGAGAAACACGCTGCTTTAAATTATACGACGCGAGAATATAATTTGAAATACTCCATTAGCCCGTATTAATGCGGTGGAAGGGAAAAAAACGTAAAGTAGGTGAGACACAGTACTACACGGGTTTGTGTTATATTGTTTCGCCCTCAGCGACGGTAGGGTTAAAATCAATGTGCCGCCGAATAATTTGCTAAGCTCGCGATCGATACCGGGGGGGACCGATGCCGACGAACGATAATGTTTGGCTCGCGGCAAACGGGCGAAACGAAACGCAACGAAAATCGGTTTTTATCGAAATTAGGCTCTGCAGTAGGTCGAGTTACGGGGTTTTTTTTCTATTTTTTGCGCCCCCGGCAATCGAAGAAGTGTACACCGAATCGCCAAGGTTTGTCTCATGACGCTCACAAAGAAATCGCTTATTAACATTCGCGATTTACGTGAAAAAAAAATAAAAAAAAAATGTTCCGATTTTTTTTTTTTTTGACGCGCGATCAAAAAACGAATATTATACACGGCGTTGAACCGACAAATTTTGAACGTTTTTAATAAATGCCGGATTTCCGAGCCACTGTTGTCCCATAATATCGCCCCATTGCTACAGCGTGAAGACGATTTATTTTCAAAACGATAATTCTAATGTTATGTGTGCGTTGGCGAGAATATTGTTTTCACATCGTATTACATATTAATACGCAGAGATTATATTTAAAAAAAAAAAAAAAAGTTATTCGCCGATTAAAATGTAAGTAAATAACATAATAAAGCGAGTTAACAACGACGATTAAAAATATTTTCCTAAAGTCTTCGGCAGTTAAATGAAATGTACGAAAAAAGCAATCGCGTCTTGTATATTATGTTGAAATTTACGTACAGCTAAAGACAATATGGAGATAGATTTATTTCTGGACAGAATAATATAAGGAACGCATTTATTTTTTTATTTTTGTCAATAGACGTCTCGAAATTCGACGAAGGAAATCAGTGGGCATGCAATAAAATTGTAATCCAACGATTTTAAAACAAATATTTATCAATATATGGATTGATCCACTACTAATGAGACATTGCAAGTAATACTTGGTGTTTTGTTGAAATGCCTGGGAGTCTGCGGAAAACGTACATACCACGTTTATATCTTAAATCGTGTGGTGTAGCGAGTTGACGAATAACTGTCAAATCGATTGTGCTTGATAACACAAATATAAACGACGCAATTTTCAATTTCGAAGTTATCCATAGTCTCAAGTTAATATAATATACCATATTTCGTATTAATTTAAATTTTAAATTTCTTCCCGTATCATTTTGTTATTACGGAAATCAAACATAATATTATTTGGGAACGGACGCATCGTTTACAGTGCTGTCGGTTGATAACAATTTGAAGGTTTATCATCACCTCTTGGGACTTTGTCATCATAACCAGTCTGTCGATATGTAGACGATGTTAGACGATGGTGTACCTCTCTGTTTAGCTGTATAGCGGTTGAAGACGGCCAACGGTCAATATTCATTACTGAATATTGGCTTTATCTGTGTATTATTATAAAAACAACGGTATAATAACAGTATTAATCATTGTGTGCGGAGCGAAAACCGTTTTTCTTTCTTGTAATAATAAATCGTGTGCAATATGGAATGCAATAACGAGCGAAATACTAAATGCATATAAAACACACGACCGTAAAAACGAACGCGAACGAAACCATAAATTATACGAAATATGAATATAAATCGATAAAACACATTTCGTGTCGGATAAAACAATTTAGATACGTTGTTTGTTTGTTTGTTTTTTTTTTATCCGGATGAAATTAAGGTGCTAACTTCTAAGCTAAATAATAATAATAATTTATTTAGATATTATGCCGACAACACTGTAAATACGGACGAAAACCACCGGATTTTCAGTGACGTGTTTTACGACGATATAAAAGCTTATACGAATGCGAACATAAACGAAATCTGCCGCATCGTGTGATGCGAAATTGGACGATCCCGAGGCGATCGGAAAGATTTCGCGGTACATAATAATACTCGTGACAGTGTATGAAACTCAAACTGTGAATGAAATAATGTGCTTTGGTCGAAATCGCAAACACGTATAGACGAAACCGTTGGATGTTTACAACCGGGAAATATAAACAGAACAATAATCCGCGATTTGTTTGGCGACGTTCTCGAGACGGAATACATTGTTTTCCGTGAGGAGTATCCAATTTTTGTCCACCGTAATATTTGTCTTTCCGAAACGTAATTCTGTTTAATGCGCACTACATATTTTGTACGTTACATACCGTACAAACTACACTCGATTGGCGCAAACGACTGGATTATAAAAAGCAATTAAATATTTTATGTATTTTATGAAAAAAAAAAAAAAAAAAAAAATATATATATATAATGTAAATTATAAAATTATATTTTTATACAATATAATATATTAAATGTATATATTTTTGTATAATCAAGCCGAAAAGTATTTAAATTGAATATTGTAAGAATATGCGAAATTTTGAAACAACATTAGAAATAACCAATCGGAATTCAAGTTATCCGAGATACGTTTTAGACAATAATCGCGTTTAATATCAGACAATTTTTTTTTTTTTTTTTTTTGATACAACATAATACATTTAACTGTATACGTTCTGTTTTGGAAAAAATCGATATTTTATAATTAAACTAAATCTCTGTAAATATTTCGTACATATACAGTTTTTAAAAACAATATTCTGCATCACTGTATAAAAAATTTAATTCCACTGCAATACAAAATTCGTTCGCTGTTTTCTTTTATTTTTATTGTAGTGTTCAAAATTATCTTCCGCGTAATCTTGTTCGGTTTTCTATTTATTTTTTTCTGTTTCTCTATTTTTTCTTTTTCGCTCGTAATCTAATGATGACTTTCTGTCCGGTTGTACCACAAAAAAAATTTAATAAAACAACTCATATACACACTACGTATAAATATATATATATATTCGCGCACACTTTATTTCACATAAAATTCTTCAGTTTAATTTTGTACGCAAATTTAAAATAAAAAAAATTACGTGATTCGTGTCGCGCCGAAACGGCCGTTACGAATGTGACAGTTGGAGCCGTTTCCACTAGCGAATGATATTCGGTACAGGTGACCCCGAGACGTGATCCAACAATGTTGCGAATAATATAACAAAGAATTTTATATATATATATTAAAGCGCGAATTCGTATAATACAAGGAATAATTGTTTACACGTAAAAATATTAATCGGACGTCCGAATATAATATAATTGCGGTTGACAACGGTTAAGTAAAAAAATTATCAATCTCCGTATCACTCGGCGGGAATTATCAATCGACAGTGAGATATACGAGACATATTAAACAACAACAATAATAATAAAATGAATAATATGATAAAAAGCTGTCCGCCGCGCATCGCACTTCTGCGTTAGACACGAAATTCGCCAATGGAATTTTCCAGCTCGGGGAAAATACTGGTCGGGTGCATTCCGCTACGCTCCGATATAAATTTAAAACGTAAATTCAATGGTGAGGAAACGTCGTATTCACGACGAGTGAAATTTCAATATTGTTTTACGATAATCGCGTACACCACACGGTCCAGACGAACGTAATTAAATACATCACACACACACTGTGGTCTCGCCGTCGGCGTATGTTATTATGAAATTATTGTCAGGGATGTGATGTCGGGCGCGGCGAGGGACGAACGTCGCGTGTCACGACGACGCGTTTGCCCTCTCGCCACCCTTCCGAGTTGAAAAACGCGACTCGTCAAAAACCGTTTCGCGCGGAATAAATAGATTCATCGCTTAACCGTACCGAGATTTCGCATCGCAAATTGATTTGTACGGTGGCAACGGGGTGTCGACGTGAAACAACGATCGAATATCGAATCGAATCGAGCGAACGACTCCGGCGGACTCGGGATGAACGCTTTTCAACGTACAATCGCGTTTAACAAAAAAATAACATAAAAAATTTTACGTAACCGTTTTACGCGACATTGCGCGATCCGCTGGACCACGCGATCCGGCGGTACGGTATAGGGATCGATCGAAATGAGCGAACGGACGCGAGCGATGTCGTAATTTCGAGTTTCGATTGGAGGGCCGTGGCGAGAACAGAGTTGTGAACGGCATTGTTTTTAGGCGTAAAAAATATTTAAACAATCGTTTAAAACCCAAATCAATACGCAAATTGGTGTCCAAGTGTCGTTATTGTCAGCAGTGCAGTGCGAAGTTTTCCACAGTCGCGTGTTACAATATCATAAAGCGCCCGGACTTTGTTTCATTACGATGATTGACGCAACGTTTGAGCGGTTTTCGATTTTTCAATTATCGGCCGTGAAATAATTTAAAATTTCCATTTTACCGATATATTTTATTCTTTTCGACATACGTACACTATCCATATATTTATACATTGTTTACGTATAATAATCGGCGCAGACGTCGCGAGTAAACGAACGGTTTTGAATCATTCGATGTTTTAATATGGATTTCGAATAGGTGCCGTTGTGTGTGTGTGTACCAGTCCGCGATTTTAGAATTAACAACATGATTTCATAGAAAGAAAAGAAAAGTGCCCGATGACACGTAATATCATCCCCTAGCGCCCGACGAGAGTTTATAACGCTCACGTGTGTGTGTATATACGCTAAAAGTATTGTCATTTCTTTTATTTGTTCGTAGAATCGTAGAGATCAAAACATCATTAATTTTTCGTGTAATTCGTATACTAATACTTTTTATCGGACGTTTGCCAAAAACGTCTTTAAATCGCTAGAAAACAACGACAACAACAACAGTATCACCGAAAAACAACTTCGATTCTTTCGCTTATTCAACGAACTGAAATAGTTATTTTTATACGCGTTTTTAAATACACGCCTGTCGAAAACGCTATGGAAATTAAAACGATCTGACCGAAACAAATATTGGTCGTATTTATGTCGTAAATAGTACAAGACGTATAATGCGCATCTGTTGCGTAGCGAACCGTGCTCTTAAGAAGCAATCGCTTCTGGATTCTAGTAGGGTGGGTAGTGTATAGGCCATCAAAAAATTAATGTTTTGATCCCTTCAAAGTCGTGTCTGTGGAACATTTGCTACCAGAAAATATGGTATACTTGTGTATAAACTATTTGTACTCAGAAAATTGATTACAGGAAAAAGAACAACGCAAAATTTAATCGATTGAGTGGTTCATTAATACGTTGTTTGCTTTTTAAGTTTTTTATAATTTCGCGATACCACTGACACCACATATTGGTCCGAAGTTTATTACGCATAATATATCAATCTCATAGAAAAAAAGCGAAAATTGCATTTGACTTATTCAAGATACTTACATATCAACATACTTGTGAATAAAAATTGGAACTCTTGTAATGGGTTGGCTGTGTATGATGACCTATCAAATCGTCATATGGGGTTTTCTTTTTTTAAATTATAGAACAAATCGCGATACACAGGTACAAGCGTATTCTCAATCCGGTAAATTGATAAACAAGTAATTGAGGAATCAACGTTTGTATAGAAAAGAGAAATATGACGGAGTTTTTTTGACGTGTGTTTTTGAGAAAATTTTTTCTTGTTTCATCTAAGGTCGAGGCGTTTTAATTTCCAATAGTATACCAATGATTACCGTCGAGTGTCCATTCGAATTTAAACGTTTTCAATTCCATTATAATGTTTTGCTTCGTTATGGCCAAAGTACAGGGACAGACATTGAATATGTCTGCAGACCTTGAGACTTCGAATCACCGTCTTATTCACGGACAACTCTACGTTGTCAGCTCCTACTTCAGCTCTAAGAATGCCTATATAAAAATTTAGCAATATTGTTTACCGAGAAACAATATGACACCCCTAGTGTATATGTACTCAAGTTATTTGGTGATGATAATTTTATGTTATAATATTATATGATTTAACATGTATGACGTGAAAGGATTTACGAATTTTACTTCAGGCCCTTGGTGTAAACACACCGAAATTCATTGAATAATACAATAAAAAAATAGTAAAATATTGTCCGGTCAAAAACGGGTAAAAGTAACTGGTATAAAAAACACTGGCTGCCTATATCCGTTTTTATTTGGAAGTGATTGTCATTAAAACTGTTAGGATCATATTGTTCGGATCATTAACAGTGTTTATTAATAAATACACCGAAATTTACACGATTCGTTGCACAATCAATGATTCAAACAGTTCCACGATAATGGTAATATAGGACAAAAAAAAAAAAACTGAATTCCAATCTATCACTCTAAAATTTGAAAATATCGACAACAATAACCAAAAAGCGGTTCTTAAATTCAAGGTGTCAGAGACTTTGGGTTGTATTCGGTGTTTTTGCACTTATAAGAAAATCTAAAGAGAATAATCAAAATTTCAAAGGCTCCGCACAACGGCTTTTGCATGATAAACGTTTATCGCCTGACAAATAAACTCGACGACGTTTCTGATATTCCTCTAACAAGCATCGACTTTTTTGTCGGGAAGATATTTAAAAAAAAAAAAATACCCATGAAAATATGTTTCTCTTCGAATTCCGTAATAAATATTATTACCAGAATTTCCACCCAAGCACTCTTGGACTGTGCCGTAGGATGATTTCGATATACCGTCCGTTAGATGTAAACGATAACAACAATTGCAAACTCTCTTCTAATCCAAGTGGCCACAATAAATCTATAAAATAATATCGATTTATCTTTCACATTATTTTATGATGTACCGGCGCATTTGGTGAACGAGCGCTTATTACGCGTATTATAATGTTTAATACGACTAGCGTGTATATATATATTATAACGATTTCGCTACCGCAGAATTCTAAAATAAAAATCGGCCAAGGATATGTCTCGACGGCCGTGACGCGTGCACAGTTAAAATCGCCGAGACGACGTAAAAGCGTGTTTCGAACGTGACGGATAATAGTAAACAAAATTTTCAAATTATTATTAATCGAGTGAAACGAAAAAAAGAAAAATTGTATTCCACGTTATTATTTACTATTGATGTCGTCGTACCTCTATCGGCGGCGTATCGATCCAACTCTCGCTGGCCCTGCGAGCCATGAGCGCTGGGCTGAATAGCAAATTCTCGTCCTCGTCGTCATCGTCAGTCGAAAAAAACCAAGACATTTCAGAGAATATGGACGACGCGAAAGAAAAAAGTGAAAATTATGACGACGATATTATATACGAGGTTTTCAAAAATTTTACCGTATAAACCGAGTCCTAAACGCGAAAGGGAACGGGACCGGCCAGTGGCTCGTTGGAAAGCTCACGCCACGACTATAGGATCAGATGGCAACACATGGCGAAACTCTGGGGGACAGGTTAATGCGTGTAAAATATATTTTATTTTCTCCGGTTTCTAATGCGAATATAACACTCGTTTTCGATCGCGACGGAAACAACACTGTCGAATTCGAGGTATTTCTATTTGAAATAACTGAATCCCGCAGCTCGGCGCGTTGTACCTGGACGAAATCCAAAAATATCGCATTTATTTTTAGTCGTCTTGTTCGTCGCAACCGCCGACCCACGCACGAAACGTGCAAATTTCGGCACATGTATAATAATAACCACTCTTAAACCGAGTGCTTTACAGTATTGGTCTGGTCAAGGCAGACCTAACGACGTAGCGATCGTTGTCCGCACGCTCTCGCTATAGCTTTTTTTTTTGCGCGTGAGCTCGCAGTTCGATAAATCGACGGGAGGAGTCCATTGCACGAACGAGTTAATTGTGCTTATGATTTCCAATTCATCGGACGAAATTTAATTTTTTATGAAATGATATTAGCCAAAAATTGAAAAAAAAAAAATTAACTAATCATACGCGACTGAAACGGTAAAACGGCGAAATTCGTCAATGAATTCTTTTTCCGAAATCGAAATATATATATTCTCTTCGATTTTGAATACCGATTACGACTTTTGTTATTATTATTATTATTTCGATATGGATTTAGCGATATTATTAAATTCGCAACGGTATTTAAAGTCGATGTCAAGACCGGCAAAACGGAACACGAGTGTTGAACGTGTTTGACGTTGTTTTGCTTTAGCATTGTCTCACAGTATTTGTCTCGTTGAAATATGAGAAGAGAATTTTTTTTTTTTTTTGTCGGTGGAATCCTTCTCAATAATATTCACAATTTCGATATCCGACCGATCTCGGTCGGCCCTTTCATTTGTTTATAAGTGAAAAATATCCATACAATTATATTTTCAGTTCGTTGTCATCGTATTCACGATGATGCTTGGATTTCTTTTGTTACTACTATTCGTCTCCAATATAGATCAGTACTGTTTGTTGGCCCGGGTTTTTAATTTTTTTTTTTAACACGTGACGCAAATGTTTTATCGACAATAGACTAATAACATTATTAGTGTAACAGAAAAAAAAATAGAAAAATTTATAAAAAAAAAAAGGGAAGTATTCGATTCGCAAAGAACTGAAACACGTTTTCAAAACCATTTTCACTCTGTTAAATAAAACAGTATACGTATTGTGTATAGTCCGTGTTATAAGGCCGGCTGTAAAGTAAATTGAAAAATTTCAAATCCCAAGTTGATCCATCCATAGTCCTCCCGGCCATTGGCGTATTACTTTCCGGTGTAATATTTTCCAGCGTAACATTTCCCACGATTTTCAATTTCTACACGCTACAACGTTTCGTCTAAATTATTATTATTATTATTTTCTTTGGATATAGCATTTTCCTGGTTTTTATTTTCCCGTAAATTGTGTGTACAATATCCCGTTAATAATATTTCCCGCTTTCGGTCACTTCTCCATATCGTTTCCACAAATCGGCCCGTTAACGTTGGACGAGTATACGATTACAAGTTCGGACAAGAAATTGTTTTTCGATTTTTTTTTGCTCCCTCCCTCCAATTCCCATCACACCACACCGTCACTTTTTTTATTATTTTTATTTTTTGCTCTTTGCGAAAAAAAAGTGGAAAAAAAAAACAATCGGATCTGTCGTCCGAAAAACAAGTCTGTTTACGCGCTTTTTACATTGCAGTAGAAGAACCGTTTGGCCGACTGTCTTTGACTCGTGGTCGCGCTCTTGCGTAATACGTGCGCGCGTTTATAATAATAATAATAATAATAATAATATTATTATTATTATTATTATTATTATTATTATTGTTTGCCGCTTTTTGGGGAAGCTGTTGGATATTTTCGTGAGACAAACTTTATAATACGTATACGCGAGATAAACGACGATCCGCGTGTCGGATTGTGTGTGTGTGTGTGTTCGGGAATAGATGAGAAAAATTGCTGTTTTCCGGAAAATATTATACGAGATGTGAAATACACTACTAATCCTCTGGCAGTAGTTAATCACGCGCTCTCTGTCGTCGCAGTGCATTCGCCCCGAAGTTTCTAATAAATCTTCGGGAAGCGCACAAGGACTCGTACTCGCGGTTGTCGCGTGTTCGCCGAGACGTGACGTTATACGAGTTTTATGCATTATAATTATTATTTTATTCGTATATTAGTCTCGTGTTAAGGACTACGAGAAACGCGAAATCATTGCTTTTGTGTCATGTACGATAATAATTATTTCAGTGAGGTGGCGTCTTAAGGATTTTGACGCCGTAGATACACGGTTTGCCTCTTTTCTCCGATAACATCATCGGCGCAAATTGAATAATTATCCTCCCTCTTTCACGAAACTCGTTAAACGTTCACGGCTCGTCCGAAACAAATCTCTTCGTTGACACGCTCGTGTTATTGAATCTCGTTTTTAATTTTCGATTCTGAGCGCAGCGAGGCGTGTAACATGTTTTATAATGATGTGTTTTTTTTTTCACTTCTAACGGGTTTCATCAACGAAACCGTTAATAAATGTGCTTCGGGAGATCAAGGAAGAGAGCAACAAAGCTAAGAAATTTACTTTCGTCTCTTTCGAATCGGGAGGACGATTTCGGTATTCGGGTACGATATTAATCCACGACTGGTCTGAGAAGAGAAAAATAAATAAATTGCTTCTGAAGTAGGAGATCATTTGAAATCTAGAGGAATTCGTTTTGAAATATCCTGATGGTTTTTTTTTTTTTAGAGCCTCGCGACGAATTTGTTCAATGCGATGACGAAAATCTAAAGTGAAAGTAAAAAAAAAAAAAAGATATTTTTATAAGTGTTTATTATCTAAAAGAAATATAGGCTGACGTGTATACGATAACATTCGATATTCATTAATGTCAAGCGATAATAAACCGACGTCGTTTGACCGGACACCAATGTGTTGTTTGAGCAGACGACTGCACGGATGCGCAGTCGGTTTTATAGAATACCGTTGTGGGAAAAAAAAATGTTCAAGAACGTCGACGGCCAAAAGCCCTACAGTAGAACTAGCACAATCCTGCAAAGGATTTTTTTTTCTTTTTTTTTTTTTACCCTTAAGTCTTAACGGTGGTAAGTGCGTACGCGCGTATCGTCATCGATATTTTCAAAAATATATTTTTATTATTATATTTGTTTTTTTCTGTAGTTTTTGCGTCGGGACAAAACGCGTATAATGTCGCTGGACGACGTGTCCCCCCCTGCCCCCCTGCCGTCCACATACTTGTCCGCAGCGTTTGCGAACGTTTTTGCTTGTACAAAACAAATCTGTTGTCGTCCCGAGTGTTTTATGTGTATCGATTTTACGATCAACGCGCGTTTGGTGGAAAAATAAAGTGCCGAGGATTATTTTAACGAGGGTTTTACGGCCGTCGGTCGTCGGATCTAGAGCAACTGGCCAGATTTGTAGCTGAAACGTCCTGCGACGAGCCGCGCCGCGGCACGTTAACCGCCGTCGCACACACACACACAGTCGAATAATAAATTTACAACGATCGAAAGGGGCGCATTACGCTCTTGGCCTCACTGCACAGTGTGTGGGATTCTGTGTTATTGGTTTGTTTAAGAATTCCGCGCGCGCGACGTCCGGCCCCAGACACGAATCATTGTAATTACACGCGTGTATTATTGCGTTATAAAGCGTTTGTTCTACAACACATCGCGTCGATTATATTTTGTTTTTATCGCGATAAAACGCATCGGAAGTTTTTGGACTATAGGGCGCCGCACCGGACGTTTTCAGAGCGCCAGAAACGTGTCGGTTTTAAAATGACGCGCGTTTTTTTTTATGTCCGTATCCGAATACTCTATCGGAAGACCGAGTGTTCCGGTAACGAATTGCGCGACCGGTCGATACTGTTTGGGGAGAGGTCGTTCTCGTCGTAATTTCCATACTCGAGCGCAAACTTAAAATATTCCCTAAAACTCGTATCTCAATTTCGTATTTGGGGAAAAAATGTTTTTCGATTTTCGACTGTTCAAGAGTAATGTTATGGGTTTTCGATTATATTCATCGTATGCGTAAATTTTGGTTTTAAATAATAATAATAATAAATAAATATAAACTCTAACACCGAATAATTCACTCGAGGGACCTATACTACACCCAGTGGCTCGCTAACGTTTTTCTTCTTATTCCGATAAAATCGTTCAAAATCGAAATCATAGCATTGCGAAAAACATTTCTTTTTCCAATCGTCGTAATCGTTTAAAAATAACAATTTTCTGACCGCGTAATAAATATTGATATTTAAATGAAGAGTACGAATCAAAGACCGTAATACACCTCAATTGCCACAGACGGTACACATTTTGTTTCATAACTAATAATAATAATAATAATAATATCGTTAAATGTGACAGGTAAGAAATATAAGTAAATATTTAATATATTCCCTGGAATAATATCAATCGTTAAAACAATATTGTTCTCGAATATTATTGAAATTGTAAAAATATACGCATGAAAAAAAAAATTTCATAATTATATTCCTCTAAAATATGTGTAATATAAAATTATATAAATATTGAGATTATATTCAAGCTATGTAAAGGCATTATTTTCTCACGTTTAGCAATATTAGTTTGTAAAAACCCGAAAAACAATATTCATTAATAACAATCATTCACACCGGTGTTCCCTAAAAGCACAAAAGACTAATCCTTATATGATTTACAAAGATGATCAATCGGTGCGTGTAATCCAAAGAGTAATCGGTCAAACTCAGGTTTTAGCGTCAAAACTTTACGTTGATATTCGAAATTTTACCGTCACACGTATACATTATATACTTTTATATATATATACGTGTATCAGATTCGTGTAGTCATAACGACTAGACGTCGTATATATTAAATGAACGGTGTTCAGAATAAGCAACAATGGTACAAGGATTTGTAAAGTTTACTGAATCATCCCTACCCGTCCAATATTCATCATTCATTTAGTTTTATTTCAAATATCCTACACGAAAAGAATATTATTATTATTTTTTTTTTTTTGTTAACAAATTCTACATATTTTATTTTGTTAACGGGATAACAGCGGTAAGGGTAATTTTCGCGAACACCGATATGAGAACACAAAGATAAATCAAAATACGTTTTTTTTTTTTCGAGAAAAGTTTATACAGAGTTATCCGAAGATTTTGATTTGAAAACCTAATTACATGGGCCGAAACATAAAATTAAAATAAAAAAATGTATAAGGAATATAATATGATACTATTTCGTTTTTTCACCGGTTTTTTTATTTTTAAAGCTTTTGAATGTGAAATTTTCGGGTGCTTGTTCCAATCATAACATTTTCAATACAACGGCGATAATTTATTTATTGGAAATTTCTAATACGTCATAACGGTGTGATTTTCATTCATTGAAATTGTTATATATATATATATATTTATTTATTTATCAGAATACTTTTATGGCGATATACTTTATATATTATTAGACGTTAAACGAATAACAAGAAAACAAAATATTTTGTATTACGTTTTCGACAAGACATTTGG
Organism: Chaetogeoica ovagalla; assembly: GCA_032441825.1. Classification (NCBI taxonomy): domain Eukaryota; kingdom Metazoa; phylum Arthropoda; class Insecta; order Hemiptera; family Aphididae; genus Chaetogeoica; species Chaetogeoica ovagalla. The sequence continues at coordinate 5,468,852 of CM063744.1, forward strand.
ACAAAAAAAAAAAGAAAAGAAAAGAAATTCATCTGAAACACTATACAATTAATATTATATGAAATATTAAAAATCTCTAAAATTATCTATAGTTTATGGTCGATAAGACATTCGAACGCATTTGTTTCCATTTTAAACGAAATTAACCCTCGATATGCATTTTTGTCTCTCTAGCACCGTGTACCGTGTAATTCTCACCATATCCTCGCGCGCTCTCGCCGTGAACTGAATGATTATTTAGTTAAAACAATAACGATGTACGTGCGTAAAATTGAAGTCCCTCGAGCAATGGGATTATATCCGTTAACAAATTTATATTATTTGATACTTAAAATTTATACGTTTTGTGCGTTCAATTTAAAAAAAAAAAAAAAAAAAATGAAGAAAAACTATTATTATAATATCACGACAAATACCTATAAAGTTATTATTACATTACGATAATATGTTAAAATGTTTAAAATTTGTACATTATTATCCATAACCGTTAGACGTTTATATTCAAATGTCTTTTATTGAACGCTTAAATTTATATTTACATTGTTTTCCTTTCAAACATATGAAATTATAATACATTTACGTATATTTTCTATTATCAAAACGCTTACGTTCTTACAGTTTTCGTTTTGTTAGTACATATTATGCAATATTTAATTTCACCCGATTCCCTTGTGGATAGAATAGTGTGTATGGATGGACATTTCATAAAATTGTAAATTAACTATAACATATATTAATTTAATAATTATATTAATATCAATATACTTATGCATTATAATTTTAATTAAAATTATTATATACACGGTGAATTTTATATTTTCATTATGAGCCAACGGTTATTGTCGGTTATTGTTTTAAACGAATTTTATTTTGGATTAATTTTTTAGGACTTTAATAAACCATTTGAGAATTATTCTTGGCCACATTTAGTAACTACTTCTTATACGAATGTCGACATTTTATTTGCGAGCTACAATTTTTTTACTTTTACATTATTTTATTATGAACTGGAAATAAATACGTCAAATTGGTTTTTAAATTTTTAATTTCAAATTTTATTTTCTTTACTTAAATATTATTGATTATCAACTTTTGTGTAATTGAATGAAAACAGTAATGCACACGAAATGTATTATAAGTAGTTATATTAAGTACGTTGGTAAGTAAGGAGTGTTAATGTCTAATAAATAGCGTCTTTTATATATTTTCATACGTTTACTACAATGACTACCGTGTATTCGGCTAAAATGTCTATTATTGGGAAATGATATTAGTTAGATTCAAAAAAAAAAAAATTACACACGTATAAATTTACCACAATTATTTGTCGAAATTGATATTATCATATTGTTGTAACAAATATTAAGAACGGAAGAATATTAAAATTACAAAAAGGATATAAAACGGAAAGTTCTGAATACATCGAAAACAGTGTACGTTTTCTGAAATATATGAAAATCATCCTGTATACATCATGTAGTATACAGGGCGTCTCACGGATTTGAGCTATTTTTTATTATTTTTTTTTTTGAAATAATCGAGTATCTGACATTACTGTAATCAATATCAGATTAGCAAGAAAATTATTTGAATTTTAACAAACTTTTAAAACTGTTCAATAGATTAATAACGTAACGCAATTAAAACATTTAAACACCAAAATTTGTCTAAAACTAGTGTATTTTGCAATTGACTACATCGAATTATTATTTATGAAAACAAAATACAATTTTTATTATTTCAATTTTAAATTTCAAAATTAAAAATATATTTTTATTGTTATTCTTATTGTTATTATTGGTATTATTATTGTTATTATTATAGCCCCGATAAATATTATTACAATCAGTTTAAATGTCGAATAGAACAAAGAATTATAAGATTTGTCGGTCCTCCGTGTTAGCTGGCACCCTGTACATATTTTATTTTCAGACAACTGTTCAATACGCACTCAGCCACAACGGCGCTATAATAATAATAATAATAATATGATATGATATGAAATAACGTCACGATATACGCGTATATAATATAATTATATACATTTGAATATTTGTTATATGAATAAGGATTTACAGTAATAATACACGTAATATGCCACCACCTGCCGGTCAAACATCGGCGTGGCGGTTGTTGTACAAAAGGGTAAATACGGAAAACTATATGGAAATTATTAAAAAAAAAAAGAATAATTTTTTTATGTAATAATAAAATAAAAATTCGCGTGCGTCGCTACAGTATTATAAACGGCGTAAAACGCGAGGGAGGTAGTGAAATATTCAATATTTAATGTAATATGTATTCGTTAATACCGTATGTTGTTCAGACAGCTGTGTAAAAAAAAATAGAAATAATAAATAATACACTGTATACCAACGTTTAGGTCAGATATTCATATGGTTTTTGCATATGTTTATCGATCAAGCGAAAAAATAAATAGTTTATACCGAAACGTATTTCACGAACTAATTGGTCGGAATACGAAAATTTCATTTACCGTAATATTCTGCGATATTTTCCGCATTTAGAGCATATCTTTGGATTTCGAACATTTTACAATTTGTTTCCTATTAGCTGTTCTGAAGGACTTTAAAAACAAAATGTTTCAATATTAAGAACATTATAATGCAATATAGTTATAAAGAAAAAAAATTCTGAACTGATAACACTTCGTTAATCGAGTTTTAGATGAAATTTTATTTGGAAAAGAAATGTCTAAATGCGTGTTTTGGTTATTTTAATTTTAAATATGTGCATCCACATCTAATCGGAATTCGGGGAATATATATTTCTCCGCCCTGTATACAGTATGTAGTTTTCGGTAGAAGCCGGAATTCGACGATCTTGGCTCTTTTTTTTTCTTTTTAGAACGTCTTAAGCGTTGTTTTCCAACATGAAAATGTGATTTAATATCATACAAATCTGAATTTTATTTCAAAATTTTCGGCGATTTTTATTTTTTTATTTTTTAGGCAGTTTTTGACACTTTAAACTCATTTTTGAACCAAAAAAAAAATCCATTAATCTGTGGACTCAGTCGTCATGGATATGTTTTTAAACTATGAAAATATATTACGACAAAGAAAATATATTACAACGGTATGTAAAACAACGCGGTTTATCATTATATATTTATATTTTTTAATTGTGTGATGTTTGAATCCCGACAGAGGAAAAAGTATCGTAAACTAAACATAATCTAATATTTTGCACATATTCTCCGAGCGTCCGTCCGTCAAATATCGATGGCATTTAAATCATATGACCAACACGTATTATCAAGAATCGTAAATAAACCGCTTGTACATTCTACAGGACGGAGTATAGAACTTTACGGGACAGATACTTCAATTATTATTTGCATTATTACTACGAAACGACGAAATCATTTTCACTTTATTGCGCCATGATTCCCGTTAAACGGCGACGCGAGCAAAGAACGCGATTCTGCGAATGAAATTCGTCGAAACGGTAATGAAAGCGAAACGTTATTAATGATTATCCGCGAAATGATAACAATGAATAATTATTATGATTCTTAAAAATTTTCTATACAGTGTACACGTGTTAAATTATACAAATTGATTACTTAAAAATGCTCGTAACCAAGAGTATACGCAATATTACATTACGGTTACACGATAACTCCGCTCCCCACTATTATAAATCGACTGGCTTTTAATTTGAACTTTTGTTAAACATTTACAACAATTATGTTCTTATTATACGTTATTTAAATACACATAATCTGTTTTTTATTCAAAAAAAAAAAAAAAAAAAAAACTTTGAATAAATATCACTCGTTTTATTCAAACAAAGCAATCCCATTTTCATAAATAATTCAAATATTAAAATTATATTTTAGTTACTATACACGTATATTTATTATTTCAGTAAGACTATTTATTTTTTTTAAGATACCGACCGAATTTATTCCCCGACATTATTTCATTAATTCGGTATTAACGATAATTTCACTTTTCGCTTATATCAATTCGTGTTTCAATTAAGAGCCAAAATATTTGTAAATACTTTATAACATTTACGAGAGAATAAAATCATTAAGCTTTCGGTTTTGTTCGTACTAGTGTTATTACGTGCGTATAACGAACGACTTTTGCCCGGAGCGTTTAAAAGTTTCCTCATCTCGAATTTTATCCTTTATACATTGAACACATAATTCTCTCTCTCTCTCTCTCTCTCTATCTATCTTGAGTAAAAAAATGTATAAATACTTATTTAATATCACATAATATTTGTACAACACTTTTACCGACAGTGACTAAATTTCTTTATTGGAAATTACTACAGAACGTACTATAACAGTCGTCTGTATTAAATATCATAAAATCATATAATCGTTTTAAACACATTGTGAAACATGCGTTCATAAACGAATTACTGTCGAGTAACGACAGTACTCGAATTTCAAAGGGATATAAGACTCAGTTTATCTGTTTTTCGTACAGTATTGCGCCGTTGAATTCGCGAATAATCAAATACTCGTGGTTTGATTACACACATAGTATTTATGTAACAAAAATATACGGTCCATATTAATTCGTACGAAAATTACTTTAGACGGACTATATTCAGAATTCAATGTATAAAATTAAAAAATTTAAAGAAAAGTACTCAACTATATAACTTCTCCGAAACATTACGCAAAACTGCATAATATAATTTATATTACGTACATATTTTTAAACTGTATTAAAAATTGTCTGGCGTTAATTTCGATTTCAATTATTTCAGTTTTAAATACAGTTTTGTGTTTTTAATTATTTCGGTTTTAATTGGAATTCAAAGAGGATAATTGCAAAAATTTTGAACCTTCGATTTTTAATTAAATACCGGTTTTAATTTTTCCGATTTTTGAATATCATTCCACGAATTTTCGTGGTTTCGATTTCAATTTTGACTAACGATATTTCTGTTCCAAAATATGAAATTCTATTTCCAAATGTTTTTCTTCGTGTTATCGCAATTTGTTATTTATATTGGATTGCGATATTGTTGAAAATTAGAGTAACGTTATATTAACATATTAATCGATTATTTTCTAATAAAAGTTTATTTTTAACGTTGTAATAATCGATAGAAATTCGACGATATTGCAGTACACTGTACGTGCACGTACATTATCGTTGCCCGATGGCACGCGAAATAATTATAATTCTGATTTAAACGGAAAATATTGTTATCATACATAACATCGATGACAATCAAGACGCAAAATATCCATCTTCGTTCTTCTTACCCAAGCGAGCAATCGAATCCCAGTATTAATTTTCTACCAGCTCTTAACGTTTGATTTCGCCATACACTTCAAGTGTTTGTTTCCAATAATTGATATTCGGATTTCAATTTAACTTACCAAAATTTATTAATTCAATCGATTCTTTTGATTATTAATATCGATATTTTTATGTATTTTTTTCTGATTTGGACGTTGAGTATCGATTTCCATATATTTATTTATGATTTTCGAAACGCTAATCGCATTTATTCTTTGGTATTTCAAGCGTTTATATTATATAATAATAATAATAATTATAAAAAATATTTACAATTTTTGTTTTCGGCACGTTTCTCCCGAACACAATCGAATCGTGTTTTTGTTAACACATCTTCGATGTTAATTTTCAATAGGTACATAAAAATCAAATATTATCAAGTCGTTTGACGCACAAAAAAACGTACGTATACTTAGACGTCACGAATTAATTATTTACAAAATCAATTCTTCCGTCGTTTATTTCACATTGTACGTCACGATTTTCTCCGATAGACTAGCAATAAAATGTACTCGTTTCCAATACAACGAGTATACTTTGTTGACTTAACGTTTTAAAAATACGATTTGAATGTTCAATTAAAAACATTTTCGTTTTTTACTTTGTTAATATATTTATAAATAATTCGATATTATAAAAATACAATCATAAATACAACTGCGAAACCACGTTACACTACGGGTGTTCTTTATTTTATTAATATTTATCTTCCCACGCGTTTTTATCGTAAAGTGAAATCAATATGTCGGGTAATTTGTTTTGTTTTCTCTTTTAGACGATCGAATTCATCATAATCATCACGTTATTATTATAGAGTATTATTATATTATACCTCGACACGAAATTGGATGTCTCCGTCGTCATCAATCATTATTTGAAATCGAGTGTATTTTACCTATATAAGTACTCAATTTTGTTTCGAGTCAATAGACGTGACGATGGTTTTCGGTCACCATAAGATGCATAATAAGACGTCGTTACTATTATATTGTAATAAAGAGAAATAATTTGGTTTTACGCAGTTAATCTATACACGTCCGTGCGCGTATACGTTTATGAAATTTAATTTTAAATTAATATATACATATTGAGTTTATTTTTATCGAAGAAAAATCAAATTTCGCTCTGTTGTAAGGTTGTGCGTTTTTTTCTTCTTATTAAAAACTTGAGTATGGTAACCATAAAAGTGTACCTTTCACAATATCGTGTATTACTCACGCATTATTTTTCCCACGTTCTCCCGTTTTTATCGTATTATTTATACGATTTAATTGCTCAAAAATATTGTCGTATGCGTAATGGGTGATTTTACCAATACGATTGTTGCCTACGTACGGTTTTGAATGTGTGCGGTACTATCAGGAATGAATTTTAAATCTTATAAAACGTGTAAAATTTGAAGCAAAAAAAAAAAAAAAATGGAAATACGCCTTGATAAATAAGCTTTAATTTTGTTTCCGTTCATCTGTCTCGGGGGTTGTGTATTGGGTTCATTTCTTCGACGTGTACTGCATTTGTCTACTTCCTACGTCGAGCATAATTCCTCTGAGATTTTAACCTCATCGCTCTTACAAATCGTATTCGACTAGCCGTCTAAGAGAAATTTGTGGTTCCACCACTGCCATTCGTTCGTCCACGGCGTGAACGTTTTTACCACAACCGTACTTCCGTCTGAAGAACGCGCTGGTCAATAATAGCGCGATATTTCGGAAGAAAAAATAAAAAATATATTAAAAATAAATAAATAAAAATGAACAATATACAAATGAAGTCATATGATGTCACTCATCATCACGTACGACGAAAAACACGAGCACACCGAAATAAATTTCAAACGCATCGTCATAGATATCGGTGTACGATTGTAAAACCATGATTTTTTTTTTTGGGGGGGAGGGTTTCTTCTACGTATTTTTAATGACGATGTCGTGGTAATAATAATAATAATAATTGTCGATTTAACGACAAAAAAATTAAAAATAACACGTGACGTTCGGTACGTCCAGACGAATCCAATGGACGTAAACGTTTTAATTAATTCGTATTTTACCCAGGGCCGGATTTAGGAATATGGGGGCCCTGGGCCCACCTTAAAAGTATATATTATATTTCGGTAACATATATTTAATATATTATTGTAAGTTAATTTAATTTAATAATATATTAACATTTACACGTATTTATCTACAACAGCGGTCAGGCGGCTTGCTGTACAAGTTATATGTGTTTATCTATAACTGTTTTGCTCAAAATTAAAAACCATACCTTATCGCTTATCGCTTATCCTACTCTACAAGTCATAATAATCGACTTTAAATTACTTTAATTTTACTATATAAACGATTGAACAATTTTATTCAATTTGTGATTTAAAATTATTTTGCAAATATTATATTGCGTTTTATACTTGGATGCGAAAAAATCCCATTAAGTGGAGGCCCTCATTTTGTGGAGGCCCGGGGCCCACCTGCACCCCCCCCCCCTAAATCCGGCCCTGATTTTACCCAATTCTTTATGTCACGTAGAGAAACGTTTGATTTGCGTGAGCCATACACTACGATTTCGTTATTATTTCAGTGTTGCACATCGAACGCTGAAATGCTAAAACAAAACGAAAAAATCGCTTTCGCTTGTCCAATAAAAAGAAATAAATACGCGTTTCCCTCCACCCCCCCCCCCCAAAAAAAAAAAAAACAAATTCCGTGGTTTTTGTTTTAAATTTTTTAATTACGATTATTATTATTATTATTATTATTCGTGGTAAAGGGGGTTGTGGTGGTAAGAGGAATTCGAGACTTCTCGTACATCAATAAGTATAACGAATAATATATTTATTGGTATAGGGTGGACGAGCGAACGAGACGTGGCGGAATCCGGTGCACCTATCGAATCGCCGCGGTTTGTTCTCGGTTAATCCGAATGTCGTCGGTTAACGAGATTAAAAACCGATCGCGTTAATCGAATAAACTCGTCGGTACATTTCACTTTTGATCAACTCTCCGTTACTAAACCGAACGCCGCCGTGCACCGGCGGGCCACTGCTCGTGCGGAATTCACGAGGGTTCGCTCCGTGTCACGATCGAAGTGCTTACACGGGGATTCGATTAGAATCGACGATGGAAACGCGTTTTTCCCTCGTAGGCACTTTTCCAAAATAACTATGTATTTCACATACATAATATATGTTGCGAGTGCGTTCGTTCGATAATAATGTATCGTTTACATTTTCACCACCGCAGTTTTAACAAACGCGTTGGACCGCACAGCTAGTACATTATTGATTAACAAAGTAGCGAAAACAAAAAGAAATTTAAATCGAAAATAAAAACAAAAATCAAAAGGATATGTAAAAATAAATAATCTAAAAAGTTAGAAAGAAAAAATTATAAGTTAATACTCGTGATAATAAATAAGAAAATATAAATAAATATATATATATATATTAAAATGTATATTTAAATATACAATAAAAGCCAAAGAGTATTAAATAAAATGAAATAAAAGAAGGTTGTCGTATAAATTATTTTATTACTACCGGTTTCGACAAAAAGTCATCATCAGTACTGTGTACGGAAAGATCAAAAAAAAAAAGGGGGCAACGAGCCGCGGCGATTGCCGTTTGAGCCAATGGACGACTCGGATGAAGTTATAAATTATTGTTATAATTACTAATTGTTCGAGAACAAAAATAAATCATTGCATCGGATAAAACGATTCTGAGTGTAGGTAACCTACTTCAGTGCGGTTAGGGAAATTCGATAAGGTAATAAAAAGAAAAGATTTTGATTTAAGCTTGTCGTTAAGAATTTTCCAATGACGCTATTGAAGGTCGCGTAGTTATTTATGTTTTTTTTTAAAAAAAAACGTTCAACTCTTTAAACCGAATATTACTCCTTTATCAATTAAACAGCTGGGAATCTAATAATTACTATAAAAAAATAAATACATAAAATGGAAGAAGTGTTTCAAATATATATTTTATAGAGCGCAAATTCATTACCGGTTCAATTCGAGACTCGAAATTAATTTTCTTCTGTCGCGTTTAAATACTATTGAGTAAACAGTTTTTCTTCAAATTTTCGTGTTGTCTTCTAACTATACGCGCAATGGATACTACTGAGAAAATCGAAAAACGCTTTAAATGAATTGCTGGTTGGATGCCGTTTGCATAGGTTCGGGTGTAATTCTGAAAACGCACGAGGAAAATAATAGAAAAATCGAATCGTAATCATAATGGCAAAGGACTTGAAGTCATAATAATACCAGAACTTTTAATTATTTCAACCGTTATTGGATTATATCGTAGTACTAACTAAATTAATTTTTTTCTCTCTTATTAACGTGGATGAAAAAAACTATTCGTTCTAAAAATGTGTTATGTCGTATCGCTGCGAATTTATTCGAGTAACACGCGTCAAGCAAATAAATTAAAAACAGAAAAAAAAATTACTCAACCAACACCGATAATAATTCTTCGGAATAGGAATTTAATAATAATAATAATAATAAAATAAAAAAATTGTACGAACATTATGTTTTGCTTTCGTACTGTATGACTGTAGGACATCGCTGTTTTTTAATTTTATTATTTTTACTGACCGGAGCCACGCGATTTAACCACTCTTGTGTATTGCATACACGCAAGTACTGGCCGTATAAAACGCATAAAATATTGCGATGATCGCCGCGTATAATATAAACGTGACATGGTTACAGCGTATTATACGACGCGCACACGGGAGCTTTTTAATCGACTTCAATTATTATTTCGTCCCGCTCCGTTAACTGACTGGTAAACGTTATTGTCGTATTCCATTGCACGTAATGAGATTTTTTTCATTATTATTATTCTTTTTCTCTTGTCTCCTTCCTCACACGATATCAATAATAATAATAATAATAATAATAATAATAATAATAATAATAATAATATATACGTAAAATGTACCAAGGCTGAACATTAAAGAATTAAATGTTAATATCGAGTTAAAAAAGTAAAGTCATTGAAAGTCTTATTTTTATTTTTTTTCAAATTGACTAACCTGAAAAGTTACTTCTTTCAAGAACTTACCGTGTTAACTTTTTACAAAAGTTTTACAAATTTTATCCGAAGAACGATGTAAATTTCTGAACGAATTTGAATATATATATATATATTTTTTTTTTTTTTGTTATTATTTTATAATTCAGGACTGTATGATATTTTAAGTCCCGTAAGTCGCTATTATTGTAGCTTTTAAATTTTTTTTTTTTGTTAATCAGCAAATATTAACTATTAACTTATGAATTGAACAAGAAAATTATTGAATAACTTTTTACTTAATTAAACTCAGTTATTCTGAATTAACTTAACGAGTTACAAAAAAAAAAAAAATGTTTTACTTGCCCAGCCTTGATATTATGTACTATTCATATATTTATATTGACGCAGGGTGATTGGCGATAAATCTGAAAAACTTCGGAATGCCATTCGGACGCTCCTAAAGGGACAAAAAAAAAATTCTTACAAACCCGCGTTCGATTCTCAATCATTTCTGAGCAATTTCACATTTGATACTATTTTGACACAATCGGATTTCAATTTAAATGAATTACTATTGCTCGACAACCGCTGTTGACGCCACAACAAATCCGAGTAGTTTTTTTTTTTTTTTAAATCTACGTTGAATTCTCTATTAGAAAACGTCCTGTCGAAACCGTGGAAAATCTTCCAGACGCCTTTCGGATTGCTTAAATTTCAAAAAAATTTTAAATCGTTCACGTTTTTGAATAAAATAATCTCCGAAAAAATTCGAGCGCAATCGATTCCGTGGGCTGACACTTGGGAGATTTTCTGAAAGCGCCGGTTCGTTTAAACAGGGGATTAAACGTCAGAAAGGTACCTACCGAAAAACGTCAGATTATTTAAAACGCAGCACACGCGTGAAGAAAACGTACGACGAATCGATAATAATTAATGCGGGAACGGCCGAGAGGAGGATTGGATTTCCATTTTGTGGTAACGCCGTAACTAGAACACGCGTATTCGTGCACGAAGTCGCGTCTCCTACAATTGAAACGTTACAAATCCGCGCGAAAAACAATAGTCACTGCGGCGGTCTTTCGAGAAATCAATAGGAGAAGCAAAAAAAAAACCCCCGAACGACAGTTAGCGCGGGGACAGTAGTTTTCCACGGAATCGATTTTTTGCTCGAACGATAACGACGATGTAATCCGAATTCTCTCGGTGTTGTCCGCGCCGGTCGTTCTCGGGAATCTTTTCCTTTTCAGAATTCAGTCTCGTAGCGATCGAGTGATTTATTCAAAAATAAATCGCAGTCGAAATACAATATAACCGCCATTGCGGTGGATCGCTCGATTCGCTCGGCACACGCGCGCGCGGGGGGGCAGGGGACTTTAATAATTTACGACTGTATTTGATTTATAGTTTTTACGCATTATTCCTTTCGTTTTTATTCCTAATTGTTCAATACATTTTTGTTTTTTTTTTTTAATATTTTAGTGTTTTAACGCGTGCGAACACGTTATTATTATTATTATTATTTTTTCCATCTTATCCGGAAAACGGGACCGTCACTGGATGTCTCGTAAATAAAAAAAATATTTCTACGCAAAAACACACTCTGTCGCCGCCATCACCATTAATGACGGGGAGGGAAATATTTTGCCGTTTAAACGATATGCTCCGCCGACGACGACATTATTTTTCATTTTCGTTCGTAATCTGATATCGATATCGACGCAGACATAATAGATGAGGACAGTGACGTTTGAAAACACGCATATATATATTTATTATATAATGTCATATTGAAGATTTTTTTTTCCTTTCCACAACCAAAAACTGCCAGGAGGATTATTAACTTTTTTTTTTTTTTTTTGTCACAAACATCCTTTCGAGTCGTTATCAAATGCCAAATGAACGGCATATTTCGTGGTTTCCGTATTCGAGGGAAACTATTTTCGTACTCTGTAAATACACACTCATGTCCGTGTTCTTTGCGTACCTAATGCGTATTTAAATCGCGTGTGTGTGTGCGCGCGCGCCATCGAATGATGATGATCTTATTATAAAATGACTATTTAAGGTCACGAATAAGGTCCGATAGAAATAAAAGAAAATGTAATTTTTTCGAATAATAATCGTGAGACGTTAGAAACGTTAACACGGCAAAATATCAAATCGAAAATGATTTAAATTTCGTATTGTAACATATAACTTACTTGCTCTTAATCTGAATTCGTACAATTGTGTCGTATATTATTGCTGGATATTGGATATCACGCGAACATACGACGTTATAAATTTTTTTTTCGCTTAGTGGTGGTGATTGTGTAAGAGCTACCGTAATTATCCAAAGGTACGATTTGCAATAGCTTCGATTCGACAATTCACTTTCATCTCGTTCCTTCGCAGTTAATTCTCCCATACGAACAACAATGTTTCCTCTGGATTTTTCCATTCATTTTAACGCCGCAAAGTGTTCTCATTCGTTCGATACCGTAGTACTCGGAGTAACCGGGATTCAATATTTGAATCGTAGTTAAAAGCAAAAGTTATCAAAGCGATTCGCAGTGTAGTTCGAACTCTATCATCTCCAGTTAAACGCTTCCTTCGACGACGTTCTTTTTAGAATTGTGAGACTGAGCGTTTGGAGACTTGACCGAACGCGTGAAACGAAATACCGTACGGTATCGTCGTGTGCGTGTCCAAAATGTACTTGACTAAAGAAAAAGCGAGAAAAATACCGCGGCAAGGAAAATCGAACCGGTAGTCTCAGAGATTATACCGGGGACATAGAGAAGGCGCTTGTCTTTTTCTCGAACACAAGCATAGTGTTTTTCTTTTTTTATACAGCCCTCTGAAAATACGTGAAAATTATCGCCGTGTGTCGCGTCGCGTAGGCGTGACGGAATGGCATTTCCTAACGGAGCGCCGTGACGAGCGAAATAAAAAAATATAAACGGATAAAAAATTGTAAGAATAAAAGAACGAGGACGGAAAGCGCTCGTTTGATAATCACAATAAAATATATATAACGTCGAAACGTCGACGGCGAATTAAATATTTCAAAGACGTTTAACAGCGGCGGCGACGGCCGTCAAATCACGTCACCGGCACCGACAAAAAAAAAAAAAAAACAAAAAGAAGAAAAAATTCGTAAAAACGTGCTGTTTTATTAACTCTGATGGTTTTTGAAACGTAATTATACTGTTTCAAATTTAGTAAGTTTAATATTTTTATGATATTGACTGGAAGGACTGAATCTATCGACGATGTACGCGATCGATTGGTTTTCTTTCCCCCCCCCCAGACAATCTAGCTGGGGCGTATTTAAACGGAGCTTAGCCTCCCGTTGTAGTACACCTATAAACGCGGGTTTTTTGTTTTTCTCTGTAATCCAATCGTGTTTTAGGCACGTTGAATATTCTCGTTGTATTTCCGAAACGGTTCGTTGCCGTTACGCTTCGTTCGAAACGCTTGTGTTCAAACGGACTACTACTATACACTAATCGATACGCGATTTCTCGAAATCCGCATTTTTTCGTTCTCTCTGTATGTTTAAGACGCAGCGCATTAAGAACCGAACGGATCTCTAGCCACGGGTGTATATTACATAAAAAAAAAAACTAAAACTAAATGAACGATATTGAGAAATCCGTGTCGAATACAGAAAGACACGTAACCCCGAAGCAGTGTAGTGTAATCGCCGTCGACATTTAAAGGTTACAACCGCTGCGGAAAACTCCTATATCCGACATTTGAAACAGCGTATGGATACTGCGCGTTAATGTATCCATAATAATAATTTTTTCAAACCGAAATTCTTTACGAATACGTAATTTATTACGTTTTCGATGGGATGTCATACTGCGCGCGGGGCGGAACGTCGTCGATTTACTTTACTCGTCTCGTGCAAAAAAAAAACGATTTCGTCCAATAACAATTCAAACGTGTGTACGTAAATCGAATTATGTGTAACAACGACGGGGAATGTTCCGTTTTGTACGTAGTGTAATTCGATTTGCGCCGGGATCGTCGAACAAACGATTTTGAAAACCGATCGTACTGCTTTCAATTGTATGTATTCCTTGGCGATAATTACGTACACGCGCGTAGCCGGGAATCAGACTGTTGTACTACGGACATAACGAAAGAGTGGAAAAAAAGTAGAATGCAGAATAGAAATTGAATTTTTAACGTTCTCCTGTTGGCCGGTGTAAAAAAAAGCCGTCGAACACGCGCATATCGTATAGAATCGACGTCGTTTCACCACCACAAACGTTACGTCGCGCGGCGTTTTTCCATTCGAAACGATTTACGGCGTGCACGTATCGAGTTCGCCGTCAACTTGCCCGTCGCATTCATCGACATAAAAAGCGCCGAAATCGACAAAACAAGGGGTGGGTTATTTATTTTATTCTCACCACGTCTCCGTCGGTTCGGGAGACTGCCCCCGTGTCCGAGATTCGACTAACACGATCGGTTGTCGTCGTCGTCGTATTTCGCCGATCTCGAAAGAATCGCGCACGACGATCCGCGGCGACAATCCGATTATTATTGCGCGATACATAAATCGTTGTGTGTCTGCCCCCCCGTTACAGAACCGGCCGCGCGCGGAATATTCTAAATCGCGCGGTTTTCTCTCGCGTAATCTCCCGCGCGCCCTGTCAACGTGAAATAGCGTTTTAAAAGTTTCGTAAGCCATTTGCGTAGGAACTGTGTGCGACGTCGGGAAATCGGCTTTTGGGCGGTGTCGAAACGCGTGTATCGGAACGTTTACGATTATTTCGATAAAACACAGAAAAAAAAAATAAAAATAATATAAAACAGAGTGAAAGACGGGTATAAAACAATTTTTAAACTCTCGTTCTTTACCGTACGATTCACCGTAAATTCGTATGTATACGTGTAAATGTATTTTTATTTTTTTCTATATAACACCCGCTCACGCGTTCCGGAAACTCGAAATGAAAATCAAATATTTACGTTTTCAATTTATAAACTTTACGAGCTCTGTTCTTGTGTTTCCCCGCCTCCTCCTGACGGCATCGCCATCACTAGTTGTGATATTATACTTTCGAATTTAAAACGATAACGTCGTAGTAATAATTACTATTACGAACCGCGGCGATTGTTTTTATTTTTTTTTCCCATTTTTAAAAAAAATAATTTTTACTACACTTCAAACGTTCTGAGCAATCGCGTCTTGTTCAATTCACGGAATGTGCCGTCGAGGTTAAAGGAGGAATTCATACTGTACGAGAGCTCAACGGTAAGGGATTTAATTAGGATGTTACTATGTAACAATATTTTTTAATACCTCGCAGTTTGAACACTTTTAATCCACACACAATCGCCGTTCGATCACATTCTAATCGAAATAAAACAAATTAATTTTACTTTTTAATTTGGTAATTTGTCTTCAAAAAAAAAAAAAAAAAAAACACTAATAATAGTATTGTAATAGGAATGGAAAAGCCATTTTACAGTATATCGAAATTTCGTAATCCGTTTGAATAAATTTACTTAAACGTTTTCCTCTCCTAGAGAATTATGAGAGAACCATTAAATAGACTGAATTGTCTATACGAAAACTGTATAAATCTGTAATGTATTCTGTAGGTACGGGATGATAAACAGTATTTCTAGAAACGTTATTGCACGGGGAAACGAGATTCGAGAAAAACTTTTTCGGAAATAATTACGCAATAAATACGAAATATTATAATATAAAGTTTTGTGTAGAAAATTTTCGCGCAGATACGTGGATATGATACATGGACATTTGTAATTCTCGTACTTCCCCGAATATTTATTTGTTTTTTGTGTAAAACCATCACGATTTTTTAATTTTCATATAAAAAATATTCATATAAAATATTTTTCTCACGTGATGTTTTCCTGTGTAAATTATCCTGTGTAATATTTTCCTGGTATTCCAGTTCCTTTGATATGTTCTCGATTATAAATTCCTGTGTAATTTTTTCCATATAATACATTTCCAAAAGCATAAGGAGATTCCCGGTAAACATTTTCTTATATCTTGTGCGTCGCCGATATTCAAAACGTAATAAGTAAAAATGTATATGACTACACTTAAAATCGGTTTCTACCTACGGGATAAAAGATAAACACACAACTGAAACGATTTGTTAACGGTTATGGTTAGATACATAAAATAGGTGAATGTTAAGCCGAGAAATGTAATAATCGTACTCAATAAATTCTCTTCTCGTTCTTCTTCATTAATTATCCCACACAAAAATGTCCAGCTATTTTTGATTTTTGCACTCTTAACCCCTCCCCGCCAGTAGATGTAAAATTATATTTCACCAATATCGACACTGTACATGCAGAATTTACAATACGTATAATATAATAATATTAGATCGAAGTATGCAAATAAATATAATGCCCTTATTGTAGAAAATACCGTATGATAGAATTTGTCTTACTACTGTCTAAAAAATGTCAATCGATTTGTTCTATCATAAAAACTTCTTTTTACGATAATGTAGGCAGAAAAGTGATCCTCCAATCGAACACCACAACGCGCCGTAACAAAACTATATTTTACTTAGAGTTTACAGTAAAGAAAATTGAAAATATCTATAAAATATTCAACTGCAATTATTTGAAAATCTACTGTTGAAAATCAACTCTGATATAATAATATTTAACAATATTTAATCTTGTTATTTTGATAAAAATAATAACATAACTTTGTATGAGTTTTATAAATTAACAAAGATTTTTGTAAGTTTATTATTATTATTATTATTATTATTATTGTATTACTATTATTAGTATGTAAACATTCAAATTAAAATTTGCATGGATTTTAGCAAGAAGTACTGAATGTATTTTTCTTCGGTACTATCCGACATGTTTGATAAATAAATAATACATTTTCAGCAGCGAAATAAGTTAAAGTTTATACGAGTTTTGAGTATAAAATATTTCTCCACCTATTTTTACTACGCATAAATACTAAGAAACTTGCTTCGATAAACTTGAAATGAACAAACTTAATAATGTGTCAAAAATTTGACACTCGTCAAAGGAATATATCTTTGTACGAGAAATGTAATTAAAAAAAAAAAATATATATATATATATTGATTTCCAGTTAAATCAAAAGGTACAGTTGATTACTTTGAAATAACAATAATATAATGAAAACACATCTTTTTTTTAATAAGCATTACAATAATTATAAATTTAGTATGGAATGTAAAAGAATAAAATGCTTAAAATAATCATTCAATTTTATCTTTCTTTTAATGCGAAAAACGTTGGAAACCTTATAAATTTTTTATTGCGTCGTGTAAACTTTTCCAGTGATTTTATTTGGGAATGCTCAAAAGGAGATATACAGGTATGATGTACGAAATTCTAACTCAGACAATTCGTTCTGGCTTTAAATTGTAAGACTTTAAACGAACCACTTGTTATGTTGTAAGAACGAATTATCTCATATTATCATTTATGTTTTAAGAGAATAAAAATCAAAGCGTTTTTCCAAATTTAACATAAAGATATGTCTCGCAAGTCCCGAGTCAATGGATAAGAAATGTTTTAAATAATAAAATATCAAAATACTGTAAACTGATGTTGGAAATTGGTTATGTGAAACCCCGTCTTTATTATTATTCAAACGCAACATCAAGGGGTATTTATATTTTTCAGAATTATAATCGAAACGGCCGTTTGTTAGATTCCGTCAGAGCGGGATTATACTTATAATCAGAGCTTCAATTTAAATTATTCGATGTTTTTTTTTTTTTGTTAGAGTTTAAAAATTGATTTTCGTGATATTATATATTTAATTTTTGTAATTTAATTTCGGTTTTAATATTTTCCATTTGATTTTTGCTTTTAATTATTGATTGTCAGAAATAGTTGCGGTTCGATGAGGATTCTTATTTTATGATTATAGTTTTAAATTAAATTTTTAAACGATTTATGATTCAGTGACATTTTATCTTCTAGAAAGTAATAGGGACATTTTTATTCAATTCAATTCGCCTTATAGTTATGTAACGAATAAGCCGGAGATATATATTATTTGAAATAAGAACAATTTACATTAATTAAACAGATGTCGAAAGTTTATAGTACGAAGAACTGAATCCGTTTTCATTTTTCGAATGACTGAATAATTTTTATAAATGTAAGCGGACGTATTTTATAATATTTTTCGAAGTATAGAAAAATATTAGTAAATAAAATAATTCCGGATATTAGTGTAAACATCGTGTTATAAAAATACAATTTATTCTCATGATTTTCCTACAGTCGAAACGTTCAGTTGTGTAGACAAATATTACGCAATATTTTTTCAATTAACATAAACCTAAAGTGAATTGATACGCAAACAACTCTCCATTATAGCGTTACATCGATTTAACAGTAAACCACACTGTAGTTTCGGAGTTAAGTAATAAAAGGAGAAAAAAGATGGGTATAGAAGATGTGATAAAAATATCGTTTGAAAAGCATTAATTAGTGGCGAAGTGTACCGAAAACGGGTTTAATAGCATCAATAAAAACTCATGAACTACACGTTATGAAAATGAAAAAAAAAGAATGGATCGTAAAAAACGCACTCAAAAAGAAAGTAGGTTCGTTTCAACGAATCCGTTTATATTATAAATTCGTAATTCGCCATTCCCACATAATTGGCCATGTAATATCCAATTGTAAATTATTAACAATCCGCCGGACGTTGTTGGATGTTCGCAACTATTTTTCTACTGTTTGAATTTGTTGTAAAAATAAGTAACGTTTAACGCGAGTACGAGTTGACATCTAAAAACCTAACATAGTACATCAAGCACTGCGTTTTCTGTTTTGTCAGTCATGGTAAGACGACAAGACATAAACACGTAACGAACCGAATTCCGAATACAAAAAGACCTAACCTTTAGTTTTAAAATACGTATGACTAGATAATGTTTTGTTTAATGTCCGCTTATAGTCGTTTTACTATATTTTATTTGTGTTCGTATATTTATTTTCTCGTTCATTTGGAAATACAAATATTATCGTTTATGTCTTTTTCTGCCTTATACAATACAACGTTATACAGTTCCTATTAATATTATCTGTATATTATCTGAAACGACGGTTTTCGATCATTTTTATCCGCGAAACGTAATATTGTACGCCCTATTGTAATACGATGACGATGAGTTTCGAGTCAAATAAACCATCAGAAAAACGTATTATCGACAATGTTGAACAGAGACGAACGTTTCGATGCCGAGATCGGGGTTACATAAATTTAGCGATTTACGTTTAATGACGTTGGAATTAAACAACCGTTTCCCCTTAAGATTTAACCGATATATTTGGAATTCGGAAAATAATATCGGGTGATAATTGTGTCGTAAATCAGTTGCCAGTAATTTTTTTTTGTTACAACGTCGTGCACGATGGACAAATGCGAAAAGATTTTGTCGCATTCACTGCAGAAGTCACGAGAATTCACGCGTCGCGGTATAACCGTTTATGCGTGAAAACTTTTTCTTTTACAATTTTATCAAACGCGCGTGTGTGGTTAGCAAAAATCTTTATACGTCTCCCGTGCCGTAAACGCGTGCGCGGACGAACGCTTAATTATTACTCTTCGCCGGAGTCGGCGTGAAGGCATTCTCAATTCGTTTTTTTTTTTTATTGTTTTCCGCTCTTGGTTTCGTCTTCAATATTCCGAATTCCGCATTATTTATATAATATATTTATAAGTACGGCTTTAACACTTCGACCTCGCGCGTTTATTCCCTCGCGATTCGCGCGTGGTGGTCGCCATAAACGAAATTCTCGGTGAATTCTTTCTCCCGCTTGAAAACCCGCGTTTCCGTATAACAGTCGTGTCATGATAATATGCGCTCACTACACGTTACGCGTACACTTTGACTTCGGTCCGAAATCCGAAACCATTTCGTCGTGCACTGTCATCTGTATTCTACTGTATTCAATTCATCTCTTTTTCCGCACAGTGCGACAGTAGGCGGACAAACGCTGTCGTACAATAGACAACGAATTAATACGTAATTAGTATTCAGTAAGAATTAGTAATTTGTAAGAAACGGACAATTTGTAGTATTTTCATCGGCGCACTCGCATCTCCTAAAACGCGGTTGGAGAAGTTTAACAAAACAAATGTATTAACACGGAATAGAAAATAGAGAAATCGTAGATTAGAAATCCATATTGGAATTTTTTTTTTTTTATCACAATTTTATTTTTTATGCTCGCCGTTTCCACATTAGACGTGAAGACAGCGAAAGTTATAGACAGAGCATAATGATTTCTATTAAAATCGTATTAAACGTCAGTAGACGAATGTACAGTTTTCGTTTACATTCGTTTTTGATCCATACGAAAAAGCAGCCGACGACAACTGAGGACGTAAGTTAATTAATAAATTTCACACAATCTTTAATAACACATCATCGACATATATATATATATATATATATCATGTTTTATTTCGTAAAGACAATATAATAATATGTTTTTTTTATTGATGAATGTATAAAAATCAAAATAGTTGAACATCGAAATTGACATTAAACATATAAAGATATACATGAAATTATACATTTTTCATTGGTTATATCACAAAGTATTAATAATATCGTAATATATTATAATTTGGTTACCTGTCGCTTGAGAATTCTCGACATATTTAATAAACGTAGCCAAATAAACGAAATTTTCGTGCCATTCATTTAATACATTTATATATATATATATATATATATATATAAAATACTCTAAAAATATCTACCGAGCTGAATGGATAAACAACGAACACGGATAATAATAATAATAATAATAATAATATGAACAACGGGAAGTCAAAAACAAACTAATGAAATAATAATAATGAAATAATTTCATCAACCGTCAACTAAAATAATCAAAAAAAAAAAAAGAAAAAAAAGGGGGTATGCAGGATAACTACAATCTCAAAATCGTAAGAAATATCAACGATTCGAAAGAAAACGCAGGGAATAATATATTATTTTACTACACAATATATATATATATATATATATATTTCTTTAATAACAACAACAACATACAACAAAATTAAAATATTTCTATATATTCAATAATAATACTTTAAAAACAAAACAAAAATCTAGCTATACTTTTTTCAACGGACACTATGATAATTTTGGATTCAAAATGTCCATGTAAATTGATTATTGACATCAATGGTTTTAAAATTTCACCATAATCATATTATTCACTACTACTGTATCGTCTAATTCTTCGCGTTTCTTTACACAACTACTCTGCGCGTGAATTCGGAAATTCGATTTTTATTTTCTGAACATTTTCCTACAACGTTTTAAATCTCGTGTCGAATTCACAATACTGTTGAAGAAAAATTCACAATTTTTCATATCGATTTCTTTTTAATTTAGAAATTAACGTTTTCCCATTTTTTCGTATATTATTTGAATTAAATTTAAACGAGATAAATTCAATTGAATTGAAATCACATTATACGTTTATAAACTCTGTTTAAAAAATATAAATACATTAATTTTAGACCAAATTACGCAATATATTATAATTTTTTTTTTATAAATACATTAAATATTAATTGGAACGTAATGAACGAATTAAATATATATATATATATATATATTGATGACGATGAACCCATAGTATATGATTGGTCCAATTTTAATAAAAGTGGTATTGTAATAATTTAAATTATTTGTCTCATCATAACCGTGTTATTTTTCAAATCGTACGAATTGAACATTAATTATTTAAAAATATATATATATATATTTTTTTTTTTTTACAATTATTGTATAAGTTGTATGTGTAAAATTTAAAGTAAAATATATTTTAGTAATTCAAACGCTTTTCGTTTTCATAGTGTTTCGTTAAAGAATTTTAAGAGATTAATAAAATATTAGTATTAAATGTCATTGTCTAGAAAAAAATTATGATTACAATTTATAACGAATTATTATTAAAAAAAAAAATAACGTGTTTGAAATAATAATAATAATAATCAATTGTAATTTTTAAAGCATATTCCGATGGTAATTTGTTATTCAATTAAAAATCAGTTCGAATGAAAACTACAGCGATTTGATAAATTTTAAGTATTTAAAATGCTCTACTTATATATATATAATTTTTTTCTTTCACATATTTCGTGACATATCACAAGTGTGAAGTTTTCGCCAACGATTTATACATTCGATACCGGTACACTTCAAGGTATAATGATTTGAAAAATGAATCGGTAGAAAATAGCGTCGGATCGAAAACGTATGGGAGTTACGAAAAAATGTAATTTTAAACGTCCGTCGACCGAATATAGGAATTCGTAAAAAACCGATAACTCTTCACCGATTGAAACCCTCTTCGACAATAATTAGAGATATTTTTTTTAATTTCGATTATAAATATATGTAAAAAAAAAAACAATTATATCTCTTTATAAAATTATTATAAAACTCGTATTACACTGTTATAATTTACATCCGTTGCGGACACGATCGTGTTCGAAATTCGTATGAGCAACGATTATTGCGATTATTAAATACATGTATATAAATATTCGTACGTGTACGCGAATGTACAATATTAAGCCACAAAGAGTGTTTGCGAAATAACGAAATTTCTTTTTTTACTTTCGATATTTGAGTCATTGGAAGCGAAGAATTTAGCGAGCGAAAACGAAAAATAAACGAGAATTCGTTGGGCGAAAGGTCGCCGCGCGAGTCCGGACCGAAACACGAGTCGCGCCCGGTTTTTTTTTTTTTACATACGATCGAGTCCGTGCAAATCGAAACCGCGTTTGTATTATACACACAGAAGGCAGTGGCGTTAAGTCCCATTCGCGCACAGGTATATAATAATAATAATAATAATAATAATGGCAATATTGTCCGCAGGCTGACGTTTTCGCGAATAAAAATATAAAATACGAATTCAGGACGGAAAACTCATTTACATAATGATCATAATTGACGGCTATTTTCTCCGGGACCTGATACGCGTGGAACGAACGTGTTTCGAAGTTCTTTTTTTTTATTCCGAGCGCTTTATTTGTGTATTGGCTCAATTGTCTGTTATACACAATACATACATTTCAATAAAGCCAATCGATTGTTTTATTTCAAAACGGGGGAAAATTCGTTGTTTATAAACGAATCGCTTGTAAATAATCATTAGTAAATCGATAGTTTTAAATCTGGGAACGCTGCTTTTTTTGTGCGTTCGTCTGTTACAACAACGTTTCGTACACGTTTCCGTATCCGTCTACGGGTGTTCGCGTCTCCCGTAAGAACGAGCTATCGCTCGTGATTAATGGATTGTTTGAAAGAGTCAAAAGAAACAAAAAAGAAGAGCTTACTGAAAGAATAGCCGCGAATCCGTGCGTCTTATGTTACGTTAGATTTCAAGGTTTTCGTTCTGATTTGATATTTCATTCTACCGTATAACCACCTTATCGTCTCTGGAATCGTATATTCAATTTAAATGCCAGGGGCGTGCTCAACGAACGTCTTTCTTTTTTTTTTTTTTTTTTAAATCTCGACGAGGCAAGTGTCTACATTTAACCCAGTCAAATCGACGTATTTCTCACAAATATTCGTTCGAGATTTACCAGAATTGTTGTCGACGAGTCATTTTGATGTACGCCGGCGGAATCGTTTATTTGTTTTATCCGGTAAAGTAATCGATTAAATTCTCACGATTTGTCGGGTATAGATTTATAATCAAAACACACGCCTTAACATCTGAACTCTCCTCTATTCCAAGACCAAATCGCATCGCGCTATTTTCAGTCGTATACTTTTCAGTACCGTATATTACCGATCAGTCAAACTCTTCTTCCGAATTGAAAATCCCACACACACACACACCACACCTAATATTCGACTTCACTAATCGGTTTAGCCTCTAACCAATTCGTTCGTTTATAGATCCGAGTCTCGAATTTTAGATTTATTTAATTCAATACGTTATCCGTATTAATCGTATGATTGTTAAAACGTGTTTAATAAAAGAACAAAATATTTTTCGCTGCAAATGACTGACCTCAGTAACAACACTAGTTACCCTCCACTGAAAACCAAATCGCTGTAAATTTGTTGCCCCGATATATAATACGTAATAAATAAGAGCGCATAAATTTCGACGAGCTATTCTTGCATACATTTGTGTTTAACGCGGTCGTTATTCGCTCTCGGAAGCAAATTAGCCTGCGCAACGCGTTATACGCGCGCATGTTGTACGCCTGTCGCACGCTCGTCGGAAGAGCCGAGCACGTCACTGGAATGTATTATAATATTACGCGTTAATCGAGTTCACATATTTTAATGACGATTGACGTTGTCGCGGAATAGAAGTAAATAAAAACACGGTGTTCGTTGAAAGCGTTTGCCGACAATGAAATTAAAAAAAAAAAAATCGCGCGAACAACGCCGTATTCGACAGATCGGTCGTGTCTGATGCGATTATTAATCGAAAAACGGGTACGGAGCTTGAAGAAAAAAAAAAAAAACGATGTAATTATCCGCGGAAATCGATCGTCCAATTGACAATCGATTTTACGCGGTTTTTTTGTTTGATTTGTACGTCTGAGCTTCGCACGAACGAAACATCCCTCGTGTCTGAACGTTATTAAAACACGTGTTAATAAAAATAATAACAACGGTAAAGATAATTCGTTACAGTGTCCAGTTGAGTACCATTTTTATTACCATCTATATTGTAAAACGTTTTGAGCGATATATACACTTTTAAACGATTTTTAAACGAACGAACCGGTATTTGGATCGTCCCCGCGCATATAATACATAACATATTATTATTATATAAAGACGAAATGAACGGCTTTTCTCGCGCACGTCGATTCTTAAGCGAACGTTTGGGATAACAATTTTATCTTTTACCGTCACACAACGGGTTTAATGAAATAATAAAATACACACTACGTAAAACGATTCTAAATACTAAAAAAAAACCAATAGAATAACGTACAAAAAAAATTAATCGGACGCACGCTATACCGATGGAAAGAAGGCAAATATATTGTTGATACAATGTTATCGACAAGATTTCTTGTCGACTCACGCGATATATTGTTTATATATCTCCGTACAACAGTTATTATATACGTATATTTTTTTTTTTTTGAAAAAACTTGTAAAACATAAATTCTGGTATTCCGTCACGTTCTTTTCATTCATTTCCACATCAACGAACAATTCGATTTCATTTGTCACGAACGTTTCGATAAAATAAACGCGTTATGATGTCGCATTTGATTTTGACCAAATAATTCGTAAATCTAAATGCACGCCAGAGCCGTGTTTTAGTGATGTGAAATCGTACTGTCATTAAACAGTGGTAGTTTTATAAATATTATTATCGTAATATCCGACGGCGGACTTCGTTTAATTACCATTGTAACAAGTGAATAACAGCGGATGTCGAGAATACAACGTTAAAAAAAATTATGTATTAGACGTTATGAAAGACAATTCAGGTTAAAGGACTTAGTTTTCGATAAACACGGACATCGTTCAATGCAGTGCGCGTTGATCCAATGACGACTGACGTGACGTGTATCACGTACGAAGTGAACGGAATTCGTTCGGTGCGTCGTTTAAACGTTTCAAACGTATATTCGTATAATCGTGTGTTCGTGAATGGCAAGTGTAAAAAATGAAAAAAAAAGCCATCACATAGCTAGTGGTGACACGAACGTCTAAACACGTTTAATGGTCTGCACGATAAAACAGACATTTCCAAGAGTATTGGATCTAAAACGTACTAAGTCGTTTACGGTACAAAATCGTACGTGACGGAGTAATGAATTCCTCCCGCTGACCAAAAAAAAAAAAAAAAAAACATCGATCGATTCGTTAAAAAAATCCTAAACGTATGTGAGTGAGAGAGAAATAATATTCAAACGGTGCCCGGTCAAATCGTTCCGTTTCGAAAACTCAAATGACGTCTCACAGATTTTTCGGTGTTCCTGAATAACTACAGGCGCAATATTATCGTTATCGTTTTGGAAAATTTTGCCTTCTCGCCATCGGGTCGTAGACGCCGTCGTACGCGAACGACACCGTACAACGGTTTGTCGAAAATTACACACACACACACACTAACGGAAGGGTCGGTACGGTACGGGCAATCAAATACTGGTGGTACTGGAAATCAAAATTCGCAAAAAAAATAAAAAAAAACAGCAAAACGGTACCGGCGGGGGGGGGGAGTAAGGGCAATCCACTCGCAAAACAGAGTAGTCGCACGCAAAGCAAAACGGGCGAGTCTATTAACATTATTTCGTAAGCGGAACATTCGGCGGCAGCCGGTCATTGCCGCCGTCGCGGTATCGGTGGCGGCGGTGGCAAAAGCCTGGGCTTACGTCCACCTACGCAACCGGCACCGTCACGGCCGGCGCGACGGCCGTCGCCGCCGCTCAACGACCGGCCGGTCGCACCACTTACTTTCGGTGCGGTCTCCTTGCGCGCGGCGTTCGGGTTCACGTACAGCGACTCGGTGCGTTTCGGCTGTCCGACGGGCGAAGGGACGATCTCCTGGCCCAGGTTCCGTTGCCTGAGTATGATCTCCTCGAACGGCGGCGGTTGACGGATCGGGGTACCGCCGGCGGCCGCAGCGAAACCCTGTTGCGACTTGGCCGCGACAGCCGCTGCGGACGCGCCGACGCCGAACGATTTGTCCGACGACGACGACGCGTCGTCTGATCTCCAGTGCTGGTGTTGTAACTGTTGTTTCTCCACCGAAGACTGCCTGGAACCGCCGCTCAGTCTGCTCGCCGCTCGGCTGTACCTGTCCACGCTGTTGTCCCTGCTCGGCGGCCGCTTATAATGGTCGAAGTGATCGCTCATCGCCTGTCACGAAAAACGAGAATCGAGTAAACGGCATTTCATCCCTTCGGCCAGACGGCGTATCGGCTGGACAGAAATGAACGGCGACAACTAAGTGCGCCGTTAAACCCGGCGGCGGTAAGTTTAAAAATTTTTTGGGGGCACTAAAAAAATTTTAATTGTCAGAGTGGGCGGTGTATGAAATATGTTTGAGAACCTATGCACTACAGTTATCGAACGCTCTCCTGTTCTACATACGAGTAACAAGTGAATTACACACTCTTTTACAGTTGATATCTATATCGGCACAAACGGGCATACATCGCGTCGGACGAAGACGGTCTTATAGGAATTTCTAAAGGCAGTAGTTTAGAAATTATACAATTCTATCGGAATTCGTTGGAAAATTTCTACTGGTCGCGCGCGCGTACTACGGAAAGGTTATTCGGAAATATCGAGCGAAGACTTGGAAAATTTTAATTCAACTGCTCACAGACCATTTTATGCGAAAAATCATTCGTTGCTTTTGCAGTTTACAATTAAAAAAACGAAAGTGATCCTTCTTATTCAATTAATAAAAACAGTAAATGTCATAAATAATAATCAATTATAAACAGATTCTTTTTATGATTTTTTTTTTTTTTTTTTTTTTTTTACAAAATAAATCGTACTCCATAGAGAATTATGACTTTATTTTTGTTTACATTAAAATAAAGTTATTAATATTTCTTTTTAATATATATGAAAAAAAATTGTTTTTTGTCATTAAAATTCAAAAAAATTTGCAAATTTTGGGTCGAAACTGCAAAAAGTTTCGGAACCTGTGATCTAGAATTTGTATCGGAATCAAACGTAATATCATTTTCACACACTTTGAATGGATTGTGGAAAAAACAACATTCTTAACAACATATTATTTTGATTTTACGTTAGTGTGACCAATTTATTTCTCTCATTACAAAATGGAGGGAATTCGCGTAAGTTTTAAATAAAAATTATTCACGTCGTTGGAACGCATAACGTTAAAATGTATAATTGTTTTCAAAACTTCCAACTTGATACGATGACACTGATTTATTTCGACACATTCATGTAGTTTGAAACTTTGTAATGGAAACTGAATGTATTATACAAGCGACCGCGAAGCTTAACCTCCGACGACAAATAAATAATAATAATATAATGCGAATAAATTTAATAACATTATTAATTTAAATAACGTTTCGTTTTAGAAAACATCATTGAGAAAACGTTTACGGTAGACACGAATCGGATTCTGCGTAGGATTAAATTTGTAGTTTGTGTGTAAAGGGAAAGTAAAATACGAGTACACTAAACTAATACAATTTAAACTGTATATTTATATTACATAAATAAACGTAACAAATGAAACTCAAGACGACGCGATAAGGTACAGACTCGGTACTGTTGGACTCGGTCCGATTGTGGCGCTTTATATAGGCCG
This sequence comes from Chaetogeoica ovagalla, assembly GCA_032441825.1. Classification (NCBI taxonomy): domain Eukaryota; kingdom Metazoa; phylum Arthropoda; class Insecta; order Hemiptera; family Aphididae; genus Chaetogeoica; species Chaetogeoica ovagalla. The sequence goes on from CM063744.1 coordinate 5,497,508, forward strand.
TAGAATATTCTCGGGGCGGCGACAGGCGGCGCGTACGAATATTCTAGAACGTTCCACCCGACACGCGACAATAGCTACCTGCCGCGCGGCGCGATCGCTCTAGAATATTCTCGGCACTCGCCACATCAATTATAAATTAAGTTCACTAAAAGCTAATGAAAAAAATTAATAAATTAAGTTTAAAGAACATCAGATAAGACTGAAATTTTCTTGTGTTATACAACGAAAACAATCTAATTCGAATAGATTACCAAACTGTTCATGTTGTCGGGTAAAATTATTTCAAAATTTAAGTTTAAGCGACTCGTTAAGATCTTTTTTTACACGACAATCAGTCTTTAAAACACATTTATTTCCCCAATAAATAATGTAAATAAAATTTTTCAAACAGAGTATATTTTTTACTATCGAGCAAATAATAGAAGTAGAATTTCATACATTAAATTAGTGTTTTTTTTTTACTTTCGATTTTTTAGTATAAGAAAAATTCAATATTGATATTTTCTAAAAATATCGATGTGATTATATATAAAACCTTAAATTCTATGATAATCAAACAAATTATCGTATCGAGTATGTTAAATGTAAAAATGAGGAATTCGTAATAAAACAATTTTCGACAACATTCGACGTGTAAAAACATCGTTTTGGTTTCTTTGAAAATGAAAAATATCGACTTGTAATCGTTTGAATTGTTCTTATAAGTGTTTCAATTACATATTATTAACATAAGGATTACTACAAATATTATTATTTGCCACACGTGACAAAATTAATGTTTACATAAATCAATCGACGATACAAAATCGAAATATTTTTATATATTTATATATAACAAAAAAAAAAGAGAAACGATTTTTGAGACCCATACAAAAATGTATATATCGTCCTAGTCGTTGATACACTCAGATAATTATTCAGATAAAATCGTTATTAAATATATTGTATAATTAATTTCAAAACTCACATAACAAACCTAACCTATCTATTTCAGTCAAAATTATTTCAAGAATAGAAAATATAGTACAACCAAAACTGAATATTTCGTTTTGTATTCGTGTAGAAGAATAATTTTGTGCCAAATTAATTAAAAAAAAACACACAAGTACCGGGATCAAAAAAAAATGTTTGGTATTACTTTATCTCGATTTTTTTTTGAATGGTTTTTTTCTCCTTTTAATTAAAAATACCGGTAGAATTACATTTCAATAAACTATATCGTCAACCGACCGTTGAATATAAAATAACTAATGAACGGGGGAATATTGGAGATACGACTTTGTCATATTCGATAATGTTTCAAGTCTCAATATTTTGTAATATAAAAAAAAATAATTATAACTTAGCGTATTAATGTATAAAATGCGTGTAAGACGCGAGTAAAAAAACAGTAAAATACAATACGTCGCTTTGTACGATAAAAGCGTTCCAATAAAAGAGAATCATGGCAAAGCGGTTGAAAAATTATGTTAATGAAAAAGTCGGAGGGACATCACCGTCCGTCACTTTGACAATTCAACACTACATCGAGTATTACGATGATGTTCGGATAATACCGTAATCCGATTGTTTTGTTTTTTTTTTTTATAAGATTCTACGAGGAATTAAGATTATTATCGTTATTATCGAAAGCGAATTTTCATAATTAAAGAGAACGAAAAAAAAATAAGGAAAATCGTTTTACTTTTATTGTGTTTTACAAACCGCGCGATGGATCACGATCCTATTGAAATCGAAACGGACGCGCGATTGAAATATTCGTTTATGTTTTTTTTCGGAGTGACGAACGAATGACACAGAAAATACTCGAATTATTTTTTTTTCGTAGGACTACAGAGTGATTTTCGAATGCCTACAATATCATTGTATCTAGCGCTGGAATATATACCACCGGACGGACAAAAAAAAAAAAAGAAAAAAAATCATTGAGAATTACAACGTTGTCTTTGGACGTCGTCAAACGCCCGCCGCGTTTTCGTCGATCCTAACAGTAGGAAACCCATCGGATTTCGACGCATTCATGCGGATTTCCAAGTCGCTAAATAGCAGCGCGGTTTGCCGGGCACTTTTCTCGACTGTAACAGTCCGATTTGTAATTATTTTCAGAGTCATTCCCGAATCGCGAACACTACGGGCGAAACGGTTGTACAGTAAAATTTAAAATAATTAGGAATGAATATGCGAATGAAGCGAAATATCGTTGTCGGGACAACGGTTCGTGCGGAACAAAGTGCCTCCTGTATCGGTGAATTTCAATCATCACGGCGCACTCTGGTGGTACGCGATTCGGTCGTCCGAGTTCGACATTGTGCACCGTTGAGATTCGCTAAAACGAGTAATTTTGAATGAAAATGTTTTCTACGTTGCTTATAATGGTTTTTTATTAGTTAAAGAAAATAATAAATAATAATAATAAGCGCGTCATAAACACAACTATTAAATACTATCATTCGCCTTTGTATCGGAAAAATTAATTCAATTCTTTTCCTCGATTAGTGATTGTTATTATTTTAATTGCTTGTTTGATTCGGTTTTCAACTCGGACTACCGGTACCTATTCCGTAATTTCAATATTTCAATTTGGCCCCTCCATATTTATTTATTTCCATAGAAGATTCGAATGACGAGTACCGCGATATTTATAATATTTTGTTTAACGGTTCGGACGTTGATTTCAATCCGTGAGTTCTCTATATGGATTTGGGGGGTATCGATTTTGAATTCAAACGGGATTTGCCGTTGTGCGAAATCGAATTCTGAATCGTTATTTCAAGACATGAACGGAACAATTGAGATGGACAATTGTGTGTCCGCGATCATTCGTTTTTACACATTCAGTAAAATACCAAAATACCGGTATAAACGCGAAATAGATTCAATGTGTTTTTATTCTGTTCGAACGTATAATCAGTGTTTTTGACTTGGAAATTCGTAGGACCGTCGTTAGAACATCTGAGAAATAAAATGATTTAAAATTTAAATTTTGAAATGTACATATTCATGTTCCGACTTCTGGCTAAGGCGTGCTATTCGAACACTGACAATTTGAAAAAAGAATTCAAATCAACATCGACCGTTCGTCCAACACCAGCCGGAAAAAAAAGACAATAAAATTCGTATTAAATGTACAGTACTTAACTAAAAAAGTAGTATAATAATAATAATAATAAGAAGAAGAAGAAGAAGAATAAGAATAATACGTTGTTCGAAATAGGTCAGCCAAATCCGCGTCAGACTCTTCAATCTGTTCGATTTACTACGCAGTTAGTACGCGATAATATTAATTTCGAATTTATTTTATAAGCGACAAGGTTAAGTGGATTTTAAGTGCAGTATAGGTACAAGTGCGGTTGAATATTATTGTAGTTCGGTCGGTTTTCTCTTTGTTTTACCCACTCGGAATTGTAATTTATTTTTATTTTTCGTTTAAAAACAAATAGTGCACGACGGTGTATTGTAGTCGGCAGTCACGTTCAACAATAATTTATTGTGTCGGTTGGAGTAGAGTTTTTCTCGAATGACTTAAAAAAAAATTAATAATAATAATAATAAATAAATAAAGGAAGAAAACATATTAAAATATAGTATTCGATCGGAAAATATAACCGCGCTAGTGATCTAATAAAACAATGTAGATGTATTTTATCACGTAAACCTACGTTGTTTTGTAGTATTGTACATTTTTTTAATGGGAGAATTCATCTGAAAGCTAATTGCAATATCGCTTTTCGGGCGTGGAAATATTGTACGAGTTATTCGCGCGGTTAAAATACACAAATTGGTTCCCGTGTGTAATTTACATAATTTTTTTACATCGTTCAAACCCGAGTTTATAATACATTCGCGCGAATATTATATAAATGTCCCGTAAATTCCGGCAAATCTTTTTCACTTCTCTTCCCATCGAAAAGCCATGATTTTCTCTCCGCCCCAAAAACGATACGTATTGAGAATATAATATATACACGGTCATGACGATCGGATGGATGACCATTCAGTCACAAATGCGCGTCATATCAATTGGACGTTTTGTCGCGGGTGTCGGTCAACCGTGTAATACGTTTGTGAAATAAATGGGCGTGAGCGTACAAGTGATTTGGAAAAAGAATCGAAATAAAAATCGTCATTGAAACGCGTGCGCGGGACGAGTAGTAGTAGGACGACTGACGTTGGTCTGATCGAGTGTACCTGTTGAAACGAGTACAACGATTCTCTGTTGACGTATTTCGCGTTGCGTCTCAACACCGCCGAATCGGTTTCGTCTTCCGCGGTAGTGCCGTCGTACTGATTGTACCGGTTCACCCTGTTGTCCCGGTACTGTTGCGAACCGGTACTCGCACCTCCGCCGCCGCCGCCGCCGATGTCGTCGTCGTCGTCGCGGTAATGGGCGGCTTGCGACGACGACGCCCTGTCCATCGCGCCCTGACGGGCCGGTACGGACCCGCCGCCGTTTTGGCCGTGAGACCGTCTAGGCGGCGGTACTCCGCCGCCGCCGCCGCCGCCGTAGTACATCGAATTACTGTTCTGCTGCGGATTGCTGCCGGTGACGGCATTATACGGATCGTTCTGGTTGGTGTTTTGCGTACGGCTCGGAGTCGGCGGCGGAGGCTGCGCGCTGTTCTGGTTGTAACCGTACTGATGCTGCTGCTGTTCCTGCTGTTGACGATGATGGTACGGCGGCAAATGGTTTTCCACCAGTGAATTGTGTCTCGTCTCCGGCGGCGGCACCAAACTGTTTCGCCCGTACGTTTGCCCGATGGAATTTCGCGCGTTGCCCGCCGTCGAAAAGTGTTGCTGCTGCTGGTTGCTGTTACCGGTGGACTGGTAATACGGTTGCGCGTAATGCGACCGCGGTTTGAACTGCGGCGTCGTCTCGGCCGCGTCTTTGGAATCGAACGACTGTTGTCCGACGCCGCTGTTGGACAACAAATTGGTCGTGGACGACGAAGACACGTCCGCCGTTTCGAACGATGACGCGGGCGGACCGACAGAATGTTGCGTCGACATCATCGGCGGCAACATGGCCGTCTTCTGATCGATCGACATCCTCTGTTTAAGGATCTCCCGGAGCCTGGTCTTCTCCAAGCCTGAAACAAAGTTCGATTATTATTATTATTATTATTATTATTTTCGTCGTACGCCGTTACGGGTTTTCTTATTGAATTCAAGATTTTTTTTTTTTCTCGGAAAAATGTAAACACTTTTAAAACAGTCACGATTTTTCGATCGATATCATCTGGTTGACAATATAATAAATCGAAATCGAAATGACTAAGAATAAGATATGAATACGCGGTGTTGGAGTGACAACTATTGTGGGGAAAATGAAGTGCAGTTTCAGACATTTTAGAACGAGCAGAGCTAATGATTTGAAAAGGCAGTGAAATTATTTATGAGTTTGGGATGTAAGACAGGGAGACGAAAAACCGAAAAAAAGTGTCGGATAAATGGGATAGATGCGAAGACGGCTAAAAATGCTATTTAACCGAGACGGATATTTACACGGCCAAACGGGTATTATTACACGTGTTATAATATTATACAACGTCTCGCGTCTTCTATGAAACCCACCTGGTTGAATGAAGTCCGGCGCAAACTGTTTGGCGGTGAGTTTCGCGATGTCGTAGTCTTCTCGAGCGTGATCCGCAGCGATGTCAGACAATTCCGCCTTACCCCTCGCGGTCGCCATACTACAAACAAAATCGATCGCGTTATTTGCCATACTATTAATAACGTTTCGCGTACATTGAATCACATACTTGGAATTCATAAACCCGTGTATTTATAGCGAAGTATTAGGTTTAACGTAAATATTATTGTGTTTGGCTTGGGGAGCAACTAAAATATCGCCTTCGCGTGAAAACCGACACCGAGCAAATAAACAAATCCCGATCTCTTAGACGCGTAAAATAATAATAATAATAATCCATTGATGAGCTACCGTGGCCGTGAATCAGGCCAACAGGGTATAACAGCTGCACGATTGTGTACCTACCGCCACTGACCTACGATTTTTCTGCAATGTCGCACATCTTACCGAGTTTGTTCGCCGTAAACAAATTTCATTCATAAATCAATAATAATTAATCGTGAGTGGACACACTACACACACCGCACTTCTCGATGGGTTCCGAATAAGTGACTCTTATGAAATTTCAAGAAGAATTCGTAATTCATACATTTAAAAATATAACAAAGCAGATTTTAAATAATAATTATAGAACCGTTTCAGTATTATTTTTTTTATTTTTATATAATCACGATGTTTATCGGGGAAAAAAATTGTTTTGCGACTGACATGGTCTCTTAAATTGTATGTTTACGGTAAAATTTCAAAACGTTTACAATATCATTATCGAGGAGAATTATATGTGTCTCGTAGTGTATTTATTTTTTCAACAACACTATTCGATATAACAGTCAATGAATAAACGAACGGGTAAATAGAAAACAAAAAATTTACCCACGAAAAGAACTTAAATTATATTTGTGTTGGATAAAAATAAAATATTTTTCGACGTAAATTGAGTTTTATCGTGAATTGACATTATTGTTTTATACAAACTACACTTCACTGTACTTTGATCATCGTACCTACACATAATATTATGTTCATACAAGCCATAGGGTATACCGTTATAGTACGCGAAGTGTTTTCGCCGAGTTCGTGAGAGGCGCCGATGTTATTAATATCGAATACTGTTCTGCATACGTAAAATAAATGATTGTCTTCGCGGAATTAGTGTTGTAGCATTACACTGTTCGAAACGGACCAGATTCATTTGCGCCGTTAATTGTGTCTATGTGTATTATTTGTACGGCAGTGCACGCTTCAGTGCAAATTCGGTTTTATCGTGTTCCGTGATTATTACCGAAAAATCCGAAAACGTGTAATTACATCCAATATAAAAGGATTTTAATCGAAACACACGAGAGTGCTATGAGCAGAACGTCGATCGTCGAACCGTCTCAACTATCGAAATTATACAAAATCGACTTTTAACATATGAACATTATAAACCGCAACCGATAAAATATAAATATCAATGTTCAAAGTAAAAACTCCTGTCGAAATAAATATTGGTGTGTCGAATTCAAATAGAAATCAAACGTGTTTCAGGTGGTTATGAAATGGAAAAAGTAAACATTTAGAGACCTTTCGCTTTGACAAAATGTCTAGATTTTTTAGTTTCGTTAAATTGAGTATGAGTTTTTTAACATCTTATTAAAAAAAAACAACGAAAGAATGCCGAATCGCCGTAATTGATACGTTATTTCAAAAAATCTTTAATGTGGCACCTCATGCACAGAATGAATTTTGATTTTGATAAATTCGTTCTTAATTTTTAAAACATTAAGATAATATCGACAAAAGTCTCAAAATTTTATCTTCGCGAAATGTCTGAACCAGAATAATATACGACCTAATACTGTCCACATGCGTTGCTCCGAGAACACAATGGAAAATAAATGACAAACGTAATTTAAATATTTACAAAATTGTGGAAATTCTGTGCGTTGGCCGAAGAACATATCATTATATACACCTACAATTTTCTTTGTAACGTGAAATTCCAATTCAGCAAAATTATTACGTCCCGTGAATACAATACAGGTCTTTCGCGAAAATATTTAACAATGAGTCCAGTTATGTACACGGTGCACATTAATTTAAATATGCGTAGGTTTTTGTCGTCAAATCGAGATTTTATAGCAAGGACGAACCAGGTAAGGTGAAATAAAAAATGCGATTTTATTATACGTTTGTTTAACAGATTCACCAATCTGTTTGGCAAATTCAACTGAAATAGTTGAACAGAACAGGGAAGAGAATTGATAAATAAATAAAAATATATATATATATATATATATATATATATATATATATATATTTATATTCGTAGAAGAATTTTATTTAAAAAAAATAAAATCATTTGCTCTGTGTAAACATTTAATAAATAACTGTAAATTTAAAATTTGTTTACTGTATTAGACACGTAATAATAATAATAATAATATTAAATGACGTCTATTTTTTACATAATGCCATAATCACGTAAGCCAAATCATAGGTACAATATATTATATTGTCTAGTTTTTAAAACAAACGATCAAAGCTCGTATTCTTCTTGATATTATTTCGAATAATTTCCAAACTCGAGACCACTGTATGAAACAGGTAAAACACGTGTTTATTTTTATCGCACGCGAGTACGTGACGACGAAAAAAATCTTCTAAGGATGTCCCGTGAAATGTCTCCGAATTAATGTCGCCAGAATTGAGTGTGTATGTTGTCTTGTACTTGTGTGAAATCGTCCTATTTGTTGTCCATTACATTAAACGGGTATATTTGTTTTAGTAAAACGATTATCGAAACTGGACGTCGGCACGAAGAATAAAACCACGCGTTTCGTATTCAAATGAAATGATTTACCAAACGTGACTGTAGCATTAACGCGGCTCTTTAAATAGGCGAGTTCATAACGCGTTGGTTGCTCTATACGCACATCTCTAATTCACGCAGTAGCGCGTTGAGTGTTTAACAACATTTTAGTACCGTGTATTCGCCGGACAATGGTGCACAACGAGTAAATCAGATTTTTGAATCGTATTGCGATCACCATACGTGGACTGGATTCCGTTCAAAAAAAGTCAAATGTAATCCCTTTGTAATTGTATCGAATTTCAAAACGAGTTCTATCAATATCAATAAAGTATTGTAAATTTGTAATTAGAATACATTTATGAAATTTTTATGATAAATTACGTTTTCATTTCAACGAACACCTTTTTTTTTAAATAAATATAACTTGTTAAAATAAAGTAATTATTATTATTTTTTTTTTTCACAAATACTCTTAACACAACTGCGCGAACATTAACGTAACGCAAACATGATCGGCTACAATAAATTAAATTTCAAACAAACCGTTATTATTATAAATTATATTAATTATTATAATCATGTTTCACCGTAGGAACATCATTATACGGTTTCGTCGAAGAACAGTATTCCATTTACCCGTTATAATTAGGGCCCGGAATAGATGATGTCATTTGCATTTTGTTTCCGGAACGAACCACACCAGAATATAATATATTATTACGTCGACGTTCTCTACTAGCTCTCAAAACTTTATTGTTATTCGTTCTCGTCGCGTGCATGCGAATATACAATAATCATCGTGTTTGTATAACGAGAATTTAATTTTCAAATTAATATACAAACCTAATGTAATTTTTATGTTCAAATGAAATTTTCGATATTTCTTCTTTTTTTTTTCTTCTTCTTCGTATATCGCTTAAACGCACATGCTAACAATATATTTACACGTGTATGATCATTAATTTTATTTTTTATACGAATAAATTTGTTACGTAGATAACGAAATTTCTATCGGTCGAAAATTTCAATTTAAACGTGTGTATACGCTAAAAGGACTCTTTCCCTACGTTATTATTATCGTAAAATTTCACTAATATATTTTTGATAATAAACCTAGATCGTTTTCATTTTATCGTAAACTTCAATGATATCGCAACACGTACACAGTCGCTGTCTGAATTGTATGCATTTTAAATTCTATGACAGATATCTTATAAAATATATACTTGCAAAATATCGCGTAAATTTTGATTAGAAAACTAAAAATCGGCTGTGCTTGCGACAAAGGGATACGCGTTCGAAAATTCATTTTATTGTTATTTGAAAAACTGTTGGGAATAATGTGCAGAACCGAACATTTTGTGAAATATTCATAACTTTGTTGTAGAATACAGACACACTATAAAATCCATTTTTCGTAAAATTTATAAGTATCGCACAAACGTGTTGCACAAAATTATTGTACAATTATTATTTGTACGTGTTGTACAAATATTTATAATTTTCCATTTAACACATAAAATATGACATCATAATCAGATATACGTAACTTTGAGATTTATTATATTATTATATAATTGTATTTATTAAGTTCAATTTGATATATATATATATATAGAGTTTAACATGAAAATGATCAATCGTTTGTTATGACAGCGAAAACACAACAAAAATTTTGTCCATAAATTAGGTAATAGCAATAATAATAATAAAAAAAATTATTTGAAATTGAGATAGACATTGAGTCGAAAATGGTTTCGTGTGAAAACTTCTTAAACAAATATTTATATTTAAAAATATTACAATAAATTATTTAACGAATCATTTACGGAATAATTGAATGCATTTACAAATACAGTAAAGCAATTTCAATAATGCAAACAATTTTGTTAAATGGAACATTTAAAACGTAAACAATTACTAATTGTTATGATTATGAAAATAACGATTAAATTACCTAATTAAATTTAGAAATAACTGGTCATTTAATAATAGCATGGGCCGAAGAACGTGATACCAATAGACAGTTAATAATTTTTTTTTATACATAATTAATTTTATAAATTATTGTATCGAATTACAGAATAATGGAGAGGAAATAAATCAGTTTACCAATTTATTTGAAACCTAGTTGTGTGTTAAAATAAAATTTTCAATTAATGACTCCTAATCGAGTTGTTTGTTTATTTTAAAAATAAAATGCTCACAACGTGTTAAGAAAGGAAGTTATTTTTAAATATTATAAAATCTATATAATAATTAAAATTAAAACTATTATTTTTTTCAATTAATTTTTATATATATACACATGAAGTGGGTCTTCGTTTGACGTCGAGGTAAGATTAAATGAGAATATAACGTTAAGCGAAACAACGTTAAATAGGCATATTTCAAAAGGCATATTTTCGGTGCACTTCATGCGTTCCTGCCAATATTAATAACATTACTATAAAATTATTTAAACATCGCAAAAATGATTGATAACTATATTAAACGATACGATATGTAGTAAATTACTTTATTATTACTCGTGTGTCTATTTACATTGGAGTTATAGTAATCTATCAGATAATGATTATAAAACATAACGGCGTTAAGCGGAACGCGAAAAAAATACAAAATCCTACGACATATTCCCTTATGGCGAGACAACGTTGAATGAAGCAACATCAAACGAAAACCCGTTGTAATTTATTATTTTAATTTAACACGGAGAATTGTTATTTTTTTTTAATTTTCAGCATTTGTTTTTTTCTTTTTGTCTCGTGAAAAGCGCGTGTTTTCTTTTCGAATGACATTAATATTATTATTATTATTCTTTTTCCTAACCTCGTTTATTAAAATATGATCACTCGTTTACCGGCCGGCGGCGAGCTTAGATTTTTTTTTTATTTTTACTCCGACACAAAACGATACAACACGGCGGTTATTTTTTCGTTGAAGTCGCGATGAACTAATAAAACGACGGCAAGCACATGCGCAATTACGTTGGTAAAGTACACGTGTACTTGCAAATATTTTTCATTTAAATGTATAACGTTTTTTTTTTTTTGTTTTTCCTCTCTTTGTTAGTATATAAGTACATACATTTTCGCCCCGACGTCTTGTATTCGTTTTATTTCTCCACACTCTCCGCCTTATTATTCCTCTTCCTGCCATTCCACATTCGTCGACTCTTTTCATTTTTAAATTCCACTCCCGTATTGTCGCCGTTTTCGTAATGCCTTCGTCAATCTGTCCTCTTTCAACGGAAAGTTTTTCTATCTCTCTTTCACGCGCGCACACACACACTAACGCAATCATGAAGACTTGCTATTCTTGACATACCAAACATTTCGGGGGGTTTATTTTTTTCGGCTCTCTCGCCTAAGAAATACTCTCCGGACTAAGAAATATTCCGTTTCGAATCGTTCTCCTTCATTTCGCGTCGAGTTATTCCGCGCGCGTAACTAAGTATATATTTGTCATTTTGTTTTTTCTTTTCTTGTTTTTTTTTTTTTTAACTGAAGCAATTTAAAATCGGATCACAATAAATAAACGTTTTTCTTCTGGGCGCGTAACGTTTTGTGATTTCGGTTCGACATTCATGATATTACAAAAAGACCGTTATCCTTAGCTCTCCGTGTGTAGGCACACGCAATAGTAATGTTTATTTTTTTTCGTTACAGAAACATTTGATGCTGCGCCGTGGACAAAATCGCTCCGTGCGAGTATTGTTTCTGGGGGGAAGGGAGAGAAGAAGATGTAACAAAATAAGAAAAAAAATGACTCCCTTCAAAATCACGTTTTTATCCATTTAAATACAATTAAAACGGCAGTACGGCTGTCACGAATAATTACGCTGACAGATTTATTATGCGGTAAATTTATATAAATTACGCAATCGGGTGAACGATTCGGTAAAAATAAAAAGTCTATTACGTATATCTAACGCTCGTTATGATTAGACTATTGAATATTTTATTTCTTATAGAATAACTAACAAAATATAAGTAAAACGTAACGTATGTTATTTTAACATTTTCACTATAACGTATTTTACAAAATGTTAGCGAGATTTACTGTTCCAGAAACTCAAAGGTCTACCATAATAATTAAATCACTTAAAAATGGTCGAATATATTTTCATTTCTTCCTCAATGAAGCTGTGTAATCGCTTCCTGAGCTGTTTCTCATATTTTAGTTTTAGGTCTGTTATACTAATACATTTAACACGAATCGCATTGATATTATTCAGACGCTTTGAAAAAATGATTGAATTGGTTTGCCTATAATGACAATATATCATTTTTAAATAATAGCGCGTAAAGAGGTCCTCTCTACGCGATATTTAAAAATGATATATTGTCGGTCCGACCGATGTTTTGATACTCGATGTAAAAATTGTGATTTACAAACACAAAAATAATAATAATTATTATTATTATTATTATTTAGTAAGTTAGTGATTTCATTTTAAGCATAATATTTCGCCGTAATATTTATTAAATGCAATAATTTGATAACAACATAAAACGCCTGATCTAGATTCACCCAATTGTTTATGAAAAGCTAAAATATTTTCGCTCCAACAGACATAAAAAAAAAAAATAATAATAATAATAATAATAATAGAAATTGTGCGAACGATTTGAAAAATCTGAAGTTCCAGTGCGACGTTTACACATAAATCCGAAATCGAAACGTTTCAATGTGTTATTTAACCAAAAATCGGCGAATTCGAGATCTACGAAAAATAATTTATTATTAAAAATTCAAAACGCGTGCGTTTAATATGAGTAAGTAGCGGGATAACATTTTGACCGTATACCATCTCTCATTTCAAAAATTATTAAAAAAGTAGTGAAAACAAAAAGAAATTTATATCAAAAATAAAAACAAAAATCAATAGGATATGTAAAAATAAATAATTAAAAAGATAGAAATAAAAGATTATAAGTTAATACTCGTGATAATAAATAAGAAAATATATATAAAACAAATAAATATATATATATATATGTATATTTATTTATTTTTTATATATTTTCTTAAAAATTATTAGTCAATGTGTATCGATGATGTGCTAGACGATGAAACTACTGCGGAATTTGTAGAAACGGATATCGTGTGTTTGGCATTCACCCAGTAGTACAACAAAACGGAAGATAAATCGGAATATTCGCAAAAATATTATTCTTTTATCGATATTCGCGCGCGAAAATTCCCTATCGCGCGAAGTCACGCGGCGAAGGATTTAACGCCAACACATTAAAAGATTTCCCTCACGAGCGCGACAATTATTGCATTCCATCTTTACGCTGTCTCGTGAACGCGCGTGTAGGCGGACACGACACAATTTCGTCTTTTACGACACCCCGAGGACATACGCCCTTTCTACTGGCGTAACTCTCCACATTATATACGTTCTCTCACATAATAGCCATTATACCCGACGGTAATTTAGATAAGTACACCATACTTATATACTTACTCTTATACCTATACCATCCCCGGCCTCGCAAGACTGTGTGAAATGGCCGTGTCCCGAAGTAATAATATTACGCATTGTATAATGACTGTACGTAATAATGTTAATGCCACAAATCGACTTAAGATGTGATCAAAAAGGCAAAATGTAAAAACTGTTTTGTTTTCCTTTTTAAATAAGCAAAATGAATCAGCAGATTGATGATGAGAAAAAAAGAACCGTTGGATTTCTTTCGACTTATTATATGCGTATCAACGAATTTTTATCGTCTTACATACATTCGGTTCCTTAAGGCGAAAAACAAATCAATACCGTCGACTATCCGTTACAAAATCACTCGACATTTATAATCACGTTATAAGCTAAATTGTCTAAAAAAAAAAAAAAAAAAAAAATATTTGATTTCTAATGGAAGAAGAAGGTTTCCACTAGACTTTCCCGGGAAATATTCGTATTCAAACTCCATGGATCCTATCAATTATTATAGATATCGTCGTGATTCTAACTTGTTACTTGTATAAAATATCTAAAAAAAAAAAAAAAGAAATACACAACGACCAACAAATTTGGAATAAAATTGTAATTTGTACTGTTAAAATCGTACGCAATGTACCATTTTGATTCAAAATCATTTATTTATTTTATGGATGAATTCGAGTTTGAAAGTGACAATTCAATTCAGATTTCGTTTTTCAAAGAAAATTTACTAAACGGGACCGAGTTAAGATTTGAGAATTCATGTAAAACCCTTATTATGTCAGTTAAAAACAAATAGTTATGGTAGAATGTAACACGTTCTGTTTAGTACGTCCCTTCTTATATCGCGTCATAAATGGAAGTTCAAATATCGTAAATGTTTACTTTAAAACATTGAGTAAATACGTTTTGAAACATATATAATAGCGTTTGCGGAAAATAATAATCAATGTTCTCTCGATATTTTTTTAATTACGTGTAACTAAATATTTCGTCATTGAAATAGGAAAATAGTCATTGTTCATAAGAGTCGTCTCTTCAAAGAATCAAACTTAAAATAAAAAAAATTTCCTCGAAAATCGTCCAAATGTCCAAGACTACGCACAACGATGGCGGCCACGCATTAACATTAACATTATACACTCACCGTGATATCGCGATGTCCGCTTTCTGCAGCGCGATCTTCGAGGCTCTGTGCGCCGCGCTCACAGCGGCTTCGATCCGTTCCTTGAGCTTGGCCGATCTAATCAAGAACAGGTGTTTCTTCTTTTGCGACGTGACCAACACGTTGTTCTTGTATTTGCCCTCTTCTTTAGTGCCGTCTTTGAACGTGGTCACGCCGTAACCGTATTTCTTGTTGGCGAACCACTCGCCCTCGTACTTCAGTCCGTCCGTCCGCTCGGCAATGCCGAAACCGGACCGCTTGTCGTTCTTCCACTCGCCCACGTACGTCTCCGTCGTGTTCACGTCCATGTGTTCGTCCTGTTCGCGGGTGGAAAAAGAACAACGGGATAAAATACGAGCTCGGTGTACATTTTACGTAATAATACGTTCAATCGGGATAACCGTCGACGGGATGTGTGTTATTTTTTTTTATTATTATTATTATATTTCCATCGGACGACCCGATCGGGTACGACGATCACGCACAAATAATGCACGCGACGAGAATACCGACGGTCTTCTAGCAGGAGGACTGGCGGAGTCGCGGTGGGAAAAGACGGATACGGGTTACCGTTTCGTTCTAATCGTGCGTCGGCCGTTTCGCACCGGCCTGGAGCGAACGAATAGTGCGGCGAAAACAGAATGGGATAGAAAAATAAAAAGACAACAAAAACCAAAGAATCGGATCCAGTCGACCGCGGCCCGGGGGACTTACTTCGACGATAAAGCTGGCGTTGGAGTCCGTGTTGTATGACTCGCCCATCGCGGACTGAGACGACCCGGTGCTAATCCACGACGTACAGGACGCCGTGCTCCGGATACTCCCGCTGACCTTTTTCTCCAGCTCGCCGGTACTCCTCTGTTTTCGCATTTTGAAACCCTTGACAAAAGCGACACACAAATGTGAACGCGAATTCTACACGTTTTTCTACCGTTAAGAGCAATGTATTTAATACGATTATACACGATGTGCCGTGCCATGATGTGTAACTACGTTATTACAGTCGCACGTTCACGCGAATCGATGACTCTTGTAACTTTCCCGTCGTAATTCATTATTCACAGAGTTACCGCCGCACTGTGTGTGTGTGTGTGTGTGATACGATTAACAAACTTTGTGACTTCGTAAACGATCGTACGGATAAATGTATTCCGTTGAAATGTTAACAACGCTAAGGTTGTGTCGAAAAGTCGGATCCTTTATGATATTATATATATATATATATCGGTACCGATCTGAGTTTTAGTTTTGGAAACTAATTTTTTTTTTAATTCCGGTCGAGGTTTTTTACAAAAGTACAAATTTCAAAATAAAAAAAAAACCAACAAACAAAATATTATTTTTAAATTAATAAATATTGTTTTATGATCAAAAATATTATTATTATTATTATTAAAAAAAAAAATGAATATCGAGTACAACGTACGGCGCCGCGATTTCGTATGAATAAACTATAAAAAGTACGACAAATGATGATTTATTTATGAAAACATTTCTAGATTCCGAGCGAAGCTAGAAAACCGATAAGTTTTACAATGATTCTCATTTCTTTTTTCTGTTTACGTTTATTCGCGATTAGAAAAATCACTACACGTGTACGCATTTTACGGTATCAAATTTTTCTTCGGTGGTATTTTAAACGGATCGTTTTTCGATGTTCTCATTAATTTTTAAACGCAAGCTAAAAAAAAAAAAAAGCCCCCCCGTGTTAAAAACGGCAAAAACGCAATTTTTCCACCAGACTCTATAAGACATATCGATCAATAAATCATGATATTCGTGACCAAATCTACCGTATCTTTTATCTCGGCATGACGTTGGTTTTTCGTAGACGACGGTTGTTTGTTCAACGCTATACACGAATGCAAATGTATGATAATAAATTCTATGATAGAATAACATTTGACATTCCGTTTTTCATAACCAAACGTAATCGATTAGCGTTGCAATGTAATCGAAAATGAAATTTCATATCGATATGATTTATATTATTCAATTAGTCTGGATACCGAGCCATTTAATTGTATTTTTTTCGAGTATCCGTTTTGAATTAAAAACTCAAACATACGATAGACTAACACAATCATATATCATCGTGTTTTACATCGAGAACCGTAAAGATTTATTAGCTAACATCACTCGAAGTACATTTTTTTATTAAAGTATCTTTCATTGCGTTTTACATATAACCAATTGTACAATATTAGTAGATACATTTTAGTAATACAATGCACAACAATTATATGATTTATAAGAAGTTCTGCAGTTTTGACCGTTTATTGTGCGTTTTAAAGTTAAATTCAAATCGAACGATCAATTAAAGTTTATCAAAAAATAAAAAATTGTTCAAACAGATTGAACAAGCGTATACCAAACGAAAAACCGCTTTCGCGTATTTACGGAAATACAACAAAAAAATATATTATGTTTTCGTATTTTCAATTCATTGTGAATTGAGTTTTCGAAACGGATTTAAATCGTTTTTCGATTTTCGTTTTATAATTATTTCGAATTCGAATACGATTATTATTTATTTCGGTTATATTTCAAGACTAAAAATTGATTTTAAAGATATAGCAGTTTAGCTTTTGAATTCTATTTATTGTATTTCATGAACGATGGTTTCAATTTTTCTTTTTTATATATGATTTGTTACGGTATTTAATGTTCAGTGTTAAATATTGAATTCCATTTTTAACTGTGTACTTGATATACAAAATAATAAACGTAATATCGCTTCGTACTTGTCAAGTACTAACAATTTCATAAAATTAATAATAATTAATAATCAATACGAATGAATACCGATAATGTTTCAACGCGGAAAATAAAAAAATTTTCAATGTCCGGGAGTGAAAGCGACAAAATATTGTACACGCTAAACTGCCGTCGATTGTCGTGTAAGACAACTTGAAACTTACCCACGTAATTAGTTGAAATGTTTAATGGTATTACGTACACAACGTGTATAAGTATAAACGGTAAATATAAATTAAAAATGTACTTATAAAATATATATTGTGTTCTCTAATTTTACAAACAAATGTACCACGAAATACGAGTTGAATTTATAACATTAAATCGTATGAAAAGTATACGTATTTAATGTTATACGAAGATACCAGATACCCGAACGTGGTAGATAATAATTTAATTATTTCGTAACAAAACAATAAAAATCGTAGTGGAAAAAAAATCAGTTTTCTAATTGTGTCTAGTAATGTTTCCCGTGTATTTGTCACGTAATACGACGTGTTTTCGACTATAGTATATACGTTTGGCCGATGTGTAATTCAAACAGTAAACACCGCTAAGCGATAGTAATTAACTGTCGAATTCTCGATGGAAACGCGCATACATAATGATCGCTTAACGAGCAAAATAAATACCGTGACAGACAATCGAATACGTTTGAATATCAAAACAGAAGCACGCGTACGCGTTTCGGCTGTTAACAGAACACTGGGAATCCGCAGTCCGTGGAAAACGGTAATTATATCTACGTCATTTCGACTGTATTTGCATTGAAGATTTACGTACGAACAGCAACGAAACATCCGCGAAAGCGACTAACGGACGATTTATAAGATTTATCGAGTTACGTGTAACCGTCTAATAGCGAATTCTACATTGCTGTTTCTTCTACCTTTCGGAAATATCGAACGACTACGACGACGACGCGTGTGAAGTGCGACGGAAATTATTGCCGGCAGTGCGAAAAATATTTCTTCCCGATTTCCGCGCAATGGTTTGGGCGGGCACGAGCGATCATCATAGTCGCGGCTGTGCCCGAAACATGTACGAAGTCTTGTTTCGAATCAGAATCAACCGAGATTTCAAGTATTGCTGACCGACGGCGTATTGAATTCGGCGTCACAATGTTATTTACGAAACGATTAAAGTTTAAATTTTCGCCCGGATTATTCACATCGCGCCTAATCGTTAATCGGAATTAGGCGTCGTTCGAAAACGGCCTATCGCACTTGCGTATGTCGTGGACATAAATAATGAACACAAAAAACACTAAAATATTTCGTCCGACGCTCGGGCGCGTATATTTTTTTTCTTTTTTTTTTTTCGAACAGTGCTTAAAATGTGCGACAACACAAATACAACAAATCGGATACTCGGAAAGTACACACTCGAGACCCGCCGCCGACAATGTGCGTAACGGGTTCCGATTATTATGGCGGCACGCGGTGGCGAAAACCATTTGGACAAACGTTATTTGCACAAACTATGAATTTCTGCCGTCAACGACGCAAATTCGATCGATTTCCCTCGGCTTTGAACACGATTTCGATCGTCCGACAATCGTTTTCTTAAATCATACCGGTGTATATTTACGTGACTTTAGAAAGTATCACGTTTTCGACTCTGATTATTCTACTATCGCTTTCGGTTATTCTGACTCTGAAGTTTTCAGGAATGATCTATGTTTTCGCATTGAATGCCTAATAATTTATAATTTCGGTTTGAAACATTGTTATTGTCATTGTGTTTACGTATTATTATTATTATTATTATTATTATTATTATTATTATTATTATTATTATTATTATTATTATTATTATTATTATTATTATTATTATTATTATTATTATTATTATTATTATTATTATTATTATTATTATTATTATTATTGAATTCCATTTTTATTATTTTCCTCGTTCAATATTGTTGTCTTCAGTCCATTGTGCTTATGAATATTTCATTATAATATCTCCGGTATGAAAATAAATGTGAAATAGTATGGAGTAGGTATTTATTAAGGTATGATAATTTAATATTTTATTTCTATTTCAGTATTCGTTTGTGAAAGTTTAACAATGCAACTAAACTCAGCACTCGTACACTTTCTTTTTTAAATTTATTTAAAAACAAGACATTTTTCAATATTGTTTTGGTATTATAAACAAATTAGTAAATTAGACGGCTTATACATTGTATTAGTTTGCGTAGCATAAGTGGTATGATAAGGAAACCGCCTGTATATTATCTTAATTAAATCAATAAATATTTACACCGTTTAAAGGGGGCCACACACGTTCAGTTAAAACTGTGCGATCCGACTGCACAGTTTTATCTGTACGATAAATCGTTTTAATGGCTAAAACACACACCTTCAGTTAAAACTGAGCGATTTGACTGTACAATCGGAATAAATCGTTATTTAATATATGTTATAATAAATTTTGAACTACTCGTGAAGTTGAGTCTACTTTCACGTGTCTGTAGCGAAACTAAACACTGTGCAGTTGTCAGTTTGTCTACACACACATTGTCTTATCTGCACAGTTTAATTGCCACAGTTTTATCAATTGGTATTTTCAATTTATTTCCGATCAACTGCACAGTTCTAAAAATTACGTCGCATTAACCTACACACGTACGATTTATCTGTACAGATAAAACTGTGCAGTCGGATCGCACAGTTTTAACTGAACGTGTGTGGCCCCCTTAATATTTAATCTACTCGATGAATGTTTTGTAAGTGTAACTGAGGACATAAGAGATACAAGTGGATTGTAAAGCGAATTTAAATGTTTATAAATTATTTGGGCTATTTCCGCAGATTATATTAATTAAAGTTTGATTCGTACCAAGACCCGGATTGCAATTCCACATGATCAAACTGGCCTTATAATTTGTATTTAGTTTATTTAATAATAGTTTTGTTTTGTAGTGATATTTTGAAATTAGCTGATTTCTTTTTTCCTCAAAATGAGTACTTCAAGCAAACCGTTTATCTTATATTGTGTCTAAATATTTTATTTCGTTTCAAGACACGGACAATCGTTCCTTATAAGTTCTAGACAATCTCGAGATGGTTTTTTGATAACGAAAGTTAATTTTATTTGTAAGGAGTAGTTCTAACTAGTACGATTGGTAATTTCAACTGATGGAAAAAATAGCAGTGTCGTCGGCTATTGTGGCTAAATGGGTGTCAGAAGTATTAAGGATAATTCATAAACTTATCATCGTCATCCGACTTATAATTCTACTAATCCCGATGAAAACGAATAATACGAATCTCAGAAGCATTTCATGAAACATTATTCGAAATTCGAATTAAGTTTGTATTTATGCTGGAAAGCCAGTGCTGTGCAATTAGTTGTAAAATATTATACGCTTGTTTTGGATTTTATGTAGCGGTTATCAGTAACGAAGATTTTAATTTCAGTTATTAATATTTAAATATTTATTTTATTCCAATAGTTTTTGTTTTCGTCATCAACATTTATAGTTTATCGGTTATGATTTAGATGTTGAATACCGATTTTGTTTTTTTTTTTTTTATGAGTTCCATGTCGGTTTCAAATCGTGTTTTTTTTAAATTGTATTCAATTGTTTTTATAATAATACATTATTATTACTTTTTGTTTTCTCTTACATTGGAATAAAACATAATGAAATCTCGTACGTTACGATCAAAACACTGTTATAACTATTATTGGCAGTTGTTCATATATTTTTTTTTCTTAAATTCCTACATAAAATGATTTACGAGCCCGGCATTCGGCTCGATTTTGTAAAGGAAATTTACCATAAAGTTTTATATAATTTAAACGGAATGACGGCGATACCGTATTAGTTTTGTCCGATCAATACTTCACGGATATAATACTTATAATGTACATAATATTATATATTCATAGGGGTATTCAATTCACTAGCACTGAAAGTGTAATATTACCACCGAATGTATAAAATATACAATACACCTTATTATTTCCTATAATATTTTCTAATAAACGATCAAATTGAATTCCGTTATAGGTGTGCGAATTCACGGAACGCCTAAAACACCGTATTATAATGGTTGTCAAAGAGTCATTTCCATACGGCAGCGATCCGAATTAATCCGGCACACGATTTGTTCACGGTCACTGCGTAAAATATCACAAACAGAAGGAAAACCGTTTAGGCGTTCAATCGTATCATAAAATCCGATTTCAACACACATACAACAAGTGTGAAAGAAAATTATTCCGAAAACTAAAAAAATAAATGTACGTTACATTTTTATGTGGTATTAATATTTATGTAGTAAAAAAAAAAATATGTATTATTACTTAACGTTTTAACGTGAACTGTTATTATTATTTTTTATTGTTATTAACGATATTGTTGGGGTTATTGAAAATATAAAAAATATTACGAGTGCATAGTGATTGATTGATGGTTATTAATTTGGCAAATCGAACGTCCTAGAAAATGGGAACACTGGGTTAAAAGCAAGAAGCCAAGAAACATTTCGACGGCCGCCTTCTTGTGTCATGAATTAATCAGGAAGGAGTGACTTATGCCAAAATAAATCTTTAGGCATTTAAGCTGAGTCACAGCGATGGGAGATAACTTATGTACGCTTGACCGACATTAGAATAGAGAATTTTTTCTTATTTATTATTATTTGTTTTATTATTGTTATTTATGTTATATGATTATAAACTTACCTTTGCACGTCTGCTATAAATATCATCTACATCATTATTGTATTATTATTATTATAGTTGGACCGATCTTACCTAATTGACAAATCATTAAATCGACGATTTCATTGCGGTTTTACGTTAAATTCGTAATTCGACTATAATGTTGAATACAATTTTCCATAAAAACATTGTGTATTTATAATAAATAATGTAAGAGTATGATTTAAAAATATAACTAGCTTATAGTTTAAGTTAAAAATGGAAAACGATTGTGCGTTCAATGAGTACGGTAAAGTCTCATGCAGTGCGTACATTGGAAAAAATAAAACTTTTACTAATCTTAAAGTACATACTTTACTGACATTACTTTACTAACTAATCAGTTTTTTCGAAAAAGACGTTTTCGTTTAAATCATTGTGATATTGTGATAGTTTAAAGCATTTCGATCAAATTCGTTATTGTAAGCAAATTGCGGTTTAATTTAAATTATTTAATCTATTTAAAATAAACACGAAAGAAAAATGTTTTTCATTCACATTGCATTTTTTTTTTTTTTTACTCTAAACGATATAAGTATAAAAAAAATACAAATAAAAAATAAGCGATTATATAACGGTTATAATGGGCAAAATATATTGTTTCGTAAATCCACTATAACCGATATTTTGACTTACTGCACGTAAGTATTTCGTTGTTATTACTATTCACAATGCAATTAATTTGTTTCGAAAATTGATATTTAAAAAATTAAAAGTTATTCAACAAAAATTGAATAACCGAATTTTCAGTGTAAAAAACATGAAGTAAATAGTATTAGTCGAGAGCAAACCAATAACTATCGTTATTCAAGCATTATTTTAATACACACATAGACAGATTAGAAAAAAAAGAGGAAGAAAGAAGTAACTCTTACTTTTTTATTTTTCTAAATATTATTATTATTAAATTATCATGTGGATTATTGAGATAAAAATAATTTAGATAATTTTTTTATGTTTTAAAAATTGTTATGGTGACTTCCCTTCTCCCTTAGGAATGCGCCTTCCGCATCCCAACGGAACTATAAAGAAACGAACAACCGCGATTCGAAAAAATTCTAAAGCACGTTTCTAGGAGTTTTCGGTAAATATTATTATAATTCTATGCGCATTTTTACATATAATCATATGATAATGTAGACGCGTTTAACAAAATTCTTCGTTTCGTACACGGATATAAATTAATATAGGTGCTCAGAATTCAGAGTTATTACGTCGAGCACCGGACAGATTAAATTATTATGTTGTGTATAAAAGATCGTATTATAACAAAATATATGCGTATGCTCGTACACATTTCCCATGCGTCGTTCGACGTCTCTACTTAATCTTTCTTCTGAAAACTGTACGCGCTATTATCTCGTTCTGTTGTTTTCGTCACGAAAACTGCATAATAAATTATTTTCGTACAACGAAAAACATTGATAATTCTCGTTCCAAGAACACAAGAATGAAAATAATAATAATATCATGTACATGGTTTCAGTGGGCATGTGCGTAAGTAACACGGGGAAGGGCAAAGCTCCTTAAGTTCTACTTTGGCCCACCTGATTTCTTTTAAACATTAAGTCGTTGTTTAAATTCCATTTTTATACATTTTATTTTAGAAGAATTTTTTATAATAACATTTTCAACTAAAAAATATATATATACATATATATAATAAGAGAATTTTTTTTTTGTTATGTGATTATATTTGCCATTTTTATTTTCTCTATTCATTGTCATCGTTATTCATTATACCAAAGGCATTTTTGATATAATATCAAGAGAGCAATCATAATTAATTATGGTTATTAATCAAAGCTGTTATTTTCTGTTCATATCAGCAGTGTATCTTGTGAAAAATCCTTTTTGGCATTGTCAATTATATCACGCCTATATTAGTACAAAAATTAATTAGGAAATTATCATTATTACGAATAGAAAGGAATTTATTTAACAGTGACACGGTTATTGAAAATATGTTGAAAGAATTTGCTGAAAAAGAGCGAAAGTCCAAACTTCAATTAAAACAGCTGGTAATTTATTTTATTTTTTCGTTAATTCCAATATAATTTTCAAATAAAACTATAAACATATTAATTATTAATAATTATGAGTGATGCGATGATGAGGAGTCTCGTACCCGAGTAACATTTTTGTCGTTCAATGTCCGTTTGTAATAATCGCGACAGTTCATACACGGTTTATGAACTATTAATTGAGAACCGTTGTAGTTCAACTTATGTGTTTCGGTTCAAATTTTAACTCGACACTTAAAAAAAAATATTTTATAATTCTAACACCATGCTTCCGATACTGAACCGTGCTGAAAATGTTTGAGCACTATGTACAGTTCAGAGCAGTGGCGATAATACAAGATGTTCAAGGGGGGGGGCTAAAATGTGGCAAAAACATCGTGTCTTTATGTGTGATGAAAATGTCTTTATTAACTAGATAACTCTACTGTAAACGCACACTGATTCTTGCATCTATATTTAAAAATCACTGCTGTGTTTGAATCGAAAATAACATTTTCATGGCACGGCTAAACCCAATTAAAAATTCGGTATTCATTTTTGTCAACAATACGATGCTATGAACCAGATTTGTACCGTACATTGCACATGATTTATTGATGATTTAAAATGGCGTCTACGCCTAAAATGCTACTCGGGTATTTGTATTGAAAATAACTATAACTACGTCAGTGGGGGTGTTATTAAAATGTAAATTTAATGTATTATTGTAAATTGGTCAATTTACAATAATTACTGTAACATATTTAACACTCAATACAAAGTCGTCGACAAACACATTGATGTACCTCCGCCGATTCACTAATATTTAAAACTAATCGTCACGATGAATCTACGTTCTGACAAAAGAGTATAGTGCGAAGATCTGCAGAAAATCGGAAAGACTCAATTGAAGAGCTCTATACTTCAGAGGTATTCGATGTAGCTTATATGTTTATTAATTTTTATTGAATAAACCGTTGATTTAAAATTAGTTATTTTTTGTTTGTTTTACAATTACCAGTTCAGCTACGTATATTTTCACGATTGGAGGGCGAATAGAACGCAATAAAATCCGGACGATTTGTCGCTAAACAACTTCATCAATAAAAAATATTGGAATTTTTTATTATAATTTCCTCTTTTCCAAATTCTAATAAATATATATATATCGGAATAACCGAGTTGTATTACTCTACACGAGTAATTTATTACAACTTGAGTTATATATATATATAAGTATCCGTTTTATTTTAATTTATTACTAAAAACAAAAAAAAAAAGAATATATTTTGATTTCAAAATTTTTAATAAAATCGTGTTTACAACGTGGGCGAAGTTTGTATGCATCGTATATATATATTTTTATAATCCGAACGGTTTTACGTCTGGCAAATTCATTCGGTCGTTTTCCGTTTTCTATAATTATTATTATTATTAATTTTTTTTCTTTAATTTTTTCAAAACGACTCCGGCCGACCCATTACGTACATCAACTAACGAGGCAGACGTCTTCGCGAGAAATCAAATATTTATTAAAACGACGAGAAAACGGGTGCAATGCCAAACGCGGTGTTACTACGCGTTTTCCGACGGAAAAAAAAAATAATAATAATAGTAATAAAACGTAGAATGCGCAGACGCACGAACGTTTCACATGTGTGTACGGACTTTATAAAATGACAACGCGAAATCAATACGTTATTAATATTTGACAAGCGAATATGTTATAATTATATATATATATATATATACCTAATATTTTTACTTTTAAAAATATATAATCAACTTAATGTATTTTATAATCATGCGTGGGTACGCCAGTGACGTAATTTTATTTTCGTGCGACAAACGAACAAATACGATAAAAAAATAACAATAAAAATACGTCCAAAACGCGCGGTTTGATACGCAGTAACGCAAATTTCAACACTGAAACATTGCGCGTCTCGGCGGTATACAGCAATGGTATATTCTACACCACAATAAACGTTAATAAATCCTATACCGACATACGAGTTGTATCGATGTTTTTTTTTAATTTCGAGTCGTTCGTTCAAATCATAGAAATATTATTTTCGTCTGTTTTTTTATTATTATTATTATTTTTTTTTTTTTTGACTCCAACTACGCGCAAAGTTTTAATCCGTCGTTTTCAACGCATCGCAATACCAAACGTAAACTCTTGGCCGATAATATTATGTCGAAGAACAAAAAAAACGAACACCGATTTATTAGCTCGTGAACACATAAGGGCGTTACGTTTAAAACATATTCGTTTTTCGAGACAATATTAACTTATATTTCTACACATAACTGATTAAAGATAAAATACAAGTGTTTTCTTAGTAAGAAAGGCGATGAGTGTGAAAAAGAAATATGGTTTTTTTTGAAATAAATATCACTACGATTGGCTTCGCAGGACGGAACCCGTTGAATTTGCCACGGCAAGAAAAAATACTCGTAAAGGATTATTTCGATTTCTTCGAAAAAAACAACAACAGATATCACGTAGAAGCCGTCCGAACGAATATCGTGAGACCGTTGCACAAAACGGAAATCGTTTTTTTTCTTTTTTTCCGCCCCGTGAAATAAGAAAAATTCCGTTGAATTGCCGTACGGTTTTAAAAGTTATTCGTACGAAATCGTCACTGAAATTTTAATGTTTTTACAGTGCGCCGAGTGTTAATACTCTTAATATACGTGTTTTTCAAACAAAATTAATTTAAAACGGGCATTTCGATTTTTCTTCTTTTTTTTTAATACCGTTGTAAACCATTAAACGTAACAACGCCATTGTCCATATGGATTTAATGCAATCCGAATCGTTAAATACAAAATTTGAGAACGGAAAAAAATCCATTTAGAATTATATGATTTCTAAAATGAGTAGAAACGTCAATCGTTGTTTTATTATTGTATCGTTATTGAATTCGCGTGTCGATCAGAAGCGTTGGAAAAAAAAACCTAACCGTATCGTATTTTAGTGACCGAGTGACTCGCAGTGAAGAGGCATTTAATGAAACCGTATTTGATTTGTGTGAAAAAAAATTAATAAATACTATTTCCGTTTCGTGTGAAACGTTCGACTTTTCATGAAGAAGAAAAAAACGATTTCACCAAGTGTCTACGACATATATATTTAAATATAACTTTGAAAAATAATCGTACCGTCCGTTCGATCTAAAACGGTCCGAACGATAATTACCTATAACCGAGTGCGTTATGTGTCCCCCGGTAGCGTGCCAAATTTTTTTCACGCACGAGAAAAATTATAAATTTAGCTCTCGACCGCACCGGTATAACGTCTGTAAAACCATAATATTTACGTGTATAGTAGTATATACGTATAAACGGACTGATTCCCCGAAAACCGACCGATAAAGACTCAGCTGAGAATGAGTGAACGAAATCCGAGAAAGAAAAAAAAACGTCGTATTTTGAGTACGTAACATATTCGGCGGTACGCGCGTATCCGTCATTGTTGGAGAATTGAATAATGATTTTTTGTCATTCGACATTTTGGATTCCGAATCGCGGAACGAGGAATGGTAATGGTTTTACAATAATGCGTTCATTTTTAATGTTTTTTTTTCTTACGTCTGTACTCGAAAATTCTACCAGAAAAAAGTGCTTTACACTCGTAGCTCGTTACCGGTAGAGAATTACCGTTAAATCGATGGTAATCTGAAGAGGTCATTATAAGGTTTTCTAGGGAGTCCAAAAAAAAAAAAAAAAAAATTTTAAACTACAGAAAAATTATGTAAAAACAATAAAACGCGATTCCGGGGAAATCGATGATTTTTATTTGTTATTTTTTTTCCCGTAATTTTAAATCTCATTTAAAATGAGATGGGAGGGAGGGGATACACTACCAAATCGTGTATTACCTCATTGTATATTTTGAACATGACGGAAAATTCCTTAAACTCTCGGGTTCGTACATTGTAAGAAACAGTCGACATACGGCGCCGTCAATCGAGAAATATGATCAAAAAGTATGAGAAATATGATCGATCGTCTATTATATTTATATGGAAAACTTCTCATACAATCGTGTGAATAAGAACAGACACAAGTAGGTACCGAATTCAGCATTACAATCGTCTTTTTCTTTTACTACTCTCTCTCTCTCTCTCTCTCTCTCTCTCTCTTCGTTCTTTACCCTGTAACACCGTGTTTCACGTTTCGCAATTGTGGTCTGGAATTATAGGGGGAAATGTTGCGCAGAAATGTCCCTAGATTCCATAATGTATTATATGTATATACAATTTAAGGGTAAGCGTCGCGTCGTATACTTACGGACATGAACGTCCTCTTCAGACTGTGCGTGGACTTGGACACCAGAGTCTTCCGTCTGCTCGGTTGCTCGTCGCTGTTGGCCTTCAACACGAACCCGCCCCGGGTGTCGTCCAACTTCTTGTCGCGGCCTTCGCTGCCGATCACCGGGTCGTCGGACACCACGCTCCCTACGGCTCCCACCACGCCCGTCTTGACGTTGTGCGCGTCCTCGCTGCCCAGCGATGACAGCGAGTTCCTCAAGTCGGATTTGTTCGGCTTGGAATGGGACGCCATGCCGAACCGGGCGCTGGTCCGGACGCCGTATCCGTGGCGCATCCCGCGCATCCATTGGCCTTGAAACGTCCCTAGAAATGAATTTGTATATATATTATATATAATATATAATAATATTTATATATATATAAAAGAAATTTTAATAATAATATTGAACACGACAGGTATGCGTGGTTAAACTGGTCACTGGTGTTTATCACAACATGAAATACGCGTCGCTTACGATGTAAAATGTGAACGAAAATGGTTACATAAAAAGCAAATCTACTCTTATTTTCGAGTCCATTCATTCCGGATTTTCATTTACAACGGGTGATTTCTTGTTTAAACGATTTTTTTTTTTGCTTTTTTTTATAACTCGAATTATTGTTGTCACCGGTTCATTGATAGAATAAAAATAATAACATTTATGAATATTACATTCGATTTACATTACGATGCAGAATATCAATTGTACAACGTATTTGTCCACTGTATATTGTATTTGCCGAACGTTACGTAAAAAAAAAACCTCCGATTGGTCGGTAATTAAATTAATTATTTTCAAACTAAAATCAAAACATTATCGAACGTTTGTAACGAATAATAATTCTATTTTCCATTACTTTTAAGCGCGAACAATAGTTCTATTAACGTGCACGCTACGTCCGTAAATATTAAAAACGAATAAAAACGTTAAAAACCAATAATATATTTATTTTTTCTTTTCATTTCCAGTTGAAACGATTCGTATTCGAGTGAAATCACGGCAACATAATAATAATAATAACTATTATTATTATATGTATGTATTATATTATAATGCGTATTATATTATTACATAAATTAATAAAATAAATAATTATTAATCGAATACAGATTGCTCGTATATTAAAATGTTTACTCGTTGTGGGACGGGGTCGATGTGGAAAGAGGAGAAACTTAAATTCGAATATACATCGGATGTCGAAAAATACTGCGTTTCGGTGACACGAAACGATTTCCATCGGAGCGTCGTGAAATAAACCGTTCGGTCGAATATTCAATCGCGTAAAGACAATATGAATTCACGACGAACGCTTCATTGATTAATTTTCCGCGTTACATAAATTATTCATTTTAATCAGATTTAGCAATTTGTCGAACCGGACGTTAAATTGACCAAATTAATTTTCCGCCGTAGAAGATATTCGGCAATATCTGCTAGCTATTTACGTTTATAACATGCGCGTTCGTTACGGATACTCTGCACGTGCGCGCGCACGTGTTTGTGAGCATTTTTCTATAATCAAACGCTTTTTGAAGAAAACAAAAAAAAAAGAAGAGAATTGAAAAGACGAACAACTGTAACTCGTGTTTGTTATAAATAAATTCGTAATAGTTGGCATTATAAAAGTTTTTCGCGAAACCCCGGTGACTGTGTTCCAAAGACGAAAAACCATCGAGTCCATCTCGAGATGAAAATCGTTTCGACTTTTTTGGAAATATTATTATTCCCGTTTCGAACTTTTTCTCCGCTACTAATAGATAAATAACATATACCGGTACACGAAGTTTTAACATTATATAACATTACGCGTAAGCTTATATATGTGTAATTACTTTTCTAAAGTGTTTGGTTTTCATACGCGTGTCTGGATTTCAAATACTTCGGAAAAGCCATTAGAGCCGACGCGTATTTAAAAGTTCGTTTCACTTAATTTAATTTCGGCACGGACATACACAGATGAATATACCGATTATAATATTAAATACGCATATATGGGTACGAAGAGGAACGAACGCTATTTTAATCATAACATTTTTTTTTTCGGTTTTGTTCGAGCGGCACAACGGCTATAAATTTAAAGAGTTACGTTTTTTCTCTCGACAATTTCTAACCGAAATGTGAATCGCTTAAATAAATAATTCGGTTGCGTATAGTTATTATAGTTGGTATTTACTGTAGGCCGTAAACCATTTTAACACGACATATAGTCGTTTATTGAACAAAACGCCATACCGAACAATCTTATAATTATTGTTTTTTACTTCCCCCTGACCACGTTATCTTATTTTGAAATTTTTAAAGTCGACGAATTATTCATACCGCAATAATGACAACATATTACTGTAGTCGTACAAAAAAAAAATTGCTGCTGTCGCACAGTTCCAAGTCCAATAATTGCTCTCTAATTATTGCTATAATAATAATAATAATAATACAAAATTCCTGTTGATGAACGAAAATCTCGAACGCGGTATAAAACATTTTCGCGCCTGTATAACGGCAACGTATCGAATATTGACAATAATAACAAATGGATATATACTAAAACGTACCACCGTCGGCGTACGTCTCTGAACCGTAACCGTCTTGGAGTCCGTTCGCCCACGTGCCCTCGTATTTGGCGTTTGTCGTGGCCGACTGTCTGACTCCATAACGGCCTTTAAAACCTTGTGTCCATTCGCCTCTGTACAACCACCGTCCGCGTGATTCCACGCCTAAACCGTGTCTCTTGCCGTTCTGCCACTGGCCCTCGAACGTGTTGCCGCTAAAATGTACAAAAAAAAAAAATAAAAATTCGCAAATCGCAATTACCGTACGAATTCCATTGATTTGTGTTGAACGCGTCACAGCCGCAGTAATCGACACGACGTCATGACGTGCACGAACGTAATGTGGACACAATACGGGCAACAAAAGAAATATTGAACGGGGACCGTTTGGACGCTCGGAATATCCGTCGAACGAGTCGCCGCGGCGAATCGAAACTTTGACGTACACGACAAAACGACAAACCGTATGTGTGTCCACGTATGAACGTGTTCCGCGTCCGGGGTAGAACGTGATTGCGCGTTTTCGGAATACAACCGTATATGACGATTTCTTATCGTCGAATCGGCTGCAACGTTGTCGTGTTAAAAAACTCCGTTAAAAAAAAAAAAAATCGACCGCTTTTTTTTTTTTAACACGGCCGTTCATTGAATACATACGATTTGCCGATTTATATATCGTACAGATAATTTGTTTCTGTACGATATTATCGAAAATTATTTAACTCGCAAAACCCCCCCTCAGCCGACCTATTAGACGTAATAGCGAACACACTCCATCGTTGAAATTTGTTAACATAACATCGATCACGAGTTTAAACACACCACGAGAATAATATCAACGGCGAAAATATCGCGCGCGATAACATCATCAATCATTACTACTCGGCCCGCGAACTGCACGGACTCTCGAATTGACCTACTTGAAAAATATGTTTACGGACGACACGCGTATAACTCGATGATATTACACGTATATTACATTATATCGTAGTAGTACTACTATAATAATAATGACATAACGCGAACGTAATAAATGTAAAAAGGAAACGAATTTATATAAACACGTATACACCTACTCGTTATATTATATTATTATGAATATGCGAAATGTGATATAAATTCTATCGAATGTCCGAACTCTGGTACGATAACACATTCGTCGAGAATACGATGAATTCATCAAACGTCGACTCGCGTAATACATATTTTTCCTCTAATAAAATTTTTATCCGTTCATCATTTCGTTATAATTTTGAACACGCTGGAATTGGACGAAATATATATCCGTTTGACAATCTGAAAATTATTCGAATCATACAACCAGAACCCATTACGTTTTATTGTCCGCCCTATTCCGGATTTACGCTGAATTTTCCCGGTTAGACGACCGTTATTTAAACATTTCTATTATATAACAAATAATACGTTTTTATGAAGTACGCAACATTTGGTCGCAAAACACTCGTCAGAACTGGAGCTATTATTTTTACGAAGAAATGTGCAAGTACACCGGGGATAGGGTTATATTTTTTGAATTCTTATACGTCACTTATAACGACTATTCGCGTCTAATGAATGGAAAATTTTCAAAAATTTAGAACGGCAAATCTATTTCTCCGCGCGCGACAAAATCGCGACCATAATATCAGTTGAAAACCATAATATTTTTAGACATTTTTTTTCCGACGTTTTTTTTTTTTGAGTTTCTAATCAAAAACGCGATGATGAATGATTAAATAATTTGAATACACGTGAGCCGAAATATTTTTTTTTCCTAAAATGCTATTTCGAAATAATAAATGTTTTGCTTCTAATTGCATACGAATAAGAAGCACCACGTTTAAAATTTAATCGTGACGCGACGCTGAAAACGTAAAAATGCCGTTTTAAATTGCACTCAAGTATAGTCTTCCCATTATAATAATTGTATATTTATTTTTGTATTCGGCACATGCCAGAGGAAGCTATGACGAGACGCGTCGTTGCTTCTTTTTTTTTTAACGATTCCTGTGACATACGCAAAAAATGAATTGTTATAGGTAATGCGTAGGTTTTGGGAAATAATTTTTTTTCCTCTCTTGTCGCAATATTATTTCAATTATAGTTTATAAATTTATAATATATTAACGAATATATTAACGCGAAAACTGTCATTATAAATGATGATCTATTTTTATAATGCGATTGGGAATGTGACTTATCAGCACGGTGATGTTTTGACGACAATGTTTCTTGTGTGTCGGAGAATAATTTTCGGGAAAATCAAAGTGCCCAAAAGTTTCATAAACTCGCTCTATATCGATTGGAAAACGAACACAGATGGCACATCAAAGAGATTACTTAGGCAAATGACCGAAATCCCTAGAAAAGTATAACAATCGATAATCGACTGTTGTATAAGACTGCAACGATGTCCCAATAAAACAGAAAACGTAATATATAAATATCGTAAATACAACGGTCCGGTATTATTTGTATATGAATAAAAATATGACGTATATACAAAGTACTTGAAACACGATATTTCATTGCACAGATCGTGTTTTAATTCGGGTTTTTATTTCTTATGAAAAGAGGTTATTTTGTAAGTTTTCGTTATAACTTTGACAGTAAGTACATTAAAATAGAATAATATGTTTGTTAAATTATTATTATTATTATCAATATAAACGAAACAAGAGATCAAAAAATACGTTTCGCGGTGTTAAAATTATAAAATTAATATATACAAAAACGTATTCGTAATACGATTTAATATTATTACACCGTTTATAATAAATTTACGTAGGCGTATTGAAACTGAATTTATAATACTTTTATACTTATTAAAATATTTATGATTCATAATATTTTTCCTTATAAATCGTAAAGATTATTAAAAATTGACAATTTCCTATTTGATCATAATAATATGAACGTTAATTTGATCTAAAATTGAAAATCCAGATTATATTGCATGAGCTCATTTTAAAATATTTTAACTTTATTGGACACCTAATGAAAATTTTGAAATTCTTCATCGACTTACTCGTTACATGCAATCGTTTAGCATTGAATCACAATTTCTTTTTACATCGGAATATTCAACGAATCGTTGTTCAATACACCAAAATAATAATTGTAAGCGAGTCTTAGAAAAATAAATTCAAATGATCTCGTTAAACATATATCGATAACTAGAAACATTTCAATTAAATTTTCATATTTTTAATTAACTAATCAATTAAATTCATTTATATTTACATTAATTCCTTTGCATATATCTACTAAGGCCTGTAATTATCAAATTACGAGAACGAACAACGTTGTTTTACGACCATTTTGCGCTTTTGAATAATAATATAAAACCTTCAAGATTTATAGCAGCCCATAATGTGCTCCTATTCGATCAAACGATACAAGAATAGTTTTTCTACAAAAGCGTGTAAAACTTTCACGTTAATAATATTCGATTATATTTTAATTGCGTATGTCATGCACACGGCACGAAATATAATAAGCAGTTCAATAAATTTTAAACTTAATGGAAAACCACACAGATGACAGAATCAATAAACGATAAAGTTAATAAACGTGAGCATTATTAATTTACTGGAATTCCTTTCAAAAGCTATTACAAACTATTGTGGTGAAGTCGTTTCAAATAGTTAAACGTTTTTAGCTTTTATAAATTTCCGCTAATTTCTCCTCACATTAAACGACGTTACAACAAATAATATTAATGTCCGATAATTATCCAGAAATAGGTTTGAAAATAAATAAAAATCATTATACTAAATCTGTGCAAGTGCTCACTTCCGAATTTCTGAAACGATTTTAGTTTATATATATAAATATGTTTTTATTATTAACATTATTATTTATTGTATTGAATCGGCTTATTTTCGATGAGTATCGTTTGCTCTAATATCGCTAGTGGACGAAAAGCTGATAAATCCGATAATACACTCGAAAGCTACTAAAATAATGAAGATGAAAATAAAAAAAAACCTACTATTTTTACTCCATAACATTGCATTAAAGTGATGAGATTTTTAAGATGATTTCTATACTTAGTTTATATTAAAACATGCAAATACTGACGAGAACAATGAAAGTCGATGAATTTTAAAACACGTATTAAATAAATATACGTTTCGCATACATGACAGAACGTTCATTAACACTTAAAGTAGTATAAAATCTCACAGTTGTTCTATAACTGACGTGTATATTATAAAATAAGAATAGGACATGAAATCTTATTTTCAAATTGGCTTCACTTGACAATGTTCATCGTTCGCTAATAATTCTGTGTTTGGTTTGGAACGACCATTTTTTTAACGAGTTGCAGACGAAATTGAGTTTTCGTTTTAACAGTTTCGTACGCGAAGAAAATCCCTTAAAACTGCAATAAAAAGCTATACACGTGGCTTTCAAAGGACAGTTTTATAAATTCGGTTACGTCTCCTTTTGTCCACGCGCACTTTTAATATAGTTCCTAAACTTCACTATTGCGGGTGTTAAACTTTTCTGTTTAAGTTTTATTGCTTTGCGTATCAAAACGAGATCTCCATTTATATGTCTCTTAGAATACCCGTAAGCCGACAAACGAAATGGAATTGAAAACAACCGAAGTAACATTTAAATATCTACGAAATCTAAAAAAAACCGGAATTAAACTCGATTTTTTTTCACGCGTATTTTACTGTCATACCCCAGTTATATTGCTTTGTGGATAAAGTCAAAGGGCACGTCGTGTTGCGTTTTTAAATTGGGTTTCTCATAAAAAAAAATGTATCGTCAAAAGATTTTTTTATACACGGTCGAATGCATTTTTTCCCACCAAATAAAATCAGTGTTTTCATATCGAAATCGTACTTCTAAATCGTTCGGGTGAAAACTGAAAATTGTTGGCGGTGCTCGAATAATTACACAGCCGAACTGAGCTGTGTAAAAAAAAATCAAATCTTTTTCTAATTATAAACTCGTAAAATGTCGTTTGTTTTAGATCGTTTTTGTATCAAACATTATTATTATTATTATTTTTATAGTGCCAACGTGTGACGTACTCCCGTATGAATCGGCAGTGCTGGCCGTGTTATTATTCAAAGAAACATTCGTTTACCTATTTTTTCAAAAAAAATTATTTCACTTTATCTTTTTCAATCTGCGTTTATCTATTTTTGAATAATTACTTATTTATTTATATTTTTTTAAGACTCGTGATTTAAGATTTGAGACTAAATGGACAGACATTAGTATAGATGCACTAAAAACTCAAGAACACATGATACAAATAAACGAAACGATCGGTAATAGATACCGAATTAACTGAATAAGACAACCGCACGCATATTATTCTACTATGACTTCCCTCCCGAGGACAGCTGTCCTTGTCCAACAACCGTCACTCCACACCGTCTCTCGCGTCGCCATCGTCCATCGCATAGGCACTGACCACTCTCGTATCTCCACCCATTTTGGCCATCCTCGTCCTCTCCTTCTGCTTTCCACAAATGAATTTTTATCATTATTATTATTATTCGTATTTACCGTTAAACAATAGTCCCCTGCATATTACACAAGTTTGCATAAATATTTATTTATTTTTTTCAGCAACATCGAATTAAACACATCAGTATAAATCAGTCAAGACCATAAACATATCTATCACGTAAACATAGTACTTGGGACACGATCGTTGCTTGTGCTCCTGACACCACTAAATCCAAACTATCCACCCTTTCGATTATACAGCTTAACGCTTGAATTTCAATCTGAATTAAACCGAAAATATGAGTTTTGTAAACAAATAAAAAAAAAAAAAAAATGTTGATGTGACGGAGAATAATTTGTACTATTTCTTAATGGGTAAAAGCGGTGTGAGAAATAGTAAAAGAAAAAAAAAAGATAATCCTATACGGTTTTCTGATTGGCTGCAGACCGGTGTTATTATAAATCCCCGGTGCAGTGTGCACCTCGCCGCGTGCGTACGGGACAGACGGGTCGCCCGCGCACTCACCTGGGCCACATGTAGACGCCGGACACTTCGAAACCGTAATGCCACGAACCCGAGTACGCGCCCTGTCCCTTTGGGCCGGTGCACACCCCGTGCCCGTGTGCCTTGCCGTCCTCCCAGCCGCCGCAGTACGTGCCGCCGTCGTCAAAGTCGAACCGGCCACCGTTCACCAGTATCTTGTTGGTGGTGGCAGTGCCGGTGGCCGCGGTAGACGCCGGCGAGTTGCTGGACAGTTGTTTCTGCGGTTGCAACACCTTCTGTTGCCCGTACATGTTTGGCGGCGGCACCGGCGCCGGCGCCTGTTGTTGTTGTACGGCACCGCCGGCGCCCGTCTGCAGCATCGTTGTTCGGCGCCCGTCGGCCGTCACCAAAACCGGAACCACTGCACCGTCGGCCGGCGGCGAGCGTCCGTGTCGCCGCGGGTCATCGCCGTCAGCGCGCCGAACCGCGCGACAACGGTTCCGCCGGTTGTTTGATGACCGTTCACACGAGCTGCCGTCCAATCGGTTATTCTACGCTCCGGCAAAACCGGATTCCGTGTCTCTGTAAACAGAAGAACGTCGTTAGTCGTATAGTGTTCGGGCACGCTTCGATCGGTCTTGTAATCCGTCGAAACGACATCGTTTTCGAATTATCGAAATTATTACGCCTGATTACGACGACGTCTGCGAACAAAAACTTAAATTCAGTAAAAACGTTTGGATTAACAGTTATTTTCTTCGCGCCAATTCAAATTACATTTTTTTTTATTTATTGTTTTGGTTCTCGAAAACTTAAAATTTTTTAAAATTTTTCAAGTTATTAAACTGTTTTCTCTCTCTCTCGCTCCGCCTAACCCCGCAGCATGTAATTGACGGGCGATGTCGGTGTAATCATACGAATCGAAAACGAATCGCATTGCAACGGCGTGTGAGCCACGGGAATGTATATGCTCGTGTACATTTGTTACATATCAATTGATTGGAGATTAACGATTTGATCAACGTAAACGACAACTCTACAAGTGCATTCATATTTTAACATCGAAACGTTTCGGTAACACCTATTGGTTTCTTTTAAAATTCTCTAACGAGTTCTCACTGCCAACGATTGGAAAGATTTACGGTATTCTCGATGTCTTATTCCCTCGATTCGATCGCTATTATTATACTCATACAATATCAAACGCGTACTGGTTTACAGAAGTAAACCCCTGTAAAGTTGTTGAAAATACAATAAAGTTTTGTCCTGAAATAACTGTCGCGATTTTAAATATGTCCTTTAACAGTCGATTGCGCTCTGCGAATTCTTTCCTATTTTTCACCGAGTCGCGGAACTGTATTATATTGTTATTCGCGAAAACGTATTATACCGTCAACGGATTAGGTGTGAAATTCACGTGCGTTTTAACAATACTTATTCAGTGCGACTGTGTTTTATTCATACAGTTCGTGCGCGTCCACAAAACAGTGTTGTATACAAAAATTAAGCGGACTGAAAAACGTGTCAAATAAAGTATCCAGTTATAAATGATTTTCTATCGGATAGCAATGCTACACGCGTTATGATCTAAACACTGTTCGTTTATACGTAAGAAAAATACGTTCACGTGTTCGTAAAGTATTAAAAACGCCGTGCCAAGTGAAGTGTGAAGGGAGCCTTAACGGAAAATAACCTCGCCCGACAGAATAATAAAAAGCTTTACTCTCCGGCAACGAATCGCGCGCACGGGCGGCAATTCATATTTTAACGACACTACGTTTTGTTTTCGTTTTCGTTTTTTTTTTTTTCTCTCGTATTCTCGTCGGTATTTTTTTATTTTTATTTATTTATTTTTTCTGACACAAGAAAAAATTACGTTAACCGCGAGAATTGCAATAAACTAAAAATATTTTTATTTTTTTAATATGTTCGAACATTTATACGATCCTAAATATATAGTATAATATTCTTTTTTAATAATAATATAGAAAAAACATCTGTGAAACATTTAGTCGTATATTATTTAAGTTTTTTTTTTTTTGGTATTTTTGTGCGCGAGAATAGATTTTCAACGAATCTCCTTCAACAGAAACTAGCAATCGGCTACGCCCGGTTATTGGCATTTGAATTATGTTTCGAATTTTATTCGTTCGAAACGAAATCCCGCGTTATAATTCGCGTGGACAATGGACGACGGGCGCGTAATATCCATCCATCGCGAAACTGACCGGCAGTTTGCCAGACTGACCGACTCCAATGCGTTTTATACGGAATTATTTTTTAACTATACACGGATTATGAATCAATAGACGTTGTGTGAACGGGAACGGTGTTCGCCGCGCGAGAGCGGTCAAAGTTATTTTATACAAACGTAAAGTAGACGTCATTGCGGGGCAAAATGAACGCCGCCAGTTGAAAAACGGCGAATCAAAAGCCGTACATACGGTTTAGGTACGATAAACAATCGAGATTATTTGGACATTTCGACTCGTCGTCGTGCCCGGAGCAGCCGTACCGAATACACTAAAAATGAAAAACAACGATTCGCGTACGACGCGCGTTGTTTTCAATTTTATTTTCACGCGATTCAATAATAGTAATTATTACGGTGGTATGGAACACGCGCGCCACGCGTACGTATTTTATTTCGCGAGAACGAAATATCTACGAAAACGGTTAAACGGATGCGACGACGCGGAAAATGTCAAAACGGGCCCCGCAAGTATCGGTGCAAAATACGTTTCTGTGCTCTTGGCACGCGCGCATATTATATTATCGTATATTATTTATGCGTTGACGTTTGAAGGTAAGAAAAAAAGAAAAAAACGAAAGACGTATTCCCGAAAATCGCGGTAAATTATTAAGTTCTTTTTGATTCGCGATAATAAATCGCGCGGCGTACAACTGTGATATATTATGTGCACACGTCGTTACGTGCGATCGGACTCAATGGCCAACGCAGGGCTGATGGGTTACGTCAGTCGAATTCGCGATGATACAGAATCATACGGAATATGCATTTTGAATTATTCCGCGGGTACGACGGGACCAAATGAACATATTTCTCGTTATTTACGTATTTATTTATTTTGTACGTTGGTGGCATTTTTTCGAGAAACGTCCGAGTTACGCCGGGCGTCTTGTCGGTTACCAAAATAACAACAGCAACCGATCGGCAATTGAAATACACTATAATTATTATTATTATTATTAAACGGATTATCATCACATTAGACACATTCGCCGCAATACCGTCTGGATACGATCGTAACGCGCCGCGATCGTTCTTTTCCGATACCGATCGACACAACGTACAGCCA
Organism: Chaetogeoica ovagalla; assembly: GCA_032441825.1. NCBI lineage: Eukaryota > Metazoa > Arthropoda > Insecta > Hemiptera > Aphididae > Chaetogeoica > Chaetogeoica ovagalla. The sequence goes on from CM063744.1 coordinate 5,538,137, forward strand.
CAACGCGCATAATATTCAATTCGTCTGTTCGAAACACAGTTGAACTGCGGAACGTCGTCAAACGTATCTATTTATTGCTTTTCTTTTTAAACAATTTACACGCATAAGACAATCATAATAATAATAATAATAATATTGCCATTCGAATATCAATGATTATTATTACTACGTACTACTCAGAAAATATATTATTTATGTTCCACACCGAACAACAATTAATTTGCGAAATTCAGAATTTTGTCCGTGTCCCTGGGACATGAGTTCCAGTGAATACAGTAAATAGGGAACGAAAGACATCGTGTTCGGAGAAGAGTACGCCGAAAGTTTTGAAAAATGTTTCGAATTTTAAAGGATTCGCGCGGTTTTTACACCGCACGCTAGGCATTTGGTAACCGACAAAGCGCCCCAGCCTTATATACACATTTGGAAAGTTTCGTTGAAATGAGTTGTACTTCGTTTTCAAAGCGCTTTGAACCGAATAACACGATCGGCGTGTTCCAGCGGCCTCATTACTCTGATGCCGATGAATCGTCCGCGGGTAGTTTACCAATAAAAAAGCAAAAAATCGACGAGCCACAATTAACTGCAAAATACGATGCGAGTTTTATCCATTGATTTTTACATTATCATAATTTTACCAGAAGGAGTGTTTCGATCGTAAGAGTCACGACGCCGTGTTTTCGATAGCAAAAAGTATTCAGTTGACACTTTAGACAAGCAACTCTTTTACGAGACTTGCATTTGATCTTCTCCTAGTTTACCGTCAAGTCTATATGCTTACACGTTTTCATTAAGTCGGGTATACATGTTGTTTTCAGTACCTTGTTTTCTTTTCTTTTTATCACCAACGATTATTGGTTTTATTGTATGATTTTCGTTCGCTTTCATTATTTGCCGTAGTCTTGGTGTTCGTCTTATCACACTTTATAATGCGATTACTTCTTTTTTTTTTTTTTCAGTCATTGGATTCAAAAGACAATATACGAAAATGAATGACCTCGGATACACCCCCAGACACGATTTTTATCGGTAACGCACCACAAGTGTAAACGTACTTTGAATATAAACACACAAAAGTTTCATCCAATGCGTTCACTAAACGTTTCCACGGTAAGTTAAACGGAATTCGCATTAGTTCAGAGACATAATCGCCGTGTTCCATTAGTCCTATAAGTCACTTTAAGTATCGCCTCGGGCAAGCGATTATTATTATTTCTCGACGCAATTTTTTCATAAGTTATACGTAAAAAAAGCAAAAATCTGACAACACCGATCAAAAAACGAAAAAAAATTATTGTACCGAATTAAAATTGTTTTCCTTGTTTCAATCGTTTTAATTAACGTTTTGATTTTCAAAATCGAAATCGATTTCGACGATTTCACTGACAAATCGGATAATTCAATTCCGTGGAATACTGTTTGAAATTAACGTCATGCAATTGAAATGTTATTTCACACGCGTGTGTATTATCGCAAAATATCGTCGAAAGAAGCGTAGGAGATATTCATATGCGGAGGAAGAACTTCTTGGGCGTTATAACTTTTGGGACACAAAATAATATATTATACTCATAGATATATATTATATTAATATATGCGCCGTTCTCGCGTTTGAACACGACGTTTTTTTTAAACAAATAAATATATATATTATATATATACATATATGTTTTTTAAGCGCATTGTACATAAAGGTCACGCGAGCAACCAAGCATAAATATTATAATACGAGTAGTTGTTGTCGTTTTTTTTTTTTTTTTGTTTTGTTTTTGTTAGCAATTAAATTCTGGTCGTGCAATTTTCACGAGTGAATTCACGTACGTATATATTATAACGCCGTTACATTAATAATAATAATAATTTCGCCGCGCACGTGTCGATACAGAAACGAAGTGCCGACCATAAATATATTATAATAGCATTATCGCACGAACACATATATGTACACATGTGCTATTTAATATGTCGATTCGTACCACCTGTCTTATAAAATATTTAATAATAATAATAATAATAATAATAATAATAATAATAACGATAATAATAATAGTATGACGGTTAGGCTATATCGCACATTACGCGAGCGACGGTGCGAGAAATATTGACGAATCTCGTTTGCACTTCGATGAGAATCGAGGTTAATGTCGAATATTACATAATAGTGTAATCAAATGCATATTACTATATTCGGCAAACGCAACGAAATCGATATTTTCGCGTGAGAAACACCTGGAAACGGTTGGTTCGGTAGACGAGATGAACTAGATCGGATCGTGTATTACAGAGCGATTGTCGTGTTTATTTCTAATACACGAATGCACACGCGGACGTTATCCGTTACATCGAATGTTTCTTAAACCCGACGGCGGCCAACTTTTCGGATCACTAAATTCATAATTTGAAATTCTGCTTCGACCGCTTGGATCGAATTTAATGAGTGAACGATAATTTAATAATACAACGATAAAAGAATTTCAATATTATTGATATTAATTACGAAATGCGCGTAATTATAATGAAATATTATAAATGCTCTGTTAGTTGGTGTTTCTTTTATTATTATTTATTTTATTCTTTTACGGTGAAAAATCAGTGCGCGTGTAAACTTCACGTTACGGAAAACGTAACTGAATTGACACGCCACTGGATTGTCCGGTTTGGTGGTGGCGAGTAAAGTTTATGATACGAGTTGATTTTTATGATTCAACTGTTGGCACAACAATATACTGATTCCCTAGAAATTGGAACAACGTCGCGTCATCAAAGAAACATCTCCAGTTTTATTTCAATTCACCGAATTTCGAATTCAGTAGGATGAAAATGTTAAGTTTCAGGGGATTTTTTTTCTTCTCATTAGATCATAATGTGCATGCATACATACATAAATTTATTTTTACATTTTTGACGTTACTCATTAAACACAGCCAGTGGTTTTATAATTTTTGTAATCCACCGATTTACATTTTACAACAGAAAAAGTACCACCGAAACAAGACGAAAACAATTTCAACGCGTTTTTTTTCTATTCCGTACAACTGTGTGCGGTTAATTAGTTAGTAGGTTACGATTTGCGAACCCGTCAAAAACAAAATATTTACGTCGTGTCTGTTTTCAAAAGAACGGTTTTAATTACATTTAAATAAACTATATACAATTATTCAGTTCGATCGGTAATTCAATAAACATTTACAATATACCGAAACCAACGCGTTACAAATGAATTCAAATTTACGAGATCCAAAACTAAAAAAAAAAAAAAAATTCTCATCTGAATATCGCGAAATCAAATATTGTGATGTTAACAAAATACACCCACACATAAATCGTAAATACGTTTAATACAAATAAAACTATTGGCTTTTAATAATTTAATGTTATGACGGTGATTTTCGTCGGTATTTTTCATACGTTTTTTTTTTTTTTTTTACTGAAGTCTATGTTTTATTTTTTGTTCTACTTCAACGTTTCCAAAAATCGTTTTGCAAATTTTGTATATATATATGTAAATATCACCGCTATATGTCAATTTTTTTTTTTTAGTACTTCACCGGAATGTTTAAAAAAATCAAATTCGGCGTATTTTTTAATATTATTGTACTGTACAAAATCTCTTGTATTATCCGTTACCCACAATTTTTTGTTACTCAATAAAACCAATTTCGTTCGTGACTCCCCGTGGCTTGAATTTTTAATTCAAATAACCATCAAAAGAGCCATGTATATATATATATTCACACGTGACTTATTTAGCACCTGCAAAATATATTGGAGTCGAGTGAACACAGCGTGAATATTACATAACATAAAATTTATGCGCACGTGTCACCGGTATTTTTAATTAGATCGACTCATGCCGAATTTGTTTATGTAATAAAGTGCGTAATATTATAGTAATAGTACTTTGACACGTTCGTAAATATATATATTTTAATAGCATGCGTATTATATATATATTATATTATTGACCATCAATCAATAAAAACGATATTTATTGCGGCGAAGAAGCCGTATTTGACGAATTGCTCAAATGCCATTATAATAAAATATTGCGTTCGATGCGCAAAGCAGCGGTTCCCAAACCCGGGCATGCTCAGATACGTTTGATTTAAAAAAAAAAAACAACACAGTTTAAAATGAAAAGCCTTTATTTCGAACGACTCATAGGTAAAAGCTTAAATACATTTGATTTTGATATTTCTAATAATCTAATGTGAAGTATATGGGATTTCATTTGCAATAGTCGATAAAATTGGATTTTGTATCTAACAGCTGAGAATATTCGAATTTGCGTCTGAAAAGGCTATCCAATCGATTTCTCTACTTATTTTCGTTTACGCATAAACACACCAAAAAATACAACTTCGCGACGATAAGTTTTTTCACTAAAGGTAACAGAGTCAGGATATCCTTTTAAATCATTGATGGAAATTATTTTACGTCTTTGAGTCCAATCAAAAAACACGTAATTTCTCCCTTAATAAAAATGACGTTAAAGAATTTTTCTTTTATTTATACTTTCGCGAAAAGGCGTATGGCGTTATTATCTCCACTGGTAATGACTACACAAATAATTATTTTAGTTGCAATATCTATATGCATTGAGTGGTGATCAATGTGCTTTTTGGAGCTCCTAATTCGAAACTCGAACCAATCCATAAATCTCGAATAAAAATAATAACATTAACGTAATTATAATTTTTATGAAACATAATTTTCGATTCACGACAATTTGATTTTTTTTTTGTTTACATATTTTTATAATTTTAATTGATTTATCGTCAACACACTGTACAAGTAGAATAAACATTATTAAAGTCTTATGTAGTTTTAACAAACAAATTGCGTCGTAAGAGAACACTCGGGGGACACGTTATTTTTTTTTATATAAATTTTGAATTTTTTTTTTTTATGTATAGTATTTACGATGATGTCATTTATAATTTTATCACTATCCACGTAAATTGTTCCTTCTCTTTCTATATTTACTTATTGCTATGCTATTAAACAAAGACAGTGGTGACAGCGAATATTTCTAGTAATTAAAAGTTTTCAATTAATTTCAGTTTCAAAATGGAACGTTCCGCATTGCTAACCATACCTACCGGTGACATGAATATTATACGCAAGCGCTTAAAAACATTAGGAAAACTACCGTATTTGTTTTATAATAAATATTGCGCTGACCGCGTTTTACAGTCTTTATTTCACTTTTTTTTTTATATAACCGATCGTTTATAAAAGCAGTAAGTCGACGCGGAGAATACAAACCAATATCGTTTTCAATACAATTGCCGTACGATGATTTTATTTTCGTCCTCGAGTTTTAAATGAATAGTAGCATTAGTAGTCGAAATAAAAACATTCGAAAGTATCAGCGACATCATGCGGATAGTTCCTTTAAGTCGTGCCAAAAAAAAAAAAAATAATAATAACAATAACACTGAAGTCATCTCGTGTAACATTAAGTCGATAATTACAAACTGAATCATCACGACGTCTTCATGTTTTTCGAGAAAACATTAAGTAAGTACAGTCAATCGTAATAGTTTTATCTAGGTTTAAATTCAAAGTTGTTGTAATTGTACGTATTTTCTTTCTTTTAAATATAAATTTCGGTTGCCGATTTTGAGCTTGCTCATTTACACTGTTGAGGAGGCACCGGTGTAACGCACGTTCCGAAACACCACCAAATACGCCACTGAATATATTCATTTTGAATGCTTGACGTCTGCTTTGACACGACGGTGACGTTTTATTTATTATTATTTTTTTTTTCGGTTTTTTACACTGTCGAGTACATTCAGTATAACGTGTACACGGTCCCGTGGGATATATAAAAGTGTATTTATATATATATATTTTTTTTTTTAGACTACATATGCACGCACGTACATATATAAGCCCGTAGTGAATTATTTAAAGAATAAATACACGCGCGTGTGCGATAATATACGAACAAATAAACAATAATAATGATATTAATAAACGACGGCACGAGTTAAAAAAAAAAAAAAATTCTAAGCGAAAAATACCTCTAACACGTATTAATATTATCCGGTATAATGAATTCAGTATGTGTGTGTGGTTAAACCAACATCTGTTTACGCCTCGCGATATTATCGACTTCCGATTGAACACGTGTTCACTACAAATAAATAATTTTAAACAAGAAATAAAAAATAAAATGCTCGAAATCGTGTGCAAAAAGTTATAGAGTAGTATAACAGTCACTGCACACGAATGTCAAGTTTTAAAAAAACGGTGAGCGTAAAACGAAGTATTCCAAAGAACTGCACGCGTGAAACAAATAACAATTGTTATTCGTATAGACACAGTATAATGTCGTTAATTAATTCACTTGAGTGTGATAAAAAAAAATTAATAATTTCGTCGAGAAAACGGTCATGACACTTCCAACAACGTTTGATAACTCTGTTTAGTAGTTTTTCGCGATTTTTTTTCCACTTAACGTTTTGGTTATTTTCTTATATATATATATACGGGGGGGGGTTTTAAATATTATTCCAGTCGCGTACAGTTTTGAATTAAAAAAAAATTATACCCGAAAAACTCTTGACGAGTAAAGCACATAATAAACAACGTAATAAGACCATTTATTTTTCACTCGGAATATCTAAATTTATGTTTCTACTCGTATACGGTATATGGTGTGGAGTGGGTGGAGGAGAAGGAGGGAGAATGAGTGGATTGCTCTACCACCTTGGAGTGTTTTTAGCCGAGATGGTTTTGTGATTTCGTAGACAATTTATCAGATCGCATCACAAATTATTATTCTATTTTGTATTAATTAATGGGAGTTTAAAAATAATAAAAAATTACTCTATTCATCGTTACATTACCTTATAGTCTTATTTCAACAGATTTTTAATCGTTTAACACGTAAACTACTGCCTTAATGTAATTATTGCAAAACAATATTGTGTCTATGAATTTTAACTATATTCAGTTATTACGGATAAAACGCTTTACTTCGCTTGTAAACTTTATTGTCGTCGAATTTGATAAATTCATGAAAATTACTCTGGCCGCGTAACGCATTTAAACTTTTCGGGACTTTATTCTAGTTAATAACGTATATGTCAATGGAAAATCAGAAGAACTCCCATTATATCAAAGTCACTCAAATTTCCGTAAAAAAAAAACGTCGTTGTTGTGAAAGATATTAATTTTGTATCTATCAGCAATATTGTTCTAAAAACGACTTGGTTAATTTGAATACAACGCATAAAAACTAAACGAATCAGTGCGATATTAATACGCATATTATTGTGTATTTAAATTAAAAAATACGCTAATATTATAAAGTGCTATGTAAAAAATTATTAATGTATTCGCAACGTTTATTTGGCGAATTCAAACAACGTTTTAATGCGTGTCCGAAGAACTTCCACCGTCGTAATAATACTTTATATTAAACAATCGATATTAATTATTGATTTATAAAATGTATGAACGTACGAATTAAAAAAAAATAAAAAATTGTATCGTTCGCTTGGTCACGAACGGACTGTGGCGTGTGAAACGCGTTCTATTTTAGCGAAAACTATTTTTATTTTTTTTCTCCGCCAAACAAATTATTGTTACGCACTATTTTCGTCGTGATACGGAATAGAATATTTGTGACTTTTTACGGCTAAAGGAAAAAAAGTGAAACGTGCGAAAACGCTGGGGGTTTTTTTTAAAGAAAACAAAAATTACTTCACATTCTCGGGCGACGAAATATAAGATGTTCTGACTTATAAAATACGCGCACACAACACGCGTATATAATATCTGAAAACGTTACGAAATAATCAATTTAATTGGAAACGTTTGAAAGAATAGACGACGGACGTTTCATCAATTATTCCGATTCTCCACAAGTGTGCATATAACCGTACGAATACATTATGTTGTACAGAAAACATTTCGATATTCCGTTTCGTGTTTAATTCTCGCGTACACGTTTGTGAACATTATCGTAAAAAAGAAAAACGACGAAAAACGCTAAATCGCGCGTATCCGAGAAAATACCGCCAAAAACGTTATGTTAAATTGTTATTTAATAGCCGGTTATATATAATTCCGGCCGAATCGTCGCGACGATCGGGATAAAAACGAAAGCGATACCTACTGCTATTACTGTTCGCGTGACACGTCAAAGTTGTATAAAACACGTGTGTGTGTAGTTAAAACTTTATTTTTTCTAACTCGTAGTTAAAACGAACCTTTTGAATTTTGTATAACCTCCCCTTATTATTTGGTAATTAAATTTGTCCTCGGTTTGTATATATATATATATAACATCCTCGCCTGTGACCGGTGTGTTCGATTCCTCGTCAAAAACGAGCTAAAAGCTAAAAGCGAGTAAAAAACGACACGGTTTGTTTTCCGAAGTGCATATACAACAACAAAACAGTGTATTTAAATGAACAAGACACGAATTGAAACAAATTTAACACATACTGTACTACAGATACACACTCTCGGACGACTACGAACGTTCGTTCGTTCGCCCCAGAGAAGTTTTCATTATCGTAATACTCATATTAATATTATAACACGATTTTGCGAGTGGTAATTAATTATTATTATTATTAGTATTATTAGAATATTAAAGAGAAGAGAAATTCAGAGAGAAAAAATCGGTTACAAAAAAAAAATAAATAAATAATACAGTTGGACAGAGTGTTTATAAATTATTTCGAGATACCGTTTTAAATTTGTTTGGCCCGCGTTTTCCAACACGAAAATATCTCATAAAAGACGAACAAATATACTCTATAAAGAGATGATCGCACAACGAATGGAAATCGATTTCGTTTTTCGAAATCAATTGGTTAATTCTCGGGGGGGGGGGGGAAGAGGGCTAAAGAAAAGTTTACCATCCACTCAACTATTGAGAAATCAGCGATAACTCTGCTTTAACGGCGTTATAAATTGCAAGATTTTACATACAGATCGTTAGGAATTGTTTGGAAGGGCTGTGGTGATATCCAGGGAGAGGGCTAAATTCGTACAAATGAAAATCTTAACTTAGAAAACGACTCGTCCCCCGTCTCGGCTCCGTTTGACCGACTTCACCTCCCCGTAACAATTCAAAAGTCGTACACGGCTTTTACTCGTAATTCCGTCCTGTTGTCGCGTACTTGTACGCGTCCAAACATAATACACGTATGAAATAGTTTCGTATTATCAAAACACCACACTTATATCTACGCAACGTTTACCCTTCACAGGAGTCCAGATAAACGAAAGGGATACTCGCGGTAAACGGGGTTTATATTCTCCGTTGGCGTGTTTGTATTTAATATAATAATTAACGGCGCGTAATTTATTCTACGATACTGTTGTGTTCAACCGTTTAGATTATTGCGTGCTTGTTGTAAAAACGTTTTCCCGTTTACAATCGAGTGCTCGAACTGCGTTTTACCGTAACAGCGAGCTAGACAGTAATAGAGGAAACGAGTTATATAAAAAACGAAAAAGAGAAAATTTCTTGCGAATAATTTCGAATCGCTACGACTCGTACAACTGTTACACAATTTATAGGTTTACGATATATAAAAAAAAAATACCGCGGAAAAAAATTAATCGAGAATTGTTTTATTCGATGTAAAATGGCGGATATTTTTTTTCACCTCTATTTACATACATCGTTTGTATTACACACGGTTTATAATGTATTAAACGCGCTGTAAGAATTTAAAATATCTGATGTAATGATATTATTACTTATACTAAATACATTATTAAATATACTGATATAATTTTTTTTTTTTTTTTAATTATCGATTGTAACGGACAAATATAAAATTAAAATAATCGGCTTAAATAAAAAGAAGATATTTTTTTTCATATTTCGAGTGTAGAAACCTTTAAGTTTTTCTGCGATACGTTTCTAAACTAAATTTCATCATAAATCTGTTTAAATTATACAATATTTTAATGTACCATGTTCATTCGAATCCACGCAGCATAATCTCGTTTTTCGCGGATGTGGAACGATTATTATCATAACATAATAATATTTCAAAAACTAATAGAAGAGATCTTCTCCATCGCATACGCCATAAACCACCCCCCCCCCCATCCGATTTCTATCGAATTAAATGTGATTTCATTTTCTTATTTTAATCATCGCCCAGCAGATCTTAATTGGTTTGATGAAAAAGACATGCGTACCGGAATTATCCACTAAGAAATCAACAAGAGTTGTATGAAGTGTGTTTGCAGAAACAAATCCATATAAAAATAATGTCGAATTTAACTATTTATATATAGTATTGTTAATAATTAATTTACGTTATGAATTTGTATATTAAATATAATCTATTAGTTTGTAATATTATTCCGTAACGATGTCATTGTAAAAATAATATTTTGACAGAGGATTCTGGGAAGGGATAAACCATTGCATTTCTTTATTGTCAAAAAATATTAATGTGCCGCGCAAAACATTTTATAAAATAGAGGCTGATATTAGATAAGCCGTAACCATAAATGAAATGATCATATCTGGCGTATGAAGTCAGAAACTTATTTATGTGTTTAAATGGATTTCTTTTTTAAAATACATAAAACCTATTAACAATATTACTTTATTTCTTTTTATCGAGTTGCTGCAATAGATCCGCTGAAAAAAAACACTATATAATTTAAAAATTCGTCGTAAAATATTAACATATTTAACTACACAAAATACTTTATATTTATAAAAATTTGCAAGTACCACCAGATCAAAAATTATTTTATAAAACTATTCTGTACAGTGTGTATGAAAACCCATTTTAAACACAAAACGTGCCTGTATAATATTAGATTATTATTAAAAAAACAATGGGCTATTCGTAGAAAACCAACACAAATGTATTTAATACGTTTTTATTATACATTAAACAAAAAATGTCACTTCTAAGATTTTTGAAAAATAATTCCTGAGTTAGCTACTGAAAAAAAAAATAATAAAGCCATAAATATTTAATAACTTTTTATCTATTTATTATAAAATATAATACATTCAAATAATTAATAATTATTTTATTATAATTTAACTTTTTTTGTCGAAAGTTTTCATAATTGTTGAATCACAAAATTTAGAAATTAAACACTACACTAAAAGTAACTAGACAATTAATATTAATAATAACTAAACTCAAACTTATTGACTAGGTAATGTCGATCGTAATAAACGCGTGTAATGTGTGTGGAGAGCGAACATATGTCTCGAATTCATGATGAAACCAAATTTACAAACCGAACGTCTTTGATTTGAATTTGAATTGTTAGAAAATAGGTAGAACAAACAGTGCCGGAAGTAAGAAAACGTTTTTTGACTACGTAATATTGTCTAAATAAAAACCATTCTCTTCACAATATTTAAAATAAATTGCGACGACTGCGACGCAAGTAAAAGACATTTGAATTTCACCGAATACCTTTTTTTTTTCTTTTCCATTTCCTTAAAGCAAATCGAATCGTTCGTATATTCTCGCGTTTATTTGTTTTCCCCTTATGCAAAATAGCATAAACCAATGCGCAATAAAGAAAAAAAACATCATCACGCCTTCAAAACTTTACAAATCTACAGTGAACGTTCCTCGCTCTATAAATCTTTAATGTTTTTCGGGTACGTTTCATTTATTTGAAATAGGTCAACATTTTAATGACTCGTATACGGGTAAAGTCAATTTTCCAAATAGCTGCGTTTAAGAAGATAAGTCTGTTCAAACACCAGATCGAAAATAGACGTTGCTGGATTAAATTTAGAGTTTGATTACGAGTTAGAAAATAGGAAAAAAACAGAAACTTTTTGAAACGCGTAATATTCAAACCCGTAATAATCAAATTCGGCGTAGATATGTCAGATATTAACTGAAAATTAGAACACGCTGTACGGGTATTATATCGATTAATAACCGGACGGTTAAATGTTATATTTAATAATATTACAATATTTACGACTTGACAGTTTTCTTTTTTGATTATTAAAAAAAAAAAAGAAGAATTAATTATTATGTTATATATATATATATATATATCTAATCAATATATTAATATCACTGTCGTGACGATATAGACGTTATTTTCACAAACAAAAATATTGTACTAAAACGCTTATCGTATTACTATATTTTTTGTTTGTGACGATTATGCGGACGTTTGATTTTATTGTAAACATAATAATATTAACAATGTAGCGAATAAAAATGTTAGAGATCAGAGATTAACGCGGACGTTATGAGTTAAAGTGAAATACAATGTGAATTTAGAATTCATTTTTTAATTAATTTTTATTTAAAAGTAACGTCGGAAAACAATAATTCTCAACAACGTCAGTATGTTATTTACATATTATTTATTATAATAATTAATGAATACCATAAGATATTTAGCGAAACGTAAATAATTTATATTATATCTGTAATATCTAAATCTAATGTGAAGGTATAAAAATTTTGACGTAAAACGTGTATATGCTTATTTTTTCAATTAAATCGATTTCAATAAATTTTTTAATTTATACAAGCAAATATATATATATATATATATATATATATATATATATATAAATTGTATTCAATTGTCAGACTTAAAGATAAATCTTTCCATGGATCAAAATTTAAAAAAAAAAACAAATTTTTATTTTACGCTAAAATTGTAAAAGCAAAACTCTAAAAAAAAAAAAATGTGACACGATTTTAAACTCTTCCCATAAACAGTTTAAAGTGCAAATAATTATTCTTGTTTTAAATTTATAGTGTTCGGTATTTAAAATTAAGATTTTTATTTAACTTTAAAAAACTAGTCATTTTACGCAAAGTTTTTCCACTTTATTCAAAATATAAATTTCATACACTTAAGAATAAAATACTGAACAACAGAATTAGTAATTTCTGTTTTATTATTGTTCAAAGAAGAATATTTATAATATGTTAATACTCGTATCGAATTTACAAATAAGTAAAAGTAGTAGTCGTAAAATCAAAAGCGTTATTAATAATTTATAGACACGAAAAATCGGAAATTATTGAAAATTTTAAAATGATATATTTAACCGAAACTCGATTGAATTTATTAAAAAATAATAATAATAATAATAGATAAATAAAAATTATACGAATATTATTAAAGCGAAATAATTAAAGTTTTTGGAACAAAAAAAAAAAAAAAAATGAAATTTGTTTTAGCCGAAAAACAATTTTACAGGATTTTTATAATTCGTCGATAGGGTTCTTGTTGTGCACTTGAGAGAATCTGTCAAAAAACGTAACCAACTAGATGGATACGCTATTTGTTACCGGAAAGTAAAATTCGAACACTCTAATCCATTCGTTCTATAAAAGTGTTCACGGACAAAAAGATGAAATAACGCATCATTGTAAAATCAATACATTCTTCGTTTCTCTTATTGTGTACCTTAAAATACGCAACGCCAAAGGTCGTTTTATTTCAATTATTAGGCCGGGTAAAAACGTAATTTCACCAGTATGACATTTCCTCAGACAGATTATTACTACGAATTACGATACGGGATAACTGTCGACGCTACCATATATCACACGCGTAATCCATCATTGGATTCTCTGTTCAGTCAACTTTTTAATGCCACCACAAAAGTATATTATGATAATGGGAGATTATGTTCATAATAGACGGGGGGTTTTTTTTTTTAAGATGATAAATCGAGTTTAACAGCTGATGTCTAGGGACAAAAACTTTGTGCGGAAATTCGTTGTTCGACCTTGATACAATAACTTCATTCCGTATAAAACGTTATTTGAAACAAATACAAGACTTGTGACCCATTTAAAACACCAGTGAAATTGGTAAAAATCAAAATAGTTTCCTTAACAAATAACAAATAATACTAAAAAAAAAAATCCATATTCGACGCATCTTAACTGTAATCAATAAAATGTAAATGAAATTTATAATCAAATTAAAAAACATAAACTAACTAAAATGTATACATTGTTATGTGTGCGAGAAAAAATGCACAACAACGCGATACAATCTTTTATTAAAAAAAAATAATACGTTTATTTCTTTTTTTTTTTAATATTAATGTTCACTGTCGTTCAAATTCTCAACGGTGAACACAAAAATTCCATTAAAAGCCCTAAAAATTAATTTAACTGTATAAAATAAAAACCACACACGTAAATATGTGTATTACATGATACAACTGACACGCACAAGCACAATAATAACTTAATACAGTTTATCGATTAATAGTCCATCGTGTTTTGTTAAATAATTAATTTTAAATTATTATAAAGTAATTGTTTTTATTATTATTATTATTATTATATATACAAATTTGTCCGAGATACAAATATTGAAGCATTGTGAATAACTTATATTTCTAGGGCAAGAATGTATATATGTCTTTTTAAACTTAAAAAAAATTAATATTTTTTTTATAACGTTTATTCACTTACTTTCATCGATTTTCTTTTTGCAAATCTTGAATTTTATAGTATATAACGGCCGTGAATAATATATTGAAAATATCACTATATTCATTCTTGTAAAGTATTCGAATAAATTATATTTAATTACAATACTAGTTGTGTTTATTTTTAATGATTTCGATGTTTTAATATATATATATATTGTGTGTTTTCAATTACGAATATAATATTATATTCCTTTATATACGTCTCAGCTCTTAAGCATACAATAATTTTCTACATTCAAAACGAACATGTTGACCATTTCATCGATTTTTTTTTTAATTACGCTTCAGGATACTATTGAGAAAATCGAAGAACGTGCCAAATAAAGTAACAAACAGATGAGCGTTTCTCAACCACTGTGTCACTGGTGTGAGTCCAAGTGTGTCGCTAGAGCTGTAATATCGAATGACATAATAATATTTATGTGTACGAAAATTAGTTATCTCATTGTTTTTTTTTTTTTTGCGCCATTTTCACGTCGCACTTAAGTGCTTAAGTAGATTCAGTTTTGAACAAAATAATAAACGAGAAAAGGAAAGATAACTTATTGTTGAATAGGAGTAATGAGTACATATCGTCACGTATAAATGGGTTATGTACATTAGTCTCGAGTTTCTTATTGAATTTAAAAAAAAAAAAAGATTGTTCAAGAGCTCTGTTTAGAATATTTATTTAAATTTACAGTATTTAAAATAAAATATTAGTACACTGCAGGTGTATTAAAGACGCCAAAAGATTCGTGTTAAACGTGAAAAAACAACCGTTTCTATCGATATTTCCGGACCTTCCTATTGCTCGTGATCATATTAACAATTTAAAAATTGCAATTTCCACCGGCATGATGATGTAACGATATTTTTTAATGTCCGTACGTTTCGTGAATTTCGTTTCACTCTTTCTGTTTAATCCGTCAGTGAAATCTTATTATTTATTCCGATTGAATGATTATGTTTTATTCCGGTATTGATCTACACCGATTTATATCGAACCGACTTATGTTCAAGGAAATTAAATTTTCAACAACCAAATTGAACACCGGATTTTAACCGTTAACTTATAATACACGTTCACTGTCTAATATTATTTCACCGCGACCTGCAGCGCCAACAACAACAAAAAAAATGAAACATACGAGTTTAATTTGTTAATAAACGCTGTGTGTGATATTATTATTCTGTTGGCCAGTTAATAGATATGTACAATATCATACGTATTGTATAGTTTTAAAAAATATTGTTCGATTCTTCTGTGAAATTATTATAATTATACTATTTATTATAAGATAAATTGAACATTTTTTTTTTTTTTTTTTTTTTTTGAGAGAGAGTAATAAAACTTATACGCCGGACAGAGCGAAAATAAAAACGAAATGGTCACTTTTATGTATAATATAATATATTATATATAATTATATGAAATTCGAAAACAACAATATAAATCATTTTTGTAGAGTGGACGATTTCGACGCGTGTACACACACACACACACACGCGATTGAAACGAAATGTTTTTTTTTCCCCCATTTTCTCGATTGAATAGTATTGGACAAAATATAATATCGGAGAACGACTCCGTTTTGCCCGGCATTTAAAATACCGAATTCGCGTCCATTTCGCCGAAACGTTTACGTCAAACATTAAAATAATTCAAAATCAATTTCATTGAATAAACAGTTCAACTGGCAATAAATTATTAAACTCCGTGTCGAATTATTGACATTCGTGTACGGGTTAGGCAAACGCAAGAGAGAATTGGCCATTGTTTTTTTCGGCCGTGGGGACACGATCGAATTTAGCGCACAGTATTATATATTTTTTTTTTTTTTAGAAAATTATTAGTTAATTTTTTTTTAACGAATTCGACGTTCAAAACAAATGTAGTAATGAATATTATTATATTTTACTTTAGTACTCCTATAAACGAATTGGCCGCCTCGGACTGACCAGACCGTTCGAGTACTCTATTAACATTTCGGTCAAAATGTAAGGCATTATATTTTCGTAAATCGTTAATTCGACGAAATTTGTATACACTCACAAGTCGACGATATTTTATATATATATATATAAACAATTTGATTGATATCAATCGTAACCAGGAATCCATTATTATATATTGTTAACGACGATTTAATTTTGAAATCAGACACTGTGATTATGAGGTACGCTAATAGTGGTAAAGTCTTGATCTGTTCGAGTAGTCTATTCACTCAACAAACGATAGTGCGAGACGCTGACAATTGATGAAATCGATCGCGCGAAAGAAAAATATTAATCAGTACAAGGGGACTATTTAAAGATTGTTTTGGTCATTCCGAAAACAATAATAATATTAATTTTTCGAATATTAAAACCCGTGTTGTTATTAATGGAATTGCGAACGATTTAAAAACCCGTGTTATGCGTGTATCTGCAATAATACGCTACTTGTCCATGTGGTCGGTGCATGTCGTTTTATTTTTTCAGACGACCATTAGACACATTCGTTTCGTTGTTCATCTAGTTTCGAGGCAATTTCTTACAGATTTGTTTCGAGGAACACACGTAAAAAAAATTTTTTTTTTTATTTTCATACGGAAATTTGTGTCTAGAAAATACGATGTGTTGTTAAATAGAAAACGCGAAAACGATACGTGTGTGTTCATTTCTATCCAGACGAAAAGTAATCCCGCTCGCTGTATTCATTTGGATATTATCGATGCGCAACAACTGCGCACTGACGTGTGACTTTTTGTTTTCATTTTAAAACAAGAAAAACGTATTATTTGCGCGTGTACGCCACACGGTTTTCGGCTGTGGGCTCGAAATACAGAGCTCGGCGTCGCCCATTAAATACGCGGACGTATTAAAAATAGAGACTGACCCTTTTCGTCTATTCGCGGCGGCGGCGGCGGCTGCGGCTGCGGTATACGTACAATATAATAATAATAATAATAATAATAATAATAATAATAATAATAATAATAATAATAATAATAATAAAAATAATAATAATAAAAATAATAATAATAATATTAATAATAATAATAAAAATAATAATAATAAAAATAATAATAGTAATAATAATAATATTAATAAAATATACACCGTTGGCCGCGGTTGATATGTCTTCGTTCCGACGTTGAAATATCGTATACGATAGCGTAATATAATATTACGTATATAATCGCGCGTATACTTATATCCTATCAGGACACCAGTGGCGTATTTACGGGAGGGACGAGATACGGAGGATAAATCCACTAGTGAGTTTTATTTTTTTTAGTTTTTGATATTCTTTTTTACATTATGAATGATTTTACGCGGATCTAATAGTGGAACTACGTCAATAAAACGCTTTAATATTATTATTATTATTATTATTATCGTTTACCGCTAATAATAAATAATCACTCGAATTTGAACTCTATCACAAATAATAATAATGTGTTCATATTATACGTTTTAATACTTTCTTTTTTTTTTTGTCTTTTACAAACGCGAAAATCCGAGTACTTTATTGTTGGAACGTCTGAAATCCCCGCATACGGTACACCAGTTATTATAATATTATATATATATACGTGAAATAATAGTGTATTACCGCGCGCATTCCGGAGAAAATGCCGACGTATGTGACGCGAGAATGTGTAATAACTGCCTTGACATGGTCGGTTTATGTGACAAATCGCAGTGAAATCCTAACGGCGTATGACATTAAATCATAATCGATCGAAATTTCTCTACCAATGTAGTAGAACAGTGTGTTCTGTACACGTTTAATACACAATCGTAGTTCAGCGATTTTTTTTCTCCCCCCCCCCCCCCAATACGTATTTAAGTCGGAAAATATACGGATAATTTGAGAAAGTACGAAATTGCTTGGCCTCTAATTTATTATTATATAGTCCACTTGATTGTTCAGGTCGTCATACAACGTTTTCGTTGAATTACCCGATTAGCGTAACGGTTTTTTTCTTTCTAAATTGATAATCGAAAAACGGAACATTTATAGTTAAGGTTGAGAACGAAAGAAAAAGAAATTTGTTGGAAATACGTTTTGAACTTAAGGTTATAAATATGATTGAGAATTTAAAACATTTACGTTCAGTTTGCAAGAGAGCGGAGGAAGTGAAAAATATGTACGATAACTAAAAACGCTGTGGTGCCGGATAATATAGAGAAATTTGTGTGATAAATACTGTTTATATAGTAAAAGGAAATTGTCATAAAACTGTAGTGAGTACTGTAATGGCGTATGACACTGAGTGTTGGGTGAAAAACGAAAGTGATGAAAAGAAATCAGAAATGATAAAGTGATAATATGACTGTACATTGGATGCAACTATTAGGTTAGATTGAACATATGTATGAGGTAATTTTCCAATTACATTATTGGTTGAGAAAACGAGATACGAGATAGTTAGAGATGTTTTGACGTATTTAGAGAAGGAAGGACGATGAGTTAGTTGTAGAAGTGAATGGTAGAAAAAATAGGAAAACAGAAAAAACGTAGTTTGAGGTAATTTATGAAGATAATAATAAAATGATTTGTAGTGTATAGGTAAAGTGATGATTAGGAATAGGGAAATTTGGAAGGAAAAAATATAAAAAAACCAACCCTACTTATATGGAATACAGGCAAAGGGAAAATAAATAAAAATTTTATATCTACAAATTTTAATTTTGTATTAACGATTTCATATATTATTTTCAAATATTAGTGTTTTTTTTCTACTTGGCCATATTTCTATTTTTTTTCATTATTATTATTATTATTATCGCTTCGAACTACATCATATCGTAATATCGATTTTTTTTTTTTAGATTTAACGAATAATAATACACGATGACCCACGGTACATAAAATCGAATGCGTTTCATTTCAGTTTCATTCCATTATAACATTTATAATGAAATGAAATGATATAAAACAAATACAATTGTAAACGTTCATAAAAAATAAGTTTATATTTAATATAGTATCTACAATGTATTTTTAGTAAATGTTTTTTTTTCTAACCGTCGCGTAGAATATTGATCGAGTACCGTTTCATAATGAACAGTATAATACGAGACAACAATAAAGAAAAATATATCATTTCGTTACAATGAAAATTTTCGATACAATCCATGTTTGTTTTTGACATTCGTAAAGGCGTAACGACGTAGGCTTCGCGTAAAATACATTTTTCAACTCGTTATATTTCGTGTAAATGTATTAATTCGTTTTTAATTTAACCGCCAAATTATCGGAGTACACTCGAGTTGAAAAAATAAACTATTTTCTAGAACAAGGACTTTATGTATTTTTCACATTTCCTCGTAATACGAAGCAAGACAAATGTTTAACATATCGTTTCATCGCTGAAAAATATACGAGTTTTATCAGTGCATGTTTTTCATTTTTCTAATAAATGTTTTATACGAGTCATATTTCGTCGAATGAAATTCCAGAGTTTTGTTCAAAGAAACCATAACGTTTAAAAAAAAAACTATTCGTCGCGTTTATTTTATATGTAATAAAATATAAAGTTGACATTAACGTTACACCAAATTCACTAGTGAATGGGTTACAATTTTTTTCCGCGTTTTACGTTAAATTTGACTCGTAGAGTATAATATATATATATATACAAACCGTTCTTGCGAATAACGCAACTTTAACGAAGGAAATCGTAATAGCGTATATTTGACTATCCGTTCGGATTGTAAATTTCAAAGCGTGAAAAAATTCAAACAGAAGTTTAACGTTAAAAAATCTAGAAACATACTTATTTATTTTGGGATCACTGCGTAATAAATAAGTGAGGCTCTTCTCATTCTTGTACAGAAACTTCAAACGTTCACAGATAATTTTGCAATTAATTTGATAATATTTTCTTCGGAAACTTTCTAGAATTCACATAAATAAAACCACGCGTACACTAACATCACATCACCAAAACTATCACAAAAACGATTTTTTTCTTTTTTTTTTTTTTAAATTATTCTAAAATTTACGGAGAGTATTATTTCGCCTGAAAATTAAGTTTTTGCACGTCAAACAACCACCGATACATGAATTCATTTTGTAAACCGTAATTGTTGTACTTTAATTTACGCGAACATTATTGGATTTAACCGTAGACGGCGCTTGTCATTTTATCGCCCTGGGCTAAATTATAAATGCCGTCCTATCAAAACGGTACATTATAAATTCGCCCCGTCCTCCAAAATATATAATCGTTTTTTTTTGTTTTTTAATCGTAAAAAAAAAAGTTATGTACTAATAATTTAATTGTAACACGTAATTTCAAACACCCCCTCCCTACACAGCCAGAAACGTAACAGTCATCAGTTACATAAATAATACAAGTTTTTTTTTTTTTTTATAAGCTTCTGGTGAAAACTATTCGGCTCAACACTTATTAATTTACGTACGTATAAACTATAAAAAAAAAACAGAGGAAAGACGGAACAAAATTAAATAAATATAATGTGGGTTTTACGTATTGAATAACTTATTACATACAAAAAAAAAACCCGTGTTTCGCAAAAATATCGATTTTGATAATTACAATAATTTTAAGCGACGTAGAAAAACCAAATTCATAAATCAGACATCCCGGTATCGATCCCAGATCGAAATAAAAACAAATTATTATTTTAAATCTTCTTTTTCAAAATCAATAATATAAAATAATCGTACAATGAATAGTGTAGGCGGCTCAATATTAATACAATGTGTTTTTATTACATATGTTACCGGATTGTATTTGTGACCATTTTAATTCTAATCGCGAACGTTTGCAATTCACGCCTAATTCGTATTGAAATTTCAAATATCTATTGAGACGTTTTCCAAATTCCGGGCAAAACTGTATGTTTGAAATGTCACCGATGGCCTTTTTGGACAAAAATTACCGACGTGTGCCATCGCCCGGCTCAACCCTGCAGCCTACCATAGATTTTCCAAACTTTTTTCTATAACATTTACAATATCAATGCAATAATTATCCTTTTCTTTAGATTTCTTGGCGGCCACGTTAAGGAGAGATGATGCTTAACAGACAATAATAATAATCGCATATTGATTATTTCAATAATAATTTAAATGACAACGGCGAAAAATATGAAATGGTATTATAAATCGATTAAAACGTGTAAAATCCAACGTATTTATATGTGATAGCTGTCCAGAAATAGCGTACCTGTGAAATAAATATAAACAATTTTTCGACAAAAACGAATTATTACACGAAATTAAAAAAAAAAAAAATCGCATTACAATCGTTACCAAATTAATTACTGAAATATATCTATGTCGACTTGAAGTTTCTAGAGTATAATGCAGAGAGGATGTCGAACACAACAATATATTTGTAGAAAAACGTTTTAATTTAAACTCATTCTCTGTCTGTCTCTCTCTCTCTCTCTCTCACTGGCTGATAAAGTATCAAAAACGTCTCGGCGGCGGGCCCTTAATTTTAAAATAACTGACTAAAATAAGTCAAAAGCAGCACCAACGGTTTTTGTTGAAGCCGATTAAGACGAAATTCCTTTTCTAAGGTTTAAAAAATACTTTATATATATATATATAATTGAATTGCTTCCATTTGTTTCCCCCCAGTAACAACTAATTCGCATCCGATTGAACTAAACATTTTAACACGTGTTAATTAATATCGATAATATTTTTCAAATATAGCAGTTCACTGTCATAAAAATGATTAGCGACAAATGAAATTAAATATTCGTAACGCTCGCTTGAAGACAGACTGGTATTTGATTTTTGTTGACATCCAAAACGAAATCAATGTTTTTTTTTTGTCTTTAAACGCGCCCACATTGAACTGTCACTTATTATTTATAAAATCGGCTAATATCGAATAAACCGAATAATATTGCATGTTAATAATAATAATAATGATAATAATAATAATAATAATAAAAAAGTGAAAATTGTATCAAGCATTTTCATCGCGTAAGTAGTAATTACAAACTGGGAACCGCCGATCTGAAAACAAATGGGACGAAACCGAATTTGGATTGTTCCATCTTGCTCGAGCCCACCCGCTTCAACGTCACCACTTTGCATCTATAATAATCCATACATACATTACATTTACCTACTCATCGAAATAAATCTTTCACCTTACACGTCGTATACGGTATTGCGACACGTATTTATAAACGTATTAAACGTTAGACTAGAAACGCATCACCATGCGGTTTTATCGTATACGCTAATGGGGAGTACATAAGAGCGTTAAACGATGTGTTTTACGTCGTAAGCATCCGTCTGAACACTTTATGTCTTACGAAATATAATATTATAGCGTGGAATAATTGCGGTTGTATTTTAACGGTAATATTACTTTGAAATCGCGTTTAATATGCGATCAACACACACACACACACACTGCAAAGCAAGCTTGTATAACGTGTATTATGCCTACGGCTAAGTACGTTTTAGCGATTTTCCGTGAATATCGTTCGGATTAAATAACTATCGAGTCGAAACGAATATTCATTGTTATTAACACTGCACAAAAAAAAAAAAAAAAAAAACGACTCGGAGGGATTATAACTACAGACCGGAATAATACGCGTTTAAAATCCTAAAAATAAAATGTTTTTATACTCCGTAATTTCATCAAAATAATCCTTTATATGCGCATAAATATTATTTTTTTTTAGAAATATACGATGTTCAATAATAATAATAATAATAAATGTATTGAATACTAAAAAAAAAAAAACAAATAAAATTAACAATTTACAAAAAAACTATGAGGTAGTTAAATTAATCATAAATTCATAACCATTAAAAAAATTACTTAAAAAGCCAGCGTATGGCTATGTTAAGTATTAACATATTAAAGGTTATTTGATGTATATTTCACTTTATTTAATGTAATCTAATGAAAAAAAAAGCGAAAATAAAAAAAAAAAAAAAAGGAATAATAAATTATACGAGTAGTACATTATGCAATAAAAGTAATAGTCAGTATTACGAGCTGAAAATAATAGTTCGAAAAAAATAAAATTTTAATTTACTAAATTGTATTGATATATCGTTTTCAAATTGAACGGTAAACTTCACTCGATCTAAAAACATGGCGTCGGTTGAAATTCACGGGCGTTGTTTTTGCTTTTTTTTTTTTTTTTTTAATGTTCAAATTAAACCTCGACATATTGTTAAAACGTATCGTTTCGCGCAGAACGTTCTCCTCTGACGTTGAAATATCAATTTTTCACGCGCCAAAAACGTTTGTACGTCATGGGAAAACGAACGCGGTCGACGAAGCTCATCGGCAATCGGGGAGCTGCATAATACGAAACCGTAGAAATCGCTAATTTTAACGCACACGTCACGCACGGATTGTCAATTGGGGGGAACGGGAGACTTCTGGCGAATTATCGCGATTTAAGGAGTGCAGATGGAAAGCGCGTCGGACATAAATGTCCAGCCAATACTGCTCTGCGCAGCGTAATTTTACGAATCTCGTTTTTATGTTAAAATCCGCGAACAGTTGTTCGTACACTTGGTCGCAGTCGAGATACCGGGGGAGATTGCGGTGGAAAAGTGTGTTTTTCGAAAGAATAACAACGTTAAGAAAAAAGAAAAAAATTACACGGATTCGCCTCGATATTACAGAATCGCCCCGAAATACTTTGAACGAAAACGTTTTCCCCGTATCCCGCCGCAAGAAAAACGGTTTTTTTTTTTATTATTATTATTATTATTTTTAAATCGCCGTTTTTTTTTTTTTGTTTTTAAATCACCAAGTAGAAACGGTTGTTTCGGCAAAATCGACACCGTTATACAACCGGATTTCAATAGACCAACTGAACAATTTTTGTTTTCCGACCGTACGCGACACGGTGGGTACACGCACGTTATGACGAAATAATCGCAGTAGAAAAACAAAACGGAACGTACAGGTCGCGAGTTGTTTTTCGTCTCCGCGGCGCGAGCGTTATTTTATTTTTAAATCTTTCCGCGTCGTACGACGAGAAAAATATTGTTATCGTATTTACACTAACCTAGTTCGATATTTTGTTTATTTATCAACGAAATTGTGTATGGGGAATTTCACGTGTGTGTGTGTAATACACGCAAGACATCGTACGGCAGCCTCGGGCCGACGACGACGACGACGGCGCGTTGAATTTTATCCGGAATCCCGTAGGAAAAAAAAAACGAAACATTATATATATTTGTATATACACAAAACGGTTCTTTCCATTAAAATGAAATATTTCTTAAAATCGAGATATATTGTATATAAATATATATTTATATATAATAAGGAGGTTTTTTTCTTTTACACGCTTTCGTGCACGATTTTCGATTTACGGCGTGTTTATATACGATTCCGCCGGCTCCCGATAAAAATAAAAATGCTATTATTTTTCTCCGAAAAATCATTTTTTTTCTCTTTTTTTTTTACACATTCCCATCGCAATATTCGTTAGCTCTGCGCGTATCGTTCTTGCGAAATCGGTCCCGTCGTAATTTATCGTGAAACACAGACAAAAATAGCCCGCGGCGCATTCCGGGTTGTGTTGAACAAGGGGATGACGCCGCTCAGCACTATAAAATAAATCGATCAATATTACGAAATCGCAATGTTAAGCGTAATATATTTAATAATAATAATAGAAATAATAATAATAATAATATATGCGCGTTATGTCGAACACGTTAAAACGGGCGATTTTTTTTTTTTTAACATTTAATAATTTAAATTGTTTATAATATTGTATTTGAAAAACGCGTTGAGATTGTATAATACAGCTATTTTAATTATATGATATTTATAAGAGGAAAATAAAAAAGGAAAACAGTAGCAAACCGCGGACGAATTACTCGCAGGAGGCGTCGTGATTTAAAGGTTTTGTTATAATTTCGAATTATTTGAAAACAATCGTATTCAAAAAAAATATACGCTTTCAAACGACGTTACAGTGCTTTATTATGAAGAATATTATTAGATATGCTTAAACTCGTATTGAATTTTTGAAAAATCACGAAAAACGTCCACGTCAATAAACGTTGACGTTTATTTGTACTTGTTTTTTTTTTTTTCAATTGTTTTGTTTGTCGTCCATTACGCGAGCGAAGAAACGTTTGGGAAAAATTGAAAAACATATCAAATAATATGCCGACTATAGGCACGATTTACTAACAGAACCAATACGTAATCCAATTATATGTTCAGTCAAAATCTAAAATGTGAACATTTAAAATCTCGAATTGTAAACCGTGGCGTTGAAAAAAAAATCATTTACATTGCATTAAGGACAGTTTTCCATTAAAGATTGTTTTTCTTTTAAATCTCTTATTATAATTCATAATTTAATTATATATATATGTATATTTATATATATATATGTATATTTATATCATGATAGAAATTTTTTTTCGGATAACGAATATCAAGGGCGTAGCTTCAAATTTTTCTTACTTCTCGACAACCAAATTTTGGTGGATATTCCACTTGCAAAGACGCGAGAAATATAAATTCCAAATGAAATAAAGCATTTAATTTTCAAGTTACCTATACATGGTAAGGTATAAAATGATATGTCTGTAGTTCAAAAAATACAATTTACCAATCAAACGATTTTCCGTCATTATTGAACGAAACCACGTCTTAACTCGTCTCAGTCATACTAAAAAAAAAAAAAAAACTCGTGCTTCAATGCTAAGCCAATTAAGAGAGCCATTGTTTCGTTGGTGGAAAAAAAGGCCCGCTTCTTTGACTACTCAACACAATTCGAATTTTTCAAGTCCATTATAATTCGACTTTTTATTTTTCCATATTAAATTTTGCCATCAAACCTATGCAAGCAATAATAGACAACAAATATTTGAGTTCTTTTTTTTCTAATCTTGGATATACATTTTTAGCGTATTTTCAGGGTGTAATAAGAATAATGAAAAACCCGGAAAACTGTTTATTTGAAATCTGCGATCTAGCGAATACAGGTATACGAAAGAATCTAAATACGAAATAAAAAACGATCTCTCCCGAAATTCGCGGGAAGATTCGAGCGAGGTTTTTATTGTGAAATAACGAGATATTATAAATTGTCAAATAATTGAAATGAAAAGTCGCCAAAGTTATTCACGAGTATATAGAAAATTGACTGTCATTTACTTCGGCCTATTATTTCGAAATCATGTCTTTTTTTTTTTTTAAATAAGTACAAAACCGATAACTCACAGAGAGAAGCTGTTGCCCGCCTTCACCCCCCGTCATCCATCGTCATCTGGCTACACCCTTGCCACCAAATATAAATTCCGGGAAGAACTCTTAATATTCCATGTATTTCATTATGCCGTTCAATTGAATAATTCAGATGAATTCAATATTCGAGTGATTTTATTTAATATACGATAAAAGACTCCATCGGGGTGGCATTATACAGTATTATTTTTTCTTCTTTTAATTTTTCTCGGTGTATAGTAAAGGCTGTTCAATTTAAGTTGGTCGACTTTCGCGCATGCCGACTGAACCGTCGAATGCAATCAGTCGGTGATAGGATCTCTGTGATTCGTCGTGGGTTTTATGAACGGGAATTGATGTGAAGAGATGCGGTTTTCGGTTTTCGTCTGACCGATTGATCAACTTAAACTGAACAGCGTAATAGATATCATATGAAATAAAACTCGTAGTTTTTGGACTCGATTTTTTTTTTTTTTTTTATCTCGACTTATAGCGTTTTTCGTTATTTTCGTCCGTAATTTCAATTTTAACTATTGTAATGCCTAATTCTTATTTCTGAATTGTTCTAAAAAAAAAAAAGATTGACAGAAATAAAACAACCAAAATATTCACGAAAATTAAAAGTATATTTTATAACGTTTATTTCCATTAATGCGTGGGAAACTTAATATTCCGAAGTATACATTTTATGATTATTATTCATGAACGTACACAGATTTTCTTAGAAAGGGAGAAAACGAAATAATCTTTTGATTAACATATAATTATTCACTGCATGTTTGAGCCCCTAATTTTATTTTTTTGATGTTTTTTATCTTCTTCTCCTTCGTCGAGAAAAAAATAAGTCTAACTCGCATAAGATAAAATCATATAAATACCACAACCATTCTCAACATAGTTAAAAAAATTACAAATAACAGATAATATAATTAAATTATACGAAAAACGATATTAAAATATACGCGAAAAAAATAATAAATATTAAAATAAAATATTACGTCAATTATAATGTCTGATGCGCTGCGTTGTAGTAAATCGAGAAAATCATAATCGATGAATTTGAATTTAATCAAATGTACTGGTGACATCATATTACGTGATATACGTGTTCACCAGATAAATTATATATTGAAATCACCAACGTTTCTGCTGAATTTTTCAATTCATTCGAATAACAATATTAATGAGAATCAATTAAAACGACAATATACGTATGTATATTTCAAATTAACAAAATAATATTAAATAAAAAAAAAAAGTTATGCATATTTTCTTCACTAAATACGTTTATTATTATTATTATTATTATTATTATTATTATTATTATTATTATTATTATTATTATTATTATTATTATTATTATTATTATTATATTAGGATAGAATTATAGGAAACTAAGGGAAAAATGTGTCTTTTGAATCGATCTTAATTGACTTCATATCAGGATCGGTCAACAAATTAATAATTATTTTATTCGAAGATCAAATGTGAATCGTATAAATCAAATACGTATTAAAATTGATAATTTTTTTTTTCACATTAAACGGAATTTCACACTTTAAATTTAACTGTACCTAACGAATGGGAAGGTGAAAAATTACTTTGACGATATCGAAATTATCAATATTATTATTAAATTAATAAGTATCTATATATATATATATATATATACTATATTATACAATTCGATGATTGAGTAAAAACATAAAATGTTTTTATAGATTGAATTAGCATTTCGACTTCACGATTAATTTGTATTAACAAACGCCTAATAGCCTTGTTAAAATGACATATCGAAAATTAAAATGAGATGATTCAGTTTATATTTTTAGATAATTATATAAGTTGAATGATGCACACGTGAACCGTTTATTGCATGTATAGTTTGGTTATATTAATAGAATAGTACAATGCCGAACATACTGGACGTACGTCTTCTCGATTTTATAAAAGTAATGGAAATTGACCAAGTCTCACCGCATTTAAAAAAAAAAAAAAGAATGAATAACGCCGACATTTTCATATATTATATTATTTCGATAATACATTATAAGCGAAAAGTAAAACTCGTTTGTTTTATTATTTTTATACGGCATTTCCGATATAAATTCAATTTGTTTTTAACGTTCGTAACAAATCACCCTTTAAATTATTAATAAAAAAAAGTCGGACGTACTCAAATATTCAATAAATTAATTAAAATAAAATCCTGAAATAGTATGTGAAATTGCGTGACATCGTATAAAAGCCGAACCATAGAGCTCTTTCGTTTCAAAAAAAAAAAAAAAAAAAAATTTAACATTCTAGAAATTACTATCCGATTGGTAATCGTATACGTAAATAAATATCAGGTTTACTATTTTTAGAATTTTCTATTCAAACGGAATATAATATTTATATGTATGTTAACATATTAGATGAAACTAATGAATTTTGCTGTTAATTGAATTTTAAACGATTTAAAAAAAAAAATCATTTATTCGACTAGATTTTAATCAACTTTACAAGTATAAAATTTTAGTGTCCATTAATCTTTCATTTTCGTTCATTAAATATGAAAATTACTCATGTATTAAATTTAAATAAACGTAATTTTTTTTCATACAAATTTTCGATTTTTCCATTATACACACAAAACTTTGAACTTCAAACACTTACAAGATAATTGTGACTTAAAATTTTCGAAAGTTTTTAATGTTTTTAAAATAGGCCATCTGTAAAATTATAAAATTTTAATCATTAAAAAGCAAAATCGCGAAATTATCGACGTTTTCGATATATTTAAGCCGAAATCGATCGAAATACGTTCATTATGAATGCTGTCCAATATACTCGTAATACGTACACATAGCTTTAAGAACATTTCGTCTGATCGATAAAATATTTAAAAAAAAAAAAATCAAATTTTTTCTCAATTACTCTACTATTATCTCTGTTACTTGTGTTTTTTTTTACAAAATAACTGATATCGTTTTTCGACTTAAAGGTTGATTAGTGAATCAGTCGGATACTTTTGGTTATTCTATTCAAATATTTGTTTGTATAAATTACTATTGTTTTGTCCAAACAATTTTTATTAATTTATTTTGTTTTTTTTTTTTTACGTATTCAATCCTACTGAAATATCAGAAGTAATTCTATTTCGTTCGAAAAAGAATACAGTTTGGTTTGGCGAAAAATGTGCCACTGAAACATTAAAAATCCAATGTTTTCCTTACGACTCCAAATGTAAACGCACTCGGGTATTTTACTCTTTTTCGTAAATAACGATAATATTAAACCAAAACTATCAATACATTCATTCCGAATGACACCGTTAGGTAGGGCTATCATAATACTATATATTGTTAATCGGTGTTTTAACTCCGTTTCGTCCAGTCGTTATTTTTAATCGTTTGTGTATACGACGTAATGTTTAGATATTTTATTGGATATATAATAGTTAAAAATAGAAAATTGTTTATATACAAATAAAAATATAATATCGTAATAAAAGAAAAAAATAAATAAAAAATTTGAAAAATGCCGTATATTTTTTATTAACTTTATTGGCTTTATTACATAATAAAATATATATATATTGGCGTTCGATCCAGAATGTTTTTAATCATTTAACATACAGTATAATACATGTTCGCCAAAGTTCCTAGCTCGAGCAATAAAATTATTGCATGGAATTTATTACCGTATTATATATACAACCAATGGTCATTTATATATATATATATATATATATATAATATACATATGATATAGTAGTAAAGGTTTTGTTCTTATTGTTAACGAAAAAATAAATTAGTTCCAACTAAAGAAAACAAACAAAAATCGTGTAATTCGCATAACGAAATAAAACTAGTAAACACGCGAATATTTCCTATAAAAATCGATTTCGAATTTTGCTCGTACAAATTGTATATTTAACGTTATAAATGTAATTCAATAGGACAAAAATATACATATATTATAACGTAATAGCTTTATCATATCGATTCGTGTCATATTTCGTTACGAACATAATCGGTTTTCCATCTTATTTAATTCGTTAACTTGTCACACTCTAAGACTTAAAATATTGTTCTTACATTTTTCTTCATTCTTCACTGAATTAGAACTAAAGTAATAATTATTGTTAATTGTATCATTTAGCCAGTAGATCGACCCGTGTGAAAATCGCAACTTATAATGGAATAATAATTATTATTTGAAAACAGAAATTAATTGAAAGATTTCAATTGTATTGATTTTCTTCGTCATATAGTGCACGGCAAAAGAAAAAACGGCGTGACAAGTAGAAAAAAAAGAAATTATTGAGTTTTAAGTATCTGCGTATCTCTATTTTATCTAGACAGAAATTACATTTTGTACCTCAATTTTAATTTTTATATAAAATATTTAAAACCTGAACCATACGTAGATGGAGAACCCAGTCAGAGGCGTGAACACGATTAAAGTGTATTAGGTACGTAGATCATTTTATAAATACGATTCGTATTTTTTTTTTTGTTTCGAAGAACAAAGTATTGGACACCGGGCAAGGAATGTACTAGACACGCCACTGAAACTAGTTGACGTTCAGTGTGTAGCGGATTTAAATGTTCGTATTTTACGATTGTTTAAACCTGAATATTAAGAACCCCATACCTAGAGACCACATTAAACGTGAATTATATGGAGGAGCGATTTGGTTTAAAGGTTATGTTTTAGGCTTCTATGTAATAATGGTGTAATCACAAAGCCCATTTTCGTGAATTAAAGGTTGCAATAGTTTTTATTCCATATGACACGCCGAGGTTAGTTTTCGGCGTAATCCTATCGATATTCTGTATCGTACGAAACTAGTAAAAAAATATTAATGTTTACGAACTTTTTCTGATTGGGTACAGTCTTTTTATTAACGTTAAAACAACAAATACGGATTTTCCATAATTCGTCATTACTAACTCTTCATTCAATGTACCGAAAAGATGAATATCTTAGTAGCTTGAAGAAAGCTTGTATTTGTGTTTATATCAGAATGAAAGAAAAATAGAGCCTAATAAACTGCATGTTTTGGAACACACGTTTTTAAGGTGGACATTAAGCCGATCTGTTTGTTCCTTGTAAAACTTCAGATACCTAATTACATTATACAACATCGATGCGTAAATAATCGTTAAATATTAAATAAATTAAACATGTTTTTAGAGGTACATGTACATCGTGATAATATTTAAGAATGTGCTTAATTTGATAATTTACACTCCATCACGTGTGTACAACATTAATATTTCCGTTCAATTATCATAAATTGTTGGTCATAATATTGTTAACTTCGAAGCGCTATAAACGTATATTAAATAACGTGCAGTCGACGAGTAAAATTTTAGCTAAATAACTATGTATATTAAAAACACTATATAATATTATGAATAATAAAAATACAAACGTAGCGATAATAACGTATTAAATGTCTTGTCCGCTTTAAAATACGTATTCTGTGTTTGTGCATCTATATAGATAAATAAATAAAAACATATAATTATCAAATCAAAAAAAAAAAATAATAATAAAATGAATAATTTCCGATTTCTATTACAAATAAATTTCGTTATTAAAAAAAAAAAAACAATCTGAGTGTTAAAAAAGCGATTCGAAATTTCTTTTTAATTTCGGGACTATACTACAAAGTATTGTTGAAAAAACACATTTAGAACATTTGTAAAAGTGTGTAAAGCTACTCGAATTTATAATACAAACATAACTACCCTCTTCTATCGATTGGTGTACAAGTACGAGTATAGATGGTAATTTAGAAATATCTTTTGTAGAAATCGCCAATAAATTTTAACGATGATTTGAATTAAATATCATATTTATACTAAAAAAAAATGCTCGACTTGTTTTATTGAGAAATTCTAGTTTAAAACAATATTTAAATTATAAGAACGCTTTATTATAAAGTTACTACACCTATAACGCTATATTCAGTATCAAAAGTTTTATTCAAATACATGAAAAAAAAATATGGAACTGTGTTTGAAATGTAATAATAGCATTACAAATTTTGTCGTATTATTCAAGCTGACAAACAACAAATACGACTGATTACATTTAAATATCCATTTAGTATATTTTATTTTACCGGCAAAATGTCGAACCCAACATTCTATATAAATCCTAAGTAATCTATGAAATTCCAAAAAAATGATCGGAAAATGTATGTAATGACTATGGTATATAAAACGCCGAGTAGAAAGAGAAAATGTCAAATTATTTGTTTATCATTGTAAAAGTTATTATGATAATGAATTCAGCGATTTGACAACTGATAAATATTTCACGGAAATTGATACGAACAGTAAAAAGTTCTTAGTCGATTGAAATTAGTTTAATTAATGAAAAACAAGACCTTCTTATATTCCGGAATGCATATTCCGTCATGATAATGTAATTGCCATTGACGAGTTAAAATAACTACGATTCCATGCGAAGAAAGACAAAACCAAATCTTGAACAGCAAGCGGTTAAAAAAAATAAATAATAATAATAATAAAACATCCAACAGTCTACATGAATTGTACGAAGGCTTGTTAAATGCACGTGCAAATAAAAATGTGGAGAGAAAAAAAAATGTTTGTTTGTAAAAATATATATATATTTTATGCGACATACGGGTAATGGGCATGCATCATCAGCTGTACCGCCGTCACAAATATATATATATATATATATATATATTATAATATAATTAAAATACGTATTTATAAATAAATTGGAATAATAAACTTTATTTGATTTAACGTGTGTACCTAATTCATAACTGTATACACACGACATTTATATTAAAATAATAAAGTATTTATATTTTATAGAAATCCTCGAGATCGTATGAATTGCATAGGCGCGCAATTTAAAATAACATTAAAATTTAACACATTGCCAAAAAGTACAAGGGATACCTTGCCGGCAACATTTATTATATAAATATATTTATATACACAGTATAAAAATAGTTTTAATACGTTCGTTTTGTACGTACCTGAAAACGTTGCGTGACCATTGGACAAAAATTAATTGAAATGGCGAAAATTGTTATTAGAAATAAATACACACGAACTCGTCAATCGAGTCTCGAACTTCTATCAAACGAATTGCAATTATACATATATAATAATTGCGAATTTCGCGTAAGACACGTTCAAAATATATTAAAATCCGGAGGTTTTTTTTTTAATTCGAGAAGTGTCCCCAGCGTCGCGGGACAAGACCTAATGAATTTGGATTTTCGACGCACACCGCTAGAATGGATGAAGGAATTAGTGTTTTGTGGGCAACGAGTGGGTGAATTCAATTTGAAGCACTCGAGGTTAAAACAGAGAAGTCCCGGACGGACGTGATGTTTCGGCGGACGATTTGAGTATCGTCAAATCAAGTCGTGCAAATTTAGAATAGTTTTCGTACCCATCCATCTCGTCGGATGAAATGTATGTAAATATCACATTAAATATCGAAATCGGTATATTCAACTATTACCAACATGTTATGTATAAATACTCCATAGGTATATAAATGCGCGGAAATGAAAAATAAAAAGATTTTCGAGGCATTCCAGCTTCTGCGCTGCAGTCAACTATACTCCGACAAAAATACCGTATTGCTGAATTGTCGTGTCGAGAACGAGAGGGAAAAACGACGAGTGGTCGGTAAGAGGATGCTAAAAGGACATCGCGAAAGTGGATAATAAAACGTTTTTTGACGATTCTACAATAAAATTGTTCGGATCTCTATTCAATTCAATTCATATGCAATAATTTCTATTTCGCAATTATTATTTCTGTCGCGTTTTCGACGACCACGTCGTATTGCTAACTGGCGCGTTTACAAACATTTACATCGACGTGATTAATTTTTGATTATCAGTGTTGGCTGTCCAAAAGTGAATTGTGAATTTGCATTCCGAGTTTCACAGAACATTGTGTTAAAATGATAGTGTAGCCTTGTTTAGTTTACGGTTCAGACTTCCACTCCGCGAAAATTTCTTCTTTAAACAAAACTCAATGATTTACGTCGAATATTTTTTTTTATTTTTACTCACAATCCCCCCCCCCTTCTACAGAAATTTTCGCTGTGTACGGCCATGGTGGTGTATCTATCCGTACAAATGGTCTTCAACCGCTATCCGATTTTGGATCACGATAAGTCTTCCGTTTGAAATTTAAAAAAATCAAGATAATAAAAATCTTAATAAGTTTATTTTACTTTTACTAAGCAAAAACGTTTTACGTACCGTAATATTATGTTATTGCATCGTAATAATTGTACGTGGTATACGTACACGGATTAGAATTATTTACCGAGTATAGATTTCGTATAAATGGAAAATAAAAACGAATAATGGAATGCAATCCAAGTCAAATATCACACACACGCACACATTATTTTTCTTTTTGCTTTTCGCGGGAAAATACGTGGGGAAAAAAAAGTGGGTCACGAGTCAGAATTGTTGAAGACCAGTGATCTATATTACCGTCGAGAATATCGTCTCAAAAGCCTCTCTTATACATCGTTAATGAACATTACACATTGGCGTAAACGCAATTCGAAAAAATAAAATGAAAATCACTACACACTTTTGTCGTTGCGATTTTAGCACATACCATAGTAGTACATTTCTTTTTTCTTTTTTTTTTTAAATAATAATAATAATTCAATCTTCTTTTTTTTTTTTCCCCTCCTTTTCGCGAGAGACTTTTCACAAATATAAATAAATAAACGACATTCGATACCATTCTGGTAAAACGACCGGTGTGAATAAAAAATGGATTTTTCAAACAACAACAATAATAATAATAATTCGCGACGGAGACGACGTACGGGATTCTCGTTTTTGGACGAATGAAAAAAAGAATGTGAAAAAGTAAATTGGAAAAGAAGAAATTCTATAATTTTCACTATCACCACGCGGTCGCGCACGCGCGTTTCCGATATATCCGATTACACAAACCTACGGCCCCCTACGCACACGCGAGCGCGCGCGCAGTATTTAATAATAATATAACCACCGTGCGCTGTCTGTCCTCCGCCTGTGATTTGGCAACGACGTCGATCGGGAACACCGGCCGAATCCCGGTGCTGCTGTGGGAAATAATAATAATAATAATAATTATTATTATTATTATTATTATTATTATTTGCATTATTATTTGCATTCGGTTAAGTGTATGACGTTGAAACGACTCCACGCGCGTTTATAAAACATTTCACCGACGACTACGCCGTGCGCGGGTGCGAATACGTTTTTAATATCGCGAATCCGGAATATCAATTCCACGGGCGATGGGGGGAAGGCAATTTTGAACACGAACTGAATTTTAATATTTTAGATTATAAGGCCCGCCGATCCTTGGTCTTAGGATATACGTGATATTTTCAAACCGAATAGTATTTACTAATTAGTAAATTAGTAATGGCTAAGAACTAACGACGTGTCAGTACTCGGGGGCGGAACGGAGACTAAATCCACGTCACCCGCCGTACATTTATCGAAATAAAAAAAAAAAAATAGACGCTTTAACAGAGTGAATTTAAGGATTTTCGAGGTTTCTTTCAATACAGTTGAAGTAACAAACGTATGCCAATGTTTGGAGTGTTTGAGCATTAATACCGATAATTGACTCGTTTACGAATTGAATACCTCATAATATACAATTGCCCAAATTTAAAAGACAATTTTTTTTTTTTTTTTTTTTTTTTTTTTGAAAAATGCGTTTCGTCAATACGGTCCGGAGTTATTTGTTCGGTGAAAAGGTCGAAGGTTTTTCTATGCGCGTTAGTAGTTACGAAGAAATCGATGATGACGGAATCGCGTTTTTACCGTTATCGTGCAATTTTCGTTGTTTTTTATTTTTCTGACGACTTAAAAAAAAGTATTGAGAAAATCGAAAAATGAACAACTAGATTGTAATTTGTTATTGGAAAATAGTGCTTCGCGTAAAGATCGGAGAACTGCTTTTGGTAGAATTTTCGGGTACGGACATAAAAAGAAAAAACAAACAAACAAGTAAATAACGCGTCATTGTAAAATCAATACATTACTCGCTCCGCTCAAAAGCGACAAAAAAAAAATTTCACTGGTTTTTTTTCTCTCTTTAACAGCAATTCCACTTCAAAGATTCCAATTTTTTTTTTGTACTCGTTAGTTTTTAACACGAAATAATCGTTTGTGTTAATTCTTTGGGTATGTCTGCTGCATTGATTTAAACTATGAATTAATATAAAAAAAAATTTAATAATAATAATAATAATAATAATATCGTGAATTAATATTAATAACGATAATCGAACGTAACGAAAATACCTAAAGTGACTTAATATGTCTTGTTAAGCACGGCGTAGCCCTATGCCTTTCCCGTTGTATCCGCGCCTGGTAAGCAAAAGACGTTCGAGTTTTTCGTCGTCGAAATCGTTGCTCGAAAGCCGCAAGGTCGTTTAAATTTATACGAATATAACGGAAAGCGTTTATTTTATTTTATCGACGTTTCTGATTCTAAGCGGAACGAGCGATGTATATTGGTTTTTTTTTGTCTGTACCGAAAAAATTCTATCAGAAGGCAATGGCGTCGTCATTTGGACCGCGCGCAGAAACCGAAATATAATTATAGTAATTTGGCCCGCCCGCTTTTTTAAATTGCAGGTCGCACCGTGTAATAAATAGTGGCTGCTGAATTTTTCGCCATCTAACACACGATAAGTCAAGCCGCGCTGCCGGGCGGTACCATTATACCGGATACAAATGAGTTTTATTTTTGTTGTATTAAAAATTTCTGACAGGATTGTGACCTGCATAAAAATACGCGTATTAAAATCAAAAAAAAAAAAAAATTGAATACGACTATAATACGTACGCATGTAGTCGGCACGTACTTTAGAGAGATCATTTTTTGATTTTCCACCGAAAGCGTTTAAAAGAAAAAAAAATTTTCAAAAATCTCCTGAAAAATCACGCGAAAACGCGAAATCGATTATCGTTATTTGTTCGTAATTTTGATACTAACGCAATATTATAGAAACTTGAAACCGAATTGACCGAATCGATGACTCCGCAATGTATTAGGTGAAAAAATTAGGAATTTTCAAACAATTTCTTTCGATTTTCGACTATTTATTGCGATTACAGACATTACAGACTAAACTCTAAAACCTTTGTCCGCAAGTAATTCACTTTAGCGGGGGAAATCGTTCAAAACACCAAGCGGGGACTCGCTACCTTTTTTTTCTCCCCGCTCGAAAACAAAAAGCACATCAAGTATATAAATTTTTATTGACTCTTTTTTTTCTTCTTTTTTTCTTAATATATTCGTGTGTCTGGGACGCGAACTGAAGACGAATTAATAGAAAACGAAAAAGACGTTTCGTGTCCAAATACCATGCAAAATCCTTAAGCCGTTTCGGGAACTACGGGAAATCCGATTATATTCATCGATTTTCGAAAAGTGACGATATCTCTTTTCGGATTATAACACAATTGTTGTACGTGATACAGGCCGCTCGCGATTCGAAAATCCTTATTACATTTCGATAATCTGTTCACAACTGTTTTAAAAACGACGTTACCGGGGGTCGTGTTGAAGTGACTTGTGTCATACATAACGCGCATTAATAAATTATACATAGTTCCGGGAGAAAAAAAAACACGGGAAGACGATTTTTTTTTTTTTGTAAACACAGAGGAAAACTACAACTGATCGAAACTTACACACCCGGGAATGAAGTGGTGAAATCTCTCGGTAAAGTATTGGGATAAAACGTAGCTTAACCCGGCACTAAGACGGACCGAAAAATCTACTAAATTAACCGAACCGATTATTATCATTTACGCAGTGATTAGATGAATGCGCTTTTTTTTCCTCCCCGAAGTATTGGACTGAAACGGGCTGATATAACGTTTTAAACGAACGTCTAACCCTCCCCTTCATTACATACGAACCCGGTGGAATTGTTCGCACTTTATCCGTGTGCATTAGGAATTTCCTTTTTTTTCTTTTCATTAGATCTTTGGCAACGCTTTCGGGTAATAACAGAAGAAAAATAACGGGGCCGGACGAACTCGAATGGCTTAAGAGATTTAGACTCGACTGAATACTATTATTGGCGGAGAAAAATGATGGGAAAATTCAATATTATACTTCGCTTTTAGATAATTCGGGAGAGCGGATTTTAAACAACAAACACTCGTAGTTTCTAATAAAATGTGTTCGTAAGTAATTCATTTCGAAATCGCGTTCGTTAATTTCGGACTCAATAACGCACTGAGCGAAACCATTGTGTATACGGAGAAAAAAAATCGTTTTAAAGCGATTTCGTTAATTCCAACATGCACGCGCATTGTATACACGTCTACTCCCGAACTTGAAATATTTTATTTGACTTTGATGATAAGTTATTTTTTTCTGAAAAACAAAAGTAATAAATTATTAAAATTCCGAATCGATTTTATATTTTCCAATAATTCGATCTATACAGATAAATGTCGTCGTTTCCCCCTTCAACAGTTAAACCATAAGTTGGGGCCGTTTTATTGGCTTCGGAAATTCGCTTTGAACCAAATGGATAGGTGTAGGACTCGTGAGTGAAAAAAGAAAAACTGTTTCGAAGCAATTACTGTCCGAAATGTTCCCTCCGAACGCCATCATCGAGTCCAATACGCTATTATTGTCCGAGGATTAATTTAGTTGCAACGCGCGTTTTATACGTTCATAATACATTTTATGTTATACACCGAGTTTCAATTATTACAAATGTAATCACGGCCGATTTATATTTTATTACAGTTATAATTGAATATGTTTTAAATGTATACGTATAGAGGTTTCGTTTTATTCCGCGAATTGCGTCTCGAGTTAATCCAACGACAACGGGAAATACGTCGTCCGTGTCTGTTATGTTACATTATGTTATTTAATTATTTAAATAAATCCAAAAGGGATGTTCGATTACATAAATTTACGAGAATGTTGAATTTTAAATATATATATACGATATTAATTACTAATAATAATAATAATAATAATAATTAAACGCGCGTTTTCGTCTAAACGTTGTACATTTTTATTCGACGGTTACTTCCTTATTTTACAAAACGTTTAAATTTCTTAAACCGTTTTTACATTATTCTGTGGAACAGAATTTATTACATATGAATATACAATTTAGATTACGACAGAATACACTGTTTCGGCATATCTACGTACAATAACATAAAGTTACTTATAGAAACGTCTTAAGTCTGTACAAAATGAAAAGCATCCTCTCGCTATGAAAGACTGTATGTGTGGTGTACGTGTTTGATGTGGTTAAAAAGTAATTATAAAATACATGTTTCTCGAAGGGTTGATCAAACGGCATCAAATCACGTGAGCATTAACAAGAAAATAATGAAATCAGGATTCATATGCGAGCTATATCTTACTAATTGATTGTGCTGCGCAGACGAAGCACGGTAATTCGCATTTATTAAGATAACGAATTTTGTACATATACAGGTACGCACACAGTGTGTGTGTTTTTTTTTTTTTAGTAAAAAATTTAACGTCTTATAAGAAATTATCAATAACGTGTAAATATTACATATAAATAAATATATATATATTAATACATTTTTGTGGTATACAACGGACATAATAAAATAATGCCTTTAAAACCTTTGGTCAATAATGGTTGGACAAAAGTCAGTATGACTTATAGGAAATATCTCGTTAGACGTGAATACGATTGGATTTAACGTCTGTCAATAATAATATCGAAAACAATATGAGATAAATCAAAAAATTGTAATTAACAATTTTTTCCATCGTCGCATCGCGTGTTACATAGGCGTATCTAACAGCTTTAGTTTTTTTTTTAACGTTTAAAAGCGTACAGACGCTTAACAGACACGCCTTTGCGCTAGAATTGTACATGAAAAAAAAAATGATAAATTACATTTCAGTTATCCTCTGTATTATGACAAAAGAACTCAATGTAATTAAAACAGTAAATGTCAAAATATAAGTGTACGCATATACCTCATTAATATGCTGTCGTGAAAACACGTATATCAAACCGAAATTCAGTGGTATAAAAAACACTTTCTACTGAAGTACATTGTACGTTGAAAAACCCTATTAAAAACACTATTCAAATATTTCTCTAATAAAAGTGTTTTAATAATAAGTATTTTAGAATATTTAAAATTTTTTTTTGCTTTTTAACGATTAATGTATCGACGAAAATGGGAATTTGTTTTTAAAACTATAAAAAAATCGATTTTTCTCCCGAACCAACGCCTATCGTTATTAGTGTAGTATTATATGTTACAGCAGAAAAAATTATTACTTTACCTCAGTACGTTGATAAACTAAAAGTAATGAATTTAAAACATTTATACTAATTTATTGTATCAATGAATAATAAGTTTATGTGACTATGTAATTTATAATATCACTTCTAAACAATAATTAATAATACTATATTCAACACCAACTAATTTTATTTGAAATTCTTTATTGAACGTTCGAGAATAAAAGTGAATTGTTAATAAAGTGCGCTAAACTAGCAACAGTAAATTATAATACTTGCGCTCAAAATTACCTCACAAAACTGATAATATTTATCAATCGCCAACGGTAAATTTATTACCCAATTAATAAAATTCAGTTAAAAGTTATTATTTCATACATTTAATGTTTGACATTTTTTCTTGCGTACTTGATGAGAAATACAAAATTGTACTTGCGTATTTTTTCGAAATACGAATGTAAATTGTAAACAATAAAAGCGTTTCGTAAATACTGTAAATGTATGTTTGACAGTGGGTTTTTGGAGTTACAAGTAAATATTCGTATACATGTTTTAATATTTCCGGGGAATTAAAAAAAAACATTTTGATAACGCTGTCTTGCAAGTCTCCGTTTTAATAATCACGTCTGCAGTGCTCGGCTATCGACCACTGACTTTCTAGGGCCAAAAGAGTAATCATTTGGATTTACTGCTACAATAAACGACAAAAAAAAAGTGAAATTCGAGTGTTTTTATATTAAAATTTAAAAAAAAAAAGTCGAAATTCCCGGACGATTTTTTTTCTCAACTTGGCGCGTAAACCTTAGAGAGGTAGCGTACCACTTATCTACGTATTTATGAAAAAGAGAGTAATGATGCTAAGCCGAATGACGGTATGAACCGAGTATTAAGCAGCAATAAGCCAGTGGTGACTGATCCCGCTAAACGGTAAATTTACTCAGTATTAACCTAAATACTCGTGTGAGATGTATGTAAAAATGTTACGATTTATATTCCAGCCCTAAAAATATCTTATCTTACGTATTTCCGTACGTTTTGTAACACTATAAAATTTCATCGTTCAGATTTTCATTTAGTAATGTGAAAAGAAAAGCTGAGCTCATTGATCTCGGATGTCGTTAATAAGTAAAAAAGAAAAAAAATCCGATTTCGAAACGACGTAGACCTTCAGCGAAAAACTAAGACGGAGTTTAATATCCTCATACAGATGTTTTATAATTTCAAAACGTAGGCATACGTCATAATGTATTTTGTAAACGTTAGCCGAGATGCCAATATCTTTTCCCTAGGAAAACATTTTAATTTTAGTGAAAAACAAATTTCACGTAGAAGAAGTTACTATTATTATTATTATTATTTTTTTTTTTAACGTCTTATTTCTCTAGAATTCGGTGTGTACGGATTTAAAGACCATATTGGTTTATTTATAATAAATCGTTCCGTGTATTGTAATAGAGTTTAGGAAAAGTCGGTTTTCTCGAAACTACATCGCAAAACGTATATATACATATAAAACTTCGGTGTCCTTGGCCTGATAACAGAAAGGCTCCGGTGCTCATCTCTAACGACGTGATGGATGGTGTTCGGTACCTCAGACACAGCTCGTCAGACCGAGTGTCATTTCGACATAGATCAATTAAAATTCCAATGATTTTCGACGAAAGTCTAATAAACACTGAACATTTTTCATTTTTGTAAATTTTATTTATACTAAACACTCCGCCCGCTCCCGCGTAATTAATGCGGTATTAATTTGTCTCGACATAATTTTCGTACGCCCAACGCGTTCGTTTTAACTAAGGATTGGACATTCGCAGCGGCGCGCATTCACTGACCAGTACACACACCGTAGCGTGTTTTTTTTTTTTTTTTTTTTTTAATTCAATTTCAATCGATTTCGAATTTTTTTTTCGCCTTCGATTTTTATACACATATTATGTTGAATCGTTACGACAAACAGGCGCGTCTCGTACGTCGCCGAACACTATAAGACTCCGTGTAAACTCTCGCGCGGTAAGTGACGACGGTGTGGACGCGCCGCGGTGCGTCCGGAGGCCCGCCGCAGAGCGTGTACCGCGCGCAAGCGATGCCAAAAATAAATAAATAAATGTAGAGAAAAAGAAAGAAGAAAAGCGTACGGGGCGGCGACGACAAAACCGGAGCAATACGACGGCGCGCGCGCCTCGTAATGGTATTTCGAACGCGGAGAGCGAACGAGCGAGAGAGAGAGAGAGAGAAAAGGAGTGACGACGGAGACGAGGGCCGAGGAGTCGTAGACAAAGCTAAAAATGCACTCGAAGCAGTTTATAT
The DNA here is from genome assembly GCA_032441825.1 of Chaetogeoica ovagalla. Classification (NCBI taxonomy): domain Eukaryota; kingdom Metazoa; phylum Arthropoda; class Insecta; order Hemiptera; family Aphididae; genus Chaetogeoica; species Chaetogeoica ovagalla. The sequence continues at coordinate 5,581,424 of CM063744.1, forward strand.
ATATATATTTTTTTTTTTATATAATATCGTCGTTTATGTTATATAAAGAGAGGAGGACATTATATCGACGCTTTCGCGTTCTCTACGCCGCCGCCGCCGCCGCCGCCGCGCGTTACGTGACGGACCACTGCAGCGCGATTCGGCAGATGTGGCGCGGAGAAATAAACATGTGTTTCGAGAGCGCGCACTACTACTCCCTGCGCGCGTAACTCGGTCGTACGAGGTTTACAATGCCGCGAAACAGGCCGTGGCCGGGAGGGGGGGGGGACTTTTACGGTGGCCGCGCGTTCTGAATTTTAACCGGACCCCCCCCCTCAAAGTAAAAATTTCATTTTACCCGTTCAAAACGCAATAAATGCGAAAACATTTAACGTAAGCGTAATAATAATAATAGAAAATTAACAATCGTATATGAAATCATGTGATCATAACGTTTTAAATGTTAACGGGCCGTCTGCACCTAGTCAATACCGGGATAAAACCGCGGGCTATACCGCGAAATCGACTGGACATATTTTTGTTATTAAAGAGCGAAGAAAACATAAATTCGATTACAAAAATTAGTTTTACGACGACAGGGGCGGCCGGTCATAGAGTCGTGACCGGGCTCCGGCCCATCGGGGGGGGGGGGGGAGGAACTCTCGCCCGTCCGTCGGACTTTTAACGATTTTCGAATTTCCGATTCGGTAAGATCGTAGTGTGTAAAAGTCAAAGGCGGATTACACTGACGGCCAAAACTAAATTTCTACGACGCGGCAGAGATTGGAATTCAAAATTATCGTTCAGCTCAAACGTTTTTTTAGTAAATACCAATTACTGTAATCCGTAATAATTAAAACTTTGAATTATCCGATAATTATATCGTTGGTGTCCTCTACCGGCCAAACGATGTGTAGCATCGAGCTCACACAGCTCAGAGTACAGTTTGGGCGCAAATAGGGGGGTGGGTGGGGTGCTGAGTGGATCGCGGTCTGAAGGCGTCGATGAATTCTGGGCTCTCGCGATTTTTTTTTTTTTCATAATTATTTTACAGTTACAAACAATAAAAAAAAAAAAAAAATGTAAGTTCATTGTTCTGCTTAAAATTAAATTTTCATCGAACAAACAGATACAGTGTACCTATTACACTTTGTAAGGATAAAATCGAGAGAAGTCGCGGGCGTTCGATTTTAATTATGACTCGCGCACATTATTATTATTATTATTTTTGCGTTCAATTTTAAGTCACTTTTTCTAATTTTTTTTTTTTTATCAATTCGTATTTTTCACAACACAATTCCGTATCCGTACCCGATCGGATTAAAAATGTGTAAAAGCACTACAAAACCCTGAACTGAGATCAATATGATAATTATGGCCTGTATTTGTGAAATTATTAATAAGCTTGTATACGACACGATTGTCACCGCAACGGCGTAAAACGAAGATTTGAAATGAGACCGAGGATATTATAATCGGACGGATAGGAAACCCGGAGGTGGCATGATTTATAATATTAACGGAGTGTTCATAACGGGTAGGAACCCCATAAACGTTATCGGTGTCTGCCACCAGTTAAAGACAAACTGCAGAAAACTTAAATAGATGGGGAACGATGCGAACTGCTGGTGGCGGAGCCATTTGTTTGAACGATTATTGGAATTGATACGTAACGGATGCGAAATGAATGATCCCGTTAAACTAACGGAAATCACGGACGAAATGATAGGAACGGTTGAACACGCGGGAAAAGAAAGCGTTGGAATTTCGTTAAAGAAAACTCCGGCGCAGAAAAAGTGTGAGTGAAAACAAAAAAAAATCCTCGACGCAATTGGATTTTATTTTTCAATTTCCACGCGAAATCGGCTTCGAGTTATGTTGTTTTTACATTTCATGTTGGGCCGCGTGTTTAAATTGCATTAAATCGTTGGGGGGGGGGAGGGGAAACAAAAAATTGTTTGCCGTAACGTAATATGCGTACATGACATATAATAGACGTTGTCTCGCGTCACTTTTCTTTTTTTTCGTCCCTATTTAAAAATATCTAACTCACTGTAACCACTGAATTTTCGCGTTATAACGCGGCGGAAAAATATGTTTTTTTTCTTGTTTTCTTATACAAACACTTTACAGTATAAATATTCCAATAGCGATGGGCCTCGTTTAATATTTTATTTGTGTTTCTCGTGAAAAAGTCACTAATGAGCGTTTTAGGTTTGCATAACGTCGAGTCCGTAAATATTTATACACACACACACAAATGTTGCATCCCTAAAAAGTAAATTTCAAACGCGATTTTGAGAATTAGACTTTTGAGTTTCGAACGAATTAATTACATTAAATATTATTATTACCGTAACGGATAATACGAGCTGGTTGGACGGCTTTCGTAATGACATAATTGAACTGCTACGGCTGCTTTGACGAGTTAAAAAACACCGAGGAAAAAAAAATCATCACGATAACGATTAAATCGTTTGATAATGAGCGTGTTGCGTATCCGTGTAATACAGAATCGAACAGGAAAATTATTGGCTACTTTTGAATTTCGAACGGTAATTTTTGCGCGTTTTCCGCAACGGATTACACTTTTGGCGATAACCATTAATTTTTCTATTTAAACATGTAGGAACACTGAACGCGCAAGCATTACGTGCACGTGTACGAAAATAAAAGTAAAAAATAAATAAAAGGAAATTACTCGTAACGAGAGAGTATCTCGGAAAAACTGCAGTCGTTGTCGTTTCTAAACCGACAACTTAGCCGATTCACTCGACAAATGGCATTTTTGGAATTCGTAATTCGTAAAGTCTATCGTAAAATATTTATCAAAACAACGTGGTTTCACACACTTGAATAATACTACCAATATAGTATGCGGAGGAATACATTTTACAACTCAATCGTATTTTAAACAGTATAATTAACTTATTACTTAAATGTAAAAAGTAATTATTTCAACAAAAAAAAAAAAACATGAATAACAATTAGGAGTAATAATAATTTATAGCTTTATTCATATTATATAATCAAATAATTATGATCACACTTTGTTATTATAATTGTTTTATATTTTACAACTAATCGGTATTATTAATTTACTTATTTTGTTGTTATTTATAAACAGAATTTTTTTTAAAAAAAAAATTATTAAACACGCTCCCCCCCCTCCATATTACTGAAGACTAGTAAAAAAAAAAGTATTTATAATACTTTTTGTAAAAAACAATAATTTTTTACAAAATTAGAATACATATTTTCAATATTCTCTTTCTAAGTGTTCGCAATACACGTCTTTTAAATACTTTTAAATAGTATTTTATTCAAGTTTGTTGTTGTTTTTTTTTTTTTTTGTTAGAAAAAAACTCTTAAATATATCCAAATGACTATAATTTCAGATAAAATATTCATTAAATTCTTCTCGAATTGCCTTAAACACAATTATGTAATAAAAACGTGTTGTTAACGAATTCTCGACGGTTTTCTTTTCATACGTATATAACGTTTTTGCCAAGCTCTAAGAATATCGACACGATCAACTGGGGAAATAAAAATACACACATAATAAATCCAAACTCTAATTATACATTATAGGATAAATTGGAATAACAATTTTTGATGAACAATAATTTGTAAATTCTAGTGTGACGCATTTGAAAGTGTTGTATATATATATATTAGAAAAAAGTCGTAGAACGTTCAAGAAGCCTTGAAGATTATTTTAAAAAAGTCCGTCGTCGCTCTCTGCACAGACGTCTTATTCGATATACATAAATACAAACAATCTACGACGGTGTATGACAAATGAACGGGACAAAGACCTTATGGAATATTACGATTTCCGCGGAATCCCTCATCCCCGTTTGTTTTATTATTAATTTCCTCGTTTTCGCGTAATCTTCAAATGGGGGGAGGAAAAAAAAATAATTGCGATTGTATAATACGTATCTTTACGAGAAAACGTGATGGAAAACGTATAAATGACAATTATTAATACATCGGTTATAGATGAATTCGCAACTGCGTTACGTAAAATGTATTATATTATACAGAACGCCTGATACAATTTTTCTCCTCTAAGTTAACGACTGAAAAGTTAAGAAAATGTTTCTGGAATATTCACTTTCAAAAAAAAAAAAATCCAACGACTAAAACTCAAAACAATGAAACGATATTGAAATAAACGTCAAGAAATTCGAACCGCGTAAATAAAATTATAAAGTTTAAAAAAGAAATAACACTAATAACTCTTCGCGATAAGATAACTAATAAGTCTCGCCAATAAATGCTTATGTACCGTAACGTTTTTACGTACGCACGCCGCGTAATCGAAAAACGATTTGGAAAAAAAAAAAATAATAATAATAACAATAAACGTTTTAGCGACGACAGAACGAACGTCTACGACAATATTGTGAAATCTCGTGATACAAACGAACACGTTTAACCGCGTATATTTCGAGAGACGTGAGTGAAACGGGGGTGTCCGTCAGTAATGGAAAGGGCACGGCGGTTATCCGCGCGACACGTGCGCGCGCGCCGCGATAAATGAATTATTATTATCCCGTCGGCGAACACGGTTGAGATTTTATTCGGCATAAGAACAAGAAAAAAGAAAGTAAATAATTTTTGGGGAAAGACAAAAAAAAAAACGACAAAACCACGCGGTTTTCGGTGGCCGGTGTGCACATTAATGTTTACTAAATTTACGTGCCGGCGTTCGAATTGCTGGGAGGCGGTGCGCAGGGGGAGACCGTGCTCTCTGCAATTTTTGCTTTCCATCTGCGTACACGCCGGGTATATACGTTTTTTTTTTTTCGCAGAACTTTAAATTTTCTCGATTCGAACATCGTCGTCTTTTCTGACCTCGACGTACTACGACCGTTATAAATACGCACAATATATTATCATTATTATTATTACAACAATATTGTACGTACGAGATAAAAATATATGTAATATTTTTATACGGTACGAATCGATGTAAAAAAATTTGTTTTTCTTTCACAAAATATATATTTACGTACCTCGGGTGTCGGAGACGATTTTACCGGACGCCACGTGCGTCGCGGATACGGTTCCCGCGCGACGACGAACGGCTTCGGCGGCGGCGACTGTTGTAAACAATTTTGGAAAACGAAATTTTTTTTCGCGATTGAAAATAATACGACGTAATATTATAATGAATCGGTACGAACGCGTCCGACGTACCCGGTTTATTACGACGGTACGAGAGGAAAAACAAATTTTTTTTTTCACGTTTTACAAACGTTTTAAACTCGCACGGCGCGTGAGGAGGGAAATTGAACGTAACGCGTGTAAATTGAGTAGGTGTACCCGTAGGCCGAGACGCGGGCGCGCGCGCGCGACCCCCGGGCTGACGAATGCTGACGTCCGCGACCACCGCACACCGAAAGCGCACTGGCGATCACTAGCGACGGCCGCGGCGGCGGCGGCGGCGGTGTCGACCGAGCTTTTTTGGCGCGTTTCGAAAACCGTAGCGACGGCGGCGGTGTACAGTGTTCTATGCTTATTTTAAGTGTCGGTCCGCCCGAAATGACGTTTCGGACCGCCGCCGCAGCAGCACCGGCTGTCTCGTAACGGCGGCGGCATTCGCCTTGGAACGTGCGCGCGTTAAATGTGCGATGTGTGTGTGTGTGTGTGTGTGTGTGTTTGTGTGTAACGCGACCGCCGCGCCGCCCGTCCGACCGAGCAGCCACCCGGCACAACGGGCAGCGGCAGCGGCAGATACCTTTCGACGGAGCCGAGGCGGCGTTCGGCACGACGAGCGCTCGCGGGATACGCCGGGACACGTACGTTCCCTGCAGAACGCGTCCCCCAGTATTTATCTGCTGTTGTGCAGGAGAAGTTATTGGAAATTTACAATATATTTATACATACGTATATTATTATTATTAGTGAACGGAATGAGTAGTGAAAATATATTTGCAGGAGATCGGAAAAGAAGGAGAAAAAAAACGAAATCGACTTTCGACACTGAAAACGGAGGGATAATTTCTTTTCATTCGGCGGATTTGTAAAACAGAACCGTTCACGCGCGCCGCACGCCGCGAAATAGATGAAAAAAATAAAAAAAAATTGTTTTTTTTTTTCACGCCGGTTTTTAGTTTAAAATGTCGACTATTTCGACTCGCGTATAACCGATACCGTCGTAGTATAGGAATACACAAGTGCGCGCGAACGAGGTGTTCCAGAGAAAACGTTATAAACGGCAATTCGTTTTCTCTCACCTCTCCTCCTGTATACACCGCGGAACCCGTGTCGTTTTAAAAAACGACGCCGTTAAAAAAAAAGAAAAGCAAAAAAATAAAAATATCGCGTATTTAAAAGAAGTAACGGGGGAGGAGGGTTTTGTTCCCTGTTAATCTGTCCAAAACTCTTCTTTGCGCGTTCCGGGGGTCCCTCGCCCCCGGGGGGGGGGGAGGGAAACGTTTTTTTTTTTTCGGATATACACCACGTCATTATATACACCGTGCGTATAGAGAACGTAGAAAAAACTCGGAATGAATCTCACGCAAACTTCTACCGCCAGCGACATATTCTTCTGGGACCGTACTGTATATATAATAATAATACGCGCGTACGGTGTACACCGTACACGCACGAAAATACGTGCTCGGACAACGCTGCAGCACGATCGGGCACCAAGAATAACTCGGACGCCGACGGGCTTTGCCAAAAAAACTTTTAACAAGTTTTATCATTTTGTTTTTTGTTTTTTTTTTTTTGCTTTTTTTTTTATATTTTATCGTTGTGCTCCCGGCGACTGCGAGAATTACGCATGCATATAACCGCGAGCGTATTTAGACAAATGTGCGATAAGACGGAGGGAGAAATTTCCACGTTTTCAAAAAACGTACCAAAAATGAAAGCGTTTCTGATAATCGACGATATTCTATCGATCCGTTCGATTCGGTTTAATCACGTGGGTGTGTTGAAAACGCTCGGGCCGCGTTTAAATTCGACGAATACAAAAATATTTACAACGAAACATTTAAACGTAGAATACACCAACACCGTTGTTATTATAATACGCAGCGCGCAGTTCGATATAACCGACGAATGTATTTTAGAATATTTTAATATATCTAAACCAAAAAAAACTGGCGAGTATTTTCTTGACGAAAAGGGAGAAAAAATGGATTTTCAATAAAAAAAAAAAATTACATCCGTAATTGTTTATAGTTAATGTATTAATTTCACTCGTAATTAATTATACTTTTTTTCCTTATTATTATACCGAACACTGTGTATAGCACCCTTTTCATTTGATTGAAAATATAAAATATGCGTCTATATATATATATACGAACACGTTCTTATTGACTTATCGTATTTTAAAATAACTACCGCGAGCAATGGTATAATCTATAGAATACGTATAGAATCGAACGCCATAAATATCGTATAATATTTTATTCGACGCGTACATCGTACGAACTAATCGAAAATGCGCGCTTTTCACTCGTGTAACAATAGTATCGAAAAAATATATTCCATTATCCTATATTGAAAACATTATGTCTGAACCGAAAGCACGAACAATATTTCAATGCGAACGAATCGACGTTTCCGTTGATTTTTCCATACGTTGACGAATCTTTGAGGTATGTCTTGCGTAACCGATTTACAAATCGATACCGTGAATCTCGTTAAAATGCAAATAGTTCGGGAGGAGGAGTGTGTCGTGTACTCGGATAAATATAATAATAGATTTATACGAATATAAAGTCCAATAAACGAGTAGTTTTTCTAATGTCACGCGTTTTCATGCGAAATACTCCAAACAGCATTGTACGAGGAGTATACTCCGAGTCAGCACCTGAGCGATCAGCGGAAACAATACAAGCGGCTATAGCCAACTGTTTAATGTCTAATTTGTTAATTCCCACTTTTTTTTGTGGGAAGAACCGGAGTTTTTTGGTGGCTGGAAAAACTGGAATTTTTTTAATAATAATAGAAAAGCCTCTCCGATAAAAGTTTTCTTCTAGTTTGTTCTATTTTGGATATGTAATTTTTCGATTTTTCCCAACGGTCCTCGTGAGCGTATAGATAAACTAATAATCGATAAATTATTTTTCGAAAATAATAATAAAAAAAACTTTTTTTTTCATAAGTGAAAACAATTCTTTGCCGAAAATATATGATAATCACGTTTCACAAAAAAAAAAAGAAGAAAAAGAAGAAGTTTTAAACAAAAGTATATGATTACAGATACAGCGAAAAAAAGCATTTAAAATATTTTTTTTTCACGAATACTGTTATTAAAAATATTTAAAATTCATATCTGATATCATATGTTATCCGATGTCTCTATCAAAGGTCCCTTGTTTCTTGTATAGAAACATTATTACTCTTTTTTTCTTCCTATTCGTGTTTTTTTCTCCATAGAGTTCATCAATGAGGCCCAGTTAACTGTGTCAGGGGGACATATCTATTTTGGTGGCCTCTTTAAAATATTTTTCTGTGACAAATAACTAACCTATTCATCCCCCGGGCTGTGATAATTAAACAGTACGAAACAAAAATTCGAATTGATATTAAATACGTTTTATAACGTCGTGTATTGTATATTAAACATAAATTTCATACCCATAATATAATATAGTAATGTGTTCGGTTTTTTATAAATATTATTATGTTCGCTCCGTGAACACGTATTATTCGTCTTAATACATAAAACTTAAACCGCTCTTTTAGGCACCTACCAAATGGGTAATACGTATTAAGTAATAACAATTATTATTAAATAGAAAACGTTAGATGACGCGTTCGCGCGATAAAGTACGTTTGCAAAGAAAACAATATTATTATTGTTCTCGTATTTTTTTTTTTTTATACAATTTACCGTATTGAAAAGTTATTTTAGGATTATGTGTGGAGCACTACGAAAGTTCCCAAAACTATCTTACAGTACGGGCCTGATTCAGTGCACGTGGAAGGAGGACAAAATATCTTTTTCTTTAAAAAAAAGAGAAAAATTTCAACGTCTCTCTTTAATCATTTTTCTATACGGAATGATAGTTAGAGACTCGGTTTTTTTTCGTAAAAAAGAAAAGAAACTTCTTTTACACGTTATTATCAATAGGATAAGAAAAAAGTATAAAATCGAATTTCTGAGTATGTTTTAGTTTTATAAAAAAAAGAGAAAAATTTCAACGTCTCTCTTTAATAATTTTTCTATACGGAACGATAGTTAGAGACTCGGTTTTTTTTCGTAAAAAAGAAAAGAAACTTCTTTTACACGTTATTATCAATAGGATAAGAAAAAAGTATAAAATCGAATTTCTGAGTATGTTTTAGTATTATTGAATCGTCTGCGACATTATTTATACCAGACCACCAATATGTTTATAAAGGAAAAACATAAATGTTATAGAAAGGAATAAAGGAAATAAAGATGAAATGTTTAGAACAGAATTGTGACTAAACTGTGACATACGAAAATTTACAGACATATTCAATAATATTATATATGTATATATATTTCATATTAAAATTATTATTATTATTATTATTATTATTATTGGTGTATAGTATAACTTGTATTATGAAATATAATTGATGAAAATTATGGTGCCAGCCGAGAGAGGAGGAGGGAATCGAAGCCCTTCACGAATTAATAAGATATTTTGCGTCTATTGTGTACGCAACATTTTTAATACACTTTTACGTTACTTTACTAACGTTTTCCCAATTCAAACACCGGGCCCCGATTATCAGCTAGTATTAGATTAAAATAATATACACGATGAACAATTATTATAAAATGTGTAAGTTTTTTCTTTTTGTTTTTTTATTACATAGTCCGAGGAAAGTGAACAATTGAGATGTACTACTTGAGTAAATATATATATATATATATATAGATAGATTCTGGTCGTGATCCGAGTGACAAAGATGAATGTCGTGGGAGTTCGGACTTGATATTTTCTACAATCAGCGAGTATGCGTTTAGCTGTCGGAACGTTTCCGCACGTCTCGCAGTAACAGGTTGGTGAAGAAGTTTTGGACATAAAGTATAGCTCTGAGTTATTCGCGTGTACAGATCTTTTTCATGCTTTGATTAACCACCTGAAATGTAACTCCAACACGTATAGTATAAAGTCATGCATTAAATAATATTTATGCTTCAAATGTAAATCGGCGGTATAATGTTAAACATTTTTATGATACATAAATAATGAGTATTATGTTAAATATTTTTAAAATCCAATACAAATTGTAATTACAAAAATAATATTAATCCATAGCAACCCAGTTGTGAATCGTTGTATTAAAAATTCGTTTTTGAAAATCATTTTCACCGAAAATTATTGTCAAGTTCGAAAAACACAAGTGCTGTGCGAAAGAAACACAATCCGTGTTTTACGAAATCTAAAAAATCAAATTAAAAATCTAAGAAATATATATGAAATATAGGTGTATATACTGTGGACGGTAGAAGTGAGCGTATTACTCGATTGTTTTACAGTTATATTATTATTATTCTACACATTTGAAAGTAATGACAACAAATCAATATAAATAATATTTCGTTTTTGATTTCGATTTGGATTATCGTTTCTCAATTATCTCAGGCATCAAAAACGATTTAAATAGTTGTTGGTTTTTAAATTATTCTCGTCTTATTATGAGCTCCAGAATTTCGAATTATAAAACGGGTTTTAATTTTTTTTTTCCGATTTCGAATATCGGTTTTCCGTTTTACGATTTTCTGTTTAAAAATGTCGTTATTGTGATTTAGTTTTCGTTTTTAATCGCACCGATTTACAATTCCAGTTATTATCTTCATATTCAATACCATTTCTTTTTATATATTAAGGATAACGAGTGTTCCAAGTGCGTAAAACGTTTTTAAATGCATCTGCAGTACAGGGTACAAGTAATATAATTTTTTTCTTTTATTTTCTAATCATATTTTATTTGTGTCAAATAAATAAAATAATTTACATATCTTATACTATGATAACAGATGATATCGGAGAACATAGAATTACAGCAAAAATTAAAAGACTCGTAAAAGAAAGTTGTTCTTTATCACCTTACCAGTTCAATGAAATTTATAAAAGAAATCATAGACAAGTATAAGATATCGTTTATGTTTATGATTATAATATATGATATTATTTCGACTCTCTGCAGTAAATTTTACACACTCTTTATAACATGTTATTACTTATGTTTTTTTTTTTGTAATCGTATTAGATTTGTAATTGTTATCATTTTAATTTCGTACTTTTTTTTTCAAACGAATCAAATTCGTAAATCGATGACCGCGAATGTTTTTTTTTCGATGAACTGTTCGGCTGAATTCGTTTTTAAAATAAATCTTCCAAAAACTTAATTAAATTTCATGAAAATCATCTCTACCGACAATCCGTTTATGTAATATGATGATATATTTATTCCCCTCGAATAATTCATACAATTATTACGCGACGTACAAGAATTATTTACCGAATCGTTTAATATTTAACGAGCCATTAGTTACTGATTTGTTAAATATTTACGGAACAATTTGCATGCAATCAGCGGAGATTGATCCGTCAAAGGTTTCATTTTCTCCTCGTACACACAATTCTCGAATTAACGACGAAGCGCGAGGAGTAATTAAAAGTGACGTACAAATATACCTTTGAATTGTAAACGTGTTGTACACCGACGATTGATGTGCAATAAACGTTTCACTTTCCTCCCTCTAATTTCTCGTTTATTTATAGTTATTCTTTCATGTCGGCGTTCTCACGAGAATTAATGTAATTGAAATCGAGTGTCGTAAACCCGTAACACTATTAAACTGTTCTTCGTCTCCAAGACACGGTTAAGGCCGCGGCGACAAGTTTTTAATACCGAACCAGATGTCAATCGTTAAACGTTACGAACGAATTCCACTCGCCAATAAATTTAAGAAAAATCGACTGTACCACATTGACCGCATATGCGTAACTAGGCCTCTTCGTTTGAACGGGGGGAAGCTGTTTGCAATACAGTTCCGAGACTACCCCGTTCATCATATCACTCGTAATTATTGACAATTAATACGGTTTCGTTTCGAAATCCCATTAGAGTTAACGGGAAAATGTAATGTAAAAAAATCGTATTATTATTATTATTCAAAACCTATTTTTGTCGAATGAACATTGTGTTATAATATAATAGTGTCTTCTCCCGGAACGTTTCTCTTCGGCCTTTAACTGGTGGGGACCGTCGTCGATAAACCCTTCCTCGTAGAATCAGTCTCTCGTTCGCGCGTTTTAGGCGTTTCTCTAAATCGACGTTTTTAACGCGTTTATCCGTTTCGACAACGGTCGATAACCTTCGTGCGCACAACGTTAAACGCGGCGCGTTAAAGCGAACAGGTGGGGGGGGGAGGGGATCTAGGATCCATAATGATCTTCCAATGAACTTTCTGTCATCTGTTTATTACTTACGACAAAACAAATGCGCCGTTTATTAATCTGTTTTACCGATTGGTAAAACTACGAAATTATGGAATACTCGCGTTTTCAACGGTGAAAAAAAAAGTCGGCCTCGTCGTCGTCCACTCCCACTCACGTGACCACCGGCCCCGCCACTGACGGACACGATTATGTTTTTCACGTAACGCGTACACGGTGCCCCCGGAATTCGAGGAGCCGAATTTGGCTCCATTTGACTCCATTCCTCGTGTTACCGGCCCGGTACGAGACCGGGTCCCGGGTACTGCCGCCCGTCAGAATAACGGGTCCCCCCCCCCGCGCTTCGACACGTTTTATAAAATATTATGCGAATACGCGTCGGCGTGGACGAGCGAGCGGCTGCCGCCGCCGAGCCGTGCCGCCGTGACGACTTCGCGCGCGATTATATTTTCACACCGTCCTACGCAGTTTCTCCGTCTCTCTCTCTCGCGCGCGCGCTATTTTTATATCGAACCAAAAAAAAAGAAATAAAATAAAAAACGAACCGCGGCCACCACCGATCTCGCACGGACCCGGTCCCTTATAAGCCCGCCCATCCGCTGTACGCGTGTCGCGCACTACGTCAGCCCTACCCACCGCCAATCGGCCCGCGCATTTCGCGGTCAAGTGCCCGCCGGCCGTAAATTCTTAACTTTCGTACCGGCCAACGATTCTAACGATTCACCGACAAAACAAATAATCAGCGAGCCGCGGAACGCCGTGATGATCGCAGCTCGAGTGAGATCATATAATAATACTCGGGGATAAAGAACACTCACTCCGGTGAGCGAATAAGACGAGCGATTAAAATTAATTCCGTTTCAAGAGAAATAAAAAAAAACCGGAATGGAAAAAAAATATTTCGATATAATATATATATATATATATATATATATATATATATATATTGAAATTTTTTGAAAATCGTTACCCACGTTGAATACGTTGTAGTTGACGGACAGCGCGCGATCGATACGGGAAATAAAATCGAACGGTAAAAAAACACGGAAACCGCGGGAAAGATTTATAATAAAATTATTATTATTATTCAAAAAAAAAAAAAATTTTTGAGAGAATTTCGTGTTACGTGTTTAACATTGTATAATACGTATAGGGTCGATATGACGAATTGCGAATATACGTTTTCGCGCCTTTTTCAAACCTCTGTAACGATTATTTTTTAAATAAAATCCATACATCTTTCGTCCCTCTCTTAATAGTGATGGTGATATACGTCTCGCGCAAACAATAAGACCGATCGTTGGCATCCGGTCAGACAGAACTTGAAACCGGCTAGTACTTGCGATCCGTTGTTTGATCCGGAAAACGCCGTGCTTCGATTAGTCTTCTAAATCATTTTTTTCCCGTCTACGTATCTAATTTATAAGGAAAACAAATCGATGTTTTTATATATTTTGTTAATCGATAATATTCAAGACTTGAATTTTATAGAATTTCAGTCGTTTACATCTTGAACATGTATAATGGTTTCTATTACAAAATATGAATCAGACATTAACGAGTTGAAGATGTAATTTTTATATTTATATATTATAAGGGAATCTATTCAAAATCACTTCCACAGAATGTATGTTGCCACGCTCTCGATATTCTTTTGAAAATTATACTGATATATCGTATTCAGCCCAATTAAGTTGACCATTGACCGAACAACGTTTAACAAGACAACATACTGACGTAATTTCATCATATCAACATCGTCGTATCTATGGACGGTGGTGTACGTGAGTAAAATAAATAATAAATAATAATTTTCAAGTAAAACGATTTTATTTTCTTGAAATTCGTGCACTTTAACACTTAACAGTATAAAATAGGTTTCCGATTACTTTGCACTACGTAATCATATTATTATATAAAATGTAAACGTCATAGTGTACATTATGTCAACCAACCTAAAAATGTGGTAAAAAATCTAAAGAAAAAATTACTTAGCATAATGTGCCATTCATATTTTTAGATTACTAGTTTGATAATTTATTTTTGTTATAAAACGTTTTAGTCATTCGTCGTTAAATTACAGTGACCACGAGATTTCAGAACGAAAATAAATTATAAAACTAATACCGCTTCGAAAAATATGAATCCGTATTATGCCACTTTTTTTCGTTAGTTTTTTTTACCGTATAATACTTAGGTTAGTTGACATAATATACTATGGCTGTTGACATTTACAACTCATTATAATGCAGTGTGAAATAGAAAGTTATTTTATACCGTTAAGTGCACGAATTTCTTATTTTATACTAATCAGTGCAGGATTTCCATGAAAATAAAATCGTTTCACTTGAAAACGACAATGCTTGGCTGACAAGTGGACGGCTATGAAAATAAATAAAATCGTTTAAAAGCTACAATTTATTAGATATAAAACAACGTTTTAACCCGTCATACGTGGCCTGCCCGTTCTATCCCTGTCATCCCTCTAATGAATTGAATCACATCATCTCTTTAGTATAGCTGGTATAATTTCATCATTAAAATTTTGATTTTTAATCGCAATAATAAACGATTAACTAAAAATTATCGCCGCCTAACAAAAATATTAAGAGTAGGCAATACCAGTGGTTTATGATTGGCGCTTACCCAGTACAATTTTTTTTTTTTTTTATATATTTATTATATATAACGAAATAAAATAAATACAATTAAGTTTCAGTAAATTCGAGTAAAAAAAAAAAAAAAAAAAACCTAAGGATGCTGAAATCGTTAATTTTTAACATATAAAAAAAAAATTCTAACCACTTTATTTTTAGTGTGCCTAAACGCACCAAAAACCCCTCATCGAATTGCGTTTACGTATAATAGTTAACGCAGAAAACGTCTGTAAAACTCGTAAAAAAAAGAACGTATAAAAACATAATAAGAAATCGAAAATATCTTTTCAATAATTTTGATTTTTTCGTAAATATAGATAAAAATTAACAGTTATTATTGTAGTCGATTATTTACGTACTACAAAAAATAATAACACGAACGTAAAACAAAATATATCGACGAATTTAAAACGTTTAACGAAAATATCAAAGAACATATTATATAATTTAAAATGACGTGAAAAATATTTAAAAAAAAAAACAAATTTTCTTTGAGCAGGCGAGCGGTGTGCAGGTCCAAACGCTGCTACACGTCTCTTATTACGTAGGATGTTATTTATTAATCCAATATATTATTTATTAATTTAAACAAAAAAAAAAAATTTTTTTTTTTTTTTGTGGGCAGGCAGGTGAGTGGTGCAGGTCGAACGCTAAATGAATCTGAATATATTTAAGTTCCGATTGTACTAATTTAGTCGCGGTGCCTTGTGGCTGTGCGGCGGGCGTCGGTTACTTGCGGGCACCTACCTACCCGAACGCATGCACAACCGGCAGTCGTATATATACTTGCCATCCGATTCGGAACGTTCACTAGTGAGAGTAGTTGAGAGCCGTTCGAACGGAAAAGCGCCATCTGTTGACGGATAAAACGGTTTCGCGTTCACGGGACACGAAACTAAAACGCAAAAACCGCGATACTCGAACTGTGTTCCGCGCTGAGCCCTCACGGAGAAAATTTCAAGAACAGTAAAGAAATATCAATTTATCAGACAAATTTTTCTGCGGCGTATTTACGGGGGGGGGGAGGGTCAGGTTAAAACCCCCACCAGAACCAAAAAAAGAAAAAAAGCTAAAAGGTTATAAAAAAAATTTTGTCAATTTAATAATTTTGTTTACAACAATAATAATAATAACAGACAAAGGTAATTATTACCAAAAAATGCATTTTTTTTTTTTGATGTAATATAAATGACCCCCCGATTTTTTCAAATGACCCCCCCCCCGGGCCCCGGAGAAAATTGTCTGAAAGCAACACCGCTTCCACCACACGGGATTATTTTTTTTTTTTATCGAATTAATGTGATTTTTGACGAAGGCGAAAAAATTCAAATGTGACAAAATTCTAATAGGAACACGTTGTTTCTATACAACACTATTGTTGCCAATGTGAGAAAAACGATTTTCACCGGAACGTTCGAAATTAGCGCAGTCCGTAGATCGGTTTATTAAACTGAACTTCAATAACAGCATGAATTTCATTGACCGTTATGAGATAGCCAATGTATTTAATAGTAATTTGGATAGTGACTAGTAAATAATAATATTGGACTAACTCAAATATTATACATTTACTAGATGAATCGGTTTCTGCAAAACGGGCGTAAGTCCAAAAACTAAATTTCACAGGAAACGAAAAAAACGGTTTTCTGGTGAATTACATGAAAAAAATAATAAAAACTGGAAGTATTATTAAACGTGTTTGTAGTGGTTCTACAATAACATTAAAAAAATTTGAACATAGACAAGTTATATTTTAAGCTAAATTTGAGTTTAAAATTTTGGACTGACGCCCTTTTTACTGAAAATGGATGTATTTTTTTCAATAGATGTTTAAAAACCAGTAAGAAAAATTTTATTATACCAAAAGTATTTTTTTTTTAATAAATACCATTTATGTGTTTAAAGATACAAATTTATAATAATAATAATAATAATAACATGTTTAAACCCAAACACGCTATCAAAAGATAAAAGCCTAATGTAATTTAAATCGATTGATTTCTGCTAAGAGGACGTCAGTCCTGGACTGACGCCTTTTTTGCAGAAAATTAAAATATCGGACCTCTCATTACGTAGCTAAAAATGCAGGACTGATGCCTTTCTTACAGAAAACGATGTAAGTACCCTCCAAGGTGCAAAAACCATCAAAAAATCATTTTCCAAAAATTTGGACTTACGCCCGTTTTGCAAAAACCGATTCAGATGGCGGGGTAATTTCAATGGTAAATGAATGAATTATTTTTTTAGGTTATTAATTTAACACGTGTAACGACGCCTTATGGCGTAACGAAATGACAGTAATAAATAATGTTTTAAAAATTAATACTGATTTGGGTACAATAAGAAATCGTTTAAACTCATTGAACGGCCAACGAAGACTTCTCAGATATTATTATAAATTATTCAGTGAAGTCCCATAACGTTACCCATTAATTCTGCTACATGTCAAAGACCATTTTCAGACAATGGCATCAAAAACAATGAACAGACTATTTACTTTCATTTATAAGTTATCATCGACTATTATTACCTAGCTCCACTCAAATTGTTGTCCGAATACAATATCACAAACAAAATGTATAACACGCTAAGTACTTTTATTTATTTATTCTCCTTTAGGCCTTTTAACTGTCCAGTTAAACAAATAAGATTGTCTAATGCATTACAATTTTCTATTGGCAAAAGTCCATTTGGTAATAAATTATACATCAATTTTCAATATAATCAACCAAATACTATCCACTATTGGAACAATATTACAGTTATAATAATAAAGTACATTCGATATAGTTATTTCTAAGAGTGCAATATACACAAAATGTATAACACACATTAACAGCAATGATATAAATCCACTGTATTTCGCCAACAACTGCATTGTTACATCCAACACTCTAGGAAATATTGAATAATAAAGTACACTACAGACTTAATAAATAATAAGCGTGTGTTCACAACAGGATTGTCAATATTTTCTCAAAAAGTCCAACTAATATCATATCTTTATACAATAATAGCTAACCAAGACGATATTACATATATAACCACTGTTTTATTTCATACCCAGTTTGAAATAAAACAATAAATAAGATGTACAATCATTAAAGTTTAGATTCTAATTTGATAGAACTTTTCTGGTTGTGATTGAGGGCATGTGATTATAACAACACAGCGTATTAAAAGTTTTTAAAAGCACAACACAACAAAAGTATTATTTCAATAAGAATAGATTTAAATAAATTCAGCCACATTTTAAAATCAAAAATATTTATTTAATATTAAACACTATTAGTTAGTAGAAAAAAATAATAACTAGAGGCCAGAAGAGTCAATATAAAATGAGTTCTAAAAATTGCATAACTAAACATTAATTTCAAATACATTAAACATTTAATAATTTATTAGCACATTAACAATCATAAGGATTCATAGTAATTAGGTACAGTGGTACTGAGATAAAATAGATATTATTTAAAACTTCTATTAGCTTATCAAATTAATTAAAATATTGATTAGTAATTACAATGACAAAATATCAAAATAATTAAACAAAAATAAGATATACAATATTAAAATTATACAATTATAATAAGATATTAAATTTTACAATTATAAAATAACACTTAGTTCAAAAAAAATAGTCATAAGTGTAGAAGGTCAATGACCAACAATTACATTCCTGCATTACTAGCACTAGTTATTTCTTTTTCTTTATCATACTATGATCCAAATAAATTAATATTTCTTAATAGTTGTCAATTTTAATTCTTGTATACCTGAATCAAATATTTACATTGAAAAAAAAATTAATAAAATAAAATACAAATTTTCTTACATGACCATATAAGTATTTTCTTCAGCTGAGATAACGATTGCCAGTCGATCGACTACTGTTATTGCATTATAGAAAGTTGAACTGTCATAACCTTGTGAAATCAACATTTGCTATATTTAACTAATTTTTGTGCCTTGATTTTGGTCATTTAGTCATATATGTTTTTAAGGTCTATAAAAGAATAAAACAATATCACATTAGTAAGACTAGAGTTTTACAAAATATCTTAATTCATTAAATGTTTTAAATTATTAAACATACATATTTATCAATTATAATAATAGTGTTATATTCTTTTTCATGATTTATAATACAATTTTTTTAAATTAAAAAGATTAATATACAAAATTTTATAGGAATATACATTAATATTATATGGAAGTTATGCAAATAATTTAAAAAATTTTAATTTATTACAATCCATATTATGAATATATATATGAACCGAACTCAGTAATAATGTTTTTGACAGGATCCACTGTTTCTTATACATTGGATACAAACACTTCTTTTCTTAGAGACATTACTATTATGAATATACTTTATTTCATTTATTCAATAGCTGCCATGCACATCTTTTTCCAATAGTCCCATTTGACACCACAAATTCCTCTTATCTTACAATGGATCCATTCAAGGGAACACTGGCTATGCTCTTCAAACAAAACATTGTCAAATATCTACTCTGTAACAGAGAAATTATAACAAATACTATTTTATTACAAAATAAATTTCAAAATAATAATTATACAAATATTAATACAGCTCTTGACATAGAAAAAAAGAATAAAATTTACTCTTTGTAGATAATACAAATATATACAAGAAATAAAAATAAAAACAAACTTTTCTTTGACACTGAATAAATCAACAATCCTAATCGTGAAATGAAGCAGATTAATATACAAATCTCTAATAAATTTATATAAATTTAACTACATATCCATATCATTTGCGTTAACAAAAAAACTTTACATTAAAAATCACTGATTCTGCTACATTTTTAATAATTGTTAATTATAACATTGTCTTTACCAGTAATTTTTTTTAAATTAATTATGTATTAGAAATTAATGAAATGCTGAGCAACAATTTTTTTTCATTAGAATCTAATTGAATTTAAACTGAAAATTTGTCCAATATAATTATATTTATAAAAGTACATTTAAATCCTTTAAAAAGTGTTTCTAGGCTAATTAAATTTACTTTTGATGAAAATTCATATCTCATAATATATTATGGATCTCCACAATTGTGTGATCTCTTCACTCTCAACTGTCAATATGATAACTTCCTTGAAACTTGGGTTTCCTTGGATATACATGATTGCATGGCTCCTTCCTTCATAACACTAGAAACAAACAACACAGATAACTTCATAATGATGTTTTACGAACGAAAGTGCAAACCTTAAAATAATATTTCATGTTTAAGAAAAAGTATGAGTGATTATTGACTTTTACTGTGATATTGATAATTTATAAAAACTAAATGTTGTACAATATACTTCAACAAACCAACTTTGATAATTGATCAAAATATAAATAAATTTCAAAATTATGTCAAGGATCTTACCATTTTTTTTGAGTATATCGAGTCAAATTGTGTGATAATCTGGATTTCTACATTTTTGAAACGAGCCCAATGAATACATCATTACAACTGACAATTTAAATTCCTGTATACCTAATTCAAATGTTTACATTAAAAATAATAATAATAAAATAAAATACAAATTGTCTTACATGACTTATACGTCTTTTCTTCAGTTGAGACAACAATTGCCAGTCGATCGGCTTCCGTTATTGCATTATAGAAAGTTGAACTGTCTTTAACCTTGTTAACTTCACATTTGCTAAGTTTAACTAATTTTTATGTCTTGATTTTTTTATTTGGTCATATGTGTTTTCTAATATCTATAAAAACAATATAACATTAGTAAGAGTAGAATTTTACAGAATATCGTAATTCCATAATTCTTTTAAGTTTCTAATTATATGGATTTTACGCTACGAAATCTGAATTAAAGTTCAATGTGTTAAATACATTATCTTTACAATATCGTTTTCTTTCTTAAAAAAAAACTCTTATTAATGTCACATCATCAGACTATAGTGCAGTGCTTAGTAGCTTGATGAAAATTAATACTGATATTGTATTTCGCCCAACGAAATTGGTCACTGACATCAATAAGGGAACAATGTATTGGTACGATTCGTTCACTAACTACAAATTTAAAAATACACACATACATCTACCATTTGTATTAACAAAACCATACGGTTAATGCATTAGGGTCGTAGATTTGCATGTTTTTTCGGTATTTTCCATATAATATTTTCTCCTACGCGACCGTTGTTCCCCAAACGGGCGATCGCGTGCAGATCTCTCACCGGTGCCAAGGAACAAGGAGTCTTGCTGAACACGTGAAACGAAAGCACAAGGATCGAAGTCTTCACACATCCTCACCGTCCTGGAAAAAAATAAAATTAAAATGTTAAACAGAACGTGTGTACGATTCGCCTGGAACCACGTTACTTGCCGCCGATACGATTCGCACTGCAAAAACCGACAGATTTTCGCAAGCAGTCGTGTCACTGGTTACCGCGAACCGCGTGGGTCGATCAACTGGCAGAATAATCGTACGAAAAACTCACTTTCGGACATCGATGACTCAAACGACAATCGGTCTCGGCCGATCGAAAAACAAAAAGAGCAAAAAACCGAGTTACGATTACTTTGCGTTTGACCGCGTTCACCACACTCGGCGGTGCGTTCAACGCGTCCGGTCAGACGTTTCGAATTAAAATCTTGTTCGTCGAACAGGATAGCAAAAAAAATAAATAAATACCAAATCGTACAGTACAATACGCGTTTTTCGGGACGGACACCGTTCTGATGATAACACTGCCAATCTCACTAGTGATAACAGTATAATGTTTATCGTTGGACACGGGCGGCGTTACCGGTTGTCGCCGTTGGAGCGGCGCAATACGGAACGGTGTTGGAACAATGGAGGTAATTACCTCCAGGGTAAAAAATTGTTTGAAATCGTTTTATTATTATCCGTCGATCATTACCCGTTTTCTTCGGTGTCGATGTCGCGGTCGGCGCGAAGATAGGGAGGTTTAGGGGGGGTCGCGAAGTCCCCTCACTCACTGTGAACACAGTGTTCGACACTCACGGCATAATTGCAATTAATATTTATTTAAAAAAAATTCGGATACATTATAAGTTTGAAAAAATATATGTTGTACGAGGCATGTCGAAAACATTTCAACAATGTCTATGAACGCGTTAAAAATCCGCGAGCACTCATTATGGAGGAAAACGATTTTCCACTTCTGTCCGCAATCATCGGGAATATGTCATTTTTCGTATATTTGTGTACGGCATTATATTGGTCTTTAAATGTTTGTTCACAACAAAAAAAAAAAACCAGACCGTTTGAATACGGTATAATTCACACCGATCCGGTGTAAATCGGACACGACACGACAAAGTCGTTCGAGCAAAGCGTGTTTTTGTCGCGATCTGTCGTCGGAATCAATTTATTTAATATGCGGCGCATAACTTTTACGCACTCGTATGGTATATTTCAAATTAATATTTACAAAATTACATATTTTGTAAACGAACGTTATTGCACTGATTAAGCGATAAGCTTAATTAATATTTCATTATTTATATAATAATATAATTATATAGTACATAGATACAGTCTTTATATTATATTGGATCATGAAATTTTAAATTTTTTAAAAAAATATATTTATTTATTTATTAATAATTTACAATACGAAACGTCTAGTCGTTTTTTTTTTTTTTTTTTTTTTTACTTGAATTCTTTCTTTTCCGTTTTGTAACATTTTATAATCATTTTGATTATCGCGTTACAAATATAACGTCTATAAACTTGTAAAAAAAAAAAATCCCTGCAATAATATTGTTATTTATTGTGTATTATTCATTTTTTATAAAACGTTTTGTCGAAATGTAATATTTATTGTAAAAATAATTTCTATACGTGTCATACCGGATAATATTATATCTTTGTTAATCAATTTCAATTGATCTTGTGTTAATGAAATTCCAAAAGTCGCATTTTAAAAATAATTAAAGACTTACAAAATGGAAAACAAAAAAATTCGAGTAAAAAAAAAAAAAAAAAAAAAATGACGACGCGTTTATTATTGTAAATTGTTAATAAATATCGGTATTATATTTTATTTCGTTCGCTTCTCTATCGCCGTTCCCATCATTACACACTTACAAACAGCAGTTATAATTTCGTAGTCGAGAACGTCAATATTATATAATTCACATTTTAGTTTTGTTTTTTTTTTCATTAATATAATTTTATTATGTAAGTACGAATAATATAAAATATCATCGTGTCTGTTCATTATCATATACCTTTATCCGTATTAAACTCGTCGAGTTTTCGATTTTATGTAATATTAAGTAAAAAAAAAAAAAATATATATATTTTATATAATAATGTACACGAATTCAACGTAATAATAATAATATAAAACAAACATTAAACGTGTACTTAAACTAGCGTGTTTATTATATATTATAACGTTCGTTTTCCGTTTCCACTTCTGCGCCAAACGTTTTGAAAGCAATTTTTCGTGTACCTATTTGTAATGTATGAACACTTATAGTAATGAAATATCGTCGCGCGGGTAAGGCTTCCAACACCGTTTATACGCGTACGGTGACCAGAAATATTTCAAAACCGCGTGTACACCACACCCCTCGAAAATAAACGAAAAGACCTGCGAAGATTTCGTTCGCATTTGTCGGTGTTAATATTAAGCACAATGTCCAATTGACGCGTCTATACGATTTAGACAGCAATAATATAAGCACTCGGAAATGTTGTTCGTTTTTACAGTCAAAAGTCAATGTCGGTTTGAATTATATTAACTGGATTTATGACATATAATAATAATTAGTGAAATACCTCCGACTCGCGCTGTGGAAGTAAATGGTGCTGGGGACTCGGCGAAAGATTTCGGACACATGAATTGATTAGGCCATACGATACCGGGACGAGAAATTATGACTATTATGGATGACAATAAGCTACTGTAACGCGAACAGAAGATGAACTAGACGAACTAATATTTCCCGAACTCGACGAGTGGGCAGGTACTTCGAATTGTACAAAATCATATTTAATTCATTGAGTCGTAATTTTGTCCAAAGAGCTTTTTTTTTTTTCGAATTTTTTGAACGCGATTCGAGTGCAGTTGGATTTTTCATGGTCGCCGCCACATTTTGAAAAAGAAAAAAACACGTACAATAGGAAAAATTAATGTAGTTAATTATTTTTTTTTTCGCTTTAATTCTCTACGCTTTTGAAAGAGTATAAAATTATTTGTGTCATAGAGGTTAAGTAGAAAAAAAAGAAACATAGCTTTTTAACAGTGACCGAAAATCCGGCAACTTTCTAAACGTTACAACTGTACTCTAATCGTAATAACTCTCTTATTCGGGGGGGTTTGTTTTTTAGAAGCCTTGGTAAAAACTAAACTGTTCATCTGTTTATCTTAACAGATATTTACGAGTTTTTATCGGTACTTTCATTTATTTTTTTTTCGCTTCTAATAATTTCCGTAATTTTTTTTTTTTTAGATTTTAATACCTACACAACGTTTAGCGTTCATTATAACAGAAATAATAAAACCTTATTTAACATATAAACACAAATTTACACCGATAATATTTTAATTTTATCGAATAGGTTACATTTTACTGGAAGTTGTGTAAATCATTTTAATATTTTTCACATGTTATAGGAAAACTCTCAATATTCTTTTAACAATAACGAACACAACTGGGCAATTTAAAATTCGCGATCAAATTAATTTAATTAACGTGCACACGGTGTAAATTTATTTTTATTTTTATTTTGAACTTAACGAGTTATTTTTTTAATTTTAAAATTAATTTTTTTTACAAAATGTATATCTGTTCGAGAGAAAAATCGACCATTCACGTCGATTTTCAATGCCTATTTAATGTTTTTCCTATGTATTCGAGGTGGAAAATGTACAAGAATTGTATGTATCGTGTTTAAAATCGATTCGCTTTTTGTTCAAATCAGAGGTATTTAAACATTTTGTATTTGTGTAAAATTATTTTTACATATTATTTCAATATTTTCAAATTTAGGCGACACATTCATTTTTTTTTTTTTTTTTTGACATAATATACGAATGAATAAAATATTGACAATACATATTTTAATAGAAATAAAAATAATTTATATAGTAATAATATCGTGTAATGTATATAAAAAAAACTATATATATATATTTTAAATTATCGTATTTATTAGTTGAATACGAATTGTACGCTTTTCGATTGTTCTCGATAACTGTCCACATCGCTTTTGGTTAATTTGAGATGTGACGAGTAGTTTGTCGACAGCTTATCGTTTGTTTTTTTTATTTCATCTCATCCGTGACCGAAAATCTAACTCCGTTAATTATTTTATGGCAGGAGAAGAGGGAAACAATGTCATCATTAGAGCTTTAGCAGAAAATGTTAATTGGGCATATTGAACAGACGATCAGAACTCCGTTAAATATTTACGATAAAAATTGATTTTTAATGAATGTTGTCTTCGAATAGTATTCGGTATAATATTATTATTATTCGGCACGCATATTATATATTCGTCACGTGAACATTTTTTTTTTTTTTTGCGACCAACTGTTTGAGAACCTTCGCATTAGACGTTTCTGTACGTTGATTATTATTATTATTATTATTAATAATAATTTTTTTTTTTACTAATATTTTTACTTGGATAACGAATAACCCGAGAGCGTTGTACTTATTGTACACGATCGCGGTGTAATTTCAATATTTTTATATTTATAAGTTCGTCGGAATTTTCGACATCATTGGAATCGACGGGATATTGTTTACACGCAAGCGTACAATATATTCTCATCACAGAGCGTTTGTTGTCTTCGATGATCGATTGTGGATGGGACGGTAGAGTCATATGTACATATATATATAAATCCTCCACTCGGCTTTGTTGAAATTTCTTATACTATACACACGTTCAATATTTCTGTATTGAACATTTGTTTAGGCGTATTATACGATAATTCTACGAAAACCGTTTATATAATATTTATGTATAGCTCTATTTAAGCAAGTTAAAGCAAACTTCCATACATTTGTCTGATGTTCATCGCGTGTAGCGGAAAATATTTTTTTCACGTCTTACTCCGTATTTGAAGTGTTTAAAGGAAAATCACCGTGGATATCGTGATGATTCGTTTTTTATTTACTAAAATGTGTTTATATATAAGATTTTCCTTCTTAATGTTGACCAGCTGTTAGGATTTTATTTTATGTGTCGAGAGGAGAGGTAATATTCAAAACGAATTATTCGACATTTCTTAAATCTTGATTATATTAAAAGAAGAAGAAAAAACGTATAAAACGTTGAGTATGGTTAGGTATAAATGCGGTACGATAAATAATACGCGTTTGAAACCAGTAAAATACTTTTATTAATGAAATCATCTATGATAATGGCTTATGCAAATAAACCATATATATATATTATTTGCAATCGCGTTTTATAATATAATTAAAAAAAATAATATATAAACGATATATTTATATGTCTTTATTTGTAAAAATTCCAACATATATATTTAATATTTGATACTATAATATGTTATATTATACGGCTATTTCAACGGAAAAAAAAATTGATCACACCCGATTACTTCGAAAGGTTCAAAAGGCAAACAAGTTCATACAGCCTAAACAAATAAGATTAAATAAAATAGTATTAAACGATGAGTGATGAGACAAGACATAGAAAGTAAATCGTGATCGCGCACGTTATGCTGCGAACGGTCAGAGTTTGAATTGATGAATGAAACAATGAAAATCGTAGCGAAATTCCGCAACGATTACCACTGCAATACGAGTCGCGGGAAGGACACCTATATTTTACATTAAAACGATTTTCTTTAAAACGTTTTAAGCAATTAGGAAGGGAATTTTCGACGACTAAAGTTCCGATTCTTTCCCGACTTTGAGCAGTGCGTGGCTGCACACCCGCGGAGGAACACTTGTTCAATCCAGACGTTTCATCATTATCCTTAAAATTCTGCGTTTTCCAGTCTCTCTCTTTCTCTCTTTCCTTTTTGTCGTCGACTCCGTTATTTGCGAAGACGGCATCTCAACGTTCAAAGTGTATTTCCAATCGTACGTACGTGTCACTCTACACTCGATCTCCGAGTGTCCGAATCAGGGTGGCACGTCAAGTACAAGAATTTTAAACGCATTTTATCGTTACATTTTTTTTCTGAACAATTCTCGGGGATCTACGACCCCGGGAAATTCTTCTATTCCGTCAATAGCGGCACGGCGGTAATAATCGGAACAATAAGGTAAAAACATCTTTCAAACTCTCTTTACAACTCTTCTCCTCGCATTCGTTTCCATATATAAATAATTGTTTTTCATTATTTGTACAACGTGCTGATGTTGCCATTGAAAATGCTCGAAAAAATCGCCCCGATCGTTTACGCCAATGGAATTCGGTACGCACTCGTAATTACACACGTGATCGTTTAGCCTTTGGTCCAGAGAACAAAAAAGCAAAAAAAAAAGTAGAAACGTTCCGTCT
Source organism: Chaetogeoica ovagalla (assembly GCA_032441825.1). Taxonomy (NCBI): domain Eukaryota; kingdom Metazoa; phylum Arthropoda; class Insecta; order Hemiptera; family Aphididae; genus Chaetogeoica; species Chaetogeoica ovagalla. The sequence continues at coordinate 5,608,997 of CM063744.1, forward strand.
TTTCGAATACCGAACCGTAATCGTGACCGCACATTTGTTTCCGTTTTAGAGAAACAATATATTCTGCAATTTATCCCTATAACATTACACGGTTACACTAATCCACCAATGCTGTTTTACTTTGGCCAGTAGAATATTGTATAACAAGTCCGCAATACGTAAATGACGACACGACGAAGTCCATTCAAAACCAGCAGGACAAAATCCGAGTAATAGGTATTTAATCTGTATTATCGGTCTGTAATCGCGCTATCGGTTGGCTAATTGATACATAATATGCATTGACTGGCGTACAGTTCACATTTCATATTATATGTTCCGCCTGTATCGCAATTTAAACAATATATTAATTCGGATATAAAAATAATTCTACAAATGACACAACACCGAAATATTAAATCGGATACACTCGCGTTGCGATTTCTAGGCGATATTTTTTAGAAATTTACGTCTCGACACGAGTGGTTATTTTATTTTTTCGTTTACTACATATTATATACAGAATACCGGTGGCAAACGATATTCATTAGCCCTTTTAAATAGCGTCGTTTTATAAATTCGCCCATATTGTTCTTCTATTATATAGCTTTTCATTAGAAATTTGATTTTACCGATCGTGTTTAATATTCAATTGGGTAAAATATTTTTTTGAAAGTATTGAGAATTCATATTTAAGAATATTTCGAAAAAAAAATCATTCAGAATACTTTATGACAACGCACCAAGTATTTGCATTATTTTAGAAGAAGTATTTAAAACAGATTAATAATACCTTTTTTTTTTTTTTTTTTTTTTACTATAGTTCTCAGTAATGTGAATATCAAACATAGCAATGATGTAATTATTTAATCGAACATAAAAAGCCGCCAATATGTGTTCGGCGGAAGTGGTTAGTTTAAATTTTTTGTTTATTAATTAACACAACAACTAACGAGTAAACGAATAATGCCGATTATAATTATATAAAATATTATAATAACACAATGCACACTTGATAATTTGAATATTGCCAGGTTCGAACACCAAATATAATAGCAAGATTATTGATAAAACAATTGTGTTCATAATATTTATAAAATGTATTCCGAATACTGTATACGGAATGTCGTACAAGTCTGTACGGTGATTTTGTGAACCAGTAAAAATTATCCATAAACGATATTGCGCCGTCGTGCAGTGCGTACACGAATCATCGGAATATTTTACATTAAAATTACAGTATAAAAAAAATAAACGATTAGTCAACGAGCTCATATACGATAGTGGAATCAAAAACAAACGGCACTGATCTACCATTTAGCCGTTAGCACCGCGGCTGAAACAGTGCAAACGACCCACAGACGTTATTATTATTATTATTATTTATTATTATTATTATTATTATTATTATTATTATTTATTATTATTATTTATTATTATTACTATTATTATTATCCACCGTTGCACCTGGTGCCAGTGGATATACACAATAACATAATACGTTTATTCGAGAAAAGGGGTGTCCAGGGGACACATTGCAGTGTACGTTGAGTTGGCGGTAAATTTACGCGTGTGACGAATAAATTTGAATATCCGTCCACCGTATATTACGTTATTCGCTTATTGAAACACAGTGAAATATAAATTAGACGAAAAAAAAATCGCGTACGACTCCGCGAAACGACGCCGTTTCGCCAAATCCACGCAGTACTAGGTAGCGCGCGTTTTTCCGCCGGGAAAAATCCGTTTTAGATTTTGTACGAATTGACCAAAGTACAGTGCTGGTGGTTTCGTATGACGACGACGACGTGTTTCGTTTTGTAACATTCCATCGGTCTGTATCGAAATAATGCGAAAAATTGAATTAATTTCCGGGAGTTTTTTTTTTGTGTTTGAAAATTAATAATAATAAAAAAAATTGTTGTTTTCCGAAGTGGAGAATCTGGAAATTCAACACAACGTTCACCAACAGCTGTTAAAAAATTTTGAAAATCGTTGGTGTCAATTTTTTTGTTTTTTCGAGCGGTTTGGATTTCGAATTGTGTGTGAATTGGATAATTGAAGAAAAAAACAAGCGATAAATTTTATATTTAAAATTGAATACAAAATATATTTTTCTATAAATGTTTCAAAAATCATAAGGAATGATTCGACCAAAAAAAAAAAAAAAATGTATAAGCGTTTAAAATATTATTTACGGCAAAATCATTAATCTCACGTATCGTGTAATTGAAATACATCAGTAATACTAAAGACAACACGAAATTATTACATACGATTTCATAATGTATTAAATTATGGCATTATTTTAAGATTTTTTTCTGCTGGAGCCGATGAAAGTCGTTTTTACATTACACATATATAATCTATTATCTTATTATACCGACAAATGTATACGAATTTAATTGTAATTACGTAATAATAAGAATATTATCTTTTTCGTTGAATTTTTTTTTATTTCGTCAATTAACTAATATGATTCGATTAATGTTTATCTCCGTGACAATATAATATATTGGAGTTGATTTTTATCCCTTTGATTCCAACGAATAAGTAAATGATACCGGGCATGATGATATTTTCATTTATACCGGTGACTGAAATAATTTAGTGTTTTTCACGCGGTCGTCGTTTTGATTCCGCTTTTTGCGTGTAATACGCACGTTTGACGGCGATTGAAAAAAAAAAAAGGCGAAAACATTTTCATCATTCATTTTGATCGTTTAAGGTCGGAATAATAATTTTTAATAATATCAATATTAATTAATTAAAATCCTGTGCATTCGTTGCAGGTATCTACGCCGCCGCTTAGTCGAAAATAATTATTGGTATATAATATTATAAAAAGCCTAGGTAAATTACCTATTATGTGAATGTCATTTTAAGTAAAACTTAAAATGTTTATAAGTGACGCTTTTTTTGAATATAGTTGAAGTAGCGCGTGTGTCTGACGTTGCATTAAATTGTAAAACCAAAAATTACCTCGTTTACGAATTAGATACCTCAAAAATCACCTATAGCTGTGAATATGCATTTGAACGTTTCGAGTTTTCAATATAACCATAAGTTTTGAAATTAAAAAAAAATAACGATAAACGATTTCGACGAAATCGCTTTTTTTTATCGTTTTTATGTAATTTTTTGGTAGTTCTTTTTTTATGGCGCATGACAGAAGTATTGAGAAAATCGAAATACGACCTCTCTGAAGTATCAACCAGAGATGTAATTTGTCACCTGAAACCGGATATGATTGTATAAAGATCGGAGCACTCCTTCTGCTAGAATTTTCGGGTACAGACATGAAAAAAATTAAAATAAAAATGTAAAAAATTGAATGTGCAAAAATATTTCCGAAATAAATATAACATAAATTATTAATATTTTCCGAAATATAACAGGTGGTACACGATACAAAAAATAAAAATCACTTTTTATTCCTATACACATGTGTATATATATATATATATATATATATATATATATATATATATATATGTATGTATGTATTACGAATAACGTGAATTTCTCAGTCGGCCGACGCGCGTAAAAACTAATCGAAATATTACACAATATTTGCTTTTTTTGCTTTCTTTTGTAAAATAATTTATTACGCTCTTGATTCAATATGACGTTGTATATTTTTATTGTTTTGTATAATTTAATGTTCATTCTCGTACCGTTATTCGAAGAAATAAATAAATATAAACGTTATGCGTTCAGTAAATTATAATAATTGTCATTCGGCTTTCGTAATGGATTAATGAATTCGCTCAAAACACAGATAACGGACACGGCCAAAAGAGCTGGTGAAATTAACGGAGGACTTTGATGAAACTTAAACGTTAGATGAAGAGCAAATATCGTATCACACGCGTATCTGTTGCAATGTGTTCGCAAAAGCATTTTGTGAACGTATTCGCGAAATGTGAACGTTATGCTCAAGCGAACGTTGTTATGTAATAGCGAATACGTTTAACAATAAACTCTTGAATTGATTATATCACGTGTGCAATTAGCATTTATCGCTATTGATAGAATTTTTATTCATAACTCATAACGGGTCGACAAACAATTAAAATATTAAAAGACGATTGTTTCGAGAAAATTCAAGACGTGTTCGACTCGTTCAGCTCGTCGACGGAGTAGAAAAATGCGCCTTGGAGTCATATGATGGTTAAGGACGAGTACTTGCAGACATTTCACGCTGGAAAGAAATTTTTTTCCAACTGACCAATGCTATGTCATATAAAAAAAAAAATATTTTATGGTAATATTATATTAATTGGCATTAAGACTTTCCTGAAGTCCAAGTATTTTGGACGGTTAAAAATAAAAAACGAAAAAACCTTTTTCTTTTCTTAAGTCCTGTGGAAAAAGAACACAATTCGCAACTTTCACTTAAAAATTGATATGAACGCGTTTATTTCAATTTTTTTTTTTTTTTATATTTATCAGTCACGCTTACCCGCAATTTGCATAAAAAACACGAATAAAATCGATTATTAATTATTTTGTGTATAAAACCCATAAACGGATTATACCACATAAATTTAATAAACCAACACAAAAAAAAATTATACAAAATTTTAAGCTTGTAAGAGTCAAGCCAAGCTGGTCAAGTGTACACGTCCTACTATGCAGGGTGTACGATTAATGATATGTAAATAATATATTTGTTTTTGGGCGGGTATTGCCGTTTTGCAATGTTTTAACGAAATTCGTGAAACACCACAAAGTGGAATATTTCAAGAATACTTCAAACACTAATATTAACACGCACATACATATTACGTAAACAGGTCCGTGCCCAAGGGACGATCAACTCCCTCAATCTGTTTGATTTTTGTAAAACATAATTTAAAGGCTACAAAATACTTTGTACAAGATGTGATAGAAAACTATTGTGAATGAATAAATAAAAGTAAAGATAATTATTTGATTCAAGACAAAAATTAATATTTAAATTATAATTTGTTGTAATCTATTGAAATGTTCTATAACGTTACCGTCGTCGTTGCACGTCTTCCAAGAAAAAAATTAATTTAAACGATATTACGGGGATATATTTTAATTTGTTGATTTGTTGTACGATTATTATTTTATGCTATGACTGTGATTTTATTCTGATTTATTCTGATTTCAGTTTCAAAGTGATTTTTTACATTTTAAAATATTGAAACATATTACTCATCTATAGTAAATGGATACACGATTAATATAAAACCGGCCATGTTATCATAATACAAATTATATTTTTATGATTAATCAGTAAATTATGTACATTTTTCTAATATTTTTTTTTCACCAGTTTATTGTAAATTCGCAGGAACCACATTATTCTGCTAGTTATCTGTTATTATACACATTGAAATCTCACGCATTATATTATTATTATTATTATTATTAAAAAAAGCAAATTCAATATGAAATTTTGCGAAAATAATCATATTATTATTTTCAATGATATTTTAGATATTTTATATATTATATACAAAGGGTTTTAAAAGATAACGTTTAATTTCTATTATAAATTAGATAACATTAATAACACGGCATATCAGTTTTTATTTTTATTTTAACAAATTAATTAATATAAATTAATTAACTTAACCTAACTACAGCGGTTCTTAATTAACAATTCATAAACCGTGTATAAACTGCTGAAATGTCACGATTATTATAATTTATTAAACGGCAAAAATGTTACTTGAGAATAAACTTAATACAGCTAATTCTTATATTTTTCATTTTACATAATAACCTTTGGCTTGATTGTATATTCACATGCCTAAAATATTTATACATTTATTTTTTACAATTATTAATTTATAGTTTTTATTTTTATTTGTTTTCCTTTATGATCTATTTTTGTTATTTTATTGATAATTACTTTTTGTTTGTTTTCACTATACATTATTAATCAATTAGTATAATAGGAATTATATAAGCACGTTATTATATATGATAATTAATATTTATAATACGTTCGTTGTATTAAATTTCAACGACACGAATATCGTTCAAATCTATTAAAAATGTAAACGTTCACGTCCACGTTCTATTTGAAAAACAGAAAACGAGTGTCGTTCAAAAAATATGCACCCATGAACGTTATTTTTCTTTTCGAAAATATAGGTTACCATTTGGAAATCAAAAGTTTATACCAGGTACTTGCATCTCAACAAAACATCTGTTCTGGTTCCGGTTCACGTTCTTAGAAAATAAAAATGTCGACTCCCATTCCGGTTTTAAACATTTTCCAATCGGGTTCTGGAACCGGCATTCACCGGTTCTTAAAATTATATATATTTAGAAGTTTATACATACCGAACAATAATTTTTAACATCTATACGCGTGTACAATTGTTTAAGATTTTGACATAGAACAAATGCAGAAAACCCATTCTGCTAAATTCCCGGTTTTAAACATATCCGATAGAACAAACTATAATTCATAAACAATAATATTGATTCAATAGTTCTCTAGTGACGGAATCAACAATTTTCCTCGATAAGTAATAAAAAAAAAAAAAATTATGAAGCAAAAAATAAAAAATAATAATAACATCACCCTATATACGTAGTAAACAAACAGATACACATTTATTACGATAATTTTGACATTTTTACAATATTGTCAATTACTATTACGCAGTTTCGCCTACCTATATAATATCACACCAGACCATCGTGAATTCGGTGCGAACGAATACGTAAATACGGTGGCTACAATAGCTACATCCATATATAAATCTTTAATCATTTACCACGACTATATAAACCAATGGTTCCAAGTTTTGAACATGTAAATATTAAAACACCTATCTACTGAAATGTGTCGTTACAAGATTTTCTGTTGTTCTGTGGACGAACTTTAGTATTTTATAAAATCATAACTTATAATTTTCAAATACTAAATACAGTAAATGATTAGGATAGGTACCTATAAATCGTTTAACTGTAGATATATACTCGTATATATATATATAATATAATATTTTGTGTTTTGTAAATATACAAAAATCAATAATAACAATAATAATCGTACACGGAGTGAATAACGAATGATATTTTTCGTGTATATTATTATTATTATTATTATTCGCGTGAATAACATTTTCGTTAACTGTTGTCATTGGTGTACATTATAATTGTAATCAATGCTAATATGTGTGTGCATGATGTGATAAAAATCTTAGAACCATTGTATACATACAATGCCGATAATAATTAATGTGAAACAACAAGACGAATACTCCGACTTCTCCAACGTGATTTTCAAATAACAATAATAATAATAATAATAATAATAATAATAATAATAATAATAATAATAATAATAATAATAATAATAATAATTTCCAATTTATAGTTTTCGATAAATCGAATATTCACAACCGATATCAACCCGCGATTTCATTGTATGGATTCCGGTACAATTTCGGTTCCACGTGAATGGGTTCCGCTTTTATTTTCACCGTATTCCGGTTCCGGGAGCGATTGTTTTCGGTTCCACCGGTCACTGGTGTTGATGATAACACGTTCGTTTGACGTAGCCACGATGTACGATTTTTAAAAAAATCCGCGTGTAAACCAATTATTATTAAACTAATTCATAACGAATAAATAAATATATATATATATTATAAAAAATACGTTTGAATTCTCGGCAGAACGTCTATTTGTACCGTTCGAATCGCCAATACCCGGCGGCTCGTGACTTGATTTCGATATGATTTTTTTTTTTTTTTTTTAATTTTTTTACGATAATATTTTATGTTTTTTTGCGACAATAACGCGAGTTGTAGACGCAAACGAACCCCAGCGCGTTGTTCGTTCATTCGTTATACGTTAATGCAGGTTGTAGGCCTATTATAATATTATAAATATATGCGCGTGCGCGTGCGTGTGCAGGGATGGAAGTAACACGACAGCGGCGAAAGCTGTTCTCCCCATCGGTTTCACGGAACGAAATGGAAAAAAAAAAGAAAAAAGGGTTGCCGCACTCCTCTCGCGGCGGTGTCGTCCCGCAGTACGTGCACACGTTACCTATTTATTGCACGCGTATATTTTTACGCGTAAAATATACTTATTTGTGTTCATTAAAACGGGGGGGAAAGAAAAAATGATGTACGCACGCCGTTGAATTGCGAGGAGGAGGAAAAACGCGCATAAAAAAAAGAGTTTGCATACGACAAAAACCTTAACAGCAACGTTACCCCGAGCAACCCCGACGGTTTCCATTTTGTAATTGATTTAAAAAGTTCCTGCTGCGATGTAACGCATACCGTCCGGTACACAAAACGCGCGTTCTCGCGAAACGATTTTTAAATTCGTAAAATCCGTAAACACACCGTGCCGGCATTACCGTGGAAACGAACGAATATATCAATGATATTGTGATTTCTCTTCGCTCTACACGGGATCGGTTACCCCGTAGCCGTACGTAAAGCGAGTTCTCCCGTTTTCGGCACACACACACACACACCGGCTATCCGCGTAATATTATCGATCCCAACTTTTTCTTCTTCTTCTTCTTCTTCGGTATCTTCTTTCTCTTCTTTTACATTCGTTCCCGCAATACCGTTCACGGCTTCTGAATCATCTGTCCGCTAATCGCATGTCCGAGTTGAACAATCAAATTTTCTCCACAATAAACGCCGCCACACCATAACTTATTCGTTTCTTAATCCATATCTTTACTATAGTTATATATATTATATAATGCTCACGATGTTTCTCTGGTTACATACCTCGGCGTTCTCGTCGTCCTCTGTTCCGTTTTCATTCCGCGAACCGCGTGTACAACGTCGCCGGCCTCACAATACCGTTTTTATCAAAATGTACCGTTCAATCTTATTGCCGCGTCTTCTTGTCGCACGAAACATCTGACGACGCTTCTCTCCTGATTTCCACGTCTTCGTTTTCGATTTTTTTCCCCCCTTTTTAAATTCTTCATATAACGATAAATAATATATATATGCGCGCGATATTAAACGTTGTAGCGATTGTTACAAATACCATTAGGTTTTCCGGTTCGAAAATCTGAACCGAGTTAAAAACCCAAATCCGAGACGAATTCACCAATCAAGAACCGATTACGAACAACAATAAAATACAACACAATCACCACGACCTGTATTCAGAAAAGAGCATCGGCGGACATTACTTTTTTTCGTCGACATCGGTGCCGGTAATAACCGGGTGTGTTGCGTGTGTCACGTACACACACGCGTCCACGAGAAAAGCCTAAAGTTCAAAACTAAAAATTATTTTAAAAAATGATCAAGGGCGTGAGGGGTGGTGATGGGCTCCTCCCTTGGCTTTTCTAAGGGTCCGTATGTTTCTTATTCTTTGGACACGGTTAAGTGTTCCTCGATTCATTATAATACATTATTGTCAATTCATTATTGACTTTATATTTTACTCGTGTTTTAATTATTATAATACTAATTGTATAAACAAAGTTTAAATAAAAAAAAAAAAAAATTATTATAAATAATAATAATATTATTATTATTATTGTTATTATATAGTGGAACTCAAGTATAGTTATAATAATAAGTAACGTTAGGTAGGTTATTTTTTCTCATTATCGATTTGATTCAGTGCCGTTGGTTTTAATTTTTACTTCGTTTGTCATTTGTTAGATTAAAAACATAGCTACCAATTACCATAGACTAATATGGACGAAGGAAGATTGCGATGACCGAATTTGCTTTTGTTAAACACGCGTCGGGACATTGGTATGAAAATTCCAAAGATCCATAAATCGATTTGAATAATCAAAAAAAAGTATTCGATATTATATTACGACAAACGTAAATAAATATTCGTCCACGCAATTGTATTTGTGACTGTTTATCAGAATACATAAATATAGAAAATTAGTGAAATTATCAATATCGTTATTATAAAAAAAAAAAAATTATTTTTATTGTTTTACTACTTATTTTCATTCTAATGTCCATTTTATGAAATGATAACAATTTTTCGAAATATAATAATATAAAATATAATCCCCACACCACATAAATAGTCTTTACCCGAGCGCGGGCAGTGTTGAAATAATAATAATAATAATAAACGGAGACGTGCGTAGAAAACATAAAAAACGTTTTCACACATAATAATCGCTGACCGATTCGATCGGTACGATTGATTTTTTTATTTTTCCTAAATCGCCCGTGGAGGGGTTTTGGACCGGGTGAAGCGCACAGACCTTTTCCTCCAAAAATAATCCGCGATTGGAAATCCTGTAAAACGGACACCGGGCGTCGTGTGTCGGGTCACACACATTATACGCCTGTTCATATTTTATCAATCAATTCGTAAAATAATAAATCGATCGTCGAGATTTTCGTCTCCACTGTGTCTCGTTTTGTTCTATTTCTCGATTCGGCGTCCCGCGGCAGGTGCGTGTAATTTCTCCTTGACTGTTGGCCACGACGCGAGACGGTGCTTACAACAACAACAACAACAATAATAATAATAGTACGCGCGGCTTACAGTCGTTATGTTTGCGCACCGTCGTCGTCGGTATATAAAATCGAAAAATCGATCGGACCGCCGCCGCACCGTCCGGGCGGCAGTCCCCTTCGCGCGGAGCGCACGCGCCAACATCGCCGCACCACTCGCGCACGCACGCACGCACGTGCACAACCGAACGCGGTGCTTCGGTCGCGTATCGGTTGGCGAATTTCGATTTTTATATTACGTTCTATCTTTTGTGTGTGTGTGTGTGTGTTTTAACGTAGGCGCGCGTGCGAGCGCGGAAGAGTGGTGGAACTGTGCGCGGCGGGTAGAACGGGCGATCGCGTGGCGGAGGAGGAGACGACGAATCGCACGCGCGCGCACGCGTAAGTCGCGTATAACCCCCTCCGGGCGGCGGGGTAGGGAGCGGGCGGCAATCGCCCCGTGTCCAGCTGCACACACACACACACACACACAAGCGCCCGCGAATACTTGTGAGGGTGTGTTCCCCTCACCGCCACTACAACACACTCTTCTCGCCGTCGCCGCCGCCGCCGCCGCCGATCGCGTGTGTACAACGACCCGCACACGCACGCACGAGCAACGCGGCCATTGTTGTTTGGCGGTCGCCGGCGCGTCCGTGTGCTTTTCGTACGTGGCGGCGCGCGAGGGGTGGGCGCGAGTACCGTCACCCCACCGCGCCGTCGAGTAGGTTTTCACTCGGCTCAATTACCCGCCGAAACGGATCAATAATATCGTTTGACTCGTGCCCACGCCGCGAGTAGCGCTCCGACCGCGGGGATTGCACTGCGGTAGCCGGCGCGGTATCGCTGGGCCTAGCGCGAGAAACGAAAAACCATAAAAGCCACTACTTGTCCAAAACAAAGAAAATACAACGGATTTAATAATAATAACAATAATAATAATAATAATATTATCGTGTCTCTGTTAACACACAAACGGTACGGGGACGTTATAATTCGTCCGCCGTTATTTGTTTCATTTCGGTAATTCTCGCGCGTGGCTTCGCGGCCGACGGTAATATAATAAGAACACACAACCACCCACCGGCGGTCGGTCAACGGACGCCGGCGAGTCGCCGCGGCGGCGGCATCAGCAACGGCGCCGCCGTGTACCCGCCGCCTTCGCCACCCGCGACCGCGACCGCGAATCGTTAATTATTGTCGTTATATCGGCCGATACGCGGACGGCAATCGTGTTTTCGAGCGGGCGGGCGCATATACAGCGTATCGATCGCGCGCTTCCCGCGTATTGTGTATTACTCGCGCGATGGATTTCCAGTAAACGTCGCGGGAGCGCGTCAGCGGGGGTGCGCGGATACCATATAACGTTTGGTACCGTTAATAGTACACAAGCAGCAGCAGCAGTAGTAGTAATAGTAATAGTAGTAGTATTTTGTTGTTGTTGTAGTGGTAGAAGTCGTGAGACGGTTAGGTTCAACGTTGGTTGGAGGTGGTGGTGGTGGAGGCGGTGGTACGATTTCGCGCGCAACCACCGACGACGATAGGGTGCGCGCACGCCGGCCGTCGTCGTCGTCGTCGTCGTCGCCACCGCCACCGACACCGCGGCGCGGGCGCACATTAGACGCGCGCGTAAAACCGTACCGGACACGTCGCGCGTACGACATACACACACACACGCACACACACACACCGCACCGACCGCGCGCGCCGCCGTCGACGACAAGTGACGACCACTGTCTATGCGTGTAAAAAATAAAATATATTTTTAATACGAGGAAGAAAGTTAAAGAAAAAAAATTTCTTTTTTTTGTGCGCGCGCGCGGTTTATTGAAAAAAAAAAATTAACAATTTTCCACAAAGGGACGAGTGGAAATAAGGGGAAAAAAAAATGCGTAAACTGTGTTTCGCGTCGTCGTTTCGCCTTCGGCACCGGCGTGCCGTCGCCACCGCCGCCGTGTAATGATAACGGTGCGTGACATTAACTGGACCCACGTGTGACAAGTGCACGCTGAAGCACCCGAATGGAAAACGTTCACAACATGGCGCCAGAGTCGCCGCTCAATGAAGTCGTGGTCGAGACAATCGATTCGCCGCCGCAAGAGGTGCGCGTGCACGTCGTCGACGCCGGTCGGCAGTCCGCGTGTCCCGTCGTCGAGGCGCCGCCGACACGCGAGCTGTGCATCACGCGAGTGCCGCGGTCGCAACCGGCCAGCAGGATCGTTTGCCATGCACGTTGTTCGCGGCCCGTTCACCGGCAGCACCAGCACCACGACGACTTGGACGACTTGGACGACTCGGACGAGGAGCCGGAAGACGAGGACGAGGAGGACGACGTGGCCGACGACGATTTGGACGACGACTTGGACGAACTGGACGACGGCCGACACCAACAACAACAACAACATCACCAACACAACCAACATCATCAGCCACACCACAACAACCATCAAAACCAACATCACCCGCACCAGCAGCAACACGTCCAACATCAACACAACAACCAAAACACGGACCGCTCGCCGGTGGAGAGTAACGGCGGCGGTAGCCGTCGCGGCGTAGGCGGCACCGTCGTGGTCAGAGGAGGCGGCGGCGGCGGCGGTAGCGGTGGCGGTGCGGGCGTCATAGTCGAAGACGTCAAATCGCAGACCGAAAGCACCATCACGGTGATCGTACACCATCCGGACGACGATCGGTCCGCCGCCCGGTCGTCCAGACTCAACGTCAGGCATACGGTGAGCGTGGCCGGCATGATCGAAGCGCAGGAATACCGCGGCAACGGCGGTAACAACAACAACAACAACAGCGTGCTACAGCTGCACCACCAGCAGCAACAACAACCCGAGCCCACTTACCAGACGTTAACCTCGGTCAACGGCAGAATGTCGCCGCCCGGTTACAGTCCGAACTCGTCGTACGCCACGCTGACGCCGTTGCAACCGCTGCCGCCCATATCGACCATGTCGGACAAGTTCGTGTACGGCCACTCGGGCAACGTGTCCGGTTCGTTCACTGTCATGCAGAACAACATCGGCGGCCTGGGCATGGTCGTTAACAGCCCGTATACGTACGACAAAATGGGCATGCACTCGCCCAGCCACTATTCGCCGACGCACCTGCACCACATGCAGCAGCAACAGGGCTCGCCGATATCGCCGCAGAGCGCGTCGTACAGCCAAAACGGCGGCAACGGCGGCCTCAACTCGCCGCCACAGAAGAGCCTGTCGTCGCCGAACAGCTGCTACGACTCGCCGTACACGCAAATAAACGCGGCCGCCGGTGGCCGGTCCGGGTCCGGTACGGTCGGCGTGCACAGTCCCGACCCGAGTCAGAACTCGGGTTCGCTGCACTCGCCGCCTATGTCCAACTATGGCGGCGGCACCACCACCACCACGCTGTCCAACGTCAACGGGCTGACCACGATTACGCCGCATCCGGGCGGCGGCCGCGGCGGTGTCGTCGTGTCGCCCCGTCACTCGCCGTCGCTGGTCATCCATCCGATAATCCAGCCCCAAGAAGTGGTCATCACCACGTCATCTCCCTCGCCGCCCGACCACACGCAGAGAATGCACATGATGCACCAACAACAGCAACAGCAGCAACAGCAGCAGCAGCAACAGCAGCAGCAACAACAGCAACAACAACAACAACAACAACAGCAACAACAACAGTCCGCCGCCCTGATCAAGTCGCAGACGGCCACGGTGCTGGTGCAGAACACGTCGTCGTCGGTGGCCGGGTCGAACGGCAGCGGCGGTTCGGACATGGAGGAGATCAACACCAAGGAACTGGCGCAAAGGATCAGCGCGGAACTGAAACGGTACAGCATACCGCAAGCGATATTCGCGCAACGGGTTTTGTGCCGGTCGCAGGGCACGCTGTCCGATCTGCTGCGTAACCCGAAACCGTGGTCGAAATTGAAATCCGGACGGGAGACGTTCCGCCGGATGTGGAAGTGGCTCCAGGAGCCCGAGTTCCAGAGGATGTCCGCCCTACGTTTGGCAGGTACGACGTTATACTGTACGAGTTATTGCGGCGGTCACGTAGAGAGCGGAAAAAAAAAACAAAAAATTGTAGTTATTCGCTAAAACGCTAACCCGACCGTTGTCGCACAGGGCACGTCGCGGTGTGTAATACACACAATCACCGCCGCCTGCACGCACACAACACGTGGTTATCGATTAATCATTTGTTCTTGTACATACCACGCGCGCGACCGTGTGTGTGTGTAGTAGTAGCAGTAGCAGTACGTTCCTCGGCCTTGAATCCCCTCCCCCTATTCTAAGGGACGTCGTTTGCGCGCGTGTTCACGTAAACGTAAACCTCCCCTTCGCCCTCCCCCCCCCCCCACTCGTTCGCCAATACCGCTTGAATTTTACGCTTTTTTCACGCTTTATTACAAATTTTTTTTATTATTATTATTATTATTATTGTTATTTTGCATACACCTAATCGTAGGACGAATACGCGCCGCGTTATTAAATGTGGTTACCGTCAATAATGAAACGAGAAAAAAAATCAATCGCTCTTGGACGACAATAAATAACGGAGAGAATACGCCTAGAACGTGTCGTCGGCTGAATCGTTTGTCGACATTAATAAATCGCGTAAATCAGTTGAAATGACCGAGAATATGACGATTAGGCGTATCGTCTTGTATTGTAAGGGCATGTGTATAAGGTCTTGGAATTTGCGGGATTTATTTAAAAATGCGTGTAGTTCAACCAAAGTGTTTGTAGTAGCGGTTCTCCGATTCGTTCGGCTCCCGACGACGCCCCGTTGCGAGCTACTCGCAAAAGGGCTCGGATTCTGACTTCAATTTGGTATATATCAAAACACTTTTTTACTAAATTCGAAAACTTCTTTAAATTATAATACGTACTCGTATATTTAAAAAAAAAAAAAAAAAAAGAGAGAAAAAACCGTTTGTGTTTCTCTTAATAAGGAACGGAATTCCAATACACACAAAAAAAGATCTTCGTTTCCGACACGTTTCTATTTTCTATTGTAAAAAATTATTATAGTAAATTGTGTGATGAAAAATTTGGCGGGAATTCAAAATCAATCAATTGTAGAGCGTAGTTGAACGCTGGTGCTCCAGAACAACAACAAAATGCTACCGGCCGTAACAAAAGCGATTTTTAATTCCCAAAGTATAATAATTTTATTTATTTTTTTCTAAATGCAATTATTTTTCGGTAATCCTTTTTCATCGAACGTTTTGGCGGAGCGAGACGTGTTCTATCGTTACAATTGGAGAAGACAAAAAAAAAAAAAAATATGCCAACGCACGTAAAACCGCTATAAAATTATATTCCGTTTCGAAAAGCCAATTTTTTTTCTCTTCTTCTATATAATCGTTTCCTGATTTCTAACGTCGCTTTTACCAGATTTTTTAACATTTAAAGAGGTTTGGTAGGTAATATTTTTTTTTAAACTTTAACTACCGCTTTTTTTAACTTTTAAACGGTATTGTAAGGAAGCCGGAGGGGGTCCATTCTCAATTCCCTTCCCAGATTCCGAAAAAAATTAATAAAACTGCCAAACATATTAATCAAATATTGATATAAAAAAAATCAATTCCACTTTTAAAAGATTTAATCGGTCCCCACAAAAAAAAAAAAAATTCCAAATATGCCACTGGTAGTGATGTGGGTCGGTGTTAAACAATTATATAACTGCTGTGGCTTTTTGTAAAACCTGTGAGAGCCTGTGGTAATGGTTTTCGTCATTACGCTCTCGAAACAAATATTATAATCATTCGTTAACGGTAATCATTTGATGAACACGGTTTTCGACTCGCTTTGCTGCACGCACTACATACGTTATACATACGTGTATCGTACAATGACATAGATACGGAGACGGTGAAAGATATTTCCATCCCATTCTCTAAACCCTTTCGAAAAATTCAATTGTTTTTCTCGCTGTTTAAAATCGTTGAAATCGCGTATCTCGTCAATACCGTGATGCCGAATTCCAAATGCATATTACCTATAACAATATATTTTCATACAGTATACGAAGTTCAGGACTTTGAACGTTACAATTTTGTGTATGCGATTGTATACGAGACGTAAATAAACGATAAGATAAATATCGATTTTTGTCCTTTCCCCACTCGATTCGTAGAGAAAACAATTCGAAATTCTGTACGAGAAAATTCGACAGTTATATTCTTAAAACTGGTTCGAGCGCGCACCGCGTCTGTTGAGAAATCTGTAGAATCCACAAAAACCGCGTGGGCGCAATATAAAGATGAATGGCGGAAAAAATGTTATTTTTTTATCAATTCAATTATGGGACACAATCGGAGGGTTGTGACTTTGTTTATGTAATTAATGGGATTTTTTCATTAAAAATTGCTTAACGAATACATATTTTGTATTTTATATTGCAATTTTCGTTGTTCTTACAAAAGTTTCTTTGAAAACCCGCGCCTCAAGAAAAAAAAACCCTGTATCTATACGCCACTGCGTGTACAATGTTTTCACATTGTTGTTGATTGCCGACGCACTTTTTGTTTTCCCACGGGAACGTGCGCGGTTTCCGAGCGGAATCCTCTCAAGGACCGAGGAGGAGATTTTATTTCCCGTAAAAATCACGGGAAATCGATTGGATGGAAAACGTCAGTTGTTTGCGATGTTCGGTGCGGGAACTCGGACGTTGACCGACTACGAAAAGGAGTCTCGGGGGGAAAAAAATCGAATTAACATCGAAAAAATGCGTTTTTAACGGCGGGGTTTCGTATTCATCTTTCAAATAAGGGAGCGGTGGTTGTTTGACGTAAAAAAAAAAAAAGCTTATGAAAATTGTAGAGCCAAAATCGTTTCTCAAACAATGACCACGTGCCGCGTGTAACTATGCAGGATCGCGAAAGATGTTCACACGACGAATGCAAATTATCAATTAAATTTGTTCAAAGACAATTCATATTAAAAATTAGTTTCAACCGTATTATATATATATATATATTTATGACGAAACCTTACGATTGTCCGTTCGAAATACGCGTATCCAATAAACTTTCTGGTGAAATTATTACAGAGACGAAACTTCCCATTCGATACCGTTGAATATAGCGCAGTTGGATTTTCATCGTCACGGTTGCGATAAAAAAAAATTAAATTCCAACTCGTCTTTACGTCCCGAATCAACACCCGTGTACATCGATGTGAAATACGTAACCGTTGACATTCAACTAATAAACAGTAATTATAAAAATAAATCGTTCTTTTTCTTTTTAATAATATATCATCTTTTTCTTTTACCGAATAAATCATACTTCGTAAAATGTTATTACATTATATACATTTTTTCTTCTTTTTATCTATGTCGATATTTTATTTATCCTCGTGTCGCAAGAAAGAATAGAAAAAAACAATATATATATATATATTATATTGTATATATTATTTAAACGGACCACTAAAATTTGAAAATTATGAAAAAAAAGGCGCATTTATGAGAGGTTCGGGGATCTATCGAAATATGTTCTTAGTTTTTTCGAACGGTTTATACGGAAATTATTATTGGAAATATTTTATTTGATATTTTACAGAAAAAAAAAAAAAAGAATAAAAATTTAAAAACTAAGTTAGTACTTTGAAATACGCGTATAGTGGAACGTGATAAACGCATTCGAATATCCTTTACAAGACCGCGCGAATATTTCGTATAATAAAGTATCGTAATCCGACTGCGCAACAGAAGGAGCTTAGGTGGATAGGAATTTAGGAGTGGAGCTGAGAGCCATCCACGACTGCGCAGAAAGTTTATATATAAACCGTACGAATATTGTGTTAGACACGCATCGAAAATATGATAAGCCCAAAGAGTACGTAACGTATTATCAATATGATACACAGAAAATCGGACGAAAGTTTCGATTAAATCCCCGACCCGAGTAATTTGATACTTGCCATTGACGACACCATCGTAAGTGCACGAATGGTATCGTATAAAATACTCGGAATAACGACGCCTTGCAGTTTATAATAATTCGTAACTTATAATACATAAATATTATAATAGTACACGAATACAGATTTCTGGAGTCGAAACGAATCCGAACGGAACTTGAACAAAAAAAAAAGCTTAAAGGATTTTACATTTTAATTAATTTTTAAAGTATTTAAAACGACTCGTCGGATTTAATTAAGTTGATTGAATTAATTAATAATTAATTATAAATTCATAAAAATAAATATACTTACTATATTACGTTATATTAAAACACAACAGATTATCATCGTTTCATACCTTATTGATTTACGTATCTTACGTGACGACTTTTGCAACTGATTTACCACTGGGTATTTACAAAAAAATCCAATAAAAAATTATCGTTTTTTAGATCTCAACGCTACAAATATTGCTATAAGAATGACGGGCATGAGTAATAGAGTATTAATAACTTCTTATTTAAATGTATACTATAATTATTTCAGAAAAATATACGAGTAATATAACTCGTAGATAATTTAAAACAACATCGATTATTTTATCGACAATCTTGGCATGTCTGATATTCGAACCAAGCCTTATTCAAATAATCAAGTATATTTTATTACACTAGCGGGGATTTAGCGCATATCTCTTTATATGATTTGGAGCGCGCAATAAATAGTTTCAGTCGAACGAAAATCCGATTTTTGCAATAATAATCAATCCGTTCGTTGACCTACTGAGTGAGGGTATTTTCTTTCTTTTTCTCGGAGGAAGGTCCAAAAAAAATGTCTCGTCAAATTCCAACATTATATATTTGACTGCGTAAAAATATTGCCCTTAATTATTTAAAACAATGAGTTTTACAATTTTCAAGTATAAAAGCGAATGGTCGTCTTTTTTTTTTATTTTACTACATTCGTCCGAAATTTCATGAGGCGAGAGAGAATATTTATCGTGAATTGATAACATTACCATTCCGTTAAGTCTCTTCTATATATATATAAAATAAAAAAAAAATTCAATACATATTTTATTCGTTAACATGTGTAATACTTCTCAAATAATATATTATTTAAGTACGTTTTTACATAAACTTCAGTTTCAAAAATGTTCTTTCATTCGACGCAGATGACACCGGTATTTTCTCTAATGTTATTTTGTAACTGTTTAAATATATCTCCGATACATGACGTGTGTTTAGTGCGAATATTTAATGCGCCCGTTACGTTATTTTTGGCTTTTCACTAACGTTATTGTATAATTTTCTTTGCCGTTACACTGACTCAATTATTTTTGTATATCGAATCTCGACACACGTACGTGGTCTGACAATTGAGTGAATGAGACTGATTTTTTTTTCCGCGCCTGCGCTGAGAATGTGAATCTGAAACTTCGAATGGTTATTCTCACACTTGTCCTCTATGAATTAATGTGTTTGCGACTTTCGTACGAGATTATTACAATTCTCCTCCAACTGTGTCGCATCGTTCGAATCGGCGGTATGCAGTGCATTCATACTGGATTCATTCCATCGTATAACTAAATTTTGTAAACGCGAAAATATCAATTGTCTAAGAAAACAGTTTTCGTTATATAATTAACAATTACAATTCGTAAATCTCGCCGTGGTGTTTAAACATCACACACAAAGCCCCGTTGTGGACACCGGAGAAAAAGAAACTTCTGTTGGTAATAAATACACGTCGGTGTTGCCTTTGATAGAGTAAAAAACTCTGTAAGGTTTAACTGTAAACAGAAGATTTTCTTACGGTATATCCTATGCGAATTATTAAAAATTCACGTATTTAAAAGTGCGCAAAACTGAAATGAAACCGAAACGAAAAACGTTTGTATCCGATTAAAAAATATGACGTCTAATTAATTCATCGAGGTCAAATATAAATATCGCTCTGCTACACCACTAACTACCACTTTTTCGTACCAATGTACGTGCGCACGCATATTCTGCCACACACACACAAAATTATTGTTAAATAACGACGATTTCGACAATATTCTTAATTTTATTTTAAAAAAAAAATCGAATTCCTTGAATTCAATATACAATATAAATTTTCGGACGGTGATATATTTTATATATTTATATATTTTATATATTCCACAATTCAATTGTATAGCCGTTCCCAATAGACTTTCAGAGGCCGTAGCTTCTGAAATGCATACAAGCAGCGAGTTATTACATTTTTTAAAACCGACATCGTTCGTGGTGAAACATTGTGTATAATTTTTACATTTTTTTTTTAAAATAATAATATTATTATTATTATTTTAACCACCCGTACGGAGTGGCCCGCATTTCAGTGTTCAAACGTGTTTAGGCGTGTGAAGTTAATGAAACGATCGGTTCTGCTCATATATGTCGGTCGCGAGTGTATTTGAAATTTTCGCAGCACAATACGATTTTTCGAATTCTACAAGTGACACCGAATAATAATAAAAAAAATCCTTAAAAAACTCCAAGCCACTTGTTACGATAAAAAAGAGAAATGTTTTTGTTTTTTGTTCAGTTTATTCTACACACGCGAATACATTTTTATTACCGAATTCATTTATTAATACCACGTATTTAAATATTTGAATTGCGTATACGACAAGCGATTACGAATGTAGTTAGGCTCGTCCTAGATATTATTATTTATTGTTTTTTAATATTTCTCTCATTGTTATTAAACATCTTTTTTTAGGGGGGGGGAGCACAGTTATTCCGCTATTCATTCGAAAATCGAATAAGATTTCGTTAAAAATTACTGGTTTAAAATGGCGTATTTAAACTTCATATTCAACGTTTCGCATACCGAATCCATCACGTACAAATGATATTTGGGCCGAAAATATAAGAGTAAAAAAAAAAGAGTCTGAAGTTTTTAACATTTTAACAGTCAGCTCACAGTATTTGATTTAATAAAGATCGTAAGACTGCCAGTACTAATCTACCTAATAAAACGCACTGGAACACTTTAGTCACTGTTATACGATAAATTATTATCGTTTTCCCAAATCACAATTGTACGCGTATAATTTTCGCGCGTAGATCGTTCGTTTGAACACTTTTCGTTACCGGAGACTTGATTTGACTGATTTGAACACCAAAACCCGACGCTTGTTACGTAGGTATTGACCATATAGAGTACATTGTGCATTTCTGTCGGATTCAACTGGAAAGCGTGAAAAATAAAAACCGAACAACCGCACGCGCTCTGCCATTCGAAGACAATAACGATCGAAAGAGTCAACGCGACAATATGACTGAAACGATTAAGCTCAAAATCGTACCGGGAACCCATCCAATCACGCGTCCTTATTGCTACGAGATGAGACGAGTGGAAATCTGTCATTACAATTTCGTGTCAACGAGAACGAAACGTAATCGTACCTTTACACTTTTCGCGCGATTTTTCGCAATACCCCGTAAAAGATAAAAAATAAAACTTCTAAAGAATAAAAACAAAAAAAAAACTCTTAAATACTAAGAACTCTTTAAGTGTACATAATATAAAACGTAAATATATATATACATATATACATATACTCGTATAATAAAAGTGCTCGTGTTCCGCGTACCGTTTTTGTGCTTTCGCCGACCATATACACAGAGCACACGTGACCTGACGAAATACGAGTGGGACTCGCACGAAGTACGCGTGCAATTCTTTCCGTTCGCCCGGACGAATAACCGAACCGTGTGCAGTGTGCGATACGGCACTTAAGTGGTACGCGCAGAAGACGGTAGCAGGAGTTGGAACATGACGTGATGTTATCGAATACGGAAAATATAATGGTGGTGTGGGGGAGGGAAATAAAAATATTTCTAGTTAAATCAACAACGGTTAAACAATAAATGTATTTGACGACAGCAACGTTGACTTCAAAAGGATTTTTTTTTCGTTTTTAACTCGATTTACAAAAAAAAAATTAAAATTAGTAACGTCCGGAGCAAATCGTCGGATTCACGCGTGTTGACGTCAAACACAAACGGCAATTGAATAAAATTCAAAATAGAATCGTTCGATTTCTATAAAGAAAAAAAAAACGTTGACTATTTATTAACTGGACAATATTGTTACGCTGTGTTTAACACAATTTTCAGCCCGTATTAAAGGCCGTTTGTTCAAAATCGAAATCGATCGAGTGTTCAACGCAAATAATTAACTTTTTAACTATTTTCATACACACACACGTATATAATATATATGAGGGATGGCTACGACGAGGCTCGCGAGCCGCATGCGGCTCTTGAATCAAGCTTGAACGCTCGAAAAAGCACTTCTCATAAGAAGGTAAAACGACAACAACAATAATAATAATAACGTAAATAATTACAATAATGTTTGTGACAAACAAATGTAACGTTCATTTGATTCGATATGAGAAATGTGTCTTCATTTTACAAACGACGCTTTACAATGTGGCGGCGGCTCGCCTCGAATTAGCTTTATAAATTTGCGGCTATCAAAATTACGGTTAGTAGTGGCCGCCCCTGATATATATATTGTTTTTTAATTATTTCATTATACGTCCGAATAGTAGTTATACGCTCGTGTTTTCGAAAATTTCGATGAATCGTTTTCGTCGTCGGTGGCGGCGTGAAATTGACGTTTTTCTCGAGTAAAAAATAGGAAAAAACGACGAGAAATAATATTCGTGGAAATGACGACGACGGCTCCGGGGGTGTGTTATAGAATATTTCCCGTATTCGAACCCCGTACGAATGTCCCGTCCCGTCCCCCTCCCACGGTACTCGACGGATATAAGTCTGACGTCGTGTTTTTTATAAATAAATAAATATATATATATATATATATATATAAAAAATCGAAACTTTTCCCCCACACATTTAGGTCATGTAAGCGTGTCTCCGTTCGAAAAAAAAAAACAAACACAAACGATGTTGTTTTGTCACTTGAAAAATATATGATATTTAACGAAGTAGTGAAAACCAAAAGGATATATGTAACAATAAATGATCAGAAAGATAGAAATAAAAAAAATCATAAGTTAACACTCGTGGTAATCAATAAAAAATATATATAAAATAAATAAATATTCACACACACATATATATATATATATCAAAAATTAATTAATTAAATTAATATTGACGATGACTTTTTTGTCGAAACCGGTATAGTAATAAAATAACTTATACAACAACCTCATTTTATTTTATTTAATACTCCTTGGCTATTCTCGTACATTTAAATATACATTTTGATATATATATACGCCGTGTGTGTATATTTATTTATTTTATACGTATTTTTTATTTAATAGAATTGTTTATTGATTTTTTGTTTTTTACCGGTATCCGTGAAACGCACCACAGCCACCACACACCTTACGCGATTCGGTTAAAGTTTTTTTTCGCGTTATTCCGCCAAAAACGTGGTAAACGTTACGATCTCCTTATGTGCACGGTGCACTGGTGGTGGTTCGGCCCCGGTACCGCGTGCACGCGTTATACGAGCCTGAAGGGGGTCGGGGGTGACTCTCATTACGGTTATTATTGTACGCTATTGACTACCGACGTGCGCTTATTCGTGCCGGTTTTACGCATTTTGTTTTTAACATCGGTCGTTATGACGATATACGCGCGTGTGTGTACAGTGCGCGGGAATCGGCGGAGAGAAAGAGAGAGAAAAAAAATTATTACGGACGGTACGAATTTATCGTGATTTTCAAGTTTATCAACGTGTTTGTAACGATGAAATAATCGGCGTCAGACGTACTTGGTAGTTATTTTTAACGCATATTATATTATATTCATTTAAAATGTAAATACAACGCGATTACCCTAATCTTTTATTATTTCGTGCGAAAAAGTGATTATTGAACGATATTATAAGTGTCAACACCACATTTTGCCGCTGCGACGGGCGTCGTAAACCATCCACGCAGACTTTTGCGTTGTGCCGCGGAGATCGGGGAATTGTTGGAATCATCCACACTCCGATAAGAGTTTCTATCAGTTGCGCTGCATTGGTTTGATGGTAAATGAGCTTTTTGGCCGATCTCTCGTTTTGCGAGTTCCCGTAGATTTTCTACGGAGTTCACAGCAACAGAGAGAGAGAGAGAGACGCGTAGAAAAAAGTACAATATCGAAAATTTCTTGAAAATTTTCTTCTTCGTCTGAACTCGGTGAATTTCGTATTTATAATTTTCACGATACGATCGGGAAATAATTCTAGTTTTTTTTTTCTAAATTTAAAAAAAAAAAATATATATATATTTAAATACGTCCAATTTGCGAGAACGATATACAAGAAACGATCGTTTTAACATAAACTGGCGGACCGCGAACACAATTTTTACGGATCCTAATCCGGACTGGTTTTTAAAAATTCTTTTAAATGATAATCGAAATTAAAAATTGAAATGTTTTCTTGTATAGTCGTCGGTTTCCTCCTCCCCCCCTTCAATCGCCATTATAATAAATCAATCGATTAATACAAATACGAATTTAAGAAGAAAAAATGTGTTTTTAACGTGTTGCGAAAATCGGCGAACTGTTAAGGGACCGCCGGAAAGTTCGGTAAGTTTCAACAAGGACTTCCATAAAAATTGATCCCTGCTTCATATAATAATTTTTGTTTTCGTATCCAACTCCGCTAACGCCTGGCCTGTAAACTATTGAGCTATTGACACGACTGACTGCACGCTCAGAACACTTTGTTTACGCGCGATTCGAATTCTTTTTTTCTCACAAGTCATATAATTTTTATTGTAAAACGTATTCCATCAATCGTTTCGGCATTGATAATAAAAGCACGTTGTTTTTTTTTCTTTTTTCGTACGATAAAATCGGAAACAGTGGCGTCATTTCAGTGTTTTCGAATGGGCGAGGGAAGGAAAACAGGAAATACAATATTAACCGGTTCATTTATTCAACTATTCTGTTCAGCTCAATGCGATTTTCATTTTACGCAATTTTAAAATTTTTATTTTCACCGCATAGACACGAATCGCGCGATATTTTTTTAATTTTGAAAGGAAATTCGTTACCTCGTACATCGTAAACGTCCACATAGTATAGAAATAAGTATTACCCGAGATTCGAGTTTTTTAAGTGTCTCTTTTTCACACGACATTAAACGTATTAACGGTGTTTTATGATCAGCTCGTTCGATTTTCTCTCTCTCTCCATCGGCCGCGCCTTTAGCCTTCAGCTTTTTTCATTTTCTATTTTTTACACACTAGCTGCTACTCGCAAACTATACAGACGTGAAGCGCACATTCGAAACGTTTAAACAACGGCCAAACGAATTTGTCGGAGAATATTCAAAAATTTTTCAATTTTCCAAACACTATTCTTTGAATGAACTGTAACAATGATTCCACGCGATGCCTCTCTAACGATAACCGCGTGTACATATCGAAAGAACCCGCGGTAAATAGTTGTGTAATCGCGAATCAACACCTCTACTCGCGGTTATAACAGGCATACTTTTTTTTTTTTAATCTTAATATTATTTGACGTTCACCGTTTGCTTAGCGATTATACCGTTATTACTTATTTATTACTATAGATTAGAATGACTTATAGAATATATTTACATAATATTAACACGAATCCCGACGACGGCTTATAAACTGGCTCCACACGTCCCTGTTGCGTTAACAAGTAGTGAAAAATGCACATAATTCACGTCACTGATTGGAAACGTAAAATTGTAAAAACGAGTTCTTGCTGAAGTTTCTAAATATTATTAGACTCGCTTCATTGTAACATCCGTTCGACAAGTTATCAAACCGCGCGCGCATAAATGTGTTTTGCGACGCTGCGAATGTGTGCTCTGCGACTTTTTTTATTTTTGTTTTTGCCACGCCGAGACGTTTTATACGTTTAACTTTTCTGGACAGGCGCAAAATGAAACAAAATACGCTTAATAGAGTGAGAGTCACTCGAAACGTATAACCATGTTTGTCGTTAATAATTACGTACCGATAATAATTACTGTTATTATCTAAAAAAAACTCTTTCGGTTCCAACAATAGGTTGAACAATTAACGTTTCGATATTTTTGTTTATTCGGATAAAATTTACATTTGAAAGTGGCGAAATTTTCATTGAATTTACAATTGTCTACGATAGACTTGAAAAAAATTCGCAATGTCGACATTCGTATATACACGAATTTGTTGATTCGTAAATGTCGGATAAGGGGGAAAAAACGTTTTGTACGTAAAAAAAAAAAAAAAAACGAAATGAAATATTCGATATGTTTGATGAAAAAATAACAAAACGCAATCCGTCTAGCACAAATTTATCATTTTCCTTGTATAAAAGTGTCTTTGAAAGTGTGTTACAAGTTGTCGAAATAATAATTTCCTCCCATGCGTGGTTTGCGTTCGGGATTCAGACGCTGTTCGTGAATAAATAGATTTCCAAAATCTTATTAAATCTTGAGTTTCATTCATTAATCGACACATATGAATTAATCGTTTTAGATTTGTTATTATGAAATATTTTGATATATATGAAAAAAATAATCATAATTCCAAAGAGGATATGATGCACTGTATAAAAATATTCATTTATTCTGCCGATGGCGTTCTTTTATGTGAACTTATTGGATTTCAAGACTTGTGTCGAAAACACAATGATCTTTAACGAATACCCGGCAGCTCGTTTTTAATATAGTTCACGAAATTAATACCCGGCTTTTATTGTGACGCTAGAGAAAACGAAGTAGAAAAACTAAGAAATCATCTATCAGACGAATTATGGAATTAAAAAAAAAAAAAGTGGAAATATAAGAAAAGTAATCATTATAGAACAACAATGCGATGTAAATAATATTACGGATCGATATGAATGATGAATGTGTGTCAAAGACGCTTCAATTGATCGTAAAACTTCTTTTTTTTTAATAATAATAATAATAATTCTATACATTTTTTTTAATTCCATACTAAACCAATAAAGGTTTTTTAAAAAAAAAAAAAAAAAAAAAAATGAATAAAATTAACCAACTGTCCCGAAAATAGCTATTTTCTCGGTCATATCGATTGTCAAGATGTCTTATAAACTCTGTCGTCGTGACAAGCTTTCGAATCGAAAAATGACGGGCAAGAAGGATAAAAATCGAAGAGTAATTGTAATTATGGTCATAGAAGAAAATGTGGAAATTCAACGTAATTGAAAATGCCGTGATAGTGGTTTTTTTTTTTATTGTAATAAAAGCAATGTAAAATAAATATATATATATATATCAAATAATATTAGTTAAATTAGTAGTCTGACCTCACTAACGTCGACAATCACTATATATAAATACACGCACGCATTTTGTCGTTACGAATGTATTGTGAATATTACATGAATTTAATATAATTTTCAACGTTCGTCTATTGCATGTCGACGTACGAGTGTACACCGGTGACACATTTACTGCACTGCGTACATCCACAGTAACATAATATTGGTCACAAACACCAGACGTTTCCAAACTTTTCATCGGTACGACGCGCATTTATTGAAAATATTTTCAACTCGAATCGATTTCTTTTTACTCGTTTATATTGGTCATGTGAAAAAATCGCGTTTACAATAAATATTTAAAAATAAAAAAAAAAAACGATTTATATAGTAATGATTAAAAAAAACAAAAAAAGTGAACATTTATTATTATAATACAGAAAACATTATATTACAGATATATTATCGTTATAATATAGATTTATTACTTTGAATGCGCTTATTGTTTACGATCAATCTTAACTGCATAATATTAACGTCAGACATCGACGTCGGTTAATTCGAAACGTAACGTTTCAAAATTCAATTTGCATTGCGACCGTTATCGAAAACCCAACTTCGTGATTACACGAAGAATTCAATGGGAATTTACGGCTTTTAGCAGAAAGCGTTAGGTTAGGTTACGTCAAAACATCTCTAGTGTTTTAAACCCGTTATTAATACGAAATGCCATCGAATAGATCGATTAAACATTTATCGTTCAGCTCTTATTCGACCTAAAATCTATTCATCGTGTGAACTTTTTTCGCGACATCTGGACGAGATTTTCGACGTTCTTAATCCGGTAAAAATATCCTGTATACAATGCATATAAGTAAAAGGACGAGTATAAATCGTGCGAAAGGACGACGAAACGAAAAAGACTATTGCTGTTTACACCGTAGTAAAAGCGATGTGAAATGAGGATCGCGCGCAATTTATGAGAAGATAATTTTTTTTTTTTATAGTTCATATTATATTCGACTCGTACCGATTTCATATCGAACGCGTACGTTTTCATAGAGTCGTGGAAATAAGAGAAAAACTCTTTAAACAATTTTGTTCAAAATTTAAAATGATTTAATAGAAACAAAAAAAAAAAACAAACAAAATTACTGACGAAATATTTCATGTGCGTGTTATATTACTATTACTACACACACACACGTATATATTATATTTAGCAAAATAATAATTAAATTATTTCTATTATAATTTTCATAATTAAACGTTTGTGTTCGTCGTCGGTCGACAGTTTTTAGTAATTACGTTGATAATTTTATTTTTTTTTCAAATTCTCCCTATTTTTTTTTTTTTTTTTTTTAGAATATTGCATTTTGACTATTTGTATACGCGCAATATGTTGTAATAGCGTATAATGATCGTACAGAGAGAATTACGTTTTTTTTCGCATGCCTATAAGAAAAAAAAATATATATATATATTTACACCAGCTATACGTGAACACGTAAAAAAAAAAAACCGCTTGAACGCTTGTACATTATGTTTATTTCGATACATATAAATTTTATATACAATTCTAAAATCAATAATCTAGTGATTATGAACACGGTCGGATCGTGGAGATTCAAACATAGTCCGCGATCCGATGATTTAATATTTTTTGCAATATCATGTCCGTTGTTATTACTAATTGTTATATAATGTGTTGTATGTACGTTTTTTCTGTTGTAGAGCCTTTTAATTTTTGTTTCCCAATATTACCCTTAAAAAATTTCTTCAATTTACAATACGAACGCGAAAGTGAAAAAAAAAGATTTGCGATTTAATTTCCGAAATATAATTTTTTATTAAGAAAATTTCGAGGTGTTAACGACGATTGGGGGGAGGGAGGGATTCACGTTTTGCCGCCGAATTAATCGAAAACCTCGAACGAGTCACGTTTGGATTTTCATTAAAACTGTATACATTAAACAACAACGCTAATACGTTATTACTACGCGAAGACGTTTCTCTCAATTGAATCCCGTCAGTTTATGATTTAGGAAAATTATAATAATAATAATAATAATAATAGTAACATATATAAAACACCAGTAAGTTTTTTTTAAATATAATATACGCGTAATAATAATTATACAATTTATAATTTTAATTAATATTAATTATTATACTAATTTATACGTTAAAAAATCTATCGTGCAGGATATCATGCGTATAAAAGCGTTTTTTCGATTTAAAATCTTTAATTTTTTACGATATATGTTTTTTATTTTTAAACAATAATCTTTGACCATAAGGGAGAAAAATTATAATATTTCGTATTGTAAACATGGGCGAATTGAGAAAAAAAAACAATGAGATTCCATAGATAAAGGCCCTGACATAACATTTCTTTTTCTTTTCATCTCAAAATCTGATTTCCATATTAGTACTTAATATTATTTATATATATATGGAAAAAAAACCTTTTAACTGTTTTTATTCGTATGCATTACGAATATTGTAAGCTTCATTCATTTTTTTACAAACGCATTTATTTTTATTTCCCTCCTCTTTCCCCCTCCCACCGTGTATATATCACGGATCACGGTTTTTTTCCTATTTTGAAACGATAACTTTTTATTCCGATTTACACGTATTTGCTTTGAAGTAAAATAACATCACTCTTCTATATAAATATTATACGCGTGCGTTTGCAGTATTATTATTGTACCGTGTACAAATCTTATTCACACTGTCGCTTTTACTCGTTTATTTGCAAATTTACGCACACGATATAAATGTTATTATTATTATTATTATTATTATTATTATTATTATATAATATAACTGTGTTTTAAATGAAAAGAAAATAGCTTATAGTTTTAACTTTCAGATGATTCTTCTTCTAACCTCGGTCAAGACTTAGAAGGTAAGTTTTCGTTTTCAATATATTATTTATTACATTTTAATCGTCCGAACACGCCGTTGTTTGCGTATAATTAATTAATAATTTTGCGCGTACGTTAGTGATGGTTTTGAGTCATTGTTGTCATGGGCTCAATGTACAGGGGAGCTCTGGGGCTTCAGCCTCCCAGTGAGATTGATAAGACGGAGCTCAGCCACCCACGATTCTCCTATAAAAAAAAAAAAATCAATATTTGTTATATACATCCACAAAATATTAATTTTATTTTTAACAAATTAATTGAAATAGATATGTTTTTTTTTTTGTTATTGATATCCGTAAATTCATGTTGTTATCATTCACACGGTATTAGCCTGTAGATTTTTTCGGATAACCGTAGTCTATAAAACAGTGAGCCCTCCATGAGATTTTCAAAACCTGGCGCCACTACGATTGTTGTTATGGGTATCCGTTGAAATACGCATTGAGAATCAACGGAATGGCGTGTAAAAAAATATATTTTTTTTCTTATATATAAAAATTCACTCATTTACGTTACGGAGGCCGATGTAATATATATTAATAATAATTCATCGTCCGTGCGCGGGATTCCGTTTTCACTCGTCGTTCGTTGAATGAGACGTTTGGGAGTTATTTTTTGTTTTACATTTGGGCGCCGGGTGAAAGAAGTTATAGAATCGCACCAAAAAAAAAAAAAAACAGAAAAAAAAACCGGCGTAATTAATATCATAAATTGACTTTAATTATTAAATATTTTCAATGTCTTTTCAGCGCATCCAAGCGTATTCCCTCGGATTAAATAGTGAACAGAAAAATAAATAAATATATTAATCAAAAAAACTAAAACACTGATTTTCGAAAGCGCGGCTGCAAAAAAAAAAAAAATAAAAAAAAATACTAATAATAATTACGGTCGTTCGGATAAATTCGCTTACAGAAATCTTGTACGTTTTACAAAGCCGTTTTCGTGATATTATTGAGTTAATCGTCCGATAGTAGTGTCCGTTTCGTGTGCTGTTTTCCCTTTCTATCTTTCTTTTACCGTAATTTATTAGTGTTTGCGTTTTATATTCGCGCGCGCTTCTAAATAAATTTCGCGTTTTTCTGTGCGCGCGCGCGCGCGCGGAAGGGCTGGACTTTCAATTATTGAAAATTTTCAATTCTCAAGTAATTAAAAAATTATTATTCTTTTTTCCGCGTCTAGGCGGCCGAGGGCGGAAAAAAGAAGAATAATTTTTTTTCGAGCGCAAATAATTGTGCGCAACTCGTACGAATACATATACATATATACGTATAAAAAAAAATAAACACTCCATAAAAACATCATACGAGTAAGTTGATTTTATTGTCTGGGACATTTTCGTAACGCAACACACCACTGATCTAGAAGCATTTTTTTTTTTTTTTTTTTTTTTTTGCTCGATATTTTCAACCGAAATAAGTCGTCGTCCTCCTCCTCCTTGCGGTGCGGCGTCGAATTTTTTTTCAAAAGTTTTTTTTTGTGCTAATCGGTATTATCGAGCGCACGGCCGTGTTACACACAACACACAGAGCGTACGGGGGACGCGCGAAAGAGAAAAACAGACGACGGGCGGCGGACGACGATGACGAGCACGCGCGCGTCTAATACGTGTAATACGTTTCGCCGCCGTATATTATGTATTATTATTATTATTATTATATACCGGAGCGAAGTCGCCGTTGGCAACACCACAAAAACGGTCGAACGTGTGCGGCGCGCGCGAGAGCCGTAGTCGCGCGCGCACACCCCAATCGTGAAAAGGGATTGTTAAAAAAAAAAAAAAAAATAATAATAATAATGACGTCATCGGCTTTTTAGAGAGAAGGGAGCGCGGGCGAATAGTATAAAATATTGTGCGCAACGAACGCGCGACGGACGACACCCGCCGAAACGTTCTCTACATAACATTATAATATCAAATAATATTCACTGTAATACGTAAACGGACGTCGTGATTAGAATACTCTTTAAAAGCGTTCCGAATGTTTACGACAAAAAAAAAAAAAAAATCATCCGAATAATTCGTGAAAATAGTGTTCTCCAGCCCCCCGAGTAGTTTTTTTGTTTTTCATAAAAAGTATTCCAAACGGTCGTAGAAGAGAAAAAACACGTTTGTTTTTCGATACTATTTTTCAGTAATACTACAAATATTACAATAATTGTACACGTTCAATCGAATACAAACGATATGTGTGTGCGCGGTTTTTTTTTTTTTTTTATATTATTCCGCGTTTATAAATTAACACGATTACACTAACAGGTAAATTAATTTTTTTATTAATTGGCGATTTTGCTCGCCTTCTCTCCCCTTTTTCCCAGTAGAGACTGAAGAGACAGAAGAGAGCTTCTGCCAGAATCGATTTTTTTTCCGCTTCCACTTACAAGAAAAAAAAAATGATGCACGGCTCACGACATCATCCTCGACCAACACCAATTGTTATACATAGTTATAAAATATAATCCGATTTTACGATAACGCGGCGTCGTAATCAAATGCAAACGCGATTATTCGAATAAGGCTGGGTTCGAACATCGGATACACCGAGATTATCGATATCGTTTTTAAAATACTCTCGACGGCTGGCACTCGTAACATATTTTTTCGTTTTTTTCTTTTTTTTTCAAATCAATTACGTTTTACATTCGAGTAACGAGTTATTATTTTCACGTAGGTACCTACTGTTTTAAACACGATTGGTATTTGTAGAGTATACCGGAATGTTGTATTCAGAATACTTTTAAAATACTGTATCAGGAACACTTTCAAAAGTGTGATTTAAAAGTATTTGGAACACTACCCAAATCTGTTCTGTAATGAGGAAATTTTGAAATCCGAATGACGTTAAAAAAGCGCTCGGCTATTTTCTGCTTTAATAATAATAATAATAATTTACAAACTTCAAAAAATAAAAATCAACAGACAGGGTTAGCCGAGAAAACGAAAAGTTTATCAATTTATTTTTCATTACGCCTCTGCATTAAATCGATAAACTTTTTCAAGCGTGAACGTAAAGACGACTTTTATATTATGTGCTGCAAATAAAATACCATAATAAATACAGTACAGTGGTTGGACGGAAAATTCAACGTTCAATCGGCTATACACCGGAGATTCTCGTATTCTGTATAATATTCCTCGTCTGGGTCTTTTTTTTCTTTTTTGTACTTTAAATAAATCCATTTTCGATTGCGTACAATTAATATTTTTTCCCTTTCGTTTCGCGATTGAAAACTAATCATAAATCACGTAATACATTATTACTTCCGTAAAACAATCTCGTAAATTTTATAGACACTTGTGTCCGATCGAGCGCACTGTGAGGACGACCGAACTCAGAAACACGAGTTCAGAAATCCTTCAAAGAATATAAACACTAATGTTTTGTTGTAGCCGAATTTTTGGATATCGTAATTAAGTAGGTAACTAGTTATTGTAATACCCGCTTAATTTTACTAAAATCTAATGAACTGTAATATTTTTTTCCACAATATTTAATAAATAAAAAAATTAACTTCCGCTACAATAGTGGAACTCCTCGTCTTTCCATACGAACATTATTAAATCGTTTTTCTGAATTTGGATCGACGAAAACACATTTTTTATCTAATATTTTCTGCCTGAAACGTCTTCATAAGTACAACCGTACAAAAAAAGCATCGTAATTCGTGTCAGCTATTAATGTCGGATAATGAAATGTCATTTTTTGTTCGTTCGTTTCTCGAGTTTTAAATTTTAAATCGATGAGCCGATTACTATATAGTACAAATATTATAATATCCAATAGAATTATTGATATTAAAGTTTCAGAATATTTATGCAGTTTGTTTAATTCTCATAGAATAAAATATCATTGGAAATTATAAACTGAAAACGTTCGTCTTTGTCCACAGACGATTCGCATTATAAATCCGCGAATTCTAAAATACAACAAAATATTATATTTTGAATTATTCTCAACGTACTACACGTAACATCGTATTATATCGTATACAATACTATTGGGAAAATTTGTTTAAAATATTTATTCCAATAAGGTATTTCGAAAGTATTCGAATACTTTACGTTTTTCTTGTTTTTTTTTTATTTTCGTTTTTGTCCAGAAAAAATAAATAAATGTTAAAAAATGTCGTAAAACCGAGACAATGTAAAACATAGCTATTTTATAACGATAATAAGAACGACTCTTTCTATGTTTTTCCGTCAATAACTAATTTATATGAGTAAATATTATTTATCCGGAGAAAAAAAAAACCGATGACTTTCCTCCCTTTATCATCTTTTCTATGTAAATAGTCAAAAAAATAAATAAATAAAATTTTATTGTCTAAAACAAATGCGTTTTACGGCGTATACAGCATAATAATTGATCAGGAAGACTCGCAAAAGTTGTTTTCCATTAATTGTCGTCGATAAAAATGAGAATTTATGAGAAAACTGTATGGTGCATTAACCCGAGGAAACCTCTCGTTCCGTATAATTATTTGATGTTCGTTTGAACGGAATGAAGTTTTCGACGTCAACGTCCGTTTTTTTACAAACGACGGTTTCTCGAATTTTAGAATCCCGTTTTAAACAGATGATTCGCGCGCTCACGTGAATTCGATCGTCACTTTGTCCGAAGTAAAATATTGTATTTCATATTCGTGTGTTTATCGCGGTACGCATGACACGATGTATTATTATGTATCGTATAAATATATATGATTCCTCGTCGTGTCGGGAACACAAAGGACAATTTGTTCCAACGCAATTTGAAATAATGCGGAAATAGTCTTCCGATTTTCGCCTAGTAAACCGAATGGTCAAATCCACATTGTCGGACCATGATCGACGGGAATAACCGGAAGTGATCTTTTCGTATTGCTCCGCAACAAAGATCCCCGGCAAAGAAGATCGTTTCGTATCGGCACATGCCTGTGTGTATGGTGACGATGTGTAATACAATACTGCAATCACGTGCCGGAAACTCTCTGCGAACACGCTTTGTGAAGTACCGTCATAGCCTGTATACGCTTATAAAAAGAATCTGCGTACACTGCGGATCAACGGTGTAGTTAGTACTCGACGACGAGACAATATAATATATTACATGTATATAGTTCGACGGGAACAGGAGTCTGTTCACGATTCGCACGCCTCAATAGTGTCCGACTGATTGTCGACTACTCAGTCGAGGAATAAGCCACGTACGGATACGCAGAGCTACAGCTTCCCCCCTTTCACGAATTCCGCTATAATCAAAAAAAAAAAAAAAAATTCGAAAATTCTAGATCACAATTATTATTATTAAATAAAAAAAATATATAAAATAAATAAACATACATATATACACATATATTGTCTAAAATATATTTAAATAAAATATTATTTTTAAAATCTGTTTGTATATTCATAATATTTTTAAATTTATTTTGTTTAATTTCTTTATAAATATATAATTCTTCCAAAACAGAGTTGATATAAATATTATGCTGTACATTTAAAATTTCTAAGTCATTATTATTATTATTATTATTATTATTATTACACGTATACTCATTTTCCGGTAGCAAATTTTGCCGGAGTGGGGTACTTCGAACAGATCATTTTTCTCTGTAGCTCTCAAGTACGGTATGAAATACGCGATTTTATTAAAATTCATCATTTCATATTAATAATGAATAATATTACACAGAAGCATGGCACAGAATCGTTTTAACGCACCGAGTTTTCACGGCTTTCAAATTTTTAACAATAAATAAATACATAATGAATCAATTGTAATTTCGGAGTTGTTCGGTAAAATTCGCGAAAATCACGAACACTAAATGGACGGCGTGAAGAAAAAAAGTAATGTTTACAACAACAATTATTATGTCCTTTTGAGAGTAGGGACGTGGTGAATTTCAAAAATCGTTTTTTTTTTTTTTTTGTTAAAACTTTTATGGCGTTTACTGAATTGCGATCGAGATGTCTTATAAAAATGTCAGTGCTCGCGATCAATCAATTAGTATGAAAATGAAAAAAAATTATACGTTCCGACATTAAAAATCAAATCAGTCCCAAACGATACGCGCGGCTGTAATGCGTTTATATTATTTGTAATAATATTCACGGTAAATTTCCCGAGTGGAATGCGATAATTTTTTTGGATAAAATAATACACTCGGAGGAAAATATCACGTTTATTGTGTGTCTGTCTACGTATACATATTGAAATTTTTGTAATTTTTTTTAAAAAAACACCGCCGATGGAATATCAGTTAAAATTACACGCAAAGAGAAATGAGAGGTTTTTTTTTTTTTAACGCGTAAAAACGTCTATTATAGTAATTACGCGAAACGAATCATTCGGGTGAATACAATTTTCTTCTGCGTTCAAAGGAGGTTATTAAAATAACGTTTATTTCAATCGCGCGTGTACTTTTATTATGATTATAAGAGATATTTATATACACGCATAAATGTCGTTTTACACTGTTTCACATTGATTCTAAATAAATTCAAAACAATTCTTTTATTTTTATATAAGTTGACTTGTACGCAAATACTACAAATTAACGAAAACAGAAAAATGACAGTTTTGAAAATGACGCGTTAATCAAATAAAAACGTCAATAAATATAGTTCGCTAGAATTTGTACTACCCACCCCAGTATGCGTTTATCAATATAATATTATTATGTTTTTTTTTTCATTTACGCCGTTGCCGCGTGGCGTACCAGCTCGACGACGAAACACGTGTAAACGTCCCAGAAGTTTTCACTACAATATATTTTTTATGTTGTAATAATAATAATAATAATAATAATAATAATAATAATAGTAATAATAATAATAATAGTAATAATAATAATAATAATAATAATAATAATAATAATAATAATAATAATAATAATAATAATAATGTAATACGGGTCGGAATAAAAAAATAATAATCATAAATACGCCTTCGTTACACGGTAAAAACACACGCGGAAACCGAGGCCTTGTCGTCGAAAAACTATATCGATTGTCGCGATCATATACCATTACCACCGATTATTATTATTATTATTGTTATTATTATTATTATTATTATTATTATTATTATTATTATTATTATTATTATTATTATTATTATTATTATTATTATTATTAAACCGTACGAAACACGCGGTTGCAACGTTTTTCATTAAAAAATATTATTTTTTTTGTTTCGTCGGTGGTGTGGAATTTTTATCGAATTCAAAACGAAATATAACGGTCGCGAATAATATTGTAAAAATCGTTTTTTCTTAAAACAAAAAAAAATCGTTAGTTTACCGTAAAATTGACTATGCACGGTTTATGATAATTCTAGTTTTTGA
The DNA here is from genome assembly GCA_032441825.1 of Chaetogeoica ovagalla. Lineage (NCBI taxonomy): Eukaryota > Metazoa > Arthropoda > Insecta > Hemiptera > Aphididae > Chaetogeoica > Chaetogeoica ovagalla. The sequence continues at coordinate 5,646,859 of CM063744.1, forward strand.
CTCGTAAAAATCGTACTGTTCACGCGTTTTTAATATTCCGGTCTAATTTTTTTTTTCGTTTTTCTTCCATCAGAGAAATTACGCGTATGAAGCACGACAATTTTTTTCTTACAATATAAAATCTATTCAAACGTCACGCGCGTATTCCATTTCTACTGCGTTTTGTTTTTCATATTATTATTCTGAACATCGGTGTCATTTCAGTGTTTTTGTTTTTTTTAACGTACGAAGTTTTAAACGAGCCATATATGAATACTCGTGTACATTATCCGGTTTTTAATTTTTTTTTTCTCCACAGATCACGAACCGCAATCAACGTAAAATAATATACTAATAGTAATTTAAAAACAGAAAAAAAATAATAATAAATAATTGAAAACCAATGAAGTAATACATAAAAAAAAAACTCGTAGTAAAACATTTCGCACGAACATAAAGCTCAAAAAAAAAAAAAAAATCAAATTAATTATATTTTAAACAAACCGGCGATTTTGAAATATACCAAATACGCGTCTAATATCTTTTTCTAGACTTTTAACTGCGCATTCGAATACAAAAGCAGTCCAATTCAGGACTGCTAAATAAGCACACCTTGTCCGCTCTCCGACCAAACGACGTCCATGATTTTCAACGATATTGCGTTTGGATTATTGCAAGAACGACAGTCGTTCTATCGAGTCGCTGATTACGAGACTGTTGTAAGCAACACCAACAATAATAAATTGTCATCAGCCCCGGCCAAATGCGCGAAAACGTATAACCCGAGACGGAAAATAATAATGTGTGAATTCCCTTTTCGTTTTTTCTCGACCGATTTCTGTGTTCGACGACGTATTGCTACAATCGTTCGTAGCGTTTCGATTACAATTTCGAAACGTATATTTTTTTTCTCTTGCAAACGACACGACGATTCGCCGTGGTCCGTGATAATAATAATTTATATTCGAGAGAAAATTTAAAAAATACTCCCGTGTACACATGCAGCCGGCCGCGAACTTCCTCGTTCTCCGATGTAAGCGTGGTACGCTCATCGCTCGTCGATACGGCTTCTCGTACGATCGTATACTTCTGTTCTAAATGAATGAGCTCTTGTACCCATATAATAGCGGTCGAATATGTACTAACTATAATAATAGTTGTCGAAAACGAGTGCGGGATAAACGCGAATCGCGTGTGTAAAAATGTTTTATCAATTTACAAAATTGGAGTCGACATTCGAAATTTCGAAATCCTTCGTTTCTAACGCTAACCATTCGAAATCGAACCGAAACGAAGGGGAAGAAACAAAATCTGACGCCGCTCGGCTAAACCGGGGCACGACGGTCAACACGCGCGATATGCTCACTTCATTTATTTTAACAAAAGCCCGTGTAGATTCAAGTACGGAGTACATCGATTTTTGCACGACACGAATGAACACGATTAGAGCCAGGATGTTAATGCCGTCAAAAAGAAACCTATACAAATAAAGTAAATGTACATTCGGAGGCAATATAGATTGTGTGTATTAGGACTAGCTCGAATATTAGACACGATAGAGCTTGATGATGGTTCGTTGTCTATTACAGACGATTTGGCGTAAAAATCTTCTCTACGCACTTTTCTTAGAGATTTAATGAGACCGATTTGTGTGCCGAATCCCATTACGACACTGAGCTACACAACTCTAGTATAATATAGGTCTGAGACAAATGAGACGTATGAATGTCGTCAAATGTAAATACAACACGTGTCGTTTTATAATATTATTTTGAAAAGTTTCCCGATCGTTTTCAATGTTTAATCGAGTCATGAAACAGATTTTTTTTTTTAAACTGTTAATTCGTCACGAAATTTTACTATTCAAAACGGTTGGTTCAGATGCATATGTATTATGGGGGTCCAATCATCGGGTCCAAATCCTAAAGAAATTTAAAACGGCACTTTTTTTTACCGTTTCAACACTATACAAATGATATATTGTTTCGACGAAATAATATTGAGGAATTATCATTAAGTCATATATGGATGTAATAGATTATATAATATTATGTATAGCTATAAAATTATGTTTTACTATATAAAACATATATAATTATGTTTTATTATTATTTTACGAATTTCGTGATAAATATTTCAAAGATGTTATGTCAACTATTTATATATTTTGCAATATTTTTTATAAAAATTACTTTTTTAATACTATAATATAAAACAAACGGATGGGGAGGAATCACTTATATATTAAAAAACTATTATCGTTTCCCTTCTTTTAAAAAATATTCCTATAAATACGCCTCTGATCTTTCTATACCTATAACGAAGTATTTATAAATAAACCGAATCAAATTCAAATGTGTTAATATAAAATATTATTCTTTAGTTTTTTCATAAAAAATCTGTGATATATAGTCGAGTGATAATATTGCGTTAATGAAAATGTCAGTCTTTACGGTTACGGGCAAACGGTATTTATAATAGATTTTTCGCCGTGAACTTTGTCGGGACGAAGAAAAAGTTATTACGTGAAGAGTCCGGGAATACAAAATATGTCTTATTATATTGAAAAATAAGAAAAATAATAATAACTACTTAACGCGTAAATTGTTTTCCTCGCTTAAGACGATATATACACGGTATATATTATAATGAAAAATAACGTAATTTATACTCGTATACGAGTAAACTTTGAATTTTTCGCTTTTTTTTTTTTTAAATAATAACTTTTTGTTTCATCGGATAATATTATTTGTACACCGTAACTTTTTTTAGGCTTTTAGTATAATGATAATATACTCGTTTCGCACAATTTAATAAAACGTTTTACTGAGGGAGTAGTCTCACGTCCTGGCGGCACACAATTCTGCGCACTTTTCTCGTCCTGTTAAATTCGCCGCTGTTACATAAGCGTAAAATACGTTTCACAATGCGATCCGAATTAAATTACAAAATGTTTTAACGTATATTCAGGACATTTTTATCAGTTTCAACGGCATATTTCAACGTGATATTTCGATTATTTAATGCGCACGTTATGGTTATTTCGATTTGAAACATTTCGGCGAAATGTTTTTGAACAAATTTCGAGCAAGATAAAAAAAAAAAAAATTAAAAATGTACAAACATTTCTTATTTACACGCTAGCGACTGTAGCCGGAGCAATATGAAGAAATATTTTTAAAGTTCTATAGTAAATATCGCACGTTTAGTAGGTATTTCACATTCATACAATTATAAATTGTTTATTATAAACAACAAATGTATGCCGTATTCTTGCGAGTAGAATATGTCCCGTAGGTGTAGTCCCATAGTGATGTACGACATGCATGCAAGTTTTCCTGAAATGTTGACCTGTGAATTTATCGTGATAACACTGTATCAGTGGTCGGCAACCAGCGGCTCTTTCGATTGTAAAGTTGAAGCTCTCCAGTTCCATGCGCACAAATAATTTGATTATCAAAAAAAAGTAAATAAATATATTTTATTGTATGTAAGAGGCGCAGGAGAAAAGAGTAAGGTCGTTCGGAGAAAACAAAAACTAAAAGACGAATTTCACGTCAATTGCCGTGACGAGTTTATCACGCAAGTTCATTCCTTTGACTGTGCACGGCAGACTAAGATGCGCGCGGACATAATCATGCAATGGGGAGGTTGGTCACAATTAAAGTCTATTCCCACTACCCCAGGACGTGTCCTGGCCGGGACCGTGTCTGGTTTTCACTGATTCTTTAAAAACTGTAAAATTTTGTAAATCGTCACTTTTGGTTCATCCGTCTCAAAAGATTGCCGACCCCTATATATGATGTGTATAGTCCGATCGAAGATTTTAATAGTAATTGAATGCGATGTTTTGTCATGTGTCTCGGATGAGTCGTTGCATATATCCGCGATGACGTCAAATAATTATAATTTGCTCGTCGATTTCAATTGAAACACGATTTTTCGCTCGAAAAAATCACAGCTATTTTTATCGTTATGTAGTGAAAACGTGTGTACACTGTGACTGACGTAGAAATAAGTCGTTAAAAGATTTTACGACTTTTTTTTTTTTAAGGGAATAAACCGTTATTGATAGCGGCACAAAATCGCTGATTTTTAGATTTCTTCAACCACGATGGCGATGAAATTATTAATAACACATAGCACTCCACGAGTTCTGACGAATCAAACGACGCATAATTTATCGTTAAAATCGTGACCGAATAATACCTATAAATTGTACGTTAAATCCCTAAGATAAATGTTTCATTCATATGTATAAAGTATGGATAATATTAATCTTAAACCAAATTACGAAGAGTGAATACTTACTACGAGTAATGTATATAAAGCGATATTAAAAATTGAAATTAGATTAGAAGAAAAAAAGAATGAGAAATAGAGCAAATGTGTAGAAGACCAATTTACTAATATGCACCGTGGAAAAATAATATCGGTAAAGATTAAAAGAAAATATTCAATTCAATTAAAATTTCTGTTGCAATGAATTATATCTGAAAAAAAGAAAAAAATTATGACTACTTCGAGTGATCTCTTATAAATCGTGTCTGTGCGCGCCATGTCCTAGTTAACACATTTCGACAAGTGTTTCGTTACTTTCATCTTTCAAATCCGAGTAACATTTTACGTTTTCTATTAATCCACTACGATTGAAAATGTGAACCGATTCATCTGAAATTTGTTACAAAATCGGGAATCGAGGAAGTTTGTTCTGAAAAACGCTCTTAAAATAAGTTCATATATATTATGACGACAGAGGGATAAATAAGGCGGATCCGTTTCTAATTTCTATTCTAGTAAAACGCGCGTTTTGTCTACTATCCAATTATATATATTTGGTCAGCACTGCTTCAAAGCTTTTTAGCCATATTTAGGAAAATAATTAAACAATTATATAACAATCACGTAATAACAGACGACAGACACACGCGCGCGCGAGCGCGACTGAACCCAATTAGTATTAAAACACTAACGAATAACGGTTGTCAATAACGGTTTACAGATTACAAGTGAAATAAAATGAAATTGTTCATTAAAAACAAATAAACACCGGCGATAATATATCGTAATATAATCGATGGACTATTTATTTTTATTTTCAAATCATAGCGTTATCGTAAATATTATTTATAAAAATGAAATAATTTCACTTAATGTTTTTCATATTGAAATCAATATTTCATCGAAAGTAATCTTAAATAACTATAAACAATATAACAACGGTATTCGTAGGACGTTATTAAATTCTCTTTCAAACGCAAAAATTTCGATTTTCTAAACTGTTTACGAAAAATTTATAGAAAATTTTCGATAAATATACGAGTAAAGTTCTTGGCGGATTGACGGATTTTTTTTACATTAATTAAAGGGATTATGATTAAATACGTCTTATCCCGTCTGCAACGATTAATCCCGTCTAAAACGGGATAAGATGTTTTTTATTTTTTTTTTTTTTATGAACGGGACCGTTTATTCTCCGATTTTCTATTAAATGAAATATGTGAATGTAATTGAAAAAATCGCGAATACGAATAAATGAATACTAAAGGATTATATGTTATAATACATGCGTGCTGCTAAGACGTTAAAAAAAACAAAGTGTTAACACACACAATTTATTACAAAACGCGTAATAATTCTGAACGGAATCTGCAAGAAACGGAAAAATAAAATACAGTAAGAGAAGAAAAATAGTACTAAAGTTGAAGATGGCTATTCGAAAGATTAGGAAAAGAGAAAATATTTCAATATATTATTGAATAATCAATATCAGTAAGCTTCCGGGAAAAACGCATTCATAAAAATATTTTTTCGTTCGAAACGTTTTACCGACAGATTAAAAGAAATTCTTTTTTTTTTTTCGTAAAAACCATTACATCGGCATAATAATTATAGATTATATCGACAACTGTATACACGTTCGTGCAGTTTCGTGAAATCCTTTCGAGCATATTATTTTCAAGCCTGAGAGTCTTTTAGAAAGAATATATTTTTTAAAAAACCGAGTATAGTGGAGAAGAAACTCGATATGAATAACCAATCATGGAAATTTATAATATGAAACTACTTTCATAACTATAAAATAAAACGATTTACTTACATTTAAAATAATATTACGTATTTATTTATTTTTTTTTTTTGTAATTTTTTCGTTGCGCGTTCTTATAACCTTTACTGATTCATAGACCACTTTCGAATATAAAGCATAATCTCTCCCCCATAAAAAAATTAAACAATAAAATATCTTATTTAAATTGTTTTTTATCATTAAAAATACTAAGACTTAGTGTAATAAATTGTTGTGAATAATCACGTTTAGGATATGCGCGAGTGATTTTTCTTTATTTTCAGTTCATTTAAAGTTCCAGTGTGAAAATCGCTGTTATTATCGCCTTGAAATCTAGCACCGTTTATAGGACATAACATCATCTTTGATTTCCAATCGGTTTTGTTTTCATTGCCCATAATATTACATATACATTCAATAAAATTCACAATAAAAATGTACATATATATTATTATATAATATGTATATCAGTTCCTACCTTGATTCGTCGAACAATTTAAAATGAATTTTTCGTTTTTTTTATTACTTTAAAAAACAAACAAAATTGGTTAAAACAACTCCGTGGACGCCGGAGTAACCGTTTACGGACTCATAGGAAATATCAATTGACCACCGGTTAAAATCTCCTCGATAAAGCGGTTTATAGAAGATTTCGATTAAAATAAAAGTGTCGTTTTCGGAAATTTTCAAATATAATTTTCACCATAGATTAAACCGACAATACATTAATATTGGAAAATAATGCGCATCCTAATAATATAATTATCGTGCATAACGGTTAATAATTTCGTTAATATAATAATGATAATAATAATATTACGAGACACGAGCTTTTGAAATCGATGCCTCGAAGGACCTCGCGCATTACACACACGAACCAATTCTCGGGAAAATATATCATCTTATTTAGCGTACTAAATAATATCTATTTTAAAGCGCTTTCGGTGTCACTATAATATAATTTAATATATACATGTCTGAAGCACCTGTGGGTAATAATATGTCCCACTCGAAGTCACTACAGAGAGAGAGTAATATTGTTAATGTATGTGTGAGTGTGCACAAATAGTTCGCAGCAATCCTTTAGAATTTTCATGTCAAAGCGATCAAAGTTCACCGAAAATTTCATCACGTTCGCGTGCGTTTAATAATGTATTACGTATGAACGTTGACACAAAACGAATTTGTTTTACATACGGATAATCGGCCTAATTTCGCGCACCGGTGTTATATTATCATTTAAAATTGAACAATTTCGAATTTTCTATTAAAATAATAATTATAATAGAAGCAATAATTATCACGTTGAGTTTGTGGAATAGAAAGTTCGGGTTGATTAGACGAATTTAAAAATTCACCAGGAATATCCGTCGCTCGATCACGATCAGCGAAAGAACCTACAGACAGATGCGTTTCAAACGTGTCTTAATTTTCGAAACCGAATGATTCTTGCAGAGCTCGGCTTAACGTGAATAAACGCATTCTTGCAGTCGTTTCTCTGAAATTTTCGATATTTCCGGGTAGACTTTAGAAATAAATTCGTCTTGGCGTGGAACGTGGGCGACGAAAGTAAGACGGATTTATATTGTAGAATAGCTCCAGAGTCATCTCGATGCGCTGTCCGTTTCCGATATTTAACAGAGTCTTAGAAAATCTTACTGCTGCGTTGTCTCGTCCCTTCTAAAAAAAAAACTCCGCGGCGAGTTTTAAAATGTACAACAAATTGTGTACACCTAAACCTTCGATGTAAAAATGTGTCAGTATTGTGTATAATTTCCGTGGTTTTAGATACCGAAGTAATATCGGAAGAGAAACGGCCTTTATTATTTATCACGACAAACAATAAATCTAATTCGAATGGTCATCGCGATAAACGGTCATAAGTCACAACACTTAGAAAATCCGGAACGTTACTCCGTATTTGGTGCCAGAAATTATACGCATAAAATTTTCCTAGTGTTTTAAACACTCTGTCCATTAGTGAAAACTGGAATAAAATCCGTTCAGTATTCGTTGAGAAAATCGTGCACAGACGCGATAAAGGACATGATTTTATATGGTAAAACGGAAAGCGATTTTTATTTCTTTAACAAGCCAGGCTATATTATTATATCGGTAATAAATAATAATAATTTTTTTTTTTTTAAATCTCTTCCACGTTCTTAATTCATTCATAATTTTAATATTTTCACAGCTAATCACTTATTCACAAATCGATTTTTAAACGCCGACCTACGGTTTTAATCATACGAATTCTCGAGACATTATTATATTTTTACTCGGCAATTTGAAAAATAATTCGATGAATATTTCCCGAATAAATTCATAACGACCAACACGCGATGAAGTGTGCGCTCTTTCGAAATATTGAAAACTTACCTCGCGTTCATCAGAAATATTATTTAAACCCGGTTGTGAACACGACGTCATTTCTCGTCCGATGTACGAGTTAAAATCAGTATCAAATATTTTCTCGATAAAAATAGTCCAGTTCTGATGATTAGGTAACGAATTATAAATTTAAAAAGTCAATTCTAATTAATATTTAGATTCTTCAAAAATTAACTCTTAATAAGTCGCTGTTTTAAGTTTTGGATCAGCGGATAATTTGCGTGTATAATAAAATACGCGGTTCGTATAGTTATCGATAACTGTAAACGCACATTTCCCGCGTTATTTATTTCAACGATAATTGGAAAAATGTTGAATTTAATCTGCTTCGCGTTACTTGTTTAAGGCAAAATGTTGAAGTTTTGATGTTAAAAAAAGAATAGTGTACGAGTATCGGTTTAATCAACTGCAAACCACTATTTATTTATTTTTCTAATTGATGAATTGAAAAAAAAATAAATTAGTTGTCTCGTCCGGTTTTGGCAATATTCCTATGACGATCGGCACGAGATTTCGCATAGACGTTTGCGCGGTGTAGAAGTTCCGCAGACATTTCGAAAAACATCCGTCTAGCAGGGAAGGAGTCGTAAACCCATATTGTACAATATTTACACATATACGCGGCTGATAATTTAATTTACAAATATATTTAAAGAACATGAGTTTTTTTTTTTTTAGAGTCGCGTCTTCGGGGGACAGCGTTAATTTATATTTTCAAATAATTTTCAACAGTTCTATCGACAACTCGTATATTACGCCACGTCTGTTGGGTTATTATTGTTGTTAGACAAATGGATTTGCGTTTGCATGCACCAAGGAGCGCGACGCTTATTTTCCGGAATAGCCCAGCTAAGAAACGTTATGACGTTATGACAGCTGGTGAATTATATATGTTAATAAACTTATTTTCGATATATTATACGCATCGAAACGGCTGTGACTGTTTTGCAATCACTCGTCGTCCTCTCCTCACACCGCACACCGGTATCTGCACACGGCGTGCGTATGTCGTTGACACGACGAAATTAACGTGTCCTCATAAAAAAAAAGAAAGAAATACGGAGAAAACGTTTTCCGTTTTCAATAATATTTTACTTAAAAAAAAAAAAATTTCGAATAAAAAAAATCGAATACGCATAAAAGCCGCGTAAAAACGTTTTGCAAATATTCCGTTTTCGCCGTAGTTTATATTTGTTTGATACGTTTCAACGCGTTCCCGCAATAATAATTATTGCAGTTTTTATCGCGAAAAATAATTATATAATTGAAATTGGGCAACACATTCGTTTTAACAATAATTTTTAACGATTTCACTTGCGTGCATTCGTCATAATAAATTGTATTAATTAAATCCATATATATATATATATAAAATAAAAACGCTTCGAGTAAAAAACAAAGAGAAATATATTTAAAAAAATTTCTATTCCCAGTCCCGCGGGAATCCATAGTTTGTTTATTTATGTATCCACTCATTATTAATGTTAAAGTCGTTTGTCCAAAGTTTCGTTTCATTTCGGTTTAAACGAATTCCGCGTTTTTAAACGCGTAATTAGATCAACTCGATCCACCATTGTGTGCGCGGCTTTTCCGGAACCGAAAGTTTTTATAATAATTAATGAACGCGAAACGGTTTTTTTTTTTTTTTTTGTCTTAATCTAAATGTTTTTTTTTTCTTTTCGCTGTTTGCGGCTCTCGTCTTACACGTTGTCCTAATTTTACAAGTCTGTTAGTATATTCAAATAACGAAATATAAACGTTTTCGCGCACAGTTTCCGTCGTTACAAAGTTATCCCCTCAGCCGTGTCCGGAACACGCGTTCGTCCGCGCACTTGGCCGTGTTGATTATGAAATATACGACATATTTGCTCGTTTGTTTGATAATTTCGTTATTTTCTTTTTTTTTCTGTTATTTAAGTATAGAATTAAGAAAAAAAAAAAAAAAAGGCCGCGACTCGTGTAAAGGTTATAGAATTTCGATATTACTGCAAATCGTGAAGCAATGCAATAAACGTTTTTGTATATCGTGTGAATGATTTAATTTGGTATTACATTTACCAAACCTAAAAAACGAAGTAACGTGCGACTGACGCCGTAATTAATTTTTTAATTTATATGCTTTTGGCTTTGAAATCTTACGCTGAAAACTAGTGAAATGAGAAAATATGCTTGGAAAAAAAAACTTGTTTTGATATATTTTATTTATAATATAATCAAACGAATTCGTTAGCATACTTGTAAAGGGTTAAAATGGGAGGGGGAACGCAGAAAGACTCGGTCCTTTTACCTCAGCCAGTGGTTAAAAAGCGTTCTCGTTAACAATTTCTCCGTAAAGTACGCAGGAACGGTCTCAAATCATAACCAAATATTAATCGATATAATTGAGAATTCCGTTGAAAATATAAATCTTATAGTTTTTACTTATTATTTGTTTTTTTTTTTTTTTTATCGAATATTATTTTAATTTTATTATATAAACACACCGTGATCGATAGTTGATATTCGGTGTGGCCAATAACAACACCGAATACACTGTTGCGGCGATATACCACTGATTTAGGCGTAGCCTATACGAGCTTCACGACGTTCGCGTAATTCACCGGAAATTTCTTGACTTGCGCGAGAAAACATGGAAAAAAATCCGCACGACTCACGAACGGATTAATTGATTTTTCAATTTACACGCGTTTTGTTTGGCATGTCATGAGTGTTTTGAAGTATAATTTTTCTTAACGAAAATCCCAAAAACGATTTACATATACGTACACCTATTACCATTTACCGGTGCAATTCATTCAAATTTCCACTTACCAACTACCGTCCGCGCAAATTACCGTCACCGAAATCTATTGATTTTTACATATATATATATATATGAATATATAAAAAAACAAAATTGTGATAAATGACGTATTATTTATTTTCCAGGGATGTTGATGACGGAAAACGGGATGCAAAACGGTCAGACATCGAACGTCGGGAATTACATCAACAACATGGGTTTGTACACGACTGTATTTATAAACATATACTTTTAATCTAAAACTTTACACGCGTTTTTCGCATTATTCGCGCGATGTGTGGCGGAAAAGAGAGTTTTCTTCGATCAAAAAGAAATTCGACGTTCCCTTCAAAACCCTTCAGAGTTTTCGGGGCAAATGTCCCCGAGTTGCATATTGAGCGATGAGTCAATATGACAGTTTTTCCCGCTCACGCTCGATCCCGGCTCCGGACTGCAGACAGTAAAACGGACTTTTTTTTTTACAAACACGGTCGTGTTCACTGTACTCTTTCGCTTGGTTAATGCAATTGAAACGTAAAAAAACATAACGCGATAACCGCGAATCGGTAAACATTTCTCCTCGGAAACCACCTGAACGCATTTGATATTACGTAATTTTTACAATCCGTAATTTTATCTCGTAGAAATGTTATAGAAATGTCTACAGTGTCTGTTGGTCTTGTTTTAGAAACGCCGCCTTTTTTTTTTACGCACGTGCACACTTCAATCGTTTAAGTTGTTTCGACAATTACGGAATAATTTGGTTCTGTAGAGTATACTGAATTTCGAACGAGACCGTCGCCAGTATTGTCGATGGTTCTAAAAAATTGAATGATATCCGAATCAAAGGGCTGCGCAACTTACCGGGACGCGACTCGACCGTACGAAGCGTTAGTGCACACGCAATTCGAATCTCCGCAGCCGTTTTCGTTGCTCGCCACGAGCAGTGTGCGTCCGGAAAATTTTCTCCGACATTTCAATTTCGTTTACATCATACGATTCTACATCGGCCCCACAGCCTCCCCGGATTTAAACGTTACAATGTGTTTACACGAATATTTTCGTACTCCATTATTATCAATCGACAAACGAAAATACTGCGAGAGCCGCGTCGCATCGCATTAATCAAAATCGACGCTGAACACGAGCGACGCGGTCGCTGTTGAGCGTTTTCGGCAAATCCGTTCGGTATTTTTTTCTTTTTTTGTAGCGGACTTTTCTTTTTGTCTTTTCATATATTCGACGATTGTATTCCGCATAGTTTTATTGTGGTGTTTTCCGTTCGAATTGAACGGAAAACGTGACGCGATTCGTCCAATCGTTTTTATCGGACGGACGATGTTTTTGACTTTCCGTTCTTATTTATTTATTTATTTTTTTTTTTGTCCCTTATTATTATTATTATTATTATTTACGTAATATCGGTTTGTGTATTTTTTCTTCTTCTATAGGAAATTCGTTGTTTCGCGACGCTTTTTTTTCTTTTTCAATTTTTCCTATTATTATTTCTGAATTCGTTTTGAAAAGTAAACGAAAACGACGGCGGGAGGATATTGTCCTCCCACGCCACGCCCATCCGTCCGTCACGAATACGCGCGTGATACACGTTTATAATCCAATCGATAAAACCTGGTGTTTTCATAAGTTCACCGCACTCGGCGTTCGTTTCCCCTCGCTCGGTTCGGCATTATTAGTCACCACGTTGTAATACTCTTACGCGTACAATACGTCGCAACATGATTTCACACACGTTTCGTGGGAGCCAAGGGCCAAGGGATTCGGACTCCGGTCTGAGCTGAAACGTTTTGGAAATAATTCCAAGCCGTTTCAATGTTATCATATATGCATGTGAGTAAACTGTGTGTCATTATCGTGCGGTCACTGTCGGTTCATTGCGAAGACGGCAATTTTCTCAGACAACAATTTTCACGCGACACCGTGACCGTAGTAACCGAGAAAAACGTTTGCGGGAGATGGGCCGAGAGTGTGAAATTAATAATAATAGAACATAAATTCGTTAAATTTTATTTTCAAAAAAACAATTTCGATGGTATAAACCTCAAACGATTGAGCCCACCCACTCTGGCGGCCCTTACAAACGTCACTATGACGATACAACAGAATCGATTACCTACCGGGAAATACAATAATTGCGTTGTACATACAAAATATTCTGTTTTAATGTCTCCGGAAAGGATTTGTATATCATCATCATCCTCGGAGGGCTCGACGACGAATAACATGTCGTCCGTGTTTACTCGCGTTGCTGTTGGTTACACGCCCGCGAGCCGCACAGACCGGACGACCGGAGGTTTTAAAGAAGAAAAAAAACGAAACGCAATGGACGTAGAGAGCACGCGTTAGGAAAAAAAGTACTCGAATAAACTCGACCGATTCGGAATTGTTTTAATATCGTTTGCGTAGTTAAAAAAAAAAAAAAAACTAGTGTATAACTTCCGAAAAATTACCATCACTAATATTATGTTGAAAACGACAAATAATTACGTTTTTTTTTCTTTTTTGAAAAATAATCTTCTTTTAACGGATCTCCGTGATCCGGTGAATTTCAACATTTCCTCCGGTTGATCCGATTACAGACAATATATACGTACAACTGGCAGTCGTTTCGTCCTTCTAAACGTATTCTGTTGTAGTAACGCAAATTCACTCGTGTCGTTCAAGAGCGGCGTGCAGATCACGTAAATACGTCTATGCGATTATACGCGAGTGTACAGTGACTTCAATACATTATTATTATTATTATTATTATTAATGCGCGCATTGAAAGAAAGACATGTGGCGTACGTAAATATAAAGAATTTAATTTTTACGTAAAAAATGTAAAAAAAAAAAAAAAATCTTCGAAAAAATGAATACTACTACTACCACTCGTGATATCCCCAATACTTTTTCTTCGCACCGGCTATTCCGTTTCACGCCCGTTCGATAATTTGTACAAAATTACTATTCCATCCAATCGATTCACCAGGTTAGGTTTTATTCGCTGCACTTGTTGAATGTGGCCATTAACATTAATAATAATTAGTTTAAAAAAACAAAAAACAAAAAAAATCCTGATTTATGTCGCGATTTTTCTTTAACTTTGCACTGTGCTTCATTTGCACTTCACTGGCGCACAGGATTTCTACGGAAATTCGACTTACGTTGTGAGTACACAAATAGTATTGCGTATAAAACGAGACAGGAACAACTTTCTTCGCAATCTTCTCGTGTTTGCGAAACGTTTATAATTTATAATAATCGAAACGGATATTTTACGAATTGCATTAGAAAGCGGTAAGAAATTAATTACCTCGTCGTTTTTCGCAGAAATATTTTAACGTCGAAATCCCTTCTTTTTTTTTTTGTTAAAAAAAAAAAAGAAGAAAAAGAAAAGAAAAAGTAACTTAAACTCTTTTGTAATCGAGTTTAGTTGCCCTCGCCTCACCTCACCGTATTGACTTTAAACTCAAAACGTATTTCTTTGGTCGACAATCGAGACTTTCGACTGCGCGACGTATTACCCCGCTAATCTGACCGTTCATTTCTTTTGGTTAATTTTTCTATTTTTTTCTCCCTTCTGTTTATCTAATTCTGCTCGTTTTTTTTGTGGAATCGGTTCTATTTTCTCTCCAACGTTGCACTGTAATTATTGTCTACGGAGAAAACACAATGTTCAATCGATCGGAATACGCCGCGTTTGAAAACGAAATATGCGTTGAGCATAGAGAATTATAACGCGCACATTATGTTATCGATACGCTTATCCGGGAGCTCACACGAGGCTCAAAACATTTTCCGCAATTAATAAGATAATCAGTAGATTAAAACGTTTGAATAAAACATACGATATTCGTACGTGTTTTATGCGTACCGAGTGTACGCGGACACGAAAAACGTTAACACGCGCAATATTTTTTCAGAAATAATTCGGTTTCCGGCATTCATGTCGAATCGTTTCATTAAAAGGTTTTCGTCGAAAAACGGTGAAAAAAAAAATATAATAAATACACGACGGGCGGAACTCGATATAATGTCGTTGCGCGTCTAACCCGAATTAAAAAGCAAAACGTTGCCGGAATTTAACGATGTGGTGTAATAACGTGAACGAACCGCCCGTCGACACTAATATACGCTCGTATAGTTTACAATAAATGTTTTTTTTTTATTTATTTTTTTTTGTTTTTCCGTCGAAACTTGCGAAAAATCTATGCGTACATCGAAACGTAATGTACGGGCGTGTGCTAGTGGTAAGGAAAAAAAATTCAATCAGTTACAGAGAATCGATCCGATTACGTCGTCCGCGTCCATATTTTACAAAAGTGGAACCTAAACGCTCAACGTGTACTTTACCGATCGTCTTCCAGATAACCGTTTTTGTTTTAGTTCGGTTTTTTTTTTCTTTTTTTTCTTTTTGTATTTCATTATTACGCGTTTAATTTGTGACGCGTTCGCATGAGACTTGTTCGTACGGACAAATCGTATTATTGAACGCCTCCGGTATATTTGCACACGCCGTTCACGCGGACATTCAAATCGTATTAAAGCGATCGGATTTTTAGCCACGGAGTGTCCACGAGGAATTCCGATAGACCCCGCGCGACTCGCGATACCGTTTTTCCTATCCGAACAACAACAACAACAATCGTATTTTTGTGAAATGACGGAATTCTTTATAAACGCTTTTGAGAAAAATCGACGAATAAAATACCATATATATATATATATATGTTTTCATCTCGTACCAGACAATATAGTGATCGGCGGATCGATATGAAAATGTCGCTTGAACTCCCAGTAAACGGCGAACTACGGAATTCTGAAAATCGTTTCATATCGTGACACGAGGCAGTATGAAATCGTTCGTTGTTTATCGAAATAAATCTAAACAATTTATTTATATAAAAATGAGTCCGTTTTTATGATCAAAACTACTATTATTATTATTATTATTATTATTATACATTTGATTAACTTGTTTTTTATTTTGTTTTTGTTTTTGTTTATTTTATTGTTTTTTTTATTCCAGTTGTTACTCAGAGTCCACAGCAAATCGGTACGTTATCATTTTGAAAAATTAACTAAATATTATTATCAGTGTGTTGCAATAAAGAATATGCTTGAAGAGTATAACGCGTATTCGAATATACTTTTCCAAAATTACATATTTATACGTAGAACGTAAAAAAAAAATAAATAAATAAATAATATTCCAATAGTACATTCGAATACACTCGACATTATATATATATATATAATGTTAAAAAAAAATTGTTTCCTTTATATACAAAATTAATTAAATTAACCGTTTATCTCGACTTTAGTCGTGACAATAATAATATAAATCAAATATCGAGAAA
The DNA here is from genome assembly GCA_032441825.1 of Chaetogeoica ovagalla. NCBI lineage: Eukaryota > Metazoa > Arthropoda > Insecta > Hemiptera > Aphididae > Chaetogeoica > Chaetogeoica ovagalla. The sequence continues at coordinate 5,663,438 of CM063744.1, forward strand.
AATCAGTTTTGAAAACTAGTTTTTATTTTCAAAAAAACAACAAAATACATAATCTCAAAATCCATATAATATTGCACGTTATTATAAAACCGTATATGTAATCGACACCCGGTTATATATTTTTACGAGCCCAAGACGAAATAATCCCGGTTTTTTACTCCAATAAGCAATGCGAGTACGATGTATTCTATTGCTGTTGAGTTTTTTTCCCTCTCATATCGTCAATAATCACTGCTAGGTATATGTAAAAAAAAAAAAATTTATATTTTTAATACTTTCAATAGAATTCATACGCGATTGCAACTTTCGAAATATAAAATAAAATCAACAATAAACCAACTGCACGTTAATCCACTCTACCGCATTTCTTTTTTTTTTTATTTCAGTTGCGAATGTATAAAATAAACTGAGATAATTTTTTTCATTTTACCTATAAATCGTCATTTTATTATATTTTTTAATTTCACGCAATTAAAACTACACATTTTTTTTTAAATAATAAAGTCCTATAGACCTTTGTATTTTTTTCGCCCATTATTTTTATATAAATGCATATAATGTTTCTCTTGTGTCTAATTGGAGAAACGTGCCATTTGCCAAAATAGAGAAAATATAATGCGTGTCGTGTCTTATGATCAAAAAGCACCGAAAACGTAATACAGAATTTAGTAATAATAATAATAAAATGTAAAACGTAAATAATATTTTAACTTGAAATGCCTCTTAACCGTTAAATATTGCGAACTACGAAAGGAAAAAAAATAAGCTTTCCATAACAGTAGTTTGTTTTTTTTTTTACCTACCGACATTTTTTTTACAAATAATGTCATTTTCACCGTGTCTGTATACCGTATAATATAGTGTTTATGGACTAAGTGACGCGTAACTTTATCCGATAACCTTTGAGAAACCTCGTTTTTTTTTTTCATTAGTGCTTTGCTTTTTATTAAATGTTAAAAAAAATGAAAATTACGATCATTAGTTTAATAATAATAAAAAAACATGTAAGTAAACGTAATATCGTGCAGCAGAAAATCCAATAAACACACACACACACATGCTTTTAAATGCTTTTCATTAAAAAGAAAAAAAACCGAAATACGTTTGTACACGTTATTAATTTAAAAGATTAAATATATAAAACGTATATAAAAAATTCTTCCGCGTTTATATTTCCGTCAAATTAATTAAATGATAAAATTGTAAATGCCTACCAAAAAAAAAAAATATATAAATAAATAAATAAATGTATATTAATTCTCGAATAGAATTTCAGAAAGAGTTTATTTTAGATTCTGAGGGAGAAAACGGCAAACGTTTTTGTTTTCACAACGATCATTTTATTCGCTTTTTTCGTTTTGTTCGCGAAAAATTTCGTGTAGGATGATCTTAATACGCATATTATTACGTTCCCGCAGGAAATTTTTTATAACGTGCACTTGGACATTTATACGGTTTTCAATTTCACCAATAGTGAATCCTTATGCGTAAAACAACGGACAACTTGCAAATAAAATCTATTATAGGTTAAAAAAATACTGATAAAATAATTATTTGACATATACCATTTTCGGACACTGACTATTTTTGTATTTTGTTAAGAGTTCTGAATTTAACGCAAACTTAGACGTGAATTTAACAATATTTTCTTCACGATTATAATTAACTACTTATAGCGTCGTTTTTATTTGAATCACGATCGTGTACAATAAATTCTTTCGAATTAAAATCCCTCTGTCCAACTAAGTAACTAATTCGAACCGATATGCATATCATATAGCCGTTCACTACGTTTTTTTCGTCAAGTGTTTGAGACTGCGTTTGGTTTTCGAAGAACTGCGAAGGGAATAATAGAATTTCGCTCAAAATCGTTATTTCCCCTCCTCCCTCCGAGTGAATAATTACGATGTTTTTGCCCTCTACAGTTGGAACGTTCATCATCATTTCATTGATGCACACGTGTGTTGTAATGCCTATACAGCAACGTTTTTCCAACCTATTTGATTTCACGGCACGCTAATTCCAACCTATACCGGTTCATGTGAATATTGTTACTCACTGTATTTACCACTTATTCGCTCCGAACTCCGTGTCAAATGCGATGTATTCCTACCCAAACGCGTTTCGACTAAACGATTTGCTTTACGCATAATATTTTCTAATTAAAAAGCAAAAAAACGTCTTCGTCCTAAACCAAAGAATAAAATTATTTCCAACACGGTTCAAACTACTGAGAATCGATACTTGTAATGCAGAAAATTTTGAATTTCGGAGATTAGGAAAAAAGCCCAACATCGTTTTCCTACGCGATCATATCGGTTGTTGGGACGATTGTTTTAAACAAACGTTCAGCTTTTAACGAGCTAATTAGTGTGTACAAACAAATACGATGTACCGTCAAGAAGGAAAAATCCGAATAAATATATCATTTGAACACGTGTGTATCAGGTATTTTCAACAACGCCGACAAGTGCTGACAAGACTTTTCTCTCTCCAATCACGAGCATAAAAATCGTGGGAGAATACAAAATAATTTTTGTTTTACACGTTTTTCAAAACGTTTTTCGCGCTTTCCATTCCACGGTTTCCCGTAATTTTAATATTTTTACCATCCCGTCCGTTATTATTTTTTTTTTTTTTTAATATCGACTTTTGACTTTCAAACGACCACACATTATAAATTATTAAGGCGCATGTGTCTATGAGAATTTACACGCGTTGGTTCTCGAAATCCGATGGCTGTTGAAAATGTCCTCTATTGAAGAGAGACACTTTGACACGTTTAGCCCGCCAACAGTTAACATAATTAAAATACCTTCTAGTCGAGAATACTGCAGTTAAAAGCACACTGTGTAATATCAATTAAACGTTCTACGAACAGTAAATAATACTCATAGACGGAAATATTCAATATTGAAATTCGAAAGGAGCAATTTTTATTCGTTTACTTTAGTTCTATAAGAAACATGTTATATAACTCTTGTCATTTAAAAATAAAAATGTTTATACATTGGCTAAAAGTATATCATTTTGAAAATAATCCTTAAACGATTTACTTATGAATTGTGAAAATACCGAAATGAATTTTGTTTAAAATGTTGACGAAACTAATAATAATAATAATAAGACGCCCCGTATATTATAACTAAGGCTGGGGACTCCATGACCTAGAAAATAACTAAATATGCTCTTAAAATACGTACAATCACTGAAATATGTATTAAAAACAAAAGCATTTAAATGACCGTATTTACTAATAGACCTGACCTATACCGGATTAATAAATAATTTTTTTTTCATGCTTGACGGGCCTTTAAGGCCTTTTACACGCTTCTATCAAGTCTTTTCAACTGTCTCTATCCCTTGTCATTTCCACAGTTATCCTATTGTCCACTTTCTTTGCATCCTTGACCACTTTATCCGTCCACCGTTGACGAGGGTCTTACTCTTGGCCACTTTTTTCCTGTTTCTCGACCGGTACGTTACATTTAAACATGGTCAGCCCACTCTAGCCAATTCTCCTATCCAAAGTTTGGTTTTTTTCTACAGTTTTTCTAAATCCTCGTTTTTCCTTCTTTTACGCTCTCCATTTAGATTTCGTATATTGGTCCGTGTATTTTCCACAAAATTTTCTTTTCAAATGTTAGTAGTTTTTCTTCGTCTCCTCGCGTAACGGTAATAACAAATTAATCAAATATTAACAATGTAATGGTAATAACAAATTAATTAATTTTAATAACGAAAAAAAAGTATTAATTTATATCGTTAAAAATGTATACGAATAAAAATAGAAAACACCTATAAGCGTACCGTGGCTCGTATTTTAACTCGTAAAATACACGTGTAATCCGCGTGGTTCATAATTTTTCGAACATAAATTGTCGAGCAGACAGGAGAAAATGCACGACCAATTTATTTCATCTAAGTATTCTTTCGTGTACACGGGTTTTTTTTCTTTTCATTAATTTCAACGATAAATTAATCGCTAATAATTTATTTATTTTATTTTTTTTAAATTATTATTTGATTTAGCGAAATTCCCTCTTAAAATTCAAATACAATAAAATATACGCACTAAAAGAGCGAAATAAAAGTGTAAAATATGCGAACAAAAATAATGTCTACGAGCTCTTATAGTATTCAGAGATAAATTTCTACATCACTACGCTACGTTTTATTAAAAAACGCGTGCGAATTCCTGTAAGTCGCCAACTCTAATTATAATTATATATAAAAGTACCACATCGTGTTCGCGCCACCCCGTTAACGAGTTAAAAAATTTGTTAAAAAAAAAAAACTTTTTTTTTATACGAGTTCATTTTATGATTGCCTAACTGCGTATATCTGAAATAACGAAAAAAAAAAACATTATTTGTGCGCAATGACTTTTAAAATCGCCGTAATTCGAAAAAAAAAAACCGTGTACGAGATTCGTTCGCGTGTACTGTGTACGTATAAAATGCACGTTTTATGAGGAAATATAATATAATGCGTGTAAATAAAATTTTAAAACGTCGTTCAATTTCGTTCCCTTTCTGTTCTAACAATTTTTGCTGATTTTTTTTTTTTTTTTTTTTATTACTAATTAAACATAAAAAAAACCCGTAACAATAAATTCGCCAATTTTTTTTTTTTTTTTAATTATTATTATATCGACCATTTACTGTACTGTACTCGAGCGTTTGAACGCAAGACGTGAATGCAATAGTGTACGACTCGAGTTTTTATTATTTTTCTTTTCTGCGTTAAAATTTTACTTTTTTGGTTTTTATATTTTATTTATTAATTTTTTTCTTTTTTAGCAACGTGCAAACGAAAAGAAGACGCTTTGCCGATCGTCTCCGAGCATTCGACAGCGCCGAAAAAACCACGTTTAGTCTTTACCGATCTCCAACGTCGGACGCTACAAGCAATTTTCAAGGTATTGTCGATTGAATAATACAAATGAAAATTTGTCGAATTTTCCATTCCGGACGAATCCCCCCCGGCCTAAGACGAAAACAGCGTTTTCTCGCCGTCCAACGTCAATAACGTGTTCAGCCGGTTTCGCCGACGTTTATCGTTGAGGATTTTCAACATTTTCGTCCAATCATTGATATTTTCGACAATAATTAGTTACGCGAAAATCGTGTTTCGCCGAGATTCGTTGGCATTCTTAACACGTCGTTCAAATGTCTGTTGAATCGATCACCAGAGAGATCCGCTCGTTGAAACGTAATCGGCGATTCAACGCGCCGCACTAATTCGCCTATTTTCGATATTATCGGTTAGCACGTTGACGTTGGGAGTCCACCTGACCGTTTTAGTGATCCGATTAACGTTCCAACAACAATGACGTAACGGCGAAACCGACGGGGGGCAGACGGGTGAAACTGTACACAATTCACTCGGAACGTTGGATTTAAACAATTATCTCCTGCCGTTAGCCGGCACGAGGTGTTTTTTTTTTTTTTTTTTCACGACGGAACCGAGCTAATTACGTGTTTGTTTTTGTTTGCGCGGAAATCCGTGTACGCGCGTGCGTAGGAGACGAAAAGGCCGTCCAAAGAAATGCAAGTGACGATCGCCAGGCAACTGGGACTGGAACCGACCACGGTCGGCAATTTCTTCATGAACGCCAGGAGACGGTCGATGGACAAATGGAAGGACGAAGACCCGAAAGCCATGGCGGCGTCGAATCACCATCAGGACGACATGGTGGTGAGCATGCAGACGGCGACGCACATGGGTAACCATCAGTCCGAGGTCTTGTGACCGATAATCGATTAGGATAAATATATGTATATATATATATATATATTACCTACGGATTTAAAACGTTTATTCGCAAAACGTACGGGCACACATATATGTATGTGTGTATGTGTGTATATTTAGAGTACAATATCGAAATGTGATTTGTTTTCTGGTCATTTTAAATTTATATTTCTGTGTGTGAGTGTGTGTGTGTGTGTGTGTGTGTGTGTGTGTGTGTGTACGATTATGAGTATAATATAAAAACGAATAGGAGGGAATATTGTTTTAAAAAGAAAAAAAAATTTTTTTTTCTTTGGATTTTTGTTTTATTTTACGTTAAAAAAAAAAAGAGAAAAAATTAAATTATTCACTCGACACGGTAAAGCAACATAATATATATATATATATATATATAAATCATATTATATTATATACATTCCCTCCCGACTCGTCGCTATAATATTGATTTTTTCATCGAAACGTTATTTTACTCTACACTATTATTATTATTATTATTATTATTATTATTATTATTATTATTATTATTATTATACGTGATCGACCCGTTTTTACACGACGCGTAATAGTGGTGGTACGTCGTAGAGTAGTAGTGGTGGTGGGTGTGTGTGTGTGTGTACCTATAACAGTGTAGAATAATAATAATAATAAATAGCGAACGAGCAGTTTTTTTCAATCAAAAAAATATTTCAACGACAGCGTCTATAACGAGAATATTATGCCATAATGGGTGCTTGGATAGAACACCGACGGATACACCGGCAGGATTCTGTTTTTGTTTATAGTTCAGAACGAAAAGGGAGACGGGTATGGAAAACGAGAGCTTTCCCAAACGGGCCTGGATCGTATTATGATGACGTGATTTTTTTTTATTTTTTCAAACCGGCTCGTTTTATTTCTTTATATATATACCAAATATAAATACAATAATACTCGAAGAATTCAAAAAATATTTTGTTTTTAAAAACTGACGAGAAAAAAATCGTCGGAATGGAATCTTTTCAATAAAAGAGAAGAAAAAACAGAGAAACTTTTTTTTGGTTAGTGTATGGTAAATAAAAAAACAATCTCCCGATCTGGATTCAGTTTTGCCCAGAACGAAATCCTACGTTTGCCAAACGGAATTACTGAGAGGAAATCGCACCCGTTTCGTCGTTATTCTTCTTTACTCGTTGAATACGAATTATTTCCTATGAGTCGCGTGTATTCGTTAATTTCGACACCCGGCGTTATGTTCATCGTAATAGATACGTACGGATAATTTTCATTTTCGTTTGAAAAAAATCAATAAAATTAAATTAATTCCGATCTAAAACGTAACAATAATAATTGTAGCGTATGCCGGATAATTATTGTTGTGCCAAAAAGAAGAAATTTCAAAACATTGTTCGGAACATAAAACGTTATTATACAATAGCATTTGTACCAAATCACCATGAGAATATAGTATGTATAATTATTTTATAAATAACAGACAGAAATCCGTACAATATTTATGAATAAAGTGTGGGAAGAACGACGTTTCGAATTCTTCTTTTCAATGCCGTTTAGAAAATGTACATTAAATGTGTATTTAAAAAAAAAAAAAATAGAGATTAAATATAGTAGTAGACTTTTTACCGCCTCCGACGACGACGTACAATTTGAAATTTTTTTTTTAATTTCTAAAAATCACTATAACTTAATTAAAACGTGACGGTTTTTCTTTTTTAATGAAACAATTTAATATGCGAGTAAAAAAAAAAAAAAAAAAAAATACGAATGGCGGAAAAATAAAGCGATCCGATCTCGACTAATCGTTTTTGAAGTGCGATTTGAAGAGAAAAAAAAATTAAAAAAAGTTCGTTTTTACTGAGGAGAATTCGATATCATCGGTTCTTCTTTTTTTTTTTTTTTTTACAACAGGTGAACAAGAACGAATCGGGTCGCGCGATTCCATTTTCACGTGAACTCTCCGAGCGCTGAATAAGTATATAATATATATATCACGTATACGTTTGTAGTACCAAATAATAATTATCGTTTTTTCTGTTTTTTTTTTTGTCGAAAAAAACGCGATATTTCCATCGATTCATTCCGTGCAATTCAATTGATCTCTTCACGCCGCGACCAGTATAGGTACCATAACGACGACATCCAAAAACCCGCTCAATCCACTCAAAACATTTATTTTATTTAAAATCATCTTTTTTTTTCTCTTCTAAACGATTCTTTTTGGATAAAAATGTAATTTTTTTTTTTGTCACAACACAACACGTTTTTTTGCACGTAAGACTTACACTTCTTCTTCTTCTTCTATTCTAAGATCTAACTGGCCAACATATAGCTTTCCATTCCTCTCTATTGCTTATTCCTGCCAATTCTTCCCACGTCTACAGTTTACCACATCACTCCTTACTTGATCTTCCCATCTTTTTCTTGGACGCCCTAATGGTCTCTATCCTTTTGGCATGCAATCTTGGATTATTCGCATTGAAGCTCCTTCTTTTCTCCACGCATGACCGGCCCACTTGAGACTGCAGACTTACACTTACATTCTATAAATGACTCCTCAAAAAGGGAGGGGAGAAGAAGTGTTTATAAACTGAAAACTATAACGTTACACTCTATATACGTAGGTATGTACACACGCGGTCCGCTAAGGAATTTATAAAAACGTAACGATATAATAGTATATTTAAAAAAAAAAAAGAGCTTAAAGTACTTTTAACTGGATATCGAATATTTTTTCACGATTTACCAAATTAATAATAATAGGTAACCCATAGCTGTATTAGAGAAAAGGAATCGTTCGCGTTTCTCACTCCGAACGTTCCATTATATATTGTAATATAATATTTATCTAGTCAATGTACTCGTCCAGTTTTATAAAGAGTGCAATAATCGCCTTTGCGTCTAAATTTCTCGTGTACAATAGGAAAACTCGTGTTTTTAATTTCTATCCTATTTTTATTTTTTCTAAATTTATTTTAATTTTTGATTTACCGTTTCCTTTGTAGGTATAAGGATTAGACACGATATAAATAAATCGCGCGGATAACTACCGGAACGGTAAGCTGACCCAATCGCGAAGCTGGAGCGCAATCCGTTTTTAAGGAGTAATGAGCATTTCGTTTTCTACGTGTGAGATGAAAATCTTGTCTTACCGACAGCCCTCGTACACTTCGCGTTAGTTCCGAGAACACGAGAATTCTCGTAACGAAATGATTACCCCTTTAATTATTACAGTTAAAACTACCGGAACGAGGTAGAAAATCATAAGTATACTTCCTTGAAACGCGATTCCGACACTACGCAGTGAATTCATTAACTCCTCACTCGCGCAGAAAAACGATTTCTAAATCGAAATCCTCCCCGCCCCATTCGTTTTTTCTAAAATAATAATCACTACGGTATTTTTTTTTCCGAAATTCAATTTTTGCTCTTTGACGTTACTAGAAAATGTTTTCCCTACAAAACGACGTGTACAAAATGAGTTGATGGATTCATTTTATATCGCTCGGATTTCATATTGAACGTGGGGAAGTCGATTTTCTTTCCATTATTATATACGTCGAAAAACATACCCCCCCCCGCCCCCGAGCGAAATTCCCGAATATTTTCACCGGGAGAGGAATTACGTAAACTAACACATTTTGTCCTCGTTGGTCCTCGGAAGCTGTTGTTCTCGATTATTAATTTTTCGTTTCGAATCGCAGACGGATTTCTCATCCGCGCACAGCCGCTATTTGTGAAATACGTACCGGCGCACGGGGAATTTCGGTTCACTACAGTTCGCGGTTACGCGTTTCCCATACCGTTTTTAATAAAATATAACATTTTTTTCTCTCGTTTTTTTTTCTTTTTCGTCGCATGTCTCGATAATTATCAAAAACGCACGCCGCGACACGTGCGAAACGAGCGATATTTCTGTAACGCGTGTGAGAGTCTGACGCCAGGCGCGGGTAAACGAAACCGTGCGCAAGAGCCGGAGAGAACGCGAAAATGCGGAAAACATGGCGAAAAATTATTGAAACCGTTTCGATCGGAGAAATAACCCTCTCGCCGCATAAGCTACGATCGCGTTGTACTTAAAATTCTTACACGAATACAATAACAGCGATGCTTTCTCCGCCCCCAAAACGTCTCGAGTATAATTATTGAGGTTTTCAACAAAAAAAAAAAATGGTAAAAATTATATTTTTAAAACGCTTTTTAAGTAATTGAGATGATTTTGAAATAATAATGACTGGCGCGATGATATCGCGCGACATCGTAATTTTTTTTTTCTTTTGTACGACATAATATTTGGTTACTGTTGAAAATCATTGAGACGATTCGTCGTCGTCTCCACTAAAACAAAACGTTACACAACGTTTCCCCGTAATAATCGAATACCGCTGGCGTTCGAAACGCAGGTCGAATATGATTTTCCGTTTGCGTTCGAGAACGCGTACGATTCGAGAATTCTCGTGAACGGTTCGTTTCCCCATTACCAATATCCGCGGCACGTTTTCGACAAGTGGAACGTTTTCTTGTCCTTTTTTTTTTTTTGGTTTTTTTTTTTACCGATTTTCGCAATCCGGTTAAACAAGAGGAGAAAAAACACGATTTGAATCGTGTACTTATCACGCGGAAATCGTCGGCGTTTTTTTTTTCCAACAGGCGTTCAGTAGTTTTCTTTTTTTCTGCGCGCGTGAAACGATCTAGGAAAAACTTTTCCACCGAACGACTGAATCTCGCCGCTCGTTCAAGTGGTCACTTATTACGTGGTCTTTTTTTTTTTACGATTCTCATTAAAATCATTTTCGAACGGCAATAGATTCCGTTTTTCCACTTCCCCGTCGCTCTACGATAAACACAATAACGTCGTCATATGTAAATTTTAGAAAGCGCGTAATATATATATATATATTAAATAATAATAAAAATTGGCCATTTAGAGGTATATTATACACTTTATAGCAACAAGCAGTACGTGTCTATTTTTATTATTATTATTATTATTATTATTATTAATGAATAATAATATATTATAATTCGTTATAGTTTAGTGCATATTGTATTATTATGTGTGGTCACCTATTTATATATATAGCCTGTAAATTATTTTTTTAATAAAACGAATAAAAACCGTAAGAAAAAAAGATGAAAAAAAAAGAAGAAGTTTATTACTATTATTATTTATCGAAAAATACCGCGACGTTAAAATGCTTTCCGATTTTATTCGAACGAGTATTGAAAAATAGGTGGAGTACACTTTTGCACAATAATAACACGACGATATTATTATTATTATTTTATATAAATATAGATTTTGAATTAAGGAAATCATCGATACAATCAAACGCGATTAGTTGTAAAATATTGTATATATTTACATAACACTATATTATATTTAATAGTTTTTAAGGTTATATTATATAATATTACAATAATGTAATGTTTTTCTTTTTCGAGCAATTTCCCGTGCGAATATAAAATATTTATATTATAAATATATATTATTAATCGTAACACGTCTTTCCCCTCCGTTTTCTTTCAACGTACTATCGGAAATCCGATTAACCGTTACTTCGATTGTGTTTCCTTCTTTTACTAATTCTTCTTTTCTTTTTTTGTTTTTTTTTTTTTTTTATTTTAGTTGATTATTATTATTACTTTACCTGTATTATCATGAAAATGTACACGCGTTACCTATTTTAATTTGTATACTTATATGTAGTCGTTTTATTTTATTATTATAATTTTTTTTTTCTAATTTGTTAAAAATCTATAAGAAAATATTGTATATTAAATAATTATTTTTAAACAACCCGTTTCTAGTCTCGAAATGCTACCACAACCATCACCGATGTATTAATACTGAATCTAGTCGTGTAAAAAAAAAAAAACACATTGTAAGTTTTATACAAATTTTCATTTTTAGTTTTATTATATATTATTATTATTATATATATATATTATTATTAAATAAATCGTTAATAATTTTCATAAATCAAATTTTTGATGACCCATGTGACATTACATAATATAAATATATTAAATATTATTTAGTGAAATAATAATAGCAAAGAGAAAAAAACCATGTTCGTTTACAATATATTTTCGACGAAAGTTTTGATTTTACGTTTTTACAAAATATAAAAAAAAAATTTTTATACATTATAAAGAAATGTTCAAAAAAAAAAAAAACAATAAAATTAGTATACATGTAATTAAATGTTTCTGAAAGTGATTTATCATTTTATCAGTTACTTTTAATAATAAAGCGCATTTTACAGTTAATTCAACGAAAAAAATCATTGTTGTAATCGATCTATTTAATTTTTTTTTTTCACCTGAACCCTGTGCGAATATCTATTATAGGTATACGCTTATGTGTAATATAATCAAATATAGTATAGTATTACATTATTCTTGACCGTACAACGGCTGAATATTACCAGCGATGTTTAACCGCCGAAATTTAACAAATAAAAAAAAATATATATATCGTTAAAAATAAAACTCGATTCACAATCGGATGAAATGTAATAGATATGGTTTACAATAAAATTATAAACGTACTACGAAGTCTAAGGTCCGGATTTATACGCTCTTATATTTTTTTCTTAGAAATATACCTTTTAAAACAAAAAGGAACATGCGATAGAAAAGAGAAATTCGATTTACAAAGACATTTTATTGTATTTATAATATTTATGGTGATTTCGACATGTTTTCAATACGAATGACAATATCAAATGTAAATTATTGACGAAAAGAAATACATATCGGCATCTATTTTCAATGATAAAATACAACGTAAGTATATTTTAGGATAATAAATATATCAGTAAAACGCGTGCAAAAAAAAACCGTGTACATGCCATGAGAAATCATACGTTTTAGTTGAAATTTTTATTTCATCGTTGTATGGATTAAAAAAAAAATAAAAATCATAATTTTTCACCATCTAAAACGTGCGCCACGCCACTGGATACTACGTATATTATGTATTGGAAACAGTTGAGTTATTATTCCTATATTGAAAATTTCAGACAGCATATTAAAAAAAAAAATTGAAATGACGCCACTATAATGCTCGCTTACATGAAATTTCTATACTTAGAAATTTCACACGCGTGCAGTAATTTATTTGACATTCAAGGTAAGTGTTAAAAAAATCGACGGTATTTGTATAAATCTGACGGTTTTTGATATTCAAATTCTTTTCTTTATCATTGCATTTTTATTATATTCGTTCATTATATAATCACGGTTTATTCGATAAACAAACGTTTCGAAATCCGGTTACATGCGAATATACCTCGTATTCTCTCGGGTCGGTTAGGTAAAATACTAATCGTCAATATAATAATTTCCACCGCGTTTGGAACGAAAATTATTTATTTTCAATAAACCGTACGCGAATACGCACAGACTATATACGAAATCGCCTTTCAAAACATTATATTATCGTTTTCGAACTCGTATACAGTTCGAAACGAAACGGATGAAATAAATATTGACTATAACAAAGTGTCGTTATATTTTCAAGAGGACACCCGTTGTTTTTCATACTGTTGTCGTCTGTATTCGCACTCATAAAACACGTTCGCGGGACAAATTGCACGATTTTCGTGGTTTTCATAGACTTTAGAAGAAGAAAGAAAAACCGATATTACGTATTACTGTAAAATAAATGAAATATCAATTTGAACAACGTGATGACGCGTACACCATTTTATCGTACAAATCATTCGCGAAATTTTCACGCTGCGGAACGTGTCATAAACGAATTTCGGAAAGTTTTAAGAATAAACCACATTTACGTTCTTACGGACATTCCGATAGGTGCTTTACGTGTGTTACAACCTATTCGATACGCACAATTCACGAACCCAAGTCATAACACGCGCGTTTAAAAATATATAAATACGCCCCTGTCCACAATATGATGTGCAGGGCCGTATTACCGCTTAGGCTGTGTAGGCTAAAGCCTAGGGCGACAAATTTTTCTTTTCTTGGTGTGACCCAAAAACTACGTTGAGATATTGTTTTTAAATATAAAATTTATTTCGGCCAATGGGCGGCAAAAAGCTTAATCCGGCCCTGACGATGTGGATAGGTTCGTTATGATATCAATGACCGCGAACATTATTGGACATGTTTATTGAGAGCATTTCGTTTGATTGAACAGAAATATATCACCGCTCAATAAAGTCGCGGGCACGACAATTACTATTATCGCACGCGCCTCCTATTATTGTTTCTGACGTAAAGAGAGAACTGCTCTACGTCGTCGTTATAGCAGCTGTCGCCGAGCGATTTCTATTGGACGTCCGTTTCAAAACTCACTATGGATGATGATAATTATAATAATAATAATAATTATCTGTCCCGAAAAACTACGGTTCTGTGTGAATGGAAACGGATTACCTAATACACATGAATAACGAAAATAAAATTACGGATCAATAACTTCGTCGAAATTCTCATTGCCGATAAAAACGATATTACAAAAAATAAAAAAAAAACAAGAGATGACTTTCCTGAATTACATTATACTAGTCACCGTATTATAAACTACCGTGTCTTCATAATAAAATCAATTTTTTTTTTAATAATAATAATAATAATAATAATAATATTTTCCTAAACAGTACACGCGTCTCATCCTTAAATGGTAAATAATAATAATAATAATAATTATTATTATTATTGTATGGAATTTTACGGCGGGCAGTATTTTATTATACGAGTGAAATATTGAATTGATAATTCCGCAGCCTCCACGGAAGATGTGTGTGTGTGTGTTTTTTTCTTAGTGCCTCCGTAACGTTCGTATCACGCGGATTACACGGATAACACAACATCACGTGTACACCGCGTTTTTCTCGTACGTTGACATTGATAACAACGGCGGCGGCGACGCGCGCAATAATAATAAATAATATTTTTTCGCTTTTTTTTATTTGGATCGCGCGATTTGGACGTCAAGCGGACAACGCCTCGGTAAAAATGATTTTGTAAACGTGGATTTCTTTTTTTTTTTTTCCTCCCCCCCCCTCACCGCACACGCGATAATATTATTATTATCTGTCCGTCGCGCGTGCGAAATCATTAACGTCACGTTGTTTTCGTAGTTGTATTGTTTTAATCGAGAAGACAAAAAAAAAACCGATCGAGAGTTCGCCGACCCGACTTGCAGATTCTGCCCCCTCCTCCGTTACCGCGCGTCCGTGGATGCTGCGCTCGAGTTATTTCAGTTCGTTTTCCGTATTATTCTCTGGCGGACCTGCGCTCTCCGAACCGAACGTTCATCAGTGGCGGCCGTCTTTATGACCGAACCGCACGCCGACAACAACAACAACAATAATAATAATATCATCGCAACGAAATAAAATGCCCAGCAAAAAGAGGAAGTACAACGCTCGGTTTCCGGCCGTAAGTATTTCAATCAATATTGGTATCGGTTTTCTTTTTGGAAAATACCTACGCCAGTCGATGGGCTTAATTTCTTTTCGTGCTCTTGTCGTCACTTGTGGCAATCGTTGCTTTCGGTTATTTCAACGCGGTGTGAATACGTACAAGTGTTTCGTGTACGAACCGTACGCGCTGTTAGAGATTCGAATGCAATCACAAGAAAACAATATTTCGATTTTAGCGACAACTTTGTTTTAATAAAACGAACTGTTAACAGTAGTGGTGGGTACGTGGGCTTTAATACCGGTTTTACTTTTATTACCAATTACGTGTGAAATAAAATGGTTATCATATATATATATCGTTTATTTGCCTAAACTTTACGAATTATTATTAAGAAATCCAAATTAATAAAAATACAAGCATTGAGTGTTCCGTAGGTTGAATGCGAAAATTAATCTGTCTAATAAGCCGACATTGAAATTCGTAATGGAAATACATTATTACTAAATACAATTGATAAAAACTGCTTTTTTTCAAAACGCCTTTTCTTATTCCTTATTTATTAATGGTTATTAATTCAGTTTATGTGATATTGATAACAACTGTCTTCAAGATAAAAAAAAAAAAAAATGAAAAAATTATTTTATAATTCTGATAATTATAATAGGTATAGAGTAGATTTTTAAATTTCGATTCGTGTAGTTCGTAATATTAAAGTGAATTTATACGATAACACTTCAGTCCAGTCGATAATTATGACAGTAGCAGTTATAAGTGATCATAAACACATATTCATCGGATAATACCTAGCGTTTTATTATTGTTGCAATGGAGAAAACAATGCTACACCGATAGATAGATTTGTATTCAAAGAGCTGAATTTTAGAACATTATCGTTTTAAAATATATTTCTTTATTATTTGTCTTAGGGAAGGATCAAGAGAATTATGAGAATTGATGATGATATTGGTAAAGTGGCGTTGCCAGTTCCAGTTATGATTTATATCCTTTTTAGATACTAGTTTTCATCAATAATTTTTTATAATATAATTGTATATTTTTTATGTCAAATTTTGGTATTCTTAAGTTACATTTTCTAATGTAAAATATTTTCTATTAAATAGTAATTTATTATTAGAATATGATTTATCGCAAAAATAAAAGTAAATGTTTACTTATTTTTATCTATTATGATTTCTTAATTGTAGTGTTGTAAATCAATTATGACAAAAGTATGTTAATGTCTACATTATAAGCGTTTAATTAATGGTGTTAATATTAGTTGGAAAATTATATTTAGGTGTAGCATTAGAATTAAAAGTTTATATCATATAATAGAATAAATCATCATTTTATTTAGTTGGTAATTCAAATGTATGTGTTTATTATTATTATTATTATTATTATTATTATTATTACACTTTTAACTAAGAAATTTAAATTTAATGAAATACAGTAAAAGTATCATCGATGCCATCCGTTGTCAAAACCAGTTGAGATGGCACTGATGTTACGTACCGTAACCAAAATGTTTAATATTTAGTGATTTGACAATGTGATTAATTTTAAAAATTATAAATTAAACATAATTCAAAATCTTAAAACTTCCCTTTTAAATACTAAAATATTTTATGTAAACACTAAACATTTTGTACATTTACTTTAAAAAAGATATTTTGAACGATGCGTGCATCTATATTTATCTAAACATCAAAATTACACTCTATGTATCAAATATTATAAATACTTAAAATTAATAATACTAAAACTGTTATCATCTAAATGTTCACTTGTATTTTGTTACATTTAATACATTATATTGTATTTTATTTATTAATATAAATAATATATATATATAAATACAATAAACATATATATAATAAACATATATGTATATAAATCCTTAATGACATGTACACCTCGAGCATTGGAACTCTTTGTTTCATCACTTTTAAATAAAGCCGGCGACATCACCATACAGAAAAATGCCAAAACTCTTACTCTAAGTCACTTGTAAGAAATGTAATGTATTTTTGTTTGTTCAATGTTGGTAGTTAATGAGTTATTATTATTCCAGAAAACAATGTATCTATTCAGACAGTCGACTTGATTTTCTTAAAGAATTAGTGAAAAATACACCCGACACCTCTGATGAATGTAACGATATCAGTTTTAGCGAGTCACCTATTCCAAACAAACTAATCACAAATGATGAGAGCGATGAAGAAACGTAAGTTTTGTTTAAATACAATACCTGTATTGAAATAGACTTAAATTCTAGTATTCATAATAATTACTCTAGTTCCGTTTATAAAGTGATATCAAATGGTTTATTTTAATTTTTATTCCTTAACACATGATATTTTTATTATTTTCTATTAAAAATAGTTTATAATAGCTAATATTATTTTCATACATAATTTAAATATCATAAAATGACACGATTGATTATTTTTAATTTAAATTAATAATTGTTATATTTTATATAATAGTTATTTATGAACTGTTTGATGATAGATAATGTCTAAATGTATGATTTCGACCAAAAATTACAATATTATACAATGACGGTATAATATATTGATTTAGATAATTGTGTGTACTGGCTATGAAAGTTTAATTAATAATCAACTCTTAAAAAATTGTATTTATGTTATTCTAATTCAATTTTATATTTAGTATTATTACATTATATTAATGATATAAAAATGGATACATGTGATGATACCTATATACACACTGATTTTTTTTAACATTCAATATTTTAAATGTAGTTTAGACAAATTTGTATATACTTAAAAAACAGTCAATAATAATTAGTATAACTATAATTAAATGAGTTATTCTTGTCTCATCATGCTTTAATGTGAATGAAGTTGTAGCAAAATAAATAAATTAGGTAAGAACAATAACATTGTTTTATAATTTATAATATTTATAATTTATAACTTATTATCAATACAATTTAATAAAAATAAAACTAGAAAATTAAAAAAAAATCATTCTTATTGCCCTTGAAAAAAATATATCAAAATTTATTAATGAATAATTGTCATAATAAATTGTGTAATTGATGTAAATGTTATTGATAATTCAATACTTAATTAAAGTTTGGTAATTTGTTTTATTTTAATTACAGATTTTATAGTTAACTTCTCAAGATACATATAATTAATCCAGTTACTGACACTGATGTTTTTTAAAAAAAAAAAGTATATTCCAAGAGGAAATCTATTACGCACTACTAAGAAGAGACGTGATGATTAATCTTTACATACCCATTGTTTTTATGTAACAATTATTTTATTTCAACTAATACTTGTAAATTATATTATTAAATGTAGACAAATTATAATTTGAGTTTTACATAGATACACACAATTAAAGGATTTATAGACTAAATTTAAGAATGTTTTTATATACACTTGGAATCAAAACTTTTATTTTTTGGAATTTTTTTTTTATTCATTTTTTATATATTCATTTCTAATACAAGTTTCTTCATTCATTCATTTGATCAGGGTTAAGATAAAAGCAATAAATTATTATTAATTAATAAATTATTTGTTGAAGAAATATGTCTTTATTATTTTATCTTAAGTGAAATAAAATAGCAAGTTAATAATTATGATGATACTTTCATATACACATATGTATGATAATTAATAATTAAGTTATTATATAAATACAAGATATAATAACAATACGTGACCTGTAGAATATATAGTTAACTGGAAACATTATTTTCCCATCTTATTGCTGTTCGTTCCCCATTTGTTCAACATTAAATACCTACTCGGTGTACATTAGCATTTACTGATTAGTGTTAATAGTCGTCTATCATTAAAATTATAATTATTTATTACTAGTTTTGCTCGCTTATTTTTAATGACAATCAAAATGTATTTAAGTCTTAAGAATTAAATCAACTGTTCATTGAATCCAACAATAATTTAGTCGAAAATAAATTATAATAATATTATTACATATTACTATAGCAATGATTAGAGAGCAAGTATTGGACTTTGAACTGCGTGATAGCAGCAGACATAATTTATATATATATATATATCTAATTTACCAATATTAATTAATATTGTGTACATGGTATGAGATATATTATTTGTTTAATCGAACTTTGTTAATCTTCATCAAACAGTTTTGTGTAACTTGAGGTCAATGTATTAAAAAAAAAAAAAATTGACTTAAAAACAAAACAAAAACTAGAGTTAACTATTGAAATTATTGGACTTATTTCAAAACGTTATTTCCTACCCTAAATTGATTGTTTTTTTTTCTAATTATGATATCGAATTATATATCTGAGACAAAAGTTTTTCGCGTATCTTATTATTGAATTATTTATTTAGAAAAAAAAAAATAATGAACTAACGAGGCAAGTTCAAAACAATAAGGAGTGCCTCCCCGATCCTTACGATCATACCTTGTTTTCTTTAGTAGATTTCATTCAGTCGGTACTTCAAAGAGGTAATTTTTCGATTTTCTCAATACTTTTTTCAAGCTTACGAAAAAATTACATAAAAACGGCGATTTCGTCGAAATCGATTTATCGTCGTTTTTTATCTTCGTGATTTCGAAACTAATGCGGTTATAAAAATAATTTGAAATATTCACCGAATATGTAACATTTTAATATTGTATATTTGGGTAGGAAATTTTTCAAAACATTACTTTCAATTTTGAGCTATTCGTAGCAATTTATAGAAGTAATGAATTCGTAAAATAAAAGGTGATTTATGATTTTAAGTTTAATACGTTTATCAGACGCGTACATTACTACTTCAACCAGTAGCGCAACCAAGACCCCCCCCCTTGAGTATTTCTAAAGTGAAAAATTGGGAAGGTAATTTTAGTTATTGTCTAATTATGTTTTACAATGAACACTATTTATTTATTTCAGCAATATAATAGTTTAGTTTTGGCAATGTACAATCCGAAGAAATAATACATCGTTTAGCGACTTTAAAGCGTCGTTTGGACTTTATTTTATAAATTAATATATTTTACATTTTATTATTTATACATTAACACACACAAAAAAAAAAATTAAATTTATTATCAACGCGATTATTTATGATTACATTTTTTTTATTATAATTTTGGACCCCCCCCTCCTAGAGTTTTTTTCTGGTTGCGCTACTGACTTTAATTGTATTTAAAAAAACCCCCCCCTGAAAATCGCTAGTCGAAATTTAAACATTTTGAGTTTTTTCAAAAAAGTGATAAATTTTTTTGTGGAAAATTACGCGTTGTAAATTTATTTATTGTAAATAATATTACACCCAAAGTTCCGCTCAGAATCGTTTTATCTAATACAACGTAAATGATGTGATAGAATGTGCTTAGAATTTGCATGATTGTTTTTGCAAAATTACACTAATAACAAAACTCTTAAATCTTTATAGCCTGCAAGTAATTCGCTTAAACGACATCCATCATAACAGCACCCCGTGGCTCACCGCTACTTTTTTTTTTGTACAAAATTATTATCAACAAAAATCATATTAAACGGCTACTTTTACCAAAAACAATATTATGATTCCCATAATATTGTTTGTTGTGTCCCATAATACTTTTGTTGTACTTTTGTACAACAAAATTATTTTAAGTGCATTAATATTATTTTTATAAACTGTATTCTTGAATTTATTATATATATATATATTATATTAATCGGATTTTTTTTTTCAATTTTCATTATTGTTGTCTGGCCCGTGAAACTTTTTTTGAATTTTTTACGTAGCCCGAGAGTTGCTTACCACCACCCATAGGTGTAGTGACACACGAATTAATAAATATATTACTTTATGAATGTATTATCTACTTCTCCCTCCTCTGCCATTACCGCCGGTCTTCACGTTTTATATTTTATTGTAATACGCGGTTGCGTGTTTGTTTGTTTCGTTACACTGTTTCAGATCGGATTGTCACGGAAGCGTTGACGACGGAACGACGACGGTTGAACGACGACGACGACGACGACAACACGTCGGGGCGAACGACGACGGCTGTTTGTGCCGCCGCGGTCTGCACCCCGTGACGTTTTCGCGTACGGCGCCGGCGGCCGACGCGGTCGCGTACTTGAGCGCGATCCGTACGGCGTTACGGCGCGCCGCGGCCGACGCCGTTTCACGCTGTCCGGCCGTCCGACGAGCCCGTTCGGCCGTACTCTCGGACGCCGCGTGGTCCGATTACTTGTTGGACGTGCTGTCGTCACCGGCGGACGAGTACGTCGGCTACGTGGCCGTGTGCGTGGCGTCCGAGGCGGTGCTGTACCGCCGCACCGCCACCGTCGGCTGCACGTCTACTCGCGACGCGCTGGTCGACGGACTGGTGCGGCTGTCGACGGCCGCGCAATCGCCGGTAGAGGTGGATGAGATGGAAGCAGGACGGGCGGCCGCCTTGAACGTCTTTGGTCGCGTTCTCGACGCGCTCGCGGACGACGACGACGACGACGGTTCGGCCGGGACGCGTCGCGACGAGATTAAAACGTTCCTATTGGACCGGCTGCACGACGTTTGGCCGACGTTAGTGGACGCCGCCACCGTGGACGGCCGTCACCGGACCGCCGTGCTGTTCGAACTGATGCGGTTGTGGAAATCGGTGTTGGCCGCAGCGGATCGGAGCCCGTGGCGCTACTATTACGCGACGCTGCCGCGGCTGGAACGCGTGTTGTACCGGACGGACACGGACCCGGACGTGTGGCTGAACGCGGTGCGTCTACTGGGCGCGGGTTTGCGGTCGCGGCCGCGCGACAAAACCGGCGGGTGTCGTCGGGACGACGGAGCCGCGGCGCTGGCCGAACGGATCGCAACGCGCGTGACCCGGTTGTTGTACTTTATGGGCAAGACGGTAAAAAACGTTTCGGGCCGCGGCGACACCAGAGCGGCGGCGGTGGTGGTCCAGGAGACCGTGTTGCTCGCAATGAGATCGTTACGGGTGTTGGCACGCACGGCGACCGCCACGGCCGCAGCCACGACGTCGGACGTGATCGACTGTCTGGACTCGTACATGAAATCGCGCGGGCTAGTCGCGGTCGACGTACGTTTCAGCCGGTGGCTGGTCCGGTTGACGTGCGACCGCGACGACACGCTCGTCGAGTGTCTGACGTGCGCGCTGGCCGTGGCTCCCGCCGTCCCGCCGCTGCTGCTCGACCCGTTCGACGCGTTCGTCGAGTTCCTGGCTTGCGTGTCGTTCGACGCGGACGTGTTGTTGGACTTTCTCATGTCCGACGACGAGAACGACTTCTTGCCGTACGCGCTGCACGTGCTGAAAACCGCGTGCTGTGACCCACCGGAGTTCTTCCGCGGTTGCGGTCGCCGGCTGCCCGACACGATGGAGCTGCTCGTCCGACTGCGGCTGAAGATACTGCGACTGCACGAGAACCGCGTGTTCCCGTACAACATCGGCCCGTTGGCCAAGTTGATTGAACGTTGCGACCGGTCGTATTGCGAATTCCTCGAGTCACGCCGCTCCACGCGTTAAATACGTCATCTACAGTTGGTAC
The DNA here is from genome assembly GCA_032441825.1 of Chaetogeoica ovagalla. Lineage (NCBI taxonomy): Eukaryota > Metazoa > Arthropoda > Insecta > Hemiptera > Aphididae > Chaetogeoica > Chaetogeoica ovagalla. The sequence goes on from CM063744.1 coordinate 5,686,113, forward strand.
CGCTCGTGGCGTTACCCGGGCATTCGATTTCGCTAAATGTAAACAGTTTTTCAATAAAAGCCAGTGCTTGTTATTTATAATAATTATAATTGTTCAACACTCGACCGCTATTTTCAATTTATTTTTTATTATTTTTTTTTTTTTTTTTTAAAGAGTGTAAACGTAGTAAACCGTGTCTTATGATATCATATTATTCGTTGGTTATGGTTGTGACGTGTTGCCATTTCGTGTTCATTCGTTTCGTCGCGTAAAGCACACCGTCGTCATTCGTTTTGTTTTCGGCATTATTGATTTGTCTTGATTTGAAAATCGAAACTCTAGCGACGATGATGGGGAAGACCAACAACGCGGGGAGGTCACCATCATTCCGAAATCGCCCGTCGAATGATCCGCATCCGTGTGTGTTTTCCAAGACAAATATCTTCAATCCGGCTGTATCGCGTCCGGAAGTCAACTAAAATGTTTATTCCGCAATAAACATTTTACACATCGGAATACCAATTACACACAGAAGTATTTTATTTAATATTATTTCACTCGATGATCCCCCCCGCATCCCGTTACAATTTTCTGTATTGTCGTTATTGATTTTGTGTTTTTTCTTTCTAGAAACGTCAGGTATGTCGACGATTGGATTATCGAATATGTAATCGCTGTTGACCAACAAAACTCTCCAAAGGAACGAGATTGTGACGCGTAATCGAAGCCGTCAGTGTTTATGTCTTCCGGGAGCCAACGTAGAGTTGTGCTAGTAAACACTTGACATTTGGAAAATGGTATTTTTGTGATTCTGCTTAAAGCGGTTGTATTTTTGATTCACGTTAACGTTTTATCGATTTTCAACAGCACGGCAAGACAAAAGGTTAGAATGAAGTGTGGAATGAGAATTTCGTTTGTTACGACGACGTTAGTGTTCAACGAATGGCCATTATACGGATATTTAGGTAAATTTACATTATCAAAGTCAATTTTACAATGAGAATTACAATATTACATAAGAATTGTTTTAAAAGGAGATCGGCTAGATGGTGATACTTACCAGCACTACTACTAGAACTGTGTACAATTATAAAGAAAACTAACAAGTTTTTCAAGTACTTCAATGGAGTGTTGTAGTGTACGATTTGGCATAACACTATTCGGATCATGCACACACACACACAGTCAATAGACCAATGTATCCGGACGATCATGCACGCATAATTAATATTGTAATGAATGCACTTTGTTGGTACAACTAATTAAGTGGCATTAATTTTGCTTAGAAAAATTAATACTATATATGGATTACAACTATGTTTCTTCTATATACTTTTCATGGAAATTTTGTAATATGTAATTAGAAAAGTAGAATCGTTAAAAATTCATAGGGACATTTTTTGTTCGACTGTAAATTATTTTAATCAATAATTATGCTTTATTATATCAATGCAAATCAAAATTGCTGAATTCTTCTTGCGTTAATAAATTATAATTTTTTTATTAATAAATGTTCTTTTCTTATCAATATGTTTTATGTGTTTTAAGTTCACCACTCACTTTTAGCCAGAGGCGGTTTGACCATTTACAATGACCACTTACACTTACCTGAGCAGATTAAATAAAACCTATCCCATCTGTTATAAAATACGTTAATACGTTTAAAATGTATCATTGAGTATGTTTATAAAATAATTTGCATACCACATTTTAGTTTATTTAACCAAAATTTGTCTATAAAATGTTTAGGGGTTTTCCATAAGTTTAAAATTGTGTTGTATTTACATGTTATTTTAATCATAGCAATAAATATATAAATATTATATGTTTAATCTAAAATATGTATCATACATACTATATAGATATTATGTATTATGAATTTTTTTTCCTGATTGAGTATGTCATTTTAAACAAAACTATTTATTTTGTATTATAGTACTAAACTGTACTGTTTATATATTTAATATTGATTTTAAATTACTTATTTTATCTAATTAATAATTTATTAGATATATTATAATACACTTCATTGTAAAATATATATTTTTATATAATATGATATTTATATTTGTACATAATATTCAGTGGTTATATCTTGTACTGTTATTTAATCTAATTAGATTATGTAATACCCATTACTACATTAGTGTTGATATAAAACAGATCAGGAAGTATATTTATTTTTAAATATTTGTGTTATTTTGTTTATTTTTATATGTCTACTTACTTTTGTTGTACTAAAATACTGAAATCCTGATCCGCTCAACCCAACAATATTTTTTCCTGGGCACCGCTCCGGTAGAAGGTACCTAAGCCGCTTTAGCTCTCAACAAATATTCGACTGATAATGTGTTGCATTTGGCTTCTGCTGTTCATAACAATATTATAATTGGTCAATTTAGTAAATACAAAAGTATTTAGTACATTTTTTTTAATAATGAAAATAATAATAAACAATTAGTACAATAATGTGTATGAAAACAAAACTTAAATGTTTACCAATAGCATTGAAAATTGTCAGTGTATTATATTAGTATAACATTGTACATTTTTTCTGTTATCCAACAACAAAAATTGTATCTTAATGTAATTGATACATCTATTCATATTATTAAGGCATGGTTTTATATAGATAAAAAATTCATCAAATATAGAAAAAAATTGCACTTATTTCTTTTTTTTTTAATTGAGACATGTAAACATTTAAATCATAACAGTGTACATAGAAATGCATTTGGCCACATTAGGCAATTTCTTGGTTTATATCAATTCAAATAACGTATAAGACGAACTGCCATTTGAGTTTGACAATATTTAGTATGTGATTGGAATGATACGATACATACGTTAGGTGCATAAAAATGTATTGGTTTTGACTTTGGTGGCCAATAGGCCAATTTTACCTAAGTTCATGGATCAGCCAAACATTTGACAAAATCCACAGAAGCCGTTGAAAAATTATACTTGAAACACCGATCAATAAATGTTTTTTTCCCAGTTTTGAATTATTCTTACTTATTATGATTTATAATAATAAAATTAAAAAAAAAAAAATCTATAAATGAAGTGATAATATATTTCACTATAATTTTTGAAGGAGAGAACGGATATAACTACAAAAAAAATTTTAATTTTGTAAATTTAATCTAGTAGTCCTATTTTGTTACAGATTTTCGAATAATGTTAGTAGTATAACTCTCTTCTGACATATAAAAAGTATAGCATTTATTAAAAATAAAATATAAATGTTAGTGTTATTTTATTTATTTTTTTTTTATTTATTTATACATAACAAACATATTATGTTACGAAATAATATTAATTTGATACAAATATTAAGATATGAACATTTTTATTAAATGTATTTCTGTCCAAAAATTCATTGGAAAACAAATTTTCTAGACAAGTCTTTAGAAAATGTAAAATATCAATTCCTACACATAAGATTTCATTATTTTGTACACATTGATATATATAAAATACTTAAAAAATATACATACCAATACGTATTCTGAATAATTTTACTGGTGTATGATTAGTATTGGACAAAAAATACTTTCCTTAATCAATCACGAATAAAAATTGTCGATTTCTGGAAAAAATAATAACATACTTTAAGTCGTCATATAATATTTTGTAAATTGTTCCTTCTAACATTATCTATTGACTATTAGCGTAGTCACGGACGTATTTACTAGGAAGGGCTCTCAGGGTACAAGCCCCCCCCCCCAAAAAAAATTTAATTTTCAAAGAGTCGTCAGGTCCACGCATACCGTACTGCGCCGCAATAGCAGGGATTTACATGTATACTATTAGACAACCTCGAGAGTCCTCCCAAGACTGAGAACAACGACTCGGTCACCATTTAGATAATTGTGGACTTTTAATGGCTGAGTTCTCATAAATTATATATATATATATATATTCAATCTTCTTTTCTCTCTTAACGTCTTATGTGCTAATAACCATAGGCCATAAACACCATTCTTCAAATCGCCTCGACTCTTACGACTACTCACCACCAAAAAAAAAAAATTTTTTTTTGAAAATATTTTCACAATGTTTTTTCTCCGTTATAGAACATTTATTAACACTACAATCTGTGTTTTTCTTATCGTTATTTTATTTAAAAATAAAAAAAGAAAAAGAAGTTTGCCACGATTCATTCCTGCGTAATAATTCTGTCATAAATAAATCCGCTGCAATGACCTTATGGCGATGTTACGTTCACATATAACACGTTATTCTTTTAGACGATTATTACATAAACAAGGTCTCGTGTTTCAATAATATGTTATATGATTTGGGAGTTTGACTCGTGTGTATATATATATATATATATATATTACATGTGTGTAACTAAAAAATATTATTTAAAAACAATCTGAAATCGTAAAATGGGTACATGCAGTATGTGATATTTTGAATCTATCAATATATTATATTAAATAAATTAAATATATGTATATATATACAAATTCTCAAATACTCCAAATCTACGTGTATGTTTTTCGTAATTTTATAGTGATTATTTATTTATTTTTTTAATGACTTTGTATTCGAAAATTGTGTGTATACTATAGTGAATAATCCAAACGTTTCGTGTTACCTAACCATAAATAACGCAGGATTTTATAATAGATTTTTTTGTATAAATTTTATACGAGAATATTGTATTATGCGTTTTTATAACGAAACGACGTTTTTTGGTGTTATTACTCTTACAAAACTTTTCGCGAGAAACAGTTTTTACGTGCTAAAACGAGTTTGTTTATATATTATATGTAGACATTGTAATAAATATTCAAAATGAATTTCTACAAAAATCATTTCAAAATTATCAAAACAATAATTATAATACAGCATATCAATATATCATATTTATATATAATTACTGTTATTATATAGCCTAATAGCTATATAATAATAATAAATTATATTTATATATTTTGGGTACCGATATACAGATTATATTACTATAGCATTATATACAATAACAGAAAAAAGCGTAGGTACGTACAAACAAAATTTCACAATTAAGCGAAATATTCAATTTATTATTTAATAATAAAAATATTTTTGATTTCATTTTGGAATACGTTCGATTACAATTTTAACAATACATTTTAAACGATCAAAACATGATTAGTTCTATTTGGGTAAGTGAATCACAGTTAAGAAGCCAATGCTCATGACTTCGTATTACGTATTATCTCTTCTTCAATCATTCATTCTGTCATAATTGTAGGCTAACGATAACCATAATTCATCAGAATTCATATACGACAATCTGAATCGCATCAAAGAGAACGAAGTGGCGTGTGGTAATATAGCATTACGAAAACAGTTGTGTAATACATCCACGTTTATAGAACGCAAACTAAAAACATACAAAACGTTACATTCTCAGCTCACGGAAAACTTTAACATGTTATGGAGTAAATATCAAAATAAAAAAAAATTATTATACACATATCAAGGTTTTCAAAAATGTTTAAATGAAAAAATTATCGAGTTAAATAATAAACATCAAACCGTTAAATGTCAATTAAAAGAACAGGAGAAAAAAAATAAATGTCTGGAAGACAATAATAATCAATTAGAGGAAAGTCTGACAAAAGAGAAAAACAATGTAGCCTATTTAACATGTCAAAGTAAAAATCAAAAAAAATGTTTGAAAAAAACTCTCGCTGAACTCTCTGATACTACTCAAATATTGAACAAAACAATCGACCAACTGGATAAAAAAACAGAGGAACACGGTAAATTAACATTGGAATTAGATACCTTTAGAGATAAATTATCGCAAATAACAGAAAAACACAACATAGAAGAACTGCAACTGATTAAAAACAATAATATCATGAATACTGAATTGGAAATACAAAAATATCGGAACACAGAATTGAATAGAGCTGTATGCGAACAAAAATATCAATTTCAGGATAAAACAGAATTGTTGCAGAAATCGAACGAACAAAACGAAGCGTTAAAACAGATGATGGTGAAAGAAAGGATTCAAGCAAACGATTCCATCGACAAACTAAGAAAAGATAAATTAAATATTGTAAATGAAAAAGAGGAATTGGAAAGAAAAACGGATGAATACATGGGAAAAATAAAATGTCTAGGAATTGAAAATGAACGACTAAAAACACAAATGAATGAATCACAATTCAAATTAAACGCGATTATTAAAAACAAAGATGAAAAACTAAAATTATTAACTGAAAAAATAGAGAGCATCGATAAGGACAAAAAACAATTAAATACCGAAATAATTTCAATGAAACGAATTAATACAGAACTCGAAGAAAAATTGTCGGAGACGAAAAGAAAACATAACGCAGAAAGTGAAAAAGTGTATAACTTAGAAAGGAGATTAAAAAACGCAGGCCATAAGCCGATTAAATATATTCAATGTTCTCTTACAAATACAGTCAGTACAGATCCAATATTTCCAAGTCGCATGATGGTTCTGGATGAATTGAAATCCATTAGTGAATCTTGCTTAAATTCCGAAGACAGCTTTACAGAAAGTTTGGAAAATATTACGAATTTCAAAATGTGAGTCAATTTAACGGTGTTTTAAACAAAATAAATTCTAAACGCGTATTTTCGAATATTATATTTATTATTTATTTTGTTTTTAAATTGAATTATGCTCGTATTGTGTATGATAATATTATACGAAATGTTACTGAAATAAATAGTTTAAGGACTTTATAGTTTTTGATAAAATCACAAACAAAACTACCAACACCACAATAAAAACTGTAAAAAAATGTTTGCTGTAAAATCTAGTTTTTTTTCGTGTTTAATTTATTTTTAATGATTATTTCCACGTGTTTGTCATATAAAAACGAGGAACACGAAAAAAAAATTATTTAAGATCGAAATAACACCAAACTGATCGAGTTAAAATCCTCGCATAGCGTACAGCAGGAGACGCGGTGAAAGATGTCTACGCAAAAAGAATGATTTTCACAATATTTCACACAGTTTACGGAGAACTATGGTTATTATAAAATGGTAATTATCAATTTTTAATGAAAACTGAAATAAGGCAGCATCGGTTATTATAGTAAACTTCCCTTCCCCCTTGCTGCAAAAAACCGTGTTCCCATCACTAAGCTGCCCGGAAGATCAGTCAGTACCTAAAGGCAACACCATTCGTAGGCTTCGTGTCGCTATATTTAAATCATGTCTTATAGTAAAGCTGTAATATTCGAAAACAGATGAATATATATTGGACAAAAGTTATTGAATCGTGAATCAAGAGCCGAATTTTTCGTTTCTTTAAACGCGCTTAGCCACATGAGTAAATTTTTCAACCGTGTAATCATCCGTAACGCGACTACATTATGAAACGATCTCGACGGTTTGCCTTTTATGGTGTTCTGGAGGATATTTTTACATAATATGAATTCGGTTGTTTTGTACATGTCTTCTCGCTTCTTTCGTGGCGATGTGCCAGACGTTTTTTCTATCAACAAACACACTGGAACGCACGTGGAAATAATCATTTACTAAAAAAGAAAAAAAAAAAAAAAACGTCAAACTCCCCAATTATTGTGTGAAATGCGATATATTTTACAATACGCGTTCGCGTTATATTGACTATATTGAGTTCGATTAATTTTTTTTCTGCAACGTGATATAACCCAATCATTAAACTTCAAAAATATTATAACGAAAACTTCGTTTTAAAATTAAAATTACGTAGTATAAGTATACGAGAAATTTAAATTAAATTTTATTTAATTTCAGTAGCGGAATACAGTATTAACATTGTAAACGTATTATTAGTCAGCGATGATCGTTTGCAATATGAATAACTTATTTCGCAAGACATATCGTACGATTTAGAAAAATTTCGCTAAACATCAGCAATAAATAAAAATAAGTAATCGGAATTATAATATTACAGTATAGCGAAATTGTTGCCTTATTGGTTCACGCGATAATAAAATCGCAGTAAATAATTATATTCCCTATAATGGTCTAAATCAATGAATAATTTGAAAACAGACATATATACAGATATGAAATGATAGCCATTACCGTTATTGGGATATTATTGTAATATTTATATACCTATACGCGCACTGTCCAAATTCTCGCTAAATTATCAGCAGTCATTATTGTTACACGGGATTAGGACAATATTAAAATAACTGTGCTTTTTCCATGTATTCTATAATTTAGCGTTCCATATTTACGAAATCCGATTAAAATATCAACCAGTTTTCGAACTGATGTTTGAGAAGTGCACAAATCGTTGTAATTATGTGGTGTACAACTGCAGGAATACTGATTTTAATAAATCTCATTTTCTCGACAACAGTATTATGGTACATATGTGATACACACGTCGTTCGACATTCCGGTTGTTGTTTTTTTATTTTTCATTAACAATTATTAAAATTATTATTCCGGCTGCTATGAAATGTACGTTAGTCACTGGGCCGATGCTGTTCTGCTGAAATAATATTTAAGAATAAATTGCCCTTGAATTGTTGCTATGTTGCCAATAGGGCCTGATAAGTGGGATATAATAAATGTTATAAAAAACAAGAGTAACTAGTGATTATTTACTTAAAGGCCTTTAAAGTATTTTTTACAATGGCAATTGGCCACTGCGCGTCATTCTAATCGGAAATCAATAATCGCATATAAGCGTACGATTTTAATTCACGTAGGAACGTGTTCTTCGAACAACCGAATGGAACAGACGTAATTTATTTATTCAAAAAAAAGAAAAAAGAAACGTCAGTCGCTCGTAATATATATATCATGTACATACACATGTTAGGCACGAAAACAAGTCAACGAAACAATTATTTTCTTTCTTAATTCTGCATTACAATAACTGTCTCGTAAATACGTATACAGTCGTATACGTCATTAACCAGAGCCCGGACGTTGTTGATTTCTGCATAATTTTTTTTGTTTAGAAAATCTTAGGCAATACTTTCCCAGTTAAAAATATGATTTAATATCATAGAAATTCAAATGACCAATTTTTATTTTGCATTTTTTGGGGGCTTTTTACTTTTTAGGGTATTTGGTTTTTTTTTTTTAATATTTTGAAATAACATCTTGTAATTTTATGTCGTTTCAAAACTATTTTTTCAATAATCGATAGAAAAATTACGAATTTATTATGTATTTTTTCGTTATTATTTTACGTAATATTTTTTTTCAGTATATTAATTTTAATTTTTTATGTTTTTAAATAAAAAATTTAATTTTTTTAACAGGGCATTTTTGTAGATTTTTAAGTAACATTTTTTGTGTCTTTTTAGATCATAAATGCATTTTTTTTAGAGTATTTTCATAGGTTTTTTAAGGCATTGACATCCGGGTTCTATTTATAATATACGTGTATGTTTTTTTATTACGCGTGCGTGTGTATTAAAGCGAGATATCCGATTTCGTTATAAAAAAAAAAAAAAAAAAAACACGTCGACAAACACGCTCTAATCGAGTCGAAAGCCGATAATAGTATGCGATAGAAACGCGTAATGAAATCAAAGTGCGTGTATATATATATATATACAATTCGTTTTATTAACATAAAGTTCAAATAAAGAGGAGGAGGAAAAAAGTAAAAGTATCGAAGATTGTTATTACAGAAAAAAAAATAAATATCACTACGATGCGACTAATTTATTTTCGTATTTTATTATATCGTGCGTTGCGTGAAGTGAGATCACAAACAAGTGTATATATGTTTATATAATATATTATAGTTTACGTAATAATATAGTGTACATCCGACAGAACGCTTGTTGATGATCGTATGTAATGCAATATTACTATAGCCGTCTTTTCTCCCACGGCCATTTTGTTTTATTTTTTTCAATACGTTTTCAAAACATCTTTCGGTTAATGGTACACACGTTTTTCGAATCTTTACACTCTGCAGTTTCGCATTACAATTCAGTCGACACATCACGAATTATTCCTTAGACTTTCATTTAAATTTTTCTTAAAAAAAAAAAAAAAAAAAATCGACGTATATTGTTTTTGTAATCGAATTGAAAATATCACGTTCGAATTCAAATTTCTCCAAAAATATAATTTTCAACCTGAAATCGGTACCGAGATTTCATAAGACCTTTAAAAAGGTTCATGTTTGGTGAGTACAGCATCGTTTATATCAACTATATATATATATTTTTTTTTATCGCTTTTAATCCGTTGTAACTTTTTTTTAAACATAATATTTCAAAAAAAACGCCGACGAGATTATCTACGTAGTGTTGTTTTCTATCAATTTTGTAATGAGTATTTTTTTTTATTTTTTTTAATTCAAAAACCATTTTAATACGCAATTCCATTCGTTTTATGTAAACACTTTTTTATCGTTGAAAATCATCGGTGCTACGTCCCCGCCGTACGTTTCATGAGCAGCGAGCGGCGAAACTCAAACACGTTTGATTTATGAAGCCCCGCGTCTCTATAACCGCTCGCCGCTCACCAATGTACACACACGTACGGCTTTATGGAGCGATTTTTTTATATATTATAAAATTTCAGCTGTGTTGCCATTTTTAAAAATTGGGCACACGATTACTGTGTTTCGATCTCTGGGAATCTGCTCATTAACCCACACAATTCCAATTAATTTCCGTATTGCTGAGTGCGGTCTTGCTATATTTTGTAGTTCTGATTTAATGTTGTCTTCCCCCGGTGCTTTATTGTCCTTTAGGAAATCTATGATAGCGCGGTGTTCGTCTATATTTTGCTCCAACATTTTCAGTTGTACGGTATCGTGTATTGTTTGTTACATACACATATTATCACTTCTGCACACCACTCGTTTGTTGTTCAGCAACTGCTCAAAGTGTTCTTTGAAGAGTTTTATTATTATTGCTTGTGTTCCCGTAATTAGATTCCCATCGTCGTTAGACATAGCGCAATTTCGTAGTTTGTACCCTTCTTTGAACAACGATTTACGTTTTGCTTGAAAAAAAATCAACCGTTTTATAATGTTCAATGTTCTCAATAGCATTCTATTCTGCTTATCTCTTTTGGCGTCTTACTTTACTGTTGGACAAGTTCCTTGCCTCTTTATAGGTTTGTATATATTTCCTCCGTTGCATATTTTTGTAACATTTGTAATCTGCAGGTTAGATATTAGCATATATATATATATATGTAAACAATTTTCAAAAAGTGTCTTCCGATTCCGGGCCGATTATAGCAATTATATTAGATGTTGAGCTATTTAAGTTATAAAATGGGATTTTGGTTTTAAGGGCTGAGAATTTTATACAACATAAGTCCTACGTGAAAATCATGAGTCACAATTATTTTTTTTTATTAGTTAGTTGTCTTTTTAAGTTTTCTAACAAAGTTTACAATATTACACCGTAGCTCCATTCAGAATCGTTTTATTCAATGTAATAATATATCATTACTTTCAAATGTATAGTAAGAAAAAAAAACTCTGAATCGTTAGTTAAGTAATTCCCACTTAGTGACATCCACTGTCGCAACACTCTCGGCTCACTATTATTTCTTTTTTTCTAATCAATAAAGAATAATCGCTCGTACGGCGCAATAATATCAGTGAGATATCGAAAATAGTTTCGTTAACGAAACATTTTACTCTAACCGTGTTTTCAATTATTAAAAATAAACAAATAATATTTAGTCTCATTCATTGGCTGAGATGTTTTAGCGTATATAATATTAATAAATCGCTTTGTTGTTAGTACAAATTAGCTATATTTTAAGTAAATAAAAATTAATATAACTATAACAATAAGTAAGTGAATTCAAAAACAGTGGCATGAGTCATCTTTCACTATCATCGAAAAATTCCGTTTTAAAATTTACACATTTATGCACAATTTGTCTACGTTTTAGTTAGCTAATGTTCGATTCCGCAATTTGCGGTATACGCTTGTGGAAAAGGGTTTGACACTTTAAATCGCCCCCTCCCCCTCTCCCTCTCCTTGAAGTTTCGTCAGAACCGCCCCACTGATACTCAAAATGCTCAAAACCATCGTGGAAAATTTTGAAATTACGCCGTAAGACTTGTGAATTTATTCAGTTTTTTTTTCTCGCGAATTATTGTGTAAAATAAATAATAATAATAATAACCGTTTTGGACGTACACGACGACGTCGTACGGAAATCTGAAGAATCGCGTATTTTTTTTTTTTCCTAATTTCACATCCCGTTCGACTTAATATTATGTTTTTACGCGCATCGTCCGCGCGATTTCTAAAAAGAAATTGTCACTGCGCACCCACTACTCGTATGTACGTATAAGTGCAGTTTTGTTTATTCGACAGAATGTGACTGGCTGGCGGACGACACGCGCTCATATCGAGGCAGGGGCGTATTTACTTCATCCCCTAGGAGGGGGCGAGTAGAAAAACAGCCCGACGAATCTGTTGCCAACTTAGAATTATCAAAAAATTATATGAAAATAATAAGTTTAAAATAAAAAAATGTTTTATTACATCTTAGTCTTAGTTTGATTAATTTTAGCTATAGGTACATACACAAGTATCTAGGGGAGGGGGCGATCGCCCCTATCGCCCCCCCCTTGTATACGCCCCTGTATCGAGGTCTGGTGAGTGTCTCCGGCGAAACGGATTCCAACGGTATACGCGCACGCATTTAATAATTATATTACGCGTTCGGTTGGCGTTCAGTCGCGGCGTTCCCGGGTCCGACCAACGCGGACAATCGAATGTCGTACGTTTCGTGTGTATTCGACGAGTTGAACGAACCCAGCCGTTTGTCGTATAAATACGCATTATTACTACTAGCGAGTGCTACGCGGTCAGACGAGCCGTGCCCGTAAGGATTTTGAAGAAAATTTTTCATTTTTCCTTTGGCGCGCAATACGACCCCGACCGACAATCGTCGAGAAGAACACGCCGCCGCGGCATCACCGATTCCCGCGATTTGCGCATCACAACGTTTTTGCCCGGAACGTAAGCGTGTCCAGACACCAACATGGCTGGGGAGGCCAGTTATAAAATTAAATTTTTTTACTCATCACAGCGATTTATATTCTATATCTATATATGTGACATTTTTTTTTTTTTATGGCAATTACATAGCACCTGGAATTTTTTCGCCCCGCAAAATTAAATATTGTCTTGATCTTAAAATTGGTTTCCCATACTATTACAACTAATAAATAAGGCCAATCAATTAATGCGCTACTTAGTTAATTTTATAAATATTTTATCAACTAAGCATCAACCATTCTCCACACATCTTATCACAGTGTTATCACACAAATTATATAAATATGTAAATTTTCGCAGATTTTTATGTCGTCTGTGATTATAATGTTTAACAAATTGACACTGAAAATTTTGAAACCAATTATCACGACATAGATGTGTATACTACTGTACAGTATTGATATCTGTGCATCAGTGATTATGTCTATATAATCGCGAATAAAATATTAAAACAAACTGATAGCTGTTTAACATTTATAGTTTCGACCAGTGGTAGATAATAAGCAGCCAATAGGCCAAGAATTAAGTCACTGGGGAGGCCGGTGCCCACCCTGCCGTCCCCGTAGACGCGCCTATGACCCCGAAATGGAATCCGGGGCGCATTAATTGTAGTCCAGCTCCCGCCTCCCCTCAGTTGTTTTTCATTTATTCTCAAATCTCTGAATTGTATAACGCGTGAAAATAATCGTTTCACGTGATCCGTGACGCGTGGAAAATTCTATTGGTGCGTGTCCGTAGTGTAAAGAAATCGTGGAACCCCTGCAGTCTGTGTTTCTTTCGGGCACTTCTCCGGGGGGGGGGGGCTCAAAGCCCCCCCCCCGGAGAAAATTTAAAGAATAGTAAAGAAATATCAAGTATTAGACAAATTTGTCTGTGGCGTATTTACGGGGGGTCAGGTTAAAACTCCCACCAGAACCAAAAAAAAAAAAATAGCTAAAAGGTTATACAAAAAATTTTGTGTATTTAATAATTTTGTTCACAACAATAATAATAATAATAATAATAACAGACCGAGGTAATTATTACCAAAAAATGCATTTTTCTTGATGTAATATAAATGACCTCACCGATTTTTTCAAATGCCCCCCCCCCCCGGAGAAAATTGTCTGAAAGAAACACTGCCTGCAGTATAGTGTAATAAAGTTAACACACGAGTATTGCGTTACTGCAGGACCCGGCACGTGTGTACAAACGCGTTTATTGCGTCAGACCAGGCCCCCGTACCCCAAGGGGGAATCGATCGTTGTTCGCTTTTGTCAAACTCAACAGTTGAGACGAAATTCGTTAAATTCTTATATAATTATGACTTATGACGACCGAAAACACTCGTATAAAATAAATGTTTAATTCGCGTTTAATTATTTAAAAAAAAAATATATATATATATATTCCGGGACTCGAAGCGTTTGGAATTATCGAAATGAGCGATTGAGAAAAAGCAATAAAAATATCAATTTCGAAAATCGGAAAACCGTAATATTCATATTGCGCTCTAAACAAAAAAAAAAAAAAAATACCGTCTCCGGAAACGCTTACAAATATTTTCACTTATTTATCATCATGAAATATACGATTTGATCCGAAGCGTATTTTTCCAGATATACAGAAAACAGAGAACGATTTTTTTTTCTTATTTATTTGCCGTTTAATCGTTAAATTAAAAACAATATAATACGTTTTTGTAAAATACTAGAAACGCTTGTATTCTGAATGTATTTTTATCTATGATGTTCGTGAAAAATAAACGTACACTATTCCAAAAGAATGGTTGAGAAAATTTAATAAGTTCAATTGAAATAAAATTATTATTGTTATTATTTGAACCGTCCTACTGCAGACGAAAATCGTATCGTACACCACTGGTCAGTATCGTCCCGGCGCCAGCGGTCCTAAAAAATCGCTGTCGTTACGTCCATTTTCCCCGTCGTTACTGAACTATTATTATCGTCTTATATTCGCCTTCTTTTCCTTTAAGGAAAATCAGCCGGTCTTCTGAAGAAAAAAAAAACGCTATTAAAATTACGCTGAAATACGCTTTTGTACAATCGAACGAATTTCGTTTTTTTTTTAATCAAACGTATATTATATACATATTACCCGGTTAAAAACGAACGACTGTACGTTCAATACCGTTTTTTTTTACACAATTGGAAGAGGGGAAGGGTCGGACCGAGGGATAATGAAACATAAGGAGAGTCTGTTTGCTTACATTTGCCGACAACGCGCAAATAGACAAAGAATTACGAATAAAAATTAAAGGAAAAAACCGTTCAGTTCTTAAAAAATTGATAATTCAACGGGGTCGTCCATTACACGCGAAATACATATTGCAATTATAAATGTTTTTCAAACGTAATACGCGTATAAAAAATAATATTGCACACACACGCAGAGTGCGAGACCGTCGGGGGGGGGGGGGGAAACGTGTTCGATTGAAAAGAAAAAAAAAAAAACAACGGTTTCCGTTTATAGTTTTCTGTCTTCGCCGCGTGCGTGCGTGCGGGGGGGGGGCAGAGAGATCTGCGCTGACGCAGATTATTTCGTCCGCCGCTGCTCGCGCACTCTCCGCCGTCCGCGAGGGCCCCGCCGCCGCCATCGGCGCCGCGTTCTCGTTTTATTTCACTTTTTTATTTATTTTTTTCACGCGCGTCGTCTCTGCCCGGCGACGACGTTGCGCGCACGCTCCGACGGACGGCGAACCGCAGTCGCCCACTGCTGCGGGTGCATCGCGCTCGTCGGTATTGTCGCCGTTCGCGTTCGCACCTCTCCTCGTCGTCGTCGTCGTCGTCGTCGTTTCGGACGGTCTCACGCGCGGTCCGAGGAGCGCTGTGAACGAACGCCTGTTCTCTGGGAACTTACGTATGTACCCGTTGTGTGTGTTGCGCACGAGTGGCGTAAATAAAAAAAAAACTGTTCGACGTCGTCACGTTTCGCCTCATATGCATATAATAATAATAATAATAATATCGATATTTAAGAAATTTGTAAACTCTAATGGAAATGACGATCGGCGGCGGCGCCGGGATTTTTTCCTACGTAGATTATACGAGGTCACACCGGGCCGTGGAAAAAACGTATTTTCAGTCCCGCTCAAAAAAAAAAAACCAATACGACGTCGTGATTTAAGAATTTTTTATTTTAGCGCGTTTACAGTTCAATTTACAGTCGAAACATCTATTGAAAAATTTAAAAAGAAGAATGTTTCCGAATGGACACTTTTGTAAAATATTTCGTCAAAATCCCAATTAGGTTCACTCGAAAATATTCCCCCTTTTTAA